>OU696470.1:12720000-17520000 GCA_916048165.1 Spilarctia lutea | reverse complement strand
GTTGTCCAACTTTTATATTCATTTATTTCTAAATGTACTACATTTAATTTGTTCTTAGTCTGTGGCAAAATTTTTTGTCTATTGTTTATTCTTAAACTATGATAGACTAAAAAAACAAGTTGTTTAAAATTTAATGACAAGTACCTAGGTAACTAAATACATACTCGGAAAAAACTTATTAATAATAAATTTAACAATGTGAAAATTAGTATTATAGAAATTCTATGCACTACGTGGATGCTGTGCGTAACCAGAGCGTACAATATCAAAGAATTGGCATCGTAAATTATGGAGAAATTTTCTAGTGTTCCAAGAGTATAATGGATGCATCGGAATCTCATAAACCAGATGCGGATATTAAAAATGTGTTTAGTTTTATTTTAAATATAGATGGTAAAAACTATTCCACGCCTGTTCAGCAGAAACGCAGCACTGTTATTAAATACACTAAGCTACCCGATTCCGAATTTGGCCCAAAACGTAAGTGCTATTATTCTTTTCCCATGATCATCTGGAGACGATGACGCACATGCCTTAAGGCGTATGTAAATAAAACTCTTGATATTATTTTTTTAAAAGTCTCAAGCCTTAGATGTTATATGTAAGGGATATAGGTTTAGGTAGGCCTATAAATATGCCTGCTATAGAACAAATAATCAATTTGTAATTTTATTACTTTCTGAAATACCAATTTTCCTTGAAAGACTTAATCACACATAAACACACGAGCAGCTAAATATTCGGCTTTTCCGCTGCCTAGTGTTCCAAGATACATCACCATTCATAACAAGCACATGCATAGTAACAGAGTTACGAGTCAATACACAGTTAGCGTAATCTGCATCGCAATATCTGTTACTGTTGCTGTTACTTTCTTTATCTAAACGATAAGGTTCATCTGGCACTGAGCTAGTACTACATGAGCTCATACTAAACTTATCTAACAAACCTCTAATGTACATAGGCTGATGTAAAAAAAAAAAAAAAAAAAAATTATTAACATTCTAGTTTTATATATTTGGGTGTTAGCTGCACTAAGCTTAGCCTGTATTGCGGCTAGCTATTTGCGATTTACAATTGGACATTATTTTTAGGGATTTATACTGATAATAATAGTAGAAACAATGTTAGATACAATAAGTTATTAAAGGGTAAAAGGTTATAATATTTGTAGTTATTGTATTGTGTGTGAATAGTGAGTGATGTTGTGTGCTGAGTGTGTATGTGGTGTATGAAGTGTGAAGGATCAATTCATGGTAGCTCAATTTCACGGGCGGTTTTATGTCTAATATCTAGTTTGTTTGCGATTGAATTATAAAGGTACAGAAACATACATATGGACCCATATCTCTCAACATCTATCTCAAACAACACAAGAAAGTAATATCAAATTGGTTTTTCTATTCTTTACAAAAGATTCTATCACAATTTTATTCTTACTGAGCAATAACCCATCATCAAACAATCATACAAAAGTAAGTATAATGGTACATCATGTTCCATACGAACATAAACACTTGCTACAAAGAGTTTTATATACCTTTGATAGGCAGTTTGTTAGAAATAGAGGATTTTTTTATAGTACCTTATACCAGTTTTTCACGAGATCAAATATTAAACTTATGATGATTATATTGATAGTATCTTGTAAAAATCAGGGTGTTAATATATTTATATAAATAGCCCAATGATCGAAGAAGGTTGATATCATCAGACTGAATAAAAGGAGGAGAGTATCAGTGAAATATATTGCAAAGACATAGGAAAATTCTTCCATTGAGTGTGCTATGTGAACAAAATAATGAGTATTGTCGGTAGTTGATATGTTTCTTTTAAAGGCTAAAAGTGTTTAATAATGTTGTTTTTAAGGGACATTTGACAGATAGAGGTCATTGAAATTCCTATACTTATTTGAGTCGCATTGTACAGAAAATAATTCTAAATAAAGTTTATTTAAGAACAGAGCATACTCCTTCCTAAAAGGCCGGCAACACACTTGTGATGCCTCTGGTGTTGCGGGTGTCCATGGAAGGCGGTAATCGCTTACCATCAGGCGATACGTGTGCTCGTTTGCTCTCTATTTAAAAAGAAAATACTTTGTTCACCTGGTTTGTATCACCCTGTGCGGTGGGGTGAAAAATATATTTAATGTTCTTCATACAATTTGTATACATCTTTATAATTTATAAGTAACTTATCTGGTTGATTTTTTACACTTTGGGTCCGAAAAACCCAAATATCTTACGGAACCCTATTCTTTCCAAAATAAAATATAGCCTATGTTACTCGTGGGTAATGTAGCTTTCGAATGGTGAAAGAATTTTTAAAATCGGTCCAGTAGTTTTTGAGCCTATTCATTACAAACAAACATACAAACAAAGTTTTCCTCTTTATAATATTAGTGTAGATTTATAATGTTATTAATTAATATTTTTTGACTGTGCTATTTGTCCTTAATGTTTACGATTTTTAAATAATTGCTATTAAGTAATACAAAATTATTAAGATATTTAAATTTAATTCATTTTAATTTGAACTGTCTAGAGGTGCACATTATCATCAAATTGTGTATAAGCTCTTGTCCGAAGGTGAAGGAGAGAGTTATTGGTTGTCTGACTGATAAACCAGGTCATCTAGTTCAAAGGATAGACATCCCAGTATATGACCCTACCTCTAAGCTACTGTTGACACTTAACTGATAATTAAATAATATTATGTTGCCATTTTCTTATTGTTGATTTACAAGAATTTGTTTTTTTTCAGTATGGCCCATATCACAAACCTGCACTGGAGGAAATCGGTCACGCCGTACTGTAATAATTGAAAATGAGGTTCCAAAAATTAATAGAACTGTAAGATCTAATTACTCACCTTCCCCAAAGATTATGGCCACCAATTATACTAAACGAAAAATGATCACTATAACAGAACATGAAGAACATGATCTGCATCCTAAATTTAGTAAGTTAATAGTCATCTTCTTCATTAGGGGCCATCCATAAAGTACGTCACACGTAAAGGGGGGGGAGGGGGTCGACAAAGTGTGACATGGTGTGACAAGGGGTGGGAGGGGTCCTAAGTTTCGTGACATCACATTTCAATATCTAATATAATACTAATAAATGAGAACGAAGTGACTGTCATGCCAGTTATAAATAACACTATGCAACAAAGTAAAAAAAAAAAAATTCACTGGGTTCACAGTATGTAATTATGTTTTGCCACCTTAAAACTATGTGAAAAATCGAAATAAAATTGTTCTATCACATCAAGTTTAATAGTGAAATGGATTTATAAATTTTACTTAAAATCATCTACATAATTAGTTACATAAGCTTGTTATTCTACGTTAAATTTCTTTTCTTCCGACCGACGGGCTTTTCTCTTATAGTCAGTAATGGCAGTATCCCTCTGGAGGCTCCAACAATAGTCTGCAAGCATGGCTGGCTCCCATCTTCCCTGGTAACGCTTCTCGTATTCTGCAATTTCTTGATGAAATCTTTCACCGTGTTCATCACTTACTGAACCCATCTTATCAGAAAAAAAACTTAATGAGAGTGTGAAAAATGAATTTTCAACGACATATTGCATCCTAGTTTCTGATACGCATTCAGCATCCGATTAATTTTTTCATGGAAATCCGGTGATTTGTGATTGCCAAGATTTTTTTTTGTAACATCAACAAAAGCCAACCATGCATTTTTTTCAATAGGTCTGAGGCTCGATAAAAAAGCAGGATCATTGACCAATTTTCTTATGTCAGGACCCCTGAAAATACATTCCTTAATTTTTGCCTCACTTAGCATAGGAAATTTTGTTTTAAGAAATAAAAATCGAACTCGATAAGCTTGAAGAACTACAAAATCTTTTCGGTACTGGAATATCTGGAGAATGTGGTAGCGGCATTAACACTGATGACACAGTAGCATACTTCACCGAATGTTTTGACTTTTTTGAAAACCCTTTCACAGTTGTTAAACAGAAGTAACAGTCATCTACGTGATTTTTGGGTTCACGCCACTGCATTGGTACACCAAAAGGCATCTGTTTAATATTACCCTCGTACCAACCCGTCAAATATTTATAACATTTTAAATAACACACTTTCGGTACCCATGATTTGTCTTGATTTTTAATGGCAATTTTAAAATAAGTTTCATAACACTTCTCAAGCAGAGGCGAAATTGACTTTTTCACTTTTAGGTGGAAATTGACCACAAACATAACAAAATAAGCTAAGATAATTTGTAGATATGAATAACATAAATGTTTTGATGCCTTTTGTACACATCAATGATATAAATTTATAACTTCAGTCACCTAAGTGTAGCAGAAAGTAAATTAAGTAAGATTATAATCTTACGTTACGAATATTACCGTTATTTTTGTTCTGGGACGTGATATCTAAATATAACTTTGTTTTCTGTTGTTTACTAAGCATACCTAATACAAATCACCCGAGATATCAGTGATTTTTTTGATGTTGCATAGTGTAATTTAAAGGAGTGGGTTCAAAGTCCATGGACTGAAGATGATTGAGTTTCTTTCTTCTTCTTTTTCTTTATATTCAATAGTTTATTGCTTTGATTTGAAACAATAATCAAATATTTGATGTTAATGTTGATTTCATAAAAAAAGTACTTAATTTAAATGGAAACAAAACTAATTTCGGAACTGCTGTTTTAATTTAATAATTTTTCGATGTGAAATTGCAAAACATGTGACGTCACACTAGGGAGGGGGGGGGGTTCTCAGAAATGTGACCACCTGTGACAAGGACGGGGGGGCCTCAAAAAATCATGAAATTCGTGTGACGTACTTTATGGATGGCCCCTTAGCTGTTAACTGTGCACTACTGCAATGAGCTTCACCTTAGAAAGGAGGTTTTGGTTTACTGTACCACGCCAGATAAAGAAGTTCTTCTCTTTGCAGTAATATTGTCCTGCATATTTTGCTCTCTTAAGATGAATAGGGGTTGGGACACTCTTATACATCACCATACATACAAAGAAAATATTTTTAGGTTGCTTTAAATTTGATGAAATCTAATTGTTTGTTGCAACTTATATCCTATCATTATTTAATTCAGACATACTGAAAGGGGATTATTGACTTCTAGCCTTCAGCCGATCATAGATCATGATCTGCATTATCATTGTTGTTCAGTGCACATACTTTCAGCGTGAGATGTATAATTAAAACATTGTTATAATTGTTTTATTAAAATATTTGTGAATTAATATTTTAGCAAGGACTAAACGATCCACTCCTGTTCAAATGTTACATAGGTCATTGGGTACTACTGATTATGAGTTAGGAAAGCAATCACCAAACAGGAATACATCAAGATTATCAAATTCCCCAAAATGTAAGTATATTCAACTTTCTTTATAATCACCAACCTATCAGTTTACTTATGGCTTTGACCAGATAGTATAACACCCTGCTACAATTTAATAAACAAAATATTAAAATTTTGAGTGCTAGATATCAATAGTGTTACGAGCTGGGTATTAAATAAATTAAAGTAGTCGATTGATTACCAAAAATAACACAATATTTATTAACAACACTTTTTACAATAAGAAATCACTAAATCACTCGTTCGTCGCACTAGAAGATCTCTTCGATGTTAACCGCTGTATCGTGAAACAATACTGCCCCTACGGCCAACACGTTTCGCTTTTATATGGCCGTGGAAATTACTCGAAAGTACGAAAGTATTCGATCGATGTTTCTAGGCTAAATAGATTACTCTAGAGTTTCTTGTAGCGCCATGTAGCGTCGAGTAATCGTCATAATGCCCACAGTTGCGCGCTTTCCGACGCTAGATGGCGTTGTCCTCGATAGTTCTCGATCGTTCTCGTATAATTGAGTTCCATCTGGTTATGGCGCAACAATAGCTTTGGTGAATACCAGTTCCAGTGGAGACTGGTATTCACCGTTAAGTTTTTATTAAATCTCAAAACTTATGTATCTCAAGTCCCATAGAAAACTCGATAAAAACAAATGTACCCAAATAAAATGAAAAAATATTCAATTTATTTAAAATGACATACAAAATAGCTTTTTACCACACATGTGTGAGATTTTTAATGGAGCTTTATTGATTATAACTCTTTTGTGTTCCAATATCTGATCCAACACACTTTTTTAGACATAACTCCTAAAACTAGCAATAGACTGTTTGTTTCTTGAACCCCAAACAAACATTTGAGATTCGAACTGAAGGATTGACTTGATTCAATGACAGCCCCTTAGTAAAATACTTGACTGTCTCTGTGTAAATTGAAAGATGTATATACGGCTTACGCTACTATTAGATACCTACAAACTGTTATATATTCTTCCAATCATGATATGGTACAGCGTGCTCGGCGCAAACCTCAATTTATAATAATCTTAGACAAACAATTTTATCTTCATATCATTAAACATGATCGTCGCCACGCCATTGCGCTGTTCATTTATTCCTCTGTTACTAGTAAACTCGATAATTTGAATTGCTTATTCTATTTTAGACTCAAATGAAATTAAAACCAGTGTGAAAACTAATAGTACATATAATAAGAAGAGATCGAACGGGAATCCACAAAGTCAAAGAAGTAAATACACAAGTAGTATATCATCAGATAGTTCCAAAATAAAGTATATGAATGAAAAAGGTGAGTGTTATTAATTTAAGTCGATAAGTAGCCGTATTGTGTTAAAAACCCCTTTCTCAGTATTACAAAAGCTATCTTTTTACCTTCTAATTTAAGTAATGTTCTTACATTTCTCTCCTATGGAGTGTAGAGATACCTACTGACCTTGTGCATTACCAACTCTATATCGCAGAGGTTTCTAAACATTATAAATATTTATAACAACACTTCCCTCGCTTCCTTTTCGTGGTCATAATTTGTAATACGAATAAATATCGATAAAATGGTTCCGAGCGTTTTAAGTCATAGATCAAAACACTATTTGACGGACCTTGTAAACGTACTAGGACATCACAGAAGGCCCAGATTTTATTTCAGTGATAAATGTGATGTTAATAAAATATTTTTGTTTTTTAGATATATTACGAGTTACTGCTTCGAATCCCAATAAAAGTATTATAAGCAAAAAATTGATAACGCCAAGTGAAAGTGAAAAGTTTAGTACCGTCAAAAGCTTAACGTATGAGAATATCAAAAACCACAAAAATAAAGAAAAACCTAATCCGAATAGACCACCGTCTTCACAGAATAAAAATAAGGCACGCTTGAATAAAGTGTTTGAACCCAATAAGAACTTAATGATCCGAGTTCCATTAGATGAGAAATATGAAGAACCTACAGTTAAAGAAATCAAATCAACTGGATTAATAACACCTTCGTATTTTAAAACAATTAGCACGAATAACCGTGCTACTGTAGCAGATGCAAGTATTCATTCACAAGACGAAAATGTAGTCACTAATTCCCCAAAATTAGTAACACCTTCGTACTTCAAGACAATTAGCACTTGTAATCGTGCTAATATGACAGATACAAGTATTCAGCTACGTGATGCAAATATAGGCACAAATTCACCAAAATTAGTTGACCAAGTAACCGAAATGAGTGATATCGAAATTAATACATTTTGTAAATGTGTAAATTCTGTGCAGACAGAATGCATCAAAGAGGTATTCGATAGCCTTGAAATTCCAAATGTCACATTAACAAAAGAAAAACACGAACCCAAAGAGGAAACTGTAAGCCTACATAGAGAATTATTTCCGAATCTTACAGTCCCGGCCCTTAAAGTAACTCCCCAAAAAGATGTTACTTCTAACGATTTGACTTACTGTCAAAGTGCTTCATACGTATTTAGTCGAGCTACTGTAACGTATACTACGAGACAAAAGATTAATTTCCATGTGGTTAGTGATGAAGGGGAAGTTACTCCTCATGTACAGCCAGCACCAGCCGAGTACCCTTTGAATGTTGTGTCTGTGTTCAGAAACTCTGTACACCATCAAAACAAACAGAAAAATAACTCATCAGAAGAAAATGACAAGAAAAAAATCGCACGAGATGATTCGGTGAACTGTTTGAATGAACTGAACTCGTTTAATTGTTCTTATGTCTTTAATAAATTAATGAAACCATCTGACATAATTAGTACAATAAGAGTTAATAACGATCTATTACAGAACGACTACATCTGTGAACAGTTCCAACGGGAACTTAACTTTATAGATTCGTTTTTTGAATCATTGCAGTATTTAGAAAGTTGTTCTTTATCGGACAAGAGTTTCGCCGACAGTAAAGTGGAAGACTTAGTGAACAATTCAGTTTTATTTGATTCTACATTTGATATAAAGAATTCAGAGTACGACAATTTCCTTTCCAAGCTTGAAAATGGCGCAAATATTGATGACACCGAAACAATCGCGTCCAAGAGTCTTTTTCTGGTAATTGTTATTCTTTAATTTGTAAATATTTGCCTAACTGCTTCACAATGCATTAGTCGTGTCGTTAATAGTCAACCGATGTTCGTGTTCAGCGTTTTTATTATGGAAGAGCTGATTGTATTAATTGCTCATTCGATATTTATAATGAGGTCAATAAGTGTTAGTATTAAATATTTATTTGTTTTTCTCTTTGATTTTAGCTTAATTTACTCATTCGGGATGAGCAAAGACGAGCAAGAAATCTCTTATTTGTACTAAAAATGCGAGAAGATGCATTGAAAGATTTTACAAAATCACAAATACTGTGGTTAGAGAAGAAGAAGAAACACGAAAATACAGACATATCTACTTTGAAGAAAAAACAGCGTGGTGCTCTTCTAAAACTTCAGCACGAGTGTGGGGAGATGCAACGTATGCGAAAAGCATTACTTACGCTCTCCGAGAAGCGGAAAGTCGCACTTATGAAAACCAAGAAAAACATAGAACTAAAACTGAACAATAACGTTGATGTAGGACAAATTATTTTGGGTAAGAAAAAACTGAAAAGAAGTTTGTCTGGCGACAGAACTAACTCTCCACTGAAATGTTTTGATTTATCAAGTAGTGGCTGCGATGACAGTACGACGTCAAAATTTAACTCGGAAACCACATCGCTTGCAACGAGCTGTCCGGTAGTAAGCATCACCAGCGCCGAGAAGTGCGTCCAAGCTGGTGATGCACTCTGGACTGAACATCAGCAACAAGTCCCCGATATCGCAGCCGAGAACTACGTTAGTGTCGATGGTGGATACTTAAATATTCTATTCCACGACCTGACGTTACCTCAAATTTTTAATAGTGGTAAAACGTATGAAGTCAATGAAGACATGTTAAAAAATATAATCAATTCAACTAATCAATATAATCATAATTTAACTGGCAGTGTAGTGGTTGAGAAACTAATGGAGCAAATAAAAAATAGGGAGATAGACAATAGCTCGCCTTCGACGGCTCGTAGTCTCGTTGCGGAGTTTGATCAGTATTACCGAGGTCTTGCAGAGGAAGATAACTCAGTGTCCACATCGTCTGATCGAGAACAAGAGTGCTTTACGAGTCAAACATTAGCCATCCAAACGGATGATAAATATAAGTCGTCTGAGGAACAGCTACATGAGTGTGCCTCATCAATAAGTGCAAAAGAGGCAACTGTATTTAGTGATAAAACCACAACAGTCAGTAGTAAATTTTGTGTTTGTGAGTCAGTGTCATCTGTGATCAGTGAGAGTTCATTAAGTAAAGACCCAGAAATTAGTACTAGTCAAGTTCAAACGGGGCCGCTGCCTGTGCCAGTAGGTGCACCCGCTGCTGTTGAGGATATGCCTGCGGTTCTACCTGCTTGGATACTACAAAAGTCAAGCGAAAGCTCATCTTCAGGTAACTATTAACATCTTGATCCTTCAGTATGTTACAAGGCATTTGGTTTGATGTACATCATAATTAAGACATGTAAACTGGTAAATTGAAGATTGCGATATGTCAGAATGTTCCAAAACAATGTGTATAAATCCAACAATTATGCAGTCCTAAATGTTACTAAGTTTTTATTTTTATTGTTATTCATAGTATCGGTGTTAGTTATCATTGATCATATAGAATAGAATATAGTTTATGAACACCAGTTTAGCATATATGTACCATGCATATAAGAAATAAACATTTTTCTTTTACAAAAATGTTAAGTTGATATGTGTATGCTTCAAAAGCTAAAAAATTCTGCAGTGATTAGGCTAAAATTTTGGCATTATAAGACAACCCGTTTTATCTATATTTAAAAGAATATTTTATCTATTTTTAACGTCAGTATGCTTGCGTCTTGCATTTGTCATCAAGACAACCACAACATGACGCAGCGAAGCATGGCAACGTATGGCTAGGCTTGTATTAAAAAAATATTATGATACTTTATGAAAAGTACTTTGAAGACCGAGCTAAGCTCGGATTTTTCTCGAAGTTTTTCGAAACAGTTTTTAACTGTATTTATGGCCTGTATTGGGTGCTAAAAAATTGTTTTGTATCCCTTATATCACAAATAACCGATGAAACCACATAATATTTTAGGTACTTGATCTATTGATGTAAAAGTTTTATGTGAATACAGCAACATAAAGCTATATGTACTGTCACAGTACTTGGCTCTACCCACGTGTAAATCCGTTTTCGCGGTTAAGAGTAACCTATGTCCTTTCTCAAGATTAAAAGTATCTCCATGCCAAATTTCATTCAAATCTGTGTATCGGTTAAGCTGTGAAAGTATTACCGACAGAGAGTTACTTTCGAATAATAATATTAGTGTGTGTTATGAAATAATATCTTATATCTTAGTACTTAATCATTTAACTAAAAAATAATACAACACAATATGGCATATATAGAGTGACAGATAATTGTGTAGAAGACACAATATTCAAAAAGTGTATATTATACATATAAAAGTGCTAAATAGCATACAATATAACATGGAATTATGTGTTGCAGGTACAGATAGTTTGGGAAGTCCTGCACTAAATAATTCGTTAGACACACTTCCACCACCAGACCAGTCTGAAGCTGAGGAGCTGAGAAGGCAGCAGCTGGCTATTGAAAGAGAGGTATCTACATATTACACATATCTCTAGATTTTTCCACAACTATACAAAAGCACAAAATCAATACTGATTATGTGGGATTTCAAGAATTAAGGGGCCGGCGTAGGCTGAATTCTCCATATAAATTAAATACCAAAATAATTTGCAATTTCAACATATTTCCACCGAATTATGTTGATATTCAGATTTAAACAGTATTTATACAGGCTCCTATTGTCGGGTCTCCTCTCAAGAGAGGGTTAAGGTCATACGTCCCCACGCTGGCCAAGAGCGGGTTAGGGACTGCCAAGACAACGTTTGGGGCTACGTAATATTTGCCGTTGGATGTTTTAAGCCGCCCAAAGGCCTCCAACTAAGCTTCACGACTGTTGTCCTATGATAACAACCGGGACCGACTACTTAACGTGATCTCCGAATCACGAAGATGCTCATAAAAACATGCCACCAGCGGTCACCCATCCAGGTACTGACCGCGCCGTCTTTGCCTACCCCTAAATTACTGAATCGAATTTCATGAATGACGTGTCCAGGCTTTATAATATTATTTTTAATAAATTTAATCAAAAATTACGTAGTTGCAGTTTTTTAAAACTTTTCCTTGTTAATTTGCGATAGTTACAAAACAAAAATTGCCGAATATATCTTATCAGTTTCGAAAGTGCACTCAACAAAGCAAAATACAGTGTTAATATACAGTACTGGTGTTGCATTATTCTGACTTGGTTACCCACAATGGCCGAATTGCAGTAAATCTAACATTCTTCAGATTCCTTTGAACAAATTACCGTATATCTGTTCCATATTTGTATTTGTTTTAGTACTTGTATGGTACTTAAAAATAAGTTTATGTTTCAGATTAAAGCATTAGAACAGCAACAAAGTCGACTTCTTGTGGTGCGAGAGATTCCAGACAAACCACCCCCTCCTTACACCCCGCCTATCGAAACCAAACCGAAACCACCGCGTATGTTTATATTAGATGAGTCCACCGAAATCAAAATAAGAAAAAGTCTATCAGATTCAGTAATAATCGCGAAGCCTGATCAAGAAAATAATGCATTTGATTTGTTCTTAGAAGATTTTTGCCACGAGTCATTAGAAAGGCATAAACAAGAACAAAGTGATAAACCATGGGATGCTTGTAATTTATTACCACAGAAACCGTCGGTAGATACGGATAATCTAGTGCATAATACTATAGTGGAAATCAAGGATGTTTTGACGAGTGCCAGCCCTACCGTTGTTTCTGGTAAGTATTTTATGCTATGGTGTATTTTTTTCTTTTCAATTAGTAACATCTCTCTGAACTCCTACTGTTACTGCCATCTATCGCTATCTTGTATCTTGAGGAGTGGTGTTTGCGATAAAGAAACAAAACCTTACCAAGATGAGTCCACACGTAAGTTTGTTCTAACATTGAGTTTTGAACGTGAATTCAGTTATATAAGCCACCGATAATCAACAAATTTAACGTTCACTTTGGGTTATGTAGGCTTTAAAGATATATTGATTTAAAAAAATAATAATTTGATCTAAACACATTTTTATAAATTACACTTTGTTAAAGATTCCTCGATAAATACACACAAAATTAATAGAAAATAAACTCAAACGGGCTCGAACTTGCAATAAACAGCCCATTTTGAAGATTATTTATTTTAACTTTTTATTTTTTTATTTTTACATAGTGTGGATTTATGCCACATGGCATTCGGCATCTACCAGTCAACCTTGTTTTTCACGTGGTACAGCTATTTTACATAAATATTGTGTATCATTTATAGGAGTGGGAGTGTCGAGTAGGCGTTCTGATCACATCGATGATATTCTGTTCACCGAGTGGAAGCGCTGTGAGCCCGAATGGACTAATCTACACACTGACGAAGCAATCGTCAAGAACCAAATCTTCGAGACTATCTTTCAAAAAATACTCACAGAAACCGTCGACGAATATAAGAAGACTGTCACCAATCTTGTCTCAGGCTAAATATTTGTATTTTAAGCATTACATTGAACTGAGAAATTATGTAAGAAATTGTACGTAGTCTGTTATATAAGTTTAAATATAATTTATGCACTATGGTATGTACATACTATATTCGATTTAACTGATCTAGGTAAATATGTTAATATGTTTTTTTATCACCATAAACCAATAGTGACTACCGCTAATAATAATCGTAATAGGAAATTATGCTGCCTTGCTTTTTAATGTTACTTATTCTTCTAAAGTTTCTCTATATCAGTTAAATCAAATACAGTTTAGGAGTAGTAAAATATATCTGGTGTTTATTTCAGAGCATATATGTTTACGAATAGAAAATTACAGTATTTTTAGTACCTCTATACCTCAAATGCACTACGACACTTATGGCCACTATTCTACAAAAGATCAAATGATCTAGAAACTTAAAATTAACTTATAACATGTATGTACTCTATTAGTTCTTTAGTAAATGTAGATAGTAATCTTAATATATATAAATCTCGTGTCACAATGTTTGTCCTCAATGGACTCCTAAACCACTTAACCGATTATAATAAAATTCGCACACCATGTGCAGTTCGATCCAACTTGAGAGATAGGATAGTTTATATCACAATTTACTAATTGGGAAAAAAATATTTCTATTGAAGAGAAGCAGACGAAGTTGCATAAGTCAGCTAGTATTTATATATAAAAAAAACATGAATGTTAAATCGAAGATCGTGGTATATAGTTTGTTCAAAACGATGTCCTTGTCAAGGTCATCCAAGTTACATGTTCGCTTGGAAGTACTTCGGTTTTGTATGATTACTAATGTCTATTTAACTTATCCATTGCAAATTATAAAGTTTTACGTATGTTAAGTGTGTGTTAAACAATATTAGACGACTTTATTCTTTGATACAGTCTTAGAAAGAGTGAAGTCGTTTTAGAATACTATTAATAATAATAATAATTGTTTATCAGATCCGTTATTTCAACACTACTAAAAAAAGCCTGATACCGACCTGAAACTCAACATGCAATATTTTTTTTAATAGAACTTTGAATGTAAGTTACACTATCTTAATAAACTTATTTATGTGATGGACCTCTTCAAACTGTCTCTTATTTAGTCCAGGATGTAAATATCCGAAAGCTAAACACGCTTATTGACTGATGGCATATATTTATGTTTTGCCACTTGCTAACCTAATAGCTCGATATATTTTGTAACTTTTTCTTTCTGTCTATGTCATATTACACTTTCAGATTCGTTTCGATTGTTTGAAATAAATAAAAGTAATTTTAAAGATCTACGTTATGGCTCAAAAAGTTTTTATTTTCGATGTGTTCAAACCGCAGCATGTGGCACTTGTTATAATATCGATTACTAAGTGTTACGTATCGATTATAGAGATACGATACTCATTTTGTATGTTAAAGATTCAAAATATTATTATTATTATACAGAAAATTTATTATTTTGCATTATGGAGGAGATAAACAAAAGTAAAATTGTACTGGGTGAAGTTCTATAGTTGAAAAAACCGACTTTAATTTACTGTGATGTAAATTGAACCTGTATAGTCTTAAATCGCTTCATTATAATTAACTACAAAATGGTATAATAATGGTAAGCCGAGTTACTGAATATCGCAGCGCGTAGCTCAAGCAAGGTCCATATATGCACTACACTATCCGATTGAACGTCAATATTTCATTGTGCACTGCGTGTATACTAAACATTCATAAATATTCTATATTGATTAATAGGCATGTGTTTACTAACAATATAACTTAGATGTATGTTTAATGTCATCATAAATTGCGAGTGAAGCGAAACTCTTGTAATCTATTTATTTAGACGTTTACAAAAGTTTAACAAAGTTAAGTTAAGTTTTTGTAAAGTTACCGCCAAAAGCAAGGCCATGGTTTCACTAATAAAGAGTTACGTAGATAACAACAACTTTTAAAATAATTGTGTGATGTTCACTTTGCGTGTAACGGGTCTGTTCTGTTATATCAGAGAAACTAAAAGAATTCATCTCGCCCAATCTTTATTTATTACTTTATTTATTACTTAATTTATTATTTCATAGACTAGCAAATACAATATGTTACGGTGTGTTTGCCATACAAACAAAGACTCAATTTATTCTTTACAATTCCAAACTCAGAATTATATAAGTGTACAGGTCTGAGATTCCAGATGTAGCATGTAGATTAAGCAAAAATCTCAAGTCAGTGGTCGTTTAATGTTTTTATAATTTTAGTCACTTACCGAAGTCATTTTAGATTGTTATATCGATTGCCATTCCCGATTAATCTCTAGCTGTGTCTGATAGAGTTATCGATACGTAAAAATATATGCCAGCAGATGGCAAGGTCTTATATGATTTCTGTGTTCAACATAAACTTTGTAAATGTTAGTGAAGCTGTATCATTTTTGTTACATTTTATGTGTACAGATAGTTATTATTATAATATAACATTTACAAATTTGCTTTCGTTGTTTGATTTAATATTTACCACTCTCTTACTCTCTTCTTTACTACTCTTCTTCTTCCTAGCCCTTATTATTACCAAGATTATTTCAAGTCGACTACTATTTCAACCAGGTTTACTTGAATATCAGTTTGTCAACGGAGCGTTTGGCATCGGACCTACCACCTAAACATTAGACCAACGAGGCAGTCCTTTTTACCACTCTTCTGAAACCTAATAATTATTGAAATGTAAGCGAGATAAGCAAGCCCTATGCTAAGAAATACATATTTAGAATCCGGTGACATGAACGCAAAAAGAATGAGTAAATCTGCTACTACAGCAATAGATTCTAACATTTCCATTAATTTTCACAAAATTAAAACATTTTACCCCTTGACCTGACAAAAGTATTTACCTAGTGTCTAATTAGTTTTACAACGGTTATTGTTAAATTCATACGTAAATGCAAACTATTAAAGCAATTATTTTATATTCAATAAGCAGATGCATTATATACCTAACTATAATGCATTTGTTCTTGGGCGTATCCAGGGTAGAGCAGGGGAGGGCAGCTGGATTTTTACGTTCCTACTATCTTCTTCTGTCGATAAAAGCACATTCAGACACGTAAAAACGTAACTAAGTCCAACTATGGACTATGAGCAGTCCTAGGACTATGAGCGTGCACTCCAGCGAGAAGAACTACTAATGCATGGTAGCTTTAAGCTACTTACGGATCTTGTCCTAAAATATCAAATCTTTTGAGCCTGTTTATGTAGTATTTTATGGTCAGCGTATTTCCTTACTGTTTTCACTGAGAGCTGTTGATGCAGTTCCGCATTGGTAACCAACTACGATACATGTGCTATCGACCTTAGGATCTTGTTCTGAGCTCTTTGAATCTGACATTTATATTGGGCGTCTTTTGAGGAGGCCCACAATTATAAAATAAATAAATAAAAATAATTTATTGTCAAATGAAACATAGTAATTGTTGTACACTAGGCTAGCCTGTCCTGTGGGTGCCTGTAACGATTACCTACCATTGTGGTTTCATAAATGCTCGGCCGGCATCAAAAACTTATGATGGTTAAAAAAAAACAAATAACATTAAGATAATAATAATAAAAAGGTTTCTTAACTAATTTGGGTACAATTTTTTGTTTTTGTAGGTAAAGAATATATTTTTTCTAAAAAAAAAATTTACATGTCACTTACATGAGAATAAGTTTTGGTTCTTGATACATTATACATACGATGTACCACAGCACTCAACTAACAAATAATTCAACAGGTTAAAACTCTAAATTTTAACAGTCGACATTAACTTCTTGATACTACTAGAATAAAATTATTTTTGTGGGTACTCAACCTATCTACAAGTGAAGGCGAAAATACTAATTTGTTGTAAAACTAATAAAATAGCTATTATATAATTAAAAAAAAGGTAAAAAATACCTTTTTTATATCCATTTTTTTGGCGAGGTACTTTTAAAAACCCCAATTTGCCCCCCCTGGCCCAGGCAGTTGTTATCTATTGATTTTATAATCACGAGCTTAAGGGGCCAGCGTAGGCAATTTGCACATATTTCCTCCGTATTATGTTGATATCCAGATTTAAACAGTATTTATCCAGGCTTTTACTGCCTTTTTATTTTGAAAAAATCGAATGCACATTTTTACAGCGTAAATTTTGCTTTTTCTATATTATAAACAAACATAATATTGTTACGATAGAAGCATAGCTTACTTTATCAATTTACTAATTACCAAAAACAAAATGAGAAATCATTGAAATTTCATTCATAATTTTGGATTCTATATGGTTTACTGATTGATGAACTTCATTTATAAACGCCAAAACCCACGTTTTTAAGTAAATGTCAATAAGGTCAAAAATTGTTTGTAACTGTATTTTTTTTTACCATTAAAAAATATGTGATCTTCATTTTTATTTGATCTTCCTTTGCTTTTCTACGATTTTCTTTTGGTTTTGATAGTGTCTAATAATTATACTAATAAAATAATCTTATGGAATGATTTTTTTCATTATTAACTATTACGGATGTAATCTGAACGGTAGGGTTACCAACAGGAATAGTGTTCTTCGTGATTGACCTGGGGTAACTACTGAATGAACCACGAGGAACGCATCACAATGATATAGGCCAGAGAAAACCTAATATACATACTAGGTTTTCTCTACAGGGCCAGATTTCGAGATATTCACATATATTAAGAAATGGGCGCGGTCAAGAGAAATACAAATAATGCATTACTATTATAGTCTAATTTAGAAAATTTTAATAATAAAACCTAGCCGAGCCCTTCGGCGTTAACCGCTGTTGTTGTTATATTTTTATTAAAATTTTCCTTATCCCATCGTAGTTTTACATCAGAGACAGATGTCCGAAATATAATTATTATTTAGGCCATCGAGTCTTCAACTTAGCAAAGCTTGTATTATGGATACTAAACAACTGATAGAAATACATATACCTATACTATTTTTGTAAATACCTACATATTACTTACAAAAAACACCCAAGCTCCGAAACAAATATTTGTAGATTAAACGATCATTAGGGCGAGCTGGAAATCGAACCTGAGACCTCAAGCACAGCAGTAGCGTACACTACCACTGCGCACACCGATAAAATGAAATGTCTGTGACTTGTGTTGTACTCGTATGAACGTTAATAGGGAACGTGCACAACTAAGATGCTGCCAAGTGGCGTCGCTAATTCGAATCTCATACTCTTTTAATACTTGAACTACTTTACTTAGCCTATTTTTAGTTTAGAACGGGTAAATAATAAAAACATAAAATAGGTTCAGATATACGAATCAAAAACGCCAAAATCCAGGCAAAGAAAATTTATATCGTAAACATTGGATATTTTAGTTTGTGCAACAATTTTGTCAGTCATCATAGCCTCATTTTCTTGATTTATTATCTCTTCAACCTCCAATACATATACATACATGGCCGGCCTCGAAGAGCTTTTGACCTTTTCTCATATTTGACCACGCTGACGATCATTACTGATAGGAATCCATACTTTATAACTATTTCCATTTAAAAAAAATATTATAATTAGCTACTTGACAACTTTTGAAAAAGAATTTTGTAATTTTCAGCTAATTATTTTAGATTTCTATTTCGGATAGTACCTACATTAATTAAAATCAGTAATCGCTAAATTGAAATTAAAGGTACTAAGAATAACATCAAGAGGTTCATCGAAGCCGATGGGCAGGGTAATCACTAAATAGTATAAAACAAAGTCGCTGTCGCTGTCTATCCGTCCCTATGTATGCTTAAATCTTTAAAACTACGCAACAGATTTTAAAGCGGTTGTTTTTAATAGATTGAGTAATTCAAGAGGAAGGTTTATATGTATAATACATGCATAATGTTGTAGAGAAAAACTGATATATTTAGAGGTTTCAATTGTGATGTCGTAAATAAACACTTTTTTTGCGCTTACATTGCAAACGCTGGCTGCACCCTACGGGATAGACCTAAATAATGTACAACAGTATTGTACAACATAAAAAAGGTCTACAAAAAAGTCCGCGTTGGCATATGCGGACTCGCGGACTTTTTTGTAGACATATATGTCCATCATCCATAATATCAATCCCACAATAACCATTTTATATTCCTTTCTTTATACGAGAAATAATGGATTATTTATAAAGTGATTGTAAGCAATACAGCGTTAATCCTTATCCAATTAAGTACCTTAAATACATTAGGCATTTAATATAGATCAATATGGCCCCTTACAGTATCTAATTTAAATGAATATATTCGAAGATATTACAGATTTAAATTGCATGTGTCGTGTCGTCGTTGGGTGCATTTAAAAACCACCCGTGCGCAGCCGGGGCGGGTCGCTAGTATTTTATAAACTACTGAACCCGTTTCAATTAATGTGGTGTCAACAGATTTATAATAATGCCTCGGATTACATAGGCTTTCTTTTTGCTTTTTTTATTGAATAGTGGGCAAACGAGCAGACGTATCACCTGATGGTAAGCGATTACCGCCGCCCATGGACACCCGCAACACCAAAGGCGTCACAAGTGCGTTGCCGACCTTTGGGGGATAGGAAAGGGGATGGGGGATGGGGTTGGGGTATGGGCCTCCGGTATCCTCACTTACTCGGTGAAACACAGCGCAAACGCTATTTCACACCGGTTTTCTGTGAGGCCGTGGTATCACTCCGGTCGAACCGACCCATTCATGCCGAAGCATAGCTCTCCCACGGTAGCTACCTATATAAATTTAGTATACATGTAATCGGATTATTAAGCAGTTTTTTTTAACTTACTCTTGTTTTAAAATGTGTTGCTTAACTTCAAATTAGGATAAATCCATCCAATGTACCTTTTCGGGAGATTTCTAAGAAAAAAAGGTAATAGTCTTTATGCAAAGATTAAAGGCCGTATTATCATGAAAACAGTAGGTATTCATAAAACGATGCTGTTTAGTACATTCAGTATTTGAACCTATTGATGCAAAAATTAATGTTTAGATTGGACTTATAGCCGGAATTGTATTTTAGGCCTAGACATAACTGGTTACGTTTGAAAAAAAAAAACATCTGATTTTGATAAAATAAATTAAACTAAAACGAAGAATTGTTTTCGATGTAAGTGCCATATATACTTACTTAAGCATTTAGGGAAAAGCTGCTAATTTGAAAATACAAAAAGACACCTTAATTGCATTTTGTAGTTAATATTTGTTTTATTTTTCACATGTGGCAACTTAACTCGTTTTCTTCTCAGATCTGTACCGTTATTGTACCTACAGATTTCTTGTTACTATGGAGGGTAGAGGTAAGGAGTATTATCTCTGTACATGAAAAGTGTCCGTTGAAATGCATTAAATTAGGGTGGCGCCACATTAGCATCAGAGTAAACTTCTTAAAATCAATACACACACTTTTTCATAAAATTGAATGATAAAAAATCAATAAACGTACTATTCACAGTTCAAAAAATAAAATATATTTACTACATTATTTTGTAATACGCAAGTAGTGACAATAATGTTAATTTTTTTAACTCTGCGTACTTCAATTCGTTCACAATTGCTACATTCATACCATACCCTGTGTCTACACCAGCGCCATTCTGGAAGGTTTTTGAACTGTTATTTACAGCTTATGCTGGACACTTTTTTCAATTTTCTACCATATGAGACAACACTCCTTGTCTCTACCCTCCATACTTGTTACGAGAATTAGCCTTCAGCTGTAAATTTAGAATATTATAACCTAGATGTGCTTACAAGAAAAAAAAGAAAAAAATGTTAAATTATTTTATTTAGCAATAGTACAAAATATCACATAGTCTTTACAATTGACACTGACTAACTAACTAAACTATAAATACAAAGATGTTTGGGATTTCACCCACATAATAAATACTAGGCACATTAAAGGACAACAGTAATATAACTTTTATTTTAAAGAGTTTACTTAAATTGTGCTTTATGTGACATACAACTACATTACTATTTATATGTTCTATACATACGTATATTTGCTGTTATCTGGCACTTTAATTTCCATACAACGTGAATAACGTGTATATACATCATATAAACATTGGCTAATAAATAACATTAAACATTAGTTCTTAAACATGCCTTTCGACAGACGTGGTTTATATGCAACTTGCATAGGACAATCATTTACAAGGTAAACTTTTATAACTATATATTTGTGTTAATCGGTACATTACAAAGGAAACAAATTGTTTTAACATTAAGGGCCGGCTTTTCAATCGTCTGATAAAACTTATCGGAGGAATAAACTGTAAGACGGCAAAAATAAGAACACGTTACCACAGACACTTACTCTTACAAATAAAGTATCCTTATTTTTGCCGTCTTATAGTTTATTCCTCCGATAAGTTTTATCTGACGATTGAAAAACCGGCCCTTAGTGTCCAACGGTTGCTGTTTAAAATACATACTTTGTCCTAATTGTTTTCACTAGTTGCATTCTATAATTAAAGTTTTAGGAAAACACGATACTAATATCTCGAAGAAAGCCATACAGATAACATAAATAGTTACAACGAAACTTATGTCCGGTAAGGGTCGTTTACTCAAAATAATTTGTTTCTAAAATGCACAAAGTAATATATAATTTAAAAGAAAGCCTTATTGATTTAATATACTAAAACATTACATTGCATATCAAATTGAATACTCAAGACAGATTAGGAATACTTTAAATTTTGCGATTATGGGCATTCCCTGACTATGAACGCCATACCTAAGATCTAGCAAGACACAATTGAAATGAAACGAAATGATATAATGATAAGAATCATTCAGGAAAGGAAAACAATGTAAACAAGTACAATTATAATATATAATTAACATATGATTGAATGCAGCCGGTAACAGATAACATCTATTAGATAATGAGGTATTTTGTAGAAAAAAAAGGTTAACAATTTCGATTGTGTGTCTTATAATTGTTGCTTTTTATATTATACTAGCTGAACCCCGCGGTGCTACCCGCGGTACGACAATAATCACAGGCAACGTCGCGAGGCGAAGCTAGTATCTTTATAAATTATTATATAGCCCATAGCATGAAAATTTTCGCAAAATAAGTAACTTTTCTGGTTGATTTTTACACCTTGTGCCCGAAAAACCCAAATATCTTACGGAACCCTATTTTTTTCCAAAATAAAATATAGCCTATGACACTCAGCAATAATGTGCCTTTCTATGGGTGAAAGAATTTTTAAAATCGGTTTAGTAGATCCCGAGATTACCCCCTACAATTTAACAAACACACAAACTTTACTTCTTTATAATATTAGTATAGATACACATGTGTTAATTAAAAACAATGGCTATTTAAATATATTTTGAATCTGTGGACATAAAAATTGCTTCACCGACATTCACAGAATGAATTTTCTTTGATAATAATAATTATTATTTATTGTAACAAAGTATGGATACAATTCAAATGCTAGTACTGATTCCTAAACTAGTGTGAGCTGTATGTGAATTGTAAATAAAATGTTATTGTCATCTAGATTTAATGTTTACGAATGGCTTTCAAAACAAACTATTCCTCCTTACCGGCAGTTTCACCAATAGTTAATACAAGATTAGACTAGTAGCAGCAAAAAAAAAAGAATTTACTTTAATAAGTTACGACAATAATTCCTTAATTTAAAACTATTTTTGAGAATCTTTTAGAAACTCACATTAATTATTAAATATTAAACGCGTAGAATACTGTGGCGAACAATAAACACATTGCAGTACAATGTACTTAAGCTATAATGCATAAATGCGTTTGCACGTGGTAATGAGTCGTACATACTATTATATATTTTTGATATGAAGATTCTACCTAAGCTAGGTAAAATGTACCTGTGTGTTATATAAGAGTATAGCATAAGGAAGGTAAATAGTGTGCCTTCCTTAATGTCAGCTCTCTTCTAAGCATGTGTGCGATTGTATTACATCATGAGTTTTCCTAATAACAGGTGTTTGACTCGAAAGTGATTACGAGAGTGAGAAACCCCCTTTCCCGACTCCAAATATTATAAACAGTCAACATAATATTAATAACATTGCTTCTAATATTAGTCGCCTAAACATTATGGTTTTACACACAGTTTCTGTATTTTTTATAAAGACAAAGTTGGGATACCACTCCACTAAGGTAGTGTCGTGTGCTTCTAGCCAATGAAGTCTTATGAACTTTACACTGCACTTGCCAATTAACAATAACACTGGCACTAGATAACATACTGCACTTTGATACTATCAATGTAATCAATCGTCAGCCTTCAGAAATGACTCCAAAGGATTGGGACCTTTTCTTCTAGGATTATAAGGAGCCTTCGTTGCTTCTGCTGGAATTAAATGTTTCAGTAAATGTTAATAGAACTATATATAAAACGTATTTTTGTATATAAATATAGGTATATGAGATATATAATATGCATGGCATTGTTATAACAGAGTAATTTGCACATTCTTCTAAAATTATATTTACTAATATTTTTTTTGTGTTTACCAAAACACGGTAAATATTCTCTATTTTATATTATCATCATCATCATCAACAATCTTTACTAGACAGCTGGACATAGGCATATTTTGCCTACCGTGGGAGAGCCACGCTTCGGCATGAATGGGCCGGCTCGACCGGAGTGATACCACGGCCTCACAGAAAACCGGTGTGAAATAGCGCTTGCGCTGTGTTTCACTGTGTGAGTGAGGATACCGGAGGCCCATACCCCAGCCCCTCCCCCCATTCCCTTTCCCCATCCCCCAAAGGTCGGCAACGCACATGTGACGCTTTTGGTGTTGCGGGTGTCCATGGGCGGCGATAATCGCTTACCATCAGGTGATGCGTCTGCTCGTTTGCCCACTATTCAATAAAAAAAAAATATATTAAAAAGGAATTTTAGAAAGTTATTTTTCAAAGAGAGGCCTCTATGAGGCCTATGGCATATTTAGCGCAAGGATACTTACTATACGTAGTTTACTCTCATTTTTATTTCGTCTCCTCAAATAAAAAACTCAGACTGACTTGTAATAACTATTTGTGAAATACGCTGTGTAGGGATCGAAGCCACGATACTCAACGCAGTAGGAAATAGCGAAGCGACTGCCTAAATCTCTACGTCATCAGGGTATTATATAATCGACAATTGAGGCTTAAATTATTATTAAGTTTGTTTCCAATTCATTTTTGAAGTTATAACTTCTTAACGTAACGTAACGCGTTACGGCGCCTGTCAGTCTGGCGTCCCTTTCTTTCACGCATACAGCAGCAGTAGGTAGTAGGTTTCTCCTCTCTCACTCTAACCCTCAGGGCTAGCTGTCAACCTAAGCTTTTCTTCAACTTAGATTAGTTTAAGTTGTCACTTCTGTGTAGAGCAGATCCTGTACTATTGTAATCAGACCGCTGATAAACGTTTCTTTTATATAATTAACTACATACATATTACAGATAAATTACACCTAGACAGATCAAATGATCGTGCTGATCACAATATTATTAGGTCTGGGTGGGAATTGAACCAACGACCTCCACATCAGCAGTAAGAGTCACCAAACATGATAAAAGTTGCTGGTAAATTTATTTCTATCTGACATTTATATATCTTTACTAGCTGACCGGACAAACGTTGCTTTGCCATAAAAGGGAATATATGTTGTAGAGGTGGATCAATAAAAATCGCGATGGAAAAATAGGGGTTGATCTTAGAGGGTTGAAAATTTAGGGTTGTATGTATTTACTAATGCTGTATCATAAAAAAATAGAAATTAAAAATTTTGTCTAAAAAATAAAAAAAAAATGTTAGGGGTGGACTACCCCTAACATTTAGGGGGATGAAAAATAGATGTTGGCCGATTCTCATAGATACCGGATAAGCACAAAAAAATTCATCAAAATCGGTCAAGCCGTTTCGGAGTAGTTCGATTACGCACCCCGTGACACGAGAATTTTATATATTAGACTAGCTGTCCCGGCAAACGTTGCTTTGCCATAAAAGGGAATATATGTTGTAGAGGTGGATCAATAAAAATCGCGATGGAAAAATAGGGGTTGATCGTAGAGGGTTGAAAATCTAGGGTTGTATGTATTTTCTAATGCTGCATCATAAAAAAATAGAAATTAAAAATTTTGTCAAAAAAATAAAAAAAAAAATTTAGGGGTGGACCCCTAACATTTAGGGGGATGAAAAATAGATTACAACCGATTCTCATAGATACCGGATAATCACAAAAAATTTCATCAAAATCGGTCGAGCCGTTTCGGAGGAGTTCGATTACGCACCCCGTGACACGAGAATTTTATATATTAGAAGAAGAAGAAGAAGAAGATAGAAGAAGAAGAAGATTAGAAGAAGATTATGTGAAATGGATATCTGTAGTTATTTGACAGCTATGTGTTTCAGTCTTTAAGGAACTTTATAAGTGAATGGTGAAAATGACCCTTAGACGGTTCAAGTACACTTCAGGTAGATAAAAAGTGATAGAAATTAAACTCACGGTCAGACGTTTTGATATGTGATCCTTGCGTGACGTCTAAGCAAGCCATCCACTCTGTAATACTGATCTTGCTATCGTGATTTACATCGCAGTATCTTGGCAGTTTTCTACCGCAACGGCGCAAGGATTCCACGTTGGCTATTAGCTGATGAAAAGCTTTCCACTCGCGACGTTCCAAGGCCTTATTTTTGTCCTTATCCAACATTACGTATGTCCATGTTGCTGCCTGTTCTTCTTTGGATGCACCCCACTTTACCATTTCCCTGAATATTGAAATGATACAAGGTTGTAACAAAAAAAAACAACTTAAGGAACTGTACCAAGTCGATTTTTTTTTTTTTTTTAAAAGACAACTCCCACATTAGGAATAAACATCCTGTGTCGGAATAAACATCAAACGGACACAAAGAACATCCAGACTCGGGACAACAATTCGTGGATCACACAAAGTGTTGTAGGTACCGCGTGGGATTTGAACCCACGACACTTGGCGCAGTAGCAAGCGGCATGGCGACCGCTGACACCACTCGGCCAACCGTGCAGTCATTGCAGAATTGAGAACCTCCTACTTTTTTGAAGTCGGATAAAAATAGTTTTATTAAAAGTCTTATCATCATCAGCTTTTTGCAGTCCACTGCTGGGGATAGAGGACTCTTCCGTTGTATGTCATCGATTTTTGGTGAAATGTATAGAATACTATCTTTTGCTCACGGCTCCGCCAGTGTATATGTCGGTTATGGCGGTGATAGTACTACTGAAAAGTTTCATCTAAATTCGTATAGTCTTTGCATGTAAGAGTATCTCACATATTAGAAACGTAATAATCTATAAAATATTATTCCAACTCCATCTGATCCCAAGCTACGCAGAGCTTCTATTATGGGTACTAGACAACTGATATAAATACAATATACTTTTTCTGTAAATATAAAACACCCAAATTTCGAAACAAATACTTGTAGATCATACAAATATTTGGTCCGACTCGGGAATCTAACCCGAGATCTCAAGCAATATCATACATTTGTTTTCTATTAACGTTTGTAGAATGTCAACTTGGCTAGAGGTTTGATCTACGGACGGACAGTCAGGCCTACGAGTAATTTTTAAAGGGTTCAATTATTTAAATGCAGTAGAACACGCCCAAATGCCGAACCATACAATCACATTTGAACATGATCATATAAACATTTGGTCCGACCCGGGAATCGAACCCGAGACCTCAAGCACAGCAGTCACATACGCTACCACTGAGCCACCGAGGGAGTCAAAGTTCTTACGTATGCGGGTTATAAATCGATTTTAGATTTTTTAACTTTTTTTCTTGTTTGAATTTCTTTATAAGTAATTATTATTGTTTTATTCACATACCCGGGACCTGTGCCATTAATAGAAGTTGTCATTTTGGATATGAAAAACGCTATTAGGTCACGCAAGAATGCAGATTTCAGGGGTTCTGGGCAACCTGTAACAGATTAAAGATATTAGTTTTTTTTTTATTTTTATTGAATAGTGGGCAAACGAGCAGACGTATCACCTGATGGTAAGCGATTACCGCCGCCCATGGACACCCGCAACACCAAAGGCGTCACAAGTGCGTTGCCGACCTTTGTGGGATGGGAAAGGGGATGGGGGACGGGTTGGGGTATGGGTCTCCGGTATCCTCACTCACTCGGTGAAACACAGCGCAAACGCTATTTCACACCGGTTTTCTGTGAGGCCGTGGTATCACTCCGGTCGAGCCGACCCATTCATGCCGAAGCATAGCTCTCCCACATACAAAACATACAAAAAGAACAAAATAGTTGCAATGAAATGTCAAACATTTTTAGTTTCACATTGTTTATTATGCTTACTGTTGTAATTTTAATACACCCCCATTAAATTACTTCGATGTTTTAAAATTATTAAGTTTTTTTAAATTAATTTTTATATATGGCCAGCCATAGTGAATTTACTCTACCTGATGGAAAGCATGAGAGCACCAAGAGTGATGGTCACTATACTCATTGCCAATGCAGACAATGCTTATTAAACACTAGCTGAACCCCGCGGTGCTACCCGCGGTACGATGATAACTGCGGGCAACGCCGCGAGGCGAAGCTATATCTTTATAAATAGTAGCCTATGTGTTATTCTGATGTATAAGCTATATTGTGGTAAAGTTTCATTCAAATCCATTCAGTAGTTTTTACGTGAAAGAGTAACAAACATCCATACATACATACATCCATACATACATACATCCATACTTACAAACTTTCGCCTTTATAATAGTAGTAGGATTATTATTATATACTATTCATTCTATTAAACATTACAAGCAGGCAGCATATTTGATCGAATAAATAATGTGATGTCTATCTTTATTTCAAGGTACGGAAATATTCTTTAAAATTGAAACACCTTTGTTATAGTCATTTGTAACAACAAAAATCTGAACAATAAAAGCGACTTCAAGAACTGGACTAAATTGAAATGGGACTACACGGGAAGCTTTTACACCAGCTTACAAATAAAAAAGAATCATCAGTTCACAAAATCGAAAGTTCTGAGGTAACAGATATAAAAAAATACGGTCGAAAATCCTTTTTTGAATCGGTTTAAAAAGTAATCACTTACCTCTCATAGGACTAGCATGTTGAGGCGCAGAATCGCAATCAGGCCGCCTGTCTTTCACCGAAGAGCCAGGTATTGGCTTCCCCGTGTCTTGATGTACACACCAACAGTAGCCTGTCGATCGATAGCATTGAGCGCGGGCATATCTGCCATCGCCCGTACACTCAGGTACGTACAGAACAGCACCTCCCGCCTTCTAAAAATAACAAATTTATTTAATAACAAGCTGAGTTAACGCGGTACAACAACAACAACCACTGGTAACGCCGCGGGACAGAGCTAGTCTAAAAAAAGGAGCCAAAGTAACTTCTTATATCATTATAACGGCTGGACGGATTTTGATAGAGATATCTATCAAAATCCGTCCAGCCGTTCCAGAGATTAGCTGGAACAAATAGACAGACTAAAATTTAAAAAATAAAAAAATTGTAAAATGTACCGTATATAAATAAGTAATCAGAATCTAAGGTCACTAGGACATGGGTTCCCAAATATACTCTGAATATTCACATTTTGCTACCTCAGCTGCGTCTTACCTGTTCGTCTAACACAGCTTGTCTATCTGTGAGGCAGTCGTTAGCTTCATCTTCTCGTCTTGCATCCGAGTCGGGTCCGTCCGGAGCGAAGGCATTTCTCACAATACCAGGCAAAACTGCAGAAAAATTAAAACGTACACTATAAAATCACATAATTGTTAGAGTTAGGAACCTAATAATAACTTTATTATTTGAAATATGGCTAGATTTTTAAAACACCTTACATATCACTAAACTTTATTGCTGTTTGATGAAATACACTTCATTTTGGACAAAAATTCATATTAAACTATTTGCGTGATACATTTGAGAAAGGTTTTTATATCCAGTAGTGGCAATAGACTGACGATGATGATGATTATGATATTAAGGTATACTTGTCTTCACCGCAGTCCTGTTCTTGTTTAGCCGACACTTTGAAAGAAAATCATGGACTATCACCCACCCCTGAATACCTAAAAAATTGTTTTAAAAAGACTGAAGAGAAAACCATAAAGATATTTTTATTAAACATTGTTTTAAGTATCCCTCAATGAAAACGAAGTTTATGTAGGATACGACTAAGAAATGATGCTATGTCAATAACAGGTATGTTTCTTTTGACCAACTGCAGCGAGACTGCCGCGGGGATACTGCAATCAAACTCAAAATCAAACTCAAATCATTTATTTCCATAGGCCCCAAAAGGCACTTGAACACGTCAAAAATACAAACATAAAAACATAAAACAAAACTCCTAATACTAAATGCACTGAGATGATTTGAATTACCGGAGCTTAGATTGATTTCGATTCAACTCAAAGGTTTAAATTGAAATCAATCCAAATACCAGCTCCGATGGGTATTGCATTCATGAGAAGAGCTGGTGAGAAACTCATGTGCACCATCTTTTCAGATAATTCATACAAATCCACAATACACTAGTAAAGTGACTAGGCTGGGTGCCACAACGCTGAATTTTTTTGGCAATTATTCACTTAGGAAGCCTATCTCAAGACCATGGTTCTATCCACGGTTAAAAATGAAAGTGCAAGGTACTCAACCGCTTCTTTTCGAAAAGAAATAATATTCGCTAAGCGGCGATATAAAAGGTAGAAAGAAGTGACACCACGCGAAGATGAGCGCATAATGATCACTAAGAAAAAATTAGTGCGACAGCCCACAGCCTACTTCGCTTTTGTAGGTTATGCACTTAAACAATGTTGAACGAAACGTGTAAGCGCCATGAAATTTTAAACTATCCCATTAATAAGAGTTCTAGCGCTGTTTTTTAATAGACGACATACGAGTAATTAAAGACAAAGCGCTGTAGCGTAACGGCTCACATTAGTTAACGCTCGATATTACGGTTCATATAATTTTCATACCGCGGTCTAAATATGAAAATCGTTTCATAAGGTGTAAACTCAAAAAATGTTTTTTGGCGACCTATGGACGATCAATTATATTGCGCAATATTAAGAATTGTGCTATTTCATTGACCGTTTAGGTTTAGTTTAGTATTGAAGTTTGTGCAACGATAGAACAAAGTTTGAACGAGTTAAATTGTTAATGCGCAATATTTTTCTATTGCATTGTGTAGGGTGAATATTGCGCAATATTTGTTAAGTCTGTGTTTCGTCTTGACGTATAGTACACATGCTAGTGATACAAAAATAGCGGACAAAGATAATAATCCAAAACTCAAGAAAATAGAGTTTATCATCGAATGTTTTCAATTGTTAGAGCTTTTGTTTGTGGATCTACCTACGTACGAGTATATGTCAGTTATCGCGATAAAAAGTACATTAAGTCCTTTCCCTCCTCAGGAATCAAAATATCTCCATACCAAATTTAATTTAATTTCATTCGGTGCAGTGGTTTAGCCGTGAAAACGATACAGACAGAGTTATTTTCGTAATCAAACAGAACTGTTGTCCTCGAGATTTAATAATCCGGACATTTCAGTTATGTTCCAACAAATTCTTGAAATAAAATTGTATAAATGTGTATTTTTTGACAAATCTCAACACTGGGATTAAATGGAACACGCTATGTTGAAAATCCTATGAAAGTAACATCTTGTGGCCAGTAACTGCGGTTTGTGTACGACCGGCTCGTCGGGAACTAAATAACCTAATCATCAGTTTTGTGTTAATGAAATTTGTAATTTTACTATGTTTAGGTAGGTATAATTTAATATCTTTAAAAAAATACCATGTTTTATACGAATACAATGATGTATGTAGTTAAACCTAATGAGAAAGTGAATTGAAACTATTTTTTTTATTTTATTTGCCATAATAACATTACGTTACTTCAGACAGTATAAAGTCAGTTACACATAGACTTCTCATCTGATGAATGTGACAATAAGACAAAAAATTAAATCGATGAGAAATTTCGAGATACTTAATGAAATACTCAGCTTTTTATGTAAGAGATTTTGCAATTAGTTTATTTCTGATACATGGTTTGTGCAATTAAAAACTTCTTACTAGATTTCATGTTTTACTTTGATATAAAATATCACCTATAATTACAATCACATCTAAAAAAATGTTATCTATAACAAGGAAAGATTTGATTTGTTGTTTAACCCAAAAACTACAGCACCAATTTAAATGAAAGCTACAGTCCTCCTGAGTCCTGTGGGACTATGCCTCCCGTTATCCCGATATGATTTAGCGACACCCCTTGCCTGCATTGAAATATCGACATTTATAATATATTATAAAATAAAAACAGTAATCACATTCAGCTTTTTAGTTCGAATTTTTTTTCTCATCGAGGTCACATCTAAACTATGTCTTACAATTTTGTTATCGTCCATTTTGTTACTGTCCCCAAAAATATCAAGCGTTTTAGAGATTACCTCCTGTAGTCCTTCAAATGTTCTTATTTTCTGGTATTTATTTTAAAACAATTAATGTTTTGATTGCATTGAATTTGTATATTACTAGTATTACATTGATAGCGTTAAAAACCCGGATGTTTTGGTACCAAAGATAACAAACCCGAATGATAAATATTTTTTTTAACAGTTCGAATAGTTTCTATTTGTTACTTGTACCTTTTAGTAATATAAAATACCGTCTTAATCCAACTTCGACAACATTCACAACTTTCTATAAATCCTGATATTGTGCAAAAAATGCGAGCTGCCGTGGTTTGACAACCAATACGTTGTAGAAAATCTTACGCTAAAAGGTAACAGAAAGTGCAGGGTACACCATTATTTAATAAAATACATAAAAAAATCTATTTATTTACTGAATATGCATTTATAAAACTAAAATTTAATAATTGGTTACAAAATCTAAGCTATGATGAAACTGAAAAAGTAATAGGTGTAATAAAGTAGTATATGTGTATATTTATTAATTACTTATATTCACTAAAATGGTGATACACAAAAATTAATATCTATATAAGTAATCGAAAAGAAATGTCCAAAATAAGGCAGATGGCAACACCAAATAGTTTTATTATTTATTTATTTAATACATCATGCACTTTAGGTGCATTGGCGGACTTAATGCCTAAGGCATTCTCTACCAGTCAACCAGTTTTGACAATAAAGAGAACACTACAGGCTCCCAGATTACGAGATTAACTCAGTTTGGGAACCTGTGCGCTACGATCACAATTTGCCATTGTACAACAATGATTGTGTTTGGCTGAAATTATTATTGTTATAGCCATGTTCAAAGTTATTGTCCAGTTTTCTTTTTATGTATATTTCTTTCTGCCCATTGTACTTACTTTGACAATATGTAATATTCAAATAGTACTATTTATAGAAATAAAAGCATTGTTATTATTACATTATTATTAACTCATACATAAAAAAGTTGATAGTATGCAGCAGTTTCGCTTGTATAAATGGTAACGAAACGGACACCATTTTGGCACTTATCCTCATATTTTTGTATGTTTCAACTGTAAATAGTGTTTTAATTTAAAATAAATACAATTTTTAATAATTTAGAAGATATATTTTATAAGTAATTTTCATCAAAATATATATTAATTTTTAAGTCATGTTTCTATCAATTAAACCAATTCTTTTAAACTTTTCATGTTCAGCAAAAAAATAGTAAATGTTTCGCTTCCCTATATACGTTATACAAACTGCGTCAACTTTTAAGTGATAAAGTGCAACAACAGCTGTGTAAAAGTTTGGTGTTGTCGTATGTAGATTATTGCGACATCATATACGGATCGCGCCTTTTTTAAAACCATATCCGCTATTCAATGGGTACAGAATGCGTGCATGCGTTTAATTTTTGACATTCCTAAAAGACATCACATAATACCATACCTTAACGAAAAGGCAATTTTGAATATGCTTAGTCAGCGTACATTAAAACGTTCCTGTTTTGTCAGATCTCTGATTAGAAATAAAGTTCCTACCTACCTTCATGACAAACTCACGTGGTCGTCTTACGTACCTACATAAGTATTAAACGAGGTCACGTAACCGCTTACTAATCATACCCAAGCACTCACTATGTAAAATCAAGGGTCACTTCAAGATAGCCACTACCAAGTGCTAAAATGTTCTACCCCCACCCATGTTACATCTTTAGTGAGTTATTGGTGAGGCAATCGGAAAGGGCTATTCAATAATGTGTGGTGTTGGTCTGTGTTCGTAGCATCTATGTGGTGAGAACTTTCATGGACTAGTGTTATAAGACTGTACTGTACAATGGTTTCAGTAGCAACAGCTGCACTGTTTCAGGTATGTGGAGTGATTATTATGTCCGTATTCAGGATGGTGTCATTGTGTATATTTTAAGATTATATAAGTCATGATTGGCTTGAACAGAATAACAGCGGCTGGCATGTTTTCCATTGTCATCCATATGCTGAGTCCAAAACTATTTTGTCCTACTGTTATTAATTTTAAGTACCTATCTTAATATATATAAATCTCGTGTCACAATGTTTGTCCTCAATGGACTCCTAAACCACTTAACCGGGGTTCCGTAAGATATTGGGGTTTTTCGGACACAAGGTGTAAAAAATCAACCCTATACGGGGGAAAAATTTTCGCTACGGGCAATAAAAGACGCAAACGAGGTTGCGTCGGTCAGCTAGTGTAATATAAAGATTAATAAAGTTTTCGTTATTATTCTTATTCTGCAATAGATTCGTATGTGACGAAACACCGAGTGGTTTTTAGTAGATTAAATTACCATATTACACTTCTGCACCGTATCTAAAGGTAAGTTAGGTAAGTTAGGTAGGCCAGCTCGACCGGGGCGTTACTACTCTCGCACAGAAGATCAACGTAAAATGACAGCGTTCGTACTGTCGTGTTTCATTGGTGAGTACGAGACCGGAGGCCCACAGATCCAGAAGCATTACTAAGCCGCCATGGTGTAAGGTCACCATGCTGCATTGTTACATTGTCTGCATTGGCAATGCTTATCGTGACCACCACTCTTGAATTCTGCCTATATTTTCCGTCAGGCAGAGTCATTTTGGTAGGGCCAAACATAAAACAAACTGAGGATTTCTACTGAAAAACTGGAAAACTGGAAAAAGTTCTACTGTAGCATATTTTTTTTTATATTTCTTGTTGCTATCTGAGTTTATGATGTTTCAGAGACTAATAGTGGACCATGAATAATCTTAATATATATAAATCTCGTGTCACAATGTTTGTCCTCAATGGACTCCTAAACCACTTAACCGATTATAATAAAATTCGCACACCATGTGCAGTTCGATCCAACTTGAGAGATAGGATAGTTTATATCACAATTTACTAATTGGGAAAAAAATATTTCTTTTGAAGAGAAGCAGACGAAGTTGCATAAGTCAGCTAGTTGTATATATATTATAAGTCTTCTATGGGTGTGTATGTGACTAAACTTTTAAACTATTTAAATAAAAACAATTGTGTCTATTCTTGAGGAATCGAGAATGGTTTAGATTCACAATTCGGCGGGGTGTTGCCCGCGGTTATAAATAAATAAATAAATAAATAAACAATAACAATACACATTTCGGATATCTAACACACAACACCATCTAATCCCAAGCTAAGCAGAGTTTGTGTTATGGGTACTAGACAACTGATATAAATACACTAACACATAATACACAATACATATTATACATAGAAAATACCCAAACTCCGAAACAAATATTTGCAATACCCGGGAATCAAACCCGAGACCTCAAGCACAGTAATCGCATACGCTACCACTACGCCACCGAGGCAGTCGAATGTTTCAACAACAATAACCGCGGGCTTAGCTAGTTATAACGTAAAACGATTCGAATTCTTGTTTCAAAGAAACACATTTCATGTGTCTGCACAATTTGTTGTTGATAGATCTCAGAGCGATCAGACATAAGCAGAAATAATTACTCCTATCAAACGCTGCCATTAATAATTTGGCAGGCGCTTGAACAGTGAAAAGGTTTTTTTTTATTATATAGCGGGCAAACGAGCAGACGTATCGCCTGATGGTAAGCGATTACCGCCGCCCATGGACACCCGCAACACCAGAGGCGTTACAAGTGCGTTGCCGGCCTTTTAGGAAGGAGTACGCTCTTTTCTTGAAGGTTTGAGGATCGTATTGGTCCGGTAACACCGCAGGCGACAGCTCATTCCAAAGTTTTGATGTGCGCGGCAGAAAGTTTCGGTAAAATCGCAATCGCTTATAGCGTCTGACAAAAGTTTTGGTCCATGGGAAGTCTGACATTTATGATACTATTTTAGAATAATATTCTATAAAACCTATATAAATATCAGCCACGTAAATTTAAGTTAAGTAGGTAACTTTTATGTTAGTTACCATTCTTATCGGTATCTATATGCCCAGGTGTCACTAAAGGGGTTCCACAAGTATGCAGGTATTCAAAGAACACGAGACGCTACTGAGAACCTAAGGTTTTATCGCTGGATTGGATCGCTCTGGGATCTTGGACTACTAGCGATGCAACCACAATACAGACACACGACCGATACAGTCGCGGCGCTACCAATCTTTTTTTGTATAAATCCGACTAAACCTTTTTTATAAAATCTTTTTCTTGACGCTTTATGTTAGTTTTAAACTAATTTTTATAGTTACTGTTATTAAACTACAATAGAGTTTAGATGTCTTCGGAATTGATAGGTTGACTGCCTCGTTGGCGCAGTGGTAGCGTATACGACTGCTGTGCTTGAGGTCTCGGGTTCGATTCCCGGGTCGGATCAAATGTTTGTATGATCTGCAAATATTTTTTTCCGAGTTTGGGTGTTTTCTATGTATAATATGTATGTATTTACAAAAAAAAGTATATATGTATTAATATCAGTTGTCTAGGACCCATAGTACAAGCTCTGCTTAGTTTGGGACTAGATGGCGTTGTGTGTTAAATGTCCGAAAATATTTATTTATTTATTTATAGATTAATATGGTCAGAAATGGCTAAACTTTGCATTGATGGTACTACTGGTGTCTGGTTAATTTCTTATTTGTGCTTGTAAGTGAAATAGTTTGTCGGTATTTAACTAAATTATTTTTTTTAAAATGCCGGGTTAAGATTTTATTGTTTTTAATAAAAGCGAAGTTCCTTTCTACAAACTATTAATAGGTATTATCCATATACGTGATCGTTACCATGTAATTTAGAGGAAAACAATGTGCTTATATTTTACGTATGAACATATCTACAGTGCATGTGTGCTGTTAAGTCAATACGCAATTGCCCATACCGATATTTTTCTTATAAAGCTTCGTATTTTTTACATTTGTAGCAGTCACGGCCCGCGTGGTAGATACCTCGATTATACCAAGAAGATTGCCTGTGTAGTCAACAAGTTCTTCAGGCATATCCGAAGTGAATTGCATACTTTCAGCCCAACCGATTCTGATATCTATAAAATAGAAATTAAATAGGTACTACACCTTATATATAATGTGAGTTTGAGTGGTGGGATATAACGAGTGCAAGTTGTTTTGTTATTATTTAGAAACAATTCCTGGGAAGAAACTAACGTCTAAGATACAAGCTCGGCTTAGTTTAGACGTTAGTGACCAAAACAATATTGTAGACACCCAGTTTTAGAGTACATCATAACATATGCTTAAAAATTGGATAGTTAAGATTTATACTATTAAAATATTTGCATAGGTGCGTTTTTGTACGTGGTGAGTTATTGAAAAGAGGTCGTTCAAAAGTTATTTTGATTGGGGCGAGTGTGTGCTTATTACGAGTATTTCAATGAAGACGAAGAAATAATTTATGAAAACAGGTATATATATACTTTTATCTTAATTCTATTTAATGTAATTCCTTGGATATGAGAATTCAGATAATTTCGATATGTATGACTTGTCTCTACGCAGTCGACACACATGAAAGTTGTGCAACATTAGCTTTTGGCCACGTTTAAGTAGGAAATAGTAGCATCTTGATGTTTAATCATATTACAGTTAAATCCGTTCAGTAGTTTTGCGTGAACGAGTAACAAACATACGGATGTTTGTTACTCGTTCACGCAAAACTACTGAACTACTGAAGGATGTACGGACATCCTCACAAACTTTCGCATTTATAACATCAGTAACGATAAAAAGATGTGACGTCATATCTGTTAAATTCCAGAGACAAGGATATCGTGACAAGCTTTAGTGTATCATATTCTCGACATTAAACAATCATTTTAAATTGGTTAATTGCCAAAGCATGTGCATTGGCAGTAATCAAAAGTTTCAATCAATATACAAAAGTGATGAGCTAAAAGTGCCTAAAAAGAGGTTGCAAGTGCTGGTGGCTGGCAATACCAGGAATAAGATCACCAGAAATTCTTATTGTTAACCAAATTATGTTGAACTTCATTCTGGTTATCTGTATATTTTAAGGTGTTTACCTGAGCTGGGGTCCGGGGGCGGTTCCTCCTCGTTGTAATCAGGCTCAGGTTCCGGAGCGCTGTCATCGTCTGCGTTCAACGACATGAAGAAACGGAGAGAGACTATATATTATTATTATGTTTGCACACACATTCACAACAGAACACAGATGGTGAGAAAAAGCAGATTGTATTAAACATTTTGTACTGCGTAATTAATCGAAAATTAGTAAATAGATATTATTGTAAAAATATTATAGTATTTATAATTAGTAGTTAACATGCCAAGGTTCGTGCAATAGACTATCCTCTCTTTGAGTACTCAGATTAATACTTTATAGATTTTTTAATACAGCAGCAGCCGTCACAAGAGTGTGTTGTATTGTGTTATTCTTGTTGAAAATATTTATAAGCACAATTCACATAACTGCAATCAGTGCTTAATTTTATCAGATTTGAACACATCGAACTAACTGAATTTTATAATCCAAACTGGTATAAATCTTTACCGGTATGACTAAATACTTTATTAAAAATCATGGTCTACCAATTATCATCTAAAAATATCTATAAAAGTGACCGCACACTCGAGTCGCAAGATTATTCGCAGATTCCTAACATAAGTTTTTATTGGTGCTAATTGCATAGATGCCGTAAAATAAACAAGTCTAGACTGCGACCGTTAAAATCTATAAATTATCCGGTATTATGGTGCATTTAACGCATTATAATTCATATCTAGAACTGTGTGATGAAATAGCCTTGTACTCTGATTGGCAGGATTAGATTTATAACTAGCCTTTGCCCGCGACTCCACACGCGTGTATGTCGATTATCGCAGAAAATGTTAGCCATGTCCTTCAAGTAATCAAAGTATCTAGTTCTACATGCCATATCTATTGAAATCAGTTAGACATGAATATTTAGTAATGAATAATTAGTCATGAAAGATTACTTATAATATTAGCAAAGTTTTTGTCCAATATTGAAGCCAACCTGTTTAGAATTTGTCTTCTAAAGAATTAAATCTTAATTTATATCAAGATAATTAGTGTTTTAAAAGTATATTATTAAACTAAATGCGATTTGGAATTCATATTAAAATGTCTCGTATATGTTTTTAAATTTACAAGACAGATGGCAGTATTGGGGATGTTAAACGTGGGTTCAAATTTATATTGACCTTACTTTTTCGTATTAGTAGTCTAATATTGCCCAGAGATTACTTCTCTGTTTCTACATCATCTACTTGAATTGCTGCCGTCTCTTTACAGACTCGTATATTTCCTTTCCAAAGTATATCAGTGCGTCTTACCCGTAATGACGCAGGAAGTCGAAACGTGGACACATACATTGGACTGGTCCACAAATTTAAAGTGCTTGCGATGCTCTGAACGATGTTATTCGACAGAGAACTAGAGCAACCGAAAAGGCACCGAGAATCAGTACGCTAAAGTGACAGTGGCTCACACTAACACAAAGATTTGAAAATTTTTGTACAGTACTTGTTATGTACAATATAAGAATTTCGCTTGGTTTATGCTCATGTTTATTTTACACGAGATGTTGTACAACCTCAACACTTAAAGCCTATTTAACAGAATTCAACTTCTCAGAGACCACTATCGATGAGGAAGTTAGTTTCTAAAATAAGGTAAAAAATAGGTAGGTTAAATTACAGTTTATGTTAGTACATTTATAAAGTATTTTTTTACACAACACCCATACCTATATGTGATTGTTACTGAGCCACCGCACACCGGCCGCCTGCGTGATCCTGTGCTAAAATTGTGAAGCGTGCCCACAAAGGTACTCACAGTCCGGTGCTGGAGGCTCGGGGTTCACAAGCAAGCATGCCACCCACTCAGAGTGGGCTATTTCACCATCGCCATCACCGTCACAACCACGGGCCCAGGCGCGGGCGCATCTCTTTGGCTTCACCACCTGACAAAAAGGATGCAATTCTTAGGGCTACCTAGATACATATATACATCATTACACATTTAGTTAAGTCCGTTTTACTTTTGCTTTCAGTTCTCACCCAATCAGGTTATAACTAGACCATATCTAATGTCATTAGAAGCTGGTAAATTGTATACAGAGATATCTAGTACAGATATCAGTCCCTCTGATCTCTGATATACAGATTCACCTCACTAAATAACTGTGAGATATCACATCAACACTCTTTGTTAGTCCACTGCTGTACAAAGGTCTGTTAGAAAGAAGATTTTATTGCCTACTATACAACGCTAGTCAGACAGGCTGAAATAGTATGTCAAGTTTTACAGCGCTGTTGTCCTGTGTAGTTTGCTACCTTAGTCGGCTCTTACGACACCCACTACGACGGATGAATAGGGGTGGTAATACTCCATTTTCTTAATTCGTCACATCACCACACATACGTGTAAAAACTGTTTATGAACAACACACGTATTCATGTGTAAGTAAAATTAAAGTTATTATCAACAAATAACAAAGACATAATTCTGTTAGAATTATGCCGTAATATGAGGTTTCTAAATTTAAAATGAAAAGGCTACTACACTGTAATGTCAAACAAAACACAAACGGCCTTTGATTTACGTTGACCTATAAAAACAATGACAGTCACTGTAACCAAAATTAGTCTAGAAGAAAGTTATCGTCATTGTTCTACATTAATCAATACTTCATATAAAGACTTGTTGTCCAAAAGTAAACGTTAAGAATCTATTAAGATAAAAGATGACCCATGTCACAGATATGACATTATGTAACAACTTTTAAAAGAATCTATATAATCAAAATTCAAATGTCTGCATAAATAAATGGTAATTTCATGTTTAGAAATGTGAAGACCGAGGGATAGGCTATTTTCGTAAAATATTTTTTTTTTTATATTTTTGGACAATTGATATTTTTTTTTAAATTTGACAATTGATTACTTTAATCCCAGTACATAGGCAATGTTGAGTTGAGTTTTTTGATACACTTCTCTGATAAATACTTATACATACAGCAACCATTTCTGTTCTTCGTTTGTCAGTAACGTAGTCTTATGAAAAGAAGTACCTAAAAACATACCTTCTTGATAAGTCGTCTAAGCCCTCTGTATTCAGCTTTCTGTAATGCATCGTTTCTATCTCGGTCGAGCTCCCGAAATTTCCAATCGGCTACTGTTCTGGGTTCCACATTGCTTGAAGATTCAGAACGAGCTCGATCATACTCTCCCGTGAAGATCTTAATCAGGTTCCCGTTGAACTGGATTCGATCCAACCGCGTGCAAGCTGCAGAATAATTATTTAAGTTGTAAGTCTATTATGATCCATTTGAGTGTCTCCATTCAAAGTGTTTATGTATTGAATTAGTGTATTAGTATACTAATTAGCTAAATAGATATATGCAGGTATATAAAGTAACCTCATAAAATCAGACTTTAAAACTGAAGAGATTGAACACGATACAGGCTGCTCTTTAGGTATGAAAATATGTAATATATTAAGTCAAGATAATAATTTATATAAAATATTCAAAAACTTTGAATGAAAAGAAACTTATGACTAAAACATTAACAAGGTCATAAGGGCATTGGTTTATTAAAAATTAGGCTGCTTTAAAATTATCTGAAATCATTAATTCTTACTTCTTTTATTGCGTTGCCCGCGGACGGACGACCTCCGTTTTGTGTGGGCTTTACCTGCAAATAAATAAAAGTTCATAAGTGTGTAAATACTCGTATGTTTATATCAAAACGGAAAAATAAATCAAAGTGGTTCTTAAAAGCAAACAAAGTGAATACAATCCGTAACATTAGCAAGGCAGTAGTAATTTATAGCAGCAACATCAGAATCTAAATGTAACAGGGAAAATAATAAGAATATTATGTAATCGCAAAAGCTAATTGAAGCAAGCGAAATTGTAATAGGGTAGTTGCCACCTTAATCAAATTAGTTACTTTTTATCATCTGTCAAAACGATCACTTTGTATGTAAAATGTACTAAATAGAAACTTGTGACGTCACTTTTTTTAGATTACTCAATTGCGCAATATATTTGCATGTTTATTTGATTAAAATTTGTAGTTGAAATGAAAAGTTATAACAATTATGTTTACCGAGATGTTTTTTAATATTCGTTGTAATGAAGGAGACATCGATATTTATTTACGATAGAGTCAACTACCAAACTGTATGTGTGAAAAATGTATGTGACCTAGTATTAAACTATGAATTTTTGTTCAAATCTTTCTACTACTGTCAACGAGCACGATTCTAAGCTACTCTTGGCAGCATTCAAATTGCAAAAAAATCTAGTTCATACAGTTCCTATTTGACGTCAATAGGTTTGTTCTCTATTATACCCACGTAAGACTAAATTACATTTTGCCAATGTTTCTGCTTCAGGGATAAAAACTGATTACATTCTAGAATTTGATATAATCCTATAGGGCGAAACCGGTCAGGACTAAAGTTACTTAAATTAGTAAAACAAGTGCAAGTGAGTGTAATTCTAGAATGTATTTCAAGAAGTTCCATCAAGTGTCGACAATCGAGAGTATAACACACATACTGATTACCTTTTCTAGTTGTTAAGAACTTAACGTTAAATTCTAGTATGCCATATTTGCCTTTAAAATATCAGTCGTGTCTTTATTACATAGTTATAAACGTTTACGTGGGTACCAACAATATATTAGACCGATAAAATATAAGCAATTTGATTGAAGATGTACATCTTATAATCAAATTAATATTACATATTCTATCCAAGGAACTGCAAAGTAAAATGATTATTATAAACATAACCGTAAAGGAATGTGAATAAGAGATTGGAAATCGAAGACTTAAAAGGTGAACAGAAATCAACCAATAAAACGTCCCTATTAATATAGGAACTGTATAAAATCTATTGAATTTCGCTATAGGCCAAATAACTTTCCTGTCAGTATTTCACTTTATTACCACTAGGAAACGTTTGGCACTTTAATGGCCACTATAAATTATCCGTCATCAGTTATTGGCTAACAGATTCGCTTTGAAATCAAATAGATTCGTGATAATCTTAAATTTCCCCAGTTTCCTAAATTATTTACTTAATTACATCCAATTTGTATTTCCTTTTGCTTCTATACTGTGTCACATCCGGGCGGTAAGGTGCCTTTTTTATTGACAACTATTAACCTACAAAGAATAATTTCATATTACTAATAATGGTACATCATGATCAGGTTTACTACCTACAAATGTTTTTACAGACTTTCAAAGTCTGCTATTATCATATTCGTCTAAAGCAGACTGTCTAATGGCGACGCAAGACGTTACCTTTTAAGCGCTTCCGTCTATTACTCTATACACAAAATTATGTCAGTAACAGTAGTCTTTAATATACAATACAGATATATTTTATCTTCGTTATGTCCAGTGTATTGCTTGTGATATAATCAGACTGAGCGATGCTAGCTGGACAATCAACAGTAATATACGACATGGATACAATAACATCTACAAAAACTTAATTAAGCACACTCTACGTCGAAGAAAACAAATGTAAATAATAAATCAACGACAAATTGATAAAGAGTTAGTCCGCGACGAGAGTTATGTCCTTTCTGTGGAGCATATTACATTTATAGAATACGTAATAGCGCATATATGGCGAGTAAGAAATCATGCAATCGGTCGATCTGTGCTCATCTATAGCTTGTCCACAAAACCGGTAACTACGGTTCCATAAACTATAGGTGCGAAGTTGTCATTACATGCATTTTTTTAAATGACATTACTTTGTTGTCTGTGGATAAATGTACATCGCCAGCAATTTAAAATTATTTGCAGTGTTCGAAGAAATCAATAGTCTTGTAAATCTTGAACGTTGATACATGTTTTAAATATAACACATACGTACAAATTTCCTTTCTAAGGAGAGTTTTATGTCCACCAGTGGATAATTAAAGACTGCTGATATTGCTAGCAGTTAATAGATTATAAAATACGACCCTTAATTATTTCTCTTTATAAGGTTTATAAACTGCTAAAACTTTAATAGTTATTCATTTCTTTTTAACTGTTGCACAGCATGACACTCATGCTTCCATTTCAAATGACACTATCTTATGCAAAATCTATCTATCAACTCATATATTAAAAGTCTTAAGTGAGCATTCAAAGTGGAGCACAATACTTCACGTTTCGATCGTATACAGTTCTGGTTGTGGAAAGTACTTTCTGTAAATGTATTATTAACTTATAAATTCAATATTAATATCATTAAACTGAGATTACTGGTCTTTTAGTAAATGGACATGCATACAGAGTGACGTTCAGTTTAAAAATAGTGTAGCGACGATAACAAGTCATGAAGTAAATTAACATGACTGCATTTTAAAACAAATTCCACTACAGCTAGAGCTTGAACATTAATCATCGTATCTAACAATCACTGTTATTTTTGTATTAGTTGTAATACATTAATTTACAAAAATTAATGAAAATAACCAAAGAACACAATGCTTTCGAAAGTGAAAAAAATATTCTCATAAATGTGGTATAATTATAGAGAATCGGTCAAATTAACTCCTAAGAAGACTGAAAAAATACTTAGGTATTAAGAAGTAGTACCAGTGGTATAATCAGACGTACGTATAACCAACTATGTATTTAACACTCCTCTTTTAAAGATCCGAAATCGTTCGTTAAGGTTAAGTGTTTGTAGGCGGCCGTCTGCGTAGGGTTTCGTACAAAAAAAGGTAAAGTTAAACCGGGTTTGACTTCGACAGACACCTCGGCGCCTTAACAAAGTGTTCTGATATTCAAAACGAACAAACACGCGTTCTCTATTTTTTGTACTACCAAAAGTGATGTATAACAAAGATCGTAATATTTTCTTTAAAATAAGCATTTTTAAATTTGGAACGTGACTTGTGTTCTAAAAAAAATAACTAAAGACTGCAATTAACAAAAAAAGTTGCTATGTTCACACCTCAATTATTGCCACACATTAAAAATAACGTTCGCTTATTATAAACTATCAATCCGTAAGTGTTATTAGTTAGTTACTATATTACAAGAAAACCGGTCCATTCTTTTAACTCTTTCTTAACGACTTCATCATCGCACACAGGTAAGCTCCATAACTAAACATAAAACATCAAAGGTGCGGGCGATCTTTTACAAAGCTTCCCAATGATCTCGGGAATATTTTTTCTGCCGTCTCGAGCCCGAGACGAGTTCTTCTTACCTTTGAATGACAAAAAAAATGAACCCCATTGTGATTGGCGTCGAGCTGTCTGACTTGGACCGCCGTTTCTTAGAAAAACACTCAAAGTTTGTCTCCACTTCGAATGTAGAGTTACTTTATGGAGCGCTTTTGACCAATTTTATTTTATCGATCTATAGCATCGCAAACAGTATTATATTTAAATCACAGTAAGTAGCCATGCAAACATTTCTAACTTTATGCAGATATTTATTAGTAAAAAAAACCTGTGACCGACAGTACACCATAGAACTGCATTTGCCAGGCGCCAGTTTTACATTCTAAGTGCAGAAATTTACAGAAAAATATTTAAAGCTATTTAGATACCTGGGTTAAATCACCATGATGCTAAAGATAAAGTACTATGTTGGCTACATGATCAAGATTATACTCAAACAGAGGAACTATAGTAGTTCCTCTGTTTGAGCGTACTAGTAGTAGCACAACATAATCTCTAACACCTTAAAACACCATCACCTAAACGGTAATACACCGCGACAGACACTTCCACATACACATCTCACATGTACATATACCCAAATATACACACTCACATGGGTAAACACCCCTACACATGCATACCACCATATTTACACATTCACATACATATTTTTTTATGGAATTGGGGTAAACGACCAGACGTATCGCCTGATGGTGACCGATTACCGCCGCCCATGAACACCCGCAACGCCAGAGGCTTCAAAGCACCGCAACACAAGTGCTATGCCGGCCTTTGGGGGATGGGGGAAGGGTTGTGATATGAGCCTCCGGTATCCTCACTCACTCGGTGAAACATAGTGCAGACGCTGTTTCACACCGGTTTTCTGTGAGGCCGTGGTAGCACTCCGGTCGAGTCGGCCCATGCATGCTGAAGCGTGGCTGTTTCACGGTAAATACATACCTTTCATTTCGACATACACAACCATTCGCATATATTCAGACCACCCCATATTCTTTCAATCGTAATCCAAATCCCTTAGTGTTCTTCTTATTGATGTAAAACTGGTACTTTGTAATCTGTTATGTCAACGACTACCTTTTTGTATAGATAAGGCAATACATTAAAAGGTTTTTGTATCACAATGAAAGCAGGACACTGACTCCTAAGTCACAGGATTACCTAGTTTAGGAATCAGGGTTTGCCTTATTCGTATTACCTTTACTTTACCAAGACATGTATCGTAATTTTAAACAATTTCAAAGGTTTTTGTATAGACAGAGTTTTTTTTTATTAACCTAGGTAAGTACCTAAATTGTAGGGACATTAAATTGCCACTAACATAATCTAATCGTGAACTATACGTAAATACGAGTATATAGATAATTCGACGCCATGTTAATCATTCCATACGCAAGGCTTCATCCTTCATCCTATCATAGGCTTGCTATTATACATTAACGCAATGAAACTTTATTTCCGTTGTTATCGATATTTCATGTTTAAATAATATTCGGAAGACGAAGTTCTTTAAACAACTATTTGATTCAATTTTGATGTTGTGTAATTATTTGTTTGTATTATTACGATATGGTCACTCTCATTGGTTTGGTTATTAAGTTATTTATCACACAAAACAACACTTTTTCTATGGAACTTCGTACGTAAAAAAATCGTTGTTCAACATACATACGAGTAGTAGACTTACAGACGACCCCAACCTAGTTTGGGGAAAAAGCTCGGCGAAAGATTGAGTTTGCGTTAAGTCATAGCTTTAATAGAATTAAACCGAGAATTATACTCGTACCATTGGCACTATGATTCATTAAGTAGACAGGCTTATGATTAAGTCCAGAATTTATTGCGTCCCCGTTTTAAAGAAGCATGTTGTCCTACAATTTATGTATATACCTATATAAAACGTTACAGTTGATCACTGATCCTATTTAATACATTCTTACTATGCAAAGATGAGTGCAATCATCGTTTCCGGGTCGTGATTATTATTAGAAATAAGCTACGCAACCAGGTCAATATGATTGGCTCAGCAAGCGCCACCGCCTAATGGAAGGGAATAGAATAAGTAATTGGCAAATAAAACGACTTGAACGGATGCGGGCAGAGCTATGAAGTTAGAGTATATATTAACCAAGCGGAGGGACAAACTTCAATTAGTCAATACCATGTGGTTACAGATAATTCCACACTTATTACTCACACTGTTGAAAGTCGACACGTCATATTGTAAATTAAGTATTATAGTTAATTTATGGGTGAGAAGTATGGCGTGTTACTGGTGTAAGTCAAAGCCATTTATACTGGATCATAAGATATGAAAATGAGTAAAGATGTTTTATGACTGGTAGCTGGGATCGTGACTATTAAGATTTCAACGACTAAGGAAGTATGAAGAATTATAGTCTTTATAAATAAAGCCTTCAAAAGATATCAATATCGAAACATTTTTTTCTGTGTTCGCGTTCAGGTACGCTGTTCATTTTGGTCTGAGAATACTCATTGGTTCAAGTACTTCTATTGTTTTTGACTAGTTTTATCGATTCAGTAAGCAGGTTTATTTTATATTTATTCATATCATTGAGAAAGTAACTCACTCGGCCATTCTGTTAAGGTTTCACGTCTAAACCGCCAAACCAACTACGAGGTATCTATACTATTATAAATCTGAAGAGTGTTTGTTAATGTCAGGAAGTACTGCTCCGACTTTAAAAATTATTTCACTGTTAGATATCGAGATATCGCCCAGTCATCGAGGCCTTCGGTGATTTAAGTTCCTGATCGAAAGCATAAGCAAAATCCAAGAGTGGTGACCGCCACTCTTGGATTTTGCTTATGATACTCCTTACTCATTGCGAATATAGACAATGCAATAATGCAGCGGATACCTAATAATGCTTCTGCATGATTGGGCCTCTGGTCTCACACTCACCAACTAAACACGACAGCACAAACGCTATCATTTTACGTTGATTTGATATAGCCCCGGTCGAGCCAGCCCGTTAGTGCTGAAATCACTTTTTATGGTAAACTTTGTTCCTGCTGTTATAACATCACGCTACGGGCAATATGAGACGAGGACGAAGTTGCGTGGATCAGTTAGTTTTGGAATGAGGAAAACATACACAGCCAAAGTCACGTGAACGAGCTATCACATTACGATCAGTGACGCTCATAGAAAGCTATTACTACAATGTAGCGTTAATGTAGATCAGGGGCGAATATATATTATGTTGTCAGAAACAATGGGCTACAAAAAATTAAAAAAGGTAATGTAATACAGATCAAAAATAACTACCAACTCACGTAGATATTCCAAGAAGGATTTGCTTTTATGGCGCCATTTCAATTTACCGCTTACGGTCAAGTTTCATACGGCTAAGTTATTACGGATGCGAGACGCAATGCAGGCACACCTAACAAGAATGCTAAGTGCTTTTTAGTTAGGGAAATTTTCGATCGGGATCCTGATACATTATTTTATTCTGACAATAATTCATTTGCTTGTTTATTAGTTTTTAACTAACATGGTTTCGATTTGGCTTAAAAGGTTTTTAATAAGAGATTCGCTTTTTGAATGGTAACATTTGAACGATGCTAACGTATCTATGTGTGTTCACTTACAACAACGCTCTCGCTTGTTTAAAACGCCACTTTCGGCGGATAATGATGCGATGATGCGATGATGGATGTTAAAAATTAGTATAGATCCAAACGTCCTATTGATATGATATTGATCACTCGCCCTTGTTTCCACAATGAACTAAACTCTCCAGACTGTGATTTACAACATGCAACAAACATCGTACCGTGTTACAAAATATAGAATAGTTCTAGTACAGAAGTTTAACCTTGTAGAAACAGAAATACAGAGCAACACTTCTCCAAAACAACAAAATACCATTGAGTTAGAAAGCATATAAGTATTTAACTTTAACGACGTAGACATCGTTTGAATTCTTGGTGGAAAAATATGTAGGTATTTCAAAGCTATAAGACTAATAATAAGTACATGTAACAGCGGTTTTTTTTAAAAGCTTTAATTTAGATAATCATAGAAACTATAAAAAAAAACATATAAAATATCTATTAAATAGATTTTTTACTTATATTTCCTTTTTCAATATTTCATTCACATCAACAACCTTTCATAGTCCTATGTTGTACATATATATTTGTTAAATTAGATGCAGTTAACGATCAGTTAATAGGATATGGCTGAAATTAAATAAAAAAAATTTTTTTTTTTCAGTTTCAGCCATATCCTATCCAGATGTAAGGCATATAAAGCTGCGCGGCATTGGCTAGTTGATTCATAAATGTCGTTCGGCTTTACATGGCAGACACAAAACTGACTATTGATTCGATACGTGCGCTCAGACATGCAGAATCCACACTTGGCAACTTGTTTTATTAATAAAACATGTACAGGTTTTGAGCAAAATAACTGTACTATTAATGAAATAGTATATATATGCAATGCTAGATCAATTATAACTATGAATCTAACTAGATCTAACTAAATTACTAAAAACAAAATGGCTCGATACGAGTACATCTACATTTATCCAACCGACAAGAAACGAGAATTTCGTTTAATTCCGATGAAAAATATAATAAAGAATTCGTCTACAGATGATTAAGTACATAATACTATGATACAAAGTTGTTTTTGTATTAAGAACCTTTATTCCTCGATATAATTAAGTGCAAAATGAAGTCAACACAGGTCTAAAGATATATTGAGTCACGCTAACTTTTTACCTGAGTTTATTTTTATAACAAAAAACGTTTATCTTACCGCGTTAAATAAATTCAGGTCTTGACTCAGTTTATAAGAACCACATGTATCTACTTCGGGGATCTGAGATATAAATCTGGAATTCTAGCATTTCCGGAGAACGAAATAATGTTCTACATGTAAGTTACTTTATATTATAATAATATTATAATTTCACAAATTCTATAAAGTTAACAATGCACACTTGAAACCCGGTAACAATTTTTCGAAAAACAGAATCGTATCATTGGAAAAGGGCTATTTAATTAGATTAATTTCTCAGATTGATTCGACAGTTACACTTCTTAGTCCTACTAGTTATCCTCAATGGACAACCATTCAGATTAAATATCATTATATACGAGTATCATAGCCAAAAGACATCTCCTGCTGGATAAGTTAAACGCATATTTTAGAAATTACTATCAGCCAGTCTAGTTATCCCTACTGGTTGGCCAAACGGCCAAACGTTGGGAGTCTGTTACGTAACCAGACGGGAACAGTAATTTTTGACTACTGACTCACTGCAATTACACTCGTCTGCGTCAACTCGTGTGTCCCACTTCAAACTCAATACGCATGCACCACAAATATGATTACATGTTATGTAAACTAAAATCTTGTGTGTGTGTGATCGCTACATTTTTTCGTACTCAATGGTTCTAGTTTCTGAGTTTCATTGCCAGACAGTAGTCGCTAGATGTGATCTACACATGATCAAGTATTCGTATCCTAATTGTACAATATGTATATATGTATGTCACGAGGAAGTAATTGGTTAGCCGAATAGCGGGCGATGCCCTGCGTAGGATGACCCTTTGTCTGAAGAGAATTAGTGGTCTATGCTTACCATTACGATGCCGTTTAAAACGAGCTGACGAAAAAGAAGAAGGTTTTCAATGTGTGCCCTATACCACGCGCGTACAATATTACGTCGACATTAGACGAATAATTTTTAACTTTAAAATGTACGTTGATTACTGCAAAAGGAACGCGTTTCGTTAACTCCACTCAATTCCTTGAAATTGATGAAATACATTTTCGTTTCAAAGTTATACTATGTTGTATAAGTTTATTAACAACTAGGAAAATAAACGTGGTAGCTGTTCTGCATCAATGCCATCTAACTCGATAATAGGTAACTGTGTACTAAACAGTCAGTGATTGTTGCCTTCCGTCTCCTCTGACCCCTGACCCCGTAATTTTTATCCTACAGGATCACAATCCATGCATTCAATATACATATATTATAAACAGAACGAACAAACACAATATTTACACCATTCTTATTCTGTTTTATACGGGACAGCATTCCCAATGCCAATCCTACTACTATTATAAAGGCGAAAGTTTGTAAGTATGGATGTATGTATGTATGGATGTTTGTTACTCTTTCACGTAAAAACTACTGAATGGATTTGAATGAAACTTTACCACAATATAGCTTATACATCAGAATAACACATAGGCTACTATTTATAAAGATATAGCTTCGCCTCGCGGCGTTGCCCGCAGTTATCATCGTACCGCGGGTAGCACCGCGGGGTTCAGCTAGTAGAGAATAAATGTATGCAGTTTGGTTTCAACATATTTACGCATTACACAGACTCAGCGGTTTCAAAAAAGGATATAATAAATAAATCCCTTTGTGTACACTCTCTCAAAGACTAGATTTGTAGTACTTTAAAAAGTAGTAGAGCCACGCTGGTTTTAGCACGAACTGGCCGGTTCGACCGGCGGGTACTACCCTCGCACAGAAAATTAACGTAAAATGACAGCGTTCATGCTGTCGTGTTTCGTTGGTGAGTGCGAGACCGAAGGTCCAACGATGCAGAAGCATTACTAGGCCGCCATGGTGTGGGTCACCATGCTACATTGTTGCATTTTCTGCATTCGCAATGAGTATGGTGACCACTGATCTTGGATTCTGCTTATGGTTTCCATTAGGCAGAGTAGAGTCATTTTAGCAGGGCCATACAAAAAAAAAGATTGTCTGGTCCAAGTCATAGTGACCATCAGTGACCAAGGGGAGGCGTTGGTAGACATGATATTAGTGGAAATAATTACGAGACACGCGATACGACCTGGTAGCGACGCCGCGCGACATGACGTAACCTTGGCCAACAGTAATCAAAAGGATCAACTATCTTACGCATTCTCAGCATTGGCGGAATAGAATTTTTTTTACTCGAAGTAACCCTGTAATAATACTAGTAATACTTAGTATGGATAGTAACCCTAACTAAGTATTATGGTTCTTCAATGCACCTATCGATTTTTATACTCTCATTTCAGATGCTGCCTGGCTGCCTTAAGTGGGGGTGCTTTGTGAAATCCAAAGTTCATGCCTTTGAAGCGGAAGAAATTCGACCTGGATGCAAAACGCGATGCTCTTTAGGCAAAATAACCATCATCTCTCACAATTTTGTCGGCAGTGTCCTCACGTGCCCCCAACGCTCGTGCTTGTTTACTGCCGGTATAGCCATCAGAGAGTAGATTCAAAAGCTGTTTATTGTGGTTTCACAGTCTTAAAAATTAGCAGCGGTCATCAAAGCCGAAATCGGCTGGGAAGTATATATAAAATTGAGTCAATTTGCTTAAATCTTTTCAAACAAAAAAGGCATGTATGAGGCATACCTTCTTGTTTATAAGTATGTATTCATAAAATGAAAAAGCAAATATTTTTTAAGTATTGATTCCATCAAATTTGCCATTAATTTATCACTGTAATTCGTCATTTACAATAACAAATTCTTTAAGGGTTTCGTTTTAACAATTTTTGCTTAGGAACCAAACCAAATCAAAATTGTTTTTTTTTTATATAATTCTGGTATCTTATTCTATGATAATATACATTTTAATGCTAAACGTCGCCGAGAGAGACAAAAATTCTAGGATGCTATATCTTTCTTCAGTTCTCAGGGATATTTTTTGTGAATATATATAAAGTTGATATAAGTAATATATATTATTATAAAAAGTATATATATTATTATGTTTTTATATTATTTGTCTAGTACCCCATAACACAAGCTCTGCTTAACTTGGGACTAGATGGCGTTGTGTTTTAGATGTCCAAAATATTTATTTAAAGTCTCTCTACTCTGCCTGATGGAAGGCATGAGCAGAATCCAAGAATACTGGTCACAATACTCATTGTGAATGCAGACAATGCAGCATGGTGACCCACACTATGACGGCATTTGGAGATGCTTCTGGATCATTGGGCCTCCGGTGTCGCAGTGACCAATGCAACACGACAATGCAAATTAGGTGGTAGTGATAACTGGAATTCTATACTTATAAATAACTAGCTGAACCCCCCAGTGTTACCCGCGGTTAGTGACGTACCGCGCTACCGCGTAAGCTAGTGCTAGCTAGCTAGCTAGTTATTTTAATATTACAAATAGACACGCCAATTTTATTTATTTGTTTATATGTATGTATAGAGTATAGAAAAGTGACACACGTTTGTTGATATTAAAAACAACTTGTAACCGAATGGTTAAAGAAGTTTTCAAGATGCATTCAACTCAATTAGTTAGAATTTTGAGAAAAACAAATTCTGAGACTACTACGTGTAAGCAATTTCCATGTAGTAATAAATTCATGTGAGATACAATTGACGTACGAACCAGGCATTATTTAAAAATATTTATTTTAACTCCCGTAAACACACGTATAGGAGTAAACAAGATTCAAGATTAATTTCGTATGTTGGCATAAATAGATACATGCTGAATATATTTGTAAGGAAAGCTTTAGCATATACTGATCAAACGGCGCCAAAGATAATTGCATTCTAAGCACAAATACCTCATTTATGCTTGAATATGAATAAAGACGTGGTATGCTTGCATGAACTTAAATTATTTATATATCATCATGGAGTTCTGCACTTTATCTCTTTAGAATAAACAAGCTACGAGTATGTGTTAAAAATGCTTAGTCTGCCCGAGCATTTTTTTTAGCTCGTTTTTCTTTAAAATGAAAACACAAAGTGATCGTTCGTCGAGGATTAGAAATCATCAACCTTTCAATGTAATACAGGAACGAATTTTAAAATTAGGTATATAAACGATGAGGTGCAGAGTTTATTTTGAAATAGTTGTTAGTTAGATGTATAGATTATTGAAAGGTCTTGTGGAATCCTAACAACTTTTTATTTTAGTAGTCTAATCATAATTTATTGCCATTAATCCTGGCATGACTCTTGAACATTGACACACAATTAGTCGTAAAGTTGAGTTTTATGTTGTAAATACGAACTGTATTGAGCTCAATCTATTGTTCTTTTTTATAATTCACTGAACTCGCCAGTATACCTACGTTAAAAAAATGCAAGTGTAGAAATTGATCAATGGTTGTTTTCGCAATGCGAAAAGCATGTATTTCATTTATTTTAATAAGTATTTTAAATGTTGTAACGCGGATGCCTTGCTGATCGTTTTAAATTACTCTCGCATTATTTGAGGGATACCTACTAATATTATTTTAAACACCTCAGTAATTATGTAAAGGACTAATCGTTGGAGGGGTACAAAAGTGTCAAAACTAGTTGTACTTGCATACGAACTCATCTTCCAGTAGACACAATATGTACTTTATGTTCTTGTTTGTTTATGTTATAAGTACAATAACCTAGTTTCATTAGTTTAATGGCTGGCCATATTTTATTTGGATAAACGGCAATGTTTACAGCACGCCCAAGTAATCTGTTTATAAGTCATTTAAACGAATTGGGTGTGTTCACTGAGAACTGTTTATAAGAATATCTACGTTAAACTTATTGGTGGGTACATCCAAAAGCCGGTCTAGTGTTAATGTAAACATCAGCTTTCATCTGGACAGCTGTATACAAACCACGCTGACGTATGTATATTCACCGGTATTTGGCTGGTACGTTAGATAAAACAGATGTTTTGTTTTTTACTAATCCGGCAAACGAGATCTTTCACCGTAGACTACCTAGAACTATGTAAGTAGTTTGCTATTTCAAAGAACAACCCGAAAACATTTTAACTTATAAATCATCATTAGTCTAATGTATCGCCTACAACAACGTTTACTGAGATTTATTAAACGAGCATCCTACTTGTCACGATCAGCTCACTTATTTAGTTATATTAGTACGAAGTTCAACTCCTGTAAGATTATCGCCAAGTGGCTACTTACTATACGTGTATTCGATTAGACGCGTTTTACTCGTATTATGTAAGGAGATCGTCCGTCATCCAAACTTTTTTCAATTGCATCGATTGTCGTTCTCTTTTGAATATCTTGTAATAATATTCATTATTTAGTGCCATTGTTTGAGCAAATTTTTTTGAAAACGTACCTATCTGTTTACAAATAATAATGGTGCATAAACAGTGATCGTAGCCCTTTTAGATGGATAGGTTTTTTAAAGCTGATGTAATGTAAAGTTGGTGAATGATTAATTCATATACATATATCGGCATAAAGAATAGACAATAGTGGTATTCTTATGGAATTTGGAATCGCAATTGCAGACAATGAATCGTATACATATTAAAAAAAATTATGCATTTGAGTTTTTTTTAATGACTGTTCAAACATAAAAGCAATTTATAAAGATGATTGTCGATAGTATACAATAATATTAGCTTTTAAAATAAGGAAAATACTAAAAAGCAACATCATTTCATCATGATTTTCTTGCCTATTTTCCGATTACATTTAAGGTCGGCGCAATGTACAAATTAATGGTTTTCGCTGTTTTATTTTTGAGAATGTGTTGTTTCTAGAGGGCACAATGGAAGAAGGTAAATTGGGAAAAGAAAAACAGTCAGGACGTAGGAGCTATGGTAAGAGCAGTCTTAGATGAGAAAAGAGACTGACACCACAATAGATTGTACGTCCTGTAAAACACTGCATTACGTTTGGGTAGAACAAATTGTCCTTAATGTTTTTATCATTGGACCACATCGTGTATTTTTTTTTTTCATGACGGGACGGCCCTGCCAAAATGACTCTACTCTGCCCGATGGAAAGCATAAGAAAAATTCTAGAGCGGTGAAAAAATTAATATTGTACGCCACGGTCTGTTACCATTACTGACTGGCGTCGATAAAAACACATACTTAATTACTTAAAATATGTATCATTTAGATAGGCAAATAGTATATTGAAATTCGCAAAGCTTTTACATATTATAATAATAATAAATAATATTCGCTAATGAAAAAATGCGCTAAATTAGAGTAAAAAATTATCACCTAATGACGTCAACAATTAGGCGTTCAGAAAAAAGTTAAATCTACCCTGAGTCAGGTCATATAACATTAATGTATCTAGCCTACACTCATTGTATGTCATTAACACAATAAGCATAACCCTAGACAGTGGTATAAAACATTTTTGAGAACATTTAGCGTGGTGTAGCAGTTACTTTCTTTTGAAGAAAATATCCATATATAGCAACGGACTCTATTAATGCCATGGGGCATTCTACCAGTGAGTCGGGTGATGTAGATGCATTTTGTCCGTCGTCCAGATTTTCATAAGAAGGTAACCAAATAGTCTAACTATTTTTGGTGGTATACAGTTATACAATTTTATATTTTATACACGCAGCTTAAAATATTAAAAAATACTCACCTGGCCTGGTACAGTCAGGCCTTCCATTTCTGACAGAGGTGTCAGGGATTGGTTTGCCGTCGGGGGAGACACACCAGCAACTTGCTGCTGCACTAGCACTTGCACTGGCACACTGGACCGGAGCATAAGTGCCGTCGCCACGACATTTCGGTACGTAAGCTGACCATACCCCACTTTGAGCATTTACAGCATATCTTAATGCGACGAGACATGGTGCTTGACCCTCTGTACAAAGAACGTAACAATATTTTATTCCCCAAAATAGGCTTTAACTTATTACGGGTAAATAATCTTCACAATGCTAATTAAGAGATTTCGAGTTATATTGTGATTGAAAAGTATTGATTTGCAGTCTGAATTTTGTCGATAAGTGATATAAAACATAAGAACTGATTCTTATGTTTTATTTCACTAATCGACAGATGTTTTCACCATCAACAGTCTTAAACAGTGCACTGCTGGACCTAAGACTCTCCTTAGAAAGGAGGTTCTGAACTTCTGATTATACGACGCTGGCCAGACAATGCCATGTTTTCAAGTATTTTTCATTTACTCTAAAATGCCACCTTTTTTTAAACCACGTCAGTGGCAATCAAATAGGTATTCGGCTCGCCTGATGGTGTTTTGCGTATAATACGTGATGTATAAGCATGTGGATGTTTGCATTAATTACATTGAACTCGCATGCTTGCATTATTTATTAAACAAGCTTATTACCAAACAGACTGTTGTACACACTCATTTCATTAACAGTACGTAGTTCTTCAAATAACCCAAACTTGTCCAACACTAACAGATGACCATGTCTATTAAAAACATCGTTAATTCACATTTACTAATTTTATTTTTTACAGATTTACATTTATTGAGGAATCCGTAGTTCGTACCGATACATAGACTGCTGGTCCAATAATGTTTTACAACATGCTTAGACTTTTAGACAAGAGCCGTCTGCCCTAGATCGTGGTCAAACTTTAACAGAATTAAGAAAGGAAACCAATATAGTCACCAATTATAAAAATGAAAACTATAAACTCTGACATAATAGTAAAGAGAAATATATTAAACAGTTTAATAGCATTTACTTATTTAATTTCAATCCCTCTAAATTCTAAAACTGCAAGAGATCGCAGCGTCAGGCTGATAGCAAGCAAAGGTCAAGGATGGCAACCCGCTGTGCCCGCTGACTGTGTGAAACGCTTAAAAGCTCTGGTATGCAGCAGAATAAGGTCATTTACCTATGATAATTTTACCGTGACATTGTATTTCTCAGTTTGTTCAATTTATCTGAGGTATGGCGGACGTATAAAATATATAGGTATGTTTATATACGATACGTAGTACGTACGTACGATGCAGAGTTCTGTTACCAGAATTGAATTATAACAAGTTGGATACTATATATTCTTAAAGTCAGTCCAAACTAAATAAAATTTAGTCCGTGTTTTTAGATTCAGGACGATTTAGATGGTTGTACAACAACAAACGTGTCATGTATCGATGTGTAATGTAATAGTAGTTTGGCAGTGCAAACAGTGGTCAGTTACTAAACGATATAGAATATAGTTATATATTGCCCAACGAGTTTCCATGACTGCATAAAGGATGATTGTACATGCAAGGTTAAGTTTAACAAAGACCGTTTTCATTGAAATACAGTCATTGGGAACACGTATTTTCTATATTGAACTAGGTACGGCATGAATAGGAATCATTGTAGACGACTGTTGATTAGAAAATTATGTTTCTTTTTATGTCGAAGACGGAAGTACGTTGATTGATGTCGTAGGAACTTTTGTTATATTTTATTGCCATTATTTATATTTCGTTGAGTCGAAATTGGTTAATCAGCATAGAAATACAGTTTTATAGTCTCTAAATTTAATATTTACATCTGATTATACCGACTTACGGGGACTTGGTTAAAAAAGCTGCTAAGTACTTAGCTCGTAAAATAAAGCGAGTTAACTCACCTATGCAGGATCCTTTTCTGGCGACTGCGACTGGTTCTCCATTGCATTGCGCTACCAAGAGATGACACCGAGAAGCATACGTGCGGCCATCAGTCCCGCAAACAGGTCGTTTAGGTTTAGAACTCGGTCCCGGTGAACCCGCCTCGCATGCAGCAATGCGGGCTTGGCACATTGTGGTCTGTATGTGCAAAGAAAAGTAACGGTTTGAATGAAAAAAAAAATTGATTGCTCGTTTGAGCTGAAAAAGAAGAAATGGTTGAGTTAATCAAGACAAAACTTGTATAAGTGATCACTTATATCTTGTCTATGCTCCTATTGATATATATAATAGGTTACAATTTGTATTAAATTTAATACCTATATTTGAAATTATATCGAAATACGATTCTAATAGTGTTCGGTGTCATTACCTATATATATACATACCTATAAGTAAAGAGTATACCTATTAGAGTTTATATTAAACTTGACTCACCATTTCAAGGTAATTCTTTGAATTGTGATCAAATTGAATAGCGTAGTATTAATTGGAAAAACTAGTTATTTTTATAGAAATATAATATTTGCTTGCCGCATAATAGTTGTTCATGTTATAATTTATATCATTATCCTCAATCTTTTAAGAAACCATTGATCAGATTTTGATTAAACATTAGTACACATTTTTGGAGTGGGCTTTGTTTTTTACTTATTACAGCTACAATTTTGTTCAATTCACCGGTCAAATTTCTGATCAGAATCGAAATGACTCAATCGCAAGAAGTTGAAACTAGAGCTTTACAGACTAGAGTGAAATCAGAATAAAAGCTTTAATTATGTTTACAGTAAAAGCCCCGATAGCACTGGTCAGATATCGTGTAACATGGTCGAATGTCAAAATGTTATGCGGATTAATTTCTGTAAAAATAAAAAAGCTTTTTACATTATAGTACCTATGTTCTTCTGTTTTCTACATAATTATGTGCGTAAATAATATAAAATAAATTATTCAGTATATGATTGCCAAAATGACAGAACTTTCCCAAAGAGAGAAACCAGATAAATAGAAGTGAGTTACAAGATGAACTCTTAAAATATAAAAGGTAAGAGGTTTCATTTGATACGAAAGAATTTTATTATATCAAAGAAACGGCAAACAGTAATATTGGTATCTTTAACGACTTTTTAAATTAGAAAAGACCCAATAAAATATCAAGATTGTATTAAGCTTTCGAAACATACATTATTATTATGCTGTAGATATTTTACGGCTCTAAATTATGCAGTCTCCATAAACGCTAGTTTATTCAATGGATTAACGGCTGCCACTAGTTTATAAATACATACTTCTTGAATCGCTTACAAGAAATTATCATTAATGAGATTGTTCTATCAACACATTTTATATGTAACTAGCTCCCGTAATTTCCTTTCCCTAGTATGTTTAAAATAGGCGAAAGCTTTACATATTATGTAGTCCCCCAAATCAATAAATTAAAATAAAATATTTTGAAGGAAACTTTGAAAGCGAGAAGTACTTAAAAACAATGATTGATTGCGATGGTTAAAAACCGAGAAGCCTTTTGTAAATTGTGAAAAACGATTTCCAGAAATCACCCTCTGCTTTTTATTCAGTACCTACACATTTTGTTGAAATCGCAAGTCTTGCAACTAGCGTATGACTGCCGATCAAGAAGCCTAGAACTCAATTCCCGGGTCGAGCCAAAAAGTGTTGTTGGATTTTTCTTACAATAGATCCGTAATAACAGCTTGGAGTATGGAAGATGGCGGTGCTTCACGCGCGATCTTAGGATAATATGTTAAGCCGTCGGTCCTGGTTGTCATGAACATATTTACATACAGCAATATTGGCACGTCAGTGCCCTCAAATATACTGATAACTAGTTTAACCCTCAAATTCAAGTTCAAATAATAAAAACTAGAAAGATGACCACCAATGACGCCATAACATATTTCACGCAATCCGTGTTGCTATTGCCTTTCGGGTATGTTTATTTTTTTTAGACTTACAGAGGTATGTAAGTCTAAAAAATCTAGCCATATCTTTTATCATGTCTCCGTATTCGAAGTTTTTGTTTTTCGTTTTACAATTTGTCCATCACAAAACTTCCAGTTATCAACACCAGCTATCTTTCAACTTTAATACTGCTAATCCATGATTTGTAACGATTACTTTGCAAATTATGCAAATCCTAGTTAGCAAATCTGTAAATTTACAGCAAATATAAAGCAAGTTCTAGTTTTTGTCCGGTTTAAATGTAATAACATTACACGATTCATGAGCAACACGAGAATGCAAATCTTCAGTCCGACACGATTAGATGCCCATGATTCTTTATAATAATTCAATAATCTATATACATACATATTCTTAATCTTAGGTTCATCCCACTACTAACCGACTACAAAAGTAACTATAAACTTTCGTGTGCACTTGGAAACAAAAGTCGAGTAGCTTTGAATTAGGAACAAAAGCATATGACCTACGGGGAACTACGCCCTTTCAAATGACATCCTTTTACAAGTAGCTCTCGTACTATGAAATAATTTTATACGTGCAGCCAAGTAAGCCTATAAAATAATTTTATGTCTTACGGAGATGTATAAGAGAATACATTTTTATGTAAAAACATCTGTCATTTATCACTATATCTTTAATTAGGATAGCTTTCTAGATATATCATGTAAAAGATACTTAATAATGATGAGACCTCACTTAGGTACGTTATGGTAACATTTTATTTGGGTTATATCGAGTTATCAAAAATTCATATCATCTCTCATTGAACTTTCATACATAAAGTACTATATCATTTTTGTAAATGTTCTAAAATTAGACAATTTTAGTTATTGGAGGAAGGGGTCGGTGTCTATCACACAGTTTATACTAACCACAGACATCGTCGTTAACTTTATCTTTAATTTGTCATGTATAAATTAAATTATATAACATTAGCATACATAAAGATAGAACATTTGTAACCCTGTTTTTGTTTAATAAAGAATTATTATTAATATTTATTAACGTCTTTAGATTGTCATGGATTTACCCTCTGGATTCACCAGAAACTCTACGGTTTATTGCATACGTTAGAATGGTTGTGGTTGGTTGGTTAGATTAACGGCTGTCACTCGATTATAAATACATACTTCTTGTATCGCTTACACGGCATTATAATTAATGAGATTTTTTCAGTCAGTTAGTTTTACACATTTTATGGAAAACTGATGATAGTGATTTTCTTTCAATATTTCATAAAGTTTTTTTAAGAAAGTCACGCAAACTGAACTAGTGGAAAGTTTTGTGGCTTGTGTCAGGTACAAGCTACCGATGAATATTTGATTTCTAAAGAAGCAGTATGAAATCATCCACTCCCTGCGCATACGTAAACATTTCTTGGGTTAAGTTGCTTCCACTTAACTCATACTCATGACGATCAAAAAGTGTTCGGTGTCGGTTACTGAAAACTGAAAGTCGTCAGTTGAAGACACAAGTAACATTAACAAATTTCCTTACAGTTACAACTTACAAACGGAGGAGTTGCATTTGGTGTCCGTCCCCTGTGTGCGACATACATACAAGCCATCCACGACGTCCATCGTGATTCGTGAGACTGACGAAAACCAAGCGACGAATTGTGGCCACAAGTAGCGACCAGTGACACAGTAACTACGGTTCCCTGTGCTGGTGTGTTATGTCCAAGAAAAAATGTCTATGTTTGCATCAAAACTATAACCGATACCGCCTATAATGTCGCAAACAGGAGTCCGGGTACGAACTATCATTACAACAGTGTGAAACACACATGTGCGAGATCCCTTTTCGGCTTACGCTATATCAGAACGACTGAAAATCTGGAGCGTTGAGATCTCCCTCACGTTTCTGTTATGACGTTTGGGTGTATTGAAACCGTTGTAGGGTGCGGTTGCGACACGATATTGACGGACAATAGCAAGAGATCTTCTCCTATGACTAAAGTGAGGACTCAGCACTGTGTCACCCAAACACGGCAAACCACAGCGTTTATTGTGTATTAACACAGTATACGCTGCGGTTTGACGCGCCGCGCTGCCGCGGCGGTGTGTTAATTCATCAGCCCTTTGCAGTCCACTGCTGGACAAAGGTCTCTCACAAGGCAAGCAATTTAGTCGCAATACAAGCATGCGACTCCTGGAGATGTTAAATTAAGAAATATTTTTTATTAAGGAATATTCTACTAAAACGATCCTAACTAATATGCGTCTGTGGGTTTAGTTTTAATCCTTTACCACTTTGAACTTGTAGGTATATCATGAGTTTATGTATTAGTATTGTTAGAAGTACACACAGAAAAGTATTAAAAAAGAAAAGAGTAAAATTATCTATATCTATCTACATCTATACAAATAAATAAAATTGGAGTGTCTGTTTGTAATATTAAAATAACCGTTTTCTACTATATGAATGTATATAAGGTACACATACCAAAATATATATTTTAAAATTTTTGTCTGTCTGTCTGTTTGTTTATTTATTTATTTATTTATTAAAACTTCCTGCAAACATGTTGCACAAGGCGGACTTAATGCCACAGGCATTTTCTTCCAGACAAACCTTTGGGTGTTGCGAAGTTATTTGTGGCAGGTGTGTGTTTATACGACACGAGAGACTAAATAAAATTATTGTTTGGTCCTGGTTGTTTAAAACAAAATTACCCATAGAAAGCCACATAATTTGCTATATAGCCTATATATTAGACCGAAAAATGATTACTGTGATATCCGACATAACATCGTTTTCTGCGCATGTCGGAACGGAATTATTATTTTTCTAACTTGTTTCAACATTTTTCTATAACGATCGTACGTAATTTATGAAAGACAACAAATTATGGGACGGTAAGTAGTAAAATAACATATGTATTATGTAATTGTATATTTAATTTGTTTTGAAAATGAAAAATACGGGGCGTGGCACTTCAGTGGTTGCCTATATTTGATTTAAAGAATTTAAAATAAGTAGGTATTTAAAGTTGTTAATGCTTATTTTGTATTTATTACAGTTTATTAATTTCGTTTTGTGTTACGGTTATTGAGTTTAGTGCCATTTGTAATTAAATTTCGATAAGTTTATAGTAGGTATCTTCCTACTATGGTTCACGACTTGCATTGCTCGGTAATGTAAGTTTGGTACATCAGCTACCTACATGGGGTGACAATGTAATTATGTATACTACCTGTATTTTTTTTAATTTACGTTGTGGGCATTATTGACACTTCGTCCTAAACATATTTTCACCGACCAGAAGAGTAAATTGTTTGATAGGTATCTCCGAAAAAACATAATAGTGTCATTAAAGAAATTAAAATAATAAAAAGGAACGTATTCTTTTCGTGCACTTGAATTTTCTTAAGTGTGAAAAATGAACATCTCATATTTAAATATTTATTACAGAGTAAGCAATAAATTTAAAGCTTAAAATTGGATTTTGGGTATCAAAGGATACAGCACGCCGCCTAGCTATGTAGTTCAACTTTTACATCGTCTAGGTCTAGATATTATACTTGTCGAGACAATAAACTACATTTAGACATAGGTATTTATGTAAGCTTTGTTGTGGTTGAAAGTATTGGCGGGCTCTTAGCTGTCAATCATTTTATATACGATATATTAGCGAACTCTGATAATGAACATCTATTGCACAGATACAATGACAAAGATCTTGACACATTTCATTGTTATTTCTTATAATTTTAAGGGACACCTATACAAAGACATATGCAGGCCTTTTCTTTGCAAGCAAAAATATTGTATATAGTGAATTAACTAAAAAGGTTTTAACTAAAACAGTATTATTCATTAACACATATTTATTAACTACTTTTAGTTGAGTCGAATGAAATTTAATTATTTGAAATGTAGATACTGTCTAGTTTTGTTGTGATAAATAAGAATTGCGAATTATAACAGTTTCGAGTCACTTTCTAAATACTATAATATGTAAGTGAAAATATATTTACCTTATCATCAGTTGCAGCTCCATTAATCATATAAATGAAGTTTAGAAAAAACAAACGTGCCACTAAATAATTTATATTCATACTGTTATTTTTTGTAGCGATTTTTATAAAAGTCTGTTATACGTCCTTATTTTTATTTATTTAAAACACTCGTTCACACCTCAAAACAGACCACTTGAACCAAAATTTGACTGAGTTTTTATCATATTGGCATTTTATTAAAGTTAGTTGAAACTGGCTTTGTTACAATAAAACGTTGAGTATGTACTATAATATGGATGGTCGGGACGTTTGTCGAGACAGAGCGCTAAGAACGGAATAAAATACAATAAGGATAAAATCCCGGTGCGCGTCCGCTACCGCCCGCGCCGCCGCCCGCGCCGCTGTTGCCGTCGTCCGTTGCGCCGCTCTCGCCTTGCTACGCTGCCGGTTGCCACGTAGTGATGCCCATTCTATGTTTAGGTGGACATTACATACAGCATGATTAATCGTAACAAAAATCGATACTAATGAAATAATCAGAATGACCACAATATGAAACATCGTACAACTTTTTTTTTACTCGACGCTATCGCACATTTCGTAAATTACTGTAATTTTTTATGGAATTTTGAAAACATTTAGGTACTGAACATGCTACTTTATAGCAAATGATTCAAAGCCAAACTATTTATTAAAGTGTTATAATAGTAAATATGTCGTAAAACTAATTATTATTACTCATATATAAATAATAAATCACGATAGTTCATACATATCCAAATGGATATGATATGAACACAAAACCAAAGACTAAATAGTTTGTATATTATATGCATATATGTATGCATAGGATCTAAGACACTAATATGCTTTCACTTAGAGAGGGTCTTCTATTTCTAGTTTAAATTAGTTTACCTTTAAATTATTACAAAAAGTATTAAGCATTGCTAAAACTAAGTTCTACCTAGTGGTGCTTAGTCATTTTTTATTTAAATAACTGTACATATAAAATAGTTTACTGTGAGAGAGATGAGATCGTTTTATTGAAGCTCTTGACGCTGTTTGAAACGATAACTGATCGGTTTAAAGAAAATATATTATTCGATAATTTATGAATCACAATTGTAAATATCAGCATCCTGATAAGTTGCGTATATGTTTAATAATAGGAAACTTAGTTTCATATAATGTACTCACAACTAACACGTCTCTTGCTGCTTTTAAAACATTCGCGATTTAGGGATATTGCCATAAAGAGAGGTAGTAAGTTCAGTATTGGATACGATATTTGGAAAATAGGTGGCAAATAAAAAACTTCAAAGGTACGGTTACGTAGGTACTTAACGAAATGTAAACACACTATAAAAGCAAAACACTTCCTTGGCTGGCGGGTGAAAGGCTGTAGAGTTGTCGTTCTCGTAACTCGTTTGAAGGTACGATTAACATCCACGCAAATAAATAAAGTTAATTACTGTTTATAATTTCAAATTAACATCCGTTTACTAAATGCATATGAAAGTACATATATAAGTAGATACGATACTTCATCAAAAAATCATGTTTAAAATTTGTGGATAGTCTGCCAGAAAGGTGACGATAAAACGAGCTACTTAGACTACTTTTATTAAGAAGTTGCTGTAAGGGTGCACCAACTGTGGCTAACACTGCAGAACGCAGTTAGTATCATGTATAGAAAGCCTCGTCCATATGCTTGGCATACAATGACAAACAGCAAAAACAAACATGTTGATTGGTGTTTGTATGTTTGCCTGTTCTAGTTTATATTCGCCACTGTTCGGTGTAAGTGTTGGTTTTTCTTTACACTTAGTTCTCTAAAACAAAATATGTAATCATCAATTACATAATAATAATAATAGCCTTTATTCACAATCTTAAACTTAAATTACATGGATAGTAAAATAGTCGTTTATATTTATCTTTAACTTAGTTGACACCGGTTTCGAGTTTGTGTTGTCTTCCGACATAGGCCTCCCCTAACTTTTGCCATAGCTTTCGATCTTGTGTCTTTGTCTTCCACGTGACCCCAGCCCGTTTCCGAAAATCATCCTCCCATCTTTGACGTTGCCCACCTCTCTTTCTCTTTTGATGTCTTGGACACCAATCCGTTACGTCCCTAGACCATTTATCATTTTTACTTCTCAGCACGTGACCAGCCCATCTCCACTTAAGTTTCTTAATGCAGTATATTACATCGGTAATTTTAGTTTGTTTCTAAGTGTTTCTAGTTTTATTTTATCTTTTAGCTTTACGTTGAGCATACTTCTTTCCATACTGTGTTGGCAGATCTTAAACTTTTTTAAGTTATTTTTAGTGAGGCTCCATGTTTGGAGCAAACATGGAGCCTCACATCATCAATTACAATACACTGTCAATGTACCCTTACCAACCTTGTACGGTTTTAGTAAATTTTTATCATACACCATCGCCTACGTCTTCTTCTTTAGAGTCCATTATATTTATATTTAAAATAAAAATAGGTTAACCCGAAACCGATAGCTGCCACTAGCTCGTCGTCCGTCATGTTTGCCGATTCAGAAAATACTGTCGGGTTCGCTAAGTGTAAGGCCGACTGTTTGTGTTTGGTGATTATGGTCGCCGTTCGGAACTTTGCTTGTTGTGTTCAGTATTTGTGTGGTGTGTGTGTTCTATGCGATGATGCTGTGTGATGTACTGTGTCTGATGTGCTGTAAAAGGTAAGTATGGTCTAAATTAAATGCACTATATGTATATATAATTAATGCAGAATGTAGTTTAATTGGATAAAGATTCATATTTTATTGGTCACAATTACTTTGCAACCATGAACCACATATATATAATTTATTTAGCTATGATTTATAATATTCATTTCTTTATTATTTGTAATATACTAAAACATAAAAATGGTTACTGCAAATTTGCCATAAGATATACATTTAAAACATTTTGAGTTAAAGTCCCAATCCAAACTTTATGGCAGCTCGGCACATAGAGCGTGTCGCAGTGCAGAATACAGTTTTAGGTATCAGCGGGACGTAAAGAGGTGCGGGAGGAAGTCGACATAGGACAAGTCTTTCTTGTGTGTGAATTGTGTCCACACACACACAAACACGCATAATATTATTTACGTATATTCGAGTTGTTAATAGTTTTCGATTGTTTTGTAACCTTCTTGTCTTGTTATTTTTACTTACTTGTTTTATTGTTTACTGTTTTGTGTATTTTATTAAAATGCCTCGCGGACTGTATATTTGACTGCCTCGGTGGCGCGAGTGGTAGTGTAAGCGACTGCTGTGCTTGAGGTCTCGGGTTCGATTCCCGGGTCGGTCCAAATGTTTGTATGATCTGCAAATATTTGTTTCGAAGTTTGACTGTTTTCTATGTATAATATGTAGGTATGTATTTACAAAAAAAAAGTATATATGTATTTATATCAGTTGTCTAGTACCCATAACACAAGCTCTGCTTAGCTTGGGACTAGACGGCGTTGTGTGTTAAATTGTCCGAAATATTTATTATTTATTATTATTATTATTATTATTCTTCTAAGTAAAATTCACTTATTTCTGTAAATAGGTTTTCACAAACAGTTTTACAAAAGCCTACGAAAAATGTTAATTTAATTTAAATAAAATTATATTTAATACCACTTAGGCACTTATTCATATTTTATATAATAATTTTACTATACCTATAAAATAAGTACATGTATTAACAGGTTTAATATTTTTAGTTTAATATCCATTCAGATAATTATTTGCGATTTACCTGTACCTGCGCGCACCTGCTTGCGCAACTAACTTCAGAACCGCCTTAAAATTCGGACTCGGCCTATACGCACTTGTATAATAAAGTTTAGTCAGTATGTTTAGCAATAGCAAGTGTTTAAAATTCTGTGCTTAGTAATACATTTTCAATTAAAATGTAGGCCAACTAATTTCACTGACTTTTCTATTTATTTTATACCAAATAAATTAATTTTTTGGTAAAAAAAACTACTTAAGTTGCAGACCTCAACCCTGGAATTTGAAAATTGATTTTGGTACAATTTGTTCCATAGTAAGATATACATTGTACGTTCTTCCTCACAAGTAATGAGCCTGTTAACTATTTTTACATTTAAACATGGAATTTGCATAGACGCAACTTATTTACTGCCAGTAATATCAGTATACGTTTCTTTTCCTTTTTGAAAAGTCATCTTCAACAATATAGTGGTATATTTATGGGAATAAAAACCACATTACAAAACGCATTAAGAAGCTGCGAACACTTCCATGCAAAAAACATTGAGTTCTAATGTTCATGCAAATCGCAAATGGAAGCGATACACCAGTAGATCTACTGGTAAATTAACAGTCCCGGTGACAGGTCTGATGATATCTTAATGAAGATGTTCCTTCACTTTCTCAAAACTCAAGAATGAAATATTAATATTTTTCCTAGGTACATTAATAATATTTTCTCTGACCTTTTTTATGTTTTAGTTGCCAAAATGATTCTTAACTGCCTGATGTAAAGCATGAATGGAATCCAGAAGTGGTGGTGACCATCCTCAATGCGAAGAAATCCGAAAAAAAACAGGATACTAGAGTTAAAGCTACCAAAATTATACAACACCAATCGCTCCCTGTCAACTCAAGTAAAATATCTGAGTGTTATTCTTGACGACAAATTTAACTGCGCTAGTCACATCGAAGCAAAGTTAAGAAAGGCCTGTATAACTCTTAATCAGTGAGAAGACTAGTTGGAAAAAGATGGGGTCTTAACCCAAAGATCACACTTTGATTATTATTTTACACTGTGGTTAACAGACCGCGATCGGTAGTCTCTCCAGAGAATTAATGTAGGACAGATCCACACATTGACTTCCAGGATTGAGCACTTCATTGAAAGTCTGCGCCCAGCGAACAAGAACATTCGAGTGATCTGTCAATTTGGTGATATTATCGCTCGAGTAAACGGGCGCTGTTTTCATACATTGCGAGGTCGGTGTCTTATATATTGCCAGGGGTCATCAGCGCGAGAATATATTATATTGAGTAAGTACGTGCGCAGATACAAATCCACTTTCTCGCCTCCCAATTTGTGTGACCGGTGAATCGGGTGACTGATACGACCAGCCAGAAAGAGGAGGTGCAGTGAATGGCCGCATGTTGCTAATGGATCAAAATATGCGCCCTGTAGGCATATCCCCGATGCCTTGCTACAACGCACCACTGCAGGCTTTAAGCACTGTGCGGTTATAGTTCCACTTTACTGGGTTTGGCCCGTGGGTCGTCATGGTTTCCCGGGGTCTGGCCACTGAGTGCTTAACAGTTACTTGGAGCCACCAGTTAAGAGTTTATGAAGCATAATGCATTCTGACTATCATCTACATCACCAATAGATCGACCGATAGTAACGTAGAGAATGAAAAGTACTACTGCTAGATACTCCACTACACCTTGGCGTAGTGGAACGACGTAAATATCAAGATATCAACTACTCTAGATAAGCTAAACATAATCTTCAAAGCAGAATGTGTTTTTTTGCAGCCAGAGACTCTCTATCACTCTCTCAAACTCATACACTCTATCAAAATAGTCTTTGATAGTGCATTCGAGCTTCAAGCTCTGCAAAATAACAAGATGACCTCTGCCCTCATCAAGCAATGTCATGACAATTTCCAGTCTATTGTAACCACAAACAAAATTACCCCGCAGTGGATAAAAGGGCATAATAACTCAATGGGTAACAACGCTGCAGACGAATTGGCCAAAAGCGGAGTGAATTTGGCAAGATCGGAAACGACAGTTTGTTGAACGGAACCACTATTACCCCAGGCCCAAATAAAAAATATTACTGCGCGCCAATACCGAAGAAAAGCACAGAACCAAATGAAAAAACAATGAAGCAGTGTTATCCTGTGGAGGAAGGGAGTAAGAGGACCAGTTGGAAGAGCTCTTCAGAACACTCTCCGTGATAAAGGCGATAGAGGACTGCCATAAAGGCGATATACACACTATATATACGCAACTGCAAAGGCCCAAGGGACTCGATGGCTTCGGGACTGTCAATAATGCGGATTGCTAGTCTCTGTAACCGGTCGAGACCGTCAAATAGATACTCCACGCACGAGCGGACCTGTGTCTTGTAAAGAAGACACACTTGCTCGGGCGAGAAGAACCGTCTCACTTTGTTAAGAACACCTAGCTTCCTTGAGCGTACCTTTTAATGGCAGTTTAGTGTTCTGAAAAGTAGGAAAAGGAAGGAATGGAGACTCTTTAGCAGAGATTGCGCGCACCTGTGATTTTTGGCGTTGAACTCGATCAGATACTCATAGCCTCATTGAGAAATGCGGTTCAGAACATGGTCGAGTTGAACGACAAGCTCCTGTCGTTTTACCTCAAAATCTGCGAATTTGGCTATAGGGTGTACAAAATATCACCCATGAACTGTGCTGTCGTTTGCATAGCAATGAATGTTGTTAAGGTGTAACATGTCATTGATATGAAGAAGAAACAGTGTGGGCGACAGGATGGAGCCCTGAGGTACTCCAGCGTCAATCAGTTGGAAATCGGAAGACGCATCGTCACAAAGGACTCTAATGCCGCGCTGATGCAGAAATGGGGCAAGCAAGTTGCAGAATTTGGGGGACAAGCTGAATGCTGGTAGCTTGGAGAGAAGCGATCGGTGCCAAACCCTATCAAAGCCATGTTGAGGCTAATGGCCAAGGATTCCCCATGCCTGTCAACAACCTCACCCCAAAGTTGTGTGACGTACGCTAGAAGATCACCTGTGAATCGGTTCGGTCTAAAACTATAGTGGCGATCACTTAGTAAAGAGTGATCCTCCAGATAGCGAACCAGTGGTTTGTTTATGATCCGTTCACACACATTGCAGATAATAGAGGTGACGGCTACCGGATGGTACTCGTAGTTGGCTGGGTTGGAGCGTCAATACCGAGACATCTCTGGTGCACAGTTCTTTAGAACCACGGCTGGAATACCGTCGGGTCCACTGGCTTTCCGAACGTCGAGTGACCAAAGCTCCGCACGGAAATCACTCAGCTGAATGCGAATGTCTCGTATTGCAGGTCGGAGTGATAGGCGGGTGCAAGCCGTGGTTGTCGATTCGGGAGTTAGCCGCAAAGAGATAAACAAGAAATTTTGCTTTCTCCTGCGGCTGATGGGTGTGTCAGCTGTGATAGCGAGGGCTGGCAAAAGTTGGACTGTACGGTTTTAGCCAATCGCTAGAAATTCGGCTACCCATAGGACATGCGACAAGTTCTTGGTCCAACCGCGTAATGCTCTGGGCATCCGCTCTAATGCAAGCCTCCTTGCATTCCCTAAGCTGTGTTAAAAGCTGCTTTTAGACGGTCAACGTCAGGGTAGCCGTGAGCGCGGGTCCTTGTCCATGCGCTGTGAGTCGATTGCTTTTGTGCAACGGCATAAGCGTATTCGCAATTGGGCAGCCATGGTGGCCGCACTTTTCGTTCGACCTTTATCCTTGAAACAGCGTTGAGCGGGATGGATGCAAAACAACCCCGCATTCCGTCTCATTTTTCTGACGTATAGTGCTGTGTCGCCATACAACAGTGAAGAATGACGTTGATCGAACCATCGGATGGAAGGGACCCCGTACCCTCCCGTAGGTGGTATATCATCCTGGTGGTCACCTGGTCCCACCGACCAGTCACCAACCGGCACGAGGAGCCACTCTGTGGATTATGTGCGACCTGACGGGGCTGCCTTACAGGTTGGTTACATACACAAATACACATATAGATACAAAAATGAATCATAATTTCTCTTGGTCACGCCATCACGCGTGAACGGTTATTTTGCTAATTCTTTTAGTATTAGAAAGCCTTATTATCATAAAAATATGTAAGGCTTTAAAGCAGGTATATGAAATTGCACGGGTTAGCTAGTTCTGTATAAATATAAACTGTACGTATGTACTGTACGTTTTTACGTTGCAAAAATAAATCTATCCAGTTGAGTGATGAAAAATGTAGTAAGAATACTTATCACATACACTGTTATAAAATGAAATAATGAACTAATCTAATAATATCAAACTAACATATGAAACAAGTGTTCTATAACAATTAAATTGTATATTATTTGATAGACATAACTGGTCATCTTCATAATTATCTATTTAATAAACTGTGACCCTAACAAAAACATAGGTAGAAGGTAACTTCTACAAGATAGTTTCATACTTTACAAATGTTTTAATGTAAATTGATTTAAGCGTAAATCTGTACGATTGTTATAAAATCTAAATCAATAAGTTGTAACGATATTTCTAATGAAATAACAAAAGTTTAAACAAATTAACTACTATCTAGTTAAGTAGAAACATATGGTACCCGTTTTATAATCGTCCATTCACTATGATTGTTTTTAAAATTGCTCAAAGTTATTCATTCTCAAACCACTGCCAAAATAGAAGACAAAGCGTTGTTGTTAAATTACCGACTATTATATAATTATCATTATTTTGCTTTGAATTTAAAAAGGATGTATCACTGAAGCATAAAGGCCTTTCAAAAGTGATATTCTTATGCAGAAACAATATAGGTTTCAAAGAATGAGTCAAACACATCAAATTGTTTATTCTTTCATGACAAGATGTTGATGATATGATGGATAAGTTACAACTAGTTAAATGGAAGCGTTGGTCCAGTAACGATTTATCTAATGCGAAACACTTGTACACAAATAGTTGAATGAGTTAGGTACTCACTCAATTATCGTGCTGTAACCACTAGTACCACGAATAACTACAAAAGTTAACCAAAATATTAGTAATGTATCAAATGTATGATCACATTCCTTGTACCTACTACACTATGGATGGTTTAAAAGGCCACATCGCGTAGATGTGGTTTAAGTAAATGAAAATGTCTTCCTAAACTTTTTGCCCAGAACACATACTCAACACCTCATAAAACCCTTTCTACGCTGGTATGGTTATTTAATATTTACACTACACTACTATTTGGCACTACACTAAGGATTTGTTTAAGGGTTGTGCAAAAAGAAGGAAATTAAAAATATCAGTTTTCATCTTGGCAATCTTGGCATCTGTTAAATTTTAATATTCAAAGTAATGAAGTGAATCAGAACTACAGAGCTTAGGGCCATAAGGCCATAAGTATGTATGAAAGTAATGCGGGGCCATGGGAGTAGGTTCCGAGTGGGGCAGCATTCCAGCAATTCAAACTACTTGGTCTAGCCTTAATATTGTTACAAAGAAAAATATCATTTTTTTATTTTACGTAACATTTAAAATGCAATAATTTATACGGTTGTTTCGGAAGGTACCTACACTCGGTCACTAGGAGGGAACTGAGTCCCGCCTGTTACCACTGTAATTGCAGTGAGGGCTCGGCCCAGCACACGCTGGTGGTTTGCCCCGCCTGGACATCTATGCAGTCATCGGAGGAGATCTCTCGCTTCCGGCCGTCATACGCTCCATGGCTAGTGGCGACCGCTGTTTTACCGCGGTCGCAACCTTCTCCGAAGACATAATCTCGAAGAAGGAGACGTCGGAGAAGGCCCGGGAAGATGACCTCCACTTGGACCCAATTTACCAGTGAACCAGGCGGTGAAGGTGCGCTAATCAGCAACTCATGCCGCCCTGGGTGTGGCCGCGTATGGACGGGACGGGTTTTGTCCTCCATCCGCTTAAGTGGTCAGACGCGAAGGGGCGATGTATACGTGTGCCGTACGTCATAAATAATCAGTCCATCAGCAGATGTTGCCCGCTATAGAGCGGGCAGGTGCTTAGAGGGGTTAGGATGTGTTAATAACAGCAATTCCCGGATCCCTTCCTTCTCAGGCGCTGAGTGGCACACCGTGTGGTTTTAGGTGGTCCGATTCTAACACACCACCCCACCCCAAACCTCGGTGCCCCCACACTTAAAAAAGGTGCCTTACGGCCCCGTAAGGTTTAATTAATTTATGGTTTTTGCATGCTTTTCTGAAAAATTCAATGTGATTCTTCGTACTTAATTGGATGAAAATGATTAATTTCATCAATGAAGTCTTTATAAAATGTTTTCTTTATTCCATAATTTAATTAACATTTAGGCAACGGCTTTTCCTCAATAAATTCAATGATTTTCTAAATAAAGAAGAAACTTCTTTCTAGCACACATCGATTACAAGTAATAATCGTTTCGACTCGTTTAGGGCATCACTATTGACAATTATTATTTGGTATGTCAAAAATAAACCGAAAATACAGCCTGTGAAAACAATCACGGAGATCGTCTTTTGTTTTTTGAAAGACGGTCCCCATTTCATGTTATCCACATTATATATATTTTTTATCATTAATTTCATCACGACGACGGCTTGAAGACTCTGAAGACTAAGAATAAATACTGTACATTGGCAGAATTAGCTGATCCGAGTGATCCGGCTAGTTGCCATTTCATCAATCAAACTAAAACTAACTAAACAATAACAAAACAGATAAATATTAAATGATTTAGAATATTGAATCTATAGATAACAAGTATGGTAGTAATAAAATGGAGATTCCAAGGGGTATTGCGAAGGATATAGTAAGTTTTGCTAACTTGGCGTCTATTTCTAGTGATATCAAAATCTTTTTATGTATAAAGTTATGTCCGTTTCAGTGCATTCATTGTATGGAAAATATCTCAAGCTCGGCTGACAATCCGTTCTCTTACTTACAACGAGCATATGAATCAAAGCTATGCTATTGACTTTTTACTTGAACCCATATTTTGGTTTGTTGATAACTTTGCAAAACACTTAGGCCGAGTAAGTATTTATTATTCTACACTCATTAAGTGCTGCTGTAGTGCTCTGCAATTACATGTTATAACTTGAACTGCAATTTATTGCAATTATGTCACCAATTTCATAATTGGTATTTATTACTTTGAAGAAACATTTATAGAAGTAAAATGCATATACCTAAAGATAAATTACTTAAGGTTGGTTTTACAATTAACATTATTAGCTCACTGCAACTCTACTATTCAGTTACTGCAATTACCATCTAGTATAAAAAGTAGATACAGCTTTTCAGTGTATTTTTCTGTCTGTCCTTACTGGTAGGTATATTTTTCTGAGTATCTCATATAGTTATACTAAAAGTCTATTGCATGAAACACTGAACAATTCAGTGTTTTATAGGCTTGCACCTGGCGTTAAATCTTATCCAAACCTTAAGGTGAAAATGAATGCTCATTAGGGTGTGTATAAGGAGAAATAAAAAAAAATGTTTTGCTCAGTTTTAAATTCTCCCTAAGCTTAATAATATATCAAAAAGATTATACAATACATAGGGTTGCGCAAATGAAAAGTATGAGTGAGAATAATCTAAATTTTAATGTTAAATTACCTTTTTTCAAAATATCACAGTATGATAGAAATATGTCAATCTTAATTAAAAAGACACAAATATGCATGAAATACAAGGACCAAAGTTCAGAATGAATACATTTTAGGAAGTCTGAAAGTATTGTAACAGATAAATAAATAAACATTCCGGCAATCTATCACACAACGCCATCTAATCCCAAGCTAAGCAGAGCTTGTGTTATGGGTACTAGGCAACTGATATAAATACTTATATAGCTTTTTTTTGTAGAAATATACATAGTATACATAGAAAACACCCAAACTCCGAAACAAATATCTGCAGATGATACAAATATTTGGTCTGACCCGGGAATCAAACCCGAGACCTCAACGCTTAGCAGTCGCATACGCTACCACCAGCCACCGAGATAAAATATTGAGGGTGTTTTTTAGTTTAATAAAATCCAGTAAAAGAACTTTTATGTATGGAAGTTGATAGATATAGGAGTAGGGACAATCAAAGATAAAGTGGATGTGCTATATGAAAAAGGATATTGCCTACTACCCCAACTAGTAGAGAAATATCAACATCATTGGGGATATGTATATAGAACCCCATTTTAGGAAAGTATCTGTTTCACAAAGAAAATGAATGTAGAATTTCATTATCATTTAATTAATTTTGTTTTTAATGTTTTAGGCCTTTGTCTTCTGTGTGACTGTATTAACAACTGCTGTTGTGTTATTTGCATATTGGGTTGGTCTCCCATATTGGTGGCAAAGATGTCCATACACAGCAACATTTCTGGTCATTGTTGGCAACTGGATTTTACTCAATATTGTTTTTCACTATTACATGGGTATAGTAACATCACCTGGTCATCCACCGCAGGTGAGTCTATCTTAGTACTGCCTATATCTATTCACAGCTAATAGGCCTGTAAGTAAGCCTAGTGTTAGCGACCCTAACTTCTAAGCTAGAGGTGGTTTGATTCCATCCTGAAACAAATAATTTAGCAAAATAATAATTTATTCAGAATCTGAGAGTACTTTATCTATGTCTATTATCTATCTATGTCTGTATGTGTAAAGTTATAGTAAAAACTCTCTTATTTGAAGCCAATTAGAGCTTAATATTGGCATTATCTGTGTGGTAAAGGATTAGGAATACTTTGTATCACCAACCTTGTGCATCCCATGGGTGTCGTAAGAGGCGATTAAGAAGGCAAATTATGCAATACACTTCACTGCAGGGATTAGGAATACTTGAACCAAACCCTTAACTAACGGCTCTGGCCAGCGTGGTAAAGTAGGTCATTGCCTCCTTTCCACAAAGAGGTCTATGGCCAGTACTGCACCGTTAAAGATTGTTGTCGATAAAATCAATTTAATGGGGTCATCATCACTACATAGTATAAAACAAAGTCGCCTTTTCTGTCCCTATATCCCTATGTGCGCTTAAATCTTTAAAACAACGCAACGGATTTTGATGCGGTTTTTTCCAATAGATAGAGTGATTCAAGAGGAAGGTTTATATGTATAATACATGCATCATATACTAAGGCAACATTGCTAATTTTAGAGGTTTCTATTTTATGCCCGTGCAAAGTCGGAGCGGGCCGCTATGTTTTTATATACAACGTTCATAGTTTTTCTGTAGTGTATTTAATTTAGTATCAGCATTGCACCCGTGCGAAGCCGGGGCGGGTCGCTAGTTATCTATATTAACGAAAAAAATTGTAGTGTCTGTTTGTAATATTAAAATAATCGCTTTTTGCTAAATGCATATGGATACACAGTACATATACCGAAATAACATATTTACAATTTTTGTCTGTCTGCCTGTTTGTTTTGGCTAATCTCGGGAACGACTGGACCGATTTTGACGGGACCTTCACTGATAGTTGCGGTAGTTGCGCCGTTACCCGCGGTACGACAACAACCGCAGGGTTCAGCTTGTTCTGAATGTAGAGAGATTTATATTAACAAATCTAAGCTAAGCCGCTGCACTGATTTGAATGAAATTTGTCATAGACATACTTTGATTCTTGAGGAAAGACATAGGCTACTCTTTACCGCGATAACCGACATATACGCAAGCGGAACTGTGGGTTAAAGCTAGCAACATAATATAAACAAGAGAAATGATGGTAATTCTTGGAGTAGTTAACACATAGTTAATTAATAAATAGATATTGTTCACAATAACTTAGGTGTATGCCTCTTCTCTAGTATTATACTGTATATTATCCTTTGGTGTTTTATTCAAATCTGTTTTCAGGGCATAATGTTAGCTGAAGCAGCGAGTATTTGCAAGAAATGTATATCACCCAAACCACCACGGACACATCACTGTTCTGTTTGTGACAAATGTGTTCTTGCTATGGACCACCATTGCCCGTGGCTGAACAATTGTGTTGGCTATTACAATGCACGACACTTTTACCTGTACATGGTGTATATGGTGACCGGGGTGACCTTCCTTATTATAGCAGGACTTGATCTTGGTTACCAAGTTCTCTGGGTAAATGACACAGGTAAGGATCATTTGTGTGTTAATATCAGCTCGTCATAACTATGTCTTAGTTAATAAATATTTTTTGCTCGGGGTAGAAATTTTGAATTATATATAGGTATATGCCTAGACTCTAAAGACCTCTGATCTTACCGTTTACCTGTAGATACTATCAATACGACAGTGCATTCCCATTACAGTATATGATGATGAATGAGAATAATGAATTGAGATTTTATAAAAAATGATGCCCAACTTTCAAGACCTTCATTCTCAACCCATCACCGTCCACTGCTGAACTGATGTTGTCTTTACTTTGAAATATTAACCGGTTACTGAACACCAGTTATTTAAAACTGATTTTAGAATAGAGTTTTGTTTAATATTTTATGGCTAAATTCAAAAACCTAATTTTTAGTTAACATTGCTTTTTATGAATTAGAAGAATTTAGTAAATATAACAGTCAATTCTATAAAATTATTTTTCAGTAAAGATTTGTACCATGTACTAATTTAAATGATCAAACTTAATTGAAGTTTTTCAGTTTATTGAATGAATGTCAAAAACCTAAACTCATCGAAACATTTGTTTTATAGGTGGTATTATCCCGAATAACGATCCAGATTTAATTGGTCATCCAGTAAGGATAAATCAAAGCGGTGCATTAGTGCCGGTGAAAGTGATTGTGGAGTATGACTCAATTAACTTTCCCCGTGAACATAACCTGCCGGTGCCGCCTATCACTGAAGCTCAGCGTATAACTGCTCATCCATGGAAGAAAAAAGCTGTAGTTTTCATGGCCGTCACATGTTTGGGAGTACTCTTTGCACTTGGAACTTTGACTATTATACATGGCAAAAATATTGGACGAGGAGAGACCAGTGTTGAAGCACACATTAATGAAAGACTCAGAGCTGCCCAAAAGGGGAACTTTAGGAACCCATATGATTTTGGTAGAAGAAAAAATTGGAGGTTATTCTTAGGATTGATTCAGGGCAGGACTTTTTTCAGGCACGTGTTGCTGCCGTCAACTCATGAGCCGACCGGCACAGGGTTGACTTGGCATACAGTTCACAACACTGTGGAAGATTGGCCGTAATTAACCTTTTATCGGTGGTCTGTAATAATAAAAATGTGTTGGTAATAGAGTGAGAATTATGATAAGTCACAGGTCTTCTCACAATGTACGTATAGTCAATTTAAGTCTTCCTACGATTTCTTAATCAGTACCAATGTACAAATTGTTGTACCAGTTTATATACCTTGATGTAAATTTTACTTGTACCCAAGTACAGAAATATTTTTTTAGTTTGACTAATTAGCAGTATTCATACCTTACTAAAACTCGTAAAACTAGAGGCTAATGAAAAATGAAATTTGTGCTGTTGTTATTGAAAAATGTACATAGGTAGGGGTTTGTTATATTTAAAATAAACTAGAATGGTCATGAATAAGTTCAACAAATATTAAAACTAATATGTCTCTAAATAAGAAATGTATTGTTTCCGAGTAAATGTAAAACTGTGAATCGGTAATGTTATGTATGGTTTTGACTATTTTAATCTTTGTAAGGAAAAGTTTTCATGACATCAGTGAAAGCAGCGTACGTAATAATAGACCCTAATGTTATTTAGTTTTAGACACTTAAATTAAGTGAGCTACACGACAGTGAGTGAGTATTAAGTATTTTTTATTAATTATTTTTATATTAATGTATATGTGATTTGAGTATCGACATTCCTTTTTGCAACAATATTAACTTTAACAAAGCTTTACATCGCCTTGTTAAACCTTGAATTATCTAGAGAGGGACTAGAAGTTCGAATAGTTACATGAATACATGCAATTAATACGGTGGATCAGCCTTCTTAACAGTCTGAAATAGAAATAACGTAATTCTGGAATGCGAGATAGTGGTCTCTAAACGAGCTAGTGTCATACGTGATACAGAATCGCTTCTAGAAGCCTCTGAACGACCCAAGAAGAGTCTGCTCTTCTAGAAGGAGCTTGATTGGATCGTCTAGCCAACATTTACTCGACACATATAGAAACGGCGGTACACCAATAACCCTTCGTAACTTCTGCTCATCACTTATGGTGAATCCGTCCACTTAGAATACAATTTGTAATTTTTTTTTTCATTTATTGACTCGCCACAATACATATTCCATGTTACAGATTATACATATATATGAAAAGGTTTCATACAGTGGGAGACTGGTGTCTAAGCTAGGCTCACAGCCTGCACAACAATAAAACCATATTTTCATTTTTATAAGTTTATATATATATATATAAGTTCGGTACAAAATCTCGAGATCTCTTTCCTGAACTGCTACGGGTGTAAAGATTACAGCGATGTTCTAAGTAAAACCGTTACCACTACTCGCAAAATAATCCAGGATCAGCGTGAACATGGAGAACCGTTCAGCACTGTTTGAACCAACCAACCAAACCTAAGGGTCGGTGTAGTCTAGTCAATATTCTTAATAAATTATTAATTTCTTGCTGGTCATGTTCTTAAGATTTTATTAATTCAACTTATTTTTTTTTACACGATATGATTTAAAATATCTCTAATATATTTTCGCAGCAAATTGTTTGAGTGTTATAAATAACAATATTAATTTTTTTATTATATATTTAGCAATATTATTTAGTGGTGTCCATGGTATTGATAATATTATGAAATATTTACTCAACTCGTATAAGCACTCATTAAAAGTAATGCATCAAAATACATAACCACGATAACTATTAGCTAAATACACCATAAGGTAGAAATACTCACTAATGTATAACTAACTGCCATGAATGTTCGTGTGTAGCTAATTGTGAAAATCTGTTTAGATTTTCAAACCACCTTCAAACCTTCAAGAAAAGAGCGTACTCCTTCCTAAAAGACAGGCAACGCACTTGTAACTCCTCCTGAGTTGCGGGTGTCCATGGGCGGCGGTAATCGCTTACCACCAAGCGATACGTCTGCTCGTTTGCCCCCTATATAATAGAAATAAAAATAAAATAAATAAAAAATAAATTAAGTTTACTGACGATTTAACACTCAAATAAAGTGAAAATATTTAAAAAAAAATTGTATTGTAGTAAAATACATTGTCAGAGACAGTGCATGCTTTTCATTATTTATTACTCAATGTTATATACACGACTAGTCAATCATAAGCATAAGTAAATAAATCATCTATCTTCTATAATATAAAAATGAATCGCTCAATGTGTTGGTAAGCGCATAACTCAACAACGCCTGGACCAATTTGGCCAATTCTTTTTTTTAAATGTTCGTTGAAGTTCAAGGATGGTTTTTACGGCAAGAAAAAATCGAATTATGGCCGGAAAGCCCTAAAAACAGTCCTTTTCTTTTTACCATACAAACGTTTTCTAACTAAAATGTAAAGTCAATTTGAGCTTTATTGCTATTGTATAAAGTTGAAATACCATCATATCTATCAAAACAGTGTGCGTATGTGCGTTGGAGTAGATAATCGTTGGATAGTCCATTTATCGAGAAAGGCTATAGGCTATATGTCATCACGCTAATACTAGGAGCGGAACACCAATGAACAATATTTTAAATTTTCACGCTACGGGCAATAGAAGACGCAAACAAGGTTGCGTGGGTCAGCTAGTTTTTTAATAAATATATATAAAGTATTTCTACTTTAATGTTTTTTTTTTTATATGTGCCAAAGTACTCATGGCCGCCCATTATGTATTGACCATATTATATAAGATCAAGTAACACTTCCAACCTCGTATAAATGGCTAGTTCGTTTAGATCTTAATAATTACTAGGCATACAATAAAATATATATAACCTTATAATTTTATTGGTGATTTTATAACAAGTAAATAGTTGATTCATATTTATATAATATTAATATCTTGGCGCCTTCCGCTTGTCATCTTCCGGCGCGACTTATAAATAGTGCCTATTGTTATTGACTTCTGTACTTTTTCTTTACATCTCAGCCTATAGCCGTCCACTGCTGAACGAAGGCCTCCCCCAAAGAGCGCCAACCATCCCTGTCCCGGGTAGCCCGCATCCATCCGTTGCCAGCCATTTTCTTCAAGTCGTCGGTCCATCGTGCCGCAGGGCGCCCTACACTGCGTTTGCCTAAACGCGGTCTCCACTCTAAGACCTGTCGGCTCCAGCGACCATCAGTCCGCCTGGAGACATGACCGGCCCGACTATACATTGGTTATAAATCAATTCTAAAAGAATATTGCTTTCCTATGTATAAATAATATATATTGATTGAGATATTAGACTATTATTTTAAGTACTGATTATGTTAGGTTAGGTATAATTTTATTATACTACTCCTACCTCCGGCGTAATAAATCTTTAATGTCACACAATCCTGTATTATCAAATAATAATTGTACGTTAATAATTATTAGAATAATTAAGATAAATAATGTTGAATATTATCTACTAAGTTACCCAATTTAATACTAAATACACAAGTATTTAGTATTAAATTGGGTCAAGCTTGTCAAATACTATAAAATACCGTCGGTTAGAGTAATTGGAGACACATTCATATTCTAACCGTATTACTTGATGTGCATTGGAGGATATTATAAGTTGTTTACTTTACCGCCATCTTGACTACCCACCTTACATATAATAATAATAATAATATATCACACTATTGTACACCAGATGCATTACAAGGTAAGCTTAAAATTAGGAAAGTACAATATACCGTAATAGAACTTGGCTAAATTAATTTAAATCCTTCTTCAAAAGTTGTTACATCTGCTTTACCTAGATGGCGTTGTGTCTGATGCCCGAAAATATTTTTGTCATAAATATAAATTAAATAATCTAAAAATTTTTTAAATATGATGATATGATATTTATGGATGAGCTGAGGATCGCATTTACCAGCAGTACAACATTGTATTGACTGAACAAGAAAATCGTAAACGAATGATTTTAATTTCGTTGTAGTGGTATTACGCCATCTTTTTGACAACAATGACAACTTATGCCAGCCAGCTGTAATGGTCGACTAGTGGCGCCTATGTATCACCTCATCACATACTAAACTATAAAGTGTAATTTTATACGCAAAGATCTAAAAATCTTGAATCACAAAAAGTTATTATCGATGATATTGTATATACCAGTCAAATAAATACAAAAACAATCCCTATCATAAGATACGCAAAGCGGTACAAAAGTCCCATAGATTGCTGCCATCGTTCTTTACTCAGATTACAAAAGAAAACCAGATGGACCACAAAACACGAAAGTGATGCTACCAAAAGCAAATACAAATCAGAAAGCGAATACGACCTCGCGGCAGTGTTTGACAGACCGCCATACAGGCACGTCACGAGTGGTTTTAGATTGTATGTTCAAAATGGCATGTAAAAGAAGTTCCCAATAAGAAAAAAAAGAAGATAGAATATTATTTTATAGCTAAATATAAATTATGTTAAATATATATTTATTTACCTCTTAATCATATGGCGTGTTGGAACACAAAACCTCAACCGTAGTTCCCCTGTGATACCAGTTTATACCGATTTCTTCTCCCTTCATTTGGGGAATGTACTTGTTGGTCTATTCATTACTGTACCTCTATTCTATATTTAAGGACGGGGTTTTAAACCTCACCTTTGTAAGTTGTAAGTATTCTTTGGTGATAAAATTATTGCTGAGAACTATTCCAAATGATAAATTTGTGGATGATTCTACAAATTGTTCTCCTGAGTCTTGATGTGTTTTATATTTTTAACTTTAGCTTGCATCTTATATATTTCAAGGGTACAGAATATATTTAATGATATTCTTTATATTAAAATACCAATTTTTTCCAATGTTTTTTCTGCTACTGGTACACGAACACAAATGCACGTCCGACACGTGACTACAGTTGCACTGCCGATTGTCACTCACACTTAAATAATAAACGGCGTTATGTCGTTTGTTGGGTACGTTCTGGCTTTCTGGTTAATAATCTGAGGTCCTTTATGTTAAAATAGTTTAAAAACTATCAAGGCATATTCCCATGAGCGTACCCAGGTTCTGGGCAAGAGGAAAAGGGCCCCCCCTTCCCCTCTGTGAAAAAGTCGTACAAATCACGTACGATTTCGGTCTTTGGGTCGTACATGTTCAAAAAAACTAAAAAGTCGTATGGATACGACTTAAATCGTACACCTGGCAACGCTGCTATAATGTAATGATAGGTACGTAAATTTCGTTAGCAAAAAGTGACATTTGGCATGCTGACACTTCCTTTTTTGGCCACGGTGCTCCTGCGATCGATTTGTGGTCCCCCACCACCTACTTTGCACCCAGCGATAGACCCGCTTTCGTTGAACGACTTAGTCTTGTTTTATTGAAGTTGATTTCCCGAATGAAGGTGTCATTTCAGCGGATCGTAAACAAATACAATATTATATACAATTTGGGCAAAAGTAAAATAAAACATGACCTTAATTAAGTATTTTATTACCAAGAATAACTTACGTTTTATTTGTATATAGTAACTAAACTACATAATTTTCTACGTATTGCACATGGAATAATTATAGTATCTATGTAAATATTAAAGGATAGTCTAATAACGATGTACCTATGCAAAGTATTATTAATAAATATTAACTAGATTTGATTCTTTCTTTGTTTTTAAATATCTATTATTATTTTGTATATCTATTTTTGCCCTATATTGCCTAATTAAAAGGAATAATATAATATAACATCTTCCGTACGGTATTCTATTCTTACTAACGCAATAATGAGTCGCTCTAGCGAATCGAGTGATTTTGGGTTTATTATACCCTGACCTGTATACTGCCGATATGATCACACTGCTACCACATACTGCTTGTGCTTGTAAAGGTGCTCCCACACAGCAGTTATATAACATTATAAAACATTGTGTAGCACGATAACATTTTATGACTGGTTAAACTTGTTGTATAACATCGTATAACATTCTGTAACAATCAATTTGGGGTCTGCTTTTCGAGGAAGCTGGTAGTGGCGCACCCTTTCGCTAACGTCCCGCTGAGGCTCGGATGATGTTATAGTAGTTGTATAACATCATTAACAATTTATAACTTTGGTTACAATTTGTTAAAAAAAGTTAGACAATAAATGTTATGCAACATTCTGTATCGTTATGTAACTGCTGTGTGGGAGCACCTTTCAGGGTAATCAACAAAGTTATAAAACTACATGTCTATTACTATATATCATTAACGTTTGCAGTAAGTATGCAAACAGGCACATGGCTCTTGTACTAGAAAGCAGTTATTTGTAATTTGTAAAGCAAAACAAATATTAAATAAGTTCTTAAAGCTAATGTGTATATATTTACTACAACAATTAACATAACCACTATTAGGTAACTTTGGTTAAGACAGTTAGTAATAAAACTCTAAGCTTACGGTAGTGTTTGAGGTTCTGAAAATCTTATGTAAAAGCGTTAAGCAGTTCACTTAAAATGCATGTTTATCCTTTATGCCTCGTTCTCCACTGCTGCTTTTTGAGGGTCCACTCCTGATTCATTTCTAGCCGGTCTTTTATTTTATTTAAAAAAAATCACACGTTTAGTCATACATTTTACGAGAAAATATTGACTAGAAAGTATTGGTATTGTACAAAGTTATTCTATTACTGAAAGGGCTCTCCTGCAAACGCGCGTTATAATCGCTTGATACCGTATGCGTTATTGCGATATTGTTTGTCAGTACGTCTACAGGCATTTTAATCGACAAAGCAAATATGTAACAATTTTAAAGTTTACGTGAAATACACTACAACAGTCGAAAATAAAACAAATAAGCAAAAAAACGAAACAAGTAGGTTATAAAACAATTAAAAATTATTTACAACTCGAATGTACGTAGACGAGTTTATGCGTGCATGTGAAGTGTACAGACACAATTCACACACACAAGAAAGATGCAGCGTGTGTCGACCTTTCCCCCCACACTCCTTTCCGTCCCGCTGATACCTAAAACTGTATTCTGCGCATCGACACGCACGATGTTCTGAGCCGCCATTAAGTTTGGTTCGTACTATACCTATTCACGGATGCGATTCCACACACAATCTGTGGTAATCGTTAGACACGACGCCTATAACTAATAGAACGACCATTATACAACATGAAAAAAATGCGATTTAAATTTTAAGTTTAAAATTCACGCCAAAACGCTCGGTGGAGTCATGGCGTCTGCTGGTGACGTCACGACTGTGACGTAACTTCACAATCTTTATTATATTCGATGACGACGACGATTATTATATTCGATTATATAGCCGGTTTTTTATTTGTTAATTAACTATTAATCTCGCTCTAAATATGAAAAATAATACGATTTTTATACTCTATGAATGGCGTTTATCAGATAATTAATTTTAGTGGTTGTTGGTTACTGTCATCATGCCTATTGTGTGCAAGGAATCGCGACGCATTACGCGCCTATCCGTTAATATCGACCAACTATAACGTGTCTATGTGAGAGAGACTTAATGCGAAACCTGGGAATAGTTTGTTTAAAATCGTCAGTAGAATCGATAATAGTAGTGTTTAAACCATGTTTCATTTTATACGAAATCTCTATAAAAAGTTTGTTGATTTAGGACACACCATAGGCATTTATAGTACAAACGGCAGAAATCGTTAAGCTATGCATACATAGTTGTATTAAAATGCTTCTATCTTAATTTGCCGCCGCTATTCGATTCCCCGTCTCGTGTACCGGGCGCAGGCAGTGACAGACCTCACTGAAGTATTGTCACCCAATGTGTCAACAACTCCTGTCTGTCACGACTTAACAGAGGTCATTGACACATTGGATGGCAATATTCTCGCTAGGACAATGATGGTGATGATGTTTGGGATGTTTCGTCTTTTGTACTAAGTTAGAATAACCTTGTATATTATTACCATCACTGAACCTCATGACGGTAAGTAATCAGAGACAGAAAGACTCAGATCAGCTACATCAAATTATTGAATGTTAAATTCAGTACCACAAAATTCATATTTTTTGAATTTTTGTACTTTGTTACTTATCGTAGATATATTTACCTAATATAGCAAATATTGTCTAGAAGTATAACAACAAAGTGATGTAAGAACAGCATTTACCATAATTGAGACTGGTATCTCTGAATGTGATACTTAGAGATAGCACTATCTAAGACTAGATTTAAGTTACACAAGATATAAAATTTCATCAACATCATATAAAGTTTTAAATCATTTGAACTTTATATCATTTCGTTGAATCAAATGTATAAGAACAAACATTGTACATAATTAATATTAGTTGTGTGTGTACTGCATGTTATCCGAGCTGAGTGCTAGAGATGTCAGAACGCTCCGTCGCTGAGGATTTACTCCAAGATTCTCCCAATTAATCCACGACAGTCTTGCTGTTAAATCTGTAACAAAATGTAACCATTAGATTAAAAAAAGCCTTCTTTAAAAGCTATAGGCAATAAAACACTGCAAATTTACTTAGATATTTGGTAACTAGTGTTAACGTTAGGATTTCTTGTCCTCAGTAGCTTTTTATACGCCCATCCATAATAATTACTCGTATTTAAATTGAAATATCAACTAAAAATTCCTTTGGGATATTTTAACTACCTCAATTTATCTTTCTGAATACTAAAATTAGACGGCTAAGTACCAAAGGACTACACCAAATTAATTGCGTCAGTGGATTGCCTTGTATTGAGAATACTTACTGAGCACTTTCTAATCTGAGCCATGACAATGAAAGTCACATTTTTCCTGATACTTCCACACCTTTAAACTTTGCATCAGAGATATACCAAGATGAACAAATATTTACCGCTCGTGTTCCAGTGTGCGCGGTCAGCTTTGATTTCACCACGGAGACATTTTTCCACGTATGTCAATGGATCGTAGTCAGCGTCCAGTACCTAAGACGAACAAGATAATAATTACAAAAAGAAAAACAACTGTCAGAAAAGGAACAAACAACTGCACATCGTGTACTAAATCGGCATAACGATTATTTAAAAATGTAGAGTAAATATCAGTCAGGATCAAGTAAGAATTCTATCGATACTCCCAGACCACCAGATCTCTTCAAGTATGCAGAAGTTATGATGAAATAAAGATACCAACACATAACAATCAAATCATATCTCCTTATTCCAGTAGCCATGTCGCAGGCCTTACTTCTGTTGTGATAATTAGAAATCTGAGTTAGAAGTATATTCCGTGTGCCGATCGTAAAAGTATATAAGAAAACAGCGTTGTAGCGTGATATGTAATTATTCTCACCTCTCTGAGTAGTGCAATGTAAGCGATGGCGAGCCTCAAAGTGTCGATCTTGCTCAGGCGCTTCTCGTAGGGAAACGTTGGCACGTGAACACGCAACTCATCGAACGCCGAGTTTATACTGCTAAAATCACAACGTCATACAAACGTTATAGCTTTTGAAAGTGTACGCAAGTAAGCACATCAAAGTGACACAATCGTTCATGAATATGTTGTCCACAGGTCCACACCCTACCTAGGTGGGGTAAAGGGGTGCCTGTCAGCATTCCGGTGAGGGAACTTTGTAACCAAACACAGAAGTGCCAAACCTTTGAGTTCGATCGCTCATAGTTTTGGCACTTTTGTACATCTCTGAAAACGATCTTAATCGAACCGTTACGATCCAATATATAAAAATAATCATACATTACACATTCAATTCGAGGATTTAATAAATTGTGACCACCATAGCATGCAATAAACTGCATTTCCTACGAAAGTATCTAAGTTAACATTGTATAGGCCATGAATTTTTAACGTCCATGTTATAAATAAGACTATCAACGTTATTTTTATATTGAAGTAAATTTTTATTCACATAAATTAGTAATAACCTGCAGAAGAAAAGAAAATTACGCTTTAACGATTTTAACCAAAACTCCTTTGAAAATATTTAAAAAATGAAAACCAGCTTTTGCCCGCGGCTCCGCAAACTTAGTCAAAAAATCAGTCATAAAGAACTTTGGTATGGAAATACTGTACCGAAGTTCATTTAAATCGGTGCAGCTGTTTAGCCGTAAAAGCGTAATAGGTAGAGTACGTTCGCATCCATACTTACTATTGTATGTATAAACATTGCATAGACTAACACACGTTTGTGTTCTTGACCGTTTTAATATCTTTTTAAACTAAACTAAATTTTCATGGTTGTCTGGAAGAGATCGCCGTGAGCGATAAGACCGCCTATTGTTACATATTTTGTAACTCATCCTATGTTTTGTTTTGTAATTTTGTATGTATTCAATAAAGATATAAATAAATAATAAATAAATAAATAAAATTTATCAATCTAAATTTATTACATTTATATATGTATATTTTTTACCTAAGAAATTTCTACTGGGTGAATCGATTTTGAGCATTTTTTTAGGGAAAGATTGTGCCATTTCAATTGGGCCTAGTTCTTGAAGTCGGTTTTTTTGTTCAAATTTTTGTTTATTGATTAACATAAAACTAAAAAAGTTTTCTTTCTAATGTTTGAAATTTAGGTACTCAAATGATCTTGTAGGTTCTTTCACAAGCATTTTTTTTTGACATTTGGCAACAAATTGTTGTTCAGCCAGTAAATAACTAGCTGACCCACGCAACCTCGTTTACCTCTTCAATTGTTCGTAGCGTAATAACTTTCCCCCGTTTTTGTAACATTCTTCATTGATGCTCCGCTCGAAATACTTTTTTTTATATATGATTATTCACCTTTTAAACCTTCCATGTACTACGACAAACATTTTAAAACCAAAATCAGCTAAATCGACCGAGCCGTTCTCGAATTTTAGAAGAGAGACTAACGAACTAGAATATAGACTTACTAAACATGTAATGTGCGTATTACATGTCTAATAAGTATGAAACTTAATTACCACCAGCTAGGAGCGTGCCGTCGGAAACTAGTTTTTACACTTTATGCCTTATGCTGTTGTAGCTTTGTGACCACAAAGGAGGTGAGGTGACGAGTTTATCATAGGAAATTAAATCGTATGAGAGGAAAATTTACTGGGAGAACTACAATTTGTTGCTTTTACTTAAATACTTTATTAAAAATATAAGATATTTTAGTAAAAAAGTTAAATAAATAAATTAATTTCTAAACTGTTAAATTTACAGATTATTATTGTGCCCGACAACATGAATCATAAAATTTTCGTAAAAGTAGTACTTATAGTAGTTTAAACTATTTAGAATAGACGCTATTCATCATTCTATTACATTTGAGTTAAATACATGAACAGATTAACACAATATGACGTCGCATCGTGTTACGAGTATGACACGTTATGCTGCCGCCACTATTAATGCAATTTGGGAAATGGACTAATATCCTAGGGCTGCCAGCGACACGTATTTTAATCAGTAAAAGAGTTTTTTTATTAATTGGGCTACGCAATTACCACCACAAATAGAATCAGAAGTCAAAGCTGTATTGTTATCTACCCTAGCCCTGCTAGAATTTGAAATTGTCTACCTCTACCTCTACCTCAACCTTTTAGCCCTTAAGGCATACTTTGTTAAAATAAACTATTTGAAGGCAAGTTGTTGTCCTCTTGATGATATCCGGTTGACAATAAACACATGCTTTTGTTTACTGACTACAGTGATAATTACATTTTACACTCTTTAAGTTAGAGTAACCAAAACTCTAAATTCCTGCTGTTGAAAGAATAATATTATATTTAATATTTAATTATTGTACACCAGATAATTAACAAGGGTAACTTAAAGCTAAGAGGTACAATTGGCGGCCTTATGACCCGAAGGCAATTTCTTACAGGCAAGAATTGGATGGAAAGATAGACGTGTAAAAAGTTGATAAGTACTTACATTACATATACAAAATTTTTAAAAGGTTCTCAAAATTACCTTCAAAAGATCTGATACCATAGAGAGAGAAGTCCATTTATATTACTATTACTAATATATGTCTCAAATTCTAGAATTATTGTGGTCAGATGAGCATTGTTTTACAAGTTGATCTTTAATTATTCAGTTTATTTCTTAATTTCTTGCTGATTCTTTTAAATATTGAAAAATAACTGATATCAATTAGGAGAGAGAGAGAGAGCTGAATATATGCTAATACATGTCTCACTCAGTCTCATGTGCGTGGATAATGCCCTCGCGCTCTTACCTACAGAGGCATTAAAATTGAGTATAGGGTGATTGGCCCCTTGAATCGGTCTGTCTTCTTGTAAAAGGTTTTAAAATAATTGAATGGCAAACATATAGAGAAATAGCGTATCACAATTGACGTAAACTTAAGGAATTATTTTGAGACCTTTAAGGTGTATGTAAAGCAATACGGCCGACGGAAGGTGTCTGGGAGTAATGACGATCTATTTTTAACGATATTGTCTAAAATATACGCGAAAATCAGAATTAACGTGACGTAAGAAATGTTTTTATGTACCTTGATTACCTGATACCTGAAAATTGGAGTCTAAGCAAGCTAGCAGGTAGACATGCGATGATAGTACATACTAACACTACTCAATCGTCCACATTTCGATCGTCAGAAAATACGTGATGTCTGGCGGCCCTGGGATCTTGGACTAAAACAATCGTGTTGATTAATATGATGTTGAGGGTTTGATCTCTCTATTATCTGCAATGCCTATGATAGTTTGTATATTTGCGTATAAATCAGTAAGTTTGATATGTTATAAACCTTTTTAGTAAATGATTTTTGATAATATTTTTATTGTGAGTGATTCATAAAAACCATGTAAGTTCACCAGTCCGTGACGTGTATTATCAAATACATACATACGTACGTAAGTGATTAATGTTACGTTTTAAAACCGTATATTTTTTTTTGTAAGTTCTGGAGGGAAGAAAGGTTCAAATTTAAGGATATTACAGCAGACTAACTAATAAATATTCCGGACATCTGACATACAACGCCATCTAGTCCCAAACTAAGCAGAGCTTGTATTATGGGTACTAGACAACTGATATAATACATAAATACTTTTTTTCTGTAAATATATACATGATTATACATAGAAAACACTTAAACTCCGAAACAAACATTTGCAGATCATACAAACATTTGATCTGAATCAGGAATCGAACCCGAGGTCTCGGGTTCGCAATCACAGCAGTTGCATTCGCCACCATTGTGCCACAGAGGCAGTCATACTAATAGTCAACTAAGGTACCGTTTTATCGGAAAACGATTATTGATATTATAAATGTATTTTTGTTTGTTACGGTTTCACGTGAAAACTACTTAACCAATAATTCTTGGAGGTATTAGAAGTAAACATAGGACACTTTTTTTAAATGCAAGCGAAGTCTCTGGCGAAAGCTAGTATTAATATAACCAAGAAAATAATATTTATATTTGTAACTGTAACTTCTAATTATAATGCGAGTGACGTCAGAAATGTTCAGTTTTACGTAATTCTAAAAAGTTTAATTGAAGTTTATGTTTGTAATTTAAAATTAACAGCTTTTCACTAAATGTGTAAGGATTTTTTTACTGTCTGTTTATTTCGACTCTTTTCTAGAACGGCTGAACTTATTTTTGACGGGACTTCAACTGACAGATAGCTCAAGTCATAGGGCGTAACTTAGACTATTTGAATTTTTGAATAAAACATATTTAAGACCAATGAAACACTGGATAAATATCGTTTAAAAAGCAACATTACTTATAGATATTATTACGCCCGTTTTTTACATATTTAAAACATTCTAATAGAAAACTATGAATATAAGTTTTCTTGATCCTTAATCATCATGAAGGTACACGCAGCTTTTTAAACTTTATTTTAGTTTTTTTAATTCATGATTATTCAAATAGGTAGGTATACATAGTTGATAATAAGAAGGAGGTTAGTAATATGTGCAACAAATAAGAAGGATACCCATTGGGTCCGGACCTCAGCATTCGACGACGCTCCCGTACGTTTGCTGCTGCACGTTGCACCCGATATGGTGAGCCTCCGCATTGGTACTCTGGTTCTGCCGTCGTCTCCAACAATACGTCTAACAAAAAAAACAATCATCAAAATCGGTTCATAAACGACGAAGTTATCCGTTAACACACATAAAGAACATGTTCCCTGTTTTGACATCGAATACAAATATTAATATCGTTATTACTTATTTTATTTCCCTCATACTTATTCCCTAGAAATATCTTATATCCTACAAAATGCTAATGCAATTATTTTTTTATGTAGGTACGCTGAATATAGGTATTTTTACCTACCAGTGTTAAATAGTTAGCTCGAGAATATTCACCGTCCAGGAAATACCGTTGTATACGTACATGCATACGTATATGTTTGTTTGTTTCTTCTTCATGTATGATATATTAAGATATTTGAATTTATATTTTATTTATTATTTTATTATATAATTTTGAATATAAATCACAATATATTCTGTAGGATTTAAAGTACGAGCTCGTATTTATTTTCATGGATTAATAAATTGAGGTCGCTATAAAAGTGTCGAAAATCTGTCTGTACAAAAAAGAATGACTGCTCATAACTCGCATAAATTAGACAAAATAATAACTTGAGACATCCTACACGGAAAGACGGTCCCCATTTCATCTCATTCACATTTTTTATATTAAATAAATAAATAAATATTTCGGACATCTAACACAACGCCATCTAGTCCCAACCTAAGCAGAGCTTGTGTTATGAGTACCTACTAGATAACTGATATAAATTCTTATATATGTATATATATTTTTGTAAATACATACATATTATACATAGAAAACACCCAAACTCCGAAACAAATAATTGCAGATCATACAAACATTTGGTCCGACTCGGGAATATTTTTTTATTAATTTCATCACGACGTGCCTCAAGACTTAAGATTTGAAGACTTTAAATACTTTATCTAATTAACTGGTTGCCATCTCATCAAAAGAAGAAGAAGACATCCTACACAAAGCAATCTGATTCCAAACTAGACTAAGCCTATGGCGACTAGACCACGGATAAATATACTTCAAGATTTCTAAATAAACATAAATAACAGATAAATCACAACCAGATACAGATATAGTCCTCTTCTTATATTCTACTTTGAATGGAATCAATCTAAATTTAATTAGTTGTACTCAACAACCAACACAATTCCAAATAGCTATAAATTCAGAAATTGGTTCACACCGGGAAGAACAACTCTTTCTATGCAGTCATGTAAAATAAAAAATCTAAAAACGGTCAAATTAATATTGCTTTTATACGCGTGAAAAGAAAGTGGGTCATGAGTTTAAAAATAAATGTTAGCAACGTGAGATAAAATCCGAGGAACAGTTTGTTATCTAATTCTAACCTGTATGCAGCGGCCTTCCATGCTGATGCACGTAGGCAGCGAGTGGAAGTTGTAGCCTGCTCCTGGCAGCTGCATAAACACACGATGGCAGTTCCGCAGCCAGAGTTGATCCCTCATCGTCAGATCCATCAGCGTACGCAAACTTTAGCCCGGAGTAATCAATGCGACGCCCTTCGCGGACACTAAACCACCACAAAAATATTAAAATCGATCGACCTAGCACCAATCAAACCAGCACAAAAAATAGAAACAATGCAACAAAAAAAAACTGTAATAAAATAACAGTTTCTTCCAAGAGTTTGAACTGTTTTAACAAGCCATCGTAAATTTTGTATATTTTACAAATCTTAAAAAAATAATCTGTTGCAACTTTTATCACTTTAGTCACTATTAAAATTAAAGACCTGATGATATAAATTTACTGGCGCTATAACACATTGACTTTTGGCTGAAATATGATGACGTTGATGATTAAATATTACTTACCTAAGTATGTCGTACATAGGTATAAATATGATAATATAAATTTTTTAAAAGGAAATTGAAAGAGAGTTATTGTATCCCGTGAAAAACAAGTGAATTTAACACATGTTTTTAAACCACAATTAAGTATACGATAAACTTTAAGAGGTAGTCAAAAATTTTAATAGCTGTGAAAATATTTTTTAAATTTTAGACTATGATAATTTGTTTAATATTACCTTAAAGGCGGCGAAGTAGAAGAATCTGCAAGTTGTGTTCTCGTGCTGGACATTTTGTTCTAGGTCCGATCCGAAATATCCTGAACGACAGTATAAACGCAACTGAGCCCTCTTAGATCCCATAAAGTATTTTTATACTGAAAGGGGTGGATACCCATTTACAACGAAACTAGTGTGCTCTCGATGTGTATAAATTCGTTAATGGGACATTAAACTTAAAGTATAATACTGAAGGTTTATTTTGCTTTGGCGTTTTAGACGATGCTGCGTTTGTGTGTTCAAACAACCCCCATTGCGAGGGTGGAGCTTTTGAAAATAAAGCCAACAGGGGTGGAGTCTATTTCATTTTCGACCAAGAAACACAATCCTAAGGTAGATTTTTGCTCTAATTTTTAAGCATTGTTCGGACATTCTGCTTCATAGTATCTAATGGCTCTACTGAATTTTCGTTCACAAGATAAATACAATTTATTAAAGTAATTTTAATATTTTCTAATATTTTTATTGAATTATTTTAGCTCTTTTTTACCTACTTTAACTCGTAATTATTAAGATATTTTTGTATATTTTTCTTGATATTTTAGGCTATCTGAAGGATAACGTTTTGATCTGAAAATAATTTTGTTATTCTTATTTCTATTCGTGATAGTTTACATAATGATTCTGAGGCACAATTGACAATATAATCAACTATTAATAAATATGATTATGAACTACCAATTATTTTCTGCGTTATCTATGGTTCTACGCTTGAAAGTCATTCTGGTGACTAAAACAATTGAAAAGGTTCTTTAAAAAGAAGCCCTGGTTTTGTTCTAAATATCATTTTACCTAAATTTAAATATAATATTGCTTTTTAATTATTATTTTTTAAAACTAGTATTGATGTGTATGATCTTTATAGGTATACTCGTATATGAGGATATTTTTATCGTGTTTTTCAACCTTACTTCAGATACACTGTTTGGGTTTTCTTTTACGATCACTTTTAGTTGAACCTTTGGGGGGTGGGAGCCATTAACGATCGAAATGCTAGCCGATCTCCCATTGGCTGTTCTGCGAGTGTTTTTGACAGACCCACAGCGATAAAACACAGCGGGGCGCCTGCCTCGGTGCTTCAAATGCCTTTAAAAGTCTTTCAAAGTGTAAATGAAAGTGATATTTCAACATCGCTTTTAAAACACTGCTTTAATTTACTATTTCTTAATAGGAAGCCAAAGTTATAAAAGATAGGCGAGAAGAAAAATTAATTAACTCTTCGTTTGTAATTAGCATTACTTTTACAAATTGCAGTAAGACGTTCATGTGCAAACATTTTACGGCAAGTTTTTTTCTAATACACGATTGTTAAAGACTTCTAACAAAATTTAATATTACATTTAATTGAGTATATGGAGGATGGTCTAAATATTGGTATGTCTGTAGCTGTATGAGTGAACCGCATTTTCTTGGTAATAGAAATGGATGCTACAGATACTGCTCCTATAGATCGATCGCTAATTAACTCCCCGAAGGTTGCTGGGAGGGGTCCGGTCGTGTTAATCAGCAGTTCCCGGACCCCTCCCTTCTCATGTGCAGAGTGGCACATCGTGTCAGTCGGCTCGATTTCGACACACCGCCACGCCGCAAACCCCGGCGGTGTGACGGCCCGAGGGGGTTTCCACACGTAAAAAAAGGCAAACTTCCGAAATAATTGGCCCACTACAACTAAAAATTTGCTATGTCTTACTATAAACGCTCTGACTGCGAAATACCTTCGTGTTTGGCGAGAAAATGAAGTTTCCATTTACCTCTTATTTTAAAAGTATAATCTATACTAATATTATAAAGCTGAAGAGTGTTTTTGTTTAAACGAGCTAATCTCAGGAACCGCTGGTCCGATTTAAAAAATCTTTCAGTGTTGAATAGTCCATTTATCGAGGAAGGCTATATATGATCACGCTAAGACCAATAGGAGCGGAGCACTAATGAAGAATGTTACTAAAACCGGGGAAAAAAATTACACTACGGGCAATAAGAGACGTAAACGAGGTTGGGTGGGTCAGCTAGTCAGTTGTACGAGGCATGACAAACTGGTCTCATCTAATTAAAACTTCACAAGAAACTATTCTTGTAAATAAATATAGAAGTTAAATACAAAAGAAACAGGATAACCATCGTAAACCGTGGGATTTTAGAGGGTTAAGTGAGTGTTTACAATGAGAACAATTTTATTTGTAACAAGCAACAATTTGTCATGTCTATAAATTAGCGAGTCACCCTATATAAACAAGTAACTACTATAATTTGGTGGTAATTTTGTTCGGAAGTTATGCCCACGACAGACGGGGTCCACCCTGTAATTGATTTGTCGCGGGACGCGCGACCTCGCAACCTGCGTCTGGCTGCCGCATGCCGCCACGTGCCGTGACCACGCCCCGTTACAAATGTTGGTTTGCGTTCGCGTGAGATCTCTTGTCATTTTCTATTAGTACTTGGGTGCAGATTCTCTTAGTATATTTATGATTTCTGGATGATATTTTTCATTTTCAATCGTCATGCGAAAAATTACGTGCGAAAGAGACTATAGACGAATTTACTTTAATTTTAAAATAAATTCTTATTGTAATTCTCAAAATCATAAGTTAGTAAAAAATATCATACAATTTAAAAGGGTCTGTCAAGAGCTCGATTTAAATTTAACCTAATATTAATTTTGATAATGTTTTTGAAGTTAAATATAAAAAAAATATTTAGTAAACGAAGGAAAAGATATAAAATTAAGTTTTATGAGATACCTACTGTCAGAAAGGAGTTGGAATAATAACATTAACAAATTTATTTCTAATACAAATTACCGCAAATGAAATCGTGGCGACCTCTTTGAGATGTGAACGATAATTGAAGAAGTTAATAATTGGATTTACCTCAATTGATGGCGGCAGGTGAAACCAATTACCTTAGTCAATCAATTATAGTTTCCAGAACCACCTTCCAACAAAGATTCAAAACCTATAATAGGGAAAAGATTCTTTTCCGCATAAACTTTAAAAATTCCAAATATGAAATCAGAACGTTTGATATACTACATTAAAATATAAAAGGTACGGAGATTTCTTTTTCACACGCTTTTATTTAGTTTCACTGTCCCGATGTTTGTCTGTAATCAAAGCTTGCAAGTTAAATTTGATCCACTTTCCGATTTCCGAATGAGCTGGAATTATAAATAGATATACCTTTAGTACACCAGTACTAAATTAATTATAATACTGATTTTTTTTTGCATTGTCATCACAATGCAATATGTAGGTATATAATCGGTATTATAATTAATTTAGTACTTAGTTACTTTAGTATTTAGTTGTTTAAGTTTTGACATTTAATACGAAATAAATAACTAAAAATTTATTGATTATCCTAGTTGCACCTCCACCGATAAAGAACTAAGTAACGCCTTTTATTTCCCATGAAGTTCATTTAAGTTGAGGATTTAAAAACCGCTGGATTTAGTTAATTTATTTATTTGCGTGCATATGGCTGGTGGAGATTATCCGAGGAGTGGATGCACGTGGTGGTGAAGTCCTTTGTGTCGTGTGGCGCGTGGCTGAGACGCGTGGCCGACACGCGCCTCTCAAAGTGCCCGGAACATGTCCTGACGCCTTTGCCAAAACTGTTTTTTTGACTGCACTTAATTAATCCGTGATGGTTTGTCGTTCACTACTCACGCGCTGTTATTGAACTTTCACGATTTCCGTATAGAGGCTTGTGTCTAAAAGTGTCTAATCTAAAACTCGAAAGATCGCTATTTGTTATTATAAGAAGAATTTGTTATGATGATAAATTGTGTAAGTAATCGTTAATATTTGTACAGCATGTTAGTACAGCACTTTTGGAATGTATAATTTAAATGAAGAACTTGTTATCAAAAAAAACTGAATACCCTGAATTCTCAGTACCTAAAACTTTATTGTACTGTTGTAACTTAAATTTATTGTGTATCTGTTAACAAAATAGATTCTCACTACCTAGCAGCGGCCGCATTATTACCCGCGGCGTGTGTATTTTTTTTTTTATAAAGTTGTATAAATAATAAATATTCCGGACATCTAACACACAACGCCATCTAGTCCCAAGCTAAGCATGTTATGGGTACTAGACAACTGATATAAATACTTATATACCTACTTTTTTTTTGTAAATACATACATATTATATACAGAAAACACCCAAACTCCGAAACAAATATCTGCAGATCATACAAACATTTGGTCCGACCCGGGAATCGAACCCGGGACCTCAAGCTTAGCAGCCGCATATGCTACCACTACGCCACCGAGGCAATAATGTGTGTTACACACACACATAAATTATCGTTTTATAATATTAGTGAGATGTTATTTATCAATGCACCGTTTTATACTAAAACCGGCAAATAAACTCAAAACAAAAACTGGCTTGTAATCTTTATGAGACATCATTTGGAGTATATTCTTCAATACCTACTTAGGTATAGACATTTTAAACCATAGCTTTTCAATTGGCTGGAAACTAAATCGGTCCCATTATGATGACCCCAACCCGTATTTGTCTCTATGTTTGTTGTATTTAAGCATTTGTTATACGCAATTATTAACAAGTCGGGAACAGATTTGAACATGTCAATAGAGGGTAGCGTTTCTCAAAGTATTGCGTGAATAAAACTTTAATTTAAGGACAATCTCGTTAAATATGTCGTTTATTTTTTAGATAACCACATATTTAATCCGCAAGTTATTAATATATCCTAGCACCTAACTGATACAGTCAATACTGGCTCATACATAACATAAAAGTAGGTACTCAAATCCGGACAGCCGGACGAGAAAAATACAGACAGCCGCGCTGCATTTTACCAACTTTATGTTGTAGCTATAAACTTTTACAAAATGATATAACCAAACAAAAAAGTATTAATATTATTTCAAGATGCTAATGTCTTGAGGAAATACATTTTTCATTTTTAATTGTACTGTAATTGAATATTATTTGTTTCGAGAGCAGAAGACATGTCCTTTACAATAAAACATAAACGATTTTAAAGTTTGAGAATCCATTTGATTGGTTTGGTAGGGTCCCTTTATCATTGCGGCGGAACAAGAGGGGTTAACCGACACGCGTCCCTTCTTTTAAGTACACGTACAGTCCTATGGGAACTACACACAAATTGCCCAAAACTAATTGTTTAATATGTTAACGCCATTTATCCAAACAGATTGTTCTACGAGTGTTTTTTTCGCGGTTGTTTGTCGCGTATAAATATTTTAAACATACTTTTGGTTTACCTTTAAGTTTTCATTTGTTTTGATTTTATTATTCTATTTATGTTTTTTGATTCTAAAAATTAGGAAATGATCGAAATATCTGATAACAAAACGTAAAGTTACAGGGTAGACAGAGACAATTGATCTCCACTGAATACAATCCTGCTGAGACACCTCTTCTGCTTTACTTCGTCCACGTTCAGCAATCACCACATGCATGTTCGTAGGTACTCAAAGGCGTCTCTAGACCATGTAGCGCTCGTGTGCAATAATGACCCTGGCGCCCTTTGGTAACCCCATTCGCCTTTTGATATGGAAAAGTTTGATATTTATTCGTAACGCGTTTAATACTTTCGAGACCTGTTGATATGAGTTAGTGAGTAAAAGAAAACATTCCTTCTCCCTTTCCATTTGTTCAGAAGCTTTACCGTCTGCCATCTAATTTTTTTAGCGTTGGTCCTCGTATTTATATTATTTCGGAAACGCCTTACATACAGTTTTTAGACATGCGAACTGTATATTCAATATCATTGGAAATTCAGGAAGCTTTTACCCTTCATTCACTGGCAGGCCAGCCATGTCATTTGTTTGCTATTTACATTTTTTAAAAGTTGTCCCAAAGCTTTTGGAATCCGGGAAAATAAGGTCTAATAACTTGACACGGGACAAGACGGTAAATTCCGAGATAATCCCGGATTTCCCGGCCATCTGGTAACCCTAAACGGTCATGTGTGCGAAGTGTGAAGATATTATTATACAAGGAATAGACTAATCTTCTTAATGAACAATTTCATCTCAAAGCGACTCAATGTAGCCGTAGCTCATTTTACTGAGAAGTTAAATACAGGGAAAAAAAGACATTATGAAACATAAAAATAAACTTTAATTTAAATTATCCATATAAGTTATGTTTGTTTCTCTAGCGAATTTTTTTTCTGTGGCATTTTGATTTCTTCTACGGCAAGATTCTCTTCACTCGATCTGGGTGTAACGTACTTGTATCGCCAGGCCATCATTGTGAATATTAACATGTCAATCAACATCAAACCAGCGAACAAGAAGAATTCTTTCCACTGCAATTATAATATTAGAACATTTGATAAATAATGTTACATGAACTGTGGATTACGTACTCTTTTAAGTTTCTAGTATTTTCAACATGATCAAAAAAGTTCATATAATAGGTATACTATATCTTCGAAATTCATCACTTTACACTTAATTATTTTATTTTAAAGTGTATTGTAGATGTTATCTTTGGAATAATGCAAATTAGAACATACCTGAGCATCCAAAAAGTTTCCTTCTACAATGAGTATTACGATCAGATTTCCAAAAGCAACGGTGAGGAGCCAAACAGCTGTCAATACTGACTTCATGCTTGCGGGTGCTTGCGTAAAGGAGAACTCAAGTCCAGTCACGGAAAACATCACCTCACCCATTGTCATCACCACGTATTGAGGAATCAGCCAAAGGATGTGGATGGTATTCGGAGGTGTGATCATAACAGCGTTTGCAACCTGGGGTAGTAAGGTTTTCGATTAAAATTCCTTGAATATTGGATAGGATTTCTAAGTAGATTCCTCATATTTAAGTATGAATTTAAACAAAGCATGTTGAAAGTAAAATTCGTACTTAAGTCACATTGAAAAATAAACGAGGGGTGCCTAATGTTAACATTTCATTGATAAAGTCATGTGGACAAGTGTGCGCTGTGGGTAAGTAAGCGCAATCCCATTTACTTTGGACTGTGTACATATTGTGAACAATGCTAGTCACGTGAGGCACAAATACCTATGTATATATAATAGGTAGGTACATACTAATCACACTAATATTATAAAGGTGAAAGTAAGTAAGTGCAATTGGAGAGGCCCATGTCCAGCAGTGGACTGCGGCTCCTGTTTATTACGCTTTCACGTGAAAACTACTTAACCGATCATCATGAAACTTTGTACACTTCTTGGAGGTATTAGAATTAACACAGGATACATTTTATGAAATGCGGGCGAAGCCGCGGGCAAAAGCTAGTATATAATAGATACGAAACTCGTAAAATACTATTGTTCATTGAATCAAGCTAGCGTGTATGTTTTAATAAAGATAATTTTGTTCAAAAAACGTTAGACTCTTTCAAGGACTTAAATAATACTTTTGTTACATGCAAGAACATTTTCTTGCTCTGAATCACGAATGGAAAACTACAAGTGGTACATATGGGACTATTATATTGTTCTGACTTTATTGTCACTTCTTTCCTTGTCACTTACATAAGTTCCTGTGGAATCTTGATACACGTTAATCGTATAAACAGCACCAGATCTGAAATTGAAGTCCTGCAGTACAATTTGACCGCCAACGATGACGTCCCTCTTTCCTTTTGCTATAGTACTCTGGTTATAATTATCGCTTGTAGTATTGAATTTTGTGTTATTATTTTTTACATCGTTTATGTCTATTGTTGTTATGTGATCTAGATTTGATAAAAATCTGAAAAGAATGTAGACTCGGTTAAGTTTACAAATAATTACTAACTAGTATTTGTTAGAGAAGTACACTGAGTGAGTAAGATTTCAAGAGGTAATCGTGAATAAGGTCCATATCAGCCAATGAATAATAATAAATATTCCGGACATCTAACAAACAACGCCGTCTAGTCCCAAGCTAAGCAGAGCTTGTGTGATAGGTACTAGACAACTGATATAAATACTTATACATATATTTTTATTTTTGTAAATACATACATATTATACATAGAAAACACCCAAACTCCGAAACAAATATTTGCAGATCATACAAACATTTGGTCCGACCCGGGAATCGAACCCGAGACCTCAAGCTTAGCAGTCGCATACGCTACCACTACGCCACCGACGCAGTCAAAATGACTGCAGCACTGGAGAGTACTACACGTTAAACACGCTAAACTTCAAATAGCTGCCTGTTTTGGTTCTTATTGCCCAACAAAGGTACTTATTTACGTAAAAAGGTTCTTAGCAATAGCTTTTCTAAAAAGTTTATGAGTCTTAAGTCACAAAAAAGCTATTGCGAAGAGTAGGTATGTGTTTAGAGTTTTTGAAAATGAACGTTTCTTTGTAATGAAATCATCCAAAACCAATTCCATCCAGACATAAAACATTCCAAATAAGCAATTTGTGTTACGTCTAGGACTGATGGCCATTTGAACAAAGGAATCCTAGAGCGGATGGATGGAGAAGCGAAGGATTGAACCAAGTAGAGAGCAATGGGAGAGCCAAATGTCCAACAGTGGACTGTGGTACTCTGATCATGAACCTAGAGTGGAGTTCGAAAATCGGTAAAAGATATGTTGAGGAGGACAGGTGTTGTTATATACATAGGTATGTAGAAAGAGAACTATATCAAGCAGTGGGCTGCTATAGACTAATTGATAAAATATTAAACATGCAATTTAAAGCATAGATCGTGTTGACTTCCAAAGATATGGTAAAAACAATAGCCAACTGTACTCTTGGTACCAGTGAAGAGATTTTAAGACCTTAAGGAGAATAATGCGATGATGAAGAATTTCGTTTGGATATTTTCGATTTAGTTTCAGGTGAAATCTACAATTAGCTCAAGTTTCAAGTTGTTTATTAATCAGTTCTAATAACAGAACGATTTTTTTATATCGATGATTTACCAGTACCTAACTAAAAATATAGCTAAAATGAATGTAGTTTTCTTCGTTCAAATTTAAATGATAAAAGCTACAGAAAATCACACCATACATTTAAATTGCCTATTGTTATTTTGTTATCTAATGTCATAAACTTGTCAATCCTATTATATTTTTCTAACGTTTGTTTTTCCAAAGTGCTCATATTTTATGACTTTATTATGGCGTATTTTATTTAAATCTAAATGCAACCACAACTATAACTATTCACTGTATATAACACTTTAAAATTCTCACTGTTTACGTTTGTGTTTCTTCTGCTCCATTTATTAAAATGAAAACACTTGCCAGTCGAATGAATTTAATTTATAACCGATAACCCAAGTCATAACCAACCTGATAACTATTTCACTATTGTGTTTACTACTGAAAATGTGTGATGTGTCGAGATATATGCGTGTTTTTCTTATTATTTATATTGGTGGAAGCCGATAAAATTACAGTGAAAGTCAAACAGGGAAAACTATCTGGCCATAGAGAGGATACTTTGTTTGACCACAGATTGTATTTTGCATTTTATCGTATTCCATATGCAAAATCGCCAGTTGGTAGTTTGAGATTTAAAGATCCACAACCTGTGAAGAAGTGGGATGGTACTCGTGATGCAACTACTCCATACTTCGGCGCTTGTCCACAGACACACATCGTTCATAAAACCGGACTGTATGGTGTCGAAGATTGTTTATATTTAAACATTTACACGCCTCAAGTTCCTAAAACTCAAGATGCAAAATTGTTACCTGTCGTTGTTTGGATACATGGCTATGCTTTTGCTTCGTGTTTCAGTCATTTATACGGACCGGACTTCTTGGTAGATAAGGGTATTATATTAATTACGATTTCACATCGAATTGGAGTTCATGGATTTTTGAAATTGAATGAAACTGATACACATGCAAACATGGGACTAAAAGATATTGCTATGGCATTGAAGTGGATTAGAGGTAATATAAAAGAATTTGGTGGGGACAAGAATAAAATAACCCTTATGGCTAATGGTTCAGGTGCTACCTATATTTCACTTCTAATGCTGACAGAAGCAGCGAAATGGTTTTCAAAAGTGATTATACACAGTGGATCAATATTTTCACCATCTTTGTTTCAAAGTGATCCTATTATTGAACGAAATAAACTGAACCAGGAACTCAAGCGGAAACATCTACAATTGGAATCAGCTCAGTCTCAAGAAATAGTTTCTGCAGCCCACAATATTTTTATTCGCAATAATAAGGATATGGAAAATCTTCAAAGACCAATAATACCTTTTACACCCGTGATTGAGGCAGATGCAAACACGTCCTTACTCATGTGGACTCCAAAAGAATTTTATGAAACATTGAAAAATAAATCTTTGTATTTGAATAAACCAATATTGATTGGATACAATACTCAGGAAAGTATTTCAGAAGTAATGCCATTTATTCACAATCCATATTATTTAAAAACATTCGTAACATTCTTCAAGTACACTGTTCCTTTTTCTGACGGATGCAGCTATAATAGTTCATCAAACACTTACAAAGAGGTCGCAAAAATAATAAAAGATAGATACTTTAAGGAAACTGATACTGACAGTCAACTAAAAAGTTTATTGAAATATGCATCGGACCTAATCAAGTTTCCCATTCTCAAATTTGTTAAAACGTATCTAAGTGTTAGCCAGAAAAACATTTTTATGTTCAAATTTGATTATAAAGGTAAAATGAATGCAGTTAAAGCTACTTCAATGGCTGAAAAGAAAGTTAGAGTTAGTGGCGTTGCTAGTGGAGACGAACTCTGCTACTTATTTAAATGTGAACCTCTGTGGGAAGTCTACAAACAGCTTGAAAAGGATAGTAAAGATAAAAAATTCATTAAGGAAATATCAAATTTATGGGCTAATTTTGTAAAATTTGGAAATCCAACTCCAAATAATTACGATCATAATGTAACGTGGCTGCCGGTGGATTCAAAACTTAATAACGTGCTTTATATTAAAAATAGTCTTAAATTAGTAAGTTGTAAAGACGACAATGCTATGTTTGACTTTTGGAATCTTTTATATAAAAAATATTACAAAACTGAAAATTGTAACAGAAAACACGACGAGTTGTAAAAATTAAATCGAATAAACTTACCTTATATTAACCCCATCAATGGCTTTATCATTATTATCTATAAAACTATAAATTTCATTGTTATTAATGAAATATGAATTAGCAGTGTTTTCCAGAAGTGTGAAGGTCCCTGCAAATTCAAGGTTGGCACAGGGACTGTTCTCTTGTCCTTGTATGAAGTAGGGCACATCAGTGCTATTAACTGCTCCAATTTTAAGGTTTTCGTAAACCGACAGAGGTCCTATCACTTGGTGATCTGTCCGATTTTGGTTTTGAAGAGTGTACGGGTTGGTTAATGTTATATTAAAATCACAATCAAAGCCATTGTAAATTCTTAATTGTGCTAATCCTTGAGACACTGGTGTGCCGTAAGTTGGCTGTAAACAAACACATGGTACCGATTAAATAAATTTTTCACCTAAAGACTTGAGACTAGAGACTAGTATCGGAGCTTTGTTTTAAAATAGACAGGAATAAGAGTATAGTTTATTTTATCACAAGATTCATCATACACAAGTTAGCATATTTGATTGGGAAAATATAAGGAATTAAAAACTATTGTAAGGCAAATGAAGCTGCCTGCAATATCTAGTCAGTTATAAATTTTGATCCCGAACTTTGTTTATTAGCAACCTGTGTCTGACGGCTTATTGAACAATTTGCAAACGACACATCGATTCGGTAACCCAATATTTCACGTTTCATCGACTTAATGTAGGTCCGATTAAATCATTTACCTACTTATGCAGTTAAGTAGAATAACTACATTTTACAAACACTAATATATGATGATATAATTTAATATGAGTCTAAACACAAAAACATATTTAGTAAGTATAGTGTGAATAGTCTTTCGTAGCTGTTTAAAGTTTAATTTAAACGAACTAAATTCATAAGTTATTGATAGTATTAGTTTTATAAGCGGGATATAAGTACAAATATTATAAAACCTGTTAATATTAATTTACCAATGGACATTCTTAAAGGAAATAACTTTGTCATTATCATTATCGCCGTTAAATATGTTGTGTGTTAAACATTGGAATTAATATTGGTAATACGAAATTGAGATAGTTTGTTTGTTACGTTTCCACGCCTATTATTGAATGGACATAAATCCTACTAATATTATAAATGCGAAAGTTTGTGTGTAGTATTTTTGTTGATCTTTCACGCAAAAACTACTGACTACATTTTGTTGAAACTTTACAATAATATACAGAATAACACATAGACTACAATTTATAAAGATACTAGCTTCGCCTCGTGGCGTTGCCCACGGTTATTGTCGTAGGTTCAGCTAGTATTACTATAAATACGTGAAATTCTGTTCAGGATTTTACATGAATTCCGTGCGAGAGCAATGCTTCGGCATGAATGTGTCGGCTCGACCGGAGTGATACCACGGCCTCACAGAAAACCAGTGTGAAATAGCGTTTACGCTGTGTTTCACCGAGTGTGTGAGGATACCGGAGGCCCATGCCCCCAACCCCTTCCCCATCCCCATCCACTTTCCCATCCCCCAAAGGTCGGCAACGCACTTGTGACGCCTTTGGTGTTGCGGGTGTCCATGGGCGGCGGTAATCCCTTACCATCAGGTGATACGTCTATTCAATAAAAAAAAGACGTTCTATAGTAAACTTACCAGTAGATTGAGTTCAACAATTCCTGAGATAACGAAAGCAGCCGCGGCCAATATTCCGCCCCATATCATTTTATGTAAAGGTTTCTTTATTAGTTTACAATAAGTAAGGAAGGGGTAAATTGCCTGAAAAAAATACAAACCACATATGGGAATTACACAGTAGGTACTATTCTTGGTAATAAAATAAAAAAAATTGATCTGGAGTATAGTATTGTACGAGATGTATATGACGATGTTGTCATCATTAAAGTTGGTAGAAAAAAAAGTGATTTCATGTTATTTAGTGCTTACCACTTCAAACAATGGTATAAATATAAGAATCAGGAGAGGGTTAAGAACTTGCATTTGATCGGCTTTTAAGGTCCAAGAGCCAATGTCTTGTTCCATTCTATCCGCTTGGAAAGTCCACCTTGATCCCTGTAAAGACAATTTAATCATTATAATTAAGTATGTATTTTTAAATGACACTAACGTTAAAGAATATTGTAATCTTTTTAAACGACTTCAAAAAAGGAGGAGGTTCTCAATTCGACTGTATTTTTTTATGTTTGTTACCTCAGAAATTACGACTGGGTCAACCAATTTTGATAAACCTTTTTTTTTATTTGAAAGCTAATGCTTCACGTGTGGTTAAAATTCGATTTGGTCCAAGTCTTGTTGTAAAAAGTTTCATAAATGATTTTATTGCGAATAAGTCCGATTAATCGATAAAAACTATCTTTTTTGAACTTGAGGTCTCTTTTTTCTCAATTGATTACAGTAGTTTTGGACTGTGTCGTTGTTAAATGAAGAAAAAACCCTACGTAATGCTAGAAACAAAAAAGATTCTTTTAAATTTTGACTCGTTCAAAACAGTTTGAACTTTTACTAATAACAAATTCAGAAGAATTGACTCAATGTCTACAGACTTCATAAAGAAAATGCTAGTAGCAGTATATAGAGATTTACTTGTTGGTCGAAGAGGGCCCAGAAGACTGGCAATGGGATGAACAACACCAACACCCTGAGGAGAGACTTAACGTCTTCAATGAGGTTGGCGTCGTATTTGTCGTCGGCATGGTCCAGCCAGTGGTCCCGCTTCTGCTTGCTTTTCCAGGAATTCATCACCGCATGCTGGTTAGAGAATATACTTATTTTTTATTTACACTAAATCAGATATTATTACAAGTATATAGCTACGTAAAAACGATGTTGTTTTATGGAATAGGGGATATATAGGTATACGGGTCAACGGTTTTAAAATTACTTATTGGGTGGTAGTAGAACACCCTTATTTATAAAGCAATCGTTCTACTTTATTTTCAACGTTAAAGATACGGCCTTAAAGTTGAAAACAACACAGAACTCTTGCTTAAAGATAATTATCATTTATAGAGTCACTTAATTGCATTCAGACGTTCTGGCATGTGAGTGACTAACATTAATTTATACATCAATCAATGCATCCATTCCCTCACATTTATTACTGGTCCGATTTGAAAAATTCTTTCAGTGTTTGATAGCCCATTTATCGAGACAGGCTATAGGCTATCATCACGGTAAGACCATTAGGAGCGAAGTACCAATGAAGAATGAGAATAGGAGATGCAAACGAGGTTACGTGAGTCTGCTAATAAGTTACCAGATAAAAGGTTAAATAACTTAAAAGAATATCAATTATTACTACAGTGATAATGTAAATAAAATATTAATAGCTTTGTGTTATTGAAATGCCCTCATCTCGACACTCGTGCTTTTATCAAACAAGTGGTACTTTGTCAACTATCTACTTGATTCTGTATGGATTTATATACACAAAAGCTGTAGGTAATTTTTTTACACTAATTTTAATTTACGCATTTTTATGTATTTCATATGTCAACAAATATTTACGACATATTTTAAATATTAACTGCCTCGGTAGCGGAGTAATAACGTATGCGACTGCTGTGCTTAAGGTCTGGGGTTTATTTCCGGGTCGGACCAAATGTTTGTATGAACTGCAAATATTTATTTCGGAGTTTAAATGTTTTCTTTGTATAATATATATGTATTATTAGCAGTTGTCTAGTACCCATAACACAAACTCTTCTTACCTTGGGGCCTATTTATTTACTAGCTGACCCTCACAACCTCGTATGCGTCTTCTATTTATTCATTGGTGCTCCGCTCCTATTAGTATTAGCGTGATGATATATAGCCTATAGCCTTCCTCGATAAATGGACTATCACACTGAAATAATTTTTCAAATCGGACCAGCGGTTCCTGAGATTAGCACGTTCAAACAAACAAACAAACTCTTCAGCTTTATCATAATATATTAGTATAGATTTATATATGCGACTGTATTTGTGATGATGTGATTTGTGATTTTTAAACTTCATACTTTTTTAACAGTATTTACACCCGCGTGTTGAAAGTATATTACAGTTAGAAATACTGTATTTATATCATAGTTTAGGTACATTTTGTTATTTTGTAATATTTGCTACATGAACAACCATACAGCGTCAAAGTAATGAGTTAACATTTAAACAGCTATTATAATTGTTTACATTGTTGTTGCTGCAGTGATTAACAATTAACTTCGCAGCATGCAGCATTAACTTAAGATGTACATAAAAAGTGACGTCCGTCATTTAAGAGAGAGCGGATACTAAACTCATACTTACACCGATGCATGTCGACACTTTCCCGATAATATTGCCAGCAGGGTTCTTTATTATATACAGTCGCTTGCCGGCTACGAAGAACACTGTAAGCACAAAAACATGCCTAAAATAACAGTTTTTAAACTGTGACTTAACTACTTAACCAGTTTATTAGAAAGTTTTTACTCTAATAATTAAATTTGCCTTAATACTGAATCAAATGAATAAAACCTTTAACATATTAATAACTTCATTTGAAGACATTCAATAATAATCGATAATATGACTTTACTAAACTCATCATTAAACTACATAGTTACACAAATTCATATAACTGATACTATGGCTTTACCCGTTTTTACTGCGACGAACGGTTTTACCGGGGCCGTACCGCAATTAAAAACTTTAGCTTACACGCCTTGCCAATTATTTTCAATTATAATCATTATTCAAAATATTCGTGAACAATTTCAGTTTGTTACTTGTTGTATTGGCGAATATTTAAATTTAAAATTAATTATAAATGACTAAAACGATGGTCGATGTGCAATCTGGTACAAAATGAAAATTTATTTGCAATTAAGTTTGACTTACAAATAAGTCGGACTTTATTGCAAATTTATTATTTTATTAATATATCGTTTTGTTTAATTAATTAAACGGTTCTATTTAGCTTGCTCTGTTTGTTTCTTTGTTTGAGCCAAATGAAGTAATTGAAATTTGACCCCCTTCCTATTGACAGATTAACCTGAAATTTAGTACACACCTTTAGTTTTAGTGACAATACAATTAAATAAATTCTGTTTCATTGTAAATCCAAGATGGCCGCCGCTACAAAATGGTTGTTTACACATTTTGTCACGACTACCACTATATGGGTATCAAATAAAAGGACTGGACTAGTAGAACACAGATGAGAAGTACTATGTAATGAAAAACTAAAAACTAGCAACTAAAAAAAACTTGTTTTTTAATTTAAACGGTTTTTTTGAAAATAATGTATTAAAGCCAAAATCCTTTCGGTAGATCCCAGGTTCCAGTCTCTATCGAAATTGTTTTTACTTTTTTTTTTTACTTTTAGTGTGCCTGCACATTTTTCCACTTGGCTAACTCTGCCTAAGACGATCTTAAGTTCGTTTCTCTAAGAAAATCGGTCCGATGTTTTTTTTAAAGCTGTGACAACGAAGGTTTAGTTTTTGTAAGAAATAAAAGTAAACGGATATTAACCGTTTAATAAAGTGGAAAGATGATGTCTGTGTCGAATATAAAGTATAATACTCTACTCTTAGTAGAAACATTCCAAAAATAAAAATAGATTTCCGTCTTCAAAACAAATAAATAAGTTATTTCATTAAGTTACCTCACTTGAACTGAAAATAGAGGATATCTCTATCTATACTTGTGTTATAAAACCGAAAAGAGTGTGTACTTCTTGGACCTATTTTATTTAAAAAATATTTCCGTGTTACTTAACGTGCTATTTAAGCTCATTTACCGAGGATCGCTATAGGCATCGACCGTTAAATCGGAGTATTAAAGAGAAATGTCATAATAACGGTGAAAAATTATTCCTTTTGAAATACATTGTGTGCTTTGTTTTTAAAGTTTAACAAAAATAATGTATGACAGAATTGTTTCCCTTTCAAAGTTCCAAAAAAGTCCGCGGGTGAAAGTGTATCTTCTAAGGTTGGCTGACTGACTATAGTCCTTTTCATACGTAAGCTGTGTTTGCTCAATATAACAACACATTACGAAAGTTTATCTTTGCGTATTTTTAATACCTGGATATCTGAGACACTGGGTAAATTTAATATGTCTTTTGATGCCAGATGTCTACGTTGCATTTTAATTAAAAAAAGGTAGTACCTTATGGTACCTAAATAAAATAACATATGCGTCATTCTCATGTTATAACGGTAATTACCCAATATATGAATATCAGTAATGCTGTCTTTTCCTAATAGCTCATTGATCACCATTCACGTTTGAAATCACAAAGGCTATTTAGCAGAGCTAATGGCTATTGTCTGTCTTTTTTAAAGTTCGAATTGTTATAAAAGGGTATTTCTGCCTCTGTGGCGCAACGGTAGCGTACTTTAATTGACACTCACATAGTCACATATCCACCAACTACTTACATGAACATTGTGGAAAATGTTTAATCACTAATATTTACGTCACTCATGCTTTGAAATTGCTGCCTCAACGGGCTACCGACACACAACATACATACCAATAATAGGTATATGTGTTGATTGTCGAGTACCAAACATTTAGATTAGTCTATTGGTGTGCAAATGCAATGTTAATTAAAGAGGGAGTAGGTAGACAGCGAATGTGAAGGGCAATAATTATGTCAGTGTCAGCAATATCATATCCGATATCAGCTTACTAGAGATGTTGCCAATTTTGTTAATTGATTTCCCTACATCCAGTACACTGTGAATGCGGCAAATTTGGACAGCTGCAATTTTATTTTATTTTTTAACACACGTATTTCCATTGCACTTGACACTGGCAGAATTGTCGACATCTGCACAGATTGCCATTTTGCAAGAAAAAGAATAGTGGAAAGAAATATATTGATTTAACAGTGTATCACCATGTCTAATGAATATGCACTGTTGAAGTAAGTAATAAACTAAATACAATCGAATTCAGCACCTTTTCTGTGTAACAGACTTGGGTAAGCATGCGGAGGCTCCCATTTCTTATTGAAAATTTAATGACATTTTTTTTTATAGAATCTACATTTAAAAATAAATTGCTGTTCGTTAGTCTCTCTAAGACTCGAGAATTATTACACCAATTTAACTAATTTCAAACTTGTAATATTTGTGTGTGCTTTTAGAAATTCATCATACATTTCACATTAATATTTTAGTTGATACGAAGTTCACCGGGTCATCTAATTAATAATATAACTAAAAAATAATCTTGATGGACGTAACGGACACTAAATATAAAATACTTATTTCTCGGTTCTAAATAAGTATAGCATTATTTTAGCCAACGTAAAATAAGTCCAGCGCCATGCACTCAATTTAAACAATCCAGTATGACCAACCATCAACACAATTACTATTAAATCAGCGGTTATCGTTTGGACCACATTTCAGCTATTGAGTGTGGCATCAATAAAATGTTTCCAATTCGTGTTTATTCGCGGTGAGGTTAACGTAGAACTGGAATTTAATGGTGTTCCAACAGATTAATATTGCCGTGCATCTGTCGAAACGTTACTGTCTAAACTGTCGGTTTAAAGTTAATATTTGAAACGAAATGCTATACTTACGAATAGATACAATCATCAAGATTCCAGGCACGCCGAAAGCCAGAGAGTAACAATCATTTTCACCGAAACATTTGACATCTGCCCTTAATATTGGAGTGAGGAACGTGGAGATAAGACTTCCAGCGTTAATAGCGAAGTAAAAGAGAGAGAAGAAATAACCGAGGTATTTTGTTTGCTCCGGCAATTTAAACTGGTCTCCACCGAAAGCTGATACACAAGGTTTTATGCCTCCTGTTCCAAAAGCTATTAGCAGGAGGGCTACTATTGTAAATGGTCTGAAAGTAGAAAGTTTTCTTTATAAGTATGTAACCTCGATTAGATTTATAGCTAAGTATATCAATTTATTTTGCCTGATGAAAATTGTACATTAATTGGAAAATAAATAATTATAAATTTATTTATTTACTATAACAATTCAATCTTACATGTAATCGCACAGCTACAAAATAAAAAGCTTTAATTGAGAGACAGGATACTAAGTATATTTGAGTTACAGGTTTGAGAAATTGTTATACTAGTATACTTGACGACTCGGAGTGTAGTTCTATATAAAAGGAAGATTTAATATAACTAGACGAATTAAATGATGTTATTATCATCAGTTATCAACATTCTAAAACAGTCCACTATTGGAGATAGTATTCATTAGGAATAAGGTTTTGGACTACCGAACGTCACTAGCCTGACGGGTCTTATAGGGTTTGTTTGAAGCTTTCGTCAGCAGCAAGCAGTCGTGCTGCGTAGTTAGTCAGTTCTTAAGAAGCCCGCAGGAAAAATAGGCATAGTGATATTTTGTATTCTTAAACCATCACCACACGGGTAAAATAGTAAATGAGTACTCACAAAGTTGGAATGTTTAATTGTGGCATTGCGCTTACAGATATCAGCGCGCTACCTGCCGCGTACACAATGGAGAGGTAAAATATTGTTCTGAAACAAACATATTGACATTATAAGAAAACGCAATAAATAACATGGACGAATTATTAAGTATTAATCTTCATGTATGTGGTTTAAAGAAATATTTACATTCATACATTTTAATATGTTATGTTCAAATACACTAAGCTATTTTTTGCAACTGTTGAAAGCACTGTCAAGATAATCAAAAACAGTATGTACACAGTGCAATTTCACAACCAAAGCGAATAACAGTGACTGTATTGTGGAAACTGCATCTTTTGGGGGCGAGGTTGAGTTTTATAAGCGGCTGAGGATGCGAATGGAATAGTAAGCAAGACGTAACTTTTTTATTAAAATAGTAACTATAAAGTTCGAAATTAGATTACTGTTATATAATAAATACTAATATTATAAAGATTAAGAGTTTGTTTATTTGATTGATTGTAACAATAGATAGAGTGATTCAAGAGGAAGGTTTATATGTCTAATACATCATGTATTATACATGCATATTATATTAGAGTAAATCCGAGAATTTCGAAATTTTCTGTGCGAAGCCTGGCGAAGTCACTGGTATAGTATAATATATAGGGTAGAATGAAGTCGCTTAGTTTCACGGAGCGACTTTCATTCTACCCTCGCAAGCCTCTCTCTGTTCTCAGTAAATTTAAAGGCATTGACTTTCGATAACGATTGCTATAGATGTTCATGACAAACAGGACCGATAGCTTAACGAGCTCTCCGAGGCACGGACACATCTTTTCTATCTAAATTGGAAAAATACAATTTTAGTCTGCGTAAAGATCGTGGCTATTGCAATGTAGCCAGGAATAAGTTTGTGACTTCTGAGTTAGGTAGGATATATAATAAACATAAGTATAAAACATATATAATTACCTGAATCTACCCAACCAGCCGTCAGCTATCATGGCACCGATTAGGGGGAAAAAGTATGCGAACATTGTGAATGTGTGGTAGATAACTGTTGCACCATTGTCCGTATATCCCAATTTGTCTCGTAAATATAGTGACAGCACCGCTGAAATTAAAGAAAAATACATTTTAAATGAAAGAAAATACCTTCCAAAAGATTTATGTTTCATAAGTAATATGAAACAAGAGTTATAATCTAATGAATAATTATGTGAAGAGTTTTATACAGTATGATCGCTGGAAGTGTTTTCATATAAGTATATACAGATGCACAACAAGAAAAAGTTTAGAACACGACAAACCCCTACTATGCTTTTGACAAAATTTATAGAGTTTTCGTCCATCGGGCCTCTCTAGTAGTTAAGGTGCTATGGTAGAACATACAAGAATATATTATACTGCTAAAACCAACACTCTTCCTTTTGGCACTGTCGAAATCGAAAAAAAATGGTATCCTAAAATAAGACAGTCGCAAGAGTCAAGTTCGCTATTTATGCTTAAATTGCGCATCGAGTTTTTGTATCAATGTAATTCTAAATACTAATTTTCATTTATATATTAATGACGTTCGTCTGCAGTGCCAGTTTTTCACTGTGGCAGTCAAATTGATGTGAAATAAACTCATACTATATACATAACTCAGGATAGGCCCGCTATTTCGCTTAATAAAAACGCATAGATTTAAATAAACATAATTAAAGAACAATTGGGACATATTGCATAGGTTTTAGAATATACTTTCGCATGGCAATAAACAACTACTAAACTCCGTGCATCTAAGTCGTTAGTAAGCACTCATTATTTTTCCTTATGTTTATATAATGGACTACAACCTTGACTCGAGAGTAAAAAACATATCCTGTACAGTGAACAATAAAACGAGCTCGCAAGTGTAAAGATTCAGCACATAGTTAATCTTTATCTATTAAGTCGGTTTAAGGAATACAAATTTTAACTTTATAACACAAATGTGAAAGTACATATTCGTTTAAAAACATTCGCCTTGTGCACTTCATAGTCTTAAGACATCATTTTCCGCAATGCTTTCATCTAATAATATTAATCATACTTTGTAGTGATGGTACCTATGTGATCATCGCATCGCATCGCATTGTCACAAACATTTATTCCGGTTTTTTAATTTACACAAGTGAGTTAATACTACTCTTCATGACGAACACCTATTGTTTGTATATAAATATGCTGTAAGATTATTATCATCGTCGTTTTTTCCTTGCCCTAATTAAAACAATTCTGCTAAGTTCACATTTTATAACTTATGACTATATTTACTGTATTGGGTAGTTCCATTATATGGTTCACCTCAATCCCAATTTATTAGAGCCTTAACTATATTTTGCGATTGCGATATATTTCGCTGTTGAAATGAAAAACGTAGATTCCGACGAAAAAAGTAGTTTCATAGTTGTTTTTAATAAGAAAATAATACTAAGATCAGTTGACAAGAAATACTAAGATAATACAAATCACGATACGTTTAATCTCTATCTTTATGATATCGAGTCTTCTTAAAGATACTTAAATATTATTATTAACAGTATTGTAATCAGCTGTTGATTACAATACTGTTGTGTACATATTTAGTAGGACATGTTATATTTAAAAATAGCATTTATGAAATGAAATGGTAGTATGACTGTAGACAGTCTGTTAATGATATTGAATTTAAACTTGTATAGTCCAGGATAAAGTAAAACATATTTCAATATTGCTCTCTAATCCGTTTTAGTTAATAATAACATTGAACATACCAATGTTCAATAATTAGGCCAGATATTGTGACTACGTAATATTGTCGTTAGATTATATTAAGCTGCCTGAAGGAACCTAAATCAACTAAACTTCACTTCATACTTGAAGTGAATTTTAGTGGAATTCCTTCCTTAGTGTTAATTTTCACTAGTTGAAAATTAATTATAATAATAAACACTATCAATATAGTTTAGTTGTTTTTGATAGTGTTGCTAAAGTTTGCTATTGTATTTATGCATAACTCATAAAGTTACAAAACAGCATTTCTCTTTAAGCTGCGTTAGTGTTTCCTATTAATTTTAATGACTTAAGGTACAATAATCACTTTTAATACATTCCACTTATGCGATCTTACAAATAACAATCTTAATATATATAAATCTCGTGTCACAATGTTTGTCCTCAATGGACTCCTAAACCACTTAAACGATTATAATAAAATTCGCACAACATGTGCAGTTCGATACAACTTGAGAGATAGGATAGTTTAAATCTCAAATTATAGTCGCAATTTTAATTTATTGCTAATTATTTGTCTGTTATTATTTGACAGTCACAATTATCTGTTAACTCCAAATGATTCTAACAGATGTCGATACCTTTCGACTGGGTTGAGTAAGTAATCAATAGATGGCGCTGCTATGGTAAATCTATAGGCTATATTTTATTTTGGAAAAAAATAGGGTTCCGTAAGATATTGGGGTTTTTCGGACACAAGGTGTAAAAAATCAACCCTATACGGGGGAAAATTTTTCGCTACGGGCAATAAAAGACGCAAACGAGGTTGCGTCGGTCAGCTAGTGTTATTATAGTTTTATGATCATATCTACATACAATCAGAATATAAAACGATGATTTTATTACCTCAAGTTAATAATAGGTATTCAGCATATGCAGCTGTTAACAATGCTTGGTAGCATTATAACCGAGGTACCTATACGCGGGCGGAGCTACGAACAATATCTAGTAACTATAAGTATACTATATGCATGTCAAATATTTATTTATTATACTCATATTTCCTTTTTTAGTATGACTTAAACACGCAAAAATACATGTGGCGACTTCCACATATAACACAACAATAACCTACTACAGCGCCATCTACCGAAGATACACTGAACTACGAAGTAACGCACTATACCTACAAACTGCACTACACGGAGTAACTACAAATCCTGAATCGCGCAATAAATAGTTCTCGCGCCGATTAGCATATATACAACATCCCAACATCAACTGTCGGGCAGTAGCCCGCCAGGCATGATCACCTCGCCTGGTCGGAGGATCCTCCCTTTGTGTTGGGTGGAACATTACACCTGTTCCCCCACAATACACATCTGTACTTTGATAAGCCATATTTGACAAATTAGAATTTTAGAGTTTGATAGTTATTGTCTAAAAACTAGTGCCCCGGAAAGCACAAAAAGCCTGATCTATCCCAGGCCATAGCTATCCCATCGGATTGTGACAGTGAGGGAATAGACTTCGCACCTGTGTTTGCGCACACAATTCTATACTATAACAACTATTGCGTAGTTAGCTGGGGCTATGCGTGTGTTGACGTGTTAAAAAAACGAAGTGTCACAATTCTATTTAACCAGTACGTGTCATACAAGGCGACTAAGGGTAAAAATTAATATCAAACCATCTGATCAGTGTAGTACAGTAGACGAAAACCACATTTCTAAAGAGTGGCTTATGTCCAGAAGCGCGCTGTTAAAAGCGTTGTAGTTGCCTGGTCTCCTGGTCTACTGGTATAAGTATTAAAAATATGTTTATGTTTGTGCTTGTATACTTTAAATTGGTAACAAATAATTCTTCTGCCGCATATTTTGGATAGACAGTAGACACAATAAGAAGACATAAGTTATGGATCAATTCAAGGTTAAAAATAATCCGTGTCATTAACTTTCTATTTTTGTTATAAGGAAATGTTTAAGATTGCAGACTGCACGGTTGGCCTAGTGGTTTAAGCGGTCGCCACACCACTTTCTACTGCGCCTAGTGTTGTGTGTTCAAATCCCACACGGAACAATACTTTGTGTGATCTACAAATTATTATTCCGAGTCTGGGTTGTTATTTGTGTCCGTTTCATGTATGTTTGTAAAGTCCCCGAGACAAGAAAAGAGAGGAATAAATGAACAAGTATAATTATAAACCCGGTACGTTCTTATTTATTTTTTGGTGTGATCATAAATCCTTATCGCTGAGTTATAACTCAGCTATGGCTATTATAATAGCCAATTTAGATAAAAACAGCTTAAGAGGAGAACAATTGTCGTAATTATTACTGTTTAGTGACAAGCTGGATTGGTAGTTCAGCTAATGGACTAGTAATATGCAGTTCTACGTTATCTTTATTGTATACACTTGTAGTCACCTGGTGTATAATGTCAGTCTGCATTTTTTGTTACTCTACTCTGCCTGATGGAAAGCATAAGTAGAATCCAAAAGTGGTGGTCACCATACTCATTGCGAATGCAGACAATGCAGTAATGCAGTATGGCGACCCACCCTATGGTGGCCTAGTGATGCTTCTGCATCATTGAGCCTCCGAGAATTTCTTTTATTATAATTCTCAAAAGGCTTTTATTGTAAGCCGTTAATAAGCAATAAATTTCGCTAACTACCTTCATAAATCTAAACAAACCCTATAGGTACTCGTTATACATTCTGATAATGATTTCCTTTAGATTATGATTATTTCATTCATGGGACGGAATAGATTAAGTATAGTATAGTTAAATGGCTTGAGGGTTCGATTCCTACTTATTGTTTCCACATTAGGCTTAGGACACTATCACCCAGAAATTATTTTATTACAGCACGGATTAGAATAAATAAATAAATAAATATATATTCCGGACATCTAACACACAACGCCATCTAGTCCCAAGCTAAGCAGAGCTTGTGTTATGAGTACTAGACAACTGATATAAATACTTATGTACTTTTTTTTCATTGTAAATACATATTATACGTAGAAAAACACCCAAACTCCGAAACAAATATTTGCAGATCATACAAACATTTGGTCCGACCCGGGAATCGCACCCGAGACCTCGCTTAGCATACGTTGCCACTATGCCACTGAGGCATTCATGAATAGAATAGGTTAATAGAATGGTCCTTATACTATAAATATTCAATTTAAATGTGATGAAAAAGATATGAATATTTATTCAGGTCAACTTTTCAGGTAAACCAAAGCGTGCAACATGCACATGCCTACCTGTCGACTGTTACTGTGCAGATAAACCTGTCATTTACACCCTACCGTTTACGGACGCAACCCAACGCTAGCTAAGCTTTCAGTAGCATCCCGTATCATACTTTTACTTTTGTGAGTGACACTCGTTATATGAAGCGGATTAAAAAAAATCGCCATTTTGCGGAAGTATCATACATTTTATACGGTTTAAAAAACAATACTTGCTTTAGCCCGCGGGCCCGTCCGAAATCGAAGTAATATTAGTATACGAGTAGATGGACGTCTGTGATGTTTTGACTAAACTTTATTGAATGATATTTTATTTATTAATATATATCTTATTTTAGTAGATACATTATACCCAATACCGGACGAATACAAATGAACAAAACTCATAAAAATTGATCTAGCTGTCCTTAGTTATAAATGATGTAACCAACACTACTTTGTTTTATATATATAAATTTATGTATTTGATAACAACTGTCAACGATTGTTAAATATGCATATTCACTACAAAATGGATAATTTGAGAAAGATTATTACTAAAGTAATGTTTTTTTTTCTAACTTTACCTATATAGTTACGCCATCGAAGGTAGGTCATAAATATGTACCGTCAGGTGTAAATCAACAAGTGCATCGGTTTTGTAGATAAGGTAACAACAATTGTGAAATATGGCACAAATACCTTGCGATAACACATGTCGATAACTATGACCCTGAATCCTTATATATACGCTCAGCCTAGAAAAAGTGAATTCTGTAATTTAGAAATTTGACTACCTCATCCCTCCTCTGTTTATACAGTACTAGCTGACCCACGCAACCTCGTTTGCGTCTTCTATAGCCCGTAGCGTGAAAATTTGCCCCCGTTTTTTAAACAATCTTCATTGTTGCTCCGCTCCTATTAGTATTAGCGTGACGATATATAGCGTATAGCTTTCCTCGATAAATGGACTATCCAACACCGAATAATTTTTTCAAATCGAACCATCGGTTCCTGAGATTAGCGCGTTCAAACAAACAAACAAACAAACTCTTCAGCTTTATGTATTAGTATAGATTACCTACTATGATTCTTTTTCATAGGCATCTCCTTAGAATGTAGGTTTAGGCCCTTTATACTACACTGGTCCAACAGTTATTAGGATTGTTTCAACTTTCCCTTCTCTTTGCAGTGCTGTTGCATTGCTTCGTTTGTTTCCTTTTTTTTTGTACGGGTTGTGGGTCCCTCGGGCCGTCACCCCGCCGGGGTTTGCGGCGGGGCGGTGTGTTGGAATCGAACCGACTAAAACCACACGGTGTGCCAACTCTGCGCCCGAGAAGGGAGGGGTCCGGGAACTGCAGTTATTAACACGACCGGATCCCTACGTTTGTTTCCTAAGTCAACATTAACGACATACACTGGTTGAACACGGGTGCTAACACCAAGTATTCTTAATTACACTACACGTATCCATAATTACATACCTTATTTCATACCTAAAAACCTTATTTTCATCACTAATACATTTTTATTGTTTGTTATCGCCAGGTTTTTTCGTCGCCCAGCTAACAAATAACAAAATTAACAAAAATATGTAGGTAAAATATTTTTGCTCTTCCCAAACGATTCAGTATTATTATTGAATGGAAACTGCCAAGTTGTCATGAACACGCAGTTTCGGTAACAATGGTCGGTGACAGGGGGCAGATAGCTACTTATAACGTTGTGGAAATACCTGTCTCGAACATATCTTGTTCTTGGTTCGACCATAATCCATGTGAGATAACTTTTATATGATTTCGCTTCTTACTTTTAATGAAATTTTGCCCATAACAATAAAATAAACAAAAAGATCAACAATATTTTGAAAACAATAGACAACCTCCTTTTTTAAATCGATTAAAAAGTGGCAAAGTTTCTATATCCATGACCTAGACAATACTTAATAATGCTGTGCACCAGTTTAGTCCAGCCTTTTAGTTTTCAACCATGAAGGTCAGCATTTTATTGAATTTGGAAGTGTCGCAAAGACTTAAACTTTCAACTCTAATAGTTCAATTCAACTACTTCATGATATCTTTAATTATTTCGAAAAAAATTTGTAGTAATGTAAGTTACTCGTATAATTTAGAATACGTCACTAGTAATCTTGTTAATCCCTCTTCTTCTTCTTCTTCCTAGCCTTTATTATTCCCAATATTTGGGGTCCGCTACCAGTTCAACCGATTTTACCTGAATATCAGTTTTTACACAGAGCGACTGGCATCTGACCTCCGCAACCCTGAGGGCGAACTGAATTCGAAGGTTGAACTAGTTGTCAGTATATTTGAGGGCACTGACTTCCCAATAACGGTTGCCATAGCTGTTCATGACAACCGGGACCGACGGCTTAACGTGCCCTCCGAAGCACGGGCGGGAAACACCGCCATCTTCCATACTCCGGGCTGCTATTAAGAATTTCTTGTAGGAAAAACCCAACAGCAGTCCGACCCGGGAATTGAACCCGAGACCTCTTGATCTGCAGTCGCTTACGCTAACCACTAGACCAACGAGGCAATCTTGTTAATCCCTCTCTCGTAAGATATTGATTTAGATACTTGATTCAAATCCACAACTACTAGGTTACAAGTTCAATGCTCTAGCCATTGATTTCGAATTGATCTCATCTCTTTATGATAGCGTATTTTGTATTTCTAAAAAGCTTTTACTTTCACTTGCGTTACTGTAAAATTTATTTGATTACTATCCATTTTAATCCCTCGGTAACAGAACTAGTTAAATGTTAAGCTTTACTATATAATGATAATGTTTTTTTTTATCATTTACACATTTGTAAATAATGAAAAGTTGTAACTATAAATAAAACTCTCAAATCAGAAGACATACTGATTAATATTTAGATTAAAACTTAAGTTGTGTAGACAGATTTATAATATTTCAGAGATACACAAAAGCACAGTGAGTCTTCGCACATTTTCGTTTACCGAATAATGCACAAATTACCTCTGGCGCCGACAGCAACGCTCATACTTGTCAGAGTATGAAATGAGCTAGTGAAAACCTTAATGACCAGCAACATCAAACAACCCTAATGAAACTAAATTGAATTGTGTTTTACTAAAGTGATGCGTACTCTGAAATTGCAACTAGTTTAAAATTTTGCAGCTTTATTCATTAACATAATTTAGCAAGTGTTCTGTGTTATTAAATACTTACAACAACTTTATCGAAGTTAACATTAAAACCTTTGCTTAAATAACATTTATGAATAACACTAAATATTCGTTTGCAAAGCTGTGTGACGTTAGGTACAATATTATTTCTCTACTTTGAAGGTAGTAAGTACTCTCGTCTCATTCTCTATCTTATATTGAACTAGCTGACCCACGCAACCTCGTTTGCGTCTTTAATTACTCGTAGCGTGAAAATTTCCCCCCGTTTTTTAAACATTCTTCATTGGTGCTCCGCTCTTTGTAGTATTAGTGATGATATATAGCCTATAGCCTTCCTCGATAAATGGACTATCCAACACTGAAATAATTTTTCAAATCGGACCAGCGGTTCCTGAGATTAGCGCGTTCAAACAAACTCTTCAGCTTTATTATTAGTATAGATTCAAAAATTCATGATAGTCGATTCAATAGTTAAGGGTTATAGCAAACAGAATGATAAAACTCACAGTCGCGAATAAAATGGTTGTTGCAATATAACATAACGCCAAATCAATATTCGCAGAGCACCGACAACAGTAGCACTAGCTAAATGACATTATAAGAACAGTAATAAATTAGTGTAATAAATATTCATTAAGATACTTACTTCGCATGCCATAATATGAAAACCTTTCGCAGAACTCATTTGTAACGATAAAACCAACTGCTTTTGGGTACTTCAATTTCTGAAACCAAAAGAAAGATGCGTTATGTAAAAAAATACTAGGTACATAGTTAGTCTTATTAGTCATCGTTTCAGTAATTTATCATTTTCTTCTGATATTTTTTTACATTTTAATACCGAGAGATAGCAGAGCGGGTAAAACAGTAGTATAAGACCAAGGAAAAGTTGGCGGGTAAAGGAATGAAAATAATTAACACGAAAAGGTGGCTTCGTTCGCATTGATAGGAATGTTTATCTACCAAATGTAGATGTGAAAAACCAAAATGTTATACAGTGAACATAAATGTAAATGTATTTAAAAATAAATTTTGTTATGTATACAAGTGAGTCAGTTAATAAGTACACAAACTACCTTAATTTAAGCGCCAAACATTGATCTAAGACGGTGATAATAATATTAGTAATTACAGTGTGTGAGTAAAATCTGGGTACAAGGATAGTACATCTTATGTGTACTAGACGTGATGCTGTGTGCAATCAAATACAATAAAAATCTAGCTTTTGCCTGCGGCTCCGCCCGCGTAAATGTCGGTTGTCGCGGTGACATAACTCATAACTTAACCGATTGAAATGAAACAATCACTAAATGTTAAGTGGAGCAAACCGTAACACATTAGTAAAACCGCATTCATTGGTTAAGACGTTCCTTTGATAAGCGTTCACAAACATATAGACAAACAGACAAAAGTTCTAAAATTCAAAATCATTGTTTTAAGTTCTTTTGTGTTCATAAAGCCCTTATATAGTTTTCCTTATATATCTTTCATCTACAGACAGCTACCAGTTACGATTTTATATTAAATATTGATATATATGATAAATAAATAAATAAATAAAATAAATGCTTTCGGACATTTAACACACAACGCCATCTAGTCCCAAACTAAGGAGAGCTTGTACTATGGGTACTAGACAACTGATATTAATACATATATACTTTTTTTTTGTAAATACATACATATTATATATAGAAAACACCCAAACTCCGAAACAAATATTTGCAGATCATACAAACATTTGGTCCCGAAACCTCAAGCACGGCAGTCGCATACGCTACCACTGTGCCAACGAGGCAGGCAATATGTCGCTTGGGCAACTGAAAGTAGTTTTAGGTTATTATCAACAATGACAAATATGCAATACTATAAATATGTCTATTCATATAAAATACCTGATCTATACTAATATTATAAAGAAGTAAAGTTTGTGTGTTTGTTAAATTGTAGGGGGTAATCTCGGGATCTACTAAACCGATTTTAAAAATTCCTTCAGTGTTGGATAGTCCATTTATCGAGGAAGGCTATAGGCTATATATCATCACGGTAATACTAATAGGAGCGGAGCACCAATGAAGAATGTTTCAAAAACGGGGAAAATTTTCACGCTACGGGCAATTGAAGACGCAAACGAGGTTGCGTGGGTCAGCTAGTATATAATATTTATATATACAATAGTCATTGCCTGAGCAATTTTACTGCATCTTTAACTTTATTAATACCTATAGAAAATGATCTTATTAGTACGGTAAAGCCTAGAGTAAAATCTATACTAATCTGTACCAAAGATGAAGAGTTTGTTTGTTTGGTTGAACGCTCTAATCACAGGTAGTACTGGTCCGATACAAAAAGATATTTTAGTGCTAGATAGCCCAGTTTTTGAGAAAGCGAGGTATCAATGAAAAGTTATGCATAAACGGAGACAATCTTATTTCTTTCGAAAGCTTCCATTACGTACGGTATTAGTATAAGTTTTGCAAAAATAATATAGGACAGAATTGTTCCCTTTTAGAAATTGTGAAAATCATTCGCGATTGCGTACAATGATATATCAATCTTCTAGGGTTGACTTACAATAACAATCACCAGTGTTTGCGCACACACTTGTGCACTATAATATCTCCTGCGTAGTTGGCTGGTCTACGTTGAGACTGGCCGCCGTGGCCGTAATCGGCTAGGAAAACATCACTACAGTGCACAGAACATCCCTGAAATCCTGATCCTAGGCGATCCCTGTTTCTGTTCTGAACTCGCCGGTTATATTTCGGGCAGCTCTTCCAATTGTCATTCAAAGTGGATCCAGGGGGGGGGGGAGGGGTAATGGGGATCATGACGCCCCCCCCCAGGCCTGGGGCCAGGACCTAGGTGGACCAGTAGTCAAAATTGTTAAAAGTAATATTTTTGTCACAATATAGATTTTAATCGTAAATAATCTATACTAATATTTTAAAGCTGAAGAGTTTATTTGTTTGTTTGAACGCGCTAATCTCAAGAACCGCTGGTCTGATTTAAAAAAATGTTTTAGTGTTAGACAGCCCGTTTATCGAGGAAGGCTCTAGGCTATATATCACCACGCTAAGACCAATAGGAGCGGAGCACCAATGAAGAATTTTACAAAAACGGGGGAAAATTATTCTACGGGCAACAGCAGACGTAAACGAGGTTGCGTGGGTCAGCTAGTAATAAATATAATCGTGGCTATGAGCTTCAATGGTTGAAGAACGTTTTACCGGACTGAAACTTCATAACGTCTATAAAAACGTACCCATTGGAGTAGATGAAGTCATAACAAGTTTCGGGAGAAGACGTAGAAGAAACATTGACTATCTTATTTAAATATAGGTATTTTTATATACAGTACTTCCATATATCAATAACATACCTACTTTTTACCTTTATATTTTATCAAAACTAAATTATAACTTCTTGTGACTTGACCACGACAATGTGCGGAGGGCACTTTGTTTATGAAAGAAAAATGGCACCCAATATTGCCGTTCTTGACTATATTCTGTGTTTCGTCGCTCATAAATCTCACTATGTGCAAACTGAACTAATAGGTACCTATACCAATCATTTTAGAAAACACTTTAAGAATAAAATTATTTCTGAACATGAAGAGAAAAACTCAAAATAATTAAATCTAGCTATTCATTTTTAAATATATTAACAGTTAATGCCACAATACACATATAATCAATTATGTATATATAATTGGTGGAACGTTGTCGCTCACAATGATCTTAACACACGAAACGATTCATTCCCAGTAGATGCATTGACCAGATCCATGATAGATCTAATGAGAATATTTTTCTATCTAACCGATTTTGTCGTTTTTTGTTTTCAATGAGTATTTTGCCGGCGTGACTTAGACAGGATAGTTAACATCAGGGTTGATTAAAGATCTGCACCTTGAATGATTTCTATTTTTAATAGGCTTAAACCTTCAACGGTATCACTGAGTGACTTATTTTTTATAAGTACGTTAGCTTTTGAAGCATTTCAATAAAATGGAATTCAGGTGGCAACAGCTTGCATACTGTTTACCTTTCATATACGAGTAATACTAACACTATTGTACCTGAATAATTGAGTTTTAAAAAGAGTGGTCATGAGTTTCTTTGCAAGTATTCTTCTCATAAGGCTCTACGCATTTTGGAAACTGGAAGTTATGGATTGACAGAAGCAGGCAGTAGATTTTGGTGTTTTCACCAGTACATGTTTTAGCGCCTGCTTGTTAACTGTATCTTTGATTTAACGTTCATAAATGTCACTTAGTGTCTTAATTGAATAAATGATTTTGAATTTGAACATGATTTAAAAGATTTAGTAGCTAACCCAAGCTACTAAATCTTTATTATGTTTCAGACGAAATAAAATTCAATGTCTTGCCATTTAAGTATTTACTATGCATCTAAAGTGTATTAAAAATAATTTTGTTTTTCAAAGTACATTCTGAGATACAAACTCTTTGACATTATATTCAGATTGAGATTAAAATATACCTTTTTTATTACTTTAAACAAGTTTAATTTGCGACATATAATGCTTTTATGTTCTGGTAGTTACATTTAACTAAATTTTATTTTCAAAACTGGTTTCATCTCTAATTACGAATACATACAAGGACAATGAAATCTCGACATACAGACCTGCTGGGTGCTTATACTCAGCACGGGACATTTGTAGGAGTAGAACTAATCAATAATTTTGCGCACATTCCACAAATGCGCAGGGTAGTCGTTGTCACGATAAGATATTCGCCAAGAGAGAACCATGAAAATATTTTCTATATTTTCTTTAAACGTCATTGACAGTGATAACTTTTACCACCTTCTGTAAGAAATAGACAACGTAAACAAATTAATAAGCTACTTTCAGATTAACTTTGGTGTCTTTATTATGATTTACAGCCTTTAGTAGTCTTCTGCTATACATAAGACCTCTGCTAAGAAACTATCTAACTATGTAATAGTATTTACCAAAAAAAAAAGTATATAAGTATTTATATCAGTTATCTAGTACCCATAACACAAGCTCTGCTTAGTTTGGGACTAGATGGCGTAGTGTGTTAGATGTCCGAAATATTTATTTATATATAGTATTTATTATTCCGAATTAAAATGTTGTCAGCTGAATAAAGCCCCTTGCGCCGATATCACATTTCAGTTTTAAATCATGTTGGTTCTTTATCATGCTTTTTTTTATAAAAAAAACTGTTCTGACTCCCGGCGAGTGAAAGCTTTAACCTTTATACCAGCAATAGTCGTCTAGCGCAACTTCATCTGCGAATCACAAAAGGAATATTTTTCCCCGTTGTTGCAATGATTTTTATTGCAAGTCCGCTCCTGTCGTTCGCAGCGACATTTTATAAAACAATTCTTTTTATCAGCGTGTATCAGTAATTATTCAGATAAAAGCAATGAAAAGATTAAATTATAATAATCTGATATAAAGTTCAATATACTATTGCGCATTGACCCCTGACGTGGCATTATACTACAGTAAAAATGACAAACACGAATCTTCGTATACCCACGCATAATTTGTCTGTTAAAGTTTAAAATAGTAAAAAAAACTTAATTACAAAAAGGCTTTTTATTTATTCTATTTCGTACGTAATCAACGGAATGGTGGTTACACCCACTGAAATCAATATAAACCACAAATTATTATGAAGAGTGACTGTACGGTGAACTAAATTATTATACTATATTTTGTCTAGGTTCTTAACCACAACAATATTTCCTAGCCTTTGATGCTATATTTCGTGACGAGGATGGTTTGAGACGCTTATATCTCAAAGCAGATTAATAGTGATTCGTATTAACTCTGTTTAGCGATGTGCCTTTTAGGTCTTCGATTATTTCATATGTCATTAATTTATGTCACTTATTCATTTGATGGGTATCTGGGTCTAATGGTCATTGACCTAGTAGCTAAGCCAGGGGTCTTGGGTTAAATTACCACACAGGACGAATATTTCCAGACGAATATAGGTTTACTTAAAGTATAAGCTTTGACTTATTTGGGCTCAGACCACCTTGTGTTGTGAGAACTATGAAGTTAATACAATTATCCTACTATCTTTTACCCACGCCTTCCCCCCTTTAACCCCTGGCTCTCTCCATTTAATAATAATGCTTTATGTCAAAGGTTTAATTCAACGATTATTGATTTCCCATCCAAATTGTCGCCTCTTCAAAAAAGGAGGTTCTCATTTCGTCTGTATTTTTTTATATTTTTTAGTGTTTGTTACCTCATAACTTTCGACTGGGTGAACTAATTTTGATGACTGTTTTTTTATTTGAAAGCTGGTGTTTCGCGTGGTCCAATTTCAATTTGGTCCAGTTCTTGATGTCGGTTTTTTTTTGTTGTTAAAATTTGTGATTATCACCTTCTCAAGGGGTGACTTTTGAAATTAAGACCATCCTACGTCCTTTCCCGCAACTAAAAATATATGTATAGGTAACAAATTTCATTTAAATTCCATCTAAATAGGTACAGTCGTTCACGAATGATGCCTTGACCAAGGGATATCGGGTTTTTTTATTTATAATCTAGAGTATTACCGCACATGTTTATGAGCTAACTTCTAAGTTAATGTCAGATCAAAGTGTTTTGAAGTTTAAATTAAATTCCCCGGAGTTTTCGGAATATTACATCGGAGATAGTGTTTTGTTTTTTCGAAATACGGTCCCCATATCATGTCATACACATTACATATATTTTTTATCACTAATTTCATCACGACGAAGACTTGAAGACTCGGAGACTTAGAATTAAAGAGTATAAATACTTGACATTGGCAGAAACAGCTGATCCGGCTGGTTGCCATCTTATCAAAAGAAGAATATTACATCAAAGTATTGTTTAGTTTGAAAAATTAGTATACTCAAAGCTGGACGACAACTAATAAATAACGGTTAAGCGTGTTGGTCATTCGATTATTTTCAATTCATTCGTATGTCGTATGATTTCTATGTGTATGTATGTTCCGTACAAGTTTTCAAAGCAAGTAAAATTTAGACAATGTCGATAATACATATATATATTCTAAAGCTATATACCATTTCCAAGATTTGCTATCATTTTACATATAATTATTTTTCTCTGTTTGTAAAATAAAAAAAACATGAATTATTCTGTACATTAAACATATTTAAGATAAAATTATGAAGGGAGCCATAATTAAAGTAATAGAACTCAAAACATCAGTTATGTCTGTTTGTCTGTGTTTGTGTCCGTTAATATTTTTACTGGAAATGATATCATGAGATAATCACAACATATATAACTACATTTATTATCAGAAAGCACACATATATAAAAGAGGAATTTCGAGGCATAAATGCTTAGACCAAAACAAACAGGAGGTAGGTATAGTTATGTTCTAATTTAACCTATATGTTATATAAATACACAGCAATGGCTGCGGCTTTGTACTCAAAGCTACCTTGTGGTTTTATGCCCAGTTCCTATATTTGATAAACGATCCGTCCTAGGTACGAATGGTAGTATATTATACGGGGCGTAAGCTAAAATCGTTCCTATAAAAAATAAATTGAGGAACGATATTTACGACTCGTAGTCGGTTGTAGAAAATTTTTACACGATGACGATTCGTTAAATATAGGAACCGGGCTTTAGTCGATTCGATTTTAATACATTGCACCGCGCGCTCTGTACCCCGGAGCGATGTCGATGGTATGAGAGGGTTACCGCACGTAAAAAAGTATACAAGAAATCGTCTGCGTTTCTTATTACCCGCAGTTTAAAGCGTGAACAAAAAGGGTCATATTGGAGTTCCTAGAATTTATTTTAGAACGTTTAATGGGGAATTCTTTCATAAATTATGTTACTGTCACGAGAATTTCATCGTAGAGAATAACGTATAACTGTTTTAACAAGAAAAATTACTGATACTCCGCTTTTTTTGGTTGCAGACAGTATTAACTTTATGATACATGGTCTATCCTCCAAGCCTAGTCTTCCTAAATAACTGGGCTATCTAACACTTCAAAGATTTTTTTAAATCGGACTACTTCCTGAGATTCAACCCTATTCACAAACTTTTTAGGTTTATGATACTGGTATAGAAAACCGCTTTCTTCCTCACCTGCAGTCAGTTCCAACCAAGACGTTTAAAGGCCTGTAGCACTGTTGAACACAAACGGTAAAAAAAATTTTTCAAACAAGATTATTTAATAACACGCTTGTGTTTGTTGGTCCCTAATTTTTTAAGTGATCTTCTAATTGAATGGTCGGCGCTACAAAAGTATACTATCCAGTTGTTACCAGTTTCATGCATCTTAGTTGTAGGAATCCAAGACATTTGATGACCTAAATTTAGCACGATAATTGTGTAACCAATTACTTTTAATTTAAGCCTGATGAAAGATTAGAACAATATCGTATTTCATAAATACATACTCGTATTTAGGTTGGTATAACTACTTACACGAGTGTTCAATTAGCTTATTGTAACGTTTTTAATATAAGAAACTAATAAAAGATTTAAATAAAAAATACACCAGAAAAAAGTAAAAAACCCTGTTATCAAATGTGGCAATGATGAAAACGGTTATTTTTGGGGTGCCGTATCTACCTTAAAAAGAAAAACGGAACGAATCACTGTGTTGTACTTTTTGTCTGTCTGTCAAGACCCTTTCTCTCAGAAGCGCGTGGAGGTATCAAGCTGAAATTCATATCAAATACTCAGGTCTACTGTCCCTTGGAGCCGCTTAAAAATCAAACTTCTAAGCCAATCAAAAGATGCAGCCTTTTATGCTGAAATTTTTTACCGTGAACTCAGAATCTTGAAATCTGGTTCTCGTGAATTTAAATCCGTTGCGTAGTTTTAAAGATCTAAGCATTTATAGGGACAGACAGAGAGCGGAAGCGACTTTGTTTTATACCATGTAGTGATACAAACTAAAAGATATTAAGTGTAACAAAACTACTTTGATAAATTATATTGGACTTTTCTGCACCTATGTTCTTATTAAATACTGGATACAAATGAGCAAACGGATCACCAGATTCTAATAAATTTGGGGAACCACTGTGGGGGAACGGGTATCATGTTCCACCCAACACAAAGGGAGGATCCTCCGACCAGGCGAGGTGATCATGCCTGGCGGGCTACTGCCCAACAATCCCTGTTCGTATATTCATGCAATGAGCAAGTCGCAACTGCATTGACGACCTGTGAATGTCTGATTGAATTGGACATTGGGTCTCCGGACTCTCCAAACTCTCAACACTAATATAACATTTTTGTTAAAAAAATTTGTTCCTAACCTTACCCAGTTAGAGCTTAACTTACAAATATAACAAACAGAATTATATAACACTAGCTTTAGAGCGCGGCTCCGCCCGCGTGTTTGTCGGTTATCGCAGCAAAGCGTAGTCTACGTCCTTCCTCAAGAATCAATGTATCTCCATTCCAAATTTCATTAAAATCGGTGCAGCGATTTAGCCGTGAAGTAGGACATACAGACAGAGTTACTTTCGCATTTATAATATGAATAATGTATATGGATATATGAATTTCGACAAATGACATATTTTGATTAGTAAATTTGTATCTTGAAATAGTCTTAAAACGTCCTCGTTTTGTATTAATTTGTATTTCATCCAATCTTTGAACATTAAAAACCCAGAGTTTGATAAGGTTCGTAATTTGTTTTGTATTCAACAATCACAGTAACATTACACAGTGTAATACTCAAAGAAGCTTGAGTGTCGCATTTACTTTTGTATAGACGAGCTAAGACTGCGCTGGATGTCTTTAGAAACGTCTTCACAACATCCAACTGCCGGATATGATCAATGATTGTATGAAAGGCAACAAATCAGGATACTGTCCGAATATGTTTTTCTCATAGACTCTAATAGTCAGTCATCTCATAAAACCCTTACCAATGACAAAGATGATCTTGCGAGGCCTAAATTAATGTATAATTAATTTCGTAATTATATATAATTGACTTCGTAGTCAAAGTCAGTTATCGGTGTTGGATTTATACAAAACAGTTTATCTTTAGGAAGTTTCTACTGAGATAAAATTCTAAAGTACAAAACCATAAACAAAAAAGGTCTTTTTATAAACATGCAATTACCATAATAGCTTCCTATCCAATGAAGACCCAGTACGGTAGTTTAAGAGTAGCTTTTACAACGTCTCTTACTGTTTGGTTTACTTAAATCCTCCCTAAAATTATTTCAAACAAGTGCTACTGAAGGTCAAAAACATATTAGTATAAGGAAGAGGACGGAAGAATGGATTGCACCTTGAAAGGCTGCAGTTACGCGGCTTGTTTCTTAAGTAGACGGCATGTTGGTACGAGTTGAATGAAAGTTTATTATAATCCAGTCAACACAATATCAAGTGGTTAGTTTTCTTCTGTTTACTTTGTTTTTAAGACAAGTTTTAAATGTAATGTAGCATTCTAAGTGAACAATAGATAGATGACTCAGCAGTTCAAACAATATACGCAATATTCTTTGTAGATATTCGGTCTTCAATAGCGGTTACTAAACTGAGAAAGGTAAAAGTAAATCCTCTGATATCGGTACATACATATTAGTACTCGTAGTAATTGTAATCATATTATGCATATATAGGCGAAGTTATGATTTGATTTACGTAATCAATAAATAACTGCTGGACGAGGACCTTTACTTAGAAAGGAGGTTTTGGCCTACTATACCCACTAAACTGACGTTAAAATAATCTGAATGCACCATCGCGGAGCCAAAAGGAAGGCTAATAGTTTTAGCACTTGTATGTTCCACCGTAGCGCCTAAACTACTGAACCAATTTTAATGAATAAGGTGTCAACAGGTGTTTTAATACCTAATTAAGTATAGTGGCATACAACACTAAACTTTATCTACACCCATGATATGAATCCTCTATAAAAAGTTCTGAAACCATAAGGTGGTGTATGCTATTAAAGAACAAAAATGGCGGGATACGACGTGTATTCGAATCGAATCGAACAGTTCTTTTTTAAAAAACGGCGCTGTGGTAGTAAAAGACGCGTGCCTCACAATGTTCTTTTTTTGAAAAAGGAGTTGCATTATGAAATTTAGTACAACATTAAAACACTTGTTTGGATGATATTATGGTCACTATGACCAACATAGGATGTTTTAATGTTGGCAATAAGCTGTTTTAGAAACTTTTATAGAGGATTTATAGCATAAACTATCTATTATATAAAATATTATCTTTTTTTTACGGGTTATAATCTTTTCAACTTTTTCTTGTTTAAGATCGCCTTCTTTTTACTTTATACGTCTTGCGTATAGTGAAAACTCATTCTTACGTCATAGCTTGGCGTTTTATTAAGACATAAAGTGTGGAGTTCATTATTCATTGTTCTACGTTTAATAGCTATGAGTAAATATATGCATATATAGTTAAGTATTTTTATGACATGAAACGAAGGTGGTAACTTAACGTTCGTAAATTAATGATAGTTTTCACCTACAGAATAGACAATAAAGAAACATTAATAAGTTATATTATGTAATTGAATGGGTACTTATTATTGAGTACTTACATAATCGAACTTATTAATGGTTCTTCAGTAAAAAAAAATATTTTGTAGTTCTGTAAATAATAATAACCGTAGAAGTATGAAATGAAATCAAAACGGTATAAGTCATTATGTATTTAGAAAATAAATGTTGCATGAAATCGACTTTTTACGTGAGAGTAAGTAGTTCATATTAACCGTATACAATTTTTAGTCATGTTTATAATTAAATACACATTTTTTAAGTTTTATATTGTATAAATTGTATTATATATATAATAGAGATCGTCTGGCGACATTTGAAGTTTTAAATCTCATGTTTTATTTAATTAACCAGTTTAACTTGAACTGCTAATGTAAGTACTTTTCTTATTACAAGTCAACATACTATAACTTATAGCTTTATGTAGGTCATCATCGTCATCTCAGCCAGCACCACCACACCAGCATTCGGATTATACGTTCTGTGCCGCGGGGACTTTACAAACATACATGAAACGGAGACAATGAACACCCAGACTTAGAACAATAATTTGTAAATCACACAAAGTCGAAGATGAAGTCGAAGATCACACGTGGCTAAATTTGAGCTCTATATGAACAGAACATTTTAAATATATTATACTACTCAACAGTTTCTACTTTAAACACCTCTATTTAAACATTAGGTAGGTATTACAAAGATGATATGGTATTTTGCGCCATATTTGTTTAAAAGATTACTCAAGAAAGTTATTAACCTAGATTATTGTTTTGGAGATCCATGGGGGCGGCCTACGTCCAATAAAGTACGTTTCTTGGCTGAAAGATTCTGACTCAAGGATTAACTATTTAATGATTGCGGTTTATCATGCCATTACCAACATACACATGTGCAAAGTTCCAATAGGAAGTTTTAACTTGTCTTAAAATATTGGTAAGAAAACTAGGTAGGTAAGTAGCTATTACAATTTTTATAAAGAATTTATTCATAAATCCAATAATCACAAATAAAAAGTATTAACATACGTATTTACAGTATTTCGACCTCTATGATAACTTGGATCTAACAAATATTGTCAAACACATTGAAATATCGTTTTTAAATCTTGTGGTATCATGTAAAATTCTAGGTATAATATGTATTGTATCTAGAATTTGACACTGTTATAATATTACTAGCTGACAAGGCAAACGTTGTTCTGCTATAAAAAAAATGAGGCGTGGGTCACCCGTATCATTATGCTTTACGAAAAATAGAAGTTGACTGATTCTCAGACCTACCTGATAAGTATACTAAATTTCATAAAAATCGGTCCAGCCATGTCGGAGGAGTTTGGCAACAAACACTGAATCGTCAGATCCTCAGATCAGATCGTAAGCAATACGCCAAGGCGTGTTACTTACGATGAACTTCGAAACTATATAATCGAATTTCACGTTTTTTCAATGCTTAGTTTGTTGGCGTGCCTGAGATAAGATAGTTGGCATCAGGCCTGGAGCCGAGTATGGTTAAAAAGAGACGCAAACGAAGTTGCATGGGTCAGTCAGTAATTACATAATTCTCGAAGTATACTGAATAATAAAACAAAAGACTTAACTTCTATGGTATACATTGAGGTTAATGCGTCCAGAAATCTCACAGTCACAATACCGGATGAATGCGAGTGTTTACATAAGACATAAGTACAAGTGTTTGTTCTTCACACGCTTTAGAAACATAAAAACGACAGATTGATAAGAATTTATGAGTATAAATTAAGTATGCCAGAGTTTAATAGATAAAACAGACTACGTGGCCGATAGTTGCATGTTTTAAGGTGTATAATTGTACCATAACAGTTTTTTAGAGCCAACGAGCTGTCCATAGACAGCTCGGACTCAAAAGACAACAATGGTCTTCCATTGTTGTCTTTGAGTCCGAGTTCGAGTCCAACGGGGTGGGAGAAACATCTCCGGGAACCACATTCACTTCATAGTCTATGATTACAACGTCTTGACGTAATGTAGGTAAAAAAATCGGTCTCTAAGGTATGTGATAATGTGTATTGTTGTTTGTCAAGTCATATCTGTCACCGCAACAAATTTCCAAGTCAGGATTCCCCGGTTAACGGGGGATTTCGTTGACTCTTGACTCACACACTTCACGAGACAATTTGTATGATTTAGACTTTACCTATTTACATTTTTTTAATATTTTTGTTTAACGATACGACATACAAATAAGTAAACAAGAAAAAGTTTAAAAACTTTATCTCGACTATATAAAATCTTTAGGTTAAATTAGTTTAATCTACAATAGCAGGGCCATTTTCACAAATCTATTGGCATCTCATTCATTATCGGACACGATTATTAGCCTTTCTTTTGGCTTTGCCGTAGTCGAGTAATAAGTAGTAGAAACGTACTATGGTTATATTATTTGAAATTATTCATACTTGAATTTTTCTAACATTAGGTAAGTACTACTAGATTAAATTGAACGGTAAAATTTTGATCCACTATTGAGTTTGATACGTGTAGCCTAGTAACATATACATGTCTAAATCATTTATGTATATTTTTGTAAAAATCACAATATTGATATAGAAAATGAGGTCATTAACCTAAATAATTTGCTATTTTATTATGCAAACCTTTTTTTAGAGAAAATGGCAAGTAGCGTAGGCACATCACTGGTCGAGGTGAGCATGTGCTATGAATTAATGTGAAGGTAATCAACAGCTCTCATTAATTCCTAAACCATTATGTAGATCACTTTAATGTAAATACGATATACGAGTACCTAGGACTTGTTTACTGACTGTTTGTATGATCCACAAATATTTGTTTCGGAGTTTAGCTATTTTGTATGTATAATATGTAGGTATTTGTAAAAAAGAAATCTGATGTAAACATTCTATCAGTCAATCTAGCTGTCATAGTACAAGCTTTGTTTAGTTTGAAGCTAGATGGCGTTGTGTGTCAGATGTCCAATTAAAAGTTTATTTTAGTAGTAGTAGTTTATTACTTTTGATGAGATATCTCAGAAAAAAAATCCGTGTGTAGACAGACGAGGAATACACTATACATCCCCTTGGCATTGGCTAGGAGAGCAATCTATATAGGACAGAAGCATTATAAAGGAAGGAAAAATTTAAACCATATTAAATAGCACCTACTCCAACTCGCCCGCCACAGTAGTACTAAACCTACTTTCTAAGGAGAGGCCTATATCCAGTTGTGGACTATTAAGAACTGTTGTATAGATACAGTGACGCCTTTTTCCTAGAGTAGTAGGCAGAGACAATTGATCTCTACTCACTACCTCTATTCCTTAGTTCACATTTATCAATCGCTGCATGCATGCTTGTCGGTTCCTAGCGCTAATGTTCGCCGAGGACGACCTCTTCCGACACTTTCACACTTGTATTATTGATGATAATATAATGTTAGTTGTGTCATTGCTGCATAATTTTTATCTAAATGTAAACACAGATGTCTAATAGAAACCTCAACGATATTTTAATATGTAATGTTTTGCACACACAAAGTTGTGGACCAGCACCGGTTTGGCCGGAGTAATTTCATTTTATTTACGACTTTATTTGTTCGTATATTGCAATTTTGAATGCAGGTCAAAATGTTGTAATCAAAATGGCTGCCGTGCAATGGAAAGGATACGTGACGAAGGCCGTATTTTAACTGAGTCTCTTTTCCTTTAACTTTATAATAAAATTTCAATGAAAATATTGAATTTTATGTAATGTCAAATCACATTTTGAACAGACAGACGCTGTTAATAGACTCATCTTTTAGATCATGATAAGTGGTTTAGAATTTATGCAGCTACAGATCAAGAGACATTCATACAAGTTAAAAGCATAACTACATTTTCTACAATAACAAAAATACTTCTTTAAATATGATAATAACTATTCCAGTTGCAAACAAAAAATCGTATTTCGTTATTTAACAAAAACATTTCAAGCATTGTATTAACTATTGTTTTTTAATAAAAGATTCAAATTTTTTCTGCTACTTCTTACGAACATTTGGAATTCAATCTCGTGCCCACGTTTGAATCATGATATCTTAGTTATCTCTTCAGTAAGTTGTTTATTTTAAAAATAAGTAGTTTTCCTAGGGATTTTATCATGTCTAAAGAAATTGAAGAAAGTGGCTGGCAATGGTGTATGCGACCTCATTGGAGAAGGGAGGCCTTCGTTCAGAAGTGGATGTCGATTAGTTGACGGACGATTATGTTTAAAGGGCGATGAAAAATAGATTTTATAAATTCAACCCTTAAGCAGCGTTAACTTTTTCATATACCCCATTCACGTAGAAAGTAGGCCAGTTCATCTGTGTTTTGTTCTTATAAGTAGCATACTTGAGGTTAATATTCATTTAGAAGACAGTTTCTCACTTATCTCACTAAATTCATGTGCGCTACTTCATATTTTGAGTAAAAAATGTTTTTTTCAGATAAACTAAATAACTTATTGGACATTTAATAACCCAAACCAGTTCTCAAGAGCGACGAACTCTTCGAATTTTAAGAAAAATATTTTTGCTGTATATGAGAAGTTCATAAGTAACTATACTGAGAACAGGCTGGGTAATTGTGTGTCGCAATTTAAAAGAAAAAATATGTTGTACTCAATCTGTGAGAAATTTTGGTAAATCGAGTGCGTTCTTAAATTGTCCATCTACGTGTTCATTCTTAATACATTATTACACTGCTTACTCCCTTTCTAATCTTACTTTTTGCTACCCATATCTTCTTCGGCTTCTTTCATATTCATTGAAGTTTCAATAATATCAATATTTTTGAATCTTAAGAAAAAAATTCAATGTTCTTTTTAAGTTTGTCATAACTTTTGATACGCTTACCAATCAACTGATATTACTGATCCTGTATCTCTAAAATAAATATTTAAACTATATCTCTTTCCGAGATCCAGCGTTAGGCCGCGATTGAACACGTACATCTAGATATTTAGATATTTTAGAGAATGCGGTAGGAAACTAGTTAACTTATAACATGTCCCGCTAATTGAAATTAGTTAAGCCAGACTGAATACGAAAATAAACTCATATCTTCGTGAAGTTTCACATGCCTCGAGAACGTATCTAGCAAAACAATGTTTCAAATTATAACTGTACATTTTCGCCTACATTTCTTCAAACTAAAAACACTCCCACATAAATGACAGACATGACATAATAGCTCTAAAGAATACTGTTAATGATATAAGACGTTATTGCCATAACTTGTCTGCACTATGTAATATGCGACGATGTTGCTTCAAATGACGTTATGAAGAGTATGTGGAGTTGTGGAGATACAGGTGATTCACTTTCCAACAGAGATTGCAATGTTGTTGCCAGCGTTCGTCTGTCCGAGCAAACCGTGCATGCTACTTTATGGCTGCTAGTGATGATGTAATGTTTTAATCGTTTAATACAATTTAAAGAAAAAATAATACATAACATGAGTTAGACAGAATTTTCAGTTGTGTTGCATACTTTAATCTTAATATGGTATAACGGTCTATGGATGCTATAGTCTTCCTATAACATTATGATCTCTAGATCTAGTATAGAACACTATATTACACACAATATTATGTAAAATATCATTGGTTCTACCAATACCCTTTGATCAGTGAGGACATTATATAAACAATACGAAAACTAAACCGACAGTTTTAAACTTCGTCTGTATTATAGCACGATTAAAGTGAACAATTTTTTTTTATGAACTTAAATAACACTTTTTCGTCAAAAATACATAAATTTGTAGTTTTTATAGAAAGTTGTAATGTTTCTATTTTACGTTGGTTTTAGCAGTTAGTTTTTTTATCCCCCTCCTATAAACAAATGGTTAAAAAAGACTTTTTAAAAATAAACCCTGTGTCGGGGGAGACTTTACAAACATACATGAAACGGACACAAACAACGCCAATCAACAGAGTCAGAACAACAATTTGTGAATCACTCAAAGTAGTGGGGTCACATGTGGGGTTTGAAACCACAGTACTTTAGCGCAGTAGAAAGGGTCGTGGCGATCTACTATACTACTATTGCCATAGCAGTATTTAATTAGCTATCGTATCCACGTACATCGCTTCGAAATCACTATGACAGACATATCACTTTCGCTTTCAAGCAAAAAACTGTATATTACCACAGTGACAGATAACGCGGTTTTATTCAAGAGAGCAAAGTCGCATGCAATGCATGCATGCATTCGATTCTGTCGTATACAGAAAGAGTAGTGAGTAGGTATTCGATATGTTTGAACGGACTTAGACAACAAAACGACTATTTGATAATAACGGTATATATGATATATCTGGAAGTTCTTTTACAAAACTTTATCCCATTTATGAATTAATCGTTCTATTTGCTATACCTACTAATGTACGCACTAAACTGTAAACTGTAATATTTAAACCAATAGGTATACAAAGCTAATTATTTTATTGGTTTGCTTGAACGTTCTCAGGAACTACTGGACCGATTTGAAACATTCTTTCGGTGTTAGATATTTGCCCATTTATTGAGGAAGGCTATAGGTTATATATCATCCCGTCAAGACCAATAGAAGCGGAGCACTGACGAAGAATGTTACAAAAATGGGGAAAAATAATAGTTTTCTTCCATTTTTGTAAGCCTCGTTTACGTCTCCTATTGCCCCTAGCTAACTTTTTAGATGCCAGTTTTGTCACCGGCATAGTTTGTAGGAGTCTTAACACTGACCCTTGGGGAACTACTTATGTAGATGACAGCTCCTGCCAGACTACTCGTAGCGCCTATTTTTCAGAAGCATGGGCACCACCCATGGTAAAAATCTCTTATGGTGGTGACGTGGCACACGAACATCCCATTCTCGCGGTAGACCTTTGTAGCTTATGGACAGTGAAACCCGTCATGTGACCACGCTTAGGGTGGCATGATGGAAAGCACGCTAATTGCTACAAGCGCAATTGTGTTTTTTCGAATCAATTCGAATATTCTGATGAGGAATGTTGTTTTTTGGAGTGAAAACTTCTTTAGCCGCGCTGAGCACTCTTTGGAAGGTGATAATCTTATAGGTTTGCGTTACCGACATGCAGAAACGGATTAACGCTAAGGCAAGTACGCACGTGCCTAAGGGTACGAGGTTGCTCAGAGGCGCGAACGTCAATTTTCTTAACATAGCAAAAACATATGTCTCACATAATAAAGAAAAATTAACAGTAATACGACTAGTGCTGTTTCCGTACAAAAATGTAGTAGCTACAACGGCAGCTGTAGTTGAGATTGTTCTATAAGTTTAAGTAAGACTAGATTAAATTTGTCCATTGAAAGGCATATGGTTCACCGCAGTGGACTGTGGCTCCGACCGCAAACAATAAGGTGTGTTTTATTTTGCTTTAATTGGGTAGGCAACATTATGTACTACATATATTTAATATTGCTATTGTACCTACACTTGATATTCCGATTGTCGAGTATTTATTTATTCCCTCACCACCCACAGACCTTGGCTTCTGTTCCGCTCGTACGACAGCCTCGTCAATGTTGGGCAATCATGGCTGCACAAAACAAGGTCTTGCACCAATTGGCGTAAGATCGGATTGTGTGGATTGATTATAAATGTTGCTGCTAATACTTTGTGCAATATTTAATTTAAAGACTTTTAAAGACTAAATTTATATATAAAAATGTTATGTTGGTTTGTGTACGCTTCAAAAACTCAAAAAGTTCTGTACCGATCGAGCTGAAATTTTAGAATGATATATAATCCGCATCAAGGATTGTTTTTATCTAATTTTTGCATCAGTCACATATCCGCGACCGCAAAAAAACACGAAAAAACCGACATCAACGCGGGCGGGCCGCGGGCAACAGCTAGTATCTTTATATAAGTGTCAGGGATATTTCTACTGACGAAGAAAGCTGCTGTACGTTTGAAGTTAAACAAAAAATAGGCATTCTTTAAATAACTTTTTGCTATATGAGAGGGTGAGGCAGTTAACGTCTATTCTCTCATTCGGTAGGTATCATGATTGTGGGATCACGAGCGAGAGTGCGTGGAGCTCATCCATTTCCTTCTGCGAGGAAGAGGCGCTCCCCAATGTATCGCTTAGTTGAATCCTACAACACCCATTTCAATTGTATCGATATAATGGCGATGCGTCCAGGCGTGTTTAAGAGATTGTTGTCAAACAGGCTGGCATTGCTTTAGTCTCTGGATTTGGGTTTTTTCCTGCATGCTATATTATGTTGTATTTGGCTTTTGTTTGTGTGTATTTAAGTATGTATATATGTAACGCGAGATGACCGTTGGTTCATGCACTTATTGTTTGTTGTTAAAATGTGGTAAATGTCGCTGGTGTCATAATTGCTACTGTCATGTGTCAATTATTTTATAATTATATATTGTGTCACTGTTTATTTACCTAAATAAATTAAAAAAAAAAACCAGGACAGGTTTTTTTTTTAAGACGGTAGGTGCGGTAGGACCGGTACCGCAGGTGGCTCAGGCGCGGGAGGTAGTAAATCGATCTTTGTCTTACATAAATGAAGGTCTGAAAGTGTTAAATGGGACCACCTGACATGCTCCAGGGATTTCATTTCTAGGTTTACCTGGTAAGTCCGGTTTTTAGTAAGTTCGACCATTCCATAGGTCGTCCGATGGGATGGTTAATCAACAACAAGAACATGCATTCGCAAACACTTCTTTTTCTATGATGAAATGGAAATAGGAGAGTTATTTGAAATTACACTAAGAATTTTTACCTAATCGTTAAATAGTTATTTACACAGGTATTCTACAAGTTAAATACGCACTGTGTATATAACTGTATCACACAATTATTATTACATTTAGAAAGCACTATAACCGGTCTTAATTGCACGTGATATTATTGAACTCATAGCCACCACGTGCACAATGAAGTGAAAAACACACGCCAATATTATTTTCATAAAGAGAGTTTGGGGAAGACATTATATGATCCGGGTTCTCCTTAAAACAGGAACACGACGTTTCAGGCCTGCAGTCCAGTTGTATTGGTGATAGAAACATTGTGCCCATGATGTGTTTCCAAAGAGCTAGTGATCCAAAGGGGTTTTCCATCTTGTCAACGAAATAAGTGTACAATAATGTTAATAACAAAATTGCAAAAAAAATTAACACAGAAAAATGAATTTTAAAAACATTTAGCACGTTAACTCCCTGCATAGAAATTCTAAAAAACCTAAAATAAACTGGTTTAAATTTCACTGGCTTAAATTACAACATGTCAATTCTTATCTATGCCTTATTCCATTAATTTAAATAATGTAGTATTATAATGTGTGCTAGGGTCACCTTAAAACTGTTTGAAGTCTGTGGATGCTTTTAAAAGTCGGCTTTTATTTATGTTAACACGTTTTTATTTTTACATTTTTAGTGCAAATTATCATAAGTAGTAAGTTAAACTAATTCATACAAATCGCATGAGCCTATCGATGGAAGCGACTAACTTCACATGTTAACTCCTGATGATTCGAAATCAGTTTTTTTTATTGAATAAGGGCAAACGAGCAGACGTATCGTCTGATGCTAAGCGATCACCGCCGCCCATAGACACCCGCAACACCAGAGGTTTCACAAGTGCGTTGCCGACCTTTTAAGAAGGAGTACGCTCGTTTCTTGAAGGTTTGAAGATCGTATTGGTCCGGTAATACCGCAGGCGATAGTTCATTCCACAGTTTTATTGTGCGAGGCAGAAAGTTTCGCGAAAAGCGCACAGTTGGGGACTGCCTCCCATCCATATATTATATAGGTATATACTAGCTGACCCACGTAACCTCGTTTGCGTCTTATATTGCCCATAGCGTGAAAATATTCCCCCGTTTTTAAACATGCTTAATTGATGCTCCGCTCCTATTAGTGTAGTGATGATATATGGCCTATAACCTTCCACGATAAATGGAATATCCAACACTGAAATAATTTTTCAAATCGGACCTGCGGTTTCTGAGATTAGCCCGTTTAAACAAACAAACAAACTCTTCAGCTTTATTATATTAGTATAGATGATGAGAAAGCGTCACACGAATATCAACAATTAGGACTAAATTGTTAATATTTAAATTAAAACACTTAGACAAACTAGGTGTAGGTATAAATATAGTGTAGGTTACTTATCCAAATCTCAGTTTTGCATAATTAAAAAAACTTTAGTTTCAACTAGTTACATGATAAGACTCCTAACTTTACCCGTCAGGTCACCTAAACAACTTTAAAGAATACTACTAAAGTCCTGTTTGTACCACTGATATCTGAAATATCAAGATATCTCCTACTCCTATCTGTTAAGGAGACGTATCTTCCATCATCAGATCATCATGCTCGTTATCAGAGAACACACATTAAAAATAAATACGTTCGAATTGAGAAATCTCCTCCTCTCGTCTATAACCGACTTCAAAAAAAAGTCAGTTGATAACCTCCACCTTTTTTGAAGTCGGTTAAAAAGGAGTTTGATTAAAGTTAATGGCGTCATCCAAGATACTAAAAATCAAAATAACTATTGTGTTCTGAATTCTAAATTATTCTGTTTCTTGTGGCTTTATAACTTTACAAATATGTATTTTAAATGTAGGTATGTATATGAATGTAATTACTGTAGTACTGTGTCCATTACTTTATTTTATTATGGAACCTTGTTTAAAAACATTCTAGCTTTAGTCCATCACTGAATACAAATGATTACTAAAATATTTCAAATGAATGTTAGTATTTCGTTTATTTATTTCATTAACAATATTAACTGTTTTTAAATAACACGCTAGAACATAAAAAATTGAATTTAGATATTTTTAAAAGTTATAAATACAAATAAAATAATATCTTAAAGGATCTATCCAATGATTAGTCAATGTCAATCATCCAATAGTCATTATCCAATGATTCCACAACCCCACGTGGCTCACATGATGTAGATGAATGTAAATAATCACAAATTTTAACAACGAAAAAAAAACAGACTTCAAGAACTGGACCAAATTGAAATGGGACCACACAAGCACCAGCTTTGCAATAAAAAAAGAATCAAGAAAATCGGTTCACCCAGTCGAAAGTAATAAGGGTAACAAACATAAAAAGAAAAATGCAGTCGAATTGAGAACCTCCTCCTTTTTTAAAGTTGATTAAAAATGAGATCGACGCTTTTACACATTTTTTAAATTACATATCTTATGGCACTTTGTCGGCATGTAGAACATAATAGTCAATGAAAGTACGGTTTCTTTTTTGCCATTTTAGCTAAGGAACCTGAAAAAGTATTTAAAGAATACTTAATAATAATAAATTAATACAAATTGAAATCACAGTAATTATCATTAGAATATCCATTTATTGTTATTTAAGTTTTATCTTAAAATCGTAAATCAATTTCTACCTTTAGTAGGTAGTAATATAATATTATCTAAATGAATATAATATATTACCTAAATAAATTCGCTATTTATAGATAGCTCCTTCAGTTATATATATTATTTTATTGCCTTTTAAACCCATAAATATAATTTTAAAACTTCGAAAACTATTTTAACTTTTAATCGAATCGGCAACAATTTGCCCATCTCTGTCTGAATATTAATTACTGAACTGTTAAAAACGAAAGTAAATAAATAGACAGCCTGTGCAAGCTGTATCAAAATCGGTATTATAAAAAGATCGGTCAAACAAATATTTGAACTCACGTATATTTGCAACGATCAAGGTGGTCTTTGTAAAATGTATAGTTACGTATTAACAAAAACATACATCTGTGTATCTATTAATGACTAGGGTTACCTAGTCACACACACATAGTTAGATGTGTAACATGATCAAAATTAATTTTGCCACAAGGAAGACTTAATAGCGTTTAAGCTGTAGAAACATTGACATGTCAGCATATCACATTTTTGGCAAGATAATCTACATATGTGACAGCTGTTCTTTACCTGAGATTATATATGTATGTATGAACATACGTATCTTTATATCTGGTAGGCAACAGATGAGCATCGAGTTCTCAAACTGTTCAAAGTTTAAAACATTATCCACTTTATCAAAATAACAGATATTTTTACAAAAATCAAACGGGTCTGCGCACGTATCAACTTTGTATGTAGATCATTGAATGTAAACTTAAGTAAGTTTTCTTCCAAGCCTTTTTTTGTAAATTAGTTAGAGGTCGGCTTTATATATAATATATAATATATTTGAAATCAATTGAATTAATAAATAGATATAAATGTCTACAGATACATGGTAATACACAGTTATTGTCAATAGTAGTTGAAAAGCATTTGAACAAGTATCTCGTCAAGGTAGGTACTAAACCTTAATAGAAATATCGGGTCGAGGTAACTATATAAATAGGTAATCAAACTATAGATAAAACCACTCATCGCAACGCATTGTGAAAGTTTAGTGTACCGATATCAATATCTCATATCAATAAGTCTTATGGATTGTGTACTAATCTTGAATATATGTCAATAAAACCAAATCAGTCACTTGTCGTTCTACTATCAGATAATAAGACCTTAAATGTTATTATTGGTAGGATTACTTGTAATAACAGATTATCTTGTCTTGATGTATTTAACTACTCGTATAGAAGTCATTCATAGGTACTGTTTACGTGAGGGGTTTAACCACTAAATGATATCGTTCTTTCACGAGAATTCTAATATCAAAGACATTTATTAAAGAAGGAGATATGACATGTGGTTTAAATTTTACCAGAATCTCAATGACTGCTAACTGCTACGGGAAACTCGCATTGTAGACGTGACTGATTACAATATTACAGTGAGTAACCTATTGTAACCAAACGTTTTCGATTAAGAATCACAAGAGAAGACTTCCAGTATACTTGGTGCTAGTACTGACAACTACACTACGAGTATCTAATATGATGTATTATAAACAGTATTATCATCAACAGCTTTTAGTACGTCACTTCAGAAGGTAGTTTTTAGCCACACTGGCCAGGCGATTTGGTATAAGGTTTGTGTCAAGTTTTCCCTTTCTTTGTAGTGTTAGCGTCATGAGTAATTTACATTCTTTGTCGTTTCTTACAACAAACACAAGATGAATATGGATGGTAGTGACACTACTAATAGGGAGTATCCATAAAATTTTAATTTGTCTCATATTTTTTTCTACATTCTTTATTGTCTTTACAATATACTTAAAAGGTATTTCTTTTAATTTAGTGATTATTTAAACCCAGAAAATATTAAATAAATTGTGAGGGAAATTCAACCTTATAAAACGCGTCACTATTGGTCGGTACGAAATGTTACGATAATTTAAATTATCGGCATCGAAATTCTTACTGTGTGCAGTGTTTGTGAGAAAAATTAACTTTTTCCGTGATTTTTATAGCAATTAAAACTGTAAATAAGTATAAAGTAACTGAAACACTAAATAGATAGTAAACGAACACGAAACGATACTGACGTCATTAGCCGTGTCAAAAGCGCGCGCAAAATGGCGGCGTTTGATTCACTCAATTTTTCTTTTTAAATTTCATATTGAAAATTTTCAACCCTATTTATGTTTTTTACGTAAATGATTAGATTAAGAAATAAAAATAACATCCATATTCCCTAATCCGTCACCAAACATGTAAGACATCTAGTAACTACTAGGCATTCAGCAATTTTGTTCGATATAACTTAAAAATAAATAAAGACTAGTGTTATAGAGCTCTATTATATTTTATTATGTTGTTTATAAATGAAATAATACAATGGAGACTAAATAAGTTATACTAATCATCTAGTCATAATAATAATAAACAATGAAAGTGTCGTAAAAAACTCGTTAAATTTATAATGTTATTTTGTCGGGAAATTTAAAAAGATTAATGTCTAAGTTCTAAATAAACACAACACACATGTTATTCTGACCATTGTTTGAGTTGCACGTTCGCCCAAAAGACATATTTTGCTTTGCTCACATACGAATCCTGCAATGGATCACGATGAGAAGATGCCTACATTACCTGTCTAATATATAATAAGAATGACACATAAATTATTAGAAATGCCGCGAAGTGAAGTTTTTAATTCTTATTCTTTATTTCAAGATTATTCTTTAAATTTAATTAAAGAGTAAATTTAAATTGTAAGAGAATTTTAAAACATTAAACTACGCTATATAATTCTTAATTATATTTTAAAATAAAATTAATTATTATAAATATACTTAGAGTCGCTTACTAAACGTAAGTGTATTTCCAGCCTGTGTTATAGTTTATCGTAATAGCGTATCGTTTAAATTACATAATATATTTTATCTAAATTTGAAAATAAAAAAAATAATAATAAAAGAGTGGAAGAGTGGAGAGGATATTAGGAAATGCTGTGAAAGTATTTATCAAAAATATGTCACTAAATGATGAAATAATTTTTAATTGTATCAGTGTAGTGTATATTTCCCGAGTTGTCCTATTTAAATTTGAAGAATAAATACCACCCCTGCGGGCAAAATACAAGAAAACAATTAATCATAATCAATAAAATGTTAATTAATTATTATTAATTAAAATATTTCTTAACTAGTTTTAACCAAAAAGTTTAAATAGACAGGCGTGTGTAGTCGAGTCTCGTTATTTTAATTAATTTTATGGGTTTAAATGAATTATGTATTTAATAACATCAAAAGACGTAAATAATTCTGCGTTAAGTTAAGTTAATGGTGCTTGTCATACTTACAATTAAAATAAAACGTAGGTGACGTTTGAAGTTTGAATATAATTAAGCCTCTAGCACTCAATAACAAGTCGGCCGTCCTTAAATAAAATTCTCTAGATTCCGCATCGAAGATTAGCTCGCTCACCTTATCCCTTTTCCTTCCTCAAATATATTTTGTTCCTGGTCTCGTTAAACGGTTAGGTAGGGACATTCTTGAGGAAGTTAGTTAGATACCTAGACATGTGGACAGCCACGAAGTAAATAAGCTAATACATATAATAAATATAATCCGATAATGGACTATGTTGATGCGGATTTGTTCTGCATTGATAATACTCAGTAGTACTCAACTTAAACTTAGAGAGGTACATTTTTCATCCAACAAAATAGAAAGTGATTATGAACAACAGCACGTCATACTGTGACAGATTGCATAAACTGTGATATGTAATAGATTGAATTATTGTAGACTAGCTGATACGACAAACTTTGTACTGCTGTATTTTTCTGTCGTTAATTTTTTCTAAATTAAAAAAAAACTTATCTTAGTAATTATGCCCGGCAATTTGGCATTAAAAAAACCTTTTACGGTTATCTTTTAACAATAACGAACACATAGAAAAAAGAAATATTCAATTTGGTGTGAAGTTATACGGGTACATACATTTCGGTAATTCGTTTTTATATATAGATTAAAGAAACTAGGAAGACTCAAAGATTGTACTCAGTTTATTTTCTCTGTGTAATAAACAAATAAATAACAAATGAATAGTGAAATTGAGTAAAATTAAATGAGTTCTTTTATCTAGTGTCTTAGTCTATCATCAGACCGTTACCAACAAGACTCATTTATAATAAAGACAACTCCAGCACTAGGAAAATATCTTGTATCGTCGGCGACATACCAACATACATGAAACGGGCGCAAAGAACACCCAAACTAAGAATAACAATTTGTGTATCACCCAGTGTGTCCCATGTAGGGATCAAACATGTAGCACACAGCTGCTGCTCAGTCGGATATGGTCAGATGACCGCTTAAACTATTACGCCACACATGCAGTCAGTTAATTTGCTTATTCACAGTATAATGTTATAACAATGTATGTGTGTGTACACAAGTGTGGTCAAAAGACCTGTTATATACCTACTGCAGAAAGTCAGTCGACTGCCTCATTGGTTAATGAGGGAATTAGTGAAATACTATAGTCTGGCCACTGAGAGAATGCGTTCCTGACAGGTCGTGATCCAATGGGCGATGTAACTTTGAACTGGTGTACAATTTATGGCAAAATTTTAAATATCTTTTATTAACCTTAATAATGAGTAATAACATTAAAAATTGAATAATCATGCTAATGTACAATAAACCTTTTATTTTGGGCTAAAGTTATTAACAATTAATCAATTAATTAATTTAAGAACAATAATTTTTAAAAGTCTAACGACGTCAAACTGCGCTGTTTCAAGGTTATGTCAATAGTTTGTTTTTGTAGTGATGAGACAAAATAATACTGAATTGTAACTGAGTATTTTTGGAATATATCGAATATATCGTAATATATTCTGTCGGTCGATATATTGTTAAATAAAACGTTCTAATTTTATAATAATATATAATTTTATTTATTTATCTTTATTGAATACACAAAAAAAACAGTAGAACAAGATGAGTTACAAAGTATGTAAGGATGTTGTACAGTCGAATGTTGTCACCATTTCAGGGAAATGTGCCGAAATGCTTTGGGAATTTATACGAACGACATAAAAGTTCCTGGGGATATCGGAGAAATTATTCTAGAGTGTGTATAATGTACTTAACACATACGAGTTAAGTTTAATATAGTTTATAATACGATATAGGTACGATCAAACCAAACTTATGAAAATAATTGTCGTGATATCAGTCAGCTGAATTAAAAATAAATAAAAAACTATTTTTATCCCTTTATATTTCTGGTAAAAAGAATTACTTTCTAAGAGAAGCAAAAAAAAATTGATAATTGGGACAATGTCGTTTTTATTGACGAGACATGGCTGAACACCAATCACGAGCTTTCTCGTTCTTGGACAGACGACACTCAAGGGTCGACGCTGGTTGTGCGAAGTATGGTTTTGTGGAACATGTTTTATTAGCATTTGAGTCAAAAACTACCACTAACTACCACGAAGAAATGAATGCGGCTGTATTCAAGGAGTGGTTCCAGGATGTGTTGCTACCTGGCCTTCCAGAGCCTTCAGTTATAATAATGGATAACGTCCCTTATCATTCGGTGCAAATAAATAAAGCACCTACTCAAGCTAATAGAAAAGAGGAATTGGTGGCTTGGCTGCAAAGAAGTTGCATTGACGCAAATATGTCAATGCTAAAAGCTGAGCTGATGAAATTAGTCAACGACCATAAGCTATCAAATATTCGATACGAAATAGATGAGCTGGCTCTGGAGTAGGTACGGTCATCGCGTTCTCCGAATTCCTCCATATCACTGCCAGTACAATGCCATAGAGCTAATCTGGGCTCAAATTAAAGGTTATGCAGCCCGCCATAATACTTCTCCACCATATGGCATAAAAAAGATGAAGACGCTTTTAAAAGAAGCATGCGAAAAAGTCACAAGAGATGACTGGATGAAGGTGGTTGAAAAAACTAAAAAAATGACTTTGACCGCGATATTCGTATAGACACTATGATTGATAATAACATGATAATACATGTTGGTGAAGATGACAGCGAGTCCTCATGCGAATCGGAGTCGGATTAAATTTTGATTTGACATTATTGAAATCTTAAAACTATGTATTTCATAATATATATTATTCTATAAATACAGTATTTTTATTTTCTTTCCCTTGGTTTCATTCAGAAATTACGATTAAATTTAATTCATCCATCAACAATTTTGTTAATATTGTGTTTAAAATATAAAATATATCTAAATTGAATAATTATGCATAATGAATGCTATAAATACTGTTACCAAATATTATTAATGATATTCATGGCACATCACTACTCATGACCAATTTACAAGTGTCAGAAACGCATTCTCTGAGTGGCCGGACTATAGCACAAACAGATTTTTATAAATTTTAAAATGTAATTGCAGTATTGGTATGCATTTTCTTCCAAGAGATACTATTATGTATCACCGAAACGCTAAATAAATATGTGAAATAAAAAATGTATAGTATATTACGAGTGGCAGTGTTTAGTAATAATGGAAAAAATAGTAACAATATGTTAAAAAATGCAGAAGATGTACGTACAGAAAAAAGTAAGTAAACGCGCTAGGCTCTTGAATTTATTAGTAAAAAGTGGAAAAAATTATGGGTTGTATAAAAATTAAAAAACGTTATATTTTGGTTAAGAGCAATGACCCTAAAGATAGGAAAAATATCATAAGTAGGTAGATAGATATTTTAATGACAAAATCTTCGATTCGACGGGTCAATATGTACATATAATTTTAGCAAAGCCAGTTTCTCAGTAATGACATAATTACGTTATGTTAATCATTTGTTACATAAAGTTATTTAAGATGCTATACTTACTTATATAGATAACGGAACAGAACGGTTGAGATGTAGAAAAAAGATTCCAAATTTAGTTAAAAGTTACATCACACTATTTTGCACATTTAATACTTGATGCAAAATGTCGCAAGATAATAATAAATTACGATTCAGTAGATGTACATACACGAAAACCGAATTTACTAAATTTGTATGATTGGAGCTTTGCGAGAAATAAATAGGTATTTAATTAATACATATTTACACTAATATTACAAAGAGGTAAAGCTCTTGAGGTTGTAGGGAGTTATCAAATATATAAATAAATAAATATTTTGGACATCAAACACAACGCCATCTAGTTCCAAGCTAAACAGAGCTTGTATTATGGGTATTAGACAACTGATATGAATACATAAATACTTTTTTTTTGTAAATACATACATATTATACATACAAAACACCCAAACTCCGAAACAAATATTTGTTGAGCACACAAACACTTGGTCCGACCCAGGATTTGAACCCGAGACCTGAACACAGCAGTCGCATTCACTACTACTCCGCCAGCGAGGCAATCAAATGAAGCAAATTTCATTATTCTTTTACCCACAGAAAGCCACATTATTTGTGAATGGAATATTTAACCGTCAAACTAATTACCGCGATTTCCAATACACATGCAATAAAACCGCAGGCAAAAACTAGTATATAATGAATTATGATAACTTTTACCGGGAACGAAAAACTCAGTAAACAATAATTTAAAGTCAATATTCTAAAGCATTTGTTACGTCCACCTTATTATATACATCTTCGACTGAGTGAGTTTCTTTAGAATATTTTTAATAAATTGCCGTCACTTTCAGAAGTGAAGCTTAAAGAAGGAATTCTTATTTATTTAAACAAACTTCGAAACTAGAAAAGAAATCCCGAGAAAAGAAAGTATGAGTTTCCTTCAAGGAGTGTTTATAATTTCTTTAGACAAACAAAAAGTTCACACTACATGTACTTGGCCCAAATTGTTGCAGAATATAGTACTGTGAGTACCTATACAAACAGACGTGCCGCTTATATTGGTTGCCAAATGTAGTATAGTAATAGACTAGTAGTCAAGGGTTTTAGCTGAACAGTGCTGTGGTCATTTTCAGGACCGTAGCAAGACCTTAGCTATCCCGTAGTCTCACAACCAGATTAATTTTGTTGTGTCTTTATTTTGCTTGTTTTCATATTCTTTTTTGTTGTTTGTTCTAATTAACTTTTTAATTTTTACTTTTCTGTTTATTTTGAGTGACTGATTGATTGAAGATTGAAAATTTGACACCTCTGTGATTTGCTTCAGCATTTCGTTCCAGAGTGAGTCTTAGGAAACACCGTTGCCTTCTAGCTGTTAAGTCTGACTTATAAAAATAAATATCATGTTTCTGTGCCTTATGGCCTCTGTCATGAAAAAGGATGTTACAAGATGTAGAACAGTCCTTCTGGAGGACGATTGATATCATATCTTCCAATAGTCCTTTTGCTTGGCAATGTGTTTCCAATGCTTCACAGGGCAGAACAATTTGACATACATACATCACATCAAAATCTTTTAACAGACACATTATTATCCTTAGAAAAGAAGTTACATAAACAATACATACTTTAGTTTCATTATGGTTTATTGTATTCATTGTTGCTGGAGTTTAAATTATACCATTGAAACTGCTCATGGATTCGTCTTCTCGTAGTTCATTTATCAATATTAAGGTTGCCTAGAAGAAATTGCGTGTTATCGATGAGACTATTTGTACATGGTCATTCAATTGATATGTAAACTGTTTTAAGTGCTATACAATAAAGTTAATACAATTCTATTTTAATTAAATTGTTGCGCTTGTTGAGAATGATAAACTTTTATTCATTGCTCGTCCAACGGTAACGTAGGTATTTTATATCACTTACGATGCAAGGCCAACGAAGATGAGGCCTTTAGCCTTTGAAGAATTTGAAGAAGTGTGTGTTTTTGGATATCCACTTAATAAATCTGCGTTTAATTATGCAAGAAAATCATTAAAAATACTTTACTAGTGTGACCATTGTACCAAGCAAGTGGTAAATCGGGGGTTCGACGCCCACTAAGGAAAATATATTATGAGATGTATATGACAGCACATGGACGTAGTTATGGGCTGTAGGGGGGTTCGAACCTCCCGCCTCTCTCCTCTATATGTTTCAACACTATTGGTATTTTTACACTTATAATTTTATTCATAATTATATTACGATTAAATGAACATAGTCATTTTATTATCTTGAAAACCCCCGACTGAAAGGGAAACCTGGCTATGCCTGCACGATCGTTGTTCTGTATCTTGGTGTAATTTATCTTTTGTAGTACTAGCTCATGCTCGTGGCTCCATTCGCATGTATGTCAGTTATCGCCGTAAATACTTAGTAGCCAATTTTCATTTCAAGAATCAAAGTATCTCTTTGCCAAGTTTTATTGAAATCGGTGCAACGTGGGAGAGCCACGCTTCGGCATGAATGGGCCGGCTCGACCGGAGTGATACCACGGCCTCACAGAAAACCGGTGTGAAATAGTGCTTGCACTGTGTTTCACCGAGTGAGTGAGAGGATACCGGAGGCCCATACCCCAACCCCCAACCCCTCTCCATCCCTCTCCCCATACTCCAAAGGTCGGCAAGGCACTTGTTACGCCTCTGGTGTTGCGGGTGTCCATGGGCGGCGGTAATCACTTACCATCAGGTGATACGTCTGTTCGTTTGCCCACAATCCAATAAAAAAAAAAGTGGTTCAGCCGTGACATCGTAATAAACAGTGTATGTATTTAGCAGGCTGATTACTATAGAACAGACACTGCCTAGTTTGCTATCAGACTGCTGTATGTGAGATATACACTTCTCTTCAAAAAATCGAAATACTCACACATTGATGTTCCGAAAGGATTATTGGAAAAATGTTATTTAATAGTAGGTGGTATTAGGTTTTGAAAGGCTATTGAGAATATTCCAAATTCAATTTAAAATTTGATAGACTTTACTGTTTGGTTTAATGATTCACTTTTACCCTATGTGGAGTATGAAGGAAAAGGGAAAACAATACATGTAGGGTGCGTCGTCGAACAGTGAACCAGCTGTTTTTCTAAGTCATATATCTTGTTAGAAAATAAAGATAAGAACATGATTTAGGTGTCATCGTTTAGGTAATTTTATAAGGTGTCTTAGTTATAGACTACAGAAAGATCAAAGAATTAATTAAGACGGTATAGAGGTTTTAAAAAATAAATGAATTTGGCTCACTGTGTACTATGGATGGTTTACACTGAACCACCCTTATTTCAACAGTGAACCACAATATAATTATATTGATGGGACACTTATTTGTAGAAAAGAAACACAATCTTTAATAATCATCTTTTTATTTGACCATAGAAAATAAAAGAAAAAAATAAAACATTTCTGCCAACAAGAGTTATCAGTCTTCATTAATTTACCTATCACTTAAAATAATGAAATCAAAATACTTAAAATTAATCATCCCATATTCAACAAAGGCAAGTTCACATTGCATTAATATTTAATAAGACGTTTGCGTAGACGATGTTATAGATGTTACCCCAGATCGAGAAAGTGCATCTAGAAGGTTACTTAAATTTGAACGTCATGTCTTGTCAAACTTCAGTCACAGAAGTTGAATCTTGAATTTCTTGATTATTGCTTTTACATGAAGTCGAGAATTGCTGAAACTGCAGCATTAGGCAAATTTTGTGATTTCACTGTTCCATGTTATTTTCTTTTTTACATAACGACGCAATCTATGGTATGAAATATTACAAGTATTTGCCGCCGTTCTAACAGAGTTCCCATTTTCTACCATACGTAAAGTTGACATCATGTCATTTTTTTATGTTTTCCTATCTTCCGCTCTTCATCTTTTTGCCTTGGCATCCTAAAACAAAAAGAAAACACTTCAAGAAACAGTGTACCAGGATCGTAAGGTACACAGTGAATCGGTTCACTGTGTAATATGCAGACCTGGTTCACTGTTCAATTCAGGTACTTTTCAACTTTAAAGCTAAAAATTAATAAGTCTTATTTGAAATTTTTAGAATGCAATATGCTTATGATATTTCCAAAGCTATAACAATATTTGCACCACACAACTTTTACTCTCTTAGTTAAAAACAAAAAATACAAAAATCGAGATACTTACTTGGAAATAGTACGTTTTTTCGGCGAAAAACAAACAAGCACACATCACATGTTTCGCTCAAGTCGTGGTCGTCGGCTTACTACGGAAGAGGGGAAGTGGGTACATGGCACATGTTTTGACATGATTGAGCAAGTAACAATCGTCGCGATTTCAGAAATATGACGGTGGTTCACTGTATCTGGTTGGTTCACTGTTCGACAACCGACCCTACCTACACGATAAAAAAGTTTAGAAACAATTCATTCAATAATTTGTATGTTCTCCAGCCAGAGGGCTCTTATGACTGCTTTCATTCGATTTTTTATCGATCCTATGAAAGTCACGACCACGTGATGGGGGAATGTTATCTCATTCTTTTTGGATTGCATTCCGCAGCTGACCGATGGTCTCTGGGGCAGGATCTCTTCCCCGAATGCATCTTTTTAGTTCATCCCATATAAGTCCTATGAGATTCGTATCAGGACACCTTACTGGCCATTCCATAATCTCGTACGACAGCCGCAGTGTGGGCTCGAGTATTATCATTCTTGAATATGAACTCCTCGCCAATAAAATGTGCATAGGGCATCATATGATTGTTTAGACGTTGTTCGATGTAACGCTCACTGTTTAATGACGGTAGACGCAGTCCAGATACAAAGACAAGCTCTGTGTTGCCGTGGGCGCTAATAACACCCCAAAATGTCCACGAACCGCAATTATAACTAACTTTTTCTTTAATGCAGCACTGCGCATAACGTTCTCCTTCTCTTTTGTATACTTTGTACCTTCCGTCATTATCATAAAGCATAATTTTACACTCATCGGAAAAGAGAACGTTGCTCCACTGATTAAAACACCTGTGCAAAGTTGAGGCGCGCTCTTCGGTGGTCTGCCGGTAATTTCGGCTCAGTCCACGTTCCTTCAATTATCTAATCGTAGAGTCACAGCTACATTTCTAACAAGTGTCTAAGAAGTTGTTGCTGCAGTTGAAATGCGTTAAGACGCCGATTTCTCAAAGAAAAGGATGCAATGAATAGGTCGTCTCGCTCAGACGTAACTCAAGAAGGCACGTGAATAGCCCAGTTTCCCAAGTCTTGCAGCCACAACACGCTGACTAAGCCCAAAATCCAAAAACGCCACCACTTGGGCGGCTTCTATTGGCAAAGTATCCATGCTTTTTTGATAAAAAAAATGTTGACAGAAACCATAAAGTACAAAAAAAACAATTCACTGGTAATTTTCAGAGTTTGTACAATCACATGTGTTGAAAAATCATCATCTCAATCACCAATTTACGAGTACATCAAAAAAATGTTACAGATAATTTTCGGATAAACAATTGAAAATCTTATTTAAATTTGGAATTTTCGTAATAATTTGATAAGCCAAATCGCCAGCTACAATAGTGTGTTATTTTTTCATGGAATAAAAAATCTTGTTATGTTTAATGGTCCTATGAGAAAAAGTCAAGAGTATTTTCATTTGTTTGATGAAAGTCTATAAACCTGTTACATATTAATAACTTTGATACCAGGCATTTACTTTTAGCGAAGTGGTACAGCAAAAGATCCATCGGATAGGCCAATTCCAACTATATTCCAGTTACTATAAAGTTTTTTATGATGTCCAATATAATTTGAAGTCATTGTACTTTCCATATCTCAACAGGTCAAAATACATGGAACTCAATACATTTTTATAGCCTTTTTTTACTTCTACGTACTTATTTAATACATAAACTCATATAAGTATTCGTTTCACTTCACCCGTGCGCAAAATTTGTTTTAAAAAGTACACAAAGTATTCTATTCATGTCTAATATATAGGTGTGTAATATATAAGGAGGTTTCTGTGTAATGTTCATAATCTTTAATAATAAAATTAATTACTAAATGTCGGCGCCAAATCCGAGAACCTCTTCATCAATTTGGCTGTTTTTTAAAATATGTTCATTTGGGACAAGGAAGGTTCTTATGGAGAGAAAATCGGAAAACGTTATGTTTATTATTTTTTTCTTTTGGACTGGGTCTGACAAATACCTTTTGGCAGAACAAAGTCTGTCGGGACAGCTAGTCTATAAATAATAATGTTTATTGTATTTAAGTAGAAGTTGATATACGGAATGGAATTATGTAATGACACCTGAAAGGAAAGTACTCTTATTATAGTAGATAGAAAATTTTATGTTTTCAAAGAACAAATTCCTTTATTTTTTATAAGGAAGAAAACTGAAGATTCAGAAAATTCGTTTGCCACACCCGAGAATCGAACCGACTAAAATCTGGCTACATTAATAACAATTTTAATACCTGGATTGGAACAAACGGCAGAATCAGATGGCCTGCGTGATCACCAGATCTCACCCCTGTACATTTTTTTTGTAGGGGTTTTGTAAAAAAAATCAAATTTACATTAAATCTTATGCGAATGTAAGCGAGTTGAGAGTTGAAGTTCGGAATACGATTTACAATATTCACCACAACACGTTATTAAAGGTTTTATTCTGTTTTATTATTTAGGCTGAATTCGTTAGAAGAATACATTTGTATATCCAAGATTTCTCGAGATTTTTCGAGCAATTAATAAGTTAGTTTATCATTTTTTGTAAATAATTTAAGATTTATGGTTTTCCTCTCATTGGATTTATCAAGTTTGTTAATGAGATTTCATCTTTATAATTGACCCTAACGATCGATGTAATAAACAGGGTGTAATTTTTACAGATTTTAGTAGGTCGATTCTCGGGTGTGGCAAGCGGATTTTCGGAAATCTTTGAATGCAGTTTTCTTTCTTTTCAAAAATAATGGAATGTTTTTTTTGAGTAATTTTTTTTATCTACAATATTAAGAGTACTTTCCCTTCAGGTGGCATTACAAAAATCCATCCTGTATACGAGTACATATATAAACACGTCTTATAGATGTTATTAATGACTTGACACTTAAGTCAATGGACGGGTAACGTAGTTGTTTTGTGTAACAGACATATTATTATATGTTAGTATACATGACCATTTAATGTTTTACTTGGTCTCGGTGTCTTTATGTATTGCGTGTATATATCTATATATATAAAAATGTTATGTTGGTTTGTGTACGCTTCAAAAACTGAAAAAGTTCTGCACCGATCGAGCTGAAATTTTAGAACGATATATAATCCGCATCAAGGATTGCTTTTATCAAATTTTTTCATCAGTCACATACCCGCGACCGCGAAAAAACACGAAGAAACCGACATAAACGCGGGCGGAGCCGCGGACAACAGCTAGTTTGCAATAAAAATGTATGTATGGACTCTATCTATAATACAAGCTCTGCTTAGTGTGAGACTAGATTGCGTTATGTGACTGTGGTAAAAATGTAAATATATTCATATTATACATAGAAAACTCCTAAACTCCAACACTAACATTTGCCTATACAAACATTTTGTCCGACCCGGTAATCTAACACGAGACCTCAAACAAAGCAGTCGTATAGAATACCACTACGTCCCCAAGGCATAGTATTATTATTCTTACATATTTGGCTATTGCAGATGCGACTACGCTTTTTATACGTGTTTTAAGTCATTTGTTGATTGTTATTTCCAACTAAAGTTTATTAGAAGGAAAAATAACAGGAAGGTTACTCAAGTCTAAGAGATTACCGATGACCATTATTTAGCTGCAATTACATTCTTTTCCTTAAAGGTAATTAACCAAATCGAGGAAAAGTGTGTAAATATTATGTAATAAATAATCGAAACGCGACAAGAAGCGGTTTTAGCGTTTAATTTCAAGTAAGCTGCATTTTTCATTCACAGGCGATAAATAGTACCTTAAAGAGAAATGGAACTCAAAATTATTAAGTTCGATGTTGTGTGAAACTGGTGATATCATTACGTGTCTTAAAAAAATTGACAAAATGTGATTTGTGTTACTTTAAGTTGGGTTCAAAATGTAGATTTTGATAAAAAGTCGTCACGAAAAATTCATTACCATATTTCTTTAGAACAGGAAATTGTTTAAAAACTATACCCCAACTACGTAAAACTATTGAGAAAACTAAATAGCCTATTTCACCCGGGCCATATCAAAGAATCTATATATAGGTACGACGGTAAAAATACTAATGTACCCATTATATTGCCAAACCTATTACCTCCCCTTAAAGCTTCGCCAAAAGCCGATAAAAAAAGTTTTATGAATAGTTTGCATGTGTTGTGTAACATCTGGCTTCAAACCGACCTGACGGTAAACTCTTAGAATTTTTTTTAAAATTTAAAGTCACATATAAGTAAGCATATATCAATTTAGTGTTGGAAGCATCCTCTTAAACTAGAATTGCTTGTGTCGGGAGACCCCACTCTTCCATAACAAACATAGTAAAACTCATTTTTAAACATGCTAAGTTTTGTGTGTGTGTGTGTTCGTGTGTTGTGTTAAGTAAAGGATGAGTGGATGAATGAACCATTAGTATAGCTACTTGTTGAAAAGCATTTCCGTGTCGTCTTAAGACCAAGACTTAAACTAGCTGATCATTTCTTTTTTACATTTGGTGTATAGTATAGTACATAGGTATTGATAGCTTTTTATTAGTGATGTTATAGAATTAACGTTTAGTATTGTCTGCTAGCAAAACTAGTTTTTATGACAGGAGTATCAGCCACACAATGCCTCCTTCTTTTAGAAATGAGGCTTGTACTAAAAAGTATTTTTTATGCATTCTCAAAAGTGCTTGTATAATATATAATTTCCTTACAGAGAGAAGTTCACAGACTTGATAAAGTTCGTTGATAGGGAATGTGATTTTTTTAAAGTAAATCGCCTTTAGCAACGCACGTTGTATTTTTTTTATTGTACTGCTAGGATATGTCTAGAGTAATAAGTTGAGTAGAGAAATTTCTCCAGGTATCTATTACAAACTTTCGTTTCTTGTTACAAGATCACTCTCACAAATTATAGATAAGTACATACATAGTAAAGTAACGCGAAAGATGTTTCACGTAAATTAATGAAATTTTAAATAAATTACACTAAAACAATAGTAAACGTTTTTGCTTTAACAATAAATTGCAATTAGCTAGATATTAATTACAAATTAAATATTTTAGCTATTGCATCGACTTCCATCAAAGTTCAAGACAAATTGATGAGCGTCTGTTTACGCTGCACATCTTAAATCTATAGTACATATAGTACCTACTATCACCTACGATGGTCAACTCACATTTTGCTCAAAATGCTCAAGCACCTCCCAAATGAATGAATGGAATGCACTTCTAACCTTAGGTCTATTAACATAGACTAGAAAATTATATGCAAATAGTTTAATCTCGTCCAATGAATACAAATGTGCAATTTTTCGCTCTATATAAAAGAAGTAAGGTATGAATTGTATTCACATTTTAGCTCACAAAAAAATTGCTATTTACCCGTGAAATAAGATATGTCATTATCTAAATATGACGATTAAAGATTTATTCTACAAATTGAACTTGACACAATTCATCTTGAATCGCATCATTCATCGGCATTAAATGATAAGACACAATAACACAGAAAATTAATCCTATAACTAAACGTATATTAAATAAACCACAAAGCAAAAATTTTAGACCAAAATTACAGCAGTAATTAGTAATACATTAGCCAGAACAACAATCGACAACCACCGAGTTTCACAACAATATTAAAACAGCGCAATTTTATAATATTTTATTATCAGAACAAAGCTACAAAATTAACATTGTCTGTGATAATTAGTAGTTAATGTGTTTTTTTTTTCAATTAAGGTATAAAAAATATAGCTTAGCGCAGAAAATCAACGTCAATTATGACTGCCAGTCGTAGTATCAAATAATTATTTAATTAATATTTCATAAATTGTTAGAACATGAACTAACCTGCGGTTGCCCTTCCATTGTAGTGACAGTAACATATGTTTCAACAACACACTACTACTGTTGTTTTTTACTCGAGAACAAGGTAACGCACTATGACATAAATTTGTGTTGTGAGTTAAGCGATGCGCGTGCGCTCCGGTGAGCGCGCAAACTGTCAGTGTAGTGATACTAACAGTTTAATATTATGCTCGCGCATGTCCACCGTAAGCCAACTATCGACAGCGGCAACTCCAATCAGAGAACCTAGTATGAGTTTACTTCACATCAACTAGCGCTGGAAGGTGAACGCGTTCTTCGTTGCTATTGGAGAAGTCTTTAGCGCCGGTCATTTGCAACACGGAACGCGCACATCGTGGCGATCTAATAGATTTTGAATATACTCACCCTAGGCGCCCGGTTTTCCAACGTTCCGTTATTGATTCTGTGACAGCTTCATAAATTTTAATGTTTATTCGAAGTAAAGTTATTAGTCTTTTTTTATTTAGTAATGGAATTTGCTTTACGCTATTTTATGTACTCAATTAAATATGAGAGAATGTAAACCTAATTAAGTTGTCTTTCTCAATCAATGCAACGTAATAAGTAAGTATTAGAATGCTTATGGTAATATTTTGTTTTAATAAAAGGGGAGGCAAGCCAAGTCTAAATACTTGAGCATTAATGATATGACGATTTGAGCATGACATAAGGGAGTGGGCGTTATTTTTTTTAACTTGAAAGAAATAATGCAATAAATACAAAAAAAAAACAAAAATAAGCCGTAGTGGTAAAATAACGTCAATATAGTGTATATTGTGTAGCTAGGGTAAAGCACATGCATTATCTACCATTAATTAGTTTATCTACTATCATCATAGCATTATCTGCTATCAATTATATATTTAAGGCTCTCTTGCAACGCACATGCATAGTTTCGCAACAGTATGCCTTTACAACTAATCACAATTGTTACACAGTCTCTAGTACATTCAAACCCCATTTTTAGCCGACTTCAAAAAAGGAGGAGGAGGTTTCTTAATTTTGGTAGTTGCTTAAATTTTCGTAATTTTTGTTCGTATTATTTTTGTTATTATATTTGACTTCAAACATATTTTAGGTATCTAGTATACGTTAGAATACTGCTCTTTTTAAATGAATTGATAATATAGACAAGAATTGTCACTTGAATTTCAAAAATAGAACAAAATTACCGAAAGAATTAAAACAAAAAAGAAAATAATAGTGTAGAATTCGCACCATATTTTTTTTACACATTAAAACTTTCTTTAATTGTCTTATCGTTATCATAAAAAAAAGAAAATTAAAATAAGAATTACAACGTATGACATGTAATATATATACGTACTTTTAGAATTAAGTAATCTAGACATTTCTATAAAATTACCACTGATTAACATGACGCCAGCAATGATTGAACAACCGAAAATTTAAGTAAGATGTTACGTAAATCTAAGTAAGGAGGTAAAAACGTAAGGGAAAAAAATGTTAATTTATGACGAAACACGCTTCTACCTATCAACTAGCTAAAACTATAAAAAAAAAATATAAAACAAAAGTATCATGTCCCTATTAACGATTCTATTTAATGAGTTTGTGCCTTTTACCCTGTTAGTGGCACCCATTACTGACCCCTAAATAAACAGAACAGATCTGAATAACAACGTTCGGTTGAATTTACTTAAAATAAAAAATAAAAAAAATAAATATTCCGGACATCTAACACACAACTCCATCTAGTCCCAAGCTAATCAGAGCTTGTGTTATGGGTACTAGACAACTGAATTATAAAATGAACAGTATTTTATTTATTTTGATAATTCCCATAGTTCACTTCCGTAGAAAGTTAATCATGGTGATACTGATACATGACAGTACAATTTGATGTAATTTAAACATGCTAGTTCAACTCAACTCAAGTAGTCAACGGACTAAGATATTTTTTTTAAGTAATTTTGTTTACAATGTTGTTTCTTCAAAAATCAATCAATCTATATTTTATTGCTTCCTCACCAATATCGTTGACCAAAGCTATATCGTAAATTAAGTTGTTTATCGTCAACATTGTTATCAACGTTGCAATTAAACCCAAAAAGCAAGTACTTAGCTAATACCTCTGCCTCGGTGGCGTAGTGGTAGAGTATGCGCTTGAGGTCTCGGGTTCGATTCCCGGGTCGGGCCAAATGTTTGTATGATCTGCAAATATTTGTTTCGGAGTTTGGGTGTTTTCTATGTATAATATGTATGTATTTACAAAAAAAAGTATATAAGTATTTATATCAGTTGTCTAGTACCCATAACACAAGCTCTGCTTAGCTTGGGACTAGATGGCGTTGTGTGTTAGATGTCCGGAATATTTATTTATTTATTTATTTATTTAATACCTCCTATCCATACATAAATTAATCAGATTTTCAGAATGCTTCAAAGAGACAATCGAAAAAGTAAAAAGTAGCTATAACTCAAACGCAAATTGACATTTTAACTAATGAAATTAGCATAGCTCACTAAATTTTGTATTACAACAAGAAAATGGAAATTAAAGTCGTTTGTTGATGTTTTTTAAGAAACTTTTGTCTTCTTGAGCTTTTTGAAAGACGACACGTCAAGTTCGAGTTTTTCTTAGTCAACACCAATCACTGTAAGTGTTTGCAGTTGTTAACTGTGTAAAAGTAATAATGTGTAGATAATTATGGTACTTAAATACAGTAACTGTGTCCTGCACCACAGTACATTTTAATACTTGTTGTTCTTAAATGCTAAAGTCATTAAGGTTAGTAAAATTAAACCGTGAGATCTTATTTTTTCTTTTAAGGATCTTTATTATATTTGCTTTAAAATGAAATCTTTACTCGACCGATATCGAAAGACGCAACGAAAATAATATTTTCAGTTTATGTACGTTCCACCGTAACATCTATACTATTGAACCGATTCTGATGAATGAGGAGTCAATAGATTCGTAGAAATAACCTGGATGATAAATTCTATATATATTTATATATATATATATATATATTCTCAAAAGACTTTCCTTAGTTGGTTTATTGTTTATCAAAAAAGTAGTTCATTTTGACGTGCGTTATGACTTTTTTTTTTTACTTGTTGAAACCCCCACGGGCCCTCACCCCACCGGGGTTTGCGGCGGGGCGGTGTGTCGGAATCGAACCGACAAAAACCACACGGTGTGCCACTGCGCCTGAGAAGGGAGGGGTCCGGGAACTGACATGCTTTATGACCTCGCTTGACCTATTAAAAATACATGTAATACCAACTTAACAATAAGTGACACATAGTCAAATCAGTTACTCTTTATCATCTGTCTAAACGATAACTTTGTATGGAAAATGTAATAAATACAAACTTGTGACGTCACTGATTTAGGCTACTCTGTTAAGCAATCTATTTCAATAATTATTTGATTAAAATTTGTAATAGAAATTAAAAGCTGTAATAATTATATTTTCCGAATTGTTTTGTCATATTCGTTTTAATGAAGGAGACATCGGTATTTATTTACGATTCAGTTCCTATATAATTCAAAATTACGGTAAATTGTTAACGTAACAGTTAAAAACATAATCCTTTGTTACGACTTAGTTATGCTTAAGAATTTAACGATAGGTACCTCCTTAGAAAAATTCTTACGTAGAAATTACTGCGATGTTCTTTCTAAATCGCAGAACAATTATTAACTAACCCTCCATTGCCTGTGACCCAACACTTTTCATTCGATTTAATAGTTAAAATTAGGTTTAACCATTTAAAAATATGTAGAAGTATTGTTTTCTTGTATTTATTTTACCTTTAATTCACTAATTAACTAATGACCGTTTACCATTAAGTCATTTAGCTATTTACAAATGAAACAATGTTTTCCTAGCTGTAGCCTTATTGGTCCCCCAATAGGTCAAAGTCGTTACTTCGAGTTCGCGTCGAAATGTCAAAGAATCTCGTTTACATTATTTGCAGTTGTTATTTAAAATATTTAACTTTAATTATTTCCAAAGTAGAACAGGAGGTGTTTTGTTATTTCTAGTTTTCACTTAATAACAGTCAATGTTTGTCTTTATCCTGATAATTAGTAAATAATACAAGTACCTACAATACATTTCATAAGACTTTTCTTCCATATCAATATAAAACTTTTTCTATATAAACTTAGGCTGGCTATAAATACTGTTTCAATTAAAAATAAACAAAATATTACTTTTGAATGTGGAATCTGTCATTTTTGTACGACTGTTCTTGTGTTTTATTTTTCGCGCGTAAAAATTTTAAAATATGTTGTGATATTAAAAATGGAGTGGGGTTATAAAGAGAACCGAATCGCTGTGATTGCATTACATAAAGTAAGTATGGAGGCAAATAGTCAAATGTTTGTGTACCGGGCTATTGATTGTGTCAGAAAAAGATCTGGCCGTCCACGTAGTGTTCGTACGATAAAAGCAATCAAAGCAGTGAGGGAAACACACAAAAAGATCGTATTTATGCTGAAAGCTCTATAAAGCTTCCCAATTAGTCACCAGAATACAACGTGGGCATTATACGGCTTCAGTGATGGTTTGGTGGAGTGTTAGCTATAAAGGAGTGACTGAGCCATATTTTTGTGAAAAAGGTATCAAAACATCGGCAAAAGTGTTTTAAGAAATCATTCTTGAGAAGGTAGTTGGGCCCTTTAACAACACCATGTTGAATAACCAAGAATGGCCTGTCAGCAAGACTCGGCGCTGAGTCATAAAGCTCGATCCACTCAATCTTGGTAAGAAATGCGAACTTCATCAGAGCTAAAGAATGGCCGTCATCTAGTCCTGATCTTAATCCACGCGTTTATGATTTATGGTCAGTTTTAGAGAGTAAGGCTAACTCTAAACGCCATTATAATTTGAAGTCCCTAAACCAATCCATACTATCCATGCATAACTAACACACTTTATTAGTAATAAATGTTACGTATAACAAAAAAAATAACAATATTTATGGCAATACTAAGTTGACATCCCTACACATGTATGTCGTTGCTAGATTAGTTATAATCAATTAGTGATGAGAATGACCAATTAAAAATGGTTCTATAGCAGTGTTTAAAAATAGCTCTAATATTGTAACCATATTAGACGGCAGAGTTTACAGCTAAAACATATTAAAAACAATAAACAAATAGCCGTTCACCATGACATAGTAAATGATGAATCAATTAGATGTTAGCCAAATTTGAATAATAAAAAATATCTTATAATAAAAGTATGATTATATTTTATAATAAAAACACCGTTTAATGAACATGTTTTCATTTTATTTTGCAGTTTTCAGCTGTGCATTGATAAATTACTGTGAAAGCAAAGCCTTTTATTCGATCTTATCAAACCTTTCAATTACAACATATTGGACTTTTCCATGAAAATTTTGAAGCGGCAATTTTACGAAAAAATATAAATACTTTGAATTATACAAATAAAACTACACGCATCAAAGGAAATCCTTACCAAACAAGATTATACTATTGACCTTATTACATCTTGATTGTTTTACTGTCTGAACCATCATCATTATTAAAAGTGTATTTAGGTGAGCGCTGGTTAAAGAACTATCCTTATTACAGTTAAATCTTTCTGTGTTAGTGTTAGTGAGTGTTTAGCCTCGAACTAACTTATTCTGATACCTTGTTTAGAAAATCAAATCATTAAGAGTTCGAAAACTTAGGAGTGCACTGTTCACATTAGAGCTAACAAAAGAACACCATTATTCTTTATATTATACTAGCTGACCGACGCAACCTCGTTTGCGTCTTTTATTGCCCGTAGCGAAAAATTTTCCCCCGTATAGGGTTGATTTTTTACACCTTGTGTCCGAAAAACCCCTATATCTTACGGAACCCTATTTTTTTCCAAAATAAAATATAGCCTATAGATTTACCATAGCAGCGCCATCTATTGATTACTTACTCAACCCAGTCGAAAGGTATCGACATCTGTTAGAATCATTTTGAGTTAACAGATAATTGTGACTGTCAAATAATAACAGACAAATAATTATCAATAAATTAAAATTGCGACTATAATTTGAGATTTAAACTATCCTATCTCTCAAGTTGGATCGAACTACACATAGTTTGCGAATTTTAATTATAATCGGTTAAGTGGCTTAGGAGTCCATTGAGGACAAACATTGTGACACGAGATTTATATATATTAAGATTTGAGATTTAAACTATCCTATCTCTCAAGTTGGATCGAACTACACATAGTTTGCGAATTTTAATTATAATCGGTTAAGTGGTTTAGGAGGCCATTGAGGACAAACATTGTGACACGAGATTTATATATATTAAGATTGTATTATAATGGCATTGATTTCGCACACTAAAGGAAAACCTGTCCTAAGCCATGATGAATTAATACCATCAATACCATTCATACTATTAATTATTATACCATGATGTCATTTCTGTACGTATTGTCTTTTGTTTGAGACAAGTTTATTTTGTCGCAACTCGTGTGGTATTGAAAGATGATCTTGCATGTAAAATCTCTCAATAAAATGCTTTAACTATTTGAATTAAGTCTACGATAAGTGATAAACGGCGTGTAGCTTCTAAAAGCGTAGGTATGTAAAACATCAGATACAATTTTGCTCTTAATATTGTTCTAGGCACTCTGTTTTTTTTTTTTTTGATGATGAATGGCAACTAGCCGGATCACTCGGATCAGCTATTTCTGCCAATGACAAGTATTTATAGTCTTCAATTATCAAGTCTTCAAGTCTTCAAGTCGTCGTCGTGATGAAATTAATGATAAAAAATATATAAAATGTGGATGACATGAAACGGGGACCGTCTTCCGAAAAAACAAAAAACGATCTCCTAGGCACTCTGTTAATAAATAATGGTTCTCAATACTTCTCAATGACGTTTCTTTAATTTTATTTTAAAAAAAAAGCTTCTTTAAATTTATGATTGGTATCAGTATTACCATAAATGAATTTCTACAAAGGACGGACTCTTCAGACTTTAATATGGATATGCTGATACTAAATTTTTTGCCTGAAATTTATTTAGTTTTCACAAACGAATCCACTGAGATAGAATTTGTAATCATAGGTAGTAACTTAATTGTGTATTAAGACAGGACGAAACTTAGAAGTTCATAAAGCCAATATAATTAAACTATGTCTTGATACTGCTTACGGGTTTATTCGATAAATATTTTCCAATTGACAATTTCCGAATAAATAACGGATCGTTCATTAACTATGAGGTCAATAAACTATCAAAAACTAGCCTTAAATCATCTTTATGAATAAATGTAAAACTATAACCAATCATATTGCATTCATATTAATTTTAAAGATCAACACACTAATACCTATATTGTCCGTGGCAGTCATAACGGTTGGTTGGAGCTCTAAAACGTCAGACAATAGCCTTCCTACAGAAGTTCGAAATCGAGAGTTTCTACTCTATCGTAATATGGTTAAAGAGACATATTCATTTTATTGTCTTAACACCCCCCTCCCGCTCCCCAAAAAAACCAGACTACGACCGTGAAGTCAACCTAAGTAGTCGATGTTCAGCCATATCGTAGTAGATTTTTTTTTATTGAGTAGGTGGGCAAACGAGCAGACGCTTCACTGATGGTAAGCGATTACTGCCGCCCATGGACACCCGCAACACCAAACGCGTCACAAGTGCGTTGCCGACCTTTGGGGGATGGGGAGAGGGAATGGGGAGGGGTTGGGGTATGGGCCTCCGGTATCCTCACTCACTCGGTGAAACACAGCACAAGCGCTATTTAACACCGGTTTTCTGTGAGGCCGTGGTATCACTCCGGTCGAGCCGGCCCATTCATGCCGAAGCGCGGCTCTACCACGGAGAAAAGACGATTTCAACATAGTTTGAAAACAAAGCTTGGAGTAATACTATCAATTATTACAGCATTAATATTTATCTTACTGAATATTTCTACAGCTATTGGTACGTTACAAAGTAAAACTAATATCTTTAGTTGACGTTCGTCCCAAAATAAAACTGAAACAATGTCAAATATTTGTTCGCGTATTTATATTAGATAGCATTGTTCAACTATAGTTATGTGTCTCAACTGAGTATTTTACAAATAGATTGTACATATAAATCAAATATTTGTTCTATATAAATATTTCTAGTGTCACAGAATCCTATCGGAACCAAATAGCGATGATGCGAAGGCTCTGTTCAGATTCATGTCGATTGTTCTTAGACGATAAGTATGTAGTAACTTGTTCAGGATACGATGGAACTGGCATACGCTGTGCGTAAAAGTTCCAAAACAAAAAAAGAATAAAAAAAAAAAAAAGAAAATTTCTAATTTGCGTGAATGAATACAGGGGCGTTTTAAACTATAGTGTGTGCGCCGCGCCGTGTGCGGTGCAAACGGCGCGGCGCAGCAGTGTTACGGGCGCCGCTCCACTATTGATGTACCTACCTGTGTGGGAGCTTACTGAAGCTCATTACGCGCTTATAAAGGGCGCCTAAGTAGTAATTATACACGGGCTCTTCAAGGGCTAGAAACGCATCTGTGATATATGATTCACACATAGAAAAGGACAAACTGGAGATGGTTGATGAATCTATTTTCAATAGCATCTTTACACGCATGCAAGGCTGTATAACGAGAAGTCTATGACAGTGGATATCAATATTGTCTCCTTATTTGTATTTTCGTGTACCTGTAAAGTTTAGTTTAACAATTTTTCACCGTAAGAGGCGACTAAGGGAGCAAAGTACGCAGGATAACATTAAGTACGTATATTGCACAGAGAAGGCAAATTAGAAACCCACCCTACACCAAACCGTCTGGCCAGCGTGGTATAGTCGGCCAATACCACCTACGATCCTCCTACTCTAAGGAGAGGAGTATGTCTAGCAGATGACTGTTAAAGGCTCTTAAAAATGATGATGAACCTGTATTCCTAAAAAAAATTCATTTACACAACAATATAGATAAATACAGTACACGCAGACGGACTAACCAAGCTCACTGGGTGCGGGCTGTCCTTCAGGCTGCAGCAATACACTCAGATATGCGGCTTTTCAATCACGGCACGGGGTTCTATAACTGTACCATTGTAGTGGCTCACACTTTCAACCCGACAACGGCAATACCAAAAGGAAATATAATAGTTTTGACAGTTTATGTATGTTCAACCGCGGTGCCCTAAACTACTGATACGATTTTTTAAACGAGATGTCAATAGATTCGTAATAGCGGCCTGGGTGACACGGTCTACATAAATTTTATCAATAGTTTTTACATAGCCGAACTGTACTTTATAAGATTTTCTTATAAATGGTATTTTAGTATGTGTTGTCCTGTGAAGGTCAGAATAAATTATTTTTATGTTTTTGTTTCTTATTACCACCCTTATTGTCTAAACAAGAAGTCCTGAGTTGCAGAGCGTTCATGGACGGTGGTAGTCACTTTCTATTCGTTGACTGGACTATTTGTTTGCTCCCTATATCACAAACAAATATTACAGATGTATTATTTATATATCACGTACATTCATTTATCTGTGAAATTGCGTGAAATTTAAGTCTTGAAGTTGCTAACACTAATGTTATGATATATCTATTAAATCTATATTTTAATGCGTAAAGAAAAACTTTGTAGGGAGCATAAAAGTTTATATGGACAAAGAGGGCAGGAAGTTAAAAAAAAAAGATTATAATGGATAATGAGCGAGTTTTGACCACTGGGCGACCACTAATAAAATACATTGCGTGACATGAAAAATGTAGTTACTTCGGCATCGTATAATCAATTTCGAGGCTGCGTGTCTCTTGGCCGGGACTCCAATATAGAACCTGGAGGCGAGCCTTTGAAGCCTCTGAAGTTCTTTACCAGTGGCGCAAGGTATTGGTGGAGATGTGGAAAGAACGACTTGGGCAAGCAAGCGCAGGGCACATCGTTATTGCGGCGTAAGACCCGTTTGGGAGATTGGCTCGAGAGCAACCAAGACACCCTCTCATACCGTACATTTATCATTAGACGTCGAAGTGGTGTAAGCGGCCACCACACCGTTGCCTACAGCGCTGAGTGTTGTGTGTTCAAATCTCACATGGGATTACACATTTTGAAGTGAAAACTTCTTAAGCAAGAATCCCGTTCGTTACGTAACGCGTTACGGCGCCGGTCTGTCTGGCTTGCCTTTCTCACGCGCAGAGGGAGGGCAAGCTCCTTCTCTCTCACTCTAACCCACAGTACTAGCCGTATTTTGTTTGATCCACAAGTTGTTGTTCCGAGTCTAGGTGTTTTTATTTTCAAGATCCCTGCCGCATAGTATTTATCCCTAGTGCTGGAGACGTCTTAAAAAAAAAGCAAAAAAAGAAACTGAATACTAACGGAATTAACTCAGCAGCTAAACATAAACTCGTTATGACTACATATATATTTCTGGGAACTAAAAGTTTTTTAAATAGTGCCGTATCATGCAAGATTGTTTATTTTTTCGATATTCTGCGTAGCCTTGTCCTCGTCACTACGAACAGTTAGAATTTAGTAGGTATAAGAATACTTCCTTTTGCAAAGCAACTATGTAAGATACTTACTCATAAAAATTTAAACTATTACTAGGTTTTATTTGAGGTTGTGTGAGAAAGAGTAACAGAAAGAGTTTACAGAAAGAGAATTGAAATCTCTGCAGGATAGTAGCACCAGTTTGTTCGAAGACTGTTTTTTTTTATTATGGAATAGGGGGCAGACGGGCAGACGTATCGCCTGATGGTAAGCGATTACCGCCATCCATGGATACCCGCAACACCAGAGGCGTCACAAGTTCTTGGCCGCCTTTAGGGTATGGGGAGGGGGATGGGGGAGTGGATAGGGTATGGGCCTCCGGTATCCTCACTCACTCGGTGAAATACAGCGCAAGCGCTATTTCACACCGGTTTTCTGTGTGGCCTCCGGTCGAGCCGGCCATTCATGCCGAAGCGTGGCTCTCCCACGGTTACAAACTAGAAGTTAAAAACTTATATAATAATGACTTTACTGCCAAATTTTCGTAATGTTTTCTTTATGTTATACTAGCTGAACCCCGCGGTGCTACCCGCGGTACGATGATAACTGCGGGCAACGCCGCGAGGCGAAGCTATATCTTTATAAATAGTAGCCTATGTGTTATTCTGATGTATAAGCTATATTGTGGTAAAGTTTCATTCAAATCCATTCAGTAGTTTTTACGTGAAAGAGTAACAAACATCCATACATACATACATCCATACTTACAAACTTTCGCCTTTATAATAGTATAGTAGGATTTTATGATAGAGACAGTTAAAAATGTCTTACTTAGAAATTATTTCGGCAACGACAGTTTTTATTTATATTGATACACATAATTAATTTGATTCACTTCATTTGAGTAAACTTTCATGAGATAGAATGATGAAATAATTAAGTTTCACATTGTTATAGAAAATTCTCCAACCGAATATTGGATACTTAGCGGAGTTTCCCACTTCAGACGAGTAAAAAAAATATCTATACATGGGTGGACATATAATAGTAAAAATTAATCCCAGTATTGTCATGTTTGATATAAAAAAATAAAATAATATACCTCCATCCTTTTACATATGTTTAAATAATTGAATTAATTAATATACCTAAATGTGAAGCGTTAACGCATGGAGCGATAATTATTCATTTTATTTGAAATTAAAATTTATCAATTTACTAGCTTTGCCGCGGCGGCGTTACCCGCAGTTGTTGTTGTTCCGTAGGTAAACCACGGGGATCAGCTAGTATAAATATATAATAATTCTTACAGATAAATACCATCTAAAATCCTTCTGCCATAATTACTTTAACTCCAATAAACTTTCATACAAACTATCATTCCCCGTTTTAACCCCAATAGGGGGTTGACTTCTAAAAAAACATTATTAGTACACCTCCATACCATCCATAGAGCATTCATTTCAAATTTCAAATCTCTTAATACAAAAACATAGGACTTTCATACAAATTTCCAACCCCCGTTTAGGAGGAGTTCCATAAAAACCGTTCTTAGCGGATGTATACACACTATGAGAAACCGACCTGTCAAATTTCAAGTTTGTAGGTGTTATAGTTTCTCAGATTTAGTGGATAAATATATATAGATTTGAAACTGACGTAACCATAATAAGTACCTATGTATATGTACCAAATTACATTCAACTGTATATAGACATCAGTACTTTTTATGTCCAACTCAGCCGTAATTGTATTATAGTAAAAATAAAAAATCAACGTACCTTTTTAATTCTTGTACCCTTCAATAAATTCAAGTCTTCTACAGCATCGTTTGAATTCATTTTTATTCCGACCAATTTACGAAATAGTTGACTGGCAGGAGGAGATGCTCATCGACTAATACTACAATAATATGCGAAGTGAAGTAAGATAATGAAGGTATATAAACTAATACATGCTCACTGCACACCTCGAACAATGATTTGCGACCTTGTTACTAATGTGATAAGAGCGACGACGTTAAAATATTATTTCTATATCGTGAAGAGTAATGCTGACACATTATGCTTAGTATTGATAGTTTTAGCATTATTAGCGCGTAATGTTACGTGCTGGGGTCCAGAGCATGACCAATCGTTTTGTAAGCTTAAGTACAGTCATAGGTTCTCTCGTGTGGAAAATTGTTATTGGTTTGGATGAACAAACGTCATATTTTCGGCAGTTTATCGGCAGTTTCACGTCTTTACCTAAATAATAGCAAATACTAAAAGTGGCAAATGAAGTGGTTTTAAAGTTACTTATTCATGAAATATTGTGGTGGACCGTTTAGACAACTGTACGACCCACTTCAAGGAGTTGGCTGCCAAGACCTGGCACCCGCCAAACGGACGGCCGTTCGGAAAGGGGTTCAGGTTTTCGCCCAAGGATGACGACGAATTTAAGGCCATCCAGGCTCACCTCGAACCTTGGGCAGGACAAGGCGTCATATTACACCATCGCCATACGCCACCGTCCTCTCATCTGTGTTCGCTGCGGAGCAAGCATCTGGCGCACGACTGCACACGACCCAATGACCATCCGGCAACTTGCATCAATTGCAAGGGTCCCCACCCAGAAAATAGCGTTTCGTATCCCGTCTTTAAACGGGAGGCACGAAATCAGAAGTCCCGCCTGATCCCGAGGACAGGCCCACCAAGGCTAGGCTAGCCCAATATCGTCGGAACCCTGTCCCGGCCACTCTCATGGCAAAGGTGAAGGCACCCAGCTAATCCCCAACCGGACTTCACAGGAAGCCCAGGAGAAGGAAGGCTGCACCTGTGAAACCACCATAACCTCCAGCTTTGTTGCAAAATAGTAATAACCTCCAGCTGGTAAAGTGTCAGAGGACCCCGAAAGGGAGCAGCTCGCCGCCCTTCTCATGCTGTTCGCGCAGCGTGTGAAGTAGTTGTCCTTCGGATCCTGACTATGAATCGCCAGCCTCTCATAGGCGCATCGCCGGTCCCTCTCCTGAGGGACGAAGGTGGTTCGAGCCTCGAGGCCGGCCAACCACAATGACCGGCTCATTGTGATGAGCCGCGTGGACAGCCACTTTAAGGAGCCCAGCGCTCCCCGACCCCAACAAGGGCGAGATGAAATCAGCAGCAACAGTTTTCTTCTGATTAATTTCGTTGCGGGTTCCAAGACAGTTTAATTTAGCAGTGGTGTACAGGAGTTACAGTGGTGGACGTATGGGCGGAATTCCACCCATTCCTTTTGGCTTCATCGTAATTGGGTAAAAGTATGTAAGTTTCCAAAATCAGTAATTATTGTTTATTTTTATGTGCTTCGTCATACTGAAAGACACGTTGTGACAGTAAATAAAATACGCACAAACATAATTGTATTCTGATTAATGATTGTAATGAAAAAAGGGTAATTATAAAAATGAGGAAAATCATACCATAAATAATGTCCTTTGAAGTCAGCACGAACGCAGCCGATGAGGGCTACGGTGAAATATCGTGTCTATAATTGATTAGGACAATGTTTGGTTTTCATGTTATATGATTTATAAATAAACTGGTTGTTTCAGCACTTATAAATATACATACATGTCATACATACTTATATAACAGCATTCCTTGAAATACAATTAAAGACCTCGTATATATAGATTTGATTCCCGAGTCGGACCTAATCTTTGTGTGATTTGTTTATTTGGTGTATCGGAGTTTAGGTATTAACTATGTATAATAATATATATTTAAATAAAAAAGGATATGTATGTATTTATATCAGTCAAAGAGTACCAGGGTACAAGCTTTATTTTATTGTTATTTAATTCCAACGAAATTTCTCCAAGGCACTTTGCTAGAGTTTGTTTTATTCCTAAAGTCCTTGAGCAACAATACTTTTCTGATAACCAGAACTCATTATCTCAATATCGCAAACATGTCTTCCTTAAAATTTTATCAATATACAAACGACTGCAACTATATTCTTATCTCTGACTACTTAGGTACTGGTGGAAGACTAGCATTTTTTATTTTTTTTTATTGAATAGTGGGCAAACGAGCAGACGCATCACCTGATGGTAAGCGATTACCGCCGCCCATGGACACCCGCAACACCAAAGGCGTCACAAGTGCGTTGCCGACCTTTGGGGGATGGGAAAGGAGATGGGGGGAGGGGTTGGGGTATGGCCCTCCGGTATCCTCACTCACTCGGTGAAACACAGCGCAAACGCTATTTCACACCGGTTTTCTGTGAGGCCGTGGTATCACTCCGGTCGAGCTGACCCATTCATGCCGAAGCATAGCTCTCCCACGGTAAAAATTCATCTTTTACATTAACATATTGCAAAATTAATATTTTGATTTGATTAATCTGAAATAAATCTTCATATTTATTTTAGTTTAATCAAATCAAACCGTTAATTGCACAAATATGAAACTTATCCCCCAAGAAGTTATGAGTGTTATGGTGGTTTTATTATATTTCGTTTGTTAAACCGGTATTCACCTATGTACGAGTACTATGAAGTAAATTATTAGTTGGTAATATGCAAGAAACACATTATATCTTGCAGATGCGATATTTTTTTTAAGTCTACATTAAAGTACAGAGGTCAGATGTTTTTTGATTTGATTTAATTTTATGAATGTAATGATGTTTTCTTGTCAAGGTAAAATGGTCTTTAACTGTACAACATAATTTATATTGATCTATAAATTGAACAAGACTACAAAACAAACCAAATCTTCAATTGAGGATCTTCTAGTAGTTATAGATACTACATACGAGTACTTCTTTGCGCCATACTCATTCGGAGTAACCTTATCAGTGATAAGATGGATAAAAAATCGTGCAAACCGAAGTGGCAACTGTCAACCTTGTCAACTTTTTGTCAGGCACAGGAAACAAAAGTCTGTTTCCTATTCTGCCTCAAAACCACGACGAATTAAAAAGGAAATCATTATTTACTTTTGATCACTTTTACATTCAAAGTAGCTATTGCCGGCGGCTAACGACAAAAAGTAATGTCCTTTTCCAAGATCCAATGTTTCTCTATACCGAAATTCATTCAGACAGACAGAGTTGCTTCCAATTTATGATATTGGTATGGATATTAATACAAAAGATCGTCATGCCGAATTATCTGTAAAGTTATTTGTACTTAATTTATAAAACAAGTCTTTTTTTAATTTTCTTGTGTCTATAAATAATATTTTAGTTACTACCCTAGAAATATATAAAAGGTTGGCTTTAAAAGTGAAACAATAAAGGAACAAGTTATTTTGTAGATAATATTCGTTGTTGGGCTAATATTTTCTGTATGAAAAACTGTAATAGGGTTTTTAAGCTGAAAGTAGGTAAGCATAACTATTTTTATTAGGACGTGTGAACACCTCTCCATTAAGTTATTCTTTGTGTACATGAATACATCCAGCGTCCGTCAACAGTCTTCAACAGTCCACCTGACATAGGCTTCTCCTTAGAACCGAGGTTTAGTGTATTGTTGGTATTTTTTTTTTTATTCTCAGTCTAACCGCCAACATAATTGGCGCCCTTATTAATCCTAGTACTCTTTATCACACCAGTTCTCGCTTGTATGCTTCTTGCACTGACACGCTACATTCCTCACATTCATCTTTTATTCTGGTGGGTGGGACTCCCTCTTAACGAACCTATTCTAAGATATCTACTATCATTCTTCTATCTTTATTTTTACATCTCAGGGGGAAATAATAGTATTTATTTTATTTATTACTATTTGTATTTGTATAGTAGGTATCGGGTGTGTTTTAATCTGAGTGATGAAACTATTTGATCAGTGGTTTGAATGTTTCCTTTCTCTGCCCTGTGAATAACCATAAGAAACATATACTTTTTCAATTACTGATAAGGAAAATGGTTCGTGCAAAGGCGAACTTAACCGATACTTGGGTTCTCTTTCAGCAATACAAATGTGTGAATAGAGGATATTGGTAAACAATTGATAAATTGTAGTAATATAAGTATGTTTTAATATAATTCTTCCCGTAATGTAAACATTAAAAGATCTTAATCATTCAAGGAGGATTGAAATATTCAATACCAAATATATTATTCATCTTTTGTCTTGATAGTTTTTCATTCTTCTATTTTATTTATGGCCATAGAGACATATCTCTATGGAAAAATCTAACCGTTACTATTTCTTTTTATATTTAATTTAAATTGTTTAGTTTGTAGTCTAATTAAATATTCAAAAAAATCGTAAAACATTAAAATGTATTCCAATGAATTTAGACCATACTTCATACAGATACGAAAAGAAGAGGAAAAAGGCGACAAATTTGCTAAAATGAACATGGAAGTAAAACACAGACTTGTCCCCGAGAAGATGAATCCTTTCGTCAGAAAATCAAGTTTCACACAAACCTATCCTACTACACTGAAGCCTGCAGCACCAAGAAAAGCGTGCTGCTATTATTGCTCCTGAAAAAATAGTAAACATGCAAGAAGACTTAGTCAATTCACTAAATAACACCAGAAAGCCAAGACACCTCGTAAATATGCTATGTATTTTTTGGGCCCGAAGTTTCGGAAGTGTACTGGGAACATACATGCAATTTGTGAGCCGCCGCAAAATATACAACAATTTTTACCTGATGTTTCTACAAAGCTATCGGTATTTATCATATTACTTGACAGTAGACTTCGTAGACACAGAAAGCCAAAAATCTAATATAAATGACAAAACTGATTTCGTTGATCAAATACAATTACTGAATAAAATTTCATGATTTTAACAAGTTTGTTTAGTTTTATAGTCGAGCACCGATCTATATATATATATACATACCTTCTAATCACACTACCGTAATTTTCCTATATCTTGTATAAAATGATTTATGCTATTTTAGATTTATGTCTGGTTTAGAAACCAAAATAATAAATGCCGTAACTATTATAAACCATTCATTTGATTCTGTCACGTTTCATCTTACATAATACTTATACATATAGGTATACATAAGTTCTTATAATTGATAAGGACTATACACGTTTTAATTCAGTCGATGACTCTAAAGCTGGCCACTAAACCAGATGGACGGGAAAACCCGTCCCGTCGGCCACACTCAGGGCGGCATGAGGCGCTGACAGGCGCGCCTTCGCCGCCCGGTTCGCCGGTGGCGGATCCGCTGCCTCCTTCTGCGAAATTACGTCTTCGCAGAAGATTGCGACCGCGGTAAAACTGTAATCGCTGTAATCTGTACGGCCATGGAGCGTATGATGTATAATTTGAAGTTATTGATATTTACTAACTTTCAAACATTCGTGTTTAATGTTCAAATTAATAAGATCAATTATTTATTTATTTTTTCATTGAATCTGACTGTATTAGTTATCGGCTCAATGGTGCACCGTCTTCATCAAAGAAATGGTGAGAAAGGAAGTTTTTCAACTTCATATATACCTATACTATCTCTAGATATCTATACTTTATTTATTAATTTTGTGCACAAATACGTGCATCGGCGGACTTAATGCCAAAGGTATTTTCTGCTTTTCGACCGATTGCAGAGAAAATATGAAGTAGGTGTACTTAATAGTAAAGTATTAAATTATAAACTATTTGACCTTCAATAAACATATACAATACATATACAATCGAATACGCATATATCATCACAGCCTCTTGTTTGTCCGTCTTCGGACGTAGGCCTCCTCTCCCAATTTCCACTTTTCGCGATCCCGTGCCATCGCCATCCAGTTCACTCCCGCTCGTTCCCGTATATCGTCGACCCATCTTTTTGGCGGTCTCCCCCTGCCTCGGGTGTTTGCTCGCGGTCTCCACTCAAGCACTCTTCGAGCCCACCGGCTGTACTCCAGTCTAGCAATGTGTCCTGCCCATCTCCATTTCCTGCGTTCTATTTCTTGTACGACATCTACGACTTTAGTCTTTTCTCTGATCCACTCGTTTCTCTTTCTGTGCATCAGAGTTATGCCCAGCATCGACCTCTCCATTGCCCTCTGCGCTACTCGTAGTTTCTCAGCAGACTTTTCGGTTAAAGTCGTAGTTTCCATGCCATATGTGAACACAGGCAGGACACATTGGTTAAATACACTGGTTTTTAGGTGCTGCGCGATTCTCTTAGAGCGAAAAATTTGGCTATTCGCTCCGAAAGCTGACCAAGCTTGTGCGATCCTTCTTTCCACTTCGGCCACCTGGTCTTCCAAATCCAAAGCTATCTTATGGCCAAGATAGATGTAGTGGTCGACTCTTTCAACTGGCAGATGGTGCCTATCTGCCTCAGGGATATTTGTGAGGATTTTAGTTTTTCGCTCGTTCATTTTCAGACCAATCTTTGTTGATTCTCTCCGTAGGTCTTCTATCATGGAAAGCATATCATCGACGCTATCAGCCACCAATGCGATGTCATCCGCGAATCTCAAGTTGTTGATCTCAACATGAAAACATATATACACACACATACAGACACAGTATAAATATGTCCACGCATACATATACCGCTATAGGTACTAGGAAATGGTCAAAGAGCTCGCCAGTTTCGCCAATTCATGGGTGAAGAGCTCCTTCACCCTCATCTTGAAAGAGAAATGACTTCTGGCCATCCTAACCTTGTTGTTGCTATATCTTCAACGTTGGCATGAGCGTACAGTTGCAGATCATCAGCATACAGATGATACGCACTACAAAGTTCAGGAGTTAAGAGATTAATAAACACAGAAAAGCAAAGGTGAGAGTATACCGGTCTGAGGGATACCAAAGTCGAGATCGGACCATATCGATCGATATCGATATCGATAGTAGAGATCGGTCATAAACCCGTACGGACTACTGGCGTCCCTGAAAATAAGATGAGAACCATTCCAGCGGTTCAGGTGAGATCATAAGATAGGAGAGGATGGACAGGCGAATATCGTCATTGACGGTGTTAAATGCATTTGGAAAGTCATCCAGAACTAAGATTGTTACTTTGTCATGTCACCAGTCACTTTGAGGATAGCATGGGTAGTGCTATAGCCATGCCTATAGCCAGATTGATATGGGCTTAATAAGTCATTTTTGTAAAAAGTCAGAGAGCTGCTTATGGACACAGGCTTCAAGAATTTTAGAAAGGAATAGAAGAAAAGAAAATATATATTTACATTGTGTCGTGAATAGGTCTTTTGCGATGTGGTCTGACAACCTGGTGAAGGTAGAAGGAAACGTTGTGAAGAGCCTTGAGGAAGGCCTGACACCAGCAAAGAACTTATATTATAAAATGCAAGTGTTACTATTTTGGGTTCGAATAAAGGTGCTTCTATGCACGTCTATTTTCGTTTGAGAACGAAGCGAGCGATATTTTTTGTTTTACCATATTTCACGCTCTCTGTTTCATCATTTAAACTCTATAAGAAAAGTAATTTGAAATGAACAGTCTTTGCGTACATTGAAATTCGGATAAGTGTTGGAAATTTTAGAAAATCCTAGGAAGAAAAACCTTGAATTTACAGCTCGAATAAGTTTGTATATATACCCAAGGATGATAAACGAAAGATAAGATATTTTACACCTAAAATATTTTCCTCAGAGAACTGTTGGTTATTGGTATTTATTTTAAACTAGTAGCCGACCCTAAAAAATCTTGGGAATAATAAAGTACTATTGTAAGTACAGTTTTGTATTCGCACTTTACCAAAATAACAAATAGATATATTGATTTTTTATGCAAATATGGTAAATATGAGAATAGGTCTTTAAGTGTTTTTCACCTCCTTACTTCTACATATCATGATTTGATTTCATTGATAAAATATATATGGTCAGAACAACGTTTATGGAGTCAACCAGTATTCATACAAATAAAACTTCAGAACCTCATGAAAATCATTGTTTTGCACATTTACTACAACTTGCAACTTTAACTACAGGCTTTTTTGTATTGAATTCTTGGCTGAGTTTCTGTACGAGTAGTTCATAATTTTCCTTTCGTTTTAAGACCTCACTGTTTTTCAATTGATTTAGAATTTTAGCTATTTTCGGTGACATTGTGGTACTGATCTTCTTTGGAGCAGCTTCTGATAATATATTGTTGAAATTGGACATGCGTCGCGCCTGCTATATATAACATAGTAATTACTATAAATTGGTTTAATGATAAATATTAAATATAGACTGTTCTGTAATTAATTTATCTAATAATCTATATTGCAGTGGCGTGCAAATGGAGAGGCCATGTCTGACAGTAAACTGCAATAGGTTTATAACCCCCGCGCGTTGACATTGGGATTGAACCTTGTCATAATAAGAGCCGCGTGACGTCATCCATCGCAAAATAGTAACGCTAGTAACACAATCTAAAAGTTTATTTTTAAGAAATTTAATTTGATAGTTTGATTGATTGATTTCAGTTGATAATGAACAAAAACTGAACTGTACTGACGGTTCACTGACGTCACCGCTCTTAGCTGTCAATCCCAATATCAACGCGCGGAGATAATATAATAATTATGAACTCAATCAGTGCAACTGGCTGCAATTTTGCCCTTGGCAATCAAAATTTTGATTTTTATATGTAACTTTCAGTACCTATTTGTAAAACTATTGTGTACTGATGAATAGATTTTAAGAAAGATAGTTGTACAAGATCGTTAAAGAGAAATAGTATAGTTCTCTTAGTATGGCGACGTGATATTTTTCACTCGAAATATGTATCTCCTTTTAGGCAAAATAACTTTTACAATCTTCTCTTTAGGATCTTCTTTTGAGCGGCGAGCTGCGCAAACTGAACACTGGAAAAAATATTCTGCTTGGATATTAACTTGTTTTAATAGTTAAATAAGTGTTAATACATAATTAAAGCACTTCTTAACTATTCTCTAGAAGCTTTTCTATAAAGCTGATTACAGAAAATACTTAAAATGTTTTCATTCCTGATGTTCATAAATCGTCTTCATATTTTACTTAAAAAAGACGTGGCATAATATTTTCGAGAATGTCTTACAAAAATATTATGTTAGGTATTTTTTTATTATCTTATTCTAAGCAATTTGGTAAAAATCTACCAGAGGTTTTTTACGCTGGTGGATGGGCTGGATCGCTTTTCGGCAAGGCGCCTGTATAATAAAAATATAGCTGATATTCTATCAATAAATCATATCTATTACATATCATTTATCTACATTAATTCTCCTTGCCCTGATCTTACTATAACATGAAGCAACCAAATTAAGTTAAGCAGATAAAGTATCACAAAAATATTTTCTAGCTAATGTACCTAATCTCTACAAGTACCTACATATTTATCTTAGACAGAAAGAATAATAAATTAAGTACACTTACAGCATTGCCGAGATAAATTAAATATAGTACAAAAGTTAATAGGTACAGTGAATGTTTTAGGAACAACATAATGTACTCGTATTTCGTGTCTATACAATGTACTCTTATATGGAAATATTGTCATTCAATTGATGAGTTGGCAGCCAAGTTGCAATAAAATTTCCTGTTTAAATTATAATGCATTGTGAAATTTACGACGGTATTATAATACCTATATAAAGCACAGATTGAATTTGAATTTATGTTATTTGATTATGTAAATTATCTTGGTCTGACTCGGTGTCCCGAAAAGTGCCGAAACTAGCCGAGGTTTGCTTCGGCGTTCTTAGGTTTGCCAGGGCTTCCGAAGACTGCCGAGATATGCCGAGTTGTATTTTGACATACAATAGTGTGCCGATAGTGGGGATTAGGTCTTTTTTTATTCATTTGTTTCTAAGGACGAGCATATGTCCAGTAGTGATCTAATAAAACTTGTTTATGACAAATATTAAACACCACCTTTTACGTGACTTTAAGGTTGTGGTTCACAGTCAACCATATTAGTCATATTCACTGCAGATGGTAACCGTTAGTCCTATTAGTACAGCGTGCACCTTCTTCTCTATAAGCCTGTTCGTGAATCTGGAATATACAATAAGCCATTGAGATATACCTATAGAGGCGCAAACTTCACTAACATACGTCGCAAACAATGTAACAACTTTGAACTATTACGATGTAGCTTTGAAACCATTAAGCACTTGAGAGTTTTTGTCTTTGATTAGGTACCCAGATAGTGATAATGCATGATAGGAATAATGAATCTATAGGTAACAGAACATTAAAATTTTTAATAAAAACATGGGCGATAAAATGTTTGTTTTTCGAAAGACGGTCCCCATTTTATTTTATTTATTTATTTTATTTTACAATTATAGGAAAACTTACAGCTTAATGGTTATATTATACAAACTTAATACGAAAAAGAAGGCCAATTACAAGTTTTCACAGTTAACAGAATAAATAAGTGGAAATACATATAAATACACATTCACATGACAACACAGACACAAGCAAGAAAGACACTATCGATAAACAGACACCGTTACTCCTGGTTACAAGAAGCGAAGAAGGAGTCAGTCAGGGTTTTCCTGAGCTGGTTGGTTGCACAAATAAGTCCATATCAGCACTCGGGCATGACGCATTGAACATTTTCATTTCATGTCATCCAAATTTAATCTTGAAGACTCAAAGACTTAGAGAAGAATTGATTAACTGATTGCCATTTCATCGAAAGAAAAATAAATACATGCAAGTTATTGGTATAAAAAAAAGCTTCTATAAAAGTTTAAAAAAAATATTTATTTATTTTCATATCCTTCGAATAAACTAAAATGTATGTACTTCAAAACAGCCCTAGTATAGCGTGCCCAAAAAGAGTAGGTATGGTAAAAATGAGGGCGTTTATTTTGCAGGTAAAAGTAAAATACCATCACGATGAAAAATAAGCTACTCGTAGGTGACAAATAAAGCAGTGTTGCCACCAATAATATATTTTAGTTTCAATATAGAATCCCATCAATATAGAAAAAGATCATTATATGTAAGATGTTCTATAAACTGGATAATCCTACAATGGTCAAATAAAATGAACATGATTAATATTGGCCTAAAAATTCTATTTGTTATCTAATAATAAAGATTTTTATGATCCAACGTTTACTTTCGTGGACAAGGTTTCTACGAAAACGCCCGCTTCGATGGCCGTGATGCTGTGCTTGTGGTTGTTTTGGGGGTTGTTGTAGTCAAATAGTAATATTTAGTAATGTCATGGTAAAACCAGTTAAACGGTGGTATATCTGGGTATAAATCTAGAAACCCTTTCAGTGCTTGTTTCGGTAACTCTTTTATTATTACGCTGAGAGGCACCTGAAAATGAAAATATTTAGGTTGTTGAATAGTACTTCTGTACTCTCAGTTGATCAATTTGTCTATTACAAGGTGAAGGAGCATTTCATTCACTGGGCGAGACACAGGGTTAATGTCAGGGCGAATGTTTATTTTCAATTACCAAATAGTTACAAAAAATAAAATCAATGTTTTCAGAATCCACCTACGAGTCTTTATAAGGGATAGTTTTAACTGTTAAATATAGAATAATATTCTAATGCTTTACAAATAGGTACATACCGGTGTAGACGGAGTTACATTCTGAGGTGATGAAACTGAGCGGCGCGCCTGTGTATTAAACAAACGCTGGTCAGTTTTTGGGTACTAATTTTAAATATCTTACGCCTACTGTGTGTTTTTATTTAATAAAAATATATAGAAATATCCCATCGGTCCCTATATTAGACTTGTAATTAGCAATAAGATGATTTAGTTGTACTTATATATTAATGTTATATGTCTGTAAGTTTTTCCAAGAATAAATAAATAAATAAAATAATAACTATATTCTAAGGGCATTAAGAACTTAGAGATTTCGATAGTAATACAGCACTATTTAAATTAGTTCACTTACTCGATAATACCGTGGCGTATGCTGTTGAGCATTATTGAAATCATGAATACAATAAATATACAGTAAAATTATGGTGTATAGAAGCCTAGTCAACCGCATTTTATACAATACTTCATAGAAAAGTACTCAACATTTCAGGCGATAAAACTGTGTATGCCTACACAAATAATACATTTAGATATTTTACAATGAAAATGACTTTATAATCGTCAAAGTTGTTTTTCAAAACTCAGTTAGTGCCTATGACAGTGTCTTTATTTCGCGGTTATCTTCATTATATGCATTTAACTGGACTACCACTGCAACTAAACGAATACTGCTCTTTAGAACTAAGGTTTTCGCCGACTATTTCTACCACTTCAGCCTATTGCCGTTCTACTATTTACTCTTTCTATTTCGCTATAATTTTTGGGCAACTGCTGAAGAAGCCCAAAACCCTTTGAAGAATGAAATATGATATGCTGTTTCTTTCCAAACTAGGCAAAATCGATACTATAGTAACCAGACTGCTAAAAAAACTTGTTCTAATTCGTAATAATGTTATAAATATGAAACTTTGTGTTTTGTTACTTTATCTTTCACGCAAAAATTATTAATCAGATTTAGATGGAACTTTACACTAATTTAGCTCTAACATTATAAAAATACACAAGTTACTTTACCGTGATAACAGACATACAAACGGGCGGAGCGGTTATCTGTAAAATCTAGTATGTCTATAAACACACTTTGGCTTTACCCGCGGCTCCGTCCGCATTTATTTTCGCGGTGAAGAGTAGCCTATGTTCTTTCTCAAGACTTAAAGTATCTTCATGCCAAATTTTATAGAAATCAATCCGCCCCCGGGTATGTCGGAGATTGGGGTAAAGAGTGGCTAATGTCCTTCGTCAAGACTCAAAGTATCTCCATGCTAAATTCCATTAAAATCGGTGTAGCGATTTAGCTTTGAAAGCTTAACAGACAGACAGAGATCTTTTCGAATTTATGATATTGATAAGAATACGGATTATTTATTAGATATCTAATCTAATTTTGTTTTTAATAGGTTTATACAGCACACTGATTTTGTGAACACCTGTGTGCCTTATCACGGTTTCCAGTCTAACAATTGTCGGCTCCAGCAACCATCAGTCTGTCTGGAGACATGACCGGCGCATATCCACTACCGCGTGCTGATTTTTCGTGCGATATCGGTTACTTCAGTTCTTTGTCGAAATTTCTCATTACGAATACTATCGACCAGAGATACACCAAGCATCGCCGCTCCATCGTAAGCTAAGCATCTTCAAACGTGGACCAGTACAACGGTGAGGACTCTCAACGTTTCAACTCCGCATGTCATTATAAGTAAGACGGACGCACTAAATAAAATTTGTTTAATTTTTAAGCCAGTGCGGAAATGTAAATAAAATTGTTTCATCGATCGATCATCGAAGAGGTAGGTATGTCAGTTTTCTATGCCTATCATGCTGTCAGATGGGGTTTAATGTTAATTAAGTTAAACAAGGAATAATAGTCTGGTCTTCATGTCCCTGTCAATTAACTTTGATAGAAAACAATACACCAGACCAGAAATTCAATCGCTCACATTCAAAGACTCATATTTCGTAATGTTGACAAGAAAAATAATAAAAGGATTATTAATAAAACATATTCAGCTAATTCTTTATTCTTATATCTTTTAGTTTCTATGCAACATTGAACGTAATTAATGCATGCCTTCGATAGTGTAAGGTATGCAAGTTGTGAACTGTCGTAACCTAAACATGGTGTTGTTTGGAGGATTCAAACAGGTGGCTATACATTCGTTACGTGTCTCAAAATTGTTCTGGTTGCCACCGCAACCTGAGTACAGTCGACGCTTGCAAGTCCTGGAAACGTTCATGAATTATTAGTAACTAGCTAAAGTTACGAAGTTGGAAGCGTAACAATTGGCGGTCTTATCGCTCACGGTGATTTCTTCCAGACAACCTTAGTATGGATATCGGGTGTTTATGATTTTTAAGCCAGTATATACACTAGTAACACACCATCAAGTAAATATGTATTAAAAAAAAAATAGAAAAATGCATATACAGGGTCTGTCGTAAATAATGGATAAGTCGTAAACTGGAGTTGGTCCGGCTATGAGACTATTAGAAAATCGTATCTTTTTGCCAGGGTTTCTAACCGTATGGAAATGGCGTAGACTTTTATGTTTTTTTAAAATTTCGCTACTCTTTGCATTCATTCCGTTGCCATTTCGTTAAATTTAGGTATTTCTGTGTCATTTTTTTTGTATTATAGTCTTGAAGATGTGTATTATTTAGTTTTAGTACTGTTTTAGGCGTTTTTAACGTTGGTCATTTTCAAAATTGTCATTTTAAGATTTTTTATGTTTTTGTTTTACTTAGGGTCAACTTTTGATCATTTACTGTGTAAAAAAAAAGTACGGCGCTATAGCTGCCCATGATCTTAATAAATTATCTAGTATGTGTAGATTCTAAAAAGGTATAACAATGCATACTTCACAAGTAATATTAAGCTACATGAGCGAGATCAATATCAAGGTGAGAAAATATTTTTTTCATGTAATGTTGTAAATGGTTATAAAACTTCGTCATAATGATTTATTTCTGCCAAGATTCTTTACACAAACACTATGGGGTCACTATTAAGGATATTCAAAAGAAAACTAGGTTGTTTTAGTACGTAAAAATATTTATTCAACAACTTAAACTAAATGTTCGAAGTGTCCTCCGCCGGCAGCTATGCACGCTCTACATCGCCTAATAAACGATCGCTTAATCCGGCGCATATAACCGGCTTCTTCAATTTTTCTCGCTGCTACTTGAATGCGCGCACGCAACTCTTCTACAGAACTTATTGTTTCACTGTATACTTTTTCTTTTATACAGCCCCAGTAAAAGAAGTCCAAGGGGTTCAGGTCTGGCGAACGTGGAGGCCATAAAATTGGCCCCAATCGCCCTATCCATCTATCTGGATAAGTATTATTTAAATGTTCCCTGACACGAACAGCGTAATTTGCTGGACACCCATCATTTTGTAGCCACATCTCATTTCTTATCTCTTGTGGGACGTCTTGCAGTAAACTAGGTAAAGTATTTGCTAAAAAATTCAAATACATATCCGCATTTAATATTGCCAAAATCACACTGAGAGATGTATCAGGAGTGCGCCCTAGCTAAACGCATGCTAACCTTTTCACACATCGTGAGTGTGAAAGGGACGGTGCATCATGCAGTGTGCCTAGTAACAATGTCCTTTTCACGCGGGGAGACCCTTTGTATTGCTGTCTTTGTTCATTTTTTTACCTGATGATCCTTTTTACGAATAAACTTGTAACATGTTTGTCGCATGTAACTATTAGAGCACATCAATTTTAAAATTAAACACCTTTATGAAATGAGGAGGCATGAAATTTTTTTGACAAAAAACTACCTAGTTTTCTTTGAATATCCTTAATAGTGGCCCCATAGTGTTTGTGTAAAGAATCTTGGCAGAAATAAATCATTATGACGAAGTTTTATAACCATTTACAACATTACATGAAAAAAATATTTTCTCACCTTGATATTGATCTCGCTCATGTAGCTTAATATTACTTGTGAAGTATGCATTGTTATACCTTTTTAGAATCTACACATACTAGATAATTTATTAAGATCATGGGCAGCTATAGCGCCGTACTTTTTTTTTACACAGTAAATGATCAAAAGTTGACCCTAAGTAAAACAAAAACATAAAAAATCTTAAAATGACAATTTTGAAAATGACCAACGTTAAAAACGCCTAAAACAGTACTAAAACTAAATAATACACATCTTCAAGACTATAATACAAAAATATGACACAGAAATACCTAAATTTAACGAAATGGCAACGGAATGAATGCAAAGAGTAGCGAAATTTTGAAAAAACATAAAAGTCTACGCCATTTCCATACGGTTAGAAACCCTGGCAAAAAGATACGATTTTCTAATAGTCTCATAGCCGGACCAACTCCAGTTTACGACTTATCCATTATTTACGACAGACCCTGTATATATATAACCTACACATAAACAAACATACGTATAAATATCAGACTACAATTTATATTATAAATAATGAACCAAAATTATTCATAACGACAAATAGTATTTCTTTACCGAAATGTGGTGGGTACACAAAGTGTTATTCTAAATGTTTTTGTGACCGATTCATGTAGGCATATTTATAAAATCCCCCATGCCACGGGAATATTCCTAGTGCGGGAACAGTATTTGGAAAATATATACTTTTGCAGATATTAGCCTTTGCCTTTAACCAGATTGTGGAAAACCGTTGTTGACAACAAACCGAATTTACGACAGCAAATAAAATTAGTTTTATACCAAATATTCTGAAAGATGTTTAAATTTCCCACAAAATAACACTCAATCAGTAGGTACTTGAACCTCTGGGTAGATGTTCCCAAAAAATAAAAGCCGTTTTGCTTTGTAAGTAATGTTTAAAAGAAGCAAAGTACATTTATTAACTACTCATGCGAAAATATGCGACGAATAATAAATTGGTTACCTACTTTTCTAATTTATCCCAAGCCCACCGGTTGTAATGTCCGAAACATGTTCCAAAGTCGAATGCAAGATCACAGAAATGAGGCCTCCGAGCTGTAATGCAAAACATATCATAATTAAGAGGATCATTCTCGTTTTCCTTTTAAAGGACTCAGTTTCCTTTTGTTTTTTAAATACTGATGTTTTATTACTGTTTATTTAGCTCGTAGATAATAAATAAGCACTTTGAAATACAACATCTGTAAAAAATTTAACTGCCTAGCTACCATGGTTCATGAGATACAGCCTGGTGACACGAGACAGACAGACGGACAGTGGAGTCTTAGTAATAGTGTGCCGTTTTTATCCTTTGGGTGCAGAATTTTAAAAACCATTGTTTTGAAAATCTACTGTTTTAAAAGGAGAAAACCGAACTCGTATGTATATTTACTAAAATATAAGCATGCGTTCACTTCTACATCAGCACCTTCAACAAGCAGCAAATGGACATGAGACAGTAGGTAGTTCATAAGAAGCAGCGTTCAAATTTATACAAAGTAAATGCGGTTATTAACAAGAAAATATAGTACAGACACTTACGTGACGTTAAATAAATGTTAATTTCCGTCGAAATTAGTGATCTTTGGACATAGGTAAATACGCCTATCCTTAAAAAGGAGATTTTTGCCAGACGGTTTAGTAGGAATCTATTAAACTTTGTCAAGATCTACAGGGAGGTTAGATGTTTCAAACATAGACTTATGAAACACCTTAACCTTAAAATAAAAAAAAAAAAATAGTACCTAAACATATTTACCTTTGGTTGATGTGGAATTAATATAGCAATAGTTCAAGCAAGAAGCCATATCTTCAAATCTGTTTCCATTGCCTTGACAACCCCCCCAAAAGAAACGATAGCACGTCCCTACTACTGCATCGAAGTAATATTGAATAATATCTGCTCTGCACGGTCCTGTGTCTGGCCTTAGGAAGCAAGATTTGTGCTGAGCTAAAAATTATAAAGAATTTACTTATTTTTTAATTAATTAGGTCAGTATGATTTAAATTTGCAGAGCCATGCCTTCTGAAATGATAGGCAATTATAAGAATAACATAATATATATACACATTTGTTTACATATCAAAAAGAAATTCGGCTGCACGAATGGCGTAGTGGTTCAAGCGGTTTTCTACGGCGTTGAGCTGTGTGTGTGGTGTGTGTGTGTGTGTGTGTGTGTGTGTGTGTGTGTGTGTGTGTGTGTGTGTGCGTGTGTAAATAAAGGGTCGACTTTATTTTTTAGCACATGTTATAAATATATTATACTAGCTGACCCTCGCAATCTCGTTTACGTCTATTATTGCCCGTAGCGTAATAATATTACCCCGTTTTTTAAACATTCTTCATTGGGGCTCCGCTCCTATTCGTCTTAGCGTGATGATATATATCCTATGGACTATACAACACTGAAAGAACTTTTCAAATGGGACCAGCGGTTCCTGAGATTAGCTCGTTCAAACAAACAAACAAACTCTTCAGTTTTATAACATTAGTATAGATGTTTAACAGATTGTGAAACCAATTTGTGCATTAAGAATCTCTCTGCATTAGTAGTCTGCATAGGTAGTAGGTACCCTACCTAGTGCAATCCACTGTTATGTCAGGACGTCAAACTCTATTACTATCTACTCAATCTATGCAAATAATCGTATTGTATTAAAAAAGAACCGATTAACGCTGCACTGCTGCGCCGTGCTGGTCCAATCCCTTTAGGATATATTATTTACTTACCTCTGAGCGTATTTCTGTCTAATTGTACACACAATCTCGTCGTGAGCTTTGCCATTAGGTCAGGACGCGGTTCAAAACTAGTGGGTTTTAAGTTTTTCGCCCCTTTTTTTCCTTGAATTACTATTATGACCAATAAAAAAAGAAATAAGTATTCGTAAATAAATAAATGGTTTTTTTTATAGAAAAACTTGCCAGGTACTGGTGGCATTATGGCAACATATAAAATGCCAATGTTTTTAATTTTAAAATCCTACGTAAGTAATGCGATAAATTTTTATTCCATTTTTATTGATTTGTAAACCTAATACTTCAATAAAAATGTTATGCCAATGACTCAATAGTTGTTATACCTTTACAATTTTTACTTATTCTCGAACAAGACGGGTAGGTCTTGTTATGACAACTCGACACTATCTTTGGAGAATCGTATTACGTCTTGTATGTGTGTAGTTTTAAATTGTTGGTAACGAATAAGATGCTGCTGGTACTAGTAGGTACCAGGACTAAGGACACAAGCGTAATAGTGACTACACCCGTGTCCTTTTACTATCAAACTAGCTGACCCACGCAACCTCGTTTGCGTCTTATAATGCCCGTAGCGTGAAAATTTTCTCCCGTTTTTGAAACATTCTTCATTGGTGCTCCGCTCCCATTAGTAGTAGCGTGATGATATATAGCCTATAGCCTTCCTCGATAAATGTACTATCCAACACCGAAAGAATTTTTCAAATCGGACTAGCGGTTTCTGAGATTAGCGCGTTCAAACAAACAAACAAACTCTTCAGCTTTATTATATTAGTATAATTATCTCCATGCCAAATTTTATCAAAATAGATTCAGCAGTTTAACCGTGAAAGTGTGACAGACAGAGTTACTTTCCAGTTTATATTTTTTTTTTTTTTTTTTATGAGCCCGTTGTGTCCCACTGCTGGGCAAAGGCCTCCCCTGCAACAAGCCACTTCTCTCTATTCAAAGCCAGCTCCGGCCAGTCTCTGCGATAGGCGTCAAGATCGTCGCGCCATCTTTTACGGGGTCTGCCTCGTCGTCGGCGTCCACCCTGAGGCACCCAGTGTTCGACGATCTTGGCCCACCGGTCCGGATTCATCCGACATACGTGTCCGGCCCAATCCCATTTCAATCTGGCAGTCTTTTTGCCCACATCTGCGACTTTAGTTTTGGATCGCAGCTCCGTGTTTCTAATACGATCCTGTCGCTTCACACCCAACATGCTACGTTCTATTGATCTTTGGCAAACCTTGAGCCTGGACTTCTGACCCTCTGTCAAAGACCAAGTTTGGGCGCCATATGTAAGGATGGGCAGGAGACACACGTCAAAGAGACGGCGTTTCAAAGAAATGGGAAGATCCCCTTTCAAATACTGTTTCATGGACCAGTAGCTCTTCCAGGCGTTATCGATTCGGCGATCGATTTCCTTTTCTTGCCTTTTTTTGAAGGACGCTAACTGGCCCAGGTACAAGTATTCTTCGACATATTGTATCTCCTGCCCGTCGACCTCCACCTTACATTTTCTACCGTTGGTCATAAGTTGGGTCTTAGATCGATTCATTTGAAGTCCAACCTCAAGGCTTGCCGTGCTTAGTTCTTGAAGCATTTTTTGCAGTTCTCCGGCCGTGGTTGCGAAAAGTACAATGTCGTCGGCAAAACGAAGATTTGTCAATCTTCGTTCACCAACGACATTGCCCCTCGTTTCCCACGAGACTGCTAGTTTTTTGAAGACTTCCTCCAGGGTGCTTGTAAAAAGTTTGGGCGATAGAGGGTCTCCCTGTTTCACACCTTTCTCTATTTTAAAAATCGGCCCCTGAGAGTGTAGTTGGATGGATGCAGTACTGTTATTATAGATCACCTCCAGAAGCTTGACGTAAGTCTCTTCGACACCTTGATTGCGAAGGGATGTAAAAATCGCAGAGTGATGGAGGCTGTCGAAAGCCTTAGAGTAATCTACATATCTTATATGATTAGTAAGGATATATTTAGTAGGCCAACTGCCGCGAGTACAGTAAACCTATTCTGAATTTGCCAGCATGGATTTTGTTTTATTAACGAAATTTGTCGCCTAACATTCACTTGTGTTACACAACTGTCACTAACTAACTAACTACATCATATCTTCAAAACTAAGATTAGGCTTAATCTGATGGCGATAAATTCCGACTTATTAGCGACCCTTACAGAAGAAATCAGATTTTCGATAGGGTCCCTAGTTGAGATCTAAATACCTAAGCATAGTCAAGCTGGGGAGTTTTTTTTGTCTATTGGGCAAACGAGCAGACTTATGGATTGGGGGTAAGCGATTACCGCCACCCATGGACACCAGCAACACCAGAGGCGTTACAAGTGCGTTGCCGGCCTTGTCAATTGGCTTCAGATTGGTCACTACGACAAATTCTAATATTTAGCGACAAATATCGAACGTTCTTTTTTTATAGAGGTTGATATAGAGAGGAGAGAGGTACAGAGTTAAATGTTACTCAAATCAATGATATTCGTTCGTATCTTCGTCGATTTTGTCTGTATATCTCGAAAGGAGTAAGTTTTCCTTGTTCTTGCAACAATTTTAAAAACAAAACACGCGGCTTTTATAAATTATTGTTACAAAAAAAATATTAAATAAAAGAAGTGTATATTTGACAGAGTTTATTAGGAAAAAATATCACACAGTTTTAACTCATGTAAACAAAATTAAGTGTTTAAGTAATTCATTAAACATGATTCACCTCCTTCTGTTAAACATAAACTTACTCATAACACAATGAATGTCATTGCTGTCAACAAGTTAATGTAGGTAAATAAATTTAGTAACTTAAAATTCCTTTATTACTTCGCCTGTTCAAATAACAATAAAATTTCTCAAAAAAAAAACATATAATTGATATAAATAAATTAAGAAGCGTATATTTTACAAAGTTATAAACTCAAACTCAAAGTTTAAGCCAAAGTAATTAAAAGTGTTTTAGTACTTTATCAAACATATTCAACATCTTTCTGTTAAACACAAATTTAATTTAAATTCGATCACAGCAACGATATTCAGCTTTGTTGAACATAAACAAATTTTGTTCACTAATACAATTAAAGTAAATAATGAACTAACGATTTGAGATTGGCCATAAAATGATCTATAGGTTACAACGAGATCATTACTACGATTGTAGAGGAATGATAGGTAAGTTAAATACCAACATTGAAATCGTAACTACTACCTAACACATAGACATGCATGTTCTACTAAAGTTTAATGATTCACAACATTTATCTTACTCTTACTTACATTTATAAATCAATGAGATCATAAACTTTGCGGTGCAAAATATAAGTAGACTTAGTAACTAAACAGCTTCAAAAGTGTTGTCAATCATAATAAAAAATTTAAAGGACTCAGTCCGAATTATTTCTCTTATAATTTTAGTACTTACATAACTATAAATATATAAAGTTAGACTTTTATAAAATATGATTTTTAAAATGGTAACTAAACACAACTCGTAACATAAAACAAATGTAAACTCAATATGTGAAATCGAAAAGTAAACTCCAATTAAGAAATCGAATTACATACGCAGAAAACTTTTAAATCCAGCGTACAAAGCTGCTAAAATATTATCATAGTAAAAATTCTTAAAACACGTGTGCGTAAACATACAATATGGAATGGAGATTACTGGAATGCATATAATATAAAAGAGAAAGAATTCCAAATGCTAATTAGAATCTAAACGACATCAATACTTTATCAGCTTTAGCCCAGAAGACACAATTTCTACAATAACCAGTGGGTTTAAACAATCGACCCCACAATATAAAATTTTGTAATACAACAGTATTCTCAAATATTCCAAATATTAACAATCTACAAAGAGCACTGTGGCTCTCATTTGGTTTAGTTATTTTGGGAAATGAGGCTTGTGGGCCCAAAGCTTCTAACTGCTATGTTAAATATAAAACACAGAATATCGGAATGTTAATATACACACATACTACAAACATGAATACATCTACTCACTACATTTAATATTATAGACAAAAAATGTTATGAAATTGAAGTTAGGTAGTCTTAAAAATGTCAGATATAAAGGGTTAATGGCAGGCAAGTGTGGGACTTTCGCCTTGACTACTTCATGATACGAATTATTATTCAATTCATTTGGCTCTTCATATCATCGACAATTATTGTAATTGCCAGTTTTATAAAACTTAGCCTATGGGCTGTATGATTTACAAAGAGTCCCACACTTGTTTAATCCTGTGTTATTAAAATCAAAATCAAAAACATACGAAGCCATAATAAAAAAAAAATACAGACCAATGATAAAGGTCTATGGATTAGCCCCCGTGGGGTTTTGGACCGCGACTCCTAGAGATTACCCATTGCCTTAAATTGGTCATAAACTATTACAAATCTACCGCGATACCTAACAAAAGCGTCGCTATTATAGGATTTCAATCACATTAAGGACCCTGCAAGGAGTAAGATTCCAAGTTCAGTCACCTTTCAGGTTTACATACTGATAGTTAGGGGATGCTTAGTAAGTACCCTGTAATTAATCATAGAAAGTGGGATAGTAAATAGGTATCAAAAAACTGCTACTTAATATAACTAGGAAATATGGCGGTATTCAAGAGTATATTTCAACACCTAGCTACATATTCTAATACAGTGAGTAATAGAAACTACTTTAAAAAATACATCAATATGTTTTGAAATACATAGACGGCAACACTTGAAAATGTAATACACATAAGTTAGAATTGTTTCGGTGGACGAAATTTTAATCCAGACAGAATTTTAGTTGAGCAGTGGGCTTTCAGACTCCGCTTGCATTTCCATTTGAAATTCAACTGGCTCAAAGGCCTCGAGCCTTACGTATTCAAGCGCCTCGAGAGTGCGATCGACAGCCTGCAAGCGCTTGAGTAGATTGTCAGTGGAGAGGATTAATACCTGTAATAAATAACAAATCATAAGAAAGCGGGTTACAGAACGGAGACAAAGTGAGTGAGATGTTAGAGCTGCGGGGCAAAGCTAGTCTACAAAAGTAGCCAAGTTACTCCCTATACCATCAATGGCACAACTGCCAATGAAAGTCCTATCAAAATCGGTCCAGCCGTTCTAGAGATTAGCCGGAACTAACAGACAGACAGACGGAAATTGTAAAATATATATATATATATATATATTTTGGTATATGTACCGTGTATTTTATACATACACCTAGCACTTTGTAAAAAGCGGTTATTGTAATACTACAAACAGACACTCCAATTTAATTTATTTGTATAGATGTATGGATAATAGCAGTTAATAGACAATTAGAACGCGGCTCAATTACAGGATTTATTTGCAGTTTTATAATATTGCGAAAGCACGGCATTATTGATGTAACTTGAAGGGGTATTCAAGAACAATAGTTCTACATTAAGGTCACTTGGAATCTTCGCTATATTATGATAAACAAGTATAATTAATTTGAGAGTTACTGTCATCATGCCTATTCCACTATCCAACTACAAAACTGTATTCGTTAATATGTGGTATGTATCTACTTTAATGATTATAAAGAAATAACTGACTGCCTCGTTGGCATAATGGTTAGCGTAAGCAACTGTTAATCAAGAGGTCTCGGGTTCGATTCCCGGGTCGGACTGCTGTTGGGTTTTTCTTACAAATTCTTAATAGCAACCCGGAGTATGAAATATGGCGGTATTTCCCGCCCGTGCCTCTGAGAGCACATTAAGCCGTCGGTCCCGGTTGTCATGAACATCAATAGCAAAGGTTATTGGGAAGTCAATGCCCTCAAATATACTGACAACTAGTTCAACCTTCGAATTCAGTTCACACTCAGAGTCCGATGCCAGTCGATCCGTGGAAAGACTGAACTAGTAGCAGGCCCCAAATAATCTTGGGAATAGTAAATGCTAGGTAGATAAATGAAAAAAAACACCGTACACAATACGTACCTTTATTTCAGCTCTCAGGGGTAACACCGCCACGAGCCACCAAAGCCAGTTGGGTCCATCTTCAGTTGTCCACCAATTCAAGCGTCTTAGCTCTCTTCGGTAATTTGGTTCTGGTCCAAAAGCGTTGGTTATGTCGTCCCTTAAGTCATCTGACAAATAGCTCAACCAGTTAGAGGCTTTCAACGCTAGCTTCGCGGCTTGCGCCCTAATTATTTGGGCTGACGTTAGACTTCGGACCTTTATATCCTCAACGCGCTGAATGCGAGCAACTTCACATCTATAAAAAAAACATTGCTTATTACTCGGTTATAAAAATTACTGTTCAAATTTATGGCTTAGTAAATTAAGTCCCAGTAAATAAATATTTCGGATTATAACACACAACGCCATCTACTTCCAAACTAAGCAGAACTTGCATTATGGATACTAGACAACTGATATAAATACATACCTAAAAACCTTTTATTTTTTGTAAATACATAGGTATATATTACACGTAGAAAACACCTAAACTACGTAACAAATATTTGCAGATCATATAAAAATTTGGTCCGACCCGGGAATCGAACCCGTGACCTCAAACTCAGCAGTCGCATACACTACCACTGCGCCACTGAGTAATCATAATAACTTCTCACACATGCAATCCCAAACTGGGGAACGCCTGTGGTACACATGGCACAAACCCTTTGTGTCATTCCCAAATTGTAGGTACGTCTGGATGTTAAAGCCCCCTGGATCCATATTACGGAAGTAGTCAATAATAAAAGAAAAAAGAAAAGTTAATGACTACTTTAGCCTTACCCATCCCTAACGCATCTCTCTATGACCTTGAACCGAGACTGGCCCACAGTAGATAGAATGGACCGGCCATCTTCGAACTGGACGCAATCAAGCACTTTCAAAATCTGTAACATATATAAACAACTTTGTGTATAGTTTCCCTGTATATTATATAGATTACACATATTTCTTAGTTGAAGTTGAAAGTCAGTATAGTACCACATAACCCCGTATAAGCTATTAAGTACAACATTGTACTCGTATTATTAATGCTAACAATTTTTATCACTCGTCACACATTCAATGATCTGCTATAACTTATATAGTTTTGTAAACATTAGCATCAACCATCAATAAAATTATTATCCTATGTACTCAGACCATTATATTTGTTAAAATTTAGAGTGCAAAGTTTTTAACTCTAACCTATCTTGTTTAATTACATAATTGCGTTAATTATAATCTATTATAATAAAATGTAACGCATCGATCACAAAAGGGCGATGACAAACATCATATAAATATTTATGCCCATAATATATTTAATAAGTTAAGAAATCTATACGAATATTATAAAGCTGAAGAGTTTGTTTGTTTGACCGCGCTAATCTCAGGAACTGCTGGTCAGATTTGAAAAATTCTTTCAGTGTTGGATAGTCCATTTATCGAGGAAGGATATAAACTATATATCTTCACGCTAATACTAATAGGAGTGGAGCACCAATGAAGAATGTTTCGAAAACGGGGGAAAATTTTCATGCTACGGGCAATAGAAGATGCAAACAAGATTGCGTGGGTCAGCTAGTAGGTTATAAAATATCCAATACTTACCGTTCCGTAGTCAGCGTACTTTTTTTCGCTGTCCATAGCAATCATGCCGAAGGTACGGGTCTCCGATTCCAATACGCGACGAATCATCAGCCAGTAGCGAGGATCAAAGATGAATAAGGGGCATGGAATACTAGACAAACGAAAACTATTTAGTATTAAATCAAATTATAATAACATTATAATAACAATACGTGTGTTTGTTTTTTTTTTTTTTTTTAAAGACGACTCCCACATTAGGAATAAACATCCTGTGTCGTGGGGGACTTTACAAACATACATGAAACGGACACAAAGAACATCCAGACTCGGGACAACAATTCGTGGATCACACAAAGTGTTGTGCCGCGTGGGATTTGAACCCAAGACACTTGGCGCAGTAACAAGCGGCATGGCGACCGCTGAAACCACTCGGCCAACCGTGCAGTCAAGTTTGTGGCAGAATAATACAGATTATATGAGCTTTAGTTTACAAGTCTATTAGTAAATGACCTGCATTGGAAAACTTAGTTTTATAATTGCTTATTTAAAAAAAATATATAGATCGTTTTAATAGGAAATTAAACGATTGTTGTTGTTTAATCAAAATAAATAATAAAGGAGGCAATGACGCTTACCCAACTAGAAATTGAGTGTGGCATGCCAAAGAATCAGTTCGGGCCGAACTTGGCTTTGGCTTGGCTTTCCTAACTTAGGCCTGCCTACTTCGTACTTAATTAAATTCATATTCGGAAAGCAAAATGGTGGTACAGCCGAAGTTCAGTATACCGTAGTGTAATCGAAGCTGTACCAAAGTTTGACATGCTAAACCCGATCCTAACTAGGAAATGTGATATTGCCTTAATTTGGCATGCAGTATTAACTTGTGACCTTGTGACTTGTGAGTTTGTTTCTAACTTGGCTTTCTGTTTAGGGAAACAGAAAGCCAAGTTAGAAACAAACTCGCAACTGCGTTACTTTCGATATAACGGCGTAATTCGGCCCAAGTTCGTAATGAGGCATGCCAAGTTTGCGCCTAATCACAGCCGCACTAACATTTCTGGTCGCGTACATACTGTCAGTTAATAAATTTAAACAATAACTTACGATGGAAATGCAACTGTGCACACGAATATAGGAATAAGATCGTGTTCCACTGATCTTGGTTTTTTAAGAATATCAATTGAAGCCAGTGCTGCGTGCACGAAGATGGTGTCTTTAGTCTAAAAAAAAACATAAATAAACAACTTACTTTGTGCTCATAATAATCATAATTTATGTTGTTTAGTTATCACACTAATATTATAAAGATGAGAGTAAGTTTGTTTGTTACCTTTTCATGTGAAAACTATTTACTACTAAACTTACCGTTGGAGAGCTATGCTTCGGCATGAATGGGTCGGCTCGACCGGAGTGATACCACGGCCTCACAGAAAACCGGTGTGAAATAGCGTTTGCGCTGTGTTTCACCGAGTGAGTGAGGATACCGGAGGCCCATATCCCAACCCCTCCCCCATCCCCTTTCCCATCCCCCAAAGGTCGGCAACGCACTAGTGACGCCTTTAGTGTTGCAGGTGTCCATGGGCGGCGGTAATCGCTTTCCATCAGGCGATACGTCTGCTCGTTTGCACATTATTCAATAAAAAGAAAAAAAATCAACCAATCATCATGAAACTTTGTACACATATTCTTGGAGGTATTAGAAGTAACATAGAATATATTTTTAATAAATGCTAGCAAAGCCGCAGGCTAAAGCTAGTATTAAACATTCATCATAATAATTTTTACATATTTATTTTATTTTTAAGACAAGTACACGACGTCGTAAATTGAGTTTAAATTATGTGTTTTTTTATATCTCATGTTACAGTCAACGAACTGAGTAGTTATAGTGTTTAAAAATATCTAAATTTCATTTTGGATGATTATCTGTTAGGTTAATGTACGAGTAATTTTCATGAAGTTTGTAAACGACAGTTTTTTATTTATTTAAAATATACGGTTTCTCTCACATAGCCCTTTATCAAGGATCTGCTATAACGAGTTTTATAAGGATCAATGTGTGCTTGTTCTTCTCAAAGTGTTATACTTACCATGGAAGAGTATTCGTAAAATATCTGATAGTTTTAAGGACAGACAAACAGATCATTCTAAAACTGTATTCTTTACAAACAAGAACTGCTTCACACAATAGCAGCGGGTCCTACTTTGGGTGAATGTTGAGTAACATGTGTTTCAAAATGAGATTGAAATAGTTTGAACAATATTAACTCAGCCGTGAACCTACTTATTACATGTGTTTAACTAACAATTAGTTAAATACCTGCATTTCATCTTCACTTTTCAAGTTCTATTTACCACTAGTTGCGTTTATTTAAAAATTAGTAAATATTTGAATAAGTTTATTGACATACATATAAAAATGCTACTATCTACACATGTGCTAGTAATATTATTTGCCATACCATCAGGGATAATTCAATTTATGTTTACAAATAAATTTAGAAATGTATTTAAGTATTATTAATGGTGTTTAACAATAGACACAATAACAATTAAATTACCTCGTTTAATTTAAAATCGCCCAAGGCCCTCAGGCATAACGGGCACCTTCGCCTATAATCCAGTGTTTTCTCAAGGCAAGTTCTGCAGAACATGTGACCACATGGCGATGTCACAGGTTTGTTCAAGACTTCGCAGCACAAAATGCACTCCATGTCGCGAGTAGATACCCATTTCATAGAAGTTTGTTGACGCAGTAGGAGGTTGAGCTGTCGATTCAAACTCCTATAGTTTTGGTTTTTGCTCAATACCATTATTACCTAAAACAAATAATGAAATTTTATATTTATATTTCCCAGCGATCATCATCTTCTTCTTATTCGCAAGATTAATAGGAGTAGCCCTACGTTCAACCAGTTTTACCTGAATAACAGTTTTTCTAATGAGCGACTTTTATCGGACCTCCGCATTTGTTGAAGCCATAAAAACTCAACTACTTCCAAGTAAACACACGCGTTAACGCACACATATTTGCATATGTGTGTGCGTTAACGCGTGTGTTTACTTGTAATATTATATATATAATAATCGTATCATATAATATATTAACGATAAGTAGCGTAGTTTGGCAACAAACTCGTTAATATCATACAAGTTGTCGTGCAGTATATTTGCCTACACAATGCCGTCTTGTGCAATCACAACTGTAAAAACTACACAAAAGTGAACAAAAAGTCTGAAGGAATAATATTTTGAGAGAGTGTTGCCCGGAGTTCGTATTCCTATTAGCCAATAAAAATGTGTAAGTAGGTAGGTAAATTCATAACCAAATAATGAATTAGAGAGTGACATATAAGTATTACTTTATTTTTTTAATAACGTACTTTTATAGTGTTTCTAAAATTACATAAATAAAAAAACAAAAATTTAATATTTATAATTATTATTATTAATTTAACGTATACTGTCACTTTCGGACTTCGGGATACTTTTCGTGCTAATTCATTACAATAGAATTAAAACCATCCATATATTATTACAATGGATTATCAGGGTACCTAGATATATATTAACTAGGCGGCAGAAAAAGTGATCCAAGATGAAGAGTTATATATAAAAGTAACTTTTTTACAATGTGGTTATTATAATTATTATGCGTTAAAGGTTTATAACGTAACTTTAGTTATACCTTTTTTTTATATTGCTCCAATTACGAATCATCTACAGGGCGCCATATCGGATTCACGACACCTCATTTGTTATGCTATGATATGTGGTTTAAAAGTTCTCATAACTTCTAAACGAACATAAATACATACGAGTCAAAATCATAAAACACAATACAACAATCTTCAAATAACCTTAAAGTTTTTTTTCATTTAATTTCCAGGGAGATTTTTTTTAAAATTGGCAACACTTATGTCACTTACACATATTTAAAAAAAAATGCTTCTCTTTCTTATTCTACGTGCGTTATCTACCAACAGGAGTCCGACCTGGGCATCGAACCCGAGACCTCTTGATCGGCAGTCACGCGATCCGCTAGACCACCAAGTAAGTAGTAAGTATTGCCCAGTAATCATAACAACAAAATATTAAAAAAAAGATTTCTTTAAATTTTAATAACAATGATTCCTAAACTTCTTCTTGAAGTGTTATTGAGATAAAGAAACTACCTGTCAAATTTCAGTATTGATAGTGGCTTCTTATATTTAATTTACTGACTGACTGCACGGTTGGCCTAGTGGTTTAAGCGGTCACTACGCCGCTTCCTACAGCGCCAAGTGCCGTGGGTTCAAATCCCACGTGGGACATCACTTTGTGTGATCCACAAAATGTTGTCCTGAGTCTGGGTGTTCTTTGTGTCCGTTACATGTATGTTTGTAAAGTCCCCCGCGACACAAGATGTATATTCCTAATGCGGGAGTTGTATTTTTTCAAAAAAAAAAAATATCTGTTTCTTTCATACAGAAATCCCGGGCGAAGATCCGTGTTAATATCATCTAACCATGACTGACCATGATTTTTTTTGGTAAGAATCTAAACCCTTATTCTCGACGTACAACTCTGCCTGGCCAAAAACGACTGAGCATATTTACCAGATATTTAAGATATATTATGATATGTACATGTATTCCAGATAAAGTCTTAACAACCACAAACCTTAGCAAGCAGTGGTCGTGCTACGTGCAACTCTGTGTCGTAGGCAGCTCCTGCAATAGCCAAGTGCGGGGCCGCGTCCCTGAAGTTACCACTCCGAAGAAGGTTTAAAGCATGGGCGAATCTTGCCTAAACGACAAAAAAAATAATGATTAAATATTATAACAATATTGGACAATAGCAAAATAAAATTAAAAACAATCGCAGAGCTGTACGAGAACTAAGCGATGATGTCATTTCAACTGTATCTTATTTACTATTAGAATGTTTAATAATACAGCGAGGTCATTGCACCCATCACACGAACGTTCTTTTTAAGATTCTCATTATGATCTGTTAACATTATGACATTGACGTACATTCGTTACGATGTGAATAACTAATTATATTATCGGTGTCAGTGCACGTGTCCGTCAACAAACATGTTTACATCAAATATGATGGTTCTAAAATATATATTGTTTACCCGAGCAGACATGGGAATGGTATGCTGATATTCGTTGGCGGAAGTTGGGAACCGCCTGATACGCTTGGTACGCCTAGGCCGTGTAGTGCCCGGTCCGGTCAATAAACGTGCTGCTTTCCCTGTGGACAACAGATAACTTATTATCATTTTCGCAATTTGTATACCTACTGTTTAGTCATACACTTAAAGTATCTAAAAGTAACTTATATAAAATTAATTTTCCTGTTAATTACATAAATCTAAAAGAGTTTCAAAACGCCTTGTTTTGAAACTCTTTTACGTCCCCCGTTATGTGACAGAACTTTACAAAGAAGCCCAATAACGTTTCTTGTGACATTTTGTCCACGACGCGATATAATACAAAATTATATAACCAGCAATCGAGTCAGAGTTTGTGTTACGTTACGTAATATTGGTGTAAGTTACGAGCGCGCAGCGAGTTGCTGCTGGATCCAGATTCAAATCGAGTCAAGGTTGCGATCGGTGCAATAGTACACTTACGAATGTATGAAATCGCCGTAACAATTTATTGCTTAACTGTTGACGCAATAATCACTTAAAAAACTAGTCTACTTGCTAATGATCCGTGGTGTTACAAATTTAAATGCAAAAACTTTTGATTTCATGGCAAAATAATCGTGACTTTGGGACACGTTGCTATTGCTACAATAGTGTTTCTTAATACGTCTCTAGATATTGAACGGTGTGTGTTATGTAAGTCGCTTGCGGCTCATGCATTGCATAAACTTCAGCTTCACAATGGTATCATTCAAGTTCGCCGTTGCGAGAGCTGACTGCGACCTTTCATGATCAAACCTTTATTACGCGAATATTGTTACGTATTTTTTTTTTGTAATTATGTAATAGGAATTATCTAAAACTGTTATGGGAAGAGTTACGATAGAACTCTTAAGTAACAAATGTGTAAACCGCGTTTAGTCAACATAACTCATAACTTTAAAAATATAGACATAGCTGTTATATATCATTAATTTTTATATCATATAAGGTTTTGATACAAAGAATATAAAAATATTGGATGATGATATCGGCATTACAAGATCGGCAACTCGTAAAAACCCGTGTTTTAGTATTTAGGACTAGTCCAAGTCCTGGTTCCCGTAAGCGCAATAATTTTGGTATAGTTTTGTCAGTGAGAAAGTAAATTGAATTTGAAAACATACATAACATTGATGAAATTACATTTTTATCCTCAATAGGATTTTTCATTTATTAGTCTTTTATATTTAGTATTGTTTATTTGCAATTATGATAGTAGTGTAATTTTGATTACATTAAAATTATACAACATTCATAGCTACACTTAGAGAAATAATGCGTGCCTATTTAGTTGATGGAAAATGAGTATTATGGTTAATCAATCATATTTAACACCTAAAAAACCTCATATATTAGGGAGTTCAAGATAGTTGATTTGTCATAAAATAAAAACAGCAAAATCGAACGACGGAAATTGCAAAAAAATACCTACAATTTTTGAGACACGAATAACCCTTGCTTTCTGAAGCCTTAGTAGAATATGGCGAGTGCTATGTAAATATAACTCTATTGTAAATTTATTTTTATGCTATTTAAAGAATTAAGCTATTCTTGTAACAAAACCCTTTTGTCTTGCATTTGATAGGGCTTCAGAAACTTATATAATATATCAATACAGATAAACAGTTACGTGACTTATCGGGAGTGGGTATTAGACGGCATGAATGAGTTCATTACAGTTACATAATTGATTATATTTTCAGATAACAATATCTACAACAGTTATTGAAATGTATGGTTATCTTATCGCTGTTATTAAAACAAACAAGTATTTGTGGATTAATTAATTATTTGATTAAGGGATGTAAAATGAACGGTCTCGGATGTTATCTTACGTAATAATAGCTAAGCTAATTAGTATGTGTTTACACAATGTCTACGATATCTACGTGTAACTGAGAGTGCCCCGTGCAAGTTTCAAGGTCGATGCTCTCTCTGGAAGTACTTAGAAGACCTACAATTAGTTGCTAGGTCGTTATACTTCTCTTAAGAACGCGGGGTTAACCATAAACAAAGATCTCGTTTTTTTTTTTATTTAAACAGGAATGCCTAATTGGGAAAACCTAAAGTTGATAAAGATTATAGTCAGAACTTATAACCGCTCAAAAGCATTTTTTAACTGTTAAAAGCAGTCACAAGAACTTTTCACGGCAACATCATACTGTTATAACCATCAATGCTGGTCAAAGATACTTTTATCGTAAATCGCATAATATTTACACGTCTTATGTTGTCATGGTACCTAATAAAAAGGTAGCAATAATAGTTTAATAGAAACTGGATGTAGAAAAATGAAAAGTGTAACGGATTTATTGTGTATTTATGTCAACAAGACGATCTCATTAGCAGGTAAGTTATCGCAATAATTGATAAATAATCGCGTAGAGACCTATATTGCGGTCGTAACGTAAGCGTAACCTGCGACCCGACGGCGTTCTCCATTGCATCGTCGACAATGTTGTTACATAACATGAATGTAACAAACAAATGGCCGATTTACATAATAGCCTTGTCAGTGCGCGATTATCGTCGCAAACGCCCACGCGGGACTGACGTGGCCTGTTATACTTATTTTATTGCTTTCTTCTTCGCAATCCTTCTTTTTAGAAGGTTTATACCAAACTGTCACAAAGGCATGGGCATTCTTTGTTAGTCAAAATATAATTAATTTGGCAACGTTTTGTAACGCTTCATGGCCTATAATATATCTTTTTTTTATAAGATTACTAGCTGTTGCCCACGGATCCGCCCGCGTTTATGTCGGTTTTTTCGTGTTTTTTTGCGGTCGCGGACATGTGACTGATGCAAAAATTAGATAAAAACAATCCTTGATGCGGATTATATATCATTTTAAAATTTCAGCTCGATCGGTGCAGAAATTTTTGAGTTTTTGAAGCGTACACAAACCAACATAACATTTATATATATATAGATGTTATGTATATTTTAAATAACAGTAGTTACGCATAATAGGTCGATATAACTAACCATTATCGAATCATTAGCGTACTTAACATTATTTTATAAGCAAATTTAGCATGATGCGGATTATAAATTTTAATATATATCAGACCACAGCTAACAATGGTGGGTTATCTAACATCACACTATGCTAAGATGAGAATAGCATTATCTAAAAGATTCATTAAGATTTAGAACCACAGCGCTTCACTTGGTGGACCGGAGGCCCAGTGATGCAGAAGCATGGGTCACTATGTTGTATTGTTTTGTCTGCATTCGCAAAGAGTATGGTTACCAATACTCTTGGATTCTGCTCAAGCTTTTCATTAAGCAGAGAAGGGTAGTACTACTACCTATACGGTTGAAGATCTATTTTTTTTACGCGCAGCGATAATGAAGCTCTGTAGAAAGTCTGTACGATTTTTTTTTAAACCCAAGCTAACATAATTTTCGACTGCTTAAGGGAGCGTTCAAGTATTACGTGACGCAACTTTTGAAGATTTTTGAACCCCCTCTCCCCCCTGTAACGCATCGAAACGTTTTTCTGTTCGACCACCCCTATCTAAACGCTACGTAACACTCAAGTGTCATGTTTATATTTTATAAATTTTTGGCTCACAATACACACAATTGTTTTTCTCCTTAGTTTTTGCTAATAAACTCTTGAAATAACCGCCCCTGTAACGCATCGTAACGTTTTACGAGGAAAATTGCGTTACGTAATACTTGAACGCTCCCTCCCTAACGACTTGATGTTCGGTAATCCCTCCAAGCATAAAATATAAAACACACACATACTAGAACATATAAATATAAAGCATGTACAATATACAAGGTTAAACAAAAAATATAAAATTTGTTAAAATTATGTGAAAACAGTACGTAACAAGGCTAAGGCTATTTAAATACAACATTACATGTTTTATTACATTTCTCAAAACAATGTAACGCTTAAATATGTGGTAGTCATACAAAACGGGACTAGTAATATATTGTTTCAAATCTATTAGGAATTAATTGTACGAGTATATCCCTGTAATAACGCTGGCAGGAAAAGTTATAATAGCTTTTATTTGATTCTTTCTTTGTTCTTTTATCCTCATTTCAGCCTTTAATAGTCCACAGCTGAACATGGCTTCTCCGTAAAATGGAGGTTCTTTTTTAAAATGTTTTATTTTTAGCTTTTCGAGTGTTACTTTTATGTCGATGTATACTGTAAGCGTAATTCATGGAACATTTTTTTGGTTAAAATTGTTGTTTTTTATAGGTAATGCAGTAGAGTTAATACAAAAAAGTACACTTGAAATAAAAGCAAACCATAAAACTAAAAAAAAAAAATTGCTACATTTGCAAAAAAAAACACGTACACAATATATATTTATAGCCATTAGAGATACACACATATAGTAGAAATTTGCCGTGGCAGTTACTAGCAGTTACAACAGAAAAATGATTTATGTGCAAAAAAGGACAAAAAAAAGTCGCATTCGTGAAAATTTTAACTACAGACACTATACATTGTAAACACAGACGAAATGTAAGCAAACTTACTCAGCACCCTTGCTGGCACGCCTTTTTTTATTTTCGCCGATGACCTTGGCAAGTGCACTCTACAAAAGGAAAATTATATTTTTAACACTGTGAGAAATATATTATATACATTCGAAACGAGAAAGCTTTGACGGAGTTTTGTAACTCAATCACGCCCCAATTTACATACAAAGTGGCACAAAAAATATTATACAGACTGTAATTCAACATTAACAAGTTTAAGGCGCGGGCAAAGCTATTGTCGTACAAGTCATTTATATTACCTCGAGTTGCGATATTCGGCTGCCTTCTCCATCATATTCCGAATTACAATGTTGACGAAACCCGGTTTCGGTGCATCCTTACCGCACGGGCATCTGTTCATTGCCTCTATACATCTGTAGAAAACAAACCACTTATACAGCAAATATAACAAATACATTACGTTTAATAAATATTACTGCAGTTCTATACAACTAGTATATTTTCAGTTACATACTCTGCACATCGGGTGTGTCCGCATGTTCCGGACACGGGATCTATCGGATATAAACCGCAGCTTCGGCAACACATGGATTCTTCCATTTCACTCCTAGTACATCGTACGAACTTGATGAATTTTTCCGCTACTTGTCTAGCATAGAGGTTTGGCTGGGGCATATTTGGAATTGAACGAATTTGACGCATTCGCGGCGAGGGCCCAGCCGGCGGTAATCTTTGGTGACTGAAGGGGACGATTAATGTACTTTCTATGTCCAGATCTTCATAATTAGGGGAACCATATTCATCCTCTTCATCCGAAAAATCATCGCTACCCTCCGATAGGTCATCTTCGTCGTCATCATCAGTTATACGACGAGGTATGCGCCTACGGGGCCATAATTCACTCAGTGAAGGTCCTTCAAGAGAGCTGCGCCACGCCACAGTCTGTTGGAAAAAATATCAACTAAGTAAATTGACAGACAGGTACCTAAATCGCTTAACATTCACACTTAAATATGAAACTGCTATTCGAAACAAAACAACGATATTACCTTTTTTATTTTCTGTAAAATATATTTTTTGGCATCATTATTGTGTTTAAATAGAATTTCCATTTGGTAATGGAATAGTCAATTAAAGCATAATACAAGACAGTTACAGTAGAGCTAGTAAGTAGCGTCGTAATTTTAAACTATAAAATTTATTCGAAAACGCGTATTTGCAGGTTATTCGGAATATCATCTAGCAATAACACGTAGATTGTATTTTACTCGAATTAAATATCAATAGGTAATTAGGTACCCAAAGTGGGACGACGAAAAATATTGAACTTGACCCAGAACACCAGAACCGGTTACGCGGTGGTAACTGCATACGGAGCTTGCGCAATGCGCTTGGACTGTAGATACATAATAAATTTATGCAATTGATGCCACGACGCCGGCGCGGCGACGAAGCGGCTCCTAACGTGTAGCCGCGTCGATTCCCGTACTGAGCTATACATGTGTGAATCACAATTCAATGTGTCCGTTACTACGACGTTTGAACAAGTACGTCACAGCAACAGCTCAATGGTTAAGCGGTTTTGAGATCGAATTACACCACATGAACCCCCCCTTTTAAAGAATCATGCATGTTTAGTAGATGTACTAGTAAAGCGTGATAGACGATCCGGTTAGTTGGGCAATATTGTTAGTTTATTGATTTGATTTATGTAGAAAATCTCCTTCTATATTTTCTTTCACCAACTATGACATATGACACATTAGTAAGTACTCATTTAGTCAATGCATTTATTTTGTTTATACTTACGTATATGAGCCAAACCTAGTTAGACCCGACAGGTATGTCATGAGGAGCACTTTGTTAATCTGACTCTAACTTTAGCTATCATTACAATAATGTAGCCATTAGATTATTAAAAAAGAAATAACTAGGAATAATTAAGAATGGAAACTTAACTCTTAAAGTGACAAGCAGTTATCTATGCACATTGATTTTTTAAGAGCAATGTCTGAGTACTTATTATTACTTTACGTATTACTTTCCATTGATAAATGTAAAACAGCAGCTTCAAATAAAACTTAAAAAACTTAACTTTTGCTTTATTTCAATTTATAATACATAGTTAAATTTATTCGCCATATACTTAGTCTTGCCATAAATATTGTTACAAAGAAAGTTAGTTTAATACATTAGTATAAAACCATTAAAAATATATGAAGCTTATTTGAAGTGGTCTCCATTGGCTGCAATACAGTCCTTTAAATGTTGAGGCCAGTTATCAATCTTCTGCAGCAGGCACTCTTTCTATGGAAAAATTCGTCACTGCTAATCGTGACCTCTCTTTGCGTACTGCTTAAGTAGTTATTTTGATTTTTCCACCCTTTTCTTTTTTTTATTATCATTTAAGAAATGCCCAGTGTGTCTCTTATAGGATGCTAGTCGTAAGTCAGCTTTTAATAGCAAGTTACACAAACATTTGACTAACACCAAGCGTACGGCGGCTTTTAAAAATTGTATTTGGCTCCATATCTACTTTTTGTAATGCAATTACAGCAATTCGGTTTTCTTTATGACCCCACTCTATTTTAACATCACAAAATATTTTTTACAATATATTAGAGCCAAAATAAGAAAACACAATGAACAATCGTATTAAAATTACAGATTCAAAAGTTAAAAGTAATATTTTGTTTTAATTGTATCAATATTTAGGGCCAGACTAAGTAATATCTAGTATCTTATGATGGCATACTTTGAGCTTTTGACCTTAAAGTAAGATGAGCACTATTTTCTATTGAGAAGTGAAAACTTCGTTGGGTTTGAAGAATCGTAAGACGATGTCGTACAGTACCTACAGTGGAATATTTTTTAAATATTATTTATTATTTTTAATATTATTTAATATTCAGTCATGTAGTTATCAATTCGACTGTTTTTTTTTATGTTTGTATCCTCATAACTGTCGACTGAGTTAACCGATTTTGATGATTCTCTTGTTAAGTGAAAGCTGGTGCTTTCTGTGTTCCAATTTTAATTTGGTCCAGTTCGTGAAGTCTGACTTTTTTGTTAAAATTAGTGATTTGTTTCAAAAATAATTCAATTTTATAAACAATGATTTCCAATAAAATAACACGCGCTTGGAACCCAACTGCATTTATTTGTGTTTTGAAATATCATTGGTTGTATGTTACAAGAGTTTAAAGTACTCCAATAATAAACACCTGTATTATTATTGAAAAACGGAAAACTAAAGTCATTAGCAAATTGAAATTAAATCCTGAAGCTGTTAAGACAACTTAATAATAGTAAATAATGACTTACTTCGAAAAGAACCTGACTCCTGCTGATTACAACTGGTCGTAGGCCATAGTACACCGTGTACAGCGTCCGCTGGGAAAGGTTGATTCAACTAAGCATTAAGCGTCATTGATGAAGTGTTAATGTAGGGGTGATAAACTGTATAAGAAAAGCGACATAGTTACAGAAGTGGTGCAAGTGCATATGAGTAACCTTTAAATGAAGTATGTCCGTGTGCCACGACAAAGCAGTGCAAAAAATAAATAAAAAACATACGAAGCCATGCAGCTTCCTGTCTCTCACCTCAGAACATTCGCATCTTAACTGACGTACTGCTGTTGGTCTCTGGACTGCAGCCTAGAATTTTTTATTTTACATACAATAAGAGGCTTTCTTTAAACCCTTTTTTAGTTTCATTTAAGTTGTACATAACACCGACTTCATAAGGTTTTGTGGAACATTAATACAGTTCACTTGGAATAACACTTATCGAAGTAAATATTTACGATTAAAAGATGTAAATAAACGACCTGTGACTGTTGGTTAATGGTGACCTTCGAACAGTTATGGAGCAGGTTGATATGTACAATTACAGATGATGATAGTAAACAGCGGTAGTTTTCTTTTCATAATAGTTATAAATTTGTATTTAACGTAATTATATTTATAAATGACAATGAATTTCAAGCCAATTAGAATGTTAAATAAATACGTGAATATTATTATATATAAAATAAAAACAGTATTATTTACATTTTAGCACCTTGTGTGCAGTGCACTTCAAATAAGAATATAATGAAATTATTAGGACGTATTATAGCATGTTTGTTAATACAACCAAGGTGCAACTATTTACATCAAAGAAATATTATAAATTTTGAAAATATTTTAAAAATAAAAAAAATATTGGGTCAATGGGAATTGTACAGAAAGTCAATGTATACGTAGTGCATTTGGAATCTTTTACTTCAAATAAATCTGTTGGAGCCCCTTTAAATATTGAACTGTCGACTTGAAACTCAAGAATGACTTGAATTCCTTTACCGTATTATTTTCTTGTTTCAAAATTATTTAAAGTGTATCCGTTAGGCTAATTTGCTGTATCATATTTAGTCTGCTAGTCTCACACTAGGAACCCTATAAATTCGTTGTAACAGATCATGCTTGGTTATATAATGAAATCAGTCAAAAATCATTATTTTCTTTCTTTACGAACGTTAGATTTTTGCCTCTCTGTAATTGCTAACATACAGTTGCGCAAGTTTGTTTATTCATGACTATTTTGTATAAATACACGAAGTCGAGTTCACCAAACCAAGCAGTGTACCGCATCGATATACTAAGATTTCTGAATATTCTGAGACGATCCTCTGAAATTCGATCTGATCCTTCCATTTTCTGAATTTCCCCTCTAATTCTTTAAATGAATGTACGAAAGTCGGTACATAACATTTTATTTGTCAAAAACACTTATACAATTCTTTGGTCAGCACTCAAAGATTTAGTGAGTGATTAAAAAGAATTGTTTGTTCTACTTTAATAGTTTGCATCAAAATCTATCTAATATTAAAGTTATTATCTGTACTAAGAAACAACATACATTGAGCAAAAATAATGAGAAGCTTTTTAAATACAAACAAAAGCAAATGCACACTGGATCTAACTACCAAACACAGTTACTAAATGACTTTAAAAACTAACTATACTACAATGCATTCGTGTCAATTGAGTTTGGATTAAACAGTTGACAATAGTAGGTAACTCATTAAAGTCACACTGTTTCAATGTTGCATGTTAGTTAAAATACATAGTATAACAGTGTATTTTTTAAAATTAATATGTAGGTAAACTGTTTTTTTTTACAAATTAAGTTAAACTATTAGCATGTTTTATTTACTGTGTTTATTCTAGTAGACGCTTTTAAAGTATCGTAATTGATCGTCCAGTTAGTGTTACCATGACCATATTCCAAAACGTTATGTTATCTGAATTCATTCGTAAGGTCTACTACTTACGAATGTGTGCATCGATTTCTTTATTAGCAGATCTATGGGTGTTGGTGGAGGTGCATACAGTCTCGTCAATTTTGGTTCAAATGCCTCAGGCTCGTCCTCCGAATCAAGCTCCTATAGAGAATAAATATGATATAACACAACTCGATGATATTAACTGACTGGTATGTTAAGTATAAACTAGAGATTAAAAATCAGCAGATATTTTAATGGTTTCTAAATGGTACATTTTCAAAACCTTGTGATCTTATTGGTTATTATATTTTATTATATTATACGACTAACCCTATCATTGGTATATCATTAGTATAGCATAAAAAGTATGATATTATATGAACATATTATAGATACTGGATAAAAAAACAAAATTCATTCGGTGTCTAAATGTAGGTATAAAAATTGTTACTTACGTCGTCCTCGAGCCAAAAGGGCTCTTGACACTGTTCATCTCTCGTGGTGGATCTGCTTATGACACGGGGTAAAGGTATTGTATAGGCCCCTCGGCTTGCCCCTTCTAGCGATCGGGATTGACCGGGGTTTTGCTGATTAGCATCTACGCTAGGGTTATTTAGCGGGTTGGTTTCAATTGCCGAAATAGTGTTTGTTTCTTCTTCATTAACAATACTTTCTGATGTAAGGGAAGGACCGGCACTGGTACTCATTTGCTAAAAACAAATAAAGTTTTAATAAATACGGCGTTCTTTAAACGAAAATAAATCGTTTTTTAAACTAAAAATAGATACATTGAAGACAGTGGGCACTGTATGTTAATAACAAAGAACTAATAACAAAACAATCGACTGTCAATTTGACTGCCTCGGTGGCTTAGTGGTAGCGTATGCGACTGCTAAGCTTGAGGTCTCGGGTTTGATTCCCGGGTCGGACCAAATGTTTTCCATGATCTGCAAATATTTGTTTCGGAGTTTGGGTTTTTTCTATGTATAATATGTATGTATTTACAAAATAAAAGTATATAAGTATTTATATCAGTTGTCTAGTACCCATATAACAAGCTCTGCTTAGCTTGGGACTAGATGGCGTTGTGTGTTAGATGTCCGGAATATTTATTTATTTAATCTTAATTTTTCCTTTGATAAACAACACAGATAACACAGACAGTATTCTTGTTCCACAACACTTTCGAATCTTAGCAGGAGTACCACTGTTTTTGTCTGTAGTTTAAACTGTATTTGACTGCTAAGCAAGAGGTCTTGAATCGATTGGACGGTAATTAAAAAAACAAGTAAAACAAAAAAGCATTAATGCTTAATAACAACACTGCGGTTTACAAGTTGGGATATTGACCCCCGTGCCTCGAAGAGCAAAAGTACCTCGGTTGTTCCAAAAATTGATTGCCACAGAATAAATACAATCTCTTCTTTCATAAAACTATTTTGGATTGACGGCTAATTTTAACACAAACCTCCTTTGTGAAAATCACTGGCCACCTATGTGTAGTTTTTTTTAAATTATGTTTAAAGTACCTGTCACTCTTCTTTTGTTTCCAATAATAGACGTCTCGCGGGTATCTTTTCGTACTATTATTTACTATCATTATAAACGAGAGTTGAACTTCAAGGAATCTCAAGAAAATTTAAAAGCTGCTTTTGGGGAGTCTGCTCCCGCGTTAGCAACAGTTGCTTGTTGAGCTTGTTGGTTTCGTGAATTTAAACGTGGCCGAGAGTACTTAAACGATGATGCTAGACCCGGCCGACCACTAACTGCAGTAACACATGATAACGTCATCAGGGCAGAGTGGCTATTGCGAGAGAATAGACATATATATATAGACGATGTGTAATCGGGAGATACAGGCTGAACTAAACATTGGATCACAGGCAGGCTCCACCATCCTGCATGCACCTTAAAGTTAGGAAGCTTACTTCTTCGCGATGGATGAGCAAAAATGCCGTAGTGTGGATTGGTGCAAAATGTTCAGGATGAGGAAAAAACGTATCCTACATTCTTGCAACTGTCTAATCTCACGAAGCAGCAATCCACGCAATGGGTGTTTGAAGAGGACGAACTGTCTACAAAAGTTGTTCGCGGTCGGAGCGTTAATAAAAAATGATGTTTTCTTTTCGACGCAGTGGACCAGAAGCAGTAATTCCGCTAAAAGACCGTAGAACAGTTACTTCGAGCTCCCAAGAAGCGGCGTTAGTGGTAATCTTTTTCACCAAGATAACGCGCCCGCTCACACAGCGATGTGCATTATAATATCTGCTGTGTAATGGGCTGATCTCGGATGATGGTCGCCTAATCGGTTGGGATTAGGTACAACAACGCATTCTCCAAGGAAAGCGGATCAGTGCACTGTCTTAACGCACAGGAACTCAAATGACACAAAATTACCTCTACTAGCATGAACCTTTACCTTAGCCAGTTGCAGATAAATCCCTATATCTGATATATTCAAATAGAAAATTACAAACAATCAAATGTGACATTGCCACCATTTATCCATAACGGTCATATTTATTCTGACTGCTTTTAATAACAAGATTTTTGGACTATGACAGGTCATACCACGGTTCATACGATACGTACAATGTATTTTGAATTTTCATATTGTTCTATTTATATTTGTGATCATAGATGTGTCTTGTTTTTATAATATTTCTATGTAAGTAGAAGTAGGTAGTTATCAAATGGACTTTCAAATTATATTTAAAATAATTAGCAAGTTTATACAAGCAAAATTCTTGCTAGTTTACTTATTGTATACCATAATTATGTTACAGAATACTTGAATCTGTAGAGATTTGACCATATATTAGGTTCGTGTAATAGACAGAATCTGTAAGTATTAAAAACACTCACGATATCTCCTTCATCCAAACGCACAGGCGGTGATTCAGATGTAGGCGAAGAGACTTCCATATTCGAGATCTGTAAGAGAAAATTTTACTTTAGTTTTTTTTATTGTTGTGAAAGATTTATTTTGCTGTGGCTTAATAACAAACTTATGATGCTTTTTCGACATAGCATAGTATAAAAATAGGTAACGGTGCCCCGTGCTATCACCAGAAAGCACGTCTATTATAATTAAATAGACACACGTAGATCATATACCATTACATCCGCGATGTAAAGTGCCTTACAAGTTGCGGTCTTCTTGTAATAAAACTAATAACTTAAATATTGTGATTTGTTTGGTTTGAAATTTCTTCTTCATCATTTAGGCTGTTATACATAAGAACTTCGACCGTGGGAGAGCTACGCTTCGGCATGCATAGGCCAGCTCGACCGGAGTGATACCACGGCCTCACAGAAAACCGGTGTGAAATAGCGCTTGCGCTGTGTTTCACCGAGTTAGTGGGAATACCGGAGGCCCATATCCCAACCCATCCCTTTCCCCAGCCCCCAAAGGCCGGCAACGCACCTGTGACGCCCCCGGTGTTGCGGGTGTCCATGGGCGGCGGTAATCGCTTACCATCAGGCGATACGTCAGCTCGCTTGCGGCCAAATCCATAAAAAAAACTTCACCTATTCTTATTAATTAGTAATACTAACAAATATTGTAATAAGAATAGATTTTCGCTCTTCTCTTCCTCTCTTATTAAGTTAGGTATGTAAACTAAGTTTTACTAATATTCAAAGAAATGAAAATTATTCAGATGTAAACCACAAACAAGTATTTGTAAGACCGAGTTCTGAATTTGTACATTTAATTTTCGTAAAGGTTTATTATATTTGGAGACTTTATTTTTATACAAGCTGAGTTCCGCGGTGTTACCCGCAGTTGTTAACAAAAAAAGTTGTTAATTTAATCCTAAATCATACTAAGCAACTTCTATTTACTAATAAAATTACCATGTACTACGATTGCAACATTTAAATGTTATTGTCTCTAATTTACGCGATCACTTATCAGACAATCAAGTAATTGCTGGTTAGAATAAGCAAATTAATCATCGTGTCTACATTGTGGTGTTGCCGGCAACGGTTCTTACGCAAAACGAAGTAAGCGTTGGACTTATATAACATGACCTACTGGCACACTGACTCTGTGCTGCGGCTCATGCTTCGCTTGCACTGACTAGGTACTGCCTTCTTACATTATCTCACCGTGTTATCGCAACTTATGTGTTCCACGACATTGCCATGAAATCATTTTACAACAGCATCTTTTTTTTTGTAAACGAAAAGACAGGTAGGACAGTTCAGTGTAGAAATCTTGAAACAAATTATGTTAAATATATGTAAAATTATATAACAGAACAATAGTGGAGTATATTGGAGAGGTTTGTGTCCAGCAATGGATTGCGGTAGGCTTATGATGATGATGATAAAGATAACAGAAAAGATTATGATTCTATATGCAACAATAAAATAACGGTTAAGGAGTTCCCTTATTGTAATATTATCTTCTATTTTCAAGTTTGTTTATCCTATTGCAATTATTGAACAGAATTGAAGGAACATACAGGAGCTTGTTTTGATGTCTACGGCACTTGGGAGTCAAGAGGGTCTGTCAGACCATACTGTCTAAAAGACACTTCTTGCTTAACTACGGATAGGACTCATATGCCTGAACGATGTTGTACTTTAGAGAAAGCTTGATGGTCAAATTTCAACCATTAATAACATAAAATACTTTATTTCATGTTATTGTAAGTAATCTTGTTTCAGATTATACAATACATACAGTCTGCAAATATCTCTGCGTAGAACATAATAATATTATGTCATAGTCACTAGATTGATTACTTCACAAATAAGAAAACAGATGCAACATTCAAAAAGAGAATATTTTAAATTAATTTTAACGCTGGATTCGGTTCTCACTGATTGTTCTCAATATATTACGAAGCTGGCAATATTAGTAGAAGTATCTAATTAATCTTGACCTCAATTGCTTTTCTTTGTGATTCACGGAATAAAGACTTGCAATAAATTCATATTGATAGAACCATTTCATCCTTGTCAAAGGGGATGGTAAGCAAATAGCTTCGATGCATTAATATTAGCTTTTTCTCGCGGTTCCACTCGCGTGTATCTCGGTTATCGCGTCAAAAAGTAGCCTATGTCCTTTCTCAAGAATCAAAGTATCTCTATGTCAAATTTCATTCCAATCGGTGTGACAATTTAGCCGTGAAAGCGTGACAGACAGACAGAGTTACTTTCATATTTATAATATTAGTAAGTATATTATTGAGTATTGATAATAGTTAAAAGCTAATATTTAAATGCTGGTGTAGTATTAACTATAGTAGCCGGTTAAATCAGTTTAACCCAGAGCTGTAAATACCGTATAAGTTAGTTCTGAAGAATGTTTGGTGGTTTAAAAAAATATTTCTAGTGATCTCTATAGCGTATAAATACATCTTATGATGATAAAACAAGTTTAGGCGATACAATTTTAATATTACAAAACATATTGAAGTACCGCTTTGGTAAGCCAATTTTATGCAATAAAGTTGCGGATGCGTGGATTCAAAACTGACATGCCACGTTCCTTCAATTTATTTCACATCATTGAAAACGAGTGATGAGACAACTTCAGTTCCTTTGACCAAATGTGGCTCACGTTTACTTTGTTTTGTTGTATTTTACTTCAAAAACATTTTGTTATGTAGTTGTGTTTCAGTAACATTTTACTGAGGTTAATTGAGTCAATTAATATCTATTTACGTTTTATCAAGTGTCAGCAAACCTAAGTGGAGCTTCTTTATGTGATCTGCTCTCTTAAAAGTATAAAAAATTGGTATATAATGTGATGCTTGGTGTTTCCGCTGACAGCTTGCGTGTCGCTATTGCTCCATTACTTGCAAACTATCATCGTCTATTTCTATGAACAGAACGCGTTGCGACTCTGACATCGAAATTTCTTTTAACTCTATATTAACTAATGATGTAAAGCAGTAACACTGTTTGTATGACCTGTAAGGCTCATACAAAACGTATTAGTGAAGCCACAAAACCAAACAATAAAAGATGAATACCTAAAAAGATCACAGACAAGAATGTGAAACCAAAAACCAACAAAGAATTTTGAGATAAATGAGGAGTGTTAATAATCACGTCGAGGTCACCACTGAGGAGTGTTTAGCCTACCTCCTATTCTTCCTAATATGTAAAGTAATCATTACACAATAGTTATTTCATTTTTAATAAGAAAACTTCGTTCCAACAAACAAACATACTCCAGTGACAGAACAGGAAAAAAAAGAATTTTCGTATCCTAGCAACGGTCGAAGATTACGGAACCTTATTTCTTTACTTGTGTATACCCACAAGGGCCGTCACTCCACCAGAGTTTGTCGGAATCGGATCTCTAATAAAAAGAAACTGGAATTTATGCAACACGACTAACTACTTACAACTAAATACTTGAACCTTGAAAACATTTTTAATGATATTTACTTTAAAATTACAGACAAATATTCATATTTTTTATTCAAAACCACACTTCAACCAAGCCTTGGTGTCCACTTGTTCAAATTCTATAACTTTTGTCATGATAATTAATTAAAATTTTTGTTAAATACATCATTATTTCGTATGTGATATACATCTGTCCTTCCAAATCGTCATCTGTAATAACTACCTAAACAACTACTAACAACGGGTATAGTATTTACATAGCATTTGTAACTTACTGCTATTGTCCACTGCCACTGCTACAAAATCACTCCTAAAAGTCTATCAACGCATCAGGAGGCTTATGTGCTACTGGAAGGAGTTGATTTAGCTCACCTAGCCAGCCTTAAATTTTATTCAACTAAGGTCTGCGCATGTCAGTGCAGGACCTCGGACACGATGCACCTCGCGACTGCGTCGAGCGCACCGTGTCGTGTTATGTGCTGTCCTATTTACACGGGCGACGAGTTGCGCTCTGCCTCCACGCGCATGCAACAGTCATTGATTATTCGTTATCGTCTTGTTAATTTTTCCATTTGCCATAATTTCCTTACATAACAACGTGGATAATTCATCTCAATTATTTCATGTGAGTTACTCGTAGTATTAAAAATGAATTTCAGGTAGAAACCTCCATTTTAAGGAGAATGTTAGTCCAACACTTAACTATTAAAGTCTATTGATGATTAATTGGAGGAGACGCTTTGATATTTATATAAAAGTAGCTATTGTCCATGACTTCGTCAGCGTGGTGATAGCCATCAGATATCGTAGAGGAAACAATAAATACATATTTCAGATATCTATAAATAGCAGAATACAAACCAATTGGCCTACCTACAGATTTACTAACTAATTGCACAACGTTCGTTGCTAAATATGAATCGTAAGGTTACCTATAAGAAACATTCGTCCCCTTTTTTCAATAGTAACAGCAAATTCTTGTTTTAAACCAAACCAAACTAACTTGGAGAAAACACATAATTACTTTACTTGAAATTTGGTCGAGTTTCAAACAAACATCCATCACTTATTGTTTTGAGGAATAATTTTCTAAAAATGATTACAGAAACCATCTCATCTCTCACTCGTCGTATGTTTGTGGCATTCGTAGCCACGACTCTATGTTGCTGAATTAGTTACATAAATCAACCCTTTTTATTTAATCAATTACATTATTAAAGGAGTAGTAATTTATAAAAAAATGGTGCCTAAGTATTACTATTTTTGATTGAGAATTTAATTTATTGTACGGAAACTTTAAAGTCGATAATTTTTGAAAAGTAGAATTAATAACACTGATAAATATAGGTAACACTAAAATTTGAAAACACTTGCCAACAAAAATTAAAAGAGAAGTTAAGTCTATTTGGTTAGAAGATTTGATCAGTAAGCAATAAAATATTTCAAACAAAGTTATTTAAGGCAAAACTCATTTGAATTCCCATAAAAGAAATTTGGGGCAGTTTTTGGGGACTGCCGATAGAAGTGAAAACTAAGTAACTTGTAAATTGTATCGTCGAGTTTCAAGATTTTTGTTCACCCAACAAGTGCATAACGCGCCTAAAGAATTTTTCACTTCAAAAATATATCGTATCAACTTTGCTTCAAATATTAAAGTTATACTAATTTTTTTTCATTTGCAATAAATTTGTTTTTACTGTTGTGATATTTATACACCTATATTTTTTACTTTATGATAACTGTTTAGATATGACATAAGTCACAATTACTGTGTAGTAATTTTGTATGGATTTATCATGTTTAACATGTTGTTCCAGTACAATCTAGAGTTTCCCCGAATTACAGTACTGCAAAGATATAACTAGATACTTATAGTCCACGGGCCCACGAACAAGGGATTTCAGTGATTGACAACAGGCTGAAAGTTTATACACAGCTTCGTTTTGACGAGACACCCAACTTTTATTATTGGGCCAAATTCTGAAAGTGGAAGGAAAAAGCGGGATAGGGAGCGAAACACGTCGATTTGATGAGTGTCCCAAATTAAATAACAACAGTTTCTAAACATCAATACTTTGAGAAAATACGATGGAAAACTGAGAAAATCTTGTGGCATACAAATTGAATGGCACCTTCCGGGTGACCCCCAGCTCTAACATGTCAAAATGGTGACTTGAAAAAATTTATTAACAACAAGCTGATTTTTGTTTTGGGGCTTGCAATATACCTATATATATTTTATAAAAAATGCATCGGCATACAAATTTGTTGGTAATTTTTTTGAGACCTACACTCTAAAGTTGTCAAGATTATGTTAATCTTTTTTTGATTGACAACTACAGTACAAGCAAATAATCATAATTTTTTCGTGGCATACATGCCACGAAAAAATTATGATTATTTGCTTAATTTTTAATCTAAATATAATAGTGACCTACAAAAAAAATGGAATTTTTGAGGTTAACCTACAAAAACAAAAAATCTAATCATTTAATATGTGCTCCGTACTTGTCTTGTAACCACTGGTTTCATTTGTAATATATTAAACTAATGTTAAAAAAATGAAAGCTTGTATTTTCAGTGTATTAATACACTACAGAACTTTAATAATAATGCAATGTGCAAACAGTGCATGAAAAGAATTAAACTTATAAATAATTTATGATAAATATTAAAAAATCAATCAATCCTCATCAGATTCGTCACTCGATGAGTCTTCACTATGTGTGATGTTATCGTCATCTTCAGAACTATCGGTATCATACTGTTCAGATTCTGTAAATTTTTATTTTTTTTATAAGTTTTATTTTCGGATGAAAACGTTCGTCCTTACGTGAAGAATTGCACAAGAAACACTCCACGATGACGATCACTTAACAGCTTCGAAAAGAGAGCTCGACTAAACTAAAAAGGTAAAATAGTCGTTAGAGCTGATGCTTAAAGGAAGTTGGGCGGGGATAGTGGGTCTTACGATTTTATACCTGAGGCAAAATCACACAGTTCAGCATATTATTATTTTTGATATTGATATTGAACTAAATTGAAATGTAATAAATGTTTTTTTATAAGGTACTGCAAAAAGATTATACTGAAAAAATTATCGCTACAAACATGTATTATTTGTATTTTAGGTAAATATTTTTAATTTGTTAATATAATAACTTAAAGATATTACTTTTAATTCGATTATAAATTATAGATTCAAATTATAGAGAAATTAAAATACTTTAATTTATATTAATTTTAAAGTACCTACACGACTTATAAATATGCATTTTTCGAACTTAGAACTAATTTTTTTTATAGACGTTAACTGATTTTACGATTTGTTTTACAATACAATGATTTTTTCCTTACTTGACTATCACTTAAAAATTGTTGTTAACTGAATAATAAAATAAATAAGTAGTTCAATAGCTCAATCACTCGTTACAAGAAATTTCAACAAATTTTCATGCAATTCCCTTGTTTTTATTGCTGTAATTGTTTATATAATTAAGTAATTAAAAAAAAAAATTTCATTTTCATTAAATAAGCTGTAATATTGTATACGAATTTTCCATTTTAGCAATTTCAAACAAAAGCTGGCGAAACTTATGTACAGGACTTCGACATGATATGTTTTCAAGATTTAATTTGTTTGAAATTTCGAAAATTTCACTTGTAATTAATCGCTTCCATTTTTTTTGTATGCCAATAGTTTCATGGTGTTATACCTACGTTTGATTCTTAACAGAAAAAAATAAAAAAGAAGTTGTTATTAATGAAAAAAAGATTAACATAATCTTGACAACTTTCGAGTGTAGGTCTCAAAAAAATTACCAACAAATTTGTATGCCGATGCATTTTTTATAAAATATATATATATTTTGCAAGCCCCAAAACAAAAATCAGCTTGTTGTTAATAAATTTTTTCAAGTCACCATTTCGACATGTTAGAGCTGGGGGTCACCCGGAAGGTGCCATTCAATTTGTATGCCACAAGTTTTTCTCAGTTTTCCATCGTATTTTCTCAAAGTATTGATGTTTAGAAACTGTTGTTATTTAATTTGGGACACTCATCAAATCGACGTGTTTCGCTCCCTATCCCGCTTTTTCCTTCCACTTTCAGAATTTGGCCCAATAATAAAAGTTGGGTGTCTCGTCAAAACGAAGCTGTGTATAAACTTTCAGCCTGTTGTCAATCACTGAAATCCCTTGTTCGTGGGCCCGTGGACTATTATTACTGGAGCGTGGTGACGGACCTGTCTTAATTTGGTTTTTATGCTAGGGTGCCAGTCTAACAATTTTTTTGGAGATCGTTTTTTGTTTTTTCGAAAGACGGTCCCCATTTCATGTCATCCACGTTTTATATATTTTTTATCATTAATTTCATCACGACGACGACTTGAAGACTCGAAGACTTGATAATTGAAGACGATAAACACTTGACATTGGCACAAATAGCTGTACCGAGTGATCCGGCTGGTTGCCTTTTCATCAAAAGATAAAGAACATATTTTTTTTAAATACCATAACCGGCTAAACAAGTTTGTTACGATTCACAGTTCTCGAAGTAGGTTTTATTTAAATTTAGTTCTATATAATGGAATTCGAAACATCCTTTTAAAGGAGAGGCCTATGACCAGTAGAGGACTATTAAAGGCTATTGATGAGTTTTGAAATAAGGGAACTGTGCTGTTTCGTACGTGTATGAATCAATAATATTTTGATGAATCGCAGGCGCGGTTATATAGCAAGTTCTATCATTTATGTAATAATATAAAGTAAAAATGTTCGTTAAACAAATCTTTATGGCGTATGTGATATACGTCTATCTGTCATCAACAACTGCCTCGGTGGTGCATTGGTAGCGTATGCGACTGCTGTGCTTGAGGTCTCGGGTTCGATGCCCGGGTCGGACCAAATGTCTGTATGATCTGCAAATATTTGTTTTAGAGTTTGGGTGTTTTCTAGGTATAAAATGTATGTATTTACAAAAAAAAATGTATAAATATCAGTTGTCTATCCCATAGTACAAGCTCTGCTTAGTTTGGGACTAGATGGCGTTGTGTGTTAATTGTCCGAACATATTTATTTATTTATTTATCTATCCAAATCTTCATCTGTAATACCTTAACAACTACTAACAACACGCAAAGTCTTTACATAACAACTTACTACTATTGTAACTTACTGATATTGTCCACTACACTGATACAAAATCGCTCCTAAAAGCCTGTTAACGCACCAGGCTTCCGTGCTTTTGGAAGGAGTTGGGTTCGCTCAGGTGGCTAGGTAACCAACCTTACAACGACGCATTAAGGACCGTCTCTGAATTTAAATGTGGAAATCGGAACACACCACCAATACCGATACCAATGTCCACTACCACAATAACTGAACTGAAGTTGTAATCTTAATGGTGCAATCTGTAATTTTATTTAACTAGGTCTGCGTAGGTCTCTGCAGGACTTCAGACACGATGCACTTCGCGACTGCGCCAAGCGCACCGTCGCCATCGTGTTAGGTGCTGTCCTGTTTGCACGGGCAACGAGTTGCGCTCTGCGTGCATGCAACAATTATTGATTTTTCATTATACTCTATTTGATTTTTAAATTTTCCATAATAATTTGAGTTACACCAGTATTTGAAAATTATTTTAGGTGAAAACCTACTCTCTAAGAAGGTGCATATGTCCAGCACTGGACTACTAAAGACTATCGATGATAAATTTGCAGTAGACGCTTTGATATCGTGAATTACGTTAGAAAATCACCAAGATTGATTCGATCTAAAGCCATATTGTCGATCACTGAACAAGAAGTGATCCTCCAGGTCAGGTAGTGGACTAAAAAAAATACTTGCATATTTCCTAGAATATGCAAATATTTTTTATTTCTTAAATAGATAAATTTACGTCTCTGTAACATAGAAAAAAATATAAATAGGCTTGAAAACAGTCAAATTAATTTTCAAAGTCAAGTTAAAACACTGACTAAATTTGAGTTGTTAAAACGCTGCCATTTTGCGCGCGCTATTGATGACGTCATTGGTCTTGTCTCGTTTTTGTTTACAATTAATACAACAATACAGCGTGACAGTGATTGAAGTTATTACTTATTTACAGTTTAGATTGCTATACAAATTATGAAAGAAATTAAAAACCTGTCTTTTCGCAGCATCAGAATGCAAAAATACAATTTTAATGACAAATAGTTATGTATAGGTAAGTATTGTTTAAACATTTATGAATAAAAATCTTTGATTTGAACTAAAATATACCATGTAACATAATAATTTGTTAAACTCCTTAGATCTCTGCGCTCGTAAAATCGAGATTTGACACAAAATATGCTGACATCATAAATGCATCTACGAGTATTTTCGATAGATTATAATATACATATACTTATTATTCACACAAGTTGTCATACAGGAATCCAGTTTTAAACAATTTGTCTCACAAACCCTACTAACACAGTATAAAATTCGATGCCGATAAACCCGATAGTGTGACCATCGACGTCACATTTGACCAATAGTGACGCGTTTTGTAAGTTTGAATTTCCCTCCTTTAATTTTCACTTTTTATTAATTTTTTTCTGGGTTTAAACAATCACTAAATAAAAACAATACCTTTTGAGTATATTTTAAAGACAATAAAGAATCTAGAGAAAAAATATATATTTGGGAGAGCTATGCTTCGGCATGAATGGGTCGGCTCGACCGGAGTGATACCACGGCCTCACAGAAAACCGGTGTGAAATAGCATTTGCGCTGTGTTTCACCGAGTGAGCGAGGATACCGGAGGCCCATACCCCAACCCCTCCCCCCATCCCCTTTCCCATCCCCTAAAGGTCGGCAACGCACTTGTGACGCCTTTGGTGTTGCGGGTGTCCATGGGCGGCGGTAATCGCTTACCATCAGGTGATACGTATGCTCGTTTGCCCACTATTCAATAAAAAAAATAAAAGATATGTTTACTTGAGACAAATTAATATTTTATGCAAATTCTCTATTGATTTCTCTATGATCCGTTCGAGCACTTTGCAGCGGATAGAAGTGACGGCTAAAGGTCAGTAATTGGCCGGATTGAAGCCAAGTTAGTATGAGTATTGTTTTACAATTTCCACTTTTTTACATTGACTTAACCACGCGCTTACTAGGGGACGCTAGGGTAATAATAGCACACGGGCGCTACATGGGCTAGAGACACCTCTGCCTTCACGCATTCTCGAAATAAAAGGTCTTGACAGACAGAAAGATGGACAACAAAGTGATTCGATGGTCGCTGTTAATATTGTCAGATCAGGAAAAATACAATTTTCAAGTAAGGTATTTCGTATGTTGTTTTAATGATAAATAAAACAGAACTGTGCATGTTTCAAAAATTAGACAGACAATATGAACAAAATACTGGTGGATATAAAAATTTTCATTGGGGAGCGTTCAAGTATTACGTAACGCAATTTGGGGGGGAGGGGGTTCTCGTAAAACGTTACGATGCGTTACAGGGGCGGGAGGGGATCTTTCTTATAACACGTTACGTAACACTGTTTCTATTTTTAAATAAAAAATTATGGAATTAAAACTCCTAAATTAGCAACCCTTTTCGTTTACGTTTTACGGGGAATCCTTCGATTGTATAAGTCTGGTCGTCATTTGTAATTTGTTCTCGCAAGTTGGCAAACTTTTTCGTTTATATTTCACGGGGAATCCCTAGATTGTACGTTATTTAGTGTTTTCGTTGTTAGTATTCGTTAGTGTTTATGCAGAAGCAAATTGCTGTAGTCAGTTGGTGTTATTAAAGTGAGTTCATAGTGTTCATACTGTAATGTCCTCAAAAGAGGGAGATTTGTATCATCAGCTGTTCTCGGCCTATAAAGGCTCTCATGCTAACTTGCCAGCGCAACTGTGTCAAAAAATGCCAATGAAATTTGGAAAACGGCTAAAGAAAAACTAAAAAATAAAGAAAAGTTTATAGAACATATGAGGGAGCTTTCGAGTACAATGTAACGCAATTTTTTCTCGTAAAACGTTACGATGCGTTACAGGGGGGGTTTCAACCCCCCCTGGGTTCAAAAATCTTCAAAAGTTGCGTTACGTAATACTGGAACGCTCCCTTGTCTGTTTTTGACATAACAAACAGACAATGACAATTTTTATATCCACCAGTTCTTTGATTTCTTTATAAATATTTCGGGCTTTATAAATATTTCGGACATCTAACACACAACGCCATCTAGTCCCAAGCTAAGCAGAGCTTGTGTTATGGGTACTAGACACCTGATATAAATACATAAATACTTTTTTTTTGTAAATACATACATATTATACATAGAAAATACCCAAACTCCGAAACAAATATTTGTAGATTACACAAACATTTGGTCCGACCCAGGATTTGAACCCGAGACCTCAAGTTACATGGATTCTTGGGGAAGGACATAGGCTAGTTTTTCAGTGTTAATATGCCTACACCCGGGATCTGTACTCAAAAACTAGTGAAATATGTGTGATGAATTATATATTTTTATTTTTGTATTGAAGCATTTTATTAATTTTTCTTATTACTTTCTACTTCTACTTGTTGCCATCTTAACTAAAGATTGCCTGAGTAAGGACAGTAAAAGATTAATGGTATGTCCTGTAAGGCTCATACAAAAAAAAATTTACAAAAAGGTATGTAGCATAACTTCTGATTGTCTCCAAGAAATTGGATGTCTAGATGACGAATTGGAAGATTGGATTGTATGTGTTTGTTACTGTCAGGACAAGGTTTGTGTAGAAGAAAAATATAATGAAAATGGAAGGATTATATTTTCTTAGTCCGCGACTGTACACTACCCATAGGCTACTGAGGCGTACATAAATACTAAAACCAGCTTTTTTGAAATTTATGTATGGCGGTACGTAGTTCGCTAGGTCAGCTAGTAAAAAATAAAATAGATAGTGTGATGCCACTAAAATATATCAATCTAATAAAATGGTTTTATCTGTTGAAATTTAGTGTTATTTACCCTAGTCACATAGATTTACATCAAAATTTCATTAAGTACCATAACCAGCGCATAAAAAGTTATAATGAAGAAGTCACAGCGGTTTTTAAACTTAAAAAAACTATATTTACGGAGCAGTCTCTTACTAATAAGAATCCTATTAGAAATCAATGATCCCAGAATTCATTTTACTATGTGGTTCAAAAATAAAATGAAGTTGATTTAAGCAACATGATTAGCAAAGATATGTCTGTAAGTAACGAAACAAGTAAGATCGATATTTGAACTTTAACTACAAAGTATTGTTAAACGAAACCCAAAAAATAACAGAAAAATAGTCCTATTCATCTCTCGAAATAAAACTCTTACTAAACCTCTTTGTCACTTATATCTACAAAGTCATCATTTATGTAATGATTTATTATGTAAAAAATTGTAAAATAAATATTACGGTTTATGTGATATATAATGTATGTCCACCTGAATCTTAAATCTGTAATAAATACTTAAGCAAGTACTCGCGTATTTAGTATTTATAAGTAACTTACCTAAGTTGTCAACTGGCACAAAAACCCGCACTAATTATATAACGTTAAATTGTGTAATCTGCAATTTTATGGAAAGAAGATCTGCACAGGTTCATACGGAGGACCTCAGACACAATGCACTGCGTAACGGTGTGTTTATGTTTTGTCTTGTTTGCACGCAAACGCAGTTGCGCTACGCGCACTGCGACGCTATATTTCACCATTTTGACGGTCTTTTGTTCGTAATCATCCCTTTGATTTTTCAACCTTACATAATTTCCTTACGTAACAACCGCGTGGCGAGGATAATACCCGTCTCCCTCGCTCTGATGTGAACCTTCCGCCACTTAATTACGTAACCGCTTAGTTAAATTAACAAAAATTGTGACACAAATGTAAAATAATATGAATTTGCCGGTAACATCTTATCAACTCGTAAGTAAAATAAATCTTACCTCTTCAGTTACATTTGTAGTCGGCGACACTTCTTGCTTTACATTTCGATTAGGCCACATATTATCTATGTGTACCTGAACGAAAATATCAGTCGATGTTTAATAATTCCAAACTTTTAAACGACAACAGTTTGACCGCAGTCACCACTGACACTCGCACTTTACTGAAGATATCGACTCGACTGAATGTAAATTGCCGATGTTATCAATACTAGCTACACTCCAGATGAGAACTGGCACAGATTATAAAATTGTTCAGTTTTCTCTCTAAAGTTTCATATATTAAACGCAAGATGTCACTATCACCAAGAAAAATTCGATATCCATGAGAGCTTAGTGTAATTTTACAGTAAATGGACTGGATGAAGCCTTTGTGGTCGGTGGACTGGATGAATTATTATTGATTTATTGAATGTATTGCGATTGGGCCATACGCCCAACACTGAAATTGAACGTTTTCATTTTTTCATAGAGTCAAAACGTTATTGACTTTTTAGAGATGGGAATAATAGGCCTAAGTAGTTTTTATATGGGTTTTAACATAAAAAATTTTGACTATTTTCAATAACTAATGTCTGGAAAGCACAAAAATATATATAACAAAAATTTTAAAAAGTACAGTGTTCATCTTTTATCATTTCGTTTGGAATAAATTTATTTTTATGTTTTACATTATAGTCGATTGCATTTCATACGTCTTGATTGAAACTTTATTAGTTGATCTCTTTGTTTGTTCACAATTGTTGACACAATTTACTTTTTATAGTTTTTCCACTTCTTATGTAAATCATATTAATCATTATTATGGGAAAGGAAAACGAGCAGACGGATCGCCTAATCGTAAACGATTGCGGCAACTTAAGGATACCCGAATCACCAGAGGCGTCTTTTAATATCGTTTAAAAACCGTTGAATATCTAAACATTCAAATATCTTTACCTATTCAGTAATATACATAATGTTGCGATTCTGTTAAATTAACTAAAGTATTTTTTTATGGATGTCTATAGTCTATGCCCCGATAATTTTGTTAGTCTATGAACGTTCATGTAAAACCTTGAAATGAAAAAAGTCACCACAGCGTCCACAGCTAAACTTGGTGTAATTGGAATTACTTAAATTATATCATAAAAAAGGCTTTAATTTCTGTTTAATTGTTAATTTATTATATATACGTCATCCTGATTTGAAAACTGAACTTAACTGAACTGAACTGAGTGCGTTATGTTACCACTACGTTAAATATTTGTAGTTTAGATAAAAAGACAACAAATCTGACGCAGTACCTAAACAGTCTTCATTTTCCAATTAATTATTCACAAGATAGCAATCTACCATACAGTCGTGTATAAATAATAGAAGTGGATCGATATATCTACTACAGAAGTGTTGACTACGAGACTAAATAGTGCTAAAGTTTAGATTGATTCCCGTCGCCGAAAGATCACGTCGCTGCTGTCAGGTAGTCAATTCGCCATTGCATTGCGATGTGTATTATTTGAAGATTGAGTTAATCGTAGTGGTGCAGCCTTTAAGCGTCATAACCATGGACGACGATGGGGATGATAAGGATGATACGAAAAGGTACATGCATGTAAAAATATTTGTTCAAATTTATACTTTATTTTAAACTACTTCGTCTCCTTCTCAAAGGTCTGTTAAACTGTTAAGATTTTCATTGGTAATTAACAATAATAATATTTTATTAATATTAAATATATGACATGTAATGGAAAATTTGTAATCAATATCGATGAGTCTTGATATGATAACTTTAAACATCCAGCAATAGTAACTGTGGTATAAGCAGCATTAAATATAGGTTCACAGAATCACAGGAATACAGGTCCAGTTAGCAGAAATTTTCTTTTTATTATATTGCACACTGTCTACGAACACATGTTTTACATGTTCCGAAGAGTAATAAAATACAATTTTTCATAATTAGGAGGACTCGTAACCTTAGTGAGAAAAAGAGGAGAGATCAGTTCAACATGCTTGTTAATGAGCTTAGTTCTATGGTGTCTACTAACAACAGAAAGATGGACAAATCTACCGTTCTTAAATCAACAATTTCATTCTTGAAAAACCACAATGGTAAGTGTAAATTGAAATAAACTCGAAGTGATTTTTGTAAAAAAAGTATGTACAGTAAAGTAAGGTATTGTGTTTACTTATTGTTTTGGTGACATTCTCCTTTTAGGGAATTAAATTTAAAGCTACTATTGACAACAACTGTTCTTCGTTTCACATTTGCAACATAAAAACACTATATGGGAATTAATACAATTGTTTTTTATTTATATGATTGGAATGAAATAGCTAAGTCATTAGCAATCTATATATATATATATATATATAATCTAAGATAGAATACATTAGTACATATTTCAAAAAATTGTTTGCTAGTTAGATTGTGAGCTTGATTGTAGCATTATCTAGACTGTAATTTGCTTTCATGACCTCGTGGTACAATTGAATGACTGTAATTGACTGCAAGGCAACTGCCAGTTAAATTGTTGATTTAATGGTTGGTATTCCTTGTATGTCATAGCTTATAATACTTTTCAATCTAGTCGGCTAGTTTGAACTGATGATGAACTACAAAAATCTAAATACATAATTACACCACCACCAAATCATAATACTTATAAAACTTTGGTAGTAAATAAAGTAGTGAATTGAAATTAATATGACTCAAGCCTTCTAACACTTACTTTTGTTTTAGTGTAGGTAGATAAATGTCTCATGTATCATAGTTAAGAAAACACTTTTTGTTTCTTAATCATCTCTTGCTTGTTCTTGCTCATGTGTTGTGGGGGACTTTACAAACATACATGAAACTGACACAAAGAACACTCAGAACAACAAATTGTGGATCACACAAAGTGTTGTCCCATGTGGGATATGAACCCACAACTCTGTTCATGAACGGCGGTCCATATAAAAAAGAAGATAAGAAAGCGCATGGTGACTGCTTAAACCACAAGGCTAACCATGCAGTTGTTAAATATGCCTGTTTGTTGTTATTTAAGAGCTTCAAATGCAAACTGTTCTTAGTTAAGACTGTATAGCATTTACATAAATTAAATGTTAAAGGAAATTTTAGAAATAACGGTAAGGTCTCGCGCTCATGATGTGCAAGAAGATTGGAAGCCAGCATTTTTGTCAAATGAAGAATTTACTTACCTAGTATTGGAGGCATTAGAGGGATTTGTGATGGTGTTCTCAGCTACAGGACAAATATTTTATGTCTCGGAAAGTATCACATCACTGCTTGGTCATAATCCTGTGAGTATAATACTATATTATAAAGTTGAATATATCAACTGCTATCATATAAAAGATAGCAGCTGAAGATTGATTTTAGGTTTTAGAAATCTTATTCCTGGAACCAATGATATCAATTATTGTATGTAAGGATTCAAAACTATTAAAGCTAATATAAAGTGTTAGATAGAGAAGCTATAGCAGACAATAAATGTGAACACATAAATGTGGAAGTATCTTCTAGAAAACTCTACCTTAGAGTCCCATGAGCCAGTATAATGTTCCTGGATGCATAGGTGTAGTTGTGCATATCGGTGGAGTTGTTTTGGCTACTGGCAAAGTATTATCTTATCTATATTTTATTATTCATAAAACTTTCATCATCCATAAAATGATAGTGTGAGAGTAAATTATGTGCATAATGTTCTCATGCCTCTCGGGCATTAAACTGTCCTACTAATATTATAAACCTTCAAGAAAAGAGCGTACTCCTTCCTAAAAGGACAGGCAACGCACTTGTAACGCCTCCGGTATTGCGGGTGTCCATGGGCGGCGGTAATCGCTTACCACCAGGCGATACGTCTGCTCGTTTGCCCCCTATATAATAATAATAATAAAAAAAAACGAATGTTTGTGAGCATGTTTGTTACTCATTCACGCAAGAACTATTGAACTGATTTGAATGAAATTTCACAGTAATATAGCTTTTATACATCTGAATAACACATAGTCCACTATTTACTGCTAAAACTAAATACATGCAGGCTGAGCCGCGGGCAACAGCTAAATACATTGATGTGATGTATGAAGAATACCGAATATTCATACAACTTAATTCATTTTGAAATATAGATTTTACTATAGATTGGGGAAAAGATAAGTATCATTTTTAACCATCTCAAAAATAATCAAAATCATAAAAAAAAACAAATGTGAACTTAGCCTAACTATTGATTATTTTTTACTCACTCACTGATGTCTTATTATATTTTCACTAATGCGTCCAATATTTACAGGCTGATGTAATAAACAAGAGCATATTTGATTTGGCATTTGAGGAGGACAGACCAAGCTTATATAACTTGCTACAGAACCCAAGCAATGCAACGAATCCTTTGCAATCAGGAGTCAAAGGTGTGTATTAACAATCAAGTACATTATTTATGTTATGAAAACTAGTCTAAGTAATAGTTCGACTTTAGACAATAATATGTGGAGAACACTCGTCTCATTTGTATCAAATGCAAGCAAATACTTTTCAATACCTCTACTTGTTTATATATATATTGAAGTTTAATATGAAAGTACCTACTATAACAGAGCTAGCATCTCAAATAAAAAATATAGATAATTTGAATACTAATTTCCTTCATATTTGTCTTACTATTGCTGGCGGTTACGCTCGCGTGATTATTGTATTACCTTTAGGTTCTAATGTTAAAAATGATTGATTTTCTTACAACCAATCACGTATTTATTTTACTTAAACTTCCAAAAACTTTCTTAGTGTGTGCTCATAACATAAAAAGCAATAGCGGCTGTGCGTTAAAAATTTACTTGTCTGTCTCGCTAGTCTTCGCTAATTTGGCTAGATTCGTCCTGTCACTAATTCTCAACTACTTGCCAACTAACCCTTTAAGTGTATGTGCGTAACAAATAAAAGTTTGAGATGCAATTGACAAGAATTAAGAAAAAACTAACTATATATCTAGAATATTGTCTCCAAATTCCAAATAAATCTACAAGTCTTATACAAAAAGTAAAACCAATGCGGCTATAGCGTGCATTTATAATTACTTTGCTGCAAGAGTAAATTAGCGAAATTATAGAAAATATTCCTATTAGCTTGCGATTTTCAGTATCATACCATTATCACATTGATAAGAAGTAATATTTGATATTATTTTACATATGTCCACTTTGTTATTGAATTAACTTTGCGTAAGCTGTTTTTTATTTTGATACTGAGTTATAATGATGTCTTTGACACTGAGATGTTTTACTGTTAAATTAACTAGGTCTGTTTAGGAAATAATTTTCTGCGTCTAGTATGTGAACTGCTAATTAACTATTAAAAAGAACTTGCGCAGTTTCGTCTGCGTCTCTAAGAAACACCCGGTTTTTGCAACATTTTTGCAAAATGTTTTATAGCTTACATACTTCCTTTATAAAAGAGCTATCCAGTGCTAAAAGAATTGATCCAGCCGTTGTAAAGAAATATGTTCATGGGTATTTCTGAAAAGATTAAGAATTTGCATGCATGCGAACATGCTTACGAGCGAAAGATATTTTTTCAGCTAAACCATTTTATTCTTTCACAAATTTAATATCAGTAGCTAATGATAATGCTTATAATACTAACAGCTAAGCAACAATTTTTGAAAATAACAATAAGTATGCCACTTTAAACTTACATAAAATGTACCTTTGACCTTTGCAATTTGACTTGCGTCTCACAAAAGGAGTAAATAAATTTGTCCTGTTTTTGTAACATTTGTTATGTCTACTGCTCGCACCGTGATGTTATATAACTAACTAGCTTATGGCCGCGACTTTGCTTATGCACATGTCGATCATCTCGGTAAAATTAATAATTCCTACTTTAAGAATCAAAGCATCTGCATGCCAAATTTCAATAAAATTTGTTCAGCGCTTTAGCTGTAAAAGCATAGCAGATTAACAGTTACTTTCGTATTTAAAATATTATTGATGAATAGGCGAGGAACTACATACCTATACTATTTTTTTTTTAATTCTATCCAGATTTTCCTGAGATTAGTGCGTTTAACCAAAAAGAATAAACGAACAAACTAAACAGCCTCTCTAGATTATAATATTAAGTAGTATTGATATATATATAATTATAGACTATTCGTATTTACAAATATTTAGGAAGAGAACATCTAAAATTAAGTTCTCAATTTTAAATTGAATTAAATTTCTTCCTAGTTCAGTTTGCGTGTCAATGAGGAGTCACGTACTTTTAATTTCAAATCTGGAGCTAATTTCAAAGGAGTCCGTCCTTAATTAGCTTCATCTTGTTTTTATACACCACGACAGTAGGCATGTGACATTTATATAACGTAAAAGCCACATTGTTCTAGAATTTGCGTGGTACAATATCTCAGCCCCCACATTAAAAGTTTTTTGTCCTTGCTACACCCCTCTTTGTTATCTACCACAATAGAAAATTTTTGTAAGACGTAAAGTGGGCGTGGGTGAGGATAATTGTGATATATAGATCGTCTGAGAAGTTAGCAACTTCACTCACATTCTAGTCATTATATAATAGCCAATTTAATGTACTGATAAAGCATGTGCATATATATTTATAATATATTACATTAGATGCTACAAGCTCATGTGTTGTAATCAAAGTTTTTTTGTTATAGAAAACGAAATACGTTTCCAGTGCCATCTAAGACGAGGAATACTAGACTTTAGAGATGAGACAACTTATGAACTTGTACAGTTCAATGGACATTTTCGTAAGTATTTAGTTAAAAATGTGGATAAATATTGATATTTTGTTTGTCCCTTATTTATTTCTTATATATATATATGTTATACAAGTATGAGTATAACAGTCAATATTTAACAAATATATATAATTCCAATTAATTTTTTTACATACGAGTATTTCATTATAACTTCATGATAGAAATAAGTACTTCAAATTAGGAAATAAATATTTTTGTAAAACTATTAAAAACTTGAATATAAATGAAGTCTTTACCATATTAAAAATGTAAATGAAACTTAAAAACATAGTGACAGACCTTTTCCAGAAATAAATTTCTGGCACACAAAAAAATTATAGACCTAAGAACTTAACTTTTCTCTGAAATATGTGCCATGTGTCATTGCGTGAGACTAAAAGAATTAATTGGCAATAGCCATCAGCCGATATTAAGAATAAAAAAATTGAGATTGTTCTTTCACAAAATACCTAACGCCATAGCTCCTTTAAATCCTTTCAGTATTGTAATTTATACTCTCGATTTAGTTTTGTTTGCGTCTTCAGTACTTTTTACTAAGAAATATGACAACTAAGTTATTCATCTCTGGACAATGTATTGAAAATTTCATTTAAAAAATGAATGTATGGTTCTAAAAGGTGACCCAAAGTGAATGTTGAGTTCAATGTGTGGTGAGACACGGGTGAAAAAATCAGGAATGAATAAATATTATTATTTATTAAAACATATATTAGTGAAACAGTTGATACAATACTCCACCAATCATTTAAGTACTGACAAAAAAAAATACATGAATGAAATAAAATTTGTTCAAATTAACAAAATATATTTTCCGTTTTTCATTTAATTTTCCTTAATTGTCTTGCAGTTTATTTTATTTAGATATAAATAATGTCTTACTGCCTTGTGTACACATATGCTCTAAGATTTTTTTCTAATAAATATTACGGTTTCGCATATTATATATGCAAAACCGTAATATTTATTAGAAAAAAATTTCTTTTTAACCTTAATAAGACAAATAATCCACTGGAATTCTTAAATACGGTCTTAAAAAGTGACTCCGAAAACAATAAGTAAATAGTAGTGATTTTCGTGAATGAAGAATGTGCTTCTGTGGCGTAGTGGTAGCGTATGCGACTCCTAAGCTTGAGGTCTCGGGTTTGATTCCCGGGTCGGACCAAATGTTTGTATGATCTGCAAATATTTGTTTCGGAGTTTGGGTGTTTTCTATGTATAATATGTATGTATTTACAAAAAACAAAGTATGTAAGCATTTATATCAGTTGTCTAGTACCCATAACACAAGCTCTGCTTAGCTTGGGACTAGATGGCGTTGTGTGATGTCCGGAATATTTATTTATTAATTTATTATTTATTTATTCTACATGTCCGAATGTATGAAATGTATGTTAGTCCCGAAAGGCAATGTGTGCTCCTTTTGAAACCAATTTAGCACGGAATTATATCATATTTGGAACATTTATTAATTTTATGTTTATTTAAGAGCACGAAGGTATAATTTTTAAAGTATATGTGGCATAAAGTTTTTTTTTTTTTGTAAAAACTGTCTTTTATGATATGTATAGATCTAAAAACTTACATAAAACGGTTTACGTTACATTAATCAATGAAATAAAAAAGACATTCAACCAATATTCGATCATTATGCGATTTCTAGTCATAAATAAATCTTTCTATTCTATTCACTTCTATCATACTGCCCTCTTATAAGTATAGTTTAATTAAATACATGCATTGCTTTGATTCAGGAGCAAACATGGAACCAGCAGACTGCGATAATAATATGTCAAGTTACCAACAAGATCACGAATCTAAGTAAGTAAACATACAGTCAGAGAACTTTGTGAAACGTACAAAGTACAATGTAACAAACGTAATTAATTAATTTTTATTACTGGTCATGAATTTACAGATCAATATTCAGAAAATTGCTTAATATGTAGTAGTGAACTCGTTATTGAGTTTGCTTTCACAACACTCATATAAATACTTTTTATGCATAACAAATTTAACGTGAGTCAGAAAGACAACTTAACGTGTTGACAGAAAGACCATAATGTTTTATTTTAGGTTACTCTTTGTCTGCACGGGTCGTCTGTACACCCCTCAGCTGATCCGTGATGTCTCATTGGTGGATTCCAGCCGAAATGAATTTACTTCACGTCATAGTCTCGAGTGGAAATTTTTATTTCTGGACCATCGTGCGCCTCCTATTATCGGCTATTTACCTTTCGAAGTGTTAGGCACGTCAGGATACGATTATTACCACTTTGATGATTTAGAAAAGGTGGTCACTTGTCATGAAGCTTGTAAGTTTATTTATGTGAACATTCATACACTAATCCTTTTAGCCAGTAACTCCAAAATAGTAGTCACAGCCAAAATAAACGCACATCCTTGCCAAATACCAGACATACCTAATAGCGTTCATAAGATACTTTGAAAATTAAAGTAGTAAGTCGCAGAAGGTATCTGAGAATGGTTAATAAAAGCAAAGAGGTTAAAAGAGTATTTGCTCATAAGAATGGATCAGGAGCAAACTTAAAAAAATAAGTTTTATAAAATCGCCTCGAGCTGGCTTATTTCGAAATATCTGAGCCCTCTAACTTTTGACTGCACGAATGGGTATTCGTTTAAGCTAGGTCAGTATTGTGGGTTCGATCCCACGTGACAACACTGTTGTTTTGAGTCTGGGTATCCTTTGTATTTGTCGATGTATTCCTGTAAAGTCCCCCGCGACTAAGGTTGTATTCCTAGTACCTATAGGAGTTGCCTTAATATACTCGTATTACGTTTAAAAACAGTCAGATCTCTTTTATTACTTTGAAATGTTACAAAATTTTCCAAACGTCACGCTTTGGACTCCTTTTATTACAAAGCTGAAGGAATACTATATTCTGTATGACTAGCCGGTTTTTTCATGAATTATCAGGGACTACTCACACTTATTCAGCTCTATTTAGCTTTTGATCATAGAAAATAACGACCTCGCGAACGCATCCTCTCAACTTTTCACATATATTCAGTTTTAGCGGCAAATAAGTATAATATAAGGGCTAATGTATATTTGTCATGTGTGCTGTACTGCCGCGTCCAGCGCTATTCCGATGCATTTAGCCTCAAATGCTGCGGAACAGCGCTATAAACGAATAGTTCTTGACTCTTAGTCCACAAGTGGCGACTTCGTAAAATTCCTAAATAGGTCTGAAATTTTGAAAAATATAGCATTATCCATACGAAAATGCTCCTCGATTTTCATATTATTTCGTTCTCACTGGGCTTAAAATAATGTTGCGTACTCTAAAACCAAAATATTTTTGCATAGTGGGTCTGACGTCAATGTCACTGTCGTTTGTGTTCTAAGATATATTATTTCCATTTATTTTGCAATAAGAAAACCGATATAACTGTTATTATTACGCAAAAGATAGAAGCATTTCAGCGGAGATTACACGCTAGGACGGCCTTTTCATTTTTACGATGCTGTACTGTACATGCTGTATATGCAACTGTATATGCGTAACCAAAATTGTTTACGCGAATTGGTCTCAATAATTGTGAGTAGAATAATAAAAATAATAATTATAATTACATATTGCTTGGAATTTGACATACACACTTTTAAATCGTTAGTGTTTAATCTACGAGTATATGATTATGTGTACCTACTCAATAATTTATATTTGGTAACAGTGATGCAAAAGGGTGAATTAACATCGTGTTACTACCGGTTTCTGACGAAAGGACAACAGTGGATCTGGCTGCAGACCCGCTTCTATATCACCTACCACCAATGGAACTCTAAGCCAGAGTTTGTTGTATGCACTCACCGGGTCATAAGGTACGTGGATTTTTTAATAATAACAATTTAAGAATCCCGGGGCTTACAACAGTAGATTAAATCCTTTAGTTGTGAGTTCACATCTCACACACTATGAATTTTAACAATATAAACATACATGTGATTAGCAAACAAGATTTTGTCCCGTTTTAACTACATATGATGAAACAACATATTTTATATTATATTTATATTTTCGGACATCTAACACACAACGCCATCTAGTCCCAAGCTAAGCAGAACTTGTGTTATGGGTACTAGACAACTGATATAAATACTTAAATACTTTTTTTTTTGTAAATACATACATATTATACATAGAAAACACCCAAACTCCGAAACAAATATTTGCAGATCATACAAACATTTGGTCCGACCCGGGAATCGAACCCGAGACCTCAAGCTTAGCAGTCGCATACGCTACCACTGCGCCACCGAGGCAGTCATGGGAGGCAGACGTCGTAAATTGAATTTTGATGCATATTTATGCATGTCATCTTAAGTGAAAGTAGACTTGCTACCGTATTAACTATGCATCATATGCTAATAGGATATAATAGGAAGGGAAAAGTGGTTACTACTCTGGTGTCCCAATTTATTCTCAAAAAAAGTGTTAAACTGGACTTGAAATTGTCTTTTTATTCAAATGACGTAATCATCATGACATATACAGGGTCTGTCGTAAATAATGGATAAGTCGTAAACTGGAGTTGGTCCGGCTATGAGACTATTAGAAAATCGTATCTTTTTGCCAGGGTTTCTAACCGTATGGAAATGGCGTAGACTTTTATGTTTTTTTATAAATTTCGCTACTCTTTGCATTCATTCCGTTGCCATTTCGTTAAATTTAGGTATTTCTGTGTCATTTTTTTTGTATTATAGTCTTGAAGATGTGTATTATTTAGTTTTAGTACTGTTTTAGGCGTTTTTAACGTTGGTCATTTTCAAAATTGTCATTTTAAGATTTTTTATGTTTTTGTTTTACTTAGGGTCAACTTTTGATCATTTACTGTGTAAAAAAAAAGTACGGCGCTATAGCTGCCCATGATCTTAATAAATTATCTAGTATGTGTAGATTCTAAAAAGGTATAACAATGTATACTTCACAAGTAATATTAAGCTACATGAGCGAGATCAATATCAAGGTGAGAAAATATTTTTTTCATGTAATGTTGTAAATGGTTATAAAACTTCGTCAGAATGATTTATTTCTGCCAAGATTCTTTACACAAACACTATGGGGCCACTATTAAGGATATTCAAAGAAAACTAGGTAGTTTTTTGTCAAAAAAATTTCATGCCTCCTCATTTCATAAAGGTGTTTAATTTTAAAATTGATGTGCTCTAATAGTTACATGCGACAAACATGTTACAAGTTTATTCGTAAAAAGGATCATCAGGTAAAAAAATGAACAAAGACAGCAATACAAAGGGTCTCCCCGCGTGAAAAGGACATTGTTACTAGGCACACTGCATGATGCACCGTCCCTTTCACACTCACGATGTGTGAAAAGGTTAGCATGCGTTTAGCTAGGGCGCACTCCTGATACATCTCTCAGTGTGATTTTGACCATCGCATGTGCTCTCGTTTTCATTACTGTCGTCAATTTGTTACTGCTTTCTAATATCGGACTTAGATTTTCTTTGTGATTTGGACTTGTTAACCTGGTGATATTGACAACTCAGCTCTCATTTATGGGCATCGTGTTGTGCTATCGATTGCACGTGTTATTTTGGAAAATTTTGTATATCATGCCTCAACAATACACGCCGGCCGAATACGTAAACATGCATTACATTTATGGTTTATGTGATGGCAACGCCAATAGAGCTGCTAGAGTTTATCGGGAAAAATATCCAAATGCCCGGCATCCTGACTATCGTGTCTTCATAAGAGTGCACAACACATTTTTGGAAGGACGATTTCCTGGAACCGGCGTAGGCGGGGCGAGTGAAGGACGACCACAACGCCACAGTGCAGCCGAAGTACTGGAAATAGTTGCAGAAGACCCTGGTACGTCCATAAGTGTAATTTCAAGGCGCACCGGTATACCTCAAAAATCTGTACACAGGATTTTAAAAAGGCATGAATTATATCCCTATCATTATCAAAGGGTCCAAACATTAATGCCAAGGGACGCTGTCGCATAATGCTGCGAAAGATGAGGGAAGACCAAAGTTTTTTTAATAAAATATTATGGAGTGACGAGTCAACGTGTCGAAAAGATGGTTTTTTGAATCTTCACAACATACACAGCTGGCAACTCGAAAACCCAAGACTTATCCGAGAAGACCGATCGCAATATCAATTTAAAATTAATTTATGGACTGGCATTATTAATGGCAAAATCATTGGTCCATTCGAATTGCCGGCAATATTAAATGCGGATATGTATTTGAATTTTTTAGCAAATACTTTACCTAGTTTACTGCAAGACGTCCCACAAGAGATAAGAAATGAGATGTGGCTACAAAATGATGGGTGTCCAGCACATTACGCTGTTCGTGTCAGGGAACATTTAAATAATACTTATCCAGATAGATGGATAGGGCGATTGGGGCCAATTTTATGGCCTCCACGTTCGCCAGACCTGAACCCCTTGGACTTCTTTTACTGGGGCTGTATAAAAGAAAAAGTATACAGTGAAACAATAAGTTCTGTAGAAGAGTTGCGTGCGCGCATTCAAGTAGCAGCGAGAAAAATTGAAGAAGCCGGTTATGTGCGCCGGATTAAGCGATCGTTTATTAGGCGATGTAGAGCGTGCATAGCTGCCGGCGGAGGACACTTCGAACATTTAGTTTAAGTTGTTGAATAAATATTTTTACGTACTAAAACAACCTAGTTTTCTTTTGAATATCCTTAATAGTGACCCCATAGTGTTTGTGTAAAGAATCTTGGCAGAAATAAATCATTATGACGAAGTTTTATAACCATTTACAACATTACATGAAAAAAAAATTTTCTCACCTTGATATTGATCTCGCTCATGTAGCTTAATATTACTTGTGAAGTATGCATTGTTATACCTTTTTAGAATCTACACATACTAGATAATTTATTAAGATCATGGGCAGCTATAGCGCCGTACTTTTTTTTTACACAGTAAATGATCAAAAGTTGACCCTAAGTAAAACAAAAACATAAAAAATCTTAAAATGACAATTTTGAAAATGACCAACGTTAAAAACGCCTAAAACAGTACTAAAACTAAATAATACACATCTTCAAGACTATAATACAAAAAAAATGACACAGAAATACCTAAATTTAACGAAATGGCAACGGAATGAATGCAAAGAGTAGCGAAATTTATAAAAAAACATAAAAGTCTACGCCATTTCCATACGGTTAGAAACCCTGGCAAAAAGATACGATTTTCTAATAGTCTCATAGCTGGACCAACTCCAGTTTACGACTTATCCATTATTTACGACAGACCCTGTATACTACTAAATCAACATTCATTTGTCAATATTCTAAAATTATATAGTAATAATTGACTGCCTCTGTGGCGCAGTGGTAGCGTATGCGACTGCTGTTCTTGAGGTCTCGGGTTCGATTCCTGGGTCGGACCAAATGTTTGTATGATCTACAAATATTTGTTTCGGAGTTTGGGTGTTTTCTATGTATACTATGTATGTATTTACAAAAAAAAGGTATTTATGTATTTATATCAGTTGTCTAGTACCCATAACACAAACTCTGCTTAGCTTGGGACTAGATGGCGTTGTGTGTTAGATGTCCGATATATTTATTATTTATTTATTATTATTATAGTTACACCAGGTAATAGAGCCACGCTGGTTTTAGCACAAACAGGCCGGCTCGACTGTGGCGGTACTACCCTCGCACAGAAGATCAACGTAAAATGACAGCGTTTGTGCTGTCATGTTTCGTTGGTGAGTGCAAGGCCGGAGGTCCAATGGCACGTTGTGAGCAGGAAGGATATGAATCAATTTGCTCTTTGACGTTGTCTTTGCGTCAATTGGCTAATGGACAGCGTCCGTTTAATTGATTGATTGATAGCTTGATAGCTAGACTAGCTTCGCCCTAGATTTACTAATTTTATTTTGTACTAGATTTTTCTACATCAGTTGATTTCACAAGCGTATCACAGCAAGACTTTTCCTGCCCTGGACATAAGTTTTCTCGTTATCTCCATAGTTTTATTATTTCTTAAAGGCTTGTTGAATACGACTCCCTCCTCTATTGTAAATCATCCAATTTTATTCTACTTTTTCTTTCTTAGGCCCGTATTATAGAAGGCGTCTCAAGTATCATTTGAACTCTGATCAGCTGAAACTAGTTTCATGTTCTCATCAAATCTCAAGCGTCTCTCTTATTATAGAAGGCGTTTTAAGTTCTACTCAGTTGAAACTAGTTTCAATTACTAATCTCAACTCACAAGTCTGTTCTCAGTTACGTTTCTGCATGGTCGAAATTATTGTTCCGTATTACGCAGCAAATTATATTAATCAAATCATATCTAACAAATATAATATATATATTATTGGATATTAGTTTATATATTGGCTAGTGTATCAATTTAAATAAAATAATAAGAAGCAGTTCGCCCTAAATTAAATACTTTGAACATTAAAATAAATACGACTAGATACTACTTATGACGGAACGTTAAAATTGTTATCAATACTTGGCATGTTGAATTGTCAAACTTTGTTTTTCTTTTAAATTAAAAAATATTGTTATATTTTTGGCAGAAACCAAAAGGTTATATACTATTACTTGAAGGATATTACTTGAAACAAATAGTTGAATGTGTATTTTAAATGAATTGAATATCAATTAGTGTCAATTAAAATGTATTGAAATGTATATAAAAAGCAATTCTTTCGTAAATAAAGTAAGGTAAAATAAATCTTTCGTTGTTATTCCGAAAAATCATCATAAAATATATTAAGTTTCCTTATAAGGCATTAGAAATTACCCTTGAGACTCGATTGAGCTTGTCTTAGTTGAACAGAGATCACATCTGTCAAAATATAGATTTGAGGAATAGTCCTGGACTAGAGGACATTTTGATATAAACATCGTTCTAAAATAAGGGGGCGTCCATAAATTACGTGAGGTGTTTTTTTAAATTTTCTGCACCTCCCTCCCCCCCTGGTGAGATGTCGTGAGATTTTATTCAACCCCCTCCCCCATCCCCCAATCTCACGTGAGATTTTTCAAAATGTGAGTTTCTTCCGTAAACGCGTTGGATTGTTATTATAAAAAGAAAAAAACTAATTTGCTTCGTGCTTTTATTTACGACTAGTTAAGACTAGTAATCAATATTGCTGGATTAAATGGACCAAAATAGTATAAATTTTTTTTGTTTCAATCAGAAAAAAAATTGCGTGATATTTGCCGAGACCCCCCCTCTCCAACGTAAGATTTTATGAGATTTGACTCGACCCCCTCCCCCCCTTAAACACCTCACGTAATTTATGGACGCCCCCTAAGGTATTCATTGATCTTTACTCACTTGATTAACGATCAGTGAATCTTGTCTCAAGAGACGTTTAAAAATAAAATCTCTTCTTGAAACTAGTTTTAAAACTAGATTCACGACTGAGATACGTTTTAAAATATGGGCCTTAATCTTTCTTAAGTTACGGGATGATTTTTGTGTAGCCTTGGAGGAGGACCTATGTCCGACAAAGGACGTCTTGTGGCTGAGACGATGACGATAGCAAAACAGAGAAAGTTGTATATATATAGTTATATTTTAAAACGTGAAGCAAAACTTGTACCAAATATGCTACCGGAGGATTAATAAATTAAAACCTTTTAAAATTATGTAACTCCTTTATATGTAGAAAGCTAAAATATTAATAAAAACGAATAAAATGAATTAAAGTCGCATTTCGATCACTAGACGACCAATAGGAATAGTAGTAATAGTATAAATTCTAAGTTATAAATTATAATTTCAGACTGAACTTTCCCTCTACACCCGGAGAAGTGTCAATCTTTTTTATTTCGTCAGTATATTTGAATTCCACTAATTAACTTACAAAGTTACAATGTACTAAAGTATAAATAATATTTTTTTGACTTATAGTTATGCAGACATTGCTAAAAGCATGAAGCAAGAAAGTGCTGAAGGAGACACTGTCAGTGAGGCTGATGTGAACCAAGGGGAGATAAAAGGAGCACCTTCCGATGATGCCATGGTGTCAATGTCACCTTCGTACATGTCGGAAGCTAGCGATGCTTTCGCCAACTCGTATCAGATGTCGCAAGTTAGTGATCAGGTAATATTAACAATATTCTTGCTAACATTTTTGTTGTTATTTAATAAATACTTCGAAATGACTTGGATTGTATCGAATTAATCTGCTTTCGACTTAAATCGATCATACCCAATTTTCTGAAAGTGACTCGCAGGTGGAGGAGAAATTTTTATATAGTAAGAGGTCACGAGAGTCATTACTGTAATAAAATTTTAAGCTTCGGATTATGGAATCAGCTTAACTTTTTAAACGGCACATAATATAAATTTAAAATTTTATTCTACCGTGATCTATTTTAAATCATATATAGATAATATTATATATATATATATATATATATATATATATAAATGATTTAATCCTACTACGGCGAAGTCCAAAGGGAGTGTAATAGTCTATGTATGTTTCTAACAGTGAACACTGTGGCGCCTAAACTAGTAACTAACTAAACGTATCGATTTTTGAATGAGATGTCAATTGATTCGTAATAATGGCCCGAGTGACATATGTTACATAAATTGTATTAAAAAAATATGTAGTAGTGTGTTAAAGTTTTTTTAAACTTTTTCATGTACATTGCTAATGTTCTTGGAAGACATCGAAGCATAAAGCTATAAGCAAGGGACAGTATATATATATTAATCTTTATGTGCTCGTGCCATCAGTAGCAAAGAACGATAAAACATTAATGTGACGGGATTCCAAAATCGATGTGTAAATCGAAACGCGAAATTTATTCTTAATTCTGATCTTACTAATTTAACAGTCTAATCCATTCGCTTAGAAACGGTCAACTTAATAGCGCCACCGTCTTACGTGCGGCAAGCCGCCACAAAACCAAAGGGCCCGCCAGGGCGCCAGGGCGGACACCCACAAGGAAGTATGATTTGTCAGTTTACACAGTTGTATGAATTAAAATATTCTTATTTCACAACAATAAATAAATCCTGACATTTCAGTCGGTTAACATAAACAGTTTCCTAAATGGTAAAAGTAGTTTCCAGGAAGGTGAATGTGGTGTTTTGATTTCAGTTTGTATTGTTGACCACTTTGCATCTATCTTCAGTATAACATTTACAATACAAAATGTAATTTAGGAAAAAGTAATTTATCGTCTTTTTAAGTGTTCTTGAATGAATTTGTAATATTAGGAACAGAAGTGAAGAATTGTCTGGGTTATAGCATACAACAGATTTTCCGCGAAATTCGGCATAACTGAACCTAACAATAAAATAAAAGCGATTGCTAACTACTCAATTACTCAAAGTAACGGTAATTTATTTATGTATCTGAGTCTAGAACCTATGCTATAAAATTAAAACTGAGCGAAAATACTTATGGTTAAGGCAAAAGGTAATGTGTTTGAAATTACTTTTCTTAAATAAAAAGTTATTTCCCGTTTTAATATGCAATACCGCTATAAGTTCTCACAACTCAAACTCGAACTCACACCGAAAACACGTGCAAGCGGAATTTTTCTTATGGGTTTTGTTTTTAGCTTGAGGTACTTGATTTCGCAATACTTTACTTTCGAACTTCTTTTGAGCAGTAAATCACGTGTCGGGGTGAGGAAAAGTTTGGTGAAAATGACTAGCAGTTCTACGCAGTTTCACCTGCGAAATAATAGCCTCAGTCTTTAACGTGATTTATTTTATACACAATTGCCCCGCGGCGTTACCCGCGGTTGTTGTTATATATATATTTCTTTCGGATTTATTACAAGTTATCTATATTAGTTGTTATTATATGTACATATATATTCTACTACACTATTTTGTAACAAGAACTATCTATTTTAATATATTCTAACAACTTTCTGAAACAAATTAAATAAGTATATATTAGTGATATTAATTTTAAAATGCAAAAGTCGTTTTAACAACATCACTCAATTTTCTTTACTTTAATATTTCAAAGCAATAATGATTTCATAAAATCATAAAGAGGTTAGAAGACATGAAGTAAAGGACAAAGGTTAAATAATGAACGTAACAAAGGCTACGTAGGCTGTAAATATAATTACCAAGCTACCTTAGCTCAGATGAATAATGTCGGCGAAATTAAAAATCTGATTTGGCTACGAGGCATAGCACTTGGTACTCGCTCGCGCCGTCGGCGCTGGTAGCGCGGTCACGTGCTGACGGAATGTCATCGGATGCTGCGGCCAGTGGCGATCGGGTACTACAAATTTGTCCAGCGCGCATGCGGTAGAAAAGACTGGATCAATCCGTCGACAGATCGTCTGCTTCGAAATTAAAAATTTGTGTTTAATTAATTGTTATTTTAAGCTTCCATATAAAAGACGTGAAATTTGAAGTGACGAGGTCGTTTGAGATTATTACCCCCTAGCTCTGCACCAAATCAACCATGTTCGAGTCAAGGAGACGTGAGTGACCATCCATAACTCGACATATATGATAATTTTTATACTTAAATACCATTTAAAATCCTTTTGCCATATTTACTTTAACTTCAATAACATTGGACTTTCATACAAACTACCATCCCTTTGTTTAAATATAAAAATAGTTGTTTAAGCAATATTTCCTGTTCACCACAGCCTTAACGTCGGTTATAGACGTTAACCGGGTGATTATCTTAACCGAGCTTCAAGACGTCGTTTAAACGTTGGTTTACAGTAATTTGACAGAAATTTTGTAAGTTATATTGTTTATCAACGAAGTACCTATTTAGATGTGACAAATAATGGTGTTTAATTTTATAATGAATGTTGTATATGTTAGATTATTTCGACGAGTTAGAAATGATAATAAGAATACCTATGTTTTTTGAAGTGAAACTTCTTTATCGGGGTTGTCAAAAAACTTGCTGAGCGCTTTCGATTGTCGAACAGAATCCATTTTTCTTCGCACGTAACTATTCGTTTCAAAATTCCTTCATTTCTTTGCCTGTTGAGCAGCGAAAGGCAGGTCTCGACGCGTACGTTGCGCTGGCGATCGTTAAGGTCGTGGGGCACCCATCTATCAAGCTTTTTTACCTTGCCAATTTGTCGCAAATGGATCAATATTGTTTTGATGATTACATTAAAAGCTGCTGCTAGCTCAGCTGTAGATTGAGTTTCGTCAGCTTCCACAATCGCCTTTAATTCATTATTGTTAACCAAAGTCTCCGGACGACCACGAGCTTCATTTTTGAAGTCAAAATTTCCAGAACGGAACCGGGAAAACCAATAAAGGGTTGTGCGTTCGTTTGTACAGTTCTCTCCGTAAACGTTTTTGATGTTACGTGCCGTTTGTGTCGCGTTGGTGCCACGACGGAACTCATATTCCATAATTACACGAATTTTTAAAGTATCCATTATGACGAAAAATGTTCAAATGTAATGAAAATACAACGCTAATCAAAAAACAAAAGACTGAGTTTGTAAATAGAATGTCATGGTTTTAAAACAAAATTAATTTGAATTTAGAATACAGAGCCATTACAAACTTTTTTTTATTTGAAATGACCAGTACTGAAGAAATGCAATTTCATAGGTAAAGACCTATTATTTTCTTAAATTTATAAAATGTCAAATAATATGCATTATTGCGAAAGCAGACAATGCAATAATGCAGCACCGTGACCACGCCATGGCAGCCTAGAGATGCTTCTGCATCATTGGGCCTCCGGTCTCGCACTTACCAACGAAACACGACAGCACTAATGCGTAAAATTTACGTTGATCTTCTGTGCGAGGGTAATGCCTCCTGGTCGAGCCGCCCCATTCGTGCTGAAATTGGCGTGACTACTATCTTGGATGTTGAATGTTCTAAATTTCTAATGACTGTTCTAAATCTTTCAAATGTATAAATTTTATGAAGTTTCATAGTTTATTAAAATAAAAAAGTCAAAATGTACTCGTATTAACGCATTAAATTATTACTTCTCAACATAGTATTATTTGCATCAGAATTAAAGTTCAGGGGTATCTTAATCCTGTATAGGTATTGATATAGTATTTATTTCCACTTTCCAGCCTCCTTATGTGAAGTCGCCGTCTGCTGCTAGCACGGCGGGCACAGTAGTGACTACTGGTACAGCGGCTACGGCAGCTGCCTCGTGGTCTCGTGCTTCGCATGTGCGTTACCCGGGCTCTGATACTGGTTCAGTCTCTGGCGAGTCCCGCTCATCTCAAATGAATACCATGCGCGAAGTAAGACTATATATTGAGATACAACTGTGCCATATGTCTTTTTTTGTACTCAAGAACTTAAAATTTTAAGTATGGAAGTCGACGGTGAGTGGAAGACGATCAAAGAAAATATTGATGAAATGTGCGAAAGAAGAGGGTAGGAAGGAAGTAGGTAGTGAACTGACCAGTACTAGAGGAGAGTGGACGAAAACTTATTGTACTGTTCCTAACTTAATGTAGGCAAAGGTGGGGGTGTCCGGGCTTGAGATAGCACCGTTGCGAGTAAGCGATTGGTAGGTAAGCGTAAGTCATCAGTGTCAGGTTTTTGCCTCCTTAAAATGTTTGTTTCGAAGAAAAGAATTTCTGAAGATTATAATATATTATGAGAACTCACAAATTTTATTTGTGAGTTCTCATATATAAACATATATAAAAAAATATGATAAAAGAGGAAAGATTTTTTTTATTGTTACGATTCAACTTAAAAACTACTTGACAGATTAGAAAGTTAGGGATCAGCATGAAAACATCGATTATGTAACCCAAAATGTTAAAACAATACCAAAAAATTTTTATATCGCGTACGCTGCGAAATCTATTGATAATAGAGTATTATCGACCGCCTTGAAGTTTTCCTATGAGGACTGGTAGTCACAGGGCCGAACGCATTTGTTGGCCCTGCTTCCGAACTTATTGTGGTGCCAACAAAGTGGAAACTTGCGGTAGTTGGATTGTGACCGCTGTCTCGATTTACTACGATGCTCTCGGGTAGAACTCGAGTGGGGTCTGCTGTTCCTTTCTGATGAAAGCTTTTGGAACTGCTTCCTTAATTCTGCCACTTCTCTTGTGAGGTCGCCGATGACAGAGCTAGGGATGGCATTGCTCACCGCGGCGACATTGCCTGTAGCGTAATAATTTTTTCCCGTTTTGTAAACATTTTTCATTGGGGCTCCGCTCCTATTGGTCTTAGCAATATATAGCCTATAGCCTTCCTCGATAAATGGACAATCCAACACTGAAAGATTTTTAAAATCTGACCAGCGGTTCCTGAGATTAGCGCGTTCAAACAAACAAACAAACATACAAAAAACAAACTCTTCAGCTCTAAATAATAGTATAAATTATGTATAGCCGGCATAGTGCACCGAGGTGTCAATAATCGATAATGATGTCCAATAAATATGTTTTAATATTTTTATATATTTTTTTAGACTAGTTTTGCCCTGCGTCGTTACCCGTGGTTGTTTTTGTTGTGGTGTGTTGGTTTTTGATGTTTTCACGCGAATACCCAACTTTTATGAAAATATTCGATAACCTATGTTGAGGGATAAATTAAAATTCTAATCCTACTAATATTATAAACGCGAAAGTTTGTGAGTATGTAAGTCAGTATTGATGAATACCACGGGGTTCAGCTAGTGGTGAAATAATTTTGAAATCTGTGGAATAATTTTTCAGTTAAATCGTAACAAACAAACAAAAATCAAATCTCCTCTTTATAATATTAGTTTAGGTTTCTTAACGTTTTATTATAAATATTTTCGTGACCATTTTCTGTTGTGCTTATTGTACTATTCGCCAACGTACCCCTCTTTACCCAAAACCTGGCCAAGTTACGTGCCAGCGCCTAAAGTCATTTTTACTGCAGCGACGTAAGGTGACACGTTTTAAAAAAGAAATTTATTTGCTCTTTAGGGCTGTTGTTACAATTACCGATGAATACGATTATTTTCATCCCAAGAGTAAATTTCTGGATGAATAATTTATACATTATTTAAGTCCTTCTCTGTACTCCTTACAAATGTTGTTATAAATATTAAATCCTTACTTGTAAAAATGATTCTATTGATTTCAGTTGACAGCAAAAAAAGATGTGATGTAGTGTATTGTAGATGCAAAGAGTTACCTCTTCTATATCCAATATTACAACGAATTAATTTAAAAAAGTAATAATTCAACATAACTAAATAAGTTATTACAGATAATACTGTACTTGGGATCCATTAAAACCTCGATGTTCCTGTTTCTGGTGCAGATGCATAAGAATACAGACCCTACTCCAGCACCTCAGCACGGTATGGGAGCCCAGTACTTGGATCCTGCTCCTTACGTAAGCGCTGTGGCAGTACCAGCTGCCTTGCCGTTGTCGATACCATCAATACCCATCATGGTCTCATCCGATCAAGCACAGATGCAGGTTAGTTTCGCGAAGATTGTTAAGGTATCAATTTATCTAATAGATGACAATATCGCACAATGTTTTAATACACTTTTTTTTTTTACTTTTAAGCTAGTTTAAGTAGTATACACCACTGAGCATTGCTTCCAATGCGTCCTATTGCATGATGTAAATTAGTGTTTGTGGTAGGAGCAGTTGCAACGGAAACATGAGGAATTACAGCAAATGATAGTCAGACAACAGGAAGAACTGCGGCAGGTAAAGGAACAACTTCTACTAGCACGGCTTGGCATCCTCCAGCCTCTTATCAATGTGAGTATTCGATTACCTCTGCATTTATGTTATTACATCACTATATGTCATCACTATTCGCTTACTGCACTTTTTATTCAAACTTTTTGCATGTTTCCATAGTATAACATTTTCGAATTCCGTAATTGCTTAATTTTTTTTTTCATAGTAGCTGGATAGTTCCAGACACTTTGAAGTATGATCTACGTATCAAAGAACGTATGCAAAGGAATCAAGCGAAGAATCGAGAGTGTATCATGTTTCATTTCTTCATTAGTCTTGGTGTAGATTTTAGTTTCAATCATTTACTGTTATGAATTGCAAATACAATTAAATACAAGTACTTATATGAAATATCGTTTGATTTAACATCGTGGTTGTTGAAAGGAACTAGTAGCACGGTTGTCTATCCGACCGTAGTTGATCGAACTACAGCAACTACTCAGCTACAGTTCGGTTAATAAACAACACCGAACTATTGCTACTTTTTTGAAACAACATTTTTGTTTTTAATTTTTAAACAGTACCAACTTAAATCTAAATGATACAAATAAATTGAAAGTAAACAAATTTTAATTTCAAAAAGAACAGGTGAAAAGAGCTATTTTGTACAAGAATATCTGTGGAAATGTTGCCCACCACTTAAATTGCAATTTGATGAAATCAAAGAGTTTTAACGCACTACAAAGTACCTTTAAATATGTTTATTTTTAATTTGTTAGATAACATAGTTTTGTAGAGCTTAGGATTGGTAAAGCATTTAATAGATGCATAGCTAAGGGAAATGCTTTCATAAGAAAATTGATGATATGCCTCGGTATATCTAATATCAAGTATTAAAAAACTTGAATCATTTTATATGTGGCGTTAAAGAACAGTAAAATGTTCTTTAAGTAAAACACAGTTCTGGATTAAACAAAATCGGATCATTGGAAACACTTTTCATTGCTTTTCAATACTGGCTTATATAATAATTAATAATACTAGCCACTTTTATATGGGCAGAAGTATTTCATCATGCACAGAAAAAATAGCTTTAATTGAATTTAAAAAATACTAAAAGTTATTAATGTAAACAAATATTATCCTATTACACCATCGTACGTACGTACGTACGTAGTCAACGTACGTACGTACGTACGTAGTCAACGTACAGGTTTAGGCAATCATGACTTTTCAAGTTATTTAAATACAATGCTATGAAGTGGATTATGGTTTATTGTAATAAGATCATTTATCATTTCATTCATCATCATCATTTTGTCCATTTTTTTTGGAAAAAATCATTTAAATTTATTTCAATTAAAAATACTAGCGGTCAAATTTTGATTGGCACCTTGGCAAAAAGACAAAAGATATATTAATAATGATACGTAAAAAATAGATTTTGATAACATACGCGATCAATGAACGTAGCAATCTTGCATCCGGATCCTATATAATAAATAAAATAATAAGTATAGATTATAATATTATTTAGAATTTAAGATTTTGTTAAGAACAGCGACACTTTTTATAGAAAAAATTGCGAAATATAGCATCACGCTTTCTGAAAATTATTTAAAATGACACCTTAATTTTGCATTAAAGACAACTAAGGGTCTATTTCAAGTTTACTCGCATGATCTCGCTTTTGACGGTTGCGTTTGGCATTGCGATTGGTGTGTGCGCCGAATGCGATCACCATGAAAGACGGATAGATATGGAATAAAAAGATCCTCTGACACTTTCAAGAATCCGCCTCATTATAATTTAACAACACAGCCACAGGTATCTTAGGTATAAACATCAAGTCGTTGTATGTTTAAAAATCAACGATATTTAAAAAATAAGCAAGTTAAAGTGACTCGACTGCGCGAAGTGATCCAGATACAGTGTCGAATCTTTTTAACGTCAGAAACAGTTGATTTTATAATTCGATAACTATTGTTATTCGGTTCAATAAATATTAAGTTTTATAGAGGTTGTAATACCGATTTTTACAGTTCAGTACTAAAATAGCCGTTCCCTTGCATCCCAGTTTCATCGGGTTTTAAGTTTTTTTTTTAAATATAAATTTTTGCCATTTGGACGGCGACAAATTTAACATACCGAAAGGCTCTTACACACCATGCGGCCTGCCCCAGTACGTGTAGGAGGCCAAAGATCGTAAAAATCGGTCTAGTCATACTTCAGTTATAAACTATGTACCTACTTATGATGTGATAGTTTTTGTTTACTATTATGACAGCAGTCACTTTTTTAAATGGTAACTTCAGTCAGAAATTATAATCCCATAGAGCTTTTTCCATTTCATATTTACTTAGTTTTGCTCATTCATATCCTTTCATTCATATAAATTTGTACCATACCTAACTTTCTGACGTTTAGAAATGCTATTCGTCTAACCTATTGTGTAATAGTATCTAGATAACTACGTACACAATATCATTTTATTAACAACCTTTACCAGTCAATTGTTGGATATACAACAAAACTACAATATACGCCACAAAACTGGGGTTTGCTGCTGAGAGCTGATGAATTGAGAGAGTAATGAGCAATGACAGTTTGATGTAGTGCTATGTTGAAACGTCCATGATATCCTTCAAACCGTCATTTGACAATTGATAATCATTTATTTTAATCTATAAAAGTAGCTTAGTGTTATGAGTATGTAGTAACCAACCAGTTATAATTTTGTAGGTTCAAGGCCCATACGTGAACCCAGAGGATATTCCAGAAAATCAACGAATACCGGCACAAATAATTTACGACGGTATGACGCCCAGGGCCACCATCGCCGGCTTTCCACCTCAGCATCCGCCTCATTCGACCAACCATCATCAACATATGCCTCAGTAATCGAAGAAACACTTGAAATGTAGCTTCTGGGCTGACTCATATCAACCGACCGTTTAAAGAGAAATAGATTTACTAAATATTGCTTGGACACGTACGTATGTATGCTTACACTTGCCAATTTTTTTCCATAAAGTAATGATAAGCTAAGTCGCATCTTATAATGCCATATTCTTATAATAATATACTTCTAGTGAGGATTTTTTTACCAATATAGATAGTTACACTAAATGCCGGTAGTTTTTTGAACATAATCGATATTGATATTTAATTTAAAATTTAAATTTGGTCGTTTCTTTGTGAATTATTTTACAGAGTTCTATATGACAACTTTTATGTTGTTTTAACAATACTTTTACTTAGTAATCCTCGTTTATTATTTCTTGTGTTGAAAGGCTGTGCAACTTCTAACAAATTATTTAGTTTAATAATGTGTTATAAAAGCAAAGATATTTTTTCGTATCGTTTTTATACCATTGACGATGGTATTGATTTATTGAAAGTCTAATTATAGTATAATTTAAATATTATTAAGTTTAATATGGTAATAAAGATGCCAAAGGACCATGTTACGATTTAACCCCCCATTTTTTTTTGCAATTAACGTGCCATTTATTTTATTATTCAATATTATGGACATTTTGCAAACATTTTTGTGAATTACATAGTGCTATTTATATTTTCAGTTATTACTTATAACTTTTATGTTTTATTAAGAGCTTGTCTTGTCTCTTATTAATAATTGTCTATTGGTATATTTAAAAAAAGTTAATATTTTATGAAGATTGTAGATTTTATTTGAAAATGTTTTAAGATAAATTATTCGAGTTGGGGTTTTAAGTTATTAAAGTTATATAATTTTGGTAAACGTCTAGTTTACTTAGAATTAATTCCGTCTGTTAAATTGTGTTAATTCAATATTATTTAATTATTGTTATTGTTTCCATTGTTCATTTCAATATTCATATTTTATTTGAAAGTATAATATGTTAGGATTCATTATAAAATAAATATGTCTAATTAGGCATCGTTGTGTACGACAGTCATTAATTAATTCTATATTAAGTACGTTATTCATTATCTACGGAAATTTCTAATTAATAAAAAAAACAAGGATTAAGGTTACAACAGTGTTGTGTTATATAAGATATAATATGTTCTATATGTTTTAGATTAGAATATGCATAATCAACCGCGCCCCACAATTTCAAAGTGTGCAATTTAACAAAGAATGTTAGAAAAATAATAGAATAGGTGTAAAAAAAAATTACCTTTGTATTACAATTCAAATTAATCTCATTTCGGATATGGCTGTTAAACAGATGTAGGTATATATAACAATATACTTCTATACCTAGTGGTCACCGCGCCACAATAAAACTATTTTTTGAAATTGTTTATAAGAAATTTAATTAAGTTTATGGTCGCAGGCTACAAAATATATTTATTTTCGTATTAAACGTGGAAAATACAACTACAAATAATAAAAAAATTAACGGAAATAAAACCGACAACAGGAGAAGCACCAGTTTTCAAAAGATAAACATTAAAATCCGGATCACCTAGTCGAAAATTCTGAGGTAATCAACATAAAAACATACAGTTGAATTGAAGACCTCCTTTTTTGAAGTCGGTTTATAAAACCATGAGTACACAATGTACTTACTTACATTTGAAGTTGTCCGACGACGTTTTAATAAAATTGGTGTAATACACATTTTTAAAAAGAGGCCTAGTCCTCCATTGGACTGTTAATGTTGACGATGGTGCACCACTGGATGTATAACTTGATATATTTGTTCATATAAAGATGCCCGTGCGTTTAGAAAAATAAAGTATAATGTATACTTATTTATATGTAGAGCTATAGAGTAATAACCAGTGTATACTTCTATTATGTTACACATTTATAATGTACAATAGTCGCATAGATTTATAAACAATTTGGTAATGAATCCGTTTAATCATACCACTATTATTGTAGTCATAGACCGCAGCAAAGAGTCTTATCATTTTAGTTTCCATTATCTCTTTAACTATGCGTTTTTGTTATCTATAAATGTCACGAATGATAGAACTATCTCTTGTAAAGACTTATATGTCATGCCTAATAATGCTAAAAAAAAAACAAAATTTTGTCATAAATAGTCGCATAGTATGGCAGACTTTATTTTTGTAGAAAATTGTCTTTACATATAACGGGTGTTTTTTTAAGCTAGATAGAACTTTAAATTGTAAAAAGTAACACAAAAAATTAAATTTTGATGAAACTTTTTTTTTTATTTGTTTCAGTATACTCTGACAAATCATCATGAATAGACTCACACTTGAACAACGCTACGAAATTATCCAAATTTACTTTGAAAATCAGTCGTCGATTCGCGCAACTTATAGACGACTGTTTTATCGCAAAATTGTGTTCAGCGATGAGGCGCATTTTTGGCTTAACGGCTTTGTTAATAAGCAAAATTGCCGCATATGGAGTGAGACCAATCCACAACAGACCCTACAGACTCCATTACATCCAGAAAAATGCACCGTATGGTGCGGTTTTCACGCTGGTGGCATCATCGGACCTTATTTCTTCAAAAATGAGCTGATTTTCAAAGTAAATTTGGATAATTTCGTAGCGTTGTTCAAGCGTGAGTCTATTCATGATGATTTGTCAGAGTATACTGAAACAAATAAAAAAAAAAGTTTCATCAAAATTTAATTTTTTGTGTTACTTTTTACAATTTAAAGTTCTATCTAGCTTAAAAAAACACCCTATACCTTAATACGAGTATCACAACTGTTCGTTAACCTTGTTCTTACTTTACAAAAATCTAAATTTAAGGCATCTTCATTCACCTCTCAGATAGAGAAGTAAGTCGATGCCATTCCTCACGAATCTCGCAAATTTGACTGTTGGTTTCAGAGGTTGGCGTGTTATTTAAACAAAGTTTTGAGCTTTATATAGTATAGATTGCCATTATTTAGTTAGATCACATTCAGTTATATTTAAAAATCATAGATTGTAACAGTAGAAAGTACCAAATTATTTGTATTGTAGACTAAGCAGCGCACAGTAATTCGGTTTGTGGAACTCTTTTAGTATTAATGTCGCAATTAAGTTTGTGTACAGATTGTTAGGTTTAAAGTAGTTTTATATTAATGATAGAAAATAATATCTTCTATACTTTATTATGTGACATATGTGTTTAAATGTAGTTAACTACGTAAGTGAACTTATCATTTAAATACAGGGAATGCATAAATAATACGCTGTAAATTGTTATCTACCACAAACTCCTCTTTCATAGTTCGTTCTCTAAAGATGCCTTCACGTTTTCACAAGTGTTCACTCTCACTTTTCATTAAATTATTAAACAAATGTAAAATGTATTTACTATTAAGGCCTGCGTAGAGTTACTTTGGCGGATAAAATGTCTGCGATGTTGCTCTCATTAGACTTTGTCTATGTATACGGTTTATTCTCAGTAGATCCATCGACCAGATCCACGATGATGAGTGATGAGTTGATGTATGAGAATCATCCAGATCCATTATTTACTATCTAAAATAATAGATATAATGAAAATATTTTTTCTTATTAGATATGAGAAAAAAATATTATCATTAAATCCATCATGGGTCTATGTGAACCACGTATATCGCCAGGTGATGTGACCAATTGCGCGGCCAACATGCTACTTTATAACTGTACCAATACGAGGACACCACGCACATGTTGGCTGCCATTGTCCTCGACTGCGCAGGCTCTTACTGGTCTCATAATATATACATACTTGTAAATTTACCCGTATTTTATGAAACTCAGGTACAGACATAATTTCTGAAAGTATTCTACTTTTCTTTCGTGACTGTTTTCAGGTAAATTGTATGTATTGACGAAATCATTAACCGAAAAAATATATACAATGATCCACAAACGCATCGATGATGTTTTTATTTGAGTATATAATACTTGTAGTTTGAGGTAATGACATATGCACGTGCACATTGAATCCAAAGTTTTTAATCTCTAATAATAATAAACTAAATAACTCAATATCAACATTGCAACATCTGATTAACTTAATATCAACATGCCTAAACTTTGTGAACAATTTTGAGAAATATTGATCGGGAAATTTTATAGTTGACTGAACTTTTAAATTAATAAATTATATACAGGCTGTTTCTTTGGATTCAGTCTTAAAGTAATTAGCGTGGTAGCAATGTGTGAGCTACAACTTTAATATCTTGTTTAAGCTAGATAAGGGAGCTTTATAACTTAAGTCTTTAGGTGTTTGTAGTCGTTTTCGTTTTTCGTTAGTTTTTTTAATGTTTACCAAAACCGTTATATTTTTAATTGATTTGGGGTTAAATGGGGGTTTAACTATGATACTGTTTATTATGTATGTGTAAAAACGTAATTTATCGGGTATTGCACTCTTGTGTTGTATATTTGTACGGGCTTACGCAATAATGATTAAATGTCATAAAACAGACGTAAAAAACAATTTATAATGAATAAAAATTGTGAAGTAATTTAAGCCATTTAAAGGGTTTGTTCTGTAGTTCAAAATATTAACTATATCAAATTTCAAAGTGAACTTTATTGAAATTTAAAAATAACATAATTTTTGTTAATTTTCTCTGCACGAAGCGATTGCCTGCTACCTAAAGGCCCATTGAATATCAACACCCATCTTGAAAATTCGGGCTCATGCCGTTCACACTCCAACTATAGCTCCTTTACATCGAAAACCCCGAGAGCTTTCAGCTCGCTGTTTAAAACAGCTTCGAATGCCACGAGAACTGCGTTGATACTAACGAACTCGGTGACTGATTAATAGAAAGTCTAGAAATTCCGTCATACTCGGTGAGGCATGTTTCGCAAGTGTTTTCTTCAAAAAGGGCCATAACACACTAGATAGATCCTCGGAAGAACCAAAGTTACTGACGTTACCCAGAGAATTGCGCAAGTGCGATTGCGTAGCGGAAGGCAGAGCGGGGTTAGAGGCCCCCTACAAGGTGTTTCGACGACCTGGAGAAGGTCGTCGGAAGCCGTTGGGTGAGGGCAGCAAAGGACCGATTTTTGTGTTGATATCATTCTGTTTCTCTAAAACAAAGTAAAATAATGTATAAAATCTTTTCTCTTTTTAGCGAGCGTTTGATGACTATTTTTTGGATTAAAATATTTGTTGGACCTTTAAACAAAAATAGTTAGTTAAATCATTCTTAAGTAAATCAAAACCTAAAAGCTTCAATCTTTTCCTTGTTAAATCCCTGTAATTTTCACTTTAATAACTTAATCAGACAAGTACAACATTAAGATTGCTACCAAAATAAACAAAAAATTACTGGCGCTTGCGTTTCTCTGATCTAAATGTAATTTTTTATGAGAAATTTTAATATTGTAATGTCAAATAATCAATGTGTGTGTAACATTTAAATGTAGATTTTTAAACTCTTAAACGTAAGTAAGTGTTAGGGTATCTGAATGGCAGCTGGACGAAGTGTAGCGGTGGTGTAGGAACCAAACGTGAGACGGCATGAAATTAATCGAAAATACCTGTCTATTAATTATTTTAGTTATTAAAATAAAAAAGAAAACTGATCAAAATACGTCTATTGAAAAACAAGTTAGGTACTGTTTATCAAAATAATAAAAACTATAAAAATGTATAATTTTTGTAGTTGTAAATATTTTGTTCTACACTTTTGACAAACAAAACGCAAATTTTTGGAAAATTTGCCAATATATCACTTTTAAATAGAATGTATTTTGATATAAAGTCTTAATTGAATGTCGGGGCAATGTTATATTATAAAGTTATGTAAAATTCTTATTATTTATAGAAAATAATTCCTATTTTAATATCATATAATGTTGTTACTACATTATTTAATTCATTAATTCTTTTTTTGCCTATTTATATTAAAGTTGTAAACAATACATTAAGATTATACAGGGTATCGCCAACTGGAAAATTTCGTCGAGGAGTGACATTGTGAGGTAGACTAGTTCAGTGCACAGACACTTTGGAAATATTTAAAATAAATTACACATACATTACTAATGTCTTTTATTTATAATTTATACACATGAAACGGTTTATATCTGCAATACAACACACAAACCTACACTTAATATAATAATATGCTACAACTAGCTGACCGGACAAACGTTGCTTTGCCATAAAAGGGAATATATGTTGTAGAGGTGGGTCAATAAAAATCGCGATGGAAAAATAGGGGTTGATCTTAGAGGGTTGAAAATTTAGGGTTGTATGTATTTACTAATGCTGTATCATAAAAAAATAGAAATTAAAAATTTTGTCTAAAAAATATAAAAAAAATTTTAGGGGTGGACTACCCCTAACATTTAAGGGGATGAAAAATAGATGTTGGCTGATTCTCATAGATACCGGATAAGCACAAAAAATTTCATCAAAATCGGTCAAGCCGTTTCGGAGTAGTTCGATTACGCACCCCGTGACACGAGAATTTTATATATTAGATTAACTTGTACGAACAGATTCTTTCATGTATTCCATCTATAAGAATTCCTTTTCCACGCCTTATAGTAACTATCACTTACAGGATAAGCATTGAAATAAATTAGAAGGCGAGTGTAAAGTTCTAACAATATAGGATTAATCGAAAAATCCTTTTATCAGTATATTTGTACTACGTTCTACGTAGAAACATTATTAACTTGTTAACATAATACAGTGCAGTTAAAAAATCGTCTCCGATTATTCTAAACTACCATATTCCTTCTTCATAATCTTAAGTTCGGTATAATAGGGTAGATGACTATGTCGTTATAAAGTATGGAGGGTAGAGATAAGGAGTATCATCTGTGTACATAAAAAGTGTCCGTTGAAATGCATTAAATTAGGGTGGCGCCACATTAGCATCAGAGTAAACTTCTTAAAATCAATACACACACTTTTTCATAAAATTGAATGATAAAAAATCAATAAACGTACTATTCACAGTTCAGAAAATAAAATATATTTACTACATTATTTTGTAATACGCAAGTAGTGACAATAATGTTAAATTTTTTACCTCGGCGTACTTCAATTCGTTCACAATTGCTACATTCATACCATAACCTGTGTCTACACCAGCGCCATTCTGGAAGGTTTTTGAACTGTTATTTACAGCTTATGCTGGACACTTTTTTCAATTTTCTACCATATGAGATAACACTCCTTATCTCTACCCTCCATAATATAAAGTTATCCTTATGACAGATGATAAATCTAACTAATTTGACTAAGGTGTGCTCATACAATACAACTACTTTTATTCTATATCTGTCCATTCTAGTTAGATAGATTGCTATTCAATTTGAAATGAAGCAACACGTTTCGATTGCAATCGGCTTGATATAAGGAATATATCCAGTTTATTTCAAAAAAAGTTAATCTCACTCAAAACAAAAACGTTTACATAATATAAATGCTTACTAAATTAAAATAATATCTAATTAAGGTATATAGTTCATTAGGTGGTTTCGTTTGTGTTAGAAATATGTAGATAAATCGAAATTTAGGTGCATGAGAGGAAACCTACGTCTTGTACCTTATGTACCTTACGTAAGGTTTTGGAAACGGTCAGAACACATGGTTAGTTGATTAATTGTGTTCCTATACGTTTTTAAGAACCCTTAAAAATTGTTTTCCTTTTTCAAGAGGCAAAATTAGTAACTGTACCTAATTGACATATTAGGTACTGTTACTAATTTTGGTACCATATAATTTTATGTTCTATAACTAGAATACAGCATCTTATTTTATTTTTTCATTTACAATTCGACCAACAACAAAAATACAAGCTTATTAAATAGTGTGAATTTTTTACATATATATATATATATATATATATATATATATATATATATATATATATATATATATATATATATATATAGATAGTCAGTTAAAGATTATACATAGCTAACATTTTATCATGGTCTAGTTCAAGTACCTACAGCCAAATTTAAACACTTATCATAATTGTATCAAATTTGCATTTTAACGTAATTGAATAGGTACGTTAATATTATTTTAAAACACTATAGATTTTCAGATCGGACCTATACCTAACTTTAAGGGCTCCTGCCATGTACCAGTTATACTAGGCTCAAAATAGTTTTTGCCACTTGCGTTTTCATGAAGCAAATTCATGCCATGTTTTGTCCTTTGCACATACGATAATATACTCCTTGCATCGCTAATAGTTCTTCATGATTGCCGCGTTCTACAATTTTACCTGTACAAATTATTAAATGTTAAAGTTAAAGTTACATGATCTTCTTATAATGTTCGTTTCTCAAAAATATGTAAGTGTTAGGCAAAGATGTATAAAACTCATCAATCTTTTAGGTGAGGTATTATATAAAATTATATAAACTGGCATATGGATGGATTTTTTTTTTTTTTTTTTAAAAAGACAACTCCCACATTAGGAATAAACATCCTGTGTCGTGGGGGACTTTACAAACATACATGAAACGGACACCAATAACATCCAGACTCGGGACAACAATTCGTGGATCACACAAAGTGTTGTACCGCGTGGGATTTGAACCCAAGACACTTGGCGCAGTAGCAAGCGGCATGGCGACCGCTGAAACTACTCGGCCAACCGTGCAGTCAATTAAATTCTGTTTGTGAGTGTTTGATGACTTTACCGAACATACTTAAAGCCTGCAGACATTGCATGCAGCTACAGAAAATTATCAAGAATTACTCAAAGATTTCGCGTGTGTCATATCCTTTGCTGCTGCTCTGCTGCATTTTGTTAATACGTAGGTATTCTTGGTTATTACTTGTTCATATTATCTTACCTTTGTCTAAAACACAGATTAGGTCTGCATTTTTTATAGTCGACAGTCGGTGGGCAATCGTGATACAGGTTCGTCCTTCTGCTGCTTTATCCAATGCTTCTGAGACCACCTAATAAAAATCATGCTAATGGTTATGTTACATATGCTAATACTATGTTTTCATAATTATAAATTAAACGACGGCGCGATAGTTCGCGCATATAGAGAAGAGTAGGCAAGTAATAGGTACTTGGACGTGTCTGACGCAACTGGGATTAACACTCCGTTGATTATGATGATAAAGTATTTAGTTTTTTTATGTATGGGCCTGCCAAAATAACTTTACTCTGCCTGATGGAAAGCAAAAGCAGAATCCAAGAGTGGTGGTCACCATACTCTTTGCGAATGCAGACAATGAACCATGGTGACCCACAACGTGGCGGCCTTGTGATGGATTTGTATCGTTGGGCCTCCGGTCTCGGTACTCACCAACGAAACACGACAGTACGAACGCTGTCATTTTACGGTGGTCTTCTGTGCGAGAGTAGTACCGCCCGGGCGAGCCGGCACGTTCGTGCTGAAATCAGCGTGGCTCCACCACCTTGTGGTACATTAGAATATGTTCCTACGTGTCTGGAGTTTAGGTTCAGTTCTCTATGAATAAAAGCTATTTATTTTACATCATCTAGATGCATACCTATTAAATACAGAGACACTAGGTTCGCGTAGAATTCTAGTTGATACTAGTGCTTTGTTCTGCGGATATGTAGCGTTATTTGTGAGATATTTTAATTTTAAATAGATTATAAAGATTTTAATGGGTATTGTACTTATTTAGTGTAGTTAAGTTATAATTATATCCATGTAAAAAAATAAAATTGTCAAAAACAATAATAATATTTGAAGTATTTCTTTATCACCTCACTGTAGAAAGACATCCCTTAGGTATAGGGAACCCGAAGTAATGAATAAAGAGGTAATAAGTTTAAACATTTGCTAGTACTAACTTGTTCACTGTTTGCATCTAACGCCGACGTGGCTTCGTCTAGCAAAAGCAGTCGAGGCGATCTTATGAGGGCTCGTGCTATACATACACGCTGCTTCTGGCCACCTGACAGTTGAGCACCGCCAGAACCAAGATTTGTGTCGTAACCCTGTAAATTTGAGAGACCTATCTCAATATTTTTTTCATCGTCATCACCATCTTCCTTTTAACAGTCCATTGATATAAACTTCTCTTTAGAAAGGGGGTTTTGGCTTTATTGGAGTTTAACTATACCAGACGAGATGGGTTAGTACAGTGTTTGTTTCAAATTTTCTTTCTCTGTAGAGGTTATGTCCTACGTAGTTTAATCCCGTTGTCGCTTCTTACGACACCCAAGGGATGAATAGGGGTGGCGTCATCACACAGATCAAAGGTATTTTTATTATGATAAAAAATGTTCCTAACAACTTGTACCTACAGTTAACAAGTAACCAGATTCAATTTTGGCAAAGACATTTTCAACTCGTTCCAATCTGGTGGTTGTAAATAGGTACATCATATTAAATACCTTTGACAATTATTGATAAATCCTACTACTATTATAAAGGCGAAAGTTTGTAAGTATGGATGTATGTATGTATGGATGTTTGTTACTCTTTCACGTAAAAACTACTGAATGGATTTGAATGAAACTTTACCACAATATAGCTTATACATCAGAATAACACATAGGCTACTATTTATAAAGATATAGCTTCGCCTCGCGGCGTTGCCCGCAGTTATCATCGTACCGCGGGTAGCACCGCGGGGTTCAGCTAGTATATTGATATACTCGTATAGGTAGGTACGTACATATTCATAATATGTACATAATTTATTGCATCTTTTTCAATGTCACAAGAGAAAACCAACCCTCGTAATAAAAATGCGTTCATAATTCTAGTTCGTTAAATTTTCATACTTACAAATTATACCTTATATGGTGTTTTCGTAGTAAATTTACCAATTTAACTTTAATTATAATACAATAGAATCTAAAACACCCGTTATGTCTGTAATACCTGTCAAGTAATATAAAATACCTTTATGAAACATGAAACACCTTTGTCAGATCTAGATTTGATCAGAACTTACGACCTTATTCATAAAACTATCGATCATCAACACACCTATCAACATTTAACTTACAGTCTTGGTTCAAAACAACACAAAAGCACTGCTTAAAGTTAAATAACGTTTATGAATAAGGCCGTGATTTTCAACAAATTTTTATTCGAGAATTTGCGTTCAGGTTATTAATTTCAGCTTACCTTTGGTAATGAAGTAATAAACGAATGTATGTTAGCGGCTTTGGCAGCTTCTACAATTTCATTCATATCGACTTTTCTGATATTGTCACCATAAGCAATGTTCTCGGCTAATGTTCGGTCAAAGAGTATCGGCTCTTGTTGCACTACGCCTAACTGTTGTCTCAGTCGCGGGAGGGTTAACGAAGTCCTGGCGTTGACACCGTCCAATTCCTGTGTGTTTTTTAGATTTCTTAACGTAACTATAACTCTTTTGTGGAATAACGGTTAAAAAGGTAGGCAGGTTACCTGATAATGAGTCGATATCAACACCCATATTCACTTGTAACTCAAAGAGTCACAAAATAAGGCAATATGCATCAATGTGTAGGAGTTTGTGGGCGGATGTGTCATTGGTAAAATGCTCTTCTTATTCTCTATGAGGCCTATTTAGAGCTGAGCAAAGCAATTTTTGAATTTCGAAATCTTTGTTTTGTTTACGAATAGAGAGTGCTATCAGAAAATACTAAATGCTAGTATTCTGTAACTTTTCGATTCCAGGAGCATTGATACAGTGTATCACACCGTGACTATCCATGAAACATGAAATGACTGATGATTAGGATGTTTGTTAGTGACATCTTTATAGACTAAAGGCGACGACATCGGTGTATTTAGGGCGTCTGTCGTATCAAAATCAAGCTCTCTTTTCTCTGCTTAAAGCTAACTCACTATATTACCTACTTTGTTCCTCTTCGCAATGGGTACGGGTTAGTTAGCAAGATATTATACACACAAACATTACAGTCTCTCGAAAGTGACTAGAAATGAAATTTGTAACTCCGGCTCAACAATATTGTGCTTCGTTTTCTTTGTGTATGTTATCTTAACGTAAGCTATCTCTTACCTTTAAATAGAATATTATACAACAAAAAAGAGTATATTTCTTTTCAGGATTATATCGAATCTTCAAATTGTTATGTATAATATTATAGATATACCTACGGATATGTTGATAGGATTAAGCGTGGGTATAAGGTGTGTAAAAGTTAATAAAAATCATTTTTTTCAATTATGGATTGTCGGGTCGCGATGATGCAATACAGTGAAATAAAACAAATAAAATATATATTTCTGACATCTAACATACAACGCCATCTAGTCCCAATCTAAGCAGAACTTGTGTTATGGATACCAGATAACTGATATAACTTTTTTTGTAAATACATATTAAACATACAAAACACCCTAACTCCGAAACAAATATTTGCAGATCATATAAACATTCGGTCCGACTCGGGAATCGAACCCGAGACCTCAAGCATAGCAGTTGCATACTATGCCACTACGCCACCGAAGCGTGGTCAGCTAATGTAAGCTAATGTAATCCGTCGCAACTCGGGCTTCGCAGTCAGTCCGCTTCATTGACACGCAATGCACATCTAATTTCTAAAATAGATATAGATTGTATGCATATGGTTTGAGAACTACTTGTATTTTCGTACCAAATACTATCTCCAAACTCAAGCTCTCTATTAAAAGCGAGTAAAGAATTGTTATAGATACACATCGACGGCAAATCTACTCACTTTTAAAACGCAAACTGTTACTGCCGGTCCGGTTTTTGAAATTTAAATGGAAATGATTCGGCATGGTATAAGTGTCTTTTTTATGAAATTGGAGGCAATACTCTGAAAAGATATGCTTACATGACTGTATTGGAAAACACACGTGATATGTAGAAAAAAATCAGGTGTACTCCAATGGCGAGTGTCGAGATATTTAAGTCTTACCTAAAATCTAAGGAAATTAAATAAAATGGGTGTTTTGTAGGGTCATGTAGTACTCCTTATTTCACAAAGATCTATTTTAAGATGTGTGACGAATGATTTCTTATATGTATGTAGATATTATAGTCAATTAAGGCACCTAGAAGAAACATGTTTAACGTTTTGTGTAAATATTAAAGAATAACTGGTTTCATTCAGTAAAAATAAAATATAATACGTTTAAAAATATTTAAATATTAAGTGTTGATAAACTATGGAACCACTGAATTTATTTAGGAGGACATTCTACGCATTCCTTTTTTTCTGTCTTAGGAGGGTTTATTCTTAATTCTCTTTCTCTTAAACGTCTCTCTCTTTCAAATTCTTTCATACGTAGTACGTAGTCCCTCGCTTCACAGTTTAGATAAGCATGTTTTTCATGTGCACATTGATAGACCAACGGCATTTTCTTATAGCGACACACTTGATAATCAAGTAAATAGTGAGCACAATAATCCCTGTATCGGATTGGGATTTTGGCGGATTTAAGGTGCTCTTCCTTAGCTACCATCGTACGCTGCGCTCTTCGAATTTTGAAGCCGATTTCCGGACAAAACGTGGGATTATCGTCCATCTTTAAATCCAGATGTCTGGTTGCACCCGTTCCATAAATCTGACCCATTTTAATACACCAAAGGTATGTTTGTTAATTTAGATACTTAAAGCAAAGAATGACGATAATAACTTCAAAATATTTTGATCTTTAAAAAAAATGCGTCGTTGGCTACTTTATTGACAAAACTAACTTCAAGAGTAGTTTTTAAATCATGGCTCCGTGATGTGAATACCTATTATTATACCAGAATGAATTTGTTGAAAATAATTTTACAAGATACGCTAAATAAGAAAAATTTAAATTTAATAATTGTATTCAACCTTAAATAATAGGAACACAGATTTTTCGAATTATGTAGGCAGTAATTGTAAGGTTAAAATTCTAATAATTAAAATCAATGGTGTTAGTGCTTCTGAAAGTACTTGATGTTTGCAACTGTCAATGTCACTTATTAACTTTACGGTAGTTCCAAATTGTAAGGAGCAGAGCTATTTTGAGATAACTTATTTTATTATTACTATTGTTGTTATTACTTACAATAGCTCCTTCGTCTGGGTCATAGAATCTCTGTATTAATTGCAATATGGTCGACTTGCCGCATCCGGACGATCCAACAAGGGCTACTGTTTTTCCAGCTTCCATCTTCAGGTCTATTCCTCGTAGCACTTTTTGCTTTTTTCGAGTTGGATAACTGAATTCTACACCTTTCAAGCTGAAATTACCAGTTGCATTCTAAAAAAGAAAACAACATATTTATAAGAAACAGGACATGCAATTTTTTCCTTATCTGTGATGCTTCAAAACTACAATTACCCAATCTGGTTTGTCTTTAACGCCATCCTCTGTCCTGACTGCAGGAACTCTATTGACCACTGACAATATTTTAGATGCAGATTTTCTCGCATTGTTAAAGCTGGGCGCGTATACTAATGTCTGACCCAACATATATGCTCCGAACATGACCGATTCTGTAACCCTGAAATGTGTATTTAGTGAGATTATTTACACCTATGGGTATGTGGTTTCGTCATGATCATATGGCATAGCTACGTATTCTGTTTTTAAATGAAATCAGTAGGTAATCAGCTAGCACAGCAACTCACATTCGCACTTTTATTAAATCGTAATTATATTGTTACAACGCAGAGCGTGTCGCTGATCACTGTTATCAAATATCAAATTACAAATCGAAACCTGGTTTGGTTTTTGGTTGAGGTATCATACCGGCAGTTAACAACAACTAAAAAGAGGCTTAAAAGTCAGTACAAGAAACAAATTATTTTTGGTGAACTTGCCTAATGTGAGGCAGTGTGGTATGAGTATTAACATTCTCCTCTAGAAGACTTCAGAAAGCACATACATTCGCATTAGGAAGATAGATAGATGAGACATCCGATGAAATGAAATCGTACATCATACTCGATTTTCCGACATACAGCTCACGCTAGTTTGAGAATCAGGGCTTACACTTGAATTGTATCCATACTTTGTTACAATTAAGAATTATATACTTACAAAAGTACAATTTTGTACTCCAAGGTCCCATTAGCTACCAAAGTGGTACCATAGACGTTAGCACAGCAATATGCTACGAAGGGTATGTAGATTCCTATGCCCAAGATAAGACCTCGCCACCGTGATTTCTGTGATATTGCAGCACAACCCTCATCTAAAGACTTTTGGAATTTCTCAAGGAAAACCGTTTCTATGCCTGGAAAAAGTATGTTTGTAAAAATATCGCCCACGTCATAGAAAAGAACAATTCATATAACGTTTGCAGGCCCTTAAAAGCGTGGCTTCAGACACTGACAAACACTCGTTGAAGATGTTAGATTTTCTTGGATCACATCATATCACAGCTTTAAACAGTCCACTGCAGGACATAGACGTTTCTTTAGCAAGGGGATTTTTCCTACAACACCATGCTGGTTAGGTATAGGGTTTGTTTCAAGGGTTTCTTTACCTTCTCTTTGTCAACAATATTTTTTTTATTGCAATTTATATTAATATAATTTTAGAAATTAGAATACGCCGGATTGAAATTAAAGAAAGAGGAGAGCTAAAGAGTTTGCAGTTTCGGATTTCCTTAAAGATTTTTTCTATTATTTTTCAGCCGTAGCCGTCAACGTTTAAATACACTTACCTAAGCTTTGCACTGTCTTAATACTAACAACCGCTTCTGTTGCAACACTGGTTGCATCTTCCAGAGCCTTTTGCTCTTCTGATTGAGATTTCTGAGATATTCGACCCTCCAACCAAATACTGCCCACCATCTAAAAAGCAAGCACCACATCATAAATTCTTTTACTAAAAAGGACAGTTAACTAGCAATTCTGGGACGTAAGGTTTTTTTAAGTTTAACTCAAAGGCTACGTTAGTTGCGCAAGGATATCAGCCATTTTTGAGCCATTATTATTACCTTAACTTTCTAGAATATAACTTACCACGGGTAAAAACGCTGATGAAACCAGAGTTAATCGCCAATCATACGCGAAACCCATTAATATACCAACCGCTACTGAACTAATACCTTGCAATATGATGCCAATTCTCAATCCTGTGGCACCTTGTACTTCGGCGGCATCGCCACTCAATCGCGCACAAATAGCACCTACTGTATTACTTTGTTTATCATAGAAACCTATTTCCTGGAAAAAATGGGTTTATTTAATTGTAATAATTGTAGTATATGAAATTATTATTATAACCTTAGAAATGTTTCAATACCTACACTCTTTCTAAAAGCGCTATTCGTTTACTCGGCATCACTTTTTATTTATTAAAGTTATTTCAGAATAACTATCATATATTGCAGTAACTGACCACTTAATAAATTATTTATTTATTTACAAACTTTATTGCACACCACTAAAGTTAACATTTGAACAGAGATACAATACATATACGGACAGAACGGAAATTAGTGATTATTAAAGTACATTGAGCTTAATCATAATGTATTTTTTTATTTTATAGGTTGCCGGCCTTTAGGCGATGGGAAGAGGGATGGGGGGGAGGAGAGGGAGGGGATGGGGTATTTGCCTTCGGTATCCTCACTCACTCGGTGAAACACAGTGCAAGCCCTATTTCACACCGGTTTTCTTTAAATATATATATATATATGTATATAATATACATATGTACCTGTCTAAGAAGAGCTGAAAAATATTGTATTCGTAATCTTGTAGTCATTTTCAGACCGGCAGTTGTGAAAGTGAAACTTTGTAGACACATGCCTATTCCGGCAACACTTGCCACTACGAGGAACAGGCCCGCGTATAAATCAGCCAAATACAATAATTGGTCATGGTCGGTTAGAATGAAGATCTGGAAAGAAAACATACCATAATTGTCAAATTACACTTTATGTTAAAGATTAGAAAACTTACTACCCTAAAATTGGTTGTCGTGCTTTTCGTCTTCAAGTTTGTCTTCTACTATTCTACTATATTTTAGACAAACTGTAGTAGTTTGCAAGCGGCTGGTAACAAATTACTTTAGTACGCGGGTTAAATATAAGTAATTATAAGAATTACTGATACCTGACAATAAAAAATGCCCATTAATATACAATATTGCATAAAACTTTTACAATTTATTTCAAATTCATAGAATGTATTTACCGGGAACGGTAGTATCCTTAAAATAAAATGTAGTATAGCCTCGAGTATATCTTGTTTAAACATCAACAACATCTGATGGTGAAGTTTAAAAACTAAAGGATAATAAACTCTTACCGCACTTGTGTAACCAAAAAGTAGAGAAAAGACTGGGAAGCAAGCTCCTTGAGCAAATGCTGCAATAGATCCAATAGTGATATAAATCCACTCAGGTGCATTTAGTTTCAATATCTGACATCCGGTTAAGTCAACCTGTTCCTAAAAATAGTAAAAATTTAATTTAACTTACGAGAAAATTATATGCATGTTTATTACTTTTAATTTATCAAAACATGTACTTAATTCATTTATTTATTTCTTACTTACAATATCCTTACAGACGAATTAAATGCTTAATATTTACGACAAGTAAAAAAAGCAAAATAACCGGTGATCAAGTACAAAATTAATACTTTATTTTAATTAACCTGTTTTAACATTAATTAAAAAGTGACCACAGTTACTTGTTTCATATAACCGAAACCATGATGATCATTACCCATCTACTTAGATAGGTAATAATAACAAAATAAATGTTTAAAGAATCGCTCAATACGCGCAGATAGCGTTTGAAATCGACTACTTACTTCGACATCTTCCTTATTTTCGGTGTCCGCATTTAGCATAAAACTTTGATAGCTGACGGAGACTATCGAAGAGATAGAACCTCGGGGAGTGATCCGATGTTGATTATCTATAATATTATTAACTTTCATTTGTGTTCATCAATTAATATAATTTGTAATTCTTAACTCTCGTCTTATATTGTTTACATACTTAAAAATAATCCAATTAGGTGATTTATGAACGTATAGCGGCAGCATTTAAATATCAAATATCACTACAATAAATTTTAAATTATTACCGACTAAATTAATAAATTAACACACTTTCTGAGCACTAAATTCTATAACATGTCTATAATTATTTTATATTTCTAGCAGCAGATTTTTCAGATCTGATTTGTAGTAAACGTGTAATTATGATATGTATTCTCTCTTTTAATCCTCAAAGTATGTTAAAAGGGTATACTGAACTAACTGAAAACAATAAATTGTGCTTAGTTAGATACAATACTTATTTCTACTTTAGTAATAGACTTACCTATAACAGAATTTTGTTTTTGAATTCGTTTGCGATGTTCATGTTTCCTTATGTCGCTATTTGTATCATCAGTTCGCGGTTTGCTATTCTCAGTAGGTGTATCAGTGCCATCTTCTTCAGATTCCCCTTCTTCTGGTAATGGTGTGATGTCTTCCAGGGACTTTTTTTTCTCTTGCGGATTATTGACTGTCACAAGTTCGTAATAGAAACCTGAAATATTTTGATATATTACATTTTCATCCCTTCATCTCGGAAAGAGTATTTTTGCCCTTCGATATCTGAGTGCAAAAGACGTTTTCATCCGCTAGAGGATAAAGTAAACTAAATTTAGAAAATTGTGCTCTAAGTTTGTGAACACAAAACATTTATTTACTTCTACCTCCATGGTGCCGACTTTATTATACAACCGTTTTTATTTTTAAAAATTCAGACTCGGAACCTTCTTGGTGCACTTTTTTATTGCTATATTGTTAAAACCGTAGGCTACAAATAAAAAACTTCAAAAGAAGTGAAAATAAAATAAAACCTAAAAGTGAGTAATTCTAGCGACGAGGATGTTTATTTGACGCGAACAGAACAAACTGAAATTGTTAATAATGCGCGAGTGAGCTTTCTCCCTCAACAATCACGCGAGAAGTATTTGAAACAGTACGATATGTTTAACACGTGGTAGCTGGCTAAAGGAGCCAAAAAAAATTTCTAAAAATTTTTGCTGGCATATTTTATTGATTTATTCGAGACCAAGAAATCAAGTACTCTATGGGGTACGTATTCAATGCTAAAAGTACATCCTAAATTAGTGGCATTTGAAAAAGAGCCTCAACTGGTCATCAACCAAAAAATATTTTATTATTTATTATATGAAATAATTTGAAGATTATTCTGTAATACTTACCTATCATTATGTAGTATCTAATAAATATTAATACTTAAACTGAAATAAAAGTATCTTGTGATTGTAAATGCTTTTTGTGCATTTAGTCATTTGTTTTTCTTGCTGAGGGTGGGATGAAAAGTTACGTGTTGCACTCGAGTGCAAAGATTTTTAACCCCGTGCTCTTTTGATTCCCTCGCTGACGCTCGGTATCCTAATTTTTGAATCCTTCACTTGCTCAGTCATAAAAATTAAGCACGCGGTTAATAAGCAACTTTGCACTCTTGTATAACAAATAACTATTATTACTCTGTTTTCAATATTGATAAGCCAATTGCAATTGACTAAGCCAGCGCATTGATTACAGGTGTTGTATTTATTATGAACAAAAACAAGTTGAGTTAAAATGTTCTGAGAGTTTTTGTTGTCTTATTAATTTAAAGAACACAACGTGCTTTCAAGGAAATTTCAAAATGTTGACCATTATCTTAACAAATCTACCATTTTTAGGCACATGGACATCAGTGTTTCTGTCTTCTATTGCTCTCGATAAGTAGCTAGGCCACTGTCGCTTTGTACACGCCACGTCAAAGAAATCACACATAGAAACTTATAATACTTATTTCAGATACTCATGCAAGAATAACAGTTCCATGTGCTTACCTTTATTTGCCATTAGTTCTTCATGAGACCCTTGTTCTACGATTGTGCCTTTGTCCATGCAAATGATACGCTTTGCGTTAACTATTGTTGCTAACCTGAATTACCAGCAAGTTTTATTAGTGATATTGGTAATATATATATTGTTGGTACTTTTGAATCTGTTGAAATTTGCTATTGTTACTGACCTATGGGATACCATGATAGTAGTGCGACCAGCGCTGGCTCGGTCAAGCGCAGCCTGTACTTGCCGTTCTGAGTGTGGGTCTAGTGCAGATGTAGCTTCATCTAGCAGAAGTACTGCCGGGTCACGCAGCAGTGACCGCGCAATCGCAATGCGCTGTTTTTGACCTCCAGACAGAGATGCACCCCTCTCTCCGATAACTGTATTATAACCCTAAAATATTCATTTCAACATAAACTAAAATCATATTATAGTGAATTCTACTTTAGTATTTCCTTAAATTAGAAACAACTAACTGGACAATTGGCGTCCACTGCTGAATACATATTAAATCCAATATGGCCCTCCGCCTTCCTCTTAATCTTATTCTAGCTAGCTTTTTCTAGGTCATCGGCCCCACGGACACCAATGGCGTCTTACCTCTACGAATTTTGGATCTCTACTCTAGGAAATATTTTTCTAAAGGTCATCGGATCTTTAGAATATGTGAAAAACTTTCTAATATTGTGAGCTGTGTCGGTAACGTCAGTAAGAAATAGTACAAACCTTTGGCAGATTTGTAATAAATTCATGGGCATACGACATAGTTGCAACTCTTTGAACATCCGCCAGTGTTGCCTCTGGATAACCAATGGCTATGTTTTCAAAAATAGTGCCTCGAAATAGTACAGGTTCCTGACCTACGACACCTGCAACGTGAATCATACATTTAAAAAGAAAATAGTTTTCATTATCATTCTTGGAGATAACTTAAAAGAAAATTAACCTAAAGATGATCGCAGCCATCTTAAATTAAGGTCTTCCAAGTCCTTTCCATCAAGTTTCACAGAACCCGCTGACGGTTCATAGAGTCTTTGTAACAGTTGGAGAATTGTGGACTTGCCGCATCCAGAGGACCCCACGAGAGCCACGCATTCTCCTCGTTTGATGTGAATAGTAAAGTCATTCAATATCTGCACAAAATAAATGGTTTATGAGAGTATAAATAACCATATAACATAAGTAAGTACCGTTCATATTACTAGCTATAAAACAGAATCTTATTAAGTGTTAGAGATACCTTAGTTGAGGGAGAGCATTTTTTTATTATCTTTATAGTTATACATATAGAAAACTGTTTTTAGCAAAAAAATAATATATTTTTATACTTATAGCCCCTTACCTTAATGTCTGGACGTGAAGGATAGCTGAAGTGAACATTTTCTAAAGCTATGTCTCCCAAAACTCTCCGTGGAGATATGCCCGTTGTAGCGAAACTGTCTATTTTCGGGATTCTGTCAAGTAATTGAAATATGCTGGCTGCTGCACCACGGGCTGCTGCAAATGCTTCTATGTGTGGTATACACAATGTTAGCGATTGTGTTGCCATGAAAACACTGAATAATACCTAAAACAACCAGCTTCATTTTATCTTAAGTTAAATACTGTCATCAACTGCCTTTACAATCCACTTTGAGACATAACGACCTCTTTGTAGAAAGGATGTTTCGGTCTACTATAGCACGCTTTCAAATTGGGTTGCTTTAGGGCTTATTTCAAGATTTCCTTCTCTTGCGTAGTTTGCTCTCTTGATCGACTTTTACAACACCCACGGAATGAATAAAAGTGATGACACTCCAGATTCTCAATCCACTACAACACAAACAGTAAATACTATCGCCAATTCTCAAATCACGGTTGGTTTGGCTTTACGCTATCCTCAAATTTAAATATCCGCTTGCCGCAAGAGTCTATATAACGAAATGGACAGCAATTTAACAAAAACCACATGTTACGTATAACAGTGTAGTCAGAACTTACGCTGAACACAATTCCGACAACATATCTCTGTTCATCAGCTGGTTTGTACATATCTTGGATAACCAACCGAACACCGTAAGTAAGGCCAATGGCATTGAGAAAATAAGTTAGGATCCAGTTAAAACCATTACCAAGTCCACTAAATAAGCCTCGTTTTCGACCGTATTGTTCTGCAGGTTTTAACAAATAAGAATATCTGTAATAAAAAAAAAATTAAGTAAGTAGCATTTGAAGCGTCACATACCAATCGATAAAACATCGGGCCTATGTCAAGGCTTGTACGAATTAGGAAGTTAATCGTGGTAACTATAATTTGAAAAAAATAAGTGTTGGTTTCATCATCGGTCCGTTGCAGTTCACTGCTCAGCATAGGCTTCTCCCATTTGCTGTTTGTTTACAATGTTCATGTTTCCTTATACAATCAAAGGCAACGGTTTAGTCGTGACAGCATAACAGACATACAGACTGGTTTATTTTCTCATTTATAATATTAGAACGGATTAAAGTTAATGTAGCTGGTCTCCATGCGTAGCTATTGTAATTCTAGTCATCTGATAAGTTTAATGCTTCCAAACTAAGCAACGTCATTGTTGAAATTCAATTTCAGTTAACTGGAGCTAAAGGTTTTTACTAAAGTAAGCCTTACAAAAATGCAAGGCCAGTGGCATTAGAGACGAAAGAACGCATATAGTTAACAAAGTGTTACATTCTACATATAAAGCGAAATTATCGCTCTAGGTTCTTTACAATTAAGGTTCTGGACATACTTAGCTAATTTGTAATTGTAAAGTGTACGTATAAAAACATTCATGGCTAATTAATTAACTATGAACAAAATGTTCAGAGATGTGCTCTTTTGTTGTTATAATATATAATGATCCTACGTATGAAATATTTAGGTACATTTACACTTTCAGAAAAAAAATTGAAACACTTAGGTTTTTTATGAGATGTGTTTATAGTTTTATTAATAAAAAAAATTACAAAGAATACACATTAATTGTTCTTTAATATGTATTTTACTTTTTTCTCTATAGGGATTGCTAAATTGTTTAGTTGGGTTTCGTATAGGTATGACAATCTTTGCTTGCATCTCTATATAAGTATGTACAACACTGTTTCTTGATTTTATACATTTCTAAGTTTGTGACTAGAAAAGCGCTGTGTGTTAGTCGTCTCAAAAATAGATGACTGTTGAAGCTATTTATTTATTGCTGTAACCTATAAAGGCTAGCTTTATAGGTTAGTATTATTTTGTGGTAAAGGCTTTATTTACCTCTCAACTTCTTTAGCTTCCCCTCCGAATGCAGCCACAGTCTTAACAGATTTCATAATTTCCTCCGCATGTTTGCCTGCTTGACTGTACGATTCCATCTCACGAGTAGCCGATTTAGTCTGGTACTAAAACATAACATGTTTATAAATTATAAAATTAATTTAATTGGTAAATTAATATATTATTAGGTAGAACTTTACCAGATACAAGTCTAGACAATAATAAAGCCATTTAGGTAGGTTCTTTTTATTTTTTTCCTATATATTTCTAAACTATTTCATAACCCTTGCGAGAGTTTGGCCGTCTTCTGGGGTCGACAGTTCCATTTACAAAAGTTTAATAAACCTATCCAGACTAATTATCTTATCAATTCCCTTAAAAATCACAAGTAGAAATATATAAACGGTAATATTTAGTGAGGATAGGAGATAGTAAAACACAATGACGTTGTGATCTCTTAAGACGAAAACTTCAGCTACGTTTATTTCTAAATATTAATAGCAGTCATATTTATATTTGAGTGTACAGATTTTGGTTGTCTGGTAAAGATTGCTACTAGTGATAATACCATTCTTTGTACTCAAGTTTGAATGATAAGTTTTTCTGTTCATATTATTGCTACTATAAGTGCAGATACACTAAAGAATTGTCTATCCATCTATTTGTCTATACTTACATTCGATAAGGCGACAGCCGCTGCAATGGAGAAAGGCATAACCGTTGCACAAGCAAGAGCCAATTCCCAACCCAAAGGGAGGGCAAAACCAAAACAAAGTACAGCTGTTCCAATCAAATTTGCAACGGCTCCTAGTTTTTCTCCAATTCCCTCCTTTAATTTCGCTAAGTTTCTGACAAAATAAAAGGCCATCTGAGTATATTAAAAACGTTAGGCTTAAGGTGGTTTAGTTAGTAGTAATTTTTTTTACTGTCCAAAAAGATGAGTGAAAAGAATCTCAAGATGCGTTTACTATTTATGAAAATTAAGATATATGTCATAAAGTAACTATTAGGTAAGAGCGTATGCAAAGTCGATACATAGTCATTACAATTCATAATCATACAAATCAATCAATTAAAATTTACTCTGAACCTTGGACAAAAGTCCTTCAGAGGGGTGGGACTAGATTCACAAAATTAATAGTAATAGCAGACTACAAAGCAGAAGAAAATATATAAAATTCAAATTTTGCTTAAAAACTTTTTCTACATTTGATACTTAATAACTATTCCATAGAAATCAATATCGTAAAAAATACTCACTCTGACATCTTCGATGCTAGATTAAATTCATTGTCTGTATCAAACCAAGCCATATCCTGACGTAGGACAGCTTTAAGAAATAGCTGTCGAATTGTTGTGATCTGAAAAGTACAATAATTCTCCTTTTATGCGGTGCAATATAGTATTGCATATTAGCTGACCCAAGCAATTTCGTCAGCATCTCTTTTCAATCATGCTCGGCTCCTATCGGTCTAATCCTAATGTTAACCATTCTATCTGCCTCGGTAATGAAGTAGTAGCGTATGTGACTGCTGTACGGATTGAGGTCTCGGGTTCGATTACGATTAACGAGTCGGACCAAATGTTTATACGATCTGCAAATATTTGCTTCGGAGATTCGGTGTAAAAAAAAAAGTTAGTTCGGGAGTTTGTCGTGAGCAGCAACGTTACACGAGAATTATATATAAAAGACAATATGGTTAATGTTGATTAATACATAGAGAGAGAGACAGAAGTATTTAACTAACCGATGTAAACAATAAAAATCAAGATTCAGATGTTGGACAATGTTTCTAAATCGAATTTAAAAGTTATGTGTATTATAATGATTGCCTCGGTGGCGCAATACTGTACTTGAGGTCTCGGGTTTGAGGACCAAATGTTTGTATAGTCTGCAAATATTTGTTTCAGTGTTTGGGTGTTTTCTATGTATAATATGTATGTATTTATATCAGTTGTCTAGTACCCATAACACAAGCTCTGCTTGGCTTGGGACTAGACGGTGTTAAATTTTCAGAAATACTTATTTATTACTTATGTATTAAAAAAAAACAATATAGACAGCCAATCTCTCGAACATTTAACGTCTGCGCTATTTCCGGACTGATGACGTAGAAACCTTGAAAAATAGCGTTTCCTTAAAGGCCGACAACACGCTCGTGACATTCATAAGCGGTGATGTTTAGTTTTCATCAAATGTCTGTTCTCGTTTGGGTTCACTTTTATAACAATCTGATGACCACCACCAGTATATTTTGACACACATGTGGTGACTGTACGGCCATCCGTGTACCTAACTATACCATTATAGTGGTTTATGTCACCTTGCTGCTTTATTCTACGCTGACAACACTTTAAGTGATACACAAATTGTTGTCAGTCTGGGTATTGTTTGTGTCCGTTTCATGTACGTTTGTAAAGTCCGTCGCGACACGGGGACATTGCTATTTTCATATATTTTTGAAGTAAAACTTTTTTTCACTCGTTTGGCTTGGAGAGTAAGCTAGTAAATACGGATCAAGAGCGAAAAAGTGTGATCGGGCTGTGCGGAACGAGAGCATTACGAAAAGTTGACGAGAGATGTTTAAGTTAGTGAAGATAGAAAGAGAGTTACGTTTCGTATATTACTGTAGAGGCAATAGAGCGGTGCGAGCACACATTTTTTTATCTCTTTCTCTCATAGCCAGTTATATACGAGTATAAGGAATCGTGTGGTCTAATGCACACTCACACTAAAGTACTGACCTGTCTTAAAGCACTCCAGTTGATTAGCCCAACGCCTAGTGTAGTCAACAGCATGGCTATTCCAGCAGTCACAAACGTACTTATAGCGAGGGCCACAGCATCTTCTACTAAAGCTTCCATATTCTCTTCATGTGTAGCGTTGAAACTGAATTAAATAATGCAAACAATAATAAATTATCTCTTCTAATTAATTTATTGGACACATTAACACCATACGATAGGTCGTTTAATAAAAGATCCCTGTGAGTTAAAGATAATTTAACTCTGTCCAGTATTAATTAGTGCCATTGAAAATATCATCTGATGTCTCACCATTTCAGTAGTTTGATTAAATTGGATAATGCCAGAGACTGCAGTTATTTTGTGAGCATTGACGAGTTATTTGAAGATATATATTCGGGTCAGAAATATATTCTGTAAATCCATACTAATATTATAAATTCGAAAAATTTATCTGTCTGTTGTACTATCACGGTTAAACTACTGTACCGATTTGAAAGAAATTTACAATGGAGATCCTTTAATTCTCGAGGAAGTACGTAGGCTATTATTTACCACGAAAACCAATAAATACGCGGGCGACGTACAGGAGTACGTCGCCCGCGTATTTGTTGGTTCGTCTCGTACAAGAGCTAGTGTTATATAAATAGAACTAACCTGAGCATTTAGACTAAATGAAATAAACATGATCGTGCACTTAATTATTCACCGAACCTAGCGTCTTATATCATAAAATACCGCCAATTAACTGAAGTTAATAAAGATGCATAAATTATATATTCAAAACAATGTCATACTTACAGTCTTCTGCCACCCCCAAATGTTGACAATATTGGTAAATAAGTGCTATATCTGTCAGTTGGTGGATGGGTTCGTTCTACAAACGCAGTGCTGAGTTCCCCTAATTGTATAAGATTCACTGTGATGCCACCTCCACTGAGCATCCCTAAAACCACTCCTAAACACGTCGCTGTTATCTCCAGCTTTGTTCCATATCGAAACTGAAACATTATAATGGGTGTATTACCAATATACCTATATATAGTCTGGCCATAAATACTGTCATAAATAAAAAAAAAAAAATTATATGACTTTTCATTGTGTTTTCTTATTTTCGCATCAATATATTGTAAAATGGAGTGGGGTGATTAAGAAAACCAAATCGCTGTGATAACATTACATGAAGTAGGTATGGAGTCAAATACAATTTTTAAATTAAGACCCACCGGTAATTTTAAAACTAAGTGTATATATGTATGTACATATAACCAAGACGTTTCGTAGCTACGCATTTCACTAGCGAGCTTATTCAGATCAAAGATCAACGTTTAAAAAAAAATACTAATTCTACCCAACTCAAAAATTAAGCGAGTGTTACAATCTCTCAATGTTTGTTAACACTTAATGTAACGCCATAAATAACTTAACAGGTCACGATAGCTTGAAATTTATTAAATGGCTTCGAACGTAAAAATAAACTAGTCGCCCTTATTTTGTTTTAACTAGTATATATTATTTTGCGTTCAATAACAAAACACTAACACCAGTATATCAAAAGATACTTACAATACTGAAGTATGATACTTTCTCCTCATTTTTCTTCGTTTTACTGTAAAAAAAGGAAGAGCTATGTATTAATAATAATGTTCTCCTAGCCGATAACGTCCACGGCGGCAAGTCTCAACGGAGGCCAGCCAACTACGCAGGAGATATTATTATTATTTTTTTTTTTAGGCAACTCCCACATTAGGAATAAACATCCTGTGTCGTGGGGGACTTTACAAACATACATGAAACGGACACAAAGAACATCCAGACTGGGGACAACAATTCGTGGATCACACAAAGTGTTGTAGGTACCGCGTGGGATTTGAACCCACGACACTTGGCGCAGTAGCAAGCGGCATGGCGACCGCTGACACCACTCGGCCAACCGTGCAATCTGTTGTAGTTATGTTATAGTGCACAAGTGTGTGTGCAAACACAGGTGCTCACTATTCCTTCTCTCTCATAATCCCATGGGACGGTTAACCAACACGATCGGGGCGAAATCAAGGCCGACAGCTTTACGTGCTCTCCGAAGCACGAGGGTTCAGACCTCAACTTCCATACTCCGAGCTGTTATTAAGTTTTTTTATAATCAGAAAAACTTAATAAAACTCTTTGGTCCGACTCGGGATTCGAACCCGAGACCTCTTCGCACACGTCATCCGCTAGACCAAAAAGGCAGTATCTCCGTATCTATGTATTAATAAGTTAAGCATAAACTTTGTACCCCTTTTTACGAAAATTATGCGAACGAAGGAGTATGATATTTGTTATAGTTAAAGTATCTATGTAGGACAGACAATTTCGTCCTACGCGACAGCAATTCCATCCCCATCACTTGGATGGCTGGCAGTCCACAACTGTGCGCTTTTCGCGAAACTTTCTAACTTACTTACTTTAAAACTTAATTTTTTATTTTTTTATGTTATTATTTCTGATTACAATTTATTTAAATCATGTAACTTTCGAGCAATTGTGAAAAAATACATGTTTTAAACCATATTTTATTACACTTATACACATTCTATCATGTACGTGTAAGTAAATCTGAAACGAAACGATAATGATGTAAAAATATAATAATCAATATAATGACAATTTAATACGGTGCAATGTACCTATGTTACCATGACAATATTACATTAGTACTAGGTATATTCGATTGACGTCTGGCGCCGGCGCATTTTATAAATTTTCTGCTAGCCTATGATCAAAGCTATTATTATTGCCGTATATAGATATCAAAGGTATTATTAATATAAGTTTAATATAATTATATTTGTTTCTATTTCTGATGAATAAGTGAAATCGATCAATGTTTGATAATATTTTGTTTAATAATTAAAGTATCTATTTATGTAGTACTGTCATAAATAAGTATTTTAAATGTATTTATCTAAAATCGTACAAATCAAGCCCTATAACTTTAGACAAATCTTGATTAACTAGCCGCTAAACGCACTTACGCGCACACACGCTCTTTAAATAAGACAATCATATGTACGACTAATAAATTGTATAATTACACTGCGTTATAAAAATGCGAGTAGAAAGCAAGAAGAACCGACAAAAAATCACATGGGCACTCTGTTGAATCAACACACTGTTTCGTAATACACGTTTAAAAATGCATTGTAGAACTGTTTTATCGTGCACTGATATATTATTAATATTTAAGGAAATCTAACTTAAGTAATGCTTCAAGCATTACAGTATGCTGAAAACTAAATAGGGAGAATTTAAAATATGCAGGTAATCTGCACAAAATTTTTAAATAAGTGATAGTGTTGTTTAAATTAAATTCTATCATCATCATTTGTGCTGTGACTAGGTGTGATTTATCGGCGAGACATTTGCAAGGCGAGTGGAGTGTGTATATTCTCGACTCGACTCGCCTTAGTTCTATTTGCCATATTTCAGTATTATTACTTTAGGCTAGTGATAGTAAAAAATACATTTTGTGATGAGTAAACATTATAATTGTCGACAAACCATGGATAAGCAGCTGTCTGAGCAGACGAGAGTGTACTCAGTGTGCTCGTGCTCGCCGTTTCTTTTAACACATAGTTAAAAAACCGGCTCAAACCGGCTCGAACCGGAGCGCTCCCGACACGTGACGAGACGGCTCGTGTGGGAACAAGCGTTGTGAGTACACTCTCGCTCTCGTTAGGTCTCGTCATGTCTCGCCGAGAGCGTACTGCTAGCATTACAATTGTGTAACTATTTTTACCAAGCAGGATCGTAACTGTATCATAGTTTCTCCCTTATTTGGGATCAGATTGCCGTGTGTGGGATATGTGAAACTATTTTGTATTATTAGTTTGTTTTATTATATATTTATGCTAGTTATTGCCACGAGTAAGTAAGTATGCTCCGCTTAGATTGGGAGTAGATGGCGTTGTGTGTTAGATTTCAGAAATATTTATTATTATAATAAATTCATCATACATCCTCTTGAATCAGTCTACTTAATGCTGTAAACTGCATTAAAAACAGACAATGGAAGTGACTTCATTTTATGCTATGTGAAGGTTAGTACGGATACGAGTATAAGAGATAAATATATCACTTTTTTCTCATGCGTTGGTATTTACCTCCTCCTGGTGGCATGTCAGACTCGAAGCGACTAAAACCGGGTACCGAAATGACATACATAAATATATATATAGCTTAGAAGTAATCTAAATTATTAGGGTATTTTAAAATTCGTAATAGTTAGCTACTTAGATAAGTAAACATTAACGTAGTAACTGTACAAATTGTTAGGTAATAAAAATGTTAGAGTATTCAATCTTCTTTAAAACAAGGCCATATCTTTTACGAGCATTCATTAAAACAGATTAAAACCATTCATTCCTTTATATGATATAACCTTATGAAATGTGTTTATGTATGTGTTTCATAACACGTTAATTAATACAGTCAAGGAATATCATATTACACTAATTAATATCACTTTACTGTATGAGTTTCACAGAAAAATAATTAATTAATTAGTGACATAATTTATAATAATAATAATAATAATCTTTATTGGAAACTAAAAGAAAAGGAAAACAGTAACATTATGTGCGAGAATGCCAGCATTAGTTAAAAACTGTGTCGCAGCCATTAACGCCTCCTCCGGTCCGTGGCCGTCAGAGTTACATCGAAAATATAAAATATAAATAATACAAATTAAATGAAGTTTAACTAAAATTGCTGACTACTGATGATTTGTATATAAACTTTACTAAAACTAAATTAGTATGTGTATTATGAGTATGAGTTAGACACAGAGAAAGGTGTGTGTCAATTGTATGTGTGTGTATGTGTGTGTGTGTGTGTGCGTGCATGCGTGTATGTGTCTGTCTGTGTGTGTGTGTGTGTGTGTGTGTGTGTGTGCGTGTGCGTGCTTGTGTGTGTGTATTAATGTGAGGCAGAAATAATGTATTGGAGGAAATCCTTAAGAACTATTTCCAAGCATGCGGGCTAGCCATGACTTCTAGCTCTTCATAGTTCAGAGTAAGAAGCCAATCGTTCGTAATCATTTTACAAGTTCTACTTGTAAGGGGATAAACATTCAATATTCTATTCAATCTGTTATATATAGTAGGGCCTATAAAATAATATTGGCGCTTAAGAACCTCTAATCGAGCTAATTTAATATGGCACACTCGATCTGACCTCCGCACCCGGGAAACAGATACCGCGTCAAATGGCAATTCCGAATGCTTACGCAGCATAGTGTTCAGCAAATACGTGTATCTAACCGTGGGTACCTTACATAAAGCATATAGCTGTACAGTTGGGAAACGAATAGGTTTACGTGACATAACCTTCAGCAAAGTCCGCTGTGACCGATGAACTAATTTGCTCCCTCCAGGACAACGTACTCCACAACAACACCCCAAGGTATTTTATAAAATCTGTGCGCTTAATACTAATACAATCACAGTTTTGATCCCGGTTGCACTGGTGGGCAATAAAAGCAAAAGAAGAGGATGGCTGTGATGAAGTTCTTGGAGAAAAAGTAATAAATTTTGTTTTGTCTAAATTAAGTGTGAGCAGGTTATTGGTTAACCAATTTCATATAATACTGACTAATAATGTTTTCTATCTATTAAAATTAATTTGAATAATAATATTCTATAATATTTTAAATAGCGACAGATTAAAGGGTCACCTGATTTAAAAAAAATGCATTTACTCTTATTGGTGTTCTACCTGAGCCCATGTGCCACCGTAGATTTTTAAGAAATAGTATTAAGCAGTTTCCTCATAGCGCCAACAGATCGACTGAACAGCACCATATCATCAGCGTAGCAGATGTTGTTTACACAAACACCATCCACGACATCATGTCTTGGTACTATTAAGTTCCTCAATCAATCTGTTGACGTATAAATTGAATAAAGGAGAGCAACTTAACCACCCTGGCTTGCCACCTTATATCATAAGCATCGGAATATGCGTCTGCCCACTTCACTCTATTTTTTTATTATTATACTAAAACCTCAATAATGCAACTATATTAACTGGAACAGTGGTATCCCGTACAAACTTATGCCAGAGCAGTTCAAAATTTACTAAGTCGAATTCCTTCGATTGGAGTCTTTCTGTCTGTGTAATACTGGACAGTCTGCTTGAGACATAGGATAGCACTTCAGTGGATAAATTCGGCCTGAAACCAAATTGGCTATCATCTAGATATAAATCGTCTGCTAGGATTTTATCAAGCAGACTATCCAAAACCTATACAATCACCGTTGCCAGCGAGATAGTCTCCCCACGAAGGGTATGGTGCGAAAAGCATTCCCCGCATAAAAAAAAAAAAAAAAAGGTCTATAATTTGCAACATCCGAGGCATCCGCAGTCTTATTTTCTATAATTGGTACAACAACCGTCTCAGTAAGTTTTGTAGGTAGGTAACTATGAATCATGCAGAAGTTGAAAAAAATGTGCACTGAAACCGTCCTAACCCCTAACCGGAGGACTGCCCTTTCCCATATTTAGTATAGTTTTCTTTACTTGCTTATCAGAAAACTAGACAGTTGATGTCCTGGTCACGGCCACCCCAGGTTCAAGGTACTTTGAAGTGGTCTAAGACAATTCGCAATGGTCTGTCACACCCGCGACGCTCAGCGATACTCCTGACTTAGGTTTTTTGTTAGTTACATTCCAAAATTTTTAAATTCTTTATGACACTTTGCTAACATATCTATTTTAATTTGCACTGGATTATTTTGACACTACTTTAATTGTGATTTAAAATTATTTCTTGTTAACATATATTTTCATAAATATAACAATTATTTTCATATATATAACAAACCAATTGTTATATAGCAACTAACTATGATAAGACAGTCGGGCATCAGATGAGCCTCGCGGATGTGCTTGTTCCACCCTATGACATATTTATCCTTATACTCGTAACATTTTTAAATAGAATCATAAGTCTTTTCGTACCGCTTTTGTAAATTATCACTTAACAAACAACCAGTGCGTCTCGTATAGGCTAAGTGTTTTTTTTTAATACGCGACATAGTTCTAGGTACTATCTTCATCTCCCGAGATAAAATCTTTTACTTTTGGATCGGATTTCTTCTAACTCTTTCCCTTACTGCTTTAAACGCCAACGTGGGTGGCCAGATCTTTTTCTGTCATAAACAGAGGAGGTTTCTAGGTAGTAGAGTCATGCTGATTTCAGCACGAATGGGCCGGGCTCGACCGGGGCGGTAATACCCTCGCACAGAAGACCAACCCAAAATGACAGGCTTCGTACTGTCGTGTTTCGTTGGTAAGTGCGAGACCGGAGGCCCAATGATGCAGGGGTGACAGTTGTCGTGGTTAGTGTGAGAGCAGTGTAATGCTCGTGGAGTCATGATGAGGGTGGCTTGGATCGAACCGTCGGCCAGGGAGACCCGTAGAAACGGTGGTGCCGCTGGCCGCCCGCGACATAGAGAGGGGCCCAACCGCGGCTAACCACCCTGGGAGGCTGCCCCGTCAGGTCGCGCATAATCCACGGAGTGGCTCGTCGTGCCGGTTGGTGACCGGACGGTGGGACCAGGCGACCACTTCCGGGAGGGTACGGGGGCCCTTCCGTCCGACGGTTCGGTCACCGTCATGCCTCACTGTTGTATGAGGACACAGCACTACGAGTCTCAGTATTGCACAGCCACGACAACTGTCGCGCCTTTTACGCTCCCCATCCCCCACCCCCTTTTTTTATCATGGCAGCACAGAAAAAGTATAAACGTTCGACAGCGGCACTCCATCCACCCACCAACGCGCTTTTTGAGGTGGAGTTCACAAACATCCGTGGACTCCATGCAAACCTCAACGCCGTCCACCAGCATCTTGAGACGGCACGGCCGGCCATGCTTTTTCTATCGGAGACACAAATACGCCGCCCTGCCGACACGACATATCTACACTATCCCGGCTACGTTCTTGAGGAGTGCTTCCTCGCGAAGGCTGGGGTATGTCTTTTCGTTAGGGCGGATGTTTGCTGTCGCCGTTTCCGCTGCCTTGAGGACCCATCCTTCTCCATCCTGTGGTTGCACGTGGATATTGGCTCCGTGAGCCGATTCTACGTGTGCCTATATCGATCCCACTCCGGAGACTCTGAGACAACTCGACTATTTGAATATCTCAGTCAGGCGGTGGACAAAGCGCAGGAGCAGTTTCCCACCGCCGAACTGGTGTTTCTGGGAGACTTTAACGCCCACCATGAGTCTTGGTTGGGATCTTCCAGAACTGACCACGCGGGTCGGACTGTCCACGCATTCGCTCTCACGCATGACCTCACCCAGCTGGTACTCCAGCCCACCAGGATACCAGACATACAGAGTCAAGCGCCTTCCTTGCTGGACCTTCTGCTGACGAGTCACCCAGCGCAGTACGATATATCGGTGCTTGCCCCTTTGGGATCCTCCGATCACTGCCTGGTGTCTACCACGGTGTCTTTAGTTGCCGCCCCACGACCAGTGGCAGCGAAAAGACGACTATGGCACTACTCGTCAGCGGACTGGGATGGAATGCGGGATTATTTTGCATCCATCCCGTGGGCTCAACGCTGCTTTAAAGACAAAGATGTGTCGCAAACTGCGGCTGCCGTGGCTGGCGAAATCACTGTTGGAATGGAATACTATGTTCCCTACAGTGAGGTCGCCAGCGCAACGACCCGTCCCTGGTTTAATCGCGAGTGCGCCCATGCTGTTGCGCAAAAGCGATCGGCTTACCGCGCATGGACCAGAGCTCACGCTCGCGGCTGCCCCGACGTTGGTCAACTAAAAGCAGCGTTCAACAAAGCCACAAGGGAATGCAAGAAGGCTTACATTAGAGCGGATGCCCAGCGCATTGCGCGGCTTGGCCAAGAACTCGTCGCACACCCTACGGGTAGCCGAAAGTTCTGGCGATTGGCTAAAGCCGTGCAGTTCAACTTCTGCCAGTCCTCACTACCACCCTTGAAATGCCCCGACGGATCACTCGCCCATCAGCCGCAGGAGAAAGCAAAACTGCTTGTTGATCTCTTTGCGGCTAACTCCCGAATCGACGACCGTGGCAGGCACCCGCCTACCATTCCGACCTGCGACACTACGATGCGGGATATTCGCATCCGGTTGAATGATGTCCGCGCGGAGCTTCGGTCACTCGACGTCCGGAAAGCCAGTGGACCCGATGGCATCCCAGCGGTGGTTCTTAAGAAATGTGCACCAGAGTTGTCTCCGGTATTGACGCGCCTGTATTGCCTGTCTTATTCATCGGGAACTGTCCCGATGGCCTGGAGAGAGGCGAATGTTCAACCCATCCCCAAAAAGGGCGACCGTTCAAACCCGGCAAACTACCGTCCGATAGCCGTCACCTCAATTCTCTGCAAGGTATTTGAAAGGATAATAAACAAACAACTGATTCACTACCTGGAGGATCACTCCGTACTAAACGATCGTCAATATGGTTTTAGACCGAACCGATCCACGGGTGATCTTCTAGCGTATGTGACACACCTTTGGGGCGAAGCTATTGACAGGCATGGGGAATCCTTGGCAATCAGCCTTGACATGGCCAAAGCCTTTGATAGGGTTTGGCACCGTTCGCTTCTCTCCAAGCTACCGGCATACGGTTTACCCCCCAAACTCTGCATCTGGGTTGCCGCATTTCTGCACCAGCGCCGCATTAGAGTCCTTTGCGACGGTGCGGCCTCCGAGTTACAGCTGATCAACGCTGGAGTACCTCAGGGGTCCGTCCTGTCACCCACGCTGTTTCTTCTGCATATCAATGATATGCTGGCTCTTGCCAATATTCATTGCTATGCAGATGACAGCACAGTTCACGGGCGATATTTTGGACATCCCACAGCTGGGCTAGCAGATATTGATAAAAAACGACGGGAGCTTGTCGCTCAACTCGACCATGACTTGGACCGCATTTCTCAATGGGGCTCTGAGAATCTGGTCGAGTTCAACGCCAAGAAAACACAGGTGTGCGCGTTCTCTGCCAAAAAGTCTCCATTCCTTCCCCTTCCCACTTTTCAGAGCACTCGACTGCCATTACAAGGTAGGCTCGATATCCTGGGCATGGATATCAGCCGCGATCTCAACCCTCGCGAATACGTTGAGAGTGTCACTAGGGCGGCCTCGCGGAAGCTAGGTATCCTTAATAGGGTGAGACGGTTCTTCTCGCCCGAGCATCGGTGTCTGCTTTACAAGACCCAGGTTCGCTCGTGCGTAGAGTACTGTTCTCATCTTTGCGATGGAGCCGCGCAGTATCTGTTCGACGCTCTCGACCGGTTGCAGCGGCGAGCTATCCGCATTGTCGGCAGTCCCAAGACCACCGAGTCCCTTGAGCCACTGCAGTTGCGTAGAGATATCGCCTCTATGGCAGTCCTCTATCGCCTTTATCATGGAGAGTGTTCCGAAGAGCTGTTCCAACTGGTCCCCCCTTCTCCCTTCCTCTACAGGACAACACGTGCCGGTCTTGGATGTCACCGCTTCAGAGTGGTAGACATACGCTCTCGTACTCACCGCTTCGGTTCTTCCTTCCTGTGCCGAGCGGTCAAAACCTGGAACTCACTACCTGCGTACGTGTTTCCCTCCCGCTACGAACCCGGGTCCTTTAAGCGGAGCGTGAAGAAGCATCTCACTAGGCCGCCATAGTGTGGGTCGCCATGCTGCAATGTCCCTATTAGCATTGAGGATGGTGACCACCACTCTTGGATTCTGCTCGTGCTTTCCATCAGGCAGAGCAGAGTCATTTTGGCAGCTAAGACATAAAAAAAAAAAAAAAGGTTTCATTGAACCATCACTATCTACATACACAAACGACGTACACAAACATTTGACTTATATCAAGGATGATTTTAAAAATTGTATTTGACTCCATACCTACCTTATGTAATGTAATCACATCGATTCGGTTCTCTTTATCACCCTACTTCATTTTAATATCACAATGTATTTTATATTATAGCATTGTAAATATGCGAACACATTCGGTAAGATTGCCTATGGTAATATTTAGAAATAAATTAGGTTATGTTTTTTTTCGTAATTATATGCAAAAAAATACTGTATTGCGTCATTATAAGGCCACCAATGATGTGAGTGACGCCCTGCAACTATTTCATGATCGCTTAAGCTTGTTTAATAAAATGTTCATGTTATCGGACGCTGATTATTCAGTGATCTGATCACACTATTTTGTTATGTGACCCGTGAATTTCATGAAATACAAATCTGTACATTTAAACAAACAAATAAATAAAATTGAAGTGTCTGTTTTTAACATGAAATTCAAACAATGAATGCATATGAAAGTATAAACAGTAGGTTTGCGACAGGTACTTACAAGAAAAAGCCATTTATAATTTTTATGTTGCGGTTAGTCTACGGAACGGCAGAACCAATTTTGACGAGACTTTTAGTGGCAGGTAGCTAATGATATAAGGAGTAACTAAGACTACTTTTATTTTAGACTAGATACGCCATGCGGTGTTACTCGCAGTAGTTGACGTAAAGGTACAAAAACAACCGCGAGTATCACCGCTGGGAGTAGCTAATCTACAACTAGTTATTATTATAAAGAGGTAAAGTTTATAACTTTGTTTATATGGTTGTAAGGGGTATTCTTCGAAAATACTAATCCGATTCTGGAAATTCTTTCAATAACAGAAAGCGACACTATTCAGGAGTGTCATAGGCCATATTTTATTATGAGTAAAAAAAAAGTATTAAAAATAATAGCATTTGTAAACCAAGTTGAAGAAAAGCAGGCGGTTAACGTCCATCGAAGTGGGCATGGGTCGACTAGTATTTTATTAAATGGTCCACTAGGCTATCAAGTATTTATTTGGAGTAAGTAAAACATATGCCCATGTCATCATGTTATTTATTATTCGTTTATGACATTGATATGTGTAAACACTCCACCAGTGGTATCAGTCTGTCACCAGGCTGTATCCCATTAACCGTGATAGTTAAACAGTTGAAATTTTCACAGATGATGTATTTCTGTCGCTGCTATTATAACAAATACTATAAACAGAATAAAATAAATATTCAAGTGGGGCTCCCACATAACACACGTGATTTTTTTGTCATGTATTGCTCGATATTAATAATGGCAATAGGTAGACTATTAAAAGTATAATAATAAGCAAATAGAGTGAAGTGGGCAGGCGCATATTCCGTTGCTTATGATATAAGGTGGCAAGGCAGGGTGGTTAAGTTCCTCTCGTTTATTCAATTTATACGTTAACAGATTGATTGAGGAACTTAATAGTACCAAGATATGATGTCGTGGATGGTGTTTGTGTAAACAACATCTGCTACGCTGATGATATGGTGCTGTTGAGTCCTTCTGTTGGCACTATGAGGTAACTGCCAATAAGAGTAAATATACTACCAAGCAATTGACGGAACTCTCACTCTTGGGAGGTTTAAGTACCTGGGCCACTGGATTACCGACGATTTACAAGACAAATAGGACATAGATAGGGAACACAGGTCGCTGGCAGTCTATTGCAATATGCTCGCAGGTTTGCGCACTGCACTGACACTGAAGCTTTCGGCCAATCGTTCTACACGTTACACACTAATTACGCCAAAGACATACAGCGACCTGCATGTCCACTATAACAATTTAGGGCGCTTTTGGCGTTGCCATGGAGTTGTAGCGCCCCAAGAATGTTGGTGGCGTTTCAGGTGAATGGGTTTGCCGCAATAATGTGAATTTTGCGATTACGTGCTTGCGCCCCTGCGCTCCTCCTCCAACACCGTCCTAAATGTTTTTTCAAATATAGGCGGGACTCCCTCCTCATGTTCAGGTGGTCAAATATCCACAATAATTAATATTTATAATATACTCGTATTACTAACACTAGAATAAGTCACTTTGCTACTAACAAAATATGGACGTGTTAATGAGTACGAAACAAATAATATAAATTTAAAAAGTGAGGTCACAGAAAAAAATGTTTACGGATGAGAATTGTTTTTTTAATGATCGATATTTTATCAAACAAAAAGACCGTATTTATGCTGACAGCTCTAACGAGGCTTTCCAATTAGTCAACAGAGTACAATATGGGCATTATCCGACTTCTGTGATGGTTTGGTTTGGTGTTAGCTATGAAGGAGCTATTTTGTATATATACTATACTATACATATTTTTGTGAAAAAGGTATCAAAATATTGGCAGAAGTGTATCAAGATACCATTATTGTAAAAGTAGTTATGCCCCTTAACAACACCATGTTCAATAACCAAGAATGGTACTATCAGCAAGACTCGGCGCCGGGTCATAAAGCTCGACCTCACTCGCTTGCTCCACCCAATCTTGGTTAGAAACGAACGATCCGAAATTCATCAGAGCAAATCAACTGGATTATGGTCAGTTTTAAAGAGTAAGGTTTGCTCTAAATGCCATAATAATTTGAATTCTCTAAAACAGATCATACGATTGCCAGTCAAGAATTTTCCCATAGAATAAGTGCGTGCTGCTATTGATAACTGGCCTCAACGTTTAAATGACTATGTTGCAGCCAACGGAGACCACTTCAAATAAGCTTTATATATTTTTAATGGTTTTATATTATTAAATTAAACTAACATACTGTAATAGTAATAAATGTTACGTACAAACCGTTTTTTGTTAAACCAAACCAATCGATTGTCATGAAATTTAGTGTGTAGTGGGTTTCGGGGGCGATAAATCGATCAAGCTAGGTAAGATTTATTTTTTAAAAACATGCAACATAAAAGACCGAGAAAAACTTGGTCATTCAGGTACTTATTTACTTAATACATTAGTTAACTGATAACTAATTGTATAACGTAATAATATCAGTAATTAAGATAAGAACGTCTAAAAACTTTAGCTTTTAAATGAAAGCATCAAAATTGTATCTTATAAGAAGGTTAACATGTGGTTTAACTATTTGTGGTGTCGTGTTTCGTTAGTGAGTGTGAGACGGGATGCTGCATCGTCCCATTGTTAGCATTCGCAACGAGTATGGTGATCGACACCTAACTCTTAGATTCTGCAAGCATTCTTACATTAGATAAAGTAGGGTCACTTTGTCAGGCCCGTATATAAATATATCCTATCGTAAAATTCGTATACTTATTACACAGTAAATTGTGTTCACTAGCAGATAAATATTATCTACCATTTTTGCCTGATTACAGAAGTAGCAGTAACCGTAATATTCTACTGATTTACTTTTTAAACAGATAAAAGATAGACTGCCTCTAATGTTAACGATGTGACGGTTGGACTAGACTAGTCGTCAGTGATCTCGCCAACCTACCGGGTTTGATATCTCATCTAAGACAAATAAATATTTCATGGGCACGATCATTGTTAACGATACACCGTTCATTTATAATATGTACCTACATAAAATTATAAGTACATTTATTGGTAGTCTAGAATCAGAGGGCCGAATAAAAGGTTATTGATAGTAATATGTTTATTTTACATATACATATACATATTACTTACATTTTTAAGTATATTAAAAAGGTACACAAAATCATCATCATTATCGTTGTTTCTGTTGGACGTAAGAGAACAGAAGCCAAAAATCGTTCAGAGGGGTATGCATTGGGAATAGCCTATTACAGCAGTATAAAACAAAATACATATTTAAAAATATATAAATCATAGACCACCCACTTTGGGTACAGGTACCAAGAAACGGCGGTAAGACCGCCAAAAGCAGGAATGACGACTACTTTTTGCAATAGACACCTTTTTTATTAAATGCGGAAATCCCCTACAAACTGCACACAGTCTTGGGTTCTAGAAGCCGATGAACCAGGTGCACCCTTCGGAAGGAAATCCCTGGAACACCACTGACCCAGCCTTCTAACGTGAACCTCTCAGCGAGAGAACAGATACGACTTATTAATATTACTTATTATTATAACACTGCTGAATAAAGTTTAAAAATGCCAAGGACACTAATAATATTATTAAGTGAAAGTTACTTTGTACATAATATATATGGATTCTGCCTAGTGATAGTGTCATTTAAACTTCAGCAAGGTGCCTTTGAATTTAGAATAGTCAAATTTTGCTTTGCTTTTCCCGACTTTACTAGACGATGACACATCTTTTAGCATATAGATTTCAAAGATTACCTTTTGTTATGTTTTTACAATTATGGCGAGGCCAGAACGAATGCTAACATCTTTGACAGTCTATGAAAGAAAGTTTATATGTTCCACGTCTAAACTACTGAACCGATTTTAATAAATGAGGTGACAATTGACTGGTAATAATGTACCGGCTGACAAAGGCTACATACATTTTAGCAAAAGTTATACGTAGTCAATTTATCGTTTAATTTTAACTTTTTATTATTCATATTTCATATCAGTATTAACGACTACCGCCCCCTTCTCTACAATTAGGATCGGAAATTGGCTTACAATAACCCCACTCGGTGTAAAACAATTAAAAAACAGTTTACACTAGTTTTCAGCAAGGCTGTATCACTCTGGTTTGAACCGGCTCATATACACGTTTCACTTGCACTTTCTTACAAATTGATTGATTAAAATTATAAATTATGGTATATGTACTAAACTTTTCTTGTAAATGTGATATGTGTTCGTTATTCCGTCATGAGGTCTTAACACTCAAGTGTATCTTTGACTGCAGACGGCATATCTATTTAAAACCTCTTTTATTAAAACGTAATTCTCAAAAAAGTACTAGACAAAAACAATCTATTCAACAATTAACATTTTTTCAAAATAAACACTATAGCCACATCTTACATATAAAATTAACATGTCGCGGTGTTTGTTACCAAACTCCTACGAAACGGCTGGACCAAATTTTATGTAATTTTGTGTGCATATTGGGTGGGCCTGAGAATCATCCAGCATCTATATTTCATACCTCTAAATGATAAAGGAGACCCCTAAATTTTATTTTTTATTTTTATGGCAAAGCAACAGTTACCGGTTCAGCTGGTAGTCAATATATAATCACAAAATATGCGATTGGTGCATTCTAAAACAACAACAACAAATATATAATTTGAAAGTAAATATTTAAAGTAAATTAAAGTTATTGCATAAATACCAGCCCAGCTAATTGCAACAACCTTCATTAGTTAATTATTTTTAATTTACATTTTGAATTATTTATATTACGCGCACAGCTTACAAAATATTTAAATTTATATTTTTATGTAAGTAAGTAGGTACTCACTCAATATTATTTTCTTTTGAACTTGTCTCAGTCATTTTACTTCGTCTTAGTGACCAGATAAGTACTCGTATATAATCGTTATCACAATGATGCTCGCACGAGGTCTATGAGTATACTGAAACAATGTATCACATCTTCCACCTATATTTATACAGATATTTTTAAGCTATTCTAATCCAAATATCTTTTAATAGTTATGACTTTTTATGCTTAAACAAACTTTGTTTTAAGATAATATTTCAATTTAACTCTTATGTCAAAATATTTAGTAGCAAATTATCTAACTACACGTATGTGAAATAGTTTGCTATAAAATTGGTTTTTCAAATCACGTGAACGGGAATACCCCGAGCATATTACACCTGAAAAGCTGTCATATATCATAAAACAATTTAGATCACACAACGTACCAGATTAGTTAATGTGAATATGCCCACTATGTGATGCCTATGATATGCTTTCGTGTGCCACTGCACTTGAAGATAAGATTGCTTCTTTAAAAAAAAAACTTAACGTTATGTCTGCCTGTACCCCTAACAATTTTAATGAACCGTTTAATAGTGATCGGTTGAATACTTGCGGTGTCGTAGCATAATAAAATAAAATCCTTTTTTCATTTATGAATTTTCAATTATTTTCAAATAAATTTTCTGACATTTTATTAGTTATATAGCAAGACTGCGGGCCGTAATTAGACCGTAAACAACTGAAAGATAAATAATATATAAGGCAAAGTAATGCGGTTTTGGATTTCGATTCCAAATCGGACTTCAGTGTATAAAAAGAAACTACTTGTACGTTATAACACACGCACGTCACGTCAACAGCCATTAACCAGTTCACTTTGTTTCCTCCCTTAATCGCCTTTATTGACACCCATGGTATGAATAGGGCTGTTGACATTCCTCTTATTCTTAATACTTCACACACACAGAGAAACATCATTTCAATAGCCTTTGGTGGTCAATTTCTGAACATAGGCCTCTCTTTATAAAGGAAGTTATGGCCTATAATACGAGTACCAGACTGATCACATAGTGTTCTGTATCATTATATATAATAAAATAGTTAGAATATATTTAAATGTTAATATACATATAATACGCCTATTTGCATTGTGTAACACTTTATAACATTTTGCAATATTAATGTTGTCTTTGTTTCTGATGTTTGTAATGTGTACTTTCTATGAGGCGTCGACAAGTTATCAGATAATGTGCGAATTGTTATTAATATCTGAATATAGATGGGTTTAGCTGTTACAGTATTATCAAATCACTAGTTTTGCTGACATTAATTGAGAAATTAATAATTTTCAGTCAGATTTAGGTAACATTTTGATTAACGGTATATTGCTATTGGTAAATTAACCTGTGATTAAAAAATAGAAGCCAAGTGAGTTAGAGGTCAAAGCACGAAGAGGTGGGCCATCTCCGAACAGCAAGAGATATCTGTCAGCGCCATTTTCTATACGATGACGAAGAAGGAAAAGAACAACCGGCTTTTAAGGAGTCGCCGTTCTCAGTAAAAGGGAAAGATTAGGTTAATGTTTAACTCATAAAAATGCATATATATTTTGTTGCGGGTTCCAAGACCGTCCATTTTTTTCCCGTAGATTAGTGGATTTGTAGTAGTATTGTATACTTTGACAGCAAATAAACAAATTATCACATGCAAAGTACGTTTAAGGGTTTTTCTGGTCATGCTGAACAAACTTATATATTTTTTGTAAAATAATATATGTTTTTAGAAATATTATCAAGAATATGATCACGAACTGAACAAAACGATTACATCGATTGCTGCAATGATAGAATTTCAATATAATGTTGTACCAGGAAGAACACTTATATGATTATATAAATTATAATGACCCATTGTATAAAGGTTTTGTTTCTGGGAACTGGAGAAATATAGTTATCGCTTCAGGAATTGTAGACTTAGACGTGTTATGAATTCTACCAATATGTTCTGTGCTGCCATATTGTCATTATTTTTGTCAACGGATGTTTCTGAATTAATTAATACTTTTGTCGCGAATCTACTAGACAATAGGGAATACGCATGTTTTTTTAATTTCCTAATTTGATCATTTACGTTTCTATAACTAAGAAAAAAAATTAAAAAGATTTAAAATAGTCAAACCAATTTAAAAGTGAAATTTAAAACACTGACTAAAATTGAGGTATTGACAGGACCAATGATGTCATTAACTCTGTTTCGTGCTTACTTAGCTTTACTACTGGCGCAGTCGTTTAAAAATGAAATACACGGTAGATAAGCAAAGAATAATTAAATTACTGTCCTTTACTACAACTTTAATTTCTAAAGAATCTTTGTTAAAAGAAACTAATTAAATGGTACAAAATAGTAGTATAAATCTTATACCTACGCCTCTACATTATAATCAAGTGATTAAAGACTGAATACCAAAAGAAGGAGCATGGCTAGGTACAAGGTGGTTCGACGACCAGGTGAAGGTTGCGGAAAGCTGTTGGAAGAAGCAAAGGACTGAATGTTGTGGAGAGCATAGAGAGTGCCATATGTCTAGCAGTCTATTTCTTTCGGGAAAGCCATTGGCCACATAGGGTTTTACAATAGTGATGTAAGGGCTCGCAGATAACTAGTGTTATGCAATTCTTTCGATCTTTTTTCAAGGATTCTCATTCCCCCAGGCTCATTTCCCCTCCGGGTAAACCAGGACATTAAAGGTGATTGCACATATTTGATGCTAGTATAGATGCTAGTATCTGCACCGATTTAGAGCGCTGACCTTTTTTTTGTGTCAATTTGTGGAGTTCAAAGCGTGCAGAGGAAAGCAACCTCCTCTATGCCGCGCTGCGCTCAAAACCGGTGCCGTGACCTATAAGGAGCTAATATTTATACCTAAAACAGCGTACTCTTCACTTGAAGGTCAGTAATGGTGACGGTTACTCGTCTGCGCGTTTATCTTCTCTATCATAAAAAAAACCCTAATTAACCTATGCCTACCAACTTATCTAATTGTTGTCTGGTAACTGATTGCAGAATGAGCATGCAAAAAAACCCACTTAATAAAAGAAAATTCTTCGCAACAACGCATACTTTTTTTTCGCTTGGATTATGATAATTATATCCATTCAAATATATGTTTTTCCTATTTTGTAGATAGTAGATAACATTTGCAATATATCTTTTGTAAATTTAAAATGATGTCAAATATTATTTGTGATACATTAACTATTTATTATAAGATCGAACCAAGTGGCGTGCAATATAAGTGACCTATATCCGTCAGTGGATTGCGATAGGCTGATGATGATGATCATGAAACATTAATTACAGTTAACGAGAACAGTACTACGTCATCTCTGTCATCTACGGCTTTAATGCATACGCGCCTTTTATATGGGTGACGCGCACGATCAAATAAGTTTAAATAAAATATAATTAGAAAAGGATCTACAAACATGTAAGTGAAATAGTCATTATTAAAGCATATTATTTTATAATAATAATACATATCACCAAACTGCTATTTCTAATAACTTATATAGCAACTCATGTATGTAAATACTTAATTTGTAAATAGGTATTTATTATAAACTGACAACAAAAGTATAAATGAATGCCATTTGGGAAAATTAAAAAGAAGAAAAGAAAATTAAAATTAATTCAACCATATTTAAATTAAAAACTATAAACTCTTCAGAGTTTACGCTCTTTTTATTATCGTGCAGTCAGTTGTGAAAGATTAGTCTTCATTTGTAACAGGAATATTCGTAGCCTTATTTTTTATCACTTTTATGTTACTGTTCCGCTTACGTATATATATATTTGTAATGACTATACAAATTGTCATAGCGTTTAAAATGAATGTTACCAAGTCAAATAGTGGGGTTATTGATCTCTGTAAATCGTATATAAAATAAGACTATAGTCGTTCCAATACTTTATTTAACTTTTGACAGATCACGCACATAAAGTTTTGTAATAATTGTTGATACAATGTACTACAGATAATACTGTACTTTATGGGCGGGCTCCGCCTACTTAAGGATGTGTCATTCGTAATTAATGACCACAGACTATAAAAACGGTTTTGAAATAAATCGATTATCGATTATATTAATAAAACATACAATAAAATTATTGTGATTATATTTTATATCAAATCACGTAAAAAGCTTTATTATTTTGCATTAAAATGCCCTAAATGTCTCTGTTTCAATGCATAAATAATTTGCGTAATGAAAACAGTTCCATCGTACTCGTACCTAGTAATGGGATCGAATGTATTCGCCGCAAATTAATGAATCTAAAATAATTGTTTAGACTTACTATAGTTGGTTCAAATAAAAACTACCTGCGGTACCTACTTGTAATGAACAGGTACAAAATGTTGAAATTCGTAGTAATTTACGGATTAAAAATAAAACAACCAAAAGAGGTACTGTAATACTAATTTTAATTATAAAGAATCGTCTTCTTCGTATGACCAGGAATCATCATCACTTGACAGTTGTTTGTCCTTTGAGTACTTTCTTTTTTGGCATTTTGACAGTAACGAAGGCAGGAACGATACGCTCAACTCAACCAAACGTGAGAATTCACAAATAAATCAATACGGAGGAATATAAATACTCAACTATATTGAAGGTTACTCATTGAAATACTGTAGATTATTTTAAAATAGACATAGAGAGATTTAATAAAGATCATCAATAGTTTAACAAATACAATATTAACCACTGAATTACAACACAATACAATAATACATTTTGAAAATTCAGTTCCTTTTATTATATATTTTTTCATGACATAGAACCGTCATATTTGAACAACATTCTTTTAATCCATTTCTTCTTTATTTTGACAAAGGAGGTCGCACATTGAAACACATAGAAATATGAAGTACGAAATTATCTATAAAATAATGAGTTTGTTAAATCGATTAAAACTTCTTAATGCATAAAATCGATCGATGAAAGAAATCGAATAGGTAACGGGTCAGGGTATCACTATTTGATTAAGTATTAGAGCTGTCAAAAGTTAAATAAACTATTGGAACGACTATAGCGCCACCTCCAAGATTATTAATAACGATTTTTATAATAATACTCGTATTAATTAGCGGGCGACCGGTGGGCGAAATTGGACTGTGATTAACTTTTTTTAGCTTACTGTACACCTCCTCCATATAAACTTTAACTATGCCAAATTTGATATTCCTCCGTTTGTACAATTTTCGTAAAAAGGGTGAACAAAATTTTTGCTTGTATTTGAAACAAATGTAGTATCAAACAGTTACTTTTAGAACTAATATGAATTCATTGGATGTACAATATCTAAGTACCTCCACAGATTACATTCAGGGCCACGGTAGACTCTAGAAGATTTAATCCAACAGACTTTTTTTGTTTTTTATTGTATAGGTGGCAAACGAGCAGACATATCGCCTGATGTTAAGCGATTGCCGCCACCCATGGACACCCGCAATACCAGAGGCGTTACAAGTGCGTTGCCAGCCTTTTAAGAAGGAGTACGCTCTTTTCTTGAAGGTTTGAAGGCTGTTTGTTCACACAGGCAAAGGGAATTTGTTCCATAGTTGTTAAAAATCATTATATATATATTTTTTAAATTTTATGCTCTTCAGTACCTCGGCGAATTTGATGCTGTCAATCTTTGACTGGTGTCAATTTTGTTTTTGGTAGTTGCACAGAACAGAGGTTAAGGTTCAATCATGGTTAGACGGCTGCAATGATTGTTTTAGAGAGTTACCCTTTTAACATATATTTATCTACAGTGCATATAGCCATAGTATTAGTATGCATTTTTCACATATATTATCTATCAAATCAAACATTATAAAGGCTATACTTTTTTGTTATTATCCGAAATGTTCTAACTTATCTGTATTCATCTTCTTATATATAAAATTCTCGTGTCACGGGGTGCGTAATCGAACTCCTCCGAAACGGCTCGCCCGATTTTGATGAAATTTTTTGTGATTATCCGGTATCTATGAGAATCGGTTGTAATCTATTTTTCATCCCCCTAAATGTTAGGGGTCCACCCCTAAATTTTTTTTTTTTTTTTGACAAAATTTTTAATTTCTATTTTTTTATGATGCAGCATTAGAAAATACATACAACCCTAGATTTTCAACCCTCTACGATCAACCCCTATTTTTCCATCGCGATTTTTATTGACCCACCTCTACAACATATATTCCCTTTTATGGCAAAGCAACGTTTGCCGGGACAGCTAGTTATCTATACTAATGTTATAAAGAGGAAAGGTTTGTATGTAAGTATGTTTGTAACGAATTGGCTCAAAAAGTATTGGACGGATTTTAAAAATTCTTTCACCATTTGAATGCTACATTATCACTGATTAATATAGGCTATTTTAATTGTAAGAAAAAAAAAGAAAAAAACAAAAATAACAATATGTAAACTAATAACTGCAGGTAACACCGCGAGGTTCAGCTAGTAATATATAAAGCTGAAGAGTTTGTTTGTTTGTTTGAACGCGCTAATCTGAGAAACTACTGGTCCGATTTGATAGATTCTTTCAGTATTAGGTAGGGGAAGACTGTAAATTATATATCATCACGCTACGACTAATAGTAGTCGAGAACCAACAAAGAATGTTTCAAAAATGGGGGAAAATTATTACGCTACGGGCAATAAGAGACGTAAACGAGGTTACGTGGGTCAGGTAGTAAGCCTATAAGCAAACTTGGAGTTGAGATAAGATCCTCTGTAGCGTGGTTTGTAGGTCTATGCCCTCAAGAGTAACTTTGCTTGATCATTACAAACACCTTTTTGAGATTTTTTGGGTATATCACCCTTTTTTTTACCTTTGAAACTGTATTTGTGTTACGTGACGATCGACTATATTTTAAGTAGCATTCGTTGCTACCCATTTTTAAACCACGACGTGTTCTTATCTTTGCCCTCTATCTTTTTGTGATATATTGAAAGTGTTTTTCATTTAGAGACTTTGCATAGTAAATATTAAGTTGACTTTCTAGGGTTTATTTCTATACTGAACTCCCTTATTAATCATCAATATGTGTTTCCATCATAACTTTTTGAAATAGCGTGCAAGTAAGCTTGTATTCTTTTACTCTTTACTGAGGAGAGGGAGAGTGTGTTTTCTAGATAATAATTATCTCTCCTTTGTGCGAGGTCTATTAAAGGCTGTTTATATGATGTGATGTATGTGCATGTTTGTTTGTAACAAGAGATTTTGATAACTTACCTTGAAAGATTTTTATAAGGAGTTTCTAAGCTAAGCGCACAAACATCGATAGCTGCTTCGAGGTGACGAGGAGACCTGAAAGAAGAATAACAGATTATTTTTATGAAACTGCACTCCAGGTTATTATATATATATTATGTGTATGAAAAGGTGTATTGTGTGAATCAGCTTGCAAACAACAATATGCATAATTGAATGTTGAATTAACATCTCACTTGTAAGTGTAATAATATAAGTTTATAAAAAACGTGTAATGGCGTTATAAACGTAATGTACACGTTAGTTCGCTAATCAATCAATATGCTTTATTACCATATTCCAAACCATTTCTTTTTAACACATTTACTACAACTACTTAAAAGTAGGATAAATTCAGTTTCGGAACAAATTATATCCAATCTAAACGTAACAATAAAAGTATGAATATAGCTATAGGATGATACATAAAATTTAAGACCAAGACTGAGGCCTAGAGGTTACAGATGAGACCATCTATCACACTAACAGATGCAGGCCAGGGTATCTGCAAGCACCCTGACAAGATGGCTCGAGGTACTTTGGGGTTCCATGGTTTTCTTTTCTGTGCCCACCTGGTTCCTCAGCTATTAGTAGATTAGATTACTTAAGATAGCGTGCGTTTCATAACTTACATACTCATACACTATAAATTTTTGTGGTTTTGTAATTTAGTTCTTGGGGTTTGAATCTTTATGTAAATAAGCTTAAATACTTTTTTATTGCACGAAACGCAAGTAGGGAGAAAAGTGTATCATAGTATTTCAAAGGGTTCATATAAAATTGATTCCATATGGCTTCCGTTATGTGCAAGTGAATTAAGAACTCCAAATAATGTGCTCTTCGTCAAGTGCTGAACAAAATATGAGGTAACTCTCAAAAAAATGTGTGTTAGGTAACTTCTTAACATATATTTAGTAGTAAAAAAGGCCTCAATAAGAAGACGAAATAAGTAAATATTTTATAATTTATTATGTTAAAGTTCTAGAGCTATAATTTTATGACAATATACCCGACCAAAAAAATATTTATATACATAATTCTCGTTAGTTTTGTTCCTCATTTCTCATCATTGCAATCACAATCTACCACAGTTAAACATAGAAGGATAGTTTTTAATTAAAAATTTTAGCCGCACACAGTTTTTGGGTGTGAATACAGACAAAATACATTGACACGATATGTTTCCAAACCCAAAAAAATATTTTTACAGTATTTACACACGCAAAGCCGCAATAATGCGCGGTCAGAATCAGAATCCAAGATATTTCCATACGTAATACTATAATTATTTAAACATTACAGAGTACGTATACCTATAGTAAAATGTTTTTTGATTAAAATGTATTAGCTATTAGTTTAGTAATTTAAATACACGCTTCTTGAATTTGCTTAGATACTACAATTGAAATTTAAATAACACTACAACTTTTTTGAGAAAACTTCATGTGTTACAAACGAGTCCATACCCAGCAAATATATTCTGTGCTCGCCTTCGCCACTGTCTTCGTGTCGCCATACTTAAGTCATTCAAATGGACACAGAAAAGTTTTTATGATAAATAAGAAAGTCTACGAATACTAAATTTCGAACAGTAGTGCTGTAGCCAACTACTTCTGTCGACTTCAGGTCGCACACTACTTGTGAAAGACCCTGTCTATTACTATAGTAATAGTTGGGTTGTCATGGGGACGCAAAGGCCTGCGATTAGGGGAGGAAAAATGAGGTTACTTTATGTTATCGACCTATTATAACAACAAACTGACTCGTTTACTATTGGGGATTGGTGCTTTTCCGCGTGCGTAAATAGTGTTTGCGTAAGATTTTACCTTCCTACTATTCCGCTGTACATACTTAATGGAAAGTTCTTATTAAAAGATTTTAGCGCATAGCCTTCTAGGCAAATCTGTTAGTATTCTTTCATTAATCTTTTTTCTTTCTTTTTTAGGAAACAATGTTAATGTAGGAAATCCCTGGAACTACAGACGTACTCGTACCTTAGGCCGTCTACTAACGGCTTACAGATGACTCCCACCCGAGTGTGAGTACTAATTTTAGAATTCCATTGGATTTAGATACTTTAATTTTCGATTTATTAGTCATCATTCAAGTGTGTTCAACATTTTTTTAAGGGATTTTTCTAATAATGTACACAAAGTGTTGATGATGAAAGCGCAGAAAGTAATTGAAATCACATAGTATCTGTGCTGTTATATAAAAATTTAAAGAACTTTTAATGGATACCATATGCTCAAAGAAAACCTACATTACTATATTTTGTCTTTTCGCATAGAAATGTATCTACCGTGAGTGAGGTTACCCGACATCAACGGCCCTCCCTTCCTCCTACGATTCTGACGGGGTCTCAAGGACGGTAACGCCTTTGTGGCTCATATTGATAGTGACTTAAATAGTCATCTTCACATTAATATACTTCACAAATATAAACAAACTTACCAGTAATACCACGACCTCGTTGCGTGAACGGACTCAGAACGTGGACAGCCGATTTATCTATTTAAATAAGAATGAATTTATATAGGTAACCGAAATATATGCAGGTACTCGTATAGCTTTTGATCAACTGTACCAAATAGGATTATTCATGTAAATAAATCATCAAAGGCAGTAGGCGAGACTCTTCAAGAGCAAAGATCGAAACCACTTCTAAAAATTATTTAAAATCTTAATAATACTAAGTACATTAGTTAACATACTTTTCCTTTATTTTTTTACCTAAGTAACTTAAACTGTTTCTAGGACTACGAGTATTAGGTATATTTATTTCCTAAGCTAGAAATAAAACTAATATGACTAACTAAACTACTATAATATAACTACAAATGGACTTTGTGTTTACTTATCTATTTCAACCTATTTTATTTTACAACTGAATTGATACTAAACTTCATTAAATCTGTTTTCCATTGGGTGTACTGTCACTAGAAACATGATTATTTAAAAATAAATTGTCCATGTCTAGGCCAGGAGCGCGTACAGCGACGTCTTTTGCACTGCCCTCCAAAAAGTTACATTTTGTAAAGTTGGGTACAATTGTGGTCAACATAATTGCTTTTCAAGTAAAAACATCGCTTTATTCGAAACCTCAGCTGCAAATGCAGTTACATTAACAACTCAATTTTGATCCAATATTAATGATATGGATATCACTAACATGTGGTTTCAGTTAGACACATGTTAACGTGACTCGAAGTACCAAAACAATGAATTTATTGCAAATCAATTTCCCGATCGCATAATCTCACGAACCTAAGTTGTAATGTTATCAGCTCGATCATATTATTGAAAACCGCTGGATTATTCTTGTTTTGAGGAATTTCAACAACAGAGTCAAAGCCACTATTGATTCATTTACAGTCTTGAAGTCAAAAATCTTGGTGTGAAATAGCGCTTGCGCTGTGTTTTACCGAGTGAGTGAGAATATCGGAGGCCCATACCCCTTCCCCATCCCCTTCCCAATCCTCCAAAGGCTGGCAACGCACTTGTGACGCCTCTGGTGCTCTGAGTGTCCATGGGCGGCAGTAATCGCTTACCATCAGGCGATACGTCTGCTCGTTTGCCACATATTCAATAAAAAGAAAAAAAAAGAAAAAAAAGTAAATAACGAGTAACGACATACTCGTAGGTATTTTGCTAAAAAGAGACCTAAGTCAGTTGAAATAATTTTTAAGATTTTATTTTTCCATTTTCAATGCAAGTATGGAAGTAGGTGAGTAGTGAGATAACTTACGGTAACCACTTGATGTGAATAACTGTAGTGGTTTGAAGACGTATAAAAAGCGAACATATTCTTTAAAATTATGTTGAAATGCAACATTTCTGTTACAGAGAGCGTGGTCTACGGGCACTGTGTCCAAGCCATGATTATTAAATGAAAGACAAGGTTGCACTGAGTCCCGTAACAATGACAATAATTGAGACTAATTGTAAATATTTAAAGAAACCCACTAAGTACTACACTAGGTATATAAATATAGTGTAGGTTCCTAATCCAAACATCAGCTTTGCATGTCGTTTCTTTCCTACAGACTGCTAGTTAATAGATTGGTAGCAAATTAATCTATGACATTTGGATAGATTGCTATATCATTTGAACTTAATGCATTTTAAGAATATCGGCTATATATGTAAATCTACATTCTAGATAGATATTTTACAATCTATGAATATACCTGTTTAACCCGATGTAGCCTCTCTATCACCTTGTTTTATTGTTTAAAGTGGAAGCGTGGCTTTGGGTCATCATTGAACGTAATCGTCTGTGATTCGCGGGGCTATATAAGGGTAACTAAGTGCGAAACTTAGCTTATGAGCTCAGCTGCAATTAATCACAGTTAAGATAAAAATAAAATAAGAACTATTTCTACTGCGCAGTGATTAGTCTTAAAGTATACCTTTCCGTTACCGTTAACCTTCCGCAATCAGTCCCCTCTGCAACAATATATTTTGTTTGAGTTTAAATGTTTTCATTGTCTACCATGTATGTATTTACAAAATGAAGTATATAAGTATTCTATCAGGCAGTCTAGCTTTCTTAGTACCAGCTCTGCTTAGTTTGAAAACTAGTTGGCATTGATTGTTAGATGTCTGAATATTTTATTTAGTTAAAGGCATATATTAGTTTTATGTACGAAATTATTCCTTGTAATCGTAATATTATAAATGGGAAAGTAACTCTGTGTGTCTGCTTTCATAGCTAAATCGTTAAAGCGAGTTTAATGATAAGACCATATATCATTAAAATCGGGTTAAACGGGGCAATCTACTTGGTCCTAAAAGCTAGCAATATCGCGCTATTGCGACGACCGCAACGAGTGCTGGCTATCAAGATCGTGATGGGGTACCGCACGATCTCCTTTGAGGCGGCAAATCTCCTGGCCGGAACTCCATAATGGGACCTGGAGGCGAGAGTCCTTGCGGCCCTTTACCAGTGGCGCAAAGAGGCGCGGGAGTTGGGTAAGGATCCTGAGACTCGAGAAATCGATGATCGGAAATCCCAACGTCCTCCACGTTGGATTTTTCTACACAATGATAGGATTAACTTGGGCAACTTGGCGCAGGGCAGGTCGTTATTGCGACACTAAAACCTGTTACGGAGGATTGGCTCGTGAGGCGTCACTGGAAAAGGATGCTTTGGAGATCACCTGTGTGTGATCCGCAATAACACAACGCCATCTAGTTTTAAGCTAAGCAGAGCTTGTGTTATGGGTACTAGAGCAACTGATATAAATACATGTTTACTTTTTTTGTTAATACAAACATATTATACATAGATAACACTCAAATTTATACATAGTTTACACATTTGAAACAAATATTTGCAGATTATACAAACATTTGGTCCGACCTGGGAATCGAACCCAAGATCTCAAGCACAGCAGTCGCATACGCTACTACTGCCCCACCGAGGCAGTCGCTCTTTATAGAGAGAGATGTATTTAGAATGTGTATTCAAAGCGTTTATCAAATCGAGAAATCATGCAAAACATAACATGTTAATCGTTGTAACATTTTTAGTCTATGATGCAGGATCAGAATTTCCGTTTTAAGGGTTAAGATGCGGAATTCTAGTTTGATAATATTCTTTACTGTAAAATTTGTGACCAAATAACAGAGTTAAACAATGTTCTTCGTGGGTGATAGTTTAAGAGTACGTGGCACCACCCCTATACATCCCATGGGTGTCGTAAGAGGCTACTAAGTAAGGGAACTGTATAAATAAATAAATAAATAAATAAACTAAATACACCAACCCACCTGGTCAGCGTGACATACCTAGTAAGTTTTCGGAGAGGCCTGTGATGGACTGTTACTTACCATTTATGTATCTAGCGCCATCTATGGGTTTATCACATAATTATTTTTAATTTACGCAGAGTAGGGGTGCAATAAAGCTTGGTTTAGGAGTGAAAATTCAATTTATAAAACATAGAGAGCGCAGCTAATATTCGCAAAAATATACTCTGTTTTTTTTACATAGTGGAGCAAATGGACATGTGAGTTACTTGACGTCCAGTGATTACCATCAAGAGCCACAAGTGCATTATAAAAACTAATATAAGTGTATTGAAAGATTTTCAGACTAATTTATTTCATATAACTTCGACAGAGTTAGTCACAAGATTCCGTCGGCGTCTGTGGTTCTTTGTTAAAATGGTTTAAATCTTATGTCTGTAAGAGGGCACTATATATTGTAAACGACTAAAAGTCTATTCCGTACACTTTTACCTCTGGGGTTCCTGAATGCTCCCATTTAGGAGCGTGGTAATTCAACCCATTTATTAACGATATAGTAACTTTTATTAAACATAGTAACGTTTACCTCTTTGTCAATGATTTAGAATTATGTAAGACAATAATCAACCAACTTGATTGTCAATAACTTCAGAGGGACCTTGATGCTATATCAAACTGGACTAATATGTTATTACTAGCTGACCCTCACAACATCGTTTACGTCTACTATTGCCCGTAGCGTAATAAATTTCCCCCGTTTTTTAAACATTCTTCATTGGGGCTCCACTCCTATTTGTCTTAGCGTGATGATATAGATATAGCCTATAGCCTTTCTCAATAAATGGACTATCCAGCACTGAAAGAATTTTTCAAATCGGACCAGTGGTTCCTGAGATTAGCGCGTTCAAACAAAGGAAACAAACTCTCCAGCTTTATAATATTAGTATAGATAATGTCGTTAATGAAATAGAAGTAAAAGCTGCAGTGTTAATTTTACGCAATTTAATAAAGGCACAATGTTACATTGATGAGGTAACACTACAGAAGAAGACTGGGCTAAGAGACTTAGGTGATCAATTCGACAGAAAATTAACTTTTTGCCGCATGTGGCAAAGTCCTGAAAAAAGCACCTAAAATGCTAATATTTATTATTCGCAACGGCAAACTACTACTGTTGAGTAATGAGGTTGATAAAAAGAGAGTATAAAAACGAGATAGAATTTTGTTTTGTCGTACAATTGGGTTTAATTCCCATTACCTTTCACTATTATTTACTGTACAATGTTACTTGAAAAACTCGTGTAGAAGTAAGTTACACGAGTATAAATAAAAAAACTAAGTATTAAAATCAATAATTCCATCGTACGGGTTTACCTTTCAAATGTTGAGTTAATTAATAATTTAACAGGGCCATTATTCAGTAACATCTTCAGTAGTTTTTACCAACAGATGAAGGTCAAATAAAGTTTTGTGAAGACCTACCTACCTACTCGCTGTTTTATTGCGCAGGTCTTACGCCTCGTACACAGAGTCAGCCGGAGCATGGCGCAGCGGCGCGAGCTGCGACGTGCTCAAAAATGCATATATTTAGATTTATGGTAGTGTTCTCGAAGGTTGCGGAGCGGGGAGAAGACGGCGAGCGGCGAGCACTAGTCTAGCGATGTCAGCTAGGGATGGAATAAAATCGCAAACTACCTGTAATTAACATTTTTTGTACTATTTATATATATTTTAAACTCTACTTCTTTGCTATATTAGAACACAATACAACTTTATTCAATGATCGTAAATTAGAGCGTATATCGTAATTTCTCATTGCCTTGGTATCTTTGTCTATGACTTCTAAATTAATAGTCGCCCTATAATGACTGTCATAACAATTGTACTAATGATTATTTTCGATTGAATTGTCAATAAATGAAAATATACATTTTATAAAGACGATAAAAAATTCAAAATGTCCCCGTAAAATGTAGCTTGATACCGCTAAGACAGGATACAGACAGTTATACGGTAACACTAGACCCCGTCACTAAGACGTCACATAAGGACGCACGAAATCGTTGGATTCAGGCAGCACTGGACCTGTTGTTATGGGAAGTCTTGGGGGAGGCCTCTGTCCAGCAGTTGACGTCTTTCGGCTGACGTGATGATGGCCGCTGAGAGCTGCAAGCAAGTCCGACGTCATAACTTTGAATTGACACTGTCGTTCTACAACACTAGTAATCTCGATTTTATGCAATTTTAACTAAGGCCAGGCTAAGAAAGAAAGGTTAATAAAAAAATAAAATAAAAAAAATGTAAGTACGTGGTTCCCAAGTGACATCCCAAATCCATATTTTATGAACTATAATTACTCTTAACACAATATAACACTACGCGCACGATCTGCCCGCTGCTGGTTTCAAAAACAGTTTGCGTTGACGCGACGCTACCCGCGCCGCCACCGCCGCCGCTCCGCTTCCGCTGACTTTAAAACTAGGCCTTAATGTTGGAAACGTAGGCTTGCAATATTGATTAAATCTAGGTTCCTAAGGTGACCTTCATTGCGCATGGCCGCCGCACGCAGATTTTATCAGTCAGTGCACTAGAGACAGATGCAAGTGACGTGCACTGAGGCTACTTCGAGAATACTTAATATAATACATCAATTTGCTAGTTCAGGAAGGATATATCAGGTGAGTTTTAAAATGTTAATACTAAATTGGTCATGATGTTATACGAAAAGTTTCCAAATTTTAAGGGAAGTGAGGTCAGGTTAAAAGAATGGCATTGAGGTGGACCTTGGGAATTATATTAATTTAATTTTCCTGTGCTTTAGCCTCGAAATTGTAGTAGGTATTTTATTTTATTTTATTTTGATTTGAACAAGGTATTCAACAAATATTAAGATTTAGTTATGTCTAAGTGAGTGTAACTGCGAATTATACAGCATTTGATAATTGTGTAGGTACATGTATCATACATCATCCTATTTCTCAAGGTTCAACTAAATTACCCATTAAATTATCTTCACATTTTGTTGAGTTTAAAGTGCTAATTATCTTCATATCCAAAAATCAGGTCAATAACAGAGAGGTACAGTAAAATATTGAATGACTTATTTGAGATAACCCATACGAAAGCGAGATGCAAGGTGTACCGAACTCAGGTCCTGGCAAATAAATATGCGCACAGTTCGGGATGCGCAATTTCGTGTGGGCAGAACAGGTGCAGCGTCTGTTGCATTATTGATTGATTACAGAGAAAGAGGTCGGCGCGCAGGTCCAAGCATCTTAATTACGACTTAAATTCGTCGATTTTATTATGATGATATCGATAATAGTGCTTAGGTGAGTCCTGCAGGAAGATTATATTAAAATAGCCATACCAAGTGTCTTTTAAGTTACGAAGAATATCTAATATATAAAATTCTCGTGTCACGGTGTGCGTAATTGAACTACTCCAAAACGGCTCAACCGATTTTCGTGAATCTAAGCGTGCATATCGGCAAGGGTTGAAAATCGGACAAGATCTAAATATTTTTTTATTTTCATGGCAAAAAAAAGTTCACCGGGTTAACTGGTATTAGTATAACATTTTAACTCTTCAAATATTTTGATTTATTTTGTGTCTATATTTATGTGAAAGTATTTAAACAACAGGTTAATTTGACAACTTGAGGTACCGATCAACATTCCATTTCTATATTTCTCATTATTATAATTTACTGATATGGAAAAACGGGTTTTTAACGTATAAAAATAAATATATAAATAAATATTTGTTAGATACACACAACGCCATCTAGTCTCAAACTAAGCAGACCTTGTTAATACAAGGTGGATACTAGACAACTGATACATAAACATATATACATTTTTTGTAGATACATACATATTATATATAGAATACCCAAAATCCGAAACAAATATTTGCAGGTTATACAAAGATTTGGTCCGACCCGGGAATCGAACCCGAGACCGACCGAGACGAAACGAAAAAAGTAGTTGTAAATGTTGAAATCAAATGTTTTTAATTTATTTTTAACATTGATTAGATTATATTATTTTTATGTTTATATTATATCTATTTGCCTCGTTGGCGCAGTGGTAGTGAATGCGACTGCTGTGCTTGAGGTCTCGGGTTCAAATCCTGGGTCGGACCAAGTGTTTGTGTGATCTACAAATATTTGCATCGGAGTTTGGGTGTTTTCTATGTATAATATGTATGTATTTACAAAAAAAGGTAGATATGTATTTATATCAGATGTCTAGTACCCATAACACAAGCTCTGCTTAGCTTGGGACTAGATGGCATTGTGTGTAAGATGTCCGAAATATTTATTTATTTAGTTCATCACTTTTTCTGACCTAAGAACCTGCACTCTTTCTAAATCTCATTTCTGAGGAAGGTTGTAACGCAATTTGGTTCACTGCGGCCTTGAGAAACACTTGTTGAAGTTTTTGAAACAGTAGGTAAATTTTATTCTGTTTCAGAAGCGAAATTTGAATCATCTTAAAGATGCAGGCATGGACAGATGCAGGGATGTCAGTGCGTGGGCAGAGCAGTACACTGACGAACTACACAACGCAGGCACCTCAGGTGTTTCTGCACTGAGGTTGATCGAGAAATGGACCGTGATATTGAAAATAAGAACGCAAAGGTACAGACATGATTTATTTTAGTGACTGAAAACAATTGCACTTTTGGATTGTTAACGATTTAACTTTAATGACTGACGAACTACTGAATGAGGCTTTAGTACTACTGCAGTCTACTGCTGTCCACTGCTAAACAGAGGTCTTTGTGCAAGCCTACAAATGAAATATATTAAGCTTTAGTTAAGTTACTTCAATAACTTTTTCCTTCTACTTAGACGAGTTCAAAAGTTTTGGCCGGAATAGAAGATGTAATGATTGTCATTCTGATTGAATTAGAAGACTTTCAAGAGTACTCGTACTTACTTGATGATTTCTCAGAGGTGGAAGGGGCTTAACCACCACTTTATGTGTCAGATGAATTAATACAGACTTTTTCTTTTAGGTGACCCTGAATCGGTTATATGCTTCATGATCAAGGTGAATTCAAATCTACTACCGAAGAAGTAGCCACTTGTCAGCTTTGGTGTCATAGTGTTTAAGAAGGGAAACGTTGTGCTGTTGTTATCACTTTTTAGTGAACTATCAAGGAGCTATTCGAAGGGTAACATCACCCACGTGAGCGTGCCAGCATCATCGTCCGATCTCCATGGGCTTTGAAGTGCTCCTTTTTAACACTAAAAATAAGTAATGTTTTTTTAAATTTTTTGTAACCCTTCCATTAACCCCAGTGATTTTAAATGAGGGGTAGCACCATGCTCCAGTTTAAAAGCTGTAGAAGCATTTAATATTGGTTTAAGTACATAGGTACATTACTTTTTGACGTTTTGTTGAAATTAATATTCTGTTTGTTACTTTTGTTGTATTTATTTTTTACGATAATTGTAATTCAAATTGTTTTTCCTAGTTCTCCTATATTTTATTCGAATCACATAATATTTTCAACCTGTTATGTTTATTTGACATTATTCAAAACGCCTTAAATAAGTGCCTGCTAGCCTAGCCGATTGTATAGCTTCATAATATCAAGAATGTATATAAGCGTTGAGTGAATCTGGCGAGGCTTATGTTTCAAATATAACAACAGCTCATCTCCCGAACAGTTTTGGTGTCGTGTGAAAGTATCATTTAATGTCCGGAGGCGTATATTTATTATTATACCTTCCTAACCTCAAATAGTTTCAACGTTTGATGTGTTCAGTTTAAAATCAATTTTACTAAGTTTCATCTCATTTCTACACGTACGTGTTTGTTTACAATACCCTATTAATTCTATCATTATTTCCGATTGTCCCACTCCTAGAAATGTTATCATTTCATTTAAGAAGTTATTTCGCGCCGATGGATAATCCACGCAAAGTTAAACATTACCATCGCATGTAGAATAGTTAAGCAATAATAGAGAGTAATTTCAAACTGCCTCATTTTGGACTTCCATCAGTAATATTAACTTTGTGTGGAACTTGTTACATAGTATAGTACACTAGCAATATAAATACCGGTGTTCTACCTCACACGTATGCTCGTGCGCTGTGACCATTTAAAACTGTACACCATTGGGTTCATCTGTCTTACTTGTAATAGTCTCTCATGGTAAACTCTCCTACACTCTTCTTATTAATTTAGTATATTTAGTTTTAACTATCATCACTGCCAACGTATGTTTAATTTTGTTATTCTTTGCCTGCAATGATCTTTTCTTTTCAATCAACAGTAACACGAGCGTACGTTTGCGCAACGTTCAGGTTCGAATTCGTCTCATAAATAGCTTTTAGGGTTTGTCTAGATTGTCTTTGTGAATGACGTTTAGGAATGAGGCTTAAGTGGGTTACAAAGGCTGATGTCATGAGATGCAGTTCGACTTGAACGTTTTCACCTACCTCAGTAGATTTAAAATATAAACAAATCATTTCCTTGTAATTTAGGCCTCAACAACATTTCAAAAATAGTTTCTGACATTTAATTTTGTTCTGGAAGCTGTGATAAATTCTATTCTAAATATTTTCATAATGTTTTTGTTGTTGAACGGAATAATACAACTTTAGGTACAATATTTTGATTTATTAAACAACAAAGTAAAGTGATTACTCTTGAGTTATTAAAAGAGGTAATGATTTGTATAAATTTTACTTAAAGACACATAAGGGTGACTAAGTTGATTGTCGCACCGTTGGTTTAATAACATCTAGGACCACTACCGTAGCTTAGAGTGACAACTTGGTCGTCACCGCTAACATGAAGGCTTGTATCACCACCATGGGAAGGACAATTTGCTCGGGCATCGGTACGCGCTTCACCAACGGTCTCTTTCATAAGAGCTCGTTGAACCGTATGCGTTGTGTTGAGTTACTTTGTTTCTTTTCATTCCGAACCAAACACGTGACTCTAAGTTTCGGTTGTTATTTCTACGGCAGAAAACCGGTGTCTCTTTTCATTAGTCTTGTTTGTGTGTATATTATTAAAGTTTGAGTTGCATTAGCATATAATGACATACCTCATGGTTTTCCCGTTGGAGGAAGTGCCTTATTTGCGTAGCTCATAAGTTTATTATTTATGAACTACATGTACAAATATACATTTAACAATAGGTAATTATATAGACATAACAATTCTGTAAATAATATTTATCCAGGTTAGTAATAAGACTATGTTTCGTCAGTGGTAATAATGTATATATAGCGCTATGTATAATACACGTTAGGTTTGCTTATAGAGTTACAGACACCGATTTAAAGTTCGTGAATTATTCCATGGTAACATTACAACAATATTATATGAACTAGGTTAAGTGTAGATTATAATTTGTAAATAAACTAGTTAAGTTAGGTTAGGAAAACCTGTTGTTTTATTTCTTACATTTCTTATGTTCTCTTTAATATTCCCCATGTCAATCTTACAACGGTAGTAGAGACTAGAGAGTACAGATTGATTTATCTTATAACAGCCTCAGTTTACCAAGACTGTTATAAAATACAGTAGATAAACAAATAGTCTTGACACAAGGATATAGATATTCGGTGCCCACAGCAGACCGCAACTAGTTGTGCGGTAGGCACACAACGACCTACCGCTTAATTTCTGAAAATGGATCAAAATGGTCCTAAGGTTTCAGCGGCTATCGACACTTATAAACGCGAAAATATCCTGCGGCAATATTTATATTCACTGATATCTAAATTTAATACTTAAAGTAAATGTATCAATTTTGATAAGAGTTCGATAAGTTTCCTGAAATGCTCAATGTTAAAAATATCCAATTTAATTGTATTTATGGTTCACTATTTTGGTCATAGTGACTTCCGCATAAGAGGTTGATATGTGGGGGAACGGGTATCATGTTCTACCCAACACAAAGGGAGGATCCTCCGACCAGGCGAGGTGATCATGCCTGGCGGGCCACTGCCTAACAGTTGATGTTGGGATGTTGTATATATGATAATCGGCGCGGGAACTTTATTTGCGCGATTCAGGATTGGTAGTTACTCCGTGTAGTGTAGTTTGTAGGTACAGTGCGTTACTTCGTAGTTCAGTGTATCTTCGGTAGATGGCGCTGTATGTGGAGGTTGCCACAGATATATGCTGTCGCGGGCTTTTTAGAACTATTTAAGACAAACAATACTACAGCACCTTATTATCATGTATCTCCAACGGTTTGAACAGCGCACGCCAAGATAGCTCTCATAAATTTTAACTTATAATGTTATCCCAATATCTCAGCTATATTACTGCAAAGTTTCATGAAAATTCGTTTAGTAGTTTTTGCGTGAAAGAGTTACAAATACACACACATCCTTACAAACTTTCGTATTTATAATATTAGCGGGATTATGTTATTTCGATGTCTAATCTATGTTACTGCAAAGTTTCATGAAAATCCGTTCTTATTTATAATATCAGTTGGATTTTGTGTGTGTTTTGTGAATGTCGTATCTATATACCGATTTGCTTACTTTAACTTTTTGCCGTTCACTGCTTAATGCAGGCCTCCGTCAACCATGGGGTCCGGTCGTGTTAATAACTGCAGTTCCCGGACCCCTCCCTTCTCAGGCGCAGAGTTGGCACACCGTGTGGTTTAAGTCGGTTCGATTCCGACACACCGCCCCGCCGCAAACCCCGGTGGGGTGAAGGCCCGAGGGGGTTTCCACACGTAAAAAAAAAACTTGAGAGGTGTCAAGGGACACCCGGATGGAACGAAGTTCGAAATAGAAAGACGATACAAATATTATATTTACTTCAATATTTTACGTAATTTCTAGTTTTATGATATATGTGTACACAATAATATTAATAATAATAATAATGATAATGATGATAATGGTGAAAATGATGAAGATGATGAAAATGATGAAAATGATGAAAGTGATGAAGATGATGAATTGATGAAAATGATCAAAATGATGAAGATGATGAAAATGGTGAAAATGATGAAAGTGATGAAAATGATGAAAATGATGAAAATGATGAAGATGATGAAAATGATGAAAATGATTAAAGTGATGAAGATGATGAATTGATGAAAATGATGAAAATGATGAAGATGATGAAAATGATGATTATGATAATAGTGATGATAATGATGATATGTATATATAAAAGTTCGAAATCTTATCTATCTATTATATATATATATATATTATATATATATAGCAACCCAGATACTATATATATATATATATAATATATATATATATATATATATATATATAGTATCTGGGTTGCTTCAAGCAATGAAAAATAAACTAATAACAAATAAAATTTAAAATAGCAAAAAGTGTCGTGACAACAAATTATGTCGCGACAATTTCCGTCTAGCCCCCTTCGTTTTTTCGTTCATATCGCGCGATAAGGAACTTCGTTCTAAAAAAAAGGCCTCCGTCAACCATCCCGATCTTAGGCAGCCCGTATCAACCGATACTGATAGGTATACAAATTTATTCATTCACAGGGAGCCATAAACAATTAAAGGGCTATTTTAAATATTCATTTTGTTAGCACATTCATTTTATTGATGTCATCACCATCAAATTTATCAACGGCCTGTACCTACCAATCCAACACTCGACATAGGCCTCTTCTTAGACAAGAGGATTTGTACTACTGTACCAAGCTGACCATCTATCCATGGGTTTATCTGACTTGGGATTTTTTTTTTGCTGTCTTAATGTTCAAAAAAGTTTGTTTCCTATAGCCGGTTCTTACGACATCCATGGGGTGAAATAGAGGGGTTAGACTGAATACTAAATTTATCGACACGACATGTGTTATAGTATTTTCAAAAAATATTCTGATGTTAAAGCGAGTACGACTATCTCAAAATTACTCACTATATTTTTGAACGACGCCATCTCGAGATTAAGCCGAAAAAATGAAGAACAAAAAAACTAAAGTTAAGTGAGTTTTATTTTTCTATAGTTATGCAGAATCTACAAAGAACTAGTTGGACCATATCGGCTGTAGATTTCGTCCATCGTCAACTTCAATTTCCGTCTCATCAATTCTAACTACGCGTTTTTTAAGAATTTGTAACATAACAAATTGTCGCCTGCTGTATTCTCGAACCGATTCGATCTTCAAGAAAAAAAGCGTAGGTACTCCTGCCTCAAAAGCTTGTGTCTTGACTTGCAGGCTAGATATAGGCTTCGATAGATACTATCTAATGGGCGATCAATTGACTCTTTTTTTCCCATATCATAAAAAAAAAACAAGTAAGCAATTGAAAGCTATACTAGAATTTCTGGAGTTACTTAAGGTCGCAGGAAGTTTTTAGACTATTTCAATTTAGAACCACGTGTCATCGATACTGGCCAGTAAGGGTGAAGTAGATAGATAAATATAAAATGATTAGGTGCCGATTAAAAATAAAAGACGATAAAACAAAATCAGACATCAGATCAAAAATAACAGTTTTAATTTACATCAATTTATAAAATTAAGCATTGATTAGTCAATAACATCTTCATTGGTTGTTACCAACGGACATACGTTCAAATAAATTTGACTAGAATTGTTTGAATACTATTACTCAGATTAAATTAATATACTTGAACTTATTTATATATTACAAGAATTATATCGAATATATCTAGTGTAATATTACAAACTAAATATATTAACATATTAAAAGACAACATCACTAAACAAATGAAATAAAAATAAACTGACATGTTTTCTATTCAACGTTTGATTAATGGCTTTGTGGAAGGGAGTGTGTGTATGTGACCACAATTTCGCCAATGTCATGTAATATTTTCCATTTCTGCATTGCCCCTGATTGTTAACAAACTAGCTGACCCACGCAACCTCGTTTGCGTCTTCAATTCCCCGTAGCGTGAAAATGTTCCGCCGCTTTTGGAAAAATCTTCATTAGTGCTCCGCTCCTATTAGTGTTAGCGTGAAGATATATAGCCTATAACCTTCCTCGATAAATGGACTATGGATACATGGAAGGTGCTGTAGTACCACATATATTCAAATGTCAGAAAAAAAATAAAATTCGGTTACCAACGGAGTGAAAGATTGCTTTGAAACGGAAAAAGCAACCGAAGTCATACCAATAGTTTGTGGTTTAATTAATTAAGAGGATGTTTGAATAAAAAGTAATTTTTATTTCAACTTAATAGGATAAACTGTGGAATGAGCTGTCGCCTGCGATGTTCCCGGACCAATACGACTTTCAAACCTTCAAGAAAAGAACGTATTCCTTCTGAAAAGGCCGACAACGCACTTGCAACGCCTCTGGAGTTGTGGGTTTCCGTGGGCGGTGTTAATTACTTACCATCAGGCGATAAGTCTGCTCGTTTGTCCCCTATACAATAATCATGCATATTCCTTATTTATCTTAAAATATGTATTTTTACTAAAACTTTAACTATAATATTATATAGTGTATGTAAAAAGATGTAATATGTACGAGTATTTAAATAAGGGACGTAGTTTCACTTGCCTATAATAAAATAAGGCAATAATTTATTGACTTAAGCTCGTAGTGCTGATGTCTGGTGCTCCGCTCCTATTAGTATTAGCGTGATAATGTATAGCCTATAGCCTTCCTCGATAAATGGACTATCAAACACTAAAATAATTTTTCAAATCGGACCAGCGGTGCTTGAGATTAGCGCATTCAAAAAACAAACAAACTCTTCAGCTTTATTATTAGTAAAGATTCGATATCCACATTCAGCACAGTGCTTTCTTTTATAGTGACTAATTTTACAACCACGGTCTAATAATATTATGTACTTTATTATTCATTTCATTAATAATAAATAACTATTTCTGTACAGTATGTACATCGTATTAGTTGTGCCGTAAATATTTCTTCTTCGGTAGCTTTTGAATGGTAGAATGGGAATTGCGAGGTGAAGAGATATTATAGTTCCAATTGAACCCCTAAGTTCTGAGATTATATTACAATTTCATGAAGTCAGTGTTTTTCTGACTATATCAATGATTGTACTTTTTAATAGTCATAGTCATTAACCAGATCAACTAGAAAGAGTAATCGTAAATATTAACTATTTACAACTGTATTTATACGAGGTTTATCTAAAAACTCGTTTTTGGTGTTTATAAATGTTATTGATCATCAATTTACGTAACTAAAAAAATTGGGTTGGTAGTTTTTTTCGAAAGACGGTTTCCATTTTATGTAATCCACATTTTATATATTTTTTATCATTAATTTCATCACGACAAAGACTTAGAATTGAAGACTATACTTAACATAGGCAGAAATAGCTGATACGAGTAATCCGGCTGGTTGCCGAAAACTTGAAGAAAAAAATAAGGTATAATTATTATAAGATCGAAAATTGCTTCCACCTATTGATTAAAATAGTTATAGTAATTTACTTTCACCTTGTAAGTAATTTTTGACGTTAGAAATTTGCATAATAATGATTATTTTGTTTAATTTTATTTGTAAATTTCATTACGGTCGAAAATTACCTGCTATTGTGTTTTTTATTTGTATGTGTTAACCACAACTAAATAGGTGATGTAGGTACATTTGTTATATAATTTGAAATAATTAAGATCAACAATTATAGATATGTCACAATAGCTACTTTTTCGTGTTAAAATAATCAAATTTTATTTGGTCACATTATACAGTGATTAATTAACTAATTTTAGAGAGCATCAAATTAAACCTTTTTTTCAATAAACTACATTATTGTAATAAAAATGGAGAAAAGTCTTAACAGTTTAACAAAATAGAAATAATGTATTATTACTACCAATGACGAAATATATTATTAGTACTGTGTCAGTGGTCGAATGAAGATTTATAATTGAATTAAACCTATTCTGATTATTTTAAAATTTCCCGGCCCTCGGTGAGTAGTCAAAGTTTCAGAAAGTATTAAATAAACTAACATTTCTATTAATAAAATTATCTAACCTCACCTAACCTAACTACCAAGATACATCTCAAAGGCCAGGAAGGCGAAAAACAGCGTCGTCATCCTGGGCTGTGACACGAGAGAGGAGCTAGACAAGGTTAAAACCCAGATAGAAAACAAAGGCGAGGGGCTTGTGGTAGAGCCCATGCGGAATAAGGACCCGCTGGTCGTCCTGAAAGACGTCCACGCGGAGAGCGATGATGATAAAATGATGTCCGCCATATACCACCAGAACGCGGACATCTTCGGGGACCTACCACAAGAAGAGAGGGAGGCCAAGGTGAAATATAGGAAAAGGACCAAAAACCCGGGAACCTCCCACATCGTCCTTCAGGTGGGACCAAAAGTATGGCAGAGGATGACGGGGGCGGGGGTGCTCTACCTAGGCCTACAGAGGGTCAGGGTGGAGGACCAATCGCCCCTCATCCAATGTACAAGGTGCCTGGCATTCGGACACGGCCGTAAGTTCTGCACTGAGGGTGCGGACAGGTGTAGTCACTGCGGGGGCTCGCACTTGCGCAAGGATTGCGCAGATTATAGTGCGGGTTCGGTACCGCGGTGCTGCAACTGCTCGCACTCTGGGTCGCGGGACGTCGGCCATAACGCCTTCAGCGCCGAATGTCATACCCGTGCTAAGTGGGATTACTTAGCAAGGGAGACCACGGCGTATCCCTGACACACCAACACACAGATACACACTACACAAAGACACACATAAACAAACACAGATATAAAGATTATATTTTAAAAATATAGGAAGATATCTAAACATGCACACAACAATAAACATTAGATTACATTAAATTAACATACATACACAGACTGAAGCAGTTCACAAAAAAGAATGTAATAAAAATATATATTATAGAATATGTATTATTTGTTAAAAGAATGCTATAAAGGAAAGAGTGAACTGTGGAAGGAAACACACATGTACAGAACACAAAACACGCACACAAAAACAAGAATACTAAACATAAAAACGTGTCGTGGAGGCCTGGTCTTCCTGGGTATACCTGGGACGATGTGGAAGGTGCCTGTGTGGGGTACCTGGAACAAAACACATAGCTTCCCACACTACAGAAATGCTACTATAAAAGTGACAGGCGTTTATTAAATACAAAAATAAAATTGCTAAGATAGAAACTACAGGCTGTAAATAGAGAAATAATAGTATGGAAAATAAAAGTATAAAATACAATGAAAATAGTAGATACATATACTTGGAATGCATAAATAAGTGATAATAAGGATTAATAAGGGACAATAGACATGTAAATATAGTGCTAACCTAAGAGAATTGTATATTATAGACAAACTAAAAATAGAATAAATAACACGTGGATCCATGTAAGCGCAAAGATGGCGGCGCAACTTTTGCCTCATGCTCCGTTGCCTAGCAACGGAGAATGAGGCAAAAGGTAAACAACAACAAATAGTTGGAGTAACATGTGTTTGGAAATGAAAATGAATAGTTTGGTATGTACATATATAGATAAACATTAACATGTACCATGTGTACATATGTGTCATAAAGATTAGAAATAGATAGTAAATTAAGAATAATACATGTATGGGAGATATAGTGGGATATATATAGATGACATGAAAAATCATGTGAGTAAATAGAATATAAATATATAAAACACAACAGATGGACAAATGTGTGTCTGTAGAAACTGTGTGTACGCTGCAGACACACATCTGAACATATTAATCACCGAGGTTAAGCAACATTGGGCGAGGTCGGTGCTTGGATGGGTGACCGCCTGTATGTTGCTTTTTGTAAAAATTTTTAGAAATATATTATAGAAGAATGAAATGAATAATGACAGAGAATTGTAAATACTAATGTACAAGAAATATGTTAGAATACATACAGATAAAATAAAACATGATGTAAACAAACAAATGGTAAACAAATAAATACATAGAACATGGTGGATGGGCAAATGTGTGTACAGAGAAATTGTGTATACGCTGTGTACACACAGTTGAACATATTAAGGTTAAGCAACATTGGGCGAGGTCACAATTTGGATGGGTGACCGCCTGAGAATTACTTTTTGTCAGATTTTTAGAATATTTAAATTGTTAGGAATTATGTTATTATATATTGCATATGTAAAAATGTTTTGTTTTATCGAAATGAATGTTTTGTTAAAAAATTTTTTTTATTTCTTTTAAGAAATGAAACATGATGTAAACAAACAAATGGTAAATAAATAAATACATAGAACATGGTGAATGGGCAAATGTGTGTACAGAGAAATTGTGTATACGCTGTGTACACACAGTTGAACATATTAAAGGTTAAGCAACATTGGGCGAGGTCACAATTTGGATGGGTGACCGCCCGAAAAAATTATTTTTGTTGTTTTTTATTAAGAAATTTTATGTATGGTAAAGAATAGAAATAAATAAAAATAGTAAATTTAAATATAAAGACTAGTAGTTTATATAAATAAATAAATATTGTAAAAAATTGAAATATGTATAAATGACAAGTAATGTAAACAAAAAATCAGAAGTATAAATAAAGGAATATATAATAGAGTAATTGAAACAGTTGAAATGGCGGATTCCGACCTCACCTAAGGTTAAGCAACATTGGGCGAGGTCGGAATTTGGATGGGTGACCGCCCGGAAATTGTTTTTTGTATTTTTTATTGCCATTAAATTAGTAACATCGGGCGCGGTCGGTATTAGGATGGGTGGCCGCCTAAAAATAATTAGTAGAAAAAATTTTGTTCTTTTTTCTTTGAAAAATATTTACAAAGGAACGAAACAATAAATAACACATGTATAAAAATTGTAAATGGTAGATAGACACGAAACAGAATGTAACAAGTAAAGCAGAACACAAATAGACAGATGTAAAGGGTGGGCGAATGTATGGGTTCGGCAACTGTAAGTGCCGAATACATATATCCGAACATCCTAAACATATTATGTATACATATATATTAAAAATATATCGACACCACTACACATAGCACTATATTAAACACAGATACACAAGGTCCTGTCGTTATAATGGACGGGGAAAAGCAGAAAAAAAAAAAAAAAAAAAAAAAAAAAAAAAAAAAAAAAAAAAAAAAACTACCAAGATACTGGCTAGTACCAGGCTATCAGAAGTTTAAAGGAGTTACTTGCAAAGGGGAAACCGACACTAAATATTATAGATGAATCTATACTTATAGGTAACCTAGAACCGGGCAAAACAATGTTTCTCTCTTTTACCCAAACCGAATGTGAATTAAAGAGAATGAAATAGAAAATCCATATAAACAGCCATACAACTACACATCACTCGAAAGGGCGGGAAAATTTTAGTAGGAGAGGTTGCAGTCAAATTTATTTCTACAGACACAACAAACAGCTTTTTAGCTTACGAAATAATAAATATACGCCGAGTGTATTATTACATTTTAATATCCACGTTGCACCACCAGACAAAATGTAATGTGGTCGAATTCGTTTCGGCCTAATTTGCAATCGCATAATATAAATTATTAACACACACACTAACCAAACTTGAGAAATTTTGTAAACGTTAGTAATGCGAAAAAATGGGCTGAACCGTTATACATCATGCGTTTACAAGATTCAGCTTAACAATTATTATATCAGCAGTATTTGTGGCAATTAACTATTTTTCAAAATATACATATGTCATATAATATTATGGGTGGGTAATAATCATTATGTTGAATTTCTGTTTGCCAATGTAAATTTTGATAACAAATTTGATACATATAAATAAACATTCAAACATCGGGCGAAATAGTGGCTCTCAGACTACAAACAAGGTCTATGATGGCCGCTCTTGGGGCGTATACGACTCACCCCATCCACCCAAACATCGAATTTGTATCATATAGCATAAACTAAATATCAAATTTAAATTAAAAGCATATGTCTTAGTCAAAAATGATGATAATTTTGTCGTGAAATTATTATTTCAGGTAAATTTTATATTTTATGCCATTTACATCAAGTTATTATTTGAGAGTGTGAAAGAAAGGGGTTGTAAGATTAAACGAAGCCGCGCCCCCTATACCGTTCCATCTCCTGAGTTGTGATATTTTGAACATGACTGTTATTATTCAACAGATATTGAGGAGATAGAATGATAGAACTTGTGGTCAAGTAGTTGTTAAAAATTAACATAAAAATAATAAGTATTTATCAAGAAATTATAGGATATATGGAAAGGTTTATATCGGGCAATTGTTTATATATTTATCCTTGTTTATTGGTACCTACCCCTCGCTGCAAACTGCCCACATCCTGCAAAGAAAAAAACCGATTGTTTTATGCCATTGATTTAATAGAAAATTTTAAATATGTCTTTGCAAGACAACTAAAACCAGAGGCGGTCCATGGGGGTCAAATTCCCGGGGTCAGGCTCGCTCCTACAGGGTCCTTAGACACTAGCGTAACAACTATATAATTTAATTGAAATAGTGACAACAAATAACTTTAACACAGATATTATTTTCAAACAAGTTACTAAGAAGATTGGTTGTAAGACACTTCTTATTGTGTGCAGTAGGTAGGCACATTATAAATATGTATAAATATACATTGTGTAACTTACTATTCTGAATTTTAATGAATTTATGCATTGAAGATTACTTTCAGCATTTCAAGTGTAGTTCATGTTAAACATTACAGTTTGCATCTATATCTGGAATGCACCGAAGCTCCACCAAGGCTCCACCCTTCGCTAAAAATCACGCCCAAATAGAGCCGTACCTAATATCGACATCGACTAAATACAAAGTTACTAATTTTACCGCACTATAATCGAAACTCTTCGTATCTTATGTGTTCCTAGTAACACGATCGTGATTTTCGGCATATTTTCGACCGAAATCTATAACTACATATATGTTTTGTCGCTAATACGCATGCGCATTTTAGAACTGTCCCTATTATTATCGATAAATAAAAATTGTAAAGCACTCAGTCATGTTAACATATCTAAAGCTTCTGAATTTTTAATTTAAACGTAAATAGCCCCTAAAAATATGCTGTATTTGATTCTATATCTTGTAGTATAAACTAAAGGTATAAATCGTGAAAATGGTTAATGATTCTTTAGAAGTTGGTTGCCACCTCTATGTTGCTTTTCCATTTTTGTTTGACAGAGAATGAACGGACGCATTGTGAAATTTCAGTAGGATAAATACATAAAACGTTCACATCATTGACATTTAAAATGAGGTAGGTACATAAAGCTTTTCTACTGTTTAACTTTGGAGATTACTCATAAGCTTCAGTGATTTGTTGAGGCCCAATTTATTGTATTTGTATTTTCTTTTAGATCCTATGAAATTGCTGTAAATAATTGCAGTTTTATTGGCTTGCATACGCGTGATAGAATTTCCTCATCACTTAGGTAATTAAGTAAATACGAAAGCTCTTGGTATACAGAGTTTTATTTTTTATGCACGTTTGGTTTACCGGCAAAAAGTGTTTGTAAACAAATCATCAGGGGTTAATTTGTTTACAAGATATCTAAGACATATTGAAACCTTAACTCGGTGATAGTTTTCCTTACAGATATAACCGCATAAGTTATCGATTTTCCCAATGTTAACCCTAATTGTCTATCATGAAATTTAACTCCACCCGGTAGAAGCCGTGGTACTAAAAAAGTTGTAAACATCAGGGGTTTTAGAAAGGGATTGTTTATTGTACATTTTAAACATGGCAAACAGTGATTGTTTTGAGTATAAGTTAATAGTTAAAATTTTTACTTATGGTATGAAGGGGCAATCGAGGAGACAGGTCACCTGATGGTAAGTAAATACTGTCGCTCGTGCTCCTGTTGGTCACGAGTTAGGAGTGCATAGCTGTCCAAAGAGTCGACCCATATAGTAAGGAGAGGGGGCAGGAGGCTATGTTTTCTTACATGTTGACGAATCTTTATAAATCAATGTGTCATAAAAGTTAACATTGTTTAGTGAAATCAGCCACGAAAATCTTAAGAGTACAATATATTGTTGACCTGTCTCAATAAGTCTATACTATCTATAGTGTCTATACACACTATAACTATACGAGTCATTTTATCAAAAATAATGTTTGTTTTGATGCTAAAAATAGTTGGGGACATGGGAACAACTAGTGGACGAACTTGTCCCACAAAGATTATGTAATGGCTTTAGGGAGGAGCCCTAGTATTAATGAATTTAATTTCTCAAATATGTAAAAAGGAAAATAAAGAGCTGCTAAACACTTTTTCATTTAGAATCATAATGAAATTGATTGCGATTTTTTTTCAGGAACAAACATTATAGATTCCTTTCCTTTCCGTTCCTTTATTGGGAAAGGATGGCACGACGTAATGAAAACATGGCCTCTTCTGTTTTACGGCACAGAATTATCCCGATTCAGTTAGTAATGTAAGTATTAGTCTTTCTGCTTAAGATAGTTCTGAACTATTGTCTTTTTTTAATGGAATATTTAATGAAATAGACCCGGCAAACGATGTGTTGCCATAAAACAAAAAAATATTTTAAAGGGTGGGTTACCCTTATTTTAATAAGGGGTATGAAAAATAGGTGTCGGCCCATTCTCAGACCCACGCAAAATGCACAAAAAAAATCATAAAAATCGTTCCAGCCGTTTCGGAGGCGTTTGGTAACAAACACCGTAACAAGAGAATTTTTTAAATATGTACGTGTATTCAAATAAATATTTCGGATATCTTACACAATGCCATCTAGTCCCAAGCTAAGCAGAGCTCATGTTACGGGTACTAGACAACTGATATAAATACATATAGACTTTTTTTTTGTAAATACATACATATTATACATAGAAAACACCCAAACTCTGAAACAAATATTTGCAGATCATACAAACATTTGTTTCGATCTGGGAATCGAACCCGAGACCTCAAGCACAGTTGTCTTATACGCTACCACTGCGCCACGGAAGCAATCAGTTATTTAAGGAGAACACAGACTGTTATCCTAGACCTATAATTATTATTATTCGTCGCGGATTCCAAGACAGTTTAATTTTTCCTAAGACATCCCGAGTGTAAAAACTCGGTATGTTCATGGGTCACTGTTATTGGTTTTGGTGTACAGGAGTTGCAGCGTTAAGCGTGTGGACTGGAGTAGTCCCACACTTCATTGGTGCTTTACTGCTATTGGTCTTATCGTGATGATATACAGCCTTCCTCTATAAATGGGCTATCTAACACTGAAATAATTTTTGAAATCGGACCAAGATCCTATGATTAGCGCGTTCAAGCAAACAAACTCTTCAGCTTCATATATTAGTATACATAATCATGACATGTTGTCATACATCTATTAAATAAACTATGTTTATTATTCTTGTGTTATCTTTACAGAGAAAATCCCCAAATTCGGTTTTAAAGAAGAGTACGTGCACAGAATACAGTACAAGTTTGGTATCCGGCTCGGCAAAACGAGTGATGTAATGAAGTTTAGTGATTTTTTGTCCTGTTTAAATAAACATTGTAACGTATGCAAACTTTACCAGAACTTTTATTGTTGTCTGTGGAACAGCACTCCAAGGAAAAGGAAATCTTGAAACAAAGCCTACACCATCTCGTCTGGTCAGCGTGGTGTAGTTTAGTAGGATAACATTTCCTTAATATTGCCCTTGTCTAGGAGACTATGAAAGGGTGTTGATGATGGTGACGATGAAGTCAATTAAGTTTTGTGAGCTTTCCCCATACTGATTGACTTGATTTAATACTACTTACTACCATCTCGACAATTTGAAAATTACTAGAACGTCTAGAAACTTAACTCTAGCTTGTTTGAGCATTTCCTCGTATATTTGAGACAACCGAAACACTACTTTTCTTTTTTTGACTGCACGGCTGGCCTGATTGTTTACGCGGTCGCCACACCGCTTTCTACTGCGCTAAGCCTTGTAGGTTTCAATTTTTGTTCTTATTCTGTTCTGGTGTTCTTTGTGGCCCTTTAATGTATGTTCGTATAGTCCGCCACGACACAGGATGTATATTCTTAAAACGGGAGTTACCTTAAAGAAAAAAGGAAGAAAGAATGAAACAAGGGTAAAATACAAAGGGATTATAAACTTGGTCAATATTAACATACGAGTATTTGAATGCTGTGTTTCATGGTGTAGAAGTGTGGGATATTAATGATATCAATTACTCCAAAATGAGTTGTTTTACGCGTCGAATGTTGTCTGGTTAGATGCTCGTTTGCGGTCGACGATCATGCGACTCATTCTCGATCCTCCTCCGGGAGTCTCACACATGCCCTTCGTCTCCCCCACGACACGAACGAAGGGTATGGTGCGAAAAGCATTAACCGCGTAAAAAAAAAGGTACACAACTAGTTGCAGTGTCCTGTGTGCACCGAATTTCTATATCCTTGTGTCAAGACTATTTGTTTATCTACTGTATTTTATAACAGTCTGAGTAAACTCAGGCTGTTATAAGATAAATCAATCTGTGCTAGAGACTACCATTGTGTTGGTGTAAGACCATGGGGAATATTAAAGAGAACATAAGAAATATAAGAAATAAAACAACAGGTTTTCCTAACCTAACTTAACTAGTTTATTTACAAATTATAATCTACACTTAACCTAGTTCATATAATATTGATGTAATGTTACCATGGAATAATTCACCAACTTTAAATCGGTGTCTCTAACTCTATAAGCAAACCTAACATAATATATACATACTGCTATACATACATTATTACCACTGACGAAACATAGTATTATTACTAACCTGCATAAACATTAATTACACAATTGTTAAACCTATTGTTAAATGCATATTTGTACATGTACTTAGTTCATAAATAATAAACTTATGAGCTACGAAAATAAGGCACTTCCTGCAAAGGGAAAACAATATACACACTAACTTTAATAATATACACACAAACAAGACTAATGAATCGCACCACAGAAAAGAGACACCCGTTTTCGGCCATAGAAATAACCACCGAAACTTAGAGTCACGAGTTCGGTTTGGAATGAAAAGAAACAAAGTTACTCAACACAACGCATACGGTTCAACGAGCTCTTATGAAAGAGACCGTTAGTGAAGCGCGTACCGATGCCCGAGCAAATTGTCCTTCCCATGGTGGTGATACAAGCCTTCTATGTTAGCGGTGACGAACAAGTTGTCTCTCTAAGCTACGGTAGTGGTTCTAGATGTTATTAAACCAACGGTGCGATCAATCAACTTAGTCACCCTTATGTGTCTTTAAGTAAAATATATACAAATCATTCCCTCAATTAATAACTCAAGAATAATCTCTTTGTTGTTTAAAAAATTAAAATTTTGTACCTAAAGTTGTATTATACCGTTCAACATCAAAAATTAAAATCCAAATTAAAATTAAATGTCAGTAACTATTTTTGAAATGTGGTTGAGGCCTAAATTATGAAGAAATGATTTGTTTATATTTTTATTCTACTGAGGTAGGTGAAAACGTCCAAGTCGAACTGCATCTCATGATATCAGCCTTTGTAACCCACTTAAGCCTCATTCCTAAATGTTATTCACAAAGACAATCTGGACAAACCCTAAGAACTATTTATGAGACGAATTCGCACCTGAACCTTGCGCAAACGTACGCTCGTGTTACTGTTGACTTAAAAGAGAAGATCATTGCAGACAAAGAAGAACAAAATTAAAGATACGTTGGCAGTGATGATAGTTAAAACTAAATATACTAAATTAATAAGAAGAGTGTAGGAGAGTTTACCATGAGAGACTATTACAAGTAAGACAGATGAACCCAATGGTGTACAGTTTTAAATAGTCACAGCGCACGAGCGTACGTGTGAGGTAGAACACCGGTATGTATATTGCTAGTGTACTATACTATGTAACAAGTTCCACACAAAGTTAATATTACTGATGGAAGCCCAAAATGAGGCAGTTTGAAATTACTGTCTATTATTGCTTAACTATTCTACATGCGATGGTAATGTTTAACTTTGAGTGGATTATCCATTGGCGCGATATAACTTCTTAAATGAAATGATAAAATTTCTAGGAGTAGGACAATCGGAAATAATGATAGAATTAATAGGGTATTGTAATCAAACACGTACGTGTACAAATGAGATGAAACTTAGTAAAATTGATTTAAAACTGAACACATCAAACGTTGAAACTATTTGAGGTTAGGAAGGTATAATAATAAATATACGCCTCCGGACATTAAATGATACTTTCACACGACACCAATACTGTTCGGGAGATGGGCTGTTGTTATATTTGAAACATAAGCCTCGCCAGATTTACTCAACGCTTATAAACATTCTTGATATTATGAAGCTATACAATCGGCTAGGCTAACAGGCACTTATTTAAGGCGTTTTGAATAATGTCAAATAAACATAACAGGTTGAAAATAATATGTGAATCAAATAAAATATAGGAGAACTAGGAAAATCATTTCGAATTACAATTATCGTAAAACATAAATACAACAAAAGTAACAAACAGAATCTTAATTTCAACAAAACGTCAAAAAGTAATGTACCTATGTACTTAAACCAATATTAAATGCTTCTACAGCTTTTAAACTGGAGCATGGTGCTACCCCTCATTTAAAATCACTAGGGTTAATGAAAGGGTTACAAGAATTGAAAAAAACATTACTTATTTTTAGTGTTAAAAAGGAGCACTTCAAAGAGCTGCCCATGGAGATCGGACGATGATGATGATACCCTTCGAATAGCTCCTTGATAGTTCACTAAAAAGTGATAACAACAGCACAACGTTTCCCTTCTTAAACACTATGACACCAAAGCTGACAGGTGACTACTTCTTCGGTAGTAGATTTGAATTCACCTTGATCATGAAGCATGTAACCGATTCAGGGTCACCTAAAAGAAAAAGTCTGTGTTAATTCATCTGACACATAAAGTGGTGGTTAAGCCCCTTCCACCTCTGAGAAATCATCAAGTAAGTACGGGTACTCTTGAAAGTCTTCTAATTCAATCAGAATGACAAACATTACATCTTCTATTCCGGCCTAAAACTTTTCAACTCGTCTAAGTAGAAGGAAAAAAGTTATTTAAGTAACTTAACTAAAGCGTAATATATTTTTTTGTAGGCCTGAAAAAAACCTCTATTTAGGAGTGGACAGCAGTAGACTGAAGTAGTACTAAAGCCTCATTCAGTAGTGCGTCAGTCATTAAAGTTAAATCGTTAACAATAAAAAAGTGCAATTGTTTTCAGTCACTAAAATAATTCATGTCTGTACCTTTGCGTTCTTAATTTCAATATCACGGTCCATTTCTCGATTAACCTCAATGCAGAAACTACGTGAGGTGCCTTCGGCGTGTAGTTCGTGAGTGTACTGCTCTGCCCACGCACTGATATCCCTGCATCTGTCCATGCTTGCATCTTCAAGGTGATTCAAATTTCTCTTCTGAAACATGATTATAGTTACCTACTATTTCAAAAACGCTAAAAAGTGTTTCGCAACGACGCAGTGAACTACGGTGCGTTACAACTTTCCTCAGAAATGAGATTTATTAAAGAGTGCAGGCTCTTAGTTCAGGAAAAGTGATGAACTGTAAAAACAACGAAAGCAAATATTTTAAAGATTATTGTACTTATGAAAGATTAGTGTTGTGTTGATGAATAACGACATCTTAATGAAGTCAGTAGGCCTTTTATTCCATCGAATCTCAACTGTTTCTCAATGTTTTTAATTTAATTCTAACATAGATTAGTTTATATTATATTATGTTTATACCTACCCGATATGCACACAAAATTTCAAAAAAATCAGTCCAGATGTTTCGGAGGAGTTTGGTAACAAACACCGCGACACGAGAATTTTCATATATTTTAGATTCATCGTAACTGAAAATACACTTGGTATGGCTATTTAAATATAATCTTCCTGCAGGACACACCTAAGCACTATTATCGAAATTATCATAATAAAATCGACGAATTTACGTCGTAGTGAAGATGCCTGGACCTACGCACTGACCTCATTCTCTACAATCAATCAATAATGCAACAGACGCTGCACCTGTTCTGCCCACACGAAGTTGCGCATCTCGAACTGTGCGCATATTCATTTTCCAGGACCTGAGTTCGCTACACATTATATCTCGCTCTCGTATAGGTTATCTCAAATAGGACATTCAATATTTCATTATTCTTCTTTATTATTGACCTGATCGTTGGATATGAAGATAATTAACACTTTAAACTCAACAAAATGTAAAGAAAATTTAATGGGGAATTTAGTGTAACCTTGAGAACGAAGATGATGTAAAAGGATGATTAATATAATTCCCAAGGTCCAACTCAATACCATTATTTTGACCTGTCCTTTCGGAAACGTTTCGGATAACACCATGACCAATTTAGTATTAAGATTTTAAAACTTACCTGATATTATATGAAGTAATCTCGAGGTAGCCTCAGTGCACGTCACTTGCAACTGTCTCTACTGCACTGACTGAGAAAATCCGCATCCAGCGGGCATGCGCAATGAAGTTCGCCTCAGGAACCTAGATTTAATCAATATTGCAAATCTTGCATTTCCAACATTAAGGCCTAGTTTTAAAGTCAGCGGTAGCGACAGCGGAGCGGCGGCGGTGGCGGCGCGGGTAGCGGCGCGACAACGAAAACTGTTCTTTAAACCAGCAGCGGGCAGATCGTGCGCGTAGTGTTATGTTGTGTTAAGAGTAATTATAGTTCGTAAAATATGGATTAGGGATGTCACTTGGGAACCATGTACTTAGTATTCATTATAAAAAAGATTTTTAGCCTTTCTTAGTTTAGTAAAGATTGCATAAAATCGAAATTACTAGTGTTGTGGAACGACAGTGTCAGTTCAAAGTTATGACGTCGGACTTGCTTGCAGCTCTTAGCGACCATTATCACGTCAGCCGAAAGACGTCAACTGTCAACAGTTCTCCTGGCTAGACTTAAGATGATGATTAGGTCACCTGTCAGATAATTCAATATACTCGTATTGTAAAATATATATGTATTGTAAATAAATAGTTTCTCCCTCACTAGAATCGTTTCTTTAAGACTTTTGGTAATTTTAATTTAAATGTTAAAATAATTTTACATAGAATGATATGTTAGTATACGAAACGCAAAATATGTTTATAATCTAAAGGAAATCCAAGTCGTAGGACTTTAAAACTTATTTTCTCACCCAACCGCAGAAATTTCAATATTTTACGATAATAGGAATTACTTACTCTTGGTTTTTGGTAAATTGTAATCAATGGTAAAATATTAAGCTAAAATAATAGCAATAATACACACAACTCATTCACGGCTGTCTGAAATTGAAATCAATAATTCGAATTAGGCAGAGCCTGTAATATGGTAACCAAACTGCTGAAAAACATGGCAATTAACAAAATATTTGTTAAATATTTTGTTTGGGTTTGAATGTTTTCATTGTCTACTTATGCATGTATTTACAAAATAAAGTATATAAGACAGGCATTCTAGCTTTCTTATTACAAGCTCTGCTTAGTTTGAAAACTAATTGGCATTGAGTGTTAGATGTCTGAATTTTTTATTTATTTAAAGGCATATAGTAGATTTATGTACGAAATCATCCCTTGTAATCGTAATGTTATAAATGGGAAAGTAACTCCGTCTGTCTACTTTCATAGCTAAATCGCTTAATGATAGAATCATCGTCCTATCATTAATAGGGTTAACAGTTTAGCTTTAGGGGGCTACGACCCCCTTCCCTCTACGAATTGTTCCAGGAGGAAGTCTACTTAACAAATATAAAAAATTAAATAAAAGAATCCTAGAGGTTCTGCTGATCATCATTGAGTGAATCTCTACCGTTCCTCTCGATAAAGCAATACATATATTCTAATATGATGTGATAAAAGGTTTTAAGTTTACATTCTGAAATGAAACCTTTCAAAAATACGTAATGCCGTCTTAAAGGAAAACAATATAACTACTGGAATGCATCGATAACTTTTTAAATTTGTTTCAAATTTCATATTTTTCTATTACTTCCATGTCTAAGAAATATCCAATAACCGTGTGTTTATGGTATAACTTCTTAGTACTATTCTAAAATAATTTCGTTTTCTATAGGTCCTTAGTTGCTCTAGTGCTACCAAAATTAAAACCCAGTAAATGCTTTTTAACAAATTTTACAGGAAAGTACAAAAACATGAAAACGGACTAGCCTAAATAAAACTTTTAGTATTAAACTAAAAAGTGAGAGTAAGAACACATGACTTGTTAGGTCCTGAAGTGGTAGGTAAGGGCGTGTTACTAGATTTTTGAGATGTATAGTGCACTAACTAAGTTTTATACTGCCGAATATTTGTTATTCCGTTTTATAACATTTGAAATCAGGTGTCTTCATAATTCGTCGCGATGTATTAAGAAAGATAATAGTGATTTTAAGACATATTTCCGTTACTAGGTTTCGATATGAATTCATGCGAGCGAAATAGTTGCAGCTACACGGTGCGTGGGCTTCATAACCAGTCAGTAAAGTGAGGGCAAAATTTGTATACGAAATAGTCTATGGTTCCTTTAACTTGACTGTTCAGTTTAATATAAAATTCGTTTGTCTAGTAGTTTCTATTCAAGTTTTACTTGGGTTGGAATTAACTATTTTATTTCTTAGTAACCCTTTGATCTCTTTCTGCATTGCTAGGTATCACTTTTCTGTCTTTGAACAGACTTTTTACAATTGTCACCTGTATTATTCCTATTAGTATCATTAAAATAATTAAGGATTTCGACCAGCTTGAGACCCTATGGCGCATTTCTTCCATTAACTGTTTGTCCTTGGCTCGCCGTGCTGACTGATACATTTGAAACTTCTGCGCAATGATTATATTTCTTTCTATGCGTGAAAGAGATTCACAAATATCTTCTAGTCGCATACTATAAGCATCTTTTCCATCTTCTAACTGTATCTCTTCACTACACTGGTCATGTTGCTTTCGTTCTATTTTTTTTATAAGTAATTCAAAGTCCACTGTTTTTGAGTTGTAAGTAGTGACAGTATTATCAAAGCAGAAACGATACGTTCCCTCATGCACTATTTTGTATTCATGTTCATTTTCTGATCTCATGAAATCTGTTACAATCATTTCACCCTCAGGGTCGGCAAGATGGAAGTTGACATACAAATCTCCTAGTGTCGAGTCTATTACGTTATACTCTATTTTTATAACTTCATTATCAGACAAATTTTGATAAAAGCAGCCTGCTTGCCCAGGTTCAACCACGATAGTCATATTTGTATAGTATGCACACACTACGTTAAATATAAAAGTTAAGATTATAAAATGCATTTTATTTCATACAAATATCTATTAATAACAAGATCTAAAGTCAATATGACGGTGATCCAGAGTTAAACATCATTTATACTTGTTTTGAGAATATTGTTTATGTTGACATAAAGAACGACGAAAATTGATGTTATTTCGCTTAATTATGATTATATCAGCATGAACACCGACAATAACAAATGCTTTGCAAAACAAATAAACAATCTTTCACACACTTTCTTTAAGTTTGCGGGACTCGCCATAAGTTGATCAATACCTAGTTTAATTTATTATACTATTAGAAATTAATAGTCCAGGGTCGATAATTTTTAAAACCCAAAAAAATCATAATAGGATGAAACCCATTAGAAAAGGAGGGAAATATGATAAAAATGAAAGGAAAAATAATTTACGGGCGATCTGAGGTTGGGAAGGGGATGGGGGTGAGTTTTTAAGGGTAAAAAACGGTTTTTCTCTATTTCCGGCAAAAATAAAAGTTCTATCGAAAAAAATCAAATGGAAAAGTTGTAGATAATAAAAAGATCTAAAACTTTTGTATTTACACTTTTTTCACATAACCTCAAAATTTATGTGAAAATTTCAAAAAACCAAGTTTTTGGTTTTTTATTTGTATCTTTTACAAATTTTTTTTTTTTAACGAAATTTTGTGAAAACTTACTTTTTTATGTCCCAAATACGCTGTAATTTATTTGATTAAAAATATTTATTTTTTCACCTTATTTTGAATTAATATCGAAAAAACACCCTAATTTTCAATCGAAAATTCACCCGTCAAAATATCAGCTTTTTTCAAAAAGTTGGTATGGTTTCTGTTCGTTGAAGTCTCTACTTTCCGATGGTGAAAAAAAAAATATGTTACTATGGTAAATCTTCTCAGAAAACGCAAAAATTAAAAAAAATCTTGAATTTGAAAATTTTTTTTTAATTATTATAAATAATTTTGAGGTATTTATTAAAATTTAGACTTTAATTACTCGAAAAACGTTAGATTACATGTGACGTTGTTGTTGATTTATTTAATTCTAATTACATTTATGTCATAGAAAATCTCATTATAGATAAATATAAATGTAAATCGTAGTATTAAATGTAGATGCTTTATTCTCATTACGTTATTCATTACAATATTTTAAACACATTAATCTCATCATTCATAAATACCTTATCTTCAATTCTAATCACTTATCCATAAGTTTTTGTCTTTTTGATGGCATTTCTTCATCGTTAGATTTGTCAAACATCTCCGATTCTAGTAGATCTTCGAAATCTTCATGATTATCACCTTCTTCCTCTCCAACATTATTTCCAGACTGCGTTGGTTCTTCATCCACAATATCTTCTGAATCATTAACTTCCTCATAGGTTTCTTTTTCAATATTGGAGCAATTTTCAGAACCATGACAGTTTGAACACAAATTTGTGCATTTTAAACCATGTTTTCGGCAACCACATTTTAAACTGTTACATCCAGTTTCACAGCTGCAGCAAATTGTTTTGAGCAATATTTCCGGAATTAATTCTTTTTGTGTAAATTTGGGCATAATTCCACGTTGAAATTGCTTCCAGCCCCAATCTGTTGCTGTTAGTTCGTTACCCAACCAAGTTTGAAGCTGATAATATGCCCTGTAACAATGTTGTTCTGCTGCTCCTTCTGTGGGTGGGAGGTTTGCCAAAACGAAAGATGATTTAATTTTTGCCAATTGATATTTTTTAAACCTTAATTGATTCAGTGTAATTTTTTCATTTTTACATTTATAAATAGATTTGATTAGTTGTAACCCATTTTTTTTTATTTCTTCGTTACTTGCATCTTTCTTATAAAAAACATTGGCCAAATTTGACAAATTTTTAGCGTCTAATAATGAATTGACGATACTTTTCTTTCCTTTTCCGGCAAATCCAGATGTTGTATCGCAACCAGAAAAACAATGCAGAAATGCAACAATGTTTCTTAAGGATTCATGTTTGAAACTATTAGACGTGAAAAATAGGTCTTTTACATTTCCAGAATCTGGTTTGAGAAAATAAATGTCATGATTATATGAATTTTACTGATTTAAAAGGACCAAAAGATCAATATCTTGGCCCACAACAATTACAGTTTTATTAGTACTTATTGCAACTTTTATCGCGGTTTCAATTATGTCAGCATCAGCATCTTCTTCTACTTGGTTACAGGAAAATCCTCGTGACTGTAATCTTTTCATCAAAGTTTTTATTATTTTATCCTTATTTTTCTCGTTAGATAAAAAATTTTCTTGCAAAAAAGGTATTTTTGTATGATTTTGATAATCGAACTCTGAAATATTGTCTGAGGTTTTTCTACGACTACGTTCTCCTTTTTTAGTTGATGTAGCTGCTGGTACTGTTGTGACACTAACTGATTTTTTAATTTCGGGATACCCATCAAAGACAATATAGCTGCTTACTGCGTAATGTTTTTCAACATAGCGCAAATATTTATTCATTATCTCTTCTACCGTATCATTTTTTTGCCAAATTTTTTTGTTATCAACGTCACATGTAATCTAACGTTTTTCGAGTAATTAAAGTCTAAATTTTAATAAATACCTCAAAATTATTTATAATAATTAAAAAAAAATTTTCGAATTCAAGATTTTTTTAAATTTTTGCGTTTTCTGAGAAGATTTACCATAGTAACATATTTTTTTTTTTCGCCATCGGAAAGTAGAGATTTCAACGAACAGAAACCATACCAACTTTTTGAAAAAAGCTGATATTTTGACGGGTGAATTTTCGATTGAAAATTAGAGTGTTTTTCCGATATTAATTCAAAATAAGGTGAAAAAATAAATATTTTTAATCAAATAAATTACAGCGTATTTGGGACATAAAAAGGTAAGTTTTAACAAAATTTCGTTAAAAAAAAAAATTTTTTGTAAAAGATACAAATAAAAAACCAAAAACTTGGTTTTTTGAATTTTTCACATAAATTTTGAGGTTATGTGAAAAAAGTGTAAATACAAAAGTTTTAGATCTTTTTATTATCTACAACTTTTCCATTTGACTTTTTTCGATACGACTTTTATTTTTGCCGGAAATAGAGAAAAACCGTTTTTTACCCTTAAAAACTCACTCCCATCCCCTTCCCAACCTCAGATCGCCCGTAAATTATTTTTCCTTTCATTTTTATCATATTTCCCTCCTTTTCTAATGGGTTTCATTCTATTATAATTTTATTTCACTTTTCATTATTTTTAAAGGCTTCTACACTGGTCTATAAAGCCATATTCGTGAAGAATCAGTTAGCTATGTAGAGTTCTGAACTGAAAAGGAGTACAATTAAAATTGCCAGCGATTGAGCAAAATATTTTTTGTAGTTTAGAACTAAAACAATGAAACCATTAATGTGTATTAAAATTACAATAACAGCCGTACCAACCGGTTCAAACAAAAGTGACAATTATGATTGATGACCTATTTTCTTCTGATTACTTTAATACCACACACTATCGAAATCCTAATTAAGAAAACATTTATATACAAAACACATTGACCATTATTTTATGGGAGTTGGGCCAAGTACTGCCGAGAATGAATAATTATTAATATTTTTTATTAGTTCAGAAAGATATTCACGTTTTACACTTTAATGCAGTTCCCATTCAAAAGATTTACTCTCTTTATTATTGCAATAATTTATTTTACATCTTGATCTTTTCTCATGGTTCTTCTCGTAGATCCCGTAGGGTCTCGGGGTAACTCTTCCAGGTTTACGGCCTGTTGAAGTAGTTATCCGCGCCACCTGCAACTACAGGTGGGTCACGGGGTTGAGCCTTGGTAGTCCCGGGGTGTTTGTCCGGTGGGAGGGGCGTCACTAACAGGGACTTGCTAGTAACGCCCGGGTCTTGTTCAGTGTGATAACCTGCGCTTAGCGAGGTCGAGCTCCTTGAGGTTTAAACCCTTAGGAGCGCCCGTCAACCAGCACTAGGTCGGGTGTTCGGGATGGTTAGAGATTACATCTTGAGACATTCAACATCGATTTGTGTGACTGCCTCGTTGACTCGTGCATGAGGTCTCGGATTCGATTCACGGATCGCAGCTATTGTTTCGGAGTTTGTGTATTTTCTAAATGCAATATAAATGTGTTTACATAAAAACAGTGTTTATGTATTTATATCAGTAAACTCAGTAGGGACTAGATGCCGTTGTGTATTAGATGTCTGAAAATATTTATTTATTTAATTTAATAATACTTACATTGATTATCATCCTAGCCTTTGTTATTTCCAAGATTAATTTGAGTCGGCTACCACTTCAACCAGTTTTACTTGAATATCAGTTTACAGTCAACCTACATTGATATTTTAAGATTATTTGTATACATCGCAAAACCTACAATCATACACAGAAACAGAGCATGGCACCTATGTAATAACGTCTTGGTGCCTAGCCCCCCCTAAAAATCAAACTAAACAGCGATAGTTTCTTATACACTTTATTTAACGATTTTCCTGTGCGAGTTTTACTTGGTATGTGTCAACATCAAAAGGGTTAATTCATCAGCGGTCAACATGGGAATAGCGGCAACATTATTCTACTCAACATTAATGTTTTCCAAATTGGCTTTATTTCGGTTCAATTTTCTTTGTCAACATAATCTGCTAAGTTATATTGGCTAAATTCAGTCTCTCTCTCGGTATGTATATAAAATCGTTTACATGGGGACTGGCTATTATATTTATCTTAAGGGCATTTGTCCAAGCTGCAGCGATTTTGAAGCCTGGAAAAAAGTGTCTCATGTCTACATTACAATATTCATGACGGAAAATCTTGAAATCGCATTTGAGCCTCGCATTTACTACCTCAGCAGGCTGTCGACAATTGTTCACCTATATTGTATTCAGTTCAGCAGCCCTATGATAATTGTTGGGACCTATTCTTTTTAAATTTTTTTTTGCAACACAGCCCACCACCACTATATTCCATGTGGGATTTGAACCATCAATACTTGGAGAAGTAGGGAACATACTAATAGGTCTTTACCTATGAAATTGCATTTCTTCAGTACTGCTCATTTCAAATAAAAAAAAGTTTGTAATGGCTCTGTATTCTAAATTCAAATTAATTTTGTTTTAAAACCATGACATTCTATTTACAAACTCAGTCTTTTGTTTTTTGATTAGCGTTGTATTTTCATTACATTTGAACATTTTTCGTCATAATGGATACTTTAAAAATTCGTGTAATTATGGAATATGAGTTCCGTCGTGGCACCAACGCGTAACAAACGGCACGTAACATCAAAAACGTTTACGGAGAGAACTGTACAAACGAACGCACAACCCTTTATTGGTTTTCCCGGTTCCGTTCTGGAAATTTTGACTTGAAAAATTAAGCTCGTGGTCGTCCAGAGACTTTGGTTAACAATAATGAATTAAAGGCGATTGTGGAAGCTGACGAAACTCAATCTACAGCTGAGCTAGCAGCAGCTTTTAATGTAAGCATCAAAACAATATTGATCCATTTGCGACAAATTGGCAAGGTAAAAAAGCTTGATAGATGGGTGCCCCACAACCTTAACGATCGCCAGCGCAACGTACGCGTCGAGACCTGCCTTTCGCTGCTCAACAGGCAAAGAAATGAAGGAATTTTGAAACGAATAGTTACGTGCGACGAAAAATGGATTCTGTTCGACAATCGAAAGCGCTCAGCAAGTTGGTTAGACCCTGGTTCAGCACCAAAGCAATGCCCTAAACCAAAAATGACCCCTAAAAAGGTGATGGTCACTGTTTGGTGGTCTAGTGCGGGTGTGATTCACCACAGCTTTTTACAAAACGGCATGAGCATTAATGCAGATGTGTACTGTGAAGAACTGGAGAGAATGATGGAGAAGCTTGCACATCTGCAACCAGCTTTGGTCAATCGGTCGTCCCCACTGCTCCTTCACGACAACGCGCGACCCCATACTGCGCAACAAACAGTCTCCAAGCTGCAAGAGCTGGGGTTGGAAGCTCTCCCTCATCCGCCATACTCACCAGACCTTGCACCTACCGACTATTACTTTTTCCAAAATTTAGACAACTTTTTAGTGGGTAAAAAATTCAATTCCCGAGAGGCAGTACAAAATGCCTTTGAAGAGTTTGTTGGCTCCCGTCCAGCTGATTTTTACAAGAAGGGCATCAAGAAACTGCCAATGCGTTGGCAAAGATGCGTCGATTGCATGGGTGATTACTTCGAATAACAGAAATAAAAAAGTTTGAAAAAATAAGTACTTTCACTTATTGCATACAAAACGGCAATTTCATAGGTAAAGACCTAATACATTACTGTATTGACAGGAGTATCTATATCTCTGTTATTTACATTAATATTTTTTTATTGCTGACTGTTACGCTCCAAGTAAACGTGTATTGTGTGAAATAGTGCTTGCGCCGTGATTCACCGAGTGAGTGATTATACCGGAGGCCCTTGAACCCCAACCACTCCCTATCCTCTCACCACTCCTCCCCATCCCCCAAAGGTCGTCAACGCACTTGTGACGCCTCTGGTATTGTAGGTGTCCATGGGCGGCGGTAGGCATGGTTTCGATTTTTAAGCTGCTATTGCCGTACTCGTAGACGCACACATGCACTACGGCCTTTAACTCACGATCGTTTTGTCCCCACCACCCGCTTTGCACATATGGAATATGTATGTAGTATATTAGTTCGTTTTAACTTTAATATGTTGGAGCAAGGGTACGAACTGAAATATAATGTATTGAAAATAAAACAAAACACTTTTAACATCACAATTTCTTTACTCGAACATTACAAGTAATAAACCTGAGCCTTTCAAAGTTGTGTAATAAACCAGCACATGCTTTAATATTATTTATGTATTGAAATATAATCAAGAGAAAAAGTACTACGAGGGAATTTGAAAGTTATCTTTAAGATCGACTTTTATCTCTTACTGAGCGTATTAAATGACTCGATAAATCCCCGAGTTTTAAAACATCGATTTGTCAATATTTACTTGTTGTGTACAATTCTCTTTATTAACGTTTATTTGCATAGAAGCTTTACGACTCGATTAAGTTACAACACTTTAACGAATTGGCTAATCGATTTGGCTTCCTGTAGATTTCTCTCAGCTAGAATTGTCTAGCTTGCAAAGCCATATTAATTTGTTTTGTAGGATTTAATTTTGCACTTGATTGATAAAAATAACAATCTTCTTGTCATATATTTTGATTAACAAAAGTACGGTAATGGAGACACAAAGTATTAACAGCGTAAATTATATTTATTATAGATATATATGTAGGTATGCTTGTAAGAAATGCAAAAGTGTATTGTTAGCAATAATGTTGCGTTGAACAGTGTCGCCAACTAAAATAATATAATCATTAAAATTCTAAATAATTATGACTCAAAAATAAATCTTAAAAACTGTGTTAAAGACAATTTGAATCCATGCTCACATTTGCTATTTAAATTGTATGCACGCCAGGTTGGGGTTGCATACGTTATATTTTAAATACATAATTATGTTCTTTTAACAACACATAACATTCATTCCGTAACCTAATTGTGTAGTATCAATGGCATTTACTAATATTTTCAAACATACATATTCACGTTAACCAAACATGCACTAAAACTATGATGAAAATAGTTTTTAAGAAATTAAAGGACCAAAAATAATTAAACACACACATACCCTTCAGTATATATATAATAAGTTCTGACATCGTTGTATAGTATAAAAATATTGTTCAATAACAATGGAATTAATAAATTGTCTACGTTTATTGAAGCGTTATGTTCAAACAACTAAATAAAACATTTTATTTAAGCTTTAATACACGTAGAGCACGGAAATTGATATGAATGTCAACGTATATTGAAATTAAATGCGAATTTCATTTTAACAAACTCCTTAAAATCATACGGTGTGTTAGTGATGTGTATTTAATACAATATAATAGGCTGACTTTATACCTAATCAAAGCTTTTTCGATCCATTTTCAAAATCATTTCACACTTTTGCAAAAAAGAATTACCTATTAAAAAAAGACGTAAGTATAAGGCATTCTTTCGAATCCCTTTTCCCTTTCTCTCTTTTGAGTACTAAAAATAAATCTGACTAAACATCGATCAGGACCATTGCATATTCAAAGCTGATTCCGTAGTTTAAAGGAGTTGGCGAATACAAAAAATTCTATACGGACAGCGGTTAAATGAGAAAAATAAACCCATGCACACTAGCATATCGACAAACAAACATACACACTAAAAATCTATAAAAATATTATATAACTTAGAAACTGAACTACATCAACTAAAATTATATTATTCCGTGTAATTATGATTAATATGTACATAGCTTAATGGAAACCTGTCACAGGTAATATTTGTAGCAATCAGCTTATATAGTATAGACACTTAATAAGATGTGTAAGCAGTCTTTCGAACATAATCATGTCATATTCTGGCCTTTACACATATTGTAATATAGTCCATGCATTTTGATGAGTTGTTCATGATTGCCTCGCTCCACGATTCTACCTACAAAAATAAAACAAATAGGTTACATATTTTATACTGTAAACGTGTAAGTTAAAATTTAAATATCACCCAAAAATAATTAAAAATCACTCTTTGTTAATTCTGTGAAATATCAATGACCATTAACAATTAATCAACAGCCCATAATGTCCCGCTGGGCTCGGGTCTCCTCTCAGGAGTGGGTTACGGCCATACGTCCCCGCGCTGGCCAAGTGCGGGTTGGGGTCTGGAAGATAACTTTGTTGCTATGTAATCTTGCTGTTGGATGTTTTTAAGCCGCCCAAAGGCATTAAAATAACAGCTTTTTACTTTATACATATGCCTATATACACAGTACATATATCAAAATAACATTTATAGAATTTTTGTCTGTCTATCTGTTTATTGCGGCTTATCTCTGGAACAGCTGGACTGACTTTGACGGGACTTTCACTGATAGGTAGCTGATAATATAAGGAGTAACATAGGCTGCTTTTTTTTAGACTGGCTTCGCCCCGCGGCCTTTCCCGCGGTGCGACGATAAACGCGGGTATCACCGCGGGGTTCAGCTAGTTAATAAATAAATATGAATCACAATTCATGCTTGACAGTGAGTTAGCATGAATTATAATTCATTCAAAATTTATGGCAAAATATAAAACATACTCGTAATTTAACTACAAATGGATTCTAATTCTTTTAAGTGTCCTGATAGGATATGTTAAAACAAGATAATATTTTATGCATTAAATACCTTTTTCTAAAACGCATATTAAGTCCGAGTTTTTAATAGTCGAAAGTCGATGTGCGATCGTTATACAAGTACGACCCTTCGCTGCTACCTCTAATGCTTCTGCAACAACCTGTAAAACACGTTAAATTGATCATTTGGATTACTTTCGATCAAAATGCTTTAAGTGGTACGTAAAGTAATAGTTTTAGCTCCATTTACTTTGACACTCCAGACACAGTACTTTCCTATTTGTCACTAGTAATCTACTCTGTGTATATTTTCATCGCGACACATCAAACTCATGATAGTACCCCTTCCCCCATCCCCTTCCTTATCCCCAAAAGCTGGCAACGCACTTGTAACACCTCTGATGTTGCGGGTATCCATGGGCGGCGGTAATTGCTTACCATCAGGCGATACGTCTGCTCGTTTGCCCCCCGTTCCATAAAAAAATATATAAATATAATATAAACCTAATTTTAAATAATGAAAATGTGTGAAACCTGTTCGTTTCTTTCTTTTCATTCTTATTATTCAGCATAGAATGGCGATTGGTGATACAATGTACGATAGCTTACTTGTTCACTGCTCGTGTCTAACGCCGAGGTGGCTTCGTCGAGTAGGAGCAATCGTGGTGACCTGACCAGGGCACGTGCGATGCATACTCGCTGCTTTTGGCCGCCCGAAAGCTGAGCACCACTAGCACCCAGATTTGTGTCGTAACCCTGAAACATTAAACGACATTAGAATTTTTTTAAACTTTTTAATTATAATAAAAAAAAATATTTTAATTCAAATAGAGAACTTAAGGATGTTATGGCTTGGTCCCTCAGTTATTATTTGGACAACCAACAAGAACATACACCTTAAAAGCTAAGAGGCACTTAACATTAGCTGCCTTAATTCAGGTTGCCACGGAAAGCAACAACATTTATCTAAGTAATAATCTTTGACTGGCCTGTTTTACAGGATTATATTTGTTTTGTGTCTGGGTGTAATTAATCTATATTTTACAAGAATTTATAACTCTACTAGCTGACCCGGCAAACGTTGCTTTGCCATAAAAGGAATATATATTTTAGGGGTGGGTCAATAAAAATCACGATGGCAAAATAGGGGTTGATCGTAGAGGGTTGAAAATTCAGGGTTGTATGAATTTTCTAAAGCTGTATAAGAAAAAAATTAGGGTGGGACTACCCTTAACATTTAGGGGGATGAAAAATAGACGTTAGCCGATTCTCAGAGCTACCTAAAATGCTTACAAAATTTCATGAAAATCGGTCCAGCCGTTTTGGAGGAGTATGGTAACTAACATTGTCACACGAGAGTTATATATATGAGATAAGTAAGTTTATCAACAACCTGTAACTTGTAAACTTTACTCAGTCTAGTCTAAGCTAGGCAAAACTGTTTGCCGTGTGTGAGGTAACGTTATATTAACAACTATCTGAGTCCTGCGGCGTTACCCGCGGATATTGTTGTACATTTACGACCGCGGGTGACACGGCGGGGCAAAGCTAGTCTAAAACAAAGAGGCCTAAGGAACTCCTTATTACATCAGCTATCTGCTAGTGTAAGTCCCGTCAAAAATGTACAGTCAGTCCTGAGATTAACCGGAACAAACAGACCGACCGGCAGACTAAATAAAAATGAAGTATTTTTAGTATATAAATCCATTTAGTAAAAAGTTATATTAATATTACAAACGGGCACTCCAATTTTATTTAGTTGTAGTATAGATGTAAAGATGAGTGGTAAGAAGTCCTTCGAAAAATATTTAATATGTTATAACATTTAATATAGTAATTTAAGATCTAATCTAATAAACAGAATCACACACACATAACTTATAAGGTAGGAAGGTCCCTTTTGATCGAATCGATAGACGATTTAGTTTATAATATAAATTGGTAGTATATAAAATGAAATAAACTTACGTCTGGTAGAGAAGTGATAAATGCATGTATGTTGGCGGATTTGCAGGCTTCTATAATTTCACACAATTCGACTTTTCTAGTGTTGTCACCGTAAGCAATATTCTCGGCAACGGTCCTGTCGAAGAGTACCGGCTCTTGTTGCACTACACCCAGCTGTTGGCGCAGTCGGGGCAGAGTGAGACCAGTCCTGGTGTTAACACCGTCCAGCTCCTATAAAGATGATCAATCAACTTTACACTTGAACTTTCATCAGATGGGAAGAAAACTACTAAGGTACATGACATTCTGTATTATTATGTATAATACTATATACTAGCTACTGACAGTTCACATAACCTTTATCAAACTGCTTAAGCCAGTCTATATTTACAAAAATCAGAAATACTTAAAGAGGTTACCTAGTAACAAAACAGTGATTTTTGAGTTCTTTCCCAGTAGTTCAACGTGAAACTGGCATCGCAAAACTTCTATATTGAACTGGCTATGTAGCCAGTTCCATATAGTCTTATCACACTAATATTACAAGGATGAAAGTAAGTTTGTCTGTTTGTTACGCTTTCACGCAAAAACTACTCAACCGATCATCATGAGACTTTGTACACATATTTTTGGAGATATTAGAAGTAATGTAGTATACATTTTATTTATTGCGAGTGGAGTTTTTATTTTTGGAATATTGTTTGAAACCTATTTTCGAATGCCTGTCAATAGCTCCGTATTTATTTATTTTAGGATGCAGAAAGTATGTTTATATACTGTTGGTTTTCCAAATAATTTAATTCAAATAATAATACTTAGTTATAAAAGTTCGGAATGGAACTGGATACATGGAACTTCTGGGCATAAACGTTATAGTGGCAGACAGGCAGACAGAATCTGTCTATTTTTCTACAGAAAAATAGTAGTGTAAAGTACTAAAAGATAGTCGCATAGTTGTCCCTAAAAAGAAAGTGCTGTGTAGAATTATAAATAGGACATCGAAAATCAAGTAGTCTTAATTTTAAGACATTTTTAAAAAGTAACTAAAATGTTAAAAAAAAAACTTTTTTCTACGATCCTAAATTGCAAAACAGGATACTTTGTTTTTATTACATCAACACAGTAAAGAAGTAAGAAACTAAATATTTCTCAATTCACTTGTTCGTAGTAGTAGGTTAGTACTTACAATAGTTCCGGTGTCAGGGTCATAGAACCTTTGCATTAGTTGCAATACTGTAGACTTTCCGCATCCAGAAGATCCAACTAGAGCCATTGTCTTTCCGCTTTCCACTCTTAAGTTTATACCTCTCAGAACCCTTAGTTTCTTTCTGGTGGGGTAGCAGAATTCTACTTCATTCAAGCTAAAGTTGCCAGTAGCCGCCTAAACATGTGAAAAAATATCATTTGTATTTACCAAGAACTATAATGAATCGTTTAAATGAATCAGAGGGTCGAATATTCCTCGCTGGTCACGGTGACTGCGTCGAGCCTTACTATTGGCTCGTGAACTGAACTCTTCACCAATGGCACCGCCGAACACATTTACCTTGACTAGCGAGTTGGTGTGAAATAGACACACACCAGGCCCTCAGAAATTTAAAACTGCTCACCCAATCTTTGTCATCATTGACACAGCTCTCTGTTTTCACTACTGGTTCCCTCTTGATCACGGAAACTATTCTTGCTGCAGATCTTTTCGCATTGCTCATACTGGGCGCATACACTAGTGTCTGACCTAATATGTAGGCTCCAAATATCAAGGCCTCAGTGACCCTGCAGAAAGTTAAATGAACATTTAGAAGCTAGAAAGGCAAGACGGGGATAATTTTAAGAACGATAAGCTATTAAAATATCATCAGCGAAGCGGTGATAATAAATGTTACGAAGTGTGAATGAATACTTACAAAATTACGACTTTATAGTCCAGGGAACCAGTAGCTATCCTAAAGGCACCGTAGGCGTTAGCGCAGCAAGGTGATAGGAATGACATATAAATACCCATGCCCAATACCAGACCGCGCCAGCGCAGCTTTGGTAGTATGGCAGAGCAGCCTTCGTGTAGTGACCGTTCGAATTTACGCAGAAAAACTTCCTCTATACCTGTGGTATAATAAGAATATAGTAAGTAAATAATCATGTTAAATTAAAAATGGATGAATGAATCAGTTACGTAAAAACAATAAATGAGAGACGTAATAGTTACATTTGATAGGCTATTGAGTTATGATAATAAAGTATAACGGCTACATAATCAAAACTTAAAACAAACCAAGTTTAATCGTTTCGTTTCTTTAAATCAAGTATTGCCGCTTATGTTTACCTAAGACGCAGGCTGTTTTAGAAAATAGTTATGCTATATTTAACAACATTTTTTTAAAACAGTTTTGTTGATTATAATAGTTTCAGTAACGACATCTATTAAAAACGCATGACAGATTCATAATTCTGCAGCGCAATTTATAAACGCAGTAAGGCACATATGTGCAGTACTTACTGAGAGAGAATTGCTTCGTAATATTTTGTAAAAATTAATTCTGTACGTAAGCTTTGCACTTAAAATCAGAAAGTAAATCAATCTACATGGAGCAAACTTACCTAAACTTTGTACCGTTCTGATGCTAACTACCGCTTCTGTCGCAACACTGGTAGCGGTTTCCATAGCTTTCCGTTCGTCTAATTGCGAAGTTCTTGACATTCGACCTTCTAGCCAAATGCTACCCACCATCTGTGAAGCGTGTCCATTATTCATTTTTGATACGCATTTATTAAAAAAAAAACACGAAATACACTTTCAAATACCCATGTTTAAACGTAATTTTTTCACACAACATAATCTAGACAACTGATATAGGTAAATACATTTCTTTTTTGTAATTTTTTACATATTACACATAGAAAACACCCAATTTAGTCCAACAAATTGAAAGGGTAATTTTGTTTTTGCATTTCGTACATGACGCAAGTAACAAGCATTGTTATTATTTGAAGATTAAAATATAATCTACTCACCAATGGTAAAAATGTAGAAGAAACTAGTGTTAAACGCCAATCGTATAACATTCCCATAACAATTCCGATTGCCACTGAACTAATGCCTTGCAATATGATGCCAATTCGCAGTCCTGTAGCACCTTGCACTTCAGCCGCATCGCCACTCAATCGCCCACAAATAGCACCAACTGTATTACACTGCTTGTCATAGAACCCTATTTCCTATGAAAAAAGAAATGGTGTTTTTTAAATATAAACATCCCAATTCAGTTTATTTTTGTTACTTTTAGTTCTCGAGAGAAAACTTGTCTGTGATGATTTTAGTAAGATAAATAAAGTTCTAAGAACTAGTTATGTTTCTACATTTGATCAAGAAACACGTAAATAAGAACAACTTAAGCGTTTTAGACAATACTTAAATAAAATGCTTTGGTGCAGTTCTGTACGACGGTCGTTCTACGGTCAGCTGGCACGGACAACGGAAATCGTACTGTCTAATTGAAATAAAGGATTGTTAATCACTCAAGTGTTGACTCAATATGATTGCTTCAAGTGCTCGAAATTTCATCGTGAAGAAATTCAACTAACGGCGGCGCGTATAAATATACAAATTTAAATGAAAATTTTCCTAAGCAATGTTTTTTAATACTCTTAGTTCAGTGTAATATTCAAAGTTAGTATCGCAAGCTATTGTCTCTTAGCTTATTGTTCCAATACGCCATCTTGTCTCATTAGGAACAGGTAAGTTGTTAATATATGTAGATAAGTGTAAGTGAAAGTGTTTTCTGCAATCTATTTAGGCACTAACTCAAGGCAGTTAATTGTAGGTAGATATAGAATACCTTGTGTGTAACAACAGAGCAAAATTTTTTTTTTATTTATTTAACCTTATACCAAGCCTAAATATATCCGTTATATATCAGCAAGAAATAGAACAAATATAAAAAACAACAATCCACCATTTTACTTATATCAATCAATCCTAAAGCTTAAATTTTTGCTATATAGAAATTCAATTGGGTATAGAAATATTAATAAATTAATTATGTAAAAGTTATGTTTTGAGAAGAAGGATCTGGCCATGGAACAAATCTAATATATTATCAATTAGGTAAAGTAATAAATGAAAGTTACCTGTCGTAGCAAAGCTGCGAAGTACTGTATTCTCAATCGTGTAGTCATTTTAAGACCGCCTCTTGTAAACATGAAGCTTTGTAGAAGCATACATAATCCTGCAAAACTTGACACTAACACAAAAAGACCTGCGTATAAGTCAGCTAAGTAAAGCAGTTCGTTGTGGTCTTTGAGGACGAATATCTGAAAATAAAATGATATATCATTTTAACAAGCACTTGCTTTCAAACAAAGTCTAACTACCAAGTAAGCATTAATAGACAGTGAGTTAACACACGCTTACGATTTTTTGTTTACACGTTACTAATTTGCAACGAAACATAATTTCGAGACCTCGCTACAATTCTACCTAAACATTTATTTATTCGCATCGTCTCGACTTTCATAACATTTCATTCTCTCCTTTACTGATTTCGTTTTCTATTTGGCTTCTAAACCAGATTAGGAAATAACTCAAAGGGAAAATAGAAAAATAAGTTTTGTTAATTTGTTTATCTTCCAAGCATCATAATATGTCTGTGTTAAACAGATAGAAAGTAAAGGCGATGGGCTCGTGGTGGAGCCCATGAAGAACAAGGACCCGCTGGTCGTCCTTAAGGACGTCCACGCGGATAATGATAATGACCAAATGCTAACCGCATTATATACACAAAACGCGGAAGTCTTCATGGGCCTACCACGGGAGGAAGGGGAGGCCAAAATCAAGTATAGAAAAAGAACAAAGAATCCAGGGACTTCCCACATCGTCCTTCAGGTGAGACCAAAGGCATGGCAGAGACTGACGGAGGCTGGGACCCTCTACCTGGGCCTGCAGAGGGTCAGGGTGGAGGACCAGTCTCCACTCATTCAATGTACCAAGTGCCTGGCATTCGGCCACGGCCGTAAGTTCTGCACCGAGGGTGCGGACAGGTGTAGCCACTGTGGGGGCCCGCACTTGCGCAAGGACTGCGCAGATTATAGTGCGTTTTCAGTACCGCGGTGCTGCAACTGCTCGCACTCTGGGTCGCGGGACGTCGACCACAACGCCTTCAGCGCCGAATGCCCCACCCGCGCCAAGTGGGATTACTTGGCGAGGGAGACCACGGCGTATCCGTGACACACAAACACACAAAAACACACTACACCAAAACATACAAAACATACACTGATATAAAGATTATATTTTAAAAATATAGGAATATATCAAAACATGCACACAAACAATAAACACTAGATTACACAAATTTTGACAGACAAACATACGACTGAAACAGTTCACAAGTAAGAATGAAACAATAATATATATTGAAACATATATATTTTTTGTTATCAGAATGTAATAAAGGAAAGAGTGAACTGTGGAGGGAAACACACACGTACAAAACACAAGACACGCACACAAAAAACAAGTATACTGCACACAAACACATGTCGTGGATATCCGGTCTCCCTGTTTTTGCTGGAGGACGGTGTGCGAGGCCCCTGGATGGGTAACGCACAGAGTCCCGCTACAAAAGTATTAATATAAAGAAAACATAATATATATATAAATGTAGTGTAACAAATAGAAATATAGGTGTGATACATAAACGAATGGAATAATAGATAACAGGGCATATAAATACAGTGTACATATAGATTTGAGCGTTTATATATATATATCATATACAACAAAATCAGAAACATATATAAATAAGGAAATAAAAATAATATTTGTATGACAATGTAGTAAGACAAGTAAATAAAGTGTAACTTAATGTAAACAGACAGTTCATAGGTAAATATATAGAACACTATGGGTGGACGAATGTGTGTATACAGAAATTGTGTATACGCTGCATACACACATTTGAACATTTTAATATATATTATATACATATATATCACAAAAAATTAGAAATATATATAAAATGAATTAAAAATAACACATGTATAAGAAATGTTGGAGAGAAATATAGATGAAATAAAATATGATGTAAATAAATAGCACATAAATATATGGAACGCAGTAGATGGGCAAATGTGTGTGTACAGAAATTGAGAATACGCTGTAGACACATATTTGAACACTCTAATATATTATATATACATATATATCAAATTATAAAGTCATCACCACACATTGCACTAAATAAAAAACAAAGATAAAAAAGGGCCCTTATAAAGTAAGGGGAAAAGCGCAAAAGGCAGCAACACCCTGCGATGGCGGGTGCCTGCTTTCAAAAAAAAAAAAAAAATTATGTCTGTGTTATAAATATCAGAAACTGACACCGTACAAGAGTAACAAATACTTCATACAATCACATAAATATACGATTTTACGAACTTGATATAATAGCAAAAATAATAGCAACTCTTGATCAGGCTCATATTACACACCGCTATGTAATATATCAATAGTTTCGTACACTTTTCTGTTGTCTCTCCTTCTATATTTGTGTGAATAATTAATCTACACATATATCTACTACTATGTGCGTGAAATAACCTTTTCAAAAAAGGCTAGATTAAGTGAAGTGCGGTGAGAACCCGGGCTGACTCAGGTACTTTCTTACTGAAATTTGTAAATAATCTAAATATTTATTATTGAAGAAAAATAACTTACCGCGGTCACAAAACCTAATAGCATAGCAAAAACTGGGAAGCAAGCACCTTGACCAATCGCTGCAAGAGCGCCAATCATTGTATAAATCCATTCAGGGGCATTTAACTTCAATATTTGCCATTCAGTCATGACCTCAACTGCCTGTAATTGAAAATGTGATAAATATTTTGTTTCAAAGCGTAGATATAGAAATAAAAATTAAATGACTTACATCTTCCACTTCATTAGTTTCGGATTCGTCGTGTTGCATAAAAACTTGATAGCCGACTGACATTGCTGAAGAAATAGAGCCTCCGGGTGTCATCCAACCCTGATAGTCTGCAAAATATTCTCAAATTAGAAACTAGCACTTATATTTTCCCTTTTTTATTTAACTTTAAATTTATATTAACACTAGCTGAACCCCACGGTTCGACAATAACTGCGAGTATCACCGCAGGGCAAAGCTAGTATTTCTATAAATTGTAGCCTATAGAATAGAATATGATGAATAGATGTAATATAGCTTATATTATTGTAAAGTTTCATCAAAATCCATTCAGTAGTTTTTGCGTGAAAGAGTAACAAACATCCATCCAACAATTCTTACAAACTTTCGCGTTTATAATACTCGTATTAGTAGGATGTTATAATTTTCTACTAGCACTAACACGTTTTTTGTATATTTAAAATTATGCATTAAGTACACTCTATAATTTACACGAAAATAGATTATTGTATTTTCCAACTGTTTAAGTTTAGGTTTAAGAATGCGATGTATACAGGGTGTAAAAAGACGACTACCGAAAACGAAAGGGGCTGATTCAGCACCCCAAAACTTATAAAAAAAACCAAACAGTTGTCCTTAAAAAAATTGTAGCCGTAAAAAACAATGTGTCAATATTTTTAATAATTCCACAAGCCAGTAATGTATTATTGCGTGCACCGCGTAGCTACTTGAATACCTATGCGCCCGGCCAAGGTCATTGCACTCACCCGACCAGCTGTTTTGTTTATCAAAATACATCGCTGTTTTATTGATTTTATTTGTTTTTTGGTTTTCTAAATGAGATAATTAGGTAGTTTGGGTCCTATTATGTTGTACTATGTGTATGTAAGCAGATAAAAACATAAAAGGACTTAGATAAATTATATTTTTTTTTGCGTTTTCTTTTTGCTAAACCTATTCAGTATCATGGTCTGATTGCAACCCCCAAGTTTTCGGTAGTAGTCTTTTTACACCCTGTATATTTTTGTTTTTATCACCTTTTACAGAATTTTGTCTCTGCATTCGTCGACGATCATATTTTCGTCTATCATTTCTTATATCTTCAAGACGTAACTTGGTCTCATTTTCAATATCTTTTTCTTCATCAATTTCTTCTGCTAAATCGGCGATTTCTTCAATTGGCTTAAATTTGTCCATGCCCTGATTATCAGCTACCACTAAATTGTGATAGAAACCTGTGAATAGATTATAAGGTGTCAGTTTATGTTCAATATTATGTAAATACCAAATTTATAACAGATCAACATACCTTTTAATTTCATAAGTTCCTCATGTGTACCTTGTTCTACAATAACTCCTTTATCCATGCATATAATGCGTTCTGCGTTGACTATTGTAGCCAATCTGTAATTATAATATGGAGTAATTAAATTATTCTTTCATAACTCACCGCGCTATTAGATAAAGTAAGATTTTGTGTTACTATAAGATAAAATTGTACAAATGCACTTTTGTATGGTTATGGTGAGAAAATAAATATTTATTATTTATTATTATTATAATATGCGTATTAATTGAAGCTCAGTAATAAATAATAATAATAATAATAGATAAATATATACACACAACGCCATCTAGTCCCAAGCTAAGCTCAACTTGTGCTATGTGTAAAAGACAACTGATAAAAGTACATAAATACTAGTTTTTGTAAATACATACATGTAATACATACACATTTGAAAACACCCAAAATCCCAAACAAATATTTGTAGATTATGCAAACATTTGATTCGACCCAGGAATCGAACCCAAGACCTTAAGTACAACAGTCGCATACGCTACCACCTCGCCACCGAGGCAGTAAATAAGGCAAAGGTTGCTAACCTGTGCGATACCATGATAGTTGTACGGCCAACGCTAGCTCGATCAAGTGCTATTTGTACTTGTCTCTCCGAGTGTGGGTCGAGCGCAGATGTGGCTTCGTCCAACAGCAGCACTGGCGGGTCACGCAATAAAGAGCGCGCGATCGCAATGCGTTGTTTCTGACCTCCTGATAGTGATGCACCGCGTTCTCCGATTACTGTTTTGTAACCCTATTAATATATTATTATTAATTAAATTTTCAAAGGTCATGATTTTATATTATTTATAAAGAAAATACAATTTTATGGTGGTTTAGGTACCATACCTGAACCATACCATAACTTGCAATATTTATACATAATGTCAATAACTGATGTAACTGTTTCTTCCATGTATGTATAAGTGAAATGATTCAATTGTATCTACCAGATATAAATCCAAGAATTCTAAAGTATATATTTATACGTACCATTGGTAAGTTTCTAATAAAGTCATGAGCATACGCTATAGATGCAACTCTTTCGACTTCTTCTTGGGTTGCTTCTTCGTAACCGATCGCTATATTTTCGAAAATGGTCCCACTAAATAAGACGGGCTCTTGGCCTACCACACCTAAAATATAATGAAATAATTAATATAAAAAATCACAAAAAAAACATCTGTAAAATATTTTATACATATTAGATATAACTAACCCAAACATGAACGGAGTCGCTTCAAATTCATCGTCTTTAAATCTGTTCCATCAAGCTTAATTGATCCTGAGAGAGGGTCGTACAATCTTTGTAGTAGTTGCAAAACAGTTGATTTACCGCAACCAGATGACCCCACAAGTGCCACACATTCTCCAGGTTTGATAGTTGCGGAGAAATTGTTTAGAATCTAAGCGGACAAAAAATTCAGATAAAAATAAGGGCTTTAGCTTAAATGATTAAAATTATAATTCTACTACACGGTTTTACACTTAAAGTATATTAGAAAATTAAGAACCACGTTCCTTTATAATTTATGTAAAAAAGACATTGAAAATAAGTAATAACAGTAATATAGTTACAATTATATTATTGGTAAATTATCACATGATAAAAGCTAATATTGGTTAAGATTTGTACAATATAAAATCTTTTGAATACATTATATTATATCACTGCGACTAAAGTCCCTAGCATGTACTGCAAGGAGTGAACCAACAAAAGCCGAATCAAGCCCGTCACGTCAGTATAACTCTGGTGTGACTTTATCCAGACAAACTTTCGTCTCATGGCCAGCCGCGTAATTAGCACAAGTAGGAGTTTTAATAGTGCAAAACTTTTGAACATGACCGAATTTTTTACAGTTTAAGCAACTAATTACTACTAAGTTATATCTACAAGTGGCCCAGTCTATATGTAACATATCTTTTGGGATAGCCTAGTGTTTCCTAACTTCTGTCTCTAATTCTAAGCCTATATTCATTGACGTCCGTTTTCCAGTTTATGATGTCTGATAATTTTGGTTGATTTTAAAAAGTCATTTTCGCTTCCTTTTCCGCGTCCTTGATATTCTGACGATATAAAGCTGTTAGGCATCTTTCATAGAACCGGGTACGTCTTCCGGGTTAATCTTACTAAGTTTAATGATAATATTGTATTTTACCTTCATGTCTGGTCGCGAAGGATAACTGAAATTAATGTTTTCCAGAGTTATTTCCCCCAGAACATTTGGTGGTGATATTCCAGTCTTTGCAGAACTATCTATTTTCGGGATTTTGTCTATCAATTGGAATATACCGCTGGCGGCACCGCGAGCGGCAGCAAATACTTCAATGTGTGGTATGCAGACCGTTAGTGATTGCGTGGCCATACCCATATTAAATAAAATCTGAAATAAACAAATAAATACAATTAGAACGTGACTAATACTGATGATTTGTTTCATTCAGATGCTTTAAGGCAAAAAATGCAAAGCTAGTTAACTTGAAGAATTGTGGCTAAAAGCTTTTGCCATTAACATGTATTGAATATATACCTACAGTATGTTTGAGTAGAACGTGACCGGCATATTAATAAATTTTGGAATGCAATTTTAAAAATAAAAGATAATAATAAAACTGAATAGAACAATCCTTTGTTTCTCTTTCTTCCTTCCAGTTTCTCTTGTTGAAAATATAATTTTTTTCACGTTCTCGGATACACTTCCTGCTTTGAAGTGGTGTTTCTCTATACTAATCCAGAAGAAACCAAAATGTACCGCGACCAGGCCGTCTATTATATGAAAAAGTTCAATGCCTTCCTGAGGAAATGGGTGAAGAGATTCACAAACGCAAACCTCCAAAGACCAACCAGATCGTGGCAAATCAAAAAAAAAATTTGTCAGAGAGGATAAACGGATTATGCAACTTTTTGCCAAGAATCCTTTATTATCCCTTCGCTCTGGGCAAGAACAATAGAAGAAAAGGGTTTAATTATATCACTAAACACCATCAAAAGGCGTTATATCGTAGTACTGTAAAGAAACCTCTCCTTTCTGAAACGCACATTGAAAAAAGCTGCATTAGGCATGCAATAACAAAGACTGTTGGGAGTAGATATTTTTTTTCTAATGGAGCTTCATTTTGTGCAACCGGTTACTCGACTCGAGCTTGGACTACGGCTGATAATAGGCTAATGGTCCTAACTATGAAACAATTTTTAAGGGTGCATGTTTGCTTGCAATGCTTCCCAATAAATGGTTTTGGAAATTTGCACTTGTTTACCGGTACGTACTTTGAATACTGAGAAGATGACGAAAATTGACGAAAAAAGCATTATTGCCGTCGTCTAAGAAGATGTGTCCATATCAAAATGATTTGTGGATTTGGATAGTAATAATACGATAAAGATTTTGAACACAGAAGTCGGCTCTGCACCAGTTGGAAAGCAGAACCTGGTATTAACGTGTTGGATTTGCCCTTGCAGTCCTCTGATGCCAATTTAATTAAAAATATTTAGGCGTGGATAAAGCTAAGCTAAGGGAAATAAATTTAGTGACCGTCACTGACCTTACCCGTGAACTTAGTCCGCGTGGAGGTCTATACCTCGCAGCTATTCTGAAAAATTTGCTGAAAGTATGTCCCAAAGATGCCAAGCGATTATGGACAATGGTAATGATGTGGATATCAAGAATCAAACAGCAATGAAATACTTGTTTGATTACAATTTATCGTTTGATATTTATAAAGCTTTCATTAAATTTTGCCAGTCACACTCTTTTCGTACATAGTGTAGGTCGAGAAAATAAATTGAGACACTGATACTTACACTTAATACAACTCCAACAAAATATTTCTGTTCGTCTTCTGGTCTGTACATGTCTCGTATTACCAAACGGGCGCCATAAGTTATCCCAATTGCGTTGAGGCAAAATGTCAATATCCAGTTAAAACCGTTTCCTAGTCCACTATAAAAGCCTCGTCTACAGCCATATTGTTCTGCGGGTTGCAGCAGGTCGCGGTACCTACAAATTAAAATAGGGGTTTTTTTAATGAAGAAGAAACAATATTAAAATATAAAATAAAGTTTAAATATATATTAAGATGATTTATAGTAACCACATTAATTAATTTCTTTGCATTTATTCTTTGTATGCAGCCACTTACCTGTCAACTTCTTTGTTCTCACCGCCAAATGCTACCACAGTCCTAACAGACTTCATAATTTCTTCTGCATGCTTGCCTGCTTGACTGTAAGATTCCATCTCGCGAATTGCTGATTTCGTTTGGTACTAAAATAAAATATATTATTTAAAATATATAATTTGAAGTTGATAATACAGGAAGAAAAATAATTAAATAATAATAATAATTAGACGAATTTCTATTCATGTTGTGGGAGTGATAATTATATCAATTTCATGATTGTGATGTGATATGAAAATAAAAAGGCAACTTCCTAAAGTTATCACTAAATATCTATATACTTGTATATAAGAATGTTATGTTGGTTTGTGTACCCTTCAAAAACTTTTTTTTTTTTTTTTTTAAAAAAGACAACTCCCACATTAGGAATAAACATCCTGTGTCGTGGGGGACTTTACAAACATACATGAAACGGACACAAAGAACATCCAGACTCGGGACAACAATTCGTGGATCACACAAAGTGTTGTAGGTACCGCGTGGGATTTGAACCCACGACACTTGGCGCGGTAGCAAGCGGCATGGCGACCGCTGACACCACTCGGCCAACCGTGCAGTCAACTCAAAAAGTTTTGCACCGATCGGGCTGAAATTTTAGAATGATATATAATACGCATCAAGGATTGTTTTTATCTAATTTTTGCATCAGTCACATATCCACGACCGCGAAAAAACACGAGAAAATTTTCATACTCCTGCGTTCGCATCATTTTCATAAGTAGGAGTAGTAAGTTTATGCTTAATGTATTAATTTAAAGATATACTATTATCGGTCGTCCCGGACGTCCCGCTTTTTGAATCAAAATTATAAAGTCCCACGCGGGACAGTTTTTGTCCCGCTTTCAAGGGATAACTGGCAAGACGTCCAAAGTGAGATTAGTTAGTTAGCCGTAGTGCTATATTGCCTACGAAATTGGCAGGTAATTCATGAATTAGGAATGATGCAGCATGTAGAAGAGAAACAAAAATATCGCGAATGAGCTTTTTTTTAAGTCTTTCATACTCATGTGTCGTAATTTGAGATTGGATACGATATGCTTTTTTACTCTTTGTAATACCCGCTTTCAAAGAATAATCCCGCTTTTTTTCACTAAAAAATCTGGCAACGCTGATTGTTATACATATTGAACAATATTCAACATAAAATAAAATATATCAAAATACTTACACTGGATAGCGCGACGGCCGCAGCGACGCAGAAAGGTATCAAAGTAGCACAAGCGAGGGCCAGTTCCCATCCCAGTGGAAATGAAATACATATGCAAAATAATGAGGTGCCTATTAAATTTGACACAGCTCCTAATTTTTCGCCCATACCTTCTTTTATCTTTACTATGTTCCTGTTTAACAAAAGAAAACGATGTAAATATTTGGTAATTACTCGGCCCTATTTGTTTATTGAACGGGAAGCTATGAATAAGGTCGGCATCATACATGTATGTAAGACTAACAAAAATAAAGATAAGCTTAGTTTTTATGCTATATGTTGTCCCCTACAGTACAGAACATCACATGTCAAGTGCGAGAGTTGTCTTTTTAAAAAGTAGAAACTAACAAAACAAACACGAATATTAAGCAGATAATTATTTTTTCAACTCTTGGACCACATTATACATTGAAGCGGTAAATAATACAGATATTATTTTTGTCTAAAGCTAGATAGATGCTTTGTTTTAGCCTATAATATGCTTCAAGCATAAGCCTAAGTTTATTCATTCAGTTTTGAATATTCGCTCTATGATTAAAAATATTAAGGAGATACAATAATAATACTGTACGAGAAAGTGGTAAAGAAGTCTATAGAAAATCTAGTTTTCCTATTTTTATAATTAATTATTAATAAACCAAAACTTAAGGTGTTCTGGCGATCTTAATTAATAGCTAAGTCTTTACTTTCTTACTTTTTTTTGAAGTCGTATGGAACGTACTCCGACTTGAAAGTGTTATTAATTTTAATTTGGAAATTTATTTTATTAAATAAAAAGAAATAAATTGTAGTACGACTTATTTCTGTTTTATATTTCATAAATAATACTTACTCTGACATCTTTGAAGCTAAATTAAATTCAGTATCCGTATCGAACCAGGACATATCCTGGCGCAGCACAGCCTTGAGGAACAAAATTCGTATCGTTGTAATCTGTCAAAAAGAAAACAGTGTCAAGGTCCTTGGCCATACCATTAACTAAACTATTAAAACCATAGAAATTGTACATATTATAACACAAATTAAATATACGATCACACGACAAATGGACAAATACAAATAAACGATCTTGTTTCTTGTATTACTTCATCCTTTACTAATTCGTTTGGCCAGGTGGTGTAATAGGACAAAATCTAAACATTGAGTTATATATACTAACTAGCCAGTGCACGCGGTTCCGCCCGCGTGTTTGTCGTTTATCGTAGCAAAGAGTAGCCGATGTCCTTCCTCAAGAATTAAGGTACCTCCATATCAAATTTCATTGAAATCGGTGCAGCGGTTTGGCCGTGAAACCAGGACAGACACATATATTTACTTTCACATTTAAAAGTATGGAATTATTCTCCACTTAGATGTTAAATCACCCGTGTTTAGGTTTTGTCCTACTATACTACCCTCGCCAAACGATTTAGTACATTTGCTTCCCTAGGCGTTGAGACATACGCGAGATGAATAGGAAATAAATAAGTAAAAAGTGATCAGTAATAATAATAAATTAATTATACAGTTCGTGTCAAGGGTTAAGATGAAATACGTTTAGTGTTTCGCGGTCTTAAAGTACGTCATAATTCTCACGGAAGTATGTCTACGAGTGGATATATTCCTAAGAGGAGTCCTAATGTATACTATTGCGATTATTAACACTTCAGATGTCTCACCTGTCTTAAGGCACTCCAACCGATAAGCCCGATGCTCAGGGTGGTGAACAGCAAGGACATGCCCACTGTCACGAAGCTGCATATTGTTAAGGCAATACCATCTTGTACCAAAGCAGCCATATTCTCTTCGTGTGTAGCATTGAACCTGTACAAAAGACAATTATTAGTATTGACAACATTTGTATTCAGAATACTGAAGGTCAGACTGTCAGAAATACATAGATTTATCGATTAAATATATGTCAGATAACTATTTAAAGCTTTATCAAGAACTGGCGCAAGTGACACTTAGACAAGTATTATTATAAAGGCATCAAGTTTTATAAATTAGTATTTGAGAAAGTTTATAGCTCAGAAATTGCTTTGGAATTAACGCCATTAACGACCAGCTAGAAACGTCAAGTGATTCAAATACCCATGTATGATATACCTTTACCCTTTACCTTTAACAAATGGTAGGTGTTCAAGTACGTATGAATATATTACATATACACAAAAGTTTATGATTTTTAAATTATTGAACCTGTAACAATCTAAGATTAACTATTAATAGTAATTCAGATTTAGTTACTTTATTTTTTTTTATCAAAATATCAACTTGTAGTTACATTAACATTCATTATTTAGAAAACAACTGTTTTTTATTTTTCTTATTTTGTTGGGCTTCAACAATAGGATTGCTGAGCAAAAGTTTTATTATGCCTTTAGGAGCCTATACAGGATTGCTTGTGCGTAAACTTTGAGATTAGACCAATTTAAAAAAAACCGGCCCGAATGGGCCAGCTTGACCAGGGTGGTACTAATCTCTCACAGAAGACCAACGTAAGATGACAGCTTTCGTGCCTTCATGTTTCATTGGTGAGTGTGAGACCGGAAGTCTAATGGGCAGAAGTATATCAATAAGTCGCCATAATGTGAGTCAACTTCATTCGCAATGAGTATCATGTCCACTACTCTTGGATTCTGCGCTTACTTTCCATTAGGCAGAGTAAAGTCACTTTGGAAGGTGCATGTGAAATAGTGCAAACTGCTCGAAGCAGTTATTTCAAGAAGAAAGAAGGCAACAGAGCAATACAATACTTCATTAATGAGTTAAGATGAAATATTCTCAGTCATTGTAATTAATAGTTGTGTTTTGTTTTTACTTCCTTTTTAATACCTACTAGAAACGTTTGTAGATTTAATATTATTTATAGAATACGGTTAGAATATATAAATAAATGAAGATAGTACTTACAGCCTTGTGCCGCCGCCAAACGTAGACAATATAGGCAAATTTGTACTATATCTATCTGTTGGCGGATGCGTCCGTTCCACGAATGCCGTATTGATTTCTCCCAGTAATGCAAGGTTGATGCTTATTCCGCCTCCACTTAGGATTCCCAAGAAAATTCCTATACCTGTTGCCAATTTCTCAATGGATGTCCCGTATCGAAACTGTGAATGTTGCAAAGTAAAAGTTATGTTTAATTAGAAAAAAAAACCCCATTCACACACTAAAAACAGTTAAACAAATTTACATAAAATCAAGATTTAATAGTAATTTGTGGTTAGTGCTATATACTGTCAAATAGCATGTGTATAGGTAATGGTGTGAATATATATTTTTTTACCGGTTTGAGTGAGTTGACTAAATTTCTATGAAAGTTTTCCACACAAATTAATTAACTACAAAAGTATTTAGTGCAACACGTGAGGGGTATATTAGATTACATTTTAAAATAATAGTGATTCACTTGTTTTGACTAAGCCGAAGCGAAAAGAAAGCTAATAGTTTTGGCGGTCTATATATGTTTGGATGTTTGTAGCGCTAAACTACTGAATCAATTTTGATGAGTGAGATATCGATAGATTCGTAATAATGAGCTTGGTGACAGTCTACTTCTATCGATTTTAATTAATTTACGTAGTCGGAATAAAGTTTTTATATTGCTTTTTATTATTAGTTTCACCTGTAACTTACTGCGTAGGTAAATGTTAATAAATCTAGTAAGTCATTTTAATACACGTTTTGTTATTGTAGTGCCGAATTTATTGTATTTTAGTGCGCCTTTACAATACTGTAATTTGATTAATAGGGGGTAGATATCTACCATCTGCTGCTGCCGCTTCAGCGGCTACTTGATAAATAAATAAATGCTAGTAAACCCACTCGAATCTATAATAATAATAAATAATAAATATGCCGGACATCTAACACTCAACGCAATCTAGTCCCAAGCTAAGCAGAGCTTGTGTTATGGGTACTAGACAACTGATATAAATACATATATACTTTTTTTGTAAATACATACATATTATACATGGAAAACACCCAAAACAAATATTTGCAGATCATACAAACATTTGGTCCGACCCGGGAATCGAACCTGAGACCTCAAGCTTAGCAGTCGCCACGCTACCACTGCGCCACCGAGGCACTCAAAATCTATGTTTACTACTATTATAAAGGCGAAAGTTTGTAAGTATGGATGTATGTATGTATGGATGTTTGTTACTCTTTCACGTAAAAACTACTGAATGGATTTGAATGAAACTTTACCACAATATAGCTTAAACATCAGAATAACACATAAGCTACTATTTATAAAGATATAGCTTCGCCTCGCGGCGTTGCCCGCAGTTATCATCGTACCGCGGGTAGCACCGCGGGGTTCAGCTAGTGTTTATATAATTATGACGTGTGTAACAAACTAGGTTCCGTAACCGTAGCATTGTCTGTTAATGACCATAAAGCCATACCAGAAAGCCTTTTACTTTATTGCTTTACCACTAAAAACTCCGTTTTTGGTTTGATTTCTCACAATAAACTCCTCACGAAAAACTATTGACTGCCTCGGTGGCGTAGTGGTACGCGTATGCGACTGCTAAGCTTGAGGTCTCGGGTTCAAATCTTGGGTCGGACCAAATGTTTGTATGACCTGCAAATATTTGTTTCGGAGTTTGGGTGTTTTCTATGTATAATATGTATGTATTTACAAAAAAAAAAAGTATATAAGTATTTATATCAGTTGTCTAGTACCCATAACACAAGCTCTGCTTAGCTTGGGACTAGATGGCGTTGTGTGTTAGATGTCCGAAATATTTATTTATTTATTATTATTAATTCACGTGTGTTATTGTAATTTTAAGTTTACTTACAAGTTGCAGATATGATAAAGATGCATCGATATCCTGTCGTATACTGTAACAAATAAATACTGATTATTATTTCTTTATTTACACTAATATTATAAAGAGGAAAGATTTGTATTTTTGTATGTAACGAATAAACTCAAAAAGTACTGGAACGATTTTAAAAATTCTTTCACCATTCGAAAGCTACATTATCCACGAGTAACATCCTACTACTATTATAAAGGCGAAAGTTTGTAAGTATGGATGTATGTATGTATGGATGTTTGTTACTCTTTCACGTAAAAACTACTGAATGGATTTGAATGAAACTTTACCACAATATAGCTTATACATCAGAATAACACATAGGCTACTATTTATAAAGATATAGCTTCGCCTCGCGGCGTTGCCCGCAGTTATCATCGTACCGCGGGTAGCACCGCGGGGTTCAGCTATTAAGCTATATTTTATTTTGGAAAAAAATAGAGTTCCGTAAGATATTTGCGTTTTTCAAGAAACAAGGTGTAAAAAATCAACCAGAAAAGTTACTTATTTTACGATTTACAATAATATAGCTTATACATCAGAATAACACGTAGGCTATAATTAATAAAGATACTAGCTTCGCCTCGCGACGTTGCCTGTGATTATTGTCGTACCGCGGGTAGCACCGCGGGGTTCAGCTAGTAAAGATAAATAAATAAATAGAAATAAATTTACTGACCATACCAACATTTTATCAAACACACTTGTCTTTACTAAGACAATAACCGCGGGTAATACCGCGGGGTTCAGCTAGTAATAAATATGATTTTACCATTTTACTCCAAAACCTTGAAATTCTCATTTGAGAATTTACAACTAACGATAAAATGAAAAGCCTGTTTTAATTATAATATAATGTGTTGTTGTTTATGAGATTTTAATATCCTACTATAATAAAGACGTCACTATAAAAGGTCATTAAACCACAGTTACATGGAAATGTAACTGTTGTTTGAGGGTCCTTGAGAGGAATGAGAAAATACGTTATACATTCTTTCTTTCTGTATATTCCTCTTCAGATCCCTTAACGAAAAACATCGTATTTTTCTTCTTAAGTAATATTATTCGTGGATAAGTCTTGTCAGGACATCGTTACTAATAGCCTTTCGTAGTCTACTGCAGGACTTAGGCCTGGCCTTAGAAAGAAGGTATTGCCTAGTTCCTTTCCTAGGTTCTTCCGACATCAACGAGATGAATAGCAGTTCTGACACACTGTATTCTTTCTTATTCCGTTACTAGACGAACATATCATTACGATGAAAGAAAGGAACTTCCAAGGCAAAGGATAACAATCTTCTAAAGAAATAGGGAACGTTTTTTAATCTTTTTTTTTTAATTCAGCAAATATAGTTGAAGATTATGATTGATTAGATTGTGGTTAGTACTTTAACGAAACTGTTTATAGGTAGTAGTAGGTTCTGTAAAAATCGGGCAAGTGCGAGTCGGATTCGCGCACGTTATTTAAATATTGTAAGCATCCACCGTTATTGCGTCATAAAAAATGAGTAAAAAAGTCACGATTGTTGTATGGCAACCTCCATAATTATTTATATTATTATGAAAATTTAAACACTAACACGGTTCATTAGACATATACAGCATGGTGACAGACAGACAGCCAGGCAGACGGACAGCGAAGTCTTAGTAATAGGGTCCCGTTTTACACTTTGGGTACGGAACCCTAAAAAGGACCCTCAATATACTTGTTGCTTGAATATGTATGATGTGGTTCTTACTTTGTTCACTTATAAGTTTTAAATACTTACATAAAATTAGTCACAAAATACATATATACAACACTTGGCGGTCTTATCGCTCACGACGATCTTTTTCAGACATCCATATAAATAAATTAAAAGCATTTTTTTTTAATTCAATGAAAATGTATCAAAGGTTTTTTGTTCTAACTTTCGTATTTTCCTAGAATTCTGAGTGTACTTTATTACAAGTCCACTATTGCAAAGTAAAATTCGATCATACATTAACACTGTGATTCAAAATAGACCGATCAGAGGTTTCTTCCACAAAGAAAGAGTATCAATGGTTTTACCTCATCTTACGTGAAGGTAGCCTTTTATTGGAGTCATTTATATAGTTACACTAGGAAGTTGGAATATGTCATGGGTGATTACATGCCCATGAAAAATAACTTGCTATTATTTTATTATTTTTATTACAATTATTGAAGTGAAACTTCTTTAGGCGCATGAGGGTAAAATTTTTACGGGTGAAACGCGTCACGAAGATGTGCAGCGTTTTTGTCGAAGAAGAGGGAGAAAGCGATTGAGACCGATTGTGAGAGTGAGAGAGGGCGAATTTTAATTTAATATTCATTATCTGAGATTTTACTATATTATTTTTTAAACAATATAAAATAAATGTATTTTAAAAATTCTCTTTAATTATTTTTATTACTAATTAGTTTGCTAAAAAAGTTTTACTTCTGACATGTGTACTTTGTACGCACACACTTTTTTATTACATATTATTTACATTTTTATATAAACATATGAAAACAAATACATTAAAAAATATAAAAATAGTAGACCACCGACTTCGGGGACCAAGAAACCGGTGGCTAAGGCGCCAAAGACAGGAACATCCTCACAATACGAGCCGTGTCAAGGAGGACTGCCTTCTGCATCAAACCTTTGATTCAGTCATCTAACGTAAGCCTCTTAAGGTGTTGGTCGAGCCTCTTGGCAATCAATCCGTGAGCAGATATGACTATCGGAACAATGGTCACAATCAACATTCCACATATCGACAATCTTGTGTGATAAATCAAAATACTCGTATTTTATTTGTTTTTCTTTTTTAACTTTCATGAGATTCTCGTCATGAGAATATCATATTATTATTATCTTATTTTGAACGCTTAGAGCAATCAAGTGTACGAGTATAATGTAAATTAATAATACTAGCTATTATTAATTAATTAATTATTATTAATTAATGTACTAGACATTACTTAAACATGCAACAAAATCTAAAATTCTGCAGGTCTTTTTCTAAATAAGGTTGGGGGTTTTCAGGCCGCTCCGATATGGTGGAACTTCGATTTTTTTGTGGACTGACTGCCAACAAACCTTCACCATCCAGATATCGAAGTTCTGTAAATAGTCTTTCGAGGACTATAACAACATAAGTACAAATATTTGTAAGACAAACGGAAAGGCATAACGTTCTCGCTCAGGCGCAATGTGACTGACAAGATAGTGCACAGGTAAATATATGTTTAAATCATATTTCTAAATTCTATTAGTCTTTTTTAATTGTCTTTCAATTAGATTTTTTATTTTATTTTTTGCATATTTTTTTTTTTCTTCATTGACATTGACATTTGTGGACATTGTATGATTGTTAAATTTTTGTTTTTTATTTATTTGACTGTACTTTTAATTTTTGACATACATTGATTCATGACACTGCACGTGAGTTCAGTTCATTCGAATATTTTTTAATTTTAAATTTAAGAATGTCATTACAAATATTTGCATACCATGAATGTACTGGTAGAATGTACATGGGCCATGTATAAATTTAAGACCGTACTGTGTACACCTACATTCTGGCAAATAAAGGATTATTATTATTATTTAATGTTAAATTATTCTGAAATTTGAACGTTCCATTATTAACATAATAGCAATTGAAAACATTTAAACTGGTTATAAGAATTTGGTTTGGTCATCGACAAACCGGTGTATTTAATTAATTGTAATTTACTTAGTTCTTCTGAGCGAATATTTAAGAAAAATAAATATATGAAATACTGGGCCTCCTGTTCATAATATTATAAATATTCAAAGACAAAGGTGACATATTAGATACTTAAATGGCATATCAACAGATCACATTTCGTCACATTCTGTAGAACGCGGCATCGCATTATCATATTTATAATGTTATTTTATTTCCTGTCTTCATCTAAACAACTTATAAACAAGTTTCATTTTTATTAAAACGTACTCTAATAGATTTTACATTACAGGCTTTTATTAAGTTTCACCTGTCCCGATGTTTGCCTGTAATCAAAGCTTGCAAGTTACATTTGATCCACTTCCCGATTTCCGATTGAGCTGAATTTTGAAATATACCTTTACTGATGAAATTGCAAATATATATAATCGGTATTACACGGTATTATACGCCGCCATTTTGTTACGGCCGCCGTAACAAAATGGCGGCGTACATATTTCTGAACAACCTACTCAGCAAGGCTATCAAATAGAAAGCCTTAAACTTTTTTTTTAATTAAGTATTAAAAACTTGTTTTTTTTTAATAATTTTTTTAAATTAACCACTGTGTTGTAACATTGTTAGTTATTTATTTACTACTTACTAGAATTGATACATCAAAGTGGCACCGGCATAAAGAAATAGTACCCTTTACTTCTATATCTTTAGATAACCTTACAATGATTAATCTATATAAATAATACTTGTGGGTTATGCTAGATATGCATACGAACTGGGAGGGGTCCGGTCGTGTTAATAACAGCAGTTCCCGGACCCCTCCCTTCTCAGGCGCAGAGTGGCACACCGTGTGGTTTTAGTCGGTTCGATTCCGACATACCGCCTCATCGCAGACCTCGGCGGGGTGACGGCCCGAGGGGGTTTCCAAACGTAAAAACAAAAAAAAAGATATGCATACTAAATCTATAAAATGGTTTTAATAACAGTGGTATAATATTTTACAATTATTATTTGGCATAGAAAATTTAAATTCGACTATAGGTAAACTAAATAGGTACAGCATCATTTAGGACTTATGCTTCAATTTCACTTATTTTTTAGCGAACACGATGACGTACCATACGTAAACGTAATCGTACCTACACGGTAACTTATTTTTGATACTTAACTTTAAAACCCACGTGTATTGCTCGTAAATATAAGAAAATCAATTACTTAAGGAAATTGTTTTCGAAACACGTACTTGCGTTTTTACTAGAATTCTGGTCAAACTTGTCTGTGGAGGCCCCAGCTGATGGCATGCATTGTAATGACAGGGAGTTGCAATTTATTTCGCGAGTGCCTTCATACCATACTGTTTCGTTAGCTCATGTTTACGCTTGTTTGTAAATCTCTCTTTCCCAGTTCTCGAAGTCACGTATCTCTCATTTAGTCTGTCCATTTTTAACTCATTTCAAAGAAAGCATAAAGTGTTTAACTCGATTACATTTATTTATATTTATTATCTGGGTCCACGGTCTCGGTCAACTTATTCTCAATGGCTAATCCTACTTACTATTATAAAGGCGAAAGTTTGTAAGTATGGATGTATGTATGTATGGATGTTTGTTACTCTTTCACGTAAAAACTACTGAATGGATTTGAATGAAACTTTACCACAATATAGCTTATACATCAGAATAACACATAGGCTACTATTTATAAAGATATAGCTTCGCCTCGCGGCGTTGCCCGCAGTTATCATCGTACCGCGGGTAGCACCGCGGGGTTCAGCTAGTATATTAATAAGTATTAAAATATTGTAATATGCATGCTATAACCATTATTTGATTTAAAAAGCAATATGTTATTCTATATATCTATTTACAAAGATAATCTTTTGGCTCTTTTTTGCTGATACTAAACTAAGCTTTATAGTTAAGGTCACGGGATTTACATGAATTTAAGCCTTGCAAAATTCTTCGGTATCAAATAAATAACTAGAACAAATATTTTTAATTATATTCGTAAATAATAATGCGAGCTTAGGCAGGTTCCGTATTAATAACATATTATTTATTTATTTTAAAACTTTATGCACACACGTACAACGGCGGGCTTAATGCCCAAGGCATTCTCTACCAGCCAACCTTTGGGAGATGTGGAAATTTTGTGAGGTAAGTGGAAATAAGAGGATGTGATTGCTATCAATATATGGACTAACATAGACTAACATAATTCATAATACACATATACATATACATAAAATATCTATATATGCATATACATACACACTAATACATAAACCTTACATATGTACACTGTGAGTAGGAACTAAATTGTTTCTTAATTATAGTTTTCCTGCCATTTCGTCTAGAGGTGGTTTTTGACGTTGATTTTGGATGTGCCGCGACTTGTTGACATCCTGATTTCAAGTGGGAGCGTGTTCCATAGCAGTACAGCTTGTACAAAGAACGAGGAGTACATGATGTCGGAATTGTGAGAGGGACATAAGAGAAGCAAATTGTTAGATGAGCTAAGATTTCTATCATGATTTGAAGATAAGAAGCGGAGGTAGGGTTCAAGGTAAGTAGGTGACATTATTATACTATATCGCTCGCATTTAATAACATATATCTTATGTTATAACCGTGGGAGAGCCAACTTTGGCATGAATGGGCCTGCGCGACCGCAGTACCACGAGAGAGATACCTCGGCCTCACAGAAAACCGGTGTGAAGCAGCGCTTGCGCTTCTACCTACCTACTCCTTTTATCTTTTTGCAAATTTAGTCTTGATTTCACATCTGAGTACTTCTACAACAAAACCTCTAAAATCAATACCGTAAATAAAACCGTAGAATTCAAAGAAGTATGTTAGTCACACAGTATTGTCTGTTAATTTTTTCGAATTTTACAGACGACAATTTTATACCTACATATATTTTATTTACCCTGTACTGAACGGTAAACCAATCAAGTGTTCGTCATCACTAAGCTTTTGAGATTCACAGCTGCACATAGGCTTCTTCTTAGATATAAAGTTTAGCCCACTATACCAGATGCTGTTGCCATGCACAGTTTACTTCCTTAGTCGATTCTTACTACACCCACGAAACGATGGGGTTGTAAAACTCCGTATTCTTCATACACACACACTTCATTCACACGGACGTGTCATTATTATCATCAACCGATTTAAAAAAGTGCAATGTTGGACATGGGCCTCGTCTTAGATTGAATTTTATTTTTATGTAAAAATATTATTATTATTACCGTGGGAGAGCCACGTTTGGTCATGAATGGGCCGGTTCGACCGGAGTGATACTACGGTCTCACAGAAAACCGGTGTGAAACAGCGCTTGCCCTGTCTTTCACTAAGTGAGTGGCTCTAACCCCTTCCACCATCCCCAGAAGGCTGGCAACGCACTTGTGACGCCTCTGGTGTTGCGGGTGTTCATGGGCGGCGGTAATCGCTTACCGTCAGATTATACGTCTGCTCGTTTGCCCCATATTCTATAAAAAGGCATTGGTTCATCTTTCTAATTTAACCGGTTAACCGTATATTTCCATAGTTGGTTATTTATAGTCGTATACGTATATAGGCCATAATAAATGGTTAAAGAGAAAAGGATACAATTACGACTAATACCTAAGTCTGGTTGTCTGAACGAGTTTGCAGGGTTTCACGCGTACTGTCAGACTATTACCCATACACATATCAAGTTTCTGTCCATCTATAATAAAAACTAACCTTCTTCATTCTATACCAATCCATGAAAATGTTGTGAAATTTCACCACAAGAAATAAATTTACGTTAAAACAAAGCAATATTTAAATATTACTAGGAAAAGACCGGTCGACCAACACTCGTTATCATCACCAAGAATTTTGCTATGCTAATTCGTTATCGAATGTTTGTTGGCTTAATGGTCAACTTGATAGAAAGAAACCTGTTCGCATAGTGGACCTATCTAAGCCTCATTACTTGCTACTTACATATTTAATTATTTCTTTTCGATGGCGTAGAAAATGTTGTAAATGTCCATAGCTAACTATGACAGGGCAAAGGGGCAAACGAGTAGACGTGTTGGGGTTTATCAGTCCTAAAAAGTTCGTCTGCGGCTTAACTTGTTCAACTGTTAGTACCTAAAAGCTATAATCCATACTGCTATTGTAAATTCGAAAGTAATTTGTCTATGACGATTTTACAGCTAAACCGCTGCACTGATTTCAATGAAATTTTACATGTAGATACTTTTATTCTTGAGAAAGGACATATGCTACGTTTGAACCTGATAACCGAAATTCACGCGGGCGGAGTTTTGGGTAAAAGCTAGTTTTACATATGCTACTGTAACAAAGTGGTAAAACACAATTTAGGTGCCTCCCTATACAGTGATTGTAGGGTGACAGAAGTTCCACCGATTTTATAGCATCTCAAATAGCTTTCGCTTCGCTTCGTTCGCTTTTGAACAAAATTACCCTACTTAATCCAGTCACCTTTGAATATACTCAAATAAATCTATACTAATATAATAAAGCTGAAGAGTTTGTTTGTTTGTTTGAACGCGCTAATATTTGGCACCGATGGTCCGATTAAAAAAAAAATGTTTTTGGTTAGTCTATTTATCGAGGAAGGCTATATCTCATCACGCTACTACTAATAGGAACGGAGCACCGATGAAGACTGTTTCAAAAACGGGGGAAAATTTTCACGCAACAGGTAATATAAGACGCAAACGAGGTTGCGTGGGTCAGCTAGTCAAGTATAAAATTCGATGAACTGGAAGCGCAAGAAAACTGCCTTGAGGTCAAGAGGACACCTAACATTAATCTTGAACGTAGTTGTAAATGTTTTCCTTCAATTATACGACCATTTATAATGTGTTAAATGAAAGTTATGAGCAATTTGTTTGGATATTGCAATTCAAGTTTCATTATGAATTCTTGTTTTGATTTTGTTCTTACATACTAAAAACGAGAAAATGAAATTACCCATGTCAAAACACTGACCGAACAAATAACCCTTCAATTTGAACATTACTCGTGTGTTATATCCACATAAACGCACTATCGACAAATTTAAATCATGACCTAACTTTTTTTTTTAAATTTAGGGGGTTATATATCCACATAAACGCACTATCGACAAATTTAAATCATGACCTAACTTTTTTTTTAAATTTAGGGGGTTACCCTAGGGCCGTCAGCCCCCCCCCCCTCTGGGAGGGGTCCGGTCGTGTTAATAACTGCAGTTCCCGGGCCCCTCTCTTCTCAGGCGCAGAGTTGGCACACCGTGTGGTTTTAGTCGGTTCGATTCCGATACACCGCCCCGCCGCAAACCCCGGCGGGTGACGGAACGAGGGGGTTTCCAGACGTTAAAAAAAAAAGGGGCCTCCCAGAAATCATGACCTACCTTACCTTATAGTCCACGGGCCCACGTAGTCACCAAGTAGTCCTCAAGTCACCATTCTGACATGTTAGAGCTCCCCAGCTCTAACATCACTCGGGAAGGTACCATTCACTTTGTATGCCACAAGTTTTTCTCAGTTTTCCATCGTATTTTCTCGAAGTATTGATTTTTAGAAACTGTTATTTATTAATTGGGGACACTCATTAAATCGACGTGTTTCGCTCCCTATCCCGCTTTTTCCGGCCACTATCAGAATTTGGTCCCATGATAAAAGTTGGGTGTCTCGTCAAAACGAAGCTGTGTATAAACTATCAGCCTGTTATTAATCACTGAAATCCCTTGTACGTGGGACTATTATAGTCGTTCCAATAGTTTATTTAACTTTTGACAGCTCTAATACTTAATCAAATAGTGATACCCTGACCCGTTACCTATTCGATTTCTTTCATCGATCGATTTTATGCATTAAGAAGTTTTAATCGATTTAACAAACTCATTATTTTATAGATAATTTCGTACTTCATATTTCTATGTGTTTCAATGTGCGACCTCCTTTGTCAAAATAAAGAAGAAATGGATTAAAAGAATGTTGTTCAAATATGACGGTTCTATGTCATGAAAAAATATATAAAAGGAACTGAATTTTCAAAATGTATTATTGTATTGTGTTGTAATTCAGTGGTTAATATTGTATTTGTTAAACTATTGATGATCTTTATTAAATCTCTCTATGTCTATTTTAAAATAATCTACAGTATTTCAATGAGTAACCTTCAATATAGTTGAGTATTTATATTCCTCCGTATTGATTTATTTGTGAATTCTCACGTTTGGTTGAGTTGAGCGTATCGTTCCTGCCTTTGTTACTGTCAAAATGCCAAAAAAGAAAGTACTCAAAGGACAAACAAGAGAGTTTGTCTTGCGACTTCGTGAATACTTTGAAAAGGAAAGCCGTAATGGTGGGCCTCTTATACCAGTGACTCAAGTTAGAGACCGTGTTGCAGCAGCATTAGGTATTAGTGCTCCAACAGTGGCAAAAATAACAAAAGAAGGCTACGGCAGCAGTGGCATGGAACAGAATAAGCTATCTACACCTAAGAAAAAACGTCCGCCTAGTAAAGTTACAGCCGTTGACAATTTTGACGCTGATGCTATTCGTCGTCATATATACGACTATTACCAAAGAAAAGAGATTCCAACATTAAAAAAACTAACACAATCTCTTCGAAATAGTGGTTTGTTCCGTGGTCAAAAATCTTCTCTGACAAAGGTATTGAAAGACATTGGAATGTTATTCCAAAAATGTGACAAACGAAAAATTTTAATGGAACGCAATGATATTGCTTTGTATAGATGCGATTTTTTAAGACAAGCAAAAAAAATAGAAGATTGGTCGAATGTTGTTTTCACAGATGAAACTTGGCTCAATGCGAATCATACGCTGTCAAAAACTTGGACTGACAACACCGTTGGCTCCACTTCTACAGTACCAATGGGAAAAGGCGAACGACTGATTATTTGTCATGCAGGAACAGTAAAAGGATTTGTGCCAGGCGCTCTATTAGCTTTTAAATCCCAGAAAACAGGAGATTATCATGAGGAGATGAATTCGAACGTGTATGAAAAGTGGTTCAGAGAAATGCTTACATCACTCGAAGAGCCATCAATAATATTTATTGATAATGCACCTTATCACTCTCGTCAAATTAATAAAATACCAACACAGGCCAACAAAAAACATGAAATTATAAACTGGCTCCGTGACAATGGCGAAGAGGTGAATGAGTCCCTACTAAAAGTAGAGTTAGTAAAGATATTAAAAACAAAGAAGCTGCCAAAACGATACGTCATAGATGAAATGGCAGCAGAGCATGGGCATACCGTCCTCAGAATTCCCCCATATCACTGCCAATATAATGCAATTGAAATGATCTGGGCACAAGTTAAAGGATATGCTGCGAGGAACAATACAACTCCTCCTTTCACCGCAAGAAAAATGCTGAATTTACTGAAAAATGCGTGTGAAAAAGTAACTCCAGAAAACTGGGCGAATGTTGTAGAAAAAACAAAGAAGGTGATAATTTCGGATTGGGATCGGGATGTTGCATTCGACAATTTATCTATCCAAGAAATGATAATCAATATTACTGAGAACTCAAGTGATGATGATTCCTGGTCATACGAAGAAGACGATTCTTTATAATTAAAATTAGTATTACAGTACCTCTTTTGGTTGTTTTATTTTTAATCCGTAAATTACCACGGCCTCACAGAAAACCGGTGTGAAATAGCGTTTGCGCTGTGTTTCACCGAGTGAGTGAGGATACCGGAGGCCCATACCCCAACCCCACCCCCCATCCTCTTTCCCATCCCCCAAAGGTCGGCAACGCACTTGTGACGCCTTTGGTGTTGCGGGTGTCCATGGGCGGCGGTAATCGCTTAACATCAGGTGATACGTCTGCTCGTTTGCCCACTATGCATTAAAAAAAAAAAAAAAAACTACGAATTTCAACATTTTGTACCTGTTCATTACAAGTAGGTACCGCAGGTAGTTTTTATTTGAACCAACTATAGTAAGTCTAAACAATAATTTTAGATTCATTTATTAGCGGCGAATACATTCGATCCCATTACTAGGTACGAGTACGATGGAACTGTTTTCATTACGCAAATTATTTATGCATTGAAACAGAGACATTTAGGGCATTTTAATGCAAAATAATAAAGCTTTTTACGTGATTTGATATAAAATATAATCACAATAATTTTATTGTATGTTTTATTAATATAATCGATAATCGATTTATTTCAAAACCGTTTTTATAGTCTGTGGTCATTAATTACGAAAGACACATCCCTAAGTAGGCGGAGCCCGCCCATAAAGTACAGTATTATCTGTAGTACATTGTATCAAAAATTATTACAAAACTTTATGTGCGTGATCTGTCAAAAGTTAAATAAAGTATTGGAACGACTATAGCTTACTTTCTTACAGACATTTAAATACAATTAGGTCCACATTCGTATATATGCATTTCCATGGTAACGAATTTGTTATCTGCCATTTAATTACACAGAGAATTATCTGGTGCAATATCTAGTTATAGGTAATTCCAACGAGCAAGGATGCCGAATATGTTGTAGTTTTACATTTATCTACAAAAAAATGGTAGGTAAAAAATGCATAAATCACCGACCAGTATTGACGTAGCTTGCTCAATATTACAATGTCCTATTTACAATGTCCTAGGTGCGGCACTATAAGGGAGATAAATTTTTGTTGTTTTTCAAACGATTAATCGGCAAAGTGGGTCATTATTCAAATTATTTGATAGTATTGGCTTTTTATTTAATTCTAATATTTGAACCACGATAAAAAATATATTAAAAATTAATTTGATACTCGTACAAAACAGTATTTTAAAATTTCTGTGGTAAAAAAGGCGCATTAACGTGGAACGACAGCCGTTGCACCCTATATTCGTTCGATACCATTATATGGCCCAATTAAATAAAATTAGAAGATCATACCGTTACATAAATGAAAAATATCACTGAACTAAAATTTTTACTTATTCATATCATTTTTATTTATTAATAATCAAGATCTACCCCCCTAGCCATGTTGCCATTCTTCAAACGAAAACGATAATAGATGTGAATGACATATCTCACTGCTAAAGTGGTCAGTACAAAATGTACGCTAATAATATAAAAGAATAGAGTCAGCAATGTAGAAAGAGATTCGACGCGAAATACTTGCACCTTGGCTAAAGGGCTGATGTTCTAGATTCTTTGTCTTCCTAAGGACATTAAAACATTATTTTTAATTACCTTAGCAGAATGCATAGCTATACATATATCTAGGTAATTAGATACATACCGGCAATGGTTAACTTTTATTATATTTGCCCCTACTTACGTGCATTTATTATTATTTATTGATATTATCGTATAGTTAGGTATTCGCAAGTTCTGTTTCTAAGGTCACCTTTAGCTTAGATAGTAGCTTAGTAGTATTAGACTGTCACTGAGCTATAAATTTAAAGAAATTGGTATCATGACAGTTGCTTGAGATACGATACGAAAACTAAAATGGCGGGCGTGATTGTATTGTAATTTATCTAGGTATATAGTATTATTATTTCCTTATCCTATAGTTATTGCACGGTTCAAGACTATCCAGTCGACACCTTGTTATGAATATCAGTAAGCTAAATGATATCGACCTTTCCAAAAAAAGCGGAATCTCTCAAATGTTTCATTACGGCTCTCATGCATAAACATCAGTCACGGCGCCGACGCGACGTCACGTTCAGTGGGGTGAACATTTGAATAGGTCTGTATTTGCTTTGCTATTAAACATTCAGATTTGACTTAGGGTGCATTTGCTTAAATACCTAAATAGGTGCAATATTTAGATGTACAACTCGTCGGATGACTTTATGTAAACTAGAGAGTTAATATTTCACTGAACAGAGAAACAACAAAAAAGAATGAGAATACGAAAGCAACAATAATACACGTGCGTCGGCGCTTGCGTTGGCAACGTTTAGATAGGCAAAGGCGGGGCAATAAGTGAAGCGAGAGGTGAAGCGCATTCCAGCCTGGTGCGCAGATATTTCCGACGGATAATAACCACATATTACAATAGGGTTTATTCCTCATCTTCCAGTTGTAACGAGCCTTTAGCAAGCTTTTACCAACCAGCAGTTTCCAATAGAAAAGAAATGCAGCTAAATGATAAGATAAACAATACAGTTACACAGTTACTTAGGTGTCGCTGTGAAGTGAAAGTAAAGTTGCTGAAGAAAGGTAAAAGGATATACTTTAATTATGATAAACCATTAAACGCTTTTTTAAAAGTAAGACTGATCCGAAAATGCCTTATCCTACTAATATTATAAACGCGAAAGTTTGTAAGTATGGATGGATGGATGGATGTATGTTTGTTACTCTTTCACGCAAAAACTACTGAATAGATTTTGATGAAACTTAAGAATAATATAGCTTTTACATAAAAAAACAATAAGCTACAATTTATAGAGATACTAGCTTTGCCTCGCGGCGTTGCCAGCGGTTATTGTCGTACCGCGGGTAGCACCGCGGGTAGCACCACGGGGTTCAGATAGTTAGTTCATAAGGTTAATTTTCTAATTTTATTTCTAACGTTATTTTTTGTACAGAATTAGCTAAACCTTGTTATCTTTCAAATTAATTGAGTTATTTTATTCATGTCGAGTCATGAAAAGTTAAATTTTATTTAGTTTTGATGATTACAGTAAATCTCTGCATTAAATAATTTAGGTAAGAAAATACCACTGTGTTACTAAGGTTACTTTTTATGGAATTGGTGGCAAACGAGCAGACGTATCGCCTGATGGTAAGCGACTACCGCCGTCCATGGACACACAGACACAGGTGCGTTGCCGGCCTTTGGGGGATGTGGAGAGGGATGGGGGCAGAGGTTGGGATATGGGCCTCCGGTATCTTCACTAACTCGGTAAAGCAGCAACAGCGCTAACGCTATTTCATACTGGTTTTCTGTGAGGCCGTGGTGTCACTCCGGTCGAGCCGGCCCATGCATGCTGAAGCGTGGCTCTCCCACGGTAAATACTTATATAAGTAAATTACTTCTGTGTCCCTCTGATTTATTATAGTAATTTCAGTAATATATATTTAAAAAAATGCCTTAACTTCATACGTACGTAATATCTACCAAAAGTCAATTTTTCAATTTTTCAATTTTATTTTTTTATAGACAACTCCCGCATTAGGAATATACATCCTGTGTCGCGGGGGACTTTACAAACATACATGTAACGGACACAAAGAATACCCAGACTCAGGACAACATTTTGTGGATCACACAAAGTGATGTCCCACGTGGGATTTGAACCCACGGCACTTGGCGCAGTAGCAAGCGGCGTAGTGACCGCTTGAACCACTAGGCCAACCGTGCAGTCAATTGTACATTTCAAAAAAAAATAACACTGTTGTTTAATATTTCGACACTGGTGTATCTTTGCCACAAATACAGTTAATTCAAATTAGTTAACTCATTAAAACTGTCACTGCAAACATTAAGTAACTATATTTTAACAAAACTATAATGAATCTATATCTGCATAAAAAACAGTTTATTATTTTATAAATAAAAAAAAAAAAAAACGCTCAGATTGGGCATAAGACGTATTCTGGCCCACCTAAACATTAAAAAATCGAGTAGGTACATGCATAAAAATATATGTTTATACAGCCAAATATAATTTTGAAACGTATCCAATCGAAAAGCATGAAATAAATAATATGTTGATATAACCCTATAAAATAAAATAAATATACATCTAGGTACGAATATTTCTCACCAAAACACGTCCAATGTTTTATTTATGAAAAAATATTCGCAAATGTTTGATGGCGCAGTAGAAAACACATTAAAATTGTAGATATTTAAATTATTGTAATATATAAAACAAATAAGTAGGTTCTTAAATACCAGACACCTCGTACATTTAATATCGGTAGTTGTTGACCTCACCAGACATTATGATAAAAATACCTACATTTTTTGTTATTTACAATTTTGAACAACAATCGAGAAATATTCTAATAAATTTTAGTCTCATTCACTCGTAAAAACATTTGTCGCAATAGCTATATGTCTCATAGTCTCATGTATAAAACATCGATGAATATTAGATACCTGTGATGACACCTTTTATTTTAAGTTTTTCAATTACGTTTTATAGATATTTTACCTGTCTATGTTAAGAATGCAGTAGCCCTTAGTGAATCCTACTACTATTATAAAGGCGAAAGTTTGTAAGTATGGATGTATGTATGTATGTATGGATGTTTGTTACTCTTTCACGTAAAAACTACTGAATGGATTTGAATGAAACTTTACCACAATATAGCTTATACATCAGAATAACACATAGGCTACTATTTATAAAGATATAGCTTCGCCTCGCGGCGTTGCCCGCAGTTATCATCGTACCGCGGGTAGCACCGCGGGGTTCAGCTAGTATTTCATAAAGTAAATCAAGAATATTGCCTATTATTTTCCCTTTTTACCGTAAACCTACCGACTTTTAATTCCAATCAGGATTACCAATTTAAACACACTGACATTAAAAAAAAAATGAAATTTGGAAATTAATAAAAATTCAAAAACATACTTAGGTGTAAGGTAGGTATAAATAATATATACAATCATTAGAATAATTTTAAACATTGGAAAATATTCATAGATAGTATTGTATTTATATTTATAGCAAAAGCATTAAATGGTATATTATTAAATATAGCTTTTAAATTACGATATTATATTTTTAACATATTTTAGCTTGGCAAAAATCAATTCGCACATATAATTATTATTTTATAAGATATACGGCGCTAAGCATATGAAAATCTAAACTTACCTTTTTTTATTCTTGGTCCCAGTCATGGTGTTTTTTTAATTAGACCTCAACGTTGTCAGACGAGTCCTCTCAAAAGCAGCTTTGATTAAAGGTACACATGAAGATACATTATATTTTAACAAATGTAGTAAATTGATACACCGTTATCTACTACAATTTATAACACACTGCCGAATTATGTATTCGTATAATATTTTAAATAAACAAAATAATAAGTGTCAAGCCTAAGCTTCAAATTCACATTAATTAAATTTGATATGACTTTTAAAAATATTTTATATTATCAGCGGTTCGCACAAGGAGCGTTAGAACACTGTTCTTCTACACGGGGTTTTGTTTCTGGTTGGTGCAACGGGCGTAGGTTTACGTACGCGTTATTATGTGACTAAATTAAAAGTAAGTTGACGTAACGTAATGATACGCTTATGCATCTTCGATTTAATTTAGTTGGTTAACATTGAACGTTGCAAAAATAGAACGCGACCTGTTTTTTCCTAAATTTACTATATATGTAGTACATCACAACTTCGTAGGTTTATCTAATGATATGTTGTCATTAAATGTTTAATGAAAGTGATTAGCGATTACAAATTACAACAAGTGTCCGTTTGACTCGTTGCATTTTTGAATAACTGCATATTAGGTTGCGGTTTGATAGCAAAGTATAAGAACATATTATATTTTCATTTATTTTTTCATAATAATAAATTTATTGTTCTTTATTTATAAATCTACTATTATACTTTATATTCTTTCTATATCTATATATGTAGTTCGAGGAATATTTTAGAAAATTTACTTAAAAATTTCTTCAGATAAATCAAAATATTTTTATTTTTTTTTGTCGTACAGTGTATTTGCTTAATACAGTATCTGTCATATATTATAACGATAATTATTGATTGCCCGTGAAAATAATTGTATTATTATGTCTATTTTTATCTGAAAATATGTAGACCTGCACATATTTATTTATATCAAGTACAAAAAGAGATTCACATAAATATTCATACACAGTATAATTGTCGCATGGCTTTAAACATTCATTATAATTTATCTGATAGAAACAAACATCCTGACATTCAACAAACATTATCGTTTTAAACGTATTAAGTATTTGTTGTTAGTTTTTGTTATTTGTCAGTTTAAAAAAGAACAATTAACAACATTTAAATAGATAAGCACTACATATTATAGGTTTAAAGGAGGTACACCTAAATCCAAAAAGAAGTTGCGTCAACACATATTGTAGTAGCTACCTCAAATTGAAAAAAAAACTGTATATTCATTCAGTTGCGCTCACATACGCACATGTATCTATTAAAAATTGCTATTTCACATAGGGCATTTAAAAGTAGTGTGTAAAATAAGAGGATAGCGCCGCCGCCACACGTAAGGCTTTTTCTCAAAGAAAAATCAAACGAGCCGCCTGCGGTGTACACCCCCAAGTAAAATATGATTTGTCAGTTTACGCCAAAGTAGTGAAATGTGAATGGTTGTGTTTGTTGACTCTTCTAACGTGTAAACTGAAAATGTTTTATTAAGGATAGGAAGGTGAGATGTCTCTATTTTTTATGTAATTTGTATTCACTACCTAGGCAAGCACCTAACTTGTATGAATCGCGTGCGGGTGTACCTACACAATTCGAACGAATCGACTAAATAATCCTGTTATCTATATTAATCTATACCTACTATAATATTATAAAGCTGACGGGTTTATTTTTTATTTGTATGTGAATTTAGTTGGTTAAATAAAATAAATAAATATGCCGGACATTTAACACACAACGCCATCTAGTACCAAGCTAAGCAGAGCTTGTGTTATGGGTACTAGACAACTGATATAAATACTTATTTACTTTTTTTGTAAATACATACATATTATACATAGAAAACACCCAAACTCCGAAACAAATATTTGCAGATCATACAAACATTTGGTCCGACCCGGGAATCGAACCCGAGACCTCAAGCTTAGCAGTCGCATACGCTACAACTACGCCACCGAGGCAGTCTCAGGAATGCAATAATCTCAGGAACTACTGGTTCGAATTTAAAAATCAGTGTTAGATAGTCCTGTTAACGAGGAAGGCTATAGGCTACATATAATCGCACTAAGAACAATGAAAATTGCTGCGAAAGCGGGAGATAAATATTATATATTCCTCTTGAGAGATTCTTATGCGTGCGATGCTTAACAAGTTGAAGTTTCATAAAGATAATATGTGAAAGACTTGTTCCCCTTTAAAGGTCCTAAAAAAGGGCGACATATTTTTATCATTTCAAGTTGACACACTTTAACCTTTTAATAGTAAATAAGTTTATTCACGCTGTATCACGCTACGGGTAACAGGAGACGCAGATGTAGTTACGTAGGTCGGCTCAGCTAGTAGGAAATATACTAATCGATTGGATTCCAGTGGATCTGGAAAAAGGCTTAGGAAAATTATAATCGTTAGTTTATTTTTTTTGTCATTATTATATAGCGGGCAAACGAGTAGACGTATCGCCTGATGGTAAGCGATTACCTCCGCCCATGGACGCAACACCAGAGGCGTTACAAGTGCGTTGCCGGCCTTTTAACGATTTATTATGCATACTTATATTAATTATACAGTAAAAAGTGCATTTTATAAGAGACTAGCTGAGCCTCGCAACCTCGTTTACGTCTACTATTGCCTGTAACGTGATAATTTTCCCCCGTTTTTTAAACATTCTTCATTGGGGCTCCACTCCTATTGGTCTTAGCGTGATGATATATAGCCTATAGCGTTCCTAGATAAATGGAAAATCTATGCAACAATGAAAGAATTTTTCAAATCGGACATTTCCTGAGATTAGCGCGTTCAAAGAAACAAACTCTTCAGCTTTATAATATTAGTGTAGACGTGTCTAACAAATACGAGTAATTTCATTGAGTCGGTTTTAGAGAACACAAATCCAATGTGCGTATACAATAGTACAAAATTTATCAATCTTAGTTAATGAATTGCTCCTCACGTTTTAAGGTTAAAGTATTCGCCAAGTTATCTATCATTAAGTCGATAATAAGAAACATAACATTATTTCATCTAAAGACATAAATTTGAGTGCATTGCGCCATTTGTTTCTGATAAATCTACATGGAATGCCTGCTAAACGATAATGGACGTGCATTATCAATTATTGAATAATTAAACAATGTATATTGCTTAATCGTCATTTTCATTAAGTGATGTAATTATTACCTATTAACTTATCCCGATATTTTGTTTCTTAAAAATATTTAATTGTTGCTCTTATCGTTAAAATTAATGAAAAAATGTTAATGTATTTTTTTTTATTGAATAATACGCAAACGAGTAGACGCATCACCTGATGGTAAGCGATTACCGCCGCCCATGGACACCTGCAACACCAAAAGCGTCACAAGTGCGTTGCCGACCTTAGGGGGATGGGGAGAGGGAATGGGGGGAAGGGTTGAAATGCAACTCTAGTATATTCTCGTTAAAGAAAAAGACTCATCGGGTTAAAGATGTTTTCAGGGTGGAGTGAATATTGAAACAATTTGTTGTTCTCACACGTCCATCACTGTAACTCCTCAATTTTATTTAGTGTGCTGACAATCGAAATACAGGCTTTTCCTAGTTTGTTTGCAGATACCAAATTCAATTGATCTGTAAAATATTGCCAATTGTTTTGTAATATAGTTACTACTTATTTCCCTGTTTTTAAATAAACAATTAATATATTGGAAAATCGTCCCAGACATCACCTGAAATCTATTCAACGTTATGGTTAAATTACTACGTTCATTTTAGTTTAAGATACTTAAACATTTTGAAAATTAGTCATAATTATACACTAATAATTTATTGATTCACTTTTTCTTACAAACAGCTGAACTGGTAAGGTATAAACTTACACATAACCAATTACGTATAACATCTAAAGAAAATAACCACACGAAACGTCTTTGTGAACATGACTTTATTTATTGAAGTGAAAACTTCTTTAGCGGCGGTGTGTACTTTTTTGGAATGGGTAAAAATGTATAAACTCGCGTCAGGTCACGTGACCATAAACTCGCGTCAGGGTCACGTGTCCTGATCGAAAAAATTCGTAAGACGGATGTTTATTGTTAACAGCGCCATCTATTCTACTTACACAAAACCTTTTGTAAATCAAAATGATTGTTTACAACTTTTTGGAAAACAGCGACATCTATTGGAGTATCAAAGCTTTACTGCCATTTACTACTTACAATCATAATAATTGGTACTTTATTGAAGTGAAAACTTCTTTAGCGGCGCTGTGTACTTTAAAGTATAGTGTAACTAATAATGTAAAATAATAAAATAACTAATAATGTATACTTATAGTGTAACTTTCTATTGGCAAATGACTTTTAAAAATCTGTTTAGTGGTTTAGGGCCTTAAAATATAGGAAAAAACGAAATAAACTAATATTCATAATATTATTAAGAATTTTGACTTGGCTAGTCATGAAAATATATAATTAAATATTTCATGATCTATTTACAAAATATATTCTGTGAAAAAATTACAATCACTCTCTTTTTATTGCACACTATTAAAAAAGCATAGGTGTTCATTTCAGGTAAGTTAAAACAACCGTTTGTTTATAGTTATGAGTTTTCACTTCTGTCGGCAGTGCTTATGACTGCTTTGTGTTTTTTTTTTAGATATAGACTATTTTGTTAACGGAAATAGAAATAAAAACTGTTCTGTACCAGAATACATTATACAAGCCCTTTCCCACAGTACGTTTAATATATAAGATTCTTGCCCCATAAAAGTAATCAAATGTGATGATATATGGCCAATATCTTGCCAGAATTATGTTATCAAATGCCAAAAAGAGTTTTATATTCGCTTGGAAGTTCCAGCTCCAGGGATAAGGGAGTTCAAAGAAAAACAAGTTATTTTGCAGTTCGTGTTTGGGAATAAAATATTTTTAATCCTCGACGAACATTTATGGGTTTCGCTTAAAATATAGCTTTAAGCTATATTCTCGCCACGGTCAAGTATTCAAGAATTTTCACCGAAATGGTTAATAAAACCAATAGGTACAGGTGAATTTATGTCATTTCATTCCGTGATCTCAATTGAATCTAAACATTGATTATTATTATTATATTAAACATTGACTGTATCCCCAATAACTAATATAGACTACGGACTTGTGTCGAAAGTTGATGGGTGCTGTGAACCAGGAGACCCTTTTAGAAAGATATAGGAGCATAAAACAGTAACTTTCAGCACTAAACCGTCATTTGTAAGATGTCCAACTGAGTACCGGTGAAGGGGAGAGGGTACTAACCCTCGATTTTTCTCCCGTGTCACATGATTTTTTTACGGCGTTGCGGAGTAATGGATTATAAGAGGTATTAAAATTGTATACAGTTTTTCCCTGCTACATCATCCTAACTAATTTCACTTTCGGCGTCCGGCCAGTTTTCCTGAAAAAGCGGGACATTACAATTTTAATTCAAAAATCGGGACGTCCCGCCAAAACCCGGACGTCTGGCAACGCTGATTAGCGAACTTAATGCCAAAGGCATTCACCAGTCAAGTTTTCTATTGTAGACCATTGTGTTATTTATTTTAATGATACTATCAATCATATAATCTATAATAATATTATAAGGCAGAAAAGTTTGTTTGTTTGGTAGAACACGCTAACCTCAGAAAGTAATGGTCCGATTAAAAAAAACGATGTTAGATAGCCTGGACAGCTCATTTATTAAGAAAGGCAAAATGTTATATATGATATCGCGTCTGACCAATGTGAGCATAGTATCAATGAAAAATGTTGCAATAAGGAGGGAAAATTATTCCTTTTAAAAACTTCTGTTGCGTGTTGAAGTTTTGCAAAAATAATGTATTAAAGATTGATTCCCTTTGAAATTTTATAAAAAATAGTAGGTAGTATATAGTAAAAACGACAGAATAATACCTTTTGCTTTAAAAAATTGTAAGTTTGTAGAATAAATTTGTATATTTTGACGGGTTTATTAGAATAGTGATTGTTGTTCCGCGTCTGGATGTGATTGATAGGCGTTTCATGTATGTTTAAAAAGTACCACGCGCCACAGATTGTATTCCTTATGCGTCACTTGTGTTTAAAAACACAATAAAATAAAACACAATTACAATATAAAGTATTTACAAATTTATAAGCATGTTTATCAGCTGTTTGGTTGTCAGAGTACAATCTCTGCCTCGTTTAGGATCAGACAGCCTAGTAGTCCAGGAATGTCAAATGAAGGTAAGAATCTCGGAATGAGAGATAGTCAGCTCTAAATTTGTATAGATCGTTATTTTGACAGTCTAAAACTTGTCTTAAAAGGTATCAATCGTAGGGTCTCCGCGTCTACAGATATTCTAAGGTCAAAGGTCGAAATAACGATTTGTATGCTAATAAATACTTAGAGGATCAATTTTTTTACAACTTTTGGTAAACATTTTTTTTTATCTTGAACCATTTTCGAGATAGAGGGCAAAGCGAGCGCAGTGTTTAACTATTTAGAGTATCATTTGAGGTCAACCTGTAGTGCGGATAAATCGAAATAATTTGCTTTCATTTTAACTATTATAATCCTACTAATATTATAAACGCGAAAGTTTGTAAGTATGGATGTATGTATGTATGGATGTTTGTTACTCTTTCACGTAAAAACTACTGAATGGATTTGAATGAAACTTTACCACAATATAGCTTATACATCAGAATAACACATAGGCTACTATTTATAAAGATATAGCTTCGCCTCGCGGCGTTGCCCGCAGTTATCATCGTACCGCGGGTAGCACCGCGGGGTTCAGCTAGTACCTTATAATTAATTTTTCATTACAAGTTCATTTATTAATACTTACCTAGTCGTGTAATTATAAAGTTATTAAGGAAAATATTTTAATTACAGTTTAAGTGGAAAATAAGTACATCTATTCTAATCGTTTAACGTCGTTAAACGTAACGTGTGCGGTTTAAATCCGTGCGAGTCCAGAGAGATTTCAGTACAAAAAAAAGTGTGACTAGGTACATTATGAATACGAGTTTATCTACCTACATGAGTAAAAGTATTCTTATGGAACATAACAAGGGATAATAATATGTATTAACCATGGTAGAGACACGCTTCGGCATGAATGGGCCGGCTCGACCGGAGTGATACCACGGCCTCACAGAAAACCTGTGTGAAATCCTCCAAAGGCCGGCAACGTACTTGTGACGCCTCTGGTGTTACGGGTGTCCATGGGCGACGGTAATCGCTTACCATCAGGCTTAACGTTTGCTATTTATAAGGGCACCTATTCCATAAAAAAAATATTATTTTAAGATATCAGTTATTGGTGCATAATGATTAAATCAGAATAAATCCTTACCAATATTATAAATTCGAAAGTATCTCTGATCTCTCTATCATTGACATGGAGTACTTGACTAAATGCTTATATCTAGCTATAGCCCGAATAAATTTCCAAAAAGAATTATAGACTTTATACTAAATATATACATATTGCATACATATTTAGTATTAAGAGTATATATATCCTATAAATGCTGTTTTTTATTATAAAGGAGTAGCCTAACAGTTTCGATGGTCTTTGTTTCATATTGTTCAATATAATATAGATTTTAAACTAACTTTACAATAAAAACATTTTTCATTATATACGTGTAAGTCATATCTATAATACTACAAACTCTATGGGTGGTAGGTACGAGTATTACTACGCTGCCATTAATTCTAAAGAAGCAAGTTTTCCATTAACTTACATTTCTGGGTGTTAATCAATCAATTAATAATATTATTCACTTATTTATTACACCGTTTATGACCCTTCACCGTTAATCGAATGTGAAAATTATCAGTTTTAACTAAGTTACGGCTCGTACAGAATGTCTCTTGCCACAATGATAATCGCGCAATTGTTACGGGTAGTAGGAAGCCAAAAAAGTCAAGTCGTACAATAATATTTTTATAGAATTTCGATATTACCAAGTACTTGGGTTGTGGAGGTCTAATGGCGCGTTGCATAAAAACCTATAGTTCAGTAGTATTATAGCAGTCTTAAAGACGAGCCCAACCAAACTTAAGAAAATGACTCGGAAGTATGAAATTGCTACTTCTTTATTTTACCTTGTAAATCATTTATTTGAAAATATCAACATCAAACATTAGAATGTCGTTGAGGCGAACCCGTAAGATTTTCCCCTACCAAAAAGTGCTCAACGCGTCTAAACAATTTTTCACTTCAATAATTATGTCATGATAAAATGGAATCGTTATTCTTGTCGCACAAATTCTACGAGTATTATTACGAGATTTCTATTATTTTTTACTACAGAAAATTAAAGCATGCTTTAAATATCTTCTTGATGTGCATTAACTGAATCTCTCTAATCAAACCTGTTTTATTACTTATTTTCTCTCACCATAACCCATAATTATTTTTTATGAAATATATAGGTACTCCAAAACGATTTTTATTCTCCTTCTTGTCAAAAATGTTTGTTGTTTTTGCGATATAAATTATAGTAATAAAGTATAAGAATTTAAAGATCCTTTTATTGCGGTCACATAATTGATTACATTTTGCTTTTTATAGCATACAGGATTTGTCGTATAAGCTTTTAACAAACGAGTTTTAGAACTTTTAAAGCATTATAATATGTATGAAATGACTTGCAATATCTGACTGCTTATCAACGCAAAGGCTAAGCCGGTCGCGCTTCAGGCTCTGGACTCTAGAGGGTAACTAGAAATAAGGGCAACTGATGCTATTTAAATTTTTAGTATTCAATAAGAAAGAGTGAAATATGGGATGAATAGAAGTTCGTCTTTATTAAAATTACCATCATAAAATACAATCTCAAATTTTAATACTGATTCCAAGTTGTAAGCATTTAGTAGTGCATTTAACTACTATTCTCCGAAATAATAGATAGTATCTGAGTATGGATACAATATAAGACAATTAACAGACTAACCTTGTTATTTGTGAACCGCCTGCTTGAGAAATCTATACTAATATTTAAAGCTGAAGAGTTTGTTTGTTTGAACGCGCTAATCTCAGGAACCGCGGGTCCGCTTTGAAAATTCATTTAAGTGTTGGATATTCCATTTACCGAGGAAGGCTACAGGCTTTATATCATCACGCTAATACTAATAGGAGCGGAGCACCAATGAACAATGTTTCAAAAACGGGGAAAAATTTTCACGCTACGGGCAATAGAAGACGCAGTTGCGTGGGTCAGCTAATAGATATATATATATATATATATAGTTAATTATGTGAAGTATTTCTTGGCATGTGTTATTTGCCCTTACCATAGACTACAATCAGTTATAGTTGTAAAACATTTTTTTGAAATAAACAAGGTTTATATAAGCTATATTATTTATTTATATTTATAAACTCATTATATAAGCATGTTAAATCTAATTTACGCTTCAGTTAACACAATATCCCATAATACTTGAAGAATGAATTGGAACAATTGCGATATCCATAACGAAATAGATTTAATCTGGCAATTAAGCTATTACACAGTTATTACAGTATGAAAATTTTATTTTTATAAATGTCTAAATTTGTAAGATTGTACGAAAGGATTATTATATATACATTTTGTACTGCTAGACCTATATTTATCTATCTCTTCTTGAATTTAGCACATTGAGTGTGGTAGTAGTACCTATGTCATAAAATATGTTCTTCCTTAAGAATCAAAGTATCTACATGTCAGTGATAGGGAGATCAGAGATACTTTCGAATTTATAATATTGACATGGATTTATTCTGAACAAGCTTAACCCCGCGGTGCTACGCGGTACGACAATAACCGCAGGCAACGCCGCGAGGCGAAGCTATATCTTTACAAATTGTAGCCTATGTGTTATTCTGATGTATAAACTATGTTATTGTAAAGTTTCATCAAATACATTCAGTAGTTTTTGCGTGAAAGAGTAACAAACATCCATCCATACATACTTACAAACTTTAGCGTTTATAATATTAGTAGGTTTTTTTTTATGGAACAAGTGGCAAACGAGCATACCGCCGCCCATGGACACCCGCAACACCAGAGGCGTCACAAGTGCGTTGCCGGCCTTTGGAAGATAGCAGGGGATGGGGGAGGGGATGTGGTATGGGCCTCCGGTAACCTCACTCACTCGGTGAAACACAGTACGAACGCTATTGCGCAACGGTTTTCTGTGAGGCCGTGGTATCACTCCGGTCGAGCCGGCCCATTCCAACTCACGGATTAATCATTATGTGCCAATAACTGATATTTTAAAATAAAAACTTGAGAGGTGTCAAGGGACACCCGGATGGAACGAAGTTCGAAATAGAAAGACGATACAAATATTATATTTACTTCAATATTTTACGTAATTTCTAGTTTTATGATATATGTGTACACAGTAATATTAATAATAATAATAGTGATAATGATGATAATGGTGAAAATGATGAAGATGATGAAAATGATGAAAATGATGAAAGTGATGAAGATGATGAATTGATGAAAATTATGAAAATGATGAAAATGATGAAAGTGATGAAGATGATGAAAATGATGAAAATGATGAAAGTGATGAAAATGATGAAAATGATGAAAATGATGAAAATGATGAAAATGATGAAGATGATGAAAATGGTGAAAATGATGAAAGTGATGAAAATGATGAAGATGATGAAAATGATGAAAATGATGAAAGTGATGAAGATGATGAATTGATGAAAATGATGAAAATGATGAAAATGATGAAGATGATGAAAATGATGAAAATGATGAAAGTGATGAAAATGATGAAAATGATGAAAACGATGATGATGAAAATGTTGAAAGTGATGAAAATGATGAATTGATGAAAATGATGAAATGATGATTATGATAATAGTGATGATAATGATGATAATGATGATATGTATATATAAAAGTTCGAAATCTTATCTATTATATATATATATATATATATATAGTATATATATATATATATATATATATATATATATATATAGTATATATATATATAGATATATATATATATAGATATATATATATAGTATCTGGCTTGCTTCAAGCAATGAAAAATAAACTAATAACAAATAAAAATTAAAATAGCAAAAAGTGTCGTGACAACAAATTATGTCGCGACAATTTCCGTCTAGCCCCCTTCGTTTTCGTTCATATCGCGCGATAAGGAACTTCGTTCCAATAATAGATGTTATTATCCCTTGACATGTTCCATATGAATATTAACTCAAGTAGGTAGATAAACTCGTTTTCGTAATGTACCTAGTCACACCTGTAAATTTCAAGTTATAGTACTCATATGATATCACGCAATTATTTAAAACTTCGAGGTGGTTTTTATTCATGTGAATGAACTTTGCTTACACCATTAATGTTGTATATAAACGATTCTTTTTCAATTCCTACCAAAACTATCCATGAATTAGTCTATTTACGCTTTGACCAAGTTTGAAATTATTTTAATGCATATTTGCTAGTATACAATAAAGATTATTATATTTTATTGTATTCTATACTACAACTGTTTGTTAGTAAATAAGATACTAAATATAGTAAGATCCCAGGGCCACCAGACGTCACGTATTTTCTGACGAACGAAATGTGGCTGATTGCGTAGTGTTAGTATGTACTAAGAACGCATGCCTACCTGCTAACTTGCTTAGACAGCCAATTTTTAGGTAACAGGTAATCAAGGTACATAAAAACATTACGTACCTCACGTAAATTCTGAAAGCTGATTTTTACGTATATTTTAGGCAATATCCTTAAAGATAAGTCGCCAATACTCCCAGACACTTTCCGTCGGCCGATTTGCTTTGCAGACGCTTTCAAGCTCCCAAAATAATGACGTAACTTCACGTAAATTCTGATGCTCCATTTTTATATATGTCTACCAGACAACTATTTTAAAACCTCTTTCAAAAAGACAGACCGATCCAAGGGGCCAATCATCCCCCAAATTCAATTTTAATATCTCCGTGGGTAAGAGCGCGAGGGCATTATCCACGCGCATTAGACTGAGTCAGACATGTATTAGGATAGTTATATACTATCCCTCCCTCCGAGGCTCCCTCCCTCCCTCTATCTATCTATAAAAATCTCCATCAATGTATTTATAACATTTACATTTGTTACTTTTACACGGCTAGACTACTAAATCGATTTAAGAAAAGTATAACCTGCTTTTCCACGCTATAACCGATATACACGCGCGGAGCCACGGAAAAAGCTAGTATAAAGAATGATAAATCTACTATAGACAATAGTTGCGAAATTTAAATACGTGATAGCTGTAATATAAAATTAGAATGCAAACATGAAGTGATTGCTATCGATCACGTTGTTATCGATTAGTTTGTCACAGATTCTAGACTGAGAATCGTCTCCACACACACGCCTTATTGATTTGTTTTTGATGGAATATTGGAAAGTCAATATTTCATTCTTATAATAAGGTGGCTCAAGTAACTTTCATAAAAGGTAACATTAAAGAATGTTGATGATGATAATGATGAATATAAATAGAAGAAGACATTGTATAAATATAAGTAAACAAAAAAAAACTGTTTTTCAAATTATTTATTTATTGACTTTCTCTCATACTATGAAAATATAAACAGACAAGAACACAGATAAATAAAAACTTACAATTGTAATTATATTAGGTTATGATGCAAATAAATAATGGAAAATTATTAGAACATCGCACAATTACCCTTAGGTATATAATTTAAATTGTGCGTATCAGATCAATTTCAGATTATTCTCACAGAACATTTGCTGAAGCTTTTGCTTTCATGGATTATATGAATACTAATTTATAGAAGTTTGAAGATGGCAATTTTATTATGTAATTTTTTTATGAACAGAGTATAATTGACAACATCACTTTGCATTTTTAATAATAATAGTTGGTACTTCACCCATTGATCAATTTATAAGTTAAGACTTTTTTTTATTTATTTCGCCTCTAATTCTTTAATACTACTAAGGAACTGTTTATTTCTGTTACCGTTGCTAAACGAAGGCCTAGGAGCCCAAGAAGTGCCATCTATCCCGGTCTTGGACAGTCCACCAATTTCCCTCATGGACCGCAACCAAAGAAAGTAAAATGTATATAAAATCGTTCCTTAAAGAACCATCGACATAGCCCACAGGATAAGCAAGCTGAAGTGGCAGTGAGCTAGCCATATTAGCCGCAAATGATAACCGTTCGGGTAAACGAATACTTGAGAGGTGAGGCGTGCAATTGGAGAGGCATATGTCCAGCAGTGGATTGCGATAGGCTGATGATGATGATAAAATCATTCGCCAGAAAAAGTTACATCACAAACATCATTTACGAGATAAGACAGTAAATATATCAGTTGGTACTTTCCAAAAGGGTATACCCACAGAGAAGGGAAACCAGACATGTGCAAGTACGTTTGTACTTGTGTAAGTCCTGTTCCTGTTCCAAAAATCCTGTTAATTTCATTCTCAACATATCTAAAAGTTAGTAGACTAATTTTTTTTGCTATGTATGGTACCTTTGTTGGTACATTTCTAATAAAAATATATCTTGAGAGCAAAACAGTAACACATATTACGGATAAAGAAGTACTATATAGTAACAAACAAATCCAAAATACGTTAATGAACATATTTTTTAACGTAACGAAGGAAACTATCCATTTCTAGTAACTTAATCAACGATATCAATTGTTGTAGTAATTTTGCATTTGATATTTCACGAGTAATATCACTTAGTGTTTGTAACTTAAGTGACATTCTGACCTCTGCACATTCGCCAGTACTGCCCTCGTTGACGTAACAATTCGATATGTGTACCTTGTTCAATAATTTTACCTATAACAATAAAAACAAACATTAATAAGATAAGAAATAGTATAAATATTTTCAGTGTTTCATTATTTTGATCATTCTGAAAGATTTTTTTATAGTTTACAATTGTTTTTTAAACCAAGGATTATGTTTAGAGGTTTATTTTAAGAGAAAATTAGTGAAAAAGAAGACTTACCTTTATCCACAACGCAAATTAGATCAGCATCTTTAATCGTAGAGAGACGGTGAGCAATGGTGATACATGTTCGACCTTTAGCTGCTTTTTCCAATGCTTCGGAAACAGTCTGAAAATGATGATTTATTAATTAGAAATTTCGTTAAAACAATATAATTGTAACTGTATATATATAAATAAATAAAATAAAATGTACACTTTATTATACGTATTCGACTTTTACACATACTTTTTGTTGTATAGCGTTCATCGAGTTGTGAAATTAATGGTGAAACAGAATGAAAAGCTCGGACCCGAGGAACCTCGTTTACTGATATTCTACGCACACAGACGGGTAATGTAACGTAACACGCTAATTCGCATCACCATCCACACCATCTGCAGTCTGTGGTGATATCCTTGAAAATCGAGCTTAAGAACTCAGTGACCCTGAAAACCTAGAGACTGAGCTCACTTCAGGAGGTGCATAAACGAAATAGATATCGATGCACCTCAAGCAGCTTTAGTGTGGGGATGGCACTTTCCAGGGTAGACCGAGCACCAGGAAAGTCGTCAACTCAACAAATCGAATATCGCAGAGAACTTACTGGAGTCAGGACCAAACCACTGGATCGAACTTCACAAACCACAGGTCTTCTCTACAGAATGCAACTAATTTTGAAGACTAGTATGTGAAGTGATTGAAATCACTAAATATAAAATTTTCAACCGAGTAGAAGGATACCGGCTATCAAAATCTTGGAATTCTATTTGTCGGCGGTTTCAATCTCCACAGTAGGGACGAGACAAAACGTGAAGACGTCGTAAGTGTGTAGAAGTGCCGAAGGTACAACTATTCAACGCGATCAAGTGCCGGTAGTCATACCTTGCGCATTATAAAGTCATCGCTAAGCTAACGCCATTCTAAATGCAGATGGTATCGTAACCATTAAAATAAATTTATCGCAAATAAATAATAAATGCGAATGTGAGTTCATTTGTTTATTCGCAACGCTTTCATCAAATCGACGTGTTTCGCTCCCTATCCCGCTTTTTTCTGCCACTATCAGAATTTGGTCCAATGATAAAAGTTGGGTGTCTCGTCAAAACGAAGCTGTGTATAAACTTTCAGCCTGTTATTAATCACTGAAATCACTTGTACGTGGGCCCGTGGACTAAAAGCTACATTATCAACGAGTAACATTATCTACTTTTTACGGCGGGTGTAGCCGCGAGAAAGAATTAATAATTGATAGAAGTGAATACTGTATAAAACAATTCTTACACGTTCACTATTGGCATCTAAAGCTGAAGTCGCTTCATCAAGTAAAAGTAGTCGAGGTGATCTGATCAATGCACGTGCTATACACACTCTTTGTTTCTGACCCCCTGATAACTGAGCTCCGCTAGAGCCTAAGTTTGTGCTGTACCCCTGCAAATGCAATAAAAATTATTAAAACATTTTTAAGTTATTTTTAGTTATTAGCTTTGAGAGTTCCAATAGATAGTAAGAATATTAATTTCTATTACAAAGAACATACACAAGCAGGTTGTTCATTAATATTCTAACTAACTTCTGTATATATGTTCCCATGATTTGACTGACCATACACAGCTTTAGTAATACAGTTACAAAATAATTTGACTTGTATTCCTCTTACATTGTATAATAGATAAATCACAAAAAAATACAAAAATGTTACGATCTTACACGTTTATACCAACATCGGTTATTATTATCAGAAACTGTAATGAACTTACTTCTGGCAAAGACACAATAAAGCTATGAATATTTGCAGCCTTAGCAGCAGCTGTGATTTCCTGCATTGTAACTTTTCTACTGTTATCACCGTAAGCGATGTTTTCTGCCAAAGTTCCGTCAAACAACACTGGTTCCTGTTGCACCACACCGAGCTGCCTTCGCAACCTCGGCAACGTTAATGCTGTCTTAATATCACGTCCATCCAATTCCTAAAAAAAATATTCTTAAGAACATAATTTAGTTTTTTTTTATGGAATAGGGGGCAAACTAGTAGACGTATAACATGATTGTAAGCGATTACCACCGCCCATGGACACCAACTACACCAGAGGCGTCTCAAGTGCGTTGTCAGCCTTTGGGGCATCCCCTAAAAATCAAACCTCTTCCCCCATGGAGAGGGGTGGGAAAAGGGGTTAGGGTATGGGCCTCCGGTATCTTCACTCAGTAAAACACAGAGAAAGCGCAATTTCTCACCGATTTTCTGTGAGGCAGTGGTATCACTCCGGCTGAGCTAGGCCATTCAAGCCGAAGCGTGACTCTCCCACGGTAGTGATATTACTTAATTATCAAAATATAATAATAAAATAAATTAAATTTTAAAGCTTGTCGTCAATGTTTATTATTATACTATATTATTGTTATTTTTTCCTTTTCTTTAACATACACCAGTTTTCTACCGAATAGTATGGCTCTTCACTAAAAGCTACAAAATGGGTTCAAAAACTGATACTCAACTAAAATAAGTTTTTCATTATGTCGGTCAATATGTTATGTGATATATATCTTTATAGTACTGAGAAAAATTATATAATCACGTGAATTAATTCTGGTCTTTACTATATACATACAATGTTACCAGTTTCAGGATCATAGAATCTCTGCATTAGCTGTAGCACGGTGGATTTGCCGCAGCCTGATGAACCGACCAGGGCGACAGTCATACCAACTTCCACTTTTAAATTGATACCTTTCAGGATTTTTTGGTGAGGACGCGTGGGATAGCAGAACTCAACATTATTTACTGAGAAACTTCCAGAAGCGACCTGTACATGAAAATTAATTAATTTAAAAGCATTTCCACATACCTAATAAATATCTTTATTTACCATAACCTTTAGGATAATAGCTAGAAACAATCACTTTTTAATTATGGGTCGGAAAACGTATCTGACATTAGTACTTTTTAATGAAAACTCACGCATTAAGAATATACATCCATAGTTGCGGGGGACTTTACAAATATACATGAAACGGACACAAACAACATTGAGACTCAAAACAACTATTTGTTGATTACACAAAGTGTAGTCCCATGTGGGATTTGAACCCACCAACCGCTTAAACCACTAGTGAAGTCGTTTTGATTCTGTATCCTTATTATTTTCCTCTTACGAGCAATTAAGTTCTTACTTGTTTTGATATTCAATTTTACAAGGCGTTTTTATTTCGGATGGGTAATCTCATGATCGTCATTCATGTTTTTGTTTATGGTAGCGTGATGTGCTTGAGATGTCGCGTTCGATTCCCGGGTCGGGCCAAATGTTTATATGATTTGCGAATATTTGTTTCAGAGTTTTGTTGTTTTCCATGTACGTATTTACAAAAAAAGAAGATATGTATTTAGATGAATTCAGTTATCTAGTACCCGTAACACAAGCTATGTTTGGTACCAGATGGCGTTGTGTGTTAGATGTTCGAAATGTTTATTTATTTATTTGAACTTGGTATTTTGAGACTTTATGAAATTACGTTTTAACTAAATAGGATAAATTCGAAATGGAATATGTTGTATTTAAATTTTTAAATAATGAGAATACATATTTTTCATTTCGGTTTCATGACTGAAGGATTACTTCGTTTTATTATTTATGCAGTGTACCCGTTTGGCATACGTGTGTCATATTTTGTAAATAGAAACATATGTGTCTAAAATACGAGAATATATAATGTTTCAAAACTCTTACCCAATCTAGTTTGTCCTTAACACCGTCTTCTGTTTTTACTTTGGGTATTCTTGTGATGACTGATACGATTCTCGATGCAGCTGTTTTAGCTGAGTTAACACCAGGTGCATACGATAATGACTGACCCAGCATATATGCTCCATACATGAGAGCCATATTTACTCTGAAAACAATAGGTGTATAACCAAAGATGTTAATTATTTCTTTATTCTAAATTACTAAGTGTAGAATTTACATTGCAAATACTTTTTTTCTTGTTCTTAGGTGGTTTTTATAATTAATACACATGCTATGGCTACCCTATCCTAAAATGTAGTCCTACTAATATTATAAACGCGAAAGTTTGTGAGTATGTTCGTTACTCTTTCACGCAAGAACTACTGAATGGATTTTAATGAAAATTTACAATATTATAGCTTATACATCAGGATAATACATAGGCTACAATTTATATTATTTATTTGACTGCCTTGATAGTGGTAGCGTATGCGACTGCTAAGCTTTTGAGGTCTCGGGTTCGATTCCCGGGTCGGACCAAATGTTTGTACGATCTGCAAATATTTGTTTCGGAGTTTGGGTGTTTTCTATGTATAATATGTGATTTACAAAAAAAGTATATAAGTATTTATATCAGTTGTCTAGTACCCATAACATAAGCTCTGCTTAACTTGGGACTAGATGGCGTTGTGTGTTAGATGTCCGGAATATTTATTTATTTATGTATAAAAAGATATTAGCTTCGCCTCGCGGCGTTGCCCGTGGTTATTGTCGTACCGCGGGTAACACCGCGGAGTTCAGCTAGTAGTTTATAAAAATGAGGATTAGACTCTCGCAGCAGTCTTGTTTAATCTTAGGATTTACGGAAATGGGTTTATAAATTTAAGGATTTTTAAAAAAGGGATAATTTTTTCGGGCTTTTACCATTACAATTTTGTACATGCTAGGTTTTATCGGTAACGGTTGGTAAAACTTGTGTGTTGTAAAAATCACGGCACGAGACGGTGAGCGGCAAACATTATAACATGTCTTTTTCAACATTTAACGTGCCTTTAAGTTAAATCATAAGATTTACCAAGTAAAAGGTGCTAAAAGATCGAAATGAACGATGATCACAGAACTGTTGGGACTTTTAGTATTAAGGTTCGCTTTAAATGGAAAATTTAAGGATTTGCCGTAATTTTTCGTAATTCGGTCTTATACAGTAATGTTACTTATACACTAATTTCAATGGGTTTCAGCTTTGAAATAGGAGGAATTCTAACCATATGGGGGTACAAGAATCATCATCATCAGCCTATTGTAATTCACTGCTGGACATAGGCCTCTCCCATTTCAAGTCACTCTGATCGATTTTGGGATACTCTCATCCAAGAACGTTTACTATTTTTTTAAAACCGATTTTTGTCACCAATAAGGTGAGTTACATATTCAGGCGGGTGACACTAACACGGTAATAGAAACAAGTACCACCCAATTGAATGATTATAATGATAATAAATTATTAAAAAATATCTCTTGTGGTCGTTTTATTACACTATGTACCATAAAAATTCTGAAATCATACGTACAACAACACTATCCTGTACTCCATTTCTCCACGAGAAACCAAAACAGTACCATACACCGTTGCACTACCAAATGCCAGGAATGGTACGTAAACTCCAGATCCTAGCACCAAACCTCGCCACCGTGCTTTTTTAATAATAGCAGAGCAGGCTTCAATCAAACCATCCTGGAATTTTTCGAGAAATATTGCCTCCACGCCTAGAAATAAAAGTTATCATACTCGAGTATTTATTTTCACTTGATGAAAATCAGGAAGTTTGATCTGAAAGTTGGTATCGTACCTAAGCTTTGAACAGTTCTTATGCTGACAACGGCTTCTGTTGCTATGGCAGTGGCCGACTCCATCGCCGCTCGCTCATCAGATTGTGATTGCTGTGATACTATGCCTTCTAGCCAAATACTACCTACCATCTGGAACAATTTAAAAATATAAGTTAGTATATTTATTATCAATTTACTAAAATAATTTATTAAGTTGTAAATCATACTGACCAAGGGAAGGAAAACAGTGCCGACTAAGGTAAGTTTCCAGTTATAGCACATTGCCATAATAAAACCGACTAATACCGAACTTATTCCTTGAAGTATTAGTCCTATTCTCAAACCTGTTGCACCTTGAACTTCAGCTGCATCTCCACTAAGCCTTGCGCACATTGCTCCAACAGTATTACTTTCTCTATCAAAATACCCAATTTCCTGAAAAGTATATCGTTCAATGATTAAAACATTTTTTTTTATTTCTTTATAGGCTTATTCACTACATGATTTTACTTTTTTATGACGTAGGGGGCAAATGAGCAGATGGGTAACCTAGTAGTAAGTGACCGACGTTCTTAGACAACTGAAAGTGATAAGCAAGTCTTCACTTAATATCAAGGGACCCTCTGTTTATTTAAGTAAACAAAAAATGTTTTGTAATTTATTTAACAGTAAGAGATATAAAAAGTTACCTGTGCCAGCAAAGCCGTAAAATACTTTATTCGTAAACGAGTAGTCATTTTTAATCCAGCGGTAGTAAAAGTGGCACTTTGGAGACACATAGAAATGCCAGCAACGGCTGCCACTAGAATGAACATACCCGAGTAAAAATCGGCATAGTATATAATTAGGTCCCGATCAGTTAAAACAAAGATCTGAAAAATAAATGGTGATCAAGTTTCTGAATTATAAAATATTTTGATTTACATATGATAAATCAATATAATCACCCCGCTAGAAAATCCAAAGATCAATGCAAAAGCAGGAAAGCAAACACCCTGCACAAATGCTGCAATAGACCCGATGACAATTAGAACCCACTCAGGGCTGTTCAACTTTAAAATCTCCAGATTGCTAAGTGGCTTCAACTGCTGTTAACAATAAAAAACAAGTAACTATATCGCTTCAATACACAAATTGAATTTAAAAGATTTATATCAAATAGCTTACTTCATCTTCACCTGTTGCTTTAAATTCAGAATTATAGACAAAGTTTTGCAGCCCTGCTGACATAACCGAAGCAAATGAGCCACGTGGAGTCATCCAATCCTGAGAACCTTAACGATAGCAAATTTAAAAAGTTTTTAAAATGTTTTGGCACACAATATTGTACTTGACATAGTATTAGATTATACTCATATAATCAACTTTACTGAACCGTATATGTTATATCGTCAGTTTCTCAAGTTAGCCTAGGACGTAAAAGGTTTATAGAATATTTAATTATTTGGATTATTAGTTAATTCTTAATAATTATTATAAGTCTTGTAATAGATTGTTATTAATTTAATGTAATTTTTTACATGTTACAATAATAATAATACATCTCTTTATTGCACACCAGATAAGTAACAAAACTAACTTAACTACGAAAACTTAAACTAGGGAAGTACAATTGGCGGCCTTATCACCCGGAGGCAATCACACGTTATAGTTTATATCATTCAACTAGCTGACCGACGCAACCTCGTTTGCGTCTTTTATTGCCCGTAGCGAAAAATTTTCCCCCGTATAGGGTTGATTTTTTACACCTTGTGTCCTATTTTTTTCCAAAATAAAATATAGCCTGTAGATTTACCATAGCAGCGCCATCTATTGATTTACTCAACCCAGTCGAAAGGTATCGACATCTGTTAGAATCATTTGGAGTTAACAGATAATTGTGACTGTCAAATAATAACAGACAAATAATTAGCAATAAATTAAAATTGCGACTATAATTTGAGATTTAAACTATCCTATCTCTCAAGTTGGATCGAACTACACATAGTTTGCGAATTTTATTATAATCGGTTAAGTGGTTTAGGAGTCCATTGAGGACAAACATTGTGACACGAGATTTATATATATTAAGATAAAACCTTTATAAAACAAGACTACATACAAAAAACAGTTCGGACGCTGTTTAACTTGACAGTTAGAACGTCAAAGTTACTTAAAAGATTGTAATGTTTGCAATAAAAAAAAATATCTCAGTTAACCAGGTAAAATATTTTATGACAAACCTCTTTTAATAGACTGTCTATGTATCTGTCTCATAGATTTAGTAGATTTTCTTTTCAGATCAGTTCTTGAGACTGAAATTTGGTCGTTTATATTCTGTTCACTATCGCCCACTTCCGACAATGTCTCAATTTCTTCAACATCTTTATTTTCTTTTCCTGTGGTTACTAGTTTATAATAAAATCCTGGAATTAAACATTAAATTATCATATGTATATTACATGTGATTTTTGTGAGTAACAGTATATTTAAAAACTTGGTTAGCTCCATAACTAAATTTACCTTGCTTTTTCATAAGCTCTTTATGTGTACCTTCCTCCACTATGGCTCCTTGATCCATGCAAATAATCCTATCAGCATTTATAATTGTGGATAGCCTGTAAATATTGTAAAAATATAAGCATAGCGTGGGTAAAGCCTGAAATTAATTTTATGTGATTCCAATTTTATATATTTATATATATATAGCCAACCGATGGGACACTGAAATGGTGGTGCGACCAACACTTGCGCGATCTAGTGCTATTTGTACTTGTCGTTCAGAATTTGGATCCAGAGCTGATGTGGCTTCATCCAATAGCAAGACCGCAGGTTCTCTTAGTAGCGAGCGCGCAATCGCAATACGCTGCTTTTGACCACCCGACAGCGATGCACCACGTTCTCCAATTACTGTATCATACCCCTAGAAAATAATGAAGTTCGTAATTACACATTTTCGTTTTTACATAATATAGTCACGTATTATCATTTTTGGAAACTCACATGAGGTAATTTTGTAATAAAATCATGAGCATACGCCATTTCAGCAACTCTTTGGACCGCAGTTAATGTAGCATCTTGAACACCTATTGCGATATTTTCGAATATTGTACCGCGGAACAACACAGGCTCTTGTCCAACTACGCCTAAACATTAAAGTAAAAATTAAGTTGTTAAATAGGTTTTTGTAACATATAATAAAATATGTTTATAATGCCTACCTAAACACGACCGCAGCCAACCTATATTAAGACTTGTAATATCCTTTCCATCTAGTTTTATAACTCCGCATTGGGGATCGTACAGCCGTTGAAGTAGCTGAAGTATCGTTGATTTGCCACAACCCGAAGAACCGACTAAAGCTACACATTCTCCAGCTTTTATGCGTAGAGAAAAACCTTTAAGGATCTGCACCAGAAAAAGACCATTATCCATATAAATTGACTTCGAATGACCGTAATTTGTATTTAACTGTTTAGGTTACCTTAACTTCGGTCCTAGACGGGTAATTGAAATGTATATCTTCTAAGCAAATGTCTCCCGTAACTCTTCTAGGACATAGCCCGCCAGTTTGAAGACTGTCAATTTTGGGTTGTCTATCTATTAAATAGAATATGCTAGCAGCTGCGCCGCGAGCCGAAGCGAACACTTCCGCGTGAGGTACACAAAATGTAATGGATTGTGTTGCCATATATGTATTGAAAAGTATCTGGAAAATAACAAGAGATAATAGTATTTTCGTTTTCAAATAGAGACTATATATGTATATACATAGGAGTAAAGAGAAGCTCAGGTGCCTCTCAAAACAAAAACTTACACTAAAGACAACTCCAACTATATATCTACTGCTGTCATCGGCTGCTTTATCATATCCCTGAATTATGAGTCTAGTACCATACATTAAACCTATGGTGTTAAGTGCGTAAGTTAGAATCCAGTTGAACCCGTTCCCTAAGCCGGAGTAAAGACCACGTTTGCGGCCTTGCTTTTCTGCAGGCTGTAGAAGATGGCTGTACCTGTTATGAATTTGGTATATTATTTATTAATTTTATTTATTTAAAAATTCATGCACTTATGTACATCGTCGGACTCAATTTCTTAGGAATTCTCTACCAGACAGCCTTTAGGGGGTGTGGAGATATATATTACTTATTTTTTTATATACAAATTTTATTTAAATTTATTTTGAATTTAATACAACGTCATGATATTTAGCAAACATCAAACTTCTTCGTCCTACTTACCGATTTTTTTTCTGGAATTTAAAATTGTTACGACACTTTTATATTTTTGTTTTCTATTCCACAGCTTAGATATAATTGAAAATATTGTGTTTTAAACAATAAGTTAACAAGACACTATAAAATCAAACATAATGTAGATTTAAGAGCGAATCCCTGTTTTTTCATGTGTTTGTAGCTAATGTAGTAACAACAGAAAGTACAAGAAGTAAAAACACTTACTTTGCAATCTCTTTACTCTCTCCATTAAATGCTACAACAGTTCGTATCGACTTTAGTACTTCTTCGGCTTGCTTGCCAGCCTGACTGTAGGATTTCATTTCCAACATCGAAGACTTCGTTTGGTACTGGAAATGAAACAATTAAATTTATTGAAACTTCTGTTCAGACCAAATTTATTGAGTGTTTCTACAAGTCTAGATACTATAGTCTAGATATAAATATTGAGTCTACATAGATACAAATATAGTGTAACGGGCTTTTGGTTACAGATCCGACTACGGGTATGTCGATTATCGCGATATATAGTAGGGTTATCCTTCCTCGAGAATCAAAGTATCTCCGTGCCAATTTTCTTCAAAATCGATGCAACGGTTTTACCGTGAATGCGTAACATACAGACAGACAACGTTTCTTTCGAATTTATAAGATTAGTACATACATATTTACATATCTGTAAAGTGTTTATTTAAAAGGTTAGCCGCTAATTGGGTATTGAAAATTTTATTAAACTCAATAACAGTAGTTATTACTATACCTCTTGGACTGATGCGGAATTACCCTGGATTTGGTGACGGTGACGGTCGTATCATAATACGATATAACGATAGAAGAAGATCAAAAAGATAAAAGAAAAAGTAAACACAAGTTGCAAAATAAAGAAACATTAAAAAACTGTTTAAAAGCGCTGGTTTTCAATTGGTTCTCGTCGTATACAGAAACGTGATCAGGACGAGTTGTACATAAATATAAATTTAAATACTTATACATATTTATACTCAGTTATAAATAGCGCAATATGGAGTAAAACAATATAATTCATTATAAAATGCACCTATAGCTTATAGCTAACGTACACAATGCAAATATGATAATGATTGAATGGTTATTTCAAATTATAAAAGGAATTAATTTGTATATACTTAACTAGGTTATTCTGAAAGGAATTTTAGGGACATTACATGGAAATTATTTCAAGTTCACGAATAATTTCAGTATAAGTCCTTGACCCAAAAGTCTTAGGCAACCTATGTTTAGTTTTTTTAACACATTTTTTTGTTTCATCTATATGATTGTTTGTAAATCGAGTTTAGTTAGTGTGTTTTATAGTTTTTTAAATGTAAATGTCTATATTTAATTTGCAGCATATGATGTCTTGCGAAAACATTTTCGTTTTATTAAATATAATAAATGAGATTCGGTATATTTTATTCACTTACTTTATGACGAAAACGAACTAATACTCGTAATTTAATATCATTCTCAAATAGATAAAATTAGTCGTAATGAATACTTACATTAGTCAACACAATAGAAGCTGCCAAAGAGAAGGGCATAATCGATAGACAGGCAAGAGTAAGCTCCCAACCCATTGGAAAACATGTACAGATACAGATGATGGACGTTCCAACCAGATTGGATACCATTGAAAGCTTTTCACCCATACCTTCTTTAAGGCTCATTAAGTTTCTGAAACGTTAAAAACAATTGTGAATCTTTCTTTGACTTTAAAGTACTAGAAACTTTTTTTTCGGATATATCTGTATATGGCAGCTTATTGAGGCCTAATAGAATGCGGTAAATCGGATCTGAGCGAAAGAAAACTCTCTCAACTTCTAGAACTGATTAGGTACATTAACTGGAATATTTACCCTTCTCAAAAATAAGTAAGACCACTCTTTTTTGAAGTGAAACTTCTTTATCGGGGTTGTCAAAAAATGTAGTGTAACATTTTTTCGTTACGCGTCACATTTATCAGTTACGTTACGCGTCACATTTATCCGTTACGCTATCTTTTTGAAGTGAAACTTCTTTATCGGGGTTAAAATAAAATGTTTTATCATTATTGAGAGTATACAATCCTTCAAAAAAAATTTATAAAATAAAACAAAAAACATTTTCAAACACAAACAGGACCAAATTAATACTACAATGAAATATCACATTACAAACAATATTATTTTATTTAGTCCACAATGTAAATAACTACACACATCACATTCCACTAACTTACTTCATTCACACCACAGATCGCGAAATATTTACTCAGGTCTCGCTCCTTAACTTTTATTGCACTTGAAATAAGAATTGTCACGAATATTGCTGGTTTATAAGTCTTTTGTCGTTATACCTTACGTCGACATATGATATTTATTTTTTGAAAAATAACGTCATAAAGAAGTTTCACTTCTTACGAGTGTACGCTAGTACACGCAACTTTTTTTGTTGGTCATAGACTTGCATACTTTGAAATATATAGTTTGTTTTATACTAAAGCTGTTCGTCCGAAGCCCAATGATGCAGAAGCATCACTAGACCATGATGTGTGTCACCATGGTGCTTTGTTGCATTATCTACATTCACAATGCGTATGGTGACTACCACTCTTGGATTCTGCTTTTGCTTTTCATCAAGCAGAGTAGAAATTTTGGCAGGGCCATACATAAAAATTAAAAAAAGAAGTATATCTTTTAAATTTTTATTTGAACTGAATCATGCATTTAGAATAGTTATGTTGAAATTGAGATATGTCGTTCCATTTCTAATTAACGAATTACAAATGGCAGAGAAAGAAAAACTAACTCCTAAAAATATTAAAATTAAAATTAAAGCAGTAGGTACTTCTTGCAAAATATATCAAACAATCTTTAATTTTATCTTACGTTTATGTACATACACCTCATACATTACATATATTTCGGAATTTTCAACTTTGATTTCACAGTCGTTCTTATTGTTTAGTATATTTTTAACATAATAATAAATAATAAATAAATATTCCGGACATCAAACACACAACGCCATCTAGTCCCAAGCTAAGCAGAGCTTGTGTTATGGGTACTAGACAACTGATATAAATGCTTGACTACCCTCTCTAACTTATAATTGACTGTGCATATTTCTGTTTAGTTCTTCAATGCTGTTTATTGTACTTTTCTTTTATTAATTGTTACTAAAAATGTAGTGTTTGAGAATGCTTGGATTCTGCTTTTGCTTTTCATAAGGCAGGCATAAATAAATAAAAAAAGAAAAATAAAGCCAAAGGGATTCTATGTCGATGAATTTCAAAGAAATTAGTACGTTTTAATGAAGATCACTGTCACTTTCGGTGTTTCCAAGACTCATTAACAGGTGGGTCATAAACATCATCAAGAATCTTCAATAGTGGGTGACAATATTTAAGGTTGAATGGGAGATCTTGACCTACTACCCTACGCTGGCTAGAAGTGTTAGTTTAGTGATGCGTTAAGTTTATTTTCAGTTTACAGTTTTGTTGTTTTGCATAATGGCATTCCTTAGAGGCCTTTTACGAAACCATCTTGATGAAAAGGGGTGATGAGACTCTATATTCTCGATCATTCACTACACTCGTGGCATCTTAATGCGTATTAAATGAAACAGTTGCCTTAATAAAACAATTGTTATATGATAAACAAGTTGTATCTTACTTTCATTTAAAAAATTAAAAGCAATGAAGTATTATTATCGAAACTATTTGAACAATTGACAAAACTTACTCTGTCATCTTTGAAGCTAAGTTGAACTCTGAATCAGTGTCGAACCAGGACATATCCTGGCGCAGGACGGCATTCAGAAATTTCATCCTTATTCGAGTAATCTATTAAAAGAAGACAATAATTTCTTCATGTTATAATTATATAAATTATTAGGCCCGTGATATATAGGTATACACTTCGTGACTAACATTTAGGAACCGTCCTAAATGTTGGTCATAAGATTTGAGAAAATAGTACCAACTGTGAGTGTTTTCTTTGCAGTACTGTTTTCCTTCAGAGTATGTGCCCTTAGTCAAGTCTTACGATAATTATAATTACTGGATGGCTATGGGTGAGGACACTTTTTATTCTAAATCCGTTCCCTCACGGACAAAAATAAAATAGTATTACAAGAAAATAGTAAGTAGGTATACCTGCCGTAATGCGCTCCAGCTAACTAGTAAAACTGAAAGAACGATGAAGATAAGAGAGATGACTATGCTCAGAAAGATTCCAATGGCTATCGCTTTAGCATCTTCCAACAGAGCCGCCATATTTTCTTCATGTGACGCATTAAATCTATTGTAAGAAAATAATATCCGTTATAATATAATCATTATTCAGCTAATTATTATTCAAGTTAATAATAAATGATTAATTACATTTTCATTGTAATTCAAATTTTAATATAAGAGGGTCAATACGAAAGCTGTAGGTATTTATCACATAAATTAGTGATTAAACGAACTTACCTAAGTGAAGTTCTATCATAATTATGCGAGGGTTTTGTACGAATTAGATTAGTAATAAACACTTGTAGTACACATGTCGGTGTCGCCATCTTCACTGATTTTTGATAGATTTGATCTTTCTCTACCTCCTCATTCCATTTTTTTTTTTTTTTTTTTTTATAATTGGTCTCCTGCGAGCCGCCCGTTCTCGCCTCATCGGTCGGCCATCATTTAGTTTAGATAGAGTAGAGTTGATATTTTCGCTACATGGGTAAAGCTATTTTGGGGAAGGGTGGGTTACTAATCTAATTCGTACAAAACCCTCGCATAATTATGATAGAACTTCACTTAGGTAAGTTCGTTTAATCACTAATTATGCTCGGGTTTTGTACTCTTAGATTAGTAATAAACACTTGTAGATGTTGAGAATACTTTGTGAAAATATCATAATTGATAATAAAACTAAGCAATTTAACCGTTTTATTGCATAAATAATACACAATTACATGACAAAATTATCAATTTTTAATCATGTCTTAAAATAGTTCTTGCATAGGAATCATCTTGGTTTTCAGAATCAGATATATTTCGGTTGTAAAATTTACCAAAAGTTTTATAATTATTCCAACCTGCAGTTTTTCGAATTAAGTCTAAATTTACACCGAGGCTATGCGCCTTAGAAGTAGACGCGTGCCTAGTACTATGTGCAGTAAAGATAGACACATCAATACCACAAGCACCTAAGGTGGTTTTTACCCAACGACTTAGTGTCTGTGAGGTAATTGATTTATGAGGTCTTTTAAGGCTTATAAAAAGATAATTACTGGTACGTAGTGCCTTTGTTAATTCTAGGTAACAAATCAAGGTTCTAGCAGGACATATTTCAGGTTTTTCATGAAAGAATGGTAACACCAATTCAGGTTGTGTTGTGCCAAGACGAGATGTTTTTATTATTTCTGGAATTTTGATTTGAATTTTATTAGTGAATAGCTCTATGTTATTAACGTCTATCTTAGAAAACGTTTGAACTCTATGAGCTGTTGTTAAAGCGAGTAGGGTAACTAATTTTTTTGAAATCTTTTCTAAGTTTAATGTTTCATTGGGATACCAAGTGGCCAGCGAGCTTAATACTTTAGATGTATCCCAAGTAGAATTATATTTGGGTAACGGGGGCCTTAGTCTAAAGATGCCCTTGAAAAAACGCTTTACACAATTATCGTTACCTATGTCCTGGCATAGGATTAATGACAACGCCGACCTACAGCTATTTAAGGTGCCGTACTGAGCACCTGCCTCGTACAACTGAGTCAGGAAGGTAATGACAGTTGGCACAGAGGCTTCATATAATGATATATTATTACTCTTGCAGAATAAATACCATTTTTTGAGGCAAGTGTCGTATTGCTTCAATGAACTGTCGGAAAGCGAAGCTAACATAACAGGGATTGAAGACAAGGGAGTATTTCTTCTTAAGAAGGCCGTCCTGATAATACACCGGCAACCAGGGTAATCTTCTGGTGTATATCTCGATTGCTGCAATGAGAATTAATTAAATTTTTTGAAGGCTCAAAGACTAGGGGCTTCGATATTAGGAGACTAGTGAATAATGGGTACCATGGTTGCGTGGGCCAAAATGGCACGACCATGATTCCTTTTGCTTTGTCATTTATAATTTTTCTAATAGCTTTTAAAATTACAGTAAAAGGTGGAAAGCTATAAAAGTAAAAGACGGACCAAGAGATTGTAAAGGCGTCTATAACGTGTGCATCAGGGTCTCTATGCCAAGCAACGTACTTTTTACATTTTTTATTAATTCTACTGGCAAATAAATCTATATCAGGCACCCCGAAATGTCTGACAATCCTACGGAAAGCTTGATCTGACAGTTCCCACTCAATATCTGGGTGAATACGCCTAGATTCTGTATCTGCAATGACATTATCAGTAGAGCGTATGTAGGAAGCAAAAACAATTATTTTGCGTTTTTCACACCATTGCCACAATTGTTTTGTGACACTAGTGAGATGGGGAAATTGGACCCCTCCCATACGGTTAATATAAGATATAGCTGTGGTATTATCTATTCGTAATAGGATTTGGCAGTTGTAATGAGACTTTGCAAAAACCTTTAACGCAAGAAAGGCAGCCAGAATTTCTAGATAATTAATATGTCGCAAGCTTTCTTTGCTTGTCCACATACCACTTGCCCGTTCCTCACTACAGGCAGCACCCCATCCCGTACTTGAGGCATCGCTATATATTTCTAATACATACTCGTTGAGCTTGATTGTACAAGTAGGATTATTTAATGCTCGAACCCACCATTCGAGATCGGGTGCAACCGATGACAATACAGTCATATACTTGTCATAATTATGGTCATTTATTAGATTTACGTACTTAGATCGTTCGAGTTCTTTTGTATAAAGCCAGCTATACTCCACGGCTGGACAAGCGGAGGTAAGTAGTCCTGCTAAACGGGCTACCCTTCTAACTTTACAACGACTTACATTACGGAACCCGTCAATCTCGTCTTTAATTTTTTTTATTTTTTCTTTGGGTAAGCTAACGTGGAAGCTTTCAGAGTTGATAACAAACCCTAAAAATTTACAACTAGTATTTGGTATCAAATTGCTCTTTTCAAAATTAATAATAAAACCTAAGGACTGTAGGAGTCGAGTGGTATCAGATATGTTTGCTAAACATGATTCGAACGAGTTTGAAATGAGTAAGGTATCGTCAAGGTAAACCGTTGACAAGTTTCCGCAAGATCTAAGCAACCTAAACACTGGCTTCATAATTTTTGTGAATACAGAGGGTGCCGTATTCAGTCCGAATGGTAAAACATTGAACTCAAACAATCTTTTGTCAAACCGAAAGCGGAGATACTTTTTTGACTCATTATGTACGCGAATTAAAAAATAAGCGTCCTTTAAATCAATCGTACTCATAAAACAGTTTCTTGAAACGAGTTTTAGTGCTGTGCGTAGATCTTCAAGTTTAAAATGATTCGTGTCTATAAATGTGTTTAACTTTTTTAAATTTAGTATAAGTCTTGTTTTACCATTCGGTTTTTGTATCAAGAAAATAGGCGATACGAATTGATCTTTGCAGGGTAAGCATTCTGTTACGGCTCCTATCTTCAAAAGTTCCTGAACAGATTCTTTGAATTGAGCTTTCTCAGAAGGAGAATGAGATTTTTCTTTGGGGCTAACTGTCTGTGTCACATGTCGAGACAATTTAATCTTATAACCCTCGATACATGATAGTATATTTTTGTCATGGGTTATAAGAGACCACTGCTTACGAAAATAAGATAACCTGCCCGCATACTTTACCGCATCTAGTTGCGGTTGCGAGTTGGCGCTGTACGCGACGACTCTTTCGAGGAGTTTCCTTGGCGATGCTTGTAGGCAGGCTCCTTCCTCCTCTGATTCCCCTTCTGCCTGTATTGACGCGGGGGAGGAGCTCGCCAGTTTAAATGGTTCTGCGAATCTTTTGGAATATTTCTAGCCTTCTTCACTGCTGTTATCTTCATGTCAGCTCCAGATTTGGAAATAGCCCTTGCGGCCTTTAGCGCTTCAGACAAATCTTCACTAAAGAGCATCTTGTCTATTTTTGTGGCTTGAAGTTGATCTTTCAATTCCTTCTTAAGGTTCGAAAGAACAAAGTTTCTACGGGTTATGGAATCCGCATGTTGAGTATCGCACAGTAGCTTACTGGCATCCATGAGTAATTGTATAAGTTTTTTATTTTTTGTTGATTCCTCCAACAATAGGGTCAGAGCTTCAGTTAAGCATGACGTAGCAGAAGACAGTTGTTTCTGTTTTTGTTCTATACCCTTATCTCGTTTGCAGACGGTCTCTGAAATGGCAGCTTTGACCTCCGGATTAAGTTTAGGTGCGTCAATCAAGTGGCAATTCGACGGAGGTAAGTACTTGTCCATTAGCTCTTTGCGGACTTCTTTAGACAGTCCACAAATGGCTATATATTCAAGCCGAACAGCAAGATCTGGTTGAATTTTGTTGCCATATGCTCTCAGTTGAGAGGGGTCGTCTCCTAAAATTTTCATGAGGTCTTCGTCCATTTCAGACGACATGCAAGGCAGTTCTGCTGAAGTGACTAATGGCAGTGGAGCGATAGGAATGCTTGTTAGCTGTTGCGGGTCACTAGCAGCACTTGTCGAAGGCTGGGGCTCGACGGTAAAATAGGATGGTGGTAGAGGCCCAGCTGTCTCCCCAGCGTGGGTAGTCACGTCTGGAACAGCAAGGTTCCATTGTCAGTGGCAGAGTAATAAAGTGACATTCCCATGAAATGCCCGCATTATATTATTTAAGTGTCAATATAGCAAAGTAATATTCCCATTGAATACTCGCAATTGCTTGTACACTGATTTGCCATGATTTTCTTTTTTATGTGAATAATGTGGGTATCCACATTGATAACCCACATTGTCATGATATTTTTTATAATATTATCATATTAATAATGGCAAAGTGATATTCTAGATGAATATACACAATGCTGTTGTCGTACAATAAGTAATAAGTGATAACCCAATTGGATATCCGCAATATTATTATTGGCATATCATGTAATTATTTCGTGTATTTTTTACCACGATTTTTTTTTTTTTTTTTTTTAACATGTGGGTACCCACATTGATAACCCACATTGTCCATCTTGATATTTTTTATAATATTATCATAGTAATAATGGCAAAGTGATATTCCCAATGAATATCCGCAATGCTATTTTCGTACAATAAGTGATAACCCAAATGGATATCCGCAATATTGTTATTGACATGCAATTTCTTACGTGAAACTAGTGTTCGTCTAATAAAGTGATAACTCATTTAGTTATCCGCAGTATTATTTTTAAAATTCGTGCATTGAATTTTTGTACTAACCTTGAATTGGTAACGGTTCCAGCGGCGATAAGGGTCTGCGTGTGCGTGACCTCTGTAGAGGAGTAGCCGATCCAGAACTTGAGTCCGATGATGAAGACTCCGAGCTTGATGATGATGAAGATCGATGTTTATGTTTGGCGCGCATTAGCATTTCGTTCAATTTTTGAATTTTTTTTGCAATGTATTCGTAATTGTCTGTGTTAAGACGTTTACGTTTTCCCATCTTTTTAATTTTATTAGATGCGCGTCACAATCACACGTGCGAAGTGGCGGAGCACTGAAACGTGAATGGTGGCCGACCGATGAGGCGAGAACGGGCGGCTCGCAGGAGACCAATTATAAAAAAAAAAAAAAAAAAAAATGGAATGAGGAGGTAGAGAAAGATCAAATCTATCAAAAATCAGTGAAGATGGCGACACCGACATGTGTACTACAAGTGTTTATTACTAATCTAAGAGTACAAAACCCGAGCATAATACGATTTAAACGAAGAAGAAGTTAATTCGTCTTTTAACGACACCTAAAAACTCCTTTTAAAGAATATTTAATTTGATCCACCCTTAATTTTTACTAATAATTCTTTTTTATGCCTACAGTTAAATCTAAATGCTTGTTTTTTTATTTATTTATTATGTAGGAGCTAACGAGCAGACGTATCGCCTAATGGTAAGCGATTACCGCCGCCCATGGACACACGCAACACCAGAGGCGTTACAAGTGCATTGCCTGCCTCATATTGATCCGGGAACACCGTAGGCGACAGGTCATTCCACAGTTTTGTTATAAATATTTTTTTTTTTTTTTGTATATTTTTGGACATCTAACACACAACGCCATCTAGTCCCAAGCTAAGCAGAGCTTGTGTTATGGGTACTAGACAACTGATATGAATACATATATACTTTTTTTTGTAAATATATACATATGATACATAGAAAACACCCAAACTCCGAAACAAATATTTGTAGATCACACAAACACTTGGTCCGACCCAGAATTTGAACCCGAGACCTCAAGCACAGCAGTCGCATTTACTACCACTGTGCCACCGAGGCAGTTAAATGTAATAATAATAATGTAAATAATATGCGTGACTTGTGTTTTGATATGGATGTACATAAGCTTTGATCATCTCTTAAAAAAACCTTTTCGCAGACAATCTATACTAGATACCTATGTGAAGTGGATTATGTGGTATTTACATTAAAATTTAAAAAACGTTCAAGTTAATAATACTTAAAATCTTGTCATATTTAACTTACAGCCTTCTACCGCCTCCAAAGGCCTGAGTAAGTGGTAGATAACTGCTTTCCCTGTTTAAGTTCGTTGTTCTTTCCACAAAGGCAGTGCTTAGTTCTCCTATTTGCACCATGTTGTAACAGATACCTCCTCCACTTAGTAGTCCAAAAATCACCCCGAATATCGTTGCTGTAAGCTCCAGCCATGTTGCGTAACGAAACTAAAAATCAAAATTCCTATTTATATTGCAAGTTAAAATAAAGTAGATAGTAGAGTTTTTTGCTGCGAAAGACATTAAAAAGATTGATCTACTTGATAGACTGACCCCTATTGCATCTACCATGAGTAATCGCAACACGGGGCGGAGGGGTGACCCACGTAATGATTTGATTATTGGTATGAATACGAAAGCAACTTTGATTCTTGACCAGGCACATAAATAAAATATTTACTGTAATAACCAACATACACGCGGTTGGAGCATCGGGTAAAAGCAAGTAATTAAATAAACAAAAAGTAATCTCATATTTCTTGTACTTACTATTTGAAAGTACGACACATTCTGCTCTGTGATGTTTTTTCTGGAACAAATAAGTATATGTTATAAAAATGTTAGTATAATAATATTTCTGTGAAAAGTGTATTAACTTTACAAACTTTACGCCGTAATTTTTGAGCTTGTTTCTTCTTATATTTTTCATTGGCTTCAGCGACACAAATGAAACAATGCTTTTTCAAACAAAAATCAGAGTCTTATTTTCAATGTACTGGCTTGATCCCCAACATGATGTCTGTTTACTGCAGCAATAGTGCCTCTACCGAGTGTATTTTCTCCGACATTGTATATATCATCGTTTTTAGCGTTTTAAGTAAATTACAGTATATAGTATGTTCTGTCATTTTCCAAGAACTGATTTATGTGAATATTATTTAAAATAATCACGTGCTTTTACTGCAAGGGAACATTTAAGACTAACGGTATTCCTTAAGGCCTTTGGATGGTAAGTAAGTAGACTAGTATACCTGAGTAGACTATTGATAAGCAGACAGATGTTGCTCATGGGCACATGGTCACATCCAATAAGTACGGATTCTTTTCAACTCAAATCCTAAGAATTATTCATTATAAATGTATTAGTCATGCAAACTTAAAATTTTACTTATACTAAGTTCGAATAATTTTCTTCAAATTTTACTTACACTAAGTTCGAATAATTTTCTTAAAATTTTATTTATACTAAGTTCGAATAATTTTCTTAAAATTTTACTTATACTAAGTTCGAATAATTTTCTTAAAATTTTACTTATACTAAGTTCGAATAATTTTCTTAAAATTTTACTTATACTAAGTTCGAATAATTTTCTAAAAATTTTACTTATACTAAGTTCGAATAATTTTCAAAGACAGCGTACTCATGCATATTATGGAGAAGTTTTTCTCAGAAATTTAATGAATTTAAGAGAAAAAAAAAATTATAAATACAATTATAGTAGATAACTACCTGATCTACAATTTTGTCAAAGCTATTTTTATCATAAATTCCAATATAAACATTTTGGCGACCTTTGCCCTTGAATAAGAAATTTTGCGCACACGGGAACAACGAGGACTGTTCTGGATTTCATTAGAGTAGTATCCGTTACGACCCTGTAAATTTGCAGCTTGTTGGGAATTAATACAAGGTTCAATGTCTATTTTGACCAGACTACGAGTATAATCTAATCTTTTCAAAAAATAAGTCGAAAAGACATAGGACATAACTTTGTGTGATCCACACAATAACGCGAATATTCTTTGTGTCCGTTTTATGTATGATAAGTCCCCCGTGACGCAGGATGTATATTCCTACTGGAGTTGTCTTTTAAAAGAACAACAAATTATTGTGCAATATTATATCCAAACATTCATTCAATTCGTGTTTTGTTTTATTGATGTCGTGCAATATTCAATGTTTTATTCATGGCAATCAAGGAAGAAAACGTAATGTCATAGTCTTTTAATGATAATGGCATGATAATCTTTACTTGTAAAGTTTTATAGTGGGATTAATTTCAGGCACTCGTGTTCTAATATTAAAAATTCTTCTTATCTATACTAATATTATAAAGCTGAATAGTTGGTTTGTTTGTTTGTTTGAACGCGCTAATCTCAGAAACCGCTGGTCCGGTTTGAATAGACCAGTGTTTTCAGTGTTGGATAGACCATTTATCGAGAAAGGCTACAAGCTATATATTATCACGCCAATACTAATAGGAGCGGAGCACCAACGAAGAATGTTTTAAAAACGGGATAATTTTTTTACGCTATTGGCAGTAGTAGACGCAAACGAGGTTGCGTGGGTAAGCTAGTTATTTTTATAAAAAGAAATTTGTAACGATTTTTATGTCATAAAAAATTAATCAACATTAATAATAAAGAATGAGAAAATGCTTTCAGTAAGACATTATTTATAAGAATGTGATATGAGGACTGAAAAATCTAAAGCCCTAAAAAGGATAATCAATGCACCCTTATTCATTAAAATCTGCCAAAGAGGAGGGTATACAGGGACCGCCTAGGGGCTCATACTAACAACCTAGCAGCAGTGTTATATGAACAGATGAGGCTGAAAAGACAACATATATGGGACTCTATTAATAAATCCCAATTAGTAGGGGATAATTTTCTCACTGGAGGAACAATCTATCCCGCCATTGCATCTTCCACAAATTATCTTATAAAGGCTTGTGATGCCGATTACAATATGACAAAAGAAATATATATCTATCATATATAAATCCAGTGTCACGATGTTTGTCCAGGATGAACTCCGAAACTACCGAACCGGTTTTAAGGTTTTTTTTTAAAATGTGTGTGCTTTGATCCAATTTAAGATATAGGATAGTTTATTTCTCAATTTGAGATAGCAATTTTATTTATTGCGAATTAATTGTTGTGGCAATATAAGACGAAAAAGAGGTTGCGTGGGTCAGGTGGTATAAATATATATATGTAGAATTTCTAGTGACTCGATAACTTTCAAGACACCATCAGATGGTGTGGTCATCTAGTAGATATGAACGACTTTAAACTACCATACACATTGGTTTTTTTCTGAACTCTCTTAGGGAAAATGCGAGCCGTAAACACAAGACCACCCTACAAACAAATTTTCAAACGCCATCTAGCAGTATAAACAATTCATATGGAAATCGCCCAGTGTTCCCTGAACGAATTGAGTTCCGTAACCTGTAACCTCATATGTTATTAAGCTAGTCATATAGATGAATACACAGTATAGACTGTGTATTCACATGATAGTTTAAAGAAACGAGTACGTCGCAATAGTTCGTTTTTTGCATAATCTAACTAACACATCTAACACACAGCCCTCTGATTCCAAACTAGTCAGAATCATACTCAATACTACCTGTTCTCAATACGGTATTGAAGGTATGTATGTATGTTTTTACAAATATATATTAATGTATACATTATATGTATTCAGAAATATATGTTAATGTATAAATTAATATATATTTCAGAATACATACATATAATCGATTCTCGTTAATAACGTCCAGATACAGTACAAATGGATCAAGACACCTTTACACAATTATTGATCTTGGATGGGCATTAAGGCCAACACTTTTGGATTGACACTCAATGTCACATTACTAATCACTATTTCAAATAGCTCATAATTTGGAAGCTGCTTAAATAACATCTAGTGAGGATCTACTATCTTCAAAAAGGTCTCAGGTCATTTACACGCATATATGGGATATCTGTACCAATATTATAAAGAGGTAAAGTTACTAACTTTAGAGGAAGAGGAAGAGGTAATCTCCGGAGATACTAATCCTGAAAATTATTTCGCTAATAGAAAGCGACACAATTCAGAAGTAACAGTTAAAATAATGGTATTTGTAAACCGAGTCGAAGAAAAACAGAAACAAAGTGGGCACGGGTTAGTATGTATTTAAATAACGTTTTTTTTACATTTTCTGAAATATACATCCTGTGTCGCGGGGGACTTTAAATGTATATATAAATTCATAAAACGGATATGAACAACTAGACTCAAGACTACAATTTGTGGATCATGAAAAGTGTTTTTCCATATGGCATTTGAACCCACGACATTTGGCGCAGTAGAAAGTGGCATGGCAACCGCTTAAACCACCAAGTCAATCGTGCAGTTAGGATTTATTGAGATACTGGTGAAATTATTATTGTAATTCAATTTTCAGTAAAGCAATAACAATACACTTCGTATTAGACAATTCGCTATTATATTAAAAATGAGAAGAACCATTTTAATAAAGTACCGTATAGATACTTTATTTAAATCGCCAATTAATAATAATTCGTAAAGCCGGTTAAAATTAGTAAGAAAATATAGAAAATCTCACAATCGCACTGAGCAAGAATAACGTAATTATAAAAGTGTACTTACTGATCATTTTTCTTCTTGGCACCCATTTAAAAATATATGTATTTCGTAGTTCACTTTTGTGAAAAGCGTCCGTCTTGCGTTAAGATCAAGACTTCTTTAAAAAACTATCCTCCGTCTTTTAAAGACGTGATCTGAATCGTATTAAGTCATCATTTGTGAAACACCACGACACTTGAATAGTTTGCATATAGATTAATTATATAATTATTAGTATACTCGTACATCCGTTATTTGCTACAGATTGTTAATCTCATCGGTTTTAGTTTTATTATTCGTTTATTAACGTATGAGATATGGTGTTTCCTTTTTTAAAAATAATTGATTATTTTAAATTTTAACAAATAATGATAGTTAATATGACATTGATACGGAGTATTAGCTTAATTATACTCTTTTTACACATAATAAATAAAAATAGAAGAATAATTTGAAACAAACCCCGTACTCGTCCAGCCAGCGCGATGTGGTACACCAAAATATTACTTTATAGATAAGCTTACCAATAGACTATTAAAGGCCGTCGATGAGTCTGTGCGACCAGTAAATATTAATAATAAAAGTAAGTCAACAAAGTAGTTTTTTTATAGTTGTAGGTTAATTAATAATAATTCATTCAGGATTTATGAATAATGCTTAATATGCATTAAAAATTGAAAATGTATTTTTAAGTTTTAATAAATAAAAATAGACTAAGACACACATAACAAATTACAGTATTCATTAGTTCTGTTGATTAAAATGTACATATAAATGGAAGTGTTCATGAACACATTGTAGCATGGAACGGTGCGCACCAGTGTAGTGGTGTCAGTTAGAGATGGATTTATTAAACAGCAATTGCAAGTAATTAATGATTTGTTCGCTTGGTTATAAGTGAATGAGTGTAGTCCATTCTGTTACATACGGTTACTTTGATGGCGCCGGCGTCGCATGTGCGGCTTTATTCAAAGCAAAGCCACAACGACATCAAAGGGTCCGCCTGCAGCGTCCACCCACAAGTTAGTTTGATTTGTCAGTTTACGCCGTTGTATGAATAATATTCGTATTTGACAACAATAACCATAATTGCTGCCGGGTGTACACACAAAGTGGACACCGTTTTTACACTGTTGGTAAAACTGACACAAAACAATGATTTTATTGCAGCCTGACATCTGGACTACCTCCACTTACCGGATTATCCAGTGTTAATGAGAGACCCTGTATGTTCCACTTGTAAGCGTTTATTGTATCATTATTTTTTCGGGAAGGTAGGATTATATATTAGGTACTGATTCCCGAAATACAGCTCACACTATATTGAGAATCAAAACTTGCACTTGAATTGTAACCATACTTTTTTACAATAAAAAACGGTTGTACGATTTTAGAAAAATAAATTAAAAATACTTGTTTAAGCTGCTATTAAATAAGTAGGTATAGCAATGAAACAAAATACCTATCATTAAACATTGATCAATTTCAATAATTATTTGAAATCATTGATAATTTTTTTGACATCTGTCACCCATTTCAAGCTATATTATACGAGGTATAATTTCTCATAACACAACAACAAATCGCATGGCACTTTAAGATTTACTGTTTTTTTTTGTAATTCGATGTTTATTTTATAATGCTTTCATATTTTTGAGATATTTTTCAAACATCAGGTAATTAATTTATATATATATCTGATTAAGGTGATTGTAACATTACATTCCTAAATTTCTCGTTACAATTTTCTAACGTATTAATGCTAAAGATTAAAAAGCGGGTTTATAATAGAAAAAGTAAGGTAAAGAAACTGCGGGGAAAACTAAACATGATTAAATTTAAAACTGAAATTGAAATTTAGCAATCCACTAACAAAGGAAACATAATGGTAAATCGATGTTAGAAATAAACTAAAGACATTTTATTTATACTTCTTTCTTTTTACGAGTCAAAATGGTGATTTTAATAATCGGAGGTCTGAATCTTAATTTTAGGAAACAATCGTGTATTTTTTAACCGACTTCAGAAAAGGAGAAGCTTGTCAATTCGATTTTATTTTTTACGTTTGTTACCTTAGAACTTTTGACTGGGTGTACCGATTTTGATGATTCTTTTTTTATTTAAAAGTTGGTACTTCCCGAGTGGTCCCTTTTCAATTTAGTCCAATTCTTGAAGTCGTTTTTTTGGTAAAATTTTATATTATAACATACGAGTAAGGGTTTGATAGAATGAAAGCGTTAATCTTCAAGAGATACGTTAAGTCCAGCGCACATTACTGTATGAATGTGGTTAACTGAGCTTGTTTAAAAATTAAGTGGGCAATTTCGGTTCAATCTCTGGTCTTAAAGTCAGTGTCAATTTCAAACCTCACTTCTGAGGTCAGCTGTAACGCGTCGTGGTTTGCTGTGTCCTTGAGATATTACATAAATACTTAGTGGCGTCTTAGAAATATTAAGTAATTATTGCCCTGTTTCAGAAGTCAAAATTGAACCACCTTGAAGATGAAAGCTTTGGCAAATGCAGAGTACCAGTGCTTTGGAACGACAATAAACTTACCACTTACAAGTCGTAGGCACCTCATGCAGTTTCTGCAATAATTCCTTCAGTATAGAGTCTTATAGACGCGGCGTCGTTTCTGGGGGAAACCTGAAATAACTTGGTCCGGATCCTCCCCAGAGCAGGGTGTCTGATACCGGCCGCCAGGGTGGTTTTTAGTGGAATCATCACGTAAATGGCTCCTCAGTCCCCGAGGAGCCGGAGATTCGAAGGGATTTTTACACCAACAAAAAAAAGTATGTATGTATAGACTAGCGACACGTAGTGCTGATCAAAAATGTATCGAATAATAAATATATATTTAATCGTACATACAAACTAAGTATAGCTTGTACTATGAAAGCTAGAATGACTGATAGATTACCTATTAAAATTTTTTTTTGTAAATACATATATTTTACATAGGAAATATCCAAACTCCGGAACAAATATTTGCAGATTATACAAACATTTGGTCCGACCATGGAATTGAACCCGAGACCTCCAGTACAGCAGTCGCATGCGCTCCCACTGTGCTACCGAGGCAGTCTAAGATACGATTTGAAGGTACCACCTTTAAAAGCTGAAAAATATATACGGTTAGAAAAATAGATAAGACAAATTAAATAAAAATATAACTTCTTTTTTTAAATCTTTATAGAAAGTATTTATATATGGTATTTCATAGTGGAATCTATTAGAAACTGGCAGACCTGGCAAACTTCGTACCGCCATTTTTTTAAGAATTATTACCAAAAATCTTGTTTTAGGATTTATGCTCGCCTTATCTTTTTCTTCTATACAAACCTTGCCCTGACAATAACGAACACATAATTTTTTTTATTCAATTTGGTGCAGTCAATCGAAAGTCATACGCATATTTAGATTTGAGTGATTATTTTTTATTTGTATAGATAAAGACTAATACAGCCCGTTAAAACCTCCAAGTCGACTTTGCCAGTAATCGATGACTGGCAATGTGGCAAATAAATATTTCATCATCATCGTAAACCACCTTCGCAAATGTAGTGTGGCGCCCTCTGGCCATATGGCGGGACGACCTATGTCATAAACATTTGTATTCGAAAGACTGTCACTGTGTGATATGGTACTATTAAGGATATTGTTTTAATGGACAAGATAATGACGAAAGACCATTGACTCAACATAATAATAGACTTTATGACATATAATTTCAAAGTCAATTGTTCAATGTACATGTGTGATAACTCGAATTTCTTCCTGAACTATAAAACTTTGTCGGAGAATCTCCAAGTCATATAATCTTTTATCCTTAAGCAAATGAATTTTAATTTACGATTCAAGTGATATGCGTTCAAAAATGGCATATAAATTTTAATGACGTAAATTTAGGATATTCACGTTATTGTGTTGATTACGTGTGTACGTATTATGTAGCAAATTTACGATTGCATTCGATAAACTACACGGTAAGATCAGATAACAGGCTTCGCAAAAAATACGTATTCTCTTCTAGGCGTTCGAGATTTTATTTATAATCCTTAGTATTGTAAATGTGAATGTAAGTTTATTATGCTTTCACGCGAAAACTACTAAACCGATCCTCATGAAACTTTGTACACATATTCTTGGAGGTATTAGAAGTAACATTGGATACTTTTTAATAACTGCAAGCAAAGCCGTGTGCAAAAGCTAGTGTAGTCCGTTTGATTGTTATTGAGCTATGTTATTTATTGAATTAATGAAATGGGGTGAAAACTGATGACCATATACCAAAAGACGACTTAGTAGGTAGACAACTTAGTCCGACGACTGGGTTAAGGTTTTTTTTTTATTATATAGTGGGCAAACGAGCAGACGTATCGCCTGATGGTAATCGATTGCCGCCGCCCATGGACACCCGCAACACCAGAGGCGTTACAAGTGCGTTGCCGACCTTTAAGGAAGGAGTACACTCTTTTCTTGAAGGTTTAAAGGTCCCGGGAAACCGTTGGATGCGAACAGCAAAGAGCCGGTTGATGTGAAGAGGCTTTGGGGAATGTCTAATAGGTTAGTATTTTACATAAATCCTATTGAAACAATAATAACATCGAAAACAAAGCAAACATAAAGATGTTTAATTAGATCCTTTTTTTTATTCATACCCTTTGAATTTAAATCTCTTTTCTTCTAATCATGTGATCTGTAAGATGAAATTGCTTTATCATCTACGTAAACATTTCAATTTAAAGATAAATTCTTGTATCAACTAATGTAAGTACACAACACGTTATCACAAACAATTGAAAACACGGATTATTGCGATAAGTTTGGAGATCCTCAATGCAAATTGTGTAACAAACCTTTTACACAATTTAAGTTTTATTAGATTAATCATAATGTTCAAATTACAATTATTTATAAAGGAATATATATTTTTTATTAAGTACTGAAGCAATTTTTACAATGAACAAAAGAGCTTAAGGTTTGAAATACCATCGGTTAGCATAGCACTTGTATAGATCGCTCTTACACAATACTTTTAGTTGTAATAAGAATAACCCATATAAAAGAGAATGGCCAATTCTGTACTGCTGGTAGTATGTAATGGATGGTTTTAAGATATATTTGATTCCCGGGTCGGACCAAATGTTTACATAGTCTGCAAATATTGGTTTCGGAGTTTGGGTGTTTTCTATGTAATATATTTACAAAAAAACCTGCTAATTGCAAGTCAGACACGCGTTAGAAGTTTGATTTTTTTAAGAGCTCCAAGGGACAGTAGACCTGAGTATTTGATATGAATTTCAGCTTGATTAATCTACGCGTTTTTTGAGAAAAAGGGTTTAGACAGACAGGCAGACAGACAACAAAGTGATCCTATAAGGGTTTAGTTTTTTCCTTTTAAGGTACGGAACCCTAAAAAAGTATAAATGTATTTATATCAGTTGTCTGGTAACAATAACACAAACTCCGCTTAGCTTGGAACTAGATAGCGTTGTGTGTAAGATGTCTGATATTTATAATTAACTAGCTAACGCCGCGGAGCAAAGTAAAAAAAATCCTATGTTAAAAGTATCCTATGTCCCTCTCCTGGTTCTAAGCTACCTCCCCATCAACTATCAGCAAAGTAAAAAATCTGGTAAGCACTTTTTTTCATATTCAGATATATACATACATACATATATTAGTTTCATAGTTTCTTATGTGAATTATTATAGTTGAATTTGACACTGGGCTGGGACATTGTAAATAAGTTCTTTTTTTTATGAGCCTGTTGTGTCCCACTGCTGGGCAAAGGCCTCCCCTGCAACGTAAATAAGATACGTCCTTTTTTTAACAGTATCCTCATCATCGCCAACAGCCTTTAGCAGTTCATTGGTTGAATACAGGCCTCTCCTTAGCAAACAGATTTAGTATTCGTTTTAATAGTATTTTAAAATCTTGTAATATGAAGCACACCTCATTTCATTTACTACGTTGTTAAGATTTTTATGCCAAACCAATAATGACTAAAGAATTTATTTACATTTAGAGGTGTCACAAGTGCGTTGCCGGCCTTTTAAGGAGGAGTACTCTCTTTTTTTGAAGGTTTGAAGGTCGTATTGGTCCGGTAATACCGCAGGCGATGTTACACCACAGTTTGGTTGTGCGAGGCAGAAAGTTATAAGGGAACCGCACGGCTGTGGACTGCTGGCCATCTAAGTGGTGGGGATGAAACTGCTGCCGCGTAGTACGATGGCAGGCAGAGGCTACAGGAATCAGTCTGAACCATTCTTCGCAACACGCCCCATAGTAAATGCGGCAGTAGATGCATAGTGAAGCTACATATCTACGCAGCGCCAAAGAGTTCATCGGAATTGAAACTTATTGGCTTGAAATATCGATCAACATTTATTTAAACAATTACGATAACACACATAGCAACTTTATGATTATTTTATTTGACGATAGGTACAATTACAAAATGCATAATCACTTACTTCTATAAAATGAGGAACAACATAAATGTAAGCATATAACTATATGTATGTGTATGTTTATTATGTATTCATAACCTAAAAGGAACATGCTTATATAACCTTACCATAGATGATGTGTATGTAACACACTCATACTTTAACGTTTTATATTTATTACAGGTTTGATTTTGTAAATAAAATACTGGTAAATAGCCTGTTAATAATATAATTTTCGACTATCAAACTAATCAGCTTCTTTTATTAAACGTCAAAATCGTTTGGTTCTGCTGCATTTATCACACTAAGAGGTATGGTGTCAAAGGTTGCCAAACCACTGACTTATATTGATTTTATTATTAAATAATATTAAGAAACTTAAAGCAAAGAATACAACTTTTTATGTATTACGACAATTATCGATCGGTCGGACATTTAAAAATATATTTTGAGTGGTTTACAACAAATGTATCAAATTGAAAAAATAAACATTGCCAAGAAAAGAAAATGAAGACAGTACTTGTTATTTAGAAGTTAAAAAAAAGAAAATAAATTTCAAAGATCAATTACGAAGCTAAATAAACATCTAAGAATATATGATGCAAGAAAAATTGCTTAGCAAGAACTATCTTTAATTTGCCATTTGTCACACACAGACGTACACTCATACAACCTGTGCTTTGCATACAATCACTTATAATTCATTATTTAAAATACAAAATGGAAAAAATAACTAATACTATTAATAAAATAATATAATACAATGTCGAACATCCAAATACAAAATATGAGGTCTAGTTTCTAAATATGAGGTTCTTGTACTTATCATGCTAGATAGATCGACGGACTTTGAAATAGATACATATTTACGTAAAAACATCCAAACTCCAATACAAATATTTGCAGATCATACAAATGATCATTTGGTCCGACCCGGGAATTGAACCCGAGACCTCAGCGCCTCATGGAGTTCAAAACCTTTACTTTTACTTTTTTCCATGTGATGTGACTTGAGGGTTTTGTTGGTGTCTCCCTAAACTGATACATATAAATAATTAAGTATATAATCAATATCCAATTTCATTTTTAATTTCTTTTTCTTGTCTCGTTTCTGACTCACACGATCTTGTCATTGGAAATAGATATAATAAACCTATAAATATCATATTACGTATCTAAAAGTAAATACTTAATATGTTTGTTTACATAACCGAGAACATACTCTATCAGCGGTTTTTTTAAATATTGCATAGGCGATATAATTTATATATATTATGTACAGAAGTTTATTATATAAATTTTTGAAATTCCAGTTCAGTACATTACAAATATACGAGATATCGTTGCCTTCCAACTGCTTGAGTATACTGCGGTTGAAGTGAGCTCACGTCATTATAAACGATCGCTTGAATGAAAATTATTGTCATATTTTAGCAATTAAATGAAATGCAAGTAAGAATGCAAGTTGATTTATAACATTTTCTGTCCTTTACACATTCGCCAATAATGCCCTCGTTGAGTAATTAGTTCAGTGTGCGAGCCTTGTTCCACGATTTTACCTGAAATATTAAATGTAGCTTATATAAATACAAAGCTATTGTAGCTTAAAATATATCGTAATCAACAGTCATAAATAGTCCACTGCCAAACCTGCCTTTCGTGAGACTTTAGTGATCAATTTTGAATACTACATTCCCTACAGTGAGGTCGCCGGCGCAACGACCCGTCGCTGGTTCAATCGGGAATGCGCCCATGCAGTTGCCCAAAAGCAATCGGCTTACCGCGCATGGACCAGGGCCCGCGCCTACGGCCACCCCGACGTGGATCGACTAAAAGCAGCGTTCAACAAAGCCACTAGGGAATGCAAGAAGGCTTACATCACAGCGGATGCCCAGCGCATTGCGCGGCTTGGCCACGAACTCGTCGCATACCCTACGGGTAGCCGAAAGTTCTGGCGATTGGCTAAAGCCGTGCAGTCCAACTTCTGCCAGCCCTCGCTACCACCGCTGAAATGCCCCAACGGATCGTTCGCCCATCGGCCGCAGGAAAAAGCAAAACTGCTTGTCGAGCTCTTTGCGGCTGACTCCTGAATCGATGACCGCGTCATGCACCCGCCTACCATTCCGGCCTGCGATGCAACATTGCGGGATATTCGCATCCGGCTGAGTGATGTCCGTGCGGAGCTTCGGTCACTCGACGTTCGGAAAGCCAGTGGACCCGATGGTATCCCAGCGGTGGTTCTTAAGAACTGTGCACCAGAGTTGTCTCCGGTTTTGACGCGCCTGTATCGCCTGTTATATTCCTCGGGAATTATTCCGGAGGCCTGGAGGGAGGCGAATGTTCAGCCCATTCCCAAAAAAGGCGACCGCTCCAACCCGGCTTACTACCACCCAATAACTATCACCTCCATTATCTGCAAAGTGTTCGAACGGATCATTAACAAGCAATTGGTTCACTACCTGGAGGATCAACCCTACTTAATGATAGTCAATATGATTTCAGGCCGAACCGATCCACGGGTGATCTTCTAGCGTATGTCACACACCTTTGGGGTGAGGCTATTGACAGGCACGGGAAATCTTTGGCTATTAGCCTCGACATGGCCAAGGCCTTTGATAGGGTTTGGCACCGTTCGCTTCTCTTCAAGCTACCGGCATTCGGCTTGCCCCCCAAACTCTGCAACTGGGTTGCCGCATTCCTGCACCAACGCCGCATCAGAGTACATTGTGACGGCGCGGCCTCCGACGTTCAGTCGATTAACGCAGGAGTGCCGCAGGGGTTCGTCCTGTCGCCCACGCTGTTTCTTCTGCATATCAATGACATGTTAGCCCTTGGCAACATTCATTGCTATGCAGACGACAACACAGTTCATGGACGATATTTTGGGCGCCCTGCAGCAAAGCCAGCAGATGTAGAGAATAAACGACAGGAGCTTGTCGCTGAGCTCGACCATGTTCTAGGCCGCATTTCACAATGGGGCTGCGAGAATCTGGTCGAGTTTAGCGCCAAGAAAACACAGGTGTGCACGTTCTCTGCCAAAAAGTCTCCATTCCTTCCCCTTCCGACTTTTCGGAACACTCAACTACCATTACAAGGCAGGCTTGATATCCTGGGCATGGACATCTGCTGCGACCTCAATCCGCGCGAGTACGTTGAGAGCGTCACTAAGGCGGCCTCGCGGAAGTTAGGTGTTCTCAATAAGGTGAGACGGTTCTTCTCGCCGGGGCATCTGTGTCTCCTTTATAAGACTCAGGTTCGCTCGTGCGTGGAGTACTGTTCGCACCTTTGCGATGGAGCCGAGCAGTATTTGTTTGACGCTCTAGACCGGTTGCAACGGCGAGCAATTCGCATTGTCGGCAATCCCGAAGTCACAGAGTCCCTAGAACCTCTGCAAATACGTAGAAAAATCGCCTCTATGGCAGTCCTCTATCGCCTATATCTTGGGGAGTGTTCCGAAGAGCTCTTCCAACTGGTCCCCCCTTCTCCCTTCCTCTACAGGACAACACGTGCTGGCCTCGGAAGTCACCGCTTCAGAGTGGAAGACATACACTCTCGCACTCATCGATTCGGCTCTTCCTTCCTGTGCCGAGCGGTTAAAACCTGGAACTCACTACCAGCGTACGTGTTTCCGTCCCACTATGATCCCGGGTCCTTTAAGCGGGGCGTGAAAAAGCATCTCACTAGGCCGCCATAGTGCTGGTCACCATGCTACACTGTCCTTGTTTGCATTGAGGATGGTGACCACCACTCTTGGATTCTGATGGTGCTTTCCATCAGGCAGGGCAGAGTCATTTTGGTAGGTCAAGTATAAAAAAAAAAAAAAGTTTTACCTTTATCCACAACACAAATAAGGTCAGCATCTTTGATCGTTGATAGACGGTGGGCAATTGTAATACAAGTGCGGCCTTTAGCTGCTTTTTCCAAGGCTTCTGACACGGCCTAGAAGAAGATACAAAACAAAACATTTATACGACCTTAAAACCTTCAAGAAAAGAGCGTACTCCTTTTTAAAAGGCCGGCAACGCCTCTGGTACTGCGGGTATATATACGGTGGGCGGTAATCGCTTACAATCAGGCGATACGTCTGCTCGTTTGCTCCATAAAAAATAACAAATCTTCAAACATTACGACCAAACCCTTAAGTAATTACATACCTTAAGTAATGATCAAAATATGTATTTATATATGCATCCATTCAAAGGACTTCTAAAAATATTTTGAAAACAATTGTCATTTAGACACAATCAGGCGATACGTCTGCTCGTTTGCCCCTATTCCATAAAAAATAACAAATCTTCAAACATTACGACCAAACCCTTAAGTAATTATTACCGTAATGATCAAAAAATATATTTATATATGTATCAATTCAAAGGAATTCTAAAAATATTTTGAAAACAATTGTCATTTAGACCTTAACTAAGTAAATTATTTTAAACATAAGATATTAAATGTCTAAAAAGTTTAAGACTTTGAAGATCTCTAGGATCAATCAATGACACAGTTAAACTATTTAAACGCTTATAATATAATAATTTATTACTTTAAAAAAAGTATTGTCGTAGAGGTATTACACATTAAAACAGTAGATACTTACTCGCTCACTGTTTGCATCCAATGCTGAGGTGGCTTCATCGAGCAGAAGTAGTCGAGGAGATCTAATCAGAGCTCGTGCTATACATACCCGCTGCTTCTGGCCACCAGATAACTGTGCACCACTAGCGCCTAAATTAGTGTTGTAACCCTGGAATACACAAAAGAAACTTGAATTTTAAAAGTCATAAAATAAAACTTGGCAGAATATTAATCGATGTCAAGGAACACTCATATATTAATGTTTTTCTCATCTACTACTTAAAAAATTGCACAATTACCATTATTCTATATTAATACTGTCACCAATCAACTGGACAAAACTATGGGAGAATATCCGATGAAGTTGGGTTTTAAAGTATAATAATTGAATGGGTAAACGATGTAATCCAGACTGTATTACCCATATCTCTAAATTTGATTATGCACATTATTTTACAGGGTCAATATTGTTTGCTTCGTAGCATGGAATTCAAACACAGTAAGAATGTCTTGAAGATAATAAAAAAAACATTGGCATAGTGATCTCAATCGAATCCGAATTTCGGTCTACGCCCACTGCTAGACATAAACCTGCATCAAGGTTATATAAAGATCTAAATAGCAAAAAATTAATAAAATAAAAATTATTAAAACTGTTTACTTACATCAGGCAAAGAAACAATAAAGCTATGAATGTTAGCAGCTTTGGCAGCGGCTGCGATTTCGATCATGGTAACTTTTCTGTTGACATCACCGTACGCAATGTTTTCGGCCAGCGTTCGGTCAAATAATACCGGCTCTTGTTGTACTACACCGAGCTGTCTCCGTAAACGTGGCAGAGTTAGAGAGGTCCTGATATCACGCCCATCTAAAGCCTATTTTATCAAAAATAAATAACAAAAATTACTTAAATATGTACTAAGATTGTGATTCTGTTTGTTTTTTCTTTATAAGAAATAAATAAATATTATGAGCTGAGAATTTTGTATTGTAAACTCACAATATTTCCAGTTTCAGGATCATAAAATCTCTGCATTAGTTGAAGTACCGTCGATTTTCCACAGCCTGAAGAACCGACTAAAGCAACAGTTTTTCCAGCTTCTACTTTTAGGTCGATACCCTTGAGTACTCTTTGGTGCGGGCGAGTAGGATAGCAGAATTCAACATCTTTAACTGAGAAATTTCCTGTAGCGACCTACAAATTATCAACAATAATTTCAAGGTGGCATTTTATTATTTGTTTTAGTTTGGTTTCATTTATTCGATCTAAAAAGATGTAAATAGTGATTGGTTTAGTTTTTAAGACGCAAAGCTTCTCCTGTATGTTTATAAGTACTTATATAAAACATTGTGATGGTTGAAAATTTATTCAAAGTATTGAAAATAACGTATCTAATAGCTAAATCAGTTATCAAGTTGTAGTTATAGTTCCTTCTGTTCTTTTTTCTACTTTTTCTCGCTTTAATCTGCAAAATTAGAGATAACCTAACCTATACGTAATCACCGACCTCATTTTGCTACAAAAATAGTTTTGTTATTACTATTTTAAGTCGTAAACCAAAAATTGTTACCCAATCCTTTTTATCTCTAATACCATCTTCGGTTCTAACTCTTGGTATCCGTTTGATAATTGCCACTATTCTCGATGCGGCTGCTTTGGCTGAGTTGAAGCCCGGAGCATATACCAATGACTGACCTAACATGTACGCTCCGTACATGATAGCTTCATTTACCCTTTAAACAAAGCGTGCAGTTCTGTTATTGTTACACTGTTAATTTAGTCTAATAGGTAACTTATAAATTGTCAATATACTTACAGTAGTACAATCTTGTATTCAATTTCTCCTTTAGCAACTAAAATAGCACCATACACCGTTGCGCTACAATAGGCCAAAAACGGTACATAGACGCCTAGACCCAGTACCAAACCTCGCCAACGCGTCTTTTTAATAACAGCAGAGCAAGCTTCTACCAATGCTTCCTCGAATTTTTTGAGGAATATTGTTTCAACACCTAAAGCAAATTTAATAGCATTTCGTTAGTTGCAATTTTAACTTCTCCATGTAATTTTTTATGGTGGATACATACCTAAGCTTTGTACGGTTTTTATGCTAACAACTGCTTCTGTTGCAATGGCTGTAGCCGACTCCATAGCCGCGCGTTCGTCAGCTTGCGATTTCTGTGATACTATACCTTCTAGCCAAATACTACCTACCATCTGTAATTATTTAAATAAAACCTTTAATAATTAACATAGTCTATGAATGAAATTACAACAATTTAAGTTTGTACCAACCAATGGTAAAAAGACTGTACCGACTAGGGTAAGTTTCCAGTTATAGCACATTGCCATAATAAAGCCGACTAATACCGAACTTATTCCTTGAAGTATAAGTCCTATTCTCAAACCTGTTGCACCTTGAACTTCAGCTGTATCGCCACTAAGCCTTGCGCACATTGCTCCAACTGTGTTGGATTCTTTATCAAAATAACCAATTTCCTTAAAAACAGAAAAAAAAGCAATTAAACCTTAGTTTCTTAACGTAGTAAGGTTTTAAGTAATGCTGAAAACTAATGACGATGCTGAGTTTCATGGGAATGAAATACATCCAAGGTTTTTTGAAAAAACATGTTTATATTACCAGACGTTTTGGTATAGGGTTTTTTTTTAAGATTTGCTTCTCTTAGCGGAGATGGTTTTCTGCGGAGTTTGCTCCCATAGTCGCCTTTTACAATATCCATTGAATGGATAGGGGTGAAGATAATCCATATTCCTAATCCATCACCGTACGGACGATGCAAACTAGTAAAATAACATGCCTGTGACAGTAAGGCCGTGAAATATTGTTTCCTTAAACGAGTGGTCATTCTTAACCCAGCAGTAGTGAATGTGGTGCCTTGAAGACACATAGAAATTCCAGCAACGGCCGCCACTACGACAAACATTCCCGAATAAAGGTCAGCCAGATATATAATTTGATTCCGATCTGGTAAAACGAAAATCTGCAAATGAGAAAATGAGTTATTAGATACACTTATAAAATATAAGCAGTATTTAATAAAAACAATGTTTGTTTTTTTCTGTGCAATTTGCACTAATGGTAATAATTAATTAGTGATTGTCTACGTTATGGAGATACATCTTAATCTACCGGCTGAAGCTGAACAATTCCGAGTTTAACAGAAGTTAATCATTTTCCGTTTTCTAATCTATATTTTATCAAACGATAATTTTAATAAATACTCAAAAAATATCAATCATATTATTACCCCACTAGAAAATCCAAAAAGCAGAGCAAATACAGGAAAACAGGCTCCCTGAATAAACGCTGCAATAGATCCAATCGTGATAAGTGGCCACTCTGGACCATTTAGTTTTAAAATTTCCCAATCGCTAAGTGGCTTCACCTGCTGTAAATAAAATATTCCTAAGTTAATAATAACAAATGCTCAGCTTTTCATTCATCCTATATTGTATAGCTTACCTCATCGTCTTCCTCTTTCTCTTCATCAGATTCATAATCAGCATTGTACACAAAGTTTTGTAGACCAGCTGACATTACGGAAGCAATTGATCCCCGTGGTGTCATCCAGTCGTGAGATTCTGAAAGAAGTTTAAACTTTAATATAAGCATAACATAAGTTATACAGCAATGTCAGTTTTATTTATAATAAAAATAAATGGCATCTAAAACTCCCTAAGTTAGTAAGTTAGTGTTATCCATATACCAAAAGATTTGCAACGGTGTTTCACGAAAAGGGGGACGTGGCGATACGTAGATAGTGCGATACCTTAATTCTTATAAGATTGGTCCTGCCGACATAGGTTAGCAGGAGACAAGTCAAGGAAAACACTTAATTATATTTGCACTAAAAATTTATTTTTTGTACTGTTTTACATAACATTATGAAGAATACCTTACACAATATTCATGCTAAATGGATTTTAACAAAATAAAACCAAAAATCTTTCACAAACCTCTTTTAGTTGAGTGGTGTCGGTGCAATCGTTTGGTAGATTTTCTCCTTACATCAGTGCGTGGGGCTATCATTGGTTCACTTTTATTCTCTTCTCCATCCCCCTCTTCTGGTAACGTTTCAATCTCATCTATTGGCTTATTTTCGTTTCCTGTGGTTACTAACTTATAATAGAATCCTGAAATCAAAATAAATGTTTATTAAGAGAATCGCATTGAATAGACCGTACAACACGAACTCGATAATTACACCGTTTACCTTGCTTTTGCATAAGTTCATCGTGTGTGCCTTCTTCTATTATTGCACCTTGATCCATACAAATGATCCTGTCGTAGTTAATAATAGTAGATAACCTGAAAAAATTAAAAGTACAATAAAGAAAGCATACATAGCGGAGATTAATCAATGCAATCATGTGCGGTATAAATTTGATATGTAATATGTCCTCATTTTTGGGCACGTGCACCCCAATACCAGCTCCTCCCTCTGGACCGCATTCAGTGGAGGGCGACTCGTATCGTCGATTGCCAAGAACTTCCGACGAATACGACCTTCAAATCTCCAAGAAAGAGCTTACTCCTTCCTAAAAGGCCTGCAACGCACTTGTGACGCCTCTGGTGTTGTGGGTCTCTATGGGCGGCGGTGATCGCTTACCATCAGGCGATACGTCAGCTCGTTTAGCAACATAGTAAAAAAAAAAGACTAACCTATGAGATACTGCAATTGTAGTACGACCGACACTAGCACGATCAAGAGCAGCTTGTACCTGGCGCTCTGAATGCGGGTCAAGAGCAGATGTAGCTTCATCCAGAAGTAATACCGCAGGTTCTCGTAATAACGAACGTGCAATCGCTATGCGCTGTTTTTGACCACCAGATAACGATGCGCCACGTTCTCCTATAACTGTATCATATCCCTAAAATACACCAAAAAATTATAATACCTTATTTTGGTATTTTTGATTAATTATACTGAAATGTAAACTGACGTTTGGCAAATTTGTGATAAACTCATGAGCATAAGCCATTTCAGCAACATGTTGAACTTCTTCTCGTGTGGCTTCTGGGAAACCTATTGCAATATTATCAAATATTGACCCTCGGAACAACACTGGTTCTTGACCGACCACACCTGAAAATATTATAACGAAATGCATTAATGACTAATTTCTTTATGATAAATAGGGCATAAAAGAGGCAACTGCTTTATCATGGAAACATTCTACGATTAAATAAAGATAACTAAATTCTCATCTAATTTTATTTTTAATAAAATTTTTTACTAATCATTTTTTTTATTTTCGAATAATGTACCTATTACTTTCCAAAATACTTTCCGCTTAGTAATTTCACATAGTTCATTTCTTTTTAAGTTAAACATTACAATGAACAATAAAAAAGAATTCATAAACGCAAAAATAAAACGTATATGTATAGTTACAATCTTATACTATTTAAAAAAAAACCATACACAGCACTAATACATTGTCGGATATAAAGTTACTTATTAGTAAAGATTATGTTTAAACAATGTAGGGTAAGTTTTTAAAATACATACCTAAACACGAACGCAGCCAACTCAAATTCAAGTTTTTAACATCCTTTCCATCTAATTTAACAAATCCTGTAATCGGATCATATAGTCTTTGGAGTAGCTGAAGAATCGTTGATTTGCCACAACCAGAAGCGCCGACTAACGCAATAGATTCTCCAGGTTTGACGTGAAGAGAAAACCCGTTGAGGACCTGCACGAGGAGAACATTTTACAAAATTTCCAATTGGAAACGAAATTCTCTTGTTAATGCTTTCCTCACCTTTACTTCAGGCCTTGACGGATAATTAAAATGTATATCTTCCAGGCTTATTTCGCCAATGACTCTTCTTGGCGATAGCCCTCCCGTGTGTAGACTATCAATTTTTGGCTCCCTGTCTAGTAGTTGGAATATACTGGCTGCGGCTCCTCGAGCCGCAGCGAACACTTCAGCATGTGGCACACAAAATGTAATAGATTGTGTAGCCATATATGCGCTAAACAGTATCTGTAAAATTAACAGTTTATTTGAGCAGACTTAAATAGCAGAACAGACGAACAAGAACTATTGCTACTGAATACTTACACTAAATACCGTACCAACTAAGTATTTGCGATCATCAGGATCCTTATCGAAATCCAAAAGCGCTAGCCTTGTACCGTAAGTTAAACCTATGGCGTTAAGGGAATATGTGAGGATCCAGTTGAAACCGTTACCCAAGCCGGAGAAGAGACCACGTTTCCGACCCTGTTTTTCGGCTGGCTGAAGTAAACGTCCGTATCTGGAATGATTTAAAGACAATATGTTATAAAATCGAAAATGCATTCATATCAATGGTAACTACTACACTGATGTGATATTAAATTCATAAAAGTGTGCTTTTATATTCAGAAGGGATATTAAAGTACGGTAAGTCTACTCGTAACGACTGATCGTTGCTATTTATTTCATAAAAATATATTGTTAATAATAAACAAATTTTTGAACAAATTTAAAATTTACTTTGGCAATTTAAAATAGTGAAAATAAAAAGTTCCCCGTTCCTTGAAAACGGTCATACTTTAATTACACATAGTCTTTAGATTTGTGTATGATAACATTAAGAATACGGAGTGTTTACTCTTATCAATTTTTTCCGTGCCGTAAGAGCTGACTAAGGGAGAAACCTATGTTAAAACCTCGTTGCTAAGGGGAGCCTATGTTCAACAGAGGACTATGAGAGGCTGTTGATAATTATTATTATTTGTACAGAATATTTTTTGTTTAATAATTAATCACTAAGACATTGCAATTCAAAATAAACATCGTTATTGAAGTGTGTAACTCAGCAACAGTCAACAGTAAAATAACCGGTTTTCCATTCTCGTCTATTAATTCCGCATGAATTAGGCATTGAGTCCGCCTTACGCAATGTAATTGCAGGAAGCTTAAATAAATAAATGAATTTGTATGCATCGCTGATTAAAACACGTACTATATATAAAATTTTATATTTGAATCAAAAATCTTTCAACTTGTTCGACGACACGTTCTCTTTTTCTCCTTACTATTGTCATTTATTTTTTGTTTATTAATACTGCACTGGACATATTTAAAGTACGGCCGTCATATTTAGAATTAGGTCGAGTCTGTACGACATTCAGACTGCAACTGTTAAACCAACATACTCGTCACGCAATTCATTTGGACAGAGAGAGAATCGAACCACTAATTTTTATCATGTGATCACGTTTAATTTCAATCACATCTTAGCATCATACAAGTACGTAGATTAAATATTAAGTTTGATTTTATTACATAATTTTTATAGATACCTACTGACAAAGAAATTTGATATTCAGCATATGATGGTATGTATATAGTCTACGAAACTATCCGTTTTAGGTATTAAAACATGCATATTAAATGTAAACTGATTGACATACGGCGCCAGCGTAACTCCGTACAGGAGTAATATTTATAGTTGATAATTATTAATAACTTCATTTAAAAAGCAAATCGAAAGTTGACCGCAGTAGCTTAGTGATATTTTCTATTACGCGTTACCTGCCACGAAAAATGACGGAAGTTTGGACTCGACGCATAAATAATCAATACTAATAATAAAGCTGAAGAATTTGTTTGTTTGATTGAACGCGCTAATCTACGGAACCGCTGGTCCGATTTGAAAAAATCTTTCAGTGTTGGATAGTCCATTCATCGAGGAAAGCTATAGGCTATTATCATCACATTACTACTCATAGGAGCGGAGCACCAATGAAGAATGTTTCAAAAACGGGGGAAATTTTCACGCTACGGGCAATATAAGACGCAAACGAGGGTGCGTGGGTCAGCTAGTCTAATATGCAACCACGAGGACACATAGACCAGTGTATGGCAGCCCACTCTACTATGTCTTAGAAAATCGGGATCGCAATGGACTTGAAATTAATTACTTTTAACGGTCAAATTGGATTAACAATATGTTTAAAAAGCCACTGTGAAATTAATATTTTGTAAGGTGCAACAGCAATAGTGGATTTAAATACTATCGCATTTATTATATTCCGTGTATTTGGTGCAAAATATTCTGTTCTGGTCACAATTTACGCAATAGTTGCCTTCCTCAGTGATTATTTTACACTTAACTGTTTTGTTTAAAGTCAATTAGATTAATATTCTTCTGCAATGTTATCTCTATAAATTTATTATTGCAAAATTAATAACATCAATATTGAATAGAAGACATCACAGTAACGATATGATAGATAAATCCACAATTTTTCAATAGCATTACTTAAGTTACTGTATGAACTAGATTACATTACCTATCGCTCTAGAAGTTGACTATTTTTAACCTATTTTTTATGGAATAGTGGCAAACGAGCAGACGTATCGCCTGATGGTCAGAGATTACCGCCGCCCATGGACACCCGCAACAATAGAGGCGTCACAAGTGCGTTGCCGGCCTTAGGGAGATGGGAAGGGGGATGGGACAGAGATTGGGGTATGGGCCTCCGGTATCCTCACTCACTCGGTGAAACACAGCGCAGGCGCTGTTTCACACCGGTTGTCTAGGAGGCCGTGGTATCACTCCGGTCGAGCCCGCCCATTAATGCCGTAGCGTGGCTCTCGCACTTTAATCTATATTGTAGTGCCTAAAACGCTTTGAGAAAATACTAGGAGAATGTAGTAACGTCCTATGATTATTTGTTAAATAAACCAATAGATGTCGGGTTCAGTCTTTAATAGAAACATAAAATGCACATAATCATATATATATATATATGTATTTATATGTCTTCAACCTTTGTCTGTTAATTGGTCTAATGTCTTGGTCGTCTGCTTAGCTCGGGAATAGATGTTCGCAATTGATTTATTTATTATATGACTAATCTATAATTCTATCAGGAACTAGTAAAACTGGCCTCAAGTATACCAGATATGATATGATCATGGTGTTTTAAGGTTATAACAGAACTTACTTGTCAACTTCTTTGCTCTCTCCGTTGAATGCTACAATTGTACGAATCGATTTTAATACTTCTTCTGCTTGTTTGCCAGCTTGACTGTAGGATTCCATTTCCAACATTGATGATTTTGTTTGGTACTGAAACATATAATATGCCAATTTAAATAACAACCTAATTTACAACATACAATGAGTTTTAATGTGATTTAAAATTAGACGTGTATTGCATAATTTTGAAGTCCTTTGGAAGTACACTACAGTTAAATGCAAAATTGTAAACACAAATTCAACAAAATACCTTGTTCTAGTCGCTTAATACAATTATTTTATTTTAATATTTCAACTGTTAGTAAAATATAATTATGGTTTTCAAATTTAAACTAAGCTAACAGCGGTTTGGTAAAATTTCCAAACATCGTGAGACGAATATTTATTACAAAATTTGAATGTTGTTCGAATTTGTATCAAAGCATTTTTTTATTAAATTAGTTCTTAAATTTTTATGGTTGTTATTTTTTAACTTAGGTTATTTTTTAACTTGTGTAAATCATTGTTATGATAAAATATTAATAATGCTGGTCCTGATAAGCATTTTGAAATATATACTTACATTGGATAGAATAATTGAAGCTGCTAAAGAGAGGGGCATAATCGATATGCAAGCAAGCGTGAGTTCCCATCCTATCGGGAAAGCCGAAGCTAAGCAAATTATACAGGTTCCCACCAGATTAGACACTACCGCAAGCTTTTCACCCATACCTTCCTTTAGACTCATTAAATTCCTGAAATGAAATAGAAAAAAAACAAAAGTGCTATATGTAAGTATGTACGCTAGTATGCCGCAATAACAGAGTTGCAGCAGTGATATAATTACGTAGTTAAATAGCGTAAAATCCTATACAGATTAAAAAAATATGTAAAAAAATACTATAAACGTTTTTATTGAAAATAATGTACTAAAAGCAAAAACAAAATTCGGTGAGTCCTAGGTTCCAGTCATTATGCCCCTCTCTCTGATCAACCTAAGACATTGATCAGAAAAAAAAAACCGTTGGACGTAACACAAACTGATTTGGCGGGATTGAAACATGAACTGGAACCTGGAACTTAACTAATATTTTTTTGCTTATAGTATATTATTTTTAATCATCATATCAGCCGCAAGAAGCCTCGCCTATTGACTTTCACATTGACCGGTCGGTAGCTGTCCTGTTCTTGGACCAACATGGTGGTGTTTCTATACAAGCACTTCAACACTTGTATATACCGATATTCAATGTGGCATCTGAAGAGACTGCAGCACTGCCCAAGTCTGATCGAATCCAAGGCTTTCTCATAATCCACGACCGCTAAGCATAGTGGAAAATTATACTCCTCGGTCTTCTGTATAACTTGCCGCAGCGTTTGAATGTGGTCTATGGTACTATAGCTTTTACGAAAACCAGCTTATTCGGGAGGCTGGAAGTTATCAAATCTGCGTGCGAGACGATTCGTAATCACCCTCGAAAACAGCTTATAAATATCGCTCAGAAGCGAAATGGGCTTGTAGTTCCTCGATAGAGATTTATCGCATTTCTTAAAAAAGAGAACCACCACCCCTCTGTTCCACGCATCGGGCGTAGTACTGTCGAGCAGGATGGAATTGAAGAGCTTCTGAAGGACTTTTAGTATCGGTGTTCCACCCGTTTTCAGAAGTTCCGATGTAGTTCCGTCCTCACCCGCCGCCTTGTTGAACTGTTTGAGGGCCATTCTAATCTCATACAGGCTGATGTCCGGGATGTCTTCTGTGTAATGTTGAGTTAATTTGGCTCTTAGATCTTTATCCAAATCGTCAACAGGCTCAGTAGTCGAGGCATATAACTGTCCATAGAACCTTTCGATCTCCCTCAGTACCTCTGGCTTAGTAGACGCTATACTGCCGTCCTTTATCTTCAGCTTCGTCAACTGGCTTTGTTCAATAGACGAGCCTCTTGCGAACACTTTGGAGCCCTTATTTCGCTCTATCGTATCTTTAATATGGTTAGTATTAAAGACACGGATGTCGTTTCGCAAGGACATAGAGATCCGTCTATTGAGCTGTCCAGCGTCCTTGGGAGTCTGTAGAATCAATGAGCGTCGTTTTGCCATAAGGTCGAGGGTGTGATCTCTTAGTTTTTGGGATATATCTACCCGGCGGGGTCTAAAGAAGGCTCGCCCAACTCGCGCATTATTTTCCATAAAACCGTTTAAATTAAAATTAACTTTAACAGATTATTTTCAAATTCTTAATTTCATTACATAGTACCTACTTCTTATCTGTATTCTACTCGTCAAGCTCTTTCATTTAATACACATATTGAGGTATTCGTGACAAAAATTTTAAACCACCATTTTGTAACAGCGACCATCTTCGATGTACAATGAAACAAAATTTATTTAATTAGCGGGACTAAAGGTGTGCAGCCAATTTCAGATTAATTTGCCAACAGGAAGGGGGCCAAATTTCAATTACTAGATTTGACCCAAACAAACAAATAAATAAACAAACAGGGTAAAGTAAATAAAATCTTTCAATATGTTTGAAGGAAACGTTCCTGAAAATGAAGTCTGAGAACAGAAGTAATGATCCATTTGACATAGTGATTCAGATAAAAATGATCGCTCTTGGACCGTGATATTAAAAGTATTGTACGTAACCTGTTATAAACATTAAGATTATGTATGTAACTTATGTACCCTAAATTAGATTATGTAACTTTTTATGAAATTAATTATGATTTCATTTAGCTTTAGTGACACAAAATGATTTTGTATTTCACTCAGTAGCAATACACAGGGCAGGATAGCCACTTGGAGCGAGGCGTATCTTATTTGATCTAATTATATATTATGTATGTAAATAGCTAATTTATTAGGACATTAAATTGTTAAAACTTACTCTGACATTTTGGAAGCCAGGTTGAATTCTGAATCAGTATCGAACCAGGACATATCTTGCCGTAGCACTGCCTTCAGGAACAGCATTCTTATCCGGGTTATCTAGCATAAAAGATACATTGTTTTATTACTGAGGACTATCAACCTACCGCCGTCCATTGCTAAACAAAGGCCTCCCACTAGGAGCACCAATAGGGTAGGTGACACATTAGTCAAATAAGTTACTTTTTATTATTTGTCGAAACTATATCATTTTGTATGAAAAATGTACTGAATACTAATTTGTGACGTCACTATTTTAGACTACTCAATTAAGCAATAAATTTCAATGCTTATTGGAACGAAGTTCCTTATGGCGCGTTGTGTAAGGGGGCTAGACGGAAAAATTGTCACGACACAATTTGTTGACACGACACAATTTGTTGTCACGACACAATTTGTTGTCACGACACGACGACGACACACACAGATATTTTCGTTTCGTCTTTCTATTTCGAACTTCGTTCCATCCGGATGTCCCTTGACACCTCTCAAGTTTTTTCATTAAAATTTGTAATAGAAATGAAAACCTGTAATAATTATATTTTTCGAGATGTTTTGTCATATTCGTTGTAATGAAGGAGGAGAGATGGTATTTATTTTTGATACAGTCATCTACCCTATTATCTTGGTCTTGAGGAATACAGTCCCTAAATTTAATTTAATATGGGTTTCTTAAATTATTTAGTTAGAAGGAGAGATAACAAATAGGCATACAATAATAGTAAATGTTGCAATACAGGCTATAGAGAACTGATTACCATTTCAAACTCAAATGTTTTAACAGAAAAAAAAGTTCTCTAAAATTCGGCTTTGTTCCATTATTTTTCTTTGCGTCAAATGAACAATAATGAACTGCGTGACTAGAATTATATGGTGTAATACTATAATTACAATGATGACAAAATATACTGATTACCTGATTGAGTTATTTATTACAATAAACAATAGAACGAAGCGAAACGTTAAGTTAATCCGTGCATAAATAAGTTAAGTAAATGAGAAACTATGTTTTAATGCCTCATGTAAAGAAGCCTTTTAAATAATTGTAAACAGCTGTTTGTAAAGGAGGTTTATCACTATTATATTTATGACAATTATATGACGTTTTTTTTTTGAAAGATATTCCACTTTTGAATTTCTAGTCAAGTTACAATTTCAAAAGTTAGATTATATGGGGAATATATATTATTACTAGCTGAACCCCGCGGTGCTACCCGCGGTACGATGATAACTGCGGGCAACGCCGCGAGGCGAAGCTATATCTTTATAAATAGTAGCCTATGTGTTATTCTGATGTATAAGCTATATTGTGGTAAAGTTTCATTCAAATCCATTCAGTAGTTTTTACGTGAAAGAGTAACAAACATCCATACATACATACATCCATACTTACAAACTTTCGCCTTTATAATAGTAGTAGGATAAAGTACAAGTCTGATATATGTTTTGTTTAAATCTACTATTAGACAAAAAGAGATAGATAGTTAGCTATTTTATCAGTCATATTTTCTATTATGTATTGTGGTTCATAACTAAATTTCAAGCCTGACTGTTTTTGTAGATGGGCAAGTTTGTACAGACACATATTTAAACCAAAACATAACAGTTATTATATTGATCATCAACATATCAGCCGAAAGACGTCCAATGCTGGACATAGGCCTCTCCCAAGGCTTTCCATAACGACCGGTCGCTGGACCATCTTGTAGGTGACCCCTATCCAGTGCTTGATCGCCCCTCCAGAACTCTCGCCCCATCGGCCATCTTTTCAGCGAGCAATGTGTCCCGCCTACGGCCACTTAAATCTGGCAATTCTATGAGCATTGTCGGTGACCAGAGATCGTCTGCGGATTTCCTTATTCCTGATTCGATAACACAGAGAAACTACGAGCACTAATCTCTCTATTACTCGTTGTGCAGCTTTTAGCCTTCTTATAAGGCCCATTGTGAGTAACCACGTCTCTGTACCATAGGTTATGACTGGCGATACACATCTGTCCGAACGCCGCCCCGTCGAGTTGGATTTGATGATTGAACTCTTTCTTATAGTTGGAACTATCTTGCTGGATAGCTTATCTTAGGTAATATAATCCTCAACAACTTCACAACAGAGTCTCCAATTTTGGCTGGAGTGGGTGCGACATGGGCGCTGAACATAATTTTGGTCTGGTGCATATTCATTTTAATACCCACTCATTAAGAAACTACTGTGCCCATCGAGCATTGTACTAAGGTATTCCATAGTTTTAGCCATGACCACTATATCGTCAGCAAATCGAAGGTATATACTCGCCATTAATGTTGAGCCATTAAGTCCGTTCGTCAATAACCTATTTAAACGCCTTCCAGTGCCGCGGTAAACAGATTCGCATATTATGTCTCCCTGCCTCACTGCTCGCTGCAGTTATATAGGTTTCGAGAACTGATCCTGTAGACGAACCGATATAGTAGCGTTTTCCTACAAACACGTCAACACCTCGATACCTCGGTAGTCGATTTGGGACCGTTGGAGGGGCTGGAGCACAGTCCAAGTTTCAATCGAATCGAAAGCTTTATCATAATCTACAAACGCCAAGCTGTGGAAGGTTATATTCTTTGGATTTCGTAAATCGTAAAAAAATCCAAGCCTCCAAGCCAACAAGCATCTTATTTAGGAGGCTGGAAGTCATCAAATTTGTGTTCGAGACGATTTGTAATGACTATCGAGAATAGCCTATACACATGACTGAAAAGGAATACGGGTTAATTATTTTTCAGAAGGGTGTTATCACCCTTTTTAAAGAAAAGCACCACCACACTCCAGAACCATGCTTCAGGCAGTTTCCCACCAAAAAGTATGGAATTAAATATCTTTTAAAGGACTTTTAAGACCAGTTTGCCACCCGCCTTCAAAAAGTCAGCTGTAATCCTGGCCTTACTTGGTTTTGTTGTTTTTGAGCTGTTCGAGAGTCATACTAATCTCGTACAAGCCGACGTCCTTAATATCTTCGGTGTAATATTGGATTAACTTAGCCCTTGAGTGTTGTCAGTGTTGAGTGTTGTCAGTCAGTGACAGGGTCTGGTGTTGCTATGTATAACGGTCTGTATAACTTCTTAATTTTATTGTAAAGCTATATATGGTATTTATTAAATTGATGTAGATCTTTTTATTTTGGCATTTTGAAATTAGTCCATTGGCAAGACGAAAATTGGACACTTCTTCTGGTGACTGCAGAGTCATATAGCGTCTTTTCTTCATTACCTTAAAAGTGTCATCATAGAATTTCTTGGTTCTATTGATTCAACGGGTCTTGAATATTTAAAACCCGAACGTATAGATAGTTTCCACTAAATCACTGAGTTCGTTGGTATCGATGCTGATTTCAAGGCAAGTGAAGCGGTTTTGAAGTTTGTCGTGTCATCACCAGAGTGAGTCGTTATCACCCTCAACGACTACCTTTTGGTTACTCTGAGTATAAGGTACGCAACCTTTGATGACACATTCTCGATTTTGATCACGTTATATACATTACATATTCAGATTGTGCTTATCTGCAGACAGAGGGCCTTGAGCTTCGCGCAACGTGTCCACTAGACTTTGTGTAAGGAATTGCTACGCCAAAGGTCGTACAGGTACATGAATATTTTATGGATGTTTCTATTTATACGAAAATTAATATTTACAAAAAAGTACACAAGTTTTTATATCAATTGTGAACCATACAAGTACATGCTCAGCTGAGTTTGGGACTACGATGACGTTGTGGAAATGTGGAACAATATTAATATTATACAAAATCCGTGTTATACATTTCGTTACCTATAAAACACTATCAAGCCAATTAACTCATAGATTTTTCAGCTCTGCCTTTGATGCATTTGATTAATACAAAACAATAAACACGTATGTAGGCATATTGAGACACTGTTATAAAATACAAGGTCATATTCATTTTATCAGTAAGGAAACATTATTTGGTTTATAGCAACGCAAAGCTCAGAGGGTCAATACGTAGTAAGGTCTTTAATTTATAGCAATTGGTTTCGTTTAAGAATGCTTTAAAGCTTCTCGTTTGATTCTAAAACAAATATCAAATTATACAAACTGAATAATTTGAGAAGAGATTGAACTTGAAAGATTACTTTTAACAATAAAGCCACACATTGTGTATATCTTTTTTAATATTCAACTATACTACTGTAATTAATGTACAATAAATTATTAATCTATTTTAAAGGTCTTTGGAAATTGGAAAGACAATTCAAGTCCGTGGAAGTATTCAGCCATAAAATAAGTCCCTCTTCCCAAAATTAACAAATGAATTTTTATTCCACAACAACTATTATTATTATAGTATAAATGTAGATGTACGAATGGCGATGCGCCGCAGAGACCGAGCCTTTCGTAAATTTAAAAAAGATCGGTGCAAGAGTAATTGGACCAGCTACAAAACTGCAAGAAATAGATGCAATCAAATGATACGCAACGCTAAACGCCACCATATTTTTCAAAACATATCTTCTTCCACGCCTGCCTGTATCTGGAAGTTCCTTGGGACTTTGGGTGTAGGTAAGGTTCACCGTGCCAGAACATTTACAACTATTGGCTTGGACGACATGAATCGTCATTTCACCACATCTCCTTTAATGTCGTCTCAAACTAAATGTCAAACTTTGGATTATATTACTAGGCTTCCACGGCGGGATATCGAAGTTTTCTCATTTTCTCCGGTTGCTTCGGATGAGATTAAAACAACCATCCTTAAAATTACATCCAAAGCTGTGACGAAATAAGTCGCCTTATGATCATCACTATATTGGACCATCTTCTTCCTGCGATTTCGCACATAATCAACTTCTCCCTATACTCTGGTCATTTCCCAACAGCATGGCGTAGGGCATACGTTCGCCCTCTTCCAAAGATATCTGATCCTTCACTCCCGAGCCATTACCGACCCATAGCAATCCTCCCTTTCCTATCCAAAGCACTAGAGGCGTGAGTTCATAAACAACTCTCTAAGTTTATCCATCAACACAATATTCTCAGCCCCTTTCAATCAGGATTCAGACCTGGGCATAGCACAGCCACGGCTATCCTACTGTCCTAGTCCTGATTGACTTTTCCAATGCCTTTAACATGGTTGACCACGATATCCTTTTATCTATCCTTGCTCACTATATGATCTCTTCCGAGGCTCTGGAATGGTTTTCATCTTATCTTCATGGACGCCGGCAGTCGATCCGTATTGATGAATCATCATCAAGCTGGCGTGACCTTGTTGCCGGTGTTCCACAGGGTGGCATTTTATCTAATAAGTTCCAAATTGGTCATAGACAAATTATTATATTTATTGATCAAAAAAAAAAATTTACAATAGTAAAACACAACAAACCCAATGATGTTAACAATATTGTATAATAAGTTCCAATGGTTTAACAAAGATTGTAGTTCCTAAAATTTGAGCAATGTCTCTTAAACTAGGCAATGCCTGTATCTTAAGAGACAGTTTTCCGCTATACGGTTTACCAATAGTGATATTCGTTGGGCCTTGAGACAATGAAGGCACTCAAAAAAAAATCTCCTCTCTTATTTTCGATGTTTATCAATCTCATCACAATCGACCTTCAGTGTGCGTATCATTTATATGCAGATGACCTTCAAATTTATTCGCAAACAAGCCTCGATCATTTGGCAGAAGGTATAGATAATATTAACAGTGATTTGGAGATAATCAAAAACTGGTCTGAGCGGTTCGGCGTTAGTATCAACCCCACGAAGTGTCAATCTATTATCGTGGGTAGCCCTAGACTGATAATCAGAGTCGATACGTCTGAACTGCCGCCGATTGTCCATAACGGCAACATTATACTGCTCAGTTCGTCTGTCAAAGATCTAGGATTATGGATTGATTCGAGCCTCACTTGGAGGCCACAAATTGGGAACGTGAGCCAAAGGGTGATTGGAACCTTGCGATCATTATATCGGCTCAAGAACTTCCTTCCACCTACCACCAAATTAATGCTCGTACAGGCTTTGATCTTCCCGGTTATAGATAACTGTGATGTATTTACCATTTAAACCATTTAAACCATTTATTTATGCTACAAAATACAATTTACAAATAAAATGTTGGAAACAATTGCACTGTGCAGCAAAGGCAACCAGCTCAGTTTACGCTGTACTGAAGCACAGCACTGGTTTTCAGCTGGCCCCTGACATTTCCACCAACAGTTGCAGACATTGTATGCTACCTCGACCTGAATGCAGATCTACTCATCAAACTTGACCGACTTCTCAATAATTGCATTCGGTTCATCTTCAATCTACGTAAATACGACCATGTCTCTGCCTATCGAACTCAGCTGTCTTGGTTACCTATACGTCAGCGCCGTGGATTGCGGGCCCTGACTACCCTACACTCCATTTTAAATAATCCTATGACTCCCACTTATCTTACTTCGCAGCTTAAATTGCTATGTTCCAACCATGACAGAAATCTTCGCTCCACTAATAATCTTCTACTCTTATGTCCAACACACACTTCTTCTCTTATCCATTCTTCTTTTGCTGTCTAATCTATTCTATTATGGAATGCGCTCCCACTTGAGATCAGGATATTAATAAACCGTTGTACATTTAAGGCTAAAGTTAGAGACCTTTACAAGAGACAACTATCAGATTTATCTTCATAATCTCATTAACTCAAATTTAACCTTATATTTTATATATTTTATTCTGTATGTATATAATATAAATATTAATTTGTACATGTATCTATGTAAAACAGTGAACAGTCGTAATTTGTTATGAAAAATGAGTCGCGGTCTCACTATTTCTCAAATTGAACAAGAACTGTTTCGATATCGGGATATAGAACTAGATGTGTCAGGTGATGAAAGTGGTGACGATTTATCAGACAGTGTTTGTGAAAACCGTGATGTAGAATTTCAGCCGAAACAGATCACTTCTTCATCAGAAGACTCCGAAGTAGATTCCTCTGCTATAAATAACAATATAATTGTAAATTCGCGCAGAGGACGCGGAGTATCTCGTAGATGTATTAGCGGCGGGCGAACAGCACGCGGTGAACGTTCAGCTAGGACATCAGTGCCGGTATGTTACAAGTAGCAAGTGACGGCACAGAGTGGACTAGTATTTCTGCAGACGCTAGTGGAGTGGGACGTCGAAGCCAGCAAGCCAGGTAGTCGGAGATGGCCTGTTCACGTTTTTTACAATATACTTGATTTAGCAGCTATAAACTCGTGGATTCTGTACCGAAAAGTTAAAGGAATAAAATTTTCTCGACATGATTTTATCCTTCAACTAGTCAGCAATCTACGTGCAGAGTATGTGAAAAAAAAATCAACTTCAACTGCAACTCAAAGTCAAGAAACTAATACTGCAGCAAGTGAACGATGTACTACAAAGAATAAGAGGAGGCAATGCCAAGTCAATCATAATTGTAAGAAAAATAAAACGTGTGGAAACTACACAATCTGTAAAAAAGCTGTTTGTCAAAAATGTATAAAAGATTTAAAAAAAACTATTACTTGTTACAAATGTTACTCAGTCTAATTCCTAAAATTGTTTATTATTAAATAAAAATAAATTGATACTATTTTAATTTCATTTTAATGCAATATACGCAATAATTTCATTAATATTCTGACTGAATCTCTAATACCGTCAAATTGACCGCTGCGGTCTTTGAAGGTATAGTATGTAGCCCGGCCCTTCTAGTGTTAAAGATAGTTGATATGAGATGAAATCAGTAAATACTCTCTGCAGGAACAATATATAGTGTTTACATCCAACATTTGAAATGGAAGTACGAATAGTCTTATTAGAATAGGACTATATCATATTTTATCACAATATTGAATTATGTTGCATATGCGTGTAATACAAAGATGCAAGTTCTGTATGTGTTAGTCAGTTAATCCATACTGATATTACAAATACAAAAGTAAATCTGTCTTTTACGCTTTAACGGCTAAACCGCTGCACCGATTTCAATGTTAAATTGATTCTTGAGGAAGGACATATCTTGCTCTTTCCTCAGATTACCGACAGCAACGCGGGTCGAACCGCCGAAAAATTGTATGAAGTTTTGTTATATGTGTGTGTATGTATGTGATACTCGAAAATATCACTTACGTGTAATATATACATCTTGAACTACAAAATAGTTTAAGAAATCGTGCATCTATACTATACTAAAGATACTCTGTGCAATTGCAATGTCACGAAGTAATATTATATTGAAGCATGATACTATTCTAGATACAGTTACGTAAGTTAAAATCGTTTAGAGAAATATTCCAAATGGTTGCACAGTTTTATTTCCCATATGTAACAATAGTAGCATTGTATCAACGTTATATTTGATGACGTCCGTTGAAAGTTCAGTGGCACTTAACCTAGGCTATGGAATTCATTGTAACTGAAGATGCTTTTAAGATAGTAGAGGACACGACTAGAAACGACCTTCAACCATTTGTTTATTAGATCTACTGCATGAACAAAACACATGTTGACCTCTTTGTTGCAAGTTCGCATCAAAATTTCACTTTTCAAAACTAATAAAGATTTTTTGCAGAGAACCCTATATCATCGTATTCGCAATGAAACAGCGCTTATTTTGATATAAAAATTTATTTATTAAACAAATGGGTGAAATAGCAAATATGGACATACCTGTTCATACAAGCCAACCCAGTGTGCCAGGAAACAAATAGACAACTCAAGGCTTGTATATTCTATAGGCTTTATACTTTCGGTTTGTTATTAAATTAATTCGTTAAACTCATGAGGAGGTACACTGTTTAATAATAAAATCATTTTTTAATTATTAATAGTTTGGCAAAAGCTTTAGAGCCACAAATCTATATGTTTTCCACGTATGCATATACAATAATGCTTCTGTTTATCTGTAAAACAAAAAAAATGCGAACATCCAAACATAATATGGTTCAGTACAATTTTGTGGTCAACGTTAAATTCTGAATTTCAGGCAGACATAGGAAAGCTTAAAGTGTTAATGTTATAATTGCTTGTGATCTAGGGTCTCGACGTAACTTCAGTTTATTACAAATATCGCAGTTTTCCGTATTGCATAGGACAGAAAGCCGAGCATCGAACCAATCTGAGAAGCCTATGTCCAGCAGTGGACTGCGATAGACTTATGATGATATTGGACACGAATAATAAATGAAAGTACAAAAAAAAACAAAAATTTCACAATTCACAATTTTTTGAAATCTCTCTCTTACTCTTGATATTATCATTATAATTATAATTTCCAAGGTCACGACAAATTGTAGTTGGCTAAAAATTGGAACTGTGATGTAATAAAGTGTGTTTGCCAACAAATGATCGGTTGTCTCTGACGTTGTATCTCATATAAATATTACCAGCTTTGTCCCGCAGCGTTACGTGGCTTTTGTTTTAACTGTTGCTACGCAATTTTATTTTCAAAATATAAAATATTATTATTATATATGAAACGGCTCCAGCGATTTTCATAAAATTTAGCATGCATGGTTTTGGAGGCGATAAATCGTCCTACCTAGAATTCATTTAAAAAAATTATTACAAATGTAATACCGAACGGCAACGCACTTGTAACGCCTGTGGTGTTGCGGGTGTCAATGGATGGCGATAATCGCTTACCATCAGGCGATACGTCTGCTCGTTTGCCCCATAAATAATAATAAAAAGAAAATTGTTCCAGTACGCATTGTAATAATGGCGTCCTTAATCTGCATGTAAACCGTCTAAACGGGTGTATCCTAAATTCATCTGATTTAATTTTTTTAACATTGATTGATAGTATGTATAATACGAGAATATGAGTATTTAAATCAGTTGTCTAGTACCCATAACACAAGCTCTGCTTAGCTTGGGACTAGATGGCGATATGTGTTAGATGTCCGGCATATTTATTTATTTATAGTTTTATATATGTAGTTTTCTATTTCAAGTACTTCATATTGAAATTGAACACAGTAAAAAATCTTGCCCTGTGTAAGTGTGTGAGTAAGTATGTAAGTGATTAAAATTAATGGCTGCTAATACTAAATACCTACAATAATATTCTTTATATCTTTGTAAGTAATTTGTTATGAATGCTTCAAAGTTCTTCCCATGAAGCTATCTGCTATTACAATTACTATACTTTTTTATGAAACGGCTGTGGAATACCCTTGCTCATAGAAATTAACTTAGCCCTTCTTTTTTCTCAAGGCAGTAACTTCTCAGAGTATTGTATCGGTTGTGATATATATGTATATGTTTTATTTATTAGTTATATTGTACACCGATTATGCAAATATATGTATTATCCGTAATAGTGTCGCATACATGTAGGTGTGACTTCGTGTTGAGTTTCTTAGTAATATGAGTTCGTAATAATTATTGACTATAATGTACTTTATCGACTGCCTCTATTTATTTTTACCGGACTACAGTCAAGGCAAAGGAGGGTTATGTTTTTAACAGGCTACGAGTGTGTATGTATTTTCATATGTTCCTCATAGCTCCTCAACTACTTAATATTAGACAAGTGAGGTATCGTTAGAAGCGTCTTGATTGTCCTCCGGTTAGAGGCTATATAACATGTCACTGAATCTAATGTGGCGCCCTCTAGTGGTCATAAAGTAGTGTATTAAAAAAATTGTGATATAGCACTTTAGGTATTTCGCCATATTTAAAACTCAGACTTTTTCAATTTTAACATAGGGTGAAATCGTCTTATGTTCGATGGGTTGAACTCTAATCTACGCACTAACTTTCCATGTAGCTGTAGGTATAATATACTCGTATCCTAATATTATAAAGCTGAAGAGTTTGTTTGTTTGTTTGAACGCGCTAATCTCAGGAACCGCTGGCCCGATGAGAAAAATTATTTAAGTGTTGGATAGTCAATTTATCGAGGAAGGCTATAGGCTATATATCATCACGCTAATACTAATAGGAGCGGAGCACCAATGAAGAATGTTTTAAAAACGGGGGAAAATTTTCACGTTACGGGCAGTAGAAGACGAAAACGAGGTTGTGTTGGTCAGCTAGTATGTAATATACTTCTTACCTCACCATTACTTGATGCACATCCCTAGATATAGATTTGTTTGCAAATATGGAATATATCAAAAATATTAACACATTAATACATCAGGCAAAATTTATTAAAAATGTTATATCATTTCCGCTAAATGTAGGTATAAACTAACTTTCAGCTAATTTAATTCAGATATGAATGTTTAGGTAAGAACAATTTTCTCTCGTATTTGCGATACTTTTTATTGATTCTCCGCTTCTTTTGGTTGAAGCCTGATGATATAGCCTTATAACCTTTCTTGATAACTGGGCTATCTAACACTGATTTAATTTTTCGGATCAAACAGATAAACACTTCAGTTTTAGATAATACTAGCTGACCCACGCAACCTCGTTTGCGTCTTCAATTGCCCGTAGCGTGAAAATTTTCCCCGTTGTTGAAACATTCTTCATTGGTGCTCCGCTCCTATTAGTATTACCGTGATGATATATAGCCTATAGCCTTTGTCGATAAATGGACTATCCAACACTGAAAGAATTTTTAAAATCGGTTTAGTGGATCCCGAGATTACCCCCTACAATTTAACAAACACACAAACTTTACTTCTTTATAATATTAGTATAGATTAGTAGAAAAGATCGTATTGTGAGCAAATTTATATCGGTCAATATTCATGAATAGGTAATACCGCAATCTGCAAGAACCATGTGCAATACTGTCATCACTTTTTCTGTACCACACAAGTACGGGAACGAGTATTTAAAATGATCAGTATAATTTTATTGTATTATTTTACCAGACAACATACACATACGACTACGACAATCAGATAGGTACGACTTTTCTTGCAAACAATGTTCTCTCGTGTTTCCTTGCCTTTGTATAAAAAAGAACTTTAATAGCTGTACTAGAAACTACATCTTTAATTATTATTTTTAAACATTTGCATGCATCTTAAAAAGTGTTAGTAATATATTGATTTGAAGTAACATTTTAAAGGTTATTAGGTGCATGACATAACTGATAGTGTACTTTATATTCAAATATACTCAATGCAGATTCAATAGAAACATCAGTTAACGACATTTATTTCTTCATCAGTTACAGCGATTGCATTTACCTATATTACTAGAATCATGCAATTTGCATCTTCATGGATTCCATTCTTAATTTATTCTATACTAGCGACCCGCCCCGGCTTCGCACGGGTGCAATGCTGATACTAAATTAAATACACTACAGAAAAACTATGAACGTTGTATATAAAAACAGCGGCCCGCTCCGACTTTGCACGGGCATAAAATAGAAACCTCTAAAATTAGCAATGTTGCCTTAGTATATGATGCATGTATTATACATATAAACCTTCCTCTTGAATCACTCTATCTATTGGAAAAAACCGCATCAAAATCCGTTGCGTAGTTTTAAAGATTTAAGCGCACATAGGGATATAGGGACAGAAAAGGCGACTTTGTTTTATACTATGTAGTGATTAACGTTTCTACGAGTATGTATGTAAGTGTTAAGGAAGTTTGTATACCCGTTAACAACTCAAAAAATTAGCTTAAATTTTGATGCGATGAAAAGATTATTACTTATTTTTATCTCATCAGTTTTTTTACACGGGTAGCATTTTAATAACACGCGTTTATTAGCTTCATCTGCATGTAATGTTACTTTTGTAAGCAGGTTTTTTTTTTAATTCTCGTCCAACACAAATAATGATGTTTTGAACAAGTTATTTGTTCTGTATCCGAGTGTTATTAATTTTTATTTTGAATATACCTCATTACCTATATGTATACATATACATACATATACATATAGGTGTTTATACATCAACAATTCAGTTTCTGTAGCCCTACTCAGTTTGAGATCAGATGGTCGTGTGTAAAAAGTGTCAGGGTCAAAAGATATGGTTAAATTACAGTTGAACTTTTAGTTAATTTTCATTATCAAGCACCTGCAAATAAAAAATATTGCAAGAAAATTGAGTTGTGTACCTGTCGTAATGCACTCCAGCTGATCAACCCCACTGACATCATGCAGAATATGAGGGATACGCCTATACTTAAGAAGAGACCGATAGCCATTGCTTTAGCATCTTCTGTCAAAGCCAACATGTTTTCTTCATATGTCGCGTTCATCCTTAGCAAAACAAAGTATTGTAATATTAGTATAAGTGTAGAACCAATTTTTCGAGATGATCATAATTAAAATTAATTGTCATTAGGCGACCTTATAATACGTAACTAACATCATAGCAATTAGAATTTATTACTAATTGTGGGCATGAAGTATTCATTACACTGGTTTTGGTATGGTATAATTTGCTGATTTTAAACAGTTTATGTTTTGCAAAAGTCGCAAATTTGTAGGGTATTTTTGGATTTCAGTTTCCTTGGCCAAGTTGTAAGTGTTTCGCTATCGCCTCTTGTAATATTAGCTAATATTTTGTTTTGATTTAGCTAAAAGAGACGCCATTTTCATACATTTGTTAGTTTTCTATTAACGTTTACGTTTAACTAACGTCAACGTGGCTAGGTAGGCTGATTTGTTGACGATGTGAAAAAACTAGTTTTCAAAAAACTGGGTTACGCATTATTTGTCATGACTTGCAAGAAGTATTCATTGATTTAATGTTACCTACTCATAATGTTTTTTTACAATGGCAAGGATGTCAAAGTTTATCTTATATGTGTTAATGATTAACATCCCTTTAAGTGACTTGGTAGATCAAAACTTATCTGATAATAGGCGGAAGGACAGAAACGAAAAAAAAAATTGTTCTTCACCGTGGGAGAGCTGTGCTTCGGCATGAATGGGTCGGCTCGACCGGAGTGATACCACGGCCTCACAGAAAACCGGTGTGAAATAGCGTTTGCGCTGTGTTTCACCGAGTGAGTGAGGATACCGGAGGCCCATACCCCAACCCCTCCCCTCATCCCCTTTCCCATCCCCCAAAGGTCGGCAACGCACTTGTGACGCTTTTGGTGTTGCGGGTGTCCATGGGCGGCGGTAATCGCTTACCATCAGGTGATACGTCTGCTCGTTTGCCCACTATACAATAAAAAAAAAAAAAAAAAACGAACGAAACCAGTGGTTTATCTAGACGTGTTCACCCAGATACCTATACTGCACATTCATACCATTATTAGCAAAACTTGTAACTGTATGAGTAACATTCATAACAGTCATGTATGCGCTTCTCACACATTGACAATCTATACAATGCTATGAATTGGGGGGCCTGGAGATCTATAGTACTGGCCTCGGCTTAGTTAAAATTCCAAATCTTCCCCAAATTTCAAATTTCTTATCAATTTTTTGTCAACTACATAGATACTGTAAGCATAGTGTAATTTATGGAGATAAAATCAACGTGATTATTATTACCAAAAATGGAAAAACGTTTATAAATCGCTTACAATTTTGCTGATTTGATAAAATAGATCTGCATAACTGATTTCATTATTTATTAATTGTCAGCTGATGCTCTTAAGCTACTTTGAAAATTAAACATGATTAGGCGTTTCTGAGCAAACAAATAATTTTTAAATTTCTACACGTACATATATTATGTAGAGTGCAAGAAAAGAAACATTGTTATTGTTATAAATAGAAATGGAAATATGTTTAATTAAACAAACACATTCGGTTGCCATAATATTAAAAAAATGAGATGCTAAATTAAAAAAAGATTTGTGAGCAATTTTTTTTTTTTAAAACAACTCCCGCACTAGGAATAATTACTGTGTCGCGGGGGACTTTACAAACATACATGAAACGGACACAAAGAACACCCAGACTTAGAACAACAATCCGTGGATCACACAAAGTGTTATTCTATGTGGGATTTGAACCCACAACACCTGGCGAAGTAGGGAACAGCGTGGCGACCACTTAATCACTAGGCCAAACGTGCAGTCAATTTTGACAACAAATCAATGAGAAATGAACTAAAACACATTTTGTTGAAACTGCTGTCGGCTATTTTGATACTACTTACAGTCTTCTGCCTCCTCCAAAGGTTTCTGTTAGTGGTAGGTAACTGCTTGCGCGTTCTGGATTTGTAGTTCTTTCCACGAATGCTGTGCTTAACTCTCCTATTTGGACCATGTTGTAACAGACGCCGCCTCCACTCAGCATTCCGAAGATGACACCAAAAAACGTAGCAGTGATTTCTAGACATGTTGCGTAACGAAACTGTGGATAAATATGAAACTATTAATCTTACTCTTATTATGAAAATCTGCTACTCTTTCACGCAAGAAAGGCTGAACAAATCTACATGAAAATTGGTACAGAGATAGATGATAAGTCTGGAATAAGACAAAGAACCCTTTATTCCGAGAAATATAAGGTTTCCATTCAACATCCGCAGGGTTAGCTATTTATTACATAATAACAAAACAGAAGTTCAAGAAGATGTTCAATCGCAAAACACCAATCTTTTACATACTCTTTCTCTTAGCAAAAAAGAAAAAATAACTGTGGGTAGTTCAGATTTCGTTTCAAATAAACAAATACATGCAAGTACTTACAATTTGAAAGTACGAAAGCCTTTGCTCGGTGTTTGTGTTTTTTTTGATCTTTTTTCTGAAACAATGGGATTACAGTCTTATTAGTTAGTTTTAGTTTTAAATCTTTATATTAGTTTTTCATAATCATCTGACTTTCATAGATATTCTATTTTAATCCTATGAGAAAAAAAATGCGACACTAAAACCCTCAGACAGAACTGATTAGCTGCTAACGGCCGACTGACCTGACCGAGACTGTTGGTCGGAGAGTGGGTGGGATAGCCACCCGTGGCAAAACCGGTTTCGAAGGGCGACGATCTTATGTGTCTAGGGCGCCCCCAATTGATAGTTAGTAATAGGCGTCGAGAATATTCAGCGCAATGACTACAATCCCCTCGATACTAAATGTAGGTTGTGTGGTTTCAATAGGCTTCATTGAACCACGTTATACATACTGCGTTGCCAGGAGCCCAGTTTTCTGGATATATTACGAACGTATTTCAATTAATATTGACTCATTTTTCGACTGTAATAAACGTTTTATTCATACATCAACATTTAAACTAGTGACTATTTTATATGGAATACTTATAATTAATTTAATGTAAGTAATACTTTAATAGGCGTCGAGAGTTCATCGAGAGCCCGTCGAAAGCTATCAAGTCATCCTACCCGTAATGACATACAGAGCTGAAACGTGGACTCTTACGTTACGGCTGGTCCACAAGTTCAAAGTCACTCAGTGTTCTATGAAGAGGGCTATGCTCGGTGTTCGGGCATACGGGTTCTTGAGTGGAGTCTGCGTCTCGGTAAACGTAGTGTAGAACATCCACAGGCTAGGTGGATTGATCATTTACGCAAGACGGCTGGCAGGAGCTATTTGCGAGAAGCCGAGAATCGAACTACTCGAGAAACTTATGTCCAGCAGTGGACTGCGGTAGGATAATGAAAATGAATACTTTAATGCAGTATTTATTGCTTAGTGTCAAATCTCTTAAGAATATTTCAGAACTGAATAAAGACCGTGGTAGTCTTGATTTCGTAGTTAAGATATTATATTATTTCTGTATAAGAATTACCCTTCCAGACCTGAATTGTATTTTCTCTTATAAAGAGGAAATTGAAATATTTCTGGTAGAATAAACCAAAAATAACACACAAATACATAATACAATATTAATTATGCGGACACTTGAGTGTAACCGTTTGCCTGTATTAATTTAAGATATTAAAACAGTATGCAGTATATTTAGGATTTTTATGTTTGTGGGGGAACGGGTATAATGTTCCACCTAACACAAAGGGAGGATCCTCCGACCAGGCGAGGTGATCATGCCTGGCGGGCTACTGCCCAACAGTTGATGTTGGGATGTTGTATATATGATAATCGGCGCGGGAACTTTATTTGCGCGATTCAGGATTGGTAGTTACTCCGTGTAGTGTAGTTTGTAGGTACAGTGCGTTACTTCGTAGTTCAGTGTATCTTCGGTAGATAGCGCTGTATGTGGAGGTCGCCACATGTTCTCAAATGTGTATAGGAAGGTCAAGTATGAAAGGGTTAACTTCCAAACATCTGTAAGTATTACATCACATTAAAATATTTCAAATATTGGAATTTTAAAGACATTTGATTCGTAATATGAGCGTACGAATAAGAGGTCCTTTGTGATATAACTTATCAAAGCTAGTATTGAAGTGTATTGCTTGAATAATTCGTCTCATAATGTGACTTATCAAAGTTAGTATTAAAAATAAATTGCTTTAAAAGTTCAAAGGTACACACGCAATTATAATTTATAATGTAGCAACCATGTTAAGTCGTTCCTGTTAATTTTTGAAGGCACATGTGGACTTAATAATGTTTAAAAATTCAGGACATGTAGTTCAATTCATGAACGGTCTTAATACTTACGATAAGTAGAAACGAGGAGACACTACCAATTAATTCGATGAACTAGCTTACAAATATGAGCTCTTGGAATATCGAAGTACATAAGTACGATTATGTTAGAGTACAAGTCTTAACCTGTAGTGGAATTTGTATTGGTAAGTGTACCTATTCCACCTAGCTGTCAGAATCAAGGCAAAAATATGAATTGAATATCAGAACTCAATTGGTTACCACGCCCACGTGAGTCCCAGATGTTTAGAGCCAGAATTTCTCATTGTTGGACCTTTTGCTGACTTCTTATTCAGGCGGATATCACGTATCCGTAAATGCCCCACTTGGCTCCTCAGACCATTGCCTTGTACGAAGTCAATTGTGCTTCTCGCTAGATAATCCCAACACCGCAGCTGACGCCGTAGCTGATGTTGTGCTGCTTTTCATTCCATCCTCTGTGGTCCCCATTGGTGGCAAGTGTCGCCCCTGATTTGGTCGATCTTCCAAAGAAGCTTCTCGTAAGAAGCAGGAAGCTTACCAAGCCTGATACGGGATCAAAATGCCAGCGCTCTGAAAAAGGAGTACACTTTGCCTCCATGTCCTTCAAAAAAGACATTGCAAGGGTGAAGTCGGAGCACATTGCTAGGATTGGCGAGAGGCTTGAGCGTCTTTCTCCGGGAGCTCGAGAATACTGGTCTCTTGCCAAGGCTATCTAAGGAAATTTCTGTAAGCTATCCCTTCAAACTCTGCACTTAGGAAATAATAAGTTGGTCTAAGACGCAAAGAAGAAAGCCGATCTTCTGACAAAAAACTTTGCATCTATCTCGACCTTGGATAACGGGGAATATGAGCGGCTTACAATACCGCGGTGCGAGAGCTATATGCTGGACACCCAGTTCCACCAACGCTCAGTGCGTTTAGCACTTTTATACCTAAAAATCCATAAGTCGAGTGGCCATGATGAAATCCCTCCTATAGTGTTAAAGATGTATGCTGCTGAGTTGGCACCGGTATTAACGCTTCTTTTTAGGCTCTCCTACTCTTCTGGCATAGTCCAGTCAGTCATCATGAAAGGCAGCATTGGTTCAACCGATCCCAAAAAAGGCTATCGCTCTAATCCATCCAACTACAGGCCGATAGCCATAACTTCCCTCTTCTCGAAAATAATGGAGCCCATTATCAACTGTCAACTTCTGCGGCATCTGGAAGGTCATCATTTGCTTAGTGACCAGCAGTACGGCTTTCGTAATATTCGATCAGCTGGTGATTTTCTAGTATAACTGACATATCGCTGGCAGGCGATTGAGACTAAGTGGGAAGCCTTGGCAGTTAGTTTGTACATTGCGAGGGTCTTCGATCGGGTCTGGCACAAAGTGCTTCTTTCGAAGCTTCCTATAGGCTTCCCGAGAAATATGCGATTGGGTCACTAGCTATTTAGCAGATGCAAGCATTGAAATGATCAAATTAATTATAAATAAAAAACGTTCCCTCTAAACTGTTTATATCTATGTCCATCTTCAGTGTTATCCTTACGACTTAAATAGTAAAAAATATAGAATTCTGCAAAATTAACAGCATTTTATGGGAAGCAAATGGATGAACTTTACTTTGAAAATTGCTATTCTTATATTTGATAAAAATGTTAAAACAGTCACATAGGTATCAAAAATTATGATTTCAATGTGTTTGTTTACTTTTACTAGTACTTTTACATGATATAACGAAATCTGACATGATTACATGTAGTTAGCATTCAAAAGATAAAATAAAGTTAAAAAACACTTTTGTAACTTAAACTATAAGATGTTTGTGATACTGGTTTTATAACTGTGTAAATTTTGGAATGCATTTCCAATCAATTAAACATCAAGTGCAATTACTATAGGCTTGACTAATTGATGACTGTATTAAATAATTAGATCAGCTATTAGTATATTACACGTGTCATACAAGAACATTAAATATTTTTTGTTCTCACACAATATATTTACGACGATACGGTGTTAAAATACAATAAAATGTTTAATAGATAACATCTTATGATCAAGTTTTAAATATCTACATTTCCTGGGAAAACCAGGCTTTGTCACGTGTGTATCGAATCGATGGTAGACACGCTTTCGGTTTGCTAGGGTAACGCAGCGTATCGTTACAAACTTTCATTGTAAAAACATAACTTGGGTAATATTTTTGCAATATTTTCTTTGCACCCCCATCCTTTCAATCTAATTACTTTGAAATCGATACTTGTTACTCTATTAAAACAGTGGTAGCAAGAACATTAATAAAATACGAGTAAGAATACAATTCTGACGCTTTCTTCACGTTAATCTATACAGGGTCGGAAACAACCAAAAAGTTGTCGATGCTTTCTAAGCAAACATAGTAGCCGATACTTTCAAGGAAGCATTCTATGACCACGAAGGTATACAGGGTATCAATGTGCAAGTAGATCTGACGTCTGGTAGCACTTTATCTGACGACTACTCATATTATAAAGATTGCAATAATATAAACCGCTTGAACCGATGTCAACTGTGATTCTATTATGTATTTAGACGACAAGAAAATAATAATGGCTGCCCGATTTTATTATTACTCTCAAAATATCGAAGTCTCTTCTATGGCAGCCAAAACTGTAGCTGTAACTAAGACTGTAATTTTAGTCGCATACAAGGATTGGCCTTGTATGCCATTAAAACAACATTCTTAGAAATATTTGCTCTATTCTTCTTTCTAGCCTTTATTATTCCAAATATTTATTTAAAGTCTGCTACTAATTCAACCAGCTTTTCCAGGGAGCGACTGGTATGTCCGATGTCAGTCGCTTCAGGGTAAACTGAATTTGAAATTTGAACTAGTTGTCAGTATATTTGAGGGCACTACTACCCAACAACGATTGCCATAGACGTTCAACACAACCAGGAGCGACGGTTTAACGATGGTTTTTCTAGGGGGCACGTGAAACAACAACAAATCCATACTCTAGGCTGTTATTTGGAATTTCTTCCATCCGAGAAATCGAACCCAAAACTTGATTGGCTGCAAAATTAGCAAGAAAGTTATTTGAAAAATATTCTTCCTCACACACACACGTAGAAATAATTCAAGTCATAGATTCAACAGAAAACACTTTTATGAATCACCTAGAACAGCTTCGTTTCAGTTCTAACATTACAGCCAAGTCACGTATCAAACCACAGGATTCGGTAAAACGACTTTTGAGTTTACACTTAGACGAGTGGTCCTCAGAGGACTATTCGTCTTTAGAGGACCGTCCTCTATACCTCCAGGATCTGTGATATCACTGACTAATAAAACATAGTGATTTTTCCGAACTCGGCGAATATGTTTTAAAACATATAATGAGACATTTTGGATGTTTTATATTAAACAACCAAATATAGTACAGCAATACAATCGATGAGTGGAAGAAGTGGATAGACCCGGTGCTAATATCGGAGTTTACCAAATTGCTATCGGTGGTAATTAATGGTTACACACATTTATTAACAACAATATAATTGTTTTTACAATTAAAATAAAGACGGATTTGCGGGTAATATTCTTTAGTTTAAGATTACCTACTTCGCCAGTTGGGTACCCCTTACCCGGGTCGTTTTTGACCCACTGAAAAAAAAACCACTTTCAGTACTGAAAACCACAAATTAATATTACAGCTATTGTTCGTGATCATCAATTAATATCTTTAAAAACCATTAAAATCGGTGCCTAAAAGTTCTGGGCATATATAGGTTAAGATGATCCTATGATAAATAAGCACTTCCTTGGTGAACAAAACTTTGCGGATCAGACAAAGAGTTGTCATAATATATTCATTAATATTTGTATAGCCCCCGCGACGAATAAATACGATCGAATTGAGAACCTCCTCCTTTCTGAAGTCGGTTGAAAAACCAAAACTATTTATAAAATTTTGAGCGTATTGCTAACCCTGTTAGGAACACGTCTGACTGGATTCCGAGGACTGCAACCTGACATTATAAATAAAAAAGATCCAAAGAAAGACAAAAGCCCTCGTTGTTATAATCTTTCATCTCATCATCACGTGCTATCGATGTAAAGACGATACGTGAAACAATCCCATTAGTATTGAAGACACACATATGTGCTATAATAGTCGATATCCGTGTCGTAACTATATAGGAAACGATATACTAATAAGATAATAATTTATCTTCACTTCACTACTCAGTTTCCTAGATCCTGTTATAATCATAACATTTTTGATTCAAAAAAATTAATTAGGTGATTCTAATACTATCGAGTTCATCTTTAATTTTGCTTATAAAACCGGTTAAAGTAGTTTTTCTATTTGTGATTCTTCAATATATGATGACTTATTAGTTATTACGTATTTACTATAAAATTACTAGACGTTTCGACCAAGTAACACTGACCATGGTCACAGGCTGACTCATATAATCATAGCTCAGGTAACTTTAGATGAAAATTGATTCCGTGTTATCCTTGACTTAGGTATAACGATTTATAATTAAAATATCAATAAAGCTGTCCTTGGTTTATACATTACATTATTTTAATTCTTGATTAAAACATAAGTAAAGGCTTTTAACATAATCTGTTTGGTTTTGTTTATCGCTGATAACAGAAGATTATTTAAGGTGGGTAAATTTCTATACCTATCCTTTCTTTTCTTTTATTGTTCTATGTATATTTAGAATTAACAGTGCGATGTAGTAAAATATGTTTGCGTTTTCGTCGGGACGTTGAAGCTTGAATGAAGCACCGAATATTTTTTTAATACCACAGTACAGATTAGAGGCACCAGATTATCTCGTATTAAACAATTCTCATTCTACAATTGGGAATCGATATGCGAACCTGACCACCATTTTCCCTTTTATCTATCAGACTGCTGGAAAGCATGCTTATATATTGCATGGCTTGGAAGGTAGGAAGAAAAAGAAAGAAGATAAGAATAAAAGCTATGATTATGATCCTACAAACAGATATTTTAATTTCATTGGATTGTTTTTCCATGTAGTAGATGACAGTGCCAGCCATATCGAGTATGTACTGAAAGTTACAGTTTCTCAGTTAAGAATGAAATTACAAAGGTTTGATTGTTTGGTATGACTGGCCTGTCGGCCTAGTGATTAGTTATCCTACCTTCCAAACCCTGTCTTCCAAGCCAGGGATCTTGGGTTCGATTCCCACTCAAGACAAATATTTGTGTGAAGAACGCGATCATTCGTTCTATCTGATTTTTTTTTATTATAACGATAAGTATGTTTAATAATAACATATAAACCCGTTTTCTAGCAGTCTCACTACCATAGTACCTATATATCTATCTCTGTGGGATGTTTGAGAATATTATTATGTTTAATAGTATCGTAAAATTCAAACACTCGCGCTTAATGTAAAGGTGACATGTCAGTCAACATTTCGTTAATTATAATTTTATTAGCATTTATAAAAAGGCAAACTTATAGCCATCAATGAAGCTATAATAATAATAATAATAATAATAATAATATTTGGGTATTGAATAGAGAATATTGTTAATATATAGTATGGGTAGGTAGACATTATAACCTACCGAGCGAGTTTGTTAACTTTAACATACTGTACAATTTAACTTTTCGTTAGATTATAATGTATCAAAGTAAAATCGTTAAATCACAATTGATTGGTCTTAAAGTAAGCCGTTCTATAGCCATAGAGTTAGGTTAGATTAGAACTTAATTCTAAAGCTGTGAGGTATTATCAACATGAAATCAATTTACAATCACGAAAATACTTTAACAACAATCGTATTAACAAATTAAAAGGGCGGTGGGGGACGTACACTGCTCAACAAATCAGTGCGCGTGGTGCAATCCGTTGCATACCAATATAATACAAATATATACCAATGCATACCAATACCAATGACGGTTTTATTTCGATAGATTATAATGTAACTAAAATTAATACGATAAATTGTAAGCAGTATTTACGTTACAGTTCACAATCTTTCGACAGTTTACAATCCCGCGAGATAGATTACAATGTATTTTGACAATCTCACGGTTTCATATATATATATATATATATTGATTCAAATTTCGTATTTGAATCCCTATAGCCAATGTAAATTTTAGTACATACTAATTGAGCCCTTCGGTGTTACCCGCGGAAATCATATCAACCGTGAGCAAAGCCGCGGGGCAAGCTTGTCTAAAAAGGTAGCCTAAATTACTCCTTATATCATCAGATACCTATCAATTAAAGTCCCATCAAATCACAGATAGACAGTCAGACAAAAATTGATAAAATTTTATTTTGTATACATAAATTTGTATTTCGTAAAAAGCGGTTATTTTAATATTACAAACAAACACTCCAGTTAAATTTTATTGTAAATATGCCATGAAATAATTTAATTTACTATATAATTTAGTAAAACATCATGTGACTCTTTAATTATCACAGTAAATACACAAAAATAAAGTGGTTTATGGCCAATAAAGCTAAGAGATATAATATTCCAGAGAATAGCGTTTAGAATCGATATCGACATTCCAAAAAGTAATGACCACATTACGAGTAACATTTTGTTTCCAAACCTGTTAATCATGTCTAATTACGGTTTCCTGTGACTGGCTAATATCTACAGACCTGTATAAGAATAAATTTACATGGAAATCTAAACATTATTGACCTAGTTAATGTGAAATTTACTCCTAATATTACTTAAGCAAAACCTCCAGAATTTCTATAATACGATTATATAAATATTTCCACTTTCAGTATCGTACTTTAATTCCATTTCCATACCAGCTACTTAAAAATAGATAAAAATGTTCCAGCTAGTGAAAGCAAACTAACTATTCAGTCTATAACATGTTTTGTTTAAGTTTTCCTATTTGCCTTTTTCTCATTTTTTTGCACATCTAACACACAACACCGTATACTTAGTCCCAGAGCTTGTGTTATGGGTACAAGTTTTTTTTTGTAAATTCCTCATATTATACATAGAAAACACCCAAACTTCGAAACAAATATTTGCGTATCCAACAAACATTTGGCCCGGCCGGTGAATCGAATCCAAGACCTCAAAAACAGCCGTCGCGTACGCTACCACTGGCCACCGAGGCAGTCAAAAAAAATGTTACAATCGTTTATAATGTTATTATCACGTGGAACGACTACCATCAGACCTCTACAGCCAAAGTATAAACAATTTGTTTTGTTCAAATCAAACACAAAAATAATACAGTTGCCTCAGTGGTACTTACACCCTACTATAGAATCAATCTATAACGAGATGTATTTAAATCCAGTCCTAAGTTACCTGTTTATAGAACTGGTATTTAATTGACCTTGAAAATTCAAATAGAGCCTTTGTAAAAATTTAAATACATATAATATATAAAATTACGTCAATCTATAAGAAATTATATCACAAAAGCATGGCTTAACTGATACTAAGTCAATCTCGATCAATTGGAGTTAATAGGCTCGAGACATAATATCTAATGAATATGGTATAATTTTATGAACCATTATCAAATAGTAACCTGTAATAAAATATAAAATATTTTATTATAATAACATTTTATAGTTCACATTTTAGCTATTTTTAGTAACAGCGGATATTGCTTTAGGTGACTAAATGTAAGGGGTAAGGTTATACAGAGATGGTTGGCAGTCCACTAGTGTACGCTTTTCCCGAATTTTTCTACCTCGCACAGTAAAACCGTGGAATTAACTGTCGCCTGCGGTATTACCGGACCAATACGACCTTCAAACCTTCAAGAATAGGCCGGCAACGTACTTATGACGCCTCTGATGTTGCGGGTGTTCATCTGCTCGTTTGTCCCCTATACAACAAATAAATTATAATATAATATATTATTTCGGGCAGAAGCTATATTTAAAGTGCGTTCAAAGAAAAAAAAATACTAGTTCGTTACGAGGTGAATCGGCAATATAAAACTTTTGGGAAAAGTTTGTACTCTGAAGTTTAAACTACTTTGAACTGATTGACTGAACTTATTAATTTTAAGTTCAATTTCTCTGTCTTCGTTACTATAGGTATAATTTTATTACCTGTCACTTTATTTTCCAATAGATAAATATTTTTTAGCTCCGTCACACTGATTCCCTAAACGATCTTTTTTGATTTTGTTCCGGTTTGTTTCCCAAGGGGATTAATTTCGAAGATTTTGTAAACACAACATAAAAGTTTTGCTAAACATATTATTTTTATTTTATTTATAACAAAATTGTATGTTTACACAGTAAATATTCTGCGCAATGAATGGAACGATAACATGAGATTAAATTCCCTAGATAATATAAGATCGGTGTAGGCAAATAATATAAATAAATCACCTAGTGGATTTATGTAGGGAATCCTAGTGACGTTATTTTTGCAAAAAAAAAACAAATAAATGTGTGGAGATCCTAGGGGATTTATTTGGAAGTTTTTTCACATGGAACTAAAAATTTGGATATCCCCAAGGGATCCCAGAGAAGGCTTTAAGTGGACGGAGATTTTTTTTTGTTTTGTATATTTAACTGACCCACTTCTTCTGCATATCAATGTCATATTAGCTTTTGGCAACATATATTGCTATGCAGACGATAGCATAGTCCATGGGAGATATTTTGGACACCCTACAGCCAAGCTGGCAGACGTTAAGGGAAAACGATAGGAGCTTGTCGCTGAGCTCGACCGGGTTTTGAACCACATTTCACAATGGGGTTATGAGAATTTGGTCGCGTTCTACGCTAAGAAAACGCCAGTGTGCGCGTTCTCTACCAAAAAGTCTTCATTTCTTCCCTTCCCCACTTTTCAGAACACTCAACTGCCACTATGGAATAAGCTCAGTGTCCTGGGCATGGATAATTGCCGGGACCTCAATCCGCGAGAGTATCACTAAGGCGCCCTTACGAAAACTTGGCGTATTGAACAAGGTGAGATGGTTCTTCGTAACCGAGCGTTTATGTCTTCTTTATAAGACCCAGGTTTGCTCGTGCGTGGAGTACTGTTCTTATATTTGTGATGGATCAACGGAGTATTTGCTTGATGCTCTCGATCAGTTACAGCAGCGAACAGTCCACATCATCAACCGAGTCCTTTAAGTCTCTGCAGTTGCGGAGAGATATCGCCTCTGTGGCATTCCTCTACCACCTTTATCATGGAAAGTGCTCTGAAGAGCTCTTCCAATTGATCTCACCTTCTCCCTTCCTCCACAGAACAATACGTGCTGTCCTTGGAAGTCATTGCCTTAGAATCGTGGAAACACGTTCTCGAACCAAGCCCAACCAAGTTTGTGTTGTGTTGTGTGTTTGTTCTTCCTTTTCTGTGCCGAGCAGTTAAAAACTGGAACTCATTACCAACGTACGTGTTTCACTTCACTTTCGTCACTTTGGCAGATTATATAAATATATAAAAAAGACTAATAAGCGAACAAATTTATAGAGATTTCATTTTAAATCATCACATAATTAAATTCCATCTTTTTTAAAAGACATCGGCGGGAGCATGTAGCAATATTACACTTACTTTTATACACATAGTATACTTACTTTATTTTAATCTTTTATATTAAAATAAAGTAAGTGTAGACGCAACAGCAGAATAATAACAATTATTGAAATCAAGTCATATGAGAACCACGCTGATTTCAGCACGAACTGGCAGGCTCGACCGGGGCGGGGATTTTCTACTACGGGGGAGGGTACTACCCTCGCTCAGAAAATTAACGTAAAAAGACAGCGTTCGTGCTGTCGTGTTTCGTTATTGAGTGAAAGACAGGAAGCCCTATGATGCAGTAGCATTACTAGCCCATCATGGCGCGGGTCACCATGCTGCATTATCTGCATTCGCAATGAATATGGTGACCATTACTCTTAGACTCTGCTTATGCTTTCCATCAGGCAGAGTAGAGTCATTTTGGCATACATAAAAAAGTAAACTCTTATTACTTTGTTAGATAATTTAACTTAAGTTAAATATTAAAAATAAAGTATTATACATACATAATATTATCAAACTTTCTTTACGTATTTTTAATTAAATAGGCAAAAAACTTTTTGTATGCCAATAAAAACTGCCCATAAAATTTTACGTACTCATATTTTAAAGACAATATTGTCGAAATTTACTACATAGTATTATTTTCTCATGTTCATAATATTAATATCTAGATAAAGTCTATTATTATAAATGCACATACATATTTTTCAAGCAACAAGAAAGACAACACACTTATTAAACTCGTTATAATTTTCTAACGAAACAAAATACTTTTGTCTTTTAAAATCTAATAAAGACTATTAAGTTAATCCTCTCTTCAATACTAAAATTAAACAACTTAACAATTTAATTCGCGCCGTCAAATCTGACGCCGTCTATAAATGTCTAACATTCGCTTAAAAGGAAACAAGGCAGACGTAATCGCATGGCATTTAAAATATATAACAAATTAAATGAACTTACTGTTCCTTTCGCTTCTTGGTTCCCATTTTTCTTATTAAATTTTAATGTTCCAGCTAGACACGAGGAGGGCGTCCGTCCTGTGTAGAGGCAAGGAACATTATGAAAACCGGTCAACAGTCTTTCAGAGACGCACATCAACGTCATCTGCTCTAAACGCTTGTTAACTATTAGTCGAAAAACGGCATAATTGATTAAAGATCACAACATAATAAAATGCAATCGTGTAATCGGTAATCAATATTCTAAGAATTTTGGCGAACGTTAATAAACTTATAATAAAAAAATAAACAAAATTTAAATTATTGTTATATGTTATTAAAATAATTCTTTGAGATACCTTAGAACCTATTAGTAACTAAATAAATACTATCACTTATAATTCAAAGTATTATGTTAATTTGTGTACCGTTCTATGTACTTTCATGTTGTATTATATTTATGTATGTATGTATGTATTCATATTTACCTATATATGTATGTTAGTGTGGATATATATATGTAGGAAGTATTAATTTTATACGCTATTTGTAAATGTGCACAACAAACTACACGTTACTTAGTATGGTCCATCTTGAGGTTGCCTGGAAGAGATCGCAGCCTCATCGCAGCAGATAAGGCCGCCCATTGTACCACTGTTTTTGTACTATTGTAATATTATTACAATAAAGCGTTTATCTATCTATCTGTCTATCTATATTTATATTGGTTTTTAATGCAATTGTAAAAAAAAACAAAATGTGTGATTTCTGAGTTTCATATTTTATGTAAATGTCACCAATGTGTACAATAAATTAATAACAGGTTTACGATATATTGTTATAAGTAGAAGGTACTTTGAGGGTTCCGTTTATTTGTTTAAATCACCTGGACGGAGTTATTATAATACAATTATTAGTACATCCACCTTTTGTGATTCTTCTACTAATTTTCAATGTAAATAAATGCATTTTAAGTGTAGGGGTTCATATTTTGAAATTTAAAAACAAATCAAAACATGAACGAGAGGGTTTTTTTTTTTAATGAGGTCTATTTTTGACCTCTCAGCTTCTCCCCGTCCATTATAACGACAGGACCTTAGTGTTTCATTATTTCTTGTCATCTTTATTTATTTTTTTGTGATAGTTGTCTCTTGTCATTTTATACATTCTATTTTATTAACACCATTTTTTATATTCATTAGATTTATATTCCATTTATTTATACATAATATTTATATTCTATTATCCATTTATTATTTATTATATTTATATTCAAATTAGTTACTTATCTATTATATTTATATTCTATTTATCCATTTGCAAGAAAAAAAAAGCAAAAGAAACAAATGCCTGCCTATCCAGGTGACTTCCCACTCGTTCCCTCCGGTCTGGGAGACTCGATATTCATGGCTCGTGTAAGTGTTTAGAGTACGTGTTTTGAGTGCGTGTCTAGTGTTTTGTATGTGTGTTCGCCTTCCACTGAACAAGGGGGTTACAGACCCTCGTTGCGTTTAAATTTTTACTCATTCTATTATCTCTGAAAATATCAATCATACTTAATGTCTTCTTTAGATTACTTTTAGACTTATAAATTACATATATACGTTTTGGAAGCTTGTGTTCCTAAATAAGAACGAAAAATCCCTTAATTTTGTGCACGTTTGTAGGGAACCTTAGAATTTAACTCACACTTGTTTTGACTTGATCAAGGTTTTGAAATCAAATTTGATATAGAATGTTTACTAACAAACCTTTAGTCAACAATCAATGGCGTATCAAGTCTTCGTTACCTGTTTTATAAATTATTTATTTCTCAAATTATTTAAAGTCGTAAACAAGACGTATTTAAAATGACATTTATCAAAGTGTAAGATATTCGTACCTATACTAATGTTATGAATGATGGAGTATGGTATATGAATTAATAAACGTGTATTATTCAATCATACCACTACTATAGTTAAATTAATCTAGATAAAAAGGGCAACGTCTGATTTTATTTGGACACCGTCCCCACCCACCTACAGATATGGGATGCATGTTAGTTTGTTCATTCCTACGTACAAAAAGTTAAACCAGCTTATTTATTAGTGAAATATATAAGGTTTCATTTATTTATTCAAAATGCCTGCAAAACGCGGATTAATGCCAGAGGTATTTTCTTCCAGCCAAACCTTTAGGTGTTGCAGCTTTGTGGCAGGTGTATATTTGGACAAGTAAGACAAGGACTAAATCAAACTATTTAAAAACAAAATATAATTAGCCATTGTAGGGTATATTTATGGCTATACTAATATTATGAATGTTGGAGTAGGTTACATAGATCGATAGATGTATATTTATGTGTATCATCTTGTACCTTAGAACAGAACACGAACACGTCTTATAGGTTTCTTATTTTAATTATTTATTGTGGCAAAACTATCTTCTTAAATTATATTGCTATAACTTAGAAGGTCAATCCTCTGATAGTCCGAGGTAAACAAGCAAGAATCGGTGAATATCAACCAAGTAAGGATATTTGCGTCTGCATACTCCTCACCTCGTTTCATGAAGGTAAGCCTCACCATAATTTTAACCATACTGGCGTTTACTTAGGCTTTTTTTTTTAATTGCGTACCAGGTAAATGTGTTATTAAGATTTTTTTAAAAACCCCATACAGTCGGGGTATGTCGCCGTAATAAAACATTCTCTATTTCACTAGACAATGACAACTATTCCAAGTTTATTGGTGGCTGTTAATAAATATTATTATATTATATTATTATTATTCTCTTTATTTCATTATATATACATATTAATTACATTTTTAAATACATAATAAAGATAAACAATAACATATATTTAAAAATTATTATTAATATTATTATATAGGCGTAACTAAGCTCTGGAGGTACAACCCGTCCGGGTTTTGTAAAATCTCTATTTAACAAAAACTTTTTCATTAAAAATTTTTTGATCACCTCGACAAATTGTTTCCATAATCCACTTATGTTTCCCTGGTTAAGTTTATGCAAAATTTGATTATAACAAGTTGACTTAAGACGTCGCAGTGACTACAACAAAAAGATAAGAACAAACACTATCAATTTCATCTGAATGCATATCGATGACTGTAACATATACAGAAAACATAGTATGGTATTATGTAAGAACTTGCATGCGAAATGTAATACTATATAATGTTTTATATTCATACAAGAAGTTCGTACAAGAGTCAAGCAATTCTGATGGGTCAGGGGGTTGAGACGTAGTGGCCTCATGGGAAACCGCTATATCAAACCTCGACGGACCACGAACCGTCAGGAGTTTTGGTGGCAGTTTAGAGACTGTGTAGGAGATAAGTTGGTATTAAGGTAAGGTTGGTATTAGGGGGGGGGGGCTGGAGATTTGTGACACAGGCCTAGAGCCTAGTACCGACTCCAGCTCTTACCAAGGAAATTTAGAATCTTTTTCATTACATTAACTCTAGCTAAATTGTACCTTCCTTGTGAGAGAAATAAAGATTTATTATTATTATCTTTATTTCATTTATATATACATATTAATTACATTTTTAAATACATAAAAAGATAAACAATATTTTTTATATTTAAAAATATAAAAAATAGTAGACCACCGACTTCGGGTACAGGGACCAAGAAACCGGTGGTTATGGCTCCAAAGACAGGAACCTCCTCACTATGCGTGCCGTGTCAAGAAGGACTGCCTTCTGTATCAGACCCCTTTTTTTTTTTTTTTTTTTTTACGTGTGGAAACCCCCTCGGGCCGTCACCCCGCCGGGGTTTGCGGCGGGGCGGTGTGTCGGAATCGAACCGACTAAAACCACACGGTGTGCCAACTCTGCGCCTGAGAAGGGAGGGGTCCGGGATCGCTGTTACTAACGCAAACCGGACCCCTCCCAGCGCCTGCCCGCACAGAAGCGGGCACCCTCTGATGGTAAGAACTCTCAATTTAGGCGACGCACGGCACACGCGTACGTCGCCCCTTCGCGGCTGGCCACTAGAGCGGATGGACGGGAAAACCCTCTGTATCAGACCCCTGATCCAGCCTTCTAACGTGAGCCTCTTAAGGTGTTGGTCGAGGCTCTTGGCTATCAATCCGTGAGCAGATACGTCTATCGGAACAATTATTACCGAATCCACATTCCACATATCAACAATCTCGTGAGATAAATCCAAATATTTTATTTGTTTTTCTTTTTCGACTTTCACGAGATTCTCGTCATGAGGAACGGCTATATCGATAATTATTGCACGGCGCTGTAATCGATCTATCACTACAATATCAGGCTTATTGGCAACAATAATCCTGTCTGTAATAATAGATCGATCCCAATATAATGTAGCACGACCATTCTCGAGAACTGGGTCGGGCATATAACTGTAGTATGGCACCTCTGAGTTCACAAGATGGTATTTAAGGGCAAGTTGCTGATGTACGATCCTGGCTACTTGGTTGTGCCTGTGCAAATACTCGCCGTTAGCAAGACGAGAACAACCAGAAATAATATGCCTCGATTCCCCAGGACGGTGACATGCCCGACAGATATCGACCGTACCATCTTTCAGGATATACTTCCGATAGTTATTCGTCATGATAACTTCGTCATAATCGCACAAACAAAACCTTCGGTTTCTCCGAAGAGATCGCCATACCGTAGCCAGGACGTAGATGTTTTAAAATCTATATCGGGTCCATGAAGGGCCCGATAAAACCGACCATGGAGTTCCTTGCCCTTCCATACCTCCCTGCGATCATCAGTACCAAGTACGAGTACCACAGGTTTGCGCCAATTTTCTTTAGCCAGAGCAAGCGGAGTGAGTCCGGTGTCCACTGCAACTACACTGCGATGCATTCCCACATCAGTATGAAGAAAATATTCTCTAAGATTATATATCTCGCGATTGTGCAGGGTCTTGATATTTAAAAGTCCACGACCCCCAATTTTCGCGGGATATACAACCCCATAACCGATGAACGTGGATGATGCATTCGAAATGCAGTCAGCAATATACGGACTCTCCTATCTAGAGCATCTAATTTGATCTGAGTCCATCTAAGTATACCAAAGGAATACATCAGAACCGGCATGACCCAACTGTTGTAGGCTCGCACCTTGTTACCGCCTGATAAAAGACTTTTAAGTACTTTTTTCAGGCGGCCAAAGAAGCGTTCCTGCAACGCCTGTTTTATGTCAGATTCTGGTATTCCCAAGGACTGTTAAAAACCTTACTACTATACTTGTAGCTTTCGGTGGCAGATAAAGACCGAAGTTTTGTAGAATCTGAAAGTTCTAATCCTTCAGATTCCACAATCAAACCCTTCTTTACATACATAACTGCACACTTGTCTACACCAAACTCCATTTTGATAGAATTACTAAAGTTTTCCGTAACCTTTAATAACGCTGTCAATTGTAATTTAGTGGGGGCAAGTAGTTTCAAATCATCCATATAAAGAAGGTGAAATATAACTCGATCATCTTTCCGCAACCTATAGCCTAACTCTGAACCCTCCAACAGAGTGCTTAGAGGGTTCAAAGCTAGACAAAACCACAAGGGACTCAGACTGTCACCTTGAAAGATGCCCCGCTCGATCTTTAGAGGTACATCGTTCATCGTAGACTGCCGACATCCAGGATAGCGAAGTACTGTTCTCCATTGCCCCATACATAACTTCAAGAAAGTGCACAGAGATGTATCAATTTTACATAACTCAAGCACCCTCAAAAGCCATGTATGTGGAACGGAGTCATAAGCCTTCTTGTAATTTATCCAGCATGTCGCCAGGCTCTTACGATTACGACGTACCTGCTGGCTAATGGTCATGTCTATGATAAGGAGCTCTTTAGTACCACGGGTCCCACTTCTACATCCAGTCTGAGAAATAGAAAGTACCGAATTATGATTAATATGTGTGGTAATTTTGAGTCTCAGAATGGATGTCAGAAGTTTATATAAAATTGGTAAACAAGTTATAGGCCTAAAATTGTTGGGATCCATGGTACTACCAGATTTGTAGAGTAAGTGGGTAATGCCAGTGGTTCGTACTTGATACGACAGTCGTTGTGCCGAAACGTTGACAGCTGGCTCAAGCTCCTGAAACAGAGAGACTAGTCGAACACGGTACGCAGTAAGGTTCGTCTCCAACTCTGAAGCCCGAAAATATGCCCGCATGACATTCTCATTTATAGAATGTGTCCACTTCATGTGTTTTTCTCTCCACCGATGTCACTTATTGGCGACGTCGGTGGAGAGAAAAACTCGTCGCTTGAAGAAGAGCTCGACGCCTCTGCACCAGCCGGAACTTCTATTGCTTCTTCCGGAGATGGCAAGGCGGAGCGGAGCGACGAGTCCGGGGATGTTAGCTAAGCTCTCCGTCTAGCTCTTGTTAGCATCGTCGTTATTAAAATTTCTCAAATATTCTTTTGACATGACGTTTATGTTTAAACGTCTTGTGGCGTAGATATTTCTGTTTCTTTTTTGATGTATGCATTTTATTTCTTTGCTATATTTATTTTATAACAATGGAATGTTTAATCTGCTTGCAAATCGTTGTTGTTTGTTATTTTGTGCTGTTCTAAACAGTAAAAATGATTTATTAAAAAAAAATTTGTTTGAGAAATTCTGACGGCTTTAAGTGTTGCTAGTTTATTATTAGTATTATTAAGAAGCTATAAGGCCACACCGTGTGGCTTGACTTATTATAAGGCGTCTAAAGACAAGATTGTCTAAGACGGAGATTCGAAAGATTGTTAAAATAAAGTAGGCGCCTACTAAATCAATTAATAGTATATTACAGGGTTTCTTTAGTTAGATTATCAATTCTATAATCTAAATGAAAGTGGTTATAGCAAAACTGTTTTTATCTGAGATTATTTTATAGTAGATTTGAGCTATATTGATGTAATTACCATCTAAATACTTAAGTGTTCCATGGTATATAATGAGTAGTAAGAAACAGGGATTAACACGATAAGTAAGTAAAACATACCTTAGAATTGCCTGTCTTTTAGACCAAGTTGTGTTGTTGCTGTGTATACAGGTTAAATAGCTCAGTGATGCTGCCTTTCATTATTGAGTCCTTGTGATAACCAAGATTTTCATCTACCCGCACATTTTCGATATTTTTCTTTCGCTTTGTACCTTCACATATTATACTAACAGTGTACCTATTCTGGAAGAAGCGTTGGGACATTCAAAGATATTTTTATATCTTTTTATCATTTAACTATAATTTCAAGATTCTAAATTATTTTTAAGTTTCATATAAAATTATAGTGTTTTGTTAATTACAATATTAACAAATACATATTGATGATAATATTGATTTAGTTGTTTAAAAAGATTCGATAATATCCAATTTGGTTAAAGTATATAGATCATTCATATAATACTTTATCACATAATAAGGTGTGTGATCTAGGTTCGTGTAATGAATGTATTGCCGCTGTCATCATATTGATATGATTACTAAGAACTTGCTTTTTTTATGGGGTGGAACTTCCTTTTGCATTTCCGAACAATAATTTACACTTCGTATTTAACGTACCTTAAAAAAGTATTAATCGAGTTAAGAATAACTTCGTTTAAAATGGGTTGAAACCATTATTTTCATTTTCATTTCAACTTTCACTGCTATCATAGTATGTAATGTGTTTACTCAAGAGTTAAATAGATATCTATTATGCAAAGCATGGAACGTGGGGCCAATTTTATTAAAACTACTACTTATCGGAAACTGATGTTTACGTATTACGAGCAATTGAGTCTATAAATAAATCATTCATAATTTATGTTACACTCAAACTAAAATTAAAACCAATACTTACGTATAATTATTGCTTGACATTTTGCTTTGAACATTCAACTTTGTAGTCGAATTTTGATTAGATAATTGATAAATTAGCAATTCTTCGTGATTTTATTCCAACAGGCAACAAAAACCCGAACATACGTCTTACCTCTTAGTCGCCTAATCTAGACTCCAATTCATGTATTTGATCTTTTTCAAAGTGAACAGTCACAGACTTTGGCAAACAGCCCAAATGTTAGGAGCCATGCGTCAGTGGTTTAACATTGAAACTATTTGATACCGTTTACTACGCGCATAAAGAACATTTACAATATTGTACATTTCGAATCTTGTAAAATTTTGTAAATTTGTATCAGTATTTGCATATATGATTTCAGTTTACATTCTGAGTTTGAAAGAAGCAACACATTGAATAGTAAACATATTATATACAAGCGTTGTTATTTGGATCTGTGGCGACTTCCACATACAACACAACAGTAACCTACTATAGCGCCATCTACCGAAGATACACTAAACTATGAAGTAACGCACTATACGGAGTAACTACCAATCCTAAATCACGCAATAGAAGTTCTAGCGCCGATTATCATATGTATAACATCCCAACATCAACTGTTGGGCAGTAACAATAACTCTCCAGTGGATAAAGGGGCATAGTAACTCACGCGGGAACGTTGCAGCCGATGCACTGGCAAGAGGTGGATCGGAAACAAGGGCAGTAGGCCCTGAACGAATACTACCCCTGCCATCTGCTTGGCTGCGAAGGACAGTGCAACAAAACACCAAGGTAGAACACCAAATATATTGGTCCAACTTTTGTACCTGCAGGCAGACCAAGGAGGCCCTCCCGACGATCAACCCCAGATTTTCACGGAAGCTGATGCAACTCAAGAGGCCGCTGCTTCGACTTTTAATTGGAGCAATAACTGGTCATGATGCACTACTAAACAAACATCTTTTCACTCTAGGTGTAACAGATAATCCTCTGTGCAGGGCATGCATGGGGTAAGAGGAGACGGCCTCCCATGTCACCATGACATGTCCTGAGGTAGCAGAATACCGGGCGAGACACCTCGGTTCACCGAGGTCACTCCCTGACGTCGCCGTCAACGTGAGGGGTCTGCTAGGCTTCTTGGAGGAACTAGGGTGGCACAAATAATGCCATCCCACCACGCAAAATAGGCGCACTGAAGTCGTCGAGTTGCGGAAACCTAGCCCGCGAGTTTCAAGTTCAAGTTGAGCAGAAGCCCGCCAGGCATTATCACCTCGCTCGGTCGGAGGATCCTCCCTTTGAGTCGGAGGGACATTACACCCGTTCCTCCACAGTGGTGACCCCGAAAAAAGAACACGAGAATGACCCAGGAAAAAGCGCTAAACTTGCCGAATGTTGGGGATTCAGCAGCGGAGACATTTCGCGTTGGAGTACGCGTCCCACCTTTTTATCCCAAAAAACAGGCGCTGTGGTTCGCGCAAATGAAGGCACAGTTCACGTTCGCGAACATTAAGACCGATGAAACAAAAATTTATTACGTCATTGGCAACTTGGATCCTCAATACGCAGTCGAGGTCGAAGATATTATCAGCTGTCCTCCAGATAACGGGAAATATGAGAAACTCAAAACTGAGGTCGTAAAGAGGTTGCTGAGGATCCTCCGACTAGGCGAGGTGATCATGCCTGACGGGCCACTGCCGAACAGTTGATGTTGGGATGTTGTACATATGATAATCGGCGCGAGAACTTCTATTGCGCGATTCGGGATTGGTAGTTACTCCGTGTTGTACGTTGCTCCGTAGTTCAGTGTAACTTCGGTAAATGGCGCGGCAGTATGTTATGTTGTATGTGGAGATCGCCACACATTAATAAGTGTACTTAGGTCACTATCGAATGCATTATTGTACCATACTTGCAGAAATTGCATTCTGTACACGCTTTCACAGATATTGAAGTTGATGATGGACATAACATTTTCTTTTCGTGATTTTTGCAATGGGTAGAAGAGTAATCTATATCAATATATATAGCTGAAGAGTTTGTTGGTTTGTTTGAATGCGCTAATCTCAGGAACCGCTGGTCCGATTTGAAAAGTTCTTTCAGTGTTGGATAGTCCATTTATCGAGGAAGGGTGTAGGCTATGTATCATCACGCTAATACTAATAAGAGCGGAGCACCATTGAAGAATGTTTTAAAAACGGGGGAAAATTTTCACGCTACGAGCGACAGAAGACGCAAACGAGGTTGCGTGTGTCAGCTAGTTTTATATAGGGACGGAAGTGTGTAACAGGTTGTTGAGAAAATGGATTCAATTTCGTTTGACTTTTAATACAATACTTTATTTTTAATTTCAGCCTGTGTTGTCAAACTGCATCTTCTTTCATTCTTCCTCTCTCGCTTCCACATCTCGCTGCCAAGTGCTAGTTCAGACCAGACTTTCGGAAGTCGTCTCGATCGTTCCGCCGTCGTTGCTTTAGAGTCCCATGCTATTGGCTAGTATCTTGTGGGAACCAAGTTGTACTTATTTTTGTACTAAGATTCTGAGGCATGCATCTAACATATCAGGTAGCAACGCACAAGACAGTAGGTGTTTCATTTAATAATGTATCTTTATAAAGCAGAACAGTGAAATCGAACTGGTTACAAGTAACTACTGCAATTAAATCAACTTTAATAGATACTGTTCTTTAAATGTCTAGAATCTGTTGGTATACTTATTGATATTCTGAATTAATTACTAATGCCTAGGTAAGTTAGCTTTCATAAACATAAGGCAAGTTGGGGTTCAAATACACAGTAAGTACACATTGAATAAGTTACTCTAAAGCAAAATAATAATGAACGTTACGAAATATCTGGAAGAAGTAATGGGTGATTAAACATAAAGAAGTTGATAAACTTCTTTTCTAAAAAATGTTTAGTACCGGTATCTATACTAATGCTACTAAAATTTAAATTTTGTGAGTTTGATTGTTCGTTGTAATTACTGACAGGGGGAAACCTCCTTTCCCTCAGTTTGAATTGAAACAATATTTCAGTATAGTTTAGATAACATTTTCAACGATGTATATACCATTAAGTACAAAGGTTTGCTAGCTAGCTACATCTAGCAAGCTAAGTATCAATAAAAATGAAACGAATACGGAAAAAATTCATGACTTTACAGAGAAAAAGCAAAATTACGAGAGTCAGCTATTTTTTAATTACTATTTTTAGAATTAGTTCGATAAAGTAAACATGTCTTATCAGAAAACAGTACAAAACTAGTTTTAAGAAAGTATTATACGAGTATACTATATCGATACTTTCTGGCGGTCGCCGATGATAGGGTGCGAGTTCCCGCAGGAGACGGGCTTGCGATCCGTCGGCACGCACGAACAGGTTGGTGCTCAGGCGTCTCACGAAGTGATCCAGGCGCAGATCCATGGAGATTGTACTGTTCCGCACAAAACGAGAGGCGTTGACAAAGGTGCGTAGTGCGAGCGACTGCTGTGCACGCAGTCGATTGCGGTTCGTCTCAGAAACAATCACGTATCAGACCGGGGCAACATAAGGAACTCGGGTTCGAATGTAAGCTTTGTACACGTCAGGAGCGGAAATCAGGAGGATAGTACGGGCCGCAGAAGGAAACGCACGGCACGAACCTGTGCAACAACGTTGTTGACTTGTGGGCTTCATAGAGAGGATGCGGTCGATGGTCACGACGAGGTATTTTGCGGTCGCGGACTACTCGATATTCTGCCCCATGAGCTTTAGTTGCGGCAGTGTCACTCTTCTTATGAAGATCGCCTGAGTCTTCGCCACGATGACCATCAGTCTCCAATCCTTCAGCCAGCTGGGAAGTGCGTCTAGTGTGCTGCATCTTGGGAGCAGCGTTTGCACCGTTTATCGATGCCGCGTCATCGGCATACAACGCAAGATTCACGCCGTCGGTGACGAGGATGTCATCCGTGTAACAAGAGTAGCATACTGGTGACAGACAACTTCCCTGTGGCACACCGGCACATATCGGTCGTTCTGTAGACAGGGCGCTTTCAACCGCCACTTGAAACTGTGTGTCTTGTAAGAAGGTGGCCACAATCTTCACTACTCGACGAGGAGTAGTAGACGTGGGCCACTTGTACAGCGGGCCGGCGTGCCACACACGATCGAACGCCTTCTCCATGTCGAGGAACACCGTAATATCGTGCAGTACCCTGGCTAGCTGGTGAGTCGTAGAGTGTTCGGTGCGAAATCCGAACTGTTCATCGCTTGGCTGAAAGCGTCATGTGCAGCAGTAGCAGTTTCTCGAACAGCTTCGACGTCGACAAAAGGAGCGTAATGGGGCGATAGCTTCTCGGTAGTAGGATGTTCTTCCCCGGTTTGGGCAACCCACTCTGCCAAGTCGCCATGTAGTGAGAAAGTGTCCGATGCTGAGGATGCCATTGTCAGGAAGTATATAATTGTGTCTTTCTACTTTAAGAATAAATGTACTCGGAAACAACAAGCAAAAATTAGGTTGAAGGTTGAAAGAACCATTTAGGTACGTACAGTTCGTACGTCACCTTGTTTATACGATTCAAACTCATTTTTAGTTATCATAGGTAAAATACTAATAATATTACGCAGTGATTTATTTTAATTCCTAAATCGTTATAACGAAGCACAAGGTGTTTCAATGTTTATTAAATTTTTCCGCCTCTTCGTGAATCATAAAACCAAGATCGTGATTATACAAGCCCTAATAGCTTTAAGAGTTGTTTGCATTTTCTAAAAATATATATCTTATCTTCCAGGTTTGTGGAATATGTACGTTTTAGTACTATTAGTGAATACTGACGATAACTGTTTATTAAATAAATAATTGGCCGAATCTATTCTTTTAATTAGTGAAGGTCGCGGGAAGTTGTTGGATGGAGACGGCACAGTACCGGTGATTTTGGAGAATATTATGGAAACCTATGTTCAGAAGTGGACGTCTTTCGGCTCATGAGATGATGATGCACTAAATTATAACCAAATTATAAAGCAGTAACTCCTCGTATATTGAAACAGTTTTTAGTAAGTTATATTTTATTAACCTTTTGAAACTCTGAAATTATTTTATTTATTATCCTGATCTAACATACCAGTCTAGCAGTAGGGTAGTATTGTACTGCATCGTAAATAAATATAATTATTTCTCTCTCCTTAAAAGTAATATTACAAAACATTACGGAAAATATAATTATTTTAACTTTTCATTTCTATTACTTATTTTAATCAAATAAACATTGATATATGTTACTCAATTGAGTGGTCTAAGGCCCGTATTATAGAAGGCGTCTCAAGTATCGTTTGAATTCTGATCAGCTGAAACGAGTTTCAAGTTATGATCAAATCTCAAGCGTCGCTCTTATTATAAAAGGCGTTTTAAGTTCTACTCAGTTGAATCTAATTTCAATATCTAATCTCAACTCACAAGTCTGTTCTCAGTTACATTTCTGCATTGTCGACATTATTGTTTTGTATTACGCAGGTAATAAAATTAAACACATCATATCTAACAAATATAATTTATATATTATTGGTTATTAGTTTATATATAATACACGATTGGCTTGTGTATCAATTTAAATATAATATTAAAAAACAGTTTGCCCGAAATCAAATACTTTAAATATTAAAATAAAACTGACTAGATACTACCTATAACGGAACGTATCAATACTTGTCAATGTCGAATTATCAAACTGTTTTTGTTTTCATTTAAAAAATATTGTAATATTTTTATCAAAAATTAAAGGTTATTACTATTGCTTAAAAGATATTGCTCAAAATAAATAGTTGAATGTGTTTTTAGGTGAATTGAATATCAATTAGTGTTAATTAAACTGTATTGAAATGTGTACATATAATAAGCAATTCTTTCGTAAATAAAGTAAGGTGAAACAAATCTTTCATTATTATTCAGGAAAACCATCATAAAATACGTTAATTTAGCTTATAATGCATTAGAAATTACCACTTGAGACTAGATTGAGCTTGTCTCAGTTGAACAGAGATCACATCTGTCAAAATCGGTTCTTGAGAGGAGATTTTGACATAAGCGATGTTCTAAAATAAGCTATTCATTGATTTTTACTCACATGATCAACGATCAGTGAATCTTGTCTCAAGAAGCGTTCTACAATACAATCTCTTCTTGAAACTAGTCTTAAAACTAGATTCACGACTGAGACGCCTTGTGACAAACCGGGCCGGTTTATAAGAATTTTATATTAGACAATCACTTTGACCCAACTCAGGAATCGAACCCGAGTCTTCTTGATTGGCAGTCGCTTATGACCAGACCAAGGAGGTATATTAACCATAGGCAACATGTAACACGTATAAATGACATAATATTATTATTTTAAATTAGTTGTCTGTTTTCTCATTATCTTTGAATTCAACATACGTAATATTGATGATCATTTCATCAGTCGATTTGTTTATTAAAAATTTAAACAATATTAATATGGCCTCCATTGAATCTTGTTATTTAATTTAATAAAAACTAGCATTCACCAGCGGCTTCGCTCACATTTAAAAAAAAATATCCTTTGTTACTGTGAATACCTCCAAGAATATGTGTACAAAGTTTCATGATGATCGGTTGAGTAGTTTTCGCATAAAAGCGTAACAAACAAACTTAAATTCATAATTAAAATAACTTAATTTCGTTGCAATTTTTCCATTTTGTAAAGTTAAAATTTGTTGTAAAAGTAAAATTGGTTGATAAGCGACCTTTCTATTTAATTATGACTAGCAGCTGCCCGCGGATTTGTTCGCGCGGCAGTTGATTATATGTATATTTAATTTAAAACTGTGTAAGTATGTATCATGTATTCATGTTTTTAAATGTATTTATTTTAATCAATAGCCCATTAGTAAGGACTTCCAACCTTTATTTTAATCCCTTTAGGAGTAAAATTCTCATTAATGATGATAAAAGTATTCATTTATTTGTAATTAAAAGCCTAAAGACCAAGTATCAGGATAGTAACTTAAAAAATTACGTAGGTACTTCCAGACTAACCTTTAACCTTAGAACGAAAGAAATGTTAACCTTAAGTGTAGAATATTTAGAAACGCTTAAATATGTATCTACTCATTTTTAATCAGTAGCCCAAAGATAAAGTTACATGTTACTAACATAAAAATTGACGGACTGCCATACAAACCTTCAACCTCTATTTCACCCCCTTAGGGGTCAAAATTCCGAAATTCCTTTCTTAGTGCACCCAATAAAGGAGTAATTTCAAAATTCCTTCCTTTCTACTCAATAAAACGATCCTACTCAACAAAATTCATAGCCCTAACTTAAATAGTTTATACTTGGCGATGATGAATCAGTCAGGACATGTTATTTTAAAAGTATAATATATCTGAGTCCCTCACCGCGTACGCCGGCGAGATCGCTGGAAGCAACAGCGTAACAATCTATATATATTTGACGCTTTGTCTTTTCATGTAAGGTTCATTATTCCGTGCCTCATCTTCTTTTAATCTTTCTTCGTAACAATATCATTAGCTATCTGACAGTCAAAGTCCCGTAAAAATCAACTTTTTCGTTCCAGAGATTAGCCTGAACCTGGCGGATATGTACACGCAGGTCTATGAACAGACTAGCGCGATTCCCAGGGGTGAGCTCGAAATGCGGCGGAAGTCGCACTGAAAGGCCTTGACATAGAAGAGTGCGCACGGTTGGAATACTGCCCTAACGGATGAAATATCACCTTAATTGCATAAATGTGCAATTGGGTTAGCACACCGGGATTGAAGGAGGAAAATAATTTCACTCGGGTCAGGACCTTCTAAGACATGGGATCGATTCGAAGAGGACCTGAAATAACATGAGCCGTGTCCTCCCAGAATAGGGTGCCAAAATTCAATCGTCGTGGTGTTTTTTAGTGGAAACCCTACATACTCCTGGCTCCTATATCCCCGAGGATCTGGAGATCCGAATGAGTTTCCTACCCCGTCAACAAAGAAAAGGCTTTCTTCTAGAGATACAATGAAAAATATATATCACACAATCGATGCAGGGCATTCAAGAACCGGACGTCATGTAAATCGCCAGTACTGACCGGAATAAATAATAATTAACAACTTAAGGTGCAGTTCTTTGCGCACTTCTAACTTCGATGATGACGACGATATTCTGCACTATGGGAGTCCTTGACCAAAATTTAATCCTTTTGAACATTATGGATTGAGACAGGGTTATGGTTTCACCACCTACAAGTGTAGGAAAGGTTACTAAGACAGTCTTATTGATTAGCTAATCGAAATGACAGTGGACGGAACACATAGTACACAGTACACAAGACATGATCACCACAACAAGGTGGACAAATGACATTTCAAAGAACGTAGGTCAACGCAGGCTGCTTTTAAACGGCTTTCTTAAAAGTCATTTAATGAGACCCATGTCCAGTAGTTAATAAAAATGAAGAATCACAAACATAGTACCAAGTAGGTAAATAAATACAGGCTCCTAAATATCGAATGAATCCTAATCGACTCACATCTGTCATTCTGTATTTTTTTTTGTGGTGTTGTTGATAATGATGATTTTTTTTTTATGTTTAGTAGTGAAGGTATTTCAATAATTCTTAAAGAATTATGGAGATATTTGTCTTTGAAAATTACTTAATTGATTGCTGTGTTTTTATTTCTTTAACTGGAAGTTGTATTGTGTGATAATCATCATCAACAGCCTTAAATACTCCATTACTGGACATAGGCTACAAGGTTTTTGCGGTCTATAGCACGCTGTTCAGACGACCCGGTAGAGGGCTTGTGTCAACTTTTCCTTGTGCTCTCTTCGGCTGTTACTACACCCAGAGATCGAATCCTCCTCCGAGTTTCACTACTACTCTAACTACGGTATGAAGGCTAACAGATAGGTCGCTTAGAATAATTACTACCACTTCTCCCTGGTGTAAACTACGGATACGGTACGAAGGCTGATCAGCTGGGCCGGCCGACATAACTATCCCAGTACCTAATCTTCAGTCAGCTGGTATGGTGTAGGTTATCTACTAAAACCCCACAAGTTGGCAAGCCCTCAGCTGTTCCGCAAGTGGTGTAAGGCAGGTATTATTTTCATTCTCAGGTTCAGAAATTATATTATACTAGCTGAACCCCGCGGTGCTACCCGCGGTACGATGATAACTGCGGGCAACGCCGCGAGGCGAAGCTATATCTTTATAAATAGTAGCCTATGTGTTATTCTGATGTATAAGCTATATTGTGGTAAAGTTTCATTCAAATCCATTCAGTAGTTTTTACGTGAAAGAGTAACAAACATCCATACATACATACATCCATACTTACAAACTTTCGCCTTTATAATAGTATAGTAGGACTATGACGGTAATATCTGTCGGTCAATAGTTAGTTTTGACTAGATATTTAACCAGTTATTGATAAAGTTTCAAATAGTTATCTGCCATATTACACGATAAAAGTTGGAGAAACATAGTCATCTCGCAGAAAAGTTCAATATAGTCTAGTCTATTAGGGAATTTATCAGAAAGTAGTGTAACTGACCAACTCTTTAAAACTCATTATAGGCACTAGATTAGGCATAGACCTCTTCAATTGCAAACGCCACTTGGTTCGTCCTATGGTTTTATCTATATTTTCCTCTTTTGAACCCTTGTGTGTGCAGCTAGTTTCACTACTACTTGATTTTTTACTGTTCCTCGTACATTTCCTCCAAATAATAATAAGTGAATAGTGATAGACACACACACTAACAAACATGATGTACGTAACACAACAGACGTAATACCCAGTTCTCTTTACTTTTCAAGACTGCGGGCTAAAGAGCGAATTAAAGGTATTTAGTTCCCTGATTCCCAGTGCAATTAAGTGCAGAGAACGGTAATTAGGGAAACGAACGCCGCTAGTTGTAGCCCTGAGTATAATGATGCTCATGCTAGCTACTCGTACAAAATTTCTGACGTATTTAAAAAACTCCCCTCGACAAGCCTCAACTATGTAGGCATCTTAACATAGTAAAAAATGAGGTCGCCTTCTGTTCGCTTAGGTTTTATAAATTACTCAACAGATTATAATGCAAATTTCGGAAGTAGATAAAGTTATTCAAGAGGAAGATTTACATGTGTAATATAGGCATTAGAGTAAATACAACGATTACAAAGACTTACGTCGCTACTGGGTCGCTAGTACTTACATAGGTAAATTGAATGTTGCGATGTTTTCCTATTTCATTTTATTTATTTCTTTACCTTCTTAGTTTTATCAATAAGTCCGTACATTTTTTTCATAACCTTTTTAAATCTAATTCATAACTTAATTACTATACTATAAAATAAATAGAAGTATAAACAATTAATAATAATAATAATAAATATTTCGGACATCTAACACACAATGCCATATAGTCCCAAGCTAAGCAGAGCTTGTGTTATGGGTACTAGACAACTGATATGAATACATATATACTTTTTTTTTTGTAAATACATACATATTATACATAGAAAACACCCAAACTCCGAAACAAATATTTGTAGATTACACAAACATTTGGTCCGACCCAGGATTTGAACCCGAGACCTCAAGCACAGCAGTCGCATTCACTACCACTAATTATATTTTTTATACCTCTATTTGTTCCATAACTTGTTGGTTGATTGTTTCCTTGTTCAGACCCTGGTATAGTCTCCAACTAGTTGTGTAATAATGCGTTTGCTGGTAAACTGTGCGATTTTCCAGAAACTTTCTGCCGCGCGTAGCAAAACTGTGGAATGAGCTGTCGCCTGCGGTGTTCCCGGACCAATACGACCTACAAACCTTCAAGAAAAGAGCGTACTCCTTCCTTAAAGGCTGGCAACGGACTTGTAATGCCTCTGGTGTTGCGGGTATCCATGAGCGGCGGTAATCACTTACCATCAGGCGATACGTCTGCTCGTTTCCCCCTATATAATAATAAAAAAAAAACTTAGTATTTTGGATGGAAGATAATCATGGATGTACTTCGATCTTTGGGGTTCTAGGGTCTGTCGGACTTTTACCGAATATAGAACACTCCATGCCTCTGCTTGCCAACAGCCGGTAGAGAATTAACAGCAAACAATAGAAGGCAAATGAAGAACATTAACATTCGCATAGAGAATTATTTGTATTAGTGGTCGTCCCGTGGTCAAAACTCGACCACAACTTTTTTTTTTCTTTTTAATCTTTATGCACCACTCTTCCTAATAAACTTTAATTGTACCTAATTTTTATACATAATTCTATAATATATAGATTGTTATGAGTTATTAAAGTCCATATATTAATAAGACCCTCTTTTACCAAGAGCCGTTATCTAATTGAATAACTAGTTACTTCTGTAACTCCGTAAATGTTAGCGCTCCCCACACTGATTTCGATTTCGCAGTACTTAAAATAACTTATAACAGCTGCAAGGTGCTCAACTGAACCATTCTATAAACTAAACCACACTATATGATTAGTAATCCTGTCAGAACAATGTTCAAAATACACTCCATATTCACAATCCTTTTATATAAATAAGCCTGTACGTACTTCGTGACTGGCATTTTAATTTCTGTTGTGAACTTCCCGGTACTTTAAATTAGATCATCTATCTGTTCTGTACTGAATCACTTAATAAATTGTAGTCGTAATGAAAATGGGTAAGAAAAGATGCTTGTATGCAACAGCATTTTTAACCAACAGAAACATAAAAAGGGATATCTGACAGTCACGCTTCTTATTTTGGTTCTTATGTTACACGCATAAATTTTGTGTTTGTTTGAGTGATCTGCAAATATTTGTTTCGGAGTTTGGGTGTTTTCTATGTATAATATATATGTATTTACAAAAAAAAGTATATAAGTATTTATATCAGTTGTCTAGTACCCATAACACAAGCTCTGCTTAGCTTGGGACTAGATGGCGTTGTGTGTGTGTTAGATGTCCGGAATATTAATTTATTTATTTATTATTAGGAAAGATAAAGATTGAGCTTTTGGGTCTACCAGAGGAAACAGATTAGTCTATAAGTTACAGCTAGGTAGTTAAATCTAATGTAGATTATTACCGAGTCTGATTGGGATTACGATTGAGTATATAAAAGATTGCATTATTGAGGACTAGTTTATTAGACTGGTTTTAGTTAAATTTTTACTAATTTTAATAGATTTTACAACTAGTTAGAGATTGCGACTAATAAGAACTCTAGAGATTGCGTATAAACCTTGTAGAGATTATGATTCACTCTAATTCAAACTATAAGTTGTACCAACAAATGACGACTTCAATACAGAATTAAAGAGGTACGAATTGCTCGACAAAAAATCTAAACACATTAATGACGTCAAGCCGTATATTGACAATATAAGAAGCGAAAACTCAGACGAACTTATTTATTAATAGGTCAAGGTACAATAAATTCTATCTTTATTAACAGTATTGGCACTTAGGAAGTAAAACTCTGAGTTGCGTTATTAATATTTGAATAGTTACTTACAATAATGTTACTAGCTGTGTCACGCCACCAGGCTGTGGCGTGTTATTTTTTAATTGATGAGAAATTCAGAAGTGAAGAACAAGGAACGAAACTGACAAAGAAATAGCTGAAAACGATCATTGAAACGATTAATCTATATGTTTGGTAGATTGATCGCGATAATCCCATTTTTTTACAGTACTATAAAAAATTGTACTATAATTAGTATATTATTTAGACTACACAATCTTTTTTTCCTGTGGTACTTAGTATTACAGATTGCAGGGAGGTATGGAAGGGCAAGGAACTTCATGGTCGATTTTATCGGGCCCTAAATGGGCCGGATATTGACATCAAAACATCTACGTCCTGGCTACGGTATGGTGATCGCTTCGGAGAAACCGAAGGTTTTGTTTGTGCGATTATGGACGAAGTTATCATGACGAATAACTATCGGAAGTATATCCTGAAAGATGGTACGGTCGACATCTGTCGGGCATGTCACCGTCCTGGAGAATCTATCAGGCATATTATTTCTGGTTGTTCTCGTCTTGCTAACGGCGAGTATTTGCACAGGCACAACCAAGTAGCCAGGATCGTACACCAACAACTTGCCCTTAAATACCATCTTGTGAACTCAGAGGTGCCATACTACAGGTATGTGCTCGACCCAGTTCTCGAGAATGGTCGCGCTACATTATATTGGGATCCATCTATTATTACAGACAGGACTATTGTTGCCAATAAGCCCGATATTGTGGTGATAGATCGATTAGAGCGCCGCGCAATGATTATCGATATCGCCGTTCCTCATGACGAGAATCTCGTGAAAGTCGAAAAAGAAAAACAAATAAAATATTTGGATCTATCTCACGAGATTGTCGATATGTGGAATGTGGATTCGGTAATAATTGTTCCGATAGTCGTATCTGCTCACGGATTGATAGCCAAGAGCCACGACCAACACCTTAAGAGGCTCACGTTAGAAGGCTGGATCAAGGGTCTGATACAGATGCCGTGCGTCGCCTAATTTGAGAGTTTTTACTGAAGAGGGTGCCCGCTTCTGTGCGGGCAGGCGCTGGGAGGGGTCCGGTTTGCGTTAATAACAGCGATCCCGGACCCCTCCCTTCTCAGGCGCAGAGTTGGCACACCGTGTGGTTTTAGTCGGTTCGATTCCGACACACCGCCCCGCCGCAAACCCCGGCGGGGTGACGGCCCGAGGGGGTTTCCACACGTAAAAAAAAAAAAAAAAAAAAGGGTCTGATACAGAAGGCAGTCCTTCTTGACACGGCACGTATAGTGAGGAGGTTCCTGTCTTTGGAGCCCTAATCACCGGTTTCTTGGTCCATGTACCCGAAGTCGGTGGTCTACTATTTTTTATATTTTTAAATATATGTTATAGTTTATCTTTTTTAATACATAAAAATGTAATTATTATGTATATACGAGTACCCGATAATGGAACAAACATGAGCGTGGTAGACTGTCATTGAAGTTGACCTTGATACCTCATTGCTTACTACTTTCAAAGCGAAAACAAATATGCTAATTTTCATACATATTTCCTCAATATGGTTTTTCCACGTGATATGTTCGTCAAGTATTATGCCCAAAAATTTAATTTTAAGAACTTGCTCTATCATTTGCTTCGTGTGTGAAATTTTAATAGCGAGATGGTTACTTTTCGGGGTTTTAAAGTTAAATATTTTAGTTTTTCCTAAATTAATCCTTAGTGCGTTACACTCTAACCATGCAATTATCTCATTTAAAGTGGTTTGTATATCTATTTCGTATGTTTCCTCATTCTTACAATCTATGATGATTGTAGTATCGTCAGCGAATAAGATGCATTTTTTTTCACTACTTGTGGCAGATCATTTACATAAACAAGGAAAAGAAAAGGACCCAGGATACTTCCCTGTGGGACTCCAAAGTAATTAAGTCGCGGATGTGAGTCATAGTCTAAAATACTATTGAGTTCGGCATCAAATTTAGTTATTCTACTTATCTGAGTTCTATTTCCTAGGTAGGATTTAAACCATTCTAAAGCTGGGCCTCTTATGCCGCTTTTATCTAGTTTATCAATGAGAATATTATGCTGAATGAAATCAAAGGCTTGACTTAAGTCGAGAAATAGCGCCGTAGTTTTTATTTTTGCATTAATGTTATTTGAAACTGACCTAAGTAAATTAAATATTGCTAATGAAGTGGATTTATTTTTTCTAAACCCATATTGTTCTGTTGTAAGAACATTGAACTTTTCTAAAAAGGAAAGCACTCTCTTATAAACAATTCTCTCAAAAACTTTCAATAGGGAGTAATGCTATGGGCCTGTAATTATTTTTATGTCCTTTTTGTATAAAGGTTTAACGATAGATATTTTTTATTTGTCTGGAAAGCAACCTTTTTCTAGTGACAGATTAACGATGTACGAATGTAAGCTATCATCATCATCAACAACCCATAATTTCCCACTGTTATGCTCGCGTCTCTTCTCAGGAGATGGTTAAGGCCATAATTCCCCACACTGGATTATAATTTATAACATTATTTATTTATTTTCATAGTCTAAAGGTGACTAATTAATTAATATATAAAAAAAAATAATCTGCGATTTTCTTTAAGTTTTTACAACTTGACTTACATTTATTTTGTGATACAATATTTTACTATTGGAAAGTTTCATTATATACAGAAGCTAAAAGCATTTACTATATTTCTTCTTAAAAAACAACGACAAATATTGAACAGAATTGTTTTCACAAGTTAGTTTAGTCTCGTTTACAATCAATTGAATGGCGACAAGAACATGCCTATATCAATCAAGTTTATTATGAACGTTATGATTGAATGTGAATTCTGCGTGTGTTAAATTGCATGCAATGCCAGTTGCCATACATTTACTATTCACGTCATTAAACAATCATGATTGGAAGTTATGTGGCGTTTATTTATGAAATGGAAATGTTATACAATAGGGTAAATGACTGTATCGTAAATAAATAACGATCTCACCTTCACTAAAACGAATATTACAAAACATAATTAATTATTGGAGCTATTCAATTCTATTACAAATTTAAATGTAATAATCGTTATATAGAAGGCTAAAACAGTGACGTTACAGGTTTGTATTTAGTTCATTTTTCATACAAAGTTATCGTTTTGACAGATGATAAAAAGTAATTAATTTGATTAAGGTGTCATCTACCCTATTGACGACTTAATTTTTCAGTCATGTAGTATGCTCTGCGGTACGATGTACTGATGACTAGAAGAAAATGACTGGCAGCAGAGGGATACGGACTGCCCAAGACCAGGATAGTTGGCGCTCTTTTGGGGAGGCCTTTGTTCATCAGTGGACGGCAGTAGGCTGAAGTAAGCCAGTATTTTTCGGCTAAGGTGATATATATGCAATTATTGACTTTATAAAGCTTAATTAGTGATAGGCTAAAATTCCCTCGCTAAGAACAGTTCCATTTGCCAGCAGTAGACTGTTCAAAGCTGTTAATGATAAGATTGCGTTGAGGAAGTGGTGCTTTAAGACGATAATAATACCTATGTTAAATCTTACGCTTAGTACAGTGTCTTAAAAAATGCCAATTTGATACATCACACACACAACTATCTGATGCCAAATAAAAGCATAATGTTTGAAGAAATGGAAAAAGACAACAGCTACATGTTTAAAATATATTTCTATTTACTATAAATGGTCCAACAATGGTCTGGCAACTTTAGGACTTGTATATTCATCGCTTTTAATAAATACGTAGTCATTTAAGTATGTAATAGAGGTTAAATTTGAAAAAAATACAATTCAATATCCTCTCATGAGAAGAGACCCGAGCCCAGCAGTAGGACATTATGGGTTGTTGAAGATTATAAAGCGATAATTAAATTTTAAGGTAATGACAATAAATTCAAGCAAAAGTTAAAAAAATAAAGGATCGTTAAGAGTTATTCAAACTATTTTGAAGTATTCAGACAACATTAAAAAAAGTTGCAACAGATTTATTCTATTCCTTCTATTTCATATTTCGATTAAAAATTAGACTGTTTTACAGTCAGCGAATAGGTTTTTGTCATACAGTAGTTCAATAAAGTGCCTATACAAGGCTCTTTGTCTGATTGCTAATAACTTATATGCATATCATATCAATAATCACATTTAACTAAGCTCAAACTGACATAACGATAAAATTACCCTTACATTATGTTTAATTATATTATTGGCATGCAGTTACGTATCTAACAATCACTTTACTACAAGAGGCGTTTCAGCATACCTTGTTAAGTGAAATGCAATAATTGAAGATGTACAAACTAATGCAGGCTATGTTTTTTAATTCCAAAGAGTGGAGTCCCACTTATGGTGTGATGACAAACTACCACTTGCACCACCAGCAGGTATAGTATATTTGGAAACTCATGGTTATGGCCTTTCCACTATAAGATGCCAGATTTTCTAATGCTCTTGCCATGGCGAGACCCATAGGTCATAGGTCTATAGGCCGCGATGAGAAACATAACCTCCACTGGAGGCCACTCCAAACACATGGTGTAAGAATGGTAGCCATAAAACACATCAGTATCAGCTTAATTTTACTAAAAAGTATACTTATTTGGGAAAATGAACTGTATTTCAATTTCGTTTTTTTATCTATTATTATTTTGTTATTCGAGAGAGAACAAAAGTAATCTACATCGTACGCAGAAATAGTACGCTGAAGTAAAAAAGAGCCGGTCATGTTTCCAGACGAACCGAGCGATAGTTGCTGAAGACGAAATGTGCTAGAATGGACACCGCGATTAAACAACAGTAGTGCTAGTAGTAGTAGTAGGGCGGTCTGCGGCACGGCTAAAACCGGACAGCGCGCTCCATAGGAAAGACTTTGTTTAGCAGTGGACGGCGATAGATTGAAATGTGTAATGAATTACATTTAAAATATAGTATGGCTATATTGTTAATCAGTACGTCATTACGGCCAAGGGCAAGTCCGTTAGTGAGCTTCATATTTGAACTATTCATGTATACAGCGCAGCACAAATGGTTAGGTATATTTATACTTTTTTTGTTGATGGTGGAAAAGCCCTTATATATCCGGCTCCTCGGTGACTGAAGAGCCAGGTGTGTGGTGATTCCACTAAAACCACCCTGACGACAAGCCTCAGGCGCCCTGCTGCGATTATGACTCGGACTATATTAGTTCAGACTCCCCCCAGGATCGACGCCGCGCCTAAAAAATTTAGTACCTAAGAACGAGTCTGTGAAAAAAAAAGATGACCATATAAGTTATTCCATACGGAAAACGTTCGGTCATTTCGAAACAGGTTAATGACACCGTAAAGTAATACATACTAACTATTTAAAACCTCTACGAGTAACTTACGCGCCCAAACAGTAACAAATCTTTGAATATTTTTACAACATTAAAAAGGCGAGTAAATTATGTCCGAGGCCGAATGTTCACTAAACTAGCCATATTTTCACGGTATTCAGTATTTCGATTCCCTCCCAAACATAATTATCTTCTTGTGGCTAAAATATGATACCAGAATTAGTTTTTGTCGAGAACATTTTTTTCAGACCAAGCAGAGAAGAAAAGCTTATCCCAGATTGTCTGGAAGAATTAGGGATTAACTTAATGATTAAGATAGGACAGCGACCCGCTATGAAGGGACCGAATATACTAATAGCATCTATTGCCGGATCAATCGCATTTTAGGCGCAGAGTAGTACAACTATGTGAATTTGATGACTTGGATTCGGAGTCCGATACAATGCCCCGCCGATAACTCCTGTGGGATTACGATGGTTTGTATCCTTTCCTACTATTTCAATTTCTTCCTGTTGTTTGTGTTGTCCAGTGATTATTTAGTATTAATCAAAGCAAACATGGGGGATATGCACTCCGTTTGCATTTTATTTTGTAGATATGTGAAAGACACTGAGACGCCTGTTTATGTTCAATATATATGTACCCTACATGTCACCATGTCACTACAAGAATCACCTAGTAATTTACTCATAGGACTGATATATTATAATTATATATAGAGATTAGCGCTCACTGATTACGCCGTAGATGAATGGGTCACGTAAAGCATATAAGGGGCCATCCATAAAGTACGTCACACGTAAAGGGGGGGGGGGGGGGGGGAGGTCGACAAAGTGTGACATGGTGTGGCAAGGGGTAGGAGGGGTCCTAACTTTCGTGACATCACATTTCAAAATCTAATATATCTAGAGGTACTAATCGCGTAATTTGAAATATTAATTTAACTAAAAAATATTTCCAACTCTATCTTTAGGACAATACGGTTTCAATTGTTTTGTTGATAATCAGTATTTAATCTTTTTCATACAAGGTCTGATTTGTTGCGTATTCAGTATTCGATCCGAATTTATAAGTGTTGATTTCATAAAAAAAGTACTTAATTTAAATGGAAATAAAACTAATTTCGGAACTGCTGTTTTAATTTAATAATTTTTCGATGTGAAATTGCAAAACATGTGACGTCACACTAGGGAGGGGGGGTCTCAGAAATGTGACCACCTGTGACAAGGACAGGGGGGGGGGACTCAAAAAATCATGAAATTCGTGTGACGTACTTTATGGATGGCCCCTAAGTAGACGAAGATTAAATATGAATGCAATATAGTTGAGATTGAGAGAGATTGAGAAGAAAGTTTAGTTAATTAAGGTTAGCATTCAGGTCGAAATAACACACCACTCTATCTCTAATCACCATAGTCAATTATAGGAATAATTTAGGTTTGCATGAGTAAGGTTTTTTTTGTTTTAGGAGACAAGAAACTTTTTGACGATATAGAGTTCGCAGATATCCTGTCACTTTTTGACTTACGTGAGTCACTTGAGCTCGCCAATCGAACATTGAGTCGACGGGCAATCCTAGGTATTTGACTACAGAGCTCCAAGGTATAGTTCCACTCTGCCCATCAATTTTTTGCTGCCCACTACGATTGCCTGTCATGTAATAGGGTTTATTGACAATCCGAACCTCATTGACTACGAGTTCAGGCAATCTAGGTCCTAGGTGATAACGTCGATTTATATCATAATGTTCACTTAAAACTTATAAAAGCGCAATCTACTGTATAGTCATGGAACTACTTATTGAGTTTAGTACCTTAAAATAATTCTAGATGGCGTTAATTGTTCGTCATTCAAATCACATCATTTTTGTAATTTTCAGATAAATATAAAAATAAAATCTTATCCATCGTTTCCTAATTATATAATAAGACTCCTATTATTCCTATATTATTTAATTTCCTAAGTTTATCCTTATTAGAATCTACCTACTCCTGAAATGAGTTTGAACTGTTTAGTGGATATGCTGATCTTGTATTTTATTCTATCTCTTAAAAGAGGAGACCATATAGAGCAAAGGAGCCAAAGGAGCAAAGGAATCACCTATAAGTGATCTCTTTCACAAAAAATACAAAGAAAATCCAGTAACACTTAAACCTAGTTTAATTATAATACACTAGATGGCGTACTAGCGTTTGTGTCTTTCGCAGAATACAATAAGTTTTTACCTAGAATATACAATAATTAATTTTGCAATAAAGATACTCCATTGGGACGAAACAACTAAGTACATTTAACAAACAAAACTAGCTGCCATGATATTAATGGATAATAATACCATAAATTATATTGAAATATTCTTAAGTTATTATAATTCAATTATCAAATTGTGAAAGATATTAGTTAAAGTTAGTAGGCATTATAAAACTAAAACTCGTAAAAGAATTTACTTTTATAAGAATTTGAAATTTCAAATTAGCGAAACGACATCTAGTAGGACCAAAATGCCTGGGATGTAAGGGGACGAACCCCGATCTTTCGCCCGAAGCTAACCTCACCTATACGAGCTACATCCTGCTGAAAGACGAACGAGGCTCTGTAAACCGACCGATGGCGGTGACGGGAAGCAGCGTCACCGCTGCAAATAGCTACGCCCTGCTATCACCAAACCGCCTGCTCAGAGTGGATAGACAAAAATCCTTCATGCGTACGCAACGTAAGAAACAACATAGGTACACACAATTTTTGCTTTCACGCTTGTATTTGTTACTGGGCTGAAACGATTTCATGAGCATTTCATTTTGAGCGACATGCCCTTATATCATATACCTATTTAGACTACACCAACACAAATTCATGCACGGTCACTATTACCACTCTCATGATATAAATCGTATACCTCAACTTGTACTTTACAAAAGTGATAGAAAAGAATACACATATGTTAAACTCAACAGCAACATTTGCAATGAGAATGATGACCACCACGCTTGGATGCTACTCATACTTTCTATCAGGCAAAAAAATCGTACAAGTACAAGTCGGACTCGCCTACCGAGGGTTCCGTAAATAAATAAATAGTATATTTATTAATCTACAAAAAAATTCTTTGATATTTTGGTATTTTACGTATTTTTTTATTTTTAGACTTTGCACTTCGGAGTCAAGGAGGGGAACGGTATTTTTTTTAAATTTTCAAAATGTGTAATTTTGAGTAATTTTTCTTCTTCTTTCTTGTTTTTTGATGAAATGGCAACCAGCCGGATCACTCGGTACAGCTATTTCTGCCAATGTCAAGTATTTATAGTCTTCGTGTCTTCAAGTCGTCGTCGTGACGAAATTAATGATAAAAAATATATAAAATGTGGATGACATGAAATGAGTACCGTCTGTCGAAAAAATAAAAAAACGATATCCCAAGAGTTATTTTTTCTTGTATTAACTAGGCTAGAACGATGTCACTTGCCAAATTTCACAGTTCTAGATCAACGGAAAATATAAGTTTATTGTACAGAATAAAGAGCCGTATCTTTTTTTTACATAAACATAAAGGTTTCATTTTTTCACAACTTCAGAAGATTCTAGACCTGAGTATACTGTTTAAATTTGAACTTGATGCCTTCACACGTTTCCAAAATAAAGGGTCTTGACAGACAGACAGACGAACAACAAAGTGATTTTGACGTATGCAACCTACCAGACCACTAATACTTGCCATGAAAGAAACAGTAGGCGTAAATTAAATATTTAATGTATTTTTAGTTTTTAAGATTTAATTTGTCATATTACTCAAGTAATAATAACGCTGGGCGCAGGTTCATATAATTTTCTGACGATCACATACTTACTGATAATTCCTTTAATTTTCATGTTGGTTAAGCTTTCCAGGGTCGCTCTTAACCGTTTCATGTTGATAATTTTAATCATTATGAAATTTTAATACTAAGTTAAGTAAAATTCTAAATTTTCACTTCTATCGGCAGTCTCTATGACTGTAATTTTTTTATTTATTCAACAACTACTGACTACACAGAAAAATGACTAAATTAGAGCTTAAATTCAACAACACTTCCGAGAGATGGCGCTACTGAGTTGCCGCAAGGATTGAATCCACATAAACTATTTTTTTTTTGATAACTTAAACTTACATCACCATTATATCTTTTTATACCTTACATAGTAATTATAAGAATTTTGATTTGCACTAAATACTCGTACATAAATTCAATTCTGTTTTCAAAAGCTCACGTATAAATACCTACTTATAATAATAATAGATGATAATAGTTTTTTTTAAATTAGCTGTAATGTAGCAAGTTAAGAACAGATCTCCGTGTGGAGACAGATTAATAATACAAAGTGTCACTGCTACTATTCATCCCCAAGGGGTCGTAAGAAGTGAACAAACTACGCAGGACATCATCACCGCAACACAAAAAAACTTGAAATTCTTCTGGCGAGCATGTTATAGTGGCACACCTTTCAAAGGAAAGATCTATGTGCAGGAATGGACTACTAGATGTTAGAAATTAATTTGAAATGCTGTATACAGAACATACAATGCATATTACATATAACAAGATTTGTAAAAAAGAGTGAAGTCATACTATCAAATACTAGCTAACCCTCGCAACCTCCTTTACGTCTACTATTGCCCGTAGCGTAATATTTTTCCCCCGGTTTTTAAACATTCTTCACTGGGGCTCCGCTCCTATTGGTCTCAGCGTGATGATATATAGCCTATAGCCTTCCTCGGTAAATGGACTATCCAACACTGAAAGAATTTTTCAAATCAGAACCGCGGTTCCTGAGATTAACGCGTTCAAACAAACAAATAAACTCTTCAGCTTTATAATTTTAGTATAGATGTAGGTACGTTTAATAATAAATGTCTTCAGGGTTTTCTTTTAGGTGAGTATCTTAGCGATCTCTTTCTAGCGTCAATAAACAACGCAGACGCAAAACCTATGTATCGAGAATAGGCTTTTCACCTTCGTAAACCTGCCGATTCCATCTTTTTTTAATCTTAAGTACTACATAAATTCTTACAATGTCCTCCCCAACAACGCTATTAATGGAATGTAAAAGCGATGAATTGAATAAAGCTGAGGCACAATGATTTTGGTGGAGGAGAACCCGGGGTGGCAAGCACTTAATACACTACACTACACTTGTCGCGTCATCAGCATTGCATAGTCAGCTTATTGTATCAATCACGGAACGGCGCTATTCTGTGGTCTCAACGCTGCCATTATGCCGCCTAGAATTTTCTGCAAGAATATATAAACACAATTTATTAGTTCACATATTGAATACTTGATTACTTCTACGTATCTAATTCAAAAGTTAGTCTTTCTAATAACTATAACATCTGTTCAAGACTATAATTGAAAGTAACTACGCAAATTTACTACAAGTACATAAATTATATAAATATTACAATTTTCAGTCAAAAAATTAATAATATTATTTTGATGACCTCGTTATATCGTAACACATATTGGAAGTATCCTTAGATGAAACCATATATTTTTTTGTTATTTTTTTTATTAATGTTAATAATTTAATAAAATAAACATAATTTGTAATATTATTTAAGTATCGTAATGTTGACATACTTTAGCCCTGCTACCTTTGTTGGCTACCACAATCGAGAATTTTTGTAAGAGTAAAAGTTGGACGTCTCGTCAAAATGAAGCTGGTTACGAAAAACTAGCTTGATAGTAATAAATACTAAAATTAGACCCGGGATCCTGGGCTATATTTCTCAGGACGCAGTACATACGTGTACATTGTAGTATTTATTTACTGGGCGAAAGGAGAGTGGACAGGACACTCCATACCTTGACAGGCTATTAACGTTAGAAAGTACCCCGTTAATTGAACTATGCGCTAGGGTGCTCAAATTATACATATATGTGCAACTATACTAGTAGAAATCTCTGAATGTAACAAGCTAACATAATTCGAGCTAGTCTGATCCCATATTGAGGACAGGCAAGTAACCACACTACTGATAATCATAATCAAATATGTCATACACACCACAAACTAGCTCATGAAAGCGATGTCGCTCTCGTGTTTTTTTTTTCTCTTAGAGAAAACATTTATCTCACTCAGAAGATGATCGTAAAAAACAGTATACGTTGCCGTGGGAGAGCTATGCTTCGTCATGAATGGGTCGGCTCGAACGGAGTGATACCACGGCCTCACAGAAAACCGGTGTGAAATAGCGTTTGCGCTGTGTTTCACCGAGTGAGTGAGGATACCGGAGGCCCATACCCCTACCCCTTCCCCTATCCCCTTTCCCATCCCCAAAGGTCGGCAACGCACTTGTGACGCCTTTGGTGTTGCGGGTGTCCATGGGCGGCGGTAATCGCTTACCATCAGGTGATACGTCTGCTCGTTTGCCCATTATTCAATAAAAAAAAAAAAAAAAAAAAGTGTGGTGTTTTGTTGGTGAGTGCGATACCGGAGGCCCAATGATGCAGAATCATCACTGCGTTGTTGCATTGTCTGCATTCGCAATGATGCAGAATCATCACTGCGTTGTTGCATTGTCTGCATTCGCAATGAGCATGATGACCACCATTCTTGGATTCTGCTTATGCTTTCCATCAGGTAGAGTCATTTTGGCAGGGACATATTTAAAAAAGACGTGTGGCACTCGGTGACTACCGTGGTATAGCTATTGCATAGCATTTTTTATCAACTTATGCAATTATAATTATATATTTATTTTATTTATGCAGTTTTTTTTTTCTTTGTTTTTTTTTTTCTTTGATATTAATTCAAGTTACACTTTGAGCGTGGTGACCGATAAACAAAAATAATATAATAACAATAACAAAAATAAAAATAAAATGCCGCCGGTCGGAATCGGGGATATTAGCTTTTTTTCGTTACGGAATTTTCATGATTCGGTCTCCACGCTCAAGGCCCGCGATAGAAGCTATGCAATAGCTTAAAAAAAATACGACAACCAGGATCACTTACCACAATAACAGGCTAGAGTAGAACAATATGAAACAATATAATATTTTAAATAACATGATTATATGCTCGTACCAATTATGGAGTATACATATACAGAGCACATACCTATTGCAAATAATTTAAATAAACTTTCTTAACAATTTAAGTTAGAGTGTGTATAGAAGTATGTGTGCCTATTTGTGGCTGTATTTCGCCGTATTGTTTCTGTACGTGTAAGTGGGTATGACAGTATGTTTGTAATGTGAGTATGTGAACTTTCATGGAAAAAGTTTAGCAAAATGTAATGTATTAAATAGATTTCATTTTATTGTAAACTAGCTGTGCCCTCGCTGTTTAGCGATAAGGGACTAACTGTATAAATGTAGTGGTAAATTTTGTATTGTAAATAGTGAAACCGTAGAGAGAACAATGAAGAACATTCAAGTAAGTAAAAGCAAAAACTAACTTCAAATCAAACCTATGAATAAATCAACAAAACAAAAAAAAACAACAAATTGCCTTTCCCTTGACAGTTAATACAAATTTCGCGCTTTTGAGCCCCCGCAGACTGCAAAGTTTTTAATCGGCCAATAGTTTGATGAGGTCGGCTTTTGTCTCATTTGTCGGCCGATACCAAATCGTCGCAATGTGCACACTCCCATATATCTTCATACTTATTAAGACTCCAACCACTCTATCAGTCGGTTAAAAAGTTTGTAGCTGCTCTGCTAGGGGGCTCTTAATATATTAGATTTTGAAATGTGACGTCACAGAACACAAGAGCAACCCAAGTCACACTTCGATGACCCCCTCCCTCACCTTCCATCAGACGTAATTTAAAGGTAGCGTCTAAGTAAATAAATAATCACTATAGAAAATATGAATAACTAGCTATTCGGAATATAGGTTCATGGTAACAGACACTTCATATTGTAGGTAATATTAACTATTTTAATTATCTTCAAGGTGACGTGAAAATTTCGTTATTCCTTCTCAACACTTTCAAATAATTATATTGTTTTCATATAATAAACTTTTTCTTTATTGGTCTCTAACAATATTGTTCAGAGGACAAAGAATTATCTTGTTTTCTGTCCGAAAGTTATTTTTCTATACCATTAGGTATATTTTTTATGTATGACCCTGGAAAAACGACTACTCTGCCTGATGTAAAGCATAAGCAGAAATCAAGAGTGGTGGTCAATGATATTGACATATTTGCTTTATCCAACAGTTTCTTCAAGAGTCAGGCCATAAAATTATTGTCTGCATTGCCAACTAAATAAGTTATTCTTCACAATTTTTATCGTGCCTGAATGCGTTTAAGTTTAAATGTCACTGTAACAGTGTAACCTGTTTCCTCTCAATTTTATTTATGTTAATCTGTGAACAATAGTATGGGTTACATGTTCATTACCTCTAATATTTAATTTTATTTAGTTAAGATTTTAGCATATAACTGTTTTTTGTTCCAAATAAATAAATAAATAGTCAGCATATTCATTCCGCAGGCAGATATTGCAACAATGCAGCATGGTGACCCACACTACGGCGGCCTTGTGATGCCACTGCATCATTGGGCCTCGCACTCACCAACGAAACACGACCGCACGAACGCTGTCATTTTACGTGGATTACCTGATTTTGATATATGAATTGGGATTATAATTAAAAAATTGGTAATTGGTTCACTATTGGTAATGATATACAAATGTTTGTCAGGATACTGGTCATGATGCCAATTATAGAGCAAGATCTATTTAGAATAGGATCAAGTCATCAAAAACTCACAAGTTATTATTAACTTTCTGAATGAAACTTTACGAATCTAAAATAATTGAAAAACTCAGAATGGAACCCTAAGATAGTCGTATTGAGGACAAGTACCTTTTACATCAACTAATGGTCATTTCCTCACTCAAGTTGACATCCTACAAACGTAAAGGTTGATAGAATACTAACAAATTTATTCGAATTACGTCTCCCAATCCTAAGTCACGTTTTTAAAACAAAATTTTACCTAATAATTATGATAAACACTTGCATATTGGCTAAAGTGGCAGATCAGTCATCTGTATTCAAGACTTTGGTCATAGGGCTATGAATAGATATAATTGTATATATTACCAAATTCACATCCCAATTTCAAAAACTAAATATTTGTTTAGCTTTTTAAAACTTATTTACGTACTACCATTTGTTCCAATGTTCCCATTTTCGTTCAGTTCACCCCTCATTTCTACAACTTACGATTCTGATTCATTACTTAATTATTATTAAATGCTCATCGGATACACGCAAAATGTTTGTATTTTACGCGTATCCGATATGCGTTTAACTACAATTAAGTATCACCCTTCATATTAGAACATGTTTAAAAAAATTAAAAGGTTTTGGGGTTATTATGCTACTTGTAAATTGAGCTGCCAGCTTGGGAATTGTACCTAAGTACGTCCAATTTAATCTTTATGAATAACCCCATTATTGATTATGAATGCATTTAAACTCATTTAAAGGTAAACTATTAAACTTGTTATCTATTATTAATTTATTGTAAAACCAGATAGAACTCCCCAAAAAAAAAATATGGAACGTCAAGTATATTTTTAGGTGTATTTATGTTACGGGTTTTTTTTTCGTACGTTATATTCTTTGTAATGTACTTCGATAGCAATATAAGAATATCAATATTTTGAAAGTGTTTTTAAAGAATTGCGAAGACCCATGCAGAAGATTGTCCTAATCGCGCGTTTCTTACAAATAAATATTGACAATCAATCAACAATAGAGCCCCTCAGTAAAATGCTGTGTGACATGATGCTATGGAAATACGCATAATAAATTAATATAGCGAAGCGAACATCTATAAGCTTTCTTTTTCTTCGGACCGCAAGTGCATCTCAACTTAACCTTTGATACAGTTCTGAGATGTAAGCATGCATAACTTGAGTCTATTGTGATACCAAGAAAAACAGTATCATTAGTAAATTCAAGTTTTTTCACATTCAAGCATTCAATGTAATATTGAAATCCGACTGAGAACGAACACTTGAAAATGAAAATTGGAGGCACTTAGTTTTTGACGCGTTCAGAAATAAATTATACGCTAAAAACCAATCCAATAATACACCAATTAACAATCCACCCGTGCACTTTCTCTAGATCAAATTATTTTTCAGTATTCAATGTATAGGACATCAAATATTGTCGTATTTTGGTAAGCAATATTGCATAAAGCCCTATTGTAACCGTTGCGCGTTGTGAAATAAGCAGTAAATGAATGCCTTATTACACAAATTATTAAAAAATTAGAAGAAAAACAAAACAATGAACTAAAAGAATATCTGTGAATATTGTTAACTTAGGAACAGCCCTTAGTAACAAAAACCTACAATTGAATAATTTCACACTAATACATGTTATAAACAGTCCTATTCAAGTATTTTATGAGCGTATAGACCCGAACAAATAAATAGCTGTTACTAATCGGATCTTGATAGTTTTTTATTAGTGCAAGTACCGACGTAAAGTTGACTAGGAGAAAAAGCGCGTGCGTCGCAGTGAAAGCAGCCGATAGACAGGCGAGCCCTACGTGCGTACGCGCATACAACAGACCTGTTCCACCGAACGCTCCGTGATAACCAGAGATAGTTCCAACTCGAAAGTGATTTAGATATTGTCTTAGAGATATAAATAACTGTTTATTAGACTGTATGTTGTATATACAGCAGTGCATTCAAAATGTATGCTTAGGATTGAATTATTGTAAATGTAATGAAAGGTGCATGTAACGTAGTTGGATATGTGAGTAAATGTTGAATTGGTTTTATAAATAAGGAAATACTTACCCCATCGGCTTATAAATGTCAATAATGGCTACAGGCGATAATAAAACTCAATGATTTGCGATAGATAGTCAATTTAAAATGATTTTAACCAGCTTATAAATTTAACCAGCTACGTAAATTATTATGTTAAATAACTTAATTATGTAATTTTGAATTGGCGGTATGTCAGGTAACCATGTTACATCTCTTTCTAAATAATGTGTGTACCACTTGATAATTTTTATTTCTTATAACTTTGACTTTAACATTTTTTTATGATTTACTTTACATTTAGGATTAATTATTTTAATTAGTAAAATAGTATTAAGTAAATGTAACGTTTTAAGGGTTCCGTAAGCACAATTCCGAACTGCCCAAGACCGAGGGATGACGTTCTTTAGGGGAAGCCTTCGTTTAGCAGTCATCAACGACCCATAACGTCCTACTGCTGGGCTCGGGTCTTCTCTCAGGAGAGGGTCGTTTAGCAGTGGCCGACAAAAAAACAGAAGAAAAATAAAATGGCATAATTTACTTTAAAAAGATCTTCTATTAATTAATTATAAATTAATAAATAAATAAAATTTCAGTTTAATGATTTATATACGTAATTATAAAAATATACGGAGCAGAGAATTAAACGTCATATTTTAAGGTACGGCTGAAAATAAAGATACTATGTCTTTATGTTCAGTAATGTCAGGTAATATTTTTAGACCATATTAAAAGTTACCAATTTTCATCTATGAAATATTAGCTGTATCTAGGCCGCATCGTATGTTGCACCTGCATTGTTGACAAAGAAGGATCAAAACTGACGCAAAAATAGGTAAAAACAATCTTTGTAGTCTCTTTATAGTATCAGAATTTTAAGCTGAATCGGTGCAGACCTTTATGAAATTTTGAAGTATGCACATAAGTTGTTTTAACTTAAAGATTTTATTATAAACATCTTCTTTCTTTAAGCCGAGGTCGCTATATGAGTGGTTTCTAATAAACAAAAAAGCCCAAGAAAGTAAGTCAATCAAATAACAGAGAAGAGTTAGATATAGAATACAAGAAAAGAGTTAGAATTGTAACCTTTTCTATTTTAGTGCATAATATTTACATAACCGCATTCTAAAGCTATTCTTTATGATATATGTAGCAAATAAACAGACTAATTACTTGATAGAAAGTGTCTTGAAGGTTTGGAGGTACGTACAGGTCTGGAAACGTCGAAGGCAACAATTGATGCTATAGATTTAGTATGTGGTATTAATAAGTATAAAAAAATAAGCAACATAACGTGTTTTTTTATAATAGCAACGTCACTTTATTTTAATTTTTTATCATTATATACCTAAGTAATTATATTAAATCACTCCTGTCTTATACTGTTTACTGATGTTTTATACAGCATGTAACATGATTTTAAAGATCAAAATAATATATGAACATATATCATAATTCGTCATTTCAGATATATGCACCCGTATGAAATAAAACTTTTGAAACTCTCTATACACACTTTGCTCATATGAAGTTTGCATTCTGAAAAATAAATTGTCCCTTGGGATGAAAATTACTTTTAAAGCAGACAAAGATTTTAGAAAAGTGTGTTGTTCAGCATTCATTTCTAATTATAATCCTCTTGGAATTACTGTTGTTTGTATTATTTATTCATCTAACAAAAAAAAATATTGCCATACCAATGTTCCGTTATCCTTATCTTTCGGATGTTAACCAAACACATAATACACTCGCTCATCGTTTGCTTCACTGACACAAAGATTAAACTTTTGAATGTCAATTTTAAAGAGTAGAAAAACCTTCCCAGATCTACAATATCGATCCTATGTTGAATAAAAGTCACCTTATTCGTTTGTTACAATTCAAACAATCCTATCCCATAATTAGAAGTGTGAACGAACGATGACCGCATGGATAGAGTCCTATCCTGTATAATATATAATATAGGAGTAATACATATAAGAGACGGAAACTAGCCCTCGTTATCAGTAGCGCAAGAACCTAATCACTTTCATTGCAACCCCGCGAAGGAGGTCGCGAGGCGAGCGCTATCACATACGCAGTCAGTCCCGCGCAGTGGGTGCGCGCAGGCGTGCGCGATGACAGCGTTCCCGCGCCGGCACCGAGACGATTCCGCGACGTTGTGAGCGACGCTAGGCGACATCGCGTGACGCCCGGCCGCAGCCGGGAATGGAGGCCTGTTGCGCGATCACAGCTGCCGAGGACCTTGTGGGCGACCAGGTACTGCAGCCTCTCCAGTGACACGCGCTGCCAGTGACATCATTCAGTGTATACTGTCGCACACCAGTACCCCGGTACTCAGTGATCCTTTGATATGCCGTGATCATTTGTGTAGTTCTGATCCCGAATTCCGCGCCGTATGCGATCCGACTTGGTTTGTAGACTAGATATAATATATGTTTTTACGATCATGATAATTACGCGTACACACAATAATTATATCTTGGTTAAGCTTTCGACATTTAGATTCCAAAAGTTTCAGTAATTTCTTGCATACAAGTATGTTCATTTTATTCGTACAGTATTAAAATTATAATATGAATATCGATAATTAAAACAAACTTATTTTAAACCAAAACTATAATTTGTCTGTCGAGACGACGAATAAATCGCCGCCGGTATTATCATATACGTACCTATAACCTATGTATCGTTATTATTATATATTGTTTGATTCTTTCCGTACGTTTATAAAATTATACAAAACACTACGTGGTGACATTCTTAATAAATTATTTATCCTATGTTAAAACACATTCCAATGATTCCTGCATAGAATTTATAAAGATAAATCTCAAAGAAAAGTTACGATACTCTACTACATATTTCTTATATATTTAACCTTTTTACATAATGTGTTTGATACACTAAATGGATAATTACTGTTTTTAGCGGAACCCATCTTCCGAACTGATATTTATACAGCATTCTAATAAATACTAATATCCTTTATTATTGCATCACATAATGTAAATAGCAGTAAAAACAGTGTAATTATTAATGTTCTGGCAGCATTTATTAATGCAATCGATCAATTTAATAATAATAATTATATTAATCAAAGATACTCTTTAAATGAATAAAACATATTCATACAATAGCTGTTATATATTTAGTACATTAAATATCCGTATATAAAGAGACAAGTATTCGTAGCCGCAACGGTTGCTCACAAAAGACATCAACGGGACCGACGGCAAATTGTTTCTGTAAGAAATCTCATTTCACAAGAGAAAGGACAAGAAATATTTGTTATTTTACAATATTTTATTATTTTTTTATGTCGCCTATAATATTGAGTTAGAATTTTACTAATTTAAAAATGTATGATTATAAGCGGTTGTAGTAATTTTTCTCAATATACCTATTTGTAGATGTAAATATTAAATACTTTCTTACATAACTTTTATATTACTATCACATTTTTTAAATAAGGTGTAGTTTTATTCATAAATATTAATGCAGAAAGGAATTTTAAAATTTGATACCCCCTTTAAAATAAAAAATTTCATTGAATACAATATTCTTAGATCATATTAGACTAGTAACGCATCGTGTATTTGTAAGAAACCGAATTTCCTTCTGGTTTTTAAAACCAAAATATCTAGTTAGCCAGAACTGTGTTTTTGTTTCTTTTTCTATTCATCCAACGCCTCCCGCAACCCTTCAACCAAACGTTTTAATCTATGTAAAAGTTAGCTTTTATATAAATAAATACTCTATCATCAACGTCAATCTATAACGTCCCACTCCTCAATTCATTGCTTATCAATTTGTGACTTAACTGAATGCTTGTATTTTCTATTATAGTCTTGAAACAAGTAAAGTTAACAAAGAAGGCATTTAGAATTGAGAAACAAAGCCAGGGCACATCGTCGTATAATAATATCAATGTTATTAATTAAATAATAAATTTACCTTAGCAGAATATATTGTGTTTTAAAATAAATATTATCATAAGTAACTACCAGCGATTATCCGCGGCTTCCCTTGCGTGTATATCGGTGCCTCAAGAATTCAGGTATTTTCATGCCAAATTCATAAATATCGGTGCTGCGGTTTAGCTCTGATAGCGTAACAGACAGACAGGGTTACTTTAGAATATATAAAATATTTGTGAAGGTTTGGATATCTTGATATATATCACAAAAAAACTGTTGTTTGAAAATAAACTGAGCATAAATAGTACCATTTAGGTATTTTATAACAAGGCTTTTTTATAATTACATACAAGAATTATCAAACCAATACGAATGAAAATTTTTACAATAATCGTGAAACGAACCTAATATCCGACGTTAAAACTGAATGCACTAACGCCGCACTTCATACTGTGTAACGGTACTGTCAAGTTTACGGCATAAACTACAAAAAAGTACTACAAGTATTTCTAAAGCATTGGGTAAAATTTACAGAAATTAGAGGCATAACCAACAAATTAAAAATCTAATGCATAAAAATCATTTTTTTAATGATAAAAGTTTTAACACCTAAATTTAACGTAATGATTATCATACCATAACCGCCTACTTCTAAAAGAAAACCTACCCCAAGTAGCGTCAACTATTCCGCTATTGTGCAGTCTGTGTTTACTATAAGTGATAATAATAATTATTGCAATCATGTAAGTAATCTATCGCCGTCAAGTGTCAAACGAAGGTTTCTTCCAGGGAGCGCCAACTATTTCAGTCTTGCGCAGTTTGCATTCATCCGTTGCCAACCTTTTTCTGCAAATCCATCTTCACCTCCGTCGGTCCTTCGTGCCGCACACCCTACATTTTCGTAACCATGGTCCTACTGTAGCACATTTTGGCCCCAGAGACTATCAGTTCGTCTGAAGACAAGATCATCCCACTTCCGAGTTCTAATTCTCCATGGGATGTCCGTTATTCTAGTTATCTGTGGAATAACTAATATTATTTCCGTATATATTTTACACTTTTAAAAAGTCACCCAAATGATACTGCAATGAAATCTACATACAATAAAATACAAGTAATTTATTAGCGCTTAAACCGCTATATTCATGTTTGTGTGTGCATAAATTTGATCCGCTAGTGCTATGCCCAATTAAGACTATTAGAAATAGAAGATTATCTTATGTGATTATGTTGCTATGCGATCTCTAAGTCATTAAATTTACTAAGGAAATAAACATATCCAATATTGTCACGGTTATTGTAAATTGTTTAATTAAACAGATAACTTGTATTAGTACTTACCTTTTCATAATAATAATGATGAACATAACGAATGTTTCTTAGAGGACTGATTAGTCTTTATTGCGTTGTAATCATCATGAACACTTAGTTCACTGCTGGACATAAGAATCCTTAGGAAAGTGGTTTTTGCTGACGGTATACCTGACGCGTTGAAATAGGGTATGTTTTAAGTTTTTATTCTCTTTACAGTGCGGTTTCCCTGAAGAGTTTCTTACCTAAGGTTTTTACGAATCCCACGAGATTAATACAAGTGGTGACACTCCGTAGTCACAATATGTCACCATGCCGATATCCACACAATCAAACAAGTAATTTGTAAGCGTCTGTGCTGTATGTAAATTTAATACTTAATTAGTATGTATGAATATATAGTACTAGCTGCCCCAACAAACTTTTTTGTTCAGTCAAAAATTATTGCCCCAGGGCGCCAGCGCAGTTCAATAGAAAAAATATATGTGTTGTTTTTACTATTTTCTACGCAATACTTTTCTTCTTCTTTGCAGTACCTTCCTTGTGTCTGAACGAATATAATAAAAAATAAATTAACCAACTTGATCTAGAAATTTTCGGGTATTGCGCTTTGCAACACATTTGGCGATTTATTTATATTTATATAGACTACCACTTATAGAGTCCGTGTCAAAAATTGATGGGTCATGTGAACCACTAAAAGACCTTTTCAGATATACATAGATACAGCGGCATAAAACAATAACATTCAGCACTATGCCTTCACTTGTCAGCTGTCCAACTGAGTACAGCAGAAGGAGGTAGTAACCCTGAATTTTTCTCCCTTATCACATGTTTTTGGTACGGCGTTGCGCAATAATGGATTAGAACAAGTATTGAAATTGTATGGAACCGATGCCGTACAAAATCAAATTACCAAATTGACCGCAGAATCGCCGGGAAGTAAAAATAACAAAACTTTCTGGCGCACTATTCCTGTACGGCATTGGTATCTTCTGTGTATCCTTCTAAAAAGGTCTCCTGATGGTTCACACGACCTATCAATTTTAGACACGTATAGTTTGGTATTGTTAGTATTGTATATTAGTATAATTGGAAGTTATCGATTGATTTCCTATTTAATTATAATGATTAATGTATATGTTATGTAAGTACAAAAATAAACAATATTGCTTGATCACAAATTTTGGAATTCAGTTTGACAGCCAATTTTAAAACTTCGCGTGCTTAACTAAATATCAAATTCTAATCTTTTAGCGTCTCGTTTCCTTAATCATTAAAAAAATAAAGATATGTCACATTGAAAATATAAAACATGGAAGTTCATGTATAAAAATAGTACATTAGAAAGTAATGTACTACGAAATCATTATCATTTTTTACATAACTATTTACAAGATTAGTAGTCTTTCTTGCATGGTCTCAAGATTGTAAGCTCGTTCGGTAAAGTCATTAAGCGATACTCAAGTTAAAAATAATGTAGGAGCTTAGTGCGACGATCATGATACTTTTTATCCGACTGCGATAGAAGGAGGGTTATGTTTTTCAAGTGTATGTACTCGTATGTATATTTCGTTGGCACGCTCTAGAGCCTAAACGGATTGTCGTATTTTTATGTGAGTAGTGTCAATAGAATCGTCTTAGTCGTGAGAGTCACACTGGGTACAAGAAAATTAAAAAAAAGAATATATAAAAATATATACGCAGTCGGTTTTTTTTTAATAATTCATTACTTGTTTAGCCTTACATACAGAATTCATCCAAGTTATGTATTCTTTAATATTTTGACAAATGTTGACATGTATAATGTACAAAGGGCGGCTTTTGTCAATAAAACCGCCTTTTGTACATTATACATGTGACATTTTATGTACTCTCTTGAAACTTTATAACACGGCGTACAAATGAAAGGTTCTCTATCCATTTATCTGATAATTGAGGAGTTTACATTAATACGATTACCGTTAAAATTAAGGCAAATAAATAACACATACACATACAGTTACTGATCCCGTAAAAGTTTCAACAAAAAGCTTATTGATAGTCACTATACACTGAGTATATCCTTTGTACATGCTTAAAAAAGCTATCAAAAATACAAAACATACAGCTCAAACTCAAGAAGGGTTGTGGGAGAGACACGTTTCGCAGAAAAGCAAGTAAATATATTCTTTCGTTGATTTTCACCATATGACGAGAGATAATTTTGGTAAAGGACTATGTCCAGCAGTGGATATTCTTCGAAAATGTTGATGATGAAAATATTCGTCAATAAATACGGTTAAAAAATATCAGTTCTTAATTTAAATTCCTCGTAAATGAGCCTTGAAATTGTAATATATATTTACTAACTGAACGTTGTTTCGCCATAAAAATATAAAAAATATTTTGGGGTATGAAAAATGAATGTTAATGCCGATTCTCAGACTTACCCGATATGCACACTAAATTTCATAAAAATCGGTTCTGCCGTTTCGGAGAAGTTTGGTAACAAACACCGTGACACGAAAATTTTATATATTAGATTACTATTACAAGTACTGTATTGTAATAATTACTATAATTCAAATCAATTGTTCTTTAATTAATCTTATTTTGCGGCGAATCTATGCACTCCTAAAACGAAAGATTAATTTAGTGTTTATATTTATTTAAATAAGGTGAACAGCCTAAATAATTGGGTGTCTGAATCAATAAACATGATTTATATGATTTTTATAAGTTAGCTGCCGTAATGACTATACTCAGTCTGATAGAAAGCATGAGTGGAATCCAAGAGTTGCACCAGGGTAATTCAGACTATGACGATCTTTTATTAAGACAGGGTGAAAAATCCATTTGGGTCATCGGCTCTTCGGGGACGCAGGAGCCTGAAGAACGTGGTGGTTCCACTAAAAATACCCGACGAACGGCTTCTGGCGCCCTCCTCTGGGAGGACTAGGTTTACGGCCTAGTAAGATGCTTTTTCACATAGAGGGGTCTTGGGATTATAATGCTATTCGTCTTCAGTTTTTGAAATCGATAGCTCCTGAATAAATTATTAAATCATTTTAAGTCGCATAGAAAGGATATTGACTTGACAATGTTGTAGTTGCGGCCATGACGTTTACATCTGCCAAGCTCATTTAATACTAATTGTCTGTTTCCGGCACAGAAATAAATCTGCATAAAAATTTATACTAATAAATCATTATGGCTAACTCGAAGTAATTAACTTTTTATATTACTAAGGTATCAATGAAAAAAAAAGCTTACAAGAGGCTTGATGATGAACAGTTGGTAGAAACATTAAATGCTTGTGATATTAGAAGTCATTCATGTCCCGTTGTCAACCCGAAGAGCCTTTGCGTCTTATAAAAAATTGCCGAAGGATCTTCCGTAATATCTATTTCGTATTTTTTTTACAATTTCCTCAATATTTTGGAACAGCGTATAGAGAACGCCTATTAAAAAATAAGTCCAGTTGCAGTCCATTACTTGATATGAACACCACTCTGATCGATTTTGGGCTTCCATTTTTTCTGGCATCCAGTTCCTGCCTACCATCTTCCGCTAGTCCTCACTCCATTTGGCATGTGGTTGTCCTACATTACGCTGCATAATCTGCGTTCACTACGCCAGAAGCATTCTACCCCAACGGTTGTCGGTTCTGCCGCTTCAGCTTGCTGAACGAATTCGGTGGGCAACAAATATAAAAGAAAATATTCTAAAGGGTTATCAACTTTTCAATTACATGCAGTTTGAATTATTAAATATCTCTTGGTATGAAACAAAAATTTTTTTTGAAAGTGGGACAGCAGTAATGTGAATATAAAGTACCAAAAATTTCAATTACATAGATAAGAGTGCATACAAATCTGAAAATGTTTAGAGGCAGAAACTTTTATTTTGCTAAAGCAGAGAAACTTGATTTCGGTTGTATTTAATGATAGCAAACTATCCTTAAGCCATGCTGTGATAACAAACATACTTTCTTTTGCTAGTTGTCGTGCAAGGTCCCAAGAAGTACTGTGCAAAAAAGTCCAACAGTGTCGTCTGCAAACATTTATATATCTGCCCCCCTGATTTGGTGCTTTTATAAATCGTTAATAAAAGCGTTGGACCGAGGGTACTGCCCTGCGGAACCCCATATGTCATCGTGTCGTAGTCACTGACGTGATTATCTACTACAACACATTGCCTTCTTTCTGTAAGGTAGTCCTTGAACCACAGAAGTGCGTTCCCTCTGATTCCAATGTTCTCCAGGCGGGTAATTAATATTTTAGTTGAAATTGTATCGAACGCCTTCTGCAATTCCTAGAATACTTCTACGTATTTTTCCTTTTGGTCTAGATTTGATTTTATTTTTGTAGTGAGTAGTAGAATAGCATCAGCAGTAGGGCGATTGAGGCGAAACCCGTACTGATTTCTCGAAAGAATTTTTTGATTTCTAGGTAAGTAATCAATCGTTTATTCATTACCTTTTCCATGACTTTACAGATGCAATTAAAAAGAAAAATTGGCCGATAATTTAAATATGTTAGGAAAGACACATAGTTCAAATCTTTGGTTAATTAAGTGACATATGGGCCTCGCAAGACAGTTACGTAATTTTTGTTAAATATTTGCTGTGATTTTATCTATGCCAGTAGCACTATGTTTTTTCAGGCCATTGATCACTTCAATAACCTGAACAGGGTATAGGGACAGATATAGCGCCATAGATTTAACGGTGAATCTGTTGTTTTAACTCTTTGTGCTAGTGCTATCTCATCAGTATGTAATTTTTGTAAAGTTTGTTTTGCAAGACTTGGGCCAATAGATGTAAAAAACTTATTAACCTTACCAAGAGATTCAGCTAGAGTGTGCTTCTATGTTAAGTGATTCCGATAATGATGTATTTATATTAGATATTTTTTTATAATATTTCACATTTCTTTTATATTACGTTTATTTTCATTTAATTTTTCTGTGTAGTAATTTTGTTTTAAATCCTTAATGATTTTCTTTGATAAATATTTATGATATTTGAATTAAAATTTAACTTTGTTTTTTAAACATTGTCTCATTTACGTATTGATTTTATTACTATGATGGTAATCCAAGGGTTTAGTGGTATATAACGTTTAGCAATTTAACTTTTTGGAGTGTTGACTTTAATGATATTACATAGTTTTTCTGTTAAAATTAGTGCAGCAACAATATGTATGCTTGTAGTATTTGCTGTTTTCTTCTACCCACCACGAGAAATAATTATTGGCATTGGTCACATAACTGCATCAGCGCCGCACCAGGGTCCTTTGCGACGACGGTCAACGCTGGCGTACCTCAGGGCTCTGCATATCAATGACATGTTACCCTTTTTCAATATTCATTACTATGCAGACGACAGCCAAACTGGCAGACGTTGAGGAAAAACGACAGGAGCTTGTTGCTCAGCTGAACTGGGTTCTGAGCCGCATAATACAATGGGGTGATGAGAATCTGCTAGAGTTCAACGCTAAGAAAACACAGATGCCGGGACCTCAACCCGCGGGAGTATATCTAGAGCATCAATAAGGCGGCCTCGCGAAAACTTGGCGTACTGAATAGTGTGAGATGGTTCTTTGGTTCGTCAGGTTCGCTCGTGCGTGAAGTACAATTCTCATCTTTGTAATGGATACACGCAGTATCTGCATGATGTTTTCGATCAGTTGCAGTGGCTAGCAGCCCGCATTATAAACCGATGCCACCGTGTCCCGTTTGCCTCAGCATATCGCCTCTATAACAGACCTCTACCGCCTTTACCATGGACAGTGTTTTGAACCTGTGTGACCTCTTCTATCTTCTCCCTATCTCTGCAAAGCAACACTTACTGGTCTTGGAAGTCACCGCCTCAGAGTCGTAGAAATAGTAGTGATTTTTTTTTTCATTGAATTCTTTGACTTCAATGATCAATCAACATCAACAGTATTATCTTTACACAAAAATATTTTTTTGACACTAAAACACAGCTCCGATTCCGACTCTTACGGAGGAAAAAATGTAGAAACAAGGTTCTCAGGCGGCGTTTTTGCGCTTGCGAATCAGCTGTAAACGAAGAGTTACGGAAATGTACGAAACCCTGATAGGATTAATTGACCAGTCGGCCAAAGTTGTAATCGGCACATCTCTAGTGGTTATTAGTAGATGGCAGTATAAAGTGTTCATTAATCCAATATTCTGTCAATACCAAAACATTCATATTTACGCCAAACTTAGTAAGAAACATGAGAAAAATAACTAAGTTAGCACTTATGCTTCGTGTGTTTACAGATTAAATAAAGAATTATTATCAGAGTAGGATATCGACTGTAAACAGTCTGAAGGCTCATTTAATCTTCTGCATTCAATCGTTTCATTATCAACATAATATACTACTGTAGTATGTAATTGATTAAATTTTGTTTATTAATAAGAACATAGCAAGTCTCGATTCAGTAGCAACAAGGAGGGTAGTTTAATAATTTGATATCTGTGAGGGACTATTATTTTAACAAAGATTTATTTGTTGAAATAATAGTTAAAAGTCTCCCTTCCGGTCTCTTCAGTCACTGTAGAAGGCGTAAGAAGACACGAAATGAAGTAATTCTCTTTAGAGCGGGGCCTTTGTCTTTGAAACAATCCTGCACGGAATAGTATACCGTTTAGTCTAATTGTAATCTCCGTAGTTAATGTATTGAACTGTGAAACTGTGCTTTAACGACATCACCAATTTGCATCGTTTATAGGTTGGCAGTAGTATAATACAAGTATTCAAGGCACTGCTGTTTTTCCCCTTAGTGTTAATTTTGAATATGACAATCATAATGAGATACGGTACAACTTAGTAAATAGTTGTATTGTTAGTACATAAAATAAAAAAAGGAAGGCTTCCAGGAATGTTTCCTGGAAGTACAAATAATTTTGGTAATGAGCTATTTTGGTAATCATAACTTTTTGTCCAATTCACATAATCCTGTTACCACTTACAAGGTGTTTATAATGCGATAATTGCATGAAGAAAGCAAAGAAACATGTGTTAGATAAATAAAATTAAAAAGCACAAGTTTGATTACCGATAAAGCTTAGAGTAATGGGAAGATTCCTGTGACCTGGAGGTAGGTGAGGTCTTCAGTATTAGTCTCTATGCATTTAAGAATACTACGAAGGTATAATAAAAGTGTTGTATATGTGACATATTTTAGGGAATGATAATTAAAACTAAGCTTTTTTCTTGCTGTAGGATCTGTGGCGACTTCAACATATATACCCCTACGACTATTTTTCTCAATCTAATATTAGAAAAAGAATAGATGTGTATATCACTCTAAATGTTAGTTTTCAGTTTTATAAAACGAAACTTTAGTGTAATAATATCAATTGTGTTTCAGATTGTCCCAGGCGGCGGTCGTTGGGGTGCTCCACACGCCGCCGGGCTCCTCGACTCTTGGTTTCAGATGCAGGTTAGTACTTACTACCAGTAATCCTGATCTGCCATTCTACTATGAATGTAGTACGAGTATTATAAAGTAACATTATTTAGGCAACTCCATGTAGCTAGCGCTAATCTCAACTTTGCCACTGGAAGACTTTTTGAAATGTTAAACACTTTGTATATAATAGTGTACCGTATTTAATTATTTTTTTAAATTTAAACGGAGAATTAGATATTTTTACAAAATAAGGCATATCAAAGAATGAGGTGTTCTTTTTTATATTTGTACTCATATTAAAAAAAAACAATGTCCATGTTGTTTCTGTATAAAAGGATTTGCAAGACTGATTTAAAGATTTAACAGCTCCAGACGATATCCAGGGCACGTGTGACTTTAGCCATAAAATAATATAAATGCAGCAGTAGGTACTTGTTAGATTAGACAGATGATAATTCAACGAATACTTAACTCTACGAGTTTTAAAATTTCAACAAAGCGTTTAAAGACCCAACGAAATAAAAACATTTGCAATATGTATATGAAAAGTTAGCGTGGTAGAATATAGCAGAACTCACAATGCTAGCCTCTTTATTTATTTGATAAACGCGCCTACTAGTAACTGATTATTACAAATAAGAAAGGAGATATTTTTTTGGAAATCGGTTTTTGTTTTTTCGGAAGACGGTCCCCATTTCATGTCATCCACATTTTATATATTTTTTATCATTAATTTTATCACGACGACGACTTAAAGACTCGAAGACTTATAATTGAAGACTATAAATACTTGACATTGGCAGAAATAGCTTATCCGAGTGATCCGGCTGGTTGCCATTTCATCAAAAGAAGAAGAGAACTTTTTTTTTAATATTATCAGATACCTAAAGGTATCGAATGTTATCCATAACTAATACTATAATATCTCTTGATTAAGGGAACTTAGAAGACAATTCCTTATTCTGAGTTCCTAAATCGCAATGAAGTACCACATACTATTTCAATGAAACCATATATCCAAATATTTATTTTTGTATATAAGTATCTTATTAAATTATATGTGAAAAATTGTGTACGTTATTCTTACAAAAAATTCATACGCAACCGCGAAAGAATCGCGAACACTACGCCAATAGAATTAAAACGTGAAGAATAAATACTTCTACCACCTTTACGGTTAACCCAAAATCCAGTATTCGATTGATTACATATCTTAGTGTGATATATTAAAGTTAATTTTACAATAACAATGAAATATCAGTAAGTACAGAGTAATTTGTATGCTGCGAGTAGCGATGACATTGTCACGTACGAAAGACATGTGTGTACATCCATTTACGCAGATCTAATAATAATCGTGTGGGTAATACAAGAATGCGTCACTGTTACTTATCTTTACCCACTTCTATCCTAATTTTTACTAGCAAAGCATCCTTTAAGTGCCTCTTAAGGCTGGCACTTGTGATTTCTGAGTATCAAAAGTCCTATGGGAGGCTATAGTCTCCTCCCACAAGGATACTCGTTACTCTTTTGCTCCTACTACCATAAAAAACAACTCTCTTCCTTCTTTCATTTTCTATATTTATTCTGAAACTAAATTCTAATAAATTTGGCGCAAAATTCAAAAGCTTTGAATTATTAAAAAAAAAACTTCTCTGAAGTATTCGAAATTTGAATGTCAAAGGTAGTTCTAAAATTGCGTTACACAGTTGACTGGACTCAAAAAAAATGAAAGGCCAGCTAACTGACAGATTACACCAATTTACACGGTACATAACGTGAGGAGACATCATTGTCAAAGGGCAACCACCGTAGCGCGTATGGGAATCGGTATTGTGTAACGCAGGGGCTAATAGAGCGAATCAATTTTGGTTTGTGATGAACACAATATTTAATGGAACTGTTTAAAGAAATAAAGAAAATAGTTAAATACTAATTTATGTATTGGATTACCAAATAAATACAGCATAATCAATAGGGTTGCTTACCGTATGATGCAAAAGCGATGTGTCGGCGTCGTGTCAATCATTGCGCTACATCATACACCAATTAATGTTTACTTACAACACTTTACTCGTTAAAATGTAAGGCATTGAAAACCTTCTAGACACTTCTGCACTTTCTCGAATAAAATAGCCAATTTCAGCTTTGCCCGCTTCTTTACCTAGTTGGGATTGGTGCAATATTCTTTGGCAACCTTCTTGACTTCAACACGTTATTCAAGTGTAGTCTATTTAAACCTGGAGAAAAGTAAGTATATGCCTATAAGAATCTGGAACTAAGCAACCTTCCAGATGATAAGAGTGATATAGTGTAGTAAGTGTAACTGACCATAGGGTAGTGGACACCTTAGTCAAATAAGTTCGTTTTTATCACCTGTCAAAACGTTGTGACGTCACTGTTTTAGACTTCTCAATTGAGCAAAATACTTTAATGTTTATTTGATTAAAATTTGTAATAGAAATTAAAAGCTGTATTAATTATAGTACCCAAGATGTTCTGTAATATTCATTTTAAGTAGGGAGACTTAGATATTTATTGACGATACAGTCAACTATGCTATTCCATAGAGTAAAAATAAAAATGATAATTTTACAAATGTATATGAGGTGTTAAAATATATTTATTTTATTTAAATACTGATACTTCCACTTGAATGACAAATGCCTGTACTATGGGTTCTAGAACATACTCATACCATATATGAATTGTAGAGGAAACAATCCCATTCTCTGTAGATAAGATTAGATATGGGTTGGTTTCATCAAGTATATTACATATATAGCCATATACTTTTAGTAAAATGAGTAAGATCAAAAGGTCTTTTGGTGATAAGCGGTAAACAGAAGAAGAATGAATTTATTTGAATAAATCCTTAAGTTGTCGATAGAACCACAAATATCTTCCAAACGATTCACTTGAAATTGATAATTGTATAAATATGATTTTACATAAAGTTTAACTTAAGTATGAGATAGAACTTTGCAATTACTCAATTCTTCTTCTTTGTGTGCTGTTAGTGTCAAGACGAGGTAGGATTTTTTAGACCCGTCAACTATATTATGTAGTTTACCTAATGTTAGTACCTAGTGGATCGGTATTAGAGAATCAAGTCTCATACTTATTTTTACAAATGTAAGTTCGAAATCGAACATTGATTTTGTGATCCGTTTCGGCAGCGTTAGTTAATTCTGTATCGCAAATCATATTCAAAGATTATCATGTTTTCTGTCTAATCTAAATGAAATAACAATTGATATTCGAAAATCGAACAATATTTAAAATAAGAACTTTATAGATATCATGTTCATAAAGTCTCACTAGAAAATGATACACCATGGTTTCATATTTAATTTAAAGTACATCTTAATCTTAATACATATAAATCTCGTGTCACAATGTTTGTCCTCAATGGACTCCTAAACCACTTAACCGATTATAATAAAATTCGCACACCATGTGCAGTTCGATCCAACTTGAGAGATAGGATAGTTTATATCACAATTTACTAATTGGGAAAAAAATATGTCTTTTGAAGAGAAGCAGACGAAGTTGCATAAGTCAGCTAGTATTACTATAAAATAATGATGATGAAATGGAAATATTCTTGAATATGAATCAAATTTGAATTGCGACTGGCCTTACCCAGCCAAATTAACTAATAATATTCTACATACGTAAACGTTAATAGAAAACTAACAAGTGTATGGAAATGACGTCATCTCAATGCTACGTTACGTGGTCAAAACATTCTTACCTAGATTTCACAAAGTGAGAAAGGTTACCAAAACCAAATACCAAAATATTTGTCTTATTAGCCAGTAGTCACATTTATTTCAGAAGATATTCATTCGACAAAACGGTCTCACTGAACTGGCCTTAATACTCTGCAACAGTCGACAGAAACAGCTACGCCTATAATTTCACCCTGTTTTAAAAAATTAGCACAAGAAAATAGCAACGATACATACATCTACTGTTATCAATCGCAGTGTGCAGTGATTACGGATCGAAAGTGTTACAGTTAACAAGAAATAAAGAAAGCTAGTTTTTGCACTGCCAACGTAATGATGTTATGGATTAAATGGACTGAGTTCCTATATATTATTTGTTGCTTATCAAACAGGCACCCCTTGCATCATTACAAAATTAAAAAAATGCATATTAACCAAACTAACTGATCATACACGCCAGAATAAATTAGCACTGTCTTATTACAGTACGTGCACAACATTGGTAATAAATAGTGCTGCTATTTCGTTTTAAACTAGAAAGATCTTCTTTGTCCTAGCCATTTCCCATTATTTGGGGTCGGCTCTCCTCGTTCTGCGGCGCCAGGACAATCTATCCTGGGTTGTCGAAACATTTGTTTGGGCAAGCTCTAAGTCGTTGGCCACCGTGGACCACCAGGTGGCTAGTGGGCGTGCCTCTTTCGTTTCCTAATATTTGGTAGCGCCAGGGCTTGTTTTACGACATGGTCTTCAGGGCGTCTTATGACATGACCGAACCATCGTAGGCGGACGCTGAGTTTTTCTGCTATGGGCGCGATCTTGAAACTTCCTCTGATGTGCTCGTTTCGCACTTTATCGAGTCGAGTTACATCTGCTGCCCATCTTAGCATCTTCATCTCATTTACCTGAATTTTCTGTTCGTGGGCTTTCCTAATAGCTCAGCACTCGGCACCGTATGTCAAAGCTGGTCTGACTGCGGTTTTGTAGATCTTGCCTTTTGGTTTTAATAGGCATTCTTCTGTCACATTAAACCCCCCACAGAGCTCTCCACCTCTGATCAACTGTTTTAAACTACAAAGATAAACTAGAAAAACAAATAATTAGTGTAATAAACTAAAATAGATAGTCAGAGTGTGATTGTAACGGTGGTTTCTTCAGATTTAAATCTATGGAATTTCTCGTGAAGTTCCCCGACGACGAGCAAGTCGTATTATAGTTTCTGCACATTTTGTATAATTTGTTATTATGATACACATTATTGCTGATTACACGAACACTTTTGAACTACTGTACTATGTGTGTATAGTTCTATTACTAAAAATATACGAATGGTTTATACGCTACAAAATGATTGGGCAGTGAGTTTAAAAGAACATAGATATTAATCTTCTTTACGGTGTACTTTATGACAACTCACTTTGAAATTCCAAGTCTACCGAACCATTGTAAATGTTGAGTGCCAAGCTTGGTAGCAAGTCCAATCTTAGCACGGGTCAAACGGCTGCTGATTTTACGCTTGTAACAATCGCCGACAATTGAGAACGAATGGTCAATAATACCATGTACGTAGGTGTAGACTTATTATGTAGTAGTTAGCAACTAGGTGCATACCCGAACAACTATAGAGAGTAAAGTACAGACGGCTGCTTTGTCACAAGATCCTGGTTTGAAATCTGCACAGTTAAATATGTATTTATAAATATGAATGCATCTATTGATATTGGTCCAATGGTTTATAATATACTTAATTGAGTTATTAAACAAATCAGCCATGTGTGTGTCAGGCCACGCATAAAATAGGGTAGTAGTTACGCACTTGTTAGGTTTTTTGAAGTGAAAACTTCTTTAGCGGCGCTGCGTACTTTTTTGGAATGGGTAAAAATGTATAAACTCGCGTCAGGTGTCACGTGACCTGCACCTCGTCAGGGTCACGTGTCCTGATCGAAAAAATTCGTAAGACGGATGTTTATTGTTAACAGCGCCATCTATTCTACTTACACAAAACCTTTTGTAAATCAAAAAGATTGTTTACAATTTTTTTGAAAACAGCGACATCTATTGGAGTATCAAAGCTTTGCTTCCATTTACTACTTACAATCATAATAATTGGTACTTTATTGAAGTGAAAACTTCTTTAGCGGCGCTGTGTACTTTAAAGTATAGTGTAACTAATAATGTAAAATAATAAAATAACTAATCTATACTAATATTATAAAGAGGAAAGATTTGTACCTATTTTTGTATGTTTGTATGTTTGTAATGAATAGGCTCAAAAACTACTGGACCGATTTTAAAAATTCTTTCACCATTCGAAAGCTACATTATCCACGAGTAACATAGGCTATATTTTATTTTGGAAAAAAATAGGGTTCCGTAAGATATTTGGGTTTTTCGGACACAAGGTGTAAAAATCAACCAGAAAAGTTACTTATTTTGCGAAAATTTTCATGCTACGGGCTATATAAGACGCAAACGAGGTTGCGTGGGTATGTTTTATATACAACGTGTATTTAGTATCAGCATTGCACCCGTGCGAAGCCGGGGCGGGTCGCTAGTAATGTATACTTATAGTGTAACTTTCTATTGGCAAATGACTTTTAAAAATCTGTTTAGTGGTTTAGGGCCTTAAAATATAGGTAAAAACGAAATAAACTAATATTCATAATATTATTAAGAATTTTGACTTGGCTAGTCATGAAAATACATAATTAAATATTTCATGATCTATTTACAAAATGTATTCTGTGAAAAAATTACAATCACTCTCTTTTTATTGCACACTATTAAAAAAAGCATAGGTGTTCATTTCAGGTAAGTTAAAACAACCGTTTGTTTATAGTTATGAGTTTTCACTTCTGTCGGCAGTGCCTATGACTGCTTAGTGTTTTTTTTTTATTTAACAAGTTCACTAATTACACAAAGATCGGTTTTTGTACGAAGTTCCCCAAGCAAGTGCATTCTATAAGTTCGGTCTCTATATCTCGTGAAATAACAAAGTTTCCTAAGCCGTCATAGTTTCAAAGTTCATCACAAGAACTACCATCATGATTATTTCAAATTTTTCAAGCCAATCAGTTATCTATTATAGTGACACTCTATTTTAATTTAAAATGCGCTTTAAATGGAAAATGGATACTAAATCAAAACATCATCTTAGCAACCTCCAAATGTTTTTAAAAGGCCTATTTAATGATACCCCACTCTATGGAGTAGACGCGAGACAAAGAAAACGTCCCCACTTTACGTGCAGAAGGATAGTCCAAAAAAAATTTTTCACAATTTTTGTTTTAGAACACTGCCGATGTTACCACATATACATAGCCATGCAAAGTATCTTAAAGATGGACGGTCGAACATGACGAATCTGTAAGGGTTCCGTAACTTGAACTACGGCACCTGAAAAAAGAAAAGCTACAGTTCACATGTTTCATTAGTGACTTGATATCGTTGAAACTCTAGATCAAGTGAAAAATAATAAACGTTCAAAGCATAATAAAAATAAGTGTAAAATATATCTATCATATCTTACATAAAATTTGCATTAAGAAAATACTACCAGAAAGTATCAACAATGTAAATTTAATACCCGAAAAAATACATTAAATATTTTTATCTCTACTTATTACTAGTTATGGAACTATGGAGGGTTATTGAACGAAATAGTTTTATAAAATCCATACGATGGATATTAATGTCCATTGGAGTGTATAGAGGAAGTCAAAAGTTTTGTCGTTATTAGTGCGAGCGCATTCAAGCGTACTGCTTCGATTACACATACACATGAATAAATAATAACCGTGTATTGATGTACCTATGTGAGTACTTTTATTTGAATTAATATATTTTGAGTATTAGTAAAAAACCTTTTGGTAGTCTACAGGCGATTTCTTCACAAAGACACTAGTACTAGACTAATAATCCTTCGCTGCTGTAACATATTTTGCTATATTCTTTTTTTTATAGGTTTTTATGTAATGTAAACGAGCAGACGTATCGCCCGATGGTGAGTGATTACCACCGACAATGTACACCCGCAACACCAGAGACGTCACAAGTGCGTTGCCGGTCTTTGGGATGGGGAGAGGGTTGGGGGAGGAGTTAGGATATAGGACTCCGGTATAACTCACTCGGTTTTCTGTGAGGCCGTGGTACCACTCCGGTCGAGCCCGCCACGTTCTGTGTTCTCTCTCTCTGCTCTGTTACATTACATCATCTGCATGGATTCGAAACTTTAATAAAGTTCTAAAATGTCCTTCATTCACAGGGCTAGCAGTGTCCTACTCTTTATAGCCAAGCAGGCTTGAATCACGATGATCTCAGACGCCAAAGTTTTATTGTCCTCATAATCTAACCATTTTAATTATAGGTGTCAAACAATTCCTCTCTCCTCTCTATTGCTTGCTTTGCTATAGCTTCTAGTAGCAGCTGTAAAAAAATGAACATGTTCGATTTTGGGTGGGGTCATGTCCCTGTGACATCCTCCCCCCCATCTTGTTCGGTTCAGAGTAATATAATTCTGCACAAAGAACAGTTGTTTATTCTAGTTCTGTGTTTCTCATATTAATATCAAGTATTGCTTAATTAGTTGGTGAATAAAAAATAATCAGAAAGGCACAATTGAAATAAAAGTTCCTGTTAGGAATAATTTGAGTCCCGTCCATCGATACGGTCAGCAAATTACTTAGAATAATTTTGCAATTTTACACGACATGGTCACGTGACGTATTAACGCTTGAGCTCTATACATTATAAATAAATATAATATAATAATATTAACATAATGGGTTATGTACACAGGTCGAGCAATTTTTAATTTCAGATCATATTATACAACTAATTAGAATATTTTAAAATAACAACTGTTTATTTAAGATTTTAATTCTGTTCTCAGAACTTCTTTATGATTAATTAAACAAAAACATTTAAATATTAGCTTTTAGCATGTTTGTTTTTATTAAACAATTTTTTATTAAAAATATTTTTATTCAAATAATAGCTTAAATCAAAATAGGTGTTTAGTGTTAGATTGTTGAATTCGGTTATGGTGACGAAAACTTTTTTTTGCTATCGGTACAAAGTGAAATAATATTAAACGCACCATTAGACCGCCGCGCACTGTGACATCGCCCATTGTTCCGTTCGCGAGCGTAGCCTGTCTATAAGCCTACCATGCAACGGATTTGTAATCACAACCATTCATTATTTTATTATTAGTTTAAAATAATAAGTACTCCTTCGTCGCTATGGATAAATGACATTAAAATATCTAGAGACATAATTACTTTTAAAAAACTAAATAGTATATACTCAAGCAAAGCCACGGGTAAATGCTAGTAGGTAATTAGAAAAATACTGACTGTAAACATTTTTATAACAGTGCGTAATACTTACAATGATAATTATCTAGAAGTAAATGCAGGTGAATCTTTTAATTTTGTAAGGTGGAAAGTAATAATTACAAAAATCTGTTTTTAAAAGCTGGATCAAAATTATATCCAATTATCTATCTTTAAAATCCTTACATGGGAGTATCTTTATAGCCTGAGAAAATTCACTAGACATATTTGATGTATTTTACGATGTTTCTTTTGATTGAATGGATCGTAATAAAGTTCTTAGAAAATGTAGTTGTTGTAATACGAGTATTACACATGTAAGCAATACGAGCTCCACTGTTGTACAGAGTTTCTCAGCAATCTTTCTTTTTATAATTTCTATCAATAATATAGACACCTTCTATGGTTTTCCTTAAAAGCTATATATAATAGGACTAGTTTGTTTGTCTTTTATGTGCTTCTGAAACCAACATATAGGTCTACAATCACGTTATTGTATAAACAAATGAGTTCTATCAAATTTTTTTTTAAGTATGGCAACATAGCTTTGTTGTATTTTTATTTCATACTTTTAATGTAAATTTAGTTACATATTTTAGTATAGCTGAAGGTTCATTCCTTTCGTTCTTACAACAAAATCTTTTAAGTTGTCCTGGCACTAAAATCTTCAACATGTTGAAAACTAAAGCATAACGTTGTATCGCAAGAGTCAGAAAGAATATTAAAAATTGCCCAATAGGGCAAATCTTTAGTAATATAAAAAAAATCTTTAGTACATTATTTAGTATATTACTAAAGATTTTTTTTTAAATATATCTAGGTTCAAAGATTCTTATGCAACCTTATTGTTGCCGAAATCCAAAATTGGAATCTCGACATCTGCGCTGCATCATAAACATAAACGAGTAACAATCTAGACTTGAATTAATGGCCATTATTAGAAGACATATATTTTATGAGTTCTCATAATACCAAAGAATTATTCTGTAACCTTATCTTTTGTTAATTTAAATGGACAGTCTTAACGTAAATTAACAGCGTAGACGTAAATATTATGGCCAACACTATTTAATTAACTTATTTAATATTCCCAGTACCTTATTCATTGTTAGCAGTAATTTATTGGCATGACTATTAATAATTTTAAGATCGAACCAACAATCATGAAAATGACGATTCGGAAACTAACTATTATTGTTGGAGCCTCTCTCCTGTAATCACTGTATGTAATAATGTATGTATGTAAATCAAATTATACAGATATTATAAGGCAGAAGGTTTAGTTCGTTTAGTTGCAAACGTTTATTATAGAAAGAACTGATTAAAATGAAAACATTATTTTAGTGTTCAATAGTCAATTTATCGAGGAAGGCAATCTATACTAATATTATGAAGTGGAAAGGTTTGTATGTAAGTATGTTTGTAACGAATTGGCTCAAAAAGTACTGGACGGATTTTAAAAATTCTTTCACCATTTGAATGCTACATTATCACTGATTAATATAGGCTATTTTAATTGTAAGAAAAAAATAATTTGTAAACTAATAACTGCAGGTAACACTGCGAGGTTCAGCTAGTAAGCTATATAACCTCTGGTGTTGCGGGTGTCTATGGGCGGCGGTAATCGCTTACCATCAGGTGATACGTCTGCTCGTTTGCCCCCTATACAATAAAAAAAAATATATATATAACAGCTGGCGACTGCTAATAAGAGACTATAGCAAAAACGAGGAAACAGGCGAAGTATTTCGGCTCAGCCAGTGTAAGATCAATGTAATTAAACATTTTTCGAATACATAAACGTTTAACCACGATCATCTTATGAGTTTTTTTTAAGAAGTAATCTTAAATTACAGTTACAACAAATGTAATCAAATCATTGTTTATATGCTGATCAAAGGTATACTGTGGTTTTTAAACAATTTTAAATTGTTCTCCTAGATCTATCTTACCTAGTGATATGTAAATTTTACAGCAGTTTCATTTAACACAATCTTAGGCCTAGTACTTGGCTCTAAAATAATTAAATGTACCTAACATTCATAAACACAAAGGCATTACAAACTAATATTGAGAATCACAATAGGCAAAAGTAAAACACAAATTTAAAATACAGAAATTCAATGTCAAAATTAAAAAGAAACCAAACACAAAAACCTAAGGTCTAATAAAAATAAATAAGTTGGTATAATTTGTAACACGAGCCTACATATTAGCCAAAGGTTGTTTTAAGATTGGAATTACAAAATGAGTTGGTATAAACTACTTTTAAAATACATAGCTATTGGCATAAAAAAACAACTTCGATCACAATATTCTAAACCAATAAAATTACTAAAAAGTAAAATAAAAAGGTATCATACACTTGTGTCAACGATTATTGTTATGTTTAGAGCCTGGCACTCAATAAATTTACAGGCGCCTAGCACTCAAAAACCTATTTAAATAACACAGTTGTTTGGATAACTTTCGTGATAAACATAAAAGAAAAAAAATATATATAATGTTCATTATAAAATAGCACAGTAGTACGTATGACACGTAGAAAATACTAACTTTTTTAAATAGGCATTACATTTTATGGAATCAAGTCACTAAGCCCTTCGGATTATCTTCATACCACCTCTTAAATATACTTGAAACGACATCTTAAGAGGTTTTAACTAACCAAATGTTTACAGTAACGATAGTAACTACATTATATTTAATAACATTTCACACTTGACTACTTTTACTCAGTTGCGTAAGCAAACCGTAAATGAGATTCATATAAGGGGGCATAGAGGGGCGAGGGGTCGTGCAGTGGGGAGGGGGGATGTAGTGACAGGATTCACGGTCCAACTGAGGAACACAATGATCGTGCTCAATACTTGATCGATTATGCTATTATGTGTATACGTAAATGGTATATATATACCTACCAATTGTACCGCTATTGTAGATTGTGTGCTTGTACGTATGGCCTACTAGACGAAATACTAGCTTCACTAGTCATCACTCGTCTTCAAACTAGTTGATGATGGTCCGTTACTTATATTTTACAAAACTAAACCAAAGAACTAGTAATAATAATATTTAATTTATAAGAATTTATTAAGATGTAGTAAGAAATCTGTTTCTACATTTGCGATCGTGTTCATTGAACTATATTTCTATTCAAATTAGTTCGAGAACTTGAATTAAGACGAAAATATATATTGTCCATTTAACTTCGTCGATCTACTTCATTTAATACTGTTCTGTTGCTCGATCTAAATGTATATAAACAAGAAATGAAAAAATATACACCCGATCTAAAATCAATCTTAGCTATTTCTTTCTTTTTTATTGAAATCATTAGTAGTTAATTCATTTTAATACTTAAAGTGTAATACATAATTTACCTATATGATTTTAGTTATTTACTTATCATAGTAAATCTTGCCATATTGCCATGGAAAGCACACTTGCCTAAGTGAGAAGCAGAATTCAAACCTTATCGTTACGTTTTTAATGTAATTCATGTATGAAAACATTATTTTTGTATAAGAGTTAACCTATTTTGTATCGAAACTACTCGTAATACAATTTAAGGTTCTTTCCCCTTGACTTACTTGTTGTCACCGTATACAAATACCTAGAAGTATAAATCCATTGATAAATAGATAAAATCCGCGAAAACATGCCATAGCATACACCATGCCAGCGATATGGATGTATAGTAGATATGCTGTATCAAAAAGTAAACTCGAGTTAGCCTCGGTTACTTAGAATATCTATCGGTGTAAATAAACGTACCTAGTCGCAACAACTTGAGTGTAACTTGTTTGTTGTTTGATTCATGCCTCGAAGAATGCTATTGGTCGGCTTCAAAAGAAACTGTACAAATATATTTGAAACTATTTTGGTACTGTGCTTTTCACTTTGTCATATAGGACAACGCCTTTATTTCGTAAAACAAATCGTTAACTTGTTTAACCTTGCTTTCTTACATAAACCTAACCGTTTCACTTAATAAATCTATCATCAGAAGTAAAAGACTCAATTCTATCTCGTAGGTGCCAAATGACAAAGACGCGAGTACCGTAAATGGAATTTATGACAGGTTTTAAAAACATATTTTAAAAAAGACACAACTGTTGAATTTGTTTAAAGAAAATATAAACTAAGCTCAGAAACGTCTAACTATTTATCGTAAGAACTATAAAATAAGACGAATGGGACAATAAACAATGCATAATATTTTTAAAATACACGAATTTGTTAAGTAAAAGTTGTTGAATCAGCTTTCACAAAGTGGTAGTAGAACCAATATTTTACTTAATTGTTGAATATGTTCAGAGGCTCATTAGAAAAAATATATCTTGGGTTTAACTGTTCACTAACGAGTCGAACGGTTGCCGTCACTTTAAACATTATCTGTGTACTACATAATTCGTCATAAACTTACAATATACCTCTCCGAGTTTATTAGTTCGTTCAGCTTTATTTGAAAAAAATAACAGTTATAACAATAGATACATTTCGTCATAGAAGTGACAATCAATTACAAGTTCCTACGAATAAAATTAAGATTAGGTTATTGTACTATGAATGTACGCGTACAATGGACGCACGCCCTAAAATAATTTATAAGTTCATAAAAAGTTTAAAAATTGATTTTAATTGATTCTTTTAAATTGAAGGAACAAAATAGAAAATGTAGAAATTTCTATTTTTTATAAATTTAAATAAAGCACATCCATAAAACTGTGGAATCAACTGTCGCCTGCGGTACTCCCAGACCAACACGACCTTCAAACCTTTAAGGAAAGAGCGTCCTCTTTCTTATAAGGCTGGCAACGCACGATGCCTCTGGTTTTGCGGGTGTCCATGGGCGGCGGTAATCGTTCACCATCAAAGAAAAAACAGAATAAAATCGTTTTACGTTCTAACAATGATTTTTCAGATAAGAGAACAATTACTGCACCAGTGTGATTGTTAATAAAATATTTAGAATGGCTGGTGACAGATTAACCTAAGCCGTAACAGTAATCTAGTTTCCTTTACTTTTTGTTTTGCTAAAAAAAAGACAGTAAATTTCGAACAAGTAGAAAAAATATATTAAATGTAAATGCAATACGAAAACTTTACAAATTGAAGTCCTTACAAATACCATTAACCGAAATGATGAATAACAATCAACAAGTAAAAGGATCCGTAGTGGAGCGAAACTTTTAAAAAACTCTATAAATATGACAATTCAACTAATTCTTGAACTTTTGGTTGGTACACAGGTGATGTGTTCGTTTATGCAATGAATGATCTGTATGTTAGCAAACCTGAATAATCATTGTCCGACCCATTGTCATAAACATGGCGCGCTACGAGATACGGTTTTATTATTAAATTTCCAATGACTTTTTCACAAGTACACACTTACTTAATATTTTTGCTTGATACTTTATACGGCTATAGTTAAAACGTTAAGTATTTCCAAAGAATAGGTTTGAATTAATTTACTATATTGCGGATTAACATACAAACATTTCTCTGTTGTGACAATCAAAATTATTCTTCTCCTTATAATATAAGAACCGTTTCGTAAGTATTTACTTTGGCTGTCTCCTGATGGCGTCGAGTTTGTCGGAACACTTGAATGATTACAAAGCGGCAACACTTGCGCCGCTTGTCCGAGATCCGGGCCCGCACAGGTGTACAGGCTTATTAGTTTACCCCCTCTACCCTACCTCTTAATGCCAACCATGACCAGCGTTGTTTCAAGATACATGGTTGATTTTGATCGATAATCCATATTGCATTTGTATTTTTCGTACTCTTATTACGATTATGTAATTTATTTCAACAAGGTACTTTGCGAGTAGCAAATGAGTATTGTTTTTAGGGCCACAGAAGACACGCACGTGCGTATAGTAATTTGAAGAAATCTTCCGAATGAAACCAAAATTTTCAAGCACTAAGTTAATTAAAAACAACATTTAAGTATGCATGAATATATCAAAACCATTTTAAAATCGTCAAATAAACACAGAAGTTAACTAAAATTAAGTCTACAATCAAAAAAATCACAGAAAGGTATTGTCTGACTGTTATCAGAGTGAAAAACTTAAATAATTGTGCATGTACCCTCGTGGAATAATTGAAAACCCTAATTGAAGCAAGTGATTAAATTGCCATCTTGTAGTACATTACTCATCTACAATGGACCAGGTACTTAGTCCGTTAAATAGACATGAACAATTTAGTTTAGTTTAACATAAACTATGATTTCTGTGAATTCTGTTGGTGCCTTATTAAATTAATATTTCGCTATAATTATCTTCTTTTCTTATCTAACCGACTTCAAAAAAGAAGGATGTTTCAATTCGACTGTATTCTTTTTATGTTTGTTACCTCTTAACTTTCGACTGGGTGAACCGATTTTGATGATTATTTTTTTATTTGAAAGCAGGTGCTTCCCGTGTGGTCTCATTTCAATTTGGTTCAGTTCTAGAAGTCGGCTTTTTTTTTGTTAAAATTTGTTATTATTATTCATTTCAGTGAAAGGAATTTAAATTGCTGTTTTGTGTGGGTATTTAGATAACCTCTATTTGAAGTGTGACATATATAAGTTTAGTTAATCTTTGACGTTTGGAACATCGTTTGTCAGGACAAAATTCATTTTCGCTGATTTTTAGTTCAGAAAGTTTTTGAACTAAGTGTAGAATAAATAGATAATAAATAAATATTTTGGACATTTAACTCACAACGCCATCTAGAGCCAAGCTAAGCAGAGTTTGTGTTATGTGTACTAGACAATTGATATAAATAAACATATACTATTTTTTTAAATACATACATATTATACATAGAAAACACCCAAACTCCAAAACAAATATTTGCAAACCTTTGGGCCGACCCGGAAATCGAACCCGAGACTTCAACCACAGCAGTGACATACGCTGCCACAACGCCACCGAGGCAGTTTTTCGATTAAAATTAGCACCAATAACAAATCTAATGTTCGTCTTCTGTTTGTATGGTTTTAAGACACAAATAAATTTATTGATTATTATCCTATCAATTTAAGTTTCAAGTATGTCGTATTACTATTTCTTGTGAAATAAGAATGATAATTATATGCCCATTTATACTAAAATTCCATTCCATCCTAATATAAACTTACTCTGTCTATCTCTGTCTCTGTATATCTCAATAAACCGGCATACGTGAGTGGAGTTACTAACTAGTAATATATTAATTAAAAAATCAAACCTGCTGTTATATATTAAATGATGTAAAAAACAGTTTAGTAGTATCCCCATATAAACTTCCACCCCCTTGATTTCGGCAACAAAAACTATACCATATCCTTTTCCGGGAATTACTTTTCAAAATTAAATCGTTCATCCGTGATGACGTAACAAAGGGAAAAAGAGATTCATTTATTCACATATAGATTATATTATATTCAAAACATAATTATAAATCAAAATATAAAAAAAATGTAAGCATTCTAATTTTAAATCGCCGAAATAGAATTTGGCGCAACACATTAAGGAATACAGACATGCAGTCAGGTTGTGTTACAAAGTCTACCGAGCGCAGACAATCTGGGTTAGGGCGACGCGACCCCAAATCGATCTTGCAATCTGAGTCTCGGCTCGTGGGAGTAAGCGAGATGGCATCACCTGACCTAGAGTAGCAGGTTGGGAATCCGGAAGGTATGAACAAACCGGCTTCACGGTGCATTTTTCCATTCAAGGGAAAGCTCTACGTATATCTCGCGAACGTCTGTTTTTTTTTGGGATTTATGTTTTTCTTCAAATACTAACGGAAACTTTGTTGGCATATATCCAATTTATTACCTGACTGCGCTAAGCCCAAAGAAAGTGTTGTGAAATTTTGGTAGTCAAGTATGTGTGTTTGTATGTTTCACTATAGTGCCTAAACTACTGAACCAATTTAAAGAATGAGTTCTCAATAAATTTGTAATAGGTACTGCTTCGGGTGGCTTAGGTTACATAAATTATCAAAATTTTACATTAAAGAATTTAAACCTCAGATTATAACCTGACCAAGGCTCTATCTTGACCTGCGCATGTATTTGAATACCTATATGTATGTATATGGTATGTATATGTCATACCTAAGCATTTCTGCATTTCGTATTTTTTTTTAATCTTATTTCAAACATAAAATTAATGCAACAAATATTCAATACTTATTTTTTTATGTTATACTCACGATATACATGAACTGTGAACATTGTGAACATTGGTTACATTAAATCTAAAAGTAACAATTTAGAGTGATTTATTTTTGTGAAAACCTCTAAATTTTCGTTCATACGAAAAAGGCGATCAAAACAATAAGGGACGAAGTACTGTCCGAAAGCAAAATATTTTATATCGGGATATGAAGATAGTACCTAGAGTCATGTCGTGTATTTTAAAAGATGACTAAGGACTTGCAGCCTATAAGAGTCACTGGTCATTTCTTAGCTGAGTATTTAAAAAAAATAGGTTGGAAAAATTAAAACAACTTCTTAAGCAGACTGCAAAGGGCGGTCAAAGAAAAAAATCGACGGGTTACTCCGGGAGTGCCGGCAGAAGTGAAAACTTAAATATTAACGTTGTGCATTTTTGATATTTTGGAATGGTTAGAGAATAATTTTGTACGAATTGCTTTCATTATCAGTATAAAAGTACTATTATTTATGTGGTGGAATACAATATTCATTTATTGCGCTATCGTACACAAACATGACAATTTATATTACATACACACACGAACATTCGCGCAAGCGCCCTGCGCCGCATGTCCTGTCACGTGACTTGACGCGAGTTTATACGTCCTCTCTTCACCCGTCTTACGAATTTTCGATCAGGTCACGTGACCTGACGCGAGTGTATACATTTTTACCCATTCCAAAAAAGTACACAGCGCCGCTAAAGAAGATTTCACTTCAAAAAGTTGTTGAGGGATGAGATTTTTTTACTGATCAATATTTTAACAAACAAAATGACCGTAATTATGCTGGAAGCTCTAAAGAAGCTTCGCAATTAGTCAACGTGGGCATTATCCGACTTTAATTGTAGTTTGTTGGGGTGTTAGCTATGAAGGCGTGACTGAGACATATTTTTGTGAAGAAGGTATCAAAACAATACACAACAACACACACACACAAGTGTATCAAGACACCATTCTTGAAAAGGAAGTTAAGCTCCTTAACAGCACCATGTTCAATAACCAAGAATGTTCCTTCTAGCAAGACTCGAAGCCGGGTCATAAAGCTCGATCCACCCAATCTTTGTTAGAAACGAACGTTCCGTACTTCATCAGAGCTCAAGACTGGCCGTCATTTAGTCCTGATCTTAATCTACTGGATTATGATTTATGGTCAGTTTTAAAGAATAAAGATAAGTATCCCTTAAACAATCTATACGATTGGTAGTGAACAATTTTCCCACAAAAAGAGTGCGTGCTGCTATAGATAACTGGCCTCAACAAGTATTGCAGCCCATAAAGACCTCATCGAATAAGCTTTATATATTTTTAATGGTTTTATTTTAATATATTAACACACTGTACTAATAATAAATGTTGCGTACAATAAAAAAATGATATTTTTCATTGTAACAATATTTATGGCTAGACTAAGTATATTGCCAAAAGCTCTAGACAGTTTAGAACACCTTTTCCAATGAATAACTTTTTTCCGAATGTAATTATATCATAATGAATACATAACTTCATCACCTCAGTCCAATTTACGGACTTATAGACATAGGCCTTTCCCGGAAACAAAAGAATTCAACGATAACATCTTCTAATTCGTCTCACGTTGACTTAGGGACATGGGATTCATATGGAACCTGAACAATCCGAAAAGAAATGCTCATGTTATTGCCATTTTAGTAACGGCATAAGTTTTGTCGATCATATTATTTATATTGCTGTATCTCATGGATTTTCAACGCGGTAACATACATCATGGAATTTGATTAGCTTTAAGCACTTTATAAAAAAAAACAAAATATTAAAAAAAAAAAAAATTACAGTAAGACTCGGTGCCGGGTCGTGAATCTCGATCCACCCAATCTTGGTTAGAAACGAACTTTCCGTACAAACGTTCCGTCAAAGTAGTAGTAAATAATTACAATTTCACAGTTCGCGAAAAAAAAATTGTACAAAATAATTCTCTAATAATGTGAAAAAGTAAGTCAGTTTTATCACCTATTTCTTGGGTCAAACGCATTTCATTATATATCAAACACGAATAATTTGCTTAATACACGTACCCTTCTGCTATAAATCATAGGGTAAATTAGCGCTTAATAGGTATTTTGTTCATGTTGTAGAAATGAATGAATGTGCGATGGCACAGTTACAGTATGACGAACAGTATAGTGTCGATAAGGGCCGGGGTCCCATTCGGCGAGCGCTTTCTACCCCGAGGCGATACTTGTCACATTCCGCGCCTGAGGCCCATGCACACTCGGAGTGAGCTCACACGCCGTGAACTGCCGCTGGTAAATTGAGAGTTAATATCCTCGGCTTCCATTAGTCCATCTGAAGTAACTGCTTCTGTCATATTTAAAAATAAAGTTAAGATTTATTACTAACTAGATTTTGCCTGCGGCTTCGTCTGCGTAAAATTCGGTTATCACGGTGATTGTTCAAACTGATAAAACTTTTAATTTATGAACTGTTTCAAATGAAGAAACATTGAATGTTAAGTGGAACCAACTACAACGTATAGTTGAAAATGGCATTCAAATCGTACCGCGGATAACGCCGCGGGGCGAAGCTAGTTTAAAAGTAGCCTAAGTTAATATTTGTATCATCAGCTACGTACCAATGAAAGTCCCGTCAAAATCAGTATAGCCGTTCCAGAATTTTGCCGGAATAAACAGACAGACAGACAGACAAAAAATAAAAAAAATGTTATTTTGGTATATGTACCGTGCATACATACATATGCATTTGGTAAAAAGCGGTTATTTCAATATTACAAACAGGCACTCCAATTTTATTTATTTGTAGAGATGTACCGCTTAATTAGTAATCATTAAAAAAATCCTAAGTAATTTATTGCTTGCCTCCTATCTTGTCTTGCCGCCTTGGATAATATCTATCTTCATCTAGTTTGGTATCTTCTACTCGTACGTTCATTAACAATTCCAAATATCCCCACCACTACAGTCAAATGCTCTTCAACGTGGCCTTACGTCATATTACACTACTTTGAACTTCCCTCATATTTATCGTCGTTCACTTTGACAATCCAAGTCGCACCACATTTTCACAAATATCATTCACATTTCGACTAAGTCCAGGGATCTTTCACCAGCTTCCTTTGTATGCATCAGGTCTATGCTGTAAAGTAATTTATTTGTAACCAGAAACTTTTCGTGAAGGAAAGTGTCTTGCAGGTCACCTATCGAAACTTTTGAACTGTCCTTCTGACAGACAGACAGATCGACGTGTGTACTCAACACACGAGCCACATACCTCCCGACATCAAAGCAAGGGTACTGCTGAAAGTATACAAACGATTCTACACTTTTAATGGTCGTCCAGATACTCGAAAAAAAAACAGTTCTTGCATAGCAATTAGGGTTCTTTTATTTTTAAAAACCTTACATAAGGAGGATTATTATTATTATTATTATTATTATTATTAAGTCAATGGTAATAAAGCAATTGTGAGTAATCTTCGACTAAAAGTGTGGAGTCCCGTCGTCGTCAACAAAATATCTCTTACGTAAATAAAACATTACTTAAGCAAACTGAATTTAAACGCAGGTGGTTCTTTGAATATTTTATTACTTATGCCGATCATTCAAGATTAATACAGCAGTAATTCTATCACCTCTCCGTTCCGCACATTGCAATACGCATACTAAATGTTTATTGGTATTGATTTAAAAAGGTGTCAAAAAAATAAAAAACACATAGCATTTCTACACAAATGTAGGTACTGAGTTGTGATCTATTCTATATCAATGGTAGCTTAAGTATAAATTAAGTTTCATTTAGAGCACGCGTCGCTTTTTGTACAACCTTATACTAGCAACCGACCACATCTGGAATCAATAAAGATTATATACGATTTATAGCGGACATTGGCTCCAACTTTTATCAATATTAATATTCTACATGTTGGCCAAGATAATTGAATCATAATTATTGAATCAAATACTTTTAATTGAATGATCAACCGCTAACGAAGTCTAAAATTGAGAACTATAATGAAAAACAAGGTTTTTTTTGTTACAACAAAAAGTATAAAGCACACATGTGAGTTGGTTTCTTTTTTAATATTAATACGTTTTTCCCTATGAATGAATGAATTGTTCAATGGGTATTTTGTACATGTAAATAAGTTTTGGAAGCAATTTTTTTAGTCTTTTATAATTTCTCATGAAGGAAGGCCACTGTTTCACTTAAAATGTCACGTCGTCGACCATGTTCCTTTCCTCGTCAGTTACGACATGCGACAATGTCATCGACTTGGCGCCTTTACTCTACTATTTACCTTAGTTATCTCTTATTGACACATTCAAACGACTTATCGGTCGACCCGAGTCTCGAAAATGCTGTTTCACAAGCAACGTGTCTTCTTTTGCACATCGTCATTGATTTTATTTCCGTCATGTTTAAATAAATGAATTGATTCTAAAATTTCTCCTCAATTTTCCGAAAATATAGTGTAGGTACGTTCATCTTTTCGTATATTTTACTCACTATATTAAACTGATGATAATATCTACTTGTATTTAATGGACATCGGAAATTAAATTCGATACTACAATATTAACACATTAAACTTTAAATAAAAAGAATTTTGGCGTAATTAGAAGGCGGACACGTGATTGGTAATTAAACTTTAGCTGTGTACGCTTACATTGAGTGCGCAAGCGCCGACCGGGTGTGCTGTTTGTCTTTACTCGAACAAAACGCACCGTTAAGCGGCCCGCCGAGCTGTAAAGACGCGGTACAGCAACGCTCGGCAAGAAGCGTGCGCAGTGCTCGGTCCGCACCGCAACCTGCGCGCGCACCGAGACGAAAGTGATCCTGCAGCGACTGTTATAGATTACGCACCTGCAGATAAGCCGCTTTACAGAAATTTGCGTGTACAGAAATATCATTACATTATACCATATTATACATATATATTGCCTATCTTAGTTTAGTAAAATTCATACCGTTACGAGTGTTTATATTTTAAAGATTAAAATTCAAAAAATTGCATCTTCTGATTTTGCAGCTTGATTGATTGAAAAGGTTGCTATAGTATTAAACATCTGAAATTACGTATCTTCTTTTTAATTGTCGTTTGTCTTAGAACACGTCTCAAATATGTCACTTGTAGGGAGTGTCGAGTCTACGGTTGTGTGGTGCCGCGGCGCCCTCGACTCGTCGATCGAATGTTGGTCAGGCGGACCGCACACAGCAGGTTAATGTGCCTGATAAACACAAACACCGGCGTTGTAATGCCATTCAAGACTTAACAACCTTTTTAGACACTGTCTTGCAAGCAATAACTTAAACGACCGATACGCTGTCTTTTTCGAAAAGCTCCTAAGCAATGTTGTGCAATTGCGGTTCTGTTAAGTGTAGGTGTCAGCCGCCAGATAGCGACAGACGTAAGCTGATGGTATTTTAGAATTCCACTCCGAATGTGTTTGACAGTTACGAAATTTACCATCGCATTATTTAGAATTTCAGGGATTTTAGCTTGAGGAATTTGAACTCAATTTTCTTAATGCCTGCTAGCAAGTTCTATTGAGATCAGTTATCTACAGTAGTAATAAAATCTTAATGTAGTAGCGGCAGCTATAACTTATCCAGTTTATAAGGAAATGCTAGAAAACAGTAAATAACTTGTGTTAAAATTATATGCACAATAAAAACACCCAAAACAGAATTCAAACAATAAGAATTTATCATCTAGAATTATGAACACAAAATGTAACACAAAACATGAGCAACTTCGAAGCTAAGTGACAAAGTATTGTAGCTTTTGTGTTGAATGTATTTGGTAGCTGATCGCGAAGCTGAGAGTAGATAGGTGTAATATCGTGACAATGGTCGGAATTTGCGCGAGTCGTCGGCGGTGCGGTGAGCACTGGTCGGTCTTGACGTCGGGTCAAACATTCTAAATGTTCCATTTGTATGACGCAATGTGGCTCAGACTGGATTTGCACTCGTCTTACCAACGCCAGTATATACACACTACATACACCACGGAGGTATTTAATTATTACATTCTCTCTGCCAGAGAATACTATCTATTTTTTTTATTTATTGTAATATTTTGTTTAATATGTTTTTAAAGCAAATAACACACACGCTATTTAAAAACGAGAATGTATATAAATGGTTTATCGACATATTTATTGATCGTTTCCAATAAATGTATCTTACTCCATGAATTTATATATTTGTTAATATAATATTAGTGTTTACTTATAACTATTGTTCTAAGACGAAAACGTACCTACACACAATCCAAATGGTTTCAATACATTCTCTCTTGTCACTTACGTATTTAGAAGTCCGAATGATTAACAGTACCAATATAAAATGTGATATTTTTATGTACTAACAAAGTATGTAGTTTAGTGAAAAGAGATTTTCAATATTTAAAGATCACCTGTGAATCAAAAATGCAATACCACAGTAGGTCATTATGAAAAACAATAAAAAGGAAAACTATATAAAAAAAATTTAATCGATTTCAATACGACTACATCATGACATATTAATAAACTGCATTCTTTTTCCCTTAATTTTCCACTATTAGAATTTTTCCTGAAATTTGAATCCCTGCTTATGACCAGATGAAAAGAATATAATGTTAACCAAAATAATAATTATCACATCGCGTCATAAGCTTCGGAATTCTAAACATAAAGAAAACAAAAGTGAACTTAACCTTCCTAATTATTTATTGGTTATACAATAACCACAGAAGTGATTCTGCAAAACAAACTCCAACTTTTAGTAATATCAGCAAAATTCTGTTCTGTTTCCTTCAGACAACAATGCAGCTTATTATACATTTATTTTATTTACTAATGAACTTTAATCTGCATGCCTGATTTTGATTTAAGTATGGTATGTAATAGCATATATTTTTAACAAAAAACCAGCAAACCAGTGGCCGTATTGCTTCAGGCTTAATACGAGTAACCCTGAAACAATACGGCCACCCCACAACAAGCAAGAGAACAACGTGGAAATCTGTATAAATTTTGACGGAAACTGAACGGAAAAAGAAAATATAGTGTTGTGCATCTTCCTGGCTTTCATTATTCCCAAGACTATTTGGGGTCGGTTAATAGTTCAACCGGTTTTACCTGAATATTAGTTTTGCGTCCCTGAGGGCGAACTGTATTCTAAGATTGAACTAGATGTCAGTGCATTGATATATTAATATAGGTACAAACTGAGAATGACGAAATACAAAGACGTTTACAATCAACACTCACATTATTTGTTTGTGGGTCAAAGAAATGTATGTGGCATGGCATCACGTTACGCACACTGCTGCAGTGAATTTATGTCCACTGGTAAAATAGACCTGTCTTAAGAACTTGATTTTTTCCATCAAACGGCTTTGGACGACGATTCGAATTTCGAAACATTAGACGCGAATTGATACTTAAGACTCGTCATTAGACGCGAATTGATATTTAAGATTCGGTCTTTTCCAATTGATTCTTCATTTTCCGAGCACTATGTACCTACAAGTGTACAAAACCTACATAGAATTAATTATTATTAATTAGCTTAGATTGAAAATAAAGTATTTTTTTATAAATTGATGATGATACTTATTATTTCTTCTCTCCTCCAGAGACTTCTTGGTATACCAGTATCAAGTCACATATTTAGTAAAATATGCGCTTACAAATACTTTTCTACAATTCATCTTAAATTAGAGAAACTTAAAAAAGAAAGCAAAACTGTCGTTTAATTTTGGATGTAAAAAAGTTTTGTACATCAACTCTTGTCACAGTTTTATTATGTTTTACATTTCTCTGATTTAAACTAGAAGTCTAAATTTTCTATTAACTGTGACACGATTCTATACAGTTCCATTCGTTTATAAGTATAGCGCTAACTACATAAGTTACTTAAGTGGCTTTAAAACCGCGCTAACTACATCCATACATATCATTCAGACGGTCTGTCAAGTGTTCATACAGATTGTCCTCTTACGTCCGAGTCGATTGCTCGCCATACACTAATCACTACTCAGACGCACCGTGACAGAGAGCTATTGGTCATGTAACATTCTCAAGTACTCGTGGCCGCCTTCACGATTACAACACTCCGCTAGTAGCAGACAGCTTGGCGCGCCACTTTTTTAAATATTTTTTTCATCCCAAAGTCGGACACGAGAGTGGGTGGGAGAGCTGAAGAGGAAATCGTTGACTTTCTTTTTTATAGCCTTTGAGAATGTAATAAATTGGAAGACAGAGATGCAAAGGTTTAGAATTACAGTATTAGCTATATATAGGTTGCATAAAATGCTATTATGCTCATGGAGTTGTGGTTAACAAATTTTAAATAAAATACCAATATCAATTGTTCTGTCGTTTCATATATTTAACTTGTTTTTAAAACTTATTGATTAAATTATACGTTTTTATGATCTCACAAAACAGATTTTCAAAGTTATGTTTAAATAAATCATAAGATGCCTACTTATTATTTTATTCGTTACCTTTTTATTTAATATAGGGTTCACAACATTGATAAAGATTCGCATTAAACATATTGGACAAATCATTCAAGCCACAATTTCATTGTAAACGTTTAATCACTGAAACAGTTCATGAAAAGTTAAATTTAAATACCGTTAAAGCAACTTAAAGTGCGAAATCACTTAAAAACCTATAATCATTAAAAGTGTTGAGTGAACCGAACCTGCCTTTACGTAGTCAACATTTGATGCAAAAATCTGTTACTGAATATTATAGCAATAAAAATACATTGTTCGTCCGTCTGTAGTATTCATTATAATAATATAAACACAAAAATCAATGAGTCACACTTATGGTATTAGGAATAAATTAATTATGTATACCTATTAAAGTAATAATTTATTTTATACTATTTGGTACACGTATTTAAATATTTTTGGCGATGACTCATTCATATCTAGCGTATTACGCAATAGGCAATACTTGTTCTATAATAATAACCATAGAATGTAACATACAATGAGTCAACTGATCATAAAAAGTCACTCATGTAGTTATATCTTACCTTGAAGTATTATTTTTTGTCTACAAGCTACTATTAATACCATTGTTTATAAAAATCATGCTTTAATAACTTTAATAACATAATAAAATAACAAACATACAATATTGATATACCTACATATAAATAATTAAGCCTTCAAACACGTATGTTACATCTTCTTTGTCGCATGAGTATGCCCGCTTGAAGGTGATACTGTCTGTACATATACTCTTTAGTCATCGCGTGTGTTGTGAACATTGCCCTACTTCGTTTCAATACATCACTCTTTGGTCCCCAAGTGCTCTCAATACTAACTTCTTCTGTAAGTTTATTTTTGTACACAGCTTTCGATACTCTAATAATTACTACTAATAATGTTAACATTATAATCATAACTAACAGCCACCAACCAATCAAGGTGCTCAAAGACCTATATCTTGTTTTATATACGGCATACAGTTCCATACAAAATCCGTACATGAGGACAAAAATTGAGATAATCCAAAACAACCTCACGAATACTTGTGGTTTAACGCCTAACATAAAGTGTATATCTTCAGAAAACTTTCCCACGCCATAACATAATAAAAATATGAAACACTCTACCATTAATAAAAAAATAAGAAGAAAGTTAAGTGAGCGCTGAATATCGACCATAAAATATAAGCTCCTATTACCTAGTAATGGTATCGAAATAATAAACAAAGAACTGATCACAACTACGGTTATTAGCCCAGGATAATTGCCTACTTTCGAGTATTTCTTAATTAAGATTTGTATCAAACTAGAAATTAGAATAGTATTTATACACAAAAAAGATACAGCGATCAAACTATAACAGAGTATCAGCCAAAGAGACTTATGCTCATAAACGTATAGTAATCGTGGTATCATTTCATATGAAATAAACATTGGGTACTTAGCAACATCAAAAGGATGGACTCCGTATTTGAAGGAGTATGGACAAAGCATCATCGCATGAGTAAATATTCCAAGGATCGTCATGGCAGCAGTTATGATAACTACAATTACAGTATTAGAATAGCAAGGAGATCTGAACGAACTATTTGATGACAAATTGAAAGATATCCCGGATCCCACATTCAAACTAAAGAGCACTTCAACAATACAAGCTGAAAACTCAACATACTTCAGAAACAAAGAAAAATCATTGTCCAAAGCCTCTTCAAATTTTACGACAATCCCTTTTTGTAACAGTGATCCTACAAGTAATATAAAACGGGAGCTAATAAGAAATATCGCATAAAATCCTATCACCGACTTGTAAGTTTTTGCTGCTCTAAAGCAAGTGATGAATAAAATAAAACAAATTATACCAGAAGCTAACGTGATACGCCATGCCACATAAAAACCTTCTCTATTCACTCCTAGTAAATAATATCTCCAGTACTGGTACTCTGGGAATGTCCTGCAAAGTTTGGCGCAGTATGGCAGACGACGTTTCGGGGTCAAGCAGTCTTGATGGATAGTATAGTTGTAGTAAATAATGTTACAGTCCGCAGTGCTCCAACTTCCACACGTATAGTAAGGTATAGGTTCCTCAAAACTTATCAAAAAGTAATGTAACATGAAGGAACAAAACAAATGGTTAATGATGACATTCATAATTTGCCAAAATATTTGAACGTAAGCAACATGAGACAAACATGGTCTAACCCTCCATATTTCAAGGCAGTTTCGACCCGTGAACTGACCGGTAACATATTCCATATACATTAAGGGTATTCCGAAAAAAATATAAATTATACAGTACAGCAGTACATGTCCTGCACCTCCAAACACAATGGCATCATGTGGTAGTAAGATGATAGTGTTTGCACCTAAAGTTTGGCATAGCATCGCCGCTAATAATATTCTTCTTGAACCCCACGAGTCTTGATTATCCGCTTCAGTAGACATCATTTAAATGATCTTGGATTTTTTTTATTTTTAACAATAAAGGGACGTCATTGTCTAAAATTTTGCAAAGGTGTCACTTATCGTAACCAATGTGATTTTTGGATTAAACAGTTTTATAATAGAGCTCTATGGCTATTCAAACGGATTCGTATTAACTAAATTGTCCTCTGGTATGTGTATGTCAATTTTACTTGGTATTGGCATCAAAATTGCCATTGCTGGCCGGCTTTTCTCGACTGAGTATCACATGACTGAGTATAAAACTACACTTACAACTAACTTGAGCAGGCATTTGTTGATCATATCGCACTTAAAACAAAGAAGTTGAATGAACTTTTAACTCTTCCTCCTACACTTAATATAGTGAACACGCTATACCCATACTGAAAATGTTATTTTTTCAAACCACTTAAAAAACTCATTCAACAAAACTGAAGCAACATATTTTTTGAAAGGTTACTGTTTCTACTGATTAATATCCTAAATAATGAGTAATTGTTTTTAAAATAAATAAGTTTTAAATATTTTTTCGTTGCATATTTCATGATCACATCACATCAACAGCCCTTAACAGTCCACTGCTGGACATAGGCCTTTCTTTAGGAAGGTGTTTTGGTCTATTATATCAAGTTGGCCAGATGGGTTGGTGCAGGGTCCGGTTGTGTTCTGGGAGGGGTCCGGTCGTGTTAATATCTGCAGTTCCCGGACCCCTCCCTTCTCAGGCGCAGAGTTGGCACACCGTGTGGTTTTAGTCGGTTCGATTCCGACACACCACCCCGCCGCAAACCCCGGTGGGGTGACGGCCCGAGGGGGTTTCCACACGTTAAAAAAAAAAAAAAAAAAATGGTCCGGTTGTGTTAATATCAGCAGATCCCGGACCCTTCCCTTCTCAGGCGCAGAGTTGGCACACCGTGTGGTTTTAGTCGGTCCGATTCCGACACACCGCCCCGTCACAAACCCCGGCGGGGTGATGGCACGTGGGGGATACCACACTTTAAAAAAGGTATTAAGTTTTCCTTTTCTTAGTGGCGCTGTTGTTCTATGTAATTTGTTCGCTAAGTTTGCTCCATCACCACACAGACTATTTGATTGGCACAAAATAGAAACAGATCACAAGATAAGTAATTTGCTTAAACGTTTATATAAGTACTTAAACGTTCTTCCTCAATCAGATTATCCCAGGGCAAGTATCTGGTAGATAAAGAAATTGTATTTGATAAACTCGGCGTAGTTTCACTTTATATGCTACGATACGAGGCTAGGACTCGTTCCACTGGCAGCTAATGTCTCCACAAGGCTTTCTTGTTTCACACCAGTCTAGTGCGATCGTAACACCACAACCACATATCCTATATTATATTTTAACGATACAGTTTCCACTGACCAGTTTCGTATTAAAATACTAAAAACTTGTACGCCAGATTCTAACCAACACACTTTATAGAATACTTCTAGCTTCAGTATCAATTACTTGTAAGTATTCTTTATAAGTATAATATTAGTTGACCCGGCGAACTTCGTACCGCCATATTTTTCTTTCGTAAATATTTTCTAAATTTCCTCTGTTTTTTTTTTATTTTTTTCTATTGACCCTGTCTTAACAATAACGAAGACAGGAAAAGGAATTATCCAATTTGGTGCAGTTGATCGTTAGTTATGCGCGTACATACATTTTTTTATTTAATTTTTTTTTATTTATATAACTAGATAGATTATTATGTTCTCTTTGTGTGGCTGAAGTTAACAATATAACCGTTCCGAAATGAAATACATATTTGTACATGTATACGAATTTTACTGTGTGACTGAATATATAAAATGTATTGTATGACTCTGATACTACGGCTACATAGGAAACTAAGCCGTCGACAACTCAAGAAAAGATATCTTATGGGGGACTTAAATCAACATAACTATAGCTATAAATATCATTGTTAACACGTAATAGGAAGGTATATTTAGCCTTAGTTTTTATGGTTCCAAGTTATTTCCTAATTTCTTATATATATGAATGAGGTTTCAATAATCGTACAAACGAATTTATTTTTGTACCATACACTTAAAAACCATCTATACAATCCGTTATTTAACATTCACATTACTGTGTCTGGCGTAGATATACTCTACAGATTGCGATCGAATCTGCTTAATAAATTAACAAACAAATTATACAAGTCTCGTAGTAGTTTCTTTGTCCAGTAATCGAAAGTAGTATCAGATCTCATTACAGGTTAAAATATGTAAGATTAATTTAAATAAGTAATAATAGTACGGTATGCAAGTAAGTACTAGGAAATGCAAAAGTCGTACAACGAGTGGCTTAAAGACGATATCAGTGAAAAATATGCATCTTTTATTTACACAAACATTTTTATCTGTCAACATTATCTTATCGATATTTCTGCAATGTATCGAGGTAGATAAAAAGTAAACTATTTTTGCGAACTCCACCTTTATTTGTTGACCCACATTTTGTTCATTATTTTTAACTTAACGCGTGTTGTTAAATTTTAGCGGTGGAATTGGTATGATAATATAAAAATTTAAGCCATTTTAAAGTGGAACTCAATTAGTAGTCATTAATAAATCAATATTTATTAGGTATTTTATTTGTCTAGTAATATCTAACTTTATCCTATAAAATCTTCCAACGTACATTTATGATTTAAGATAGCTATTCGCTACAATTTATTGATAAGTGTTTGTATATATTTTATTTACACTAAATAGCTCATTATCTTATCAGTGAGAATGAATACCTTAAATCGTGAATGATACATTCATCTAATTATTACCTACTGCTTAAATAGTTATTTAATTATTAGTTTTAAAATGTTCGACTGTTTTTCTTTTTACATAGGTATTCTGATTAATAACTTGGTATTACTAAAAATAAAAAAGTCGAATATTCTATATTCTTTTATAGATTATGTATTGCTTCAATGTGTTGAGGTCTAATCAAGAAAAAATAAAAAACTCGACTACGTACGTACAAGCTTATAATAAAATTTAAATAGCCGATATTGATGAAAATTCTTCTTTAGCTAATCACCGTATTACATGTCTTTATTCATCAATGCATTTATCAGTATTATCTAACCACTGCGTCACGTAAAGTCACAGTACCGTCTGATACCATATAATATGTCATAAATAGATGTTTTCATAAACGTACTAACTTAGGTATGTAGTAAACGTACGATAAACACTATAGTAGGTAGTTACGAAGAAGATAAAAAATATACGTGTTGATAAGAAATTTACGTCCTTTTTTTTTGGAACTGTGTCAGAAAATGCAACTGTTGTTTGTGATTCCTTAGTGACGTGCGGTCACTGTACAAAGATGATCCAGCCTTCAACGAGGTTCCATATTGCCCCGGCGTATTTCTTCTCTAAGTTACTTGGACAGTCAATTAAATAAACAAATAAATATTCTGAATATCTAACACACAACGCCATCTAGTCCAAAGCTAAGCAGAGCTTGTGTTATGGGTACTAGACAACTGATATAAATACTTATATACTATTTTTCTTGTAAATACATACATATTATACATAGAAAACACCCAAACTTCGAAACAAATATTTGCAGATCATACAAACATTTGGTCCGACCCGGGAATCGAACCCGAGACCTCAAGCTTAGCAGTCGCATACGCTACCACTACGCCACCGAGGCAGTCAAATGGATTAACAAAGCACTACCTTGATTGCAAAAGAAATATAGAGGTTATTGAATGAACATTTCAAGGGCTTCGTAGCTTCGCGTGGTGGTGACATGAGTTTATTGTAAACATTGCGTGACTACAACCGTTCTTCAAGTATTTTTAGTTCAAACCCCATAAAAGCAAGAAGCCTAAAAATCCGCAATATTAATGAAATCAGACTTTCTACGTACGAAGACAATGTTAAATATAACTTACATACCTACAGTAATTTTTCCAGATAATAATGGCAGATGTAGATGTACTTTTTAATAAAATATAAGTATTTCCTCATTACGTAGCGTTATATAATTTATGTCATAGTCTTTTAAATTAACAACCCTACGAAAGTTATTCACTTGTGACATAAATAGTTAGTTCCCTTTACGAGTTATTAACCCATCACATAGGTCATAAAATTAATTTTTAATTTTGAAAGTATACCCCTGTGGGTATGTCAATATTTATTACATATAGCTGTACCACAGAGACTTGTTAGGTATTGCTTTCACTAAATCATTTTCAGTATAGTAGTAATAAACCTAATAATAATGATAGACTAAATATTTTGAAAAAATGCATTTTTTTTTCAATATATGATATTTGTTGTTGTTGACAGTTGTTCATTATATTAATATCATTTAAAAATGTATTTCCACTTTTAATGCAACATAAAAAAAACCAGTTAAGCTACTAGTTCCAGAGATGCAACACATAAAAAATATTAGCTTTTCCATTTTCTTCCTTATCTAAACAGTCCATACTAAAAGCTTTTTAAATAATGCATTAGTCGGTAAAAATGATTCAATTAAAATGTATTCAAACTTAACACTCAATCATGAACGCTATAAAGTTTAAATTGTTCTGTATTAGTTGAGAGAGCCTCGATACCGATGGTGTCACAGAAAATGGGCAATCGTTCCATTACTTTTACAGCCCTTTTCCCTTTTTTTTATTTGATAGCCTGCTAAAATGACTCTGCTCAGCCTGATGTATGCTTGATTAGAATCCAGCAGTGGGGGCCACCATACTTACTGCGAACACAGACAATGCAGTAAGGCGTCCCACACTATGGCGGTCGATGTGTGATGCTTTTTCACGCTCCGCTTAAAGAACCCGAGATCACTTTGGGAGGGAAACACGTGCGCTGGTAGTGACTTCCAGTTCTAACTGCTCAGCACGTGTTGTCTTGTAGAAGAAGAGAGATGGTGGAATTATTGGAAGAGGTCTTCAGAACAATCTCCATGGTAAAGGCGGTAAAGGACTGCCATAGAGGCGATATCTCTCCATAATGTTTTCTAGAGACTAGTTTCTTTAAACTAGGGATCGGTTATTGTAAACACTTGTTCTTTTTTCCACAACTAAAACTTGTAACTTGAAACTTGTGCACATCAATGTATGTTTTAATTATATTGAAGAAAATTTAAAAATAAATATGGACCATAGTTATAGTTTAACAGTGACTGAAGTTACCGAAGGGCACTCAAACAAATGGCCTGATGGCATCGCACTTGTGTTTCTATATCTGCATTTAGTCGTCTATAGAAAGTAGATATTAACCCTGCTCGTTTTTAAATAACTCTATAAACAGATATCCAACCTATACCAAAAAAAGATCGGACATATAAACACGGTTATAAATAAATCTATAAATAGATATCGTAACTTAAAACTGAGTCAAATACGCCCTAGAACCTCAAAGTAAACCAACTTAACGGTTACAACTTTGCCTGTAAGTGTGAGTGTAGGTACTTGTCTTATCAAGAATGTATCATAAACAAACAGAGCACACTAAGTCGATGTTGACTATTGATTTTGACTGATATATTAAATCATCCACCTACATACTTTTAACTGACAAATATACATTTGACTTCTTTATTACAGACTGAGTCCCGCGGTGTTACCCACGGTTCTTTTTGTACCTGTACAACCGCGGGTAACGCTGCATAGCGATGTTAGTCGAGAAAAAAATAGCCTATGTTACTCCTTATTTCATGAGCTACCTTCCATTGGAAATCCCGTCAAAATCAGTCCAAAAAAGATATTACCCGGAACAAATAGACAGGCAGACAGACGTATATATGAAATGTTAAAATATGTATGAAATCAAAAATAAATGGTTTCAATTTTCACTGGCTAATCACATTTGACAGGCTAGCTGTTGGCGATTGACTGTTGTTTTAGGTCAATCCAATGTTTTCATAATTAAAAATGTGAAAAATGATTTTGGCTTGTTTAATTTTCTGATAATTTCGTTGATGATGATGACTGCTCAGGACGGGTTGCTTTGGAGAGCCTTCAGGTAGACCTATGTTCTACGTTGTCGGCTGAGAACGTTGTGAGTACCGTTTATACTTTCATATGCATCTAGTAAAAGCTGTTAACTTGAAATTACAAACATACACTTTAATTTTATTATTGCTATGAGCAACTTATATTCTATACGATAAATTAGTGAGCTCTACTGAGATAGAAAATACCGCAATATATTTAATATTAGAGAATTCCTTTAAAATTTATAGAGACTTATAAACCAGCTATTCTAAAATGTAACGTAAGTGTCTAGTCTAGAATAAAATTTCATTATAAGTACACCACACTACAGTAAATGAAATTCGATTAACTCGGATCGGAAAAGACCAAAAACCAGCACAAAGAACAACTGGACTCAGTACAACAATTTGTGGATCACACAAAGTGTAGTCCCATGTGAGGTTTAAACCCACAATACTCAGCGCCGTAGAAAACGCTGTGGTGACTGTTGGCCGAACTTCTTGACACCGCAAGTCTTAGATTTTTCTATCATAGCGCCCTGTTCTGGTTTGTTGGTATGCAATTATATTTAAGCGGATTTTATGTGGTTTGATTACTTTCACATGAAAAGACAACCATAATATATTCGACTCTCGTTTAAGTTTTTCCGCAGAAGCCGCTAGTAGCCTGACTAGGAAAATTTTACTGTAATCTCCATTTTGTTAGTCAAGTATCATAATATTTTGGTTCTAAAACAAAACGTTTTACTTAATCCACTACAGGTTGAACACAAGAGCGTATAGGAATGTTACATATACATACTTTTTATTACTTATACCTCCATAGCCACATTTGCAATATTGCATTTTGTTCTGATTTACAATTAAGCAACGTTTTCTTGTTTAACACAAGTAGAATAACGTGACCATATAGGAAAATTGTGAATACATACTTTATTTTAGAGATAGAATTTTTGATGTCACATCAACACCCATCAACAACTTTTAATAGTCTACTCCCGTTTTCATGTCTATTTAATAAAACTACCTTTTCAGAAAATCATTTGATTTTCACTAATTTAACTTCAACTACAAACGTACGTCAATGGTCCTTAGCTGTTTTGTCTGTATATTTATATTTCGTAGTTCACTTTTGAACATAGGCCTCTCCTAAGTAATGAGTTTCTGGAATACCTAACATGCTAGCCAAGCGCAAAGTTTGTGTCAAGTTTACTTTCATTTAGCAGTGCTGTTGTCCTGACACCCCACGGGATAAATAGGGGTGATGACACTTCGAAGTTTGAAACCGTCACCACACAGAGATTAGTGTTTTCATCATTTATTCCTGTATTAAATGTAGTGATACGAGAACCACTTATCCGCTCGGGAATCCCCCGATAAAAGCAAGTGACGTGATTAAAATCAATGATATACACACGTGAAGAAATTTTTAGTATCTATCTACGACCTACTAGTACTATGTTCGACTGCACGGTTGGCCTTGTGGTTTAAGCGGTCGTCACGGCGCTTTCTACTGCGTCAAGTGTTGTGGGTTCAAATTCCACATGAGACAACACTTTGCGTGATCCACAAATTGTTGTTCCTAAGTCTACGTGTTCTTTGTGTCAGTTTCACGTATATTCGTAAAGTCTCCGCAACACAGGCAAACTACCCCTTTTCGAAAAAATGGCGCACCGAAGCATATTAAGCAATAATGATTATTTAATGTTCAGTTTAGAAGAAATAATTGCTGTACATAAATTTGTGTTGAATACGTACATCAATTCATGTTATTTTACAAATCTCACAAAAATAAGGTAATTGGTATGTATATCTAATCTAAATAATCACTGACATTACATTAGACAATAAATTAGATAATCAGTTATGTAGAGAGATGAAGAATAGTATAGTATATTAGTTTACTTTTTTAATTTAACAATGTATCAACGGTTAGTCAACCAGCTGTGCAAATAGCCCTGAAACTATTTCATTATCATTTAATATGTTATAGTTGTTTATATGTTAATATACACAATATAGTTAAATACCGAATACCTCTGAAGAATATTGGAATCGTGACTACTGACGTACTGTTTCAAAGTGAACTATAAGAGAACTCGATAAAGTTTAATTTTCACTGCATGATTATCATTTTAACATTTCACTACTGATAATGCTATCCCGCTCAGACGTGGTAGGCGTGATTCGCTATTTCAAGCCAAATAACGCAGTGCAACTGAGAAATGGATGTCTGTCCTTGTTTAGCATAGCGGCGACCTATGACCTAACGTATCGATTGTGGTGAATGTGGCCACCACAGTTAATCGATTAATTATCCAAAGTAGTCGGACCGATTAGCTAATCTCTGTGCGCCGATTTGTACAGTACAGATAGATTACCTGTTTATTAAGTAAAACCTTATTTAGGTTAACACTACAAATAACTATTATTATTGCTAGAAAGGTGTGTGATAGACAACTGCATACATATGTACATACATGTACATATATACATACCGGTATAACCAACGCTACTATAACTAATGTTGACTGTTTCATATCAATCCCTTTTAATTAAAAAATCTGACTCTTGATCTTTCAACATTTTATATCCAACATTCAAATGGGAAACTGAAACATAAATAGTAAGTTTTGAAGATCGGCTCGGTCGTGCCCATTCGTGCTGAAATCAGCGTGGCTCTACTACATTGTATTTAAGTTCTCAAACTGTGGGTGACATCTACAAGATCTACAAGCTAATCGCCCTGTCACCCAAAGTAGCGGCGGGACACTATACCACACTACCCACCACATGGTTACCAAAGTAAACACTGACCTAATTACAACCGTATGTAGGTACTATCATATTTTCGTATACATACGCATAAGCATTACGAAAACTAGATCAGAATTTTTATACTTGTCACGTGGTCGAGGGTTTGTATAAATTATAATTTAGATTTTGACAGTTAATTCTCGACCATTTTAAGGTAAAAAAAGAAATTAATTACGTTCAATCACAGATTAAGAATGAAGTCATTAATTAACAATTACAGCTCTTTTACAAATAAACTTGGAACGAATTTTGAGGAACTTTATTAATAAACACAAAGCAGACCTAATCTGTATGAAAAAGATGTAACTATAAAGCTCTTGCTGCAACTTGCTTTTAAATTGCTTTTAGGTATTGTATACTCCTATCGTATTCATTAAACAAAAGCGAGCGAAATTACTCGTACCTACATACTCGTAGTTGCAACTTCATCAATTTTATCTAGTTATCTTGTCGAAAGTGGAAACTGTTGCAATATTTGAATAGTTGTAGTAAATAGGCTATGGAATAGGTACTCGTTATGTATTCGAAAGTAAGATTTATAAAGTACGGCACCATGCTGTGTTAGATATCTGCTATCAAACACCCCTTGAAAACGATCTGAATCAACACGTAAATGTACAAAGTGTGAAAGCAATGTAGATATTAAAGCTTAGCATAGTAATTAGTCTGAGCCTAAGACGCGAGCGGACTACACCAGCTACAGTAAATACTCTTAAACGTTACGTGCAGATCTAATCGAGTAATTTTCATATGGTCATGCATTTAAATGCAAAACATCTGGAAAAGTTTTGCATATCCGAGTATAACCAACTTACTGCAGTTTGCTTTAGTTTCCAACTATAACAATTAATTAATAATTCTGATCCTTTTCTAAAAATGAATGATAAACAACTGCGAGACTTTTGTTGATAATTAAAATGTTAGAAGAGATAAATAAATAAATAATAGTTATAACAACACAAATCATAGGTAGGTATACAGTAGAATAATGTAATATACTAATTGACCTGGTAAACGTTGTTTTGTCATAAAATAAAGAAAAGATTTTGAAGTGGGCGATTCTAAGACTTAGCCGATTTGCACACAATATTTCATCAAATTGTTTCAGCCGGTTCGGAGGAGATTGGTAACAAACACAGCGGCACGAGAATTTTACTTAGACTTTTATATTAGATCTACCAGTTTTAAAATTTTGTCCATATTTTAAATCAAAATTTTAAAAAGAAATGCTTTTAATGACAGTTTAAGAACTTTTCTCAAACAAATAGAGATCATAGTGTTATTAGTTTTAGTTAAGAAGAAAATTATGCAATGAGGGGCAATTAAAATATTTGGCATAGTTAAAGTTTATACCTATGGAGCAGTTTTGCAGAAAGCTTTACGATCGACCACAGGCCGACAACTAGTTTTGGTTAATACCTTAGCCAGGCTTGATATTTAACGCTTCCCAACGCTTCAACAGCATGCCATATCATATTTACACGTTTAGTTAAAAGTTAAAAACATGTCCTTATTACGCCGATCACCTGGAATTAGTCTAGATATTGCTTATAAGCTCTAAAAGATAACAACATAATGATACTTTAACTAGAAAGTTAGTGTTAGAAGTGCATATAATCTGATCATCTTGTACGGTGATATGGAGGGCAAATGCACGTGTACTAATTGGTTGTATAATTAGATTATAGCTAAGAAATATACAGTTTTTTACTTGACTTCACTCTCTCTACTTTCCTAAACTATAACTACGGCAATCTATAAAACAAGCATGTTGTTGTACCTCACTCAGCCTAGTGAAATAAGTCCACAGGAACATTAAATTTTTCGGCAAAAGTGCATTGCCTCTTTCGCCGCAGTTTCGTTCAAGCCCTTTATACATTTAAGGCTAACAAACATCCACAGGCTTTATAATATTAGCAAGATTTAAACTACATTAAAAACTAACGGATTACAAAACTTAGAGTAAACATATGTAATCTAAAAGCACATAAGAAACCAAATTTAGTGAAATATGTGTGGCTTTGTCTATGGTAAACAGAAGCTTGAGTGTTAACACTACTTTTTAATGTGTGTTAGATGGTATTTATAGTAGGTATTTAAAAAAAGTATACTTAATTAGTTTAAAAAGTGTGAAATAAGGGTGTAAAGTGATAACATTACAGTTTAAATATCGATTTACTCTACTAACCAAGTAGACGCTATTTGGATCATGATCTTATATATGAAACACAATTTCGGCTGCCTTAAGTCTAAAAGGTGGTTTGTGTCGAGCCTAGCAAAGCAATTTTAGATGTTTAATTGTATATACACTAAACCTACATAATATAACTCGTGTGACAAACATGGTGAACTGTGCATTCTGAATCAATAATACTCGTATTCAAGAGGGCGAGAAAAAATGAAATTGAACAACTTCGAATAAATGGTTCTTATTCTGGATGGAACAATAAACTGTTGATTTTATAGCCTCCTCTAAACACTGGTAGCTCGATGCTTTTATATCCCATTACAGTGACATACGATTATTGCGCAATGTGAATTCATCGATTTTAATTCGATCTACATTCATAACTTTCCACAGAAACGATTACATACAATTGTATTTCAACCATTCTCAGAATTAGCTATTTTTCTAAAAATGCAGTTAAGTCACTCAACTTAGTTTCTAATGTACGAGTACCTATTGCATTCTCAAGGTACAGGCAACAATACAATCTTATGAATTCTGTATATCTCATCTACTTTAAATCCGTTAAAAGAATTGTGTACCAAATATAAATAACAAGAAGAAAATATGACCCATTGTCGATTCAACAAACATTGACTATTATCTTATCGATGACAAATGAGTTCAAAACTCTGCGTATCATTCAGACTCACTGGCTCGTTGGGCCTTCACAAAATTGTATTGTCCATCGCTGCGTTTGGTTATACCACTGTTAAGAATAACAGGTAGAAAACAACGATGTAACTTGTCCAATTTAAATAGTCGCGACAATGGTCCAAGTAAAGGGTAAAGCCGATTTAGATGGGACAGATAGAAGAACACGGGTGATGCTAATTCAAAATTTAAATTTGTGCTCTTGCGCATACAATTTGGATTCCAAAAGGACAATAATTCTGAACTGACGTTTTGTCATGCTAACAAGAAATGGTCAACGTGCCGAAGTGTAGTCGTTTTAGGATTCCGTTGGATAATAAATTATTATTAGTGAAATCCTACTGATCTCTGTACTGTGCTACTAGTGCTGGTAGTACTAGTAAGAGAGCCAAAGTTTTCGCTGTGTAGAATTCTGGAAAAATGGTATCTAGAGGAAATTAACATCTGTAAAATTTTTTACCCCTAGTGTTAAGTCGTTAAATATTCAGGATGATGATAGACAAAAGAAACATATTTTGTTTTGTTTTGTTTAATTGTATATGCAAAATGGATTACGAAGAAAAAGTTACACATTTACAGAAGATCAATTTGTTAACTGATAGTCGTAATAATCATTCAAGTCATGAAATATGTACCTACTAGAATAATTCCGTGTAAAATACGGCATCCTTGTTTGAAAACTGTCTCAAGTATTTACATTTATGTTACTTGCTTGAAGTAATTGACTAAAGAACCTCACGTGAGCCGACACGTATTTTGCCTTTCTTTAATTAACAGTATATAAAATAAACTGCAGATTATGCTTATAGCTTAGATGTATAGTTTGATTCAAGTTCATTCGCTAATCTAAATCACGTCGATATGGTTTTAAATGTTTTTAACGGCTCTAACTGCGTTATAAAACAACATTTGGTAGTTTAAACATTTTATTTTTTACAGCCATTTATTAATTAGATGTAAATATTTACTTTGTAATCGAATGTTTCAAATATTTCGTTACCTGAAGTACTATATGTCAGGACATAAATAAAACAATCAAAATTTTTTAATTTTTAGATTTCCGACAACTGATAATTGTGTTGAATGTATTTGGAAACACAATATTTTAAGCTTAGTTTTTGGCGATTTTGGTGTTGGTTCATATTTTGTTTTTCTTTTGCTTTTACAGTTTTTGCCTTTTTCCTAAACTTTATGGGAGAATAACACAGAGTTAGAAAAGACAAAATACCGGCCAAATGCGAGTCAGACTCGCGCTTCGAGAGTGCCGTACAAACCTGTAGGTGCATTAAGTCCGCCTTACGCAATGTAATTGCAGGAAGCTTAAATAAATAAATATATTTCATGATGTAACTAAGATTTTATGTTTTTCGCAATTTTTCAACTGTGCTATGGGACGTTGTTTCGTACCAAACTTCACGATTCTAAGTTCATGGTAAGTACTGTGCAAATGCCGAAAATTTGTAGCATAAACGGCTGTATGTTTTAATTGCTTTGGCTTAGAAGTTTGATTTTTTCACAACTTCAAGGAACAATAGACCTGAGTATTCGATATGAATTCAGCTTGATACCTTCACGCGTTCTTGAGAAAAAGTCTTGACCAACAGACAGACGGACAACAAAGTGTTCCTATAAGGGTTCCGTTTTTTCCTACCGTAGGAAAACTAGTAGGTACGGTACCCTAGAAACTAAATGAAATGTTCCATTTAATTAGTTTCTTGTATTCTGTAAGAAATTTTTAATTTTTTTCGTTTTACTAATACCTACTACAGATTGTATTTACGAGTATTATTTACGTACTTGAGTAAATATTTATCTTGCCTTTATCTTCTGCGCTTTGGATAGCACAGATGTGACCAATAACAATATATTTGTGAATCCAATTAATAAAGCTTTAACGTCTAATTACATCGTGGTACAATATTACTATGTGAACAATGAATCGTTTTAATGAATTATAGCAGCGTAAATACAATTACTTAAGAAGTAGATAATACGCGAAATCTTCTTAGTTTTCTCCATAATTACGTGTAGGCGTAACGTTAACAGACATGCCGCAACTAAGGTGAGAGGCCACACACGTATTTTATTTCACTGTCGACTTAAACAATAAATAAGCCTCCGTAGATCATCACCAAGTGCCGTCCCTCGTTAATTATAACTATAGCTCAAAATAATAGCCCCTGGTCTCGTAAATTGACGATCGATAAAATCCCCGGTGGTCATACTCCGCAGGATTTTTTTTTAAGAAAGTTTAGATATTGACGTTTTATTTAGTAGTTTAAATGTAGTTATTTAGCTATCTTTTTGATAAATATATGTAGGTTTTTAATTAAGATTAAAACATTAATGTTGCTTTTGGGTTAATACTACTACTTGTTACTATTGCAGCTGAAACCTGTTGAAATATAGTAAGTTTTAAGTATCTTGGTATTTTTGCAATTTACTAATTTCTGTGAGCTTGCTAAGTTTTAGCATCTTCTGTAAAGGAGATCATTTAGTCGTTGATGTATACAACTACTTGCAATATATACTCAAATGTCTCTCAGTATTGGGTTAAAACGCCTCCACGTGACCACCTCAAGAACGTTAGTAAAAGCTAAGCGTTATTTTGTATGGTGACTCTATATTCAACAGTAACCAATGTACGATATTAAATGCTAAGAAATAATTTATCAAGTTGTTTAATAGGAAAAAATAGGGTCACGTGATGGACGTCACCGAGCCGCGTGCAAGTCTCCACTTGTCAACTGCTATCCCTGGGGAAATTATGGCAAAATTAGTTTTCACTGGACACAAATATTATCAAATAAACTTATGTATATGTAAATAAACACGATTACAATTTTAATCTAAGAAGCTGAACCCGAGTCAGTATTTTAAACACATTTTGATTATCTAATCTAAAACAACGTACGATATTATTAATTGTTTTTCATATAATTTTAAGATAAATTATTTTATTGATACGACTAATTATTTTCAGGTAGCTTATCACAATTCTGTTATTACACGAACATACTATAAACTATAATGTTTTTATTGCAACAACATTTGCATAGAGATAGGTGCATGCCCAAATATTTTGTGTTTTTTTTCAATATGTGGAATTATTAATGCCAGGTAAATATTTGTATGGTAAGTTGCTATCGTAGCACATGTGCACTAGGAATAAGAGAAATGTTTATAAATCATAGGATGGGCAGGTTAGGTCTTCGGCACACTCACTTAAGGTGTTGCTTAGTGCCCTGGTAACTGCTACAATTGTCAAAGCATGACTCTTAACTACAACACAAGTATAAAATTATGTTGTCAAAAAGGCTTCCAACAGCTCAAAATAATTCCAAAGAAAGAATCGATGCAAATACATTTTGGGGAAGATCGATGTGTGTGTGTAGTAAATAGTTAAAACAGAGTTGAGAATAAAAAATCAAACCTTGGACCTACTTAATCATCAGGAGGATCAGCAGTGGTGCTCAGGTCACAAAGATGTCTGACCACCAAGAGACTGATAAGATGTTTAACGAGTCAATCAAGTTACGATGTGCACAGATATCATTTCTCAAAATTTCTAAACTGGGATAACGTATATTAAACCATTTTTTTTATAAATCGTTGCAGCGGTTGTCGAAGTGTAACAGACAAACAGACAGGGCTAAACATAGCGAACACGAATTTATAATGATTAGTATGGATAAGGTGCTATTGATTTGGTCGGCAGTTCAACGACCTTCTAAGCCATCAAATGTAAAAACTTAACTTTAAATGAAACAAAAGCAGTGAGTAAATCCGGTTGACCGAGTGGTGTCAGCGGTCGCCATGCCGCTTGCTACAGCGCTAAGTGTCGTGGGATCAATTCCCACGCGGTACCTACAACACTTTGTGTGATCCACATTTGTGTCCGTTTCATGTATATTTGTAAAGTACCCCACGATACAGGATGTTATTTCTAATGTGGGAGTTGTCTTTTAAAAAAAAAATTAAAAAAAAATAGTAAAAACACTATACCTATTTAGGACACCAAGATTTTGTTAACTTGTCCCAAGTAAAAACGACACATTGACAATAGAAACTAACTTTAAAGCTAAAACTATACGAGCCTTATAACGGAGAAAGTAGATTGTATTTTCTATAAAACTTTTCTACTAGAATAATTAGTCGATCAAAGTTCCAACTACATAATGCTCTGTTATGACTTTTCTGTCCCTTCCTTTTTCTAACGAACAGTGGCAATATCCACTTATACAGACAGACGTCGAGTAAAATCAGTTAGATAGTACCATAACTAATTGCCTGTCATCTTGTATTTCAGTAAAGGACACATCAGAACACCGTGATATAATGAGTATAATGAAAGAGTATAAACTTACCGATTGCGTCTATAGAAAGTAGTGAGCGAGGTACTGTAGTGTCGCCGGAGGCTGTTTAGAGCCGAGCTTCTACCCAATAAAGAATTGTACACAATGGAGCTAAAACGAGTAGTCTCCAATTCTTCTCCGATACCTAAAGGTTTTTTTATAATTGTCTTATTATTACACACACAGATACACTCATATGGTTTTAGTGGTACAATTACACGCTACTGATATGTAATAATTTAATAATAATAATTTTACCAATACCATACTCCTCCCGTGTCGTTGTCCTCGATTATGAGGGTCTTAGACCTTATTTGGAGTCATCATGTGAGTGATAAATCGCTACCTGTACCTATCCTGAGCAGAGTGGAGGATAGCATGAATCGTATTGTCGAAGGTAAAGCAAACTTGGTCTGCAAGCGCAACGAGTCAACATAATCTCATACAGGCTTATGCTAAACTAGGCAGAGCCCGTCTCATGATCCTGGTGCCTGCTGATTAACATACTTCATCATTTCTCAATACATATTCTAGATTCCGACTCCAAACTAATTTGGAAAGAAGGGCTCGAAGGTAACATACATACTTCAGCATATTGCCATCTTGCTGTTAACGCTGAACGAAGACTAACGCTAATGCCAAATAAATAAATAATCCGGACACTAACACACAACGCCGTCTAGTCCCAAGCTAAGCAGAGCTTGTGTTATGGGTACTAGACAACTGATATAAATACATATATACTGTTTTTTTTTTGTAAATACATACATATTATACATAGAAAACATCCAAACTCCGAAACAAATATTTGTAGATCACATAAACATTTGGTCCGACCTAGGATTTGAACCCGAGACTTCAAGCACAGCATTCACTACCACTGTGCCACCGAGGCAGTCTAAAATAACACATTTTAGATAAATTACACCCAAACACTGTTCGTGTTTATCACACAATTAGGGTAGGAGTCTTGGTCGTTCGTATTTATTACAAATTTGTTTATTTTTTAGCTTAAGCTACAATAATGACTTTGCTCTACCTGATGAAAAACATGAGCAGAATCCAAGAACGGTGGTCACCATCCTCAATGTGACTAAGGACAATGCAGCATGGTTTTCCACCCTGCGGCGGCCTAAATTAGTCGCCATTATTTTTAAAAGTAGTCTCATATTATAAAAAGCTTCGTATTATGGGATTGGGTCATAGGTTAATCGTTAGTTCATTAAAATAATGTTGGGATAAGTATGTACTTGACCTGCAGTTTATGGCACCGGTACTAATAAATAATCCTATTATAATTTATGGATAAAATATTTAAAACATTGTATCACAGGAAGAAAAACCGCATCGCAGACGCTTACTTCACGCATACGTGTGCCATGTATTAGATTTGTACAACGTCAAAAGTCATTTTTATAGATATTTAAAGTCAATACCATCCCTAAAGGGTTCGTTAATGGTAAATGATATACCTACTGAATTTCTTCAACTACGCGATATAATCTAGGTAAATGTAAATAGATTATTACGTTTTACTTAAAACAAATCCTTATCATTCAATTATTTTAAAAACATTATATACAAAATTACTAAACTGAATATTAGGGACGATTTGTTTGATAACATGAAGTTTTTTTTATCTAATTTGTTTTATATTAATGTAAATTATAAGGGTACATAACTTAACATAGTGTATGCAAATAAGTTATGGACATTCTTAAAATCATAAAACATTCAGATTCAGTTTCGTCATTCACTTCATTTAGGCACAATAACTATTTAAAAAAAGTAAACCAGACCGCTCATCGGAATAACTGCGTTATCTCTCGATCAATCTCGCCACCTGCCCGCTCCAGTAGTAAATCTTCATTATTGTATGTTTTTTTACCAATTTACTGTTATACAGACTGAGTAGCTCCGAGCTTGAAATCGATCTTCTTGTAGAAACGATTACAAACCAATGTAATTATGATGTATCGACGTTCCCTAGGCGCGCGTCGCTCCACTATTATTTTGTTATAAGCATTTTTACTATAAAATATAGAGAGTATTCGAATTTTGAAATTACTGTTCTCATTAATAGACAACCAGTATGAGTTGTATTCCATTTTTCTTTGCAATCTTTTACAAAATAGATATTCAAATGCAAAAGTAAAACTTTTATTTTAAAGAACATTGCCGCTTATAAAACTAAGCCAGAAAGATACATATTTAAAAGTATGATATAATTTAGAGATCTACACACTTGCAGAAAATGAGTAAAATTGGAAATAAGTCCCCATTAAACTTGTGCATCTCGGGATGTCCGACAGAAGTGACAACTAAGACTAATCTAAGTTAAACTATGTAACAATTATTTTTGTTTTTTGAACTTTATGTAATACGGTTAGCGCTGTGGGTTAAAATGAGGGAGAAGGAGCCTGACTACCGCTACTGTTTGCGTGTGAGAAAGAGAAGTCAGACAGACTGGCGGCGTTACGAGTTACATAACGAAGCGGCTACCCTTCCATAATAAGTTATGACTTCAAAATTAAGATAACAACAAAAAATAAAGATAAACACATCACAGTAGAAGAAAAACTTGTCTGCATATAAACCTCTTCAAAACCGCTGTCTGTAGTCGTCTGACTTTGATCTTTAAACTAGCGATTCCATAAAAATTTCAACACACCACAGGTATCGTGATTTATAGTCTCTTGACATTAATTTTGGTTAAACTTCTATATTCTACAATCACTGATTGTTTTTTAAATTACCCCTTTATCTCCAAGGTTCGCTAAAAAAGAACTTTAATATGGGTTGGTCTCGCCTTTGTACGTATCATTCTTCTTATGAGAAATTTGTAAACGTATTGATGCACAAAATGATAAAGTAAATAAATTCTTATATGCCGTTAGCAATACGATTAATACGCCAATATATATTGACGGTACCACCATAATTGAAGCTTATAACAATAACAAAACCAGAATATACCGACAGAATACCTACACGAGTACTTTTACCGCTCCACTAAAGACTTCCTTTTTAAGAGTCGGCTAAATCCTTTTCGGTCACATTTAATGACGTCCCAGTCAGTCTCACCGCAACCAACTTGTTTGATGGATAGCAATTCTATGTTTTGCACAGCCGATATCTAGCGAACTAATCACTTGAACGAGAAAACTGTAAATGGACGTATTACTCAATCATACTGTATCGATTGGTATTATATTCAATATTTTTAAGGTTCTATTCGCTTGTATGTTTTGGGAATAGCCGACTATTTTTAAGTATTTCAAAGTAGTCGCATGACTACGAGTACTTTGCTATCTAAAAAAGTTTTTTTTACAGTCACCACAGATACCTTCGGTGTAGAATGGTTCTAGATTACACAGGAGAATAAAACCTAGTCAGCCCTATTGATAAAGTGTGCTTTGTGTTAATTTCAACTTAAAGCTAATAATTTTAAAGTTCAAAATAACAACACCGGTGATTAAAATATAAAACCCCCATATCTTGAATAACATATTAATATATGTAGAATGATGGCTATTACTACAACTTATACTTATCATCAAAGAACTAAACATTTTTGCAGTTCAACGGATGAAACGACTCCAGCAACGGACTTAGAACCTAACTGCTAAGTCAAAGATCGTGAGTTCGATTTCTATCTTGGACAAATAATTGTGTGACCAAGATCATTTCTTCTGTGTCTGGGTGTATGAATAATACGTATATATTTAAAAATATATGAGTAAGTTTGTCTTCAGTCTAGTTACTATGGTGCAGACTATACTTAGTTTGAGGTCAGACAGCCGCGTGTGTTTCTTATATTATATGTTACTAACTGACCCACGCAACCTCGTTTACGTCTTATATTGTCCGTAACGTGAAAATTTGCTCCGTTTTTGAAACATTCTTCATTGATGCTCCGCTCCTATTAGTAGTAGCGTGATGATATATAGCCTTCCTCGATAAATGGACTATCCAACACTGAAATAATTTTTCAAATCGTACCAGCGGTTCCTGAGATTAGCGCGTTCAAACCAACAAACAAACAAATAAACAAACTCTTGAGCTTTATTATTAGCATAGATTTGCTACAGATGTTTATATTCAACGCGCTTATTCCGATTTTTTGTTAAAACGTAATAGAGCTAAAAAGTCGTTCCGAATTTAAATAGAAACCACAGACTTTTGACCTGCCGTCATAAAAGTCACTCTTCAGTATCAAATCTAATAGTCATTAAAAACAAATTCCAATTATGCTTTAGGGGGCATTAAAATTTTAAAACCCATGAACTCCTGATCTAACCTCCATTGCATATACTATCTACCTATAAAGGCCTTCGTGTGGAAGAGATGCTTCTTGAAATATTTCTTCATCATTAGCAACAGTCTTTAACAGTTCACTGCCTGATATAAGCCTCTCTATAGAATAGTGGTTTTCGCTTACTATACCACGTTGGCCAAACGATTTGATATTGGATTTCTTTCAAGTTTTTCTTCTTGAGGTTATCCTTCGAAGTTTGCTTCCTTAATGGCTTCTTACAACAAATAATATTTATTTTTTGCTAAATACATAAAACTTAAGAGAAATCTTGATCTGATAAATAATATTTGATTATAATAAAGGCAATATTATAGTAGGAAAAACATCAGTAACTTAACTTACTCAAATTTAATTGATACTAAGCTATATAGTGTTATATTATTTGTGTCTAGGTATCTGTAGTATCTTTTTTTTAATAGTTTGTACTCTATTTCATCAACAGCCCATAATTTCCCACTGCTGGACTCGGGTCTCCTCTTTGGAGAGGGTTAAGGCCATACGTCCCCACGCTGACGGGGTGACTGGGTACCCTATTTGATTTAAGTTAATTTCATAGAGAGTGCTTTTAGCTATAAATCTGGTCAGGTGATCATCTGGTCAAAATTCGCTTACCAAAATATATCTGTTGCACAAAGTAGATGAAAAAACCGAAGTTTGACAAGACATTCCAATTCACTTAATAATAAGTAGAGTTTTAATTTTGACAGTCTTTGTTTGTTTTCATCGTAGTGTCTAAACGACTAAACCGATTTTAATGAATGAGGTGCCAATAGATTCGTTATAACTGCTCGGGTTACAATTATCTAGGTATTTTTATTGTAAGCTAACTTTTTTGAGCTTTTTGGCTATAGTTATTTAAAGTTTTTTTGTTATAGAAAAGAGAAATCTCGCTATCCTAACAGTTTGATTAAAGTAGGTAATAAACGCTGTATAAAAGGTTACAACGACCGGTTGTATGGGTGACGTCACCTGTTGTATCTCTAAAAGTAACTTTTTTTGTTTGATAGTAATTTATGTAATAAAATATTCGGCTATAGAATACTATCTAAACATCTTGTACAAATTGCTTTTTACAGGTGCTACGAGTTGTAAACTAAATTGAAGACGTCGTATTGCTCATATCGCCATCGTATCGTAGTCACTTCTACTGTCTGTTTCGCTTAGATATTTCATTCTAGTCACGGATTTTAATGCACTTTTTAAAATAATAATAATAATTTATATTAGAGGAAAGCCGAGAATATCAAAGAGTCGCTAGTATATAATTATATGTTATTTAAAGAGGTGCGATGTCACCAATTGTGATAATTAACTTACAGAAGTGTATCACGTACTTGAATGCAAGGATAAGGACAGTGGATGAAGTAGTCACATCGACGCATCCTTCCCCATTGATTGTTATAGGTTCGAACCCCATATGGAACAGTATTTTGGCTGATCTACGATTTATTGTTCTCAGTCTAGGTGTTTTTGTGTACATTTCATACAAGATATATTCCAAGCGCAGAAGTTGTCTTTTTAAAAGGAAAATTGGTTTGGAGAAGAATTGTGATGCAATTCACTTAACATGAGAACCTAATAATAACTAATACACACATATATATGTTACTTAAGAAAATAAATGAAAGTAATAAGATTTTTTTTTTCAAACCTTCTATTTATTCATTAAGTATTCAACCTTAGGGTTGCTTTCAATTTATGAAGGTTCATACCGTAAATTTGCCTATTTACAAAAAAATTAAACTACAAATATGTTTATAAATGACGCAGTAAAAAAACAAAACATACAAACGAAACGAGACCCTCCTCCTTTCTTGAAGTCGGTGAATTAGCATAATTCTGTTCATAATAAGTACACATATGTAAGAGAATGTCGTTTACATAGAGAATGCACATTTCCAATAATTAAATCATTAAACGAAAATATATTGACGCAATCGTATTTTTATTGGTTTGAATTTATTAAATTATATTAGACATACCTAGTTTTAGATTTTTAATGATGGCAATTTCGAACTATTTCCGTTATTAATTTTTAATTGACGTAAAGTAATAATCTTCTTCTTGTTGTGACGAACCTTTGAAGAGATCTGTGTCCAGTTCAAATGGCTGAAATGATTATTTTACCGTGGAAGAGCCGCTTGGGCCAAGAGTAATACCACGGCCTCACAGAAAACCGGTGTGAAACAGCGCCTGTGCTGTGTTTCAGCGAGTGAATGAGGATTATTATACCGGAAGCCCATAACCTAACCCCTCCCTCCCTCCCCCAAAGGCTGGCAACGCACTTGTGACAGCTCTGGTGTTGCGGGTGTCCATGGGCGGCGGTAATCGCTTACAATCGGGCGATACATTTGCTCGTATGCTATAAAAAAAAAAAAAAAATCATCAATCGATCCATAAAAAAATCAGACAATCAATTGTATTCAATAGCAGCATAGCGATTTTCTTCTTTTTCGTAGTGGCGAATTAACAATAAGGAGTGTTACCACCCCCATTTATCCCGTGCGTGACGTAAGAGCTCACTAAGGGAGCAAACAATAGCACTGCATAGAGAAGGAGACTTAAAACTAACCCTGTAACAGCACATCTCCGTTCCAAGGAGAGTTTCTTTGGAATGGAGATTTTTGTTCAACAATCAACTACTAAAGGCTGTTGTTGATGATATCCAATTTATACTTTCATAAAAGCGTGATTTCCCTTTTAAAGTAATTATCACTCTAATTATGTTAACTCTCAACTAACACAAAGTGTGTAAGTAATTTGATTCAACCAATTTTACCATTTGGCTAATCATAAAATAAATTTAAAATGAAAAGATATAAACAGGAAACTAGCATTTTAATTTGCGCTTATACCCCAGATGATGTCATGTACTATCGCACACAAAATCCTTATGAATTGAATATTTATACTCGTATGGCATTTTCCCATAAATGACCATATAAGTAGTTAATTTATTGAACATAAGAGTTTAGTGAAAACTTTAATTACTCGCTGTAAAATGTATATACTGTTTTTATTGGATGTTTAACTTAATAAATGTATTGTTAGTTTTTAATATCAATATTTTATTACTCTTACGGAACTAAGCTTTATAAAATACGAGAACCTAATAACCCATAAATATTATTGCAAGATTTTTATGTCTGCAACACCTTCTATCAAATTATCTAATTGTCTTTTTATTTTAAAAATCATTCAATATCAATATTGAAGAGGTTATTTGTGTGCAACAATGGTGGAACTTTCGTTTTTTTAGCTTATTTCCTTGATCTTTATAAGTGAAGCTGCTTCTAACTTTCTGCACCACAACCTAATTTAGGTACTATTTATTATTTTTAATTTGTTACACATATTTGTCACCGACAATATTTTTCTATTTCTTCTATTGATATTTTAAATTTGGTATTCCTTTTTTTAGTAACCATTTTTAAAGGTAAAGGTATACAAAAAAGTCTTTCCGTGGAACAATATTATTCTAATTAATATTTTTGTAACGAGTTCATTGCTGTTAATTGTAATTTTAAATGTTTAAAAATTAGCAATAAATGTCATAGAAAAATAGAGAATTCGGACGATTGTCAGTGACTGTCCCACACACACCGGTCATTTTAGCGTGGGCGGCCGCTTCGTTTCCCATGTCCCGCGATACGAACAGTTATATCAATAACAGACCGATGGCTTACATATCGACGCTACTTACAATGCTACTCACAGATATCACCAAAATAAATATAAATAGTTTTACTAAAGACCGTTGGCGTGGCCCTAATACTCAGATGTATGAGACAGCCTTTGCATATACAAGATTCAAGTGTGCGTTTGCGATCACCTCTCCATTCTACGATTCACTTTTTAACGGAGTTTATATTATAGAATTAAACTTTTGATTTATATTCGTAATGTCATCAAGTTTTATTGACAAGCTTAAGAAGCTTATTTGACTTTCAAATTCTATAACACTATAGTTAATATTATATATAAATCTTGGCTTAATTTCGTTATTCTTCCGTTTCTAGTGTAACACGCTAGAGCCATAGACAAACATTGCATGTTTTTATGTATTGTATTTTCTGAAATAAAAATAGTAGTGGGACCACAATGTCATTAGTTGTAATAGAAGAGTAGTTTCTATACCAAATGAAAACTATACATATATCTGTATAACTATAGCGGTACTACCACAATAGAGTTCGACAGATGATCATGTAGTTGCAAGTTCACACTCCATCTAGTGCACCATAACGTAAGCTTAATCTTAATACAAACAATTAGAAAAGCCACACCAGGATTAACCAAACTTTGACCAATAAATTACCTATTTAGCCAATGGAAACATATAAATAATTCCTTTGCAAAAATCTACGAGTAAAAGTTACACTTCAATAGGTAACAATTGATGACAGTCTTTTCCAAATACACATTTTTTCCCATTCCAAGAGTTATATGACCCATTAAAAGCTTTTTTAACGACTCACACGACTCAACCGTAAAAACTATTATCACAGTTAAGCTCACAAAGGTTCCTGTAAGGTCATATCATAAAAGTGATCTTCATGACAAAGCACAATAGCGGTTCTTATGAAATTTTAAAACGGCAATTTCAATGAGGCGATGTGCAGTTTCAATATGCTTAGGCTAGACTGCATCGTACAGCCTGAACGCCGGTGGTAATATAGTTTAAAAATCTAAACGCTTACAAAAGTCAGTTGCAAATAAACAAAGTAACCAACAAATAGTCAATATAATACTGTTAAGAATGTAATAATAAAAGACTGTTAAGAATTCTATTCTCACCTCGTTTGGTTCCAAGAAAGACCATGATATCCGAAAATATCAACACCTTACTCCACATTGACAAAAATGCATATACTTTTTTTATTATAGAAAGCACTAACTTATTAAATGTAATTAATGTGGTACGTTACCTTGTATTATTTAAATGAAAAATCTAAGCTCCTTCTAATTCATGTTTTAGATACCGAAAGCATTTAAAATACACTGTATTATACAGCCGAATGAATGATGGTGAATGGCACCAAGTCGTACTTAATAGCTATTGATATTATTTTAAGTATTAGCTTGTCAAATATTTGAGATACAATTGAACACCACTAAAGCCTCTTCTGTTGAGTGGAAATCTGATTAACTTGCCATGGTCTAACGTGTTCTAAGGCTTACTCACTGTTCGTATTTTCGAAATATTGTAGATTACTGAGTGTAGTGATATGTCGCTTCGTTTTTACTAAATTAGCAGTCTCCTTGTCCATGTTACCTTCTCAAACCTTTAAAAAATAACTTCCTTTCTGCTTACTCGTGAGTACATTTTTCCAATAAAACTATGTTCTTATAGGTAATTCATATGTGTGACATATTAAGTATTGCAATCACATTTCACACATTCAAATTATTCATCTTATTTCCTGCAATGTGTGTGTGTCGTGACCTATCCAAATAGTTAGAATTATCCAGTACACTTGTCCTACGCAATCACAATATTCGTGAGAAACCTTTTGCCTGTGTGGGTTGGGTCGGTCAGATGATTATTTAAATGAAATTATAGCACCTATTAACAAACACTGAGAAGTTAACTCATTGTGTTACTTTGGTTTGCTATTCGCTTATTTAGCATTTATCTAGTTAAGTGTTCATTTTATACTGATTTAATATTAATGCTTGAGGTTTTATCAATTTACGTTTAATAAAGATCCATCTTTCTACGTCACAAGCATCGAAACAAGCGTAAACTAACGTTTACGAACAATTATTAACATCATCTATTCATATATACAAATAAATAAAATTGGAGTGTCTGTTTGTAATATTAAAGTAACCGTTTTTTACTAAATGCATATGTATGTATACACGGTACATAATCCAAAAAATATTTTCTACAATTTTTGTCTGCCTGTCTCTGCTCCGGCTAATCTCTGGAACGGCTGGACCAATTTTGATGGGACTGATATGTAGCTGATGATATAAGGAGTAACTTAGGCTCCTTTTTTTAGAGTAGCTTCGCTCCGCGGCTTTAGCCGCGGCACCACAATAACCGCGGGTAACACCGTGGAGTTCAGCTCGTTATTTTAAAATTTCAACGTTAATAGAAATGTAAAATTAGACATAAACATAACGATATAGCTTCAAGATACTAAGTACAATTACACACATTTGCCTAAATAATTAGTAGATCTAACAATTTTGTACACATAGGTACCTATAATGTACAATTGCGGATTTAATGCACTTGGCATTCTCCGTTAGCCTACCTTATTGTTATACAGAGAATTAGTGATGCAGGTGCACTCAGTTTAACACAACAATAATACTAAATTACAAATACCTCAATTCACAACAAACATATTAAAATGGTTTGGTTTAAGATACAACTATTAAGCCTATGTGCCAGTCTTCAATAGGATATGTCAGTTTGGTGTCTACCGCTGCTCGTTTTTTCTACTGAAAAGATGCACCAGGAATGCCTACTACGGGGGTCCTCCGTTACATCTGATGCCACGGAGAATTTTCCAAACATACATGAACGGGAGACATAGAAAACATCAAAGGATTTTGATTTGAGTTAGGTGTAAGTTACTAAACATTTTATGATAAAGTTCAAAGGTTGTATTTCACTTCAATAAGGCTCGATGGCATTTAAGCGGCAACACCGACTTAATGTAAGTGCCCTTGAATCTACTTGAAGTAGTAATGTTTAAAGTGTAACGATAACTACAATACAATCGATACAAATAGTATAAATTCGAAAGTAGCTCTATTTGTCTGGCACGGTTTCATGGCGAAACCGCTGCGCCGATTTCAATGAAATTTATCATGAAGATACTTTGATTCTTTTTTTTTTATTGAATAGTGGGCAAACGAGCAGACGTATCACCTGATGGTAAGCGATTACCGCCGCCCATGGACACCTGCAACACCAAAGGCGTCACAAGTGCGTTGCCGACCTTTGGGGGATTGGAAAGGGGATGGAGGGAGGGGTTGGGGTATGGGCCTCCGTATCACTCCGGTCGAGCCGACCCATTCATGCCGAAGCATAGCTCTCCCACGGTTTAAAGATTCTTAAGGAAGGGCACTACTATAACGGATACTAAAGACTGCTATTTACGGGCCGAGCCGCGGGCAGAATATAGTCATATTATAGAAATCTTTCTTTTAGATTTAAAAACATTACTATTGGTGATAAATATACGTAAACCTTAGAGCGCTGTAGAAAACGTACCGTAAGTACGAGTGTTTACCTTTAATTAATACTACTTAGCGAGTGTTATTGACTCGTTTCATATGAAGATAAGTTGATAACTATTAGGGATACATTACGAATAACTTTAGACAGAGGTCTTGTGACGACTCGAAAGAAATACTGACTTTACAAATGTTGATGTAGGTACTTTTATTTACCGTGGACGGACAAAATAGAATCTAGACATATATAAGCATATGACAAGAGATTGTTCTAATATGTATATATTTTTGACTAACATCTTACTTTCTTTCAATATTTGTTTTAATTTAACAACAAAAAAAACTTGCCGAACAAATATTGTATTACTTGCTTAGGACTTGTCCTGCCTTGGCACTTAAGAGATGTAAAAAAATCCAGAAATCAAATGTCAGTATGTCCGTCGTCACAGATACGAAAGAACCGTGTACCTCAAATTTATAGTAAACTAGCTGAACCCCGCGGTGCTACCCGCGGTACGACAATATCGGCGGGCAACGCCGCGAGGAGAAGCTAGTATCTTTACAAATTGTAATCTATGAGTTATTCTGATGTATAAGCTATATTATTGTAAAGTTTCATCAAAATCCATTCAGTATTTTTTGCGTAAATGGCAACAAATATACTCACTTACATACTCATAAACTTTCGCGTTTATAATATTAGTAAGACTAGCGACAGCGACCAACTTCGCCCGGCAATCTTTAAATTTTTTGATTTTTCTTCACTAAAATATGCTTGTATTGGACAAATAAACCTTTCTTTTGAAATACTCTATCTATTGCCGAAAACTGCATTATAATCAGACAGCGGGAACGACTTCATGTAATGTGCCGCGGCTCAGTCCGCGTGTAAATCGGTTTTTGCGGCAAATAGGCTACAATTTATAAAGGTACTAGCTTCGCCTCGCTGCGTTGACCGCGGTTATTGCCATACTGCGGGTAGCACCGCGGGGTTCAGCTAGTATATATATAAAATAGTCTATATGTTAATCCAGAGTGTCACCTTCCTACTCACCAAATCTAATCAAAATTGGTAAAGTCGTTTGCGCCTGAAGTAGTAACAAACTTTCACCTTTATAATATTAATGTGACATAAACGAAACAAGGAATGCCTCTTAAAATGATAAATTTATCAAATCTGTTAACAAATTATGAAATTCTAAATATGAAAGAGTCCCATGTCCAGCAGTGAACTGCAATACGAAATGAAAAATACAACTGTATTAGAACTGTGTAAATATAACAATGGATGCGAGAACCCGAGGATCGAACTAAGTGGCGTCCAATTAGAGAGGCCTATGTCCAGCAGTGGACTGCGATAGGCTGATGATGATGATGATGAAATATAACAACTTGGTAGTCATTTTACCAAATCTGTACTAATATTATAACTATAAAGTAAATTTTGTGAGTTTCTGAGGTTTTAGAGATTATTCTATAGATCTACTAAACCGATTATGAAAATGCTTTTAACAACAGAAAGCCTCAATATTTTTGAATTTCTATTTAATTTTTTAAAGAAGTAAACTATGTGAGGTTGTGGGGGGTAATCTCAGGATCTACTAAACTAATAATTAGAAAGCCACATTATTTGTGAGTGTCATAGGTCACGCGGACGACGCCACCGGCAAAAGCTAGTTTGTTGGTCACGATCTCTCTAAGTTATCAACGACTTCCAGTTTCTATTCTGCAATGTCTCTATCTCCCTGTCCCTAGCTTTTAGTAAGTGTTTAAGTTTATCTTCTCATATATAAAATTCTCGTGTCACAATGTTAGTTACCATACTCCTCCGAAACGGCTTGACAGATTCTCATGAAATTTTTCTCATGTATATTTTTTTTTTGCATGGTACAGTATTAGAAAATACATACTGAATTTTAAACCCTCTACGATCAACCCCTATTTTTCCATCGCAATTTTTATTTTAATCATTTCCTTCAATTATGTTTTTTTTTTCTCAAAAACAACGTTTGCCAATACCCCTAAATGATAAGGGTGACCCACCCCTAAAATATATATTCCTTTTTATGGCAAAGCAACGTTTTTCGGGTCAGCTAGTTCATAATAAAAACAAATAAATGGCATTGATTGGTGAGACACTACTTTGCAAATGCATCTACAGAGTTTTCACTTATTTGTAAGAATAAACCAACCAATAGAAAAGCCTTTCTAATTACTAAATTTACGATTATTTACTATCATAAATTCTATGTAGGCAGGCAAAGTTATCGTTGTAGACGTAAAATTGAATATCCATTTACAAAATGTTGAATTTACTAAGTATTAAAATGTACAATGGCATTAGTAAAAATTTTGCTTTATAAATCCGCACTGGACTTAACCAATATTTCTAAGTTCTGCAAAATATCGTTTCCAAATCTGGCCACGTAATAAACATTTTTTCGTTTTATAGAACCAAATCATATGTAAGTTATAATATAAGTACACATATATTTTTGGCAAAAAGAAAAAAGTTGATGAAAAAACAGGTCGTAAAGACAGCGGAGTAATACAAATATACCAAAAACATGTAATTTTTTGGTTCACAGTTCATATAATTTGTTTTTTTTTTTCACTTATAAAAAAAACAGAAATACTAAAAATGTAAGATTTTATGAAATGTGTACACTTAGTATTCTACAATTTAAACTCTCTGTAGACATAAAAAATCTATTTACTTATTTTTTTTACGCCAGATGGGGGGCAAACGAGCATACGTATCGCCTAAACGGTAAGCGATTACTGCCGCCCATGATCACCCGCACATCACAAGTGCACTGCCGGCCTATAGGGGATGGGGAGGGGAATGGAGGGAGGGGTTGGGGTATGGGCCTCCGGTATCCACACTCACTCGGTGAAACACAGCGCAAATGCTATTTCAAACCGGTTTTCTTTGAGGCCGTGGTATCACTCCGGTCGAGCCAGCCCATTCATACCGAAGCGTAGCTATACCACGGAAAAAGAAAATTGTCATGTAATTAGGCCTGACTATAGGTTCTCAATAAAAAAAGATATGGTGATAGAAAATACAATACTTAATAATGGTGAGGCTCTCTATGTTCATCACACAGGCTCGTAATATAAGCGTCGCGGCGCGGTCCGTTACTTGTGACCTCATCGGCCAGTCATGTTAAACTCAACAATGCCTACGTACGGTGCGTTATTGTCAATTAAATATTCCAATAGAATAGAAAATAAGCCGGAAAACACGCATCTCGACCAAGTATACAGCCTCATCAAACTGAGATAAATAGTATAGTTTCCGTTTATGCAGAATGCACTTTTCACACTCACAGACGTTAAACGATAACACAAGATTCATAATATTCAATTCTTGGTGTCCGTTAACAATATCCGTCATGAAAATCTAATAAATTATTAAGTGTAAAGTTATTATGAGGTAAAAAAATATCCACAGTTAATAACTGTCAACAACTTTAAACAAAGGCTAAAATCCTACGGTTAATTTATTTACTTACAGCTATTATTTTAAAAAGTCTTTCACACCTGTCTACCCCTCCATTCATGTTCATGCGACGAATGCTCCCTCCCATACAAGTAACGATTGCTACAAATTTTCAATCGCCACAATCCAACGGCCTGCTACTTACACATAATCTGCCCATTAACTGGCCTAATTTCAGACAATAGTCAAAAAGAAGTATTAAAAGTAATGAAGAATTCAACGTAGAAAAAGAAAACTTAGGGGTTTTTCATTACTGTCTCACCCCGTTGCATCACTGTGGGGCGAGTGTACAATGAAAGGAAATGTCCTTTCATTGTACACTCGCCCGACAGTGATGCACATTAAAAAATAAATTAATTAATGAATTAATTTATTTTTTAATGTGTAGGCGGCAAACGAGCAAATGTATCCCCTGATGTTAAGTGAAAGGGAGTACGCTCTTTTCTTGAAGGTTTGAAGTTCGTATTGGTCCAGGAACACCGCAGGCAACAGCTCATTCCACAATTTTGTTGTGCGAGGCAGAAAGTTTAGGAAAAAGCGCACAGTTGTGGACTGTCAACGGTCTAGATGATGGGGAATAAATATCTGTCGCGTAGGACGATGGCCGAAAAAGGCGGCAGGGATCAGTCCGAACAATTCCTCAGAGCACTCCCCATGGTACATGCGGTAGAAAATGAACAGCGAAGCCACATCTCTACGCAGCGCCAGGGAGTCTAGCCGAATTGGAAGTTCTTGGCAATCGACGACACGAGTCGCCCTCCATTGAATGTTCCTCGGAGCCAATTTGGCCTTACCCTCGAAATGGCCACGAAACTGGACTTCACTCGATATGTCGACACCAAGTATTCCAATATTGGCTAAGGCAGATAGGGGAGTGTCTTCAAAACGAGGACATACGACCAACGGCAGTTTTTTAGTGGTGAACGCGCAAATTTGTTTCTTTGTGGTGTTAAAATGAACTAAATTAAGTCTACCCCAATCTGAGACCTTTTCCAAAGAGGTCTCAACTTCAGACAAGCTTGTTTTGACTACTAATGACGTTTTCCCGAGAAATATTGCCACGGCCAGGTGTAGAGAGCATCTTCCATGCTGTCATCTGCATAACAATGAATGCCGCTAATTGGCAGCATGTCATTGATATGAAGGAGGAACAAACTAGGCTATAGCACACAACCTTGCGGTACACCAGCATTCATTCATATGGAAACAGAGCATTCACCGTCGACTACGACCCATATGCTTCTATCTGCTATAAAGCTAGTAACCCAATCGCATAATTTCTCGGAAAGCCCATAGGAAGAGAGCTCCGAAAGAAGTGCTTTGCCTATGCAATGTCCAAACTAACTGCCAAGGCTTCCCCTTAGTCTCAATCGCCTGTGCCCAGCAATGTGTCAGTTATACTAGAAGATCACCAGCTGATCGGCCTTTACGAAAGCTGTACTGCTGGTCACTAAGAAAATGATGTAAGTTCATTCATCTTGTCAACTAGTGTGTTTTGTTGTATGTAATTTTTAATTAAGATACAAAACTGACCCTTTCAATAACTGTTACAACTTGAAGAACAATAAATCAGATTAAAAAAAAAACAACTACTTTTTCACATGATGCAAAATCACCCAAAATTAATGATAAAGATCCCCCCACTCCCTACTAATCTATGAAAATCGTCTCTAAATCAAGAATCTGGTTGTTTTATGACCCTATGGTAATAAGATATCAATGACAAAGTGCCGTTATGTCAATTCATAAAGATTTCGCGGCCCCTAATCTTTCGGTTGTTTTAGTGACTCTGACTGAAGACCGATAGACAGTGATAAAAAATTAACCATATAAAAAAAATAGTTAGCCTTTAACATTTCAAAGAGCTTTCCTAACCTAATAGGTCATTTTCTTTAATCATTAGATTGACATTCCTAAGAAATCTTCACTTTAATTTGATTGTAGTAACGATTAATCAATTGGAAATTTTCGTTCTGCCCGGCCATTGGACTAAAGACATTACGTGTAAGTTAATTACAAATAAAACAAGATTCGGTATTACCAAACGAGTCGAGTCGTCGCCTGCGGTATCATCAGGTGCGCTCTCGGCTCGGCCGTTTCTCCTTCCGTGTGTCATCAACTCAAACGAGACACAATTTTTCATAACCAGTTATATTTGATAGTTCCGTAAACTTGTTCAATTTTAATCATGAGTTCATGACACAAATTGAACAAATTTGACAGTAAAACTGCCAGCATGACCCACTGATCAGAACTGTGAATATTCGACTATATTTAGAAATTTTGTGACGGACAAGTGATTTATAGGTTAAGAATGACAATTCTTCGAAAATGTGATTGAATTAGACATTAAAATAAAGTCTTATTACCTAAAAAATGTATCTATCGCCTCTATGGCAGTCCTCTATCGCCTTTACCATGGAGAGTGTTCTGAAGAGCTGTTCCAACTGGTCCCCCCTTCTCCCTTCCTCTACAGGACAACTCGTGCTGGCCTCAGAAGTCACCGCTTCAGAGTGGAAGACATACACTCTCGCACTCATCGATTCGGCTCTTCCTTCCTCTGCCGAGCGGTCAAAGCCTGGAACTCACTGCCAGCGCACGTGTTTCCGTCCCACTATGATCCCGGGTCCTTTAAGCGGGGCGTAAAAAAGCATCTCACTAGGCCGCCATAGTGCTGGTCGCCATGCTGCACTGTCCTTGTTTGCATTGAGGATGGTGACCACCACTCTTGGATTCTGCTGGTGCTTTCCATCAGGCAGGGCAGAGTCATTTTGGTAGCTCATGTATAAAAAAAAAAAAAAAAAAAAAAAAAAAAAAAAAAAAAAAAAAAAAAAAAAAAAAAAAAATCTTACAAATGACATATTTGATTCTAAAGGAAATTTCAACAATGATAGGAAATATATGTTTGCGATCTATCATATAATTAAAGATAATTGATGTAGATATTAATATATTCTGAATCGTGATTGAGCGATCAGTGTTTCGTGACGAACAAAAAGACAGACAGACAGGTAGACATGCCGTCCTGGCTGTCACAGTGGACCCATTGTCTCCGCCAACAATATTGTTAGTACCACTTCATGCCGTATCTTAAATGTCTAATTTCAAAACATGTGATAGCCCTCGGACATGTTTCCAAAGAAATTATTCTCAAAATAGTTTCTTCAATACAATGAATCGTTTTCCTAAAACTTTCCCTTGTAGTCTTGTGTATTAGCAATAAATCATGCCTACCTTTTGCAACAAGTTACACGTACAAGATATGTTATCATACAAAACACCTATAATATTCTCAGACCAGCGAAAGAGAACAGGTAACATATTAAATGACTATAATTTAGGGGTCAACGACCTATTCAAAAACATTTTTACCTTATCAAAACTCAACTTCCTTTCTTGAAAAGCAAAAATGCACAATTCCTACTAATGACGGAATCGTGCGCAGCGTACTAAATTAAAATCGCGATAGAATCTCTACGATATTTCCGGCGATGCGTGGGCGTCAGGCCCATTCCCGAGCCAAAAACTCTTTGAAAAAATAACTTCGCACACTCTTACGCCCAACACTTTACTTCCTCTCGACATAGGATCATACTCTTAAAACCCACATAGCGTGAGGTTTTAGTAGCAATTGTATTTTAAACTCTGTTGTCACGTATTTGAACACATTTTCATTTGATGTTCGTTGAATGTTTAAGGCTTTATGGGTGCTATCGAGAGAAACACCATTCATTGAGACAAGTAACGGGCTAATAGTAATCTCGCGTCTTGGCAACGCCATTCAAGAGAGCGCGTATCATCGAGATCAAAATTATATAATTATTTTTTAGAATTCAGATAAGATATTATACTTAAATCAAAATAAATATGTTTAAATATTAAATAGCCTATGACTGAGTTTTATTTTTATTGTACTTTGTCAACCAAGCGCGTGCGGATTATAATATCAAGAAGATTATTAACAAGGCACCGCACAGTAAATTCAAAATTAGCTATTATTTATTAATTAAATAGATGCCTACAGACACTAGTCATAATAAATCATAATAAATTACTAAAATTTGAATAAAATAACAATACACCTACTTAAAAAGTATTTCGTCGATGACTATACTATGTCAATGTGTGAGTTAAAATCTTGTTTTATGCTTAGTTTGTGTATGTAAATACGGCGCATCTGTATGTGTGTGAGAGAGACGCGTGCGCCGCATTCCTTCGCGTAGTCATTCATACATACTCGAACAGTTCGAGCTGTATATTTGTCTACCTATATATTTTTGTTTTAAGCTGTCGTTTTTATGGATCTATGAATAAAGTAATTGTCATGCATCTGTGGTAAAGCGGTACCTACACGAAGTTGCTTACCTATATTAAATAAATTAAAAACCTTTCATATTGATATAAAGTTACCAGAAATAACAATCTGCACCATTACTTCATTGTTTAATTTTCCTATCTGCATTTAAGTATTATAATTAATGAATGTTTATTATTGGTTTCGATTAAACGAAACCGTTAGCCAAGGAAATTAGTAATTGGAAATTTCAATCACCTATTAATTATCCAAGAGTTATTTATGTATGGGAGTATTCAGTGTTATTTGTTCGTTTGTCTAGACATTTTAATTTACTATAATATTGTACTGTTTTCTTTTTAAAGAGATTGGCCTGTAAAATGTTGCTGCAAGTCGCGTTAATCTTATGTTAGGCCACCCACGCATTGGTCAGAAATAGGTTAGGTTAGGATACTTCCCAGGATAGAGTCTGGATTGACGCGGCGTCGTTCTTGGGGGGGGACCTTAAATAACATGGCCCGGGTCTTCCTCAGAGCGCCTAAAACCGGCCGCCGGGGTGGTTTTTAGTGGAACCAGCACATATCACCAGGATTTTCCACTGAAAGGATTTTATATAACATTAAGATTCTTTATAACAGACTAACATTTACACCACTGTCAATTATATAACACAAAACTAGTTTTTACAATCGGAAATAAAACATTACGGCCTGTATATGTATAAATAAATCTTAAGTTTGATCCACAAATCTGGGCAAAAAGGTGGAGACCTGTTTTAAAGCATTAAGTTATTAATGTATACATTGATTTACATGTTTGTCATTGTCAGAGTAATCAACTATGTTCGATGTGAGTAAAATGTTTTTTTAAATTTGTATATTAACATAAAAGCAAGATTTTGGGGAATGGATCTGATAGTTTTTCCACTGTGATACTTGGTCACGCAATTATAATGAATAAATAAATAATACTAAATATTTCAAACAACGCCATCTAATTACAAACTAAGCAGGGCTTGTATTATGGATGCTAGACAACTGGTGCAGTTGCTTTTTTTTTATAAATATACACATATTAGGTATACATAGAAATACCGAAACTCCGAAACAAACAATTGCAGATCATATAAATATTTGATTCACCCCGGGAATCGAACCCGAGACCTCAAGCACAGCAGTCGCATACGCTACCATAAGTACGCTATTAATGAGTATATACTTTACCAGCTCAATTCCCCATTACGATATAGTAGACCCAGAGCTCCTTTTTAAGGAGAAGCCGATGTCCTGCTGGCTGAACTGCTAAAGGTTGTTGACGTGTGACGTAATTAGCGATTTATGTAAAGTACATCAGAACATATGAAGATATACTGAAAACATTTTTATTTAAGTTTCGATGGAAAGTTTTAAATCAATTGTAGATCTATTTAATAATACGTGAAGGAAAATCTTTGTATCTCTTTTAACGATAATTATGCAAACAGAAGAGCGTGAAATTTTGCACAGTTAAAGTGTGGAGAAAAAGTGCAGAGCAGATAGGTTATAGAAACGAAATAAAATTAAATGATGTATGACCGCAATTTGACCGTCTAAAGATCCTCGTTGTGACTATATTATTGTGATACAGTACAGTACTTACATTGCAACCGTCCATAAAGTAATTGTTCAACAGGAATCGCTCAATTTTGTGGAAGATTATTTCCTTTTAAGAGTTTCTTGAAACTTATTTCTACTAACTGATTACTTTTCTAACTCATTTATGATCATCATCAAAAACCTTTTATTTAAAAGTCCATTACTAGATATAGGATAGAATGGAGATTTTGCTTTACCTATACCACGCTGATTTGTTTATATACTGATACTACTTTCGCAGGAGAATCTTATGTCCGGTAATGTACTAAGTATATAAATCTGTTGTCGATGATGCCCCGTTACTACGACGGGTTAGTATAGGAATTTCTTTGCTATTGTTGCCCTACGTTGTATATCCTTTGTCGAGTTTTACAACATCCACAGAATGAATAGCGTGGTGATGACACTCTGTATTCCGTAAATTACCCTGAAAGGTTTTAAAGGCCTTAAGGAAGATTTAAAGGTGTTAATTCACCAGTTGAGGCTGTATTTAAGACAAACATTAGAAGATCTAAAGACTTCACCATGTACATGTTTCACGCACGTGACCAGCACGGAGCCATATTATGCTTACTTTTTACCTACACTGAAGAAATGTAAGCATGCTCTATAATTTTTGAAGTGAAAACTTCTTTAGCGGCGCTGTGTACTTTTTTGGAATGGGTAAAAATGTATAAACTCGCGTCAGGTCACGTGACCTGATGGAAAATTCGTAAGACGGATGGAGAGAGGACGTATAAACTCGCGTCAGGTCACGTGACAGGACAGGCGGCGCAGGGCGCTTGCGCGAATGTTCGTGTGTGTATGTAATATAAATTGTCATGTTTGTGTACGATAGCGCAATAAATGAATATTGTATTCCACTACATAAATAATAGTACTTTTATACTGATAATGAAAGCAATTCGTACAAAATTATTCTCTAACCATTCCAAAATATCAAAAATGCACAACGTTAATATTCAAGTTTTCACTTCTGCCGGCACTCCCGGAGTGCAATTTTTATTTTATATAGAATTTTTTAAAAAACGTTATACGAAGAGATTAGATTACTGAAATGAATATCTTCATTATCAACCTACCGCCGTTCCGTAAATGAACTGAACCGCCAACCATTCCAGTCTTGGGCAGTCTACATTCACCCGTAGAAGACAATCCATAACAGACGTTGCAAATAAGCTTATATAAATAAGCCTTTATATTTCAGTTGAATCTGTTATGCTAATTATTCAGAGAAACGTTCATAAATATTAACATAATTAGTTTCAAAACCTGTAAACGCGAGCCAATCCTACGCACTAAGGGCATCATTTCTATACCTAAACAAACTTTCTGAGATTATTGAGGTGTGCATTGTAATATGTAAATACACAGTTTTGTACATCGCTGGAATCAGCACTGATATATAATAGTAGTTTGAATACGTTTTAAATTAAATTCATCGCAACCAAACTTTAAAAAACGTAAATAACCTTGCGCAGAATTTGCTTTAAAACTAAAAGAGGTCTTAAAAGAAAATTTTACATTAACATTAACAACTAAGTTGCTAAAATTAGGTAAAAGTAAGTAACAGTTAATTTAATAATAATTGCTAAACTTTTAATCGTAGCAGGTAGCAGTACCCTAGGGACCGAACACCACGGGCGGCCGCCCGGGTGGCCCCTTCCCTAAATTAGACTCTTGACGAACACACATGTTATATCTGGAAGTGTTATGAGCTTTCTTCTAATAACTAATTTCAGTGTTTAATTTACTTGAGTTATTTTCAAGTATAATTTTAAAGGTAGGTAAATAACGTTGATTCTCTTGCTGGCGGTACTTGGACAGTAACAACTCAAAATGATCATGTAGATAAACATAAAATAATAATAAATCTAAAGAAATATGTGTACAATATGGATTTTATTTTATTTTACTTACAAGATTTTACTGTTACGAATTAAATGGAGTTTTCATTTTAACAGCACTAAGCCTTTTGATAATATTATAACATTTTAAACTGACTGAATTCAAACATTTTCATGTTTAGAGAATCCCTAGAAATATTTAATAATAATTTTTGTAGTATACACCATAAACAAAGTATTATATGTGATAAAAATTATAGGTCAGAAAATACTATATTTACCTACTAAGTTTTGTAAATGCTACCTTGTTATCTGTATAACTGCTTAAGACGGGAAAGGCAGAAATATTTACAATCTAATGTTTGAACCATTTTTCGCATTATGATTCTGTAAAGAAACACATGTGACAACACACACGCAAGATCATGTGATCACTTTCGGAATCAGTATGGTGGTACCAGTCAAATATGTGTAATGAGCGTGCGTTGACAAAACAAAAGATGAGATGTGGAGAAAGCCAAAATTAATCTGATAACATTAATATAATTAAAAAAAACTAATAACATATAGGTATCTCTTCAAAATTTCATTTACATTGAGTATTCATAACAAAGCCTTTGTTGAGATCAAAATTAGCTAAAAGAAAAATAAATTCATTTATTAATACTCGTACCTAGGATTAAGCGACTACATATTTATACCCAGTATTTTCTAATACGTAACCATAGAATCAAAGTTACATAAATTTACTTAGAGATACCATATCGAGCTTAATCAGTCAACCACTGATATCAACCATTCTCTAAGCCCAAACCTTTGTATCCGAGTCATTTTCCGGCAAAATACGACAAAACTCATAAAATACGAAAAGAAACATAAAAAAGAAAAATCAAAGCATTTCTTGGTATCAGATATGTAAGGTTGTAGTAAAGTTATATAATACAAGTGTATATGCGTAATTATTTACCACACGTAGGTATAGACGATCTCCGCCCAATCACGGCACAGGGCGGGCGGCTAGGGCGGGGGTGCATGCAATGACACGTCGATAGGCGCGCGCATACCCGCTCATTTACATGCAAATGACATTCTTGACGACACTTAGAACACTGAGCTGTCCGAATATGCTAGGCAAGAGCTCTACGGTTAACATTCTATTACTATGTCTACATCGTAGGGCATCTAAAAAAAAAAATCTGTTGATACAACAATGAAAGAACAATGATAAACACTAAAAGAATAATGCAGTTGTTCTATATCCTTATCTGTATTATAAAACTGGTAAATAAATAGGTATACTACTTGCAAGAAATAGGCAGCAAGCAGATGTTTTCTGTACTGCGTGTGTACTGAATTTTAAACTTAAATAGTTTAAAAATTAGGAGCTTTGGAGAATTAACGCGCTCAGGTGAGCGCGTTAATTCTCCAAAGCTAGTACCACGGGCCAATGTAATCTGATAGGACAGTTAATTCCCGTAAACATAATCATATTTTCTCATGTTACATCGTTCAATATGTCCAATGATTTATTTACTTCTCTTAGCTTAACTATTTTGTTCAAAATCCGATAATAATTTACAACATTGATCAGATGGAAGATAAAAAACATGAAGGTATGCTATTCATGTGTACATATATTAATCCTAATCTGATATTGATTGTCTGTTTCAAATATGATATTATTCCAATGAGATAGACACTATGTCTGAGCGAATGTGACTCACTATTTGCGTCACCATGTTCACAAGTTTATTAATATTTATTTTAGCAAATGTACATATCTCAGACTCTTTTTATGTATTGCTGATTTGAATAAAAAGCTCGGGAGCTTTTGTATAACCAGACACACGTTGGTCTTGGTTTAAGTGAACCTGTATGATGTGGCGTTAGGCTACCTATTTACTAAGTTTTTACTGTATAGGGTACACAGGTTACAAAAACTTTACGAACGTTAGAGTGACCCCGGTTTTCCGTGGGAGAGCCACGCTTCGGCATGAATGGGCCAACTCGACCGGAGTGATACCACGGTCTCACAGAAAACCGGTGTGAAGTAGCGCTTGCGCTGTTTTTCACCGAGTGAGTGAGAATACCGGAGGCCCATACCCCAACCTCTCCCCCATTTCCTCTCCCCATCCCCCAAAGATCGGCAACGCACTTGTAACGCTTTTGGTGTTGCGGGTGTCCAAGGGCGGCGGTAATCGCTTACCATCGGGTCATGCGTCTGCTCGTTTGCCCCTACTCAATAAAAAAAAAAAACAAACATTCTACTACTTTTAGAAATTATTGCTCCAAGACCAGTTCAAGGTAAGAAAGAGCGTTTGGTTCCTGTTATATATAAAGCTGTTATCTAGCAAAAGTAAATTAATTAGCAAAACATTGGTGAATGAACTAAAATGTATCTACTACGGTCAATGCATCTACAAATCGTTTAGTATTTTTCCTATTTTAATAGAAACCTGGTTATATAATAAAAGTACTAGTCAGCTGTTGATGGATTATGCTACTCACTTATGCAGATTATGTCTAAGCAATTACTCGTCATTCAGTTGACAACAATAAAATTATATCCCTGGGAATTTCTTGGTACGATTATGTACCAGACAAAGAATTGTGGATTGCACGTTCAGGATACGTCAGTTAAAATGTTATGACATGTACTGTTCCTCTCATAATATTTTAATCTCAATTTTTGTAAAACAATTAGTTTCTCTGAAGGGGAATGTTATCGACTTGAAAACAGATACCTCTGTACCTAATTTCTTCTTGCATATCTTCCCAGAGTGAGCTTTAGCTTTTAATCGTAGTCTGACTTGTAATATTGATATTATTTACAGAAATTCTTCCTTTACATATATTTTTCCCGTTAGATTTTTTTTTTTTTTTTTTTTTATTTAATAGGTGGCAAACGAGCAGGCGTATCGCCTGATGGTAAGCGATTACCGCCGCCCATGGACACCCGCAGCACCAGAGGCGTCACAAGTGCGTTGCCGACCTTTGGGGGATGGGGAGGGGGAATGAGGGAGGGGTTGGGGTATGGGCTTCCGGTATCCTCACTCACTCGGTGAAACACAGCGCAAGCGCTATTTCACACCGGTTTTCTGTGAGGCCGTGGTATCACTCCGGTCGAGCCGGCCCATTCATGCCGAAGCACGGCTCTCCCACGGTTAAATTAGAAGTTAGAGTTAGAAAAGGTATAACGTTAAAGTTATATTGCCTAATCTGGCTCAATTAATCTACTCACATTTAAATACCTTATTGCAAAACGTTGCAAAAATTCAGGGAGCAAACCATCCAAAATAATATTTTTTTATGATTTCAATAAATCCAAATCTAATGATAGTCATATATAAGAAGATTAAGACCTTATATTCTTAATATTGCCTCGAACATATTATTTATTTAGTGGTTATACTGGCCATCGCGAAAATGATCACAAATGACACCAAATTTGATTATTTTCATAAAGTGTATTGCATATTTATAGCTGATTAATACATCAGATTGTTAAAATATGCAAAAAGCGATAACAATAAAAGACCAGGACAGACAGACAGGACTAGAGTCTATAAAGTAAGCGAATTAGAAACGTACAATAATAGGTATAAAATGAAATATGTTTTTAAAAGCTCTAAATATCTAATAAAAGTAGACTAAATGTTTTATTAAATTACTCACAACAAATATATAATATACCTACATATAGTTTTAATTCATATGGAAATCACTATATCAGTTAAAAGATTTAGAAACTAGAAGTCTAAAATCGACATACCTAATCCGTTTTGTAACAATCGTCAAACTTACGGCTCGACACTACGATTAGCAAGCCAACTAAATAACAAAGTAATTCAGTATAATAATCTACACAACAGTACCTGGGATACAATTATGTACGCCGGTATTCCGTGTACTAAGAACATTGGTCATAAAATTTACATGATTACCGACGAAGGAACCCACTCGCATATATTTTAAGTATTAAAATGCTCACCTATTCCCGAGAAGACCGTGAATTTACTAAGAAAATTCTACTCAGTGTCACAATGATATCTGATATCTCTGCATTACTACTATTCACATTATATACTACAACAATTCCTACTACCCCACACTGCTTTGTCCCGATATGCTTTGCCAAAGCAAAACGTATCCTGTTCCCTATAACATTAAGAGCATTATACCGTGGAGACTTTCACCACCTCTCACTTCCTCTTCCATTCAATTTACGTCGGTACACAAGTTATGCGTTTTTTATTGCAGCTTACTATAAAAGTGTCGTGTCGATTATGAAGTATTAATTCATACAATACAACAGAAGTACATCTTTATGTGCTATCAATTGTCGTCCGTATAATAAAAAAGCTATAGATTTACAAAGCGCGTATACTTCCTACAGTTTTATAAATTAGGTTATGATAGAGGTCCTTGGATATCTTAGCGGGGGTTACACAAAGGATAATGTTTCGCCAGTGGGGCTGGCACTGTTTATAAGAGGTCTTAGGTTTGGATAACCTTAATTGACGAGCTCCCTATACGACTTTCTGTCCTTTTTCTTTATTTTCTAAAATACAACTCCCACGTTAAGAATATATCCTGTGTCGCGGTATACTTCACAAATATAACGAATACAACGAACACTCAGAACAACAATTTTTTGGATCACACAAACATATGGGTTTGAACCCACAACACTCAACGCAGTAGAAAGCGACGTGGTGACCGTTTAAACCACTAGGCGAACTATGCAGTCCGTCCGTCTACTTATTCAGAGTTCAGAAGAGAAGTGAGAGAAGAGTTCAGTGATTCTCTTCAGTTTTAATTCAGTTTTTGGGTAGCGGTACACTACAAAGAACAGACAAGGTACCTAGTGTCTTAATAAACGGTAACTATACTAGATGAAACCTCCTTTCCATACGGTCGAAGCAACTGTTCATTAGCATTATTTTTATGTGTTTTCCAGTTTAGCCTAACATCAAAAGAACATAGACCATTCTTATATAGGAGTAGGGGAAGTATTGCCCAGAATCAACATATATCCATCCATCTTATGACTTCCTATAGACCGCGACGACCATCCCCGCGTCTATGCGTGCCTCTATAGGTTTCATAGCGGTGATGCCTAAATTGACCGACTCATTGAGCACATCCAGATGGCTACAGACTTCGTGCAGCAGCAGATCCCCTCCGCAGAGTTCATCGTACTTGGCGATTTTAACGCCAACTACGCCAACTGGCTCAGTTCCAGTATAACCGATCATGCGGGGAGATCTGTTCACAACTTCGCCCTGGAATACAGCTTGACAACTGGTTACCACGCCCACGCAAGTCCCAGATACGGAGTGCCAGAATCCTTCACTGTTGAACCTTCTGCTGAATTATCATCCGGACAGTTACCGCGTATCCGTTAACGCCACTCCTTTTGTCTCAAAGAAGTGCACTCCAGAGTTGGCATCGGTCTTAACGCGTCTTTTTCGGCTTTCCTATTTTTCTGCCGTAGTCTCGACATCATCAGGCAGCATTGGTTGAACCGACCCCTAAAAAAGGCGATCGCTCAAATACGTCTAACTACAGGATGATAGCCTTTTTCTTTAACTTCCCTCTTCTTGAATGACATTTATATGCGAATGGATCACTAGCTTTTTAGCAGATAGAATTATAAAGGTCGTAGTTGGCGGTGAATGCTCAAACTCCATACCTGTGAATACTGGTATACCGCAAAGCTGTGTGCCATCGCCTACTCTGTTCCCTCTCCATATCAATGACATGTTGCAAATTAGCGGCATTCATTGTTATGCGGATGGCAGTACGGGCAATGCACTCTACACCGGCCACGCTAAAATTTGTCGGGAAAACGTCATTGAGAGTCGAAACAAACTTGTGTCTGAAATTGAGACCTCTTTAGATAAGGTCTCAGATTGGGGTGGACTAAATATAGTCTATTTTAACACCACAAAGACCCAAACTTGCTGGTTCACCGCTAAAAACTCTTTGGCGCTGCTTAGAGAGATGGCTTCGCTATGCATCTTCTACCGCATGCTCCAAGGAATGTTTGGACTGTTTCCTGCCACTTCTTTCTGCCGTCGTCCTACGCCACAGGAGTTTCATCCACATCATTTAGATGGCTGGCAATTCACAACTGTGCGGTTTTCTAGAAACTTTCTGCCTCGCAACCACGCCTGCGGTATTGCCGGACCAATACGACCTTAAAACCTTCAAGAAAAGAGCGTACTCCTTCTTAAAAGATCGGCAACGCCTTTGTGACGCCTGTGGTGTTGCGGGTGTCCATAGGAAGCGGTAATCGCTTACCATCAGGCGATACCTACGTCTGCTCGATTGCCTCATATTCAATAACAAAAAATACTGAAATCGTAAAACCTTCAGTCATACAATGTATCGTCATCATCGTCTTCGATAATAATTGTATTTGGAAACAGAGCAGGGTACGTAATAACGCCTTAGTGCCTACCCTAAAAACCAAACTAAGCACATAAGGTATTCGCAACCAATCATTCTGCGTCTCATAAAACATGAGCAGCAATAGATTCTTATACACTCTTTTCTACGATTTTCCTGATGTATCAATCTGTAGCAGTGGTAGAGTTTTGATGATATACATCTACTCCTTCTGTGTGCGTATGAATTAAACATTATTGGATGACATAGTAATTGCCGACAGATCGTTATGATCTCTATTTACTATTTAATAAAGAATAATGTTCACTGTCATCACTCGGTGCGAGTTTTATTTGGTATCTGCCTACAGCAAAAAGGGTTAATTCTTCAGCGGTCAATATAAAAAAACGGTAACATTATTCTGATAATGTTTTCCAAATTGGCTCTATTTCGGTTTAGTCTCTTTTCGTCGTCGACATAATCTGCTCGGTTATTGGCAACATTTAGTCGCTCTCTCGCTATCTTTTTAAAATCGTATGTATGGGGACTGCCAATAACATAAAAACATAAAATATTTTTAAAAATAATCGTAAGATCCATTTTTTCTAATATTTATTTTAATATAATTAAAACAAGTAATGATTTGGTAGTACTCCCATGTCTGGGCAGTTCTGGCCACCCAGAACCGGTCAATGTCCTTTTATACTCGTAGTATCACACCTTTACGTTTTAACCTCCAACCTTTATTAATCTTAATAAAGACAGGGAACTTTATTTATTATTAAATGCTATTGTACCTAATTATAAATAAAGAAATAGACTTTTGTAATAAAGATGGTACCTATTGCAGTTTGCTAAGATTTGAAATAATCAAACCTATAATAACTTTTAAACTATCACGTTCCACAATATATAATTATGTTTACAAGAGTTAACGCACTCACGGTAGGTATTAAGTACCTACATTTCAACAAGGCTGACGTTTCAATCAGGTTCGTCTAGCCGTGGTCACAGACTGATGGAGTCATGCAGCCTCACTTAATAACTATCGTAACGTTTACGATTAATTCGCGTAACTATAAACACATATTATATAGGTAACACTTTTATATACCTATGACATTTGATGAGTGTTAATATTACCCTGTTTGTTTGGACGCGCTAAGGAATGTCGTAAAATATTCTACACAACGCCATCTAACTAAGCATCTAGTAGATTTACTGTAAAAGTTAAATTGACTAATGGAATACTTAAATATGAATATTTTTGTGAGTTCATACTTTTCGTACATGAAATACACCAAAACTCCACTCCACATAAATATAAGGTCTGATCGAGGAATCGAAGCCAAGAGCTCAGCACAACACAGTTTCATACGTTACTATTGCACCTCTGAGACAGCCAAATAAGTTAAACAAATTTAAGTAATTAAACTTGTAGTATGTAAATCTTTAAGTATAAAGTAGCACCTACTTATATATAAAGTATAAAGGAAATCCGAGATGTGACCAGTTCTGAGCGTGCCGCGATCCATTACGACGGTCGCAGTGTCGGCACCGAGGCAGCAGGGGGATGCTTCCATTAGCTAATTAGTTGACGATCGACCCTTCTTGCTAGCTAGCTACACAGATTGAAGCCTCTTCGTTGACTAATTGGCTTTTATAATGAACCAAAACGTTCAAAATATTACCTCACGAAGTCAAACTATTACTGTTTTTATCTAGAGGTTTGTGTGAAGTGAAGTGCTTTTAAATTACACGTTGACTCTGGACATTTGTTTAGTAGCTTAGTCCTTAAACTATTTGTAAGTATATACATGTACATAATTGAAAAACGTTTCTTGTTATGGACATACTATTTTAAATCGCAACGCATTTTTGAGATAACCTTTACTTAAAGAAAATATTATTTTCCTCTGAAACTGATAAAATAATCACATTGATTACCAATGTGCTGGTTTTATAAACATTATTTTCATTACATTTCATTAAAATGAAATTGAATATTTGTAGTCCGCCACACTGTCTAGAAAACATCTAAACATAAATATATTTATTAAACAAACTTATTCGTACCCACTGAATCATTCCACAACACACTCACTTCCTATAACTTATAATAAATAATCAATAAACCCGAAGTCGTAAAATCACACCTTTTCACAATACGAAAGTATTTAACTGCAACCACAATACATTAAATTAAAAAGTTAAACAACCCCTCGGAACATCACGGCTATCTTTTAATGAGGTAATGGCGATCCGACGAGAGGGGCGAGTGACGCGTGCCGCACACGCGACCACCCCACGTCTCTAATAATTTCATTATAATAATAAAACGGAGTCAAACGTGTAAACGTGGGCACGTGATAATTGTAGCCCTCTGACCATCGTGACAGCTTGCCCTTTCGACTTTGTGGCCTGCGGTAAATGTGGTGGAACACTAAAAGACTAAACCTGTGAAATTGTATTGAGCAAAGTTTATTGTCCTCTACTATAACGTTTTCAATGCTAAAATGTCCTTGATATATCTAAACACATTTAAAATATAAAAACGAACACACATCTAGATAGTCACACGCTAACATTCAATTTAAAAGAACATTGGTAAGTTGAGTACGAGTACCAGCACGATACGGCCGATAATCATGACAGTTAATTTATAAAATGATGAGTTACAAGCATTGCCGAACTGCTCAGCGGGCACAATAAACATTATGGGCACATTCATTAATAGCTGACCGCTGACAAACGGTGCCTTCCCCCTGCGCCCGCACTTTACCCCATTATCCTCATAAACCCCTGTCTACCCTCCCGTATGCCTCCTTCCATCTCCCCGTCTCCCTATTCGGCCAGGTGTAAAACTGCCCGGTCACGGAAAGACAGACATGCGATGCGGCTAATATGTTTTTATTATTAAAGCTATACATATTGCTCATCCCCCCGGCCCTCGCGAGGGGATGAGCCATGAATATTTATACGGTGATTTGTTAATAGCACCACTGTACTTGGTGTCTGACTTACACAAAAAAGTGTAGAGTAAAGATTGTTCCTCGTCCAACACGCGACACTGTTTTATAACAGCTACCTCGCAAAACACAATGATTTCTAGCGATAAAACGAACCAAAAGATTTTTAATTGTTTAGCACATATATATATAACTCATAATATGTTTGGTTCTATAATGTGCAGGCGCTTTAAACCCCAAAGAAGAAATACAGGTAGCAAACTCAACCCTAGCAGCAACGGTTTCTCATAGAACCTCATCTTTTAATGTCCCTTATCGGATTTGTATTTGGTACTCTTGTTCAATTATGATTAAATTTAAAGCAGCAAGTACTTAATCAATGACGTGTACCTAAATCAGTTTTAGTTACACATAAATCTGCTTGCACAATTACAAACCCTTCACACGTCGCACTGTGTGATTCAACGCTTTCTCGACGAATTCACTTTGGTAATAACTTGACAGTTAACCGGTGTGAGTAATGCTAATGCAGGAAAACATATAACGAGTAATGTCAACCTGTGTGCCAACTTAACGTGCAGAGGTATCTTCGCGGTGGTATCTATGTGACTACTCCCGCTTGCTGGTTCACCGCAAAATCTGATTTCTGATTGTATGAAAGATAGTGAGTGCGTAGCCACGTAGTCAGGTAAATAACTTGTGCAACTGTAAATCATTTTGTTCGGTGCTGCGTAACCGTGGGAAACGAAATTTTCATTTACTCTCCCGACAAATGCCTACAGTTGTTAAATTCGATTGTTGTTACTTAAGTAACATAATTTTACGCGGAAGGATATGAAAGTTACAGGAAATACTTTGGTGCCTAAGAAACCTTGGGAAGTATTTCATATTTGTATTGAAGTAAGGTCACCTTATTGGGTTAGTGATAGCAATATTTTATATTTGTAAGAGTAGTTAACATAGTTATGATGAGTTTACGTGAGTAGAAACTGCGAAACATTGTCGGCACGCGTGCACTCGCTCGGTAACACACGCTTTGGGATCGACCTGACAGCTTTAAAACATAAATTCCATTTATAATTTCCTTGTTCATGTTATGACCACCAATGTCTGCAATTATTTTATTTTTAATTATTAAAATACCTATAGAACCTATGGAAAATTAAAGTCCACGGGTTAAAATACTCGTAGTATATACTCTGCTCGCTTCAAAGACGCATGGGACTAATAAAAATTATGACATAGCTAGTATAAATAGAAATTGTATTGTAATTATCTGATTTTAACTAAAGGGAACTAAATTTAGACTATTATAAAATATTTATTATATTTGATAATTTTGTTCTTAACTGGGGTTTATTAGTGGTATTACGATTTTATGAATAAAAATTCAAAAGCGTTGCTGAGAATTAATCGTATAAATAAATATACCGTAGCAGCTATAATTCAATCAAATGGTTTTAGCTTATCAATTTCTCCTTCAACAACTATCGACCACAAACTTTTCCTAATCATAAAAATAACATTAAATACATAGTTCTGACAGAGTTTGAGAGAACTCTACAAACAACTTGTTTAGATTGTTATCGACCCTAATAGTGCCTGCCCACGCGGTCCGCGGAAATGAATATCTTTAACATTTACAACAAACAAAACACATTGACATACATTGCCCATATACTACCTCTACCTATTGGTATATTATCTATATAAATTTCTCCAACAAGGTTTCAGGCCGCAATACGTGTAAATTTATATACAATGTTATTCGATCTACTGTTGTCTATATTACCTGAGAAGGCAAAATAACATTCACTCCAATTACAATTTAACATTTAGTAGATATCGATTGTAAGAATCGGTTTTAGCAAAATTGCCTTGTTATTGAGTATGCTAAATATGTACGAATAGGTTACGCGGGTTCTAATTGGATAGAAGAATGTTGCACATGGGTAACTGTGACAGGAAAAGTTAGTTTAAGATTATAAAAATAGATAGAAGTACATACACACATTGATATAATTGTGCATCATGTTGTTAAATTATATTTTGCATTAATTTCGTTAACATTTTTTATGTAACTGTATCTATTTGCTTTGCCGAGCCTCAGCCTTTCAGTTGATTAATCTGTACTAATTTTATAAAGCTGAAGAGTTTGTTTGTTTGAACGTGCTAATCTTGCTTCGGAACCGCTTGTCCGATTTGAAAAATTATTTCAGTGTTGGATAGTCCTAGTCTTACATTGCTCGTAGCGTCATAATTTTCCCCCGTTTTCGAAACATTATTCATTGGTGCTCCACTCCTATTAGTAGTAGCGTGATGATATATGGCAAATAGCCTTTCTCGATAAATGGACTATCCAACACCGAAATATTTTTTTGAATCGGACCAGCGGGTCCTGAGATTAGCGCGTTCAAACAAACAAACAAACTCTTCAGCTTTATTATTAGTATAGATAATGACGGATTAAAAAAAAACAGAGTTTAATCACCCCGGCTCATCTCATAGGTGTTGTATAAGGAAGCTAAGGGCAAACTAAAAGGGTAACATTTGACTTTATCAACCGGTCTGGCCAGTGTGGTGTAGTCGGCCCAAAACCTTCTTGATACGTATAGAGACCTTTGTCCAGCAGTGGACTACTAAGGGCTGTACTACTGTTGATGGTGAATCTATGTCAAGAATAGAATAAACATTTTTAGTACCATCAGGTAAGAAAAGAGATTAGTGAAAGTGTTCAGTCTGTATAAAATATATGCAATAAATGAGATCCTTCCTTTTCTCTATTCCCTCTGAAAACTACGATTAAATTATTTACAAATAGTTACTCTCCATTTTATTATTGTCATAATAAAATAGTGAGAAATACAAATCAAGAAATGGCAACAATGAAAACAGGTGAAGTACTCTATCCTACTAATATTATAAACGCGAAAGTTTGTGAGTATGTAAATGAGTATGTTTGTTGCTCTTTCACGCAAAAACAACTGAATGGATTTTCATGAAACTTTACAATAATATAGCTTGTACATCAGAATAAAACAAAGGCTATAATTTATAAAGATGCTAGCTTCACCTCGCAGCGTTGCCCGCGGTTATTGTCGTACCGCGGGTAGCACCGCGGGGTTCAGCTAGTTTTCTATAAAGTCACAAAAAAGTATTTTTGTATAAAATCAACACACCCCATGAGGTCGGTAGGTGTACAGTGAATACCCCACGCACCCCCGACATTTAGCTAAAATTATGGGAAATGTAAACACTACTCAAATTACATTTTTTATTCTGCTATTAAACGGCACGGTGAGACCGGCCCGTGTACACACAAATTACCTGAGTAACCTCCCCTGTATAATTTTTGGTAAATATTTTTCAGGTAGAACATCATCTTCATATTCTAAATATGAGTAGATGGGGAAAAAAGTAACACAAAAAGAAGATAAAATCAATGATGGGAGCGAATTGTAGCCTGTTAAAGATTGCCTGCCAGTTCTACTTACTTACCTATATTTACATCCATTTTGAGATTCCATCATAAGCCTATCAGTGGACTCTGATAGGCTTATGATGATAATTGATTGTATTTTGTGCCAAAACTTGAACTCAATCATTGCAAATCTTTTCGAGTTTATGAAGAGTAAACAAACCCAATTAACATTTTATAAACATAGTGTATTTATAATTTAGATAGTTTGATACTGCAGATCAGTAATCTTAACCAAGAAATTATATCTTATCAAATAAATTATAATTATCTATGTGATCAACTTGGAGAGTTACTTACGTTTTAGAATACCTAAGTAGTGATGTTAACAAATTTAAATGCATTTCAAATATCAAAATGTATTTAGTTTTGAAAATAAAGAATAATAATTAAATATGAGTAAGAAATTATTTTCTGCATAAATCTCACTCTTAATCAGGCTTAATTTGGCTGTCTGTTTCATTTTATTTTCTAGGGTATAATAGCATGGCTTTCAACGAAGTTATGGCTATTTTTTCTCATTTTTAAGTGTATTTGTTTAGTTTCAAAACATTATCATATTTATATAACATACAATTACTATGTATTAGATCTAAAGAGGCAATAAAAATGTAAAACGTAATACAAAACGATAAAGAAGTGTCAGCAATTCCTAACTGTTAAAATAAAGAATTTATAGAAAAAAAAGCTTGTCAATTTATAGTATTTAACATACGAGTACTTGCACTAGCATTTTAAAATTGGGAGGCTGAGAAAAAAAAAAGAATAATGTCGGAAGTAATTGTATCTCTCGTATTGAGAGTTTGCACTAACCACAATGCTGACATTCACCTGCACCTTGACCTAATAAGAAGAAGACAGAAAGGAATTTTGGGCTTAGAGAGGTTCTAATATTTTTGTTGTTAAAAAAAGGGATAGACGAATATCGATAGTTGCAAAAATTGTCTTAACTTTAAGATATAAATATCTTTTAATGAATAACTTTTGTTCAGGTTGGTTTTACTTTACACATAAAAAACACCATATTAAAATAAAATCAATCTAAACCATATTCTAAAAATACGATTAGGGTAGTGTGCAAGTTAATAATATTATTGCGTAGAGACAAATCAACACAAATCGGCTTACATTGAGTTTTTTGTTTTAAATCTAACTATTAGATATATTAGGGTAATATTTAAAACATATCGATAACATAATCGATAAAGACATCACATCACTAACTGTCAAATAAAGCAGGGTATTGGGTGACAGTAACCGAATGAATATAAGGGTCTGCAATCTTATCAGTTTGACATGTTAAGTATAAAGTTATACAATCTGGAATATTTTTCTGCTGTATCAGTTACCTCGCATTACTTTCTTGGTGACCCTAAATATTTGTATGCACGAATATCACAAATGATCATTGAGCTATGTGTTCCAATATGATAACGCTCAGAAGCTTTGTCTGTTAGAAGTCACGAAGCTTTTGAAACATTTCTCATATATTATTAATTATTTTTATAACAGGAGAATTGAAGAAGGTATATATTTAGACTGTATGTCATTTTGCGACGAAGCTGACAAGAAGTTATGGATATATTTATGTGAATGTTTTTAATATGATCTAAATTAATATCTAAAGCTAAAGAGTTTGTTTGAACGTGCTAATCTCAGGAACCACTAGTCCGATTTGAAAAATTATTTCAGTGTTGAATAGACCATTTATCGGGAAAGGCTATAGGTTATATATCATCACACTAATACTAATACTAATAGAGCGGAGCACCAATGAAGAATGTTTTAAAAACGGGGAAAATTTTTCACGCTACGGGCAATAGAAGACTCCAACGAGGTTGCGTGGGTCAGCTATTATTTTATATTATCATTACGTGTTTCTTAATAGACACCCAGATATTACTGTGTATTATGCTACAGAATAGTTATGTATTTAGGTATAGCATTCTTGACTTGGTTTTTGGATCTTGACTGAAGTTTACTGCGACTTTGAATTTACGAAGAGGAAACCTTGAATACCTACAGGGATATCATTAAATATTTCACAAACTAGGTTTTACTTAAAAACCATTAAAAATTCCGACAGAGAAGTATTGCTTCATATATTAAAATGTATTCAGTGAGGTCGGCCCCGCGCAGTGGGCGGCGTTCGCTTATCGATCCGCCTAACACCGCCCGCCCAGTCCGCCCAGCCGATAAATACTCCCAGCTCCGTGCCAATGTGAACCCACTGCCTATAAAATGTTATTACTATTAGTTATTGTCGTCATAAGTTTTAGGGGTACCTACTGGGATGGTAAAAATTGTTACTTTGTATGTTGCTACTAAAAGCGATGACCACTGACAAAATTTTATGTTGAGCTTTTCCACTGACATGTATTATGCTTGTATGAAGTACATAAATATATGTCTATGTATACACGAAGTGAAGTAAAGAACTAGTGTTTTTTAAACCAAGCCTCCCAATGACTTCTTTTACCATCCCGTAAAATGAAACTTGAATGGTTTATGCGTAGGCATTACTGTCAGCAAGTACTTTTAGAAAGGTAAACATTTATAAAACTTATAACAATTAGCATAAGAGAGTTTACAATATTGAATAAATGTATGATAATTGATAATCGTCACACTGAATTTTAAGCCGACTACGTACCCATGGGTATGTTATGTACAGTACATTCGCGTTTACAGTTACTAACAACCCAATGTTTGCAATGTGAACTTTATGACTTTGCGTTAAGATAGCTATGTGTTTTATTTGACTGTTTTATAAAGAATTGTGTGTGTATTGAAGAATGAAGTGCGACCGCGTGGGTGTCAGTTGAATTATGGAAATAGAGCGCCGACAAGAGACTTTGTTCAAACAATGCTATAACGGTATGAGATGGCAATTTTAATTCTTTTCATATGATGATACATTATTGAAAAGGTCACGTACATCGAGGGGTTGTAAAGGCGATTTTGATCAAACATTGGTACTGGTGCAACTATCAATATAAATTCGTGAGTTACTATAGATACGTTGTGGCGATGTTTGCTGTTTATATCTTAGTCAAGTGGACAAAATTATGATATGATACATGAGCTCCTGGTAGGCATCATGTCTATTTGCAAAGATTAGGTACATACGAGTATTCTGTTAACTTTTAAAGTCACTGCTTTATAAAGGCTTGTACTAAAAATCATATTGAGAAAGGACCACTATCTAGAAAAACGAATGCTACCAAAGTATATCGGTAGATGGCGCTGTTAACAATAAACATCTGTCTTACGAATTTTTTCAAACAGGACACGTGACCTGACGCGAGTTTATGGTCACGTGACCTGACGCCCTGACGCGAGTTTATACATTTTTACACATTCGAAAAAAGTACACAGCGCCGCTAAAGAAGTTTTCACTTCAAAAAGCTAGCATCCATCTATCTATCTATTGTATCACGTTATTACTCACGATGAACTCTAAAACAATGGTATCGATTATCAAGTTTTTATATATAAAACGTATGGTTTTTTGGCGTGCCTAAGAAAGGATAGTTAACATCACCCTTAGATCAATAGGAAACGAGCGTGCTCATAAAGAGAATTGTCACGATGAACTGTGGAACTATTAACCCGGTTTACGCGTTTACGATATGATAGTTAACATCATGCTTCAATCGATAGGAACCTGCTTTAGCAGCCTTAAATTCTACTATATCCCTAGATCTAAATTATCAAACTGCATTGAATTAAATATAAAAAAATCTCATTGAATTTCTTAAAATTCTTTTCGACCAACGAACCTAAATATTCTGTACCTAGTAATAAAAAGCTTTAAATGAATTAAAAAAACTATTTCATGTTAATATAAATTGTACCTGTTAGCATGCGATTTGTAATAAGCTTTCCCTTAAAAGCTAATTAGCACACAGTCCGCAGAGACGGTGGTATGGTATCAGTGACCTCTTTTCGTCTCAACAATTTCCTGATGTTCATAAAACACTGCGTTATATCTAACCAATCCAATTTCATTTTGAAGCTGGTACTCAAGTATATAAAGTTAAGCCGGTTTAATAGACTTTAATAATTACTTTCTTTGCCTAATTGTAATAAAATTGTAAATCTAAATTTGTTTGAAAAATAAGTACCTAGTTAAATATTGTAAAATCATAAAAATGTTTTGTATAACTCACAACAATTTTTTTGGCAAATTTAAATGGTATTAAATGTAAACTAAGATAAACCTATCAAGAAACATTTTTTTGTGATCTATGAAAGTTGAAGAGTATGAATTTTTTATCATTTTGAAAAGTCTATAAAATATAACTGACACTGACTTACGTTTCATTATACGCGACGGTATAAACCTATATAATTATGATACACCGACTATACCAGTTTAAAAACATTTTTTAAAACTAGAATACAATTTAAAACTTAATGTTGTAAAACTGTTTTTACGACTTCTAATTATTTTTACAATTCTAAAGTTCGGTTTATTACCAAAACTAGTTATTGATTCGGTTACTCACATAAACGGACACAATATACAAACATTATTTCACAACTAGTTTTTTTAAATACTTATTCCTTATTTATAACATAAGAAGATTTATCTTACTTTGTAATTTCTTTCTTCTAATGAGGAAGGTTATACTCGTAAACTTAAAAATTAATCGCCGAAATGTTTGTACGCGCATAACTTCGGATTGACTGCACGAAATTGGATAATTCTTTTTAATGTTTTCATTATTGTTAGGACAAGGTTTGTATAGGAGAAAAATGAAAAGTTTTTTTTTTGCACGTGTCTGTACTTGAGGAAAGCTAAGCCTGCAATAAAAAAATCTTATTGTTAGGTTAAAACCATTAAAATCTAAGGCTTTAGGTAAATATAAATAACCATAGGTATATATTCATTTTCTAACAAATAATTATTATAAAAATATTTTGGGACATATTACACAATGTCATCTAGACCTAAGACCTGCTTCGTTTGTTAATAACGGTATAAGAATACAGTGTGTCACCATCTCTAATCATTTCATCGGTGTCGTAAGAGGCAACAAAGAGAGTAAATTAAGCAGCTTTGTTTAGTTTACTCAGTTAACTTCAGTACAATAAGAAGGAAAACTGAAAACGAACCCTAGTAGTATATGAATAAAAGTGTTCGTCGATTGGTTGAAATTAGACGATAATTCTCTTTACTTTAACTGCGCCCAATTGAATATCTTTCCAACATGGTTTGCGTAACAAGGGGTACAAAGTCTTTGCTTCGCGTTTTACGCTGTATAGTATTTTCTATTTACTTACCCGTATTGTATAAAGTACAACATATATTTAACAATGAAAATGCTCTTCCTCTTTGAATTTGAGTTGTTATCAGTTTTTATAGACTATTATGTAATCATTTGTGAAGTAGGTAGTCTATGCAGGTGAAAATAAAATTGCTTCCGTAATTGGCTTCTGAACACGCAGCGTCTGTCTGGCGACCCAAACAACCAGCGAATATAGGAAAATGAATAAGTAGATATTAAGAAATATTTTCCGACTTCTGCATAATGTGTATTTAGCTAATTGTTAGTAAAAGTTGTTTTAATGTGTGTAGCTCATTGGCGAAGAAGTTATATTGTCATCTTTGAGCAATTGTGAGACGTTCGCTTTGATGCCCATTAAATTATTAATCACACTGTTTTCATTAATTGGACGAAATAGTTTGTGAAAAAAAAATCTTTAGACAGATACTGTTTATGTTAAATCTATTTAAGATACGTGTCGATAATGTAAAATAAATAAAGAATACTCGTATATTATAATAACGACAAAAAAGAAAAATTTGCCTATTAAGTAGTCAAACATGTTACAGATGGTAATGGCTACCGAGCGTGTAACGCGCACAGTAAAACCCAAATACAATGGCGATCAATTTTCTAACCTACGTCAGCAGTCGCCACCATTGGTCAGCTGAACAACGCACGTGGCAGGCATCGCGACGCAGCCATTCTATTTATGAATGCGTTCAATTGACTCTGCTACCACGTCATTTCTCAAAAACGACCAATCACAACGCAGATTTTTTCGGTTCTGGAGTTTCAAATGGCTGTAGATAATTACTTTCGGATCATCACACCTATTGCGGTTAGCGAACACACTTTCGCATCATTCGTCAAAGATAAAAAACGAGATAAGGTTGTTATGTATATTTTAATTGATGACTGTAAACATGCGAATCTTTTATCACGTTAATATTTTGCGATCGATATCTTGGGATGCGATATCGTTGTAGTTCAATATTTATTTGATATAGAATGCACCAATTAAAAATGTATTAGGTATATTTTAGTGTTAGGGAAATTTTGTACTTTGACAACTTTACATCTTTATATATACATTAAACTACTAACTTGTTTGCTCAACCCAAAATAACGACGTAACATCTAGGACACTTCTTATTTTTCGATGATCCCATAAGTTCCATCGTGTTTAGCTAATTCAAATTTATCAATTCCAAATATTAAAAAGAAAATTCTCAATTTCTATCACTACTCCAATAATTCTCTGCATTTATAATGTGCATGACCTTACAGCTATCAACTTTAAACCCTGTAAATAGATTGGTGGGCATTTGCCTCATTCAACTATCGAAATAAATAACAACAATATAATCTATTAGATTTGAGATACAATCTAGTGCAAGTGCGTGTTTCATCACTGGCCGGTGCAAATCCGCGGGAGGTTCTATCATTTCACAATTGCTGTCTGTTCAATATAAGCCGACTGATTTAGCTGGCTCCGTAAATGAGCTAAACCGAAGCGAATACGGTGCATAGTGAACCGCCCAACGCATAGATTAAAACTTTATAAACACAGATGTGAAATAGCAATTTAGCGATACGCATTGTATATTATTTGTAGATCAAAATAACATAATGTTTTTTTTCTTTTTAAACAAAGACATGTAACATTTTCTGGTATAAAGAAAGTTTTTAAGAAGCTTGATAAATCCGAGGATTTCATAGGATCATGCCTCAAGTCTCGTGTCCAGTAATTTGGCTTACCTGTCACGGATTTCTCTTATATTTTATCGAAAGTTACAGAGTTTTATCTACTACGATAAGTTGAACTTCGATTTTTCACGTCGAGCGTCTGGCATTTATTATAAAATAAATGTTTATTTGTAACGTAGGTACTAAGTTTAATGAAACCCTCTGTACGTGTACTACTCTATATGGCTGTTGCTCAAGCTCGTCTAGTCTCGGTGGAGGAGCCGCTGCGCAATCGTTCGATCCGCAAAGGTCATGGAAGGAATTTGCGCGGTCCGGCGCTCTTGCGACACCCTCTCTGTTCCAAAGAGTTTCCGATCATTACGCTGATAAAAACTATGTTTTTTTTTAGTTTTAAATTAAAACTTTACATACATGAAGAATATAAGCCTATATACTTCTGAAGACTGTGGCCGAAAGAAAACTTGAGACGATTTAATAAATAGGGCTTTGTATGCGGTATGTGAATTAATGTAGCTTTTAATTAGAACTCCTTTCTACAAGGTCTGTCAAAAAGTGGATAGTTATTGCCGTTATTACTTAGGCCAAGACCTACTGCTTCATTACTGGTCGCATTTCATCGATACTTTTCTCTAATCAATACTAACGTGCTTACCCGAATTGTGTCACGGTGTTTTTACTAGTTGATCATGTCCCTAAGAGGTTAGAGATTTGACAAGCAATTTAATTCACATAGAATTGATAACATGTAATTCTAACTTTTACGGCCGTACTTAGTATAGACAATCACAATTGCACATTTTATTATCCATCGTAAACATTTTACTATAATTTGAGTTATAGGTATCATCTAAAAGTACTAAAAGATAGCTTTCTAATTCTTAATGGTCAATACATTTCATAATACCAATTTGTTATTTCGGTATTTACAATCGATTAATTGTATACGAATAAATTACTGTTGCGACACAATCAAAAGAAATTTCAAAGCCAACCCAATCTCATCCACGAAATCGTACGTATGAAGTGATACAATATGAAAGGCAAGCTTGTCACCTGCAAAGCGTGCCCGCGTGGGCCAATACCATTGTATGCTAATATGCCTCGGCTCAGTATGCCCACCTAGCAAGAGAAATTGTTGAAAATTGTGTAAATTCATAACATTAATCGCAGATTAAATCTTCTTAAGTATGATTGACGAACTCAATCAGTTTTCGAGTTTAAGTATACCGTGACATCAAATATGGCACGCCACAAATCGAGCTAAACAGACTTTGATTTTAAATAGTCTTTTTCTAGTGTCACTTTTGTAGTGTACATCTATGTACGTATAAACAGGCAATCGTAAATTACGTTTAATTGGCCAAGTTTCCTTAACCAACATCTACTGTAACAAACTCTGATTAAGGGTTTTCTTTAATTATTAGTTTATTCTGATATCGTCTAACATGTTTTTAAACTTGTTAAATTACAACTTTATAAATGTAGGTTAACATTTTAACTATAAACATACAAGAAAGACAAAGAGAAATCTTCATTCAGGACACAAGTAAATATTAAAACATGTTTATCGCATTCAAAGCTACTGGGAATTCTTTGTAGTCTAATGGATTTGTACATTAAATCGCTTTCTAATGGTAAATCTACATTTGAATAGGATTTTCATAACACTAACATAATTGTAATCTGCAAATCACTAAAGTGCGCGCTTTTTGTTTTTTATTAGACATCTGAGCTGGAGTCGTTGCTGTGTAAGCAGGAGGGCACCTCACTCGCGCCCGCCCACATGGACCTTTTTGATGGCGGAACTTCTTCACGCGACGATGCTTTCCTCCGGCCCGCACTATGGGAGGACATCGCCTCCTCAATCAGGAACATCGACCCCGAGAACGCAAACATGCTTGCGCCCCTCGGCTCCACACACGTCAAACTCGAAGCTGATGAGGCACTTCTTGAAGAATGCGCTACACCGCTACTCAGTCCTCTCGAGATCAAGACGGAGAGGCTATGCATGCCGCCGACGTATGCACATCCGCAGCCACCGCCGCAAATGCAGCACCAGCCGGCAACTTCGTTTGCCAAGTACCCACCATCGAGGCTTGTGTACATGTCACCCTTAACCCCTCCAAGTTCGGAGCAGGGTAGTCCTGGGAACACCATGCAGGTAAATTATTCGAACATATCCCCAAACAGCTATGCGCTACCAGCGAAATCGATGGTACCATCTTCTGCTAAGCGAAATATAAATGTGTATCTTTCATCTTCTTCTCAAGAAAGTCTTAGTTAATTGTTATTACAAGACGTTGGTAACGGGTCTTTTAATAATATTATACATAACTGGCCAATATAGGAGACATTGAGGTTGTGTAGTGCAGCAAAAGTGTATGAACATTCGCAGGGTGGGCCGCGAAGGACGCCGCCGCCACCGTATCACCCACCACCGCTCCTCAGGGCGCCCCACGGGCCTCCACATCCACAGCAGCATCCACATCACCATCCGCAGGTAGCTCTCATATTTAAATACTTTATCTTAATTTCTTCCAAGTATGATTATACGTTCATTATATTCTCGTTGGAGCCCACAGTACGATCTCTGGTCTACGTGATGGCTAGAGGAACCCATTATCCTACAAAAATTACGTAAATAGCGTGAAAACAACATAAAATTATTATAGAGTGTAGTACAAGTTTAAACTTAGAAGAGTTATCTAAAATGTACTAGATACGTAATATAAAGAATACTGCATGGTTTTTGTTGCTTAACAGGGCTTATTAAAATTATTTTAATAGTTAAAATACCTTTTATTTCACGTCGTTTGTAACAGGAACAGAAGAACGAGATAAAACGTTCGTGCGGTTTAGATAATTTATCGCGAATAAGTTATGCTATACACCAAAAACTACGTGTACCTATGTGTAAAAATCACGAAAGTCTTAAAACAGTTAAAGATTGCTGGTAAAGATTCTTGTAACTCGATTCCACCTATTTTAATCTGAGTTCGGTACACCGAATCTTAGTTGATTCGATAGACCACCTCTTAAACAATCCCGATGGAATGGCGCCCCAAAAAGGTTTCCAGAACCAAACATAAACAAAGTGGGTGCATACTAAAAGACACACAAACCAGAAGTTAAATAAGTATATTTCCCGTAGGTAATGTCGCAACAGCTGCAGCTGCATCAAGCGGCTCCAGCGCCGCCGCCACCGCAACAAGTCCACCACGTGCCTTTGCAGCACTCGAGACTCGCACCACCTCCTCCCGTTAAATACAACCGGCGGAATAACCCTGAGCTTGAGAAGAGGAGAGTACACCATTGTGATTTTATTGGTTAGTAAAAGAACAGAAATTGGAAAACGATTTTTTTTGAACATAGTTTTATTAAAATTGGTGGCTAGTGAAGAAGTACAATAATTCTGCAATTTCCTTGTTTGTGTCAAAACTCCGAATTAAATGCATACTCCTGAATTTTCTAAGATTACTTTTAATCGGCAATTTAAAGAGAGATCGTTGTATTATTGACTGAGATTGTTGATAACGGTGAAACAACCATTTAAATGACAAAGGAGAATAATCAAAAAAACATACTGTGAAAATAAATTATAGAATAAGTTAACGAGAGTTAATAATGCTAGAACCAAGTCAGCTTAGTGAGTCATCCTCATTCAAAAGCTGTCAGGTTCCGAAAAGGATATATCATTGTGGGCCACATTTATAGACATAAAATCGGGACTTATTTATTTAATTAACCTAGCTTCTATACTTGCACAAGACAAGAGACAATGAATCATCATAATATACAGTATAGTTTAATTACATCACCTCTTCGCCAAAGCTATGACATTAAACCATGATATCAAACTAATAGCATTTTTGATCGAAAGCCGTTTAAACTTGGACATAAGGTTTGTTTTACTGTATTGCTGTTCCTGCAATCCTTTCTTTTCTTACCTCTTCTTTATTACCATCATATATGTACATAGTGTTCTAAGCGTTTTCTTTATTTTTTTGTAAACAAAACTTAAATACTGTACTTGAAACATCTCACAGCTTATATTAAGCATCTAAAGAGCTATCTCTATCAAAGACAAAACTGATATCTTGAACGTTTGAACGTAACACAACCACTGTTCAATAATGTGTGTCGTTACTAACCATCTACTGAAACTCATATAAAGTTAATTCATTACAGGCTGTACTAAAGTATACACGAAGAGCTCACACCTGAAGGCACATCAACGGATACACACAGGTATTATATATAACCTTCCTTATATTCAATACTAATTACAATAATATCAATTTTTACAATTTTAATATTGATGCTAAACAATGTAATAGAATATATTTTAAGTTTTATTTAATAAATTTATTTTTAGGTCATTATGTTAGTTTATAAATAGTTAGGCAGATCAAAACCTCCAACGCTACACCTGGTACTAACCTATGTTTTATGCAAATAAATTTCATATCATTTTATGTAACATTACCACTGCGATTGTATGACGCAGAAAATTTCCAGCGGCATGTGCGAATATTTTTCTAACTATTTATATATTCTGATACATAAATGTGTTCCAATTTATCCCAGTTATGAGCACTTCTTAATTTAGAAGGTTATTATACAAAACCTCGTTCATGTATCAGCCTAGCGAAAGTAACGGATTAACTTAATGGCAACATTGTACTTAATACTGTCGTACAAGTATCGTTTAAATTTCACCGTACTTTATTGTCACTTGTCCAATTTATTTAACACGTACTTCTTGTGTTGTAAAAGGCTATCTAAAAACTTTAAGTTTACATCAAGTCAATGTTTAATGCTCCTATTTTGTTTAATGTGATCAAATTATAATTTGATAATAAAACTCTTTAAGGAATATTGTCTGTACTCTCTTTTGAAACTTAGGAACACAGTATTAAGTGCAATGGATTTACCATAAAGCTATAAATATATTTATTTACGTACTCGTATATAGTGATGAAAGTTTAACGATATTAATTTACTTTGTAAAAAGATTTGTGTTCATGAAAAGTAATTACTGTTCCTCTAAAACTTACCTCGCCTTACTTGTATAACAACTACTGAACAAACATAAACAATATTTACAGCAGTAATTTAACTGCTGAAATACAGGTTAAATAGAATATTTTTTAGTATCTTCTTTAGTAAATGGAAAAACATCCCCTTTAAGGTGAAAAGCCGTACACATGCCAGTGGCCCGAGTGTGAATGGCGGTTCGCCAGATCGGACGAGTTAACCCGCCACTACCGCAAACACACCGGGGCCAAGCCATTCAAGTGCGCCGTTTGTGAAAGATCGTTCGCGAGGTCCGACCACCTAGCGCTCCATATGAAACGGCACCTGCCTAAGACGTCCAAATGACACGCAAGGAGGGGTGGTGACCAGCCGCCCACTCCTCAGAACACTCAGGTAATTAAAAACATATTTTTGTCTTAAATCCGTTTTCAGTCTTATTGTGTCATGACATGAGACCATTAGTAATATATAATTAGTTTATATGGATAAAAAAGTGTAATTACTTATATTATTAATATTGCTTTATTGATTAGTATGATATCTATTTTGATTAATCTTTTAATGAATTTTGTACCGAAAATTATCAATGTGAAAAATGAGGCCCATTTGTATACGGATACTTGGAAAATTTGGAACCAGTGGTGAATTTACCACTAGGCTAATTATACTGGAGCCTAGGGCGGCGAAATTTAGGGGGCAAAACAAAAAAAAAATTTGTACCATTTTGTTTTTAAAGTATAGAAAATTATATTTAGATATATATATATATATAATTTAAAACACTTAAGGAAAGCGGAAAGAAATCCCGTCCGAAGCTGATCCCGTGCTGATTTTTTTGCTGTATTTTATATTATTTCGTAATAATGACATATGGTCATAATCAGTCTACGGAAAGAGATGCAAACGTTTATATGCTTCAAATTACTTTATAGAAACTATATTAACTATAAATATTTAGGACTGTTTTAATCTTCGGTTACTTAACTTAGCCACAAGAATACAATTTGAAACACTCGAGACGCGAGCGATAGTTTCAAGTTCGAGAAAGCATGTGACGGATAAATAAAAGCAGCAGTAAATCCTTTTATGGGGGATTGGCTGGAGAGGACAAACGCGACCCTCTCATATGGCAGATGGTCCAGGAAAAGATACTCAGGGGATTATGCAATGCCCAGATCATGGACAAAACGCTCCTGACACGTCTCAGTCCTTTTATCACCCCATCAGTAGCATGCGAGAGGGGATCTTAAGAGACAGAAAAAGCATAACGTGATCACCAAATACGAGTGGCCATCTGTAAATCGTAGATAACTTAGAATCTGTCAGAGTACTAGAAATTTCCTTTCTAGGTTACGCTTAGTTCCCCGGCAACTGATATCCAACAGAGTATATAATTTTAATCGGTCCCAGTTCGACATAACCACATTACTAATTCATCCGGAGAAGAATACCTACACGTGGTCTACACGAAAAAAAAGAGCGGATTAATCGTAATTACTATATTGCCAGCAGTGGGCTTGCTTGAAGCCTACGACCAGAAACGACGGGAAAGTTTTCTTTCTAGTCCAAGGACAAGAAGTCTTGTAACGTTTCCGTAGGACGTTCCCTTACGTCCGCATTCGTGACGGCTGGAGGATCATAAAAGTTCTTTCTATCGATCCCGGCCAAGGAAGCCATTAATGGGGATATGTACTCCATCCGTTGTAGGATAAGGCTTACCTTAAGGCCTTAGCGTTTAACCACTTTTTACGGGAAACTGGATGGAGATTCTTCAAAAGACGGATCTGATTTAGTCGATTCGATTCCGACACATTACCCAGCGCATGGCCTGTGGGATGACGGCTCGAAGGGCGGCAAAAGGTTAATAGCTTCCTGGCGGCAAATTTGTAAATTCGCCACTGGTTGAAACAGAAGGTAAAATGTGTCAGAGAGCTAAATATTTAGACTAATATAAAGACGGTCCCCATTTCATGTCATCCTCATTTTATATATTTTTTATCATTAATTTCATCACGACGACGACTTGAAGACTCGAAAACTTATAATTGAAGACTATAAATACTTGACATTGGCAGAAATAACTGATCTGAGTGATCCGGCTGGTTGCCATTTCATCAAAAGAAGAAGAAGCCTTTCATACTATAATTTCTTATGATTATAAACGAGGGTTAAACTTCAAGGAAAGAAGAAAATTTACAAACTGCTTTTGGAAAGTCTGCTCCTGCGTTAGCAACAATTACTTATTGGTTTCGTGAATTTAAACGTGCTCGAGAGAACTTAAACGATGACCCCAGACCCTGTCGACCATTAACTGCAGTAACTCATGAAAACGTAATCAGGTTCCCGATGGATACCTCATTCTTTCACCGATGAGCAAAAATGCCGTCGTGTTGATTGGTGCAAATTTATTTTAGAAAAGTTCGAAGGAGGAACATCGCAAAACGTGTCCTACATTCTTACAACTGATGAATCATGAATATACTCGTATAGCTACGATCCTCTCACGAAGCAGCAATCCACGCAATAGGTGAGAATGATTCGCCTACAAAAGTTATTCGCTGTCGAAGCGTTAATAAAAAATGACAGCGGTTTTTTTAGACATAGTGGACCAGTAGCAGTAAATCCACTACAAGACCGTAGAACAGTTACTAATGAATGGTTTAGTGAAGTTTGTCTACCTCAAGCTTTCGGGGAGAAATATTACCCCATCCTCCGTACAGCCCAGATTTAGCTCCATGCGATTTGTTTTATTTCCCACTATAAAATAATGCTTCGTGGGCGAAAATTTTGCAGTGCAGACGAGGCCGTCGATGAATTTCGGCAGTTATATTTCGACCTCCCAACGTCGCAAGACACATTTCTTAAATGTTTTGAAAGCTGGTTCACCCGAATGCATAAGTGAATTGGGATTGGAGGAAGATATTTTGAAAAGCTATAAATATATTATTTTAATATACTTACAATTTTTTATTTCACTAATAGTTTTTGGAACAGCTTTCGTATAAGTCATAAGCTATGTATACCTTAAGTTTTTGACCAGGTTATTTACATGTAAACTATCTATTTTCAGCAGGAATGCAGTGAGAGCATTTTTCTGGAGTGTGACCTGGACTCAACCCTGATGGACACGTTCTACGGTGTACTGTGATCGAACATGGAACCAGTGCAGCCAGTGCTCATCATCTTTTAAAAGTGCTGACAAAGATACATGTATATTTTGTAAAAGCGAAGACAACAATAATAAACCGTGCTATTGATTTTACGCGTAAAGTTTCGGTGAACTCTTATGATAATCTCTGAAACGTTAATGTAGTCTTAAAGTTCTTCTCTGTGTAGACCACAAACCTCACCATTTCACTATAAAAGTCACAATGCATACAATTAGAACAGCATTACCAAGGAAGTCGCTTTACAATGAATATGCCTCCATTACCGTCATTAAAACAGAAACACTAAACTCCCGTATTTTATAGTAAATTTATGACGTAAATTTGTAAATTTTTAATGAAGAGGGATTTTCGACACCGTTGCTGTAAATCATCTAAATTATGAAAACTTACATTTATGATTAGAATATTGCTTAATGCAATACAGAAAAAGAAGTATATTTGCGAGTGTAGCCTGAAGCTGAAGTGAATCATAAATAATGTAAGTTTGTTGTCAACCTATGGGCAGTCATAAAATTTAATTGACACCAGATTGCACGTCATAAGCTTTAGCATTCATCAGGCTTTCAGCGCCTACTTTGACCTAGTGGCCAACTTCTCCATTCGCTTTTACTTTCGTTTCTGTTCAATATTAATGGGAGTGATCCGAACTAAACAAAGGTAATCATTTTACTTTTTAAATGTGAGATTTGGTGTTAAAATTCTTAATTAAAGGTTTATACAGCTAAATAAAATAATAATTGCTCACTATAGAAGCAACGGCGTTTGTAAAATAACCTCGTGAATTAAAAGCTCTAAGTATTCATTAGATATGATTAGTTAATTTATGGTAAGCTATCAGGTAAGAGAGCAAGGAATATCCAAGATATTATCTTTTAATATTATTATTGCATAAATATCTGTAAGTAAATATATGTTAGTATTAAAATACAGCATGTTTCAATGGTACGTCTTAAATATTAAATTTTAGATCACAAGTATTGTTTCTGTAAACGAGCTATCAAATTTTATTTCTATATCTTACTAGTTGACCCACGCAACTTCGTCTACGTCTCTTTTTGATCGTACTCGGCTCCTATGGTCAAGGTCTGATATTAACTTTCCTATCCTAGGCAGGCCAGCAAAACACACACTTAAAAAAGCGAGATAATAGGTTCAATATTTTCGGAGTGCATCGTGAGGAACAACGTGACACAAGAATAGAGTAATAGACTATACAATCATATATAGATATACATCGTGTGGTATAGACCACACGAAGTGTTATAACCATGTTATTCATCAATCTCTCATTGAATAATTGTACAACCAAATCCATACACTAAACACAACAAGAACGAACTGTTCCATTGTACTCTTTTAAAAGCTCGGAGTTCACATTAAAAAAAACTTTTTTTACTTGTGTACCGCTGTACCCACACGGGGCATAATGATTTTTTCTCAACTTACAAATAATAGTTACACCAATTGCTTTGTCTTGCTATCCAATGTAAAACTAAACTATTTCCCCAACATTCTCTCAGTAAGAGCAAATAACGAAATAACAAGCTATATATATATATATTAAAAGTCTAAGAGCACGTTTACTCCAATCTTGTTTTAGGTCGTATCATTGAAATATTCAAATTTTACACTTTCTAGTCTCAATTTTTTAAATCTTTTTTCATATTTTATCATCACCAACAGATTGCCTACTTACAAGTACCAATTGTTCCACAAATGAATAAACATATTTCATTAAGTCTATTTTATATATTTATTGTACTTTCTATCATAATAACCATAAAATTATTATAGGAAATTAATAATTAATACATAGTGTGTAACATAGCATAAACTTATCGTACGAAGTGCTTTAGCAATTTAGTGGAGAATATCTTGTTCAACCCTTATTGCGTCCGTCCATAAGTGCTAGCGGGTCTACCTTAGCTCGTATATTGTCACATTTGTTCACAGTTATTTACCTTCAACTAATATTTGCAATAATGCAATTGCCATCTTGAATAGTCACTAGCATTTTATGCTACTGTAATTTATGCTTACTGATATTTCATGTACTTAGAATTTAATCAATAATAGTGCCTTGCATTTCACAATGTCAAATAATTTCTTTTTTGTAAAGCTTTGCATTTCTATTAGGCTTCATTGTATTTGTAGTTATCTATGTAACCAATGCTTGTATATATGTATTTCCTTGTGTAAATAAAATTTAATTCAGTTAACGAATTATAATAAAAATATATAGTGCTGCGTTTGTTGTGTGAATTCTAAATTGTATCTACTTAAAATGCAATAAAATAAATACTGCAAGGAGACCGTTACTGAATTATTACCAATGGTTAGTAATAAGTAACTTTCACCATTTCGAATTCCAAAATGTCACTTGCGAAGACCTATTTGCAAAACTAAGTAATTAAAAAGAATGTAAAGCAATGTTTTGATAGGTTTAATTTTTACTGGAATTCAAACTTTTTCTGAAGTCTGACATTATCGATTTTCAATAACAATTCTTCAAAAAATAACGTTTTAAATTATTTTTTTAGTAACTATCGCTTCTTCATTAAAATTCTATGTATATCTTCAGATTTACTATATTACAATTTATAACTGAAATAAATCTGTTGTTATCTGCATGGCCTAAATCTAATCAATAACATCAAACAATCCGGAATATTATAAATCTTTAGTACTTATGATAACAAATTCAAATAGCTTAGGGCGTCGATTCTTTGCCTGTCTATTAATATCCAACTTTACGATAACGCAGTCAATAGCTGCCTTGTTGGTCTAACGGTTGACGTATGCGATGGCCGATCATGATGTCTCAGGTTCGAATCCCGGGCCGGGCCAAAAGTGTAATTGAGTTTTTCTGATTATAGAAATACTTAATAACAGTTTGGAGTTTGGAACTTGGGGTCTGAATCCCCGTGCCTCGGAGAGCACGTAAAGCGGTCGGTCCTGCGCCTGATCTCTCACTAACCGCCCATCGGATTATGAGAGCGAGGGAACAGAGAGTGTACCTGTGCTTGCACATAAATCTGTGTACAATAATATCTCCTGCGTAGTTGGCTTGTCTCCGTTGAGAATGGCCGCTGTGAGTGTAATCGGCTCGGAGAACATAACACATACATTATTTTTATAAAACAGTTTCACCATTACCACCTACTATTAAACATAAAATCATAAATAACTATAAATAGCCGTACAATATAAAATTACACGGCAATAGTGCCTTAAAGTTATTAATAAATTACATTACAAAATGCATTTTTGCATAAACTACTTTGAGTATTTAATTATATCCAAACATTTAACTGAAAAAATACTTTATCCCTTTCTAAACCAGACGTTTAATTTCTAGATAAATATTATTAAAAACGTAAAATATTTATAAGGAGTGTAGATGTGGATGAGAACCAGAAATGTAATATGTATGTATAACTTTGTTATTTAGAATCACATGTATCTTGCCACTGTATTATGCATTTAATTTTATAACTATGTATATTTAACATGATAAATTAGGTATTCTATGAACGAAAATGAAACCAAACCATTACTTGTTGTAAAATAATGTTCTTTTTTAGAACATTATATACTATAAATATGTATATTAGACAACAGTCTCTGTATCATACAAGAGCTCCACTAGTCTGAAATGTAGATGTTTCGTAAAATGTATTTTAATATGCATTTGCACTGAACAGACTGTATTAATTATTGTATGGAAAGAATACTAAATTAAATGAGGCCTTAATTTACCTATATGAAATATAATATAATTGAAAATGTAAGATTAGAAAAGATTGATTATGATAATTTTAATTTGGTACCTCAGTATCATACGTACGACGATAGAGATGAACTAATTTTAGCCGTACATTATCGTCTCATGATTGTGTAAAACTATACTAATGACATAGAATTTTGAAGTGAAAATTTCTTTAGCGGCGCTGTGTACTTTTTTGGAATGGGTAAAAATGTATAAACTTGCGTCAGGTCACGTGACCTGATCGAAAATTCGTAAGACGGACGGAGAGAGGACAGGCGGCGCAGGGCGCTTGCGCGAATGTTCGTGTGTGTATGTAATATAAATTGTCATGTTTGTGTACGATAGCGCAATAAATAAATATTGTATTCCACCACATAAATAATAGTACTTTTATACTGATAATGAAAGCAATTCGTACAAAATTATTCTCTAACCATTCCAAAATATCAAAAATGCACAACGTTAATTTTCAAGTTTTCACTTCTGCCGGCACTCCCGGAGTGCAACCCGTCGATTTTTTTTTTTGTAATGTCTTGTCATTGTAAAAAATGTAATTGAAGAATGTGCGACAGCAAACATGTAACTCTACATTCTGTCCCAATGTAGCGTTTCGGTGACTGACGCTTTTTTTATCTTTTCCACAATGTTTAAAATTTGCTTTATCTGCGAAAACTGAAAGTCGTAACAAGCCTTATAATTCCACAAACGGTTCCATCTTTTAAAACTGGCTGATACTGATACTAGAAATGTTAATGTAATGCCTCTGAAGTTTGGAACTGTAAATATCTATTAATTAATGATAGACGAGTCAAAATAACCAAACTGTAAAAGTAATTGAATAAATATTTGTTTGCTATTTCTATCACAGAATCGTCGACATTTTAGTATTGTAAGTACCTATATCTAGTACGCCGAGTTTCTTGAACCGAATAATTGCCATAAAAATATCGGTAGATGCCATATTTTTAATTAAAAATTAATTTTAGATTATTATATATGAAAAGTGTAGTGTAAGCCCGTTGTCTTGAATAAATTTCGTACCTCACTACATTCTGTTCTTGCTTATATCCAGTAGGTGGTACGTATGGTTTCAATAGATAAGTAATATTTAAGTTTAAGTTTGCATCTTCTTTTCACCTGTATTGTTACTTTTAAGTATGTAGTTAAGTATGTTGACTAAGTCACGAAATAATTTATTACCAATGAAATGTTTTTAAAATCTTTTTTTTTTATATACCTATTTTTTATAGTTGAATGTAAAAAGTTGAGATATATTATATTGAGAAAATAGATATGGATTTAATGTGTTTTAAATATATAGTTTGTAGATTTTGTCAGACGTGTGATTTACTAACATTTTGTTATTTGCCACTTATATCGTCTTAGCTAATTTGTTCACTGTTGTTTTACACTTAACGTTATTCATCACCCACAGGATTCTTACTTTTATTAAAGACATATTTTAAACGTGATTGAGTAATTTTAGACACTTTCTGAATTATAATTTACGAAAGTATAAACAACTTATGGGTACGTGCCGCAGACATTTCTGAATTTGTACGTTAACGACTCTGCAACTTCGTTCAACATTATTTTTCAGTATTTCTCTTGTCCACATAAGAGAGCTACTATTAAAGTGTCGCCTGAGGAGTAACTGCTGTCAGGAAACAAAAAGCATCGCATTTGTTGCGGGACTGTCGACAAGATGGCTACAATTAATATAATTGTATTTAATTCAAACATACTTAAATCTCCTGCAATAATGTCTTTTTTTTTAAGATTACCTACGGATACTGAACATATTCTTTGTGTCGGTTATTACGAATATAAATTACGTCAAACATCCAATAGCTAAAGTACTGGTTAAATGATTTCGTAATATATACGGTGCCTGGATGCTCGGGCTTTGCTCGGTATTTGTTTTTGGTAAATTTTCTAAAAAACTATCCTAGCTAGATCGATTTATCGCTCTCCAAACCCCCTGCATATTAAATTTCATGAAAATCGTCGATGCCCTTTCCGAAATTCAGATTATATGTACATATACAAGAATTGCTCGTTTAAAGATATTAGATTAGTGTGAAATTCGAGTGAAAATGTATATTATACAGACATATATTTGACTGCCTCAGTGGCGTAGTGGTAGCGTATGCGACTGCTAAGCTTGAGGGCTTGGGTTCGATTCCCGGGACGGACCAAATGTTTGTATGATCTACAAATATTTGTTTTGGAATTTGGGTGTTTTCTATGTATAATATGTATGTATTTACAAAAAAAAAGGTATATAAGTATTTATATCAGCTGTCTAGTACCCATAACACAAGCTCTGCTTAGCTTGGGACTAGATGGCGTTGTGTGTTAGATGTCCGAAATATTTATTTTATTATATTTTATTAATTCATTTATCAATACTATGGGCATTGATATTATATAAAAAAGAAACAGATATGTTATCAGTGCACGAATCGTAAAGACTCGAAGGTGCTCTTATTGTAGTGCCTCCCAATTAGTTCGGACCGAACGCAGTCAATTTAAAGTGTGATAATTAATCTAATCAGTAATAAAATCCTTTTCTCTTACGTGCTTCTTCGTATCTGTCGCACTACTCATCTGTGAAATTTATCAATGCATACAGTATCAGATCACGCACAGATTTCGGCGCAAATTAGTATGTAACATATCTATTGTTTTAAAATATCGTTGACTAGGGGTGATGAATAATAGCTGTAATATAAGTATTCCGTTCTAATTTTGTTGTTATCCGTAGGCAATGATGCCCAAGTGCCTAAGTGCCATACATTTTGTAAAAAAAAAACTATTGATATTGTACCATGTGGTATCAGACCTCTTTACTATATACCTACCGATGATACAAATAAAAGATCGTAAACGTATCAACCGCTTATGATGTTAGAAGCAACATCGGTTACTAAAAAAACAATGTTCTTAACTTTCTAAACCAAACGTCGCACAGAAATGAGTCTGATAACGATGACACAATATTTAAAGAGATGCTTTTACGTACTGTGCTACTTTGTAAACAATCTTCACGAATAGTAACCACAATTTACGTTACTGCAAGCCACACATTTCATGAACAAATTAAATTTAGTCACATTTATTGTTGTTTGTTATTGAGACCTTGCCACTACTTACCCACCTATCAACCAACACCTTGCCACAATTTCCTGATAATAAACAAACAATTCAAAAAGCCTAAGCCGAACTGTGTTTTTGGGCATGAGTCTTATGGACCATCGATATCTTCGCACATTACAGTATTGACTAAAAAAAGATGACCAGAACTAAGTATAGTGAAACATAGTTTAAGTTAAAGTGAAGTCTCGTAAACTATATTTCAGTGGGTGTTAATGTTTCCAAAGGGACTGTTCACGTTTATAAACGTTGGTAGGCGCTATACCCTTAGGACTTTTTTGATCCAGTTTCAAAAAATATACTCACACTCAATTCCTCAAGTGAAACGTACGCGAGCCTCTAAATGTACAAAACTGAAGAAGTGACTATTTACACCTTATTCGGTCATTATTCTCGGTAAACTTATTTATTTTATTTTATTTTATTTTATTCGGTTAGGTCTTAGTCTGAGTTGTGCTGTTTTTAGATATATCTGTTTATGCCTACCGTTGCGTTGGTGTAAAACTGTGGCAAAGCATCTGTGTCAGTCGAGTGATGTACCATTAGGTGTAATAATAGGGATGAAAGACATAGCTACCAACTTTATTGACGGGGATTTTAAAGAGTAAATAAAAAATTATCGAAATTAAACAACAACTTTTCCTAACCTAAAATTTCAGTTACAAATAATCATGTATATACAACCTTACCTTACTTACGTTACTAGTCTCAAACAATTAAACATTAATATAATTACTGTTCATCAAAAGTCCTGTTTTAATCTGATACTATGACATTAATGAAGATAAATTTACAAAAAGCTTTTAAAATTGTAACCAGTGAGTTATTAATGAACTTATCAGCTACGAGTTTAAGGCATTTCTTTCAAAGGAATAGCAACGAGGTATAGTTTTATGTTATTGCTAGTCTAATATTAATGATTTACACATAAACGAGACTAAGGAACCGCGCCACAGAAAAGGAGCCTATTTCAGCCATAGAAAAAACAAACGAAGCTTAGAGTCACGAGTTTGGTTCAAAATGAAAAGAAACAAAGTCACCCAACACAACGCATACGTCACAACAGCATGTTATGAGAGAGACTGATGGTGAAATGCGTACCGTTGCCTAAGCAAATTCTACTTCCCATGGTGGTGATTAGCCTTCTAAGTCAGCGGTGATGACCAAGTCACTCTAAGCTACGGTAGGGGTACTAGATGTTCTTAAAGGAAGGGTGCGTGAAATTTTTCTGTTTTGCTTACTATTCAACTCAGTAGCACTTATGTGTCCTTAAACAAAATATGAACAATTCATTTCCTCAAATAATAACCAAAAAATAATGTCTTCATTTCAATGTTTAATAAAACAAAAGTATAGTCCTAAAGTTATATTTTTTCGTTCAACAAGAAAAACGTTCCGACATTATTTTGAGCTGCCAAAACTTAACTAATTGTCAGTGTGTTTTTGAAAAGTTGTTGATACCTAAATTGTGAAGAAATGATATGTTTATATTTTCATTCTAGTGAGGTAGGTTAAAAGCACAGGTCGAACCACGTCTCATAAAATCACTCTTTTAAACCGTAAAATAAACACTCCTAAATATCATTCGCCAGGACCATCTAGACAAGCCCTAAAAAAGTAAACGGATTCGCTCCTGAACTGTACTATAACGTACGCTCGTGTTACTGTTGACTGAAAAGAGAAGATTGATTCAGACAAAGAGAACTAAAGATACGTTGGCAGTGATACTAGTTTAAAAGAAATATACAAAACTAATAAAAAGATAGTAAGAGAGCCTATTAAATGTATGACAGATGAACCTAATGGTAAACAGTTTCAAATGGCCAACCGTGCGAGCATACGTGTAAGGTAGAACACTGGTGTTTATACTGTTAGCGTACTTATACTATATAACAAGCTCCACACAAAGTCAACATTACTGTTGGAAGCCCAAAATAAAGCAGTTTAGAATTACAAACTATTATTGCTAGACTATTCTACAAGCTGTAGTAATGTTTAAGCTTGTGTGAATTGTCCATCGGTGGAGATAGCTCCTTAAGTAAAATGATAAATATTCTAGGAGTGGGATAACCAGAAATAATGATATAAATAATTCTATATTTTAAATCCAACACGTACATCGAATTAGATAAAACTTATTAAAAAAAAATAATACATCAAACATCGAAACTATTTAAGGTTAAGAAGGTATAATAATTAATATATGCGTATGGATGGACATTAAATGATATAAGCAGACTTGTTCACGACACTAAAACTATTCGAAAGATGGGCTGTTATTATATTTGAAACACAAGCCTCGCCAAGTTTATTAAACGCTCAAGATATTCTGAAGCTATACAACTGGCTAGGCTAACAGGCACTTATTTAAGGCAATTTGATTGAAGTTAAAGAAACACAACAGGTTACAAGGAATTTAAATTGAACAAAATATAACTAGAAAAAACTTTTCAAATTTCAATTATTATAAAATTAAAAACACGAATTAAGGAGAGAATCTTAATGACAACTAAATGACAAAACCGAATTTATGTACTTAAAACCAAATTAAACGCTTTAACAGCTTTTAAACCGGAGCGTGGTGTTAAGCTCTCATTTGAAATTACTGGGGTTAATGGAAGGTTATAAAGTAAAATATTACTTATGATAAGTATTAAAATAGGAGCACATTAAAGAGTTATCCATGGAAAGCGGACGATGGTATTGACACGCTCATGTTGGTCCTTCTTATACATTTGGTGTTCAGCATTGGTGTCATAGACATCAAAGCTCAACACCATAGTAGATTTGAATTCACATTGACCATGAAGCATGTAACTGATTCAGGAACACCTGAAAGAAAAAGTCTGTATTAAACCTAGCAGTAGAGGGAGGGCACTGTCTAGAATACCACTCAGTATTCTAGACAGTACCCTCCCTCTTACGAGAAATAATCTACTCGTAGTAGGCAATTCCATAATTCTATTATTATGACAATCGTTACATATTCCATCTAGGTCTAAAATTTATTAGATTTTCCTAAGCAAAAGGAAAAAGTAACGACTAAACCAAATAAATTTAGCTTATATAGTGCGTCAGTTATTAACGTTGAATCCTTGAGAAGTTCTTAAGAATCAAAAGATACTAATGTTTATGATGCACCTAATAAATGTATAATTTTACCTTTGAATTCTTCATTTTCACTATCCCGGTCCATTTCTCGATCACCCTCAGTGCAGAAACTGCCTGAGGTGCCTGCGACTTGTAATTGGTGAGGGTACCGCTCTCCATACGCACTGATATCCTTAATTTGTCAATGCTTTCATATTCAAGGTGGTTCAAATTTGGCTTCTGAAACTGGGCAACAGTAACTTAACATCTCAGTCAGAGACGTCAACAGGTGTTTATAATATCTTAAGAACGCAGCCATCCACGAAATGTTTATAGACCAGAGATTGTTCCGAGCCGCAAGAACAACTAGCGCTGTAAAAGACACTCTGTTCACTCTGTCTCATTCATCTGTTTTAACCAACAGACCATGTCATCTACTAAACAAGCCCCAGTTGACCACATCTATAGGGCCATGTCCTCCCTGAACTTAGTGGATCTCTTTGAAGATCATGGTGGTTTTGGAAAGATTTATGTGTTTTAATGAATAAAGGAATAAAACTCTTAACATTTCACGACATTTCTCAAAGTTAAGATCTACCATTATAATAACAAATTTGGCTCTAAATAAAAATCGGCAGAGTTTGACTCACGTACATGAAGTTCCGTACCATTATTTAACTAACAAAACAAAACCGGCCAAGTGCGTTTCGGACTCGCGCCCCGAGGGTTCCGTACAAACCTGTAGGTATATTATTTGATGAACGTAACTAAAAATTTATGATCTTCGCAATTTGTCCTTTATCTGTTGCATAAAACAACAAAAAGAGCAGAGTATCAATTAAGATGTTGCAAACACAGGGGAAAATAAATATATTTTTATTATTATCCAACTCAGACTAGTACTTCCTGAGATTAGAGCGTCTAACTGAACAAACAAATACTTCAGCTTTTTTATGTATGGACCTGCAATTCCTGCCTGCCATAAAATGACTCTATTCTGCCTGATGGAAAGCATAAACAGAATCAAAGGTGGTGGTCACCAATTACGAATGCAGATAATGCAACAATATGTGGTGATCCGCGCCATGGCGGCCTAGTAATGCATCTGCATTATTGGGCAACCGGTCTCCTATTCACAACGAAACAGCAGCACACAGCGCAGCACGAATGCTGTCATTTTGCGTTGATCTTCCGTGCAAGGATAGTGCTGGCCCGGTTAAGCCAATCCATTCGTACTGAAATCAGCGTTGCTCTACTATTTTTAAATATTAAATATTTAAGCTTTATAATATTGGTATAGATTTACTAACATAAGTTGTTTAACAACTATATAGTAACTAATCATTTTTGTCTATAGTTTTACGTTACTAAATTATAATTTTGAGATTACGTTCTAAGAGAACAAAAAGTTGAAAAACACACCAAAATAGCTACGGTTCTGGAGAAGTCTCCTCAGTTTATTAATTGTGTTGTCGACATGAACTGGTCTAATTTTACCTACCTAATTACTTTTAACCAACCTAGAAGGTACCAATTTAAAAAAAATATTTCATAATAAGTCCAGTTGCTTTGAGTTCCGACAGTTTGAAAAAGACAGCCAAATAAAATAATTTAGTTCTTCAATTGATTTTACTATTACAGGCAACATTAAAAAATAACGATAAATATTTTAATCATTGTAATAGGGTCAAGTCAATCGCTTGCATTACTCATAAAACCGACGATTCGATAGCAAATAACAGTATTAAATTTATTAGATAATTTTCTTAGAATTTCAATTGTTTATGACAACAAGCGCATGCTATTTCTAGGATGTCAATGAATGAGAGAAAGACCGACAAACAAAAGTGCAAATCGCTATAATGCGACAGAACGGAAATGCTTGAATGGCTGGTGTAATTACTTTGACGATGAGTTTGCATGCAAAAATACAACTCATTCACACCAACGTTTGTCGGCTGTATTGAAGTACATTATACATATTACAATAGCAATCTGAATGACAATTAAGGTGTTCATGTACAGAATTATGACGTCTCTAAGTTCATAAACAATTCCAAATCTTGAATGAAATGTGTGACTTTAAAATCGTTCACATTGTTGGAATGTCAATCGTGCTGCCCATAATAATGCAGCTTGAAGGATTTATCGCTTTTGTATGATAAAATGCAACATCTACCAGATATTTCCATATCTTGAAGATTAAGCAAAAATAGGGCTCCACTCCTATTGATCTTAGCGTGATGATATATAACCTATAGCCTTCCTCGGACCGGACCAGATATCGGACCAGCGGTACCTGAGATTAGCGCGTTCAAACAAACATTATATGAAAGACGAAAAAAATCAAAATAATAATTTTATTAATGGCTACATAAATCTTACTGAAATACGTTTGCCCTTTTATGATAAGAGGCATTATATTTGTTATTGTAAAACCTCAAAAGAATAATTTGCTTACAATTTGGCAAAAGTTGCAGATATGAAATTTATGACACCAAAATTTAATTATTTCTTTAGACATCTCCCGCAATAGCAATATGTTTTGTAGCGTAGTTTACAAACATTCATGTAACGGTCACAAGGAACATCCAGACTCAGACAACAATTTCTAGATTACAGAAATTATCCAGGTTGGGGATCGACACTTAACAGCAAGCGCAGTAGGAAATGATGAGGTAATAGTTAAGATCATTAGCCATCCGTGAAGTCAGAAGACAGAAGTAGAAATTATTTCTTAAGTTATTAAAGTACACAACACTTTTTCTGGCTCAATATCAACATCCGATTTTCTTTCCTAATTCCTGGGCTTTACTGGATGAGAATTGGGTTGAAAAAGTAGGTTAAGTTTTGTGAGTAATAAATAATAAATAAATATTTCGGACATCTAACACACAACGCCATTTCATCCCAAGCTAAGCAGAGCTTGTGTTATGGGTACTAGACAACTGATATAAATAAATTTATCCTTTTTTTGTAAATACATACCTATTATACATAGAAAACACTCTAACTCTGAAACAAATATTTGCAGATCTTATGAGTAACTGTTGAAACAGAACAAATAATCAAAAATAATAAAATTTATTTTCTACTTCAGTAATTTTGTTTTCCTTTTCCATTTTCCAGATAATGTAATTCTTAGAAACAGATAAGGTACCTGAAGTATGATTAGCAAGAATTTATTAAGGAGACTTTTGCAATATTTAAAGTTTAATTTAGCTCTCTTCCTCCAAATATAATCCTGTCAGAAGTTTAAACACCTAAAAGGGATAAGGAATTGAATTAACGTACAGGGATGAATATTTTTCGCAGTCCGGTGATTTTCTGTGTCTACTATAGAGTAAAAACGCCAACAAAAATGGAACTAAACCAAGTTTCTCTCAGGAAGCACATATTATACAAATAAGGTTATGACATACTTTTAACTGATCTAGATATGGATCTATATGGCAAGCGTCATTTTAACACATGGTTCTTCAGTGACGCTAATTGACCAACGGTAACATCCCTAACAATTTACACAAATAGACAACCGTTATCACCCAGTTTATTTATAGATGATTGACATTTCTTCGCACATTTGGTAACAATCGGTTTCAGAACCAGGCCGTTTCACTGACAGATGAACTAGGAATCTCAAAAAAAAATTATTTCAAATTCCGTAAATTAAGTGACATATTCATGGCTTTAAAACATTGGTGGTTTATATTATCGGTTGTGGTAGCCATTACTGCTGCAGCGACAACTTTAGGTTTAAATAGTGCAGAAAACTTCGGTAATAGTAAATACCAAGACGGTTTTGATGAATATGAGGAAGACATGTATAATTCAACCCAACTCGGAGGGAGACGAGGAAAAATATGTAAGTTGTGCCGTACAATTTTGCTGAGCGATTAATCTATAGGTTAACCTTGACAGTGTGACTTAATTTTACTCTTAAATTAGGCATTAATTATTCATTTTCTATACTTTTTTCTCAATCTATCACCACAGTCTATGATACCAGAGTGGTGTTTATCTGATCAAGATTGTCGTGTGATTGTGTGTGAAACGTGAAACTTTATTAATTTTCATAATAATATTAACTAAAGATTTATAAATTACTAACAAAACAATATGTACATTTTTATATAGGATCGGATTTAAAGCAATGCTCTAAATGTTTCTCGATTTTATTATTTCACTGTTGCTACTTCATATTAAAAGGAGGAACGGTTTCAAATGCTGTTTTTATTGCCAGACGCTCGCGACTACAGTAACTTTTACACTTTTTAGGGTTCCGTACCCAAAGGGTAAAAACAGGACCCCACTTAGACTCCGCTGTCCGTCTGTCTGTTCGCCTGTTCATCCGTCCGTCCATCCGTCTGTCTGTCAGATCTTATGAATCCTGATAGCTAGATAGTTGAAATCTTTCATAGATGATATATTTAACCGTTACATTTTTAAAAAGAGCGTACACAATCACCTTCTTCAAATCGCGGAATGACTTATTTAAATGTACTCCTACTTAAAGTCTACTTTCGAGTGTACGATTAGTAAGTATATGTATTATGTACCTATATATTTATTTTTGTATGGATGTATGGATGTATGTATGTATTTAAGTATATGACTTTTTTTTGTTGGTTAGATTAATTTAGGTTACAACATTAACCTCGATGCACCTACCTTACTAGATCTCTACACCCCCCAAAGGTTGGCTGGTAGAGAATGCCCTTGGCATTAAGTCCGCCGATGTACATGTGCATGAAGTTATAAATAAATAAATAAATAAAATATATTTCTGTTGCCGCTATAACAATAAATATTAAAAACAGAAACAAATAAATATTTAAAGTGGGTGTTCCAAACAACAAACGTGATTGTTTCCGTTTTTACTCGACATTAATAATGGAAAATAGTAGACGGATAGTGGTAGATAATGGAACCCTTCCTGCGCGGACTTCGACTAGCACTTGGCTGATTTTTATTTTACTTGCTGTCATATTCAATATAGCTTTAAGAGAGTCTGGTAGGCACTCCTGCACACGAAATATTCCTGTTTAGCGGGGACTTCACAAACATACATGAAACAGACGAAACAAAACAGACAGAACACCCGGACTCAGATTAATCATTTGTGGATCATACAAAGTGTTGACTCATGTGGGGTTCGAACCCACAATAATCTAGTCTGCGTAGTTGAAACCACTACGCCTTCATGCAGTCATATTCGTCTCGTGAAACTAATTACATAGTTACCATTTCCAAAAACGAAGCCACTCCTTGTCAAACCTAGCAATCCTTGCTCTGCACTATCTTTTTTAGCATAGGTTTTTTCCTCGCATTTAAATGAACATATTTAATGTTAACATTTTTTATGGTTGGACTACTCTTTGTTAACCTTAGAAGATCTCTTTTAAATATGCCAAACTGAATCTATGATTATTTTTCAGTATTTCCGTTTGTAAGTATTGTTCGGTTCGCGAATACACAATGTGCCACCCAGAACGTGATGACGGGCACCTGCCTGGCACGACGGGAGTGTAACAATCTTAACGGGACCATAACTGGGAATTGTGCCAATAGAAGAGGAAGATGCTGTGTCGGTGAGTACCCAAAATAAATTCTTAATCTACATTAATATTACTATTATTGCGGAGAGAAAAGTTCTTGTATGTAAATATTGTTATTGTTATTTTTAATTATTATTTCTTATCTTATTATAAAGCCTAGCTTATTATAAAGCTGAAGAGTTTGTTTGTTTGAACACGCCAATCTCAGGAATCGCTGGTCTGATTTGAAATTTCTTTCCGTGTTGGATAGTCCATTTATCGAGGAAAGCTATAGGCTATATATATCATCACGCTAAGATAAATAGGAGCGGAGCCCCAGTGAAGAATGTTAAAACCGGGGGAAAGTATTACGCTACGAGCAATAGTAGACGTAAACGAGGTTGCGAGTGTCAGCTAGTTATCTAAATATAGTCGTAACTAAATCGCCACTTTTATATAGTCACTTTATATTCCTTTCATTAGATAAATACGAACGCCGTCAATTTGTTTTCAGATAAGAATAATTTCCAACTTAAAACAGAACTTAGTAACTTCTACCTGAAACAGAAACTAGGTTTAGTTTAACTCAATTTCACCTTTTATTCTATCGATAAACAGTTCCTTGGACATTGCTGTAAGATATTGTAAACATCTCACAATATCTTAAAAAATAATGTGAGCGGACTTTTTCTAAATTTGTAGTTTAAGATATTTTCTCCTATAGAATAAAATTAGTTTTGGGTAAACTGATATCTTAAACTTCTCTGACCACAATAAAAAAATGATACTTAAAGAGTTCAGTCATGGCTTCATATCGGTAGATGTTCAAAATTTGTAGCAATAAAAGGCGAAGACTTCAAAATGCTTTAAACTTTTTTTATTCTTCAGTATCCCGTTCCTGTGGTGTTGCGACAAACGCAAATAATACATACTTCTCCAGTCCCGGGTATCCTTCTGCATACGCTGGTGGACAAACCTGCACAATCATTGTTAACCGATGCAATAATAATATATGTCAGGTGAGTTTCTCTAACCAGACCCACTAAAATTGTGGTTAATACCTAAAATTAGAAATTACATTTACTGCGTTAAGAAAAATACACTAGCACTATAGCAGTATTTTAAGGCACGTATTGTACACCCATATTTCAGCTTTTACCGTGATAGTAAGAGGTATTAAGCATTTTTCGTTGTTTTTTACAAAGTAAGGTTGACCCGGGACCCGACAGGGGAAGACCCCTGTTCCTGGAGAGAAAAGTTGCGTGGACGACGACAGTCACTTAACATAAGGTGACTCGTCAGCTTGATTGCTCATCTAAACCATAAAAATACTCTGTTGGCTAATCACGGAATCTGGAAAACCACTTAGCAACTTGATTTTCTACAAAAGATCTAAAATTTGACAGAAAAATAGTAATTAAGTAGAAATCGTATGATAATTCAGCGTGAAAGTAGTAAAAAGAAACGCTTTAGGTGAGAAACGACGTTGAAAATAAAATAAAAGTACTTCAGCATTTAAGTAATCAACTAGTATGTTGAAGTAAAATAAACAGTACACATTTTGGTACTCGCCCCTTAGCCAAGATGCAAGTGTTTCGCGTCGGATATCTTCTTTCAAACTCAAACTCAAACTCAAATCATTTATTTTCATAGGCCCCAAAAGGCACTTGAACACGTCAAAAATACAAACATAGATAAATACAAAACAAAACTCAAGTATACAAAACAAAATTCAGTGATAAAAGGTACTAATACTAAATGCACTGAAATGATTTGAATTACCGGGGCTTAGATTGATTTCGATTCAACTCAAAGGTTTAAATTGAAATCAATTTAAGTACCAGCTCCGATGGGTTTTGCATTCATGAGAAGAGCTGGTGAGAAACTCATGTGCACCATCTTTTCAAATAATTCATACAAGCTTGTTTGTTTTTGACAACAGTACTTTTATGTGCAAGTTAAGGCAACCAAAACACAAGGCTAGAAAGCGGTCTAAAGAGATAATAAGCTAGGAAAATCAATTTTTTGTCTAATAAAATAATAAAAATTAGTCCATAGCATATAAGGTTGCAATCACTTACACATCAAGGAGTAAAAGCAATGTGTGCATACATACTGGTCCCAGAAAAAAAAAGTTCAAAATGTATTAAAATAATAAATACTAATTATTTACGCTCCAAAAATGTAAACACAGATCGCCTTAACTTAACAAAATTCAAATGTCAGGTTTAATTGCTAACGTCTCTACTCTCTTATTGGCTAATAATTTGTTATGACCCCATGACTTAAGATGAAGGGAATTGTTGTGGATATGTTCATAAATCTTATTCCATAAAACAATATTAGTTATCTATACGGTTGTTGCGGGTAAACTGTTACAATATAATAAATTTTAGAAACAAAAACACTTGTAATCATTCCACTATTTTAATTATGTTTACTCATGACATTATAAATACCTTTAAAATAAAAAAAGTTACATAAGTACAAGTGGATTTTATTCTATAACGTATTGCAACAAGTTCCATCAAGTGCCGACAATCGATGTATGTACGATGTATATCATATAAGGGAGCGTTCAAGTATTATGTAACGCAACTTTTGAAGATTTTTGAACCCCCCCTCCCCCCTGTAACGCATCGTAACGTTTTTCTGTTCGACCCCCCCCCCCCCCCCATCTAAACGCTACGTAACACTCAAGTGTCATGTTTATATTTTATAAATTTTTGGCTTACAATACACACAATTGTTTTTCTCCTTAGTTTTTGCTAATAAACTCTTGAAATAACCGCCCCTGTAACGCATTGTAACGTTTTACGAGACCCCCCCTTTCCCCCTAAATTGCGTTACGTAATACTTGAACGCTCCCTATTTACAATGTACTAAAGGACTGTTTATAATTTACAAATTTATTATAAACAGCTACGCATTGACTTCATGGACCTCGTCCTAGCGCAGCCGAACGGTGATGGTGTTTGTAACACGGACTCGATTTCCATAACTGGTGGTAACACAGTAGTACCTTTACTCTGTGGAGATTTAACTGGACAAACTATATACGTAGACTTCAATGGAAACGCGGCGATAACTATTGCAGTGACAGCCACCTTAGCCACAACCTTCTCAAGACGATGGAACATTCAACTCATTCAGCTTTCATGCGATTGTCCTGGATTAGGTAAGTACCTACATTGGTCTTTGCATACCACGATAATACTGCCCATTGTGCAGTTGCCTTCAGATTTTACAATACCTTTATTAGTGAGAATCTTTCTGCATTAAAATTTTGTAATTAAATAATAAATAAATGTTTTCAATTTGGACATTTAACACACAACGCCATCTAGTCCCAAACTAAGCAGAGCTTGTACTATGGGTACTAGACAACTGATATTAATACATATATACTTTTTTTTGTAAATACATACATATTATATATAGAAAACACCCAAACTCCGAAACAAATATTTGCAGATCATACAAACATTTGGTCCGACCCGGGAATCGAACCCGAGACCTCAAGCACAGCAGTCGCATACGCTACCACTGCGCCAACGAGGCAGTCAACTAGTTTGTGTATGTTATAATTTACGAAAGTATCAACACCAGTTTGAATTTTAGCTCCTAATGGATGTCTGCAGTACTACAGGGGTATAACGGGTACCATCAGGGGCTTTAACTACGGTACCGGAGCTAACACAGCGTTAAGTGCATCACTTGTCACCGGCACACGGCAGATAGCCAATTTAAATTATGGAATATGTATTAGAATGGAAGCTGGATATTGTGCTATACAATACTCGCAGGTGAGTTGCCTACACAGCTACACACTTTATTGCTATGTAACTGAAGAAAAACTAATAAATTTTGGCAAATTAAGAAAGCATGAACTAGGCAATATATAAAACCTTCTTTGAACTTCATATCTGTTCATCATATTAAAGTGAGTAACTTTTATAACAAATTAACACCTCTTAATGCATAAAAGGCGTCAGTCACCGTCAGTTTTTTGTGTCACACCCAAAACCATTGTTATCACATTCCTCAGACTGGAAACGACATATATTCCTTCACTCTGACTGGTGACGTGGATGGCGCAGACAACACAGTTTTGGGTACAGCAGTAGGAGCAGTCAACGACGGGCAGTGCCTCACGGATTTCGTAGTGATCGCTAACCCAATTGTCACAGCAACTGGTGTCGCTGTAGGCACAGACCGTTTTTGCGGGCTAGGTTTCGTACCTGTGCAAAGTGAGTATTGTAGATAACATTGTAACATATAACGCAAACTATAAGCAGATACAACGGAGAATAAACGATCAAAATCTCCAAGTTATTTTTGCAAATCACCTGCGCTTTACTTTGAGTTTTAAACTATGTGTCTTTTAACACACTGGAAGTACGCGTCAGGCACGTTTTCTTAATAATTTTCTTTATTATGAACAATGTTTAAGGGTCACAATGTGAGATTAGTCGTATGTATTTGGTACTTCTAAGTCAGCTACTTTAACTTGTTACAGCCGCAGCAAAGCCGTTCGTGTTATACGTGGTAACTGATGCGAACGAAGGCGCCACAGCAGCAACGCCACCAGATGTCGCTAATAGAGGCTTTTCACTGACGTACACGCAGGTCGCTTGTTAGATACAAATATCACTGACTTTAAACTGACATAAAGATAAATTACTCCGTAATTGTTAACAACCCTAAGATCTAATTCCTAGCCAATTTGACATTATACAAAAGTAAGCGATAATAGCAATCTAAGAAATATACGAGTATTAGAATTATGCCTAGCAACGCTAAACCACGTAGTCAAAATCAAAATAATAGCCAATAATACGAGAGACGGTAGCAATTGTGGAAAGAGATTCGATGCGAAAAAATTACATCTTAGCTAAGCAAGCTGACTAGGACATCTGGTTCAATCAAAAAGTATTTATGATTGATCATCCAATCATCATCTTTAGAAGCATTATACAAAAACTAAACTTGTGATCAAAAGAAATTTCGATTTCTAACAAGAAGCTTATATTGAAATTAATGAAACATTTTAGGTGTTTGGGTAAAACTTTGAAATAAGGATTACTTGAAAAGAAGACTTTAACAAATATTCTTAATTAGATCCTAGTTATTGTTTTCTTTTCGATTACAAATACATACGTATAACCGAGTTATTTTCTGTTTTATTTCAACCTTTTGCTTGCAGCTACAGGGAGAACCTTAATTTCTATAAAGGGGTTAAGTTAGGTAGTTATTGACCCTCTGACCGCCCAGAATAAGGCTCGCCTCTGGCGGCCTCAGAGGGTATTGGCGGTCAGAGCCATACGCGGATACCGCACCGTGTCGACGGAGGCGGCGTGCGCCTTGACCGGAACACCCCCGTGGGATTTGGAGGCGGAAGTGCTCGCCGAAGTTTATCGGCGAGCGGCTGAATATCGGGCGGAGAACGGGTATCGTCCTCCGCCCGAAGAGGTACGCGATTGGCGTGAAGCCGCTCGCCGAGCCACGATGGCTCGTTGGTCTTCCCGGCTGGAGGCTCCACGCGCTGGCTTTGCCACCGTGGAGGCGCTCCAGCCGGTCATCCTCGAGTGGGCAGGGCGGCAGCACGGGACCCTTTCCTTCCGGCTGACGCAGGTGCTTTCCGGGCATGGTTGCTTCGGAAAGTACAAGTAAAGTCAATTCCCTCCTAGCGACCGAGTGCAGTCGCTAGGAGGGAATTGAGTCCCGCCTGCCACCACTGCGACTGCAGTGAGGACTCGGCCCAGCACACGCTGGAGTTCTGCCCCGCTTGGGCGGAGCAGCGCCGGGCCCTCACTGCAGTCATCGGAGGAGATCTGTCGCTACCGGCCGTCGTACTATCCATGGCCGGTAGCGACAGCAGTTTTACCGCGGTCGCGACCTTCTGCGACGAAGTAATCTCGCTCGCCTCGGTGGCTTAGTGGTAGTGAATGCGACTGCTGTGCTTGAGGTCTCGGGTTCAAATCCTGGGTCGGACCAAATGTTTGTGTGATCTACAAATATTTGTTTCGGAGTTTGGGTGTTTTCTATGTATAATATGTATGTATTTACGAAAAAAAAACAGTATATATGTATTTATATCAGTTGTCTAGTACCCATAACACAAGTTCTGCTTAGCTTGGGACTAGATGGCGTTGTGTGTTAGATGTCCGGAATATTTATTTATTTATTATTATTAGAAGGAGGCGGCGGAGAAGGCCCGAGAGGACGATCTCCACTCGGACCCGATCCGTCGCCGGCGCACGGGGCGGCGGAGGCGCGCCTATCAGCGCCTCATGCCGCCCTGAGTGTGGCCGCGGATGGACGGGATGGGTTTTCCCCTCCATCCGCATTACAGGCCAACCGCGAGGGGGCGACGTACGCGTGTGCCGTGCGTCGCCTAAATTGAGATTTTATTTTGAAGAGGGGGGGTTTCCACACGTTAAAAAAAAAAAAGGTAGTTATTGACCTGGGGTCCGGTCGTGTTAATAACAGCAGTTCCCGGACCCCTCCCTTCTCAGGCGCAGAGTTGGCACACTGTGTGGTTTTAGTCGGTTGGATTCCGACACACCGCCCCGCCGCAAACCCCGGCGGGGTGACGGCCCGAGGGGGTTTCCACACGTTAAAAAAAAAAACAGGTAGTTATTGACCTGGGGTCCGGTCGTGTTAATAACAGCAGTTCCCGGACCCCTCCCTTCTCAGGCGCAGAGTTGGCACACTGTGTGGTTTTAGTCGGTTCGATTCCGACACACCGCCCCGCCGCAAGCCCCGGTGGGGTGACGGCCCGATGGGGGCTTCCACACGTTAAAAAAAAGGTAGTTATTGACCTACAATTTACCTACAAACGAAAATATGAACCACAAATATAGATAATTTGGATTAATTACTGTAAATACAAACTAAACGTAAATAAATTCACTTTATCACAAATTGATTAAATAACATTTATTTACACAAAGAGCAATATAGGCACACGATATAAATATAAAAACATATAATAAATCATAAATTAAATAATAGAACTATTATGACTCAGGAGTGACACATGTCACTATTAAGTGGACGGAGCGAGATCTGAAAGGAAATTGTCCCCTGTTTCCGATCGCGCCGCTTCATCCCCACCTCACCAGACTCATAGAACCGTGCGATTGTGGCACATGTTTGTTATTAATCGAATACCCTCATTCCGACATATACATTAACCAAGTGAAATATTTTGGTCCTAAATTATGGCACCAATACGCTCACAAAATCGTAAATGCTCGAAAAAATCTTAGTATATTTTATACGTATACGGTCAGTGGCCGATATTCTATATAGTATACATTGTATTCCGTGTGTTGAGGATTTTTTTTCTGTAAACTCCAAACTACAAGTAGGACATTGCTATTATGATCTCGTCTACTGACTAATGAGTAAGTAATTTTACTTTGACCTAAATTAATAAAACAAAACTATAATAATGTTGCGCCATAACCAGATGAATCTCGTGTCCACTAGAATAATCGAGAACTGTCGAGGACAACGCCATCTAGTGTCGGAAAGCGCGCAACTGTGTGCATTATGACGATTACTCGACGCTAGATGGCGCTACAAGCAGCTCTAGAGTAATATATTTAGCCTAGAAACATCGATCGAATGTTTTCGTAGTTTCGAGTAATTTTCACGGCCATATAAAAGCGGAAAGTGTTGGCCGTAGGGACAGTATTGTTTCACGATACAGCGGATAAACATCGAAGAGATCTTCTAGTGTGACTAACCAGTGATTTAGTGATTTCTTATTGTAAAAAGTGTTCTTAATAAATATTGTGTTATTTTTGGTAATTAATCGAGTACTTTAATTTATTTAATACCCAGCTCGTAACAATTTGGTGTCAGAATTGGGATTAAAGTATGCCGGTTTTACCAAAGGAAGACACGGAAGGTATCCGAACTAGGAGTCAGCGCCAGCAAGAGGCTGATCAGAGGCGATTTGGAAGTGCACAACTGCCTACATCGGAAGATCAGCAGCCAGCTATGGAAACCACGCCGTCCACATCGGCAGCAGCTCCAGATATCACGGCCCTAATGGCAATGCTTCAAGAGCAGGCCCGCCGCCAGGAGGAGCAGGCCCGCCGCCAGGAGGAGCAGGCCCACCGCTTGGAAGAGCAACTGCAGCGGGACAAGGAGGAGCAGGCCCGCCGCCAGGAGGAGCAGGCCCGCCGCTTGGAAGAGCAACTGCAGCGGGACAAGGAGGAGCAGGCCCGCCGCCAGGAGGAACAGATGCTCTTGTTAAAAGGCATACATGAGACTTTCGGCAAAGAAATCAAGGTAGTGAAGGATCAGGTTCTTCAACACGAGAATCGTATCACTGAGGCCGAAACTCAAATTGCTGACGTGAAGAAGGCCTTAGGAAACCTTAAAGTTGGAGACGGAGCGGCGACTATAGTAACTGCTGCTCCTTCGGTACGGGGGTTCAAAGTACCGCCGTTTGATGGAACATCTTCGTGGTCAGCCTACAAGATTCAGTTTGAGGCTGTTATGACGGCAAACGGCTGGACAAAGGAACAAGCTATGACCGCGCTCACCTTGGGTCTTCGAGACCAGGCTCTAACCGTCCTCGAAGCCCTCGGTAAGAAGGTAACCTATGAGCAACTGCTGGAGGCATTGGAGGCAAGATATGGTGACGCTCATCTGGAGCACGTGTTTCGTGCACAGCTGAAGGATCGTGCCCAACGCATCGGTGAAAACTTGCAACAGTGGGCTCTGGAAGTTGAGAAACTGGTCCGTAAGGCATACCAGTCTGCACCTGCGCTCGTTGACGGGAATCTGGTGCAAGCTTTTATCGATGGCATCCGTGACCTCGAAGTTAGAGCTGCTGTGAGACTTGGGCACCATGAAACTCTCAAGGACGCTCTGGCCCATGCTTTGGAGGTGGAAGCTGTGAGACAAGACCATCGGTCTCATCGGGTCCGGGAGGTTGTGGCATCACCTCCGCGAGACCGATTTAAGGGGTACAGCCCTAGATGCTACGCCTGTGGTGAAAAAGGTCACCTTCGGTCCAGCTGCCCTAAGCGAAGCATAGGAAGTGAGTACGAGCGGTCTCAGGAGAATAAGGCGGTTGATAGTACTGCCCAACAAAAGCAGGGAAACGAGTAAACGCCAGGACTGCGGGGCGGGTGCTGGCTGGTGTTCAAAGAGCCCCAAGGATTTCGATCTCGCAAACTCATGACGGGAACAGCCTGGTCATCAGAGGCGAAATCAACGGAACGTCATGTAAGCTGACTATTGATACGAGAGCTTCTCGCACAGTCATCAGTTCCCAACTTGCAAATCGGTTCCTGAGGAACATTGCATGTAACCGTGAGCAAATAAACTTAGTAACAGCCACTGGTCAGCGCATACCCGTCCGAGGCGAACAGAAGGTGGAGTTGAAGTTGGGCAACCAAGTTCACTTGCATAACGTCATTGTGGACAAAGAGAAGACTGCATTTTCGACAGGGAAAGAATTGTGGCAGTTCAAAGTAATGCCCTTTGGATTATGTAATGCGCCAGCAACTTTCGAAAGACTGATGGAATCAGTACTCACCGGATTAACTGGAGATGCCTGCCTGGTCTATTTGGATGACATTGTCATCGTAGGCCGTACGTTTGAAGAACATATTCGAAACCTGGAGCGCGTATTATCGAAAATCCGAAGTGCCAACCTAAAGTTAAGTCCTAAGAAATGTTCATTTTTCAAACGGCAGGTTAGCTTTTTAGGATATGTGGTTTCGGAAGAGGGTGTCCAAACAGATCCGCAAAAGATCGCTGCCGTCAAGGATTGGCCAGTTCCAAGAGATAAGACCCAAGTAAGAGCATTTTTGGGCTTGTGCTCCTACTATCGGCGATTCGTGAAAAACTTTGCGGATATTGCTAAACCCCTTCATAAACTTACTGAAGAGAAAAGACATTTCTGCTGGGATGGAAGTTGTGACATTGCATTTCAAGAGCTAAAAAGACGTCTATGCAACACACCCATCTTAGGGTATCCAGACACTGAAAATGAATTCATAGTTGACACAGATGCGAGTGATACTGGGCTTGGCGGTGTGTTGTCCCAGCGGAAAGGTGATCAAGAGGTTGTTATTGCATATTTCAGTAAATCTTTGTCGAAGCCGGAAAGGAATTACTGCGTCACAAGAAGGGAACTACTGGCCGTAGTGAAGACACTGCAACATTTCAGCAAATATTTGCTTGGGCGTAAATTCCACCTCCGAACTGACCACGCTGCATTAAAGTGGCTCTTACAATTTAAAAATCCTGAAGGACAAGTCGCGAGATGGATTGAGTTATTACAGGAATATGACTTCATGATTGAACATCGCAGTGGAAAGTCTCACGGTAACGCAGACGCACTATCAAGAAGACCTTGCCCTGAAGACTGCAAGCACTGCGCCAAGCAAGAAGTAAAGGAAGCTGTTCCTATAAGGACGATAAAGACGGACCTTAGCAAAGAATGGAAGGAAAGCCTGCAGCAAGCACAGCAAGAGGATGCAGATATCAAACCAATTCTCGAGTGGATTAAAGCTGAGACTCCTAAGCCACACTGGAGCGAAGTTGCATCGCTGAGCTCGAGCACGAAGAGTTATTGGGCTCAATGGGGTAGTCTAGTCATCCAGGATGGAGTCTTGTGCCGTAAATGGGAAAACGCTCGAGGAGACAGCTGTCACCTGCAAATGGTTGTTCCTAAAGCTAAGATACCAGTGGTCCTGCAGCTCTACCATAACGGATGTTCAGGAGGTCATATGGGAGTTAAGAAGACATTGTTAAAGATAAGGGAAAGATTCTACTGGATTCATTGTCGTGATGATGTTGAGGACTGGTGTCGCAAGTGTACCAGTTGTGCGGCCGTGAAGGGACCTCATACACGTAGCAGAGGCGCATTGAAATTGTATAATGTTGGTGCACCCTGGGAAAGAATTGCTATAGACGTGGCAGGACCGTTTCCTGAAAGTGAAAGCGGAAACAAGTACTTCATGGTCGTAATGGATTACTTCACTAAGTGGCCAGAAGTCTTTGCTATTCCCAACCAAGAGGCATCAACAGTTGCAGATAAATTAGTGCACGAAGTCTTCTGTCGTTTTGGAGTGCCTTTAGAAATCCACAGTGACCAAGGAAGAAATTTTGAGTCTCAAATATTTCAAGAAATGTGTCGAGTGATGGGTGCTCACAAAACCAGAACCACCTCTTACCACCCACAATCGGACGGAATGGTGGAACGATTTAACCAAACACTAGAGAGGTATCTGGCAAAAGTAGTTGAAAGTAAGCAAAAAGATTGGGACAAACACATCCAACCGTTTCTTCTGTCATACCGAAGTGCAGTCCACGAATGTACTTCCGTAACACCAGCTTTTGCAAACTTCGGAAGAGAACTACGGTTGCCTGCAGACTTGATTACTGGAATACCCCCTGATATCCCGCGAAGTATAACGGAGTACGCGAATGACTTGCGGAACAAGATGAATGACATTTATGAGCATGTCAGACAATCGGGCCAACAAATGTCTGAAAAGATGAAAACCCGTTATGACCGGCAAGCGAATAATAAGGGCTTCGAAGAGTGTTCGCTAGTATGGCTACATAATCCAGTTCGCAGTAAAGGGAGATCTCCGAAGCTACAAGCAAAATGGGATGGGCCATACCGGGTAGTCACTAAAATCAATGATGTTACCTACCGGATACAGAAGTGTCCAAGAGGCGCCCCTAAGATAGTTCATGTAGATCGACTGGCGCGATACTATGGAACCGATAATGCTCGGGACGAGCATGTCTTATGAGGGGGCAGTGTTGCGCCATAACCAGATGAATCTCGTGTCCACTAGAATAATCGAGAACTGTCGAGGACAACGCCATCTAGTGTCGGAAAGCGCGCAACTGTGTGCATTATGACGATTACTCGACGCTAGATGGCGCTACAAGCAGCTCTAGAGTAATCTATTTAGCCTAGAAACATCGATCGAATGTTTTCGTAGTTTCGAGTAATTTCCACGGCCATATAAAAGCGGAACGTGTTGGCCGTAGGGACAGTATTGTTTCACGATACAGCGGATAAACATCGAAGAGATCTTCTAGTGTGACTAACCAGTGATTTAGTGATTTCTTATTGTAAAAAGTGTTCTTAATAAATATTGTGTTATTTTTGGTAATTAATCGAGTACTTTAATTTATTTAATACCCAGCTCGTAACAATAAGATTGTGTCCATTAACACTTTCTTATTGTCTCTAATTAATTGAGGACACTCTGTTCGTGTGTTCTTGTATTACACTGCACTAAAATGGTAGTATTATGTTCACTTCGCACTTTCACTTAACTAACTAAAAGGGTTTTACCCTTTTAAGTCTCCTTGTAATATCCGTATTGTCAAGAAGCTGGATAGCCTCAACGTTTACGTGATGATGAAGTCGGTGTTCATGAGCTTCGGCGAACTTCGATATAATGTCTGCGACGAGTTCTACTTTAAGGTCCACTACTGTACCCGGGTGCATTTACAATACCCCTGAGTACTTTATTTTGAAAACGTTGTATCATCAGTGTATTGGATTGTTTGCTACATCCCCATAACTGGATACCATAAGTCCATATAGACATAAGGACTTGTTTATACAATAATATCTTATTAGGTACGGACATTTTTGAGTGTTTACCTAAGAGCCAATACATTTTTTTGTAGCGAAGATCCAACTCGTCGCGTTTCTTTTTGACATGATAGTCCACGGGCCCACGAACAAGGGATTTCTGTGATTGACAACAGGCTGAAAGTTTATACACAGCTTCGTTTTGACGAGACACCCAACTTTTATTATTGGGCCAAATTCTGAAAGTGGAAGGAAAAAGCGGGATAGGGAGCGAAACACGTCGATTTGATGAGTGTCCCAAATTAAATAACAACAGTTTCTTAACATCAATACTTTGAGAAAATACGATGGAAAACTGAGAAAAACTTGTGGCATACAAATTGAATGGCACCTTCCGGGTGACCCCCAGCTCTAACATGTCGAAATGGTGACTTAAAAAAATTTATTAACAACAAGCTGATTTTTGTTTTGGGGCTTGCAAAATATATATATTTTATAAAAAATGCATCGGCATACAAATTTGTTGGTAATTTTTTTGAGACCTACACTCGAAAGTTGTCAAGATTATGTTAATCTTTTTTTCATTAATAACAACTTCTTTTTTATTTTTTTCTGTTAAGAATCAAACGTATAACACCATGAAACTATTGGCATACAAAAAAAATGGAAGCGATTAATTAAAAGTGAAATTTTCGAAATTTCAAACAAATTAAATCTTGAAAACATATCATGTCGAAGTCCTGTACATAAGTTTCGCCAGCTTTTGTTTGAAATTGCTAAAATGGAAAATTCGTATACAATATTACAGCTTATTTAATGAAAATGAAAATTTTTTTTTTAATTACTTAATTATATAAACAATTACAGCAATAAAAACAAGGGAATTGCATGAAAATTTGTTGAAATTTCTTGTAACGAGTGATTGAGCTATTGAACTACTTATTTATTTTATTATTCAGTTAACAACAATTTTTAAGTGATAGTCAAGTAAGGAAAAAATCATTGTATTGTAAAACAAATCGTAAAATCAGTTAACGTCTATAAAAAAAATTAGTTCTAAGTTAGAAAAATGCATATTTATAAGTCGTGTAGGTACTTTAAAATTAATATAAATTAAAGTTTTTTAATTTCTCTATAATTTGAATCTATAATTTATAATCGAATTAAAAGTAATATCTTTAAGTTATTATATTAACAAATTAAAAATATTTACCTAAAATACAAATAATACATGTTTGTAGCGATAATTTTTTCAGTATAATCTTTTTGCAGTACCTTATAAAAAAACATTTATTACATTTCAATTTAGTTCAATATCAATATCAAAAATAATAATATGCTGAACTGTGTGATTTTGCCTCAGGTATAAAATCGTAAGACCCACTATCCCCGCCCAACTTCCTTTAAGCATCAGCTCTAACGACTATTTTACCTTTTTAGTTTAGTCGAGCTCTCTTTTCGAAGCTGTTAAGTGATCGTCATCATGGAGTGTTTCTTGTGCAATTCTTCACGTAAGGACGAACGTTTTCATCCGAAAATAAAACTTATAAAAAAAATAAAAATTTACAGAATCTGAACAGTATGATACCGATAGTTCTGAAGATGACGATAACATCACACATAGTGAAGACTCATCGAGTGACGAATCTGATGAGGATTGATTGATTTTTTAATATTTATCATAAATTATTTATAAGTTTAATTCTTTTCATGCACTGTTTGCACATTGCATTATTATTTAAGTTCTGTAGTGTATTAATACACTGAAAATACAAGCTTTCATTTTTTTAACATTAGTTTAATATTAGGGATGTTGCGAATATTCGCATCCGCATCCGCAAATGCGGAGCTTCCGCATGGATTTGGACATCTGCATCCGCATCTGCATCCGCAAAAATCAATGCGGATATTCATGCGGATGAGAATGTAATACAAGTTGCGACAAGAAAGAAATTGGGCGGGGCCAGCGAATGGCGAGTGCCGTTCGCACGTGTTAATGACCAATTAAACACCAAACATTTGATTATAATAAATACTGACAATAATTTTGCCTGGTTCTCCTAATACCAATGCCGAAGGGCCTAAAATAATGAAAATTACTGATTCCGCGCGAAGATTTTTAAGCAGCAGTATTCCTAGTGAACAACTGTTTAGTAGCGTTGGTTTAATTGATGTTCCTCTCCGTAAACGCCTTGAATCAGAAAAGGCGGCAATATTACTTTTTATTAAGTATAATGCTCCTATTTTTAACTTCATTTACTAATACGAACGATACAAAATTTCGGGGGGGGGTTTCGTAAAACGTTACGATGCGTTACAGGGGGGAGGGGGGGTTCAAAAATCTTCAAAAGTTGCGTTACGTAATACTTGAACGCTCCGTAATAAAATGTTAACAATTACTTTATAAAGTAATTGTTTTAATTCGATATTCATAAACTGTATTTTTATAGTATTTTAAACATCCGCATCCGCATCTGCATCCGCGGATGTGAGCCTTTAAAAATCCGCATCCGCATCCGCATCCGCGGATGTGAAAAAATTGGCATCCGCAACATCCCTATTTAATATATTACAAATGAAACCAGTGGTTACAAGACATAAGTACGGAGCACATATTAAATGATTAGATTTTTTGTTTTTGTAGGTTAACCTCAAAAATTCCATTTTTTTTGTAGGTCACTATTATATTTAGATTAAAAATTAAGCAAATAATCATAATTTTTTCGTGGCATACAGTTGTCAATCAAAAAAAGATTAACATAATCTTGACAACTTTCGAGTGTAGGTCTCAAAAAAATTACCAACAAATTTGTATGCCGATGCATTTTTTATAAAATATATATATTTTGCAAGCCCCAAAACAAAATCAGCTTGTTGTTAATAAATTTTTTCAAGTCACCATTTTGACATGTTAGAGCTGGGGGTCACCCGGAAGGTGCCATTCAATTTGTATGCCACAAGTTTTTCTCAGTTTTCCATCGTATTTTCTCAAAGTATTGATGTTTAGAAACTGTTGTTATTTAATTTGGGACACTCATCAAATCGACGTGTTTCGCTCCCTATCCCGCTTTTTCCTTCCACTTTCAGAATTTGGCCCAATAATAAAAGTTGGGTGTCTCGTCAAAACGAAGCTGTGTATAAACTTTCAGCCTGTTGTCAATCACTGAAATCCCTTGTTCGTGGGCCCGTGGACTATGAGCTTTCCAGCGAAGCTTAGCGTCAAGTGTCATTCCCAAATATTTGGCAGTATTGACATAGGGTAGGTATTATATGACTATTTATATATACCGGGTGATAGTTAGGAGTGGAGACATGGTCATATTTGCGTAATCCAAATATGAATCTTATACAGAGATTTTGGAGTCTTTCAAGCTTATTCAATTGGTCTTCCGTGAGATCTAGATAACTGGCATCAGCATAATCGAGAATGGGGAAAAGAAGAGATTGTGTAAGAGCAATCTTGGTTGATGTAGGAAGAAAATTGCGTAGTCTGCGTAGAGATCCTGCAGCGGCAAACATTTTACGGCTCAGTTCATGTAGCTGTGGACCCCAAGATAAGTTAATATCGATATAAATGCCCAAGTTCTTGACCTTGTCACTAAACGGAATAGGTGTTTTGTTGCAGGTGATTTCGGGCAAGTTTGTCCAGTCAATCCTCGTAATCATTCGCGAGCTTCCAACGATAATGACCTGAGTTTTAGACGGGTTTATTTTGAGACCATGGGAGTTGCTCCACTTGCTTATTTTATCCAGGTCAGCATTAATGACATTAATAGCATCAATCAACTTAACCGGTGATGCCCTGGTATAGATCTGGAGATCATCAGCGTATAGGTGGTAGGAAGAAGACAGATCATTAGTGATTGTGTTTATAAAAACAGAGAAAAGCAGGGGAGAGAGCACGCCGCCCTGTGGTACGCCGGCTGTAGTGCTACACCAAGAAGAAACAGTGTTTTCGATGCTTATACGCTGCCGGCGACCAAACAGGTAGTTACGAAACCAGTCAATTGCGGTTGGAGATATGTTAAGAGAGCACAGCATACATAGCAGTACGTCAAAGTCAACGGTGTTAAAAGCATTGCTGAAGTCCAAGAGTGTTAGTACGGTAACTTCACCGTTGTCCATAGCAGATCTGATGTCCTCCGTAATATGGATTAGGGTAGTGGTAGTGCTATGCCCGGGTCGAAAGCCGGACTGCAAAGGATTTTGGAAGGAAAAAACGCGATTGTTTATTATATTTATAGAAATTGAAACTGAAATATGTCCCATAACATTAAATTCACTCAGCCGTATAAGGAATTTTGTGTGTAAAAAATCGTACGCGTCTCTTTCGGATGCCCGACAGAAGTGATAACTAAAACCAATCTAAGTTAAACTATGTATTTTATAAATGCGGCTAGCGTTGTGGGTAAGAGTGAAAGGAGCCTGCCTACCACTACCATATGCGTAAGAGAGGAAAGCCAGCCAGACTGGCGCCGTAACGCGTTACGTAACGAAGCGGTTTACCCTCCTATAAGAAGTTATCACTTCAAAATTGGCTAACTTCAATTATTCTACAAAGTAAGTGGAAGAGCTACGCTTCAGCATGAATGGGTCGGCTCGACCGGAGTGATACCACGGCCTCACAGAAAACCGGTGTGAAATAGCGCTTGCGCTGTGTTTCACCGAGTGAGTGAGGATACCAGAGGCTCATACACCAACCCCTCCCCCCATTCCCTCTCCCCATCCCCCAAAGGTCGGCAACGCACTTGTGACGCTTTTGGTGTTGCGGGTGTCCATGGACGGCGGTAATCGCTTACCATCAGGTGATGCGTCTGCTCGTTTGCCCCTATTCAATAAAAAAAAAAAAAAAAAAATGTTAAGGTTATGTTATGCAGTCACAGAACATCGGCTTCACCTGTCAAAATCACCTTAGTTTGGACATATAATAATTCTAATAAAGCTGTGATTATGATAAACTGATGTAGAAAAATGCATCGGGTATCATATAAATAAAAAAACAACCATTAAATAATTAAATAACAATTTAATTAAATAAATCCTTGGCTATGCGAAACAGTGTATAATTAATTGCCATACATCATGTATGGTCTGTGGACAAAATACATCTGTTTATTATCTATATAAAACTAGATAACTACTAACAAAATTTTACATTAACATTATCTTGGTCAAGTCTCTCATTATGCAAATATAAGTATTATAAGCCATTACGTAATTTTTTTCTTGTGAAATATGTCAAGTAAGATATGAAAAATGCATAAAAAATGTGTTAGTGTATATATTAATCTATTATCTATATATATATATATATATATATATTTATTAGCATTCTTCCAAAGTTTGATATTTTAACGATTTAAAAATTTTGGTTTACAAAATGTCTAAATTGACAAAATAACAGTCGTTATTTATTGAAATTTGAATCTCTTCACAATAAATATATTATACATGTACAAGCTACACCAGCAAAGGTTGGTTTGCCATAAAAAAATTTGGGGTGGGTCACCCTTATCATTTAGGGGTATGAAAAATAGATGTTGGCCGCCTCTCAGTCATAGTCAATTTCATAAAAATCGGTTCAGCCATTTCGGAGTTTGGTAACAAACACTACAAAATTATTTAAAAAATATTGCCATTCTCTGGTAACACTTAGTCATAACATGTTTGTAGCCGTATGTATCGTATCTTTCCAAGATTGTTTTTGAATAAAAAATACTTGAAATTCATTCACCCAAAATTAAGTTTTATAATCGGTTATTATCAAAGGTAATATTTAACAATTACACTTGAAATGGTAAATATCATTGTTATTAATAAATAAAATAGTTTTCATTAATCTTAATCAAAATTTCATTTCTTACACTTTTATGGCATTTAATTTGTTACAGGTTGTTTTTTTTGTAACACCAAATATAAAATGACAATATAGCTTCTTTTTCTTTCCTTCCTTATTTTGTTCTTTACTGTCTCATTTCAGAAAACTCTATGTACGAAAATTTATATCAACATACATGCATATTACACATCTGATTCATAAAATGACGAAGCGGTTGTATGAATTTTATTAAATGTTGTGTTTGTTTTGATATTTATGAATATACGGGAACTATATAAAACTAAACTGAATTAATATTTAAAATTTTATCATTAAATAATTGGTATAAATTTAGTTCTTTCCTAGAAAATTATAAATTAAATTGATGGCTGGACATCATGAATCACAAATATTTTTAACGTTCAACCTTCAAAATATCAAACCAGAGACAAGAACACTGACAGAAAAGAATATATGTATTTATAATAGTGAACTAGTCAAATATTTATAATAGTAAGTGTGGAAAATTTACAACCAAAGAGGCTTTTTATTAAAACCAGTATGATTAAAACTAACCTCTTTTAAAAAAGCTGCAATTTTTCATCTAAAATACTTGAACCAACTCACTCAACTGTATAATTATTATTCTAGTTAATCATTTGAGTATAATTATTATCACAAATGCAACAATGACATTTAAGTAACTGGCAACAGGTAACGAAACTCTATTGTCTATATTTGTATATTTTGTAAATGGATTGTATAATTACAAATTCCATATATGTACATAACTTTGCAACATAGATATAAACAACTCATTTAAATGTGCTATATTCTGTATTCCCTGAAAATACCTAAGTGTAAAAAGGTAATATAACAAACTTCAACTATTATTAAATACATAATGACTCTGGAATATTCATACATTAATTCCACATATTATAACATTGCTCATGTGGATATTGTATTATGGACAACTATATGAAATAAATATTTTCATAATGTTTCTATAAAATAAGTTAGTTTCTTAAGCCTTGCCAAGTTTCTATGCCAGCCACTGGCTAGTTTCATGCTGCATGAACTGCATTAACTTTACCCATCTGCTGATGAATAGTATTCTTTATGTCACTGTACCACTTATTAATTTCTGTGTTCTCATGTAAATCTTGGAAAGCACGACAGCCTTCAATACTGCTAAGGACCCCATATACGGTTATGTCAGCCAGGTTTGGCTGCTGCCCTCCAAGGAATGGTGTGCCTTTCTTTTTGACTGCTGAAAGCCAGTCGTTGACTGCGTCGTAAAGTGACTCACGAGCATCTTCTTTGATATTATGTCTGTGGAAAAAATATATAATATTTGCAATCAGAGAATGGCTTATTAGAGTAAGGCTACTCTTAGTTTTTGGGTACATATATCTCACTATGAAAACAATGCATATGCACTGAAATCAGACCAAACTTCAAACATTATTCCTTGTCTTTTCTTTAATGCTGGAGAAACTTTTGGAAATTATAAGATAACGAATATAAACTAAAAAATATTAATTTTGGCATCTCTACATATTAAATAGAGGTCGTACAAAACAAAAATTATAAATATGTATTAAAATTCAATTCACTTTTTTTAATGTATTGTGTATACAAAAACTAACTTTGATATTGCTATTTTACTGCTAGTAACACAATTATCACAACAGTAGTCGCAATGAGACTTCATTGTATAAATTAACATTACTATAATTATTTTGTTGAAAGAAGGAACTCAAAAGTAACTATAGTCCGGCCGCTCAGAGTATTCATTTCTGACACTTGTCAATTCGTCATGAGTAGTGTTGTACCATGAACATTAATAATATTTGGTAACAATATTCATAGCATTCATTATGCATAATTATTCAATTTATATATATTTTATTATATTTCAAATACAATGTTAACAAAATTGTTGATGGATGAATTAAATTTAATCGTAATTTCTGAATTTAACGAAGGGAAATAAAAGACCGCCAATTGTTATACATACTTTGTAACTCATTTTGTTATACTCTTTTTTTTGTGTATACAATAAAGATAAATAAATAAAAATATATTTTATAAAATTAGAACGTTTTATCTAACAATATACCGACCGACAGATTACATTAAGATTACAAAAATATTCAGTTACAATTGCCACGTTATTTCGTCTCATCACTATAAAAACAAACGGTTGACATAACCTTGAAACAGCGCAGTTTGACGTCGTTAGACTTTTAAAAATATTGTTTTAAATTTGTTAATTAATTAATTGTTAATAACTTTAGGCCAAAATAAAACGTTTATTGAAAGTTGGCATTTATTCAATTTTTAATGTTATTACTCATTATTACGGTTAATAAAAGATAATTAAAATTTTGCCATAAATTGTACGCCAGTTCAAAGTACATCGCCCATTCGATCACGACCTGTCAGGAACGCATTCTCTCAGCGGCCAGACAATAAGTATATTATGTATAGTCACGATTATTATAGTAATGGTTATGACATCATGTATCTTTTGACAATCACAACAACATGATTTGTAGACAACTTTAAGGGCATTATAACCAATCAGTTATACAAATAAAGAACACTATTTGGATGAGTATTTGTATGATTTCTCTTCGTTTTTTGTTTCATCTCTAAGGCAACACGACCTACAACCTCAGTTTTTATGGAACAACTTTAGTAGACATTTATTAACAGTATATTATTTATCAGATGTGGTTTACAGTTGAATGAGATTTAACACTTTGCTTTAAACTCTCTTGTTTAATTTAATATCTTGTTTTTTTTGTTTTTTGACTTCTAGATTTTCATAGGTTAATCTTGCTCATAACCACGAAATACGTGATGATCACATGTAAGACGAATATTGCTATGCTATTCCTAATCCACGTTTATTGTGTTACATGTAAAACATACCTCGTTTTCAGCCTCTTAGCAATTAGGAACATGGCAGCAGCGCCGACGTAAACCATGAGGTTGCACTCCCACGCCGGGAAAAACTGTCTCCAAGAGCCGGCTTCCTCAAACCAGTGGAAGGTCTCCAGGGACTCGTTCATGGTTCTATAGACGTTTGGTGATAGGGTGCTCACTAATACTTTGTCGGCCCACTGACGCCACTCGCGTTCTTCACTGAAAAGACGAGACAAACATATTTTTAAACAATTTCATTTAAATTGTAAATAATTGAAATGTCTGGGGTACGACATAATTAATATAAAATGCTAAATTATTAGCCTCAGTTTGTAAACTGCTGGAAATAGGCCTAACAAAGAGATTTTGGAACCAACTAGATATAACATTCTTATCAAATGGGTTGGTATAGTGTTTATTTAAAATTTTACTTCTCTTTGCAGTACTATTGTCCCGTGTAGTTTGCTCATTTAGTCTGTTATTCCACGACATAAATAGAACAAAAAGTATACAGAAATAAGGATGTTACACATATTTTTAACAGTAGTGTTTTCAACTGTCATAGGTTCGTTTTTATAACACATACACTAAAAGTTAAAATATAAAGCAATGTTTATAATACAACGTGTTTAACACATTTTTTTTTAAATATTGCTTCATAAATCCACTTTTATTTAAACACATTAGGTTTGTTTAACCAAAAAATAAAATATTTTCTCTAATGTAGTCTTTCACTAATTTCTTCCGGTAATTTAAATGATAATCTGGAATAAATTGTGTCCGACCATTCTTTTATATGTCTTTTAATATTTTAATGAAAAAATCTTTCGAAGATTTATTGGTCCTGGAAGCATGAACTTTTTATTTCATCATTCTCGGAATTTAATGTGACGAGAAGGCAAAGCGACCCGAAGACGAAAAGTGAACAAAAAAATGAGAAACTGTGGATGTTTCGAGCACAGGTACCGAAACGAATCCCGAAATCGTGTTACACTGCAAAAAAGTTTTTTGTTCATATGGTGACTTTCATGGGGTAGCATTTGGATTTATCATTGGATTCCTCAAAGTATTCGAAACAAAAACGGCCAAAACTCACGGGATTTAACAACTTTCGATCACATTTTTACACACAAATTTGTCTTTGAAAAGCTTTTGGATGGTTTTTTTGCATGCCAGGTGTCGGAAATTCCTTAACAGTTTTTGCGACAAAATTATGGTTTTTTTTAATTTCATCAAAAAAGTTGCCTGATCGATGGAGAAATGAATTGGGTATTTTTGTAAATGAATTTTATTTAATAAATATTTTTATTCTAGATATGAACTTTTATTTCTGCAACCTGTCTCCTTTTACAGGAAAAATTAAAACTGCCTACTTAAATTCTAAAAAGAATCAACATTTATTTTTAAAAATATGCATCTACCTATTATAATAATGTATTATCACTATCACTACCTATTATAAAACAAAGTCCTCCACCGCGTCTGTCTGTCTGTTCGCGATAAACTCAGAAGCTACTGTAGGGATTTTCATACAGTTTATACCAATAGATAGTTAGATTCTTGAGGAAGGTTTTCGTGTATAATTTGATAAATTTTAGAGTATATTGAATAAAATATAACGATACATGTGGAAGACGTCGGCAAAAATTAACCCACACACCTTCTCAGAGTAACATATATTTTTCGTAAAGATTCTTTACGAAGCCGAGTCGGATTACTAGTAATAATATGTGTAAAAGACAAATACAGATATAAAACACAAAACTCACATTTCAGCAGCTTTTTCTTTCTCATCAGGTACAAATGTACTATGCATAACATAGTATTTATTAGTGATATCAGTAGTCTCCTTTCCAGTATCGTTAAGGTACTTCGTGATGGGGAAAAACTTTATAATATTACTCAATGGCATTGTTTTATCTTTAAAGTATGTTTCCAGTACGGATATGATTGCTGTGCTGTCCAAAAGTTGCTGAAATAAAATCATACTTTTAGTGTTTAATTTAAATTGAAGAATTTTTTAGTTAAATATTTTGCATGTAAGCAAACTAAACTATATAACATTGTTTTCAAACCCCCCATCTCGGAAAGAGTACGTTTTGCCCTTTGATATTTGAGTGCAAAAGCCGTTTTTATCCGCTACAGGATAAAGTAAATTAAAAACATTGTATGCACTAAGTATGAATTCAAAACATCATTAAACCTATTTACTTCTACCTCCATGGTACTGAATTTATCATACAACCTTTTATTAATTAGGTATTAAAAAAAAACTAAAATAAAAGTATGTGATTGTAATATTTTTTTTTCTTTTAATCATTTTCTCAACAAGGTGGGATGAAAAGTTACGTGTTGCACTCGAGTGCAAAGGTTTTTCACCTCTTGCACTTTTGATTCCCTCGCTAACGCTCAGGATTTTATTTTTAGAATCCTTCGCTATCTTGGTCATCAAAATTGAGCACGTGGTTAAAAAGCAACTGGGCACTCTTATATAACAAATAACTATTGTTAGTTTGTTGCGACAACGTACAGAAATTATATAATATGAATGCTAAATATCTTAAATGAAATACAATAAACAGATGATTAAGTTAGCAATACACATTAGGGTATACCTGAACTTTACAGGTAAACTGAGTGTGTATGTTACACTGTGCAGCTGTGGACTGTGCTCAGATAACCTGTCAGGTATAACCGTACAAGTTAACCCTACCATGTATGGCTAGCTTTAGACAGAAATCTTTGGGGACTTTGAGGCAAACAAGCTCCCCAGCAAGATACCCATCATTTTATTCTGTAAATTATGATGTTTGTAAATTAAAGGCCTATGGTGAAACCTGGATTAGATATTGTGTAGAAGCATATTGAGGTTTTTATAAACAATTATTATTAGAATATCTTACCTGGTATCCTCCATCAACTTTCGCAAGTAGAATAGGAACTTTTTTGTACCCTGACCATTTGATTGCCTGGCGAAGTACAGCATCTACTTCCACTATCTCATAACTGAGGCCTTTTGCATCCAAGTATGCTCGAACTTTACAACAGAATGGGCAGGTTCGATATTGAAACAATACAAGCTGAAGATCACTTGCATCACCATCATTTACTACCTGGTAATTAAAAAGTAATGTATGTAAATAAAAATGAATCGCCGAAATGTATGTACGCCCATAACTTCCCATCGACTGCATCAAATTTAATAATACTTTTTTTACGTATTTGTTATTGTCAGGACAAGGTTTGTATAGAAAATAAAAAGGTAGTGTTATATTCTCCTATTACGCTATTCTATACACTGCAGCACCAGCACTGCGAGAAGTTGACACGGGCTGACTAAAAGATTTGGTTAGATAATTTAAAAATATTCACAAAAATAAGTTCGACGGGTCAGCTAGTAATTAATTAATATAAATTGAGTATAATAACTACTTAAATAGGAAACAGATGTTTTATTTGTTTTAAAAAATTGCTTGCAGCTCTCTGCCTTTACTTCTCTTTCTATGGTATTACTTATATGTTAGTTTGTTACATTTTAAACTCCTATGTAAAAACAAAATGTTCAGACTATCAAGGAAGGGAAAGTAGGCTTTTATAATAAATTAATTTTGAAAATATTTATAAAAAACACAACGCCTAGTTGTATCAACATATCCTTTGTTTTATTTGTCGGGGTAGCCTAATTGGCTAAAACTATAAATATCCAGAATAAAATATACTAAAACATGTATAATATGATTGTTTTTCATATGATTTACCACATAGTATACAAAAGATTTTTGGTACAGACTATTAAGTACATTTTATGTTATACTAGTTGACCCGCATGACCTTTTAGTTCTCCAATCGCCCGTAGTGCAATGTTATGAACTGTGAAAAAAATTTGTTACTATAAAAACGGCTATAGACTAAATTATTTTATATCTTTTAAAAGCGAACAATTCTTTGATACATTGTTTTTGTAAAACCTTTTGAACCTTTTAAGCGGCGTACACAAAGGAAACTCTCGAATAATTTTCCACCGTTTTTGCAACATATTTCCTTGATACCATACTCCTTTCGGTTATAGAGTGATGACGAATAGCATATATATAGCGTATACACTATAACTGGACTATCTAATGGTGAATTTTTCCAATCGGACAGGAACTTCCTAAGATTTAGTATGTTTAACCCAAACAATTTTTTCAGCACAATTCTGTTTCTAGCTTTATTTGCTTTTTGTTTGGGCCCTGATTATATAGTCTTAAAAGGCTAATGTCCAACTGCCACCACACAGACAAATCTGTCACCGTATATAGACAAAAAGTCTGCTAATTGTAATGATCTTGAGACTACCAACATTAGGTAGTTGCTATTTTGTTTCACATCCCAATAAGAAGTTTTAATTACAATATCAAATATATCTTCGAAATAAAACTTATATTTCTTTTAAATCACAGCTCTATTTACAGTTAAAAAACATAAAAATATGAGGATAAGTGTCTAATTGGTGTGTTTCATTACCACCCTATATATATATATATATGTATATATTATTAGATATAAGTATGTTTGTTGCTCTTTGCAAAGACTACTGAATGGATTTTAATAAAACTAATGTTGGTAGTCTCAAGATCATTACAATTAGCAGACTTTTTGTCTATATACGGTGACAGATTTGTCTTTGTGGTGGCAGTTGGACATTAGCCTTTTAAGGCCCATATTATAGAAGGCGTCTCAGTCGTGAATCGAGTTTTAAAACTAGATTTAAGAAGAGATTGTATTATAGAACGTCTCTTGAGTCAAGATTCACTGATCTTTGATCAAATGAAGTTTAATTTTTAAGTCATGTTTTCATCAAATGTACCAATTTTTTAAATTCCATATGCGCCCCTCGAGCAGGTTATACTATAAATATATTAATGTTTTGAAGTATCTTACTCTAAATGGGAATAGATGCAAAAAAAAATATAGTGTTGGTAGCAGTAAGTTTATTACAATTAGCAGGCCTTTTATCCATATGTGGTCATAGATTTGTCTATGTGGTGACAGTTGGACATTAGCCGTTTAATACTACAGATAGACATGCTCTACAACAGCGAGCTAGTGAGCATCCTTACGGTATGCTTAAAATGAGCATGCTTTTGAATTGTTTACCTTTGCTCAGCAAAAGGCGTGCTAGCTGTGGTGAAATTTGCATGTGCAGTGAAGGATTTGTTCATGTGGTGATAGACATGGAATGGAATAAAAAAACTATACAGGATCAGCACTGCTATGAGAGAGTACTTGACCCAAACCCTGTACCATCTCATCTTGCCACCATGGTATACAAGACCAAAACCTATTTTTTTAAGGAGAGTTGGTATCTAACAGTACACTCTTGAGACAGTAACTGTATAGAAATGACGGGATAATCATAAGTAATATATGCTGACCACCTAGTACGCAGATAAATCGTTTATCAATGCAATAAAAACTCACATACATATATAGTTGAAGCATGATTACGTAATTGCTTTTCAAATGCAGAAAAAGCAAAAATTATCAAAGAAATAAATGCAGGCCTATACGCATAACCATCTCTGTGAAGCGAAGTAAGGTTTTGAAGAAATTTTCATAAATCTTTTTGTTTTAGATACAAGCGTGTCAATACATGTTGCAAAACCTTGCGATCACATTTTCAAGTGTATATAATATGAATGTGTTGTTCACATACCTTGTAATGTGCTTGGTACTTAGGTGCTTCTTTCAGGAAGGCATATTCGTCGTTTTTTAGTGCTAAAGAGCTTGGCTTGATATTAACTCTATAATGCGTATAACCTCCATAAGCAGCACCAACCAGGACACCGACACTGGCACTAACGAGAGTTAACTTCGCGGTAGACTTTGGAAAGCGATTTCTAGTTGAAAATAATTTATTTGCCAAATTTAGATTTTCCTTAAACGATGGTAAAACAACTTTTCGAAGTATTGTAAAAGACGGTCTCCACATTTTGTTTTTATATGTGTTTTTGTCATGTAACTACGCTGTAAGTATAAATATAGGGTATATAACGAGATAGTTAATTCCCACACAATGTGAAAAAAAATCTCAGCAGCTTTGTTCACAAATCAATCTTGAATTCTCCACGGATTGAAAATCGAATAGATGATAAAATTCTAAAGCTAAGCTTGTATCCGCACTTCAGTAATTGTGTCACAGACAACTTTTTTTTTTTAAAACATAGTGTTGTCCTAGAGTTGAATCTATCACACTCTAATTGAAATCGATTCCAAATCAATTGTATTTTAAAACATTTTTAGGTCTTAAATGCTTATTTTACACAAGTTACTTAATGGAAAATAGATAAGACGAAGAATAATCTTCATTTTGGATATTTGTTTACAAGGGGTCAACTCAAATAATATTTAAACAACTTTGAGAGTCGAAACAAGCTTGTGTCTGAACTTGAGACCTCTTTAGAAAGGTCTCAGATTGTGGAAGAGTCAATAAAGTCCATTTTAACCCCACAAAGGCACAAAATTGCGCGTTCACTGCAAAATGCTGCCTTGGGTCGTATGTCCTTGGTTTTTTCATATGGAATACTGTCCCCATCGGACTGGGGCACCTCAGTATCAGCTCCTCCCTCTAGACCGCATCGTCAACTGCCAAGAATGTTCAATTCGGCAGGACGCTTTGGCGCTGCGTAGAGATGTAGCTTCGCTATGCATCTTCTACTGCATTATTATGGGGAGTGCTTCGTAGAATTGTTTAGACTGATTCCTGCCGCCTCTTTACACCATCGCCACGGTGAAATTCTTTAAAAGAGTCATCGCCATACGCATTAACCAGCGCCAGTCGCGAGCGGTCTATAACTTTTCAGATAGTCATTTTATTATCCGACAAGATCGTCTAACCCTGACCACGATTGAAAACATCCGTTCCTTGTTAAAAGAGGTTGTCTGTCAGGGGGAGGGGGAGAGTTGCGTTTGCTTTCAGTCTTGACATGATTAACGATTTTAACTTCCTTCTGTGGTGGATGCTATTCGAGTAACTAGTGTATCATCAGTAGAACCTTTACCTGTGGGACATCATCGGAGTCTACCTTTGCGATATGTTAAGAACATATCTTATTTATCCTGGAACAGTGAAGAACATCGAAGGCAGTTCATATGTGGGATTCTCCAGAGGTGGGAGTAGCTCTTAGAAGACCTTCGCTGGAACCTCGCATATCTTTCTTCTTCATTCCGCTATGAGGATACTGCTCCATGTCAGAGGTGGCAACAGTCCTGGCATGTTGCCCGCCTTTTGATATCATCACGAATATGGACGCGAAGATCTATCTAGACCACACTCGCGCCATCCGATAGAGTAAAAGCGGGGAAGACAGGGATCAGCTCAAAATGCGGCGGAACGCTCACCGGCTCGCCACGCACGTACCATCACAGTAACGATTCTGTTCTGAGGTCTGTCTAACCTCGAAGCTTATGTATGCAAAGAGGGAGGTCGTTTCACTTATCTATTGGCACAGATACCGAGCACGATTACTGTGAGTATTCTTCAGAAAGAGCGTAGCTGAACGGGATTGGGGGAGGCCGATTCCGAGCATAAAGGACGTCAGTGGCGATGTCAGTCGTTGACAGGGCCTCAAATTAAAAGGGCGTGGTGACTTCTGGTAACGAAAAAGCAAGGAGAAAGTAAACAAATTTGTTCATAAACATTTTTTTTTTAAATTACTTTAATTTCATACAATGTATATTGCCTACTTATATTGGCAGATGACGAAAACTATCCATGTCTGAAGAGCACGTTAAGCCTATGGTCCAGATTTGTCAGTAGTACCGGAAAATTGTCATCATCCTTATCAATTATGATACAAGAAGTAAGAATACAAGAAGGAAGTAAGTCACGTAAGGCCTGAAAATTAACAGGAAGAAAACAAAGAGCTTATTCTTTTCCAAATTGGATTTAAAGTAAATTCTCAGTGTTTCACTGAGTGAGTCAGGATACTGGAGGCTCTACCCAAACCGATTCCCTCATTCCCTTCCTCATCCCCCAAAGGCCGGCAAAGCACTTGTAACGCCTCTGGTATTGCAGGTGTCCATGGGCGGCGGTAATCGCTTACCATCAGGTGATACGTCTGCTCGTTTGCCCCCTATTCCATAAAAAAAGAAATATGAACGCGCGTGTAGACAAATAATTTTAATAATTGAACAAAGAGAATTCCACCTCGAGGAAGGAAGGAAGAATAATCTCATTAGAAAAGACAGTGTTAGTGCTTTAATTGCCTTACGACAAATGTAGTTATTAATTCAAAAATATTTGAATTATTACAATTCTAATTTAAGGATAAATGTATTTTCTAGGTTTTTCTACCGCAATACATTAAGAAAGAAGAAATACGCGGTTTCGAACGGATGAAACATAATTTCAAGAAGAAAGCTTTAGACGAATTATAAAAGCTTCAACTTGAAGTTACAATCGATTAATGAATCATAGACAATCTTGTGTTCACAACAATTATTTTCGTTGTCTCGAATAAATTGTCCTCACACTCTGAAACGTCTTATATCTAGCAACTACAAAACCGAAATAAAATATTGAAGTATTTTGTGAAATTTTGAGATGTTTTTCTCTTTTTTTCTCTTTTTTCTTTCATAATATGTTATACTAATAATGTAATAATGTTTTGACTTCGAGAGTCCTAATACCGCTCCTTAAGTAAGGTAATTGTCGATTCACATCTTGTTAGACGTATTGGCGCGTTAGTGCATCTAATAAATTTAACTGTCTAAGTGATTTGTTCGCCCTCTGTGTAGCGTAATGTTGTTTTATCTATAGTTGGGTGGTTATGCTAAAAGCATGCCGTCAACGTCGCGGTCGAGGGGCTCCGGGCGCGGCCCAGACGGCGCGCCACGGGCCCAAGTCATAGCGCCCATGTCAGAGCGACAACAGCTGGCACTAGTGATGCAGATCTCGTCACAGGATGCACCGCCAGGTAAGCTCTCGCCTTAAACCTGTAGGTCTCCCAATTTTGCAACTGTTATTATCACTTCCCGCCATTCCATACTCAGCCACTCCAACACCAGCTGAAGAAAGAAAGCGCACGAGGCAACAACGTAACGAGCGCGGTGAGACACCACTTCATGTGGCAGCTATTCGAGGGGATCACGATCAGGTTAAAAGACTGATTGATCAAGGCCAGGACCCCGATGTACCCGATTTTGCTGGTAATTCAATTTTCTATCATGCTATGTTCATGTTTACATTATCCTTGATCACTATCTATAAATTTTATATAGTTGTGTCTTTTTGCTTTGTAAAACCAACCTGTGTACCGTTTGCTTACATTCATTAATTTACAAAATACTTGTTGAAGACTGTTGATGTTTTAAAGCTGTTGTTGTATTTACTGTCTTGATGTTTAGATAAATTTGTTCTCATTCACATAACAATGTTAACATTATAGAACTGTTTAAGTTCAAGCTAAACACATCAGACATTTCTATGTTGCTGAAAACTATTTGTCTTCCTGTGAGCTTGAATTTAACTCAATAAAAAAACCCTTTCACAGCACAAGCATGATTAGTTTGGTTGGCGAGTTTAACAAGGAAAAAATTGCAATTTTGCAATGAGCAAACTTGTAACATATGGGTTACTTTATTTTATTTTCTTTTATTTATTTCTTTACTTTTCTTATAATTTTATTTGTTGATAAACATAAACTAAATGAAAAATCATTATATTTATTTAAAAAAATTAATTTTTGTTATTTTTATGATGAATAAATAAAACAACAAATAATCGAGAACAACAACGCAGCATTAAAGGATATAGACTGATTGGTTTGAAAAAAAAAATGAATATACTAAATAAAATTTTAAATCAATAGGGTGGACACCACTTCATGAAGCTTGCAGTTATGGGTGGTACCAAGTTGTAGTGGTACTTGTAAATGGGGGTGCAAATGTCAATGTAAAGGGTTTAGATGATGATACTCCTTTACATGATGCCACAACTTCTGGCAATCTCAAAATGGTCAAATTCCTTGTTGAACATGGGGCGGATCCTTTTGTCAAGAACACTAAAGGGAAAATGCCATCAGATTATGCAGCACCACACATCTTTGAGTACCTGCAGTCTTTGAAAGGTATGTCTACTGAATGCACTGGTATTTTTTTAAACTGTCTAATATCAATTAATAAGCCTTATTTCTTGAAACACTTTAGATTCCAAATGTTCTCAATTCAATGTTATAAAATATTTTATTAGACTCTAATCATATTAATGAAAGTAATGAGGCTTAAGAATTAGTAGTAGACAATCAGATATTGTAACTTACAGAAAAATATTAATGCACTTATATATACCACAGCAGATATAATGGTCTGTGGATTGGAAAAATACTTTTCTCATGTCAATAACACAATAATATGGATCATAATTCTAATGAGTTGTCAATCTTAATAGTCATGCTTGTTCCAAACACTAAATGTTTGCTTCACCTACAGGTAGATGCTTTATTGTTAATGTGCCAGCTGTTTCTTATGTGTATTGTTGTATAAACTGCTTATTCCCAAGTAATAGCATGATCACCTGATCATATGCAACTGCTTATGTGGTAGTTCCTTATGGATAAATCAGGAATTAATTTTATAGTTATTGATTTATCCATGCATGTTGATTATAGTTATTGATTTATCCATGCATGCTGATTATAGTTGTTTGTATTACCACTTTTTAAAAACGGTAACAACAGATTAGCAATTTATTGAAACTGTTTGTGGTTTATTCTAAGTCTGTTGTTAAAAACAAACATAAAAGGCATTAATTATTTCCATTAAAACCAAAATGTTTAGAAAGAGATGTCGGAGTAAGTGTAGTGACTATTGGGTGTAAATAAGTTATTCACCTCTACCCAACATTACAAATGTCATTTATTTATACTACTACCTGACCCGGCAAATGTTGTTTAGCCATAAAAATATTTAGGGGTGGGTCACCCTTGTCATTTAGGGTTATGCAAAATATGTTTTGTCCGATTCTGAGACCTACCCGATATGCACACAAAATTTAATAAAAAATGATCTAGTCGTTTTAGAGGAGTTTGGTAAAAAAACACCGCAACACAATAATTGTATATATTAGAATGTTGACACTATTTAATATTAAGTGCCCTTTAATAATCTGATGATCAAAGTTGGTGAAATTTATAGCATTATCAAATTATTAACAATTTGAATTTAATATAATAGTTTGAAATGTAAGTTTGTTGAAATATACACAATGATATTTTTAATTTGAATGGTAAGAAGTCTGATAACCTAACAAATGAATTACTATTGATATTAATATTCATAAATATAAAATAATTTATTGCTTGAACTACGTTGTTAGATAACAATCTAGGTAAGTAGATATCAAATTACTTAGTGACTTACATACATCTCTACAATTTCGACCTCGATCGCATTTTGCGTCGTAGGCATATTTATGTATATCTATTAAAAAGTTGCATATTTCAGAAATACATTTTAATATAGTGGATGTTTTAATTAACATAAATTTATGTTTTCAATATTTAAATATTGACAATTTATCTTTATAATTTAAAAAGCAGTGTATTAATTACTACATTTACATTTTCTGCCAATAACGGAACGTGCTTTCGCATATGGCATTGAATGATTGAAGTTCGTACAGAACGTCCAATGTCGTGTCGCTTCGTTACGCGCTAAGATAACACACTGAACAAGTAGAATTTAAACAATAATATATACACTAGTGTTAATAAATTTTCTTATACAAATATCTTATTTATGTAATAAATATGTTTATTACTTTTACATTTAAGTTTAAAAGTGTTTAATTTTACTCTGCTATCAACGAATAGTTGTGCGCAATGGAACGTTATGGGGCGTGTTGCTTGCGAGCTGCCGAATGATGGCCGATTCTTGACGCCAACTTCGTGGCGGTCTTGCGGACCGATTTAGCATAACTTTTTATTGTGGAAAATTACAGTGTACAAACAAGTATAAATTCTTCAAACTGTCGGTCAACGTGAAATGCAAAGGAGGGCGCTCTCGCACAACAAAGGGGAGTTTAAGTTTTTTCATTATTCTTGTGAAACATTAGTCTAAATTCGTGATGCACGCCGCACACCAACTGCGATCGAGCTGTGACCCCCGCGTTAACATCGAATAATGACTAGACTGACGTGACAATATGATTATTTCAGTTCAAGAACTGTAGAGGTAGCTACTAGATAAATTATATATATCAATAACAAAGTAGAATAGTGTAAAATCACAAAAGTATTTACGTTCTGTTTTTTCTTGACGGAAAGATTTATATTAATCCAGTGTCCGATAAATGTAAGTACATTATGTACCCTTTGTACAGCTGGAGTAGCTGCGGTAATTTATGATTTTTAAGCGTGTTGCGATGCTTGATCATCATAATGGATTCATAATAATTTTCTTATCAATTTTCTATTGTAAATAATATGTTTGAGTAATGTCTGAATTAATGTTAAAAATAGAAATTTCTTAGTGTTTATATCAGTATACTTACAACTTTGATATTTACTGTAAATAAAATATTATTGTGAGAAACATTTTACAGTCAAAAGGAGAAATACAATTCTATAAAACTTTTAAGGTAACAGAATATTAGGAGCCTCAGAGTATTATTATGCTTCAATGATTTATTTATTTTTCCTGTATAAGCTGATAAGAAATAAGTAACCCATTATATGTATCAGAAGGAGTGTAGGTAGAAAATCTCCAGTCTATTTTAATGTGTTTGAGTTCAATTTATGTCTATTCATAATAACTAAGATAAAATTGATAAGAATTTATTTTACATAGTAGTACTAAACATGATGCAATTATTTTAATGACTTAAATAATTATTCTAGTGTGAAGCTGATGTCGTTTGTTAAAATTGTTAATGGAATTCAAATTAAATATAATACCATTAATTGCATCTATAGATTAGTGAGCCAGTGAGTTGTAAACTAGATTTCTCAGTATAAAAATTGACATGTTAAAATAATCATATGATAATTGAATGAAAACCCTGTCTTCAGGCAGTGTTGGGCAAATTTTAATTGCAATTAAAATTAATGACTAACAATTGATTAATCGTGAAAGGACACTATAAAAACTAAAAATTGATAGATTGTAATTCTTAGATTTTATAGTGTCCTTTCACAATTAATCGATTGTTAGTCATCAATTTTAATTGCAATTAAAATTTGCCCAACACTGTCTTCAGGTGAAAGACTTAAAGGAAGATTTAGTGAATGGATAGTATACCATAATTGTAATCCACAATAACAAATTTAAGTCCAGTTATAGAAGGTGTTTTAGTGCTACATTTGTTAAAAAAAGGTCTGTCCGATGGACCATAAAACAGCATTACTGGAGGTCCTATTTTTTTTTTTCACAGCTGTTGAGTAGCATGGCCAAGGCTCCAGGATTTAGTACTGCTTAAGTGACACCTCTGGCTTTATGAGTCTGAAGACTAAAATATAAAGGGAACACTTACATAAAGTAGGATGTGTGCTTGTTTACCAACAGAAAAATAAAACTAACTTTATAATTCAGTTGGAAATGTTAACAATAATTCTGAAACTGTTCAACTTAGGGTTTTAGGAAGTTGATGATTTAAAAAAACTGTAAATTAACTTTACATGGAACATGTTATTTATTGTAACAGATAATAACGCGAGAGCAGCACATGTCAGTCGGGCAAGGGATGACAGCGGCAAGAAGGGGGGTTGCAATGCCAGTGGAAACTGTGACAGCACTAAGCGGAACAACATGGAGACCCTAGCGCAGGGGGAACGTTTTGATAGCAAGGATGTCTCCACACAGGAAAAAGGTGGCACTAGTGACGGCAGAGATGGTAAACTTATTGACAAACCACAGGGTTTTGTCATAATAATAATATAAGTATAATTAGGTCACTAAGTGTTCCGTTCCATCCGTTCCATCATTGCTGCCATGCTGGCGGGTGAGTAGGGCTAGGACGCAATGGTCTCTTTCTGTGAGGCAGTAATGCTAAAGAGACTGCTAAACGGGATCGACAGAGGGTCGATACAGAGCGTAAGCGACGTCGCCGGCGACAAGATCGCAAGCTGCCAGAGAGTGGATACCTCTGGTAGCTGATTAATTGATGCGACCAGCGATAGGAGGGCGGCCTGGTCGTAGAACTGCGGTTAGGCCGCAACATATAACGGTTGGGCCAACAAGCAGGGGGAAGCCCAGGCTTCCTCCAGGATAGTCCCTATAGATGCGGTGTCGTTCCTGGGGAGGACCGAAGTGTCTTGGTCCGGGTCCTCCCCAGAGCAGGGCGCCTGAGACTGGCCGCCGGGGTGGTGTTTAGTTGACTCACCACATACCTAGCTCCTCAGTCCCTGAGGAGCCGGAGACCCGAAGGGATTTTCCACCTCGTCAACAAAAAAAGGACACTAAACGTTAATTATCTAGTAATACAAATGTTTAAATTGACTTTGATTTGTCAAATTCTGTTTAACTTAATGTCTATTTTTAAGTGGTTGATTAGCTCAGTACAGTTGATTTTTTAATTTATAAGAGGAGGTAGGGTTTTGATTTAAAGAGGAGTATATCCTTAAGAATATACTACCATAATAATACCCAACCCATCAGAATGCTAGTTTAAATATACATATTTGTAGTATTTACTTTTGTTTACTAAAAAAAGATTTCTTGATGATTTAACATTTGTTGGTACTTGAGTAGCTATCAGTTTGTGTGAACTATATAGTTTATGGAATAATAAGTCCATACCAAAAATCTGATACAATATAAACTTTTAAATAATTGGTTATATTTATCTTCACGCGAAGCTGCATTTTATCTAAAAGACCAAATTTTTGTAAAGGGCTAAATTATGATTTTAAATTAAGATGATTTGAGGTTACGAAATATTTATAATACATATTATTAAATGCTTTAAACAAATGTATAGCATATAATGTTATGTATTGATTTTAGATACACAGATAAGTTGTAATATAGTGTCATCAACTCAAGATGATTCTAATAAACGGCCCTACGATGAGAGTAATGAAAATGAGGCAGCTGAAGATGAAGCGTCGAAAAGAAAGAAAAGGAAGGATAATGAGGAGAAGGAACCGATGGGGAAGCCAGCTCCTGTGGCCCGTAGTGGAACCGGCCGGTACAGTATATTTAATTAATGTGTGAATTTTTGCAATGGTATCAATATTTTATAGATATTACAGCATTTTAAATAAAGCTAAATTTTGGTTGAAAACACTAAATGAAAGAACTAAATAGAATAAAAACACTAATTTACAGCCTCTTAACTGGCAGTAAACCACCGGGGCCAGCAAGTAAGACTGGAGCTATCCCACTGGGCAAAAGCGGCGGCTCTCAAAATGTTGGTAAAGGTGGAGCAGGGACCTCCTCTGGCAAGGGAGGCTTGCAGGCACAAGGAAAAGGTGGTGGTGCAGGTTCTAAATCTAATGCACAAGGATCTCATCAGGTAAATGAAAAACACAGTTATATTTATAATGTTAAAGTTTAAATTAAAAACTAACATGATTAAAAACTTCTTTGTCATCAATTTATTTAATTTAGTTTAGGTATATTGAAAAATTACTAGTTAAGGAGTCTTAAATAAGTCTTTGAGTCCTACATGGGCTAAATAAGAATCCTGATCAATTAATTTTATTTTTGTAGAATATGTAAACAATTTGTATTAATTTGCACAGGGCAAGTCTTCTGGAGGGAAAGGCAATTTAGGTCTACAAGTCGGAAAACAGGACAGGAAAAGTCCTGTTGCCAGCCCTAAACCAAATCAGGCCAAGGATAACAATGACGACGATGATCAAAAAAGTTCTGAATCAGCTGCACCGAAAGTACCACCGCTAAAAATCGTAATACCAGGCGGTGCGAGTGGCTCAGGAAATAGAAACGAACAGGAGGAAGGTAATATTAATGATTGATTACCTCTGAGTGATTTATCTCCAAGCTTTACGACTTAAAGTTGGAGATAACAGTAGGGAAGTCTGGCGACAAATGGAAAACTGTAAACACATGAAACAATACATGACCTCTACATGACTAAAAACGAAATAGTAAAATGTCGAACTAATAAATCATACAAAACAATTGACCAAATATAAAATTGGTGAAATGGTAGACTAAATGACTGATTATTATATATTATATACGATTTTTTTTTGCAGTATTAGAAAAATGTTGAGTATGCAGTCCAATTTCAAGGTAGCTAAACTTTTGTGGGTGTTTCACAGGTCAAAGGGGAAGTGGAAAAGGTCGGGGCAGTGTGTCGACGTTACCTTATGTAATTCCATGTACAAGCACGGACACTGGACAAACATCTGACAGCTCAGATGGTAATTCTGACGACAAAAGAGCGGGAGATACTGGAAAGGTAATTCTCCTTTATACCATACAAATTAACAAACCTATTTTGTGCTTGTTTAATTATTGTAGATGGTTTATCTTTAATGTTTTTAAGTAAAAAACATTAAAGATAATCTCGTGAATTTCCAATACCTCTACTAACCTGCTCAAAAACCTTCTTTCATCCAAAGACTGGACAGCGAGTCCTCCGCTCTCATAGAACGAATGACGGGGAGAAAGACAAAGAGAGGACGTCTCCTCAGACAGGAAATGACAGTCGCTCCGGGTCTTCGCAGGCTCAAGCCCATTTGAATTCAAATAAAAGTCCAACACCTTCGGGCTCTGTAAGTATATGAAGAAAATTAGTTTATTCAACTTTCAGTTTTACATTTTGATTAATTTGATTCCAATGGTCTAATATGGGTCATTTATCAAATGATACATTTATAAAATCTGGTGATACTACTAGTCAACTAATGCTAAATATCTATCTGTATTGAGAAAAACTGGTTCAAAATATAGGTTCTAAGTTTTTTATTTTAATTTATTGTTTTTTTCGTTGTGTTTCAGGCACATGATGATCATGTATCAACATCTGGAGCAAGAGGTGAATGTGAGTTATGTGAAAGCGTTAGTTTTGTTTGATGTAAGAATGGGAGTACTAATCCTTTTGTATGTTTCTGTAGCCTCGGGTACGGTGGAGTTACATCCAAGGAAAAGAAAGATAAAAGCTTCAAAAGATGGACATTCTCGTGAGTCCAAATCTGATCATGCTCATGAAAGCAGCAGTACAAGCCACCATAATATTACTCATTCCAATCCCTATCAAATGTACATTCATATCAGGAAACAGGTATCTTATTGACTCTACTTATTATTGGCATTATGTCGAATAATGAAGTCAAAATCTTATAACACATATTTATATCTGCTTATAGATCGATCGTCGTCAAAAAACTCTATTTCCGGTCAAACCCAAACCTCCAAAGGACTTTAACAAATATATGATGAATAGATGCACATACTCACTCCTGAGTAATGCAAGTGTAGCTCCAACAGTGAGAGTTCCTCCATTCTTAAACATGACAATGACTTATAAGTTCAGAGATCAAGAAGAAGAAAGGTATGAATAACTTATTTATTTATATTTTTACATATAAAATGGTATGTAAGCAATACTAATGTTAGCATAAATATCCACTAGATTTATTTTCCTGTTTAAAGAGTGTAAGGTGTAAGGTAACAGTGATAAATGTTGTGCTCTCCTTTTAGTCATATTTCTATAAAATTTAAAGATTCAAAAAGAAAAATACTATGTGAATATAATTATTAAATCTAAAAACTCTTTGTCACTTTCAAAAACTTTGAATATTTTTTTAAGATAGAAATCAAATATTAACACAAGTATTTAATGTATTTACCTAATATCTGATACCCTAAACTTCATTTTAATAGGTGTCGCTTGCGCATACAACACCAAATAGAGAAAGAGAAGCTTGTGTTAGCAGTCGAACAGGAGATATTGCGCGTTCACGGCCGCGCCGAACGGGCTGTGGCAAACCAGGTACGGTACTTTAAAGAGTGAATGCATTTTTCCTGTTACAAGTATATAAAAAAATGTGTTGCTTAGCTTAAAATACAGTGTGTGTTGCTTAGCTTAAGTATTGCTGGTCCATAGATGCCTTACAGCAGGAACACTAGTTCTTTATGGTAGACAAATAGTACTACTTTATTCCATATTTACGAGACAGTGTATAATAAAAGGATAACGAGGTAGATGACAAAGCTGCTAGAACAAGTATATTATTGCATTTTATTTATTGTATACTATTTTTCAGTCACTCCCTTACTCTGTGTGCACAATACTTCGTGACCGGGAAGTGTACAATGTGTTAGCACCGGAGCAGGAAGAGAAACGTAACGCGCAGCGCTCCCGCTGCAATGGTAGGCAGATAAATTCATGGCTGCAAGAAGTTGATGACAAATGGGAGAAGATTAAGGTAAACATTGTCTTACAGATTAAACAAATAATTCTAAGAAGTCAGCAAAATCTCTTCATAAATGACTTTCTTTCTTATTTTACCACAAAATATAGTTAAAGTATCTATTATCATCTTTATTTTACTCCACATTCACCAGTAAAAATGTGTATTTATTTGTTTGCAAATAACAGGAGGGCATGCTTCGACGGCAACACCATGAGGCGCAAACATTGCATGCGGTCCAAAAAATGGGTTGGGAGTGGAAGCTCAAGGAATGTGGTCTTTGTGACTACAAAACAACACCCAAAATTGATCCGACTCATGTACCACAAATTCATGTGTCGAATTTTGACTTGCCCGCTTGAATTTTGAGTTCACATTGCCTAAGTTCACATCGCGTCAACATGGTTAGCAATAACCCTGATGACAAAAACTATTATTTACATTATATTTTAATGTCTAAAAAACGTTATAACATCAATTGGTAATAAAAATCAAGCGGAGCTATTAAATTGGATTTATTACATCTAAATTTCTCAACAGTCGTTGAGCTTTCTATGAGATTCTCCCGAGTTCTATTTGCCGGTCGCTCGTTATTCTCCACTAATTGGGTATTCTAACATCAAAAATGACAAGAAAATAACTTGATACCGGGAAGTAGCCGTATTCTAAAATTTAGTTGTTAAAACTATCCAATAGCAAGGACAAAGTATGAGGTTACACTTTTTTATTTTGAAAATGTCCTTGCCTATATATATACATTATATATAAATATTGATTTTCAATACAGAATTTTATTTAAATTCGATTATGACTTCATTGATTTTGTCTTATTGAGTTTGTTTATAGACAAATTTGTTCTGTAAAATTATGAATATTGCGTTATCTTATGTTAAGATATTTTAAAATTTTAATTTAATTATACAATAACGTTTAAGCTCAATATATATATAATGATTTCATTCTTGAGTTATGGTAATATGTATATCTGTAAGTCATACTAATTTAATGAGAATCTTATTGTAATTTTCATCACATTTACCTCATGCCTGTTATTCTGTGCAGTTTATTTAATACCTAACATGATTTCAATATATGTAATTTCATATGTATTCTATGTTTTGTATTCAAATTTTAAGAAAAATATAAATAGATAACAATTTAATTGAGTTGTGTAATATGTATGAAATTCACACTAATTTAATAAAAATCTTTTCATAAAATTCATCAAAATTTATATAGTCACTGTGCTTCTGACTAGTTTGTAGTTTCATTCAAAATTTAGTTAATATTTTATAGATTTGCGTTTTTATATTTTTAAATTTAATTTATACAAATATGATAAAGTATGTTTTAAACTGACATAATGAATTGATTCTTGAGGTTATGTATATATATGAAAGTCATACTAATTAAATAAGGAACATCGTAAAATTCATCATGTTTGTCTTATACTTTAATTTAGTTTTATTTTAATGTCACTATTTTTAATTCTCACTAATATAAGGACTATTGACTGTTAATTTGCTAAAATTTACTACTAACAGTAAACAACACCTATTACTCGCATATTTATGAATATTAAATTCATTCAGATTTTATTATAAAGTTGACATTGTTGAGTATTTTAATAGTGAATGTTCTAGCAAATCAAATGTTTTTGAATGACAGATGTAACTTATCATATACCATTATTAGAATAATTGGACTACTTGCTGACAGTGTGAGCCACTCGAACCACTATCAAACCACCATTACACCCATAAAGGTGCGTTTTCACATCAGCCTAGTAAATTGTAATTCCAACCCATTTAAAAAGGTGCAAAATCTTAATGGCTCATAACCTGACGCATTGTCCCTCCATTTAGCTAGCCAATTTCATTACTGCTTTATCTATTATATTGACTCGAAGAGTCACATTAGATCTCACTAAAAATTGTTTTATTTTCTATAAAACCCCCATAACATTAGAACTACTAGTTTTATTTGGATATTTTTGTTGCTTAGGTTTTTACTTTCTTCCAATGCCTGAATTTTCTTTTAAAAATAAGACATCTCCCACACTAGAAATACAACCTGTCTTGTGGGAGACTTCACAAAAAAACATTTTAGCATTCTACGATCTAACTGCCGTATTGGGATTGTACGAAGTGTATGGTGGGGGTATATATAACGATCGCAGCGCTCGCTGTGGTAGAAATGTACAACAATAGGGGCGTAGTGAAACTTGTCAATTGACAATTGCTATAGAAATAAGTCATTATTGTGGTTGTATTATAAACAACAGAAAGAGTATAAGTTTTATGTTTTTCCTAAAGTGGCCTGGAAACCAAAGGTTTAAATGGATATAACAAAGCATGGACATATTAAAGGGGCAATATTTTTTTTTATAGTGGGCAAACGAGTAGACATACATGTCGGCACTTACCGCTCTGGTTATAAACGCAACTGCATTTTACTCTAGAGACAACCAAGGGTCATTAAACTGTAATAAACTGATCAATATATTAATAGATATACTTTATCTACTGTAGAATACTAAAATGTGTGTTCATCTTAGGTTAGGAGAGTATTTACGTTTAAATTTGTTTTATAGTGTCTTTATAGAGGTCACCAATGTTTGCCGAATTATGTTGTAACATACCTTACATGTTCTGCTAAAACCAATTGTATTTCCTTCTAGTTTAGTTTGGTTAGGTGTAGAAAACTATTTTGTGTTTTACACTCTCAAAACGTTTTCATAATAACATCAATTTTTTCCATTAGGGACCTCCTCTAAAAATAATAGTGATTAACTTTCTATATATTATATACTTATTTTATTTAAAATAGTACGAACTTGCCAATCACTATTTGACAAAAGCCCCGAAACTTGTGTTTGTGAGATGGCGCTGTTTGGTGTACATTCCTAATATGTAGCGAAAACAATATATTAGTGCTTATTATAAAATAGGATACCTTGAAGCGGTAATAAAGGGACCTTGCTAACGTACGGAAACAAGCAAAAATTACCTCCAAACTTGGTAGAAGAAAACAGGCAAAATGTTTATTTTAATTGAATAGCGGCAAACGAGCATACGTATCGCCTGATGGTAAGCGATTACCGCCGCCCATGGACACCCGCAACACCAGAGGCGTCACAAGTGCGTTGCCGACCCTTTAAGGAGTACGCTCTTTTCTTGAAGGTTGTATTGGTCCGGGAACAACGCAGGCGACAGCTCATTCCACAGTTTTATTGTGCGAGGCAGAAACTTTCGCGAAAAGCGTACAGTTGTGGACTGCCAACCATCTAGAAGATGGGGATGAAATTTCTGTCGCATAGGATAGAAGAAACGAAACCCGATTCTTTTGGTTATGAAATAATACTGCAGAAAAATACATTTGATGTAAAATTTTATTCAGTTTCCTCAGACACTGTGAACTCAAAATAAGTTACCAATCATAATTCCTACGTATGTAACAGCTCTTTACAAATATTAAAACATATTCTTTATTTACAACAGTGGTAATTTTTTAATGAAAATGCGATGCCACATAATTGCAGTTAGTATTGACAGTGAATACCAGGTGACGATGTAAGACAGGTGTTCGTTTCTGAGAGTAACTCTGGTCTGATTAGGGATAGGCCACCCCTCTGGCGGATCTGGTATACCTCTTGCATCTAACCAAACGGGAGCGCAACCAATATAACTGCTCATCTGTTCCAGATCCCTGGAAAAAAGTAAATGAAGTCATCAGTAAACAGTGATTTGACTATATCTAATTCCGATTACACTATTGACATTAGGTTTCTTTTTCAAAATGGATTTTTGTTAAATATCTACTGTTAAGTTACATACTTAATGTAGGTATAATATGAGCGAAAATTACAGTGTGAATTTAAGTGTATTTAACTGTTTGTTGAATAGGACGGGAGGCCACAGCACGATGCCACCATTGTGGGTCCGAACGGGACTCCGCCCAGCACACTCTGGAGGAATGCCCTGCGTGGGAGTCCGAGCGTCGAGTCCTGGTCAGACAGATCGGACGAAACCTGTCACCGCCAGCATTGATCGCAGCAATGCTGGCGGATGATGAGGGATGTGAAGCCGCGGTCTACTTCTGTGAGGGTGTTATGCTCTAGAAGGAGTCCGCGGATCGTGATAGCAAAAGGGCCGATCCCGCTCGAAGTAGGCGGCGTAGGGGACGCGGCAGAGGTCGTTAGCTCCCCAATCGCTTAAACACACATCTTGGGGAAATGTGACTGTTGCAAACGACTCGAGACAGGTGACACCCCGGTGCGGCCGGGGCTGTCGTCTGAGGCGGATCGGTGTTCCGCCTCTTTCTATGTAGAACGGTGTGAGGCGTGATAACGTCCTGCCCCGGGGTTACCCCGGGATGTACCTCAGTCGTGGGGTACGGCAGAGAGGACTCCAGAAGCCGCTGATGCGTTTCTGGAGCTCCTCCCGACTGCCGATGTAGGCCGCCGCGGCTTTTGGTGGGTAGCATAGCTGGGCATTAACTCGTTAATCCGTTAATCGTTAATTAACGAAGTAAACATTTTGATTAACTGATTAACTTTTAAAAATGTTAACGGATTCGTTAAATTCCGTTAATATGCAGAAATCCGTTGACCGTTAATCCAATGCCGAATAATTACCGCACGGCACCGACAGGGCAGCATCTGCATCTTTGCTAGCGATCGTATCTAAGGAGAAGCTCAAGCATATCTCGGATCACTACTACCGACGATTGCAGCAACTGTCTATAAATTAAAAAATATTAAATCTCAGGGCCTAGTAAATTGCACAGTTTTAGCCAATGCCTTATTAAATGGCATAGAGAAAAGGTTTGGACCACTCCTGAATGATGAACAGTACCAACTTGCCGCGGCATTTTACCCATAGTTCCGGTTGATATGGCTGGAAACGTATGACAGCAGTGAGTGGATGCAGTAAAAAAGTCCATGGAAAAAAAGGTAGAAGATACCTTACGACAAGAAGCAGCGGAAAATTCGAAGGACAGATATAGTTTAAGTGGCGGAGGGAGCAATGCGAGTAACAACGATGATGAGGAGGAAGACTTATTCAATTCTGTCACTCAGTCTATAGAAAAACCAAAGAGCTCCAACTCTTTAAATAGTAAAGCGTAAAGTCTCGTTAAAATGTGGCTGGACCTGAAATCAAAAAACTCAACTATTTGATTAACAGTGCCCAGCTATGCTGTTATATCAATAATTAGCTCCCATTGAGATATACATAAAGGCGCAAACTACAGTACAATACGTCGCAAAAAGTATGACCGCTTTTGAAGTATGACGACGTAGCTTCGATACTATTCGACATTTGAAAGTAAACATACGTATGTCTTACTAACACGCGTTACAAGAAAAATACCGTCGTTCTGATTAGACAAAGCATAAAAATTACGATGGCGGACTACCTCATAAAAAAATACCCATAAAAATATAAAAAAAGACGTAATAAATGATGTATTTTTTGTAATATTTTAAATACTTAGTGTATTTATAGTTACGTAAATGGAATAAGAATTACTAATTAAATAGCTGGACATTAGTAGTAATTCTGTTGTTGTCATCACTATAACTATATATAAACTAAAATTCACTAACATTTGTTGTTTGTTTGTTTTTGTTTTTTAAAAAGACAACTCCCACATTAGGAATAAACATCCTTGTGTCGTGGGGTACTTTACAAACATACATGAAACGGACACAAAGAACATCCAGACTCGGGACAACAATTCGTGGATCACACAAAGTGTTGTAGGTACCGCGTGGGATTTGAACCCACGACACTTGGCGCAGTAGCAAGCGGCATGGCGACCGCTGACACCACTCGGCCAACCGTGCAGTCGTTGTTGCAGTGCAGTTGTTGGATTATAAATACTATAATCTCGTCTGCTTTACAAACAAGCGTTTATTTTTGACCTGCTTTTAGTGATGACAACATCAGAATTACCACCAATGCTGGTGCTAATTCTGTTTTTGACCTTACTTAACTAAATTCACTAAAGTTTGTTGTGGATTAATACTTTTTTTTAATAGCATTTCAAGCATGTATCGTGTACCTCTGATCGACTTATAGTTGGTTCTAATTTTAGTACTTTTTGTAAGGTCTGTTAATTCCCGTAATATGGTTCTTCCTATACTGGATGAAATCCTTCCCATAATTGCCATCCCCATCCAATATTTTTAATTATTCCATATCCATCAGCATGGAAAATGGACCAAATGATTCCTTTTCCCAAGAAATGCAATCCGTCCTCCATCTCTGATTATCGCCCCTTATCTATCCTTCCTTTTGCCTCCAAAGTCCTCGAACGTTTCATCTACACACAGATAGCTAACCTCATTTCTTTCGAGAAATTATCCTATCACTACCATGATTCCGATGAATTCAACAACACTTCATAATGTCAAAAACGGTCAAGCGGTTTGGGCTGTAGGCCATGCCAGTGTCACGGGCATACATACTCTCTTTCTGAAGCAATCGGGTAAAAATATTATCACACACTGCTGTGAAGCATCAGTTTTCTTTACAATTTTTTTTGTATGAACAATTTACTTTCCTGATACTTCTTATTTTTATGGACAGAAAGGACATCCAGAACTGAAGTACAATAATTTGTAGATTAGACAAACTGTGATCGCTTGGAGGAGTAAGCCCACAACAGTCAATGGGAAGTGATGAATGCTTAAACCACTACCTGCTTCTGCCGCACCACTGTATTATAACCTAATTAAAAAGCATCTGTATATACAATAGTTAATACCTTGAAAACCATGATTTCTTTTCAGGGTTGTTCTTTGGCATGAATGGTGCTCTCTTCTCTGACAATCTCACCACTCCAACAAGTTCCACTTCATCTTGAATCATTGATGCCTGACGCTTTTCTTTAGGACACATGCTTTGATGAATCCAACCTCGATTGATTAAAATTACTTCCCTGGTAAATAATAAAAAAATATAAGAGGAGTTTGTATTAAAGGAGACAGTAAATATTGATACAATTAAAATTGTATTTTTACAGTTTTGTAACTGATTAAGAATAACAAGTGTCACCATCCTTATTCATTCAGTGAGTATCGCTATAGCTCACGCAAAATAGGCGCACTAAAGTTGTTGAGTTGCGGAAACCCAGCCTACGAGTTTCAAGTATTGCAAGAGCTGACTAAGTACCGCGACTGGGAATAGAAATCAACACATACCCTATTCTGACTTGTCTTGCTAAATGGTATAGTAGGCCAAACACTCCTTCTTGAGGAAAGCCTCATATCCAGTAGTAAACTATTTATTGTCACATTAGTCAATATGTGTATTTTAAAGATTATTGAAAGTATTTCAAACTTTCTTACTTAGTATCAGCTAACATAAATGGTGTGATGACCATCCAGCCCTGATTCTTTTTAGGGTCAGACACAAGGGACCCAGTTCTTGGCAGTGGGGAATCTACTTCAAATAACGCTCGGGGTCCAATGAGGAATTCCTTGTCATGAATAAACTTCCCACGAACACGGACTGGCATATACTCCATTTTCTCTAGGTTTGAGAAACTGCAAAACATTTTACATATTAACTATCAAGCTATATAACAATATATTTAAAAGAAAAGGAAAATATCACTAACTCTTGAGGCATTTCCACAGGGGTAGCATTTGTCTTTGATCGCATCATATCAATTAAGTCAAGTTTCCACTGCAATCGTTGCACTTGCCAGCAGCCCAGGCCAAAGGCACCAACTGGTAGCATCTAAGGAAAACATTGTGCTAAATAAAAGAGCATTTTAATAACTAAAGTCATAGTAAATAAGATTTAGTCACACTATGCAATATTTATACAGTTAAGAGAGATCCATGTCGATTACTTTGCATGTTATCATATCCATAAATGGTTTATATTACAACGGAAGCTTTTGAAGGACAATTTAATTAATAAATCCATAAGGTAAGGCAGATTATATAAAACAATAGGTTATGTAGAAATAACGATATAAAAGTTGCCTTTATATAATTTTTCAAACAACTATTAGTATTTAAAAAAATAACGATTTAGTCAATATTATTTGTTAAATGCAATATAAAACATACCAGTAAAATCCATTTAAATACTTCTCCAGGATCTTTATTTGGATTAGTTTTTTGTGTCTTAATAGCACTTGCGATGGTAGCATTATATCGCAATGAATTCTTTATTAGGTTCTTAGGGCAATTTTTATAATTAATTATAAAAGGCCGGCAAACATTACACAAACTTGAAAACATAGTTGCAATGTTGACATTGCCTTTTTTAACTTGGTCTCGCACCCTTAATTTGTACTCTGTGTTGCTCCCTCGCATAGTTTATATTGCCATAAGTTAAAATCGAAAATTTAAAGAAAAAAAGGGAAGCTTAGATTAGGATATTAATTAATAACAGTAAAATAAAACTATCTTTGGAGAGCCATGCTTCGGCACGAATGGGCTGGCTCGACCGGAGTGATACCACGGCCTCACAGAAAAACGGTATAAAACAGTTTTACAATGGTTTGCGGTGTGTTTTACCGAGTGAGTGAGGATACCTGCTGACGAGTTTTCTTGTCACGACTTGCTGTACCTTTCCTATCGACTCCGTCCTTCTTTTTTTTTTTCTTTGTGCGGAATTACCCTCGGAAACCACTTGTGGTTATGTCGTACTCGAACCGACTAAAAACCGCACACCGTCTGGGGTACTAGAAATCGGGGAACCAGGTGCACCCGCGGAAGGAAATCCCTGGAACCCCGACGTACCTCGGGCCACCCATTGTTTGTAGGTGGCCCCCTCCCGTGTAGGAACCCAAACATTCTTATAGTATAAAAGGGGCGCGAGCACTTTACAGAGCTCGCGCCGCCACCCCGGCCTGCTTCTGCTAAGGTGACTGGTGGCCTCACCTGTCACCCTCAGGCATGCGCTTATGGAGGACGGATATCGTTCAGTGATCTCCGCCGCCTGAATCGTCTGCGGTACCTGGCCCGTTTCCGGGCCTGGCGGGCAGGGAGAGTTCTAAACCTTTCCCGGTCCCGCTCCGCCATCTCCTTCGCAAGCATAACTTGCTCGCAGAAAGAGACGTCAGAGTTCCACGCGCTCTCGCTCCGCAACATGGCCGCAATCATATTACCGAGCGAGAGAACCCCCTCCCCGATGGCCGCCACAAGATCACGCCTTGACTCGTCCCACGCCGGACATCCTGTCAGCTTGTGGAGCGCCGTATCCATGGTCTGGCCATCGCAGTGGTGGCACTCAGGCGTTGGCTCTTTGCGATTTTTTAGATGACAAAGTTACATTATTTAACTCAAAAATTTTGTGTCTTTACGATAAATATGCACCCCTCCAGGAAGTTAAGATCAAACGTCTTCCATCACCATGGTTAACTGCAGAAATCAAGGCACTAATCAGGAAGAAAGTGATTGCTAAATCAAAATTTAAGAAGGAAAGAGACGGAATCATTGCAGCAAGGTGTGTAGGAATGCACAACGCCGATACATTCACAGCTCCGTCGAAAACGGAGATCCAGTCAAGGTCTGAAAATTTTCAAGGTCATTAGGAGTAGGCAAAGCTACTCTAAAACATCTTACTTCTGCCTCTACTCCTGACTGCTCTCCCTTTTTCTTTAGTCAATTCTCTGATTGTGATATTAAGAAGAGCATTGTATCTATTACTTTAAATGCAGTGGGCTCTGATTGTCTAAGTCGTAATATGATCCTTCCAATCCTTGATGAAGTTATTCCCGTCATCTGCCATATACTCAATTTTTCGATCTCCTATAGCGTTCTTCCTAAGCCTTGGAAGGATGCAGAAATTATACCTATCCCTAAAAAGAAGAACCCCGAATCCTTTTCCGATTACCGCCCCATTTCTATCCTCCCCTTCCTCTCCAAAGTCCTTGAACGTTTGGTCCATGCTCAATTTTCCAAGTTCCTTTCAAAAAACCTGCTTCTCAACCCTCTCCAGTCTGGTTTCCAACCTGGCCACAGCACCACCACTACTCTAATTCAGATTACCGAGGACATCAGAGATGCTATGGAGAACGGCGAGCTTACTGTCCTAACACTCCTCGATTTCAGTAATGCATTCAACACCGTCGACTTTCACATACTGCTATGTATATTACGCTCTCTTAACATATCTCCAAGCGTGATTGACTGGTTTCACAACTACCTGTTTGGTCGCCGGCAGCGTATTAGTATTGATAACACTGTCTCTTCTTGGTGTAGTACTAAAGCTGGTGTCCCTCAGGGTGGCGTGCTCTCTCCTTTACTTTTCTCCGTTTTTATTAACTCCATCACTAATGATCTCACTTCTTCCTACCACCTATATGCAGATGATCTCCAGATTTATTTTGTAGCACCACCGGTTAACCTGGCTGATGCTATTGATACAGTAAATGCTGACTTGAAAAAAAATTGTAAGTGGACCATTTCCCACGGCCTCAAGATTAACCCTACCAAGACTCAAGTCATAGTTGTAGGTAGTTCTAGACTGATTTCCAAAATCGATTGGACTATACTGCCTCAAGTCTCTTGCGGTAACACACCTATTCCCTTTAGTTATAAGGTAAAGAACTTGGGTATTTATGTTGACAGCACCTTATCCTGGGGTCCTCAACTGCAGGAGCTGAGTCGCAAGTCCTCCTATGATGGCGCAGTTAAAACACAGATTGTTACCCCTGGACGGTACCAACTGTGCTAGCGTTGGAGAATCTATACCTGGGCGTACGCGCTCAGGACACAACGCGCCTGAGCGTCGATGCCCAGGCTGCCCTTCGTATTCTGGAAAGGGCAAAATTTCGCTCAACACACTCGGAGTAAGAGTAGTAACATCACGGCAAAATTCTTCACTCTTTAAGGACTCCAACTTATCTTATTATCTTCTTATCACACTATCACATATCACATCGACTTATCACAGTGGTTAGAGCAAGCCATACTCCCTAAAACTTTATAAAATGTGGATGAGATGAAATGGAGACCGTCTTCCGAAAAAACAAAAACCGCTCTTTTAACATTGGATAATCATGAGAACAAAACATCTCACAAGTTATGAACGTATCCTGTGTTGCCGCTTGACAACTATTATAACAATGATATCAGTAGTGTAAAATAACCCTTTAAAAAGACCCTATTTATTCAAACACATATTTTAAATAACATTTAACATTTTTTAATTTTTAATCATATTTTTTTAAGTTAATTTGAAATATAGACACTCTCTTGAAATACAGGCTCAAGCCTAGTTTGGGACTCATCATAATAGTACATAATGTAAACTAGGCTATAGCACATACCTTGCTGTACTTTGAGCGCTTAGATACCATAATGTAATGGGTCATGTACTTGAATAAATAAATAAATATTCCGGACATGTAACACACAACGCCATCTAGTCCCAAGCTTAGCAAAGCTTGTGTTATGGGTACTGGACAACCGTTAAGCCTTGTATCCACTTGAGCATGCTCGGGCGAATGAGCGGATCATTTGGCCGAGCCGCTCATTCGCCCGAGCATGCTTAATAGTCCGGTCAATTTAGACATTCGAAGTTACATAAAGTCCCAACAAGCTGAATTTTTGTGAAGTTGTTCAAAACATAATTATAAACAATCCCTGAAAGTTCCCCATTATTCCCGTGTGAGGAAAAAAAAATATTCAAGGTCAAAGGTCAAAAAAATGATATTTTCACGATTTTCAGCAAAACGGTAGGTTTTATCATAAAAGTACCTTGGACAAAATTGTAGATCATAAAATTATCTATAAGAAATGGATCAATACATTTTCGTACGAGTGACCGTTTTTGAGATATAACGATTCAAAAAGTTATAAAAGTTGTTATGTAGTACGCCGCGTACATACATCTCTAGAGTTGTAATATATTAATTTTGTTTTTACTCGAGTTTTTTCTCAATTTTTATCCTGATTCCCGCTCTGTAACCTTCAGAGAAGAGGAGGTTAGGATTCCCTGGAATTTAAGAATACAGTGTCCCCTAAAACTTTTGTGAGTATTGTGCATGAGGCAGCAGCAGTTTTCCATCGTCCTCCTCATGTCCTGATCACAAATGACCCGTGGAATAGGAGGAGTAGACCTACTGGGGAAACCACGTTACAAAAAGCGGTAAGTACACTAGCTCATAGATGGCGTGGAAACGTGTGCACATTATGACAATAACAGCTTTTATAACTTTTTGAATCGTCATGTCTCAGAAACGGTGGCTCGTAGGAAATAAATATTGATCAATTTCTTATAGATAATTTTATGATCTACAATTTTGTCTAAGGTACTTTTATAATAAAACTTACCGTTTTGCTGAAAATCGCGAAAAACTATTTTTTTTTTCCTTTGACCTTGAATATTTTTTTTTCCTCACACGGGAATGATGGGGAACTTTCAGGTATTGTTTATAATTATGTTTTGAACAATTTTATAAATTTTCAGCTTGTTGGGAATTTATGTAGCTTCACTATCATTTTTTGGTCTAAATTGACCGGACTATAAGTGGATACAAGGCTTTATGAATACATATAATCTTTTTTTTTTAATACATGCATATAATACATGGAAAACACCCAAACTCCGAAACAAATATTTGTAGATCACACAAACACTTGGTCCGACCCAGGATTTGAACACGAGACCTCAAGCACAGCAGTCGCATTCACTACCACTGCGCTACCGAGGCAGCCAATCACTCACATATCTATATATGTAAAAATGTTATGTAGGTTTTGGTACGTTTCAAAAACTCAAAAAGTTCTGCACCGATCGAGCTGAAATTTTAGAATGATATATAATCCGCATCAAGGATTGTTTTTATCTAATTTTTGCATCAGTCACATATCCGCGACCGCGAAAAAACACGAAAAAACCGACATAAACGCGGGCGGCAACAGCTAGTTTTTTTAATAAAGATGGATAAGTCCAGAAATGAATAGGTTAGTTTGTAGTTTGCTAGTCAGCAACATAGCGATGATTAAATTAGAAACCACGTAGGTACTAAAACTGTACTTTAATGGAAGATCCGTTAGAGGAAGACCACATGGACGGACAGATTGTGGTGCGGAGAGACATATTATAAAGGCAATCTGTTTCAGAAGAAAACGTTAGAGGCGGCGAAGTAGAAGAAGTATAGGTATGAAGAGAGCTGACAGTATCACTATGTGCGACAAGAGAGAAATCGATTAAACACTGATTGAAGACATATGGTTGACTCTACATAGGTATATCAGCAACAATATTGAAAGTGGGATAGGAAGAAATTTATTAAATTAGCAGCAATATTTATGTTTTATGTATTCGATTACAGGGGAAAGCGAAAATTTCTCTATAAAATGCCATATTATTACGATCTTATGCATATTGATATAATAAAGTAATTATGATAAAAATTATGATAACGTATAGTATTAATTGAAATTAAGTTGCATTACAAAACACATACATAAATAGTAACATACGAAAGGTGACATGGTATCTATCTTTGCGCAGGTGTTCAGATATAGACCTATTCGTGAGTATACAGAATCTATGTGGCACTTCGTTGGCACTACATGTGGACACGTAGCGAACTCACGATTTATTAGATAACGTTATAGTGGTTGCGGCTGTCGATAAAATTATCGATATTTTCTCGCTCTTACTCAACAAGTGCAACTGAAAATCTTGATCAGTGCTCTTTGCCTCAGATACATAAATAAAAGATTAACTAGGCATTTGTATTTCGAAATGATAGCGTGTGTCAGTCCAGGGCCGGTCACAAGTTATGTAACACGTACATGGCAAGGTTTCTTGTTTCCCACATACTTGTTTCTTAGTAAGAGAGACTAAACAATAAGTAAAACATTTTTTAAATAACATTTTAGCTTGATTTAACAAAGCTAAACAAAGAAATGATTTCATAAAACGGCAAGGAATATGGGTGATGTCCTCTATTGGTAATTTTAACAGTTTTTATTGTTATGTATTAAAACTTATTATTCTTTACATTAACTAGGAATACGATTATCTTACACAATGTAAAACATAACAATTAAATATCAAAGTGAAAAATTACAATTCGTTTGGGAAAAAATATCTATCTATTATATATATATATATATATATCCTACTATTTCATTGATGGGAATAATAGCAGTTTTTGTTTATGCCTCAATTCGTATTGATAGTGGTTCCTAAAATAAGTATAATAAGTAAAATATAACAACAAACTACCTTCAAAACCACCTTATCGGCAAAAAATCAATTTTAAGAGGCACTTGAAAGATCGCGTTGCGTCATCGTCAACTTTGAAATTGGAACTCGTTTTTTTAATGGCTCTTGAAGCGCACTTGACAAACGAATGTTTTAAAATGTTGTTCGTATAAAGCAAATGCATAACAAACCTTTCTAGACTTTATTATAATAACTTTAATACCCAAAATTAATTAAAATGCAAGTTAACTGCGGAAAACATGGATCCGTGTGTGCCGCACCGACGGCACAAACATGGATCCGTGTTGCCGCACCCGAGAGGTTAATTCAGATGATAATTTTTTTTAAACATTTTATTTAAGCTTCTGGGCCCTACAATGTTACGCGCGATAAAAGAGTAACAAATAGGTATATTTCAATTAAGGAATAAAATGTAGTGTTCCCGTGAACTACATTTTATACTAATATAAACTTTTAGCTACCTCCATAGCAAATTTCAACAAAATATACAAACACTCAGTTACAAACTTTCACCTTTTGATTAACAGGTAAGTAAAGAAGACAAAAATTCACGAATTTCAAGATTTTATCTGTATTTTTTTTTCAAAGATTTTTAATCTCTTAAATTGTTTAGTATTACAAAATCGATTTCATTTCAAAAATTATTTTGCATCAGAAACGGTCAACATCTTTATCCCTGCCCTCGGCAACCAATCTCTGCAATTAGACTAGATTCAAACTAAAAATTGAACCGCCTGTATTCGATAAAGTACCTACCTACATCACTAGTACCTACAGATAAACACGATAGCATGGGTTCAGTCACAGTTTAGGCACGATTCAAAAGCGACGTATGTGCTTATCAATATGGCGGGAAGAGCGGCTACTGAATCGGTAACATATTTTTTTAAATATAATTTAACCATTCTTTATTATTTGAATTATTACTGATGTTTTTAAAACATGTATTAGATCATCATTAGCTAACAATTTATTCAAATCAAGTGTGTAATATCAGGTTTTTTATTTACAATATAAAAACTTTTAATAAAATTTATGCAGCTTATGTTAATCGGGCCATTATTGCAAATGTTTTGACACCATATTCATTATGATCGGTTCTGTAGTTTAAGTGCTACGATGGAATATACAAACATACGTAGACTGCCAAAACTTCCTTTGGACATCGCCGTAATCGGGTAAAAAATGTAAATGCAATAAGTACAAGTACCTAGTTTACATGTTTTTATATTCAACAAATCAATAATATTTTATTAATTGCCAGTTAACGTCTAGTCTCATTGCAGTGACTTCCATATTACGGGTCATTCAACATCCAAATCGTTGAACTATGATGTCACCTGTGGGTAGCACTTGAAGGACTCAAAATATCAAATCTAAATGATAGTCGGATATGTCAAATACTAGCTGACCCACGCAACCTCATTAGCGTCTTCTATTGCCCAAAGCGTGAAAACTTTCCCCCATTTTTGAAACATTCTTCATTAGTGCTCTGCTCCTATCAGTATTAGCGTGAGGATATATAGCCTTCCTCGATAAATGGACTATGCAACACTGAAATATTTTTTCAAATCGGAGCAGCGGTTCCTGGGATTAGCGCGTTCAAACAAACAAACAAACTCTTCAGCTTTATAATATTAGTATAGATATCCAACTATCATTTACGAAGGCACATTAATATTATTACATATTACAATAAGGCAAAAATACCTCTCTACTTATACAATAACTGCCCCGGTGGCGTAGTGGTAGCGTATGCGACTGCTAAGCTTGAGGTCTCGGATTCGATTCCCGGGTCGAACCAAATGTTTGTATAATCTGCAAATATTTGTTTCGGAGTTTAGGTGTTTTCTATGTTATAATATGTAGATATTTACAAAAAAAAGTGTATTTGTATCAGTTGTCTAGTACCCATAACAGAAGCTCTGCTTGTCTTGAGACTATTTGACGTTGTGTGTTAGATATCCGAAACATTAAAATATGTATACCTTCTAAAATTATTTTTGAAAATGAGACAAAACCAATTATTAGTTACCTACATAAAATCGGCAATTTTCTCGTACGGGTACCATTATCGAATCACATGCAATGTTAAGTTTAACACAGTATGTTGGTAGATAGATACCTATATATCTACCAACATACTTACCATTTTCATAAACTGTATAGGTATAAATTCGACCGTCAACGAATATACGAGTATATTAATGAGTGTCAAATGTAATTACCATTAACATAAAATTAGGCAGTAGGTATCAAATGCCGCTGATCTTACAGAACTGAATCACACCTTTGAACTAGGGTATCGAATTGTAATTCGATACTCTGGTTCACAATCATATTGATTAAATTTGTTTACCAAAGAAATTGCAACTTTACGTAGGTATATATAGCTAAATAATATTAAAATATATTGCGTGATTATAATAATAATAATTTATTAGTGAACTTAGTTGTCCAAAAACAGATTTTTTTGGTTTCGTAGAGAATTTTCAACATGCGAAAAATATCAAGGCAGTTCTTTTTAAATCCTACTACGAAAGTTATTTGAAGTATCTAAATAATTATAAAAATTATAAGTATATTAATAGAAAATAATTTGTTATCATCATCCACAGCCTTTAATAGTGCAATCCGCGACATGGGCTTCTTTAAATAATTAAAAAAATCATATTTAATATTTAATATTTTTTTAACAGAAGGTCATAAGTTCAATAGGCATGATGACTAATTTTGAAAAACTGTTTTATGATGTTCGGAAGTATTTCTTATTGTCGAAAAGAAACATATTTCTACAAAAAATAAGGTTATAGTTATAGGAGGGAAATCCGATTTAAATTTTAAGTTTAAAACCCTCGGTGGTGTCATGGCGTCTGCTTGTAACCTCACCATTTGTCAACCACTGTCAATTATAGGAGTTATAAAAAAAAAGTAAAAGCTGAAACCCAACTACGAAAAAAAACAACGCTATAAAGTATGAAACAAGTTTGAAAAGTCCTAGTCCCACGTTGTTGATGTACGTTTCTATCTAACGTTTTTACTTTTTTTTATACAAAATGTTTTGGTACCGTTATAATATTGATTTATTTGCAAAGAATGTTTTGAACACTATAGAAATTTCAGAATTATCAAATAAATACAGACAAAGTCATGAGCAAATGCTCGAAATATTAATAATATAAATATTTTTAAATGTACAAGCAACGCCCTTTCCGATGATACCAAACGCGGCATATTTATCTAAAATTTATTTTTAACTAGCTGAACCCCGCGGTGCTACCCGCGGTACGATGATAACTGCGGGCAACGCCGCGAAGCGAAGCTATATCTTTATAAATAGTAGCCTATGTGTTATTCTGATGTATAAGCTATATTGTGGTAAAGTTTCATTCAAATCCATTCAGTAGTTTTTACGTGAAAGAGTAACAAACATCCATACATACATACATCCATACTTACAAACTTTCGCCTTTATAATAGTAGTAGGATACTGTACTTTTTGACCATTAGAGAGCGCCACATTAGATTTAGTGACCCGTTATATAGTCTATTACGAGCGGACGATCAAGAAGCTTCTAACGAAATCTCATTTGTCCAGTTCTAATAAGTAGTCGAGGAGCTATTAGAGAACAGATGTACATACATGTGTATGTATGTTCAAATTACTATTATTTAAATTATACTGATTGCTATAAGTTTAATTTATTCACTTAGAGCCAGTTCTTTAATAATTTGAACTTCGTCTTATATGGGTAATTTTATTTCGAGCAACGTTTTGCACACTCGTACTACGATTTATAACCTACTACGATTGTTTCATTCAAGTGATCTTTGAAGTTGTTAGCGGCGAACCATCTTTTATCGATGAACTTTATCTTGTAGAACCCACAAAGGACGAAGTATGCCTTCAGTGAACCGTTCATGGAAGAACTTTAAGTAGAACTTATTTATGACGAAGGATTTTTCAGCGAACAGTTCATTGATGAAGGGTGATTGCATTTAATTCTGAGCTGAGACAGAACCAACAGTGTCGTTACTTAAACAATACAGTTAGTATAGTTACTTAAAGTTTTTATAATATGGCAGTTCCTGCAATGGTTGGTGAAGTTCAATGACATAAAGCTCCTGTGGGCGAATATGCCGACGTACCTCATCTCGCAGGCTGTTTTTACGTTTGCTGGTCTTCTGACACTAGTACATGGTAAGTTTTACTTGTAAAGTATTTGAATGTGAGAAACATCTCATACAAAGATACATTTCAAGCTTATACTGGATTACACCGGTTATATAGGGGTGGAGCTGCTATAAATTTGTACACTCTAGTACTTACACACAAACACACACATTGACTGCCTCTGTGTCACAGTGGTAGTGTATGCGACTGCTGTTCTTGAGGTCTCGGGTTCGATTCCCGGGTCGGGACAAATGTTTGTATGATCTACAAATATTTGTTTCGGCGTTTGGGTGTTTTCTATGTATAATATGTATGTGTTTACAAAAATAATATATATATTTTTATATCAGTTGTCTAGTATGGGTAACACAAGCTCTGCTTAGCTTGGGACTAGATGGCGTTGTGTGTTAGATGTTCGAAATATTTATTTATTTATTAAAGTGTCTAGTAAGGCTTATGTTTTTAGTTATTATACTCACTGAATATTATGTTTGAAGCTTTTAGGAAAGGAGGCAGGTGGCCATACTTTTGGCTGGCAACGATCCTGCATGGCCTCTTCACGGATAACTTTTGGGCGATTGTACTCCCTGAGTACGATAACTTTTGGCATTCTCAAACTCCGGTAATGTTACTGGGAGGTAGATTGCCGTTACACATTATTTTGTTGTGTAAGTATTAATTTATTTTGAAAAACATTTATTGGTATTGGGTATAAGTGTATTTACTTCGTGAGTCAAGGAAGAAAAGTACCTCCAAGTAGAATAAAAGCAAATAGTCCAAGATCCCATTCAGCCCAGACTTACGTCATTTTAAGAGCGATGAAAATTTTAGGTTTGGTAGTAGACTACCCATCCTAAAATTTTATTTGCCGTAAACAACGCCGGGGCGTTAGTTACTATAAACTTGAAGTGAGTATGGGACGGTGAATGGCTCGTCAGATTTGTCTGGCTCATTGGAAAATATTATACTTAATGATATATATATAAAATACAGGCTGCCTTAAATAACGTAAGCTAGCATGGTTTTTTATCAGCTTTAATAACTGCTAACTGTGAAGCGGCCCCGATTTCAACTAAACGAGTATCCGATTCGTTCTGAGTATATGTTAGACTACTGATCTTAAAAATCTTTCCTAAAATGATATAAGTCTGGGCTGACTGTGATCTCAGTCTAAAATATCATTGCTTGATTATGAAATCATTCAGTTAATATTTTTGTCGTAATATAAAAACTAACGAGCTTACTTATTCATTATACATATGGACGAATTAAATACATATCTATATTAATTGAAATAGGTATTTTTTTCAATTTAACCCACGCTATGATGTTTTCGACTATAAATGTAATCCTTATTTACAGACCCTGCTTTCATCTATCATGCTGCATATGCGGTATCTAAACTGAATTTGCCAAAGTATGCTCAACCATTCGCTGTAGGCTTAGTTACCGTTCTGGTCGACATACCCTACGACATCGTAGCAGTGAAGTTTGTTCACTGGACTTGGCATGACACTGATCCAAATATTTATGACCGCCACTACTGGGTGCCATGGAACTCTTACTACTTTCATGCTGCATTTGCCGCAAGCTTCTTCTATTTCTTTAACGCAGCCAGATCTTGGTATGCTCCTACGACTCCGCAATGGGAATCTTCTAGGTAGGTCTTATTCCAGATTTGCAATGACTTACAAAAATAAGTACTTGTTGTTACCTGATACTGTTACTGTATACCTATTTAAGTAGAATTATAAAAGGTTATAAGAGTACGAGTTAAATGTGTTGAAAGAACGACGATTTTTATCAAAGTGCTTTAAAAGACTGGCAGTTATAAAATTAAATTTATTGTCAGCAGAGAAAGACATTGTTCCTCTAGCTGTTATTAGTAGGAAAGTATCATTAGATTCAAGAGAAAACTGTTTATTCGTACATGAGACTCGAAGGTTTGTTGCTATGGTTCGTAAAAATAACTGAACAAACAAATTTTGTTCCAGGAAATCAGTTGAATGGAAGGCCCTGATCATCTCATCGTTGTTGGGAATGCCAGGAGGTGTTCTTTTATTTATCCCTATCTACCATTCCTTGCACGATATGTATAAGATTCATTCTGAAGTAACGTTCTGCCTGCTCTTTGTCATTTTCTTCGTGATAGTGCTCTTCGGTATCCTTAGTGACAGGGAGAAGACGAAAACGAAGTAAATTTAATTTGATTTTCATTTATAAGTTACTTAGTTATCTTATCTTAATTTACTTAGTGATTGTTACTTTCTTTAGTTTTTTTTTATCTAATTTTAAGCACTTATAAATTTATTTACAGCTGTGTACATTTTGGACACAGCGATATCATTTTCCAAAGATGGAGTAGTGGTTACTCGAAATTCCAAAGGACCAGTGTAGAAATAAAACTAGCATTTAAAAAGTCATTTTATATTCCATTCATAATTTTGGAAAATCACCGGGTAAAGAACCTGTCAAAAAAAGTTTTCTCCATTTGACAACAAAAGTGAAATAAACTAATATAAAATTTGAATAAAATAAACATCAGACATCTAACACACAACGCCGTCTAGTCCTAAGCAGAGCTTGTGTTATGGTTACTAGACAACTTATATAAATACTTATGTACTTTTACAATATACTTTGATTGTATTTGCAATTTGTTTTTGCTGTACGAAATTACAAGTTATAACATGAAATAAATAACAAAAATCAAAACATCAACCTTTGCAATTTTAGTCGAAATTCAAAAGTGAAGTGCATAAGTAAAGACAATGTCCCTTAGTTGCAGTATGTACGAAATCGTAACAACAACTGTATTATTTTCACAGATTGACATTGATAGATTACGTGCTTATACTACAGCTGGCGTTACACTATCTGATATATTTGGTATTCGTGACCTTCTTCGATCCCGCGTCTCATGTGTCTGTCGGACTTCATGAGCCAGTGGGACCTTGTAACGAAGTGTCGAGCCTGGTGACGCCATTTGGTCAGGTAAGTTCGATGTTTAAATAAGTGTCGTAAACAAGTTCAACAAATCAAAACATACCATCGTGTGGCTTTTATGTAGAGGCGACGATGACGATGTGAGAGAAATTTACTTCGTCACAAATCTCGTCTGATTCGGCTAGACCGCTAGAGTGATAGGAGAGTTTTGGTACCTGGTAGAGAACCGGTGTTACTTAAATAATTTTAGTAATTAAAGTTATTTGTGTCTTGTGTCCAAATATCCTCTGATATACTTTACTTTATTTTACCCGCTTCTGACTAAACTTGAGTGGGTAGATCACACTAGCATTTGGCGACTGAGACTAAAGCAGAACTTCTATAAAATTATCAATCTTTTTGATAGTATTGTGCTACAGAGACTTGACGCATATGGGACTAGAAATATACGTGATACAATAAGATTGATCTTCGGTAGGGCTTTATTTTTTCTACTATATCCATAACCATATGAGTTAGTTAGGTTTAGGTAGTAGAGTCACGCTGATAGGTATGAACGGGTAAGCTCGACCGTGGTTGTACTATTCTTTCACAGACTGCACGGTTGGCCTAGTGGTTTAAGCGGTCACTACGCCGCTTGCTACTGCGCCAAATGCCGTGGGTTCAAATCCCACGTGGGACATCACTTTGTGTGATCCACAAAATGTTGTCCTGAGTCTGGGTGTTCTTTGTGTCCGTTACATGTATGTTTGTAAAGTCCCCCGCGACACAGGATGTATATTCCTAATGCGGGAGTTGTCTTTTTAAAAAACTAAAACTAAAAACAGAAGATTAACCTAAAATGACAGCATGCTTGCTGTCGTGATTCGTTGGTGAGTGCGAGACCGGAGGCTAATAATGCAGAAGCATCTCAACAAGCCGCTATTCGTAGTGAAGAGTCACTTTGGCACTCCCATCTACACTAATATTATAAAGAGGAAAGATTTGTATTTTTGTATGTAACGAATAAACTCAAAAACTACTGGAGCGATTTTAAAAATTCTTTTACCATTCGAAAGCTACATTATACACGAGTAACATAGGCTATATTTTATTTTGGAAAAAAATATGGTTTCGTAAGATATTTGCGTTTTTCAAGAAACAAGGTGTAAAAAATCAACCAGAAAAGTTACTTATTTTACGATTTACAATAATATAGCTTATACATCAGAATAACACTATAGGCTATAAATTCTAAAGATACTAGCTTCGCCTCGCGACGTTGCCTGTGGTTATTATCGTACCGCGGGTAGCACCGCGGGGTTCAGCTAGTATAAAATAAACACATGAATTACCATAAACTATATTGGGATAAGGACCTGGTAACCGTATTATTATCATACATGTATAATGTTATTCGTTATTACGACAAAAGATTACGATTATCAATTAATAATTCTATCTATTACAATGGGTTAGTATAAGATAAGGTTTTTTAATGTTGTTAGTTGTCATATGATAGGTAATCACATCCTTCTTTTATCTCACACATTGAAACATATTACTTTTACTATTAAGACTATTACTAGACAAGTTAGAACTAATATCGCAGAACAGTTTTTTTATGTAACAGGGGCAAACGGGCAGACCTATCGCCTGATGGTAAGCGATTACCGCCGCCAATGGACATCCGCAACATCAGAGGCGTCACAGGTGCGTTGCCGGCCTTTGGGGTAGGGGGAAAGGGATGTGGGAGGGGTTAGGGTTTAGGCCTCCGGTATCCTAACTCACTCGGTGAAACACAGCGGACGCTGTTTCACACCGGTTTTCTGTGAGGCCGTGGTATCACTTTGGTCGAGCCGGCCCATGCATGCCGAAGCGTGGCTCTAACACGATAGTTTTGTAATAATAATATTTTATAAAAGTAAGCACAAAGGTACGCGATGCTTACAATCCAAATACATTCATGTACTATAATAAGACACACATGTAAATGTGTCCAGGTTTGTCACTTGCCGTGTGTACCTACATGTATCCTTCTCGATTCCATTTTTTAAATGTGGTATAAAACTTATTCTTCACTGAGTCACTTTAGTTGCTATTATAATCACATTAATATTATAAAGGTGAAAGTAAGTTGGTTTTTTACGCTTTCGCGCGTAAACTATTTAACCGATCATCATGAAACATTGTACACATATTCTTGGAGGTATTAGAAGTAACATAGGTAACTTTTTATGAAATGCAAGCGAAGCTGCGGGCGAAAGTTAGTTATAAATATTTCGCACATCTGACACAACACCATTTAGCCTCAAACTAAGCAAAGCTTCTATAATGATAACTACATTGACTGATGCAGAAAACACCTAAATTCCGAAAAAATATTTGTGGATCATACACATCATTTGGTCCGATCCTTGCGTCGAACTCGAGCCTTCAAACACAGTATACCTACGCTCTCACTGCGGAACCGAGGCAGGTAGAACTCAAATTATAGACCATGAAGGACGATGTATAATTTGAATGATTATTATCTTTACAGTATCATGCGATTTATATATAATCCTTTAAAAAATACGGATGTCCATAAATATTAATAAAATTATATTACATTACAGGAATTGGAGAAGCGCAAATACTTTTGCCCTACCAATTATGATGAGAAATATTTTGACTTCCATTGCGTTGGTAACAAGCTGCCACCAAATGGAGCTACTTGGTACACTATCTGCGGAACACCCTTTGAGTAAGTCGTATTAAAATATTCCTTTGTTGTGTTTAACAGAATTTATCCTAAGTTTTTAACTTCTCGTAATATCAAAAGTAAGTATATATTTCATGTCGAGGATCTCGTGGTATGTGTTTGGCATACGTTACGTGTGGCTTGAGCCTTAAAAAGTCCGATAACAGTCAACACAACTTGAATATCACCTAATAGTACATGACTGGTGAAGGTCTGATGGTCGTTGCTCCACGTAAAAAATGAGGTTCACTCGTGTTGTCGATTCTAGATTAGTTAAGCATCAAGAAAAAACAAAAAAAACTGTTGGTGAAATTTATATAGCCTATATTACCTTATTCATTAAAATCTGCTCAATAGTTTTGGTGCTATAGTGGGTGTGAGTGAAGCTACTACTGAAGTCCAGTTCCGTGGTCATTTGGAGGATAGGGCCAAATTGGCCTCGAAGAAGCTTGGCGAGCTCAACAGAATGATACAGTATTTCACCCCGGCACACCGCTTTCTGCTTTAAAAGGCGCAGGTTCGGCCTCATATGAAATACTGTCCTCATCTTTGGGAGGGGGCACCCCAGTACCAGCTCCTTCTACTGGACCGCATTCAACGGAGAGCGGCTCGAATCGTCGACTGCCTGACTGGCAGTGGCAGTTTCAATTTAGCTGGACTCTTTGGCGCTGCGTAGAAATGTGGCTTCCCTATGCATCTTCTACCACATTTACTATGGGGAGTGCTCCGAGGAATTGTACGGATTGATTACTGCCGCCTCTTTCCGCCATCGTCCTACGCGATAGCAGTTCCATCCCCATCACTTAGATAGCTGGCAGTCCACGACTGTGCGATTTTCTAGGAACTTTCTGCCTCGCACAATAAAACCTTTACAATGAATTGTCGCCTGCTGTATTCCCGGACCAATATGACCTTCAAACCTTCAAAAAAGGGTGTACGTAAAAGGTCGACAACGCACTTGTGATGCCTCTAGAGTTGCAGTGTCTATGGGCGGCGGTAATCGCTTATTATCAGGCAATACGTCTGCTCATTTGCCCCCTATTCAATAATAATAAAAATACACTGAAACATGTCAATAATAACTGTCCTAAAAACTGTCCTGTCCTTACTTTTGGCTTCGCCATAGTCGAGTAAAATGGCACGGAAAAAAACAGCAAATGTATATTATCTATCTGTAGGAATAATTGAAACTTTAAAATGTGTTTTAGAATAAATTTCAAGGATTGCCTTAAGAATCTTGGGGCACGTGTTTAGAAGGCCTATGTTCACGATAAGTGAAGGCTATGTTTTACACACATTTAAATAAAACATACTCTACAAGACGTAATATAGCGTGTAAGCTCAATAATCAATTATTAACTCATAAGACAAAATACAAACAAGAAATGTCTACTTAGTTGGTAACAATTGTGAATTCATTTTTGTGCTGGTGACATCACCCGTCATTAGCCTCGTGCTCGTAAATGGATGTCTCATTCGAAACAAATAATATGATGAATGATTCTTGTGGTAAAGATTAGCTGACTAGCTCAATTTCGTTTCTGTCTCTCAAAAGGAATACATTTACTCGTTTTTGCAACAATTTTTATGACTGCTCTGCTCCGTTCGATCGCAGCAAGATGTTCTATAGAATTCCTTTATAAATGATCTATTCCATTTTAAAAGATTTTGAGAATTGGTACCAGTAGTGCCTGAGATTCCTCCGTTCAAACAAATACTCATTTTTAAAAGAATTTTTCTTTATTTTTCAGGAATCGCGTCGAGTACATAACAGTGCTATCAACGATACTAATTCTTGCCTTTGGAGTTTTCTATTCGCTGTACTTCAAGACTTACAGCGTTGATTCCGTAACCACTTCAAAGAAGTCTAAAAAGAAAAATAATTGAAACACTACATATAGCTAAGATAATTTATAATTATCAGTAAAGTAGGCACTGCTCTCTTCTCATCTTATGGGTAACCTACGACATATAATAAGTTTTAATTTTTTTCTTCAACTTTGTTGAAATTTCAAACGTTATTTGACATCACTTGTAAATTGCAATCACATTGCAACCGCTATAGATTCACTATTCATATTATTGCTTTGCGAAAATGCAATGCGAAAATGCCTTAACGCTAATAGCTATATGAATGATTAAAAATATCATTTGTAATATGTATGTCTATATATGTATGAAGTAAGGAGTGTAAATCTTTCGTAATTATTCAGACCGTGAAATATGTTAATTTGCCCTAAAGTGCCCTAGAAATTACTTCTTGAGGCTAGTTTCAGCTGGTCTCGCGTAAGCAAAGATTACATTTGTCAAAGCCTGAGTAAAGATTTCGATACACACACAACTGAAATAAATTATCATTCAGTTAAGTATGAAACAATGAATGTTGTTTATAGCCTTTTAACTCCGTACATTAGCTTTAGCCTTGAATTATTTTAAAACTATGTAAATAATTATTAAAATAATATTACTGCCAGCATTTCACTACAGATACATAATAAACGTATTTTTTTATTACTCCAAGTTATCTATTTAAAAACGTTTGAGGTCCTTTAAATTGGTGGTTTATATTATTGGTGGCTTGATTGATAAGGAGCAATAAAATTAATAGAACTATGGCTAGTGAAAAACTGTTGTGATTTTGCGAATTATATTTATTTATTTTATCTATGTTCGTTTTCTGGAACATTATTTGTTAAGTCAACAAGGATTGGATGGGGATACATTTGAAAAATCGTTTGATATGACATCCCCATCAATTTATTGTTCGTCATTAATGGCTTCGTATGAACTAAAGCTTATTCATTTAGTATGTCAGGAATTAATTCTTTTTCAAAGCATGTAAATTGTAAATTTTGGATGATTTTTTAAATAAACATGAAATTGCTAACTTTCTAAAAGATCTATTCCCATACTTTTTCACTATATTTTACTCAGTCCACTCTGCAGAAGATCTCTCGAGGCAGGGAAGCGAAGCTCGCTTAGCCCACCTTACCCCGACGCATAACGGACCGTCCCCAAGTGGAAATGCTAATACCTGCGTTATCTACTTATGACCCTGATAGATATCCATTACCCATGTGGATTATTATGTTTCGATCTTACAAGTCTATACTAATATTATAAAGAGGTAAAGTTTCTTACTTTGTTTGTATGGTTGTCGGGGGTAATCTTCGGAAATACTGATCCGATCTTCAAAATTCTTTCACTAACATAAAGCGACACTATTCAGGAGTGACATAGGTCATATGTTATTATGATTGAACAAAAAAATCAGTTAAAAATAATAGTATTTGTAAATGAAGTCGAAGAAAAGCGAGCGGTTAACGCCCAACGAAGTGGGCATGGGTCGGCTAGTATTATACAAGGCCAATTGATTTTACAACTCCAGTTCCTATCTAGGTACTTAGGAGTCTTAATGAAGGTCAAAATGTAGTGGTGCATGAATTACGAAATGTTTCACAGCTTCTGCGCAAAGTTTAAGGTTCCAAGGAAAGACATAAAACTACTACAATTATTATTTAATCACTTTATTGATATGTTCATTTTGACATACAATCACATTAATATCCTTAAATCTAAATGATGAATATATGAATATATGATTAATATCGAGTGACTCGTCAAAGAATACACTTACTTACCTCTAAGTTTAGCAAGTTTACTGTATCCAGTCAAAAGTATAGAACCACCTAGTGGCAAATTTCGCTGATAATATGATGATTACGTTGCAATTTGAATTTGATAAATTGAAGAATTTAATTCTTTTAGTAATTTAAAGCCTTTTCAAAAGGCGTTGTGTTCAAAATTTCAAATTTTGCTGCTCAGGGTAGTTTTAAATTTGAGGCAGGAATTTATAATTCGAAACATTTGTTATGAAACTTTAACATTTATTAAGTAGGTGATTACATTTCCTGATATATAATAATAGACACGTGTTTACAAGTATCTAGAGACGTTTGATGTTAAATCTACCTTAGCAATAATGGTGCAACCAACACGTCGATGTCAAATCATAAGTGTAGACCGATATAATTGAGACACTAAGTTATTAGCATAATTAAATCAGAGTCCATAGCTGGCACCTACTGTTTAATAATGATGGGCAGGAACCCACTACTAAAGAACTCGTTATTCCTGCCTGTTACAATGTTTGCCACGTGTAGGTTTATAAACCAATACATTTAGTGGATTCCAGCCTAAAACAATTGTTTCTACCCTAAACAATTAATAAAGTTAGATACTAACATTAATCTTAATAATATTTTGCATTACAAATAGGTGCAGTCTAATACAATAAGTTTTTAGATGTTAGGTTTGCCTGTTAGACATCATAGACAGGAGGCGTTCTTCATGTGACCAAATTGGCTTCAATTATAAAGAGGTCGAGTTTTACCAGCTCCGATTTTATTGGCAGTAACAATACCTACTTTCTCCTTGGAATAACAAAGGAGGCCTAGCGGAGGTTATTTTAAACCTCTTCTTTTGCCAGACTACAAACTCTAAACCCGAACGAAAAGAGTTGAAATTTTCATCTTGTCTTAGGATCTCAAGCGCTAGTGTGCCGAACGTTCATTGGTGCATTTTCACATATAAGACATTCTTAAAACATTAGGTATTACTAACAAGCGATGGGTCGTCATTGTTTAAAATTTTTGACCAAAAGGTCCGTCAATACCATTCGTTTCCGGTTCTCTACGAATCAATAGAGTAGTTGTATACGTCAAATTGACGACGATTAGTTATCTTACCTAATATGGACGTAATATCCTTACGCAACAACACTTTAGCGCCATCTTCGCTCGATGTTAGTCCTTGAACTAGTATTATCGCAATATTTAACTTCTAAAAATGGAATGTTTTATCATGTTCTAGTACCAATTCGTAATTAATAGCACTTGCCTTACCTTACTTTTCCACAGTTTGGACAGGCTTAAAAGTTAATTTAATTTTATCTGTATTTAATTTTATTTAATCCTTGCATTCTCTCCCTTTTTTCAAACAAAACAAAACGTATAATTTATTCTTAATTACCCAGTTAAACCCTTTATAAAAAATTTAAATTGGAACTCAAGTTTATTGTTCCAATTTAACGCCCATCGCTATTTCTAAGAAACAATCTTAAAATACTACATGTTTGGTTAGTGTATAGGTTACATTATTACGCATATTATTATGAAATAGACACTGATTATACTTGGTATACAATATTGTGCAGAAATCATCGTACAGTACCTATAATAAACTACATTATGAAAATAATCATGTTAATATCACAACCCATTATCGAAGAAATTAATTAAACTGGAATATAACTAAATTAGGCCCACGTTCCTGATGGTCGTACAATGTTAACACAAGATACCCCAAAAAAAATTATATGTCTTTGTAAATAAATGTGTATCGATAAATGTAATTTTTTTTATCGATGTTGTGCAGTTCTAAAATTATACAAATTTAGAACGAATCAGTGAGTAAGGTACGCACTGAGTAAGGTACTCACTGAGTAAGGTACACACTGAGTAAGCTACCCACTGAGTAAGGTACCCACTGAGTAAGGTACTCACTGAGTAAGGTACTCACTGAGTAAGGTACTCACTGAGTAAGGTACCCACTGAGTAAGGTTATCACTGAGTAAGGTACCCACTGAGTAAGCTACTCACTGAGTAAGGTACTCACTGAGTAAGGTACCCACTGAGTAAGGTACTCACTGAGTAAGGTACGCACTGAGTAAGGTACTCACTGAGTAAGGTGCTCACTGAGTAAGATACCCACTGAGTAAGGTACTCACTGAGTAAGGTACGCACTGAGTAAGGTACTCACTGAGTAAGGTACGCACTGAGTAAGGTACCCACTGAGTAAGATACCCACTGAGTAAGGTACTCACTGAGTAAGGTACTGACTGAGTAAGGTACTCACTGAGTAAGGTACTCACTCACTCACTGAACTGAAGCAAATGTTGTTAAAATAAAATGACTAAATAAATATCATCACTGATGGTAAAATGAGATAAATTTTCAAAATTAGTTTCAAACCATATGCGAAAGAATTACTAATAATGAAGTATCATTACGTACGTATTACATTTGTCGAAAATGATAGGTATATGGAAATATACAAGTAGGTACAGTGTGATTGATACATTCAATAAAATAACATGAATGTTTATTTTATTACTGATTAGGCTAGGCATGGCGATACTTTTTGAAACAAAACAAATCAGATTAAATACCAAAAAAGTCGATAGTAGAAGACTTTAAATATTCGAGATTTTAGATAATAGAGAGATTAAGATGCTAAAATTTAGGAACAAAGCATGCCTAGTTTCTTTGAAGACCCTATTAGAAAAGATCTCACCAAATTAATATAAAGAAAAATAAAAATAATTGAATCGATTTCTAAAGAAATAATAAATGCAAAATTGTTGTCTCTGCTTTAACTGCACATAAACAATTAAATACATTAGGTTTAGTAAATTCGTAACTCATACTGAATCTCTAAAATATTTCGATTTCGTTTTAGATTTTTTGAATATTCTCAAAATGTATGTATAGAGAACATAAAGAAATCCTTTAAATTAAAATTGTAGTCTAAGGTAGCCGTGGTATATAAATTGTAATTTATTGAAACAACTTGTGACGAATGAGAAGACATTATGAACGAAAGAATAACTATCATTCGGTAACAAAAACCGTATAGATTTTCAATTTTTGTTCTTCAAAATTCATAAAAAATAAACTTTAATTGTACTTGGTATTTTGTGTGGTTTAAATGATTTGGTTTACGAGGGAAGCACTATTTTGCATGTCAACCTTGAGCCTTTGTAAAAGCGGACGGATGAAAGCATAAAATAATAAGAATTCCCATAGAATTTGAAGACGGCAGAGCTTACACATAGGAACAGAATAATTGGCGCACAAGCGAACAGTTTATAACTCACTATTAAACTCCTCACAAACCTAAGCGACCATAACTATTTTGAAGTTAGTACTCTAAAAAGTTAGTATGTTCTTCGTACGACTCGTAGGACGACCTGTGGTGTCGGGCTCGCTTTGGAGCTGGTCCCGTGTAGCCGTAGTCGGTCGCAGAGGTCTGGGCGCACCTCTAGGTGGCCCTATACTTCAGAAGTTGAGCAATGACGGAGGGATCGACGAGCGTGGATGTATCACCCATGTCAGTCTCGCCGACTGCGATGCACCTCAGTATACGCCTCATGATCTTGCCCGATCTAGTCTTTGGTAATCCAGGGGCAAATTGAATAAAGTCGGGGGCAGCGAACGCCCCAATTCTATGCCTGACTCGCCTTTTTAAGGAGTTAACCAGTTCATCATTAAAGGTGGCTCCCTCGCCCAAAGTTACAAAGCAATAAAGAGATTCGCCTTTCAAAAGATGCGGTTTTGCTACAACCGCTGCTTCAGCAACCCTTGAATCTTCGGTAAGGACGCCTTCAACTTCAGAAGTCGACATCAAGTGTCCTGACACATTGAGCATATCATCAATGCGCCCAGTTACCCAGATCATTCCGTCCTCATCCCTCCTGGCACCTAAAAATAGAAGTAATATATTTGTAGGAAAATAAGACTTTGTTTGAAAAGATCACCAGCAATAAATTCTGGATTGACATTTCTAGCGCAGAAAACAAAATTACCATCTCCAGTGCAGTAATATCCAGGGAACCGGCGGAAGTATACTTCCTGGTAGCGTTCGTGGTCTCCATACAGGGTGCGCATGATGCCGGGCCAAGGACGAGCAAAGGTCAGATACCCTTCGCCTTCACCTTTGATTTCTTTACCGTTGTGGTCCAGAATAATCGGGTCCACGCCAAAGAATGGGTAACCCTAAAATAAAATTATTTTATTCAAACTTTTCGATATTACGTAACTGAAAAAATTAATTAGATGTGTAGAGGGCTATTAGTCATATTTAAAAACTCATTGAACCCACTCGGTTATTGAACCTGGAATCAAAATTCAACTCAAATCTAAGCACAAAAGTTTACCACTGAATAACAAAGTGGTAAAATCTGTGTTGTTTTTTAAACATTCAAACTCATGGTACAAGTATCTGTTTAAAGTAAAGTGGGTTATATAACAAAAATAAGTGGCTATAGCCAGCCATTTAAAATTTTAAAATAATAATAGGAAAGCTTACAGCAGCGCCAGGTTTCATTGGAGTTGCAGCAGGAATGCTAGTGATGACGTGACCTCCAGTCTCAGTCTGCCAGAAAGTATCGGCTATGGAGCAGCGATTGCTGCCGACCAATTTGTAATACCAGAGCCACGCCTCCGGATTGATTGGCTCACCAACGCTGGCTAGCACGCGTAGCGATGACATGTTATGTCTACAAAAACAGTAGGACCTATTAAAATAGCGCATCGTTTGCCTCTAAATAATGTAATACTAAATACTAAGGATAATCTTCCAAAGACATTAAGGACCTTTTGCTGGTTGAGTAGAATAAAACTTTTCACTCGATTTTTCAATTGTTAATAGAGAAGGAAAAATTTATTCAAGTGATTTCTTGCCTTTCTGTATTAAGTGTTCATTTTTGTAGCAACAATACTTAACTATTAACATTCTACTTTAAGAAAAAAAGTTATATTCTTTTTAAAGAAATTTTAATTTTGCCCATCCTTACACCACTTACTCTTAAATGACTGAGTGTTATTTCAATTTTTAACATATAATAATGGACTGTTTAAAAATGCTAAGTTCTAATTAGAAACGCCTACAACAGTCGACTCATTCAATGAATCAAATATTGTAGTCGACCTACATTAAGATAAGAGTATTTTATCTACATTAGACTGACCAAACTTTCAATGACGAGTGGACTGAATTGGTACTATTTGTTGCTAAATATAATTAACGTAATATTGTATCAACTAACGTACCTTTTAACATTATGTTCGCCGAACTTCATTAGAGCTCTGATAGCGGTAGGTGCAGTGTAGAACTGAGTCACCTTATATTTCTCAACGCAAGACCAGTAGCGGTCGTTGTCGGGGAAAAAGGGTGTACCTTCGAACTAAAAAAAAAATCATACCTATACTCACGAATATTTCATACATATCTACAATGGTAGGGGAGGTACATAATACCCATGCTGCATGGAATATCATAACATTATATGTGTATGATATGTCAGAGAGGTAGAGTATCAATATCTATACTAATATTATAAAGCTGAAGGGTTTGTTTGTTTGTTTGAATGCGCTAATCTCAGGAACCGCTGGTCTGATTTGAAAAAATCTTTCAGTGTTGGATTATCCATTTATCGAGGAAGGCTATAGGTTATATATCATCACGCTAATACCTATTATTCTTGATTGGTAATTCAATGAAGAATGTTTCAAAAAAAGGGGATATTTTTTACGCTACGGGCAATAGAAGACGCAAACGAGATTGCTTGGGTCAGCTAGTAATCTATATAATCCTAACGTACTCATGAAAACAAATACATAATAGGTGTTTACCTATGAAATTGCGTTTCTTCAGTACTGGTCATTTCAAATAAAAAAAAGTTTGTAATGGCTCTATATTCTAAATTCAAATTAATTTTGTTTTAAAACCATGACATTCTATTTACAAACTCAGTCTTTTGTTTTTTGATTAGCGTTGTATTTTCATTACATTTGAACATTTTTCGTCATAATGGATACTTTAAAAATTCGTGTCATTATGGAATATGAGTTCCGTCGTGGCACCAACGCGACACAAACGGCACGTAACATCAAAAACGTTTACGGAGAGAACTGTACAAACGCACGCACAACCCTTTATTGGTTTTCCCGGTTCCGTTCTGGAAATTTTGACATGAAAAATGAAGCTCGTGGTCGTCCGGAGACTTTGGTTAACAATAATGAATTAAAGGCGATTGTGGAAGCTGACGAAACTCAATCTACAGCTGAGCTAGCAGCAGCTTTTAATGTAAGCATCAAAACAATATTGATCCATTTGCGACAAATTGGCAAGGTAAAAAAGCTTGATAGATGGGTGCCCCACGACCTTAACGATCGCCAGCGCAACGTACGCGTCGAGACCTGCCTTTCGCTGCTCAACAGGCAAAGAAATGAAGGAATTTTGAAACGAATAGTTACGTGCGACGAAAAATGGATTCTGTTCGACAATCGAAAGCGCTCAGCAAGTTGGTTAGACCCTGGTTCAGCACCAAAGCAATGCCCTAAACCAAAAATGACCCCTAAAAAGGTGATGGTCACTGTTTGGTGGTCTAGTGCGGGTGTGATTCACCACAGCTTTTTACAAAACGGTATGAGCATTAATGCAGATGTGTACTGTGAAGAACTGGAGAGAATGATGGAGAAGCTTGCACATCTGCAACCAGCTTTGGTCAATCGGTCGTCCCCACTGCTCCTTCACGACAACGCGCGACCCCATACTGCGCAACAGACAGTCTCCAAGCTGCAAGAGCTGGGGTTGGAAGCTCTCCCTCATCCGCCATACTCACCAGACCTTGCACTTACCGACTATTACTTTTTCCAAAATTTAGACAACTTTTTAGTGGGTAAAAAATTCAATTCCCGAGAGGCAGTACAAAATGCCTTTGAAGAGTTTGTTGCCTCCCGTCCAGCTGATTTTTACAAGAAGGGCATCAATAAACTGCCAATGCGTTGATGCAAAGATGCGTCGATTGCATGGGTGATTACTTCGAATAACAGAAATAAAAAAGTTTGAAAAAATAAGTACTTTCACTTATTGCATACAAAACGGCAATTTATAGGTAAAGACCTAATATTACATATACAACTAAATACATATAAATTTATAGAAGTACATACAATACATACACATAGGTAAACAAATAGGTTTAATAAAAATAGTGGACGACAGTTATGCAAGTAGTTTATTAAAATGTTGCTTTACTTTCGTCTTAAAGGTTATTGGTGGCCATCTTGATTTCGAAAGGGAGCTCATTCCAAAGAAGAACAGAGCGAATAAGAATACCTGGGAGGGACAACGAAGATGGAGGTTATTAGTGGATCGAAGGTTTCTGTTGTGATTTCTACATAGTGGCAATCAGTAATAACTAGTACTGGTGTTATAATAATATATAATTAGACACATTGTTACCACACAAGGCCATATACATATTGTGACTTCCACATACGACAACAAAAACATACTACAGTGTCATATATCAGAGATACGCCAAGCTACAGAACAACCAGTAATTCTGTTTCGCAAGAGATTTCTAGAATTATCCTTTTTTGTGTTAAAGAGACATAACACCTGTTTTTCTACTTCTTGTAGGGGTATAAAAACAGCTGATGACCTATGTTAGACCTTTTTTGTACCGAATATACACAAAACTATCATAAAATCGGTCAAGCCGTTTCGAAGAATACCATTTATTGAGGAAGACTATAGGCTATATAACATTACGCTACAACTAATAGGAGCCGAGTATCAGTGTCATTTTTTGTTTGTAAAAGTACGGGTTATAATTATTCTCTGTGAGATATCTTGTTTTTTCGTTTTAGATTTTTTTCTAAATGAGAATTCTTAAGGTGTATTGATGAAATCATTGAAAGATGATGCGAGTGTGTTTTTCGTATGACACTGATTCCAATGCAATTGAAACATCGCATCGTGAAAACTTGCATTACCGACAATGTCTCTAAAAAGATCTAAGGTACGATAAGATAAATATTTACTGTCATTCACGTTGATAAGAATACATTTGTAAAACACTTAACCAATATGTTTAATAGGCCTTATCATTCTGAGTTGTCATGTTATGTAACTTTTATTATCTATGTAAATGTGAACATTAACTAATAAAGATTCGTTTTTTGAGCGCGAGTGAAATACTAGGGATATTGAAAGAAAAATTAAAAAAACATCATATGTTTTTTTTTAATAAAGGCGTGTATCATGATCTCGATTGAAGTACCAATAATTTATTTATAAGTAGAATACTTATAGGTAAATTGTTTTGCGTGTTCGCCACAGACAACCGTCATTGTTTTCAAGATTTCACTTAGTCGATTTTTTTAGATAAATTTCCAAGGCGTCTTTCTTGATTCCAATAAAGAGAAGAATACCCCAGAAGTAGATGTTACTTTTAAGTGGTTACACATTAAGATTGTTTTGTGCAAATTATCAGTACTAGTGACTGTACACTAATAAGATCTGGATATATTTACAACTCCTATCGCAATAGGGCAAAATCTGTTTTAAATTCATTTTATGTAGTAAGCAACTTTCTGCCAGAGGCAGAACCTTCAACTATTATTATATCAGAATTAATTGAAACACGATGACTTGAATCTACACTAATATCATAAAACTGAAGAGTTTGTTTGTTTGAACGCGCTAATCTCAGCAACCGCTGGTCCGATTTGAAAAATTATTTCAGTGTTGGATAGTCTATTTATCGAGAAAGGCTATAGGCTAGGATATATCATTACGCTAAGACCAATAGGAGCGGAGCCCCAATGAATAAGTAGTTTAGAGAACGGGGGAAAATTATTACGCTACGGGCAATAGTAGACGTAAACCAGGTTGCGAGGGTCAGCTAGTAATTAATAAACTAACAGTCGGTTCTACTCCCACATTATCTAGTGAATCGATTTATTTATAAAATGTAATATGTAATGTATAACAAAAAGTAGGTATACCTATATGTATTTTCATATCAGTTGTCTAGTACCCAAAATACAATTTATGCTTAGTATGGGAGGGACTAGAAGGCGTTGTGTGTTTGTCCGATGTCCGAAAAAAAAATCCGAAAAATATAATATGTATAACGTTTGTAAAGATACAATTAAGCCAGGTGCTGCGACGATTTGCGACAACTGATAAAATGATAATACTTTGATCCCATCACTCATCGCGTAGTCAAAGTAAAACCGTTTGTGTGACAGAGTACTTAATCGTACAAAATTATCTAAGACACAACATTGCTGTATGATTTCGTGATGTTCATCAGATCTATGACAATTGCCTTTATTAATATCACTTAAGTTGCAGTTGTCATATGAGACTTATCTATTTCATAAAGCTGTTACCTAAATGGTAGGTCCCTACTACTGCAAACAACTATCAGCTGAATAGTTCGTGTAATAACTACCCTTGGTTTGGTTTGCCCGGGTTGTTTCCGCACTTAGCCTCTTGATTTTGCCATTGTACGTGGTATAACTAACTTTATTTAAACTACGCTTCTGGAGAATATTTCAGGATAGTATACCGATAGATGGTTGTTTATTGACTCTTTTATTTACAACAAGGGGTATTATGGAGCAACCACACAAGTAAACAATCAAATTGTTAGTTGTTTATATATATGACAAATTCATACAAATTCCTTTTTATAAATCGTTAAAATATGATATAAGTAGCATACCATCACTGATGTTGCGGCGTTTGCCAACGGTGCGTATACCACATAGGTGTGGCCAGTGATCCATCCCACGTCTGCAGTACACCAATAGATGTCCTTATCGCGGTGATCAAATACATAGCGGAAAGTGGCCGCCGCATATAGCATGTAACCGGCTGTGGTATGCAAAACTCCTTTCGGTTTGCCAGTAGATCCGCTAAAACAATTCATATCATCATCATCGGTCACTACTGGACATTAGCCTCTGCTTAGAAAATATATTTTGTCCTACCATACCACTGCGAGCAGACGAGTTGATATAGAGTTTTCCTTCTACATGCAATTTCGTATGCAAATTACATATTGCAGTACGTAATGTACTGCATCTTATGACCAAATTGTATGGCATTCAAAAACGGGTATTCAAAACACGTGTAAAATGTATTCATAAAATATTTTTTTATATAGTTTAGTGGTATTTTACCTGGTGTATAACATGAAGAGGGGATCTTCGGCGGCCATCCATTCAGGCGGGCAGATGGTCGATTGACCTTCAACCATATCGTGCCACCAGACGTCTATGTCGTCGTTCCATTTATACTAAAATACAATTATTTAGCTATTATGTGTTCTAAATGCTTAATAATAATATATTTTTAAAAAATGAAGTGAATGTTATATTTTATGAATTGTTTATTCTGGATCATTTGTAGTCCTTAAGTGATTCTTAAATTAAATAGTTTTATAATAAATATTAGGTACCTACTAGGCTAGGTGGTGAATGTTATATTTTATGAACTGTTTATTCTGGATCATTTGTAGTCTTTAACAAGTCAATTTAAGAATCACTTAATAACATATATTATGTACCTACTAGGCTAGATGGTGAATGTTATATTTTATGAACTATTTATTCTGCATCATTTGTAGTCTTTAACAAGTCAATTTAAGAATCACTTAATAACATTTATTATGTACCTACTAGGCTAGGAGGTGAATGTTATATTTTATGAACTGTTTATTCTGCATCATTTGTAGTCTTTAAGTGATTCTTAAATTGACTTGTAAATAACATATATTATGTACCCACTAGGCTAGGTTGTGAATTTTATATTTTATGAACTGTTTATTCTGGATCATTTGTAGTCTTTAACAAGTCAATTTAAGAATCACTTAATAAGATATATTATGGATCTACTAGGCTAGATGGTGAATGTTATATTTTATGAACTGTTAATTCTGGATCATTTGTAGTCTTTAAGTGATTCTTAAATTGAATTGTTAATGACATATATTATGTATGTACCTACTAGGCTAGGTGTTGTAACTCAATCTAATTTAGTATGGTGAGGTATTGTTTACAATAGTTTTAAAGTTTCAAAAAACTATTGTTTAATACTGTACTTGCTAAAATTTACTTTAAAATTTATTTTTTTGTTAATCGTTTTTGCTAACATTGATTTTATCAAAGGCATTAATCAACAAGTTGTAAAGACTCACAAACATTGTTCAAATTAAATATATTATATTATAATCAATGGCCTCTAAAGCTGGCCAAAACGCAATTATTATTTAAAACATTGTGTACCTATTTGCTCCTACTACAATTACGTATTTTTTATCATTATAATGTAATTCGTGAATTGAGTAAAAGTCAAATAAGCACAAACCTCCCATAGTCCTTTTGAAAACTGCGTAAGTGCACAAGAAAAGTACATTTAGATGTGGTAAATACATAAAATGAAGGAGAACATAATAACATAATTTATATTTGATGTCTAGTATTTTGGGATGAACAATGTCAAAACAACATTTAAATATGCTACACTTACGAGATCACGAAGATCGTGCGGCAATTTTCCGCAAGCGGTCACGCGTTCTAAATGAGGAACAACAATGCACATGTTTACTGTATGTTCGTATTTGGTCTTAGCCTTTTCCATGGCATCATCACAAGTGTCCTTGAGGTTCAGGAGCTTTGTGCCGCGCCACGCTCCGTCCGCTGTGACCAGTACCTTGGCCTTGCAATCTGACATGCGCTCGGCCAGAGAATCTGACGAGAATCCAGCGAACTGAAAATTCCCTATATTTTAGCGTTTGAACAATGTCTTAGTTCCTACTACATTATCTTAGTTTTAAGTAATTGTCATGTTTTGTTTTGTTGCTTTCTCATTTTTCAAAATTAATTCAAACTTAAAGTTAACATGAATAAACAGGATTATATATTGATATTGATTAGATATATTACTGGAACTATCAACTAGTAATCATGCATTTATTAAAATTAAACTTGGGTCAATAATTATTATTATTATTATTCTTAATGTGGTAGCAATAACATAGCAAGTGGCAAGTGGTAACGCATGATTTTGCTCGGAAATTCAAAAATTCTTAGAAGGAATGAAGTCGAATTTTGTTTGTTTAGATGTCTTGTTTTATTTCGGTAACTTGCATTGTAATTTGTATAAACTTAGTGTTATACCTATATACTGAAGTGAAAATTTACACTAGACCTTGACTTGTATGAGGAAAAATTTAACAATAAGGTATTTTAAGTTAATCTTACCACAACGGAATGAATAGCGCCAATGCGGGCGCAGGCGAGCATACAAACGACTGTTTCGAGTATCATAGGCATATAAATGGCTACTCTGTCGCCCTTGCCAATGTTGCGTTCGCGAAGACCGTTGGAGAACTGGCATACCAATTGCATTAGCTTTGCATATGTTACGCGGCTGTAATCTTCAGGGTGGTTTCCTTCCCTATAACAAAATAAACAAGTAAATATTAGTTAAATTTTGGAAATGGTAACTGAGCTTAGTAATTGGGTTGTTGAATCTATACTAATAATAAAGCTGAAGACTTTGTTTGTTTGTTTGAACGCGCTAATCTCAGGAACTGCTGGTCCGATTTGAAAAATTATTTCGGTGTTGGATAGTCCATTTATCGAGGAAGGCTATAGGCTATATATCATCACGCTACTACTAATAGGAGCGGAGCACCAATGAATGTTTAAAAAACGGGGGAAATTATTACACTACGGGCAATAGTAGACGTAAACGAGGTTGCGTGGGTCAGCTAGTATAATATATACATATTGTAATTACACTACCTAAGTGTTTATAATTATAAAAATTCATAGTGCTAATATTGTTCATCACATATTGTCTGTAGGTTTAAAATTTTCTACCGTCTTTACTGAAACAGATTTAATAGTCAGACCCACGTCAGACCTAAGCAGTATTCCTGTCTTTATCACATTGCTGTTAAGTGGTATAGTAAGTTCCGTTAAGGGTATTTTAAGGGTATTTATATAATTACTCAACTAAATGATAGTATTTATTATTGGTTTTAAAGATAAACATATATTTTTTACAAGAGTACTATAAGAGTTTTTTAATCTGTGCCCGCCACAGTAGGGTAGAGTGGTCACCATACTCATTGTGAAAGTAGACAAGGCAACAATGTAACTTGGCAATCCCCACTGTGGCGGCCTATTCAAATGTTCTTGCATAATTGAGCCTCCGGTCTTGCACTCACTAAAAAAAAACGACAGTACGAGTGCTGTCAATTTAGATTAGTCTCCTGTGAGAGTGCAGTACAATCCCGATCGAGTCGACGCGTTCGTACTGAAATCAGCGTGGCTCTACTTGAAATGATCATATTTTGATGAAATGTATCTATTACGATTAACATTTTAAATAACGGCTTTTAGCTGTACCTATTCAACTAATCATTCGCCAAAGATACCTACTTAATAGTAGATTAAACCTCATCTTAACCACACTTGTTTAGCGAGTGTGCTGATTATTTGACTATGAGTATTGCGTCAAAGGTTTTGGAAAGTGTTGATGAATATGCTGCGACAAGGCCTTAAGCGTCAAGTTAATTGGATGCGCTCTGTTTGCTACATAATAATGACAACCGAAGAATTTTTAAAGAACCTATAATGGACGACGCGTGCGGATGTTAAGTACCTAGGTTTAATTGGCGGAGGTTGTAAAAATCTTCTTTCGACATTAATATTACTATTTTATTATATATTTAGAGTTATTAATAATTCATTTACACACGAGCGTAATAATTAACATGTAAGTAATTAGTAATGTAGAATTACAAAAACAAAATAGTAGGAACAAGGTTTAATTTTTACAAGTGCAATAAACAAGGACACAAATAAATTATATTTTTTAAATAAATATTTAATTATATAAACTATGAGTTAAAAACAATGGATTATGGCTAATGTTCATTTTAAAGATTACGGCTTTATGGCTATTATATATATGTGCATGATTAGAAAATTCAAAAAGAAAGACAAACAGAGATTGCATCCAAAAGGATCTTTGTAATACAAACAAAAATAGCCGATCGTGATATAATGCAAATGTATATATACTGAAATACTAGCAACCCGGCCCGGTACCGTCCTGAAGTTTTTGGAATATTTTATTTCTAAATTGTTGTGTCTCTCTGTTTGTTCCGGCTAATCTCTAGAATGGTGGGGCCAATTCTGACGTGACATTGGCCAATAGCTAATGTAATAAGGAGTAACTTAGGCTATTTTTTAAACTATCTTTGCCCCGCCTTTGTAAAGGTGCAACAATAACCGCGGGTAACACCGCTGGGACTCAACTAGACAAAGATAAAACTTGTTGTGTCCTTGTTTAACGCACTTGTAAAATTTCAGAAGAAAGTCAAAGATGTAGATTGCATTTTAGAAGTTAAGGACTCATACTTGTTCTCATCTTGAATATAAAAAAAACCTAATGTGCTACAAGATATTACACACCGACAAACGTTGTAATCTGCAACATTGGCCTTATTTAACACGCTTTCATTATCTCCACTTGTAAATAACCAACTATTTAAACAGTTTTGAATGTCAATTTAAACCTACTGGCTTATGGATAAAAAAAATTATATATGTAGTCCGAGAAACTAGTAAATTTTGACTTCATGCATCTAATCTTCAAGAAAAGAGTGTACTCCTTCCTAAAAGGCCGGAAATACACTTGTAACGCTTCTGGTGTTGCGATGTTGCGGGTGTCCATGGACGGCGGTAATCGCTTACCATCAGGCGATACGTCTGCTCGTTTGCCCCTATATACCTAATTAAAAAAAATCTACCAAACTTTTCATGATCTGATAACTGTGGTTCGCAGTAACCACTGAAGATCTTCACAGTAAACGTTCGAGTTTGTGTTCATTTGATTAATTTTAACAAGTCTAACAAATTGGTTATGACGATGGTACGCTGTTATGGTCTGTTATGCTGGGGCCACACTAAGGTTTAACGTCAATGCCCATTATGTCGATAATTATTGCGATAATTTTTACCGCATTAAAATGGGTGGCTACACTTCAACGGTCAACATGAATGCTCATTATTGACGATAAAAACGGCATTGAATTTACTTTAATTCAAGCAAGATGGTCGTCGACAGAGCTCTATATCTCATGAGTGTAAATTTATATTATTTGACTTTATTGAATCATTACCGAATAAAAAGAAAACGGAAACAAAGAAAAAGAAGAAGGTGGATGATTACTCCACTAGGACGCCATAGTACGTATTTCCAGTCAAAATCGTGCGATTTTGAGGCAAATCCGTCGTAAAAAAACAAATACGTCCGCTCCCGTTGCGCTCTTGATGCACACTGACAATACGTAATGTGGCCGCTTCATCGCATCAATTCTCGCGTTAATCTCTTTGATGTACCGCCACTTGAGCTATCGCCTAACTCCAAATGGCATTGTTAATGCCATTGTCAAATTATCCCGTTAAGTTGTGGCTACACCTATGGTGAACGTCCATTATCGCGATAATTAATGGCATTTCTCATTGGTGTGGCCCCAGCATTAGAGACGACACGTGAATATTGACGGCATATTGACCTTTGGAGCCTGAACTTACTCGTACTTGTTTGTACACAACGTTTGGCACATATTAAAAACTAGCTGACCCACGCAACCTCGTTTGCGTCTTCTATTGCCCGTAGCGTGAAAATTATCCACCGTTTTTGAAACATTCTTTATTTGTGCTCCGCTCCTATTAGTATTAGCGTCATGATATATAGCCTTCCTCGATAAATAGACTATCCAACACTGAAAGAATTTTTCAAATCGGACCAGAGGTTCCTGAGATTATCGCGTTGAAACAAACAAACTCTTCAGCTTTACAATATTAGTATAAATGTTATCTTTTTGAAATAATCTGGTATGACTAGAGGAATTGCAAAGCTAAATTATAGAAGTCAGTGCTAAGTGCTACATGATGTTACAGTCTACAGGAAGCGTGTGCCCTTATCTTTTTTTATGTAAGAACCTGACAAAGTGACTTTAATTTGCCTGATGGAAAACTGGAGCAGAATTGAAGATAAGCTAATAATAATAATAAAATACGTCCATAAATGTCACTTATGGTCTTTATTGAATAAATGATTTTGAATTTGAATAAAAATGATAATCCAAGATAATCCTCGGTGGCGCAGTGGTAGTGTATGCGACTGATGTGCTTGAGGTCTCGGGTTCGATTCTCGGATGGGACTAAATGTTTGTATGATCTGCAAATATTTGTTTCGGAGTTTGGGTGTTTCCTATGTACAATAATACGTGTACGATGATAACTGCGGGCAACGCCGCGAGGCGAAGCTATATCTTTATAAATAGTAGCCTATGTGTTATTCTGATGTATAAGCTATATTGTGGTAAAGTTTCATTCAAATCCATTCAGTAGTTTTTACGTGAAAGAGTAACAAACATCCATACATACATACATCCATACTTACAAACTTTCGCCTTTATAATAGTAGTAGGATGTATTTATATCAGTTGTCTAATATCCATAACACAAGCTCCGCTTAGCTTGAGACTAGATGGCGTTGTGTTAGGTGATACAAATCCATCCGATTTTTTCCTACCAAAAAGTGTTCAACGCGGCTTAAGAATTTTTCCCTTCAAAATATTTGGAATTGCCTTTCTTGCTATACGTGCACATTTCTAAATAATATCCTACCAATTTTGATCTTACGTATCATTTGGATAGAGTTCAAGTGAACTCTCGAAGCGAGTTCAGCAACTCCGCCTAGCAACAAACAATATTAGAGGCTCTTCAGGGCAGTGAGAATTTAAAGTGTGACTTAGCAGATTTGACAGTGGTAAGAAGGTCTGCAGCCTTGACCTAAGCTCTGGTGAACGACTCAAAGAAAAAACGGATAATTTTTTTTGTTACTAGTTAAGTTAATTTAATTAAGACTTCATGCATAATTGGTGCATAGGCGGACTTAATTATATATTTAATTTGGAAAGATTGGAAAATTTTAAATTTACTGTGTATGAGCCAAGCTTCGTCACACATGTCATGTATGTCAAAGCAAATGTATACTAATTCTTTGATTGTTATTTCCCGAGTAAGTGAAGTTAATGGAAAACTCTAGAAGAAGACACTCATAGGCGAACTATGCAATTGGGTCTCTTAGTATTAAGTAATAGGTTGTTAAGAGCGATATCCGCGAAGCAAAATCATTTAAAACTTTCAAAAAATCACTTAAACACTACGTTAGAAATTTGAAGAACTTATAACAGTTATCAATTTAATTAAATATAATTGAAATAATAATAATAATAATAAAAAAGGGTATTAGAGTGTATCTATCCGCAATCATTTACGTGTGTAAATGATTAAATAAAAATAAATAAAAAAAGGACAACAAAAAAGTTACCTATTTACATAAATAATTTTATTTTAAAACTTGTTATAGTCTCATCTAGTAATGACTATACACACTACGCTTGGTGCAATACATACGGTTGTTCATCAGTGTTGTGGCGATCGGTTGATGCAGAGTTATCATACACATCTACCGTCATTTGATGATTTTGTTTATCATAAGTTTTGTATATGTGTTTATGATTGTTTGCCTTTATTTTAATGCTAAGTACGCTCTTTAGAGTGACATTGTAAACTACCAGTAATAGTTTTAAGTTCTCATATAAGCGAATAATGTATTCTTTTGAGAAATAAACGTTCTTAAACCGTAGGTTGTTAAGAGAGAAAGTGAGTAAATTCAGAGTTGCAGATGTCCATGAGCAGGGATGATACTCCATTAGGTGAAACTGCCTACTTGTTCACCCCCACATTCCATAAATACCAAAGGTAGTCCTTTCATTTCAAAAGGAATAGGTAATAAGAAATCGTTTTTTTTTTTATGATGGATGAATATTCTTTTATTGGATCCAGATCGACAGAAAACTTCAACCCACAAACGTTATGGTAGACTGTTACTTCTTAATTTAGGAAATTGTATAATATTTGCCATTACATTTGTATTGAAGTATGAGCATAGTCGTCTCTAGATCGTAAAGAGCCTGTGTGCAATCATTCCTTTAGCGCCCTTTAATAAGAATAGCGTCCTTCATTAAGTGCATAGATTCATTAAAAAAATGCACCCCATTCCCTACGCTATAGGTAAAGACGCATTTTTTTTTTTGGAAACCCCTCGGACGCCACGTGCTGGTGGTATGTCGGACTCGAACCGACTAAAACCGCACGCCATCTCGGGTACTAGATGCCGGGGAACCAGGTGCACCCTAGAAAGGAAAACCCTGGAAGGTAAAGACGTCCCCGAGTATGGGTTGCACAATTATTATGTCAAGTAGTAGGTATTCTCGAAAAATGAAACCTTAAAATATTTTTAGAGGATACTTTCTTCAAACTTCAAATAAGAAGTTCTATACATATAAGGCATGGAATTGGATTTCAAAAGGTATGACTGAAATCTGCAGAGAGGTGCTGGTGTAGGTCTGTACTTTGAATTTATATTTATACAGATTATTAGGGATAAGTGATGCATTCGGATGCGCACACATTCAATTCAAATTCAATTACGGCTCTGATGCCATTATCGTATAGATAAAGTCATTATCCAATATCCGGAGGTCCTCTCTCGTATTGTTAAAAATTTGCAACAAATTGACCCTAATTGTTCACTTTGCAGATTTATTGGTAGGTCCCTATTCATAATTCAAATGTTCTACTCGTAAAACGGTGTTTTCGATCAACGAAATCGAATCGAACATCGAAACATAATTTGACATACGTATCTAATCGGGGAAAATTCGCAGTGATATTTACTAGGCGTGGACGGGGTAGGTTTTAAAGGATTTTTAAGCTAAATTTTTTATAAAAAATTAAATTAGGGTAAATTTGGTCCAGCAGTGGACTGTTAAAAGCTGTTGATGTGATATAATGTGAATTTAAATGAGCCAAAATAGAAAGGTCCTTTCAAACCATTTTTTTAATATCGTAATCTTTACCAATATTATAATGCTGAAAAGATTGTTTGTTTGAACGCGCTAATCTCAAGCACCGCGGGTCCGATTTCAGTGTTAAATAGTCTATTTATTGAGGAAGGCTAGGCTATACATAGTCACGCTAAGAACAATAGGAGCGGAACATCAATGAAAAATGTTACAAAAACGGGGGAAAATTATTACACTGGCAATAGGAGATGTAAACGAGGTTGCGTGGGTCAGCTAGTTGTATCATAAATGAGACAGTATATACACATATTAATAGACCTTATGAATTTAAGGTCGTTGTCAATAAGTGCTGGTAAGACACAATAATACATATTCAGCGAACGTGTTTCTCGCGTGCACGACAAATGGTCAAGTTCACAGCACAACACAAGTACCTACTTGTATTTAACAGATACGCTTAGGGTCATGGGCGTACCCAGGTTCTTGGCCAGGGGGCAAAACGGGTTTTTTTAAAAGCACCTCGTCAAATAAATGGATATGAATAAATAAATAAATAAATAAATATTTCGGACATCTAACACACAACGCCATCTAGTCCCAAGCTAAGCAGAGCTTGTGTTATGGGTACTAGACAACTGATATAAATACATATTATATCCTTTCTTTTTGTACATACCTACATATTGTACATAGACAACACCCAAACTATGAAACAAATATTTGTAGATTACACAAACATTTGGTCCGACTCAGGATTTGAACCCGAGACCTCATGCACAGCAGTCGCATTCATTACCACTGCGCCACCGAGGCAGTTGATATGAAGAAGGCATTTTTAAATAAATTATTTCATTATAGAATAGCTATTTTAAAAACCCTTTCGCAGTCCACTACTAGACATAGGCTTCTCCAATTAATTGCACGGCACTTGTTTCGATCACATTTTAAAATAAATTTTCAAAAGTCTTCGGCAAATCAGTTTAAGATGAAACATAAACGTTATCGTTAACAAATTGTTCTATGTACACTGAGCAAAAAAGTCCATTTATTCTATCTTTGCCCGGTCTGGAGTCAGTAATAGCAACATTCACAACGGTACTTGTGAGCTACAAAAATCCAAAGCTAGTCTCAGACTTGCTTCTTGAAGTCCACAATTGCCTACAGGACTGGAGGCTAAAAGCAAGTGCCGCTAAATCAGCCCAAATAACATTCACTCTTCGTCAGGGTAACTGTCCGCAATCAAGCCGAGGTGGCAGCATAAGCGCTTATTTTTGGGCACTTAGAAAAGGAACACCGGGATTTCTGCACACGAGAGAGCAATCTACAAACCGTAGGTTGGAGGGTTTTACTTTTTAGGGTGCATCTGGTTCTCCGACTTCTAGTAACCGAGACAGCGCGCGGTCCAGGACCAGTCAGTGGTATCCAGGTGGATTTCTGTACAGAAAAAAGGGTAATTCTCAAATAAAGTTACCGCAACGTGAGTGTGTGAACCTTTTTGTTTTTTTTTGTGCGGAAATTCCCTCGGATATCACCATCTGGTGGTTATGTCGGACTCGAACCGACTGAAAACCGCACACCGTTATGGATATTAGAAGCCGGGGAATCATGTGCATCCTCCGAAGGCAATCCCTGGAACCCCGACGTACCTCGGGCCACCTATGGTTTGTAGATGGCTCCCTCCTGTGTAGGAATCCTATTGCTCCTTTACTATTTTAAAATTGGGCGCGAGCACTTTATGGAGCTCGCGCCGCTACCCTGGCTTGCTTCTGCTAGGGAGATCCTCACCTGTCACCCCCAAACTTGCGCTTATGGAGGACGGAGATCGTTTGGCGATCTCCGTCCTCTCGTACTCGTAGTCGGTTGTAGAAATTTTTTACACGATGACGATTCGTTAAATATAGGAACCGGGCATTAAACAACAGCAGGAAGTAAAAGGTGTTTGTTCTAAACTTCAGCAAGGTCGCGCGCTCTTTTCCGTAATTACTTTGCACTCCTCGGCGTTAGTTATGTGATATATGTACCCTACTTTCTTCTAGTACCAAGGACAATTACAATAATTGTTAACTGTTTGTAATTTGTTACACAGAGGTCGTGTTTTTAGAACATTAAATAATGCCTTTTATACTGTAAAGTCCGTTCTACATTCATATGTTATCACTACTATCAAATTACCTACAAAAATAATAAAGTACAGGCAAACTGTTCAGAATATATATTCGAGGCTATTCTCAGTCTTATGGCGTACTATATTTTACATACTGCTGCCTGTTCAATAATTTGGCTGCAAGAAACTGCCCTATTCAACCCCACAAAAGCAATTGCACCAAGTGATATGATTTAAACTGCCTCGGTGGCACAGTGGTAGCGTATGCGACTGCTGTGCTTGAAGTCACGGGTTCGATTCCCGGGTCAGACCAAATGTTTGTATGGTCTACAAATATTTGTTTCGGAGTTTAGGTGTTTTCTATGTATAGTATGTATGTATTTAAAAAAAAGTACATATGTAAGTATTTATATCAGTTGTCTAGTACCCATAACACAAGCTCTGCTTAACTTGGGACTAGATAACAAGGTGTACGAAAAAAAAATTGCTAGGATGGAAACTTTGAGAGTAGAGATAGTTTTGTGTAAGTCCGTGAGGAGGAAATATGAGATTCTAATGTACCTAAGACTAAGACAGTACAATAGCAAGAACTAAAACATATGGATCAATGTAAATCATAATGCTGGGGCCACACTAATGAGAAATGCCATTAATTATCGCGATAATGGACGTTCACCATACGTGTAGCCACAACTTAACGGGATAATTTGACAATGGCATTAACAATGCCATTTGGAGTTAGGCGATAGCTCAAGTGGCGGTACATCAAAGAGATTAACGCGAGAATTGATGCGATGAAGCGGCCACATTACGTATTGTCAGTGTGCATCAAGAGCGCAACGGGAGCGGACGTATTTGTTTTTTTACGACGGATTTGCCTCAAAATCGCACGATTTTGACTGGAAATACGTACTATGGCGTCTTAGTCGAGTAATCATCCACCTTCTTCTTTTTCTTTGTTTCAGTTTTCTTTTTATTCGGTAATGATTCAATAAAGTCAAATAATATAAATTTACACTCATGAGATATAGAGCTCTGTCGACGTCCATCTTGCTTGAATTAAAGTAAATTCAATGCCGTTTTTATCGCCAATAATGAGCATTCATGTTGACCGTTGAAGTGTAGCCACCCATTTTAATGCGGTAAAAATTATCGCAATAATTATCGAGATAATGGGCATTGACGTTAAACCTTAGTGTGGCCCCAGCATAAGAGAAACAATTTAGCAAGCGCTGTCATATCATCATTTTTTATTTATGTAGGTAAAGTACCTGGATGAGCGACCTTTGCTCGGTTCTTTTTTAAATCCTAGCTAGATCGCCCCCTAAACCCCCAAATTTTTTTTATGAAAATCGTAATAGCTCTCTACGAGATTCAGATTATATATACGAGTATAAATATACAAAATTACTTGTTTAAAGGTATTAGAAACCAATTCAATTCCTAATGGCAGCTATATTTATGTATCTATCTAAATATAGCTGCCATTAGGAATTGAATTGGTTTAAAAATAAACAGGTAATAAGTGCATATGAGTGAATTAAGCTAACTGAATAGAGCACAAAATTAGTACATACCTACTTCACAGTTTTTAGACATGTTATAACAAATTATAAACACAAATTCGAGCCAGGCGATTTTCGAGCGAGACATTCGTTTACTTTAGTTAGGGTTAGGGTCAGGCAGATGGCCGGCAATAAAAGAAATAAGACATCATTTTTACAAATACTGACCCCTTAGATTAAACGTCTGGGTATTCCTTTTCTAGGAATTTCCTTTCTAGAGTACACCTGGGTCTCGGCTACCCTTGATAGCGTGTGGCTTTTAATCGGTTCGAGTCGAACAAAACAGCTACCTTGATGTACGGGGAGATTTCCGCCCAGAAGTAAAGTAGGTAAAATAAGATCCCATTCAGGGCGATGAGCTTACAAAGACACCTGTCCCCTTAAGATTAGATTACAAAACCCTCATAGGTATATTATTTATTTTTATTAATACTATTAATATACTATATAACGACAATTTTATACTTTTAAAATATTTATTTTTATTATTTATAATTAAGTTATGGCCAGAACATAGGTCTAGATTCTAGATTATGTAGAAATAAATATATAATTAAGCCTTTCATAACTTGCTTTAGTTTACAGAAACGTCTTTATTGTGATCTTATTGATTGCTTTTTAAACGTTAAATGACCCATTCTATAAATGATAACCGGAGAGGTTGATGCATATTCCGATTATTTCCGATATCTGTTGCCAGGTAGCATTAAATAGATACATGGGTCAAAATGCTTATGGCATTGTAATCATATCACTTGGTCAAGGTAACATGGCTAATGACACTAATGCCCAGTTCCTATATTTGAAAAACGATCCGTTCTAGGTACGAATAGTAGTATATTATACGGGGCGTAAGCTAAAATCGTTCCTATAAAAAATGAATTGAGGAATGGTATTTACGACTCGTAGTCGGTTATAGAATTTTTTTACACGATGACGATTCGTTAAATATAGGAACCGGGCATTAAACAACAGCAGGAAGTAAAAGGTGTTTGTTCTAAACTTCAGCAAGGTCGCGCGCTCTTTTCCGTAATTACTTTGCACTCCTCGGCGTTAGTTATGTGATTTATGTGATATACGAGTATGTACCGTACTTCCTTCTAGTACCAAGGACAATTACAATAATTGTTAACTGTTTGTAATTTGTTACAAAGAGGTCGTGTTTTTAGAACATTAAATAATGCCTTTTATACTGTAAAGTCCGTTCTACATTCATATGCATTCATATCAGTACTATCAAATTACCTACAAAAATAATAAAGTACAGGCAAACTGTTCAGAATACATATTCGAGGCTATTCTCAGTCTTATGGCGTGCTATATTTTACATACTGCTGCCTGTTCAATAATTTGGCTGCAAGAAACTGCCCTATTCAACCCCACAAAAGCAATTGCACCAAGTGATATGATTTAAACTGCCTCGGTGGCACAGTGGTAGCGTATGCGACTGCTGTGCTTGAAGTCACGGGTTCGATTCCCGGGTCAGACCAAATGTTTGTATGATCTACAAATATTTGTTTCGGAGTTTAGGTGTTTTCTATGTATAGTAGGTATGTATTAAAAAAAAAGTACATATGTAAGTATTTATATCAGTTGTCTAGTACCCATAACACAAGCTCTGAAGCAAGAACTAAAACATATGGATCAATGTAAATCATAAGAAAAACCATTTAGCAAGCGCTGTCATATCATCATTTATTATTTATGTAGGTAAAGTACCTGGACGAGTGACCTTTGCTCGGTTCTTTTTTAAATCCTAGCTAGATCGCCCTCTAAACCCCCAAATTTTTTTTATGAAAATCGTAATAGCTCTCTACGAGATTCAGATTATATATACGAGTATAAATATACAAAATTACTTGTTTAAAGGTATTAGAAACCAATTCAATTCCTAATGGCAGCTATATTTATGTATCTATCTAAATATAGCTGCCATTAGGAATTGAATTGGTTTAAAAATAAATAGGTAATAAGTACATATGAGTGAATTAAGCTAACTGAATAGAGCACAAAATTAGTACATACCTACTTCACAGTTTTTAGAACTGTTATAACAAATTATAAACACAAATTCGAGGCAAGAGATTTTCGAGCGAGACATTCGTTTACTTTGGTTAGGGTTGGGGTCAGGCAGATGGACGGCTATAAAAGAAATAAGACCTACTTTTTACATTATGCTGACCCTTTAGATTAGATTAAAAAGTTTTATTTTTATTTTATTCTTTCTTTATTTGATCTGAGGCTGACCCTAAGTTAAATTGACAAAGAGGCTATATACGATGAATGATGATTTACAAATAATAATTTCTTATTTAAAGATAAGGTTAAAAGATGTAAACATTCAAGATTTTGGCATTGATAGGTAGGTTTGTCATACAATATGTTAAATTATTGAAATAAAGTTTTAAAATAAAAATACTTAAGGAAAGGACTGACAACAGTAGCTTCTATTGTCTAAGTATATATATAACATTAGTTAATAACGTCTTCTTAGGAGCCTAAACATGTGTGACCTAACAGAGGGGAACCCCCATCTGCAGTTGTAGTACAGAGGAAGAATTTATACTGTGGCTGTAGTGCACTTAGTAACAATCCCATCAGCAGTAGAAGCGATATAATACCGAACGAGTTCTGCGTTTAAATTGGGGTCCAATTATTATTATTCCATAGGTGTCGAGTTTTCTCTTTTGTTTGGTATTCGGACTCTCAGACATTACGAGTGGATACGTGACGAAGAGCCATGTGGTTGAAATTAGTTTTATACTTAATTACTTATACATCTATGGCCCTGAGGCTACCTGCTCGGAGTATGTAGATGGGGTAATCATACGCAATACAATAAACTATATCAAAAACTTAGTAATGTAAGTTTTTTTTTATTTTTACCTAAGTTGTTTTACTTTAGTGAGATTATTTCTATTTCTGGTGTTCAATAATCACCTTTGAAGGTATGAAAAATAAATCGAAAGAGAAACACTGATAAAGTTCTGAAGAAAATAATAGTATTAAGACGTTTTATTTATTGTCATTTCCAGGTAGCTTTTCCTCTTTCCAATTCGATCAAGATGAGTTCAAGATTATATTTTACTCCCCGGATCAGAACAGATATACAGCTATAGTTTAAAATTTAAGCCGTCAATAAGATTCATCTGACTGCAATACCCAGTGCAATGTTTTTTATACTCGTATCTACTTATCATTATTTTTATACATTAAACGTCATTTTATTAATGTTTTCAAGTTGTATGTATCATTTATAGTATATATTAGGTATTCCTTAGGATTAAAAGTGAATCTATAGGTGTAAATAAATAATAGGTCTTTACCTATGAAATTGCGTTTCTTCAGTACTGGTCATTTCAAATAAAAAAAAGTTTGTAATGGCTCTGTATTCTAAATTCAAATTAATTTTGTTTTAAAACCATGACATTCTATTTATAAACTCAGTCTTTTGTTTTTTGATTAGCGTTGTATTTTCATTACATTTGAACATTTTTCGTCATAAAGGATACTTTAAAAATTCGTGTAATTATGGAATATGAGTTCCGTCGTGGCACCAACGCGACACAAACGGCACGTAACATCAAAAACGTTTACGGAGAGAACTGTACAAACGAACGCACAACCCTTTATTGGTTTTCCCGGTTCCGTTCTGGAAATTTTACTTGAAAAATGAAGCTCGTGGTCGTCCGGAGACTTTGGTTAACAATAATGAATTAAAGGCGATTGTGGAAGCTGACGAAACTCAATCTACAGCTGAGCTAGCAGCAGCTTTTAATGTAAGCATCAAAACTATATTGATCCATTTGCGACAAATTGGCAAGGTAAAAAAGCTTGATAGATACCCATCTATTGTGGGGCACCCGCCCCACGACCTTAAAGATCGCCAGCGCAACGTACGCGTCGAGACCTGCCTTTCGCTGCTCAACAGGCAAAGAAATGAAGGAATTTTGAAACGAATAGTTACGTGCGACGAAAAATGGATTCTGTTCGACAATCGAAAGCGCTCAGCAAGTTGGTTAGACCCTGGTTCAGCACCAAAGCAATGCCCTAAACCAAAAATGACCCCTAAAAAGGTGATGGTCACTGTTTGGTGGTCTAGTGCGGGTGTGATTCACCACAGCTTTTTACAAAACGGCATGAGCATTAATTCAGATGTGTACTGTGAAGAACTGTAGAGAATGATGGAGAAGCTTGCACATCTGCAACCAGCTTTGGTCAATCGGTCGTCCCCACTGCTCCTTCACGACAACGCGCGACCCCATACTGCGCAACAGACAGTCTCCAAGCTGCAAGAGCTGGGGTTGGAAGCTCTCCCTCATCCGCCATACCATAAAGAGTTTGTTGCCTCCCGTCCAGCTGATTTTTACAAGAAGGGCATCAATAAACTGCCAATGCGTTGGCAAAGATGCGTCGATTGCATGGGTGATTACTTCGAATAACAGAAATAAAAAAGTTTGAAAAAATAAGTACTTTCACTTATTGCATACAAAACGGCAATTTCATAGGTAAAGACCTAATATTATAAAAAAATAAGTGTCTATTTATAATATCAAATTAACAGCTTTCACTAAATGCATATGAAAGCATTTGCTGTTTAAAAATTGAATATATTATAAAATAGTAAAATTAAAATAGTAAACTTAAATATAAAATATGTAAAAAATATAAAATAGTGTTTTTGCTTTATGCCTTTGGATAATAGACTTGAAAATGTAGTGCTTCGATCTCGTTTCGGATGGTCGCACGTATCTACCTCTGAGACAACGAACAAATGTTCATTATCTTAGATCTTTTAATAGTTTATATAACAATCAATTACAGTTATTTTAATTGATATCTGAATAGGTATCATGGCAATTTAACGTGCAAATCATTAGATAAGCACGGATGAGAAACAATGTCAATATCTAGCTATTAAAATCTGACCTCAATAACCTTAATTTATCACAAAGGTCAAAATGGTAAAAGCTGCAATGTTTTAATTATTAGCTTCAATTCTTAATTTAATAAGAAAACAATAGATTCGATTAAGGTGATTGTTATTACGACTCTATATTTACTTTTAGATTGAAACCGTTATGGTTACCTGTGTTTCATTAACTACCTACCTAAACTAAATTATAGTCCGGCCGTTCGAGAATGCGTTTCTGACACTTGTCTATTCGTCATGAGTAGTGATGTACCATAAACATTAATAATATTTGGTAACATTATTCATAGCATTCATTATGCATAATTATTTAATTTATATATATTTTATTATATTTCAAACACAATGTTAACAAAATTGTTGATGGTTGAATTAAATTTAATCGTAATTTTTTAATATAACGAAGGGAAAGAAAAGACCGCCAATTGTTATACATCCTTAAAAAATAATAGGTACTTTAAGATTATTAACAAGCGATTTTTTTTTAAATAAGAAATGTTATGCTACAGTAGTGTCATTAAAAAACCAGAGGCCAAAAAACATATTCATTTGCTTTTTACTTACAAATGGGATATGAATTTAGAAGTCGTTTTAACTTCTCAAAAGCACCTAAGGTCTCAGAGTAGAATGAAACGAACTTCACTGTTTTTTTAGCTAAAGTAGGTATGTGAAAAATGTATGACAATGACAGGATCTACAAAATAATGGTGACAAATTATTCACCATTAGACAAATTATTCTCTACTTATACTCGTATGTTGCCACAATAGCAGCCAATTATTCTCAATAACGGATGAAAACGCAAACACTACTTTTGGGTTTTTGGGACACGCGTGTCCTAAGGTCAATCATAAATTTATTTCAAGACTTAAGTACATATTACAATTACGTTATTATTGTCGTTATTGTCATTAAAAATATGAAAAATCTTGTTGAGTTCAACATGTCATTATAGCTGTTCATGAATTTATTTCCGTAGTGTCAAGTTACTGTCAAAATTATATTTTCTCTTCGTTATATACTATAGCTACAAGAGAAAAGCATGTATAATAGGTTATCGTGGAAAAACCCAAGCGGACCCGACTGAAGCAATAGGTACTATGTCCTCATAGAACAACGGAGCGGGGGAGGGGCATTTTTAAGAGGTAAATGCATGTATGCTTTCTCTACTATCGTCCTCGGGAACCATTTTATTATTACTTTTGTTGGATTAAATAAGATTGATACCGTAAGCAAGGAAGTATTGTTTTCAGGTTTTGCTAGAACTAAAGATGTCTACCGCAAAAATTCTAAAAGGACAGTTGCGCAGTCGTTGTACTGCGCAACTGACGCTGACTTAACTCCACCCTTTGTCCCCATCCTCTCGTTCCCGCGTACCCCTTATCATTGATTTCGTAGGATTGTAAAGATTTTAGATACCGATAAGCAAGGAAATATTGTGTTCCGTTATTGTTAGTATTTGCGGTATTCAATTTACCACAAAAACTAAAGATATAAAATATACTTATGCAAAAATATTCTATGAGGGCGTAGAGACCACAGATGCGCAGAACGACGACGACTGCGCGCTATGAAGGTCAGAAGTGCGCAGAATCGTCCTTCGGATTTTGGAATTATTATCTTCTCTTCCTATTTATACAAACGCTGAGAAGATAGTTATTTTAGCATATAGTTACTCAGAACCTCCTGGATTTTACACGATATTTCTTTCTACACGCCTTTCTCAAGGTAAATTATGTTTCTTCTTTTTCACTATTACAAAATGGCAGCCACGTTCAGTTATAACAGAATATGGCAGGCATTTAGTAGAATATATATTTGTATGCTATTGAGAAGTTTAACGATGCAATTTTAAGCCTTTGACTTCTTAACAGTTTAAGTTCAAACCTTTAATTAATCTTTATTTAGAATTCATAATATTTTAATGTCAATAGGTAAATTCTTGAACAATGACCGTCAGACATATATTTCGTGATTCTTTTATGGGATGTTTTTTGCATGTTGACGAACTAACATTGTACATACATACATATGTTTTATCATTTAGGAGTAGATTACTTAGTTGTGATTGTAAATCTTTCATTTCTATTTATTTTTCAAATTGCAACCGCCCCGGCTTCGCACGGTTTCATTATGGAAAATAATAGGTATACAACCTATGTTTCTTCGAGATGAACCGCTTAATTTTTTCCGACGTCTTTAAAAATATTATTTATTATATATTATGCCGTGGGAGAGCTATGCTTCGGCATGAATGGGTCGGCTCGACCGGAGTGATACCACGGCCTCACAGAAAACCGGTGTAAAATAGCGTTTGCGCTGTGTTTCACCGAGTGAGTGAGGATACCGGAGGCCCATACCCCCACCCCTTCCCCTATCCCCTTTCCCATCCCCAAAGGTCGGCAACGCACTTGTGACGCCTTTGGTGTTGCGGGTGTCCATGGGCGGCGGTAATCGCTTACCATCAGGTGATACGTATGCTCGTTTGCCCACTATTCAATAAAAAAAAAAAAAAAATGTCGTTATATTTTAGTTAACATACTCAAAAATTAAACAAATTATATTCGAAAACCTTCATCAAGAATCACTCTATCTATAAACAAAAACAGCATAAAAATTTATCAGTATACGCAGACTGTATGCAGTCCTGAAACTGAAGTAATTTTTAAACAAATAGTCACTAACTTAATAATAATGTTCTTATATATAAAATATCAAAAATAATCTTGTCTATTTTGGAAGTATTTTTAATTGTTAATAGAATTTAAAATAAGTACAACCATTATAACTAATATACGCGAGAATTTTAACCAACAGAGTTTTAAAAGAACATTTGTTACTAAGTTTATAATTATTTAATAGTTTTTAATCCGCTCAGCAAATACACAATGTACAAAAAATACAAATTACATAATACAATTATTGTGTAAGTTGTATAAATGTTCCGAACAGACAGTCTGGGTTCCGAAAAATCAATAGGTTCGCGCGCAGTCTCAGTGCATACGCTCAGCTGTGTATTGATTTTGATGGCGATGCCAACAGAAAATAACTTACCAATAGAAGGCGATTTTGTCTCCGTGCCCATTCCTCACGTTTCTGTCCAACACGTTAAAACAGACGTTGGTCATAGCTCCTTCCATGAATTTTACAAAAATATTGCCCTTGTTTATGTCAAAATTGTACGACATGAAATTACCGCGCGCAGGGGGAGTTTGCCAGTGGAATTCATTTATGATTTCGGACCAAAATGGTTCTGGCTCATCAAGGGACATTTTGTGCATATCTTGATATTGTTCGAACGATGGAAGCCGTGATCTATCGGTGACATGATCAGTTGGGAGATATATTTGTGCCATCGCGTACAATGACCGCGTTCGCGACGCTCACGGGAGTGTAGTTATCGACACGAAATTCGCGCTTAGACTGAATGGGCGCCGACTACACCTTGGCACTCACAAGCTAGTAGAGATCGACTCGGAGATGACGCACGGGTAGAGCGCGCATGCGCGACCTATCCGCACCCCGTCCCGCTTCTGAAGCAGCGTATTGAGGCATACCTACCTACTCGATTCCGAGGCTATGAAATACATAATCTAAGTAATTAGGTACTAGGTTTTGAGACAACCAGGAGGTTCAGTTTCAAAAAAATCTTAGGTGCTAGGGTCGTAGTTGATGTACCATCTAGGTCTACAAAAGATGCATATTATTGTACATTTTATAGAGACCGTACTGAACTAGAACATAGGTAATACAGCAGGATCAAACAGCTATAATTATTTGCAGCTGTTAGGATAATCAACTTTCACTACTGAACGGAAGTCTCCCTAAACCAAATATTCCAGTCTTGGGTAGTCCGCATCCATCCACTGCTACAGTCGGTACAGGGCGCCCTACATTAAGTTTGGTACTCTAAGAGTTAGGAATAATACGTCTATGACAAACGGCAGGAAGGAAGGGAAGGAACGGAAAGAAGGGTGTCCCAATGGTTATGTAACCAATAGATTCAGCTAGTCAGCAAAAACCTCGCGTTATCTTTACCTACCTATCATCTCTTAAGCTTGATGATAACGGCCTCGATGCAAGGAAGAATAAACTATAACACAACTAGTTCTCACCCGCGGCTTCGCTCACTTTCTTTAAAAAGTAATCCTATGTTACTTCTAATACCTACCTCCAAGAATATGTGTACAAAGTTTCATGATGATCGGTTGTGTAATTTTCGCGTGAAAGCATAACAAACATTCACATTTATAATTATTGGGATATGTCATTATTAAATAAATACCTAAGGAAAAAGTAAAAGTAATAAAAAAAATATGTTATTCGTGGATAGAAGGTCAAAGTATTTATTTTTTTATTTAGTTTTAATGGAGTAGTTGGCAAACGAACAGACGTCTCGCTTGATGGTAAGCGATTACACCGGGGGCGTCACAAGTGCGTTGCCGGCCTTTGGGATTTTTTTTATTTTTGAAGGTAACAAATTATATATTATTTTTACATGAAATTGTCGTAGGTGCAATAATTCCCTAAGTGTCACAAGGTGTTTTTATATTAATTTAACTGCTTCTACTTAAAAGAGTAGATACAGATGACGTATTGGCGAAAATGCAGGTAAATGTCCAAAATATTGTTTTATGTCGTCTTCATTACTTCAAAAATATACTTACGTATACCAGGAATGGACACCTTTCCGCTATGATGATGATACAGGGCATTATCTGTAAAAGTTTAGTGTTCTGTTTGTGTTGATATTCTTAAATTTCAATCACCGCATTTCCTATTAAAACCTATAAAATAACGGCATTCGATAAAAGGGAGGGAACGAAACTACGAAACAAAATGATAAACAAAACAATACTCCTCTTTACGTAAAGGTAGAAATTATCAACTTACAAGTTATGTGCTTACGTTCACTTAAGCTGAATTATAAGGATTAAAAAAATGACCATCAAGTTAGAACTGAAATTTAAACTCGTTGGCTATGAGTTCACCTTGAGGATTCTTTGTAATAAATAACCTACACAATAACGTTTGTGATGATTGAAATGATTTCGGTTCGTTATCTTTTTCTGCAACGAGATAGGTCATCATCCTTCTACTGGATCATATAGAATGAATTTTGAAAATAAACATTAAATCACAGCATCAGCAACCCTCAATAGAAATTAGGTTTTGGTCTACGACACCATGCTGGCAGGGTACAGGGTTTGTTTTCTCTTTAAAGTGATTGTCCTCAATAGTTTCCTTAGTCGACTCTTACGACACCTATGGAATAAATAGGGGTAGTCACAATCTGCCATATAAAAATAGCTACATAAAAACAGACGCAGAACCTAAACCACGAAGCTCAAGTAGAGTTGTTATCATATCAGCAGGCTTATAGTATTGCGAACAGAAATCCATGGTTCACGAAAAAATACAAGGATTACCACAATGGACTGCTTTAGTTTAATAACATATATTCATTAACAGAACATTCCACCAAACTAAAAATGTTACACATTTTCATTGCCTCTTATTCAATGAATGAACTCATGAATATGAATTCACTAAATATGAAGGTTTCGTATTTCTTTTGAGGTTTTTGTACAAAGTATTTGTATATATGTTAAAATTTAAATAGATGTATATCATTATTTTAATTGTTACTACTCAATAGGAAAAACAGCACTCGTCTGTTTTATATAAGTAAAAAGCCGTCCTCGATAAATGGACTATCCAATACTAAAAGCGAAATTGATCCAACCGTTCAAGCGTGATAAGGAGTACAGTCTTTTTATATACACTGTTTATTATATTATTATATATATTATTGCATTGTGCTGATTTATTATAACCAAGAATTTTCATTATAGGTAAGTCCAACAGAAATGCTTGAGAATGACTTTTGTGATCGATATTTAGGTACCTACTTATTGTAAATTGTATTTGTCATAAGAGAGAATCGAGCACGTCTTTCGCCCATGGACACTTGCAAGTCAATACTCACAAGTGCGTTGCACAAGTGTGGTCGCAAATTAAGAATACGGAGCCACCACCCCTATATATCCTATGGGTGTCGTAAGAGGCGACCAAGGGAACAAACTACTCAAGACAACATTACTGCAGAGAGGAAAACTTGGAAGCGTGATATAGAAAGTCAAAACCTCCTTTTTAAAGAGAGGCCTGGGTCCAGCAGTGAACTGTTAAAGGACATGACGATGAGAGTTGTCATCATCGTATTCATCCACTCCACTCAACGAAGGATAATAATAAGCCTTTATTTCTCTTCCACAAAGGTTCCTTAACACTAGTACTTAATAATAATGTGTGTTTGTTAATTCCTTTGTGGGAGACTGGTATCCGTAGTAGGTGTCCCTGTCACACAGATTACCACGGTTTTGTACGCGTGGATGGTTTTAAACGTAACGCCATTTTGTTTCAATTTGGCGCATGCACCGCGCCGTTTTGGGAGAACTCCAGTTACATTTATGACTCTCGTAGAAATGCAGATTTCCAAAAAAAAAAGTATTAGGGCTATATAAAATATATTTTAGTATTATAAGAATGGTTATTAAATAAGCTAGCTGATGATGTATGATTGATTATGCTTTTACATGGAATTATCGAAGGTGAAAGTAGGAATGGTGATTTTTTCCTCTATGTACTGTATTAAAAGGTATAATGTTTATGGGAGAACGGGTATCATGTCCCTCTATCACAAAGGGAGGATCCTACGACCAGGCGAGGTGATCATACCTGGCGGGCTACTGCCCAACCGTTGATGTTGGAATGTTGTATATATGATAATCGGCGCGAGAACTTCTATTGCGCGATTCAGGATTGGTAGTTACTCCGTGTAGTGCGTTACTTCGTAGTTCAGTGTAACTTCGGTAGATGGCGCTGCAGTATGTTATGTTGTATGTGGAAGTCGCCACGATGTTTATAAATAAAACCTTTATCACAAGTAATAGTTATTTTATTCAAAACTATAAAGTATATGTCACAATAGATGTACGGAATGTACGGAATATACGATACGATACTATAAAAAAGTTATTTGAATTGTGGAAAACAAAACTAATAGATGAAATGATTTAAACTTTTCAACGTTTAGTTAGCTCCGCATTGCTAAACCGGGTTCGATGCCCACACAAAGCAAATAATAGGGTAGATGACTGTATCTTGAATAAATACCTATGTATCCCTGATTAAAATGGACATGGCAAAACATCTCGGAAATTATAATTATTATAGCTTTTCATTTCTATTACAAATAAACATTGAAATATAATTCTCAATTGAGTAGTCTAAAACAGTGACGTCACAAGTATCTATTTAGTACATTTTTCATACAAAATATCGTTTTGACAAATGATGAAAGGTAACTAATTACACTAAGATATCATCTATATATGATATTATACGATAAGTACGATCTTGTGTTCTTTAACTGGGTGTAATTGATTTATAATATGCATATATTTAAAAAAAACATGAAGTAAGCTGTCTTCTATAATGCACAATCAATCTAGTGTAGGATTAGACGCCGATATGTAAGAAGTGTAAAAAAATAATAGCGTAGTAACTAGTTGGTACTGAGTAAACACACGTATTAAATTGAATCTATTCAAGGTATACAAATTAGGCATGTATACAAATAAAAAAAAATGTCTGTTTGTAATTTCCAATTAACAGCTTTACAGCTAATGCACATGAAAGTACATTACGATATATACAAAAAGAAAAGGTTTTTTGTCTGTATGTCTGTGTGTCTGTTCCGGCTGCTGGACCGATTTTGACAGGACTTTTGTTGGCAGATGCTGATATTAAAAGAAGTTATTTAGGTTACTTTCATTTTAGAAAAAAGTAGGGTTGCGCAAAAATAAAAAATCAAATATATGGTGAACAATGTCCGGTTCCAAAGCAATAAAACCCGCGAGTAATTCCGCGGGGCGTAGTTAAATAAATAAAGATGTAAGGCAACAGTTTGTTTCTTTAATAACAATAAAAAAATACACTTAAATAATAACGAAAGGTGTACGTGCCGACCAGTCTTTATGTATAAGTAACAATGACACACTAAAATAATGTTAATAGTTATTACATATGTACACGCACACATCAATCGTCTTAAATTATATGTTTACAACCAATGCTTGAATTTTTTTTAAACTATGCATACTTATTAAGAAAGTTTACATAACATCCGAATATCTAAAAACAAAAAGTACCCAACCGAAATATTTATAAGTTTACTAGCTGAACCCCGCGGTGCTACCCGCGGTACGATGATAACTGCGGGCAACGCCGCGAGGCGAAGCTATATCTTTATAAATAGTAGCCTATGTGTTATTCTGATGTATAAGCTATATTGTGGTAAAGTTTCATTCAAATCCATTCAGTAGTTTTTACGTGAAAGAGTAACAAACATCCATACATACATACATCCATACTTACAAACTTTCGCCTTTATAATAGTAGTAGGATAATGAAATAAAGTTTGATTTCTAAAAACAAAAGGGATAAGTACCTAATAATCTCTGTTTAATAAAGTGAATTACAAAATAACCCAAGTACCCAATCGGTGTCTTGCAACAATAGACCAACACAGTAGGAAGTAGCCATACGCAGCCGTTCCCCTTTATCAAAGTATAAGCACAAATGGGCCTACGCCAGTAACCTACAGAATCTACATACATATATATGTGTGCGTGAAATTCCGAATGTTTTGTTTAAATTGTTAAGTATGTCTTCGTAGCGACAGGCGGTTGTTTTTAACAGACTTCAAAAAAGGGGGCGGTTATCAATTTCACTGTATTCTTTTTAAGTATTTTACTTTTTTTATTTGAAAGCTGGTGCTTCCTGTCTGGTCCCATTTCAATTTGGTTCAGTTCTTGAAATCAGTTGTTTTGTTAATATTTGTGATTTTAGCCCGAAACCAATTCTAAAAATTATTACTATCATACTTATTTTTCGTGAGTGGCTTCATTTTGATGAGATCCCTCCCCCTTTTCCTATTACATAAATTCTCGATTGTGGTAGATAACAAGGGCAGCAGGGACAAAGAACTTCTGAGCATAGGATTGGAATAACGTACCACGCAATTTGTAGGACAACGTGGCTGTTAATTTAAATAAATCTCTATCTGTGTTGTTCTATGCTTGCAACAAATAGATTACAATGCATAGTCATACAATTATTATTCAATAAAGTCCATATCCACTCGAAACGGAAGTAGATTTAATTTAGTATCAAGTGGATAAGCACAGAACATCCTAAAAGCTATTTCGCTAGTTCACATTTTTTTTTAAATTGTTGAGTGTAAATTAGCTGGTTTTATTATTGTAGTTGAGGAGCTGAGGACTCTAAATGTGGATTTACCCGAGCCGTATATTATACCGTTTAGCCGAATAGCAGAATACCGAGGTAGCAGAATAAATAAATGTAGTATATTATTTCTACATTCAACGGTGTGCCAAGAAGCTATAGACTTTCAAAAATGTAAAAGGAGAAACTTGAAAAAAAAACAACAAATTCGGGCACTTCAGATATTTAGAGGATTTGTTGGACCATTGGATCTTATGTGGGGTTCGTGTATAGTGGATACACTCAATAGAGTGTGAGGTACTACTTCCTGCCGTCCTCGAGTAAATTCCGAAATCAATTCTAGGGCTCCTCTACTATTGTTAACAAAAGCGTTTACAAGAACTACGGCATTACCAATCACTACGTATACAAATCATTGTATAATATGTTATTCACATATTAACGCTAACACAGCACTAGATATTTAAATTAATAATATAGGTTTACAGTAGGTACATGTTTATTAAAACAAAGGTGATATCTACTCTTAATCCAGGATCCCGGGTCTATTTTTACCATGTATTACTATCAAGCAAATTTTTCGTAACTTATCATTTTTGATGCCCTCCGTATTGATACATTTTGGGAGCAGGGGGACTCTTTGATGAAACAAATATGTTTCCTTGGAAAATATGTAATTGTTAATAACTTTTTAAGATTTAAAATTAAACAATTATTATAAATGTTTCAACAATTATCAGGTCGACATATTTTATACCTACTATCTCTGTTAGCTACCACAATAGAGAATGTTTGCAAGGGAAAAATTGGGCGTCTCGTCAAAATTAAGTTACTCACGAAAAATTTGTTTGATAGTAATAAATGGTAAAAATAGACTCGGGATCCTAGACTATCTTACGTTATTCTAATACATCTCAATAAATAATACATTCAAATTTTTAATAGAATATTTGTTCTCTCGTTATTATTATACACAAATTACAAAAACATACAAGTTTGCTATTAGCCATATCTAGGTTTCATCGGCTAAAACTAGGTGTACCTAACCGTATTTCGACTTTTAGAGGAAGGAACATACATAAATATATTAACAGCGTATTGTGTAGTACAAAATTATATTAAAGCAATCAAAGTTATAGTATATAAATTACAGAATAATATGCAACCGCTATTATTACGCTAGTCTTAGTAATAATTTAGTATGGGAATACTTATGACATTTATCAGGTCAAGAGAAAATCGAACGTGAAGTCTGAACAAATTTATCTACGATAATTTACCAGGAGACATGTTACGAAACTGTACAAAGCAGTACATCGGATATCGCAACCAACAGAAATTGGGATTAAAAATTTAAAAAAATATCAAGCATTATGCGAATGTCCTATGTTGTATGTCCTTAAGGACCCCCTAATGCCCACATCAAGGCGGATCCATATTTATATTAAACAGGGATAGACTTTCTTGAAAGTTCTTGAAACATTGAAACCGAAATGAAAACTTCGCATAAGTTCTTCTCTTATTCATATCATGTGCCTAACTAAAAATTTCTTCACGACCAAACATTGATAGGTGTGTTTGTAATATCATTTAAATAACAAGAATATCTAGGAAACTCCCGGGCAATGTAAAAACTTCTACTGACCTTTGTAATGTTATAAGTTAACAATTCTGATATAGCATTTACTCATAAATACATTTTTGTTTGAATATGGAACAAGTCGAAAATATTTTCAACCAACCCCAACATAACAATAGCACATGGTAGAATACATTTATAGGGTTTATTTCAATGTTATTTAAAAAAAAACCATCCAACTCTCTACAAATATAGGATGACTACAGGTACAGGACGTTACGGTAGCTGCCACTTCTCTTGATTGTGCAATAAAACATTAACTTGCTGATGTCATTTTACTTTATAACGTTGAGTATTCTACTAATTGTTAAATAGTTATTTTTGCAACTGTTGTATAATTAAGGAGTATAAAAATACGAATGTGAGTTTAGCACACTCGGTTTCTGAGTTTTTTCATACCTAATTATGTACAGTTGCATACAGGACTTTATCTACATCCATGATATGAATCCTCTACAAAAACTTCTGAAACCATAGGGTGGTGTGCAATATTAATATGGAACAAAAATGGCGGAATACGACGTGAATTCAAATAACAGTTCTTTTTTAAAATACAGCGCTGTGGTAGTAAAAGACGCCTATGAAATTTTGTACAATATAAAACTCGTTTGGATGATATTTTCACACCTTGGCAACAAGTTAGCTGTTCCAGAAACTGTTATAGAGGATTTATGCATGGGTGTAGATAAATATTACAATTAAATGAAAATAAATAATCTATAGTTTAGTTTAGTTTAGATTATTAAATTAAAAATAATGCGTTTGTGGCATGCGAAACTTTGCATTTGGTTTCAGGACCACCACAAGTAGTATATAAGTCAATAGCATATACTATTGAATGAGGTATATTATGGTAACTTAACATAACTTTGAACTAAAAATACAATCTAAAAACTAGTTGTGAGTTTATATTTTAAAATAATATTACAGTAAGTGATTTATTTATATCTTAGGTAATTTCTACATTATGCGGTTGGGATGGGCGATATCACCAGGCTGACTTGATCTCTTACAACCAAAGTGCGACACGGTATAGGCCGACCGTTTATCTGAGTCCTCGCCTGCGCGGTAACAGGGGCGTTTCTTTACTATGACGTCACATATCTTAGGAACTATCTTGGCGCATTTCATCTCGTGTGTATCTCACTAAGCGCCCCCACCGCCCGCACCTGTCTCAGTCCCCTTTGTCGTCATACCCCCGCGCCCCTGTTACCGCGCAGGCGAGGACTCAGATAAACGGTCGGCCTATAGTAGGGAGTTACCCTACGCAGGCGTTCCCCTCTTTCAAATTATAAGCCCAAATGGGCCTACGCATTACACTGTTATGACACAACATGTATTTATGTGTGTTGAATGTTTTTTTATTGTTATGTGTAAGTTAGTAGTGGCAGGTGATTGTTTTGTATGTAAGTCTATAATGTGTTTGTGTAAAAATTTTGTTGCGTAAAAAATGACAGACTGTTATGTAAAGATGCTGTATTGTATGTTTACAACCTCATATAAGTATATATACTGTTTTTAAAGCAGTTACTAAGCTGTATATCAGATAGATTCTCTGTCTAGTGACATCCGTTGCTATATACATAACTTTACAGATTGGTGTTAAATAGCATTGTGACATTAACTCCTCTGTCGATTGAGACAGTAGCCGCTAACACTTGTGTATTAATTATTATTACTTTGCAATATTTAATTATATTTCTGGCAACATTTTTATGTTCATTTTGCAATCATATGTCAATTGGGTTGCCAGTATCAATATTGTACGTTGGATGGGGCACAATTAAAATGTTTACATTAGTGTTTTTATAGAATAGCAGACAGTGATCAGAATTAAATATTAATACTAAAATGTCCTACTCATGTCAAAAAATTCCATAATAATAAAACGGTAAATCAATTAAAAAACTGTTTTTTTTCTTTAAAAACGCAATAATGTGCCGTCACAATATATTTGTCTTTTGGACGCAATTAGTAATTGAAGGATTAAATAAAATTCATTTTGGACGAAAGATTTCAAGTTGAATATTCGATGTAATTAATGTTACGTTCATGGAATATTAATCTACGTGTAGGTGGAAAACGTTATATTCTATGGTACCTAAATGTGTTTATCAGTATTCCATAACCCATCAGTATTTTATATATAGAGTAAGTATAATACAGAGATAATGTGACCAAAATGTATACAATATCTAAATGTTTATCCTGATAAAGTGTGCTTTATGATTCACTTAATTTAGTAAGTTTGTAGTTTATGATAAACTAACCCAATTATTTTGATTTTACTATACATATAAGCAACTAAACGGCGTGATTCGATCAGCCTAATATCGTATATGATCTAAAAGTTGTATACATGCGCAAATTTAATTTCTTTATTATCTACCTACTTATTTCTAATGATTTCAATACATAGTACATAAAACCGCGTGCTACAATATATCATCAACTACTCTATTGCTAGAAAATTCATACACACAGTACAATACAATATGTGATTATAAAAACAGTCCTTTTACTTACCTAAATTAGTTACAAAATGTTTTCAATAAATCGTCCCAGTTCAGTCGTATTGTTTTGGCCCCACAAGTATTACGTCCTTTACGTGTTGTTCCGTTTCTTTGTGTGTTTATTACTTTTAGGTTTATGCTAGGTGGCTAGAGACATTAGCCGGCGTCTGCGCAGCTTTCGGCCGCACCTTTTCCACGCGGCTGTGAGACAGTACACTATGGCGATGATGGCTATAAGTGTCATCGCTCGACTCGTTATACTCGGCGAAGAGTGCTCGGTTCCCACGTGACGGGAAGGTGCCGCGCCTGCCCCTCTCCATGCCCTGGGTGCAGGCTCAGTACCTTCTATGTCGGGGGCACCTGTAATGTAACCGCAAATCACACAATATAACAATGATACAACGGGCAGTATTGATAAATGGCATCACATATTTTCCAAACGCACATGTCATACAAAATTGACTGTCTCGGTTCGATTCCTTTGTCGGACCAAATGTTTGTATGGTCTGCAAATATTTGTTTCGGAGTTTGGGTGTTTTCTATGTATAATATATATGGGTTTACAAAAAAAAATAATTTAAGTATTTATATCAGTCATCTAGTACCCATAACTACTTAGCTTGGGACTAGATGGCGTTGTGTGTTAGATGTCCGGAATATTTATTTATTTAAAATATATTTAGTAGTTTAGCAACCGGTCTACTTTTTGTTGACATATGCACCGTGCAAAGAAATAAGGTCATCTCCTCGGACAGTGACTAACTGTAAAATGTATAAATGTGTTTATAAAATACATATTACTAATTAAATTTAATTGGTTGAACAGAAAAGGAAGTGTGAATTAGTTTAATAGCTAATTGTGAGATTACATTATAACTTGTTTCAGTTAGCGCGTTTATAAACAGATGTGAGTTGTAAGTGGAATACTAAACGTGTAATAATTGGGACAGACAGCCATTCAACATTACTGTTATATGTTTGTATAAAATACTAAGGTAACATCATACAGAGCTATGTCAAATCGTTCACTTTATTAATTTTGATTTGAATATATTAAAAAATAATAACATTGATTACGAATTTATTAATTTAATGAATTTAGAATTTATGTAATCAAAGTGAACTTTATAAGTGCATGTCAATACTCAAGAATCACAACATTTGACTGCACGGTTGGTGGTTGGCCTAGTGGTTTAAGCGAACGCCACGTCGCTTTATACTGCGCCAAGTGTTGTGGGTTCAAACCCCACACGGGACAATACTTTATGTGATCTACAAATTGTTGTTCTGAGTCAAGGTGTTTTAGGTATGTTTGTGAAGTCCCCCGCGACACAGGATATATATTCCCAATGCGGGAGTTGTCTTTTAAAGAAACAAGAAAAAAAGAATTAACATACCGATACTTTTAGGGTCGGTGGGCTGGTGTCTGGGTGCTAGCGTCCTCGCTGCGGGCGGAGCGTGTATAGGCTGAGGTTCCACTGGCGAAGGAGTCGTACACTCCGGAACAGGCCGAGGTCCACTCCCGTCTGGTGAGAGCACTCGAGAATATACGTGCAAACGACCTCCTTCAGCACGTTGAGGTAGCTCTGAGACACATATTTATTATCAAAATTAATCAATAGTCAGTAGAAATATCAAAATTTTGACTTGGCATTTCTTATCAATGTAAGCAGATTTTCTCTTACAAAAAAGTTATAATTTTTTCGGTGAGTTTGGACTTAATATATTTCGGTGTAAACGGGCTGTAAAAACTTGAAAAAAACATTGTAAGGCTTGAATTTTTAGATTTCTACATGCAAACCTAACAGATAACAGAGAACGCAATACATTTTTTTTAAATTGGGAATTTGTAGACTATTCAATGGGCCAGTCCAGAATAGACTGGACATTGAGACAGACAATTATTGTACATTTGCTGTCAATTAATAGAGCAATATCAAGTATTGATAAGTAATGTTAAGTATTATAATCTGTTTTTTTTTTATTTCAACGAAATTTGGCATGGAAATACTTTGATTCTTGAGGAAGGATATAGGCGTAGGCTTTACCGCGATAAAGGATATACACGACGGCGGAGCCGCGAGCTAAATCTACTATTTTTATTTATTTAAAAACTTTACGTACAATAGCGAACTTAATGCAACCAATTGAATACGATAAATATAAAAATACACACATACAGTTATACATAAAACATATATATACCAATATATATTAAAAATGTACTATGTGATTATTCCGATATGCTTCCGGTAAGAAGAGCCCGCACCTTGATTCTGAATGAGTTACGACTGGGTGCCATTCTGATTATCTTAGGAAGGGCATTCCAAAGACGGACAGATTGAATGAGGAAGGAAGAATGAAAGCACGCAGAAGTGTGGTAGAAAGCATGCAGGATTTCATTTTCTAAATGTACATTGTGACGAAAATTGTTTCTAAATATACGCTTACCAGAAGGAATGATATGGACATCACGAACTCGATGCTGGTGCGGCGTAGCGGCTTCCTTTAATGACGAAGGAAGGTGACCGACCAGAGCATACTGGAGAGCTGCTAATAGCAACCAATGGCAGTTGCGGGCCACTCCACCCTCGAGACAGGAGGAGTCACCGTAAACCACTAGGCGACCCGACTGGAGGAACAAAAAAAAGTGTATTTTAGACCTCACGACTGAAGTAAAACTTCAAGGAGTACAAGGCCTGCACTACGTCTTAGATATACGAAACTTTACTGGCTATGAGAGAAAGAGAGAAAGAAAATGCGCACCTCTCGCTTTTGCCCCTACAGTAACTACGAAATGTAACTCTCACTCTTTCTATCTTCAGTAACTAATATCTCCATCACAACTTCCGTTCGCGTCACACGGTCACTCTTTTCGTAACGCTCTCGTCAAGCTTTCACCAGCTTACTCCCCAAGTCAAGCGTGCGAATAGAAGTTTTACTTCAATAACATAAATGAAATTAGTAACAGCAATAGATGACTAATTTTACTCACATCTTTTTATAAAGTGTATATTAATTCAAGCAGCAACTACTCAAAAAGTGATTTGATTAACATTCTATATCGGTAATAAAATATGGTGATAGATTAACAACGTCACCGCCCCGATTTATCCATCGATATCGTAACAACCGACTAAGGGACTATTTCACCGTGGGAGAGCTATGCTTCGGCATGAATGGGTCGGCTCGACCGGAGTGATTCCACGGCCTCACAGAAAACCGGTGTAAAATAGCGTTTGCGCTGTGTTTCACCGAGTGAGTGAGGATACCGGAGGCCCATACCCCAACCCCTCCCCACATCCCCTTTCCCATCCCCAAAGGTCGGCAACGCACTTGTGACGCCTTTGGTGTTGCGGGTGTCCATGGGCGGCGGTAATCGCTTACCATCAGGTGATACGTCTGCTCGTTTGCCCACTAGCCAATAAAAAAAAAAGGTGAAAAACTATGCAAAACCACAGCACTGTAATCAGAAGGAAATCTAGAACCTACCCTTTACTCGTCTGGCCAGTCTGGACAAAAATTGTAGGCCACTAAGGGGATTGAAATTTATATAAAGTCAATTTCTTACTTTAACTTTTAATGTTGAGTTTGCAAAGGAATTAGGATGCCAGTTTCAATTAACTGTTTAATGATACTCATTACGGGTGTCAATAAAAACGTAGATTATTACAAAATGCTGTGATTTATCAGGATATTATATTGTTATATTTATAAGCAATTTTCTTTGTCCTTGTGTTTCAATGTTTATTTTACTTTTCATTTTATAAAATACTGATACTTTACCTTAGGTAATTTATCCATAGTATCATTTGTATAGTCCCTAGTTTCTCCATCAGTCTGTAGCAGTCCAAGAATTGGCACGTCGACAGTCTGGCCCTGGTTCGACGTGCCCGTTCCTCCACCTTGTTTTTCGCCAGACATTATCTAAATTTATTAAAAATAATTATATTTATTTTAATTACTATTAAAATGACGGCAGGCATAAAACCTAGTAACAATGCAATCAGTATAAAGTCACAATATGACTCTATTGTGAGTTTATACTGATAACATGAACATTTATTTTGTCGAGTTAATTTGACCTGATAAAACTAAAAGGTTTTATTATGAAACATAAGGAATAATAAAAAAATAAGTTTATTTTACATAGATTGCCGTGTTGAGATAAACTAAAGGAGCTAATTATGCAGGACCTCATCACTGCAAAGACAAGGAAAATTTTAAAAAAGCTATACCTACCCTTTATACCAGCGTGGTATAGTAGTCTGCAGCCTACTTTCTATAGAGAGCCTCATGTCGAGCAGTAGACTATAGCTATTAAAAGCTTTGATGATAATAATAATAATAATAAGCTCCTCCACATTCCAACCATACGTCCGAGTCGAACACCTGACTCACGTGGGGGGGGGGTCGGACACGTGAAATTTAAATACCCGCGCGACAAACAAGGCACTGGTAACCCATAAAGTATATAGACCTGTTCAAAAAAAAGAAACTGAGAGGACAGCTTCCCGGGGCGATCGCCAGGGCACACCTGGAGCTGACGCTGGGTGTCTCAGCATGCATCTTACAGCTGACCACTATGACGTAACCGACAGACTTACAGACAGATTAATACGGAGATATCACCACACCCATTCATTCCTTGGGTTTCTTTTCTTTTGAGCAGACGTATCGCCCATGGACACTCGCAACACCAGAGACGGGTAAAGAGGTTGGGTATGGGCCTTGGGTATCCTCACTCACTCGGTGAAACATAGAGTCATAAAAACTGACTAAGAGACAACATGACTACAAAGAGATAGAAAATCTGGCCAGCATTGTGTAGTTGGCCAAAAGCCTATCTAAGGAGAGCATATAGCTCCTATATCCAGCAATAAACAAGGCCGTTGGTGTGTGATGTGATGTTATACTTACTTGATGACCCTGGTCGGTAAGTTGAGCAGTTATTAATATGCCATGTTCAGGGAAACTGTGTATGTGTGTGCCGCTTGCGTAGTACATTGGGTGGCCACCCAACTTAAACGCTCCTTCAAACACCCGATCGCCTAATGCCACCTTAAACAATAAATAATAGCCTCAGACAATTTACACACGGTCGTATGGACTCATAGAGTAACACTTTAGGGAGTAGGCAAAATGGGCCACGCATTACACTGTTATGACATAGAATGTATATATGTGTGCGTGAAATTTTGATGTTATGTGTGAGTTTGTATTGATAGGCGATTGTTTTTGTATGTAAGACTAATGTTGCAACTCGTAAAGAATTACAATGTTTTGTATCGGAAAAAGACGCTATGGCTTCTCCCCTCTGGTCCGTCAGCCTTTGTTGCTCTATTTATGGACCCAAAGTAGACTGATGGTGTACTGCAGTGACCAGATTCTTGATAAATATTCTTGAATAATTCAAAATACATACATATGATAGATAAATTACACTGAGACAAAGAACAAATGATCGTATTTATCAATTATTTCTCATGAGCGGGAAATAAATTCAAGGCCTCTGGTTTAGCAGTTAGGCAAGTACTGGCAAATAAAATGAATGAGAAAAAGTTGATAAATTCTATCTTGGAATTTGATAGCTGATCTCACCTGGTACATGCTAAGTAAGTCATTCAAAGCTGGAACATTAGCTCCACCAGTTTCAGGAATCCACCTTAAACAAAAAAATACACATAGTTAGAATTAGAAAAAGTTTAAAAAACTATAATGAATATAGTCTATGACATAGACTATATTCATTATAGTTTTTTACATAGACTCTATGTCATTATTATGAATCTTTTGACACCTCATTAATTAAAATTAATGTCTATAATATCTAATATCTAATCTAGAAGTAACAATATAAATGTATAATGTACACAATATTATAATAATAAAAAAGTATGCAATAATTATATATAATGACAACTACAATTATATACGCAATAAAAATAAGTATATACCTACATAAACGTACATATATTTAATGTTTGTAACTTGCTTGTCATTTTTTAAACTATTTAATATAGCATATAAAAACAGTAATCTACACTACGATTATTTAAAAAAATCGTATGTCAACATACACAATTATGCTATTTCAGGAAAAAATAACTTACCATTGTCGAGTATTCTCGTCATAAAACTTAACATGTCTCAACAGCGATGCGTTGTACCAATCAGCGAACACTACAAGGGACATGCCCGAGTCGACTGCTTTCTTCAAAGCAGCCATCTCTTCGGGAAAATATTCGTCTTCTGGATCTACAAGTAGTAGTGCTCCATACAAGGACGTGTCGATGCAAGTAAGTGGAGTTCCTGTTAACATTTTATTCTTGTTTAAATAATATATCTTACAAACAACCGTCTAGTCTAAAACCAGGCAGACCAAAAGCTATGATAACCGTACTTCTGATAAACATGCTTGTATATATCTAAATAATAATAATTTCTTTATTGTACACCAGATTACCTAAAAAGGTAACACAAAACTAGGAGGTACTCTTCCAGACCACCATATAATATTATCTTAGTTTTAAGTAATTTTCTTAGTATATATTATGTGTAATTATTGTATCAAATTATTACTCACCAACTCCAAAACTATCTGATAGATAATAATAATAAATCTATTTATTGTACACCAGTAGTAATGTGATTACACGGTAAACTTAAAACTATTATAAAGTATGTACAAGTATTATCGCTCCATGGCAATATCTTATAGGCCATCATGATAGATTTACATGTTTTTTTTAATGTGTGTTGTTGGCGTGCCTAAGATATGATAGTTATTGAAAATCGAATGTGTGGATCAGCAAGTTATAATTATAAATAAATTACAATTCAAATAAACGAAAGTTATTGAATTAATTAATTGATGTCTGAATATGAAATTAGTTCCACTTTATTCTACGCATTGAATAAACTAAAAGCAATGCAGTAGATTTTCTTGTGTACTAAATGTGAAAGATGTTAAAACACCAACAGTATTGTCACATAGTGGGCACAGTGCTGCTGAGATTGTGCTGAGATTTAGATTAAATGAAGTACTTTCAAGAGTCAAAAGTTTTAAAGATTTTCTTTGTATTCAATAATTACACCAATCACTGATAATCTGTTTAACTTATTAATCGCAGGACTGAAGTCTCTATAGTCGTTCCAATCGTTTATTTAACTTTTGACAGATCACGCACATAAAGTTTTGTAATAATTTTTGATACAATATACTACAAGGAATACTGTACTTCATGGACGAGCTCCGCCCACTTAGAGATGTGTCATTCGTAATTATTGACCACAGACTATAAAAACGGTTTTGAAATAAATCGATTGTCGATTATATTTATAAAACATACAATAAAATTATTCTTGTATGTCCTTTGAGTACTTTATTTTTTGGTATTTTAACAGTAACGAAGGGAGGAACGCTACGCTCAACTCAACCAAACGTGAGAATTCACAAATAAATCAATACGGAGTAATCTAAATATTCAACTCGACGTATGAAAATGTGGATTAACACTAACAACAAAATGGAGACGCGCGTCGGATCCGCGTCCGGTGTTGCTGTTTAATAATCGATAAAAGTACGAAATTATCGATAAAATAATGAGTGTGTTAAATCGATTTAAACTTCTTCATGCATAAAATCGATCTATAAAAGAAATCGAATCGGTGACGGGTCAGGGTACCACTATTTGATTAAGAATTAAAGCTGTCAAAAGTTAAATAAACGATTGGAACGACTATAGTAGTACTCTTAGTTTCAAACGATCTGTTTGTAGAGTGTAAGTGATGTTGTAGTAGTAGTATAGAATTCAATGGTAAAAATATCCTATTCTGACTTGGGTTTGGTAAGCCAATATATACCACAAAATAAAATAAAAATAAATAATATTTGTTTCGGAGTTTAGGTGTTTTCTATGTATAATATGTATGTATTTACAAATAAAAGTATATATGTATTTATATGAGTTGTCTAGTACCCATAACACAAGCTCTGCTTAGCTTGGAACTAGATGGCGTTGTGTTTGTAAATGTCCTCATGATTTAAAGTTTCTGTCTGCACTATCGTCAAATTTAAATCATGACCCACCATAACTTTCTTATAAACATTCAAAAACAGCATTCGCGTAAATTTACATGTGCATAGTAACGACCTTATTATCTGTTATTTAATTACACAGAGAATATCTGTTGCAGTATCCAAAAAAATCTAAAGTTAATTTCAAAGAGTTAGTTTCAAGAATATATTATCTAATGTAGAGATGGTAAAGATAAAAATTACATACATCTCCGACCAGTATTGACGTAGCTTCCTTAATTTTTAAAACGTCATAAGTGCAATTTATCGGCAAAGTGGGTCATGATTCAATTTTGTCTATAGTACAAATTACAACTTACCCATAACCTCCAGGTAAAATCCATGTTCTCTAAGGCGGCGATACATATCACGGAAATTAGTGTGGACGTGGTCAGCGTGCCAGTCTAACGGATCATGTTTGGCGCGTAAGTCGTCTCTGGGGAAGTAGCCTCCAGGATATCGGAGACTGTGGAACTGATCCCAGAGAAGACGACGTGATCGGACAGGCACTGGGATCACACGAGCACTGTAGAGCAATTAAATTGTGCCTAGATTTAATAGAATCTGTTTGTTTTCAACCTGCACAGGCTGAAATGTATTATGAATATACCATATTATGGGAATATTTATTTACGAAAAGTGTGATCCAATTTTATAAGTATCACTCATTTTATCATCATCATCAACTATTACAATTAAACATATAAATTTTCAAACAATAATTATGTCTTGAGTTTTATTTCTTTTAAGGCTTCAAGATGTTATTTTAACAACTATTTAGTTATTCAAGACTAGGATTAGGTCAAGTTAGTGTTATTTAATATCGAAGCTTAAAGCCAATGTAAAACAAACAATAATATTTACCGTATAGGTAATGTAAGCGTTGCATTTTTCATAGTCTTTTCCCCGGAGTCATCATAGCTCTCTATGGTAACGTTCATGTGACCCTGGATGAAAAAAGATAAATAAACACAAAAAATAATTTAAAAAAAGAATTGTTGATTTGAAATATCGAATCATAAGCTTAAATACTACATGCAGATTAGCCTGCACGATATCGGCCATGGATATTGGGCAGTATACTCAATCAAATATACGAGTAGCATAGATACATGCTTTCTCACAAAAATGGCGGCAAAAATATGCAAGAAATTGTTTTTATGCACGCACTGCCTTCCAAATAATTAACCAAACCGTCTCATGAATATATCTACACTAATATTATAAAGAGGAAAGATTTGTATTTTTGTATGTAACGAATAAACTCAAAAAGTACTGAACCGATTTTAAAAATTCTTTCACCATTCGAAAGCTACATTATCCACGAGTAACATAGGCTATATTTTATTTTGGAAAAAATAGGGTTCCGTAAGATATTTGCGTTTTTCAAGAAACAAGGTGTAAAAAATCAACCAGAAAAGTTACTTATTTTACGATTTACAATAATATAGCTTATACATCAGAATAACACGTAGGCTATAATTTATAAAGATACTAGCTTCGCCTCGCGACGTTGCCTGTGATTATTGTCGTACCGCGGGTAGCACCGCGGGGTTCAGCTAGTATAATATATAGAAAATAAGTGGCGTTAATACTACTTAATTTAAATTAATAGAAATAAGTATAGACAAGGAACCAGCTTATTTTGCGCTTTTAGAGTTTCTATACGAGGAGTTTACGTGGATGATTTTAGAAGTCATTTTTTTGTGTTAAAAAAAAGTTTATTAAATTACCGTTTTTTAAAGGGGAATACAATAAATTATACGTTTTGTATTTCTTATTATTTATTTTAAGATTAAATCTGTGATATGAAACTGATTTCAATATAGTTTAGCTCGTTGATCTAGCGGTATGCTACGAGTATTGCTGATCACAAGATTCGATTCCCGGTTCGGGCCAAGAAAGTGTTCAATTTTCGTTCTGTCGTCTCTTAGTCTTGCGCCTGATCACTTTCCGGTCTTGTCAGATAACCGTCTCACCAGACTGTGAGAGTGAGGGAACAGAGAGTGCACCTGTGTTTGCACTACAATATCTCCTGCTGCCGATGCTGAGACTGCCGCCGTAGCCGAAATCGACTAAGAGTATATCATCAGTTGAGGTGAAACTATTTGTTGGTGCGACCAGGAGAAATCTATGGTATATAATATATAATTTGTAAAATTGTGCTACTTATACCTAAATTTAATTACAACCAGATTAATTATCCTTTATATATATTTAATATAATTAATGTTTAGCAATTTTATGGTACATACTTCTACGACGCCGTCAAAGTCAGCTCCACGTTCGAGTACGGAGAAGCTGAGTGCGAGCCAGCCCGACCAAGGCCACAGAATAGGACTGTAGTCAGCCGAAACGGACAGCATCACGCCGTGCGGAAAATGAGGGTGCCATGACACTTCTTTCTGTAAAAGTGACAAATATTAAAGATTTAGAAATACTTAAACACATTTTATTTGAGGCGCTCATAGCCGAGTTACATTCGATGATTCGGAGGTCACGCTAAGACGTGAAGAATAGTTGGGGGCCTTTACACAAGATTATACTCAGCAAAGATTTTAGCTTGATATACAAACATGTTGATTAAGAGTTTCTTTCAAGTTTTTCTTCTCTTTGTAGTGAAGTTGCCCAGCGTATAGCGTGCCCTTATTCGCTTCATATGACACCCACGGGATGAACAAGGGTGGTGACACGAATTCTTAATATGTCATCAAAGACACGAAATATACATACCACTCTCCCAGACACTCCCAGTCCGTTGATGACAGTCACGTTGGCGATGGTCGGCTGAGCGCTGTAGTACAACGGCTGGGTACAATACGGCCACATGTACTGACACTCTGTCAGGTCTATGTAGCTTGGCGATAGGCTTGCTTGAGGTTCGTATTTTCTGAGAAACTGTAAGAAGACAAATATATTATATTGAAGTTTCCTGCTAGACTGCTAGACATAAGCCTCTCCTATCTAAGGACTATTTAAGGCTGTTGATGATTCGACTGAGCTGGACGCGAGAAGTCGAGGAATAAAACAAAATGGCTTGCAATTGAAGAACTCTATGTCCAGCAGTAGCCTGCGATAATCTAACTGATGATGATGATTTGAAAGTCAAGATATAAATGAGTTAATTCAAATAAGGTTTATCAATAATATAATATTAGTTTACGGATTTTTATTTAGAAGTAATGTTCGTGAAAGTTGCCGGTTTGTCTATCTTACAATATTCTGTCGTAATTTCTTATTAAGAGAAGTTATAGATAACATTCTCGGGAGTGAGACACAATTACTTTACCTGATAAGCACTAATAAGGTCCAGTTTTCCGTGGCCCTGTTCGAACATGTTCGGGCCGGGTAAACGTTCGGCGGTCATGCATAAGGCCTGTTTTACAGCAGCCGGTGTCAGGTTATGTCGAGGTACACCACTAGCCAATAATGCGATAGCTCCGGCTACAACGGGTGATGCTACTGAAGTTCCTGTAACAATAAAAAAATGATAATCGTCGAAACTTTGATACTCATTAAGAAATATTTAGATGTCCTAACTATTAATGTTTATTCGAATTTGAACTTTGAATGCTCATTGCCGTTCTCAATCTTATATGTTATATTATGAAGTTCGTATTATATTGTGTATGTATTTGTAGGTACGGAAGAGAAAATACCCACTGTTTTCCAGCAAAATAACTTGTGAGGTATTTTTATGTGAAACCTCAGAAAAAAATCTTCGCTCAGAGAGAAAAAAATGCACGAGAACACATGTATCCTGTGTGCAGCTCTTGAAAAAAGCCGAGGAGGCATGATGACCCAACCTCTCTACTTCATTCGCATATTATTCTGAAGTGATTGCACAGAAAATACCAAGGTACACATCTCTCTCACGAGCAGCACGGATAGTCTATTCTACCAGTTCTGATGATACATGTAGCTTTTGCACGACGATTGTGGGTTCTATTCTAGTGTACATAAACCCAGGTTATTCATCTTCCTAAGGTATATAAAATACGAACCACTGAGGGAACGACAGCCTCCAGTGACACTGGAGCCCCTTACACCACTGCCATAAGTCACGATATCCGGCTTCATACGACCATAGCCCTGGAATGCAATCAAATATGATGTTATTCAAAAATACTTGAGACTCGCTGTTGTTGTTGCACCTTTACATTAACAAGTAACACTGCAAGGCAAAGCTAGTCTAAAATAAAAGTAGCTAAGTTACTCTTTATATAGCCAGCTACCAGCTTGTAAAATTCACGTCAATATTGGTCCAGTCGGTCCAGAAATAATCCGGAACAAAGAGACCAAAAAAATTATTTTTATGTAACTTGGTACTGTATATACTTTCATATGCACTTATAGAAAAGCTTTCAATTGGAAATTACAAACAGACACTTTAATTTCATTGATTTGTATGGATTTATATTTAATCCGAAGGAATAATAAAAATCCAACATAAAATCTGTACTCATATTTTCAAGCTGAAGAGTTTGTTTGTTTGTTTGAACGCGATTATCTCAGGAACCGCTGGTCCGATTTGAAAATTCTTTCAGTGTTGGATAGTCCATTTATTAAGTAAGGCTATAGGCTATATATCATCACGCTAATACTAACAGGAGCGGAGTACCAATGAAGAATGTTTCAAAAACGGGGGAAAAAATTCACGCTACGGGCAATAGAAGAAGCATACGTTGTTGCGTGGGTCAGCTAGTCATTAATAAACTGATACTCTATAGAGCTATATTTTTATATTATACTAATTGAAAATGGGAATTTTACATTTTACTTGTAATATCTCAGATTCTAATCGATAATTCAATTAACATGTATTTTATTTATCTAATCCATGAAATATTTTTCTACGTCTAAGGACGTCAATGTTTTTCGAACTGGTCCACTGTTATGTTTAGCACAAAAACTAACATACTTTTCTAATGAATATTGAGTTATATTAGACTGCCTCTGTGGCGCAGTTGTAGCGTATGCAACTGCTGTTCTTGAGGTCTCTGGTTCGATTCCCGGGTCGGACCAAATGTTTGTATGATCTACAAATATTTGTTCCGGAGTTTGGGTGTTTTCTATGTATAATATGTATGTATTTACAAAATAAAAAGTATATATGTATTCATATCAGTTGTCTAGTGCCCATACCACAAGCTCTGCTTAGCTTGGGACTAGATGGCGTTGTGTGTAAGACGTCCGAAATGTTTATAATTATTTATTATTTATATTTAATCGTTTCATTTTACACTCTTAAGCCCTGTTTCACTGCTTACAGATAATTAATATATAATACAGATATATACTCTATTTTATATATATAAATACTCTATTATACAATCGTATATCTATTTAAATATGCAATCAAGCACATTACTGTTATCAAGATCACCTCATATTTAAACAAAGCATTAATTAATTAAAGTATCTACGATAAAATGATATAATCGACAAATATAAAACATCATCCAGTGCGCAGGAAGTACGTTCGCGTGTGACGTGGGCGTAACAAATCGAGATAACAGACCGTATTTATGCAACAACTTCTTTATATAAATTTATGTCGTGGTAACATAAAGAAAATAAAAACTCTACACGATGTACGAGTATGTGGCATTATACAGCCGTGAAAGATCGTCACATAAACAAGTAGACTAATTCTTTGATACGTTTTCAATTTCTCGTACCAATTTACTTTATACTCTCTAACTATTTTTAATCATTTAAATAGTAGGGATTCGTGTTATGATCCGTGGGAGAGCCACGCTTCGGCATGAATGGGCCGGCTCGACCGGAGTGATACCACAGCTTCACAGAAAACCGGTGTGAAATAGTGCTTGCGCTGTGTTTCACCGAGTGAGTGAAAATACCGGAGGACCATGAACCCTAACCCCTCCCCTCTCCATTCCCCCCCTATCCCCAAAGGTCGGCAACGCACTCGTGACGCTTCTGGTGTTGCGGGTGCCCATGGGTGGCGGTAATCGCTTACCATCAAGTGATACGTCTGCTCGTTTGCGCACCACGTGCGTGGTGCAGAAGCCCGAAACCTCCTTTCTAAGGAGAAGCTTAATAAAATCTGTCGATGATGATGATAAAACTAACCATTCAGATCTCTGAACATAACTAAATATAACGACAATGATATCTTAATTAGTACTGCATATAACTTATTTAACAAAATATATTTTATTATTTGCTTTGACCTCGTTTGTTGTAATCCCGTAAATTTGAGAAATAACGCTATGTTATGATTTTAATCTTGATTTTTAACTGCCTAACCTTGCAATGAAGACTACAGTCATAGCCATCGGCCAATACTCATAAATTTAAATTTAAACTTTAGGGATTAAGAATACAGTGTCGCCATTGGGTGTCGTAAAAAGCGACTAAGAGAGCAAACACCAAAGGACAACATCGCTGAAATGTCAAAATTGATACAAACCCTGGCAACTGTGGTTTAGTAGTCTAAAGTATCTTTTAGGGGGAGGTATCTCTAAGGAGAGGCCTATGTTGAGAGGCCTATGTTAAGAGGCTGTGATTTGCAAAGCATTAAAATTTCATATTTACTAAGAGATTTATGATGCGTGGTAGTAGTAAAATCAATATAAATTTAATATTATTTAATATAACATTACAAATCCCCTTTGTCCTTCGCAAAAAATTATGAAAATTGGTGCTTCTGTTTAGGCGTTAAACGCAACAAATCGAATTACCTTAGACAAGCACCGTTAACAGCAAAGTCGCAATAATAAATCTGTTATCTAGAATTGCAAAGCACAAGTCGTATAAAAATATAGGAAAATAGTACTGTAATTGCGGTGTGTTAGTTTTTAATAGGATAATTGACTTAACACTTAGCGTTCAAAATTGACGCTTGTGGAACAAAAGTACCTTAGAATTTTAATAATTAGTAATAGAAGAGCTTATAACTTTCAGTAGTTTTTAAGTTGCAGGTCGTAATATAGAGAAATATGTTCGCCCTTTAGGTTATTGACAAGATAAAGTATATATATTATATATAATAACATTTTTATATCTTCAATCACTACTAAAATTTGTTGATAATCTACTGAATAACTTCACGGAAATGATGATGGTTTAAAGTATCGCGTTTCATCTTTCATACATGTTAAGTTAGTTTGTGTATGCCACAAAACTCAAAAAGTTATTCACATATTAGGCTCTTTACGACATACAGACAAAGATTATTTTTATCTATGTTTCGCATATTTAGGTATTCTTTAATAGTCTAAAATGAAGGTTTCCGATGTCTGTTCGTTTTGATCTACTAAACTACTCAACAGATTAATGCAGTTTTCAGCAATAGATAAGAGTGATTCAAGAGCAAAGTTTATACGAGTATGTGTATTACAAGCATAGTAGGTACAGTAGAGAAAAGCCGAGAATTTCAAATACTTCCGCGCGAAACCAGGCCGTGTCGCTAGTAATATATAATTATGTTTTGCGGCAATTAATGCACTCACGTTTATTACTAAGTAAATACCTTTAAATTGTCGTAGCTGACAGTGAACTTGTTACCAACTGCAAGTTGTTTTAAACGCCAGCGCGTTAAGTCCCGTAATATTTTTTTTATATCTTAGCTGTCAAAATGACTCTACTCTGCCTGATGGAAAGCACGAATAGAATTCAAGAGGATAAAGGCAAGGCAGGAAAATGAACATAAATAATTAAATTTATGTTTTTATTTGCACGACTTGACAGGAACACCGCGAAGTTCCTAGAACTGTCTTGTGTTCTTATCGTTGTTAGCTGGCCAAGTTGAACAGTTGTGAGTGGCATCGTCAAAGGTTATCAACTCTAGCAAAGTTGACTTTGAGATCACTGCCCCAAGTCTGTGACTACTACAAATTGAGTGGTAATGATAGAAGAATGAGAGCCGTGGGAGAGCTATGCTTCGGCATGAATGGGTCGGCTCGACCGGAGTGATACCACGGCCTCACAGGAAACCGGTGTGAAATAGCGTTTACGCTGTGTTTCACCGAGTGAGTGAGGATACCGGAGGCCCATACCCCAACCCCTCCCCCCATCTCCTTCCCCATCCCCCAAAGGTTGGCAACGCACTTGTGACGCCTTTGGTGTTGCGGGTGTCCATGGGCGGCGGTAATCGCTTACCATCAGGTGATACGTCTGCTCGTTTGCCCACAATTCAATAAAAAAAAAAAAAAAAAAATTAAATATTTGTGCTATAAATATACCTACAGTTATATTTATAAATATACGCGATTTTCTCGTTCATGAAGACGACCCCTTGGATCTCAAGTTATTGTTACTTGAATGTTCTTAAATGTTTATAACGATAATGACTGCCTCGATGGCGCAGTGGTGGTAGCGTATGCGATTGCTGTGCTTACTCTCGGGTTTGATTCCCGGGTCAGACAAAATGTTTGTATGATCTACAAATATATATATATATATCTATTTATATCAGTTGTCTAGTACATATACCTAACACAAGTTCTGCTTAGCTTGGGACTAAATGGCGTTGTGTGTTAGATATACGAAATATTTATTATTTATTTATATTACTGTATAACTTCTATATTTTTTCAAATTGGACCAGCGCTTCCTTAGATTAGCGTGTTCAAACAAAAAAACTCTTCAGCTTTATAAGCCGGGCGGATTGCTAAAATGTATATTTTTGTTCTAATTTCATTACAACGCGTAGTACATGTGCATCCCATAGAGTCTATGGTAGCGTACGTGCACGCTATGGGTCTATGGCATAGACCCATAGCGTGCACGTACGCTACCTTGGACACACACAAAGTAAAAATAGTGTGAAATAGCGCTTGCGCTTGTATCACCGAGTGAGTGAGGATACCGGAGGCCCATACCTCAACCCCTCCCCCCATTCCCTCTCCCCATCCCCCAAAGGTCGGCAACGCACTTGTGACGCATTTGGTGTTGCGGGTGTCCATGGGCGGCGGTAATCGCTTACCATCAGGTGATGCGTCTGCTCGTTTGCCACATACTCAATAAAAACAAAATTCAGTCAAATGAGAATTAAACAAAACGACAGTTCAAGAGACAATGTACGCCGTAAGAACAATAATGTAGGAATACACTTACGTGTGGTAACTCCCAAGTAGTCATGCCTCGCGACGAAAACTTAGCGATTCTATCGTCAAAGCTAATGCCACCTACGCCTATCACATCCATTTGATCTGCTGGATTGTTCAGGGTCCCATATAGAGGTCCGTCGTTTCCTATCGCCGAGACCATTATCACCTGAAATATTTAAAGGAATAACTACCTTATTACCAAAGCACTAGTACCAAATTAGAAGTGTAGTAACATGTCTTAGATTTGTAAGTAAAAATACATTTAAAATCATTATCATCATTACTTTTTGGACCAGTTCCCAATTATGTGTATTAGGGTCAGGGCGATCTGGGCAATGTTTGAGATCGCTCTGGAATGTAATCATTTTTGGGTAAGCAAAAACATAAATATGTATATCTATATAGGTAAGAATATATGTACCTATAAAGTATTTTATGATTATTTATTGAATACACGCTCCGTAATAAAAACTCTCGAACAATAACGTAATGCAGTAACTGTGTGTTCGCAACAAAAGGAATAAAAAATATATACGGATTGTTGTTTTCAACCTATTTCTTTACCTCTGTCTTTTTGAAAGAAAACACATTTCTTATTAATTCTCTATTTAATTCATAATAATATCATGTATGTTCAGCACAGTAACAGTAATCTTTTGAGTTAAGTGTAGTCAATTGCATTGTCTCGGCTAGCAGGTGCCTACAGGTGGAGACTACACTCACAAGCCACCCTAGTCAAGTTATCATTCTACAAACGTAAACGTCATTAAGCCTTGTATCCACTTGAGCATGCTCGGGCGAATGAGCGGCTCATTTGGCTCAGGCGTCTCCACTTGAGCGGCTCGGCCAAATGAGCCGCTCATTCGACCGAGCATGCTCAAGTGGATACAAGGCTTTAGACAACTAACAAACGTATGCGAATGACGTCCCTCAACGCTGAGTCACGTGGTCAAAACAAAATATTAGTTCAATATCAGCGATTGTAGAAAATAAATTGACGCAAAACACTTGCATTTTGACTAAAAGGACAGATTTTGTAAGTGACTACATTTATCATAAGGAACACGTTAGCCCGTTAGGTTATTCCATACACTAATTACCATGTAGGTACTTATATCTAAGTATAGATATGAATCGAAATTAGAAGTAATCTGAAACGGTTACTGGACGTACCTTATTAGCGCTAAGTTCCCAAACTTTGTCCACAAAAGGATGATCCATGAAATCCGGCCCACCGATGCTTAAATTAAGGACATCAATCTTTCTCATGATGGCATAGTTAAAGGCGTCCAAGAACCACGACGTATACGATACCTGCATTTACAATAACGACGGTTAGCACTTACACAAATATTTACCTTTCTTAAAGCTTTTTTTTTCTAAATGTTCACATTCTAGCCACATCTTGCGGGCAGTTCTTTTCTTTGGTTGTTCTTTACTCTACGTGTGTACTTGTACAAACAGACATACATGACCCGCCTCGCATAAACAATATGTACAAAACAGTGGCCGTGCCAAGAGTAAATAAAGATGCATTTCATCATCGTTATCAAAGCCTTTAATACTATACCGCTGGATGTAGATCTCTCCTCAGAAAATAGGGAAGATTTGTACACAGAGGATTGTGTCGTATGTTATATACAAAAGATGTAATGGACTCACCTGATTATCAGTAAACACCCGAAATATATGGAGATCGGCGTCAGGCGCAAACCCTAGGCAATCGGCTCGTGACGCAATAACACCCGCCACAAACGTCCCATGTCCCAGTGCATCGTCGAGGGTATTCTCGCCTGTCCAGTCTGTCCGTTCTCGCACTCGCCCAAAGTGTGGATGGTTACGAGCCAGGCCAGTGTCGAATACTGCTACTTTTATACCGTCCCCTTTAAATATTTTATGTATTATTATTCACAAAATATGATATTATATTGCATATTTAAATACGACTCGGCTTATGGCGTGAGTGTAGATTGATAACTCTGGTCTTTTGTTGCTCTTACCTGTGACTCCAAGGGACCAAAGTAGATCAGCTTTTAAAACTGATGTTATTTGTCTAGGTACAGTCCGCAATAACTTCCTGGATGAGTAGCCGCCATTCTGCAACAAACCAAGTTTATACTCTGTACTAAAAATAACGATTTGGATAAAAGGTGTTTTTTTTAAACGCGTTAATCTCTGGTACGTGAATACGTTTGTACCATGCTACGACCTTTATGGGAAAAGCAGTGACCATAAATCAATCTAAAACTACGGAGCACAAAATAAGTTTCGTAATAAAATGGATCTTCATTGTGATATGGCTTGTTTGGTATTTATAATTAATCATATTGACAACTGAATTCATCACGGCAGATCTATTGCTTCAGTGTTTTAAGTATAAGATCTTTTTATAGGTATGTCAAATTATAAATTGGATACATTACCTCACGCGGCTTCCTAAGAGAATGCAGGGCTCGAACTCGATGATTTCGCCAACCGGCGTAAAGGCAACCACCGGGGCCACAGTCATCCTAAAAAATAACACATTTATATCTGTATACACATTTCATGATGAAAATGATACTAAAACAACATGCAGATTTAAAGCTAAGTAGTTATGAAATATGTTTTTGGGTATAAGTAAATTCCGTAAACTTAAAATGTGACGTCATTTCAGTCACAAAACCACCTTAAAACATGGGCTTCAGGCAAATTTTGACAAACTCAAAAATATCTAGAAACGTCGTGATCAATGAAGAGGTAAGGAGAGCATAAGCATCGTCGAAGACACTTTAGAAATAAGTTTTTACCTCACGAACATATTTGATGGTGCGTGTGACCTGCCTCTGAGCAGTCACACGTTTAATAGCTGGATGATCTTTCAAAGCGTCAAGAGCTTGTCGTCCCGCGTCCTCCAATATTATAACGTCAAAGTCGCTCGGATATTCTTTAGCAGGGTTGTCCCGTTGCAATAGAGTCCAATTCGAGATCTACAACAACAAGAAATAAAACTTATATATTAAATACACGCAGTTTTTACTACAAGACAACATTTCTTTACTTTTGTGTATTGCGTCTTATTTTATTTGAAGTATTTTTATATTGTTTACGTTTCTTTTCATGTGTGCAAAAATTGATAAGAGGTACGGCCATGTAACATTCATCACGATAAAATTACTATTGTTGTTGAAGCAATTTACGGAGGCACTTAACCACGCTACTATGGCCTTGAGCCCGTGATGACCATCCATATAGTTCATATATCATTTGAGATGACGATTATATTAACTATGTAGTTTATAACGGGAATGTATAAAATTCCGTCTGCTCATTAAAAATAAATTCCAAAAAACATACTACGATGAGGTTTATTCAATCCATTTTACTCTAAAGGACTATGTATGTCTATATGTTATCTTGCATTAGCGATAGATATATCCTATTAATTGCACACCATAAAAAAATATTGTACAGTCTAAAAGGATGTGAAGAAATAATACAATTGGCGGTGTTATCAGTCTGCGATCTTTTACAGACAATCATTATGTTGGCTGGTTACATTTTTTTTATTTAACTGTGGTTATTGATTAAGAGCGCATTGTTCTTTTTTATGTAGGTATGGCCCTGCCAAAATTACTCCACTCTGCCTGATGCATAAGCATAATTCCAGAGTGGTGGTCACCATACTCATTGCGAATGCAGACAATGCAACAATGCAGCATAGACCCACACTACGGCGGCCTAGTGATGCTTATACATCACCTCACTCAAACACTCTCCAACAAAACAACAAACGACAGCATGAATGCTGTCATTTTATCTAGTTCTTCTGTGCGAGGGAAGTATCGGCCCGGTCGAGCCGGCCCGTTCGTGCTGAAATCAGCGTGGCTCTACCACGTTGATTTTCCGGCCGGCTTCTTTTTAATATACTTAACTTTGAGCAATTAAGTTTCATTTCTATTTATATAATACATGAATTTAAATGTAGTAATATTCTGAATCTGAACCGGAGAGACAAGACATTTATTCATGGGCGTACCCAAGTTCTGGACTAGGGGGTTGAGCAAAGCGGGTTTTTTAAAAGTTCCTCATCAAATAAATGGATATAAAAAAGGTATTTTTAAATTAATTCTTTAATTATAGAATAGCTATTTTAAAAGCAAAGTACCTACTCTTTCACGTCATCAACTACAAATCCTAATTCTTCGACGATTGATCGAAAAGTCCTGAGAGTTTAACATCCCACTCTAAATCTGCTTCAACTTTCCCAAGGCTGTCGATACGGTGGAATGGCATATTCTATGAGATTTTAGTGGGAAGTGGAAAGGTTTGTACACTACCCTTCTAATTCAAACGGAGGAAGACATGGAACATCTGCTGACACTTCTAGAGACGACTTCGGTCTTACGCTCAACAGCGACAAAACCAAGATGATGATAGTGAACCGAGTTGTACAAAACCTAATGACTAAGAAGAATATAATTTTAAAAACTTTATCGCAATCCACTACTGAATGTAAGCCTCTTCAATAGCACGCCACTTGGTTCGATCCTCGGCCTGTCACATATTAAAAGTAACTTTCAATAGTCTTCGGAAAAACGGTTTAAGATGTTACACTGAACAAAACATCATTCTATCTTTGTCTGGTATGGTGACACTATAGCAACATTCATAGCAGTTGTGAGCTACAAAATCCTACGCGAGTCTCAGCCTTGCTTCTTGAAGTCCACAATTAGCTACAGGACTGGAGGATAAAAGTAAGTGCAGCTAAATCAGCCCAAATAATATTCACTCTTCGTCAGGGTAACTGTCTGCAAGCAGGCCGAGGTAGCGGTGCAAGCGCTTATTTCTGCGCAGGAGGGGCCATCTACAAACCGTAGGTGGCCAGAGGTACATCGGAGTGCCAGGCTTTTCCTTTTAAGTACCTGGTTCCCTGACTTCTAGCACCCGAGACGGCATGCGGTCCAGGACCAATCGGTGGTATCCGGGGGATTTCCGCACAAAAAAGAGTAACTGTCCGCAAGCAAACATCGTAGAAAATATGTTGCCGGAAAGTGAGTGTATGCAGCACTTGGGTTTACATATAGACCGGACTTCTGATATATCAGACGATAATTATATCTACATGTACGGCATTTAATAGTGGGGTTCCGCAAAAGACTCGAATATAAATGAGATCGAATACAGATAACTCCGAATAAGACCCTAAGATCGATAGCGAATGTATCGTAGTTTGTTACCAATTTCGAACAGCTCTCAGTGAAAACAGTGAGTAAGGAAATACGAGATGCCCCCGAAAATTATATATAGTGACTAAAATACCTTCCAAATGAATTGGCATGTCAGCTGACCATAAAAGACTACATGAACAGGCTCAAGATTTGATGTCTTAAGACTACAGACTCGTAAGTAGCTTAAAGCTACAATGCCTGAGTAGTTCTTCTCGCTGGAGAGCACGCACTGATCGTCCTTACGCTCGAACATTACAACAACACAAAAAACAAATCTTCTCTCGATTTTAGTCACGTTTTTACGAGTCTCGGTGTGCTTTTATCGACTGCCGCGTCCAGTACGTGGAACGTAAAATACTTATAAATACATACTTTATAAACTTGTACACTTGTAAAAATATAAACTATGTACAATTACAAGTAGCTGATGCGATTAAACGTTAAGGTATTCTGCATGACTCTAAATTGTTGTTCGATCGTCATATAGATTCCATAGTAATATATAGCATAGCATATACATAAAACATAGCTTTATTATGCGTATACCGGCCGCCCCAATAATTCTTGGGAAAACGTCATTGAGAGTCGAAACAAACTTGTGTCTGAAGTTGAAACCTCTTTGGAAAAGGTCTCAGATTGGGGTAGACTTAATTTAGTCCAATTCAACCCCACAAAGACACAAATTTGCGCGTGCACCACCAAAAAACTACCGTGGGTCGTATGTCCTCGTTTTGAAGACACTCCCCTATCTGCCTTTTTTTTATTATTATTTAGGTGGCAAACGAGCAGACGTATCGCTTGATGGTAAGCGATTACCGCCGCCCATGGACACCCGCAACATCAGAGGCGTCACAAGTGCGTTGCCGGCCTCAGCCAAAATTAGAATACTTGGTGTCGACGTATCGAGCGAAGTCCAGTTTCATGGCCATTTGGAGGGTAAGACCAAAAAAGCTTGGTGTGCTCAATAGGTCGAGGCCTTATAAGGCGCAGGTTCGGAGTCACATGGAATACTGTCCTCATCTTTAGGCAGGGGCACCCCAATACCAGATCCTCCCTCTGGACCGCATTCAGGGGAAAGCGACTCGTATAGTCGATTGCCAAGAATTTTCAATTCGGCTAGACTCTCTGGCGCTGCGTAGAGATGTGGCTTCCCTGTGTATCTTTTGCCGCATTTAATATGGGGAGTGCTTCGAGGAATTGTTCGGATTGATCGCTGCCGCCTCTTTCCGCCATCGTCCTTCGCGACAGACATTTCATCCCCATCATCTAGATGGTTGGCAGTCCACAACTGTGCGCTTTTCCCGAAACTTTACAAGCCAGGGGGTGACAGATGAGGCCATCCGTCACCCCGGCAGAAGTAGGCTCGGGTGGAGGCGCGGACGCTGCGGAGCGTGCTCGCCCTGGGGGACAATAATGGGAAAATCGGGGTTCCCACACAGTAGGGGCCATCTACAAAGCGTAGGTGGCCCGATATACGTCGGGGTTCCAGGGTTTTTCTTTCTAGGATGCATGATATAAACGGACTAAACTTCAATTTTTCCATATTTTATTTAAATTGTTATCACTTTAGTATAAGGGTCTTTTCTTTTATTTATATATTTAGCTTCTATCTGTGGAGATTTGTTAATATCATAATGTTGCTATTTTATAATCTATGTAAACTTACTTAGTATTGCTGTAAGTTTCCTAAGATTAATAAATAAATTAATAATGAGCAACAAAAACACAGAAAAACGAAAAGGAACTACTCCATCTCAAGATCAAAAAGAAAAACAAAGAAAACAAATAGAAAATCAAAAAGCCTAAATCCTTATTCCAACCAATGCGGCTGGTCCCCATGGGGATTACGACCACTACCCTCCAACTCTGACTGAAGTGGAAAGATTTGGAGGAGGCCCGAAACGGGACCATACAAGAAAAACTAAAAGTAACTAAATAACATATTGATAAGAATAAATACTAATAAAACTAACAAACAAGTTTATAAGATAAGTTTAAAACTATTTTATGTATAGGTTCATGGCTTAAATATATAAATATACACAGTAATATAATTATATGTATATTCATTTTATTTAATCAGACTCCTTAGTTTTGATGTGTCATATGTAAACTTTATTGAATTAAATAGATATTTTTTTTACCATGCTTACATATTTTACTGTTTTATTTACCCAAAGAAACATTATTCTTTAGCGCTATGGTGAAATATAGCATTAAACATATATTTTCTGTATAAATCAAATAGAATACTTGTCCTCGAAATTTTAAAAATCCAGACATTTCAATTTTCTTTTTTAACGTGTGTTTTTTTTTTATAAATCTCAACTCTGGGGTTCAATGGAACACACTACGTTGAAAGTTTTAAGGCAGTAACATTTTGTCGCCAGTTACAGAGATTTGTGTGTGACCAGCTTATTATTAAAAAAAAAATAGATTAAGGGCGTCGGGGACAAAATTAATCGTCAGATTTGTGTCAATGCAATTCGTAAGTTTATCATGTTTATATATAATTTCAAATATAAAAAAATGTTTTATATGAATACAATGATGTACCTACCTATGTACTTTAACCTAAAAGAAACTGAATTGAAACTATTTTTAAAAATTTTTTTGCCCTAATAACATTGCTAAGATTGTTCTATTTGCAAATACTTTTCAAACAGTTATGTATAAATATAAATTACGAATTCTTTTAATGCAGTAGTTCTGGCCTATATCACATTATTTATTGTTTTCTATTAATTATATACTTCATGCCATATGTACGTAATATATCACGCCTTTTAGATATTTTTAACCAACTTCTAAAAAGGAGGAGGTTTTCAATTTAACTGTATTTTTTTTTGTTTGCTATCTCTGAACTTTCGACTGGATGAGCCGATTTTGATGATTATTTTTTATTTGAAAGTTCCAGTCCCATAGACTATGACTATATTATCCTGATGTGTCCTTTTTTTTTGACCTATGGAAACACCCACGGCCCGTCACCCCACCGGGGTTTGCAACGGAACGGGGTGGTGTGTCGGAATCGGACCGACTAAAACCACACCTGATGTGCCCTAGCGAAACCCCATGTCTGCATAGAATTATAACTTGCATAATCCTCCTATGTTATAAATGTGAATGTAAGTTTATTTGTTACACTTTTACATGAAAACTTTTTAACCAATATCATGAAACTTTGTATACATATTCTTGGAGGTATTAGAAGTAATGTATAATACTTTTTATTAAATGCGAGCGAAGCTGCGGGCGAAAGCTAGTATAAAATAAATACAGTAATCACATTCTGTGATCACATATATGATCTGGAACAAAAACTCAAATTGGTGGAAAGAGAGAAGCGAAAAAATAACTTGGTCTTCTTTGGAGTACGGGAAAAGGGCAAACCTGAACTGGAACTGATAGACTACATTAAGGAAATGATAATAGAGATGGGGGTAAATATGGACAGCCACGACATAAAAAAGTCTATAGAACGGGCAAAATGTGAACAATAAACACCGTCCTATGGTGATATCCATCACAACTCAATGCAAGAAACATCTTATACTTAAAAACAAATCTAGTCTCCCCCTAGGCATCTATGTAAAAGAAGATTACTCAAAAGAAGTTTTAGAAAAACGTAACCAACTTCAGCCTCAAGTGGAAGAAGAAAAAAAGAAAGGAAATATTGCATATATCAAACACGACAATCTCATAATAAAAACCAGAAAGACAAGTCTAGAGAGAAAAGAAAAAGGGAGACTTCAGATTCACCTCAGTCTTCAACACAGAAAAAAGGCAACATAAACAAAGACATGAGTACCCCAACCTACCCAAATGCATTAAGATTTAATTAGACCTAACATCCTTAAATTTTTAGAGAAATCAATTTCAGACTCTAATTCAAATACTTCAAAACTATGGAAACAAACAACAACTACAACAACAATAAATAATAAACACAACCAATCAACCAAATGTCTCCCACAATGGCTGGTCACCGAGGGAGATCTAGACCACCACCCTCTAACAAGAAGAACCAAAGTACAATTGTCACACTAAATACCTTAACACTAAGAACGTAAGAAAGTCTATAAGAGCTAGAGAAAGCCCTAAACGACATTAAATGGGATATCTTAGGTCTCTGTGAGATACGAAGGCTGGGAGAAAAAATTGAGGAGCGCTTTTGGATTACATACTATTCCATAAAGGCGAAATAGCTGGCCAGAGAGGTGTAGGATTCGTTACTAGAAAGTCACTGAAACAACATATTCAAGAACTCGTTGGGATTTCAGACCAAATTCATACCTGGATACCGAAAAATATGGTCAATTATCCAAACATACGCCCCGACAGAAAAAGCATCAAAAATGGAAAGCAAACTCTTCTATGATGAACTTACCAGAACAATAACGACATATTCACATAACTTTGTAATATTAAAGGGAGACTTCAATGCATAGGTGGGTGTAAAACAAAATAAAGACGAATATGTACTGGGAGATTATGGACAAGGAAAAAGAAGCCGAAATGGTGAAATGCTTGTAGAGTTCTTACTAGAACACAATCTAGCACACCTCAACAGTCTATATAAGAAAAATAAGCACAACAAATGGACCTGGCTATCTCCTGAAGGCAGATATAAAAACGAGATCGACCACATTGCAATAAATTATCCAAAAGCTTTCACAGAAATTTTTAAAACGCCTCTGTTAATTTTAAAATCTATGCAGATCTCTGTGATAGGAATTTCAAGTCGTAGCTCCTGCAGTTTTGTTTTGTCTTGTTTGTGAATTTAGTATTGATAATTTATAGTGTGTGCAACATAGGGAGATATGATCAGTAAACTGGGCAAGGCTACCTTATTTAAATAGACTTTTAATATATAGGTTAGATTTGTGGATCAATCATTTTGTACAGAAGGAAGTTAGGTAACAGTCATTTGATTCTATTTAAAAAGCTATACTCCCACATTAAGATCTGCATGCCCAGCAATGCAAAAGAACGCCATTAATACATAATTTATACATGTAACCTACTGTCTAAATCAGGGTTTCCCAAACTTATTTTGCCTACCGCCCACTTTGAGATTAATTATTTTTTAGCGCCCCCATTTTTTCACCTACTTAAAAACCACTATAACTTCAAATTTAATTAATCAATTATTGTTAGTTATATTAGCCGAGATTAAACATTAGTTCTAAACGAGACTTTTACTATAACTCGCAAGAGTTAACTTGAAACCTGAGCCCAGTAGGTAATACACAACGGCTCTCAGGTCTCAAGTTAACTCTTACACCTGCAAATGAGAATGATTATTGAAACGCAACTTTATAGTATTCAAACATAGTATCATTTATTCAAAATAAAACAAACATAATCGATTCTTATATAAAAACTAATGTGAAGGATGAACCTAATGCTGTTTAATAAGTTTGTTGATATCAGGTTCCAATTTACTCAAGAACAGTCGCAAGTCGCCACGTTCGGAAACATGCAAACGATTTCTCTTAAGTAGTGTTGCCACAGCACTAAATCCACGTTCACACAAATATGACGATGGGAATGCTATCAAGAATCGTTGAACGATTGACCACAATCCAGGGTACAATTGCGGGATCGGTTTTTGTAGCCAAAATTCTTGGTAACCATTTTTGAACTTCATTTTTATTTCCTCGTTTGTTCTATAAGTTCTTCTTCCAGCTGAGGTGACATTGCTGTGTTGACATTTGAAAACGGATCCAACACCCAGTCTGGTATTTCCAAGTTCAAAATGTCCTGGTATCGTTCGGTGAAGTCAATGTGGAGGTTTTCCAAATGTTGGCAGTAGGCAAAAAAATCGTCGTTGAACAATTTATACAGGTCTGTCATGTAAGCTATATCATTCTTAGATGTAATGAGCTTGTTATGTAATTCTCTATCTTTAGTTTCCAAGAACTCTATCACAGAGTTAAACAGGTCTTGAAAATATGCTACATTCTTGTCTTTCTTACCTGGATGCATTTTATTCAAATGATCTTGCAGTCTTGAAGGCTTCATTGCTTCATTCGAAAATGTTTTTAGACATAGAAGGCACAAAGGCAACGATGTGTTTGTGGGATTTTCAATGAATCCGAATTTAATATATTCCGCACAGTATTGCCGTCTCTTCTTTTTTACTTCCGACATTGTTTTGTTTTAAGAAATACGTAAGTTAGTGTTTAACTGAAGTGGGTACTGCTTGTTAAAACATAATTGCCCGCGGTCTACTATCTACGAAAATTACCTATCTAGGAGTACTAATAACTATTAAAATGCGAAAATATGTCTTTTGCCTTTTTATTTGTTTGTTTGTGTCTACTTTCATTTCGAAACGGAGCGACCGATTGACATGATTTTTATTTTGTATATTCAATAAAACAGGACAGATACATATCGAACCGAGTTTGAGCAATCTCTTAACTAATATTAATTGATGTTCACAAGTTGTAGTTGAGAGTCGAGAGCTCATGCAGTCGGTGTCTAAGAGGCCTCCTAGCTAAATGAAATTACAAATCACCCCCCAAGCCTCTACACAACGCCCCCATTTTTTCTGGGTCTCTTAACCGCCCCCCTTTAGGCTTGCAGCGCCCACAAGGGGGCGTTATCGCCCACTTTGGGAAAGGCTGGTCTAAATCATCATCATCATCAGCCCGTTACAGTCCACTGCTGGACATAAGCCTCTCCCAAGGAACACCACAGAGCCCGGTCTGTTGCTTTTTCATCCAGTCGCTGCCAGCCCTCCTACGCAAGTTGTCCCGTCATCTGGCTAGAGGGTGTCCCACACTATGTTTGCCAAGACGCGGTCTCAATTCTAAGACACACTGTCTAAATATTTACATTTAAGTAATAAAAGTACTACATTTTAAGTCGTAAATGCCTGTTGTTAATTACTTAATTTAATTATTAAAAAATTAAGTTAAGGAACGGCAAAAACTATACATAGTAAAAAGATAATTACATACAACAACATTGTGATTTAGTTATTTTTAATATAGTATTTAATCTAGTATTTACCCCAGCATTTCTTAAAGCAGCGTTGACATAGTTCTCCCTGGTAGATCGTGGAAAATAACCCTTGTAAGTTATTATATGCTGTTTAGGGAGAATGTCCGTATTAAACTCGTAATCGACACGATCAGATGATGTAGTATTGCACAGTTCATTTACTTTTAACACTTCCTCATCGGCAAATACTAACGGAATTAAATAAATACTGATAAATATTAAACTATTCGAAAGCATTGTACGACTAGCTCTCATGTTTACAACGAGCATAAACATATCTAACCGATAATTACGCGCATATCAGGTAGGTACCATGATTTAAGATTCATGAATTCATTTTCGTCAGATGTAAACATTTTATTAAACCGTACAAATGTAAGGTCTTAGTTTACACAATGAAATTATAACTAAATCTGTGAACATAGTCACAAATCTGAACCGAAAGCCGCACACTAATGATGGCTGTCAAATGTCAAATTGAACCGTCAAGCTATTTGTTCGTCACAGTTTATACAGAATATTGAGATTTTGTATGACAATTACTTTTAATGACATCTGCTGTATATTAGAACACAAAATAATAGTAATTATAATTAGGAGTAACTAGTTTTTGTCAATCACTTTACTCCCTGCCCAATAGTCCTTAATTTTTATGATGCTTTTAAACTAACTCTTAACTCGTTAGTAATTTAAAATCAATGTAATTAGTGTATTCTCTTAATTTTCAATCGAAATTCGGTTCTAACCTGCCCTGTCATGGTCATTGGATCCTCTCTTTGTCAGAGGCGTCTCTAGCTAACATTCCTCTAGCGTCTCTGTCTAGAGGTCTTCAGTTAACAAGTGCCGCAGTCGGCGACTTTATTTACGATCTTTCCAATAAACTTTCTGAGTTAGCATAATATACATGCTCTCCAGCGAGAAGAACTACTTATGCATGGTAGCTTTAAGCTACTTATGGTCTGTAGTCCTAAGATATCAAATCTTTTGAGCCGGTTTATCTAGTCTTTTATGGTCAGCTGACATGCCAATTCCTTTGGAATGTATTTTAGTCACTACACAAAATTCTCGGAGGCATGTCGTATTTCCTTACTCACTGTTTTGACTGAGAGCTGTTGATGCAGTTCCGCATTGGTAACAAACCAAATCAGTTGATGGTTTCCGAGGGGATATCCGCACAAAAAAAGTACTTCACACACTCATGTTGGCGCAAGATATTTTCTCCGAGTTTTACTCGCGGACAGTTACCCTTTTTTCTGTGCGGAAATCCTCCTCGATACTACCCACTGGTCCTGGACCGCACGCCGTCTTGTGTACTAGAAGTCGGAGAACCAGATGCATCCTCGAAAGGAAAACCTTATAACCCCAACGCTGGCTGATATACCTTTGGCCACCTACGGTTTGTAGATGGCCCTCTCCTGTGCAGAAATCGCGGTGTTCCTTTTCTTCGCCGAAATAAGCGCTTATGCTGCCACCTCGGCCTGTTTGCAGACAGTTAACCTGACGAAGAGTAAATGTTATTTGGGCTGATTTAGCGGCACTTGCTTTTATCCTCCAGTCCTGTAGCCAATTGTGGACTTCAAGAAGCAAGTCTGAGGCTCGCTTTAGATTTTTGTAGCTCACAAGTACCGCTGTGAATATACTGACAGACCAGACCAGAAAAAGATAGAATAAATGGACTTTTTTGGTCAGTGTACCTACATTAAAAAAATTGTTAACGATAACCTTTATGTTTCATTTTAAACTGCACCGAAGACTCTTGAAAGTTTATTTTAAAATGTGATCGAACCAAGTGGCGTGCAATAGGAGAGATCTATATCCAGTGGTGGACTGCGATATGAGGGGTTGGATGGGTGTATTGGGGTTTTTAAAATATCTATTTTATAATTAAATAATTTTTTTAAAAAGTATCTTTCATGAATCCATTTATTTGACGAGGTGCTTTAAAAAAACCCAATTTGCTCTCCCCTGGCTCAGAACCTGGGTCAGAACGCCCATGATAATATACGTTTTGTGAAAATGTAGTGAGTCTATGATTAGAACCTACACTAGGCAAACCTTAATTCATAGAGAGTTACTAGTTTCCTTAATTGTTTTAAGCTCTATACCATAAATTAAATATAATGACAGTGTATTTATTATTGTTGTAATGCTTATTAAAAATTTTACATTGTTACATTTATTATGATATTATTTATATTTTATTGTTGCTTTCATTAATTTATATAATAATTGCAGTTAAGGAATTTAATTCTAACACATGGCCTACGATTTAGTTGATAGATTTTCACGTCCTCCAAAGTACTATAGATTTTATGATCCAGGAACATATCAGTTTGAGAAAAGTTCCTTGAAACCTAATACTGCTCCATTTCTTTCTAAAAAGCCTCGAAATACTAGTACCAATGCCATTTTATGGACGCAAGCCATTTACGATATTCCTATACTTCATACAATTCCAAATATAACTTCATTAAAATCCACAGTCAAAAGATTTCCATATGAAGCTTTCAGTCCTGAAGATTTAGAAGAACTCCTTTGCAGATGTGGGATTGACAATCCTTGTGTTTGTACTGAATCCCCCCCAGAAGAAAAAATATGCCAGGGTAAAGTGAAACGTAAAATATTTAAGGGGCATGTACCTACAGGCTTAGAAAAGAAGATAATAGTAAAAGATAAAAATAAGTGTCCACCTTTTTATGATGTAAGAGTTCAAGAGTCCACAACATTTTATCGAGGATGTAAATGGAGCAAACGAACTTCAGAAAGATCGACTCAAGCCGTACAATTAGGGCCTGGTCCTACACATTACTATTTTGAAAATAAGCCAACCATAGCGGAAATTTGCGCCGAGAAAGTACGTGCCCTTAAACGGAAGACATGCAAACAGCATCGTTTTATAGAAAAAGTACAACTACAAAATATATTAGAGGGGAAACCGGGTCCTGGAGCTTATAGTCCTGAATTTCCTAAGGGAACTAATCTTCAATATTTAGGGCCCAAATCTGCAAGATTTTCTAACGCATATTCTGAACATCCAGGTCCAGCCGATTACTGGCTGCGTCGAGATTTTGATCCATTATATCCACCCGAAGTACTTTGTCAGGCAAAGCTACCAGAACCATCTTGTTTTGGTACGAAAGCTAAAAGATTTATCCCTCAAAAAGAACAAGGTCCAAGCCCAGCCAGTTATGATACCACTTTTAAGTCATGTCAATTCGTTCACTGTTCCACAGCACCATTTGGGGCATCAACTATAAGGTTTAAAGCAGATATTACAGACGACAGTGACGATGAAGATATTATAGACGATTGTCCATCCACACCTGATAAAATTTGTCCGAATCCGACATGGGAATTTAAGTCAAAAACTATTCGAATGAAACCTCTAATAAAAGAAACTGGTGAACCCTATTCAGATGAATCCGTCCCTAAAAAACAAAAATCGGGGAGAACTCTAGAATTACAATACATGGCTCCTTTTTACTCCTCTGAGGGACGTTTTCAACCCTGGTATAATAATAGTCCCGTACATGGCAAATACGAAACTCCAGGTCCCTGCTACTATGATTTGGAAATTCCTGAACCACTTCCTGCTGTAAGTCATGGTCCATTGTGCAGAGAGGAACGTTTTTCCAGGAACAAAAATGATAATCCCGCACCAAATGAATACAAAACTTATGGAGGGATTGAATCACTTTTAAGCACTCATAATAACAGATTAGCGGAAAATATAAAAAACAACATTACATTTGTTTGGGATCCACCAGCGAAACCTGAGTCTATGACTTATGAACAGCGAGAGAAATTGTTGATTCAGAAATGTATCGATTTACTAGAACCAGATGTTGATATAAGCAAGAAGCGGAAAAGCAAATCTAGTGTAAAATCACAAGCAAATATTGAAAAACTACAGACAGATAAAATTGATAAAAATATTAACAAACCGAAAATGTTGCGCACTTTCTTATATTCGCATCAAATGCCAAATTACTTTTAATATAAATTTAAATAATTGCAGATAAGTTTTATCATTTTATAAATGTAGGTATATCTATCATATTAATCTATATTAATAATAAAGCTGAAGAGTTTGTTTGTTTGAACGCGCTAATCTCAGGAACCGCTGGTCCGATTTGAAAAATTCGGTGTTGGATAGTCCATTTATCGAGGAAGGCATTAGCGTTTCAGGCAATATAAGACGCAAACGAGGTTGCGTGGGTCAGCTAGTATAATATACTATGTATCCGCAAACGTTGTTTTGCCTAAAAATAAAAAAATATATATAGTAGTGGAGTCACCATTATCATTTAAGGGTATGAAAAATAGATGTTAGCTGATTCTCAGATCAACGATATGCACACAAAATTACATAAAAATACGAGATTTATATATATTTGACTTCAATTTCTTCTGTTAAATAAAGATGCCATGTCTATAAACTGGAAAAAAATTAATAGTTATTTCCCTTTTATTACAGTTTTTGAATTATAAAAAAAAACAGAGACAATAACTAAAATAATGTGTAAGCTTAAGGATATGGCAAATTTTGGTCACACATGACTGACGCGGTGTCCTGTAGTTTGCGATAGGAAGAGTGTTAAACTTATTAATTAAACTTATTTCTTTGCACAGAATTTTGTATTAACGCTTATTCTTCTTCATTTTAAAAATATTTGCTAAAGTTCTTTAAGAAGAACACATTTTCCAATAAAAAATATTTCATCATGATGATGAAAAGGACTTGTTAACTTCATAAATTACGACGACGCGTGATGGTAAATGCGTCCACGTTCCTAAAAGAACAATGTAACAATAATAACCACTATAAAACAGAAAATAACAAAGTGGGTTAGAAAATCTCTCTACGAAAGACATCGAACCGACATCAGTCAGATCAACGTCAACAAGTAAAAGCCGATGAAGGACTTAAAAAAGGGGAACTGTTTCCGAAAACGTAAGCATTTATGTTAGCATTTCAATATCAGGTAATCATCATCTTCGTAGCCTTTATTATTCCCAATATTTGGGGTCGGCTACCAGTTCAACCGGTTTTACCCGAATATCAGTTTTTACACAGAGCGACTGGCATCTGACCTCCGCAACCCTGAGGGCGAACTGAATTCGAAGGTTGAACTAGTTGTCAGTATATTTGAGGGCACTGACTTCCCAATAACGATTGCCATAGATGTTCAGGACAACCGGGACCGACGGCTTAACGTGCTCTCCGAAGCACGGGCAGGAAACACTGCCATCTTCCATACTCCGGGCTGCTATTAGGAATTTCTTGTAGGAAAAACCCAACAGCAGTCTGACCCGGGAATTGAACCCGAGACCTCTTGATTTGCAGTCGCTTACGCTAACCACTAGACCAACGAGGCAGTCTTCAATATCAGGTAATAACAACTAGAAATTAAAAGATATAGTCTTCAATATCAGGTAATAACAACTAGAAATTAAAAGATATATCATTAGAGATCAGAATAAATAGACATAATTATACAGATATTACAATTGCTTTCCAGAGACCATACAACATATATCCGGTGCTTGTAAAGCTATACAAACATCAACATGACTTTGTAACTACAACAATTCATCATCATTAAGCTCACAATTATAACTTCTTCACAAGTTAAAAGATTAACTTTGACACAATTCAAGAAATTATTGAGACAGATCGATCTTAACAAATAATACCGTTTATTACAACTGTCCAAAATTACAGTTCACGATAAGTCAGTAACGTTATTTATATTATAGATAGGTCGCAATCGTCGTCATCCGCGCTATTAGACACTTATTTACAAATTGTGGAACACTCGTCCCCGTTTACGACCTAATTGGACGGAATTGATGAGAAGAACGTGGATGATGTTCTACCCGTCACAGATACGGCGGTAGGAGCAGCTATTCTAGGGATTCGTTGCCAAACACCTCTGCCCCAAAACCAAACGGCCCGTGTGTTGGTTTGAACGTTCATGTGCAATGCCAACAAAGCTGGACTTTTTCTTTCGTGTTGAACATAAAAAGTAATAAAATTAATAATATCATAATTAATTATATATATTATTAGGTAAAGAAGATATCCCACTTCTGATATTAGGTAAACCAGGAGAGTTAAGATTAAATAAAAGATAAACACATGGGAGGTGGGCTAACCTCAATTCTATAATGTTCTAATTACAATCAAAAACTTAACAGTTAATAACAAACGGTTTTATATTCGAAAGAGAATAACAGGCATTTCACAAATACACAATAATGGACCGTGAAGCGGTATAAGAAATATTATCACAAAATACAATGACTAACTAAAAATGGCGGACACGCGTGGTGCGACCTACGAGTATCAAGACACAACCTTACTGCGCGCTGCACAACCGGGGAAAGGGACGTATTGTGCAAAGTACAATGTATTTATTAGTTTTGTCCTGCATCGTGCATTCGTGCAGTCGTCGGGACGTAGGGGCGTGTCTAATCAAGTAGAGATGTGACTGATAGAGTAGGGATGTCTCTAATAATATATTAATTTTGAATATACATTTAGATACCCTACCGTACGACCGGTGATGTTGTTAAGTCATACTGAGACCTATTAAAAACACACTCTTTCTTGGGTACTAGTAGCCGAGGAACTAGATATAACTTTTTTTTACCGCGGGGAATGCTTTTCAGACAGTACCCTTCCGGTATATAGTGACCACAATCTCTCCTTCCTGGCTTTACAGATGTTACCCTGGCCTGCTTCAGCTATCGCGGCAAATGGCGTCACCTGTAACTCTCCAGGCCAGAGCGTGGCTCGTTCCCGCACCTGCCAGACTAAAACTAAATCTTTCTCTGTCTCCACACTCTCTTTCACAAGTTCCAGCTGAATTACAAAATCCCTATTAATGGCCGTTCTGATGTATCGTTTCTACTTTTCCCATATACCCCGCCGAGTCAAAACATACGAGTATAAACAAGTAAATGTGTTATTACCTTCCACTCCACTTTACCTTCCACGTAATACCACTGACGAAATGTAATACTAACACTATTGTACCTGAAGATCTGACCTTTAAAAAGAGTGGCCATGAGTTTCTTTGCTAGTATTCTTCTCATAAGGCTCTACGTATTTTAGAAACTGGAAGTTACAGATCAACACAAGCAGGCAGTAGATTTTGTTGTTTTCAACTAATTTACCTTGACAATCCGCTGTGACGTATATTTGTCGATATTTGATTTTTAACTGTAGCTTCAATTTAAGGTGCATAAATGTCACTTAATGCATAAATAATCAAGGGCAATTAATTCAAATAAACATTATTCTCTCATATAAATTAAAATCATGAAACACATATCATTAAAAATGTATTAGAATAATACAAACATAATGATGCAGGCTGGCAAGCTTCATTCAACAAGTATTTTAGAGTAGACTAAATTTAGTCCAGTTTAACCCCACAAAGACACAAATAGCGCTTTCATTGCAAAACAGCTGCCTTGGATCGTATGTCCTCGGTTTGAAGACACTCCCCTATCTGCCTCAGCCAACATTGGAATACTTGGTGTCGGCATATCGAGTGAAGTTCAGTTTAAGGGGCATTTAAAGGATAAGGCCAAATTGGCCTCTAAGAAGCTTGACGTGCTCAACAGATCGAGACAGTATTTCACTCCGGCCCACCGCCTTCAACTTTATGAGGCGCAGGTTCGGCCTCATATGGAATACTGTCCCCATCTTTGGGCCGGGGCACCCCAGTACCAGTTCCTCCCTCTGGACCGCATTCAACGGAGAGTGGCTCGAATTGACGAGTGCCAGGAATTTTCAACTGTCCTACGCGACAGCAATTCCATCCCCATCACTTGGATGGCTGGCAGTCCACAACTGTGCGCTTTTCCTGAAACTTTCTGCCTCGCACAACAAATCTGTGGAACAAATTATCGCCTGCGGTATTCCCGGACCAATACGACCCTCAAACCTTCGAGACAAGAGCGTACTCCTTCTTAAAAGGTTTAACTAAAATTAAAATTAATGATAAAAATATAAAAAATGTGGATGACATGAAATTTCGAAAAAACAAAAATCGGTCGCCAAGTATTCTATTGATTTTCAATTTTAACATTTTTTTCATTTAGTTCGGTATGTATGATAGACGAAAAAAAATACTAATCATAAGAATAAGCGTTAAGAAAACATGAACAGCAGTTGCTTTAAAACTGTAATCGATCACTTTCGTATCGAAACTTTTTTTTACATAAACGCATTTAAGAAGGCTGATTTCTACAGAAGAAAAGAGGCAAAAGATGAAGATGAATGCATTGTTGTTCATAATCAAGAATAAACCGTTTCTAAATTCTTTCTATGTTTTTACTGTAGACATTATAACAAGGATTCTCACGGAACAAGAAAGGTCGAGCGGGTCACCTTTTAAGGTGACAGTCTGAGTCCCTTGTGGTTTTGTCTAGCTTTGAACCCTCTCAGCACTCTATTAAAGGGTTCAGGGTTAGGCTATACGTTGCAGAAAGATGATTGAGATATATTTCATTCCCTTTATGATGATTTGAAACTAGTTGCCCCCACTAAATCACAATTGACAGTTTAATAAAGGTTACGGAAAACTTGTAATGCTATAAAAATGGATGATGAATGGCTTGGTGTAGACAAGTGTGCAGTCATGTGTGTAAAAAAGGTATGACTATGGAACCTAAAGGAATAAAGCTTTCAGATTCCACAAAACTCACTTGCAACCGAAACCAACAAATATCTAGGGTTTACACAGCCCTTAGGAATACCCGAATCTGACATGAAACAATCGTTGCGGGAACGCTTCTTTATACTTAAGTCTTTTACAAGGGGGTAACAAGGTACGAGCCTGCAATGGTTGTTTCTGACCCCTCCCCCCTCCCCTGGATGTTTACGTTCCACGTACTGGACGCGTAGTAGATAAAAGCACATAAATGCTATGTACACCGTAATTGTCATACATATCAGATACAATCCCATATGTTAGTATAATTAGTTATAAGTATAATATGTATGATGTGGTAGTACTTTATATAAATAAATAAATAAAAGCACACTCAGACGGTAAAACGTGACCAATATCGACAATCGACAAGACAGTTCTATTTTTTGTGTTGTCGTAAGATCAGCAATCAGTCCTAGAACTATGAGAATAAAAGATTTGATGTCTTAGGACTAGACCCGTAAGTAGCTTAAAGCTACCATGCATGAGTAGTTCATTCATCAATCAATTCAATTAAAAGTATTGTAATGAAATTCAAGTATTGAAAATCAATTAAATTTTCAGTAAATTAAATGCCAACAACTACTACGAAAACAAATATTTTTTTGGAATCGAAACTGCAATTATTTACTTAACTATAAAAGAGGTTTTATGAATGAGAAAAAGAATGAGCTGGATAAGTAAATTGCTGCATCGTCTATGGATTTCAATTCAGAATCTAAACCTTATTGGTTTAGATTCTGACTGGAGAGTTAAAAGGTCTACCCAAAGCAGACCCGAGCAACATCCACTACAGCATGCGGTAGTGAAAATCGATTGAGTAGGTGCTTTTTGGTAGGTAGGTGATGATATGTACTGCTCTTGCTATTACTTGCGATCAATTGTATTGCGCAATATTACGAATGGTGGCATATTATTGACCGTTTAGGGTTTATATTGAAGACTAGCTGACCCACGTAATCTCGTTTGCGACTTATATTGCCACAACAATTAATTCGCAATAAATAAAATTGCAATCTCAAATTGAGAAATAAACTATTCTATCCCTTAAGTTGGAAAAAGCACAAATTTAAAAAAAAAAGTTAAAATCGGTTCAGTAGTTTTGGAGTTCATCCCGGACAAACATCGTGACACTGTAATTATGTATAATAGATTGTGCAATGATTGAAAAAAAGGTTGAACGAGTTTAATTTTAACTGAGCAATATTTTTCTATTGCATTGTGTAGTGTAAGATTATGGAGGGTAGAGGTAGGTAAGATGTAGGGTGGGCGGAGCAGCGCCGGGTCCTCACTGCAGTCATCGGAGGAGATCTGTCGCTACCGGCCATCATACGCTCCATGGCCGGTAGCGACAGCAGTTTTACCGCGGTCGCGACCTTCTGCGAAGAAGTAATTTCGCAGAAGGAGGCGGCGGAGAAGGCCCGGGAGGACGATATCCACTCGGACCCGATCCGCCGCCGGCGCACGGGGCGGCGGAGGCGCGCCTATCAGTGCCTCATGCCGCCCTGAGTGTGGCCGCGGATGGACGGGATGGGTTTTCCCCTCCATCCGCATTACAGGCCAACCGCGAGGGGGCGACGTACGCGTGTGCTGTGCGTCGCCTAAATCGAGATTTTAACAGCAGACGGTGCCCGCTTCAGTGCGGGCAGGCGCTGGGAGGCGTCCGGTCGTGTAATATCTGCGATTCCCGGACCCCTCCCTTCTCAGGCGCAGAGTTGGCACACCGTGTGGTTTTAGTCGGTTCGATTCCGACACACCGCCCCGCCGCAAACCCCGGCGGGGTGACGGCCCGAGGGGGTTTCCACACGTAAATAAAAAAAAAAAAAAAGGTAAGATGTAGGGTCAATATTGTTGACACAACATTTTTTTGTCTGTTTCGTTTTGAGGTAGTAGACATGCGAGAGATGCAAAAATAGCGGAAAAAGAAAATAATCAAAAACTTAAGTAAAGAGAGTTTATCGTCGAATGAATTTCATTGTATGGAAAACTAGCTTTTGTTCGCGGCTCCGCCAGCGTATATGTCAGTTATCACAATAAAAAGAAGCCTAGTAATGTCCTTCCTCAGGAATCAAAGTATCTCCATACCAAATTTCATTGAAATCTGTTTAGTGGATAAGCCGTGAAAGCGATACAGACAGACAGACAGAGTTCTTTACGCATTTATAATATTCGTATGAATTACTGTCTCTGTGGAATGTAAAGAATAAAGAATATCCCGATCGTGATAAAAAAGGTGGTTACGAAACATTGTTGTATAAATACAATATGTTTGCACAGACAAGCATAAACTATGTGAAGAACTATAGCCTTCCTCGATAAATTGACTATCCAACACTGATAGAAATTTTCAAATCGGACCAGCGGTTCCTGAAAGTAGCGCGTTCAAACAAACAAACTCTTCAGCTTTATTATTAGTATAGATATAGATAAAATATATTGTGCAATGCAACCTACCTAAACAGTGTTCATTGTCGCTATAGATACATATCGCACAGCTTTCGGTAAACTTTACCCCACAAGCAGATTTATTTAAAATCACGCAGTATGTGCCACAAATTATGGTTGGAAATCCGCAGGGGTTGTGAAAGTTTCGTAAGATGGCCCCTAGACGCTACAGTAGGTCAGGCCGTAAAAGTTCAGTAGGTAACAAAGTCAAGTACAGGTAATTTGTTTTGATAATCTTCGTAGATCCTCTAGTTTTTTAGCCTCTGTGATAAGCGCGGGTTACCCCCAGATTAATCTGTGGTGTGGGTTAATCTGTGGTGATAATTAAATGCCAAAATAAAATGCCAATTTTAGTCTACTCATTTCTATGGAGGGTAGAGACACTCATTTCTAAAAAGAGTAGAGTAAACAAACATTACGAAAGAGCTTATCAAAAGTGTTCCGTGATTCATTAGTCGGTTTTAATGATTTAATCACGCTTAGCCATTCTCGATCCGCGTGATCTGATACTGAGAAACTATTATATTCACAGAGTGCTTTGATGAATAAACAAAAGTAAAATTTAGACAGCGCGGAACTACTGAGTTTCGGAACAACAATAAGTTTAAAATTTTAAAAAAAAGTATTTTACTTATAAAGCCGGTCATAGTCATATTTGTGATATTTCTAAACACTTGTTTTTGTTTGGTGACTTATTTTCTAATAAAAGTAATTCAATGGCAAAACTAGGGGCTTTGCACTTGACTAAACATACTGGAGCTAAACATACAGCTACAGTAATTTATTACCATGGATCAGGTAAAAACACATACTGGTTTACTTCTATTAAAATAATTAATTTAATTTTGTTAAATAGTTAATTTATCTTACTGCTTTTTTTAAGTAGCTAAAAGGCTGAAATGACCCGTTTTAGGTTATGCATAAACAGTTGTGTTACGAAAAAAGTACGAGAATTTTCTGTTGTTAAAAAAAAGGACTAGGTGTTAATGCAGCCGTAAAATGGTTTATCATAAATCTAGGTAAATCGAATAAGGTTAAAAATAGTACATAACCTCTAAATTCTTGTTTTACAAAATTAACAGCGGAAGATAATTAAAATAAGAACATACCAAATACTATTAACTATGTATTTAATCTAATTTTACTTAAAAATATGAATAACTTGTCAGTTTTTTTTAAGTTCTAACAAATATACTTTTAAGTATATTTGTAATATACTTTTAAGTATATTTGTAATATACTTTTAAGTATATTTGTACAACTGGAATATACTCCATCTACAACATATTAATTATTTTCATCAAGAAATTGAATCAATACTTCTTATTTAATTATTTGTGAAAGATATGCTTATCCTTTTCATTATTAACATATGTTTGAAAAACAATCAATTAATACTTTGTAGAGATATGTATGGTTTAAACATTGATTTGTTATCATGGCACTGATAACATAGCATGTCAATCCCATAATTACTTATTAAATGTTATCAAATACTACTAATAGAAAAAGGGCTTAGGCAGTGTAAAACCTTCATATCTAAAAAAGATTAATATTATGTAAAAAAAAATTAACACGTCCTATCCTAACTAGACATGTGGTAGCATGTCAAGCCAAGTACAAGCTAACAGAACTGGCGAGCAGCACCGTATAGAACATTACACAAACCATTTAGAGCGACTTGGCACCTCACTCCAAAACTATTTCATATAGACATGTCAAATTTGGCTCACATATTGAGACTTGCAAGATACATCTAAATTTCATAAAAAGACCTCAAATGGCTATTTAGATATTAACATCAAAAAATCCTCATTCTAACCCAGTTCCAGAGAACCTAGAAAGTTGGGTGAATACATAGGAAGAAATCAGAAATTAGTAAATATTATTATATTTTTTCAATTAAGTAATTGATTTTATTAGGAACACTTACTTATAGTACCTGTAATAGTGCCTTTTATGTAAGAATCAGTATTTAAAAATGATCACTACCAGTCTTTATATAACCACCCTTATTATCAGTTTTAGTACTTATAAATAAGACTATAGTCGACTTTAGTATTTATGTTGTTATCTGGGATCAAGTATTTATTATTATTTCAATATTTAGGTCTCATCAATAGTGTAAGAGCGTTACTTATACAAAATGAAATACAAGGTGTCTCGGGCCTTGGCGCACTTGCCCAAATCAAAAGGCCTAAGCCTTGACAGGGCTCTTCTCAACTTAGATTCCTCTATATTTCGTAAAGGGCAGGCATGCGTTGGCCTCTCCTAAGTTAAACCTTATAAAGTAAAAAGTTAAAATCATCAACATCTTATCAATTTAGATTCAAGTCAAATGAAGCCACAAGAAAGCTATGTATAGTGTAGAATAAAACTGCCTGAGCATGTCATCTCCCCATGGGGCTGGTCCACAAGTTTAAAGTACCTCAGCATGCGATAGAACGTGTGATGTAACATGCTATGTTGGGTATCACTGGAAGTTACATTGCACGGAGAATCTGTATGCTGAAGTGGAATTGGGCCGGTCATGTCTCCAGACAAATCGATTGTTGCTGGAGCTGAAATGTGTTGGAGTGGGGACTGCAATTAGGCAAACGTAATGTAGGGCGCCCTGCGACACGATGGACCGATTATATAAAGAAAGTGGCTGGTTGCGGATGGATGCAGAATGCCCAAGACCAGGATGGTTGGCGCTCCTTGAGGGAGACCTTCGTTCAGCAGTGGACGGCGATAGGTTGATTGATTGATGTCATACTGCCCCGATTTGGCCAAATTAAGTATAAACAGAAAATGCATAAACATATCCGAATACTGAATGGGCAAATCACTCGAACATTTGAAACATACAAGAATATTTGGAAAATAATACAAAGACAATTACACCCTGTTAACGTAGCAAAACACAGTAGATTAGCAAAACCCATTTGGTATTAATTTTATTACAATTAATTTTAAACATAATGATATTCCATCAAAAACATATATGTGAAATAAGAGCCAAGTTCAATCCTACTAATATTATATTATGTTTCAGGATCCAGTGGAGATGATATGAAGCAATGGTGTCAGATAATGTTAAAGACATTTTCATTTCCTCATATTAAAATATTATATCCAACGGCACCCCTACAACCGTACACTCCAGCAGGTGGACAGCTGAGCAATGTTTGGTTTGACAGAGATAGCATATCTATCCATGCACCAGAAAAGTTAGATTCCATAAGTAACATAGAGAAACATGTAAAGGATTTAATTAAAAAAGAAAATGATGCAGGAATACCTAGCGAAAGAATTATTGTAGGTGAGGAACTAAATTTTCTATTTAGTCGAATTTTTTAAGTATTGGCGCCAACGATACTAATTGTGATTTTGCAATAGTAGGCATAGTGCGATCTGATGTATAAAGATTTAATGAAGTTACATGTTGCTATTGATTGTTTAAAATTATTATAAAGACAACTAAATGCGAATGTAGGCATCATGCTACTAAACCGTTCTGAGTTACATAATATAATATTATATAACTCAGAACGGTATACTGTAATATGTTACAGTTGTAGTAAGCATTTAAAATATCATTATTACTGGTTACCTATTATAATTTTATCTAATATATAATGTATTGATATAGCTTGCTTATTGAAAACGTCCTAAGTACGACATGCACTGTAAAGGAGCAATATTTGTTGTTTTTATGGTTTCAAACGATTCATCGGCAAAGTGTGTCATGATTCAAGTATGTTGATAGTACATAACAACCAGTTTCAACATTCAGATGCCGTCAGATTAGTTAAGAACTCACACAAGTTACAATACAAGCTGCAAAACATTTAGCTTAGTACAGGCAGTCCTCGACTTACGTCGTTTCGATTTACGTCGTTTCAAGTTACGTCGAACGATGTTTTGACACTATTCCTCAAGCATACGTTATTTGTTTCGATTTCCGGAATAGGAGAATTCACTTGTCGCGAAGTCGTCCGTGGGGCCGGCCGGGCGCGGGGGCGCTGTGTCGGCGTGCGGGGATTACCCCGCACTTGCTGCTGATTTTGTTTAGTTACTTCGGGGATAACGGACAATCAAGACGTAATACAGGGTGTCTCAAAAGAAATTTTATATTTGTTTAGCTTACTGCGTGAACGCTGCGTACTTGAGGGGTGCGGGGGTTATGTCAATTGGTAGCTTGGCTCTTGGGGATTCAGTCGCTATGGAGCGTTTCTCGGGAGCAGACCGCGCGTTGTGCGTGCGAGAGTTTTACAAGAACGGTGATTCGACAACTGTCGCGCGTAGAAAATTCTGCAGTATTCGAGGTTTTCGCCACTTAAATGATGCGCCAAGCCTTCCTCTCATTCGACATTGGGTTAAAAAGTTTGAAGAGACTGGATCAACGCTGGATAAATCAAAATCCGGGCGACCTAGGTCATCAAGAACGGTAGAAAACGTGGAGAGTGTTAATCAATCTGTACGTGACGACCCGAGCCTTTCAATTCGGAAGCGCGCGAGTGCTTTAAATGTGCATAGATCATCATTACATCGCATTATGCACAAAGATCTAAAGCTGCACCCCTACAAAATTCAATTGGTGCAAGAATTAAAGCCCCAAGATGCCGGTCAGAGGCTTAATTTCGTAAATCAGATGATTGAACGATTTTCAACGTTTACCAACATTTTGTTTTCGGATGAAGCTCATTTTCATCTTAATGGCCACGTAAATAAGCAAAATTGCCGCTACTGGAGTTCAGCCAATCCGAAACGCAAACATCAGAAACCCCTACACTCGCCTAAAGTGACCGTATGGGCTGCCATGTCGGCGCGAGGAATTATCGGCCCTTACTTTTTTGAAGACGAAATGGGGCGTACAGTTACAGTGAATTCAGAGCGTTATGTGGAGATGTTAGACAACTTCTTGGTACCTGAACTGCAAAACTTTCCTGGCTATAACCAAAGAACATGGTTTCAACAGGACGGAGCAACTTCACACACGTCCAATATATCTCTGCCACGTGTTCGTGAAATTTTCTCAGGAAAATTGATCTCCCGGAGAGGTGACATAAATTGGCCTCCACGTAGCCCAGATTTAACCCCTATGGACTTTTTCCTATGGGGTTATCTTAAATCTAAAGTTTACGCCAATAAACCAACTTCACTGGCGCATTTGAAAGAAAATATCCGTCACGAAATGGCAGCCATCCCTCACTCCACCTGTCGAGCAGTCATAAGTAATTTTACTGTTCGATTAAATGAGTGCCAACAACGTGAGGGTTTACATTTAGACGATATTATTTTTAAGAAATGAATTCCCAAAAAGTGTATTTTAACAATAAATAAACATTTTTTCTATATACCGCTTCCTTTTTTTTTAATCAATCCACTAAATATGAAATTTCTTTTGAGACACCTTGTACATTAGTTTTTTTGCATCTTTGACAGTTTTTACATACATATTTAAGTGAATTTTAAACTATGCCTCCTAAACAAGACAGTAATAATAAAGTGAAGAAGAGAGTAAGAAAGACTATTACAATGGAGGTTAAATCTAAGATTTTAAAACTCAAAGATCGCGGTTGTTCGACTTCATCTATTGGACGAGATCTTAATTTATCACGCACGACGGTACAAACAATATTGAAGGATAAAGAAAAACTCTTAACAGCTCTACCTTCCGTCTCTTCAAACAGCACTATTATACGAAAAAGGAATGCTTTAATTTATAAAATGGAAAAACTCTTGTACACTTGGATTCAAGAGCAAACTCAGCGACGGGTTCCTCTAAGTTTGGCTATTATACAAAATAAGGCGCTGAGTATCATCAACACACTGAAAAATAAACGTGACGAGAATAATAGTGAAGAAACAAAATGTTTTTCTGCCAGTCGCGGATGGTTCATGCGCTTTAAAACGAGATATTCGTTACATAACATTCGAGCGCAAGGAGAAGCTGCTAGTGCCGATCATGTGGCTGCTCAGAGTTTTCCTGGAATATTAAAGGAAATTATCAAAAATGGACACTATTCGCCTAAACAAATTTTTAACGTGGACGAAACTGGTTTATTTAAAAAAAAATGCCTACTCGTACTTTTATATCACAGGAAGAAAAGTCTGTGCCTGGTTTTAAAGCGGCTAAAGATCGTTTGACGTTGTTATTGGGTTCGAATGTTGAAGGTGATCTTAAATTGAAACCCCTTTTGGTTTATAGGTCTGAAAATCCTCGAGCTCTTAAAAATTACGTCAAGAGTACTCTTCCAGTTATATGGAAGGCTAATCCAAAGGCATGGGTTACAGCAATACTTTTTGAAGAATGGTTTACTAAGCATTTTATACCTGAAGTGAAACAGTACTGTTTAAACAATAATTTGGCTTATAAAGCTTTACTTATTTTGGACAATGCTCCCGGCCGTCCTGTGCGTATTGCCGATATCGATCCTCAAATCAAAGTTTTGTTCCTGCCTCCAAAGACCACTTCATTGTTACAGCCGATGGATCAAGGAAAAGTTATAATATCTTGCAATGCGTAAAAAATATTGCTGCTTCATGGGATGAGGTGACACCCAACAATTTAAAAGGAGTTTGGAAAAAGTTATGCCCACTTTTTTTTAGCCATCTGAAAGTTCTTCATCTACAGATCAACCAAATATCGATGAGATCACAACTGACATTGGTCATTTGGCTAACTTTTTGCCTGACATTGCAGTTACTACTGATGATATTGATGATCTGTTACGCTCACATTCGCAAGAATTGACTGATGAAGATCCTATTGAATTGGAGGCACAAGTACAAAAGGAAGCAATCGAGTCACAAGAAATAGCTTCTTCTATTAGTAACTCTGAAAAAGAACTTACACTAAAAAAACTTAACGTAGCCTTTGCAAATTTGGAGAATGCCATGAAAATTTTTGAAGAAGAAATGATCCTAACTTTGAGAGAAGTTTTAACGTTAATAACAAAATTTGTGCAGCCTGTCAGTGCTACCAAGATCTGTATGATAGCAAGAAGAAAGAAGCAAAGCAATCTAGAATTGATAGTTTCTTTAAGCCAAAAGTTTAATTTAGTATTTCTCATTACATATTTTGATTAAGTACATATTAAAGTTTTATAATTGTTATTAAAATTAATAACACACAAATACCAAAAATAACTAGCAATTTCATAAGTGCATATATAATTATTTTAAGAACTAACTTTTGATAATAAACTTCTAAAGTTCCTTTGTTATAAATGCAATATTTTTTTAATTTCTAGTCCGTGTGGATCCTAACCCTTGAGTTTTACATGATATAGAGTGTGTGTACTTATGTACACGCGTTAGAAGTTATACTTCTTTGGCGTATGAAAAAAAAAAACTAAAATGCAGTAGTGATTAACGATAAATATTAAAATTAATCAAAAATATTTTATTTATATAAATAATATTTATTTACTCACACTGTTTAATTGTACTGTTACGAAACACGTGTTCTAAATATAACAATACTAGAATATACAACTTGAACATAGTTATCGATTTTCATGCCACCTAGAACTAACTTCACGATGTAGAATTCAGGTGTCGGTGTGCGCGCGCGTCGTAAAAATTCACTCTCATCATTTTTCTCCATCGCGCCAAAAGAAGTATAACTTCAAAAATATGTCTCGACTTACGTCGTTTCGATTTATGTCGCGTATTTTAAGAACCTAACATGCCGTAAGTACGAGGACTGCATGTATTCATATTGATATTCTAATGAATTGTGTTTTTTTGAAGGTGGTTTTTCTATGGGAGGTTCATTATCGATCCACACCGGATATAGATGGAACAGAAACTTAGCTGGAGTATTTGTATTCAGTTCATTTCTTAATGACAATTCCATTGTCTATCGAGATCTTGAAAAGGATGCTGGAGCTCGATGTAAGTGATTTTTCAATAATTGCCTAAATATTCATTGCGATTCATTGTAAATACCTAAAAATATATTTGATAAAAAACTTGACGATCTTATAGATATATGAATCAGTGTTGTACATTTAAATACTAACCTAACCCCCTTACATACAATAAATAGTGTTCAATCGCAGTATGCCAAGACCTAAATAACACAAAAAATATATACAAAACAGAATATTTATCTTTCTAGTACAATTATTGCATTTTTTTTTCTTTTATCATTTCTTTACCAGATCATAAATAAATAATAGTAACTATGTTTCTCTCAATTTTATTAATCTCCCAATAGCTGCAATTTTTATTCCTTTAAACCCATAGCCATCATATTATTTATTTATTTATTTAATACATCATGCACTTTAGGTGCATTGGCGGACTTAATGCCTAAGGCATTCTCTACCAGTCAACCATCATCATATTATGTCCTCCCACAAGTTCTGAAAACTTTAGATTATTATTTATTTCTCATTTACAGTACCGCCTCTACTTCAAATGCATGGGGACATCGATGATCTTGTACCTATAGAGTGGGGACAGACTACTTTTAAAGAATTAACAAATGTCGGTGTGCAAGGCGATTTTCATACTTTAAATCGACTGGGCCACTCAATTAACAAACAAGGAATGAGAATTATCAAAGAATGGATTGAAAAGCATTTACCAGAAATATGAGATGTAATTAAGGTATGTGTACCTACACACTACATACATAATAAACATATCCTATCTTACTAATACTATAAATGCAAAAGTTTGTAAAGATGTGTGTGTGTTTGTTACTCTTTCACGCTATAACTACTGAACGGATTTTCATGAAACTTTGCAGTAATGTAGCTTAGACATCGGAATAACATAATAAGTAAAATTTATAAAGATTTTTACCAACCGACATACACGCATGCGGAACTGCGGGCAAAAGCTAGTTATTACAAAAACTTCCGTGTGTCTGTTATTAACTGTGTTAATCTGTTAATCAATCTATTCGTATTTCTTCTATTTCTTTCTTTCGTATTTTGCCTCGGTGGCGCGAGTGGTAGCGTAAGCGACTGCTGTGCTTGAGGTCTCGGGTTCGATTCCCGGGTCGGTCCAAATGTTTGTATGATCTGCAAATATTTGTTTCGAAGTTTGGGTGTTTTCTATGTATAATATGTATGTATTTACAAAAAAAAATATATATGTATTTATATCAGTTGTCTAGTACCCATAACACAAGCTCTGCTTAGCTTGGGACTAGACGGCGTTGTGTGTTAAATTGTCCGAAATATTTATTATTATTTATTATTTATTTATTATTATTCTTAACACACACTAAATGAGCATACTATGCAGGACAATAGAACTGTAAGGAGAAGTTAAACAAAAAACAAACCCTGAACTACTCAGTCGTAAAGTAGGTGGAAACTAATATCCAGCATTGGAAGACTAAGGCTGTTGATGATGATTAAAACATACAGAATGGCTATTCACCACCTTTTCATTCAACTTGACCACTTTTAAGTTAAATCATAAAACATAAATTTTATATATAAGATGAACCTATTAGTCCAGTTGTTAGCAACCCTGACTCCTAAAGCGGGAGGTTTTGGTTTTTAACAAATCTTGGTGTGCAAGGCGATATTCATACTTTAAATCGACTGGGCCACTCAATTAACAAACAAGGAATGAGAATCATCCTAATTTTAGTCTATATATATTCTAGATTGCTTTGCTTCTTTCTTCTTGCTATCATACAGATCTTGGTAGCACTGACAGGCTGCACAAATTTTGTTATTAACGTTAAAACTTCTCTCAAAGTTAGGATCATTTCTTCTTCAAAAATTTTCATGGCATTCTCCAAATTTGCAAAGGCTACGTAAAGCTTTTTTAGTGTAAGTTCTTTTTCAGAGTTACTAATAGAAGAAGCTATTTCTTGTGACTCGATTGCTTCCTTTTGTACTTGTGCCTCCAATTCAATAAGATCTTCATCAGTCAATTCTTGCGCCTACCTTGTTTGCGTCTCTTATTGCCCGTAGTGTTATATTTTTCCCCGGTTTTTGCAACATTCTTCATTAGTGCTCCGCTCCTATTAGTCTTAGCGTGATGATATATAGCCTAGAGCCTTCCTCTATAAATGGACTATCCAAAACTGAAATATTTTTTTTTAAAATCGAACCAGCCGTTCCTGATATTAGCGTGTTCAAACAAACAAGCAAACTGTACAGCTTAATAATATTAGTATAGATTGTGTATTAGGGTACGATCATTAAATTGATCTGTGTATGTGTGTAACTTAACTAGAATATGTTCTACTACGTTCAGTACGTAGGTAAATATTTAACTATGTTTGTCAGTAGTCTCGTTACATTATGACAGGCTCTATACTTTGGGATCAGACGGCTGGTTGTTAAATATGATCTCAGGTAGTAATCTAATCCAAGGTAGTAGACGCATACTGATTTCAGCACGAACGGGTCGGCTCGATCGAGGCGAGGTACCCTCAGTAACTCTCATTACACTCAGTCCATTTATCGAGGAAGGCTATAGGCTATATATCTTCACGCTACTACTAATAGGAGCGGAGCATCAATGAAGAATGTTTCAAAAACGGGGGAAATTTTCACGCTTCGGGCAATATAAGACGCAAACGAGGTTGCGTGGGTCAACTAGTAATAAATAAGTCAATCAAGCAGAGTGGAGTCAGTTAAAAGGATCAAAATAAAAAAAAATCTTATTAATATATTTTATCTTTACAGGTGTCCAGTAAAAAAAAAAATGGCTATCGTCGGTAGTGAATGAATCTGGGTAAAATTCAATCAGTGTGGAATAAATGAAAAGGACACTTCATTACCAAAGTAGTTGTATTGCTCTGATAAGATCAATTGTGTAGTAAAAACAACAGTGTCTCATTCTTGTTATGTACTTACGTAATATTATTATGTAGTTATGCACTGTTTGTATGTAGTTTAGCTTGGGGATTAAATAAAGGCATTGTTGAACAAACTTGATGTAGTTTTAATACGTATTCGAGAAATAAAACGAGACCAAATTTTGCACATTCAGGCATGTTTATATACAGGGATGAATATGACAATACGACATTTATTTAAACACTAGCTGAACCCCGCGGTGTTACTCGCGGTTATTGTCGTATCGTGGGTAACGCCGCGGGGCGAAACTAGTCTAAAAAATGTAAGCCTAAGTTACTCCTTGTACCATCAGCTACCTACCAGTGAAAGTCCCGTCCAAATCGAAAAAACCAACTCGGTCCAGCCGTTCCAGAGATTAGCCGGAACAAACAGACAGACAGACAAAAATTTTAAAAATATATATTTTGGTATGTGTACCGTATATACATTCATATTCATGTAGTAGAAAGCGGTTATTTTAATATTACAAACAGACACTCCAATTTTTTTTATTTCAACAAAATTTCAATAAAAATAGTTCAGTAGTTTAGCCATAGGACACTATTTTTTGTTTTAGAAATTTACTATAGTCGTTCCAATACTTTATTTAACTTTTGACAGATCACGCACATAAAGTTTTGTAATAATTTTTGATACAATGTACTACAGATAATACTGTACTTTATGGGCGGGCTCCGCCTACTTAGGGATGTGTCATTCGTAATTAATGACCACAGACTATAAAAACGGTTTTGAAATAAATCGATTATAGATTATATTAATAAAACATACAATAAAATTATTGTGATTATATTTTATATCAAATCACGTAAAAAGCTTTATTATTTTGCATTAAAATGCCCTAAATGTCTCTGTTTCAATGCATAAATAATTTGCGTAATGAAAACAGTTCCATCGTACTCGTACCTAGTAATGGGATCGAATGTATTCGCCGCAAATTAATGAATCTAAAATAATTGTTTAGACTTACTATAGTTGGTTCAAATAAAAACTACCTGCGGTACCTACTTGTAATGAACAGGTACAAAATGTTGAAATTCGTAGTAATTTACGGATTAAAAATAAAACAACCAAAAGAGGTACTGTAATACTAATTTTAATTATAAAGAATCGTCTTCTTCGTATGACCAGGAATCATCATCACTTGAGTTCTCAGTAATATTGATTATCATTTCTTGGATAGATAAATTGTCGAATGCAACATCCCGATCCCAATCCGACATTATCACCTTCTTTGTTTTTTCTACAACATTCGCCCAGTTTTCTGGAGTTACTTTTTCACACGCATTTTTCAGTAAATTCAGCATTTTTCTTGCGGTGAAAGAAGGAGTTGTATTGTTCCTCGCAGCATATCCTTTAACTTGTGCCCAGATCATTTCAATTGCATTATATTGGCAGTGATATGGGGGAATTCTGAGGACGGTATGCCCATGCTCTGCTGCCATTTCATCTATGACGTATCGTTTTGGCAGCTTCTTTGTTTTTAATATCTTTACTAACTCTACTTTTAGTAGGGACTCATTCACCTCTTCGCCATTGTCACGGAGCCAGTTTATAATTTCATGTTTTTTGTTGGCCTGTGTTGGTATTTTATTAATTTGACGAGAGTGATAAGGTGCATTATCAATAAATATTATTGATGGCTCTTCGAGTGATGTAAGCATTTCTCTGAACCACTTTTCATACACGTTCGAATTCATCTCCTCATGATAATCTCCTGTTTTCTGGGATTTAAAAGCTAATAGAGCGCCTGGCACAAATCCTTTTACTGTTCCTGCATGACAAATAATCAGTCGTTCGCCTTTTCCCATTGGTACTGTAGAAGTGGAGCCAACGGTGTTGTCAGTCCAAGTTTTTGACAGCGTATGATTCGCATTGAGCCAAGTTTCATCTGTGAAAACAACATTCGACCAATCTTCTATTTTTTTTGCTTGTCTTAAAAAATCGCATCTATACAAAGCAATATCATTGCGTTCCATTAAAATTTTTCGTTTGTCACATTTTTGGAATAACATTCCAATGTCTTTCAATACCTTTGTCAGAGAAGATTTTTGACCACGGAACAAACCACTATTTCGAAGAGATTGTGTTAGTTTTTTTAATGTTGGAATCTCTTTTCTTTGGTAATAGTCGTATATATGACGACGAATAGCATCAGCGTCAAAATTGTCAACGGCTGTAACTTTACTAGGCGGACGTTTTTTCTTAGGTCTAGATAGCTTATTCTGTTCCATGCCACTGCTGCCGTAGCCTTCTTTTGTTATTTTTGCCACTGTTGGAGCACTAATACCTAATGCTGCTGCAACACGGTCTCTAACTTGAGTCACTGGTATAAGAGGCCCACCATTACGGCTTTCCTTTTCAAAGTATTCACGAAGTCGCAAGACAAACTCTCTTGTTTGTCCTTTGAGTACTTTCTTTTTTGGCATTTTGACAGTAACGAAGGCAGGAACGATACGCTCAACTCAACCAAACGTGAGAATTCACAAATAAATCAATACGGAGGAATATAAATACTCAACTATATTGAAGGTTACTCATTGAAATACTGTAGATTATTTTAAAATAGACATAGAGAGATTTAATAAAGATCATCAATAGTTTAACAAATACAATATTAACCACTGAATTACAACACAATACAATAATACATTTTGAAAATTCGTTTCCTTTTATATATTTTTTCATGACATAGAACCGTCATATTTGAACAACATTCTTTTAATCCATTTCTTCTTTATTTTAACAAAGGAGGTCGCACATTGAAACACATAGAAATATGAAGTACGAAATTATCTATAAAATAATGAGTTTGTTAAATCGATTAAAACTTCTTAATGCATAAAATCGATCGATGAAAGAAATCGAACAGGTAACGGGTCAGGGTATCACTATTTGATTAAGTATTAGAGCTGTCAAAAGTTAAATAAACTATTGGAACGACTATACATGATGTATCTAATAAAACACTATCATCAACGGGTTCCTACTCTAATAATTACCACTCTAAAATATGTCTTATGTCTGAGCAATAAGACTCATACATGTAATCACACAATAGCTAGTAATGCTGGAACGAATCACGCGTAAGAATATAAGGGATAACCGTAGAATTTTTTTGTAAGGTAAATACTGGCTTAAGGATCACACCAACTTGACGATAAATCATCAATGTGAACACGTTATCGTACCTGATGATAGGAGGAGAACCATTCCAGAGTTTCTGAGGAGATCATAAGATAGAGAAGGATAGCCAATAAGATGCCATGGCAGACGGTATTAATGGCATTGGAGAAGTCAATTAAATCCAGTACTATGACTTTGGTGACTTCCATACCCTACCGAATGTCAACTTTGAGAAGGGCGATGGTTGTACTGTGACCAGGTCTGAACCCGAATTGTAAGGAACTGAGAATGTTCCTTCCAAAGGTTGAAGCATAACCCAAGCTTCGGTCGAATGAAAAGCTTTTTCATAGTCATAAAAGTCAAACGTAGTAAAACTTATATTCTTCGGACTACTGTATAACCTGCCGCACCATATGTATGTGGTATATAGTACTAAAGCCCTTTCAGAAATCAACTGTACACTACCTAACTATAAAAAGGGATTTGAAACTAATTTGTAGTTGATACACTTACCATGACCTATGTCGATGTATGGGAACAACAGCTTTCTAATGGCAATGTTAAGTTTGTCCCTACTAAATTAAAAGTTTAAACCTGTTCTTACTTAGCTACACTCTCACTGGGTCGGATTTTATTATCTAAAATTCACTCTTATATTTAAGACTAACTATTTGACTGCCTCGGTGGTCCAGTAGTAACGTATGCAATTACTGTGCTGTTCTGGTCTCGGATTTGATTCCTGCAAATATTTGTTTCGGAGTTTGGGTTTTTTCTATTTATAATATGTATCTATGTATTTAAAAAGTATTTATATCAGATGTTTAGTACTCCTAGTACAAGCTCTGCTTAGTTTGATACTAGGTGGCCTTGTGTAGCAGGTGACGAATTAACCCAACAACGTCACACGAGCCATTATTACAATAATGCACTTGCACACCTCATTTATTAAAATCGGCTCAGTAGTTTAGGCGTTCCAGTGGAACATACACAGACCTTTAAAAAATAAGGCCCTTCATTATGGCTTAGCCGCTTTTTCTTCAATATCTTTAATACATACAATGGCATACCTGTTACAATTTTGTTATATGCATTTAAAGAAATAGAGACCTTGAATATTATCGGCTACTAGCCGATTATCTTTTAAATTCAAAGTACGTAAGCACTTTAGGGACCTGCTGACGGAGGCATCAGAATAACACTTAAAAGTGTCTATTATATATGTAATATATATATTATATATATATTTACTTTTATTTATTTTTTATATTTATATTGTATATGTATAAATTATATTCAATGTATGTATATCTAGCACCTATTTATCTGTACGAATCATTGTATTTCATAAAATAATTTTATTTAGTCTCTCGTGTCGTATAAACACACACCTGCCACAAATAACTTCGCAACACCCAAAGGTTTGTCTGGAAGAAAATGCCTGTGGCATTAAGTCCGCCTTGTGCAACATGTTTGCAGGAAGTTTTAATAAATAAATAAATAAATTATCGTTTCGTTCCACACAAACTCGTTTCTTTCGACCTTTTTTGTCTTAAAAGTGTACGTTTTTCTCTATGGTGGTTGTTATCAGCCGTTCGGTGACATACGATACTATTGACGAGTTAAAATAGCGTTTTAATAAAAACACACAAGAAATGGCTCCCAAAAAGGCTCCCGCCGTGCCTGATGATAATGAATGGCGAACCATTATTGAAGAAGCGCCTTTAGATGAAGTAGATTGGTCTGTCAAAGTTATACTCTTTGAAGCAGCAGGCTCAGATCAAGATAGAATTTATTTGACTAAATTTGAGACATTTGCAGCCGAAGAAAAAAGATTTGTCGTAAAGAATATTTGTAAGACAGAAACGGTTTTCATGATAAATCAATTAGGAACTGAGAAAAAAGTAAAAGATGATAACCTCCGCGTGTTTGAAGAAGGTAATTCCTACCTTAAAGAGAAAAAAGATATACCGGCAGATGTAATGGCATTAATAATCAAACATCTTATCTTGAAGCTGAAAGATGAATATCTTTTTATAAAACGGCAGAGATTGGAAGTTAAAGAAGGTATGCAAAAAGAATCCGCTACCATGATTAACAAAGCTGAGGTGAAAGGGACAGTCAGTGCTTTTCTTAGCGCTGCTGCTGCATCGGAGCCACCTCCTACGCCTGCACCTAAAGGCGCTCCTGTCCCGAGTGAAGTGCCTGCACTAACAGAAGGTAAAAAATATAACACTTTGCTCAGAGAAAGAGGAGAGGAGTGGAGGGATAAAGTTTATGTGGATGACTATCCTGTAGATGGGCCAAATCTTTATATAGCAATAACTGGGTTTTTAGAACCCTACCTGCCGGCATGTCTTGTAAAGATAGGAATACCGTTGACAGCTGTAGTGCAAATTCGAATCGATCCTATTTCAAATGTAGTACCGTCAGGTTTATCTAGACCTACTAAACGGGGTCAAAGTCAAACAGAGTTATTAGCATTACAAGCATTACAGTTTTGGGAATTATTACAATTACTGCGAATTCAAGAAGAGTCAGCTAATGACTTTAAAAACACAGCGTTCATTGTATTTTATCCTCCCTACTGGCAAACTGATGAATTATCTGGTGAATCTGATAAAATTTACGATGAATTATGTTACCTTATGTATGATATACAAGATTTATCTAGGCAACATATTCATTATTTAGAAAATATGGATATAATAAATATCCCCGAATATGAAAATAAAAATACTTATGAACGGTACTATCATGAACTAATTGACGAGATGCCGTTGGAGTCTGTAACTATATATTCAATTTTGGATAGTATACTTGCAACAGCTTGCATTGATTTTAACGATGGTAGTGGAAGTAGTAGGTCATCATTGTCAACGGCTGTAACATTGAATAGTCCAGATAATCAAGGTCGAGCAGAAAATCTTGTAAAAAAAGTTTTTAGTGCATTGTGTAAAACAGAAGCAAATAAAAAACATTACCGCTTAACATACGGTGAAGAATATGAGAATCATAAAGATCCTATAGTCATAAACTATGGAGATTATGCGAAGTATAAAACGTTTCACTTAGGGAATCTTAACTTAGATAAAATTGTATACACCTCTCTTCTCGGAATGCCAATCCACAACTTATGGCTAAGACAAGATCGTCCATCAGAAGAAGAAGAAGCTAAAGTAAATTTTCATGTAAATGTTTTATTATCATGTTTTGAGAGAGAAGATATTGAGACATCAGAATTAAATAGACTGCTTCATATCCTTGCCTGTCGTAAATTATACAACAATAGAAGTTCTATAACAAAACATCACCTCCCACCCACATCTGTGTCGGATTTTAAGACACGTTATTTGAAACGTAGTGTCCTAGCCAAACCACTTCAGATTTGTGCTTCTTTAACACTAACCGAAGGCATGTCTCTACCTCGTGTCGCAATGACTCAGAGTAGAGAAGAGTCCAAAACTTCATATATCAGTGATGATTCAGAAGTTCAAAGAATAAAGCTCCTTTTTGATTGTCCTGATATAAGCGAGTTAGTGTCAGCTGCAGAAATAGCTGCTAATCAACCTTTTAAACATATAATTGACGATTACGAGTATTTTGAAGATTTCACTGGTATAAGCGCGTTTCAAATAATGAGCGAGGCATTCAGTAAATTTAATTGTGTGGATTATAAATATTGTGAGGTGACTGATTGTTTTATATTTATGTTCTTTAACAGTCACAACAAAGATGGCATAGCCCGTGACGAATGGCGTTGTCATTTGTCTACCCCTATTTGCCTTCAAGATTTTTTTGACTATGTTCTAGAAGAAGACTATGATTGGATACAAGATGAAGAGAAACTATATGATAAAAATGTACTTATGAAAGAATTATCGGAGAGTAAACATTATATTGACCCAGAGGCGTTAAAATCTTGTGTCCAATATCAAGATGTTAGTAGGGATATGCTCTTAGAAGGATCTCTTAAATTTAATGAATTAGTTGAAGCTGAGGAATCGAGTCATGATTCAGCTGAAGCTGTAGAGCCACTAACCACAAGTAAAAAAAGTACTACACCAGGTAGTACCACAGATGACCGAAGTAGTAGAAAGAACAAATCTCCAAATTACTCTCCAAAAACGGTCAAGCACTCTTCAGAATTTCCTGATACGGAATCCTCAACATGTATAGAAATACCCAAAAAGCCTTTCTTAGGTTATGATTTAGGAGACAGAAGAGTCGAAGTTTTCGGGAAAGACTCAATATACTTTTCACGGGATGGTACTAAAATTTCAAGTTTCTATAGTTTAATTATACCTATGAATCTAGAGTATATAATTTTAAATATAACACCAGGCAATAGTTATAACGAATTTTGGATTCACAAAGCGTTAGGTGAATTTGTTAAACCAGAAATTATCGAAACATGCGAGTCATTTAGAATATCTACGAAAAATCAAGTTTTAATTAACCTAAAAAAACAGACATATAAGGTACCACTGAGACATTCTCTAGTCACAGGTAGTATGGAAAAAGTTATGAAAACTTCTAAAAGTAGTGTAAATGAAGAATTTGAAGATATACATTTTATTCCGTTTTCCTTACCTGGCCAAACGGCATTATCACAGAAACCGTATACGAGGAGAATTCACCTGTTATATCGCATATTAAACAATATCATGTATGTAGCATACCTGAACTTGCTGAAGATATGCGTTGCATTAGTTTAAATGGTGAAGTTATGATTTTTAAACGTTCCGGTGAAATTGAAGTGTTGAAGCCTGATGGGACTTACATAAAGATCCAAAATTGTTACAAAAAACCTATTGTGAAAGAGCACAGCAATCATTCAGATGTTGCAATAGAGAAAGGCAAGAGAAGTAAAACTAAAATTAAGCCTAGCAAGGTATCCATGAAATCATTGAAACAGGTTATTTCTACAAACGAAAGTATTATTGATGGGAAAGTTGAATATGAAATGGTGATTGACGAATTCGAGATGATTGAAACTAATGGATTTAGGCAACATTTCATAAATGACACTTATTTGACTATAGAAAAATTGCTAATACGTACAGCAACCGATTATTGCCTAGGGGAAATATTTTCGAGGCGTATGGATGGTACAAGTATTTTACTTAATAAAGATGGCATTCTTCTTGTAACATTCCCTAACAAAACTAGAATAATTACACAATATATAGTGGATGATGAAGAAATTTATCCTGAATGGACAGATGAAGAAATAGAAATTTTTGATGTATTTGGGGCTATAATTGAAGATATTTCTCCTAAAGGTTCTGAGTTTTCACAAAGAAGCTATAACGAAAGTGATAGTATTTCATCAAAGAAGTTAGAAGAAGAAGAGGTTAAAGAAAAGAAAAGAACAGATGGCTATGTTTGTGTGCACGTAATATATACAATAGAGCATGCTAATTTTTGTACAGTTACAATAGACAAATTTAATGAAAATATATCTTTAGACTCTCCAAACGGGACAACAGTTATGATTGACAAAAGTAACCATTATAAAATTACTTTAGACCCTGTGACAACGGCATATTTTAACGGTGAAAATTTAGATATTTCTTACGAAGCGTGTCCTGAATGTAAATCTTTTACAACGTGTAATGTAAAAATAAAATGTACTGAAAACAATGATGGCGAATATTGGGTTACTGCAAACGATTCTTTTGGTAAACACGTGATCGTGAATGATGAGGGTAGTATTAATTTACTTGATGAATTATGTTCCTCGGAAAGAATTGACCCTGAGGAAAACTTGGTAGAGACAGATCTCGATCCAAATGCAACGGTTATAACTAAAGATAATTTAGATGAAAATGCTGATGATAAAACTATAGATGAAAAGTCTGAAACTTCTACAACATCTCACGGAAAATGTAGAGAGATGTATTTAGCTAAGACTTTGAAGTTTTTCATTCTGAAACGGTAAGTTCAGTTCGAAACAATTTACTTGTAAGCTGTAGAAGATGCTGATTGTCAGGTCAGCTCTTTCACAATTCTGATCAATGGAGCATTACAAATTATAATGAGAGTTTGGTATGCTTCCTTCTATGAATATTCATAAAAATAAACTTATGATTTGAACTTAACATACAAATGAAATTAGAGAGCGAATGTTTAGTAGTTCTATGTAGTAGTATTTCTATGCTGCTACTAGGTACCAAACTTGAACTTAAAGGTGACGTTCTACAAATTTAAGGCCTATCCGACAATAGAATCTGACCATAAGACTGTGCGAGGAACACACTTAGGTTTTCCACAGAGGGATAAAATCGATAACAGACTGTAAAGCAACAAGTCTCGTACGGTTAAAATAATTTCCTATTGAAGTGAAAACTTTTTAGCCGCGTTGAGTACTTTTTGGTAGGAGAAAATCTTATGAGTTTGCTTCACCGACATGCTAATGTGTGATGTTGATAATTTTAAATGAAACATTAGGTAATTTCTAATAATACACATTAATTTTACAAATAACATTCTGAGTTATAAGTTTTCACTTCTATTGGCAGTCCTTATGACTATTTTAATTTCAGTAAGTGTACTAAGAGTAGATAAAGTAATCTTACTAATTAGTGCACAATTCTTTAGGGAGCTGAATTGTTCTGAACTGATTCATCAGTCACTGGTCGAGCATTATAAGAAAGAGTGTCGGTGGCAACCATGGTGCTCTATCAATGAATACGATTCGTTCGGAGATAATAGGAGCATGGTTTCAATTCTCACACCTATCCATCTCACCGAAGCTGAGGTTAGTTATTTAATCATTTTAATTATATTTCAAAATCCTGAAATGACGGAATTAGATTAGGTACTGAGTGTCACTACGTCTATTCATCTCGTGGGTGTCGTAAGAACCGACTAAGGAAGCATACTAAACGCAACGACAGCACTACAAAGAGAAGACAAACTTGCAACAAAGCCATTATTTTTACGGTGTGCGACTCTGCGCCCGAGAAGGGAGGGATCCGGGAACTGCTGCAAACCCAATACCAACAGCATGGTATAGTAGGCTAGATTTTGATCCTATCAATGCTGCTAAAATTTCTAGACGCAGTTTTTATTTATTGAATTATTTCACTAGAATTTATTAAACTTTATTACCGAAAATTTATATAATATTTAATTAATATTTCTTTGTTCATTGCATCTTAGACCGCAGATTGACTGTTACGAGTTGTTTATGGCCCTTCCATACTACTCGCGAAGTTACTCGAGAAAGTTGACCGCAGTAGTAGTTTAGCCCTCGAAGTCTACAGCTTTTTTTTATGAAAGATGCGCCATCTATTTTATTTCCTACATAGTCCGTAAACTAATGTACTCGTAATAAACTAAACTATACTCTCGTCAAGAAGCGGTATGATTGCAACGTCCTTGTCTATGATAAAGTTGAAGCTTCGGATGCGACTTGATTCCAGTATGTGTCCTTTCATGATTTTATATTAAACTAGCTGAGCCGCGCGGTGCTACCCGCGGTATAACATCAACCGCACCGCATCAACCGTGCCTCTCCACACTATCGTATTCGCCTAACCTCGTTCAATATCGCGAGTAGTGTGGAGGGTACTTTATAATTCATATTATTTTACATTCCTCTCCAGAAATGGCTAATGGACTCAAAACTAGCTGACAAACCCAAGTATTTAACTTTTAAAGACTTGAAAAAGGACGAAGGCAAAGGTTTTTATCATTGGATGAGACCCTATGAAAGATTTGTAGCTAAACCAATGAAGCCTGAAAATGTGTTACCTCCAAGACTGCCGAGAGCATATATATTAAGGTTAGCAGAGTCTGGTATTCTTTATCGTTTTGTAGACGCGTTACAATCTGTTCGTTGGTAGGTTCGAGTGAATACTCTGGACGATTACGTTGGGTTTGTTATTGAACAAATTGATTGGGTGTATAATGACTGGCGTTAGAGACTGTGCTACCAATGTTAACCCTTATCTACAAACCCTAGTGTTAGTCAAAAGTCAGTAAGTAAATGTGTGTAGTTATAACAAATTGAATTGAAATAAATTGACAGCCCCGCTTATAGTTGACCCGACGACTAACAACTCTCATTCAAATTGACACCTCCGAAATTAATGAACTGTTGATTTTATGAAACTTATATACAATTTGCCTGATTGACGCAAAGACACAAAAAGATTGTAGAAAATACTTTTACTTCTAATGTGGTTTTGGCTTGAAACTTAACACAAGCCCTATATCTACCATGGTCTGCATAGTTTGGTATTGTAAAAATTGATTTCTAAGAAAAGGCCTTTCTCCAATAGTGGACTACTAAAAGCTGTTGATGTGTGAAGACGTGATTATTCTTTTAGAAACCAACCAATGTTTACAATATATTCTATTTTATCCCACTTTATCTAAATTCAATATTTAAAGCTAGCATCGGTTCATTACGGTGGTTAGTATAAAAACAATGCCGTAATAATCTCGCAAATGAAGCAATTATTGCGGCCCAAACTCAAAGCTCATCATGTTCGTCAGTTGCACCGTGTTGACCATCCTACGGCCTACCTCAGCAGTCAGAAGAAGCTCCAGTAACGCATCAGCGGCTTCTGGAGTCCCCCTTACCGTACCTCAGAACTGAGGTACATCCCGGGGTAACCAGAGTCATCCCCGGAGAACCGAGTAAGAGTCGGAACACCGACCCGCTTTAGACGACACGCCCCGGCCGCACCGGAGTATCAAGGGGCGCGGGTCGTTTGCAGCGGCCACATCTCCCCTAGATGTAGCCACAACGATCCTTAAGCAACGATTGGGGAGCTAGCGGCCTCTACCGCATCCCCTTCGTCGCCTCCTTCGAGCGGGATCGGCCCTCTCCCGATCCCGCACTGCGGACTCCTCCTGGAGCACAACGTCTTCATAGAAAGAAAACCGCGGCCTCCCATCCCTCATTACTCGCTAGCATTGCAGCAATCAATCCTGGTGGTGATGGTTTTATACGATCTGTCCCACCAGGACTCGACGTTCGGACTCCCACACAGGGCATCAGAGCCCCGGTCGGACACGCTGTGGTGGCATTGTGCCGTAGCCTCACGTCCGATTTTGTTCAGATACTCACCGTGCACGGTTGCTTCGGTGAGTATCTGAGTGAATCGGTAGAGCTTATACCTATTTAAAAAGGTAAAAGTACATTCATCAGAAGTCTACTTACATTCTTAGCCTATTAGTTGGCCGTATGCAAGATGTATGAGGTTAGTATTATTACCTATAATGTTAATACAACAGGGCATTGGAGAAGCAGTGGAACGAATCAAAAAGGGAAGAATTAAAAGGTGCCAGAGAACTTTTAGAGGCGATATTACGATATCGAGTGAGAATGGAGGCGGACAGTGACTCTTTGTTAAACGTACCTATCATAGACATGAGGACTGATGACGAACAACGTATAGATGAAATGGTCCAGAACTTGGCACATCAGTATGTTTACTACGGTTGTAGAATTAAGTCTTCTGTTACGTAGAGTACGCTAGGCTATCAATGCCTGTTGCCATATGAAGATCTGTGGCAATCGTTACGGTATTCGTTCTTTACGGTTAGGAAGTCAAAATAATCAATACTACAATAATAGGTATTCACTTGTTTTAGCGATATATTTTTATACAAGAAAAATATTCATTAGATCCTTAAGTTGAAGTAAATAATAGATCCAATGAGAATATGTTTTCTCATTGGAACCATCATGGATCTGGCCTACCAAATATCTAAGAATGACCCAACCTAGTTGGTTAAAAGGCTTGATGAATGATGATGATGATGATGACGATCTACTTCTACACTCCTGACACTGCCACGTAGTATTAGTTGATTTCGCTTATACGCGATATTTGCTTTATTCATGTACTAGCTCCGCCTGCGTATGTCCGTTATCGCAGTAAAAAGTAGCCTATGTCCTACCTCACTTCCTGTAGAATCTCCATCTCAAATTTTATTGAAATCCGAGCTGCGGTTTAGGCGTGAAAGTGCAACTTTTAAATTTATTAGATATATTAGTAGCTATACTGTATAAGTACTGAAGTTTGAATTATATAATTGCTTTAGGTAATTTGGTTAAAAGTTTAGGTACACTGATCTGGTACTTAATATTTATCAACCTCACTGCGCTTACCTACAAATTGTATGAAATATTTTTAGAACATAAAAAAACTACTCCTCCATAATGTTACCTACCTTTCATCTTTGATAGAATTTACGAAAATCTTAAGACGAGGCTGAACGAAGATGTGCAAACACGTGCAACTCCCACTATTACAACGAAACCAATACCTTCTGCGCCCGAGGAGGCTAGCGCAGAGGATGAGTTTGACGGAGAAGGTAGTGTTATAAATGATTAAAATTATCTGCAGCCGACGTTTTTTGGTGCTATTGGCCCTAACCCTTTACCCTAAAAAGACGGTTTTGGCCTACTTTACCAATAGGATAGACGGGTTGTACCAATCTTACCTCTGCTTCACCTTCGGGTCACAGGGTATTAAGTCCGTCTGTGCAACAATTAGGCATGAAGACTTAAATAAATAAATAAAAATAGACGGGTTATTTCAAGTTTGCAGTGCTGTCAACTTGCGCAATTTGTTCCCTTCATGCACCCAGAACGATGACAGAGGCATATTCTTAATCGGCCATACCTTTATTAAATTATTCATAAATTAGTAGTGTATTTTCAGCTTATGTGGGAATGGACACTATAGTGTTGTTACGACGAGTAACAAAAACTGTAGGAAAAGTATAGTAGCAGTTCAAGTTATAATGGCCAAAAAACGACATTTAAAACGGTAGAGAGTTTGAAACTCAATCACCATACCACCTCTAGCACTAAGCACTACTAATATATACGTACTAAGCACGACTGCACGGTTGGCCGAGTGGTGTCAGCGGTCGCCATGCCACTTGCTACTGCGCCAAGTGTCGTGGGTTCAAATCCCACGCGGTACCTACAACACTTTGTGACTTTGTGTGATCCACGAATTGTTGTCCCGAGTCTGGATGTTCTTTGTGTCCGTTTCATGTATGTTTGTAAAGTCCCCCACGACACAGGATGTTTATTCCTAATGTGGGAGTTGCCTTTAAAAAAAAAAAAAAATAATAATCCTCATGTATTTTAAAACCTTAAATTTTCTACAGAACTGTTGAAAACTGAAGATGAATCAAATTTGTTGTCCGATCACTCGGAATTAGTGAGCCAAGTAGAACAGGCCGAGCCAATGAGTCCGAACTTGCAAAAATATTGGAAAAGGCGTGCTGAGGAGCGTAAGGAGGAAGAGTTTTTCAAGTAAGATTTAGTTATTGGCTAAAGCAGCGAACGTGTCAATTTTAGTTTAGTCGTGACGCTCTTCAGAAAAGTTGGGAAACGTCTAGATAGTCTTGCACACCTAGGTATTCTAATCAAACGTCGAATAAAACAATAAAATAAAACGTAAAATAATGATTATTTACTGCAGATTTTGTTTGTCCATCTGATACGAGTAGCAATGACTCGATGATGATGTCTTGATTATGCATAGATAAATTCCTCCTGAAATTAGGCAACGGAATTCTAATCCCATTAAAACAGTTCACTAACACATACGAAGCTATGCAGAGCTTTTACGGTAAAGAACACTTTGTTATATTTATAACTACGACATTGTTTCAGATACCTTCTCCGCGAAGGTGTCGTACCTCCTTACTTCCGCAACGTTCTGGGTGGAGCAATATGGTGGGAGATGAATAACATGACTGATGAGGCAGTGACAAAGGCCGAGCGTCGCAAAATGACGTGCGCTTGTGCTGAGGATAACAAGGTTGTAAACCCTGAAATGGGACCAACAGGCTATGTTCTTCAGCTACCGTTTCCATAGCCTAAATTTGTTGTAGTTTTTCTTATTTTGATAGCGTTTTATACTAGCGTTACGTGCTTTTATACTAAAGATAACATAACAAGAATGTGAACCTGACGTGATACCGACAGGTTCTTTTTTTTTTAAATATGTATGAGGCAAACGAGCAGACGTATCGCCTGATGGTAAGCGATTACCGCCGCCCATGGACACCCGCAACACAAGAGGCGTTACAAGTTATTTGCCGGCCTTTTAGGAAAGAGTACGCTCTGGTCTACGTTAACCGTTTCCATAGCTAAAATCTATTAAAGAAAGTTCAACTTATTTTGGTAGAGTGTGGAATGTTATACTTTTTAATGTTATAACACTTCCTGTTTTAATATTAGCAAAGGCATATGTAAATTGAAGATCACTGTTGCGGTCCGACATTTTTATCTGAAGAAGTTATGCAAAGGTCTTATTGGATTTCAATGAATTTAAATTTATAAAGCGTGGAATATATATATATATTTTAAACGTATTGTCTATTTATTTTACCCTTTATGGGGTATCGCTCGGTAACATGATAGCGGCCATGTTGCGGACCGAGAGCGCGTGGAACTCTGCCGTCTCTTTCAGCGAGCAAGTTAAGATGGCGGAGCGGGACCGGGAGAGGTTTAGAACTCTCCCTGTCCGCCAGGCCCGGGAACGGGCCAGGTACCAAAGATGACTCGTGGAGATCGAAAAACGTCCTACTTATGTACGACATAAGTAGGACGTTTTTCGACGACATTATGTACTCTTGCAAGCCTGAGGTGGAGGTGGTCTGCTAGGGTGACAGGTGAGGCCACCAGTCACCCTAGCGTAAGCCGGCCAGGTTGGCGGCATGAGCTCTTTAAAGTGCTCGCGCCCTTTTATAGAATTTTATAGAATAGGAATATTAGGGCTCCTACACATGAGGGGGCCACCTATAAACAATCGGTGGCCCGAGGTACGTCGGGGTTCCAGCGATTTCCTTCCGAGGGTGCACACCTCGTTCCCCGGCTTCTAGTACCCGAGACGTTGTGCGGTTTTCAGTCGGTTCGAGTCCGACATAACCACAATATCAGCATAAAAAAAGGCTTTGAGTACTTAAGTATCTTCTTAGTAAATACAAAAGGATTTACATGCAATTACGTGGGCATGCATTACGTCATCGCTGCCTTGGGTTCTTTAAGGATTGCTTCATATCGTCAGGTAAAGTATCTATAGCTGTCCACACCTACTCCACCTCCTCTTACTCCTAAAATAAAATGCAAAGTTCTAAGGTTTATTCGTCTGTTGAATTTTACAAAATTTATTCAAAGAAATGTACCTATATAAATTATACTAAGTGACCCTCGCAACTTCATTAAGGTCTCTTTTCAATCTAGCTTGGCTCCTATGTTTGAGTTCGGTTCCTGCTGACCTGGCAAACTTTGTATTGCAATGAAAATTAAAAAAAAATAGGTGGGTCACCCTTACCATACCTATAGGGGTATGAAAAATGAGTGTTGGCTGATTCTCAAAACTAACCAATATCCACACAAAATTTAATAAAAATCAGTTCAGCCGTTTCGGAGGAGTCTAGTAACAAACATCACGACGCGAGAATTTTATATATTAGAATATCTTTCTACTTGTTGGAATACCGCTCATGTGCTGTAGGTATGTAAATTACAAAACTCTTTAGCCGGGATCATCTGGCAGGGCCATCAGATGTCTGCAATCTAGGAAAACGTCTGAAAGGGATTGAATATGTATTTGTATGCAAACGAAGCCACAAGCAGAAGCAGGTAGGTAAGTGATAAAAATCGTAAGTAGTTACCTACCTACCGTAACAAGAGTCAGTCGCGTCCGTGAATACGAGAACATTAGTCGTTTGTCATTATATTCTCGTACTAAGGAATATGATACCAAGTGATAATGTGTATGAAACGTGTTGGCAGTGAAACATTATCTAATACGAAGGTTAGTCTGAAGTAGGTTCCAAAGAGTAAGCAAGCCTTTCCGATGTCAGGGTGTGCGATTCTACAATTAAATTCCAAGCAAATATCAAAAATTTATAGGCATGTTACAGTTTTCGATTATTTAGATGACAAATTTACTTGGGATTGATTAGGCTCACTCCAGTTTTTACCTACGTATTTTATGTAAAAGTAATAGATATTTTAATATTTATTTTATATAATTGTATGTTGTTTTTCAATTTGTTTATACGAACTGATTTTTTTTTGTGAATGTAAGTGTGAGTATAGTCTAGGCTTGTCATATAAGTTCATATTTAGTATCTTTCTGGTGGTTTTGAGTGTTTGCCCGGCCTACCCAAATGTCCTGCTAGCGGTAGTGTCGCGCTTCGGGTCGTTAATCTTGTCTTATACCTACCGGTTAGGTAACACGATGGCTGTTGCTCGTATGCCGTCTGTGTGGACAGGCCGACTCAATACTATGGTCCTTTCTTCAACACACACTTCTGTGGCTTGTTTCGACATTTCTTTCCAGAATGACTCTTAGGAAATGTCGGCCTCTTATAGCTGTTAAGTCCGACGTGTAAAAATTTATTTACTTACAAAATAAATATCATTTATCATAGGAACCTAATTAAGACGATAGCTATGAATTTTAAATAGCTCATAGTATGATCTTCCTACTACTTAGACTTGTAGTCGCCCAGTGGTCGAAATTCGACCGCAATTCATTTCATTACTATCTTTTAGATTTCTTACTATGCCAAATTTAAAACTGTTCCGTTCGCAAAATTTTCGTCTACACAGTCTATATAATATTCTATTAATATATGATTGTGTAGGCTCTAAATTTTAGCACCAAACATTACAGACACCCGAATTAAACAAAAAATTTGGCTACCTCAGAACTTTGGAACCGATTTTGGTGATTATTTTTTATTTGAACGCTGGTGCTTCCCGTGTGGTCCCATTTCAATTCAGTCCAGTTCCCAAAGTCGGTTTTGTTTTTGTTAAAACTTTAAAAAGTCTGTACATATTCATGCCATAGGTTAAACAGAACTCCATATTTTGATTTGATCTGTGTCCAGACTTATGGAAAAACCCATTTATGTAGCCACAGATTATAAAGTTGTTAGGCCGGTAAGGTCATTGCGACTACTAGCTTACAAGCAATAACTCTATGAATAAGTATTTATCCAAGTAACACCGTAACACAAACTGCTTATTGCTATACCTTTTGCTGTTGTATTTCCTATCTGTTATGATGTGGATAAATATATGATTCTTATATATAACACATATGATTCTTTTAGTAGGTAAATGCAAAGAAGTGTTAAGTAAAGGATGTCACTATTCGTAATCTCTACCAAAAACTGTAACAATTTACAGATAAAAATCCGATAAAGATATTAGGATAAACCTATTAATGATATTAGTACACCTTTTGTACCAGAATCATTTTAATTTGGTACTGAGTATTTATTTATTAATGTTTAAAACACTAGCTTCGTCTCACGGCTGCACCTGCGTGTATGTCGGGTAGGTATCACGTCAAAAAGTAGCCTTTGTCCTATCCCAATGTCCAATTTATCTTCGTTTCGTTTTATCGACGAAAGCATAAAAGACAAATAGACACAGAGTTACTTTCGAATTTACCTACTTACACTTACTTGACTTCGCATGGGTGGATTTCAGATGCACCCACAGACGACACGACACGTACCTACCTACTTAGGTAATTGAATAAGGATTAATGCTGTGCTGTATTGCTTAAAATCGCTTCGTAAATAAGCCAGTATTTCGCATAAAAAGTAAGGAACAAAAATGGTTGTTGCGGTTTATCGCTAAGACATACACATATGCATATATACATATACCATCGCGTAGTTTTTTGCAGACCTTTTGAAGGTGTTCAATAGTGTAGTACATTATTTTGATCTATCTCGTAGGTTTCAGCCAGTGTTTGCAATTGCGCATTTTTTTTTATATACGGCATCACTCTCGGTTTGTAGGGCGTGTGTGGGACTCTCAGAGAACCCGTCTACCCACCAAACAACATTAAAAGCTACGGCAGCCTACCAAATTTACCTCATTAGAGTTTTAATTATTAATGAAAATATTCCAATTACAATCAAACGTCGTAAGTTAATTGTACTTTCATGTAGATAGGTACTTTGTAGGTACAAATAGTAGAATTTGATTAGGTATGAGATAATAGAACCATATTAATTTTAATGTCATTAGTGCTTGTATGTTTACTTACATCAATATGGAATGTACAAATAGGTATTTATCTAAGTAGACACAGGCTCAAGTAGAAGTCTTGGCGTGGTGTGTTATTATAAATAAACAAAACAATATAATTGTTATGAAAGTTTTAATATCAATAGGTACCTAACTACCTACTCTCCCACTTAATATTGATAAGGGTACGATCCAAATAACGATTTCCAAAATCCACCCAAAAGTAGGTACCCAGACTTACAACAAATACTTATACCTACTTAGATATATTAGGAATACATATAAGTATTTGTTGTAAGTATTTGTTAACTAGTGCCTAATTAACGTACTTACAGTAGTACCTACCTAAGATCCCTAACTATCGGTAATATATATAATAATAATATATATATATATATATATATATATATATATATATCTATTTACTAGCTGACCCGACAAACGTTGCTTTGCCATAAAAAAGAATATATATATAACAATATGTACCAAATAATATAACCTTATTTGTCTAACCGATATAGACGTTATAACTCAGGCAGGTAGGTACTAGGTAGATATGTTTTTCTTTTATCATTTAACAATATGCCTATATCGATGTGGCTAAGTGGATTGTGCACACATTCACACCGCGCTTAATAGGCACGCGACGATTGAGACACTCGAGAACAAACTGAATTCAACACAGTCAAGTAAGTACGTCCAGTCGTTATTATACATATTAGTAATTTGTTGAGTGATTCGATACGGTCTAGCCGTGCAAGAATAAGAATGCCGATTGGTATCATCAATAAGCTTAATAGCTACTAATATAGCTAATAATAGCCTTCATAAGAGGATTATTTTAGGCTTGGTGTATCATGCGACATCGTGGAGGAAAATTTAATGAGACCGCTAAGGACTAGTGAGTGGTAATCGGACACAGCCCATTGGTGTGCCAGCATAGAGCGGTGTGGCCTTAAGCGTAATGCCAATTTGTGTAAAACGAATGGCAGAAGAAAAGTTGCGTTTGCAGACGATTTCACCAGTTGTTTTCCCCACCGCTTTTTCCGCTGTGACGAAGGCAGCCAGTGGCGGAGAAGCCCGCCGCGCGTTGCCATTGGCTAGCGGCGCAGCCAATGTGCGCGGCCTCCACATCGCGGCCCTAGCCTCGAAAGGGACTGTAGCGACACCCGGACGCTCCGGACAGTCCGTTCCGGGCCCTTGCGAATGATTGTGTCCGTTGACACATTTGCATGTGACGTGTTGTTTATCAACATAATTATGTGTTAATATTTTCCTTGCTAGTGCCGTTTTCCGGAGGACGAGGACGTGTAAACACGTAAACCAAAGAGTTTTCACGTGAGTCTTTTATTAAGTTACTAATTTAATTCTGGTTTCAGCCGTGTGATAAGAGATGGCGTTACATGTCGCGATAAACGACCATGTCATTGAACTAGAATGAATGTATAGGTGCGTGTATTGTATGACAACGTTTAGATATCAAATGCGTATTGCGTGCCGTGTTGTTTATTAGTGTTGTGAGGTGACATAATACATGTCCGATTACGAGTGTGGCTTGGGTAGAGCGGTGGCGTTATGGAAACACTTTAATGCAATGATGTCTACTGGTGTTAAATCTAACTACTTAATACAAAAGGATCAACTTATTGTTATAGCTTCAAATACGACATAAAAATGCAGATAGACCTCTTAAAAATATAATTTAGAATTAATTTTAAAATTAAGCCATCTTAAATGAAATGTAGGAAGTATAAATATGTTATCAAACTTTTGTATAATTAATTGCAGACTTACATTATTCCGAGCTTACCTACCTATAGGTAGGTACATTAAGTTAACATAAGTTATGCGTAGGAACAAATTAGGTGAAAAATTAAAATCTAAAACATCCCTATTAAAATTCTAATAAGATTACGGCGTAAGCTGAAGAGTTTATTTGTTTGAACGCGCTAATCTCAGGAACCGCTTATCTGATTTGAAATCGATTTCGATTTGATCTTTCAGTGTTGGATAGTCCATTAATCAAGGAAGGTTATATATCATCACGCTAATACTAATAGGAGCGGAGCACCAATGAAGAATGTTTCAAAAACGGGGGAAAATTTTCACGCTACGGGCAATAGAAGACGCAAACGAGGTTGCGTGGGTCAGTTTAATTATAAAGCAAATATCAAACAATTTGATAATAATTAAAGACACAAAATTGTCCTTATTATGTTCGTTTATTAGATACAATTGTTATTCTTCACTATGCAACTTTTAGGGGATTAGCATATTGTTGGAATGATATAAAAATGTAATTAAGCTTATTAAATACATTTTTATATTATTTCATGCCTAACAACACTCACTGTTTAGAGGTAGTATCTTAGAGTAACTGTATCGAATATGATACTTACTTCTTTATTTATTTATTTAAGCTTCCTACAATTACATTGCGTGAGGCGGACTTAATGCCATAGGCATTATCTTCCAGTCAACCTTTGGGTGGTGCAGAGCTGTGTGTAGCAGGTGTATTATAGGAAGCAAGTGAGATTTATACGTAAAGGTACTATTACGCAACATAAACATCATAAATACAATGATTAGAGATATAAATATATATATATATATATATATATATATATATATATACACATACATATACATACACACATACATACATGAGATATGGATACTTACTATGTCTTTTACCTACCTATACCTATTGAGAAGGTACCTCAATGTGAGATTGAATCTTATAAGAATCAATAGATTGTAGATATCAGTCTAGTTATCTACATTTAAATAAGATTTACTATAATTATTGTTATTGCTTTGACACATGGATATGTACAGGGTCGATCATAGAAGGGTAGATAAGCAGGGACTCACATAAAAACTTAACACCTAAGCAATTCTTATAGGTTTTGGTTTTTGGTAAGAGAACTGAGAGTGCACCTGTATTTGCACATACCAGAGCACTGTAACATCTCGTGCGTAGTTCCATAGGCAATGCGTAGGCCAAAATTGTCTACGAGTAGTATGTTGGTTTCTACCGAGGGTGTGATGCTTGAATCGTATCCTTCATTGCTGAGGTTCGTGTCTGCTCTGAAGTGGTTTGGTTATATTAGTCAATAGTTGTATTTGCATTTTTCGGTCTTGGGCTGCCCTGACATCATATCTTTGTCTGAGATTAGTGTACTAGGCCAGGATCATAGTTAGTCTTTGGCAAAACACCGATTGTCCGTTCTACAGGTAAGGTTTTAATAAGAGTATTGCCTCGCAAAATGGGCGCACTGAAGTCGTCTAGTTGCGGAGACCCAGCCCGCGAGTTTCAAGTTCAAGTTCAACTCAATAAGAGAAATGATCTGATTGGTTTAACCGCCCCAATTGTCTAGACAGCCCTCGACACAGTAATGATACTTAGTATGTTATAAATAATAAATCATTAGTACGTAGTTTATTTGATAACACATTTAAATTAATAAAGCGATAGATAGTCCTTCAGAGACAATTTAAAAATGAAACAAAAAAATTACCGTTTTACCGTGGGAGAGCCACGCTTCGGCATGATTGGGCCGGCTCGACCGGAGTAATAACTACCACGGCCTCACAGAAAACCGGTGTGAAATAGCGCTTGCGCTGTGTTTCACCGAGTGAATGAGGATACCGGAGTACCATACCCTAACCCCTGCCCCTCCCCTCCCCCACACCTCCCCTCCCCTCCCCCTCCTTATTCCCCAAAGGTAGGCAACGCACTTGTGACGCCTCTGGTGTTGCGGGTGTCCATGGGCGGCGGTAATCGCTTACCGTCAGGCGATACGTCTGCTCGTTTGCCCGTTTATTCAATAAAAAAAATAGTCTTAGTAGCTCTAAAGTACAAAAACTACTTCAAAAACTATCTGCACATTCTTTAAATGGTTTTAGGAGACTATTATTATTATATAAGCGGAAAATTTGTTTGAAAAAACACTAGTTGTATTCTATACTTTGTGCGGTCTCCTAGTGGCAAACTTGGCATTAAAACCAAATTATTTAGCAGAATGTAGATAATGTATAGTATTTACATTTCTTTTTACATCTACAACAATATGTCTAAAGAATCCTGTTGCGTACTTCCAACAAAGAACAGGTCCCTTTTATGTTTTTTGAGAAACAGAAGGTTTCAAAAGATTAAGTTGAGTAATAGTAAGAATAAAGTTCACAATTTTCAACTTCAATAATACTTTATAGTAAACAATATCAGCTAAGAAACTAAACGTGACTTTAATTTTTGACGTTGCTTTCATTTTCTCTCAGATTTTATCAGCAGATTTTAGTTGGAGTATACCGTATAACACTATTTTTTTAAACTGCTTCATATACCTACGCCGTAAATATCGGTTAATAACTAGAAACAAAATAACCAAAAAATCCCTCTTTTAGATGCAACTTACAAGTTGTCGTTGCTCTCAAAAGTTTTGTTGAATACTTTAAATAGATGTTACCGATACGTTCTTAAAGTTTAAATCTTGGTATCGTTACCAGCCAGTATCACAAGACGTCTAACTTTACTAACTTTATAGTGTTTAACTTAGATAGTAAACCTATTCACAATAAGTCAGTAGATCTGATGTAGGGGTAGGTAATGATGTGTCTTATCTCATTTTCCCATATCTATTTCATAGATTTGTAGACGAAATGTATCTCTATGTGATATAAAAATCGAATCGATATGTTATTACCTATATCACTTAGCTTGTACGGATTTCTTGCTCCTTTATAAGCAAAGGAACAATATAATGAATAACCAATTGCGATATAAAATATGTTGGTATACGATCGACCACCCAAAATAAATCATAAGCGTTAACATTAGGCAGCGATCGCCTATCTTAGGAACAAAACGCTCTCTTACAACTCTTGCATGTTCCTCCACAATCAGTAATAAAATTTTATCTACGAATGGTTATTAAGAGGCAGGAAATATAAAAGATACCAGTCATACTATAAAATAGCTGTTTTCTTTCGATTGCACCTTGCACCGTAACTACAGCAGCAACACACAATCTAAGATATCGCGATACGTATTATGATACCAGTATAATTAAAAAGCTTAAAGATAACAAAATTAAAATAAATATAGGTAGGTTAAAAGACGAAGCTTACGACCGAATGCGATGGCGGAATGCTGTGGACACCCTCTGTCCAATTTAGGGGACATAGGACTATAATGGGAAAGGAGGTGTCGTAAATGATGAAGTTGTGGCGACTTTCACATACAACACAACAGTAACCTACTACAGCGCCATCTACCGAAGATACACTGAACTATGAAGTAACGCACTACACGGAGTAACTACCAATCCGGAATCGCGCAATAGAAGTTCTAGCGCCGATTATCATATGTACAACATACCAACATCAACTGTTGGGCAGTGGCTCGTCAGGCATGATTACCTCGCCTGGTCGGAGGCTCCTCCCGTTAGATAAAACAGAAATATTATTTTAAAAATATCTGCCACTTATGTCACTACTCAGGTTAATTGACTAGTTCAGGCTTTCTACCATAACATTTGAACAAACGTGCATCCAGAATATGGTGTGGTGAGTCAAATTAGCAGTTATGGACAATAACCTGAATGGACCGAACAATAGATAAAAAGATTTAGTAAAATAAATCGTTTAAATCTAACTAGTTATTATCGCTAGGTAGTCGTTACTTTTTTCTGTCGTTTTCATTTCTGAAACCCAGTTCTTTAAACGCGGATGATTCCGTACTATTTATTGGACATCTAATTTATCAAAGTCTGTTGCTGGGAGGTTGATAAGTACTAAGTAACTTACATCTAAAGTCCCTTTCAAATGCACATATTTCCAAGTTTTTAAAAAAGCCGTAAATTTAGCTCGTTCAGATTACAACTTTATAATACTCGTATGTAGTATGAACTCAAAACTTCGTAGATAAATTGAACGACTGACCAATGGTACCTTCTCACAAATCGCAATCTCAACGATTGCGATAAGGTACGACACAAGCCTTATTGAAGCTAAAAACGTACAGGCTCCGTGAATAGTCTTTATACCCTGATTCTAATTAGATTGACGAGAAAGTCTCTAATGATACCAACAGAACAGATTGGAGACAAACAGCGAGAAATTAACCATTGTCACCTCAAACAATTATGAACTCAAATACAGACTTGTATGTTCGCCATTATGTCGTTTTCTATGAAATGTTAACATTCGCTCTGTAACGTACACTTCACACCGAAAGCATTTGCAAAGTGTCTCTTGTCTACCGTTGTAAAGTTCATTGCACTCGGTCACATGATATGTCTTTGGTTTATGTCAGTCCCGTGCATTTCATTTTGTATGTTACAATTTTTATTGAAAACTTGCTATGCCTTGACACGCTCTGCATATAGTGATTCCATTGGTGAGAAATGAGTAATAAAACTGTGGCAAAAATAGGTAAAATAATCTTTGAAGGGGTTTATTTAACGTGTCTATTTATAGCTAGGGATACCATCTGTTGACCTCCAAACTTCATTTTGAAAATGACACCCCATGATGATGATGATTTAACGTGTAAAAGTTGTAGCTTTAACAACATCAAAACAAAACAATAAATTTTACATTTCAATATAAAGTAACATACAACAAAAAGTAGAAAATTGATTTCTACTTTTTGAATTCTCAATCTGCCTAATTGTAATGCAAAATATGCAAAGAGAGTAATTTCATTCCTTTTAACGGACACTAAACACTGTCGCGCTTCCCCTTCCTCTGTTGAACTTCACTGACTGGGTTCACTCGTCACTGATTAAGAAATTCCCCAGCGAGCGTCATACTAAAACAGAATTTGGCTACGCCGGTCAAACTGATAGACACAACATTGTGACGTATTGTACATATCAAAATTGTATCATAAAATAATAGAGAGAAAACCTTAAATTCTTAAATAAAATTTTTTTAAAAGATCGTAAATGGAGACATTCTGGTTAAACGAAATTTCGGCTCTCACTCCGATGTGCCATGCATGACTAATAACTCGTAACAATTTTTAAAATAGAATTATATCCATTAACGAATAAACACTATTTTTGAGAGACGGTAATCTTACTGGAACAGCATGGCAAGTCGTTCTTATTGGTTTGTTTAATAGTTTTAAATGTAAGTGTGAAAAGTGATCTCGTTGTATTATGCGCGCGACAAATTACGGTCGGGTTTACATCAAATATACTATGGTCGTTTCCGTTTGTGAGGTACTATCAATTGTTCATTGTTTTAATATGTCAGATCGTGCACGTGTTTGTCACACAATATATTTAATGTAAGATGGAGAAAATTGGGCTTATTTATAATATTTGATTCTTCCAGCCTTTTCAAAACTTATTCATTCTATTCTAAAAGCATTGAATTAGATATTGCAATGAATGCTAAACTTTAGGCATAATGGTCATAAATTATTCCAATAAGAATATAATAGAGTTAGATTTAGAAGCCATTAACTCTTTTAGGGTGAGGTCATCGGTTGCAATCTGATGCAATTGATAACAGCTTAGGTTTAAACAGGATGTTCCTGATAGTCTCCAATCTAACACATCAGTTACTTGACCGTTTGAGATGGCCAATGACACCAACTACAATGCATTATTCGATTATTGCACTTTGTTGAATTAAATGTCGTTATATCTTTCGCACACTCCGCTATCTGCTACTTGTGTTTATTCTTAGGTAGGTAGTTTGACTTTTAGATATGAAACATCTTATATAGAGGGTCAGACGCGCTGGTGGCATAGGCTATACACATTATGCGATAGTATAATTGATGCAACATGTAATGCGATGTTTTTTACCGAGTTAATTCTGCAAAATAATTACAAACATCTTAACAATTTAAGATTTACTGTAAAGATGGTAAATGAGCGGATTCGTCAATGGATCAAGTGAGTGACAAAAGTGTTTTGCCCTGTAGAATTAGGCAAAGGAGATATGAAACTCACTAAGTAAAAAAGCGTTTAAAACAACATTACGTTTCTGTAAGGTCGGTATATCATTCCTCTGAAGCTGAACCATAGGTGCTGAAATGTGGCTTACTCGCATCGCAATATTTTAAATCCTTATTTTAAATTTAAACACCCAGTCTCTCGAGGTTCTTCTCTTAGACCCCAGCTAGGGCCTCGGGGTAACTTTTTCAGGTCTGTAGCCTGTTCAGGTGGTGTTCCGCGCCGCCTGTCACTACAGGTGGATCATTGGGTTGGGCGGCATGGGCCTGTTGGTAGTGCCGGGGTGTTAGTCCGGTGAAGGACGAGGGGGCGTGACTAACGGTATTGTCTTTGCGGGTAGACCCCACGGGGTGACCGACCTGTTGGTAACGCTTAGGTAACGTAACGTCTTATAAAATGTGTCGAGCTCCTAGAGGTGTAGACACAAAGAAGCGCTCGTCACCAACACTAGGTCTGTAGGGCTGTGCTGAGATCCGTCGTAAGCTTCTCGACGTCGTCAGCTGCCTCAATTGGGAAGAAAGGCGAGCAAGATCTCTACTACAGACATATTATTAACCTCCAACTTCATTCATGTATAGCAAATATGAAAAATACTATACAATCGGCAAGCTGAAGACCGAAATTCGCTATTAAAGAAAATACTATAGGTTTCGGCCCGTGTTGTTATATGGCTTTGATGTTTCTTTTAGTACAAGTACATAAGTATTTAAAGCGATGTGTTTAATTTAAATATCTGCGAATAAGAGAGGACTCTTACCTTCTTTGTTTACTGTGAGGACCAAACGAACAGATGGTTCACCTGATTGTAAGTGTCTGGCGTACTTGGACGCCTGCAATTCTGATGTCAAAGCGCGGTTCCGGGCCTTTGACGTTGGAGTAGGGTTGCCAGATCGGAACTTATGTATTATCTCCGCGCGTTGATATTGGGATTGACAGCTAAGAGCGGTGACGTCAGTATTGCTTTAGTACATGTGAAATTTACAAGAATTATCAACTGAAATCAATCAATCAAACTATCAAATTAAATTTCTTAAAAATAAACTTTTAGATTGTGTTACTAGCGTTACTATTTTGCGATGGATGACGTCACGCGGCTCTTATTATGACAAGGTTCAATCCCAATGTCAACGCGCGGGGGTTATACGAGACAATTTCGTGTCGAGTTGCGATCATTATAAAAAAGTTCTTGGCACGTATCTGAGTAGGTTATTTAAATAATAAAAAATAACTATGGAATATTAATATTTATCAAAAAATAATTGAGTACCTACTACTTTACTGATATAAAAATTAAGCATTTAGTTTTTATTAATCAAAACGTTTACTGTGAAAAACTACTAGATTTAGAAGTCACAACGGGACAATAGGGTCTAATTATTGGACAAATTCCGGGTCGTTCCCAGAATTCCCGGTGTTCACCTGGCCAGCCTAGGCGGGAGTGCATTCTTTTCTTGAAGCTTTGAAGTTCGAATCGGTCCGGAAACACCGCAGGCGAGAATTTGTTCCACAGTGTGGTTGCACAAGGCAAAAAGTCTCTTGAAAAGCACAAAGTGGTGGAGTATTAATTAAATTAGCCGAGTAATGAAGATGAGTGTTTTGCAAGATGCTACGTGAAGTTTAATTAGTCAAAACATACTTTCCTATAACACTTTTGCAGTTCTTTGTTCTCTTGTGTATATCATATAAGATAAGTTGAATAAATATTCTTCTATATAGGTACTTCTTAGTACGTTATGATTCCTCTGTGGCTCGGAGAGCGCGTTAAGCCGTGGCAAACATCATTATGAGTAGTTTATAAAGTCCCTGTAAAGTCCAATGGCAGTCTTTATTTCTACTTTTTGCGCATTAGGTGCAACAGAAATATATATCACATCAAGAGCCTTTAATGTCCACTGTTAGACACGTGACGCTCCATAATATAGATATGTAACTATGCCTCAAATTAACCTCATAACAATTTTACAAACCATGTATTTTCCGAGCGTATCCGTTTCCAGTTCCGATGCACTGACATTATAAAGGTAGAAAATGAGTGCACCACACAACGGGATGTTATTGGTCACCGTCCGTCGTGGGCCAACACGTAGACAATTATCATAATTGTGGGTATTCAGAATATTGTCACTAAATATATGCCTTCATTTATCTACATTACCTACATAGCGAATGCAACTACTGTGCTTGAGGTCTCGGGTTCGATTATAGGGTCGCATTCCATTTTTGTATGATCCGCAAATTTTTATTTCGTTTGGGTGTTCTATATGTATAATATGTACAAAAAAAAACGTTAATGTGAATTTATATCAGTTGTCTAATATCCACAACATAAGCTGTGCTTAGCTTGACACTAGATGGCGCTGTGTGTTAGACATCCGAAATATTTATTATTATTATTTATTTATTTCGCAGTTTGGGTGTTTTCTATGTACAATATTAAAAAAAAATGTACATATTTACATCAGTTACCTCTGCTTATTTTAGGACTAGTTGGTATTGTGTGTTAGATGACCGAAAATATTATTCTTAATATATTTTCTAAAGGATCCTGAAATTGCGGTCAAGTACAGTTTGGCTAAACAAACTTATGTCTAGTGTTTACGCCTCGTTGAGTTTCTTAAACAAAAATAAGTAACAATAGAAAGGCAAATGTGGAGTCAATGACCTTTACCTATGAACAACACCCAGTTGATTCTGTGTTAATAACGAATTTATTCATACCATCATGTTCTGCAAGAAGTCACAATCAACAGAAGAGGATAAAAACATCAAACATTTTCACAAGAAACCACAGAGTAAACTGCAACAGCTCCTCCAAAGACCAAGTCTTTCAGTGGTCTAAAGCCGCCGACAAAAGGCGAAGCAAAATCAATAACTACAAATCTGCTATGCCATGCAGGTATTTATTTTTAATGCTTTATGTTGAGTTGGTAGAGAATATTCTGCCGCAAAACTAGCATTAGTGATACAAAAACCGGCCAAGTGCGAGCTGGACTCGAGCACCGAGGGATCCGTACAAATCTGTAGGTAAATTATATGATGTAATTAAAAAAAATATATGTTATCAATTTTTCGTTTATCTGTGCTATAAGAGATTACTTCGTACCAAATTCCAAGATTCAGAGTCACGGGAATTACCCTGTAGATTTGATTCCCTTGCGAGTGTCGAAAATTTGCAGCATAACGACTGTATCTTTTGATTGATTTTTTCTCAACTCCAAGAGACAGTAGACCTTAGTATTTGATATAAATTTTCAGCTTGATACCTCGTACCTGAAAAAAAGGGTCTTGACAGACAGACGGACAACAAAGTGATCCTATAAGGGTTACCTTTTTTTTCTTTTGAGGTACGGAATCCTAAAAGCATCTTAATCTAGATAATCTTACATGTGTGTACCTGTTATAACATTGAAAACGATTCTGATTTGCATCCGTACTCGCTAAAAATCGGTGCTTGTTTGTTTGTTTGTTTTGCCGGGCCATCTCCGCACTTAGCCTCTTGATTGGGCCTTTGTACGTAAGTTTGTCACCTCCCTACTCCAGCCAACCTAGTTCGTCCCAGAAGCTAAGCAGCTTTCAGGTTACTACATGCTTCCGGGAGTGATGCCGATTGGAGAATGTCCGCCCGTTGGTCTGCCACACTTCTACATTCTGTGAGAACGTGCTGCGGCGTTTCTTCTGCCTCCATGCATCCCCTGCACAGAGGGCTGTCTGTTACACCTATAGTGTATAGGTGCTTGTTCAGGAGACAATGCCCTGTCAGGATACCTGTGACCTTCCTGAGATCGTCCCTTTTTAGTCTAATCAGGTTGCGGGCAAGTCTTTTAGGTGCTACCGGAACTGCACTTTTTGTTTGCCTGCATGATCGGTGCTTAGCAATTATTTTTACTTGCTTATTGGTGAGGCTATCAGAGGCCGATGCGAACTGTAGTTCTAAAAAAGAGGAAGGGTCACACACATACACAGTCTCAAAGATTTGATACGTCTATGTGTCTTTTGAGTTGCAGATACCGTGAGTGACGAGTGTCTGCTCGATCGGGTTTTGTTATATGAAAAATACATATATACAGAAATACATACAATATTGTATAATGTTCGATCTAATAATAATTCCCAACCTTTGTATCAAGTTCTCATTATATTTGACCTTTACCGTCTGACGACGTAGGTAAGCCTACCTACCTAAGCTTATATTTGTATATTTATATCTCCATTCAATGGAACCCCAAATAATTTCGTAAGATGTCACAGTTACCCTTGATGAAGGATGACTGTGGGGGAGTTCACAATTATCCATATGAAATTGTGAATACCTATTACCAGATATTAATAAGATTTTTAGTAAAAAGTCTTATTAATATCTGGTAATAGGTATTATAAAGACGTTGAGTTTTTGAGGTTTCAACAGGCAATTACTGGATCTTCTGAACTAATTTACAAAATTCTTTTATCAATAGAAAATCTTACTATTTGTGAGTGTCATAGACTTAAATGTATCCAAAAAATGTTTACCATGATATTTACATTTTTTTTTTGAAGTGAAAACTTCTTTAGCGGCGCTGTGTACTTTTTTGGAATGGGTTAAAATGTATAAACTCGCGTCAGGTCACGTGACCTGATCGAAAATTTTTAAGACGGATGGAGAGAGGACAGGCGGCGCAGGGCGCTTGCGCGAATGTTCGTGTGTGTATGTAATATAAATTGTCATGTTTGTGTACGATAGCGCAATAAATGAATATTGTATTCCACCACATAAATAATTGTACTTTTATACTGATAATGAAAGCAATTCGTACAAAATTATTCTCTAACCATTCCAAATTATAAAAAATGCACAACGTTAATATTCAAGTTTTCACTTCTACCGGCACTCCCGGAGTGCAACCCGTTTTTTTTTGTAGAATAGTGGGCAAACGAGCAACGTATCACTTGATGGTAAGCGATTACCGCCGCCCATGGACACCCGCAACACCAAAGGCGTCACAAGTGCGTTGCCGACTTTTGGGGGATGGGAAAGGGGATGGGGGAGGGGTTGGGGTATGGGCCTCCGGTATCCTCACTCACTCGGTGAAACACAGCGCAAACGCTATTTCACACCGGTTTTCTGTGAAGCCGTGGTATCACTCCGGTCGAGCCGACCCATTCATGCCGAAGCATAGCTCTCCCACGATAAAATGCTTGCCACATGCTTGCGGAGTCGCGAGTAAAAGTTAATTTTCTATTCGATGTTTGGCTGATTTTGCTTACAAGTTTATACTCCATATTGAAGTATAAATTCTCATTACCTCTCATCTTTTTAGTTTGCGTATCATCTTTATTTAACTCAAAACATCGCGATCTGACATTAAGTCAAAAACACCCACTTAGTTTGCGATCATCGTCTCATAAGGACCCCATATACGGAACACTAGTTATGGGACGATCGATCGATCGTGACAATATTCTTTGGATCGTACAGACGGATCGTTCCGGAAATGGGGCCCTTTAGTTTCTTCTTTGTAGTTTAGTTCTTTGAGACTTTTTAAGCTCCTTCTAGATGACCGGGACTACCAGAACAATTATTTTATTCATAAGGAAGTATACCTACGATCAAATTTTATTGCTTATATTGTTCAATCAGTTATGGTTACAGTACCGCAATTTACGTAAACGTACAAAATGTGATCACAATGCGTAACTAATACGTATAAGTGTGCGTAGGAATGGTCTGAGAACTTATCTCTAAAATATGACTAGAGCCGGTTTTAAAACCGTTTTCATTCGAAGACTTGAAATATGAATAACATTATTAGTGGCTTCTATCTTATTTTTCTAAACACCTATTACTAGCGACTGTTTTGACTCAAATAAGCGCACGTGTGACATGCTCATGCCTCACCGAATAATTAAACGTATCGTCAACAGCCTTTAGTAGTACAGCCTTTGGTATGAGGTTCGTTCCAAATTTTCTACCTCGTACAGTGTTGTTGTCCCGCGTGATTAGCTCCCCTAGCTGGTTCTTACGATATAGTTATAAACATATACATATACAATATAGAAAATCGATACTGCTCATTAGTATACCTTTGAAAATCTTATACATGAGCAATTATTGATTTGTAAGTAAGTCTTATCTTGGGCTTCATTTATTTATAAATGTCTGCTACTGGTAGGTAGGTACGATAGGGAAACAACTTCGGAACAACATCTTATTTGCGCAATAAGTGCGCAGTAATATTTATAGACATAATCAATACGTTGATATTAGAGAAATGTCAAGCAGAAATATGAGTGGGTAGATTGTAGGCTTAATACCAACTCCTTGTAGTTAAAGTTCATTATGTTTATTTTAAGCTTAGGTAGTCAAATGGTTTGATTGATGTTAAGGAATTATACAAAAAAAAATGACGAGGCAGATGTAGGTATGTCCTGTGAGTTATGGCTACATGCACTATACTGAGAGTAGCCATTCAACCCGTAGGCATTGCGCGTATGAATGCGACAGCATACGCAACAGCATGGATGCCATTAATCCGCTTGCAGTCTCTTTCATTGTTAAAAAACGGTGTCACTGGATAAAAAAATCGAAAGTTCACTAAGTGAGGCTACTGTTCACTATTTAAATTATTCGTTGACAGCTTTTCTTCCAAGATTCTAGATACAAAGAGCGTAGGTACTCCTTCCTAAAAGGCAGGCAACGCACTTGTAACGCCTCCGGTGTTGCGGGTGTCCATGGGCGGCGGTAATCGCTTACCACCAGGCGATACGTCTGCTCGTTTGCCTCCTAAATAATAAAAAAAAACTAGATTATTTGGGGTCAGCTAGTAATATTCAACAGGTTTTATCTGAATTAAGTTTTTTACACGGAGCGACTGGCATCGGACTCCCGTAACACTTATGGTGAAAACTGAATTCGAAGGTTGAACTAGTGTCATATATTTGATGTCACTGACTAACGATTACCATAGATGTTCATGGTAACGGGACCGACGGCTTAATGTGCTTCTCCGAGGCACGGGCGGAAACACCGCGTTTTTCCAACTCCGGGCCGGTTTTTAAGAATTTCAAATACGAAAAACACGATATAGCACTTTCGTTCGACTCGGCAATCGAACCCGAGACTTCTTGATTGGCAGTCGCATACGCTAGCCGCCAAACCATCGGAACAGTCAAGCAGCAATTCGTTGGCAGAGAGCTAATGCAGGCAAATAATATTCTATAAATTAAACAATGTGCACCCAAAGACTTGTCTTCTCAGGATAGGCAATTTTCCAGCAGACAGCTATGGTCTATTAAAGGCTGCCGATATGATAAAAGATGATCATGTAACACAAACATAGCTATATAGCTTCTTTTGTCATATCTATAGCCACGTGCCTACATATTCCACACAGGGCTGCTCGCCATGTCTGTTAGCTTGAACTTGGTATGACACGCTACCGGGTGTTTAGATATAACTCACGATGCTGCTCGCCATGTCTGTTAGCTGATACGCTACGGCGTGTCTAGATAATCGAATTGAAGTATGTCATTTTATCACAACCATTATTATGAGAATCTATAGAAAAAACCAAACATCAAAATCTCTATCTACAGATAGCTAGGTACCTACTACTGAGGTTTGAAATAACAGATAAAGATATGCCTTAGATTTAACCTTTATTCTTTGAAAAACACGTTAACTGTAGTATCAATGCTGTCTGACTATTTATCTGATGATTGAAAAACCGGCCATATTTGTAATGGAAATGAAAAGCTGCAATTATTATATTTTCCGAGATGTTTTTTAATATTCGTTTTAAGGACGGAGACATAGGTATTTATTTACGATACTGTGAACTACCCAATTATGTAATTATGCAACCCTTCCCCTACGCGCATGCCGTGATATCACCCGCACGTGTGACGGATGATTGGACCTACTTATGCAACAAGGAACCAATCCACACACATGCCAAAATCAAAGAATTCCCTTATCTCCTTATATATAGGGTTCTTATTTAGATTTCGGCATGTTAGTGGATTGGTTCCTTGTTGCGTAAGTAAGTCCGATTAAGTATAGAAATTGAACTTCCGTGTTTTGCTTGTTTTTGGGTAATAGTTTTGTGATTGAAAAGTTATTTAATTAAGGTTACTTTTACACAATTAACGACTTGGTTTTATACATTTATGATAGCGAACTATTTTTAATTCAAAGTACTATGAATTTAAAATTTAAAAACAATCCCCGCCATGAGACACAATAAAAAAAAATAAGGAAATATATATTTCGGACATCTAACACACAACGCCATCTAGTCCCAAGCTAAGCAGAGCTTGTGTTATGGTTACTAGACAACTGATATAAATACTTAGATACTTTTTTCTGTAAATACATACATATTATACATAGAAAACACCCAAACCCGAGACCTCATGCTTAGCAGACGCATACGCTACCACTACGCCACCGAGGCAGTCTGTCACAATGCGGTGCAAAAGGCTCATTCATATATTCCTATCATTGTTCTTTAAAAAAATATTAAGTAAGCGTAAAAGCCACACTCAAATATTAATAAAATATCCGCTGAGGGACATCAGAAACGTTCATCTTGAAAAATATTACATGAAATTAGGGCCTCGCGGGAAGGGGGAATCGTAAATTCGCTAAAGACATCTCTCGTAATTAATAGATACACACCCCACACCTTACAAGACCAGCGATACGCTACTCGCAAGCGTTCACGTACCTATCACATTCAATTTCCATAAGTAGCAAGTTAGTTCGCTTGTCCCCGATCTCATAAGATATACATTTTGTAAGAACCGAGCTCATGAATAATATAGCTTACCATAATTTAGTAAATCTTATTTATTTTTCATTTTCTGTAAAAGTATATTGAACCAAAGAATAGCTTTGAGAAAAATCTATACAAAATCTAACATTTAGATATCTTTGCTAGGAAAATTTAGCAAAAAGTATTTACGGCAAATAAATAAATAAGAATTGTACTTGAGCACTAAAAGAAAATGATGATGATGTCAGAAACAAAAAAGAATAAACGCAAGGTACGGAGAAAACATTATACGCAAAATAAAAGTTTGCAATAAATGATCAAAATCTGTTAGACGTGACGAAAATTGGGTAAGTACAGGTACAATATACTTGAAAATCATTTGTGGTAGGTAGTACATTTACCATGTTTTGTGCTGTGGTGTGATCTCATCATCATCATTATGATCACTTTGAGTGAGTGAGTGAGTGATCCATAAATATATAAATATATATAATTGTTGTTCTGAGTCTGTGTGTTCTTTGTGTCCGTTTTATGTATCTAAAGTCCCCCGCGACACAGGATGTATATCCCTAAAGCGGGAGTTGTCTTTTTGAAGAGAAAAACCACTAAAAAAAATAATACCTGTTCACTGTTACCTTCGATAGAATTTCATTAGAAAAAAATAATAGAAACGATCCAAATAGATTGTACTAAAGATAAAACGTTTAATAACTAAAGTTTAGACAGTTATGTAAGTATGTATTGAAAATATTTTAAGAACTGTTGAGAAATTAAGACTAAATTGGAAGTTTCTGAGGTTTGCACCATAAATGCTATTCGTCGTTTCTAAATTATAATATGTTTGTCATTTTATGTATGTACTCTCTTGTAAATCTGTGATACGGCGTACAAATATAATAGTTTTCTACCTATCTATTCAGCCACTTCTCGTCACGGATTCAATGCATAACTACCTACTTTGGAACTAGATGGCGTTGTATGTGTGATGTCTGAAATATTATATACTTTTTATTATGTTTCTACACATACTATTTAAAAACATAAAAAGGAAAACAAAAAATAATATATAGTTAAAAATAACATTTAACATTTTTTACTATTGTTCGTATCCGACGTTCATTTACCCATTTAATGATTCCATTTGTAAACGTACCTATTATATTTTAATAAAAAAAAAAGTAAATTGCTTCTTAGTATGGTTGGGAACTATACTTAGTCACTTTCCATTATTGTTATTTCTCTTTATCACTAAATTTTTGAGGAATACTCGCTTGAGGAGGCAAGATTTGACTCAAAACTCAAAATCAATACTATGATCATCAATTTTTCTATATAATCGTCTGATATTATATGTAGACACCGTTTTTCGGGTTCTGTAGTTCAGGTCTCGAAACCCTTATAGTTTCCTCATTTCCGTCCGTCCCTCCAACAGGTCCTTCTCTTCCAAACGGTTAGATATGTGTATTTAGTGTATTTACGACCTCGACAAAGTGCTAAAATAAAATTACGTAAGATATCCTTTTTGGGATACCTCCCCTACACGTGGAGTGCGAAGAATTTTTCTTTTGCGTCTATCCCTCAGTGTGGGGTATCATGAGATTTTTTATGAAGGTATAAACTGTCTGAATAGTTTATTAGTAGGTAATTAAGTAAATAAATATTTCGGACATCTGACACACAATGCCATCTAGTCCCAAGCAAAGTAGAGCTTGTGTTATGGGTAATAGACCACTGATATAAATACGTACATACTTCTTTTTGTAAATACATGCATATTTTATATTTAAGACACCCAAACTCCATAGCAATGCGCTGTACTTAGTAGGTACTACATGATAATTTACATTGCAGCAACATAAATAATACGTTAGATTTTACTATTATCGTAACTTCATGAACTTATTTGTTATTTCATAACTACATGCTAAAAAAGCTTATAATCTTGTGAACATCATAATATCCTTTGACACCTTCGAAACATATACCAGGACGCGTTAACCCATCGTTAGTAATTTGACAAATCACGTTGAAAAATATCGAAACGGTAGCAAGCGTCACGCGATGTTGCCGTACTTACCAACCCCAACGCGTGACGCGACGTTGCCAAATCGCACAACAAAATACTTTATGAGTGGCTAGATTTGGGATTTGGTTCCCTTTTTACCTGCCAACTCGTCACACGATTGTTAGAGGTTTATGGCGCGAACTAAGGACGAACAACTTGTATTCATAGTGAAAGATCAATAGACGAAGTGAGAGTTGGAGAAAAAATTATTGTTATGAAAATAACATTTTGGAGTACTGTATAATATATACAAGTGTCTAGGTCCGTAACCTGCATTTTCTAAATATTATAACGAAGTCTTGTACTCAATTTCGAGCACTTTTGAGCTATGTAATATCTGTACATTCTTGTTCACTGCAGTGTAGTGCATTTTATTTGTGTTATTTTTATCATAACATGCTTTAAAAACAAACCTCAAAATAAATAAAAAATGTAGTATAGTGAAGTTGTTCACATAATACATGAAAAGAGATTTCATGTATTTATGTGACCACTTTGGCACAAGCACATTCCATTCATTTATTCACGTACATTGATCTATCAATCAATACTTACGTATAAGTACGATATGATTCGTAAAAAATCAAAATCGGTTGTCAAAAAAATTCATTGCTTTCTTAGAATATTAAACAAAATTTGTTTAAAGCCTCTAAGCTTGCTTTACTATCTAGTCTAGTAAATTCGATTCAATCTAGACTAGTAGTCGACTTATTAAGGTTATAGTTAGGAATAGATCCATATTGGCATTACATCTGCTTATCGAAGTTGATATATCGCATTACACCCAGCAAGCGTTTTATTTTTTATTAATCGAGACATTAAAGTTAGGTTTTGGGTGACTCGTAATGTTTATCATAGAACAGTTGCAATGCAATTCAAACTGAAGTGTAATGTAAGAAATTGTATACAGAAATATATATTATTGATAAAACTAATTGCAGTTTTACAAAATTTCAATTAGTTTTCGAGAAAACTATGTTTTTATAAATCTAGGTTTCATCAATTAGTGCTCAAACCCCTATCTGTGGAAAGTCCTGTTATGGGATTCACGGATTACCTAGACATGTCAGATTTTTCCTTCACAGATAAGAGGATAAATGAAATTATCTTCAAAAGTTGATGAATTCATTAGCAATAACGAAGAAGGAAGTAGGTACCTATGCCCTTAATGCCTTATTTGTCGTTCTGCCCCGTACTTTTTTATGTATTAGCGCAGGACTCTACTCTGCTTGACGGAAAGCATGTGCAAAATCATTGCAAATGCAGACAATGCCACAATGCACCAGGGTGACTCACACCATGGTGGCCTATTGTGATTTGAGATGCCCATGCACTATTAAGCTTGTAAACAAATTCTCAAAAACTTAACTACTATTTTACATCTCATCCATCTCAAAATATTACTTACAAATAGATGTCGGTACGTCACAGCCAAATTTGCAAGCACCAAATGCTGTAAATAACGAAACATTTTACGTCATATAAATTGACTGCTCATAGATGTTATCACTATCTTAACTCATGATGTGAGTGTGAACGCTGATGTTACACAATTCATATGAAGTTCTAGGTCAACGAAAGCCTTTGGTTTGTTTTAGCAGTTCATTTAAGTTTGGCATAAATAGTACTATTTTTGATACTTTGATTGGTTATAGAGACTACAGATACAAGGTGTTTGATGTTATTTAAAAGTTAAATATTCACATCTAAGGAAAAATCATCATCATCGTCATTAAGCCCAAAAACGTAGGCTGTACATAGGCCTCCCCCAAAACTCTACAATCGATCCTGTGCTTCATACATCGGCCGTCTTATTTGCGAGCAATGTCAGGGCTTTGGTAATTCTCCATGAGGAAAAGTGTCTTAACATATAGATAGGAGCGGGGAGTCAGGCGGACATACAACGAAGCATTCCTAGTGATTTATTTTCCTTTTTAAGGAATGTTTTAATAAAAAAGATACAGCGGCCGTGATTGAAGTCGTTTAAAAAAATCCATATATATCGCTTATTGTATTTAATTGCCGTATTGTATACTCGGCTACAAATATGATCATTTTCTATTAAAAAAATTAATTACATACATACATAGGTGGTGATATTTCACCGGTAGCTAAGGGAGAGGAAAAGTTCGGTGCAGCTAAATTGTCATTCTACAAACGTAAACTGTACTAGAAACAAACAAATGTACCTACCTATGGGAATGTCGTCATCTCAATGCTAAGTCACGTGGTCAATACAAAATATTGTACATCTAGCTGACCCACGCAACCTCGTTTGCGTCTTCTATTGCACGTAGCGTGAAAATTTTCCCTCGTTTTTGAAACATACTTCATTGGTGCCCCGCTCCTATTAGTATTAGCGTGATGATATATAGCCTATAGCCTTCCTCGATAAATGGATTATCCAACACTGAAATATTTTTATAAATCGGACCAGCGGTTTTTGAGATTAGCGCGTTCAAACAAACGAACTAACTCTTCAGCTTTATATATTACGAGATAAACGAGAAAATAGAGGCGTTAGCGGTTTCAATCAATTCGTCCGAAGTGTTTCATCGAATGAGTGAGGTTATTAGAGGCTCGAAGCTCTATTCGGAAGATCGGCGACGTACATTTGATTTTTTAGTGGCAGGAGTCCATAGGCGATGTTGTGCACTTACCATACAGACCTCCATACCATTAAAATAGGTAATAATTATTAAAAAATCGACAAATTGCAGGTCAGACTTGCACAGGAAGGGTTCGACACCATCTATACATTTCAAACATCTATCTCTTGCCGTTATCAATATCGAGCAAAAACGAGCAAAAAAAATCACGTTTGTTGTATGGGAGTCCCCTTAAATATTGATTTTATTCTGTTTTTAGTATTTGTTGTTATAGCGGCAACAGATATATATATATCATCTCTGAAAATTTCAACTGTTTAACTATCACGGTTCATGATGTACACCCTGGTGACAGACAGACGGACAGCGAATTCTTAATAATAGGGTCACGTTTTACCCTTTGGGTACGTAACCCTAAAATCAGAATAAAGTTAATATTTAAGAGGCTTCCATACAACCAACGTGATTTCTTGTTTGTTTAATTTTTTTTACTAATTACGTCAACAGGTAAACGTTTGAAATTTTCACAGAATATTTAGTTGTATATTCACATTAAATATCACACTAATATTATAAGGTGAAAGTAAGTTTGTTTGTTACGCTTTCACGCGAAAACCACCTAACCGATCAACACGAAACTTACGTACGTACACATATTCTTGGAGGTATTAGAAGTGAATCAAAAGTATCTTATGTTAGGATAGTTTTGATTAAATGCGAGCGAAACCGCGGGTGAAAGCTAATAAATAATAAATTAAAATAAAATAAATATTTAAGGAGGTTCTCTTACTACAAACGTGATTTATGTGTTGTTTTTTTTCTAGACGCTAATAACGGCAACAGGTTATTGGTCATTTGCAGAATATTTTTAGTATCTAACGATGGTACCTACTTGTGTGCGAGTCCGACCCGCATTTGGCCTGTTATTTTCATTGACCATGGCTTTAAATGATGTAGGTAAGTTGTTTTAAAAAGTCCCTGCTACACTCGTAATAACATTAACTCCTTATAGTTTGTCATCTATACTAATACTATGAACCATTTGTTTGTTTGTTTGCTTGACCGCGCTAATCTCAGAAACTACTGGTCCGATTTAAAAATGTATTCCAGTGTTAGATAACCCATTTATCGATGAAGGCTATCGGCTATATATCATTATGCTAAGACCAACAGAAGTGGAGCACCAATGACGAATGTTTTAAAAACGAGGGAAGATTATCACGCTACGGGCAATAGGAGACGCAAACGAGGTTGCGTGGGTCAGCTTGTGTTACGATCTTCATCATCATGTCATCTTCGAAATGAAGTTTGGAGGTCAGCAGATGGTATCCCTCGCGATCATCAGAGGCCTCTTTCAATTGGTGATATTAGTGTTACGATACGAATGTGCTAAAATCTGACCTATCTTGACTGGTGAATTCATCTTTCTGGATTGGTCATTACAATCATAACAAATAAGATGAGTGCCTAATGACATATATATTTTATGATTTTGTCACGGATTTGTAAAAAAAAAGAGAGCGTTCCAAAGACAAAATGGATTTCAACTAGACTGGATGGAGACCGATTTTTATTTTTTTCGTAAGACAGTCCCCATTTCATTTCATCCATTTTTTTTACTAATTTCGTCAAGAAAAACTCTCAAAGACTTTAAATACTTACTTGACATTGGCAGAAATAGCTGATCCGGCTGGTTGCCATCTCATCAAAAAAAGAGAGAGAGAGGTTCTCAATATTTGCAACATTTTAAATTTGAAAAACGGTTCTAATAGGAAGAAACGGATTTATTTTTCAAATAAACTATAAAATGAACTTAGTAAGTCGAAATACACGATTGTTCTGTATGTATGTGTAATGTGCCTGAAGCCCTGTAGCCTGCTACCATGTTTGGGGGATAGTGTCACGGTTTCTTGATTAAAACGATGACTGATTATTAAAATTAGCCGGAGGCATTGGGTAGGTTTGCAAATAAATAGAATGTAGTTGTGTTATGGCTTTTTAAACTACTCTCAATAACAGTGTAAATATATTTTTGCTTTGATGTAAATTGTTCCTTTAAACTTGTATTATACACCAGTTACCAAACTATTAACTGGTGACTATAGCTGAAAACTTTATTAGTAAAGCTTTGATTTAAATGACATGAAAAGAAGAAGTTTAAAAAACTATATCCCGGCTACTTACGTAAAAACTTTATAATGTCCTATGTCACCCCGGCCATTACTACAAATCTATTGACACCTCATTCAATAAAATCCATTCAGTAGTTAAAGGGGCTACGGCAGAACATACAAGCATACTTTGACTGCCAATATTACCCTCTTGGCTTCACCGTATTCGTATAAAAATAGGGTTAAATAAAAATTTACAGTAAACGTAAACACACTGCCTATATTCACACCTATATTAAACTTTTACTTGGACTTAATACAAGCTCAGAAAACGTAATATGAAATAGATTACTTGCCATCAAAGGTTTACTTTAATGCACTTTTCTGTAGATCAAATATCCTAGTTGGCTTCCCTGCTCTATTCCAGTTTGGCTTGCATAGATCTTGTTCTATTGTGTGGGCATCCAATTAGGCTTCCAATGCCTGCGTTGCCTTTAAGGCACATATTTATACAGGTACAGAACTCAATCTCGTCATCAAAGGTTCGTTTACTATATACGTACTACATTGAACTTAGCCATGGCAAATCCTCTCGTATCATCAAATACGTAACTTAATTTATGAAGTGTGATTGTGAACGCAAAAGTAAACTGTGAATACTTATACGAGGAACTAAAAGTCTGAACCTTTTACTTACTACCTACTTACTACTTAAAATAAGGTTCAACATCTATACCGACACTGTTTGTTTTCAAACATCTCTGGTTGATCTTCAAGGTTAAGACTGTCACTTACAAAATCACGGTCGCCAGCTGTTCAGCATATATCATTGATACAGACACCGGTTTACGACGAAACTTTCAAAGTCCTGTAATAACCTCGGTCAACGTACCTTACGTCACTTTATGGTGCAAACATTCGCGTATACGTTATAGGACGAGCTAGGGGTGAGGATGGGCATAAGGAGGGGAATATTAAGCGAGGGGTAACAACCCTCGGATCGATTCAGCTGCGTCCCTTCTGACTGGCCCCTGTGATAACGCTATATCGAGAGTTGTGCATGAGATGAGTTTGGTTTGATGTACAATTTTATTTTGGATGGATACATCGATCAATCGTATCAGATTTTTTGATACATTTAAAATTTCATCATTAGGATATAGTCCACAATCTAGCCACTGCCATAGTTATTATGCTAAATATTTCCAAAATTTAAAAATAAACCTGGCTAAAGATGAAAATTTGACTTAGGATAGTTGCAAATATTCGTTAAAAGAATATTGTTTATGAATTAGTACCCACTATACTATGACAAATTACTGTTTTCCCACTGTGTGTCTATGCATTAACGATTTCTCAAATTGATTCGAGTGAAACTAGAATAGGGCATTTACAAGATTTGAATCTCGCATAAAATCTGAAATAACTAATTTAAGCAGATTTTTATAGATTCGCCTAGTTAATTTAACCTTCGCACACACAAAATATTTAAGCTCTTGCTGGAATTGTCTATTCGAAACGTTATTTCTTGAAGGTTTGTCACATTGTAGAAATAAAATCATCACGATTTAATTATTACTTACATAGTATAAGACACCTATATAGTCTCAATAAAATGAGTTGGGTAATAAGGATTTAGGTATGGATAAAAACGTGACTGAGGTAAAATTTTAAATTGCTCTCCTTAAATGAACAACTCCTTTTTGAAACATTAATGAGCAATGTTGCAATTAAAACATTAAAACAATTGAAACTTTAGTGAGCAATGTTGAAATATTAAATAAATTAAAAAGTATGTAAATCAGCAAGTACGCAATACTTACATTAATTAAAGTAAGTTCCTACCTACCGAGGCCAAGGAAACAATTATTAAGTTCTCAACAACTGTTGCAACCTCGGCAAAGTTTTTATGGGCAATCTACGTAGGTACCAATCATATAACCGACTTAACCTTTGTAGAAGCTTTTCGCAATAAGTTTACGTTACTTAGAAATAACTTATTGAAATTTCTCCACTTTTACTCATTTTTATGGCTTCCTGTTTGGAATAACGTGATACCGTTACTTTTATATCTACGTCATAGCTTTACTCACTAAAAAAGTAAAACTGATCTACTCGGTCACAAAATATTAAAGATTGTTCCAAATGTTATCATTCTAAAGCCTCTCACATGCGTGTAGCTTGTGTTATTATAGATAAGAATGATATTTATAGATAACATTTAACAAATATGAGAGTCCAAACTGGCCAACTTATAATACAAGCAAAGCAGCGTTAAATGCGTTAACCCTATACCTAGATAACATAACCGAAGACGTTATCAAATCAATAAACCAACGTAGTTGACAGTTGACCGCTGTCAAGTATGTTTGAAGCACCTACGGCTCAATTAATGCGTCCTTTATAATTATTTTTTGACGAAAACAGCTGTGGCGGGTTCAGTGGCCGCTGGGCCGACACCCATGGCCCATGGGCCGACACCCACGCAGGCGAGTGAGCGAAACCAATATACGATTTCGTCCAGGAGAAGACGGGACAGGAGAAGAACATTGGAGGAGTCGAGATGAACCAAAAAAGTTAAGTTTGGTGCGGAATAACAATAAGTAACATCCAGGAGGAAATTATATAATACCGTAGTTCTAATTTACCAAACGAGTACGCCAAACAGGAAACCGCAGATGGTGTTTATTTCATTATTATGGACATTATTTTGTACTACATTTAACTAAACATTAACAGCCATATTGTGTGGTTCTCATCAAATTAAGTAAACAAAAACATTCAAATTTAATTGTAAAGTAATCTACGTAAAACAATCTTAGATTGCAATGACATCGGAATGTAGTAGATAATTATGTAAACAATATCTGTAAAACATTATTAAAACAATATTTTGTCCATGAAATGTTTTCATAACAAAAATGACGAATAAAACAAAAAAAAAGTTGTCACAAAAGGTGACTTGAGACAAAGCTATTCGAAAGCCTTAAAAGATTTTATTGCAAAGGTTTGTTTGAAAAAATATTTTCAAAGGTGTATTGTTTTGCAAAAAAGCAAAACTTCTTTTGTTAACAAGTTCTCGTAAGTTAATTATATAAAAGCTATTACTAAGAAATCATAAGAACAATTGGTTAACGTTTACAGTCTAAGATCCCAGCCAGCTCCGACTTACGTAATTTTAGGATCTTTAGTCTAACATTTACTCAGAAAGGAATGGATACTCACTCAGCTGAAAGCAAGGCCGTTTTATAGTTAGCAGTTGAATCAAAGGTGACAAAACTTACGTTAATAAGGAAGCCTGAATTTTCTTAAATCATTAGGTATAATATTTTAAAATATTCTCCAATGAGCCAGACAAGTGGGACCATTCACAGTCCCAGACTCGATTAAAGTTTACGCCTCTGCTATATTTACGGCAGACATCCGCGTCATTTGTGACAAATTTAAAAAAAATGAACTTTAGGTATGTGCAATATTCACTTTAGGGTTATTTACGTTAGGTAATCTATCTAACTATATATAAATAAAAATAAATCACCGAAATGTATGTTTGCGCAAAACTTTGCAATGCACTCGAGTGCAACACGTAACTTTTCATCCCACCCCAGCGAGGAAATGATTAAATGCAATAAAAACAAGTACAATCACAAGATACTTTTATTTCAGTTTCGGTATTAATATTTATAAGGTGTAGTACCTTAGACCCATAGGCTGTCTGACACACTTTCCGTTGCGATGATGTAGAAAAAATCGATTGATTGGAGTGTTGGCGGGCGTAAGGCTTGATATTTCTCAACAACTGTTACGTATTCCTTGCGAATGACGACGTTACGGTCTCTTCTCGTCTTTGTATTAGGTAAATTAATCAAAAGTACCTAAGTCATCTAAATGTTTCTCAATGTTTTTCATATTAAGTTGTGTTAGTTCATTAGTTCGACATGTTCCGTTTACACCAATAAAAAGAACAACCTTTAACGTAAAGAGTATTGTAGTAGATAAATTAGTAAAATTGATATGCATGCATAATTATGCCTATCAATATCTACTAAGTACGTATTAGATTATGTAAAGTAGTTGATTAATATACTTAAGTAGATACTGAATGTACAACTACTTACTTACTTTTGCTGCCAAATATACGAAATGAGGTGCTTCGTTAAGAAACTTTTCAATTTCAAATGCTGTGAAAACCTTCGATATTTTTGGGTTTTGATGGTGAGGCTCTTTTATATATATAGCTATCGATATGTACGAGTATATTTTTATTCATCTTTATTGTTGCTTTTAGCATTGAATACGTATTCCATAGAGAGATATTCTTGATTTCTTGGTCTCGGATAATTCAATAAAATATGCCAGCAATATGTTTTCTGATTAAGTTTTGTCTCCTTTAGCTAGTCGCCACGGGTTAAACATATAGTACTATTTCAAATACTTCTCGCTTGATTTTTAAGGGAGAAAGCTCATTTGCGCAATATTAACAATTTAGTCAGTTTTGTTGACGTCAAATAAATTGCCTCGTCCTTCCTTGTTTTCAAGTTTCTTGTTTTTAACGTTAGGTTTTAACACGTGATGACGTGAAAAGAAAATGGCGCGGGCAAAGAAAATAAAAAAAAATACACCAAGAAGATTCCGAGTCTGAGATTTTAACAAGTTAAAAAAGGTTGTATGATAAATTAGGCACCATGGAGGTAGGAGTAAATAGATTTAATTATGTTTTGAATCCTCTAACGGATAAAAATGGCTTTTGCACTAAGATATCGAAGGGCATACATATTCTATCCGAGATGGGGGACGAAATGGACTGTTAAAAGGCTCTCGATGTTGATGATGATAGTGATAATCATATAATATAAATAAGGCATTACCTATGCACGAATGATAATCACACGAGAGAAAATGATATGATAGTGATAGTATTTTGATAGTAGAAATTTATATTTGAAATGTGTAAGTGAAGCATGAAAATAATTAAGTCATTCATTTGCAATGGTGCAACTTAGTAAGCAACTCTTTGATGCCTAGGTGCAGGCAGCTTAAAAAAGCTAAAAAAATACCAATTATATAATAGTGTACTGTAATAGTACCTACCGAATAACTAGCACATAAATTATTTCTGTAAATCTAAAAGCGTAAGAATATTTCTATATAAAAAAGGAGGGGAAAGGAAATTATAAAAATTGATTAATTTTTAAAGTGTTATTATATTTTTATTCGATAAAAAAAATTCTTGACATATTTTAATACTCATTATTAAACACCGTGTCTCCCTAGACGTAAGTAGGTTTGCTTACTTTATGTTTTAGTTATTTGTGACAAAAAAAGATCTGGCCGTCTGTTAACCCCGCCACAGGGCCACTTGTTGTTTCGCACCCTTGGGCAGCGATCCACTGCAGGTACGAATGACGGTCTTCCGACAAGACCGTTGAACTAGCCGTTTGTTTATACGGCTCGAAGGACCAATGTTACGACAAGCGTAAATATGACCTGGTTGACCGAAAATTATTTACTCGAAGGGTTCGAAAATGAAACTACAACTGTAATCTGATCTAGCTAGTACTAACATATAGCAGTCTAGCTTGGCCTCCTTTATTAAAATATAATCAAAACACCTTATACTACCAGAAGCAATCAAACAACAGCGCGATTCAGCCAAACTGCACAACGCCGTCTGTCTGGCTATTTTGGTCGTGAACACCGTCCACGTAGTGTTCGCACGAAAAATGCGATCAAAACAGGCAAAGAATTCGAAGAAGTCCTGTCCGTAAGCAAAAGATTTTATCTCGAGAGATGAAGATATCTGCGAGTGTTCAATTAATTTCCACACCAATTTTGCGTAAATGATATTGTGCGGAGTATAGTATCTCTATCTTATTTTCAAGGTGATTAAATCGGTCTCTCCGCACAAATGGTTGTCATTAATCTTATCATTAACGACGCTGCCTTAGCAGCACCTGTACTCTCTATTGTAAGTAAAGCGATATATAAATTAAGACAGTAATTTACACTACTATAATTAAATTATCAAAGCATCGAAAGCATTAATGGATTTTGCAGCACAAAGTCTTTAGGTAATGCCCAATCGTCGCTGATATAAAGCACTCAAATATTTCCAATTACGCAAAGCCTTGATAAATTCTATCTGCCTGACACTACAAACGCAGAGCCCACAGGATTCGTACAACAATCATAGATACAGAGCCTCCAGGCTACATTAGGAACAAGCAACACTGATCCCACAACATGACAGGCGTAGAGCCCTCAGGACATGTTCAGCAACATAACAAGCGCTCCGAGTGTTATTAAATATATCATGCAGCGTATTTACCTGTAGGTTATAGATTCAGGTAGAATAATGTCGACAATATTATATGAATAATTTATAAATAACAAATATAATTTGAAATGTTATTGCACCATCCTTTAAGTACCGGTAAACCTATACTAAACGAATTAATATGACCACCATCTCGTACTTTACATTTTTAACCAAGTATTTTGAAAATTTAATCTTCTACAAATGCAGTGAAATGTATTCCATGGCTATTTCGCGTTTATCAGGGTCTAAAGCTGTCAGTGGTCTACAGCAAATTCGTTATTAATACCCTTTTAAAACCAATATTATTTGCAGTAAATGGAAATTCTATGTTCTGTTATAGAACTGAAAACTGTCGAAGCGGCTATGAATTTTAATCTGTCAATTAGTGACTCGAAATATTTAGCACTGAAATGCACTTTAAAATGAACTGAAATAGCTACTAGTGATCGATGACTATTTTGGGTTTTGAGATATTTTTATCTATACAAGTAAATAAATAAAATTGGAGTGTCTGTTTGTAATATTAAAATAACCACTTTCTACTACATGCATATGAATGTATATACGGTACACATACCAAAATATATATTTTTAAAATTTTTGTCTGTCTGTCTGTCTGTTTGTTCCGGCTAATCTCTGGAACGGCTGGACCGATTTGGACGGGACTTTCACCGGTAGGTAGCTGATGGTACAAGGAGTAACTTAGGCTTACATTTTTTAGACTAGCTTCGCCCCGCGGCGTTACCCACGATAGGAGAATAACCGGGGGTAACATCGCGGGGTTCAGCTAGTATTAAAATAAAATCTTTTCAAAATTCATCCAGTTGTTCCAGAGATAAACTGGAACAAACAGACAGACAGTCAAAAAATCAAAAAAAAAATTTTGTATAAGTATGTACCTACCGTGTATACATACGCGATATTTAGTAAAAAGCGGTTATTTTAATATTATCAACAGAGACTCAGAAGGCATGATTTCACTTATTGCTAACTTATTGTGGGTGTATGTATGTAGGTATTACAAAGTATTTTATTGCGAGAATGCATACCTACGTATATACCCGACTAGTTGTGATGTTTGACTAGCTAAAGTAACTGTTGTTTACAAAATGTGGAGTAAAATAAAACCTTTTTACTAATATAACAATTAGTCCCGCAGAAAACTCAGCATTTGGATGAAATAACTTGAAATCAATCATCTAGTTTGTTACCTATGACTTTTTTTGTACAACACATATGATAACGACGACTGTAAGCAGAATATTGAAAGACCTTTCCTGGCCTCACACTACAATTTATACTGGAAAATTCCATGAATATTTTAACAAAATAAGGCTTTCATAACGCCCACTTGAAATAAATTGAGCTATTGAGTTATTTATAATACCACTTGACGCTAATTAGTACACCTAAATATTACCCATATATAGATACACTGTTTCGTGTTAATTCAATTTGAAATTATTGTACAAAAAGGAAAACAACATTCTGTGAGATGAAAGCGTTACAAATACCTACTTATATATATTTTTCATAAATTTGTTATGACACAACCGTTCCGTTTTTCTTAACAGTTTCTGGTTTCTTCAAAATATCGTAATATAAAAGTATTAGACTTTTGGTAATCATCTCGAAATAAAATATGCCAATTCATTTGTTTTTTTCAAAGTTGACATCTAAAACGATAAAGAGTGGTATCCTGCATGTCACTCACAGTTAATTGATTGAAAACCACAGTACAAAAAAGGAGCCTGATTCACAAAGACTCATAAAAAGCTATCAATAATACACAAACTTAATTGCACATTCTACTGGTGATATTTGATTAAACTATATAAACCTACCTATGACAACAGACTAGATGTATTACTCAAGTTTTTATTAGCAGTAGAATTTTCGTTACACCGATACAAACTATAACAATCAATATTAAAGAAATAATACAATAATGAAAAGAAAATTGTACTCAAATGTTATGAGTTACGAACCGTCCGTATTTACTTTATTTCATGTTATTATTTCACGACATTCCAGAACATCACAAACCTCACACAATTTGTCTTGCATAAGCTTGGCATACCGACCGACGACGTTATTACCAGGATGGGTTGTGGTTGACCGCAAGGTTTCAAGTACCTACAAGACCGGAGTTATGAAACTTGCAACATCTGATTCTAAGTCGGGACAAAAGAGAAATATCATGCAATATAGTAGATATTGTATTTTAAAGATGACACTAAAAATTTAAATAAAGGCTACTTTTCTGGAGAATAGTTACATCTGTTTTTCTGCTTCCCCAATCTTTCCACTATATGTTCAAGCCCGTGATTCGATGACTATTTTTGCGAGCATATGAATAAATACGGTGTAATTTAGTAAGTTCATCGTAAATAACTGTGTTGTGAACACCAGAATACCAGCTCGGAATCTAAACATACAGGTCACAAGTGCATGTGGTGTACCGCTCAGTCGGAAAAGGTATCATTTCCTTGCTGCATTTTGTTCATAGATCGGAATTTAATATCGTTGTTTACTTTGTACTAAGCACATAGATAGTTCGCTAACATAGATAAAGACCTTTGCATCTCGAATAGATATATTAAGCCACATCTTCTTTGACAAACTCAGGATGAATCTACACTTAGGTAGCATAGCCTTAGTTTAGATGCAAATTCACATGATTTGCATCTAAAGTAAGGGCCATTTGAAGTTTGCTGATTTCCTGCACATAGGTATTACTATCTTAAAGAATAGAGCTAGAGGGTACTTCTTAAATATTTGCAATTTTTGTTATACTCATGGCTGGGTATCTGATAATTAAAAGATGCAAATCATTATACTTCTATTAAAACCTGGTAAAAAAGATGACCCAAATAGCTTTAGACCAATGGGGTGATTGATCTATTGATCAGATCTGCAGTTTTTTTTTTTTTTTATTGAATAGTGGGCAAACGAGCAGACGTATCACCTGATGGTAAGCGATTACCGCCGCCCATGGACACCCGCAACACCAAAGGCGTCACAAGTGCGTTGCCGACCTTTGGGGGATGGGGGAGGGGTTGGGGTATGGGCCTCCGGTATCCTCACTCACTCGGTGAAACACAGCGCAAACGCTATTTCACACCGGTTTTCTGTGAGGCCGTGGTATCACTCCGGTCGAGCCGACCCATTCATGCCGAAGCATAGCTCTCCCACGGATGGATGTTTTTTTAAAATTCTTGAACACCTCATTAAAAATCGTCTTGAGAATCGTCGTGGAATCGAGAAAATTGCTATCGAATTCACAGTTTGGCTTTCGTAAGGGTCTCAGTACACTGGACTACTACTACTATTGGAACTTTGGTTTCAGACTTTTTTTATCAGAATTCATCTGTCGTTGCTGCTTTCGTCGATATTTCATCAGTATTATATGACAGTACAGACATCAGTATTGTAACAAATAACGAATTATTTAAAAAAAACGAATTCCCGAACCGATATTGACATATCTGCCATCTTAATTAAATTCACTACTTTTTGTCCGCGGCTCCGCCCGCTTTTATATCAATTATAGTAGTATAGTATAGCCCTAAAAGTGTATCCATAGTAACATTTAACATTGGCAATGCATTGACTACCCCTCCGCCCCGCGCCACCCGCACCAGTCTCTCTCATTGTAAGCGCTTAGTAACGCTTCATTCTGTTCAATATTATCGTGATAACTTTTAAACTATTCGTCCAAATTACTTAGTGAAAAAGACAAAGTTTAGGCAAATATTGAGTGGTGCTAATTCCTGACAAGCTCACGGGTAGCAGAGGGGACTTACGAAGTGTCTCCGAGCGATAGTTTCGGAGATAGAGGGGGTGTCTTCCTTAAGGGATGATCTTAGAGGGTGGGGGTGATCGAGGTAGTGGGGTGAATGGATTGGGGATGCTACGCTAGATAAATAAGTCCCAAAAAAGGGGTTGAAAATATAGGTAAAGGGTGGGGGGGTGAAAGTATTCGGGGGAGCACCTCGACTGAGAAGTATGGCGGTATCGAAGAACTCGAGTTCACGATGTGACGAAGTAGGCGATCCAGGAGTATGTGGGAATTTTTTTTTCCTCCCTGTGATACTAAATTTCTTGGTTACCCACTTGGCACACAATATGGTATAATAAAAAAGTGTCGTTACAACTTTTCGTCTTAACAAAAAGTGTCGTTACAATTTTTTCCGTCTAGCCCCCTTTCGCAACGGGCGATAATGTACTTCGTTCCAATAGAAAACCTTGTTAATAAAATATATATCACGTTTATGTGTCCATTATGTGCAGCGATTTATCTTTACGCTTGGACAAGTTTTATTTACCTGATATATTTTTTCGAAGATGAGAGCCCTCAGATGTTTTGAAATAAGAAGCTTTCAAAGCATTAAGTATATAAGTAAAGCTTCGAAACGTAGGCATAGGTGTACCTACCTTCGGAACAGTTCTATAAAATCTATTTCCCATAGGTACGTGGGAGTCGTCAGATGTTTAGTAAAGCGGCGAAGCACAAAGACACGATACACAATAGTGTAAGAGGAATACAATACCGATATTTAGACCTTTTTATTTAGGTAAATATAGATATCTAAATACCGGTTTGTGAACTTTTGTCCAAATGTACCTGCGTATATTCATAATTTTCAATCAGCTAGGTAAACAGTTACAAGTATGTTTGTTTTCCAAAAACTGAAATCATTTATTTACTACAATAAATGTATAGTGGATAGTATAACCCTTTTGTATACGAGAATATCAGCTGTTATGAATAATAATAATACCTACCTGGTATTTTCCCCGAGCGTCATAATAACACAGGGTAACTAAGTTTGTAAACCTGTTTGAGCGACCTGTAGGTTTGTAAAATAAAATATGGTCAGGAGCACCGACCCAGTTTACAAAAGAAAAACACTTGGCTCCGATCGCACGTGGTTTAATCACCTACTTTTAATTCTGAGCCACTTCAATGTTTGCTTCCCGACTCGTAACAAGAATACCTAATGTAGGTGCTTTTTTGAAGTTTTAAAGCTGGAAAGTACACGGAGTACACGATTTAGTACTAAGAACAAGCGTCCCATTTCATATACTCGGGTTATCAAAAAAAATCACCACTATGACGTCCTGCAAATCTCTGTTTTAACTAAAAGCAAATAAATAGCGTTTGTTTTTTACTTTGCAGGCTTATATTATATACGTTAATTCAACTTTAGCGGTTCTGTGTTCTTTATATTTAAGACCATAAGGTTTAAAATTGATAATAACACAAAACCGATGCTTAAAGTTGAATAACGGTTGTAATTTGCAAGGCTGTTAGGTTTGGAGATCCTTGTCAGAGTTTGAGGGTTTTACTAAAATTTTATTTTGTACCTACATACAGTGATCACTAATTTATTGTTAAGTTTTCCCAAGAACACTTAAAAGAGAAGGTATGAACCTTAAAAGAAACTGTGTCTCACGATTACAGGTATGGACACAGTGCAGTATTAAGAAGTGGTTTAGGTGTGGCGGATTACTAGTTGAAGATTTAGTGACGTTGAGGTCCTTTGGTCAGACATATATATCTCTCAGAGTTCTTTAGTTCATTGCTGCATTGTACTGAAATCGTATCGGCTTTTGAATTAGCTAAAGAATAAACCATTAAAATTTTAATGTTGATCCGATCGATAACTCTAGGTCATGCGGCGCAGAACCACACTTGTATAAAATAGTGCCACCTGTTTCTAGCGAGTGCGGTATCTTGGAGCTTTTTGATACTGTGCGTTTACGGCTTCTGATGAGGTCATATATATAACCATAGACACTTCAGATCAAGAGCCTTTTACTTATTATTACAGATTGCCACGTATGGTTTTTGATTCAGATTGGTTTTTGATCTGTAGCAACAGTCAACAGTCTGTCAGTGACCCGTGCAGAAGGTTATCGAAAATTACTAACTCACATTTAGAATATGTTAACATCAGCATTCTTCATTCGCGGGGAATGCAGGTACAGAAACGTAGTTGGGTCTGATTTGAATATCTCCTCTATCTAATAGATAATGCTGGTTTGTAACTTAACATTGTTACGCATAAGAAACATTGTGAGTGTGGGTGACAGCACACATACTTCGTTGGACACCGGTATTAATATATTCAAGTTTTTTCAGAAGACGGTCCCCATTTCATGTTATCCACATTTTATATATTTTGTATCATTAATTTCATCACGACGACGACTTGAAGACTCGAAGACTTAATAATTGAAGACGATAAATACTTGACATTGGCAGAAATAGCTGATCCTAGTGATCCGGCTGGTTGCCATTCATGAAAAATAAAATAAATAATATATTCAAATTGCATTGCATCAGCATAGAACATGCTATGCTCCGAAATTGTGAAAACTTAAGTTCCATATTTATTATTTGGGAAAAAACTTAATTCTTCATTGACTGTGGTATTCACTGTGAAATTTAATAGATATTCTTTCAAGAACTCACTATTATAACGAGCTATTGACGAAATATGTAGTAGATAAACTTATTATCAATCATAATTTTATAGAACACTAGCTGACCCACGCAACCTCGTTTGCGTCTTATATTGCCCGTGGCGTGAAAATTTTCCCCCGTTTTTGAAACATTCTTCATTGGTTCTCGGCTCCTATTAGTAGTAACGTGATGATATATAGCCTATAGCCTTCCTCGATAAATGGACTATCTAACACCGAAAGAATTTTTCAAATCGGACCAGTGGTTCCTGAGATTAGCCGGAACAAACAGACAGACAGACAAAAATTTTATAAATATATATTTTGGTATGTGTACCGTATATACATACATTCCTATGCATGTAGTAGAAAGCGGTTATTTTAATATTACAAACAGACACTTCAATTTTATTTATTTGTATAGATGTACCTATAGATTCACATGTTTTAAACTTTATTGAAGTTTAATGTGGCAGTTGTGAGTGCCTTATGAAATAGGTACTTAATACCAATAAAAACAAATAAAATACAAACAGACAGCTCAAAGTGAGTATCGTGATTTATTTATAATATAAGTAGGTACATGAATATATATTTCCTTTAATATAATAGGTACGTATGTGTAAAAATGTATCCTTATAATGATGTCATCTTCACTATGACTGTCTCTGTCGTAACTGTCTCGGTGGCGCAGTGGTAGTGAATGCGACTGCTGTGCTTAAGGTCTCGGGTTCAAGTCCTGGGTCGGACCAAGTATTTGTGTGATCTACAAATATTTGTTTCGAAGTTTGGGTGTTTTTTATGTATAATATGTATGTATTTACAAAAAGTATATACGCATCGTATGTATTCATGATCATACATAATCATCATATAAGTTGTCTAGTACCCATAATACAAGCTCTGCTTAGCTTGGACTATGTAGATGGCGTTGTGTGTAAGATGTCCGAAATATTTATTATTTATTTACTGTTTTCATGAAGTCACTAACTACTATTTTTTAACCGATATCAAAAAAAGAAGGTTTCTCAATTGGATCGTTTTTTTATGTGATCGCGGATATCTTCGTTGTTTATGAACCGATTTTGATGATTCTTCTTTTGTTGGAAAGGTGATGTCCTAAAGGTAGTACTATGACAGAGAAACTAGGATCTGATGATGGCATCTCAGAGAAATCGAGGATAACTTTCGAAATTTGTATGGGCGACTAGCGCATTTGTTAATTTTTTTATTAAGTAATATCTGAGCCACGTAGCATTACCCGCAGTACAACAGTAACCCCGGGAAAAGCCGCGGGGTAAAACTAGTCTAAAAAAATTAACAAAAAACAGGAAAAAACAGACAGACAAAAATTAAAAAAAAAATTGTGTATTGTGTAAACCTACATGTGCATTTAGTAAAAAGCGGTTATTTTAATATTACACTATAATTTGTCTCGAGTCGATCTGGTGATGGACCGGAAATGCAGTCGAGGGAACTCCTCCACGATTTATAACAGTTACCTTGTGTTTGGGCTTGTTTAATTTGTATTGATGAGAACTTTACATCTAGAAGGGTTGTAACTCTCTGTAGCGGTTTGATAATGAAGACGAAGAACAGTTAAGGGAATTCCTCAACGGTTTACAGTAATTACAGTTAATTTATATTCTTTCAGTTTTCTGATGTGTAGATGATAAAAGGTAAAACGGTTAGGAGTTAGATGGCTTAAAATATCAGAGGTACAAATAGGACTTTTGTTGTATTCTTTAAAGTTGTTTAGCTGATCTGACTGGAAAGGTTAGGAGTCGTATCACCTAACTAGATAATAGTTTAGGACGCCGATCAAGTAACTAGGATTCTGTAGGAAAAAAAAGATATGCAAAGCTGTAATTTGGATAAGGAACCTACACTATATTTATACACCTAGTTTGTCTTAATTGTTTTTATATTTTTCCTCAGCAGGAGTTAACATTTGAAGGTGGTCACTTCCATCGGTTGGTTCTTGCGATTCGTATCAATTATTTAAACATACTATTTAGGTACTTTTGATAATTTGCACTAAAAATGTAAAAAAACAAAATCTTTTAACAAGAAAACATTTCTTCGCACCGACTTCAAACAGATTTAAGGCACACATAATACTACTTTATTTTAATTAATAGAATTATGTATAGACAAGACTTGAAGTCAAATTGAAATCAGCTTATTTTACTTTAATAGCTTTTTAGAATTTACGTGGTTGCTTTTAGAAGTCGGTTTTTTGTTAAAAAGTTTTTATTATCTGTTTTACCACTTAAAGACCTTGCATTTAAATTTAATTCATTCATTCATTCCTAAATAAATATGGAAGTTTTAATACGAATTATATTTCCAAACCTAACTTTATCGAAAACTAAATCAAATTAGTGTTTGCCAGGATAGACGTAAGATTTTAACGGTACAGTAGGATATGCTTATCAGCCAACCTTACCTTCTGGTAAGTAGTTACTGCCACATACGAATACTTACGACTCGAGTCACAAATGCGTTGCTGACTTTTGAGTTTGCCTTCGACGTTTGGTTTTTAAGTCCGAGAATCGCAATTTGGGATACGAGTAGGAGTCAGAACAAGCTTCAATTCTATAATTTAGTTGAAACTGACTGATCTAGACCTAACCCTTGCTTGGAGCCACATTAGGTTTGTCAATCATTATGATTAAGATTATTTTGTAATGTTTTAGGTTAGATTAGAACAATAGAGTTAGGTAGGTACATTAGATTTCAATTGTACCTACCTATGTCACATAAATTCTGTCAGCGTTAGAAAATGCCGAACTAAGGTTATCAGAACGTTTTTATTTCTTTTATCTCTTTCACTTCTGACATCTCTTTCTTACTGAGCAAAATTTTATTCTTACAAGCAGAAAATGAAGGAGTTTGCAAGTATTACGATTTATTAAATAATCTAGCTTCTAATATCTTCTTTTAATTAGAGACTTGATGTCATGTTACTCATCGCGAATGTACAATTTTCATTATAAGCAACTGCAAGTAAGAAGGATTTTGCAAACTGCATTTACCTTTAATAACATTCTAACTGTATTTAATAAACTTTGACCACAGGACGTCCAACTGTATTTATATGCACCTGTGCACGGACATAATTTCATGTTTATTTGAGATGGTATCGTTTGAAAAGGGTCTTATAATTTATAGAGGGTGTGGTGACGCCTCTCGACACCCTAAACCGGTAAGAAGTATGGAATCGTAATTGTTGACATTCTGAGTCTTAAGGGCTATCAAATAAAGTTCATAATAGAAACAATAAATTTACCGTACGACGACAATACAAAGTTTTGCAGGTAACAAATGAATGGGACTAGCCATTTAGTAAATAAAATATGTAGATCTGGTCATCCATCAATTTGAGTAGTTTATTTCCTGTCAAGAGTTCGTTAATTGCACTATATTAAGTAGTATGTAACACAGTATTTAGAAGCAACTATACCTATTGGTATAGGTTGACTCTTACCATTAGGCAATTTTAAACAGAAGCTGCCTCAATATGTCAATCGAACTTAAAATAGAAATTGTCGAAAATCTAGCAATTCAGTCGTCTAAACCTAAACCATTCTTGGATTGGAAATATTTTGAAACTTCTTAATTTATTGTGGAAGAGACAAAATTAGACAAGTCATAGTCAATTCTGCGACTGCGATAAAGTTGAGAATCAGGATTAGCGTTGTTAATCTTTCATAACACCTTTCAAAATGCCACAGACTTGCTTGAAAGTGTAGAATTAAGGGTTCAGCTGAGTTCAGGTAGTAATGCATGAAGAAAATTGGCGAATAATAAAGACAAAATAAAAAATTGGGGTGCAGGCATGACTTACTCGTGTTGTGGTTTATTAGTGCTAGATGTCGTTGTTTAGTTACTTTAGCGTCCTTGATAAAAGATGGCGCTTACATCAAGAAGGTTGCATTGTTCTAAGTATGTGAATATAAATTATTGACGATCGAAAATTAATAAGATACCATATAGCATATAGCATTAAAGTGGACTTTAATCTGTTTCAATATTATATTTTAAATCTGCACGCAGAAACAGATCAGGCAAGTCAGTAAGTACCTCACTAATTCGTCTTTTCAGATAAATATGACCTTATTATATACCTATAAAAATACCTAGTAGGTACTTATCAAATTGTGTCTACTGATATATAACATGATAAAAGTATCTTTAGGTAAAAACATACCAAACTAGGGCCCGAATTAAGTAATACTTAGTAGGGATACCTAAAACCAACTTATCTAGATTAACGTGAGGTTCAATTAGGATTTTATTCAGGGTTTGCCAAATAAGCTTGAAATCCTGCCACTTGTTAGCCGAAGTCTTCGAACACCCCGATATGCTTCCATCATATGTAAGTATAATTCGAAAGTCTCCTCTCTGCAATGAAATAATTACCCACAAATATTTTTTCTAACCATTTTTAAGTGGGTTTTACAATTGCATTCATTGCTTAGAGTCTGTAATCGCTTGAATGTTTGAATCCAATTAATCAAATGTTTATAAGCTTTGCAGTTACCAATACTACATGCTGGTAATTTTGACCAAATACTGGTACCATGTGGTTTGATGAATCGTACTTTGCTCGGTAAAGCGAACGGTACATAATTTCTAAAAACTTTGTGAAAGGACAAAAAACTACCGTGTAATGTAATGAAAGGTTAAATTCCTTCTTGCTCTAACTCAGCCATTGTATCGTGTGAGACAGAGATAGAGCTAGTGGCAATAATAATAATCGCGCGAACGCTAATTTCGTCCCTCGCGCCCTTTGGAGTCGTTCTTGGCAACCGGTTTTGTTTGTGGAACGGCCGTAAAACGAGCAGACCAATGAGAAGACCCGATTTGCAGCGGGCGTACTATTGGCGACGGATGATAGAGAGCGTTGCCGTAAGGGGCTTGTAGGACCATGGAGGGGTAGAGCGCGGGTAGGTGCGGGGCATGGGTGCGGCGCGCCTGTAGCGCGCGCACATTACACAGTCGCAGTCGTGTTTCGCCTTTCGAAAGAAGGTTATTGTTACAATGACACGGGTACCAGACTATCGATAAAGTGTGTTTGTATGTCGTTTTCGTCGATAATAAGTGTTGTGTTTACTTTCACCCGTGCGAATGTCTCGATCCTCACCTTTCCGTTTGTTTTTTCTTTTAATCATTGCCGCATGGGACGGCGCTTACGTTTCAGTTAACCTTTTATTTTGAAACGATGGAACGTTGTTCTTATGGTTTTTACACCAAAAGGTATTTTATGTTCTTTATTTCATTTATGATTGCGATCTGGTGTGGGTTAGTGCGTCGTGTGTGGCTGTAGATGTTGAGCAGTTGCCTAAATGTTCACTCTTCATCGTAGCGAATCATGGAGTGGATCTATAAATTAAGCCAATATCAGCAACGGCTCATTACGCCAATAGCGTTACTAAAGGAGAAAGGCTTGTAGTATATATTTACTCCAGTTAAATTATTGTTAAAAATTACTTATTGCAAAACTATGTATGACTATGTTACAAAGCTTTTGTGTAAAGTATTTTGTAAATTACATTATTGCAAACGCAACGGGGAAAAGTCGACATTGTGAGGCCCTCGCACTCGAGGGTCGATAGCCGAGGGGAGGGAGGGCGCCGTCTGTCTGCGCACATGCAGAACCGGTTCGCGCTCCAACTCCCCTTGTCGGCTTTTACGGTCCCTTTCTTTATCATGCCACACGCGTTCGCATAACGCTCTCTCGCTCGCACGTTTTCATTATTTTTTTGCTTCTCCTTGTGAAATAATTCCAGACGGACCATTTTTATTTAGGTGTCTGTCCCTAAATAGGTGCTTAACTTTGTAGCTCTAACATTAATGGTAAGTAAAATGAAATAAACACGTGGCATGCCTTTGTTGTCAATAACAACAACATTTATCTAACAGTGCACTTTGTGATGTCCGAGTTTTGACTGACTTTTTTAATTTGTACTGTAAGGTATAACATACTAATCATCCTCAGTTAATGACTAATAATGTTCTCGTACCAAGTTGTAGGTTGAAGTTGGTTTGTTGTCCTCTATCTTTGACAGTTTTGTGGCTAAGGTGACGCAACTCTGATTAATGAGAAAACTTAATAAGTGCTTCGCATAGTAAAGTTGAAGTACCCATGCTTAAAAAAGGGGGTAATACTCATATTGTTATCAGTTATAGACGTTATATTACTCATATGAGTCATAGAACTACAAATTGACACGGTCTTAGTTGATGAGATCCTCGTTGTTTTATTATGCCATTCGCATAATTTGTTTGGGGTTCAACTAGTCAATTGCTAGACCGTGAAATACATGAATAAAGACAGTTTTATATCTTGCACCTTATCTTTACACATTTTTGATAATTTGATCTAATGTTTGTATGAAATGCATTTAAAAAAGGAGATAAACGGCCATATTGATTCACAGTTGGCGTGCAACTTCACTAACCGCACGGTGTAAAAAAAAAGCAGGTACGGTGAATAGCCTAGTAAAGGTAATTTAACTGCCGAAAGGTGGTTACATTTTTTACAACTAAAAAAAAGCGTCGCTAGGTATAGGTACACTATCTCCCGGCTGCATTACGTTAAATAAGAATATTTAACGTAATGCAGCTTATTTTTTTATAACATAAGAACGCATCATAACATTACATATTGTTATGCATTACAAAAACAAACATTGTAGATGCTTAGAAACAAAATTTGACAGTTAACCATTTAATAACTACAAAATACCAATTAAGATTAATGGTAGCAGTAAAAAAACTATATAGGTAAATAAGCATTTATTAAATAGTTAAATTAAAATAATTTTAACTAAGTACTTTGTATACTTCCTTATAACCGTAAGGCTTCGCCCGCGTAAAGGACGGTTAACGCGGTGATTCTTCAAACTGATATAACTTATTTATTTACAAATTGCAAAAACTAAATGTTAAGTAGAGTCAGCCGCAAAACGTTAGTGAAAACTGCATTGAAATCTGTTAAACCGTTTCTGAGATTAGCGTGCACAAACGCACAGACAAATAGATAAAAATTCGAGAAATAATTGTCCTGGGTACTCTTCCGTTCATAAAGATTTCTATATTCTATTTTGAAATCTGTTAAACCGTTTCTGAGATTAGCGTGCACAAACGCACAGACAAATAGATAAAAATTCGAGAAATAATTGTCCTGGGTACTCTTCCGTTCATAAAGATTTCTATATTCTGTTTTTAAATATATCCTACATGTACAGACAGCGTCCAGTTACGATTTTATTATATACTAGCTGACCCACGCAACCTCGTTTGCGTCTTCAATTGCCCGTAGCGTGAAAATTTTCCCCGTTTTTGAAACATTCTTCATTGGTGCTCCGCTCCTATTAGTATTACCGTGATGATATATAGCCTATAGCCTTCCTCGATAAATGGACTATCCAACACTGAAAGAATTTTTAAAATCGGTTTAGTAGATCCCGAGATTACCCCCTATAATTTAACAAACACACAAACTTTACTTCTTTATAATATTATTATAGATATTGATATTGAAGGATGATAAATATGCGTAATACTAAACTTACCTACCTGGTAGCAGCGGTGGGCGGGAACGTTGTGGTTACGACTTTAGGAATTGCAATCAAGTGGCTATGGACTACTATCTTTAAGTCCTCAATTATCCAAATCACCTCACATACTTAATTTCTATTCTTAAAATTAACACAGAATTTAAAAAAAATACAAATTACCAATAATCTAATGGTAAAATTGTGAGTGATGTTAAACAGTACAGATATTAAAATCTCGTTTTAATAAAAGAATAAACGTTTAATGTAATCGGTGAAAAAAAATTTGTAATCATACTTTTGATTTCAGTAATTACTTTTATAGCTTAAGCTGATATTTTTTTAAATAAATCAGATTTATCACTTTAAATATCTAATCAATAAATAAACAAGCTAATAAATTATTACGTTAAATGGAATGACAGCAGTAGAGACACAGAACGATGATGTGACACGAAATATCCATTCGCGGCCACCATATTTTAGAATTAAACAGTGTTAATATAATTTAAGTAGATATTACATTATTAGATATAGAAAATATAGTTTGCACAGTAATGTTTGTTTTTTTGTGTTTGAAATTCCCTTTTTTGCCGGTTCATACTATAAATTGCCCACTGTAGTCCACTGCTAGACAATGCACACCACAATTCCTCGATAAATTAACAATTTTAAAATATTACTAAGATGTGATTTTCGTGTCAATATAAAACAAACGATCGTGGTCTATCATTTCCTTAAAGCGTGAATTGTTCACATTATAAGTTGTACGATAAACCGAGCGAAAAAAGAGCAAAGAGAACAATAAATTCATATATTCGTTTTTAGTTAAGATATTTTGCTTAGGACGTTTTAAGAGGGTACCTAGTTTATATTGTCAAAAATAAATTGGTTCGACATTTAATTAACTAATCTGTACTAGCCTAAATAAAATTACAATCTATTTTCAAAGCTTCGTTAAATTTACTCGAAGTTTTAGTTCATTATAAAGCTAATGAAAGATTTTTCTCTTATTTTGGTAGCTTATTTTTTACTTTGCGGGTCTTTGAATTTCGATTTATCTTTGCTGAGTCTTCAACAAGGTTTTATTAGCTAAATTTAAAAAAATAATTTATTTCGGTTCGGTACGTTTATCTCCCAAAAATAATTTTCTGACTATTTTACGATAACCTATACCATCAAGTAAAACAACAAGCAACAAATAAGTGTTTGTAAAGACGACGCGTATCGCTTTCATTTAGGATAAAGACTGAACAATAGTCCTATGGTGCATTTTATTGCCTTCTCGTAAAGTGCTATTTAGTGCGTGAAATTTAAGCTTTAACCCTCAACTTCAATAATGTCCAATTTAGGTCACGCGTATTATAATTTAATGAGAAAATAATTATGCGAATTCGTGAATCTCGACACTTGTAATCCGTATCCGCAAATATATTTTTTTTAACGATCGAACTACATTACTAATTATTGTAATATAATTCGGTAGGTAGGTAACCATATATCGATGGCGGCGTAACTATGCCATTAGGTTTGAGATGTGTAATTAATATACAGTGTAAGATGCACAAGGTGTTAACATACAAATCACTCTATTGCAAAATGGATCAGGTTTTCATTAAGTTGTCATACCAATTCATTAAGACATACTTAAAGAGGCGCAAACTTCATTACCACTGGACGTAAAAAATGTAACTACTTTGAACTATGATGATGTAGCTTTGAAACCATTAGACATTTGAAAGTAAACACGCATGTCCTACTTACACGCGTTACAAGAACAATAACGTCGCTGTGATTAGACAAAGACAAAGCTTAAACATCACAATGGCGGATCAGTGTTGACTACTTTAGGAAAATTTACCCCTTAAAACAGAGCAAATTATTTTTTTAAATTGTATACATATATCTGAATGGAATAGGTATGATTAATAAAATAGCTGTACATTTTTGGTTTAAACAAATTAGGTAAAAAAATTAATAAAAATAAATAAATGTTCCTGACATCTAACATAACGCCATCTAGTCCCCAGCTAAGCAGTGCTTGTGTTATGGATACTAGACAACTCATATGAATATGAATACATATATACTTTTTTTTGTAAATACCTACGTACATATTATACACTAGCTGACCCACGCAACCTCGTTTGCGTCTTATATAGCCCGTAGCATGAAAATTTTCGCAAAATAAGTAACTTTTCTGGTTGATTTTTACACCTTGTGTCCGAAAAACCCAAATGTCCTACGGAACCCTATTTTTTTCCAAAATAAAATATAGCCTATGTTACTCGTGGATAATGTAGCTTTCGAATGGTGAAATAATTTTTAAAATCGGTCCAGTAGTTTTTGAGCCTATTCATTACAAACAAACATACAAACAAAGTTTTCCTCTTTATAATATTAGTGTAGATAGAAAAGACCCGAACTACCGAATATTTGTAGATCACACAAACACTTAGTCTGACCCAGGATTTGAACTCGAGACCTCAAGCACAGCAGTCGCATTCACTACCACTGCGCCACCAAGGCAGTCTATAAAATGAAACACCGCACCGTGAAGCATCAGTGTAGTAAATAATTGTCTTTTAGATTTTTTTAATTTATTTTTTGTAAGTTCTAGTAACAATTCGAACGAAAGTTATGCACGTACGTACATTTTAGATACTCATTTTTATTATTGGATATATGTATAGCTTCAACGTATGAACCAATGAAATTTCGCATATACAGATATTATATTAACGAAATTTCACGACTACAATTAATTACCTAATTATATTATATCAATTATTGTTGCAGTTTTTTGACTTTGCATCGCATTTTTTCACTACGCATTTGCCCATTTTAATGATTGTTGTTGTCACGTGTCACAACGTCAACTTCGGTTCGCGACATTGAACACTAAACTGACGTTTGCTTCGATTAAGTTCTTAATTTTGGCCTGTGCATTTTTGGTTCGTAATTGCTAATCTAGTGTATAATATATTAATGTACCAATTGATCCGAGCAAACTATAACACTAATCAATCGAAGTCGATCGATGGCATCAACTAGATTGAATAGGCGTGAAAACGAAACAGCCTAGCACACAGATGAACTTTCGCTTTTACTATTTTAATAATTGATTGATGTTATTCAAATTTGCAATTTTTCTTTTACGGATTTCAGCCGTGTCGTTGTAGATTGAAATGGCAAAAAGTTATTACTCTAGGTGTCCCTTTTCGCTATCATTAAGGGTTATCATGTCCATATGGACATACCTACCAATTATAGACGTACGTCTATATACCTAATATACCTATACCTAAGTAATGACGGCCACGATGCCGCGGGCGGCTAGTCAAGGGGAAATAAAGGCCAAACTAGGTATTACGTTTGGGATGTAATAACCTCTACATGCATAAGTAATTATTATGAATACAAAGGTGACTGGGGAAATTGTAAACACTTTCTATTAACGATTTTTTATAAAGTATGAACGTTCTCTGATTACCTACTTAGGCAGTACTTCCTTGCTATAAAAATAAATTCTAATTTATTGGATAATAGCTTTTGCCAGTAGCTCCGAAATCGTTTACGGTCGCTAGATAACGAACAAACGTACCTATTTACGATTATACGAACGTACGAAAACTTAAGTTACTTTTGAATTTAATATCAGAATGGACGCTTGTACAATATAAAGTTAATTTGCAAAGAATATAAAATTCTAATTAAAGCTTGAAAATTAGAACTTTATCAGCAGTAATACAAATTGGTTTAACAGCAGCAGCAGATTTTTGAATTTTTGGAAGTGTAGTTTACAGACTACTAAATCCATTGATCTATTATACACTAGATTAGCAATTACGAACCAAAAATGTACAAGCCGAGTGAAAGAATGCGATACTAGGTCAAAAACTGCTTTTATAATTGAAATATGTGGGGGAACGGGTGTGATGTTCCACCCAACACAAAGGGAGGATCCTCGGACCAGGCGAGGTGATCATGCCTGGCGGGCCACTGCCCAACAGTTGATGTTGGTATGTTGTATACGAGTATATGCTAATCGGCCCGTGAACTATTTATTGCGCGATTCAGGATTTGTAGTTACTCCGTGTAGTGCAGTTTGTAGGTACAGTGCGTTACTTCGTAGTTCAGTGTATCTTCGGTAGATGGCGCTGTAGTAGGTTATTGTTGTGTTATATGTGGAAGTCGGAACTGAATGCCGCTAGTCCCAGTGAGTCGGGGCTGAAGTCCGCTGATCCCAGTGAGTCGGGATCGCATGCGGTGCGCGGTGCTGCGGTGAGGTCCCCAGTGAGTCGGGGCGGTTGCTGCTGGGTGGCTGGCTTCTGCGTAGACGGGAGAGATGTGCTCTGCTTACATGGACCGAAGGTGCAGTGTGCTGTGCCTAGACGCTGATGAGGCCGTAGGGGTAACCAGGCTGGAGCGGTCGCATCCTGCGTGTGGTGTATCCCTGTTGAGGCCGAAGTTGCTGGCTGGCTGAGACTTGCTGTGGGAGTGAACATGATGGAGCTGCGGCTTGAAGGCTGCTTCCAATCACGTCGGCGTCATCATTGTGGGGGAACGGGTATCATGTTCCACTCAACACAAAGGGAGGATCCTCCGACCAGGCGAGGTGATCATGCCTGGCGGGCCACTGCCCAACAGTTGATGTTGGGATGTTGTATATATGCTAATCGGCGCGTGAACTATTTATTGCGCGATTCAGGATATGTAGTTACTCCGTGTAGTGCAGTTTGTAGGTACAGTGCGTTACTTCGTAGTTCAGTGTATCTTCGGTAGATGGCGCTGTAGTAGGTTATTGTTGTGTTATATGTGGAAGTCGCCACAAAATAAAAAAAATAATATGAAATTAAAGTACACCTAGACCTTTTATTTTCTTTGATAGGAACCCTTACTTGGGTATAGGCTTACTCCAGATTAGTGTGAAATCATCATCCTCTTCTATGTTACACCATAACTTCAGTTATATATATCATTGTCTTGTAAGTTTAAACCGAGATAATCATTTAGTTTTTCGGTAATATTTTTCAATAGAATGAAGTCTACTTGATCATCCTTTATTCCGAAAAAAAGTATGTTATTTATTTTTTTAGCCATTTCTAGTCCCTTCCTTCGGTTTCCTAACTTCGTTTTAAAGTTGTTTATTTTCATCGTCAAGCCTTTTAAAACGTTCATTGATTTGCTGTATTATAGTTTATATATAGTTTCCGTTATAGTCATAGTCTGTTGTTTCATTTGCTCTTGAATTTCGTTCAATAGTAATTCCATTTGTGCCTCTATTTTGAAGTTAAATAATTGTATTCTCCTTTCCACGTTTGTGTTTATATTTCTTGGGGCAGTTATAGTAGTGGCAACACTGCTTCTTTGTAGATTTTTAAATCGTTATAGTGGCAGCACTGTCTGTCAAAAAAGATTAGTTTTTGCAGTTGTCTGCCTGATGTGTCAATAAATTACTCACGGAATTCACTCTGTACTTATTTTTAAGTTAACTAATTTTCAGTGTTTAATTTTATTATAAAAATAAATTATTTTAACAATAAATGTTTAGCTATTAGAATAATCATACCTATTATATTCAAATAAAAGTACACAATAAAAAAAAAACTCGTTTTTTATGGGTAAATTTGCCTAGAGTAGTAAACACTGGTCCGCCATTGTATTGTTTATGCCTTTCTTTGTCTAATCATAGCGACGTTATTGTTCTTGTAACGTGTGTTAGTGAGACATGCGTATGTTTACTTTTTAAATATTTAATGGTTTCAAAGCTACATCGTCTTGGTTCAAAATTGTTTCATTTTGCGCCTCTATAAGTATATTTCAATGACTAAATCAGAAACAAAAAAACCATGATCAGAGTGGTCAATATGCAGTAACAGTTCTTCTATCCTCTTGTGGTACCTACCTATATTTGGTATTAGTTTGTTAGTTTTAAGTATGAATCTGGTATCAAGTACCTCTGGCTGGCATCCAATAACCATATCAATAACAATAAGTGGGTACTTATAACCATATAAACAAACATAAATCTGGTGTTTTAAATAATTATATATTGACATTAATATTAGGTACTGTGCATTAATCTGATATACCTACCTACAGGTACACATACTACACATACACAGGAAGGTATACGTTAATAAGCGAGTAGTAACGTCGAGAAGTTAACCTGAATATGTATTATATTCCATATGTTAACTAATTTGTTGCTGACAAAAGTTTTTATTTCAAAGAAACTTACTAATGTTGCGCCATAACCAGATGAATCTCGTGTCCACTAGAATAATCGAGAACTGTCGAGGACAACGCCATCTAGTGTCGGAAAGCGCGCAACTGTGTGCATTATGACGATTACTCGACGCTAGATGGCGCTACAAGCAGCTCTAGAGTAATCTATTTAGCCTAGAAACTTCGATCGAATGTTTTCGTAGTTTCGAGTAATTTCCACGGCCATATAAAAGCGGAACGTGTTGGCCGTAGGGACAGTATTGTTTCACGATACAGCGGATAAACATCGAAGAGATCTTCTAGTGCGACTAACCAGTGATTTAGTGATTTCTTATTGTAAAAAGTGTTCTTAATAAATATTGTGTTATTTTTGGTAATTAATCGAGTACTTTAATTTATTTAATACCCAGCTCGTAACAATTTGGTGTCAGAAGCGGGATTAAAGTATGCCGGTTTTACCAAAGGAAGACACGGAAGGTATCCGAACTAGGAGTCAGCGCCAGCAAGAGGCTGATCAGAGGCGACTTGGAAGTGCACAACTGCCTACATCGGAAGATCAGCAGCCAGCTATGGAAACCACGCCGTCCACATCGGCAGCATCTCCAGATATCACGGCCCTAATGGCAATGCTCCAAGAGCAGGCCCGCCGCCAGGAGGAGCAGGCCCGCCGCTTGGAAGAGCAGCTGCAGCGGGACAAGGAGGAGCAGGCCCGCCGCCAGGAGGAGCAGGCCCGCCGCCAGGAGGAGCAGGCCCGCCGCCAGGAGGAGCAGGCCCACCGCTTGGAAGAGCAACTGCAGCGGGACAAGGAGGAGCAGGCCCGCCGCCAGGAGGAGCAGGCCCGCCGCCAGGAGGAGCAGGCCCGCCGCTTGGAAGAGCAACTGCAGTGGGACAAGGAGGAGCAGGCCCTCCGCCAGGAGGAACAGATGCTCTTGTTAAAAGGCATACATGAGACTTTCGGCAAAGAAATCAAGGTAGTGAAGGATCAGGTTCTTCAACACGAGAATCGTATCACTGAGGCCGAAACTCAAATTGCTGACGTGAAGAAGGCCTTAGGAAACCTTAAAGTTGGAGACGGAGCGGCGACTATAGTAACTGCTGCTCCTTCGGTACGGGGGTTCAAAGTACCGCCGTTTGATGGAACATCTTCGTGGTCAGCCTACAAGATTCAGTTTGAGGCTGTTATGACGGCAAACGGCTGGACAAAGGAACAAGCTATGACCGCGCTCACCTTGGGTCTTCGAGACCAGGCTCTAACCGTCCTCGAAGCCCTCGGTAAGAAGGTAACCTATGAGCAACTGCTGGAGGCATTGGAGGCAAGATATGGTGACGCTCATCTGGAGCACGTGTTTCGTGCACAGCTGAAGGATCGTGCCCAACGCATCGGTGAAAACTTGCAACAGTGGGCTCTGGAAGTTGAGAAACTGGTCCGTAAGGCATACCAGTCTGCACCTGCGCTCGTTGACGGGAATCTGGTGCAAGCTTTTATCGATGGCATCCGTGACCTCGAAGTTAGAGCTGCTGTGAGACTTGGGCATCATGAAACTCTCAAGGACGCTCTGGCCCATGCTTTGGAGGTGGAAGCTGTGAGACAAGACCATCGGTCTCATCGGGTCCGGGAGGTTGTGGCATCACCTCCGCGGGACCGATTTAAGGGGTACAGCCCTAGATGCTACGCCTGTGGTGAAAAAGGTCACCTTCGGTCCAGCTGCCCTAAGCGAAGCATAGGAAGTGAATACGAGCGGTCTCAGGAGAATAGGGCGGTTGATAGTACTGCCCGACAACAGCAGGGAAACGAGTAAACGCCAGGACTGCGGGGCGGGTGCTGGCTGGTGTTCAAAGAGCCCCAAGGATTTCGATCTCGCAGACTCATGATGGGAACAGCCTGGTCATCAGAGGCGAAATCAACGGAACGTCATGTAAGCTGACGATTGATACGGGAGCTTCTCGCACAGTTGTCAGTTCCCAACTTGCAAATCGGTTCCTGAGAGACATTGCATGTAACCGTGAGCAAATAAACCTAGTAACAGCCACTGGTCAGCGCATACCCGTCCGAGGCGAACAGAAGGTGGAGTTGAAGTTGGGCAACCAAGTTTACCTGCATAACGTCATCGTGGCCGATATAGTTGACGATTGCATCCTTGGCCTAGACTTCATGAAGAACAATTGTTGTGAGATCGACATCAACCAAGGTGTAATGAGATGTAGTCAAGAAGAACTGTTCATGGAAGGAGCATCATCAGGAAAAGTGTACAGCTTAAAGAACGTTGTTCTTCCTCCCAGATCAGAAACAATCATGCCAGTTAGTCTCCCTCAGAATTCTGGACGAATGCATCGGTGTGTCCTTATTGAAAGGGTAGATAATGATCTTCCATGGAAGATCGCACGAACTCTAGTAAGTACCACTAACATCTCTGCAGTACGTGTGCTAAATCTTAGTGACAAGCAACATGTGATTCATAAGGGCACACTAATTGGCACTTGCGAAGATGTGGATTGGATGCGTCGATGCCAAGACTTGACTACTTCGAATATTAGCACAGATGCACGAGTCAACGTGTCAACACTGTTAGAAGACTGTCGAGATGTCTTGTCTAGGGAAGAAATTGACAAGGCTAAGAGAATGTTAGTTAAGTACACTGATATTTTCTCTACTAATGACGCTGATATTGGAAAGACTGGTTTGGTTCAACACAAAATAAACACTGGGAGTGAGTTGCCAATTCGTCAGCGACCAAGAAGACTACCAGTAGCACGAGAACAGGAAGTGCAAACCATGATTGATGGAATGGTCAGGGATGGCGTTATAGAGCCTTCATCCAGCCCATGGTGTTCACCTGTAGTGCTTGTAAAGAAAAAGGATGGCAGCATGCGTTTTTGTGTTGACTACCGCCGTCTAAACGACATTACGAAGAAGGACAGCTATCCACTACCTAGAATAGATGACACTCTGGACATGCTAACAGGGGTTAAGTGGTTTAGCACCTTGGATTTAAAAAGTGGATACTGGCAGGTAGAAATTGATCCCAAGGACAAAGAGAAGACTGCATTTTCGACAGGGAAAGGATTGTGGCAGTTCAAAGTAATGCCCTTTGGATTATGTAACGCGCCAGCAACTTTTGAAAGACTAATGGAATCAGTACTCACCGGATTAACTGGAGATGCCTGCCTGGTCTATTTGGATGACATTGTCATTGTAGGCCGTACGTTTGAAGAACATATTCGAAACCTGGAGCGCGTATTATCGAAAATCCGAAGTGCCAACCTAAAGTTAAGTCCTAAGAAGTGTTCATTTTTCAAACGACAGGTTAGCTTTTTAGGATATGTGGTTTCGGAAGAGGGTGTCCAAACAGATCCGCAAAAGATCGCTGCCGTCAAGGATTGGCCAGTTCCAAGAGATAAGACCCAAGTAAGAGCATTTTTGGGCTTGTGCTCCTACTATCGGCGATTTGTGAAAAACTTTGCGGATATTGCCAAACCCCTTCATAAACTTACTGAAGAGAAAAGGCATTTCTGCTGGGATGAAAGTTGTGAAATTGCATTTCGAGAGCTAAAAAGACGTCTATGCAACACACCCATCTTAGGGTATCCAGACACCGAAAATGAATTTATAGTTGACACAGATGCAAGTGATACTGGGCTTGGCGGTGTGTTATCCCAGCGGAAAGGTGATCAAGAGGTTGTTATTGCATATTTCAGTAAATCTTTGTCGAAGCCGGAAAGGAATTACTGCGTCACAAGAAGGGAACTACTGGCCGTAGTGAAGACACTGCAACATTTCAACAAATATTTGCTTGGGCGTAAATTCCACCTCCGAACTGACCACGCTGCATTAAAGTGGCTCTTACAATTTAAAAATCCTGAAGGACAAGTCGCGAGATGGATTGAGTTATTACAGGAATATGACTTCATGATTGAACATCGCAGTGGAAAGTCTCACGGTAACGCAGACGCTCTATCAAGAAGACCTTGCCCTGAAGACTGCAAGCACTGCGCCAAGCAAGAAGTAAAGGAAGCTGTTCCTATAAGGACGATAAAGACGGACCTTAGCAAAGAATGGAAGGAAAGCCTGCAGCAAGCACAGCAAGAGGATGCAGATATCAAACCAATTCTCGAGTGGATTAAAGCTGAGACTCCTAAGCCACACTGGAGTGAAGTTGCATCGCTGAGCTCGACCACGAAGAGTTATTGGGCTCAATGGGATAGTCTAGTCATCCAGGATGGAGTCTTGTGCCGTAAATGGGAAAACGCTCGAGGAGACAGCTGTCACCTGCAAATGGTTGTTCCTAAAGCTAAGATACCAGTGGTCCTGCAGCTCTACCATAACGGATGTTCAGGAGGTCATATGGGAGTTAAGAAGACATTGTTAAAGATAAGGGAAAGATTCTACTGGATTCATTGTCGTGATGATGTTGAGGACTGGTGTCGCAAGTGTACCAGTTGTGCGGCCGTGAAGGGACCTCATACACGTAGCAGAGGCGCATTGAAATTGTATAATGTTGGTGCACCCTGGGAAAGAATTGCTATAGACGTGGCAGGACCGTTTCCTGAAAGTGAAAGCGGAAACAAGTACTTCATGGTCGTAATGGATTACTTCACTAAGTGGCCAGAAGTCTTTGCCATTCCCAACCAAGAGGCATCAACAGTTGCAGATAAATTAGTGCACGAAGTCTTCTGTCGTTTTGGAGTGCCTTTAGAAATCCACAGTGACCAAGGAAGAAATTTTGAGTCTCAAATATTTCAGGAAATGTGTCGAGTGATGGGTGCTCACAAAACCAGAACCACCTCTTACCACCCACAATCGGACGGAATGGTGGAACGATTTAACCAAACACTAGAGAGGTATCTGGCAAAAGTAGTTGAAAGTAAGCAAAAAGATTGGGACAAACACATCCAACCGTTTCTTCTGTCATACCGAAGTGCAGTCCACGAATGTACTTCCGTAACACCAGCTTTTGCAAACTTCGGAAGAGAACTACGGTTGCCTGCAGACTTGATCACTGGAATACCCCCTGATACCCCGCGAAGTATAACGGAGTACGCGAATGACTTGCGGAACAAGATGAATGACATTTATGAGCATGTCAGACAATCGGGCCAACAAATGTCTGAAAAGATGAAAACCCGTTATGACCGGAAAGCGAATAATAAGGGCTTCGAAGAGTGTTCGCTAGTATGGCTACATAATCCAGTTCGCAGTAAAGGGAGATCTCCGAAGCTACAAGCAAAATGGGATGGGCCATACCGGGTAGTCACTAAAATCAATGATGTTACCTACCGGATACAGAAGTGTCCAAGAGGCGCCCCAAAGATAGTTCATGTAGATCGACTGGCGCGATACTATGGAACCGATAATGCTCGGGACGAGCATGTCTTAGGAGGGGGCAGTGTTGCGCCATAACCAGATGAATCTCGTGTCCACTAGAATAATCGAGAACTGTCGAGGACAACGCCATCTAGTGTCGGAAAGCGCGCAACTGTGTGCATTATGACGATTACTCGACGCTAGATGGCGCTACAAGCAGCTCTAGAGTAATCTATTTAGCCTAGAAACTTCGATCGAATGTTTTCGTAGTTTCGAGTAATTTCCACGGCCATATAAAAGCGGAACGTGTTGGCCGTAGGGACAGTATTGTTTCACGATACAGCGGATAAACATCGAAGAGATCTTCTAGTGCGACTAACCAGTGATTTAGTGATTTCTTATTGTAAAAAGTGTTCTTAATAAATATTGTGTTATTTTTGGTAATTAATCGAGTACTTTAATTTATTTAATACCCAGCTCGTAACACTAATAAAGAATAAAGTTTAAGAATAAATTATTACCAGTGCAATGTTTTTATTTTATTTAATATTTATTTTTTACAATAATAAGGAATTAAAAGTACTTACTTAAAGCGGAACGAATTTTAATACACCAATCAGCGACCAGTGACATCACTCTTGTTATGACAACAATTTAAGTTTATAAACGTAAACATTATTTTATTGAAATATCAAATAAGATACGAAATACATACACACAATAAATAGAAGATACTGAATTAAGATTATTTTAAAAAGTAATATTTATAGTAGTCCATATCTTCTATAGAAATAAATAAAATTGGAGTTTCTGTCTGTTGTAGCTACTTCGACAGTTTTCAGTTCTATAACAGAACAGAGAATTTCGGTTTACTAAAAAAAAATGGTTTTAAAAGGGTATAAATAACTTTCACTGATAGGTAGCTGATGATATAAGGAGTAACTTAAGCTACTTTTCTTAGCCTAGCTAGTTCATCAATAACATTAACAAATCTCCAGTCAAAGCATCATAATTATAACTTACATCAGCCGCTCATCCATACTAATATTATAAATTCGAAAATAATTCTGTCTGTCTGTCTATCGATAACCGAAATAGACGCGGGCGGAGCCGCGGATTAAAACTAGTTGCAACTAAAATCTGCATCCAGGTGGGTGTAAAAATGCTGATGCCCTGTTGCAATGGTCTCGGCTTTTTTCGGAATATTAGTGGCATCTTTAGGTGATGTTGATGTATAGTCCACATTTATAGTACCTACCTTCATGCATCTATTTATTCAAAAATATCAGCAGATTCATAACTTTAGCCAGCGCGAACAGGCGCCGAACAAACATAGCCAGTGACAGACAACGATGACGTAATCTAAATTGGACGCCGTTTTCGCGCGAAGTTTAAACTGTCAGTTTAAAACTGCTATTTTTGACATTATAAATTATAGTATTTAAATTTTTTATCATCTCTAACATTGAGTCCATAAACAACTAATAATAATAATCATTTTTTTTTATTCTTTTTTTGTTTTGGAACTTTTACGCACAGCGTATGCCAGTTCCATCGTATCCTGAACAAGTTACTACATACTTATCGTCTAAGAACAATCGACATGAATAATAATAATAATCATCTCTCACGGTCTATCCTACATGAAATTTATCCAAAAGAAAGTAAAAATAAAAACATTGCATTTTCCGTCTTCCGTCACTCAACTTTTAACCGTTTTATCAAAAATAACGAACAATAACAGTGATACGCTGCTTTAATAAACTCATCTTCCCCATTTTTAAAAGCAATTAACAATAGACATGATTTTTCACATTCTTCTTATTTTGATGAAATGGTAACACTCGGATCAGCTGTTTCTGCCAATGTCAAGTATTAATAGTTTTTCATTCTAACTCTTCAAGGAGTCGTCGTGATTAAATTAATGATAAAAAATATATAAAATGTGGATGACATGAAATGTGGAAACTTCTTTCGAAAAAACAAAAAGAATCTCACGATTTTTCATTGTTTTTTTTTGGATATGGCTATTTGTGCCGGTGTCGACAATTCTGCCAATGACAAATGTATGATGGAGAGAATGCGTGTGTTAATAAAGAACACAAAATAATTGAAGGTTATCAATGAATGAAATCTTTTGTTAATTTTTAGAGAAAATAGCATGAAATTTTTCTCATTACTATAGCTTCTTTCTTTTTTTTTATGAAATGGCAACCAGCTGGATCACTCGGATCAGCTATTTCTGCCAATGTCAAGTATTTAACGTCTTCAATTATCAAGTCTTCGAGTCTTCAAGTCGTCGTCGTGATGAAATTAATAATAAAAAAGTATATAAAATGTGGATGACATGAAATGGGAATCGTCTTTCGAAAAAACAAAAATCGATCTCCTACTATAGCTTCATACGTTGACATAACTAGTGAGCTCTGAGCTGTCACTTAAATATTTTGACATTGATTGAATCAGTTAAATTCGTTCTGTTTCACGTTATTTGAAATTTACAATACACAATATTATTTTAAAAGATTTCTAGTAGTTTCTGTTCTAGATAAAAAAAATCGGTACAAAATCACAAAAGGGGCTAATATAATAACTATGCTATATAGTTCTGTACATTGTTGTTGTAAGTATATAAATAAATGACTGTAGTACAATTTTAAACAAAATAACTTGGTAAATTTAAAAGATAACTGCAAACCTATAAAATTATTGTTAACAGAAATAATAAGATAGAAACATGCCAATAAAATGAATTAATTAATTAGTAGAAAAACACTTATATATGCTATTAAAGCAAAAATATATTTTATATGAAATGAAATATAAAACTTTGTTTTGATTGTTTGTTTTTAAAAAACCAGCGTACCCAAAAGACAGCGTCCGAGCATAAAGAAAAATCTATTGTTGTAAATTTATTTTAGATAAGTACCGTCGCGTCGTGACTGTGGAATCTCTCGGAAACAGTAGCACAATGATGGGTTTAGCTATTCGAAAAGAGTTCGGTTACTTACACGCGTGTATAAGAACTGTAACCTATAATAAGTATCTATAGATGAATATTAACTATTTAAATTTACATATATATAAATGATAATATTTGAGTTTATAAATAAGTAACCAGTAATGGACAACCATTATCGCACGAGATTCTATGGTTGTTTAGCTCCTGAATATGGCCCCGAACCGTATCGGGCATTTCATATTAATGCGCCTTGTTTTGGAAAAGATTCCGATTTCAATTTTCAAAAATAAATATTGCTTTAAATGAGCGAATAGTGACTTTGCTGTTTAAGAACAACAATATCAGCATTAGTTTAAAAGAAAAAAAGTATATTTTGCATTTTGAAATAGCTATTCGTTTCAAGGAAAATTTAAAATACTCATGAGAACATTGAAGGCATCCGTTCAAAAACAACTTTATAATAAAATATTTTGTTTCGACGCAATTCCTAAACGATTATTTTTAATCAAATTTTGATGTGTTAGAAATTGTGGTCAAGTTAGTGTAGCGATTTGAACAGTAATTAATTTTCTTTTTGTTCTTAGAGAAATCGCATAAATAGGAATGTTATAGTAGGAACCTAAGTAAAATTGTTTGATCGCTAAGGATATAATTACACTTCTTTAAGTTCCGGTTTTACTAATACTAATTTATAATTAAACTGTACATAATTAAAATACCTATTATTATTATGTAAATATTGAATAGGTACATATTATGCATTGTTAATTAAATTGAGTAGTTGTGTACCTACCAATTTCAAGAAAAAGTACCAAAACTGTAATTTCTTTAAATACCTAACTAATTACTTTTAAATAAACTTAGAAATTAAGTCTATAAGTACTCAACCTTTATTAGTCTTATTGTTTATTTATTTAGTTTGTTATGTCTTTTGTGTCGTTACTGTTAGCTAGAACCCTATCAGTACATACAATTCTTCTTTTCAAATGATTAACATAATTTTAATTTGTTTATTTACAGGTCTGAAATCTTAGACAATATTCAAAAGAAGAAAGATCAGGATAAGGAGCCTCATAGCCCTAGCTTCTCGCAGCAACTAGTGAAGCCTATTGAAAAGTCTCATCTTACAGCAGAAGTGCCAAGTGCTAATGTTCCAGTGACACAGCATGTGCCAGCTCAACAGTTGCTCTCGCCCACACATGGGCTGGGTCAGTCTGTCCAAGTCAAAGAAGATACCAAAGACAAAACAGTAAAGGTTGCCAACTCTACTACTATAACTCTCATTGAAAACGGAAATTTAACTGCTGAGAAAGATAAAGACAGCGGTTATCATAAAAATTATTTCACCCTTGAACCTAAAAATGAAAAAAAAGATGACAGTAACAAAAATAGTATTACAATAACTAAAACTGTGCCAAAACAGTCGCCTGGTTTTAGTCAGGGTGAAAAGGGTAAGGGTCCATTAAAATCGGGAAAAAGGCCTCTGCAGTATTTGGCAACTCTCGCAGAAAAGGCTGGTATAACCTTTGAGGATAAATACGAAGCTGCAAATACATTATTGGCTCTAGATAAGCAAAATACCACTAGGAGATTACCCGAACTGAAACAGCCCAAGTCTGAGCCTGAAAATCATAGTCAACAGGAGGATTACAGATATAGAACTCAAAAAGAAGAGGATGATAAATTACAGGTAAAATTTGGTTTTTAAATTATAGGTTAGAGGAATAAATTATGTATATATTTGTGTGTATGAATGTATGAAATAAAAATATACAATTATAATAAACTAGCTGACCCACGCAACCTCGTTTGCGTCTTATATAGCCTGTAGCATGAAAATTTTCGCAAAATAAGTAACTTTTCTGGTTGATTTTTACACCTTGTGTCCGAAAAACCCAAATATCTTACGGAACCCTATTTTTTTCCAAAATAAATAATAGCCTATGCTACTCGTGGATAATGTAGCTTTCGAATGGTGAAAGAATTTTTAAAATCGGTCCAGTAGTTTTTGAGCCAAACATGCAAACATACAAACATACAAAAATAGGTACAAATCTTTCCTCTTTATAATATTAGTATAGATAAAAAAAAAATTTCTATGGGTAGTAATATTTACTAATTTCTAAATATATATTCATAGCTTAAACTTCTTAATTCACTGCATTCTATTACTTATCAAAGTTGGTAGAAGTATTCAGTGTTAAAATCTAAACATATTCAGCCCAAGTGTCATGTTTTAAATATAAGTAAATGATTAAAACATTTCTGATGTATATATCACATCACTGTCATAGATTCAACAGCAGATAATCCAGCAGCAGCAGCAGCAGCAACAGCAGCAGCAGCAACAGCAGCAACAGCAACAACAACAACAGCAGCAGCAACAACAACAGCAGCAGCAGCAGCACCAACAACAACAACAGCAACAACAGCAGCAGCAACAGCAGCAGCAACAGCAGCAGCAGCTTCAGCATTTGCAATTGCAGCAACAGCTGCAGCAGCAGGCAATCCAGCAAGCTCTACAAAGGCAGAACCAGCAAGTTCTTCAACAACACATCAAGAACCAGCAAGAGCAACAGGAACTAGTAAGATAATGAAATATTATTTGATGTTCCTGTCATAATTTTTCTTACAAATACAAAATGTTGATCTTGAATGTTGAAATAATTCAGAATATGTGGCATGATAAGGATGACTCTTGCATTGTGCACAATCACTTACAACTGCGCTGACAAAAGAATTCAAATTGTAATACCTAAAGGTGACATTCATCACTTGGTATGTGTACAATCATTACAAAAGAATCTTTAATTAGCAGCTTGAAGTTTTTCTTTCAAGATATTCAAGTGAATCGATCAGACTGGTCACCTGATTGTAAATGACTACCACCACCCATGAATACCTGCAATATATTTCTATTTCTTTTTAAAGAGTCTTTAGTAATATAACCTGTATTGCAACAGGCTTTACAAACATACATGAAATGGTAACAAAGAATATCTAAACTCAGAACAACAATTTTATGGATCACACAAAGTATTGTCATGTGCGAGGTTTAAACCCTCAACGCACAGTGCGGTAGAAAGCTATGGGACGACTGCTTAAACCTCTAAGCCAATTGTGCAGTCATTTCAACTATCGTAAGCTCTTTGAGAGCTCCGTCCCTTTAATATAAAGCAGTTGAGTTGGACCCTGGGAGTTGAGCTAGCGATGTGCAATGAAACAATTGCTTAATTGCTACACTGGTTTCTTGTCTTGCCGAAGCTGCATGATTTGACATCTTCTACTACTAATTACTACTTCTTAGTAATTTCCATGAATGAAATCAGTTTATATTACGCTATTGTTTTCCTCAATAGACTGTGTCACAGGCAAATTGATCTCAAAACTACATGATTAAAAGTTCACTTGCAAAACACTCAACTAATAAAAGGTTACCTGTAGGTCTTTGTTTTATAATGTTAGTGTAAGTTAATTGATAGTATTTTACAAAAACAAAAAATACTTTTCTGGATTTCCTTTTTTGCAAATTTAAGTAAAGACTTGTTAAGAGTATCTACAATGAACATGGACTATAGTATATCGTTATTGGTTTATTTATATAAAATATAGATTACTTCATTACATTTTACAAATTATTTATGTAGTAAAATTATATGTTGAATGATCTAAAGTTAATGTTTTACATACGAGTATGTGTGACTAACTATTGCCCATACTTGTACATGTGCTTATGATTATTGTTGTGCTCCTAAAATTGTAGTTGTAGTTGTAAAGTTGTATGTTAAAAGGCCTCCATTAAAATTCTAGGGAAGACAGAATGAATTATACGAATTAGACTGAGAGAAATGAATAAAAATTTCCTATTTGTATTACATTAGTATAGAGCAATGAAACTCATGAACATATATTAAACTTTTAATGATTGTCTACAGCTGCAAAAGCAATTCCAGCAGCAGCAGCAGCAACAACATCAGCAACAGCAACAGCAGCAGCAACAACAGCAACAGAAACCTGAGCTATTACAAGTAACTCAGCAACCTGAAGCTCAACAACAGAAGTTTTTACAGGTTTGTATTCGTCATGTACTATATCTCGATTTAAAACAATTTAAAGCAACTACTCTCTTAATATATTAAAAAACCTTAATCTACAAATATAGCACCGCAGTGGTAAGATGGTAGGTATAGAGGTTATTTCAAGTTTTCCTTCTTTTTCCAGAGGAGTTATCGCCTTTTACGACACCAATGGGATCAATGGGGTAGTTGGGTTGGGTCTGATCTGATTCCACTACTATTTACTACTTCACACCAGGATCAATAGCATTTGACCAGTCAACCAAAGTGATGCGTATTATTAGCTCCAAGAAGGCGTTAAATAAGAGCGTACTCCGGCACTAGAATGGAAGTCACACCATCTTTGAGCCATCTATATTATTACGATATTATTAAACTTTCTCTGGTGCATCCCAAGTAGATACATTAAGCGTCCAGTGTTTTTTACCAAGACAGATTCTAGTCAAGGATTTAACTTTACTTTATTATTACAGCAGTTCAACGTTCCTGGCTTCGGTGAGATTAACCTAAGCTTCCTTGCGTCCCCGCAGGGTAACGTCAATCTACTTTTTGATAAAAACCAAAAAGGCGGTATGAGCGGCGATATTAAATCGCAACAAGTAAGTTTCATTTTAAACCACTTAAATTGTTATTTTGTCTCTTTCAATCTAAAATTTGTGCTTTAATAGGGCAAATGCAATATTTATATATGTCTTTCGGTGTGAGAGCTATGTTTTGGCTAATGAGTGCTCAGCAATAGTATATGTATTTCAAAGTTAGTGAAACATTGCACCAAATCCTCCTCTATTGTGAGGAGGAGCATCCTCAAAGGGCATCACTGTGTTTGTGTCCCTTGAGTTGCACTCGTACATGAGGTAGTATTTCGGCGGTAATGTCGCGGAGACTAGTAATTTGTTTTTTTTTTAATATAAAATATTTCGGACATCTTACACGCAACGCTATCTAGTTCCAAGCTAAGCAGAGCTTGTGTTATGGGTACTAGACAACTGATATAAATACATATATACTTTTTTTTATAAATACATACATATTATTAGGTCCGACCCGGGAATCGAACCCGAGACCTCAAGAACAGCAGTCGCATACGCTACCACTGCGCCACAGAGGCAGTCAAAGTTTATCTAGTTCTTGAATAATATTTTGTGCATTTATATTGGTGTACCCGGCCTGGGCCGGAAAACCGTCTAACTAAAATGTACAGGCTCCTGACAACTAGCGAATTACTAAGTTCTCACATCTAGTTTACAGTTCCAGTTTATATTACATTTTAATTATACATTACTTCACTAGCACCTGTCAATAAAAAATCACAGTGTCCTTGATAATCTAAATATATTATCATCAATCATTATTATATATCGTGACTGTCTTTTGTTGTTGATTGTTGGGCAAATATCAATTTTAAAAAAAAGCCAGAACATGTGGTTAAATTACACTTTACAAAATGGCGATTGCTTCCATAAAAAATAAGAAATACATAGCTTTTAGCTTCAATTCAATTCCATAATAAGCTGGTTAAAATGTTGCGGTTCCATAAAAAGGATTGTAAAGCCCTAAACAATGTGCACTAACTTCCTATCACGATTCTATAGATTGTATGCACAGATCGGCACGCATAAACCACCACAATGAGAGCATATTTTGCAACAAAAGATAACTGCCCGTTACAAATAATGATTCTTCAACAGGTTATGGTTAACAGCTAATGTGCACGTTTGTGCATTTTAAATACACGGCATAAAACGGTTATAGTCACGCGAGCTCGTGTAGTATCGTTATCTATTTGCGGTACGAGAAGGTGGTTAAGGGCATGTTTTCTAAATCTATAACTTAAGAATTAAAGTTCTAAACGCGAGTTTCCCGTTATACGAATGCCGACAATTTAATGTGCTGCCCTATGAAGTTTTATAACACCAAGACCTGCTTTTATTTTTTATAACACATATCACATTGCTATCGATGCACATATATATTTCTAAATAATAAATAAGTATTGTTACGTGCATAATTATTATTTAATGTTGCTTTCCATATGTTTGCGATTAATGCCCGGTTCCTATATTTAACGAATCGTCATCGTGTAAAAATTTTCTACAACCGTCTACGAGTCGTAAATAACGTTCCTCAATTATTTTTTTATAGGAACGATTTTAGCTTACGCCCCGTATAATATACTACTATTCGTACCTAGAACGGATCGTTTTTCAAATATAGGAACTGGGCATAAGGCATTTACCTATGGCATAGCAGGTATTCGTAACTAAACGGTAGTGTTAAGTCGTATGATTTAGGTTCTCGTGGTTTCATGTCCGCAGTAAAGACGTTAATCATTAAAACTGAGACAAAATTTTAAAGTGAGTTACTATTTCTATAAAATTACTAGGTAAATCAAAACATTGCCATGTTTCTGGGTACAAAACTGAATTTATGCCAAAAATTGTTCTATCATAACAATATTTTCTGCTTTTACATATAATATTCAGATGAAACGAAGGAACGGATAAAATATTATAAAAATTTACCATTTACTTGGCTCACATAGACGTGATGAGGTATATAATATCACAGCTGCAGTTTACGTTTTGTATAGATATATGCGAAGCAGACAAGATAATAATACTTTGAGGTAAATTACAAACTAAAGCTAACATCTTTATATATTGTATATACACTAAAGTTACTTAACCCTGATTATGACTATAGAAATCTTATTAAACTAGTTACTAAACTTGTATTTATTCCCATCATATCACTGTCAAATTACTATCAATATTTAAATACTATTTTCACTACATTTCGCTAATGCTATTTAGCTGAAATGTTGAAAATATTATAATGTTAGGTACATTGAACAGATATATGTATTATTACATAGCCTGTGTATAGCTCCGGGACAGTTACATAACAGTCTCTAAGTCAATGCTAAAAGTGCTTTAAGTGTCATAAAACTTAAGATAAAAATCAATGTTGTTTTGGAAAATGTTTCATCATAATATTTTTATAGGTATTATGATGGTATATCATACTCTAAAAAGACAATAGAACATTTATTATTGTATTAACTGCCTCGGTGGCGCAGTGGTAGCGTATGCGACTGCTGTGCTTGAGGTCTCGGGTTCGATTCCCGGGTCGGACCAAATGTTTGTATGATCTGCAAATATTTGTTTCGGAGTTTGGGTGTTTTCTATGTATAATATGTATGTATTTACAAAAAAAAGTATATAAGTATTTATATCAGTTGTCTAGTACCCATAACACAAGCTCTGCTTAGCTTGGGACTAGATGGCGTTGTGTGTATATCCGTATGTATGTGTGTATGTGTGTGTCCGGAATATTTATTTATTTATTTATTCATTGTTGGACTTAACTATGGAAAGTTCTTTAAAATATGTTCTAATTAGATTGGTATATTATGTTGTAAACAAGATAATAAAACAACACCCTGCGGCAGGGATTTGAATGTTTTTTCTTTTTCGTAGGTACGTTTCGTAGTTACACATAAATGGAAATTCATATTCGTCAGAGGTCCTCTCAATTGGGCCAAACAAACATGTTTTAAAATTTAAAGTATAGTTTCATGTATGTTGTGAACCCTGTATAAACATCCTGTATACAGGGCATGGACGTAGGAATTTTAATTTTGAATGAATACATAATAATAAAAGTATAATCAGCGTAACCTCAAATGTTTTGAATCTGTGTTACAAAAAAATACAACACAATATTGTCTGTTTACGACATACCTATTACTCTTTTTCTCAGATGTATACCTTAGCCAAACAAAAGTAAACTACAAAATGGATCAAAATAGAAAGTCGGTGATCGGAATTTTAACTTTGTTCACCGAATTATAGTCGGCGTTTATTATTATTAGATAATACAATCAGTTATATGTCAATATATATTGTAATCAATGGTAGTCGAATCGAAATTTAAATACAAAAAGGAATGCGCGCATGCGCAAATGACACCCGTGCTACTAGAACGATAATTTCTAGTGGGTATTTTCTGTCCTGCCCTTTCACAGCACAGTTCCGTGATCGAACAATGAGTTCGTCTTACAGCGCAGTCAGTGCATTGCACTCGGATAACAATAATTACATGCACTTGTCTCAGTCTTATTATCCTTAGGTTACTGTAGTGTAAGTGCTTACCCACCGTAAAGCCCTAACATGACATTTTAGAAAGTAGTACCTACTCACAATAAGAAATATAATAGCAGTGACACACGTTATATGAAATAAGACGTTAATTAACACAATAATTGCGTTCATTTTCATTGAGGACTTTCTTTTATAAGTCAGTCCGACGTTTCGGTCTAGATAGCCCTCGCTGGAGACTGTAATTATAACGATACACTTACTGTGGCACCTAATTTGTAAAAATAAAAATACCTACTGAACGACTTTCTTGTTTTGACATATTATATGTTTTGTTGAATAGATAGTAGACGGTCAAGGACAAGTGATACAGCAACAGATAAGTATGGCGCAACACGAGCCATCCCAACAACATCACCAGACTGTCACTGTGGTCTCTTCGATGCCCAGCAGTATGTCGCATCAGGTATGTACCTACTGTGTTCCTTTTCACTCGTCTTATTATAATTTCTCCTTAATCATATCATTTGTGCCGTTCTTATATCAGTTTTATACATTAGTTCGAGAATGCCTAGAGTCCCTCAAGGCTGGACTTATAGCTGAATTTTTTGCATCACTATCGCCTCAGTATAGATATATCCCATAGGTGTAAGTATAACTGTAACGGTACCACACATCCGTTTGGTGCTAGATAAGGAATACAAAGTGTCACTACTTTATCCAACGTACGGGTGTAAGAGACGACTGGGGGAGTAAACTGCGCCAGACAACAGTACTTCATAGAGTAGGAAATCTTGATACAAACCCTACAGTATCATTCGAGCCTGGTATTAGTAAGCAAAACCATTTAAGTAGAGGCCTATGTCTACCAATGAGCTATTAAAGACTGTTGTAAATGATAACCACACAGTAGTAATGAACGTTTAGGGATCTAGGCATGTCTTGCTTTCAACTAGTCGCCTTCTGTAGGACTGTAAATAAATAATACAAAATGGCTACATCACCTTCCTCGGACTCAATTTGCATATAAAACTGCATCCTGAAACGCCTCTCCCGCCCGTCCATGAAGGATCATCAATATACAAATGTATTCAGCATATAAATTGGTTGAGCGAATCCATTCGGTCCGCATTCGCATTCGACATACAACAGGAACAACTTGGACAATGACGGTCTTTAAAATAAGATATGTGTTCGCTAAAAGGGGAAATATGTTTGTTCTCGAAACGTACAGAACTAGAGACGGCGAGGAAGAGGAAGAGGTTAGAGAGTGTAGATCGCTTTGTGTCGAAGAATAATCTCTGCCAATGAAGTTGTGATTATTGTGTTTTCAGCAGTTTAAACCAGTTGTTCATTTGACCAGTGATACTAATAAGTGTTACTTAATATTAATTATACCGTTTAATAATATACAACTTGAACTAAAAGAATAAAGTAGATGCACAATTTATCGTCCGTTTCGTCTTAGACGTGAGTTTTAAATGTAATTGTGGGTAACTAGTAATTATAACTCACAGGTACAGGCACAAATATTTGGATTTTAAATGCCATCATGTAGACATTTAAGTTCTGAACGCTATTTAAAAAAAATATTTCTCTTCTTTTTTGAGTTTGTAAAAGCAGTAGTAGTAGCATGACTATTTGTATTGCACAAATAATTAAACTTTCAAACAGTAAACATTCGTATTAAGTTAATAATGATTACAGAGAAAACATTTGAAATCCAAAAAAGGCCATGTCATTGATATATTATGATCGTACTGGATGCGGGATGGGATTATTAGTAGACGAATTTTCTAATAATTATCTCAGATACCATTTTTCTATTATTATCTGTCCAATGTCGCGTAACTTATAAAACTATCTGTAAAAGATAATTTAAAAAAACCTTTATCATTTAGTTTTTATCTACCTAAAAATCATATTCATAAGATGTAATGTTCTTAATAGGTGTTTGTAATAGAAATGTTTGTGGTACAACGTGGTATCGAGTTTCGTGTAAAACAAGAGCCATATCAAATTAATTCTAGTTCTCGTTTTCTAAAATATGTCAATTTTAAATAGGTGCAGCAGCAGCAAGCCAGCGCTGGCATTCAGCAACAGGCCAACACTGGTATTTCGACCATGCCCCCACTTCAAACCTTACCACCTAGTACACAAAATCCTCATCAAATCAGGTAAAACTAATATATACTTATTCTCCCCTATTTTATTGCTATTTTTTTATTTCTTCTAAATGTAGCCAAAAACCCATAGCCATGATTTATTTTTGAATAGAACTTTCTAGTATCAACTAAACCGTGTTATTTTAATAATTGATATAAAAAGGAGAAAAGGTTATTTTTAATATTTATTAAATTTAAACAAAGTTTAGATCAGTGTTTATTTTAGGCAATGGGTGCCTAAGACCTATATTAAAATGGATTATATGTTGTTGATATCGGCGTTATATAAATTGCTATATGAGGCAATAAAGTAATATGATTACCTATAGCGCTGAATGGGGGCATAGCCGGGTACAAGTGATCCAGCAACCGTTGCAGAACAGCACATATTTGCAACAACTGTACAACGCTCAAGGTCCGTTGCTGATGCCTGGCAACATAGCTCTGCATCCTGGCATTAACTCGCAACAGATACAGGTTCGTATTGAACATTACTGCTCTAGCCTGCTAATATATATATAATATAAGAAATATGAAAGTGTGTGATTTTGTGAATATATATTGATGTTTGTTAGTCTGTTACCCAAAAAGAACTGAACGTATTTTGATGAATCTTCACAGTAAAATAGCTTAAACGCATAGACATGATCAAAAGCTAGTGACTACAGCGTCTTATCGTTCGAAAGGCATTGATATGTCACGTCTTAATAAAATTGATCTCGTCTCAATGAAAAACAGGTCAAAGAAAATAGGTCGAGGGAAGGCGTAATCGTCTCTCAGTCTAGTGCTAGAAATAAATGTATATTTAAGTGTACATATTTCACAATATCGTATGTTTCAGAAGCGTGGTATATCAAATTGACTTAAGACTAACTTTTTACACTAAGCGGTGTTAACCGCTTATGAATATTAACACTTTAAAATACATATTTTTATTTTCGATATTGTATGTCGGTTATAGCGGTTAAAAGTAGCCCATGGTTTTCAATAAACTCAATGCAGCGGTTTAGACGTGAAAATGTAATAGACAGGCCTGATATACTTTCGAATTTATAATATTGATATGGATTCACCATTTTCTATTATAATTCACGAGGAGGGTTTTAACATAATTAATTTCGTAGGTGATTGCTGCCGGGAAGCCGTTCCAAGGTAATCAACTGGGCCCTCATATGCTGACTACACAGGGCAAGCAAGTGCTTCAAGGACAAGCTGGTAAGATCGCGTGTTTACCATACATCTTAATTTCACTAACATTTGAAATACACGAAATAATAATAATAACGTATCGAATTCGAAACTACTTCAGCATCCAATTTTTTTTGGTCTGTTCATTAAACATTAATACAGATTACATGACTTACTCCCAGAATCTAAAACTTGTCATTATGTTTTACGAAACCCCCTGTCGCGGTAAACACGACTGCACACCGTGAGTTGGGCTTAGCTTAAACACTTTTAAGTATGCAGCTAATCACACCAGAACTTATTAGTTTTTTCTTCAAGATCTTTGAGTGGGTCAAAAACTGTATTCCCTTTTCTCTTTCTATATTAGAATGTTACATTAGCTAGTTTTTCTTTTTGCATCGAAATTTGCTTATTAAAATATAAGCACATTAAGATACATGACAATATAAGTGCCCAGTCATGTTCACCCGCATGGTAAAATAACGATTATTAAGTACATTTACCCGACTGCGAAAGAAGGAGGGTGCAATGCTATCTTTATTAAATTCATTGAAGTAACAAGATTTTAAATTAATTATTTTATTTTGGTTTTAATTGCTGCTGCTGTCGGCACTCTTACTATATTTATGTCTATAATAATAAAGTACATAATACAATGTTTTGTAGTAAGACAGTTGACAATGTCGGCCGGCGATATTGTATTGATATCGTCACACATGTTATCGGTCAAAGCCTTTGCTGATTTAATGTGAGCTAGGCTTATCCAACTTACATTTTATAAAATATATATATGCTACATGCTGTACATATTCTACATATATCTATTATTTTTTTAAAATAATACATTTAATTAAAAATCTCAATGAATTTACACTTTCACTAAACAATTGAAAGACCTCACAGCAATTCACTATTACCATAAATTCACTAAATTCGCTAATGAAACACCAGCTAACTCTCTTAAGCTGTACACCACCACAATAACGGAATTATTTTTGTTAAAATTGCTGTCGTTAGGTAATAATGCTCAAGTCCAGATGTCATTATTAACGTTAGCTTGTTTATATAAACTATTGCATTTCTAATAATAGTTAAATTTGATGCTTATTATCACGTTATTTTAAATATGAACACATTTTAAATGCAGTACGAACCGTGCGCGGTACTTGCCGCTTTAAGAACTTCAACACTATTTAGTTTTTCAGTTAATTTTGCAGGTCTCACTTATCAGGATCAAGGTTTATAAAATTTTCAAAATGTTTATTATGAGTCTCGTGGTTGAGGATGTGAATGGACATTTATTTTTTTATTAATTAATAAACGAGGTTTATTTATATGTTGGTTTATTTAGACTTTTCAGTATTCTTTTAATTGGCAAAATCTCTCAACTTTATTTTAAAGCTTTTTCTACATTTTTAGACACGTTTTTAAGCTCGACGCAAAGTAGGCTTTTTAATTGTCCAATTTGCAGTTGCAGCTTTTTATTTGCTTTCCATGTATATTTTCGGGAGTCGTGTGACGTTACGTTACGCTTCAAAATTATTGTATTAACTTCAATTTTTAACTCGTAACGGTTGATAATCTTTTTGACTTTTGACTGAAGATTTTGCATGTGAAAAATGTTAAGTATATCCTGTCCGTGTGATAGTTATGCTGTTGTGACTAAGTGGATTTTATGTTTCGCCAGCACCATTCTCGGGCTACACAACGATCCCTGCAATTCCCACGACTCAGAATCAGACATTCGTGTTTAGTCCACTTGGGGTAATCAGTTCGCAGCCGAGCATTCTTCCTGCGCATTCGCAGTCAACAGTGTCTGGAATTGGACAGCAGCAGAAACAAACTGATTTACACAAGGTGAACTTTAACAATAGTATAACAAACGTTTATCTATTTTATCAAATTTAGTTTTACTTTTGTATAAACTAAAATCACATATATAAAGAACTTACTTGCTACTCGATTGTGGATTTGATGACACTTGTTTTAAATTTTAGTGTGGTGGCAAAGTAGCCGGTGCCAAATTGGGTGGTACCAGTGTTGGTGGTCAAACTGTCCCGGTTCAAACCCAGTGCGTGCAGGTGTCACAGCCGGTCCTCGGCGCTCAACAGCCTACACAAGCACAAATTATTAGCCCCTTGCAGGTAAATACATTTTAAAAACAATTAACAAAGCGCGATACTACCTTGAAAGATTTAAAATAAAATGCTTAGATTCGAAAAAAATATTTTTGTCACATCGTAATACTTTGAAATTATTCAATTTCAGGTAAGCGTCGCGCTTTGTTTCATACATTTTATTATATTATAGTATATTATATATTAGGAATAGTACCTCGTATTATTGGTAGGGTTATACATACATAAGTATTTCAGGAAAAATGTGTTTATACTGTACGCTGGTGATTTATATTATTATTTTATTTACATATTTTTTTTATAATTTAACTGCTATCCTTTTTTGTGATTGGCTTGCGAAAATATTTGTATATCTAGCGTATGCCTACAGCGGCCTATTTGTTTTTCCAGGACAGTTGCATTCCTTTGTTAGCAAATCAAAAACAATGGAAATGTTTCTAAATATATTCCAGCCTTTTTTCTCTTATTTTAACATGTTTTTGCGTATCATGTGCTGCGCACGGGTACAATATGCACCCATGTTGCAAATGCGAATTATCGAGCGTTTTCTGTGCATCAATTTCACTTTCAAATATTTTCAGCTTTTCTTCTATTTTATTTGAGTAAAATAATTTAGTTCAATAAAATATATATTCAAAATCAATAATTTCAATACCAATTGGTAACTAAAAGAAAAATATATAAACTAGCTAGCTATTTATGCAATAGCTATTGCCTATGACTACGCTTGCGTGATTATTTCTAATTTCCTGTTTCGCACTTAAAAAGGAAAAGTTACTTACTACTTTAATTTATTATTTATTTCCTTAGGCGTGAATATTCCAAAAAATCCTTTCCATTCACTAAGAAAGGATTTGACTTATAATATTAAAGGGTTCCTTATTTCGTAAGCCTTTTGCAAGTCATTGATATATAATGCAGTTGTTTTTTTTTATTTTTTTTGTATTATTTCCTGTCCGAGATTGCAGTATTTTAAGTTATGCCACTTTTCTCTGTTTTGTTATAGAATAGAAAACTGAATTTTGTTTAAAGATTTTTATAATTGCATGACAAAACACATATAAGCAAATGCACTTTCTTTAAATTCATTTTGGAAGACAAAATAAATTAAAGAAAGGTCTACTAAATGCACAGAAAAAATTAAAAAAAAAACTCAATATGGGTACGTTACATAGCTATGTACGGTGTACTAAATGTTAGACTTATATGTGTGTACTCAATAAAAAATAAATAAAGCTTACAATCTTATAAGCTTTATTTATTTATTATTGAGTTATTACGCAGTTAAAATTTGAGTCGCCTCGTACTAAATCCAGTTTTTGATATTGTTTGCATAATTCCATGTTTTTACACCCATAAGATATATCCTATACATTATGTATGGCGGTATGCTGATTCCTATTTTTCAGACAGTCAAATCTATACATAATGGATATAGAATTTAAATTTGAACCTTATATATAAATACAGGTGCATGATGCCTTATTGTCTTTATATAAACTTGTTAGATTACTGATATGATAAACGGACAGTCTATCGTTTTGCACTTGATTACTGATTTGGCTTGACAATCATCTAAGTATTAATGTTTTAAAATCATAAATATTTTAACACCTCTATTATTGTCCTATTGTACTACTAGCTTTTGTTCGTGGCTCTGCCCGCGTATATGTCAGTTATCACTGTAAAAAGTAGCCTATGACCTTCCTCAGGAATCAACATATCTCCATACCAAATGTTATTGCAATCGGTGCAATGGTTTACTTATAATATTAGTATGGATTGTACTATTACTATATATTCTTTAGATTATATGTATGAATAGATTATTCCTAGGGCAATTAAATATCAAAGATACTTTGAATACATCGTAACACATCGTTCTCAGACGGGTGCACAGACGATGCAGTTCGCACCGTGGCAGATTTCGGGAGCTCTGCCTCAAGTATGGGCCGGAGGCTTACAAGCCGGGACAATTCCTGCCGGTGGTCTCTTGGCTCCAAACCCTATCTTCATCAGAGGCCCACAGCCCGATGCTCCACCTTCGATGTTCATTCAACATTCGCCTCAAAACAACGTGCAGCATACCAGTTAGTATTTATATTGATATCTATCGTGCTATGCGGTTCAAGTTAGGTTTTAATAAGCGACGCCATCATGTTGCATTTATGTTTTAAAACGAACTTTATTTTATTTTGTTCCAAAGATGGAATAGAACTTCAACTTGGTTTGAACCGCATGATACTGTGTTTATATGTTGTAAATGTAAATAATTGCGAAAATATTCGGTCAAGCGAGCTACATAGCGATTGTGTTTTAAACATGCACACTCTTTTATGTCATACTTTTGATGTATATAAGTATATTATTTACTTTGTTAGGGCATTTAATATTGTAAAATGTACATAAAAGCTTACATAAGGTTGTTTTGTTACAGCTGCAAGTGTTGCTTGTGCGACATCTACGACTGCCAAGCCACGGGCGTCCACAGACGGCATGGCGAAAACAACTCGACCACTGTCAAACATTCTGCCGTCTGGTGGAATAAGGCCTGGCCCGGCTTCTTCGGTATCCACACAGACCAGTGCTAATCAGGCTCAAACCCAAGTCAGTGCTTTTTATAGTTTAATCTTTTATTCTTTCTATGCTGATGAGTAGCTTTAACGTTATGATCCCCGCATAATGTAACGAGTTCATTATTTGACACAAAATAATTAAATCAGTCGACATAGCTGGATTAGAAATGGCATGCTATCGTCAAAGTGATTAACATTTTAAGCTCATTTATTTGCTTTATTAAAATGAAAATGTATCATGTTTATGTTCCTTTACTTATTTATATCTAGAAACGTGGCAAACAAGGCGTGCGCTCTCCAGCTCCAGCATCCAAACAAGATGCGGCTAACCAAACCAACAAAATTCAACATCAGGTTCAGCAACCTAAGCAACAGTAAGTATGCGCATATACACGTTTAAAAAAACCCATTAGAAACGGTAGAGTACATAATAAATTCAATGGGAGTAGCTGTTATCGTAGTAGTAGTTACTGACTTCGTTAGCATCACTAAAAAGAAATATTTTTTCTCGGGTTCTGTAATTTTTTTTAGTGATACTCCGTTCCTATAGCTCGTAGCGTAATGTGATATAGCCTATGACCTCCCTCGTTAAATGAGCAATCAAACATTAAAAGAATCCCGTGATGCCAAGAGATATAGGGATTTATACATATAGAAGGTGTATATGACAATACGACATTAAATGATATAATTTATTCCAACTAAATATCTCAAATAATTAAAACCAATAAAGACACCATTTGTAATTTAAGTTCACTAACCTGTGTGATTAAATGAAGGTAGGTAGGTAAGTTTCTAAAGCACTGAACAGCGCATAACGTAGCAACATTTACGATTACGCATCAAGAGGTTAACGACCGTAGGTCATACGGTCGTTAACCTCTTGAGGATAATGGTTTATTGGAAACATCGTGTATTAAATTTCTAAATCGAAAAATAGTGTCCTATGGCTAAACTACTGAACCAATTTAATTAAAATTTTGTAAGTCGACTTGTAACATGTGTAGGTATGTGTAATGCAAATTAATGTCGTATTGTCATATCCACTCTGTATTTATATATATATATATGTAGGTAACCCTGTTTATAAATAATAGATAAAGGAAATCACGTTCAGTATTAAATTTCTTATTTGGATAAAAGTTTAGTGTTGAGGTTTAAGAACTGTATACAACAGTTTTTGTGGAAATGCGGTGTTCAATACGATTCTGTAAATATATGTCATAAAAAAATTATATTCGACTTAGGTATATATAGCTGTAGTGTGTATGTAAATATATACTAATATTAAAAAGCTGAAGAGTTTGTTTGTTTGTTTGTACGCGCTAATCGCTAATCTGAGGAACCGCTGGTCCGATTTGAAAAATTCTTTCAGTGTTGGATACTACATTTAGCGAGGAGGGCTATAGGCTATATATAATCATTATATAATCAAACCAATAGGCGCGGAGCCCCAATAAATAATGTTTTAAAAACGGGGGCAAATTATTACGCTCCGGGCAATAGTAATATAACGCTTTTTGTTTCCTCAAAAAGTACTGCAAGAAATTTTTACTTCAAAAACTATAAACGTAATTTAAACCACGAAGATTGACTAAAGAAAGATAATTACATAATCTGATAAGGAAAAATTAAGTTTTGTATGTTTATTTGATTTGCTTTTTGTTGCAGGTTGTTGGTAATGAATACATCAGGTCAGATGGCACAGATAACGAGCGTGGACAAGCAGCCCATCACCAAGAACGTTCAGCAGCAAACCCTGTTGCAGCAACAGGCTATACAGGTCTCTATTTTTACAATTACATTTCAGTCTTACATTTTTAACAAGCTTTTCTTAACAAGCGGAAATCTAAACAGCACCAATGAGACTACACGGTTGGCTTAGTGGTTCAAGCAGCCGCCACGCCGCTTTCCACTGCGCCTAGTGTTGTTGGCTCAATTCCCACGTGGGACAACACTTTGTGTGAACCACAAATTGTTGTTCTGAGTCTGGGTGTTCTTTGTGTCCAGTTCATGTACGTTTGTAAAGTACATGCCCCGCGACAAAAATAAAAATTAATACCGGAGTTGTTGAGATGAAAACAAAAACAAAGTAGCGTAGTGTTTTAAGCAGTCGCCGCTTTCTACTGCGCTGAGTGTTATTGTGTTCAATCAATTACCGACGTGCAAAAATATCTATAGAGATTTACTTACAAAATAAATATGGGAAAACACTTTGTGTAATCCCTAAATTGTTTTAAAACTTTGCTATCTTGTAATAGATAGATATACAAAGTTCAGATAAACAAACTATAGTACCATTCATTAGCTTCCCCGTTATTGATTTACTAATAACTTACCTGTTATACCTATAACTTACTAATAATCATCATCAGCATAGTCCACTACTGGACATAGACCTGTCCTACAACACACCACAGAGCCTGGTCTGTTGGTTTTTAGATCCAATCGCTTACAACTTACACAGTAACTAAAGGAAATCTTAAGAACGTCTATTGAAACAAAACCTCATATACAATTTATTTTTTTGTTACACATTCTACAACGACTATAGCAGCAGCAACAACAGCAATTGCTTCATCAGCAGCAACAAACTCAACAAATGGTGCACTATCAGCCACAAGGTGAGTCGGCAATACACATTCGTTATCAAGATATTTCGTATCCCCGGGTTTGTGGTCGTACTTCTCCGAAATAGGACAACCGATTTTCATGAAATTTTATAATGTTTTTATAGGCATGACTTTGGGCATGCAACAGGGCACGTTGCCCGTTGGCTCTGTAGCTCAAACCCTGCCAATGGCTGGAATGCCGCAAACCATATCCATGGTTCAACAAATTCATCCCGTGAGTACATACGAGTAATATCTCATTTGCTTTATTATTAAATTATTTTGCTACAATGTATCACCATTTTTCATTATTATTTACCCGTTTATTTTCTCCATTTCAAACTGCACTAGTCCTGTTATTCGTAGTGTCATGTTATACCATAATATATTTAAATGTTCATCACGAAAGTATAATTTAAGGCTAAATTTAAACTAAATCTATTTAAATGTTCTTAATATCGCTCCATACGAAAAGCAGGACCTCAATTTATGTCATAGCCTATTGTAAAATTTACCAAACACTTATTTTGATATTTTATTTTTGTGCCTGTTATGTTCCAAATACCCTTTGCATGATTGAAAAAATTTACTAAATTATTTTTTCAAGACCTTGTCAACACCCGGTATTGTGTGCCGTTAATTGATTAATCCACAGTACCCGAACCGTCATGTTACTAAAATAATATAAGAAAAAAGATTTCATTGTTAACAAATTGTAATTTTAGCTGAGTGGCATGACCCAAGCCGGTACTTTGGTTGGTCAATTAAACACGGCACAGGCTTCTCAGAATGCGGCGCTTGCGCAAGTGCAAACGTTACAACAACAACCCCAGGTTTGTATACACTCTATGTTGAATCTATTGTTTTGGTCAGTTTTTTTTACTCACAGAATTTCTTCCTTGTGTTTTTTAATTAGTAAACAAACCTAGGCCAAATGTTTTAGGAACAGTAAAGATGACTGTATCTATACTACTATTATAAATAAAGCTGAAGAGTTTGTTTGTTTGAACGCGCTTATCTCAGGAACCGCTGGTCCGATTTAAAAAATATTTCAGTGTTGAATAGTCTTTTTATCGAGGAAGGCTATATATCATCACGCTAATAGTAATAGGAGCGGAGCACCAATGAAGAATGCTTAAAAAACGGGGGAAAAATTTCACGTTGCGGGCAATAGAAGAAGCAAAGGAGGTTGCGTGGGTCAGCTAGTCGTAAATAAATACCGATTTCTATTTCATTAAAAAGAATATTACAAAATATCTCGGAAAATTATAATTCTTTTTCTTTTCTTTTTTAAAAAGGCAACTCCAGCACTTGGAATAATTCCTGTGTTGCGCAGGACTTTACAAATATACATGAAACGGACACAAAGAACACCCTTTTTGATCCGGAAATCCCCTGGGATACCACCTCCTGGTGGCATGTCGGACTCGACTAAAACCGCACGCCGTCTCGGGTACTAGATGCCGGGGAACCAGGTGCACCCTAGAAAGGAAAAACCCTGGAACCCCGACGTACCTCGGGCCACTTACGCCTTGTAGATGGCCCCCTCCTGTGTGGGAACCCCTATGTTCCCGCTACTGTCCCCCAGGGCGCGCACGCTCCGCAGCGTCCGTGCCGTCACCCGAGCCTGCTTCTGCTAGACTGACAGATGTCCTCATCTGTCACCCTCAGGCTTGCGCTTATGAAGGACGGAGGTCGTTCTGCGATCTTCGGCGCCTGCTTCGCCTGCGGTGCCTGGCCCGTTCGCGGGCCCGGCGCGCCGGGAGAGTTCTAAACCTCTGCCGGACAAAGAACACCCTGACTTAGAACAACAATTTGTGGAATCACACAAGTGTTATTCCATATGGGATTTGAACCCACAATACTTGGCGAAATAGGGAACTGCGTGGCGACCGCTTAACCACTAGGCCAAACGTGCAGTTTAGCCTAGTATAATTTGAATATATAAATATTAAATAATGTAGTAATTATTACAGTTTTTCATTTTTATTACAAATTTTAATCATATAAACTTTGAAATATGTTGCTCAATTGAATAGTTTTAACAGATGATAAAAAGTAACTAATTTGAATAAGATGTCATCTACCCTATTGTGAACGGATAATGATGACACCTTTGAATGAAATAATTTAGGGGCGTCATTTAGTTCTTTATATACTTACCATGAAAAAGGGGCTTAACTCTCAAAAGCAATTAGATAATCGTCAATATTTTTTTTCTGTATATGTATTTTAATAAAAAAAAGAAAAATAATTTATCCACGATATTTTTTATGAAACCATTGTACCATAAGACTTTTGCTGTATTCCAATCTATTTTATTACAATCATCTCTATAATACAAACAGACTAACATTATTTATTTTTGTCATTAGAAGATTCTTAATGTGATGTTTACTTTCAGGCGCTAGTCAGTGGCGGGCTGGTCCAGACCTCAGTTGGTATGCAGCAGGCTGCCCTCAACCACGCTGCGAACAGCTTAACGGTACGCGAAAAACATTTAATAATTTGCATGCTAGTACCTCAAAGTAACTTTATACTTTAATTAATTAAATTGTAAAAATATAAGTGATTAACTACTTTATGATATATATTTGAGAGCCTGTAATCGGATAATAAATGAAAAAGACATTATAATACCGTGGGTTGGTCATTAGTTAACTCAGTCGTTTTCACACTGTTCATTTGTGAAGGTTTTATGAATGCTAGCGTCAATAGTGATTCTGAGTAAGATTAGTGCTAGAGTATGTGATTGTGCTGTATAATACAAATGATATATTTACTGATGTATAAACAACACTATATAGATATTTAAACACTTCGCTTGTTAGATATTAAAAAGTCGTTTGGGTAACAAACAAATATATAAACAACGAATCTTGATGACTATAACATAGTCTATAATTTCAAATATTTAATGTTCCATCAATCATATGATATTGACGTTATATGTACCTAATAAAATCTATATATTAAAATATTAATAAAGCAGAACAATCTGAATACTGAATTTGGGTACCATGTTGTCAGTTGTTTTTGTGTAACGTCGAACAAATACGACAGTAACAATAACCACATTTGGAATAGCGCTTTACTCATTATCACTGTGAAGTTCCTTAAAAACGAGCGCTTTCGAGAAAACAGGCTTTTTGAACATATCGAATCTAATCTTTAGTAAAGTAACTCCCCATAGATTTATTTCATGTAAATATTGTAATTTGTACTACTACTAACCAATTGAGAAACGAATGCATGTATCTTGTATGCTTGAGGTAAATGTGTCTCTTGAAGTCGAGCTATTCTTACATAAAGTACAATGTTTGGAAATATAAAATTTTCAATAGAGTATTAAAAGTTTGCTTAGTAAAATTAATCAACCATTTAATCCATGAAGGTTATTCGAATAATACTAAAACGAACTTTTAAGGGATATGCTTGATAGTACTTTAGTTTGGAATGTGATCTTATTTAAAAGGGAGTTATATAACATAAGGAGTTAGATTAATTTCCCCCTATTATGCATAATTAAACCTACAGAATTAATTTTTAATAACAATTGAAGCGAACCGCTGACAGACAATACACATTAAGGCGCAATGATGACAACGAAAACACACTATCCTGGCCTGCCTAGGTGTTGTTTTCCTTGGTTCATCGATACAAACGTATTAGAGTTTAGTGTTGTGTTGGATTTTGTCTAATACCTACCCTACATAATAAAAAATTAATCCTGTATGGTTTTTGGGAAGATCCCAATCTGAGTGTTGCTAACACGCCGGCAGTCGGGGCTCGCGCTCGATGGGGCTTCGCTGCTGTCGGCGCCCCTCGTGCAACTCTCGCCGGCGTTATTGCACCATGAGGTAGCTCACCAACCTCACAGGCACATATACAGTTGATGTATTCATACTATTCGTACATATATACTCCTCGTCGCTTCCAAGTTATTATCATTACACATCGTTTGTGATATTCCTTTATAACAAAGTTTGACCGACACGAAACTTTGATGGACCTGGTGATCTTTAAGTTATTTACTTTTTCACTTGGAGGTGATAGAAGTCTTTGAATAATAGAAGCATGTATGAGTCTTTCAAATTTTAAATTAATTGTGGTTGGAAATGAAATTTTAACTAACGCAGCTTATAAGCGGATTTACTCCCGAATCTGATCCAAATTTATAATTGTACTTCTGATTGGCACTTGTCAGAATAAGGAGGCGCCGCTGTGCTATGGTAGCTAGTACAACTGTAAGTGTTTAGCTTTCTGTAACCCGCATCACGGTAACGACATACAACCATTGCATACTTCATAAACTTTTATTACTGCTTCTGTGACAAGTCCGTTTTCAAATACATTTCAAACACTTACCTATAGGATTATCTTCTCCTTCGCGCTCTAGTTACGACACTCTCTTACCTATAACATTATTCTCTACTTCGAACTCAAGTTACGACACTCTCTTACCTTTAGCATTATCCTCTACTTCGCGCTATAGTTACGACACTCTCTTATCTATAGCATTATCCTCTACTTCGCGCTATAGTTACGACACTCTCTTACCTTTAGCATTATCCTCTACTTCGCGCTATAGTTACGACACTCTCTTATCTGTAGCATTATCCTCTACTTCGCGCTATAGTTACGACACTCTCTTATCTGTAGCATTATCCTCTACTTCGCGCTATAGTTACGACACTCTCTTATCTGTAGCATTATCCTCTACTTCGCGCTATAGTTACGACACTCTCTTATCTGTAGCATTATCCTCTACTTCGCGCTATAGTTACGACACTCTTATCTGTAGCATTATCCTCTACTTCGCGCTATAGTTACGACACTCTCTTATCTGTAGCATTATCCTCTACTTCGCGCTATAGTTACGACACTCTCTTATCTGTAGCATTATCCTCTACTTCGCGCTATAGTTACGACACTCTTATCTGTAGCATTATCCTCTACTTCGCGCTATAGTTACGACACTCTCTTATCTGTAGCATTATCCTCTACTTCGCGCTATAGTTACGACACTCTCTTATCTGTAGCATTATCCTCTACTTCGCGCTATAGTTACGACACTCTCTTACCTTTAGCATTATTCTCTACTTCGCGCTATAGTTACGACACTCTCTTATCTATAGCATTTTCCTTTACTTCGCGCTATAGTTACGACACTCTAATAACTAATACTAATATTACACTCCTAGACTTGTGATTGTTCCCTAGAGAGAGTAGAGCTTGATAACTTTATTCCAAACCTAAATATGCTACTTTTATAAAATTAATTACAGTAATTTAATTTACTTATGTATATATAAATGTCTCATTTTAATTCTTAAATGTTACATAAATGTGTACTCATATTATACGTGTTTCATCGCAAAAGTTAATGTTTGACAATTATTATTTCCAAACGTATTCGTGGCTTTGAACAACGCATGCGTTTGTATTATAAATACAGTAGAGTTCTGATGATTATACTAATGGTAATTAATAATGCGTTTAAACATCAACCTGTGTGGCATAATAGAAACTGTGTGTCTTGCTTGTTTAGAAAAAATTGCAACCACAAAGTTTGTTATAATAGCGCTGAGTGCTACATAAAACACTTAAATGCTTCTCTATGTGTTTGGGTGTGTGAGTAACTGCTTTGAATATTGTTTTGAAACTGTTGATTACATTTCATATATTGTTGCATGTGGTTTTAAATTAACATTAAAAAATACTTAAATTTCTAACATTAGATTTTTATTTACTATTTTCTATCCTGTTGTCGTAAGTTGGAATATGATAAATGAATTCTATGAGTCAACTATACCTTTTATTAAAGTAATTTTACATTCACAACGTACAGGTATCGGCAAACAGTTTAAACTCTCCACAATTGACGCTTCAGGCACAGGCGACTGTAGGGCTCATCGCCGCTCCGGTTCAAGGTTCAGTCCTGCCATTGCAGTCCACTACGCTCGTCACACATCTCAAAACTGATGACGACAAACAGCAAACAACACCGGTATAACTTTTTGCATAATTATCTTTAATAAAATACACCTATACGCCAGGCACCTGAACTTGGGTATTTGTCCTGCCTTGCAGTTATATATTTATTCTAATCGGTGATCAAACTTTAGTAAATTTGAAAACAAATTGATTCTTTAAGAATTCCTGACGACTATAGCATTGATTAATCATCTTTATTAAACTTAATTACTCTCAAAAATAATTTAATTCTTTGATTTTATATTTATTGTATTCAAGCAAGCTTATATCTCACAGCAGGTCTCGTCGCAAACAGAAAGTGCGGATACATCCAGCACTGCGTCAGCTAGCGTGACTACGACCACGACTGCTGATTCCGTCGTATCGACCAGCACTGCCACTGTAGGTTAGTAATGACGTTTCATCTAATTAACAAAGTGACATGTACTTAAAACTTTAAAAAAACATAGCTAACAAGTACTAGTTAGTGGTCTCCAAGTGGTGTATTGTGTATAGAACAGTCTATAGTTAAATAATGCCAGTTAATGATTTAAAATAATATAATGAAATTTATTTAAAGAAAATAGTTGTCTGTAAAGTCGGTTTACGAACGATAGTTTAACGTGAAAACGTCATAACAAAACATTGATGAAATGATTGCATACTTTTATGAATTAAATTGAATCATTTGCGCAAGCGTACCATGAGCGTAACGGGACAATGAGCGTAACGGGACAATGAGTAATCCTTTTTCGTGCATGCCGCCGGTGTTCATCGATTTATTAGACGTTGTCACGTCAAAAAGTATTTTTCTCAAAAGAGTATACTTCTAATAAAAAAAGGTAATATTTTTTGACAGATGTTTAAGTGTTTTAATTTTAATTTTGGCCATTTTGTGCTAATGATCCATTACATTATATATATTCACTAGTGATCTCAAAATAAACCATAGATAGCCTAGTTTTAGTAACACTGTAAGAAGGTTACAGTTTTTTTGTTTGAAAAAAAAAAGAAAAATATAACCTAACCGCTAGTTAACGGCGCTGTTTAGTAAAATGAAGTTTAATTGTAACATCACGTGTCATTTTGACAATATACCTGCGACATAGGTATATAATAATAATTCAACATTTTAAATCAATATAGTTAAGTGTTGTGTCACAAATTTCAATTGACGGTTTAGGTTCAGTGGCAGCACCGGATAATGCAAAACCGAGTACTTCAAAACCAGATCCTGTAAACGAGGCTACGTCGACCTCTACGGTGTCCACTAACACCACACCTGTACCCAGCAGTGCACAACATACTACAGCATCTGCACCACAAGTATATATATATAAATATTTTAATAAATATTTCAGACATCTAACACACAACGCCATCTAGTCCTAAGCTAACCAGAGGTTATGTTATGGGTTCCAGATAACTGATATCAATACATACATGTCTAGTATCCCATAAAACGAGCTCTCCTTAGCTTGGGACTAGATGGCGTTGTGTGTATCTAACACACATTATTTATATTCATGATACTTGTATTTACTGGTACTAGTAAAATTAAATTTACTTAAGTTAATTGAAATGTTTGATTCATCAGGTGGTTACAACAGTAGCGTCGTCGACTTGCTCATCCTCGACAATGACGACTGCCATCTCCGCACCGGTCTCTTCAGGAAGTAGCTCGTCTTTATTCAAGAGTAGCCAGAGCTCGTCTCGCCATCATCAGTCAACATCCCACCACGGACACGGTACGTCAAGATTTGTTATATACGGTAACTGTATGACGTGATATTCATCTCATGGGTGTTGGTAAGGGACAACTGAGGGAGCAAACTACGCAGTACAACATCACTGCAAAGAGAGAGAAAACACAGGCTGTTCATGATGGTGATGTGGTGATCATGATGATATACGGTAACAAAGTCAGTTTGTTCAATAGGCACAGATATTGGTGATATAATCCTGAATTATCATCCAATATGTATGTATTTACAGGAGAGAAAATAAACATAAACTTTCCTATTATTTCATTTTCATAATAAATTGACTGCACGGTTGGCCTAGTGGTTTAAGCGGTTGCCACGCTACTTTCTAGTGCGCCTAGTGTTATGGGTTCAAATCCCATATGGGGCAACACTTTGTGTGATCCACAAATTGTTGTTCTGAGTCTGGGTGTTCTTTGTGTCCGTTTTGTATATATTTGTAACGTCCCCCGCGACACAGAATATATTCCTAATGCGGGAGCTGTCTTTAAAAAAGAATAAACAATCGTTATGTCTCGCACTTAACTCGTTTAAAAATCTTTATTCAGCTTGAAATATTTTACTTTTTTAATTTAAATATTTTGTTATACTGTATATAACAAAATATTTACATTATATTAATTATTTGTTACAAAGAAATACTTTGCTAGTATATAATTTCTGCATAAGAGTTATTGTAATTTTTTCAAGCAACAGAGCACAGGCGCAAACGAAGCGGAAAACGAGGTTTGATTCTTTAATAGTTGTTACGGCCCTTATTCGCTATGATTCTTACATTCGTGCAATTAGCGCTAACAGTTGCAACTTCATATAAATGTACAACTTAGAGTTACAGAATAACACAAGATCACCGATGGCATTAAAACCTAAATCTTTTTAAGGATATTCAAAATTTTACACTGACAAGCAAGTTTTCGATTATGTAGGTATGCGCTTCAACTCCCCAATCCTCTACTACAAAAGTTTATGTATTCCTCTATATTTATGTAGTCGTTACGCTTATTTATTTTTTCTACTGTTGATGACTAGCATGCCAAAATTTGAACAGTTGTTAGACTGTTTTCCTGACTTATGGCTAAAAATATACCCTAAAGTTATCGCACGAAATAGTATTTGATGTGAATTGCGAAACGCGAGCTTGTTAGTTGAATATGGGTTATGGTGACTAAGGGCCAGTGTTGTTTGTATGCGTACCTGTAACATTGAGTATTTATGAAACTAAAACGGATTATGTATTGTTATTTCAGATAAAGGTTTGCCTAAAGCGATGGTGAAGCCAAATATTTTAACACACGTGATAGAAGGATACGTTATACAAGAGGCAGGGGAACCGTTTGCTGTAAGTTGCATAGTGATTACGTCAAACAAAACGCAGACCTAACACGGGCTAATGTGACAAGATACACCATAGCTTTTATCATGACATTTTAATAAGTACACCGCCGTTAGATAAATCGACCCGGTTAGGGTTGACATTTGACTGACATGACTGCCTTTGTGGCGCAGTGGTAGCGTATGCGACTACTGTGCTTGAGGTCTCGGGTTCGATACCCGAGTCGAATCAAATGTTTGTATTATCTACAAATAATTGTTTTCGGAGTTTGGGTGTTTCCTATAAGCTAAGCAGAGCTTGTGTTATACAAGCTCTGCTTAGCTTGGAACCAAATGGCGTTGTGTGTCAGATGTCTGAAATATTTATTTATTTAATGACGGTGTATTTGAAGTTATTAGTCTTGTCAAATCGGCCCATGCTAGGATTGCTACAGGGTACAATTGGTGGTTTCCCCAACCTCCAATTCTACTTTAAGGCAATAGTTAGGCTTGTGCTTAACAGACGTGGTGTGCGGGAGCAGGCGCGGTGGCAATCAGTTGTAGGACAATAGTATGGAGTTGTGTTGATGTGTTAAAAGTTTGTCTGCGGTCGCAATGCACAATTGTAGACGACAAGTGACCGCCACCACGCCCGCACCGTCTCCGCGTCTGTTCACAGGACAAATAAATCTTTTTTTGTATATTAGAGGTGCTATTCCCAGGTGAATCGTCCTCTTAGAGATTGGGCTGCAGATAAAGAAGACAAAGAGAATAAACTGCCGTCCTCTGACGAACCTCCTCGTAAGTATTGACTGGTTTTTAGACATGTTTAAATCAAGTTTAGTTTTTCCCTGTGATAACTGGAATACGACGGTTTGTTTTGTGATTAGAGGATGCACTTACTCTGCAGATACTGTCCAAAGATTTTAGTGGTTGATTTTTTAATAAATAGTTAATTCGTCGTAATTTTTAAATAGTGGCCACGTAAACACACATGATATTGTATTATATCCTTACCGCACTGTAGGTAAAAAGCAGCTTCTGGATAACGGGACAGTGGTACCCCGTATCAGTTCGAGCAACGATGGTGAAAGACAGAGCACTTCCAAGGCGGCACCTGCTCCTGCCCCTGAGCCGGCTCAATCGAATACTAGCGAACCACCGGCAAAGATACCCAATGCTGCCAAGTGGAGTGTAAGTATTATTAATTTATTCTCGATTATTAATGCTATTTTGTGTACTACTTAGACATTATTTGACATCACACATTTTACTTACGATTTATAAGAAAAAAATACTCATTTGTTTCTTCAATTACCAAAATTACCGTTAAATTCATTTTATTTCAAAAATATCAAAATTGCTTTGAACCGACGCCGTGCTTGCCTTTTTAATATATATAAATTGATTTAAAATGAATTGTATTTCTAAATTCAACACAAACTTACGACTGACTGACTTCTATTCTATCTATTAAATATTATATTATTTTCTGTTCTAGGTGAGTGAAGTATGCGATTTTATTCGTAACATTCCTGGTTGCGCCGGTTATGCGGACGAGTTCCTCATGCAGGAAGTGGACGGAGAAGCTTTACTGCTCATCCGTCCTGAGCATCTTGTGATGGCCCTCAGCATGAAATTGGGACCCGCGCTCAAGATCGTGGCTTGTATTGATTCGCTGCGTCCCGAAAACGAACAAAACTCACATGATCACGACTGAAGTATGTACTAATGATACTATCTTTATTTTAATCGTTTTTAATCTGTAATTATAATAATAATAAATATTTCGGACTCCTAACACAACGCCATCTAGTCCCAAGTTAAGCAGAGCTTGAGTTATAGGTAATAACACAAGCTCTGCTTAGGTTGATAATATTCATATTATACAACAGAAAACACTTTAACTCCGAAATAAATATTTGCAAATCATACAAACATTTGATCCGAACCGGGAATCAAACCCGAGACCTCAAGCACAGCATTCACTTACGCTACCACTGCGCAACTGAGGCAGTCTATGTTGGCATAACCATCGTTATGTTTGTCGCATAATGACAATAAATCAACATCTGACTGCTTATTTCTTTCTTTACTAAAATTTTATGTTCTGTAGGGTTTATCTACCAAAGGATAAGATCGAAGAACTGAAGACTGATCCAGTTATTTTCTTATGTCTATCTTGTTAATTGAGAACTTTCGAGAGTGTGACAGTTAATAGAAAAATACTAAACTGCATACAGTGCATACACAGTATACAGTTCTCGTAAGATTGTTTGAGAAATAAAGCTTACAATTATTCCTATGTTGTTATGTTTACATCAGTAAACTAATAAATAATTCTTCTTTTCGTTTCAGGTACAGCCTAATGGTTCCAGCGGAAATAATTTTCTTTACCCTTCACATAAGATAGCACATGATTTGATTATAATACATGACTGTATGACTGTAATTTAATCGTTTAAAGTCTATCAAGTCCCTATATCGTGCACTACACTACACTACATAACAATCGTCATTAATTATGATACTTTATTTATGCTATTTTACAACTACTGGCGTGTTGGCGTGAAAAAAGTATAGAGAACCATCAGAAACCATTTCTTATTAGTAGGATTCTCAATATGAAATACCAATAGTGAAAAGGTCTTCAAATTTTTTTTGAATTTAAAGTTATTCAGTGTTTGATATACGATATTATATTGATGTTCTGACCTTACATTAGTGTATAATGATATAATATAGGATAGAATAGGTCAGTAATGTGGTTTTGCAGATATATCGAGTCGTATCTTTTGTAAAGGACATACTGTTTTTAAAAAAAAGTGACCTAACCAGCTTGGTTATAAGAGTTTAAACTTTAAATCATCACCTACCGAGGTGCTGTAATTATATATATATGTGTGTATATATTTATTTTGATTATTTCCGTTTCATTATATTCGCGTTCTGGCTTCTACATTATTATTTTCTACCCACATAATGTAGGGCTGCACTAGGACGCATGTCGAATGTTCCGCCTATTTAGTATTTAGTCATTGAACTTATTTTTCATCATTGTACTTAGTTATTGTACTACGTCTCTCTCTCTCTCACTGTGTTTTAAGTTGCACCTAGTTTTTGAAAAAAAAGTATTGTATTTTAATTTTAAAGTTTGACATGGTATGTTTTAAATTATATTATGGGAAGGATGTCGGTTGGTCTACGTTGTTTAACACAAGAGCAAGCATTTGTATTTATATAAACAACTTTGAACTGCAAAATTGAAAGTATTTTTGCACTGTCGATATAACTGTATTGCATCCTCGTTGGTCTAGTGGTTAGCGTTAGCGACTGCCGATCAAGAGGTATTTGGTTCGATTCCCGAGTCAGGCTGCTGTTGGGTTTTTCTTACAAGAAATTGTTAATAGCAACCTGGAGTATGGTAGATGGCGGTGTTACCCGCCCGTGCCTCGGAGAGCACGTTAAGCCGTCGGTCCCGGTTGTCATGAGCATCTATGGCAATCGTTATTGGGAAGTCAATGCCCTCAAATATACTGACAACTAGTTCAACCTTCGAGTTCAGTTCACCCGCAGGGTAGCGGAGATCCGGTGCCAGTTGCATCGTGCAAAAAACTGATATTCAGGCAAAACTAGTCTTAGGAATACTAAAGGCTAGGAAACAGATATAACTATTATATTATTTTTTATTGTAAAATAAAACCATTTTTTAATGATGTGGAAACATACTTTTGATTTAGTATTTCATTATTAATTAAAACTCAATTAACTGTACAAAAACAGCAATCTAGCAAGATCGAGTCAAGTTTAAATCTAAATCCGTTGGTTTACAAAAGCTCTCTTACCCTTGTGTCATACAACGTTATGGATAAATTCTGAGTTAATGTTCTGCATTGAGTTAATTTTTTTTTAGTGTAGATATTTTAAAACAATCTAACCGGGAAAATTAAATCATAAACATCAACGGAATTATGTCTTCAAATACGTTTAAAAGAAAGAGATTTTATGTTTGTTTACCTGTGTCACAATTATGAATTGATTTGAAAAATTAAGTACTTCTCCACAACATTCATATTTCAAAATGAAGGAATTAACAATTTAGTCTATTGTTATTCATCTTGATGTAGATATATAGAAATTGGCGTTTTTTAAAGTAAATTTGTCAATAATATTTTGAAAATCAACACCCAAAATCAAAAGACAACTGAAAGTAATGTAAATATTTTTTTTTAAATACTTTCTTAATCTTTTAATTGGATTTTATATAAGTATTTAGTTTTCCTGATTAGACTTTTATTTGATTATTTTTAAGCATTGGTTAAAATAAATTATGTTCATATATACTCGTAGTTAATTTGTGTAATATATTGTAAAATTGAAATGTTAAACGTTGATTTTATCGCTTAATAAGTGCTTAGTTTACGTTGATAATTTGTTTCATTTAAAAATCAAAGTTACAATTAGGTTTCTGTAAAATGTATGTATAGTTATTATTATTTACTTTAGATAAAATTAGGATATAGAAACAAAAGGAAATACCATCTGACCTGTCCACTATTACATCTATGGTGCTAATATAACGATATCTGTTGGTGTCGCATTGCGGTAAAACCTGATGTCATTTAATTATCTTATAAAGCTTTTTATTTATGAGAACATCCAGCTATCAAGAAACAAAAACATGTTTAAGAGTAAACAAAGCCGTTTTATATAAGACTAGCTGACCGACGCAACCTCGTTTGCGTCTTTTATTGCCCGTAGCGAAAAATTTTCCCCCGTATAGGGTTGATTTTTTACACCTTGTGTCCGAAAAACCCCAATATCTTACAGAACCCTATTTTTTTCCAAAATAAAATATAGCCTATGTTACTCGTGGATAATGTAGCCTTCGAATGGTGAAAGAATTTTTAAAATCGGTCCAGTAGTTTTAGAGCCTATTCATTACAAACAAACATACAAACAAAGTTTTCCTCTTTATAATATTAGTATAGATGTTCTTGAAAAAAATGTCTTGACAACTGTTGTCTAGAGAAAATCTAAATAAATCGACTTGACATAATGCTATTACCTTGACACTTACTTACATTAGATAGTCCGGGTTTTTGCTATCACCATTTAATCTCAACCACACACACTGATATAAAGATTTTAAGTAAGTATATCTCTAATGTTTAACAGTTCTCTTTTTCCATAGGAAGTCAGTTTAGAAAATTACGAATATCTCTAGATCAGATATAGACAACACTTGAAATAATCGATATGTAGGGATATAAGTTTTTTCTTGAGCAGTTATTTGATAACGTAACTACATAGTTGATTACACCACGTAATATGGGCGGGGCAGCCGGGCACGTTGAGAATTATAAGAGGGACAATAGAAGGTTTGCTTATGTGATTATGAACGGACCGTTGCGTTGTTGCGTAAGTCCTGCCCCGTTCCTCATATTTGTCTACTACTGTCTACATACATCAACACATTACTTGTACTTTAAATGTTTACTTATTTGTAGTTAGTAGTATGATTGTTGTTTTATGTAGTCGTTTTCAGAGCGGGCTTAGTGAGATGAAAGTTTTATGTTAATTTATGTGTTAGGGTCTTACCGAATTAGGGTCAGTAATATATTGTACTAGCATAAGGGTCTGGTTTTCATAATACTATTTAAGTATATATATATGGATGTCGTTAAGATAAGTTTTAAATATTAATCTTTTTAGTAAATGGGTGATGTGGCAATCGGTGATTGTGCTCACTGTGTATTTAAAATAGATTATGCACTTACTAACTTATGGACACTAGTTAAACATTAATCAACGTTTATATTTCTTTTGTTGAGTTTTGACCAATGTAAGAAGGTTAACATACGTAGTTATACACATAACATAAGTATGTTTAGAGTAATTTCGTGTAAAACAGTTTTACAATTGCCATGGATAGAATCGCAGCGTAGACTGTCTGTTATGTTAGTTTGTAGTCGAGCACTCTGTTCTCGTAGAATCAGGTTCATTTAAACGTTTTATGTTGTTACTATGTTGTTCTACTTTGACTTTTTCTATGATCAATTAATGTTTAGATATAGTTTGTATTTTTAGGTACTTTTTCTGTGCATATATTAATTTAGTGCAATGATTGACCGGATCATCATCAGGATTAGTGATCTACGAGTGTGTAGAATGAGCACTTTACTATTTATTTACCTTGTCTATAGAATTAAGGACTATGTGTTTAGGATTAGAACTTTTTAGGTGTTTTTTATGAATAAAACATAATTATAATAGGACTGTATATGTAAATTGAACAACGTCGGCTTGAGCACTGCCATGCAATTAGCTGTAAACATTTTGTAGCGTTTATATATCCCGCAGTGATGCGAGACATATAAACTTGTATAAATTATACGATATCTATAGTAAATAATCATATTTTCTTCACGTAGAGCTATATTATTAATCTGATTAAACATTTGTATATTAATTATAGGTAATTATAAATTTCTATGTCTAAACACTGCTCAAATCGGTGCAGACCCAATTTTTGAGTTTTGGAAAAATAAAGGAAATGAGACTGATTTTTGTATGTATTTCATTTCAATAACACCTTATACCGAAGGCAAAAAGACTACACCAACTGACTTTATGGAAATAAGTCACACATTTGATATCAATATGAAAACAATACTTAGAAAGTACAATATATATATATATATTTACGTAGAATCTTAACAACCGAGTGAGACTATTCAGCATTCTCTTACGAGGCGACTGTTTCACTCATTGGTTCGGCAAAAACAAACTTCTAAGATAAAAGTAATTGAATGTATAAAAGAACTTATTGGCATTTAAGTTACATTAAAATTCTTTTAGATTATCCCTCACACTGAATATAAATTTCATTTAACATTTCAAGATACATAAATAAAAGAATATTCCAAAAACTGAAGGTAGTGTAAATACAAAGTATGAATTTCAATATTTGCTTACTAACAGTAAGAATCAAATTGTCAAAATACTTTTTTGCCCAAACTATAAGTACTTATATTAAATACCTATTTAAAAAAAAATCTAAATATGTTTTGTAGGTATAGAATGCATTGTTGAGACTCCTTACAAATAACTGGTAAATAGAGTTTTCGATACGCCTGTCGGCTCGTAATTACTGTACGGGCTAAGTTCATAGCCCTCATTTTTGATTCCATATTGACCCGAGGTGTCAATCTTGTCCAGCGACACGTCCAATCTGTCCGGTGCAACTCCCTCCTTGCGTGAAAAATCCTTCATTTTCGAACCTTCTAAAACTGTCTGAAAATAATATTAGCTGTTCTTTCTGGGGCCAACACATCTTCGATATCCAATAAGCCATACAATAATTTCCGTTTATAGGAGAAGCTCTCTTAGTACAAAGCGGTTTTAAAAGGATAGCAATAATATCAAAAATAGTAACGCCTTTATATAGGTGCATCGTGGGCCAATGTCGTCGCCAAAAAACGTTTTTATAATGCAGCCTCGTTGCTCATTATAAGCATCAAGAGTTAGAAATTCATTGGAGGGTGTACTAAATGGCGTAACGGATTCAGGTTATGGGTGTACGTTACCCTTTTCGCTTCGGTATAATCGACAGGCTTGCTTGCAGGCAGTGGTCTTATCATCATTTTAGTTTTGCTTAGAGGTGAATTGGGTCCCTTGAAAGATATCCAGTACATCGATTGTCCTCGGTTTTCCTCACCTGGTTGCGTGTATTTGCCATTGAGGTTACTGCAATAACCAACGGAAATTATAAATACATTATCTAACCCCAAATAAAAAAAACAGCTGCTAACTAGATATCTAATAAGGTAAATGTCTTAGTACTCGTAATAACTAAATTTAGCAAAACCTAAAAGTATCACTGATTCATTACTGAGAACAATTGGGACAAGCTTTTTTGTTTATATTTCGTACCTACATTGACGGACTTAACTCTGATACTACTTGCTCCCTTACACCTAATTAATTATTAATTAGAGCTATGCCAGCTTAGCACTGGGCAGCAATGAACTAATCAATGTAAAATCAATTTTGCGCCCTTACAGAAACTGGCGTACAAGACAAAAATACACTGTAATATGCACACATATATATATATATATAAATATTTAACTACTACTTAGTATTTAGACAGCTGTCCTGTACTTAATAGATATTATAAGTAGCTATAAATAAAACCTCGATAAACTTACATTACCTAAATAACTATAGTATATCATCAAATGTCAGCTGTAATTAAATACAATCGTTATAAATCATGAAAGGGTACGATTTGTCGATCTGACCGAAAGAAAGTGCATTTCACAATAGAATAGACTGAACGAGGAGCTAACAAACCCAGTAGTGTGAGAAGGAAAAAGAACAATGGCAGGTCTCCATTCAAAAATGAAATTATAATGTCTTGTAGTGAAAAATATATAAAAAGTCGTTGATTTTATAGGAGCTCTATGTTGCGACTTCCACACAGCCAACCACGCCAAATAACCTCGATCTAAATCGAATCTAGTATCTACCTAATTTGTTCCGAAAATTTATAGTCACAGAATAAATACAATCTCTTCTTTCATGAAACTATTTTGGATTGACGACTAATTTCAACACAAACCTCCTTTGTGAAAATCACTGGCGACCTATGTGTAGTTTTTTAAAAATATGTTTATAGATTATCTGTCACTCTTTTTTTGTTTGCAAAAATGAACGTCTCACGGGAAGCTTTTCGTAACTACTCGTACTATATTTTTCATGATTATAAACGAGGGTTAAACTTCAAGGAACCTCAAGAAAATTTACAAGCTGCTTTTGGGGAGCCTGCTCCTGCGTTAGCAACTTACTAATTGGTTTCAAAAGTACTTATTGGTATCGTGAATTTAAACGTGGTCGAGAGAACTTAAACGATGACCCCAGACCGGGCTGACCACAGCTGCTAGAACTATGGATTATTTGACAACTTCGGGGGTACAAATGTTACCCCATCCTCCGTACAGCTCAGATTTAGATACAAGCGATTTAAAAAAAAAACTTTGTGGGCGAAAATTTAACACTGCAGACAACGCCGTCGAAGCAATACACGTTTTTTAATTGTTTTGAAAGCTGGTTCACCCGAACGCATAAGTGCATTGGGATTGAAGGGGATTGAAAAGCTGTAAACAAACTTTTTTATTCTAATTTTCATTTCACTAACTATTTTTGAAACAGCCCACGTACAGTGATAAAAATAATTCTCACACAGATTAGCATAATATTTCTATAAATTCAGGCATGATTGGTATGAGGATCCTCTATTGGTGTTGGTGACCCTTCATAAAAGGCTACATCAACTCTACTTATCAAGTATTTCTTCTGTCTTTGAACAAAGTCAATACGTAAAACATTATCAAGGGTTTTCTGTTTCATAACGTAGGTAGGTACATATAAACCTAAGGTAGTTACATGAATAAGCATTTTTTAGACACCTAAAAAAAGAAATGATGTCAGGTGACGTATTGCGAAAATTTTAATTAATTAAGAATTCGCCATTGTTCTTTGGAAGAGATCATTAGACAAAGAAAGATTGTGTTAAGATTATTGCGCAAAAGTTGGAACTGTGGTGATAAGCAAGTAAGGAGGACGGGCAGTTAAATGTCGTGTACCTACAGCATAGTGAATGTGCGCATTTTTCTGCGTTAAGCTGTGAACGAAAAATGGAGATAGGTATTGTCATACTTACGATAATTAAAGATAAATCAAATGCAGCACTCTGAACAAAAAGAACCTGTAGGTAATCTTGGTTAGCGCGAATGATGGGTTTCACGAAGAAGCCTCCAGTAATTCGCCAAAAGTTACCTTCGACGAATGTACCTAGTGGTGGATTTTAGTCGAAACTTAAACTACTGCGATAGGTACAAATCACAATTTAAACATTGTATTTCATTGGGCATAGTGTAACTCTTATAAGTAAAAACTCTCTTGTCTCTTCTGTGCTGTGACACAATCTATATCTCAATGAAAAAACAGACTAATATTCACTATGAAATAAGTTTGAATCTTAGAACGAAAGGAAACTACGATTATCAATTTTCAGAGTATTCCGCAATCACAATAATACCTACATGTTTTGGTAAATAGGTTTGTATAAGTACCTCTTATCGCATTCCTTGTACCACCAAGCGCCACCATGTTCAGTAGCACACGCGCCATCCTTCCACTCATCGTTATCCATGTCTATAGTAGAAAACTTCTGACCCGCGTGATAAGACAGTGAGTCGCCTGAAAATAATTTCTTACAACTACAAAATATTTTGAACACATGTTAATATGGTGTAAGTTATATGCTTGCTATCAAGAAAACGATTTTTCACACACATTGAACCTTAATCGTACACTGCAGAGGGACCTAAAATATGTGGTTCTTCTGTACTTAATTTAACGAAACGCATTGATAGACGCAATGACTAAAACATTTTCTAACTCGTTTTAATAAAGCTGTCATGTTCTATATGCATCAAAGTTAACTTTCTGTTATTTACACCGCAAACCCCGGTGTAATAACGACTCAAGAGGTATCACACGTAAAAAAAATATTGTTAAGATATGCCAACTGCCAAGATAGTTAATTTATATGGATGCTAGAATCATGGGGAGGGGAGAGGAGTGCCAATGGGATGGTTGCCTAGGGCGCTCTAAAGATTCCTCTGACACCACTATTTCATATATAAGTGCAAATATGTTTGACTATCAGTAGGTATGTGCTATGGGAATAGTGCACAATATCTACACATTACAAATAGTAGGTAAATAGAAAGTCAATACGTGGCATCTTATATTATAACAAACCTGCTGTTCCATAGAATGTGCCTAGTGTGCTGATTCTGTAACCCTCTTGCTCCGGTCCAACTGTAAAGACAGAATAGCCAGCGTATGCTTCTTGTCCTCGTTGTGTCTCCATTTCTATTCTTAGTTCATACAGCTTCTGGTTGGTTAGATAGTTAAGTTTGTCTAAACCAAGCCAAAATTCTCCAGCGAGATTGCCAAAGCCGTACTCGTAGTCTTTCCAACCCTTTAAGAAATCTTGAGAGCCATCGAAACGATTTTGGAACACCTGGTTAACATAAAAAAAAACTCTAATCTTACCTTCAATTTCTTAAATAACGTTAAATCAAACTCTTCTTAGTGTTACAAACTTGATCATAGCCTATCTAGTTAAGTAGTTCTAAAAAACATTAAAAAGTTTTGGAAAGGCAACCTCATTTAAATAATTGACCGGGTTCGTAGTGTTTATGAATAATGTAAGTAGATACTGCAGCATAATTGACCCAGAAACCTGATCACGTAGAATACAAACCAACAACATTGGCACATGTATGATGTCGTGGAATTTTCACAGGAATGTGTATCCTACTCATTTTCACTCTTACCGTCCATCCACCTCCAGCAGTTGTGAGGTCGCATAGCACGTAGAAGGGTTCCATGTCGTCTGGTCTGATCTTGTAAATGCCCGATACGTTGAATCCTTGCATTTGAATCTCGTGACAATCAGTGGGGTAGCGCTCTGACCGGTCCACTCTATTAGACCTGTTTTAATTATTGTTTATTCAATACCATTTCCATGTTACTAAACACACCTTAATTTAAAATATTCTCATATTATAAACGTTGCCAATTTTACCTTATAAAAAAAAAAATTGTAGAAAGTACTAAAGGCATAAAGAACACAGTCGAATATAACATAGTAAGTACTAACTTGCATTCGCATTTCCTCGTACTCTTATGATCACTAATAGTCTTCCTGAACTCGGCGATCAAGGCCATGGCGTCTAAGGGGCCGACGTCTGTTCTGGTGCTGGTACTAATAATACAAAACAAGTATTTAATTAGTAGTGTTTCAGTTGTTTTCAATGTTATTTTATAATAAGTATAGACATGAGTATGATTTGAGTAGAGTTACTTAGTTGGTGTCTTTAAATTTACTCAAACTGTAAAATAACTGAATGGCGTGAGTAAAGGGTCATTTAAGGGCAAAGACGGCGATGGGTGCCTACCCACTGATAACTAGCAATTTACATAGATTTAGAAATAAATAGAACAAAAAGATTGATGAATTTTACTCTAAATTTGAACGTACTAATGGAGTTTATTAACAACAGCTGATTTTCTTTATGTAAAAAGGAAGAGTTCAAGTCCTACCTATAAACGTATAACAGTCTGAGTATTGGGTACCTAATAATTGAATCTTAAAATTGTATAATTATATTAATACAATAATACATTACACGTCTATACTAATATTGAATACGAACGTAACTCTGTTTATTTGTTACGCTATCGAAGCTTAACCGCTGGACCATATGCAATCAAATTCAAGGAGATACTTAGATCCTTGAAGAAGTACAAGCACGCGGGCAGACCCGGGTGTTAAAGTTAGTATAAAGAAAACCAACGCCAAAATAGTGGAAACAAAAAAAATATATTTTTGTGAACTATTAATTTGATCTTGTCATTTTATGCAGCTTCGAAAATAGACAATATTTCCTTATTAAAAGTATCGTTTGTAAAATAACCGATCGAAGCAAAACAATTCAGTTATTGAATGTTTGCTTTCGAACATCGGTGGTACATGAGCCAAACAGTTTTCCCACCACCGTGCATAAGAATTAATAACTTTCTCATTAAGGTACATAATTGTCCTTAAAAGTGTATTATAGATCAATCTTTATATTAACTGATATTAACTTTGAACTCTAGTTCAACATCAGTTAGCTCACTTATACTCGTATATCTTAATATATATAAATCTCGTGTCACAATGTTTGTCCTCAATGGACTCCTAAACCACTTAACCGATTATAATAAAATTCGCACACCATGTGCAGTTCGATCCAACTTGAGAGATAGGATAGTTTAAATCTCAAATTATAGTCGCAATTTTAATTTATTGCTAATTATTTGTCTGTTATTATTTGACAGTCACAATTATCTGTTAACTCCAAATGATTCTAACAGATGTCGACACCTTTCGACTGGGTTGAGTAAGTAATCAATAGATGGCGCTGCTATGGTAAATCTATAGGCTATATTTTATTTTGGAAAAAAATAGGGTTCCGTAAGATATTGGGGTTTTTCGGACACAAGGTGTAAAAAATCAACCCTATACGGGGGAAAATTTTTCGCTACGGGCAATAAAAGACGCAAACGAGGTTGCGTCGGTCAGCTAGTTATAATATAATAGGAGTTGCGTTAAAATACACTTGTCAACACAATTGTTACACCGTAAGTAATAAGTTCTTGTATGTAGACTACATACCATAATCTGACTATCTTTTTCGTGTTAATTTATATCCTATGTCACTCAATAATAATGTAGCTTTCTATTAGTAAAGGAATTTTCAAAATCGGTTCAGTAGATTAGTAGTAGATAACAAAATATACCTCTTTGTAATATTAGTAAAATGTTGATTTGATTCATTGACATACAAATGAGTTCTAAAACTCAGACTTAGAATGTAATTATTAAAATGATTGTCTAAAATTAGCATTATATTTCATCAGACCTTGCTTTTACTTTACTTATGAACGATACCGACCAGTCGGGCATCGTAAATTAATTTCCTAGTAATCTTATTAAAAATTAGTAGTTTCCGTCGACTATTGAGGAAACCATGTTCAAAAGGGCCATAAATGAGTTTGAAATTGCAGAGAAAATTAAATAAGTAGGTATTATTTACTCACAAGTAGGTCGGTAAAGTAGACGATCGGTTTGGAAGTAGATATTCATCAATAAATGATATATTAAGAATAGTAGGTACTCTAATGACCAAGTTTTGCTCGGTAATTTTTTTGGGTAAATTTTCTAAAATTGAGTCCTACCTAGATATTTTTATTGCGCCTGAAAACCTTTGCATACTAAATTTCATGAAAATCGTTGGAGCCATTTCCGATATTCAGAAGCTCGGTTATAGGTATTAGATATTTAATTCGTGAATTCATATATCTATATAGGTATATTTATGTTGATATACTATACATATATCAACCAGCTGAGGTTAATCACATATGATATCACTACAAGGTTAAATTAATGATATGAAGTATACCCTACACATGAACATCAATGACAATCATTATTGAGAAGTCAGTGACCTCAAATATACTGACAACTAGTTTAATCTTCGAATTTAGTTCACCCTCAGTGATGCGGAGGTCGCTCCGTGGAAAAACTGATATTCAAAGTAAAAATGAGTAGCCGATCCCAAATAATTTTGGGAATAATAAAGGCTAGGAAGATGACGATACCCTACAAATGTAGTGCCAGTTTGTGAATTGTTTCTCAATATCTTTATTTATTAGCCTCGGCTGCTACTCATCTATATCTTCTGCAATACTGACTTGTGCTTCTAACATATCTCACAAAGTTACATAAATATAAATTCTATATTCAACTTCGCTAATTGTTTCTCATTTATTGTAGCTCGCTGTTGACGAGTGCATTTAGATGACAAAAGTTAAGTTTTTTAATAAAATTATACCTAGGCTTGATATTGACTGCCTCGGTAGCGTAGTGGTAGCGTATGCGACTGCTAAGCTTGAGGTCTCGGGTTCGATTCCCGGGTCGTACCAAATGTTGGATGATCTGCAAATATTTGTTTCGGAGTTTGGGTGTTTTCTATGTATAATATATATGTATTCACAAAAAAAAAGTGTATAAGTATAGATATAATTTGTTTGTGTCTATTTAAGTATGTATGTATGTAACGCGAGATGACCGTTGGTTCTTGCACTCACTGTTTGTTGTTAATATGTGGTAATGTAGTCATAATTGCTACTGTCATGTGTCAATTATTTTATAATTATATATTGTGTCACTGTTAATTTACCTAAATAAATTTAAAATAATAATAATAATATATCTGTACTAATATTATAAAGAGGAAAGGTTTGTATGTAAGTATGTTTATAACGAGTTGGCTCAAAAAGTACTGGACGGATTTTAAAAATTCTTTTACCATTCGAATGCTACATTATCACTGATTAATATAGGGTATTTTAACAGTAAGGAAAAAAAAAACAATATGTAAACTAATAACTGCAGGTAACACCGCGAGGTTCAGCTAGTAAGATATAAAATCAGTTGTCCAGTACCCATAACACAAGCTCTGCTTAGCTTGGGACTAGATGGCTTTGTATGTTAGATGTCCGGAATATTTGTTTATTATATTTATTTATTTATATTTTAACTAACTAGCTAATTATTGAAGTGAAACTTCTTTATCGGATCTTTTTATGATAGTTACTAGTACCGTGTGTCCTTTGCTGCATTCCTATCAATATTGTGTGCGAAACATAATGATAGATGAACTGTAAAGCATCATAATGGATATACAAACAAACATTTATATACAGAATATAAAAAGTAGATGTTAATAACAAATGTTTACATCGGATGTTTCATTTAATTTAACTGCCTCGGTGGCGTAGTTGTAGCGTATGCGACTGCTAAGCAAGAGGTCTCGGGTTCGATTCCCGGGTCGGACCAAATGTTTGTATGAACTGCAAATATTTGTTTCGGAGTTTGGGTGTTTTCTATGTATAATATGTATGTATTTACAAAAAAAAAGTATATAAGTATTTATATCAGTTGTGTACTACCAGATGGGTACTACCCATAACACAAGCTCTGCTTAGCTTGGGACTAGATGGCGTTGTGTGTTAGATGTCCGGAATATTTATTATTATTATTATAAAAAAAAAAATTGCGCTGTAAGACATTTCATGAAAACATGTTAATGTTAAATGCCTTTATGTTGTAAAATGTAAAATTGGGTGTGCTCCTAGTACTCACACCGACTGCCATTTGGATATAGCCGAGTACTTTTTTTAAGCGATTCAAATGGATAGTATCTGGCCAAAAAACTTACATTGTCAGATAGAGACCACCTCACTCGTATGATTATAAACTTACGACACGCGTAGGTACGTTAATAAAAAGATATTGGGTATATCACTCACCCAGAATACGTTCTTCCAAACTGGCGGCTCTTAACTTCAGAAATGGTAGCCACTATAGAGTCTACGCCAGATTGGATACTCTTGACATGGTTTTCCAGGAAATTAAGGCGAGAGTCCAAGGATGGATCATTGTGGTAGTCTCCACCATCTGTAACAAATGTATTTTTTTCATATTCTTCATTATTTGGTCACATCACATAAACAGCCTTTAACATTCCACTAACGAACGCTTAGAAATGCCTACCATACCACTGACAAGACGGGTTGGTTCTATTTGGTCACGTTGATCGTTTTAATAACTTCACATGTACTAACTGTATAAACCAATCGCACTTATACCGAAATGCCTCAAATATACTATTGTATTTTTTATCTTATAGCCGGTTAAAGGAGTTAAATAGTGAAACTCTTCGGTAATCACAAGTTAACTGCTACAATACATTTAATTTATTTTGACGAGTCCAAGTGATTCGGGTCAGTACTAAGTAACGAAGATTAATACACAGTGCAAGTCTTTTCTGTCTTAGTGTCTATAACCTGTAATTTAAAAGGTTTAGTATTATGGTTTCTAATTGTCTGTTTGTACTAAATTGCAATACTTAAAAACTCAAAATTGATGTAGAGAATAAATGCAATTAATCGATACTTAGAACTTACAGACAATCGTGCACATATCTGATTAAACATTTTGTATTATTTATATGGGGTTGGTAGCTGTTGTTGAACTCTGAGAAAGACTTTTTGCCAAAAGCATATTTTATACCACGCTCATACACAACCGTATATTACAAGTAAGTATCTGTTAAACGAATTCATTTTGCTAAAACCTAAAACACGGTGCAGTAAACAACCAGTACTTTTTTTTTACGAAACAAAGTCTAAATAGATACCTATATTTGGACTGGTGCGTTGAGATGAAGATTTGTCTAAAGTAAACTTCATTTGATTAATATCGTTCCTCAAATTATGCAAGCTTGGTTCCAATTTCTCTGCACAGTTATCAGTCATAATCGTTTTCATTATGTCGGAAAGTTGCTTCATAATACCATTCGACTTTTCGTGAACTTCAATGTCCAACCTGTTTAATCTGAAGTCAATGCTATCAACTTTTTTCAGGTATTTCTCACTGGAAGTGATGCTATCCATTAATTTCTCGACAACGGCCTCATTGTCACTCACGGGGCTTGACTGCGGCACACGTGTAAGGTTTTCTCGCCTTCTTGTTGACAGCATAGCATCAGTCAGTTCGTTTTCGTATTCTTTTTTCCAAAGTGCCTTTTCCGGATAGTCTATGTTCTTTCGTCTGGCTCTCTTTTCTCGAATCTGCTCACAAGATATTGACGCTACGATCACAAGAACGGCGTATAGTACTGTGATTTTTGAGTGCATACTGCAATGTGTATCTATAGTGTGATGTGAACCGACTGGCGAGAACTGAGGCTACAGTTCATCCACTCGTCGCTCGAAGTTTACAAAACGATTGAACAGCTAAACAAAAACATCTCTCACAGTTGCGAATTCCCGAATGGTGAGAGTATTTCTTATTGTTATAACAATATTTATAAACACACGTACAACATTGTATGCATAACATTAAGATTGAACGATTGTATTTAAATTAAAAAATACTTTATCCAGATGGACCACAATGAAAACCCGCACGCTTGCTTTGTTCTAGATAGATACCTTTTTTTGTTCTCTTTTTTATTATATAGGGGGCAAACGAGCAGACGTATCGCCTGATGGTAAGCGATTACCGCCGCCCATGGACACCCGAAACACCAGAGACGTTACAAGTGCGTTGCAGGCCTTTTAGGAAGGAGTACGCTCTTTTCTTAAAGGTTTGAATGTCGTATTGGTCCGGGAACACCGCTGACGACAGCTCATTCCACAATTTTATTGTGCGCGGCAGAAAGAAATAATATATATATATCTAGATATATTAGAGACCTTATTAGATTAATATTGTCCCTATTAAGTCTAGGGGTGTCATAAAAGCCAACACAGGGAGCAGGCTACGTAGGACAAAACAACTGCGTAGGGAAGTAAAACTTGTCACCTACCCTATACCAAGCCTTCGTCTGGTCAACATTAAATAAATAAATAAAATAAATAAATAAATATTCCGGACATCTAACACACAATCTATTGTTGACTAGACGAAGGCTTCGTCCTCCATTCTACGTAAAAACTTTTGAAAAACTTTATATATCTGAACTATTTGATTGACTGAATTTTACGAATCTATTGACACCTCATTCATTAAATTCGGTTCAGTAGTTCTGGCGCTACGGTGGAACTTATAAACATACATAGACTGCCAAATTGCCATTATTATGTTATCACCCTTACAGTCGTATGTCTATCTTTTTATTCTAGCTAAATATGAAATATTGATAGACTTTCATTGAAATAAGTGAAGAACATAGTGAAAATAATATACAGCGTTATTTACTAAATTTGTAAGTTTTCATTGATTTTATGCTATCGAGCACGCCATAAACGTTTTTGTAATAATGTACCTACACCATGTTGAAAATTTGAACGTGTGAAAATTCCCACGTCATGTCACCGGGACCTCTTAAACTGTTAATTACGTCTTGCTTTGTTTGATTGCTTATGACACAGCATGAATGTGACATGTTGAGTTTTTATATCCCTATTCTTAATTTATTGGATCTCTCCAATGGAAACTATCGAGGGTGACCCCGATACCACTACCTTTGACAAGTTTAAATTTGTAATAAATATGAATATATAATCTTGCACAATAGAGTAAATTACACCTAAGTTAAATTGTTACTTTTTTCATCTGTCAAAACGATAACTTTGTATGAAAAACGTACTAAATACAAACCTGTGACGTCACTGTTTTAGACTACTCAATTGAGCAAATTTGTAATCGAAATGAAAAGCTGTAAAATTATATTTTCCGAGATGTTTTGTAACAATCGTTTTAATGAAGAAATCATATATATTTTGTTATTGGGAAGAAATCACATTTATTGTCACAATCTAAATTGGTGCATTTATTATTTCAGTATTTTTGTCGAACCTTGGCACGCGCACCTAATTCGTGTCAATTCGACTTTGATTTGTTTGTGGATTGATGGTTGGACATAATGTTAGCGTGGTTTGGCTTTTGTAACGATTTTTGCTTTAATTTGTATCTGTATTTATTTGAATTACATTTTATTGAGTTTGTGTCTGTTTTATTTTCTTCAATTATTGTATTTCAACTTTACATTAAGTGTATTTATTTTTTCTTTTTTTTAACAAATATCAAAAGAATATACCAGAACTTGTTCTTAAAATCGTCGAGGTATCTTCAATGTCATAATTGAACCGGTTCCCCTTTTATTTTAGAAGTAGAACTAGAAAGAATTTCAGCAGAGTTTAAAAGTTGAAAAATATTTCTAAAAATACCTTCATTCGGGAATAAAGTTCCCTAATCAATTTAACAAGTTTAAAATTATAAAAAAGGTAAACTATTCTTGATATATCGTTCAATATGCAACTCTAAGACCCTTGAGAAGTTATAAAAAACATCGAATTTGCTTAAAATGATTTTATGTCAACACGTTGAGTGCGACACCAGGTCCAAAAGATCTGGTCTATGTCTCGCTTAAAGTGCTTTTAAGAAAAGCATAGACTTCTCTGTAGTATGAAGGGCATAATTTAATTATATTCTATGCAGCAAAAAGAAGAATATATATATCTAAGATGTGTTATATCAAATAGAGTCCTGTGTTCTACTTACATTAGTACCTACCAGATATTTTACTCCTGGTACCGCACGAAAAAAATGAAATTTCGTCACATTGCGAAACCAGGTCGAAGGGTCTTGGTATCCCGCGTACCTTGCACGATATTCCGTGCTAGTTTCGCTTAGCCGGTGTTGGATCGCATTCGGAAGAAACGCACGTGTCGATATGACGTCAAGACCGACGAAAAGGTGCCGTAGTATATTGATTTTAACTTTGATGTTCGTGAAGACAACGATGACAGTTACATCTAATTAGGTATATAATGCAAACCAACAAAAAGATACACGCGAGCTCACACACACATAGATACACCATTTAGTAAAAGGTGTAAAAAAATTGTGTAGCATGCTTTAAAAAACTCCGAAAACATTTAACAAGTCGCTGACAGCAAAGTCAAAAAAATATGTCTGACTTCTGTTAGGACTACTTTGGACCGCTTCAATTAAAAAAAGTACCTAATTAATGAATGTAGATTTTCCATTTTTCTCACGTTTTCTCTTACATTAAATAAAATATAAAAATACATAAAAAACAATATGAAACTATCGATATTTTTATTTCTCATCCCTAAAATATGCAACAAACATCCCTTATTCAGTGAGTTCAGGGTGCATTATACCCTGTATTTTAATATAGCTATAATATTTAACGTACGCATTTAGATTCATATCAATAAATTCATTATTGTTAATATTGAAAGCCAAAATATAATATTTATTTTTACATGAAACCAATAAAAGGATTTCTACATTACAAGGTTTAACATGAATGAAAAGAAAAAATATTATTGCCGCAGGGAACGTGATAATGAATAATATTCAAACCACACATTTCTACAACTGACGTTACGAGCTTGTGTAAAGGGTGATAATAAAAAAATATCAATTGTCCTAGAAGTTACTCCGAATCTATACAAATAAATAAAATTGGAGTGTCTGTTTGTAATATTAAAATAACCGCTTTCTACTACATGCATATGAATGTATTTACACATACCAAAATATATATTTTAAAAAATTTTTGTCTGTCTGTCTGTCTGTTTGTTCCGGCTAATCTCTGGAACGGCTGGACCGATTTCGACGGGACTTTCACTGGTAGGTAGCTGATGGTACAAGGAGTAACTTAGGCTTACATTTTTTTCGACTATCTTCGCCCCGCGGCGTTACCCACGATATGACAATAACCGCGGGGTTCAGCTAGTAATAAATAAAAATCTAGTAGTATAGTAGTATCTATAGTAGTAGACTAATGAGCAATGTTCGTTAAACGCACTCAGAAAGCGCACCGTAAGAATATTACACAAGATTATACAACGATATTGAGTACGACAGAGGAGGTTATCATGAGTGTACAAATAAATCCTGTATGGTGTATTGGTCAGTGGAAACACGGGACACATGTGTAACGACAAGCACATTATACAAGGATTTATCCAATTAGATAATGAATGAATTCATTATTTGGCTAATCATTAAAATACATAAATAGCCGCTATAGGAAAAGTTGTCATTTCGGTTGGTAGAGGACGTGAAGAACGTCAAGTAGACATTCAAAAAGTGTTTTAAGTGGCAGATTTGCGAACATGACTTTTATCAGTAGCAAAAATTACTGATTACGGATTTACGGAAGCAGTAAATACCGCAAATTATAAACAAAACCGGTGTCCTACTACTGCTTTGAATGGTGAAATACCTTATACTATGTGGAATGGTAAGAAGCCTATTATAAAATATATAAACATATTTGGAGCAGAAGTTTATTGTAAAAAAAGGAAAATTTTATTTTGTTTCACAAGTTGGAATTTTTATGGGCATTTTCATATGACAAGCACTCTAAAGCTTATAGGGTTCATGATCCTAAAACCAGTGGTGGATTGACCACTAGGCTGAGTAGGCTGGAGCCTAGGGCGGCGAATTTTAGAGGGCGACTAATTTAGACGAATCTTTTTTTTATATAGAAATAAAAAAGACAATAAAACGGAGAAAAGAAATCTTGACAGTTTAACAAAAATGAAACCATGGATTATACAGTGTATGTAAAAAAGTCCAATATAATTATTTTATCTTTGTCTGGTCTGGTGTCATTATAAAAACATTCATAGTGGTACTTGTGAGCTACAAATATCCAAAGCGAGCATCAGACTTGCTTCTTTAAGTCTACAATTGGCTACAGGACTGGAGGATAAAAGCAAGTGCCGCTAAATCACTCCAAATAATATTCACTCTTCGTCAGGGTAACTGTCCACAAGCAGGCCGAGGTGGCGGCACAAGCGCTTATTTCTTGCAGATAAGAAACACCGGGATTTCTGCCCAGGAGGCTGCCATCTACAAACCGTAGGTGGCCCAAAGTACGTCAAGGGACAAGGATTTTCCTTTCGAGGGTGCACCTGGTTCCCCGACTTCTATTATCCGTGTGCGTGCAGTCCAGGACCAGTCGGTGGTTTCCGGCGGATTTTCGCAAAAAAAGGGTAACTGTCCGCTAGTAAAACTTGGAGAAATATCTTGAACCGGTTTAAAAAAATCCATATCAAAGCAAAACGAGATGATATATCTTTGCAGCACAAAACCTGTACTGGATGCTAGTACGAAACTCCAAATTATCACTGGACAATAAACTTCTGATATATCAGACGACAATTAAATCTGGATATACGGCATGTAATTGTTGGACTCCGCGAAAGACTCCAATATAAACGTCATACTTACAGAGAGCTCAGAACAAGATCCTAAGGTCGATAGCTAATGTATCGTGCTTTTTTACCAATGGGGAACTGCATCAACAGCTATCAGTGAAAACCGTGAGTAAGGAAATATGACATGCCTGAGAATTATATGTAGCAACTAAAATACCTTCCAAATAAATTGCCATGTCAGCTGACCATAAAAGACTACATAAACCGGTTCACAAGATTGCAGAAGATAAAGACCCTTACAGTAGGTAGCTTAAAGCTACCATGTATGTGTAGTTCTCGCTGAAGAGCATGCTCTGATCGTCACTACTCGAAAATCACATCTGCTCATAGTCCTATGACTGATTGTTGATCTTACAACAACACAAAAATAAAACTATCTTTGTCCATAGTCGATCTTGAGATCTTTTTACGCATCTGAGTGTATTTTTATTGTCAGAAGAACATAGTAAGAACATTAATACCATATTATTCATATTCACATTATAAAGGAGAATTTAAATAATATTGAAAAGTTACTTAACATCTCTAAAAGTATAATTTTTTTGTATCTGTTTCAGCATTATGAGTCATTTAATTATTTTCAAAATTTTATTACTTTTTTGTTCGTCTTTTAGATGTATACCCAGTTTATGCCCTTAAGATTCTCTTAAAAAGTGGCGTACTATGTATATACTATTTTAAATTACGTACTGCAAAGGGCTATATTGATCTATATTAAATGTAAAATGAATTTAAGGTACTTAATTGAATAAAGAATAATGCTGTAATGCTTAAAATCGCTTCGGTAATTAGCCATTATTTCTCGTGAAAAGAAGTGAATAAAAATGGTAATGGTGGGTTATCCCTAAGAGGTACACATACATTGTGACTTTTTTATAGACATTTTAAGGTATACAATTCTGTAGTATATTATTTTGGTCTATATCGTCAGCCAGCGTTTGCAAAATAAGCACAAAAAATGCTTATTTACGACATCACTTAGATCGGCCAGACTAAAGTTCCTTTGACTAGTGGTGGTCAAAAAACCGAATCAAACCGGAGCGTTCCCGAAACGAGTCGAGGCAGCTTGCGTAGGACCGAGCGCTGTAAGTACACTCTCGCGCTCGATAGGTTTCGTGGCATCTCGCTGAGAGTGTACTGCTAGCATTACAAAGTAAAGTAAGCCCTCCTAAGTCTTTTAGAGCTTCAAGACAAAAAAGTGCCCATCGGCCTGCCACCAAAAACTATAAGATTCCTGAATATTACTATGATTGGATCTGATTTGTAGGACTCCCAATTAGATTTTTGAGCCTTTCTGGGACCCGTGAACGAATGATGACCGTGATGACGTGAGGTCGTGAGTCGAGTCGGTGATGTCGTAGGTCATCACTAGCATCATAATACAAACATACACACATAAGGGAAATCCTTTTTACCACAGGGTGCGAAAGTACCTCCAGCGACTAGTGACAGACTGTTTAGAGGAGCGTACCGTTATCTACTCGTCGTAAATCGATTCTGCTCGTCCAGTATTGAGCCAAACTCATTAATGACACCGTCGACATAGTGCGGTTGACCGGGAGTCAACCGTGGGAGTTATGCCAGTCGGTCGCCGCCCGATGAATTACGTGACGTGATGAAGGCCTTTCGCCGAATAACCGTGGCATTGAGGCAGGCTTCATGTGGTGGCATTGGCGGCGTGGCCTTCAAAAGGCTATCGTAAATAGTCAGGGTGATAATATGAGACCATTTGCTTCTGACTGTTACAGGTAATTTTTTTTTATTATGTATAGGGTGTAAATGAGCAACTGGAAAGTGATTACCGCCACTCATGAATTCTCCATGAAAACTTGGACTCAATTGGCGAATTGCGCAGTGAAGTACAGTGGACCAAAGTGATTCATGACCCCCCTTAGAGTCATTTTCCTACAATTATTCTATACCATTAGGTTGAAATTAGCTTGAACATACATTTCATAAGTGACGAACCATTATCATTCTACTAGACACTGACAAAGCCATGACATAGACATAGACGTATACTATGATAAGTATTGCACGAAAAAGTTTGTTAGCCAGTGAACGTCCTTATCTATAGGTATATTAGGAAAGATTTAATTGTATATTTGTTTGAGACATAGGATTGACTTTATTTCGAACTAGCTGACCCCCGCAACCTCGTTTGCGTCTTCTATTGCCCGTAGCGTAAAAAAATTCCCCCGTTTTTTAAACATCCTTCATTGGTGCTCCGCTCCTATTATATAAACGAAAAACGCAAATATCTTACGGAACCCTATTTAATCGGTCGGTAAAAATAAAATCGGTCCAGTACTTTTTGAGTTTATTCGTTACATACAAAAATACAAATCTTTCCTCTTTATAATATTAGTGTAGATAGTGTAGATAATGGGTAGACTTGAGGTAGGAGGGTAGAGGTACCGTAAAGGTAGCATAGGGTACTGTAGAACAAAAATAGATAAGCATTTATTTAACAGAACGAAGTCTGTCGAGACAGCTAGTCATACATATTAGTAAAATAAAACAGTAAAATTAGAGACCTTTGTTTATTTCATATTATTAAATTAAAAATAATGGCATTTACTTCGTAAAGCGAATAAAAAAGAAAACTTCTCAATAGTTAATTTTTGGGTTATAATGGTTCCAATTGTTTGGGTCTGTAGGATTACTGGTTAAACCTAAAACCGCACCGTCTAATAATCGATTACGCATAGACCCGATTAGACGACTGCAAATGTCACTTCCCCTCATGAAATCCCAGATTTCGTTACAATGCAGCTCGATTGCTTCTTTAGTCCTCTCGTTCCTGTTATCCCACATTTGAACCATCAAACCCCATAAAATTGATGGAATGAGAGTAAATTCATCTTCATGCTCCGTAAACCAATTTGAGACAATTCTGGCAGTATGCACTCGACAGTTATCATGAACATAGGAGAATACTGGCACATCTTCACGGGGGTAAACTGTTCGCAAAGTCGGTAACATTGATTCTTCCAATAAATCGACATAGTTGATAGCGTTATGACGAGGAGAAATAGGAACAAGTTCGCCTATGTTTCCAGCATCCATCCATGCCCACATGTTAGCTGAAATACGGCCAGATGATTGGTTAGGCACTACGTGGTCTTCTGTGTATCGCGTGTTATCGTAACGCCACAAAGTTAAGCGACCATGTTGAGAAGAGCGAAATGATTTTTCGTCTGTAAAGATGGTGTTTGTCCAGTCGAAATCTAAATAATTACGTGCAAAATTCAATCTCACAGTTCTGTGTGCATCCGTTAAATGAACTTTCTTAGCATGATATCTGTAATGCAGCCCAGTGCGGTGCAAATTATTTCTAATTGTTTCTAGACAAACGTCGTAACGTGCTGCAAAATAGCGGGTACGAGTAAAAGGATGTTCTTCGTAATGGTGTTGCATTTCCGTTCTCTGTTGGTTTGTGATTCGACGAACCCCATGATTATGTCGTCGTCGGTCTTCAAGGATACCCTCTTCAGCGTGCCGTCTGATCCAGGTTCTGACCGTGTTACGACTTAAATTTAACTCACGCGATATTTCTCTAACGCCGCAACCTTGCTCACTGAGCACTACAATCCGAGCTCTTTGTTCTACCAAATTGGCCATTATACGAGTCGTTTATAGATATAAATATATTCTTAGATTTTTATTTTAATATTTTCAGATTGACTACTACTTGACATCTTACACATAATGTCATTTCATTTTACAAATTATAATACTTTTTCTTCGCAATGAAAAGAGTTTGGATTATAAACGATTATATTATTTGAAATTCAAATAAGACTGCTGTATCAAAAATATATCTTGTTCAGTGGTGACAAAGGTTTAAATTGCATTGACATTTAACCCGTAATGACGCATTTATGTTTATATCTAAAACGTACTATGTGCAAATAGCGAAGAAAACCTAACTACATTTATGATTACAAAGGAATAATTGTCAAAGTGGGTCACCTTTCAAGTTGGTCGATAGTACCTTCCTCGTGCTCTTCTGAGTATGACTGCAGCTGGACGGAAGACGTCTAAATGAAAATCTTTATCCCCGTAACTCTTGGCTAGAGTTTTCCCCGATCCCTCTTATTTAAGACGCAGTTGACACACTATATTCGATTTCGACACACAGCCCTCACGTATTATTTTAATATATTAAAGTAGACCTAATCGCTAGATTACTGTTAAATACATTTTTATTTAAATCACCCCTGATAAATGTTTATCCATAATCCTACTACTATTATAAAGGCGAAAGTTTGTAAGTATGGATGTATGTATGTATGGATGTTTGTTACTCTTTCACGTAAAAACTACTGAATGGATTTGAATGAAACTTTACCACAATATAGCTTATACATCAGAATAACACATAGGCTACTATTTATAAAGATATAGCTTCGCCTCGCGGCGTTGCCCGCAGTTATCATCGTACCGCGGGTAGCACCGCGGGGTTCAGCTAGTATTAAAATATTATAAGCATCTGATCTCTATTCTCACAATATCTTAAATAGTTTAACTATCATGTTTTGCATATGTTACAAGATAAAATTGTGGTTTATGTTATGCATATACAAATAAAAGTACAACTTACCACGCATAGAAGGGCGTAGTTCTAATGCTTCGCGCAGTAACACTTTCACTTGCTTCATATCAGTTTGAAGTGAGTTCGCCATTTTCAGAATGGATTCGGTAGACGTCGCATTTAAAACTTTTTGTATTTCAGACAAATACTTTAAGATATTGTTAGTTTTTCCATGAAATACTGAATCTAAATGACTTATTTTCTGTTCCACACTATCTATCATTTTTAAATATTTTTCACTTGACATCAGAGTTTCAACAAATTTTTCAATTGCATTTTCTCCTATAGAAGCTTGCCGCGATGTTCCAGCCGGGGTTCGTGAAACGTAATCTTGTGATTTTTTACTCTGAAACTCTTCAATGTCTCCCTCTTCATTGTTTGAGTGTTCTTTTTGATCCTTTTTAGCGCCCACCACGACCAATAAGAAGAGCAATAAATATATTTTCAGGTCCATCATACTATGACTTTTGTCGAGAAGGAAATACTAATAACGAATGAACTCTAAAACGTTACGCTGTTAACCAAGAACATGATGTATTATAAAACATTCCGTGTCCATTGTGCAGATAACAATGTACATTTTACATATACATTTTGATTATAATTACATAACATTACAGATTAAATAGGCTATGTCTGCTTAATTCAAATACATCGGAAGTCATCATTGTCTTTCAGCCACTGAATAGCGAGCGAGATGGATTATGGCATGTGTATAAAGCACTGCTTGTAAGCTAACATCGTAAATAGGAACTTAATCCATCATCTACTAAGTCAAACGATAATAGGGACTAAATAGTAACCGAATAGGTCAAGCTCTTCTAATTAAACCAGATTTAGACCCCACTGTACCTTGAAGAGCACATGAAGTTGTCGGTGCCGTTTGCCATATCTACTATCATATTTGACAATCGTAATCTAGAAAAAAGTGCGGCAATAGTCTTTCAACAGAATTCGATTCTGCTTAGTACTGCGGCTATGCTGTGAAGGTATTTCACACAGTAAAAGTTTATATTTAGGAAAAGTGCAAAAACTAAAAAATAAAAAAGAATGTTGGTCGAATTTAACCACTAAGCGACCACTAGTAAAGTTGACTATGTCCCGTACCCGAAATGTATGTCGTGAGAACGTGCGTACTATAATGTATTGTTAAATACTAACATTTTAACGATAATGTCAGGACTCACATACTATTCGGGATTAAATTTATTATAAAGGCTTACCCGACAAATTTTATTCCTACAATTTTGGGAACAAAATAGACAGCAAAAAAGGGGATGTATTATGTGATGGCTGCACGCTTCACACAGTTGCATGCGAATGATTTTATATTTGTATGTTATCGATTGATAGTCATCTTCATAATGTTCGAATTTCGATTACACCACCTAGGGTGTCTCCGTGCCTCCGTGGTTCCACCTCCTTGCCCATCTCATCAATATACTTGAGCTCCACTCTATTACATTTCTTTCCTTCCACTATATTTCAAACTTTTTTTTTTGAAGTATCTATGCTATTTAAGTGTATATGTATACCTAATATTCCCATAATTTATTTCCAAGGAACCAGGCAGCCGAGTTGGTAGGAGTGCTATATAATAGATTACACACTATTAGATGAGTCTAGTTTCGAGTTGTCAAAATGATTTTCCTAGGGGGACCTGTAATCACATGATCTGTTTCCTCTGTAGAGTAGGGTGCTTAAGATCAGCCGTTGGTATAGCTGTTAATGCAAATACAGCTTACTGCTGACTCCTTTGTCCCCAAAGAGTCCTCAAAATTCCAAGTCCCAAAAAGTAGTCAATTCAAATGAGTTTGTGGTATAAGAAGTCTACACGCCACTTTCTATCCGGTATCCTCACTTACTCGGTGAAATACGGCACAAGCGCTATTTCACACCGGTTTTCTGTGATTCCGTGGTATCCCTCCGGTCGAGCCGGCCCATCCATGCCGAAGCATGACTCTCTCACGGAAAAAATATAGAAATATAGGCATAGAAATAAAGTATTGAAACTCATGGAAATTATTTTTTCTGTGTTCTCACACTTTTCAAGAACCGATGGCAGTACAAAATGCTATTGGCAAGATCAATTATGAAGTTTCCTATATCAAATTACGAATGAAATTAATCAATCTAACTAAAATAAAGCTTACGAAACACGTTTTTATACATTGTTGAACTAAGAAGAAATTAAAAAAAAAAATTCATAAATCATCTCGTTAATAATCATACTAGTATTGACTCTCATGAAGGAACTGAAAGTAGACAGGGACTTAAAACGGCGGTACGTAAAAATTGGGATGTTGGATGTCAATTGTTGTAAATATTTTATTGACAGATATTTCAACTTTCATGACACAAGTTTGCTTAGTTTGAGGGTAGATGGTTTTACGTGATAGATCAGCTCAGCTTCTCAGCTTTCACTGGAAGTATTTTAATGGGATTTATGGACTCTGTAGTGTATGGACTTTTTGGTATATAACCCTGTCGTCTCGGCGCAAATTACGCGCGGTGCGCGGGGGTGGGGACCGGCCTATCGACCGCCGTGGAGTGAAGGCGTGTGCGCTTGCTGCGAGCCAATATCTATCAGTAGGTAGTACCTCAGTCCTCAGGTAAATAGAGAACACCCATGTGTACAATACATATGGCAACGAGATAAACTGTGAGTATTGGTAGTTTCTTTGTGTTGTACGTTGCTCCGTAGTGCAGTGTATCTGAGGTAGATGGCGCTGTATGTGGAAATTACCACATATGTAACGATTTTTCGCGATTTCGTATAATTATTCATAATTATATATAATTATACAAAATCGAAGAAATTCATTACATATAATTATATAGGGCCAATTTTCATACGTAATTATATATATTTTTTTTACCCGGGACGATAAATTTCAAAAATTATGGTAGTCAAATGAGCATTTTTTTACAAGTTAATTTTGAATTATTTACCCGATTATTTAATTTTTAACTGATTTTCTTTTAAAATTAATAATCAATTGATATGAGTGAACTGTAAGAGAGAGACAGAGAAGTCAATATATTCTTATACATATCTGACTCAGTCTCATGCGTGTGGATAATGCCCTCGCGCTCTTACCCACAGAGATATTAAAATTGAATTTAGGGGATGATTGGCCCCCTGGATCGGTCTGTCTTTTTGTAAGAGGTTTTAAAATAGTTGTCTGGTAGATATACATAAAAATGGAGCATCAGAATTTACGTGAAGTTACGTCATTATTTTGGGAGCTTGAAAACGTTGGTTAAGCAAATCGGCCCACAGAAAGTGTCTGGGAGTATTGGCGACTTATTTTTAAGGATATTGCCTAAAATATACGTGAAAATCAGCTTTCAGAATTTACGTGAGGTTCGTTATGTTTTTAAGTACCTTGATTACCTGATACCTGAAAATTGGCCGTCTAATCAAGTTAGCAGGTAAGCATGCGTTCTTAGTACATACTACCACTACGCAATCAGCCACATTTTGTTCGTCAGAAAATACGTGACGTCTGGCGGCCCTGGGATCTTGGACTATTACTGTTTAAGTAAAGACGATAAATTATTTAAGTATCTTTACTTGCGATTGCATTGTTCTAGGTCACATAACGAAGAAACAGTAGGCGTTATTACAATAGTTAACAAATAGAACAAATAATCTACCCCAGTACTGAGAAATATTTTGTTGACTAAGTGAGACTCGCTGTGGTGTGGGTTATTGACAAATAATAGTTAAGTGATATATATGATATGATATAGTAATGACAAATATTAGTAAAAGTTTTGTGTTAAATGACAGCAATAGTTAAGTTTAGTAATTAGTTTATGAACTACCTACTTTAGAGACAAACTTCTTAGCACTCCATGGATTCACCGTGCGGGTGCCGGGTCCATCGTGTGGCAGAGGGAGAAACTCAAAGCAGTTCCCAAGTCTTACGACCTAGGTGTAGGTTTAAGGAGACCCTCTTTACGATGCGCATCAACGCTCACCTTCACTGCTCGAGTTTCCCGCCCTACCTAGCCAAATTTGGTAGGAACCTGTTAGTGCAGCCTTGGATACTCGTTCTAAAATAGAACTTACTGCAGATCTCGACAGGCCAAGGTCTTTCAAAAGGTTATAGAGAGATTTAGCTGGTATACCTCTCGTTTCTACTTCTATCGCGTATAAATTAACCACATAGCCATTTTTGTTTAGTTCAGTTGTTAGATCGTAATATTTATTTAATTTTATTGTATGGTCTTTAGGAATATTAGTTTCCCACGGAACAGTAAGCTCTACTAATATTATGTGTTTAATTTGTCTAGAGAAGAGGAATATGTCCGGTCTGGATGACGAAACACCAACATCCTCTGGGATTTTATAGTGCTTATCATACGTATCCATCAAAATAGTCCAGTCAGGTGCAGTACCTAGGATTGAGAAAGGCTTGCTTTTAGATTTGATAGTTGAGCCACCCTTTATAAAGTTAATTTGTCGTTTATTTGTAGTCAATCCTTTTTGGGCTCTAGCTACTGAAAGACTTACTGCTTCACGTATGATTTCTAGTACTCTATCATGTCGGCGTGAGTAATATAATGCGTGAGTATAATCAAGCAGCACCCTGCAACCTACCAGTAAGTGCCTAGCCGTACCTACTGCCTCACCACACGTATAGCAAGATTTTTCAGATGCTTTCCCCCATTTCACAAGGTTACTTTGGTCTGGGAGGGTCATTTGGAAGGCATTAAGATAGAATTTTAATAGGGCAGTAGACCAATCATATAGCAAGGTGCGCCATTTCAGGGCTAACGGGATGCAGAACTCACCTATAGTTAACCACTCGCTTTGCATTTCTAGATTCATTGCATGCACTTTAAAGTTATGATTTTCATCTTGTTGTATAAAGGATTTTATTATTTCTCGGTCTCCCTTCTTCTTTGCGAAACCCAGCCCGACTCTATTAAACTGTGCACCAGCCATAAATCGTTTATGGAACTGAAGTCTTGACTCAAGCCCTGTAAAATATTTATCTTTTGGGAGTGATGAGACTATTTTATCCTGGGATTACCCCAAGACATGCATTTTGGTAACTCTGAGGTGTTTTTAGAGTTCCGATGGCTTCTTTAACTTCATCCCAAAACTGTTTTGATCCCTAAATAGAGTTGAGGGGTCAGCTGAGTGTGCAATTCCGAGCCATAACTTCAATATCTTTTTGACATTTGCATCTAGTTTTGCCAGGAGACTTTTACCGATGTCATATACAAGGAAAGGCCAAGTCAGACGTGACGTAAGATAATTGTCGTATATCCAAACTTTTTTAATATTGCTTAATGGTTGTTGGTCTACCTTTTTCAAGTCATTAAGAAAATTTTCGACAGTGACCTCTAAGGATGGTGTAAGTCCTTTGTACTCAATCTTTCTACCAAGAAATTTGAATGGCACTGCTTCAGCAATCGTGGTTACACATTGTTCTCCTATTGAGAGTCCCGGATCATATGAGGTATATTTGGTATTCCGTCTACCCAGACATAGACAGTGGCATTTACTTGGTTTTGCCCTCAGTCCGTCAGTCCATGTACAAAACTCATCCACTTCAATTAATAACTTCTGACATTATTTTGGATTACGTGTCAGTATTGCAAGGTCGTCTGCAAAGGCTAAGATGGACTCTGTGTATTTATTGTTTATTTTAAACCGATAGCCCCATTTTTTCTCATGACTTATTAACTTATCTATAAGAATATTTATAATTATAATAAAAGCTATTGGTGACAAGCAGCAGCCTTGGAACAACCCTACATTATAATGCAATGGTTCTGTGTGTTCCTTGTTTGCTGCTATGGCAAATTGTAGTTGTGAATAATAAGATGTGATTATGTCGATAACCACAGTAGGAAAGTTTTGCCACTTCAGGGCAAAGATCATCAGTTCATGCTGTACAGAACCAAATGCGTTTTCAAGGTCTATCCAACAGACCGTAATTTGCCTCTCATGCATTCCGGCATCTTTCAAGCTTTCCGCTAATAATGTGTTATGTTCCAGGCTGCCATAAATACCGGGGTAGAACCCTTTCTGGTGGTTAGGCCTGAAGTACCTATTGCTGATCATGAATTTTGTCATTTTTGTTTGTAGTACGCTAAAGAAAATTTTGGAAATTGTATTGGTTAGTGCTATCGGTCTAGTATCTTTTGGATGAGTTGCTTCGTCTTTTTTTGGGATGAGGACAAAAATTGCCTTGCCAAATGATGTTGGTATTTGCTTCTTTGACCAGATTTTACAAAATACGTTTAAGAGATGTTTACGAACCGATGGACATTTTTTGTACACTATATAAGGAATACCGTCAGGGCCTGGAGCTGACTTGGATGTTTTCTTTTTAATTTGATGGTCTACTTCCTCTAAGGTAGGTGGACAACTTTCAAAATAAAAGGTGGTGGTTTTGGTGGTTCTCGTTTTTTGTTTTTTCGGAAGACGGTCCCCATTTCATGTCATCCACATTATATATATTTTTTATCATTAATTTCATCACGACGACGACTTGAAGACTTGATAATTGAAGACGATAAATACTTGACATTGGCAGAAATAGCTGATCCGAGTGATCCGGCTAGTTGCCATTCATCATCAAAAAAAAAAAAAAAAAACTTTCAAAATTGACAAGAGGATAATGAGGTTTTTGGATAATAAAAATATGATAAAACCCGTATTCAGTAACCTAAGAGAAACCAAACAAAAAAAAATGTTTTGTTTAGCATGAAGAGTTCATACAAGTTTCCTACAATTTAGGGTAGCACAATAAAGTGCAAATATACATTTAATTTGTTTAGTAAGCGACCACGAAAATCTAAAAGAAATTTAGTTTAATTTACTTACAAATATATTCATTATGCTAAAAGTTGATCGTAGCCAACAAAACGAAAGTTAAGACAAATATTTGTTTCGGTACAACGTAAACTTAAATTAATCTAATAAATTTGAACTAATTTAACAAATATGAGAATGTAATTATATATTTGTTAGTTCCTTACTTTGAACGTTGAACAAAAGATTGATCGAAATATGGTGAGGAGGTAGTTCTAGGCCCAGTAAAAGGTTTCTTACGAAAGTCAAAGCCTTTAAGGAGGGAAGAGATAAATGAAAATTGTATGAGGAAATAATAGCTTTAAAACAGGAAAGGATAATAAGACTAAGTGCTAAAGAACATTGGCTGTATATAATATTATAAAATGTGGAGGAACGGGTGTCATGTCCCTCCCGCGAGGAGGGGGATCCTCCGACCGGGCGGGTGGTCATGCCTGGCGGTCCGCTGCCAAGTGTATATGGTGATTGACGCGAGAGCTTCTGTTGTGCGGTTCAGGATTGGTGGTTGCTACGAGTAGTGCGTTGATTCGTGGTTCGGAGTGACTTCGGTGGATGGCGCTGTAGTATGTTATGCTGTTGTTGCGCTGTATGTGGAAGTCGCCACATATGGCTCTCCGGCGGGGAACCGAACCCCGGTCTTCGGCGTGACAGGCGGGGATACTTACCTACCACTATACTACTGAAGAAAAATAACAACATGTTATAGTCGGACGACGCGATGTAAGATGATAGGTTAGACCGACTTAGACTGAAATAGGCATCACATTGCGTTTAAAAGACCTAGACATTTTAGCCATTGGCAAGTAATCGGGAAATGGTTGCGTTGAATATTGGATATGGATATTCAATATATTTCGTGACGAAGTCAGTGGTGTGTGTGTGTGCGCGCGTGTGTGTGTGTGTGTCGATGGTCGTGCACAGAATTAATTTATTACTGTTACAAATTTAAATTAAGTGAACATTGAAATATATTGTTCAATTGAGGATACTACTCACTAAAGACCACCCTTAAATGAAAACATTCGTGCGTTCATGTTTCGTTGGTGAATGTGAGACCAGAGGCTTAAGTATTAAAATATATAATTAATCAATAATTATTTTTTTTTTTTTAAATCGTCGACTGCACTAGATAGTATTCCATAATAAAAACTTTTAACGTACCTATGATAACAAAAACGATTCAAATGCGATGAAAATCTTAAGATAATACATAAAAAATAACTAATTTTGAGTAACGTTTTCTAAAAAACTAATAATATGAAATTAGAATACTAGCCAAAAATAATGAATTATTTTGATTTGATGTGACCAGTAAAAAACCTAGTAAGTATTAAGTCCCTAAAATATCAGATTGGCGCTTTGTCGAACTGGCCACTTTAATCTGAAATATATCCTCTTCGGTTAAGAATTTGAAATTTATAGTTATAAACCCATTTAGCTGGTATATTTGAGTTTTGAAAACAGTCATTCCTTTGTTTTTTTCCTCATTGCTTTTGTCTAAGGCGTTGCTCATGTCGCTCAATAGAAAACGTGAAATATCGCTTTACGAGTAGGTACGTTTTTGATTCCAACATTTTCGTTCTGGAAATTTCGACCTTCATAACCCCGTGGGCGGCCGGAGACCAAAAATAATGAAGAATTAAAGCCTATTGTGGAAGCAGATCCATCGCAAATCACTTCATAGTTGGCGGCAGTAATCGCTTACCATCAGGCCGTTACCGTTGCCCCTACTCAATAAAAAAAAATCTCATCTTTAACAAAAAAAACCGACTTCAAGAACTGGACCAAATAGAATGGGACCACACGGCAAGCACCAGCATTTAAAAAAAATCTTCAAAGTCGGTTCACTTATCGAAAGTTATGAGGTAACAAACATAATAAAAACAGTCGAATCCTCCATCTTTTTGAAGTCGATTAAAAACAAACACTAAATGTTATGTAAAATTTGTCACACTACTATTTAAATAGGTTAAGCCACTGCTAAGATTAACGTGCAGAAACAACAGATAAGCAGTAAAAATATCTAAAAACTGTTGTTTTGAGTTCTGTGACTATAAGAAACACCCATTTAAAATTTTCAGGCATCAATATCTTACAACTTTATACACACATATATATATAAAAACAAAGTGAAATACATAGTGTTGATTTTTCAAGATTTAACCTAAGTTTAAACCTTTATAATAATCGACTATTTCGAACTTTTAAACGTTCACTTGGTAAATCTAAGGATTTGCTTCAAGACACGGAAAATGTTAAAGGGCATTGACCATTCTTGTATAAGAGGTGGGCCAAGTACTGCCCAGAATGACTACATAGTACATTGTTTCTTAAGTATTTTTTACTTGTCTGAAAATTAAATGTCATCAAAATCATTCTCAGAAGTATAAGTGTGACGCCATTATTACCAATATTTAAACATAACGAATTTGGTAGAATAATTTAAAATAAACGGAGAATTAATGTACATAGTATTATTTCTAATACAATATTATTAAAAAATAAGGTAAGTACATTATTTTTTAAATTTTTATTAAATTTTTTTAATAAATTTAATACTCGATGGTATAAATTTCAATTGAAAAAAACAATGTTTCATTTTACGGAATAAACATCGATGGAAAAACAATGTAATAAAAAATCGATGCTTTCACTGGATAATAAAACTATCTATTAAATTCGTTAATTGTTAAAGAAAAAATAAACATTCTCAGACTTTTTAGGCCAGCCGTTTCAATAGAACTAATGGGTCTTGCTTTAAATCAGCTACCGGACGGAGATTTTTTATTCCATATTTTCTAACATCGATGTTTGTCTGCTGAACATCGATGTTAATTCAACATCGCTGAATATCGATCATCCTTAACAAAATATAAATTAAATGACATTACGGTCTATACGCGGCGCAGGAGTCAGACTTCATTTGTCTTCGTATTTAGATATTTTGTTTCACAGTTACTGTGGCTAAGGGCATAGTACAAAGTCTAACAAGATTAATCTCTCTACAGTATCGATTTAAGAAATATACTTTGATATTTCTAGATCATAACAACAATGAATCCTATAGCAAAGGTACGTATACTTTATATTTTTTGCAAAATTATAAGATTTAGTAATATTATCTTAGTGATCCGTTTATTTTTACAGTAATTGGCTTATAATTCCATAAAAAAGTATGTTTTACATTTAAATTTACGAACTGTTTGATACATAACTTTCAAGTCCAAAGTTCATGGAAGAGTACAAGATTGTGAAATTTATGGCTATGCTGTTTAAACTGCCAAAATAATGTTATATATCTATTTATGTCTTAATAATACAACATCAGCATATTATAGTTATGATAATTTGTGGTATTTATTAAACATATGCTTAGAACACCTCAATGCATCAGTTACGTGCTCTCTGCGATAACCATTATATTTCTTTATTATTCTACGTTGTTTTTATTAGTTATTTGTGCATGTCATGCAGAATTTTCTGTCTCAAGTTATTTTTACAATATTTCTGGTGGGTCACTTTATCTTAATCATCAATTCATCTCTGGTTATGGAATATAATAGAATCAAATTTGCAGCAGTATATAGAAAACAACAATTTTATAATAATATTACATTTTGCTAGTATGTCTGTCTGATTCTGATCACAAGACTACAGTCAAGAGTATTAGTTTTTCATTTTACTTATTTCATATAAAACTGAATGAACATGTAGGTTGTCTTGAGCTGTGCATTTTATTTCATATACCCTGTTGCACTGTTTTGATTAACACTGGATATTTTTTCGTTGGTTTTCGTTTACATCTTATGAACTGCAATGCAAAGTTAATACATAATCTTGTGATTCATTAATGTTAACCATTTGCTAAAATCATCTAATTTAACATAATTATTCAAAGATTTGCACATCATTATTGAAACACATTCTAGATAAACTTATATAACAACAACTTGAAACCAGGTTCCTATTGATATATTGAATATTGTAGTTAAGCGTTTAGCTCAGAGTTACAATTCCAATTTTTTTTTTTAAATCGTCGTCACCAGCCTGTGCCAATCCACTACTGGAACAAAAACCTCTCCTTAAAGGTTTTTATCTACTATGCCATGCTAGCAAGATGGGTTATTAATGTAATTAAATGTTTTATTTTTTAAACATTCAAAATTATTCAATTGTTTAAATTCTTTTTACAATTTTTGTATTAAACTGACAGCATTGCTTAAATGTAAATCAAAAATTACATGCTCACATTCATGTTCTTATAAAAGTGCATTCTAGTTAGATTAATTTATTGCCTGTGAAACCCCCGAGTACTAAATTTCATGAAAATCGTTGGAGCTTCTGAGGCTTAGATTCAATATATGTATACAAGAATTGCTCGTTGAAGGGTATTAGCTAGACCAGTTATAAAAATTGACCTTTGTTCTATGTATTGGCAAAATAAACTCGTTATTAATGAATTCAAAGTACTTAATCTTAGGAGTCCAAAGTTCATAGTCGAATATAAGATTGTGAATTTATAACAACACAGTTTGAAGGCTACAGATAACTTTATAGACTTATTTGTGTCCTAATGATATAACATCAACATCATATAATTATAGTTTGTGGTGTTTAGGATTACATAATGTGATGAAACATTAAAAAGCAGGCAATTTAATATAGAACAAATTCTATAAAAAATCTTGAACAATAAATATTTCTAAAAACTAACAATGAATGAGTTTTATAGCTATTTTGCTGCAGCAGTTCTTTTACTTTGTGTTATTTTGGGTTATAAGAATATCTGCGTTGTTATATTTGTCAGTTTTCCTGCAGTTGTAAAAAAACAACAGATGAGATGAGAAGATAGATATGTTTTATATATATATATTTTTATAAATACCTAAATTTAATATCATATGCAATTTCGTATTATGATTATTGAAAAATTTCAAAAAAACTTCAGAATGAGTGAATTATTCATTCACTAGACAAGAAGCTTTATTTTAAAAAAAAAATTGTGGCTTAGCCATTCATGAGACACCTCTATAATGATAGTTATAGATCTAAAATGTAACTTGTTTCAATTAATGTTCAGTCATTATTCTATTAAAGGTTAAAATTCTTTACTTTTTCAATATCAATCATTGTGCTTATTAGTTAGAGAAATTGTTTATTTTGAGAAATAAAGATTTCTTGTTTCCTACAATGTCATGAAGTAACCCAATGTTCGCTCTACTTGCATCTGCTTCAGTATCTGTATTTGTGAGCAGTTTTACCTGCACATTGTTATTTTGAATGTTACTCTTGAAAATCATATCTTAAAAGTATCTAATTTCTCTTCAAAATTGTAAGTCAAAGACACAATCAATTTATTTATACTTTATTAAAATAACCCAAATCGGTTTTAAAATAGACTTGAAAGGAGGCCAGGAGATCTTTATCCTTCGGTTAAGTTTATTATATAGCTGATATTTGTTGCTTTTTTTAAATAAATTAAAGCTTCAGAAGTTATACCTAATATTTATGTAATATCGACAGAGATGCACTTATTTTACACTGTAATTAATCATTTGTACATTTATGCTTATGTAACATTTATTCACAAAGAACCAGGATCAGGATAGAACTTAAATTAGAGGAGTTTTCTAGCAAAATATGGAAAAATTCAGTCACATAGTAAATACACCACTAATGACTTTATACACTAAATACTAACTCATTGGTTTAGCTATTAGTATATGCGACTACTGATCAAAAGATCTCGGTTTCGATTCTCTGGTCGGGCCAAAAAGTGTTACGGAGTTTTTTGATTATAAAAATCCTTAATAACAGCCCAGTTGCAATTTAGGTCTGAACCCCCCTTGCCTCAGAGAACACGTAAAGCCATCGGTCCTGCGCCTAATCTCTCCGATCGTGTCGGATAACCGTCCCATTGGATTGTGAGAGTTACCTAACAAAGAGTGCCTGTGTGCGTCGTCGTCATTCTAAATACATTTATGATAAAAGAGTTTGCATATGTTTAAAAGGTTTACTTGTTGATAGCATCTTTTTTTACTCTGTGTCTAAGTTTATTATTAAAATTGTCATACAAGTCTACGCAACTATGCACATCCGAATGAAGCTTGAACAAAATAACCACTTACCTTTATCCTGAAAACTTGCCACATTGTCACCTACTAACTTTTCGAGAGTAATTTTGATTTTTTCCCAATCGGTCCTCAGTGCCTTTAAGGCATTTAAAAGCACATCGTGAGAGTTCGAATTCGTAGTCTTTATCATTTCCGACAAATATTTTAACATCATATTCGTTTTGTCGTGAAGGCTGGTGTCCAAATGGTGTAGTCTTCTTTGCACAACTTCTATCTTTTTTAAATATTTCTCACTCGCCAGAAGAGTGTCCACAATCTTATCCAAAGGAGTTTTTGACGATCCAAATATTTTATCATAATCTGCCAAACTTTGAGTCCTTTTGATGTTCGTATTTGATCCATAATTTAGTTCTTTTTCGAATTTATTGCATGACACAATTATCAATAAAGAAAATATAAGAAACAAGATGTGAAGCTGCATGTTCTAGACTGTGTTCAGCACTAACAAATGAACAGTTACAATACTGTTAGGTACTTTATTTAATAAAGGCACGTGTTGAGTTTTATAATAACATTCTGAATCAATTGTGCAATTAATGTGTGGCCAAATATGCCAGAAATTCGAATATGTGTATCATTAATAATTACGCGCTATTCAACCGAAGGATGTCCACTGCTGGACATCCTGACTCGCACAGATTGAAAACCATTAGGTGTAATGACGTGTTAAGAATATCGAGTGTCACATTATACATCTCGTGGATGTCATAAAAGCTGACTAAGGAGCTAACTACGCCAGACAACAGTTGCGCAAAGAAAAGGAAAACTTGATACAAATTCTATATCACCCCGTTTGGGCAAGTAGATATATACTACGTCAAAACTTATTTTCTAAGGAGTGGCCTATGTCCAGCAATAAGCCAGATAATATTTGCCCTGGGTCAGAATATCAATCAAATAAACCCACCATTTCACAAGACGGGTTGTTATGCTATCTAGCCAGCATGATATGATAGGACAAAACCTCCTTACCAAGAAGAGTTTTATATCCAGCAGTGGGTTATCGCAGGTTGTTGATGATGGTGTGCCCGCTTCAGTGCGGGCAGGCGCTGGGAGGGGTCCGGTTTGCGTTCTCAGGCGCAGAGTTGGCACACCGTGTGGTTTTAGTCGGTTCGATTCCGACACACCGCCCCGCCGCAAACCCCGGCGGGGTGACGGCCCGAGGGGGTTTCCACACGTAAAAAAAAAAAAAAAAAAGGTTGTTGATGATGGTTGGCGAGCAAGATAATAGATGTTCGCGTAAAAAATCAGCATTCGTTTTGTTACGACAATGCATACTTTTCGCAGTTGTGTCCATACTCTAAATGATACAATTGTTTTATGTTACAAGTATGATTTTTACTGTAATGTAAATTATTCTTGTATTATTATAACATTGTAACATATTAAAGTGACTAACTTACATAAATATATTTTTACTGTACAATTGTACGGAAAGTAAAAGTCCGGCTCAGGATACTTGATTACTATCAAGTAAGATAATAGATACCACATGTCACTCTACTCAGTAGCTCAATACTATTCTTTGAAGGTGATAATAAATATTCATAATAATGATTTGGTAATAAATACTCAACTTAAGACGAGCCCACGTAACTAGATATAATCATTTAGTTTCTTCTTTTAAGGAAGGACCTTCTCATAAGTGTCACTAACTGGGTGCCGACAAAGGCGACTAAGAAGGCACACTACGATGGGCAACATAACTGTCCCAACACACAAACCCTACCTAGCGTGGAATAGTAGGCCAGAACCTCCTTTGTAAAACTAGCCGGTGTCCAGCTAGATAAATACGAGTAAATAAAAAGTCTCAAGACCGAAAACATGCAACTAAAACAACATTATTTAAACAAATAGTTAATGAAAACTGTAATTAAAAATTGTTTTTATACACGTTCATTAAATGTTTATTATAATTTTTAAGAGGTGTAATTATCCGATTATATTTATACCTAATTATTCATATTAAGCTATTGTTATGTCGTATGACTTAGCTGACCCACGCAACCTCGTTTGCACCTTCAATTGCCCGTAGCGTGGAAATTTCCCCCCATTTTTGAAACATTCTTCATTGGTGTTCCGCTCCTTTTAGTATTAGCGTGATGATATATAGCCTTCCTCGATAAATTGACTATCCAACACTAAAAAAAAATTTTAAATTGGACCAGCGGTTCCTGAGATTAGCGCGTTCAAACTAACAAACTCTTCAGCTTTATTATTAAAGATTTAAAAAACAGGTATTTTATAAGCTCTGAAATAGTAAGATTGAACTAAATAGTTTTTATATCAATCTATAGAATAGATCGTTATTACTATCACATTTGCTTGTTTAGTTCAATAGTCAAAAATTCAAGTTTCCAAGACTATCATTATAAAATTGGCTACAGGTATTGCAATCCTTATCAGGGCACTAATGACAGTATATAGATAATTAATAGGCAGAATTGCGGAAACTTCATGTTCTGTTTAACTACTGTAATCAAACATTTTTGTAATGTTGAGTGTTTCATCAAGGATAGGTACGTATGTTGGCTGCTATATCGTATTTGTATTAAAGCTAATAGTATCGTGTACCTGGCTAACGTACGATAAACGCCAATGACGAGCCTGTTCGTGTTCATTGTGTTGTGTGTGGTGACTTTATAATAATAATATACTGACTCTCGGCCGACTGATTCCAAACTAGGCAAAGCCAGTATGGTGTTCAAGATTGCCGTGCCTCAAATTTTCTTTTCCCGGGTCGGTCCAAATTTTGTATGTTCTGCAAATATTTTTATTCGGAGTTTGGGTATATTCTATGTTTACGTATATTCTATGTTTACGTATCTATTTACTAAAAAAAGTATTTTGTATTTATATCACTTGTCTAGTACCCACAATACAAGCTCTGCCTAGTTTGGAACTAGATGGCGTTGTGTTAGATGTCCGAAATATTTATTTGGCATGGTGGCCAGGTTGCTGATAAACATACTTATATTTTCTAATACTTATATTATAGTCGAGGTGAGCCTCGCGGGTGCTACATGCGGTTGTCGTTGTACATTTACATCAACAACCAAGGGTGACGCCGCGGGGCGAAACTGCTCTAAAAAGGGAGCTTAAGTTACTCCTTATATCATTAGCTATCTGCCTGTGAAAGTCCCGTTAAAATCGGTGCAGCGTTACTAGAGATTAGCCGGAACAAACTGACGGACAGACATTAAAAAAAAAGATTGTTTGGTGTAAGTACAGTTAGTCAAAAACTCTTGCTTTAAAATTACAAACAGACACTTCATTTTATTTATTCGTAAAACTATGTGATGAGCACCATTATTTGGTCTGTGTCTGGGCGTCATTTATCTATCTAAAATATGCATATATTTCAAAATATATAAGTTTTAGTATCAGCAGTTTGGTTACAATAACATTATCTCTACTTAGAATGGCATTACTCAGAACATCTACCTGGCTATGTGTGAAGTTGTTATTGTTGCCTTTAACGGCGCCGATAATTCTGTTTTATCCATTTTTAGTTACGTATTTCTCTTCAGATTGTGGTTATTTTATGCAATGAAATTTGTTTTTTTAAGAGGATTTGGGTTTTCTCATAATTATAATACGTGAGAATCTGTTTCTATATTTATTACAAATCTGAAACAGTATCTACGTCAGAGATATTTTATGAAGTGCAAGTATAGGTATTAATAAAGATGTTAAGTTGTAAAGAATTACAATGGAGTTAAGAAATAAAAGGCAAATTAGTGTATCTATATTTGCTGGAAACTATTTGGACTCTTAGGTAAATGATATTTATTTTGTAAGTAAATCTTAACTGATTTTTTTACACGTCGATAAACATATTGAATTAATACTAACATACACATGCATATTTATATTTTTTCACTTTTATTAAAAAAGTAAATTACAATTTGTAATGTACTTTTCATTAACTTATTTTACACACCTACCAGAAAATTTTCGGTAAGTACATTAGGTATTTGTCTTAAATATCTTTTTATATTACAGATTGTACGTGCCACCCAGCCGATCTACAAGAAACTTTCCACATCGGCACAAGTGGCTGCTGCTGCTAAGCCAATACCGAATACTGGATTGTGTTTCGGTATGTACCTAAAAGGAAATCATAAGTTCATAAACCATAGCCCTCCCCCCCCCCCCTCCACGCTGGTCGAGTGCGGGTTGGGGATTGACCAACTAAGTTTCACGTCTGTTATTTTATGATAACAATCATAAGTATACACAATAATAAAGGGAGGGTAATACAATATAACATATAATTGATTAGCCGATTCCGAAAAATAGTAATAATTAATTTCTCATCACTAATTTATGCAGTACAATGCAGATGCTTAATCTAAATACATATATTACAAAAAAACATCTGTGTGAGGCTGAGGCTGGTACCCGAGATAAGATTTATATACGAATATTATATTAGCTTTTGCCGTGTGTATAAAGCGGCTTATCCTCATGAATCAAAGTATCTCCATGCCTAAATTTCATTAAAATCGGGGTACCGATTTTAGCTATGAAAGCATGACAGACAGACAAGCGCACAGACGGCATCAAAAAGCTTCCGAAAAGATGGATAAAATGCGTAACTAGTGAGGGGATTTTTTTTCCTATAAACGTGTCAGATCATTTTTCTCGATCATATTTGACCGCGCTCTATATAGATAAAGTTTTGGAATACCTATCTATGATAATGGCCAGTAAGGTTATTATCATCAGCCCGCTGCAATCCACTGCTGGACATAGATCTCTCCCAAGGTTTACCTAAAAGCCAGGTCTGTTGCTTTCACATCTAATCGCTGCTGGCGCTGGCCAGTACTACGTTTACCAAGACGCGTCCACTCCAGTTCACGTTTACTCCAGCAGTCATCGGTTCTGCAACATATATGACCTGCCCATTGCCACTTCAACCTATTAACTTTCAGGGCTATGTCGGTTACCTTGCTTTGCTGAAGAATCACTCCATTTCTAGTTTCGTTCTAAATATTTTAAAAGATTTAATTACAAAAAAAAAATTGGTTATGAGTCAATGATCACTGAAACTGTTGCAAAACGAAAAAACAAATAATATTGCTTTCTGTTAATACATACAGTATTTTTTAAAGTTATTTATAATTTGACTCATGCAAGAGCAATTGTTTACCTACCGACAGGAAAAATAAACAGCACATCATTTTGCTATAAATCCAACTACAAAAGATAAGTAATACTATCCTTTTGTAAGTATAAATTAAAAAGGCAAGTGCTTTTCCATGTCGTAATTTGATATTGTACTTTCTACTAAAGTTACCTGTCTGTCACCGAGAGAGAGAAAAGATGTAACACCTTTTCTTTATGAAAGATAAGACCATGGATTCTTTGTTAATTTCATTTCTATGTAAGTTTCAAGGTATTCTCCTTAGAAAATTCTAGTAACATAATTCTTTGTTTAGAAGCAGTAAACAATATCTAATAATAACACATTTCCATTGTTATAATAGTGATATCAAATTATTTTATTTATAAAATTTATTTGTAATGATTAAAACAACGATAATTTTAATAAACATAATATTTAAACTGAATTTACTGCAAACGAGTAAAATGTTTTACTACTGACTACTTTTAAATGTAGGTGTTATAACGCATACGTCGGGGTTTCAGGGATTTCCTTCCGAGGGTGCACCTGGTTCCCCCGCCTTCTAGTACCCCAGACGGTGTGCGGTTTTGGTCGGTTCGAGTCCGACATAACCACAAGTGGTATCCGAGGGGATTTCCGCACAAAAAAAAAAAAAAAAAAAAAGGTGTTATAACGCATTACATTATATACCTATTGCAAATTATTAACTAGTTTTTATTAAAGTTTCGTTATTCATAATCTTAAAAATTTAAGGTATTGAACATTTTTGGCGTTTTATTTTATAAAAAAACAATCTGCAAGAACTTGAACGGTTTAAGCGCGTTTGTTAAATGGTTTACAATAAGCAACAGACGAGTGGAAAAACACTGTGATGTGCAGTTTTAGTTATCGATACATAAAACAGACCTTACTGTAGTAACTATTTTCTTGGACCAAGCAGTCTATCGGTGACTAGTTTGGTTGTTTATTGTTCGGCCGTTAGTGGTTTTGCTTTTAGTACACATACCGATAGGTTATACCATTATCGAACTGGATCGATTACTTATCTTCTCGTATCAGGTCAACACGTAAAATAATATAATTTTGATAAGCCTAAAATGCTTACAAAAGATTACAAAAAGTCAGATGGACCGTAAAGAACACGACAACGAATCTAACAAAGTACATATGAATTAGAAAGCTAATCCGATCCCGGGGCAATGTTTAACAAACCGCCATATTTGGTGTGTTTAAACACGTCACGAGTGATTTCTGATTTTATGTTCAAAATGCCGTCTTACGTCATTAATCATTAGAATCATTAGTAATAGTAGTTCCCAAAACGAAAAAAAAGAAGATATATTATCTTTTCACAGGTAAAAGCAGATTATTTGGTTGCTATAATTATTAATTTACCCGATAATAGTAATTGTTGTGTCGGAACAACCGTAGGTCGACTGTGATACTAGTTTTTGTCTATTTTTTTTAGTTTTTGTTTATTTTCAATCACTTGTCCCGACATTAGTGAACCTCATTTCCATATTAAGGGAATAAAAAAAGAAAGAGCTTTGAAACTAAGGTTTCAAAGCTTGTACATACAATTATTTCTAATAATGTATGAAAAAAAAAACATGACAAATTTGTGGATAATTTCACAAATTACTATTCTGTGTCTTGATGTGTTTTATGTCTTTAACTTGTGCTTCACAAAATATTTGAATGGTTGAGAATGATCAATATTACGAAAATTTTATCCCCAGTTACTTACCGTATAACTGCAGAATATTAAGAAAGAAATATTAATAATGCATTACAAGTACTTATTGTAAAGTAATTTATTTGACTTTTAATGATTTTTGTAGGTTGCCGACAGATGTTGTTTTACGCCACACGGTTTCTATTTTTCGCCAAAGTAGGCAAGACAACGATTGGCAGCCTTCAAAATTTTCTGAGTTTTTATAGTAGGTGTAGCAATAATTGACATAAAAATAATAATATCATTTAATTAAGTTTTTTACAGTATCGCTACCGGTTATCACGACGCACACTTAAATAATAAACGGCGTCACATTATTTGACGAGTACGTTCCATCTGGCTTTCTTTTGTAATCAGAGCATTTTAGGCCCGTATTTGATATTCAATCATTACAAAGTCCACTCACGGCGTACACTTCACAAATATCGTGATTTATATAATTATTGCCTATATCAAAATACTTTAAAATATTAACTCAAATGCTACATTTAATCTCTACACCGAAGGAGGGAAACGATTTAAGACCTTTTTAAAACTTTCCCAGCTGGTGTTATATGTATAATGAGAAATGGTTATTCCACGACGAGCCATGTCTAATGCCGAATATGTATGATGTTTATACAAATATCGAACAAACGAATAACTAAGTACTTTGGCAAATTTAATTAATTTATTTTATCGCCGTCCACAATTGAAAGGTTTCAAAACATGTTCAAATATCTTCTTAATCTCAATAATAAAGTATGTGCACACATGGCATTTCTTACCGATTGCATTATTTCAATTATTTACAGAACTTACCGATGAACAGAAGGCATTACAAGAACTGGCTCGCAAATTCACCAGGGAGGAGATCGTCCCGGTGGCTGCTCAATACGACAAAACCGGAGAATACCCATGGCCCATCGTAAAGAAGGCTTGGGAAATCGGTCTAATGAACAACCACGTTCCTGAACACTGCGGTAATGATATCTAATACTTGATATTTCACCTTTTGCTGTGTATTTCTCATGAGATGAAGGATTTTCTTTTCTTTTATTCATCTAGGCCTTTTGTCACAATTATATCTAGTTTTATTAACGAATCCAACATATTTAGATATGCGATATTCACCATGTACGCACATTTTCATCTGATGAGCTGGTGTACGGAGACGTCAATATGAAAACAATACCAGTCTATTATAGACTTATCATATATTGTAATGTAATTGTAGTCTTACCATAAATATTTTTACAAAGAAAAACATTTTTATTGACGTAACATTTATTACTATTACAGTGTGTTAGTTCAATACATTAATATAATAACATTAAAAATATATAAAGCTTTTTCGAAGTGGTCTCCATTGGCTGCAATACAGTCTTTAAACTTTGAGGCCAGTCATCAATAGCAGCACGCACTCTATCTATGGGAAAATTATTAATTGCCAATCGTATGGAAATTTTTACGGACTCCAGTGCATACGGTCATTTTGTTCGCCTAATTATACTCAATTGTAAAAAAAATCTCATCTGTTTACAATTTTTATCTGTGACCTCCCTTTGCGTACCGCTTAAATAGTTGTTTTGATTTTACCACCCTATTCTTTTTAAATTATTAGTTAAGAAATGACCAGTGCTTCTCGTATAGGCTGCAAGTCCTAAGTATAGAGAAGAGACGTAAAGGCATGATTGTTACGTCAGAAAAGATCAATACTACTGGGAATGGGAATAATAAAGGCTAGGAAAGGTACCTGAAAGTACCTTTCCAAGCCTTTATTATTTCCCAAGATTATTTGGGGTCGGCTACTAGTTCAACCGGTTTTGCCTGAATATCAGTTTTTCTACGGAGTGATTGGCATTGGGCCCCCGGAAACCTGAATGTAAACTGAATTCGAAGGTTGAACTAGTTCTCAGTATATTTGAGGGCACTGACTTCCCAATAACGAGTGCCATAGATGTTCATGACAACGGGGACCGACGGCTTAACGTGCTCTCCGGGTTGTTATTAAGAATTTCTTGTAAGAAAAACCCAACAGCAGTCCGACCCGGGAATCGAACCTCTTAATCGGCAGACACTTACGCTAAAAACTAGACCAACGAGACAGTCAGTATGTTTTTAAGGTAATTTAAAAGTTTTTAAAACTTTAATTGGAAATTGAAATATATATTTGTAAATATTATGGATCTAAAAGTAGTATAAGACACAAGGGATGTTTGTTATGACTTTTTTTCAGAGTCACATGTATATACAAAATCTCCAACTTGATTAGTTTTTATTCCAGACATACTGAAATAGAGCTCTGTCGCTGTCGAGTTTGCTTAGGTCATTATCCTTCGGTGGACATTCATACCTTTCCTTACTTTCTTAACAAGTACGACAAATCAATAATGGAAAATTTCCATGGTGCGTTCCGAAGTCAATGGAATTAAGTCTGGATGGGTTGGACATTACGTCAGAGTCGCAATGTATTAAAGATATAAATCACATAGCCCAAGTTAATATTAAAATTTTCCTAGTGTGGTAACAATGCAATGTTTTTGCTTCAAAACAAAATAAACTTCTCCATACCTAACTACTGATTGCAATCTAAACGATATAATCGAGATAAAATACAGAATATGTATCTACTTATCCAGTATTTTTAAAGTACGTACTATGTTTTTGGTTTCTTGGTGTTATCAGTTATTTTAAGTGTTGTTTTGCCCAAAACCACCTGGGATATTTAATCTAGTCGAAATTGTTAGCTATATGACATAACAAGTATTGACATGAAGACAGTTCATAATAGTTAATGTAACAACTATTATATATTGGAATTAAAGTGTATATAGGCATAATGTTTTGAATATAATGAATAAAAGTTTCAGACGTCAAACACACAACGCCATATAGTCCCAAACTAAGCAGAACTTGTATTATGGATACTAGACACCCGATTTAAATACTAGTCCGGTCATAAATACTTTTGAATACTTGTTCATTGTGTTTTCTTATTTTCGCGCCAATATATTGTAAAACGTTTTGTGATTTTAAAATGAAGTGGGATCTTAAAGAGCACCTAATCTCTGTGATTGAATTATTAAAGTAGGGATGGAACCAAATATTTTTTTTAATTCCTCCATACTCTTAATATTAGTCAAATATTTGTGTACCGGGCTATTAATACAATGAAACCTCCTCTCCTCTGTTTTTGTAATTTTGAGTCCCAAAAACAATCCATACGATTGTCAGTTAAGAATTTTCCCATAGAAAGAGAGCGTGCTGCTATTAATTACTTCCCCCTAGCCAAGTTGCAAGCGTTTTTCTTTCTGCAATCGTTAACGCCTAAATTGTCGTGTGTGACATACGATAGTTTTTGAGGGCTTTGACCTCAACGTTTAATTCAGATCATTTCCGATAAACTTTATATGTTTTTAATAGTTTTATATTAATGTGTTAAAGTATCAGACTGTTATAGTAATAAATGTTACGTACAATAAAAAATGTTATTTCCTTGTAACAACATTTATGGCAACACTAAGCACATACTTAAATGCTTTTTCGTTACACTATTTATATTATATATAAGTAGATATTATGTCTGTTTACCGATAACTCAGCCAATTGTGAACCTATTTAAAAGAATATTTTTGTATGCTCCCAATGTGGTTCCATTACCACCATATCAGAATCTGATTAGGAGATCCTAAGGAAATCGAGGGCACCCCTCAAGTTTTATAGGCACGTACCATGTTTATCATTTATTTTCTTTCTAAAACCATTCCGCTATTTGCATCTGGTAGACTTCATGTCATGATGGAAGATGCTTATGATGGAAGATAGGACTCCTTGACGGTTAGGAGTTGCAGGATAAATGTTTAAATATCATATGTATGTGTGTTACCTTAAGTTGTACTCTTTGAAGTTATTTACGTGAGCTGTTAGGTCAACGGTTAGGAGTTGGAGGATAATTATTTCATTTTCATACGTAGACCATCTAGGGTGGTTACACGACTCAGCACACTTTTTTTTTCATAAATCCCTGGCCCTGAGTGTCTGTCTGAATTAATTTCATCCAGATCGGTGACCACACGGCATTTGGCTTTGCGATTAGTGATATGTTGAAAGGGGCTAGTGTGAGTTTGTCTCACATTACCTCGATTGCCACGGCGAGCGCGTTTAGTGTTGCGATTGGTGATAATTTCGGTTGTTGCCTGTCTTTTTCTTTTAGTAACTTGCCTGCTTCTATTTTTTGACGGCAAGGCGCAAGTTATTTTAACTTGAACACTATCCTATCCCCATTGCTCTGTAGACCTTACTCTCGGTAACAGAAACGTTGCATCTCCACAGAATTTTGAAGATGTGACAATTCTTGTGTATACCTAATTATAAGGGTACCCAGCACATAATAAAATATTACTTTATTTAAATGAATAAATAATACATTGCACTTTTTTGCATATTGATCTGCACTCATTAACCAAATTAAACAAGATCACATCATTTTTAGGTTTTCTGTCGGAATACTGCGGTGTGTCTTGAGCTTAATAAGATATTTCAGGGGGAGTAGGTGGATTGGGAGTGTTCGACGAGTGTCTCGTCGGCGAGGAGTTTGCTTACGGGTGTACCGGCATAGCGACCGCCGTAGGAGGCACCAATTTAGGAGTGAGTTTTAAAAAATGCATTTTGGCACATATAACACACGAGAGGGAAAACTGGATGTAATACTTGAGTAGTAGGGGAAGGCCTATTGTGAGTTTATTTTACATCAACCCGCTTTCTTTTTTGTGATTGGTAAAGATTTCAGGGCGGGTGAATCACAATTCCGACGCGGTCATCGATTGTGTTGTTGTGAAATCAACAAACTAGGCCCTTTGTAATAGCAATGGGAGTAAACATTTTACTCTGGCCTACAATGCTCGCTCCCTTGCTTTGTGGTTCTCGACTGTTTTATGTATCGTTACATTAACTGGATAGAGGGAGTGGGAGATGTTTTTTAAATTTATGTGTAATTTTGCATGTGAATTACGGAGGTTATTGAAATACTTTCGCTGTATGTTAGTTGTCGTACGGTAAATCTCTCAAGTGTCACGTTGAATTATCTACTACGTATTCTTTATTCATTCATTTTATTCATTTGACTGCCTCTGTGGCGCAGTGGTAGCGTATGCGACTGCTGTTCTTGAGGTCTCGGGTTCGATTCCCGGGTCGGACCAAATGTTTGTATGATCTACAAATATTTGTTTCGGAGTTTGGGTGTTTTCTATGTATAATATGTATGTATTTACAAAAAAAAGTATATATGTATTTATATCAGTTGTCTAGTACCCATAACACAAGCTCTGCTTAGCTTGGGACTGGATGGCGTTGTGTGTAAGATGGCCGAAATATTTATTTATTTGTTCAAACAATATAAAGTACAAACTTTATTAAATACAAGATGCCACATAAACTCATTCGAGTTTTTCCATCAGTGTTATCACCAAAGCATATTTAAATCTGCTTTCAATTGCTTTACACATTATTGCTAATTTTATGCATATTTATGGTTATAAAATGAACTAGCATTCTTAAATACTTCAACATATTTTTAGTAACAATTAAAAGTAGAAAAGTACAATAAACAGCATTGAAGAACTCAACAGAAATATGCACAGTTAATTATAAATTGGAGGGGATAGTCATTGCCATTTAGTTATTCTACTACCCTACCAAGTCGCGCTTATCACCAGCACCTACCGCAACTAATCACAGCCGACCGGCGCTTGATAATCCGATCACAATATTCTTATAAGCAGAGAGAGTTATTTAACACGTTATACATTACTGCAAAGTAAAACAATTTGGTTTTTATAAATATAACAATAACGACGACTGTGAAATCAAAATTGAAAATCAAATTCTGAAATATATGTAATATATGAGTATGTATGTATATAAACGTAAGATAAAATTATTAATTAATATATTTTGCAAGAAGTACTGCATTAATTTACTTTTAATATTTTTAGGAGTTAGTTGATCCATATCCCAATTTTCTTTTACCATAATTATTGGTGTATTTAGGCAAAATTAGGTTTTTTTTTAAATATAACGTGGTTGAACCGTTTTATTGTTATACTTTCTTTTTCTTTTAGATCTTCATTTAGTAGCGCATATTTAATTTTGACATGGATCGCTAATACTTTACTAAACTCAAGCAATGCATGATAATTTAATATTTTTTTGTTTTCTGGGGTACTATTTCTTTTAGCAACCTCATTTGAAGTGCATAAATTAAGTCAAGATGGGTTTTGTACGTTTTTCCATAGCTTGATAAACCGTAACGGATTATCGATTCAACCAGAGCTGTATACAGTTGTAGTCGTATCTGATAGGGTATTTTTCTCTTTATTAGAGAGAACTTAGCCTAAATACCTTTCAATTTATACAAACTAGGTTTATATGACTTTTCCACGACATCCGACTGTCTATTATCAAACCAAGATACATTTGCTGATCGACTACATCGATAAAACCACAAGCACATCTGCTAGGTATGCTTTTATTATTTTCATGAAAGCATTCGTGTTTGTGTGCGATGAGAGTTGGTTTCGTGGCTTCTCTATTTTGACTAGAGCTGAAGTATATCACTTTGGTTTTATCCTCGTTTAAAACCAGCCCGACGTCGTGACACCATTTTGCTACTAAATCGAAATCATATTGCAGTTTTATAGTCCGTCTTCCACCGAGTTCCCAAATGCCAAAATGCAAGAATCATCAGCGAATTGATTCATTTCACATTTCGTAATTAGGTTTTATAAGTTATTGACATATGTAAAAAAGTGCAGCAGATAAAAAAAAACAATAAAATATTTGAATCGATATTAATTATAAATACTGATTTATTTAGTAGAAGAGCAATCAAAAAAATCATAAACGAATGATTTTGATTTCAAAAATATTATTTTACGCCATCTTGTCAACGATGTCAACTCATTTGTGATCCATGAATTTCATTGTAATCTAAAACTAAAATAACTTTTAACGTAATCTTTAAAAAATCTGGGATTTCAAAATATTATTGGTGGTGATATAAGCAGACAAATAAATACAAAATCGATCCCTACAATGAGATACGACAAGCGGTACAAAAGTCCCATACAAACCATACAAAACTTTTGTTAGATAGGCGAACACCTGCATATTCGTCATCCCTCACCACCCGGATAATAACATTTACCTGTTTTTATGAACCCTGGATATTTAAAAGTATTTCGAATTAGATTTTCTTTATAATTAAGTTATCGGGACCAAAACTTGCCTTATTGGTCTAGTCGCAAGCAGAAAAATAACTTATTCTATTAAAAATAAATAAACTGCGACATTTAAAAAAAAAAAAGTTGGCGATAGGGTATTTTTTCTTTTAGAAGCTAATAATCGATAGTTTTTTTCAATATTAACGAATATTTTAGATCGCGTTTATAATTAAAATAATTAAAAACACAAAAACAAAACAAGCACGAAGTTATGACAATTCTATGTCATTTTGACAGTACAGTCAGATTTCTTTACATTTTAGTTAATAGCTGCGTACTGATTGAGCGAGCAGCCTCGCGAGGCAAATCCTCGTTCGGTCAAGACGTGCCTCGCCTGAGGCAAACGCACGCGCTGCCTCGCCCGAGCGTGCCGCGGCCCGAGCCGACCGTTGTCGGTTTTTGTCGATGCTCAAAGGCGCCTCAGTACGTTTGCCGCGCTCACTCAAGACGGTAGTGTTTTGCCTCGCTTATTCGTTGACATAACATGAGCAGAATGTTAGCTTCATTTCTTCACACGAGTCCAAAAATTCATATATGTATCATACATTGTATGCATGGACACGCTTGTGGACTCGTAGAGAATTATAAAGAAAATTAGCCCTCCCAGGACGTCTGGCATATTACTATGTGAAACATCAAAATAATTTGTACGTAGATATATTGAGTAAATTATTATGTAGGTAAATATATTTTTCAATGTAGTAGAGCCACGCTGATTTCAGCACGAACGGGCCGGCACGACCGGGGCGGTAACTACCCTCGCGGGTAAAATGACAGCGTATGAGTACGTGCGGTCGTGATTCGGTGGTGAGTGCGAGGCCGGAGGCTCAATGAAGCATCACTAGGCCGCTATAGTGTCGGTCACCATGCTACGTTGTTGCATTGTCTTCATTCGCAATGAGTATGGGAACCACTACTCTTGGATTCTGCTTATACTTAACATCACGAAGAGTAGTCATTTAGGCAGGGCCAAACATAAAAATGATTAAGTAGAAGTAGAAGAAAGATGAGTATTTATGAAAACATAAATGGTACTTAGTCTGGCCATAAATACTGTTACAATTAAAAAATAAACAAAATATTACTTTTTGAATTTACAATGTCATTTTATATGATTGTCCATTGTGTTTTTATATTTTCGCGCCAATGTATTGTAAAATATTTTGTAATATTAAAATGGATTAGGGTGATAAAGAGAACCGAATCGCTGTGATTGCTTTACATAAAGTAGGTATGGTACAAATATTTTTTTTTAAATCCTATACGCATACGCTTGGTATTAATCAAACGTTTGTGTACCGGGTTTTTGGTAAGTACAATGAAAACTCCTCTGTTTGTGACAGGAAGAGATATGGCTGTCCACGTAGTGTTCGTACGGAAAAGATGATTGGAGGGAAAGAATTTGAAGAAATCCTGTCCCAAAGCAAAAAAAATATCTCGGGAGATGAAGATAATATATCACCTAGTACCATGTCGTGTACTTTAAAAGTTGACTTAGGACTAGCAGTCTTCCGGCAGCTTTCTCCGAAGCTGGTCGGCGCTGCCTCTGCCCTTGGGCGACTTTTGCCCAACTTGGGTGGAGCCAGCGTCGCAACGAGACACCTCTACACGGGGGTTGTCCGGTCGATGGCGCTATACGGTGCACCGGTGTGGGTGGCGGCTCTGACCGTCCAAAATAATGCACGCCTTTGGCGTCCTCAGAGGATTTTGGCGGTCAGAGCCATACGCGGATACCGCACCGTTTCGACGGAGGCGGCGTGCGCCTTGGCCGGAACACCCCCGTGGGATTTGGAGGCGGAAGTGCTCGCCGAAGTTTATCGACGAGCGGCTGAATACCGGGCGGAGAACGGGTATCGTCCTCCGCCCGAAGAGGTACGCGAATGGCGTGAAGCCGCTCGTCGAGCCATCATGGCTCGTTGGTCGTCCCGGCTGGAGGCTTCACGCGCTGGCTTTAGCAGCTTGCTAGCTTGGCATAGCTAACATAGCTATAGCTAGCATATTTTTGTGAAAAAGGTATTCAAACATTGGCACAAGTGTATCAACATACTATTTTTGAAAAGGTAATCAAGTCTCACAACAACACCATGTTCAATAACCAAGAATGGTTTTCTCAGCAAAACTCGGCGCCGGGTCATAAAGCTCGATCCACCCAGTCCTGATCTTAATCTACTAGATTATGGATAGTTTTAGAGAGTAAGGCTTGCTCTAAACGCCATGATAATTTGGAGTCCCTAAAACAACCCATACGATGGGCTGTGTAGAATTTGCCCATAGAAAGAGTACATGCTGCTAATAATAACGGACTTCTTTAAAGGACTATTGCAGCCAATGGAGACCACTTCGAATAAGCTTTACATATTTTAAACTACCACACTGTAATAGAAAATAAATATAAATATTTCGGACATCTAACACAAAACGCCATCTAATCCCAAGCTAAGCAGAGCTTGTGTTATGGGTACTAGACAACTGATATAAATACTTATATACTTTTTTTTGTAAATAAATACATATTAAACATAGAAAACACCCAAATTCCGAAACAAATATTTCCAGATCATACAAACATTTGGTCCGACCGGAAATCGAACCCGAGACCTGAAACTTAGCAGTCGCATATGCTACCACTACGCCACCGAAGCAGTAATAAATGTTACGTACAGAAAAAAGAAGAAGAAGAAAAGAACTACCGTGAGAGAGCCACCGAATAACCGAGTTTTACCGAATTAGTAAGGATACCGGAGGCCCATCCCTCCAAAGACCGGCAACGCACTTGTAACGCCTCTGGTGTTGCAAGGTGTTTATGGGCGGCAGTAATCGCTCACCGTATCAGGTGATACGTCTGTTAGTATGCCACCAAATCCATAAGAAAAAATGTTTTTTCTTTGTAACAATATTTATGGCAAAATAAGTATACTACAAGATATATTTTACATTAGTGCTACTTTATGCAATACACGTGTTAATAACTAACACATCATTATTGAATGCTTATAAAGAATTATTAACAACATATTATTATTAGAGTTGCACTTTCTGTGCTTGCACCAAGAGATTGTTACGATAAAAAAACGTTCTCAGAAAAAAAACCCTTGCAATGCGCAATGATTCACCGAAGTTTTCTTACAGGCGTGCATATAATACAAAATCAAGTTTTTTTTTAATGCATTACACTTTAAAGGAACTACGGAAACTTATAAATTTTAAAAACAAATTTCTAAATTTCTAAAAACTTCAAAATCGCTCTTAAGTTTCAATTAAATGATTGGCAACTAAAAGTTTTTTTATTGTCTAGTGTTTCGCTCCGATCGAGCTGGTCCAGTTGGTTGCCTAATTCTACCAAAATATTGCCTCGAGTCTGCATTGCCGATATTCCACAATTTTCATTAATTACAGTCCTATCCTTTGACGACGTGACGAACTTCGTATTCCTATTATATTATATTGTTTGCATTCTGGTTATGCATTGTCACTTGGGTTAGGTTAGGTTACAATAGTGACTCCAGCCGGTCATCCTCGAGTGGGCAGGGCGGCAGAACGGGACCCTTTCCTTCCGGTTGACGCAGGTGCTTTCCGGGCATGGTTGCTTCGGAAAGTACCTGCACTCGGTCGCTAGGAGGGAATTGAGTCCCGCCTGCCACCACTGCGACTGCAGTGAGGACTCGGCCCAGCACACGCTGGAGATCTGCCCCGCTTGGGCGGTGCAGCGCCGGGCCCTCACTGCAGTCATCGGAGGAGATCTGTCGCTACCGGCCGTCATAACATCCATGGCCGGTAGCGACAGCAGTTTTACCGCGGTTGCAACCTTCTGCGAAGACGTAATTTCGCAGAAGGAGGCGGCGGAGAAGGCCCGGGAGGACGATATCCACTCAGACCCGATCCGCCGCCGGCGAACCGGGCGGCGGAGGCGCGCCTATCATCGCCTCATGCCGCCCTGAGTGTGGCCGCGGATGGACGGGATGGGTTTTCCCCTCCATCCGCAATACAGGCCAACCGCGAGGAGGCGACGTACGCGTGTGCCGTGCGTCGCCTAAATTGAGATTTTACTTGAAGAAGGTGCCCGCTTCAGTGCGAGCAGGCGCTGGGAGGGGTCCGGTCGTGTAATATCTGCAGTTCCCGGACCCCTCCCTTCTCAGGCGCAGAGTTGGCACACCGTGTGGTTTTAGTCGGTTCGATTCCGACACACCACCCCGCCGCAAACCCCGGTGGGGTGACGGCCCGAGGGGGTTTCCACACGTTAATAGTGACCATGAACGCGTGAAAGCAAGTAAAACGCGAATGGTCTCTATTGTTGGTGGATTTACAACTAAATGAAAACAAACAAACTGATTGCAAACTGAATAGGAGTGGTCAAAATTGGATTCGTTATTGCTAGTTGCAATAGCTTAGTAGCGTGGAATTGGTTGTTATAGTTCGCTTCTGGCACTTGCTGGATGAATACAGAACATTTTGCAAACTGAAATCGTTTGACGTTTTGCGAATTAAACATTTTGCTCCTACACCAGATAACGTTGTTAACTTAACATCTTAGCCTCACGTTTTGTACACTCGTTGCCTGTTGTCAGTCCAAACGACACTGCGGTTACCATAACAAATACTTACTTATATAAGGTTATTTCAGGGTCTGTTAAATATTTTGTTTTAGGATAATGTCATTTCTGGGCGACTATCTTGGTTATCTCTACGTTTTTCTTCATTGCAAATATTTCCTACAGGTGGTATGGATTTGGGTGTCTTTGAAGGGTGTCTAGTGGGCGAAGAATTAGCATACGGGTGCACAGGCATCATGACAGCAATGGAAGCCAGTGGTCTTGGTGTGAGTGCCTAATTCTTCAAATATTGTACTGAGATTTGTATCAACAGTTAACATCTCAGCCTTTGAATCTATTTGAGAATATTTTTTTTTTTTTTTTTTTTTTTTTTTTTTTTTTTTTTTTTTTTTAAAAAGACAACTTATCTGTAGGTATTGTATTTGAAAACATTTAACAAAATGTACTTCAAAATTAAGTTTTAAATAAATGAAATATAGGCCAAAGAAGTGTTTCAATAACAAACACTGGTCAATGTGCTAAATAAATATTTTCCAAGGGATGACGAAGCCTTAGAGTGTTGACTTTAGTAGGGGTGCATTACATGACTTCGAAAAATGTAACCTCAAATACCACATCCCCACTTGTGTACTTATACGAACCACACAACAATGAATGCACGCTATCTCAAGAAACGTAACAACGTTTACGACGTGGTATCCGAAGTTACATTTTTTCAAGTCATTTAACGCACCCCTCTAGTAGTAATAGTTCCTGCTTGCTAGTGTAGATAATCTGTTTTTACCCTTCAAATATGAATTTTATACCGTAAAATACATTCCTTGAACACTTAATAATTTGCAACTATTCCTTTATACAGTGAATTTATAATTGCAATATCGTGTGGCTAGATGTCGATCGCGATAGACAAATCGATGGCATATTTACATACATTTCTTTGTTAGTGATTTTTTCAACCGCATAAAAAGTGGGTCAAAGTTTTTTTTATAGATGTTTGTGTTATTTATCCATGGATCGCATGACGACCACTGAAATATAACCCTTTACTTTGTCACATTATGACTTATTTACTAATTTACCTCGTTTGATATACGTTTGACGAGAGGATAAAGGTAAAATTGCAAATTCTTAGAACTAAGGTTGATTAACATCGGAACGGTTCGACCACATATGTTATTATTATTGTTGTAATATATATAAGTTGAGCCAGTTGATGATACTTAAACAATCCATGTAAATCTATTCTGCTTTAAATCTAAACATTGAATTTATTTATGTCATACCTGACGTTTATTGAGGGACTAAAAAAGTGTAATTTTTTAAAGAATATGTTAAAGTTTGAACAGTTTAGTGAAAATTATTTAATCAAGCCACTAACGAGTGTTCAGTTTACAAATATCAATAGACATACAGAATGCAGTCTATAAAATGTAAGTTCAAGCTCACTCTGTTGACCCAATGGTCATGTCAAGGTTGTGTTGTTGACACAATGGTCAAAATTCGACCACCAAAGGTCAAACTCACGACTTCAAAAGGTTTTAAATAATTTAACTGCATAGAAAAACTCTTTTATATGCTAAAAAGAAATATTGCTGAATTTATGAGATATAGAAATGGTAATTGGTAAAAACTGTTTGTCAATTGTTTTTTGTCAGATCATGCTAATTGAAGCGTGTCTTTCTATTCATTTTGTGCATGGCTTTTTGTTGTTTGTTAAGTTGTGGCGTACTAACAGTATTATAATATAATATTATGCAAAATAAACCCGCACGCTAAATGACTTCACATAAAGAAAATTCCAGTTCATTTCAGGAATGTTAGTTTGCACGATGGAACTAAATATACCGTAGCAAGATCTTAAAATTGAACACATAATAGTAATAATTGACCAAAGCCATGATTAATCATTCATTAATCAGACATACTCGTAGCACAGCTATTTTTATATTAACCCGTACATAAACAATAGGCTCAAACGTAGGTCAACATAATCGTCAAACGTTTTAATACGAGCATTTCATGAAATGATTTACATGATATGGTCAATTATGAGATGAGGCCGCGGCGTATGCATGCCAAGGATTCTTCAATAAACATTTTTTTCCCACTTAGCTCAATCATTTTAAAATGCATGTATACCACAAAATACCTGTAATATGTTTAATACACAATGAAATAGTTTACGCCATCGTGATATATGAACATTTATTACTATGTATGATATATCGAGAGTGTTCTATTTCAGCAAACACCGATAATCATCGCTGGTAACAAGGAGCAACAAAAGAAGTACCTTGGAAGGCTCATTGATGAACCAATTGTTGCCGTAAGTTATTTTACAATTTATTTTTCTAGATTTGTGAGAGATTTTGTAAATATTCAAAGATTATTCAGTCTAAGGAAGCGTAATACTTGTCTGGAGGTTCAGGCAAATATAACATTACCCTTGGTAGGGAAAACTATCATCTGCCTAGATTTGGAATCTAACAGATTTTCTATGTATCCCATGACGACTTATGGTTTTTGTCGTAAAATATAACGTTTTTCAATTACATTAATAGTTGACCTACTTATTATAAAAATTGAAATCGATATACCATATTAGAAAATGTAGTGACTAATGCGACAACTGTTTAAACGATTAACAATTATTTGAGAAATACGTCATAAAAAAACAAAAGTACGGTTAAAATAAGGTTGTTATTAAGTGGTGACTACTTCGTAGAGTAGGTGCTAGAAGTTCGGTCCAATCTTTTCACATTCAGGATACTTCTTTCCAATGCAACTTGGCAGGTTTCCAGTTTTTTCGTCGTATTTTGTGTTTAAGCCTATGTTTGGCTACCATACATTAAAACAGGTAGTACGCAGATGTTGATAAGATTTTTCTTTACATTAATGTGAAGAGTTTTGTCTTTTATGGCCTGTCTTAGACTCCAGTATCTCTTCCAGCCATTTATTATTCTTCTCTCAACTTCTTTGCGTATAGGATCCTCTTGTATTATTAGCTGTCCCAGATAGACGTATTCGTCGGTGTAACCGATTAGGTCTTTTCCTAGATCTATGGTAGGGTTTCTGTTTGTCATAACCTTTGTTTTCTCTGTATTCAACCTTAAACCTATCTTCTCACTTGCATCCGCTAGTTCTTGTATCATTTGTTGTATGTTTTCCGGTGTTTCAGCAAATAACGCTAAATTATCTACGAACCTCAAGTGTGGTAGGTAGGTTCCGTCAACATTGATTCCCAGGTTTTCCCAACTAAGAAGCCTAAAGATTGTTTCGAGAACCGCTGAGAATAGTTTTGGAGATAGTGGGTCTCCTTGTCTGACACGCTTTCCTACTCGAAATGGTTTACCTTTCTTTTCTAGTTAGATTCTCGCGGTACTATGCCTATATACATTTTTTTAAGCGGATATATTTTTATTCCACTCCTTGTTCTTTAAGAGACTTCCATATCTTTTTGTGATACCTGGAGACGAATGCTTTGGTATAGTCGACGAAAGCAATGTAGTACTCGCGCTTGTAGGCTTTATACTTGTCTAAGACTTGGCGGACAACATGAATATGATCGATTACCAAGTAGCCTTTCTGAAAACCCGCCTATTCGAGGAGTTGATGTTCATCTAGTGTTCCTTCTATCCGTTTTAAAATTATCTTGACAAATATCTTATATATGTTTGACATGAGACTGATTGGACGGTAGTTTCAGATGTCGTGTTTGTCTCTCTTTTTATATAGAAGGATAATGTTTGATTCTGTCCATTACTGTGGGATAATTTCTGTGTCTATGATACCTTGGAACATTCCCGTGAGGAACGGTGTAATAACCTGCTTATTTCGAATTATGATCTCGTTGTTTATACCACCGGGTCCTACTGCTTTGTCTTTCCGTTGTGTGTTTGTTGCTTTCTCTCATTTATACGTGAAGGATTTTGGGGATATCTTAGGTCTCCACCAAATTTATTTCTTCTCGCAAGCTGTTGTTGTTCATACAGCTCTTTGCAGTAGGATGTTTTAAATTGCCAATGTTTTTTCGGTCATGGTTCCATTTTTCTCTATTGATTTTATTTTTACTACCCAGTCTTTAGATTTCGTTAGTTCCATGCTTTTTTGTCACCACCTGTTTTTATTATGTTTTTCAATAGTCTCCATTCTATTTCTGTTCTTATCCATTCTTATATTTTTCTTTATTTCTTTGCTAATTTGCGTCTCTTGTGTTTATTAAGTGGTTCCTTTGTTCTAACAATTTTAAGTGGTAGTTGTAAGGCATTGCTTCTGATCCTTACTAACATTTGCAGTGAGTTATGTTTCAGTTTTAATAATATTCTCTACCCAGTTGTATTTTTCCTGTATGTTTAGGTTCATTGTGTTTTCTTTAAAGTTAATGAATTTTACTTCTAGGTTTGATCCAGGTTGAGCAGGATTAAATAATTTAGGACGGGGTAAATTATTGTGTAATAGAATAAGAACTAAATATATTTTTAAATGATCTATGATATTGCATTGTATGAAAACTTTGTTTTTTTGTCCAGGCTTATTGTGTAACTGAACCCGGAGCAGGGTCCGATGTAAACGGTGTTAAGAGCAGGGCTGAGAAAAAGGGTGACGAATGGATTCTCAACGGACAGAAGATGTGGATCACCAACGGAGGTGTTGCCAACTGGTACATTAAATAAACATTCTAAGTAAACATTTACCTCTTTCTTCATAAACGGTAAACAACGGTTGGTTCTGTGTTATTTTCTACTTACTTACTTACTACAACCTTAATGTTGAAAGTAACACTGAATCGTTGATTAAAGTTAAATAATTTTTATCAATAATTAGGTTAGGTATAACGAGGTGATAGTTTCGATGGAATCATTTAAACTATGTTGATTTTGAATATAAATTCAAACACTGCTTATAAACAGAAATTGTCCTAAGCGTCAACAGCCTTTTAAGAATTAACAGCTGGACATAGGCCTACGTAAGCTTAAGCCTATAATACCATGCTGGTCAGACGGTATATTCGTAAAAATATAATGCCTACAAATTATACAAACTCTTCTAATCTTTCAATCGCTTTTAATTTGCGTGATGGACATTGGGCAATAGGTTTGAGAATTTAGTAAGCTTGTACTTTTGACATGACTCGAGTCACTGACGCGTCGCGCGTCGGCCTTATTCAAATAGTACACCCTTTCGTATTTTTTATATTCAAGCCCACTTACTTGGCAAGTGTGATAGGATGAAGCAATGATCTAGTTTGGACTGTTTTATGTACATATAATATTCAAAACATTGTCGTCTTATTATCCATAATCTAACAATAATGTTTTTGAATCATTCATTAACTGATAATATATCATTTTCATGCATAATAATAACAACTGTTAAACTTCGTAGGTACTTTGTGCTCGCTCGCACCAATCCCGACCCTAAGTGTCCTGCCAACAAAGCTTTCACCGGTTTCATCGTCGAAAGGGAGTGGGCTGGAGTCACTCCTGGACGCAAGGTCTGCTGCACTACACTACAAATCTTGATTTTACCCAAGTGGAACTATATGTAATTAGTATTGTGTTCATATAGGAACAAAACATGGGTCAGCGTGCTTCAGACACCCGCGGAATTACATTCGAAGATGTGCGCATTCCCAAGGAGAACGTGCTCATTGGCGAAGGTGCTGGATTTAAAATCGCCATGGGCGCATTTGACAAAACCCGCCCTCCGGTATGTCGAAACTTATTTGAATTTGTACTGGCCTGGTTTAAACTGGAACGAGGTCTCTCATTGGAAATAGATTATGGATATAGGGCCGTTTGTAATTTATCGTTCAGTGACAAAACTGTTCGAATTAGCCGTTATTTCATGTAAATAATGAATGTTGACACAACGAGTGTAATGATGGTGGTAGTAAAAAGTTTGTCAAACATCAATCAACATGAATAAAAATTTGGAAACATGTTTACATAATGCTTCGGTCTATAATGACGTACTGAATATAATTATATAATTGGTGTTTTTGATCCTTTTTTATTTCTTTTTTCAATTTTTTTTTCTGGCTCTAGTCTTCTATCTGTTTTATTTGTATATGTGTACATTTTAGTATTATTCCGATAGAATAGCGGACCGGTACTTTCCGTAGTAGAAAATATTCAAAGAATCAAATACATACATTTTACAATATGTTCATTGTTTATCATGTATATTTAAGCAATATTTATTGTTAATAACAGACAAAGCATAAAAAATGTTAATTGTGGAATGAAAGGAAAAGATTTTTTAGAAAACTATAAAATTGTATATATATATATATATATAATAACGCATGGTTATGCAATAATCGTATTAACTACGAGTATATATTTGTTAGTTTGATTTTCCAATTTACATAACCTGTCTAATGGACAATAATCTGTAGTATGTATGCCGAGGACGTCATTTTATTTCTCATTCATTTTTCTATTTCCTTACCCAATTTTCAAATAAATTATCAGCTTAAATCCGTACAAAACTAAATCAGCTAGATTCCCCTCCACAGGTAGCTTCTGGTGCCACTGGTCTTGCCCAGCGCGCATTAGACGAAGCCACGAAGTACTCACTAGAACGCAAGACGTTCGGCGTGCCCATCGCGCATCACCAAGCTGTCGCCTTCATGCTGGCTGACATGGCTATAGGCGTCGAAACTTCACGCTTGGCCTGGATGAGGGCTGCTTGGCTCGTTGACCACGGTGGGACCCTTCTTACGATTATTATCACTTTAAATCGTATGAATAATGTTACGCTTACTAAAATATTTAAAGTTTATAATATTTTTTACCTTTTGTACGTTATTGATGCTGTTTGTTTGCTTAGATCTTTTAAACTACTCAACGGATTTTTAATATACGTTTCGGCAATTCAAGAGTGAAGATCCTATGTGTAATACATACGTTGGATCGACGCTAGTACAATATTAATCAATAATTTATATAAGTAGAATTAGAATGTAGTTTTCTTAAATACTTATTCTTAAATTCGAACAACTGTAAAAAAAAGGTTTATTTTGAAAGTTTATACGATCATAGTTTGAAATTTAAATGCAAGTGACTTGAGTTTGTAAAGGTATTTTTTTTATCTTAATCCAATAATTATATTGTTGCCAATTCTGTTGTTCGAAATTTGTCTAAACTAAAAATCACTAACAATCAGTTTTCTTTTGTCAAACGACGTTCTATAGATTAAAAGTTGACTAAAATTTGTTATGTGACGCTATTAGACAAAGTATTACATAGACTTGACATATGCGTACACCTGTAAGGGATAGAAATAAAGTCCATTAAATATTAATGTTAACAGGTTAAAGCTATTTCTCCACTATTAATTCCGTTTACTGTTCCAAACGTTTAACAAATATGGTTAGATCAGAATAGCAGGCCCTGGGCCAAAGCGAAAGCTGAGGATGCGACCGGGATAATGCTAAGAAGATGATGACTGTTCCAAGCGAGCAGGCCCTTTCTAAAACACAATCAAATTAAATTTCCTCACCATATAAATAACTTCTCAACTCCCAGCATCATGACAACATGACTAATTTTGCCTCAATGGAGTCCATCTTACAACTGTAGCGATCGCAGGAATTTTTGTGCCGTTGCTGAATCGCGTTGAATGCAAACGCGATGCTGTTGCACTTTTCGCTACAAAAGTCACTGTTGGCGAACGCCCCTAGACTTCAAAAGATTTTTTTTGTATTGTTTTTGTATAAAACGCTTGTTTAGTCATCGCAATGCGGTATTTAATATCAGTAGTAGATCTAGAGCTAAATGTTATATGGCTCCCCAAGTATTTAACAATTGGAACTTGTGCTATTTTATATTTTTACTGATTGGTGTAGTTTTAGATGTTATAAAAATTTGGTTAGTAGCGTAATAATGAGCTTTAAATCCACAGGTCAAAGGAACACAGTTGCTGCGTCGGTGGCTAAGTGCCACGCCTCGGAGGTGGCTAATAAAGCAGCAGCCGACGCTGTACAAATATTTGGTGGCAATGGATTCAACACCGAATATCCCGTTGAGAAACTCATGAGAGACGCCAAGATTTACCAGATCTATGAAGGCACCTCCCAAATCCAAAGGCTCATCATTTCTAGGGAGATCCTCAGCGCTGCTAAAGCCTCCATCTAAAAATAAAGAGTCTGGCGCTCTTTTCCTTTTTTAACTGACACAAGTACTGGGTTGTAAAGTTTTAGTTAAATAAATCGATTCTCTCTTTCATACGACTCTTCTAAAAACGAAATAGGAAAAGAGGTGAATTCAATAATTACAGCTACGTTTAAAGAAATAAGTCTGTATTGCTTCCTTTGTTCATTTTAATAATTCACTTGGATTAATCCACATACATGTAGGTCTGTACTATCGAATTAACGAAATAAATACAATATCGATGTTTTCTATAAAATCAGTATTTATAAATCATTGTTTTTTATATGTTTATTATATTTAATTATGGTATTAAATATTTTTAATACGATTAGGAAATAATAAACTGAAATTATTGTAAAATCTTTGTTCTTGCATAAGAAAAATAAATATACTATTATATACAGTACTGAATATATTTGATTTCAAATAATATTAATTTAAATAGCAACCTTTTATCGACATTATTAAATCTGGGTACGCCACTTCAATACGCCTTTCATTGAACTTTGAATTATTACGTATTACGTAGAAATGAGATACGAAGAATTACGCCTCTTCAAAAACCTGTAGTACTAATTCAAGGTACAAAAACAAAGCTTCTCTGAGAATAGAATGTGTAGGAATAATTCATTTGATTATTAATACTGTTGCAAATAAATCAAGTTTATATTAAACTTAGTCTAGGTAATTATTTTGATGCTTATCTAAATAGCCATAAACTGTTTTATTCCGTTATACAGAAGTTAATGTCAGAAGGACCATGCTACAACCTGATGGATAGAGCGAAAAGAGGTAACCTAATCATACTTTCGAAGAGTAGAAATGAAACGAATGAGTACAGATCTGCATTGAAATTGGAAATCATTTATTCAAATAAGACACTTAGTGACATTTGTGAACATTAAATTGAGGGTACAGTTAAAATAGTCCACGGGCCCACGTACAAGGGATTTCAGTGATTAATAACAGGCTGAAAGTTTATACACAGCTTCGTTTTGACGAGACCCCCAACTTTTATTATTGGACCAAATTCTGATCTGAAAAATATTAACATAATCTTGACAACTTTCGAGTGTAGGTCTCAAAAAAATTACCATCGAATTTGTATGCCGGTGCATTTTTTATGTAAAATATATATTTTGCAAGCCCCAAAACAAAAATCAGTTTGTTATTAATAAAAATAAATAAATTTTTTCAAGTCACCATTCTGACATGTTAGAGCTGGGAGTTACTCGGGAAGGTACCATTCACTTTGTATGCCACAAGTTTTTCTCAGTTTTCCATCGTATTTTCTCGAAGTATTGATTTTTAGAAACTGTTATTTATCAATTTGGGACTCATGAAATCGACGTGTTTCGCTCCCTATCCCGCTTTTTCCTGCCACTATCAGAATTTGGTCCAATAATAAAAGTTGGGGGTCTCGTCAAAACGAAGCTGTGTATAAACTTTCAGCCTGTTGTTAATCACTGAAATCCCTTGTACGTGGGCCCGTGGACTAAAAATCTTAGATTGACTAAAAGAGACGCCACACCATGTGCTAGATAACACCAAAAATCTACTTCCTGCTTGTGTTGATATTTAACTTCCAGTTTCCAAAATGAATAGAGTATTATGAGAAGAATACTGACGAAGAAAAGCATGGCTACTCTTTTTAAAAATCAGATGTTCAGGTACAGTAGTGTTAGTAATTAACATTAAAGATAAACAGTATACAAACTGTTGCCATCTGAATGACATTTTATTAAAAGGCTCCAAAAGCCAACGTTCTTTAAAAAAGCACATAGAAATTATTCAGGTTTATCATATGCTCCTCTTACTGCTACTAAAGGAGTAGAAAGTCCTTGTATTGTTATCTCCAAATCTTAGGAGCCAGCATCGTGTCTTAGAAATGTGTGAAGCAAAACTAGAACTGCCTGTGCAACATGTTTAATGTCTCTGGGTGTTTCCCCTCAATCTTACCCGTCATTATACGTCTTTCGAGGTGAGACCTCTCCTCGCAATGTGGCCGAATTTTTCGAGGATTCTGCGGAAGCATAGGATCAATAGTATGAGGTAGCCACTTAATTGCGTGATGCGCGCCTATGCATTTATTATTATAGAATGTAATGAAAAAAAGTTCACCAGTTCAGGTCAGTTCGAATGAACAAGTCGAGGTCCTTGATAGATAGACAAAACAGTATAACAATGGCTCTATCGATCCGTTGTACGTTACCGGTGGCAGTCTATTAAAGTCTGGCCTTCTGTGGAGACGTCGACTGCCTACAATGATGATCAGGCGTTAAGATGGTTAGCAAACAAATTATAAATATCGATCTTTTTTTATGGAATACAGGGCAAACGTATCGCCTGAGGTTAAGTGATTACCGCCGCCGATGGAAACCCCCGCTACACCAGAGGTGTCACGGTTTTAAGGAGTAAGCTAAGTACTAATATCCAGCAAGACAGGATGTATTCTACGGATAGCCTCAGATATACTGTCTAAGGGTGCTGGATGGTAAGCAAGCCGTCGGCATATATTTCACAGGAAATTCTGAGTGATGAAATAAAATCGTGAAAATAATAGAGAAGTAAATAAATATTAAATATGTTATGGTGGATATTATCTCCAGCGCTGTTTAAAATTTTATTCTCACCCAGGCAAACTTCGCTTTGCGGTGATGTTATCCTATGCAGTTTCTTCTCTTGGGACTCTTTCCTTACGACACCTAAAGGATGGATAGGGGTGATAACAATTATCATCAGTCCACTGCTGGACATATGCCTCTCCAATTTCACACCACACAAACATCCTTATTCCGCCATCATACAAATAATAACTTAAAAACAAATATGTGTAGAGTTATTTTATAATAAAAAAACCATACCTACACTTCTTCATAGGTTCGTATTACTACGATGGTTATAGATAAGTACTCAAGTAGATCACGGAAATATTTTTAAATAAGTAAGTAGGTACAGTAGATACTTAGGTAGTTACTACCTACGTTAAATGATTTATTTAACTTAGCAATAAATTATAAAATGTGAAACAGAAGTTGTTACGTTTTCATTAAGTTGTGGGCATTCAAAATACTCGTAGATTGTTTGTTAAGATTTTGTGTAAGAAATTATGTTAAATTAGTTTATATCACAAATATAGATTATCTAAATACCTAATACTTAGATAGCATAACCACCATATTTGCAAACTTGTAGTAATGGAACATTGTCTACGCAAGGCATTTAACTAGATTTAAAGGCGAATTTACATAAATATTAAAAGCAAAAAATATTTTCCATGTCGAAATATAGTATCAACATGTATGGCTGTGTTCTCAAGTTCCATCATTGTCATCAACAGATGGAGTAACATGTTTTTGAAACCTTATAAAACGTGCCTGTAATAGATGGGCAAATAATTCTAACTAAGATCACAGACCTACTTCATTTTTAATTTATTATTTATAATGATGATGAATACGAATTTCATAGCTTGGCAACTTTGTTATGAAAGGTAATTTTAGAAAGTAATTAAAGACATTAGAACCTTTGTTTAATCTATATAATTAAAAATGAATCACCGAAATGTATGAATGCGCATAACTTCCAAACGCCTCCACCAAATGGGATGCTTCTTTTTTATGTGTTTGTTACTGTCAGGGCAAAGTTTGTTTGAAAGAAAATTATACGGAAACCGGAATGAAAGTTACGTATAACTTCGGTTCGAAGTACGCAGGGTCAGCTAATATCCAATAATTCCTAAGAAATTTTAAAACTCAATGTTTACATTAACGACATCTAGTCTAAGCAAAAGTAACTAAAGTTCATGAGTTAACTTTCAATATAGATGGTATTAGTGAGCACCGGAAATTAGAAATAGTTTATTTTTCATTTACTATTCTAAATACTATTAAAAACAAAAAAATATGTACATAAGAAACCTTTTAAAATATAAAATTAGTTTTAGTGCTATAAATTATACTCTTTTAAGGGAAAATTTATAAATAAAGTTATACATTGCAATCATGCTCATAAAGATTGACCTACATTCGAAGCCCTTGTGAAAGGATTGTGCAATAGAAACGGTCATTTATTACACAACACAGCATGTTCATAAGTAAACGTAGTCATTTTGCATCATTTGCATGTTTTTTCCACAGTATCTGAAATATATACGTCGAAGTACTTTCATTTGTTTAAATCCACCTAATATCACGTATAGGCTATTCTTAAATAATAAATCTTTTTTTTAAGTATATATAAAATATTAAAAATCGTTTTTTCGTGAAATAGGTCATGACACAGTTTTTTTTTCAAATTGGGTTAATTTCTCACTGCCCTTTACCGACTTATTTCAATGTCAGTCATGAGTACGGTAGCTCCATTGAACCTGAGTTATGTCGGTCGGAATATCAAAGTGTAAGTGAAGTGGCCTAGAGACCTACATTTTGTTTTTAAAACGAATTATCGCTTTATATGAGTGATTTTTGAAAGAAATCTTGTCCCTATACGTTATAGAAGATATATTGAAAGTACTGTGGGCGGCATTATCCTGTCGCCCCGGTAATTTATTTGTGTATAATGCACGAAGACGCTCCAAAAATGAGTGTAGCGCACAGTATAGTTGCCTCCACGAGTCAAGCAAAAAGTGAGATCAACCTAGAAGTCCCCATAGAATATGTTAATTCTACTGAATCAAAACCTTCACAAAGTATCGAAATGGAGCTGAAAATTGCTTATGTGGATACCAATAGTGGTAAGTTTACCATGCTCTATTTAAAAAAATTACAATTATCGCTGATGAAATTTTCTTCTATAACATGTGAACGGTATTGTGCCAATACCTGTAATTAAATTACTCTACAGTACCCACTGATTGAAATGCGTCCAATAGACACAGTGCTATTTTCAGTGTCTGTATTTGAATAGGAGTCTACTAAGATTAATTGGGGACATGAGGTCTGAGAGATGAATAACTATAGTGAATGTCATTCATTACCTATTCAACGAAGACAAGTGTTGTATAAAGATAGATTAGATACCTACCTACATAATGTATATGCATTGTGGAGTCTACCTGCTTGTACGCTCGGCTGCACGGTGTGGCAACGCAGCATTGGTTTTTTCGCGCTATCCTGCGATAGAGTTGGCTCAGTTGGCTGTGTGAAACAGTGTTTTAAGACTTACTGAATAATAGTGGCTCACGGAACATGTTTCGAGAATTGTTTGATCGTATAATTAACCAACACATTACGGTGTATGTACCTACATAATTGCATTGTCAAATGAACGTTTGGTTTTTTTTTCTTTAGTGGTGGTCTGGCGACGCATTATGATTATGACACCAAATATTGTCAGTAGGCCACGTTTGCCCCACTGCGGACTGAAGTAACTCGAGCATGGAACACCGCTGATTACACACATATGAACTAACAGCAGACTTGTGCTGATACACCTGATTGCACAATCGTACAACCCACCTTATTCACGTTTGAAAACGTTATACAGATTTGTCCCAGAACCACCATTTTATTTATTGTTAAAGAGGTCTTGTATCAATTTTTATTGGTTATTCGAATGAGGTAACTCTTTGAAACAGTTAAGTCAATATTGTGAATATATATTTTACTTTGGGTTACTAAGTTAGTAACCAGTTACGTAAAACTATGTTTTTGTTAAATTTTATAGTTTTCATAAATAAAAAGCTATTAAGTAAACCATTGATTGTAGAACAGTTTCTTTACCTATTGTCTTACATGTAGATTAGTATGTAGTCAAATCTGACTTTAAAAGAAAAAAAGAAAGAAAATTTAACAAATTTGTCTTTATTTAGTGGACATGCCACAAAAGTACTACGAGTTTTACATTCACACATGTTGACATTTGGTTTTCAAACACTTATGACGTTCTACTACCACATACGTCGTAGTTGAGTTAGTACGAATTGAATAATATACACTTCGCATATCAGTCAATACCATGACAGGACATTAATCAAATTGGCCGCACGTTGAAAAAACCCTGTGGAATGTTATACCTATTTAAAGAAAATATTTATTCCAAAATCGTATTCTTATTCGACCAATAGGTAGGTACATACTTATGGAAGATGCAGAAGTTTAGAAACACAGTATTAATTTAGCTTAATTATTATACAAATATATTGAATATACAAAATTAATTTATTAATATCCAATTTACGTCTTCGCTAAGAAAAAGTAAGCTTTAATTCAAAGTGACGGCCTTGTTGATTCGTTGTCAAGACGACCAGCCTAGGTACCGCGCAGGCACGTGGCGAGTGAACCACCATATACTTTTTTAAACGGTTTTTTTACTCAGAGTTTACCCGGGTAACTATCAAGAAGTTTATTTTTAATTATATAGAATAATATTAAACTTTAATTTATATGATTAGTAAAAATAAATGTTATTAGACATGTGATGAAGCATTACCGATAAAGTGAACGAATTGAGTTTACATAAGAAGTTAAAAGCCTTGTAAGTTTTCAAGTCAGGTCGGAGGTTCTTGAATGTTTTTTCCTTTGAATACGTAATTGCAACCCTTACAGAATGTAATGCTGCCCGACGGGAGAACTGTTCACTAAGTTTTCCTAAACACAGATAACAAAATAAATGATTGTAAAGCGAAGCATCACACACACACACAAGTTCACGCTAACTGAGTTATTATATAATATAGAGGGTTTTCCAATCAAATAATTATATATTTAAGATTCCCTTTAAAACGCTTTAAGTTTGACTAGACTAGAGATGTACGTATAACAATTGTTAGATATTTCTGCTGGTCGTAATTTTCGAAATCAAGAGAAGGGCAAAGTTTAGTCTGTCTCTAACAATGTATTCAGGTTGTAAAATGTACTTTTCAAAACATTACTTAAGTAACGAATAAGCATCTGAACAAGGCAGATGACAATCATAGTGAAAACTTAAAACGCTACATATATATCGATAGAAGACCAAACGTGTATTTTTACACTATAAAACACAGTAATTAGAAATATAGTTGGCATTTACAAAACTCTACTTGCAGAGTTTTAAATACGCTCGCTTAAGGCACAAGCATGGAGTCCACAGTCGATTACAAAACGTTGTGGTACAAATTTCAAGAATAAATGTCGAAAGACTTGAATACGTGACAGCTTCAAATGTGGTCTCAGTATAAACGTGTCGATTGAGTCGCGTTTCGAAGCACGCATCAGATTTGTAGGTGACGGTTACTGTCATGTCTCCTGCGAAGTGTTATGCAAGGCGCGAACACATGTACGAGTAAACTATACCTAACTTTCACGTTGTTATGATTGTTATAGTAAATATTTTTGTATGCGCGGTTTGTAAATGATACAGTGATAAACAAAAAGGTATAGATAGCGTTCATATTTTGCTTACTCGATTTTGATGTAAGTTTTGACAGGACTCTTTATGAAGATTATCCCACAAAATAATAAAGTTTAAAAAACTGTAATCCGAGTAAGTAGAAAAGGGGGTCTAATCTTCACAAATTTTAACAAAAATCCGACGTCAGGAACTAGACAGGGAATTAAAATGGGATCACACGGGAAGCACCAGCATTAAAAAAAAGAATCATCAAAATCGTTTCAAAATTCGAAAGTTATGAGACAACAAACATAAAAAAAAATAATGAAATTGATAGCCTCCTTTGTGAAATCGGATAAAAAGGACGGCTATTATACGAATCCATTGACACCTCGTTAATTTAAATCGGTTTAGTAATTTATTCGCTGGGTAGGAGCATACATAAATACATAGACTGCCAAAATCATTACTCTTTCTTTTACCATCGCCGTAGTCAGGTAAAAAAAGGAAAAATAATTTTCTACGCCATTTTTTAATGTAGTTCGATTTTTAAAATAAAGATTGTTAAATTGCGTATGTCCGTTGTCGTTGCCTTTGTTTGTATGTATTATCCTTCTAAACTGGCTTGTAGCTATGCATGATGCAAAGCTTTCTGGTACATCTTAGCTCCAAATATTTGTTTCAATCAACAGGTCAATTATAGTCAGCATATTTGAGTAGTTATCTCAATTTAACCGTATGAAAGTGATTGACAATTATCTTACTGTAGTAATCCAGTATAATAACATTAAATATATATTTTCTTTGATTCCTATAGGTGGGAGCAAATGTGTATTTAAAAAAAGACAGTCTCACGATAAATTAATTTTTATGACTCAACCGTCAGTTGTAAGAAGCCATTCAATTAATTAACATAAAAGAAAACAATCTGTTAAATATATATATATTTACAACAACAGAAGTACTTTAAAATAATATTTGCATAATAAAGAACTATTAAATCGAGTGATATAACTACTGTTTCCTTTTATCTTTACTTTTTGCTACGAGAAATCACAATCAAGACAATGCTCAAAGTAGTCAAAATAACGATATAAAGATTATAGTCATATTTAGCTCAAATATATGTATACAGATGATTGTGTTTGTTGACTAGAAAATGGACCAACCCTTTTCGTGTATTTTACAGCCCTGTCCCATATGTATAGCTGTAATCCTAGTAATCGTAATCACAGATTTGAACCACTTTTCGTGTGTGCGACTTCCTATATGTTTCAGTATCTATTTAACGCTCTCGACTCGTGCAGCGGCGAGCAATGCGCATTATCGACAGCCCCGAAGCAACCGAGTCCCTTAAGCCTCTGCAGTTACGTAGAGATAACGCCTTATCATGGAGTGTTCTGAAGAGCTTTTCCAACTGGTCCTTTCTTCTCTCTTCCTCTACAGGACAACACGTATCGGCCGTGGAAGTCACCGCTTCGGAGTGGTAGAAGTGCGCTCGCGTACTCACGCTACCAGCGCACGTGTTTCCCTTCCACTATGATCTCGAGTCGATTATGCCGAGCGTGAAAACGCATCTCACTAAGCCGCCATAGTGTGGGCCACATTAAGAATGGTGACCACCACTTATGGATTCTGTGCAAAATGTACTTTTACTTAAACTGTTATTAAACTAGAAATAGTTCCAAAAAAAAATAGCAAGCCGTACATATTATACATGTCACCATCATAAATAGACACAACTGTTGCATAACCTATTAAGTGCCGAGCTCAGGCGTGTCGATTTGTTGACTATGACGTCCACGCCTTTTGTAACAATAACTTCGACGCCATGATTTTTAAACCATTTTATTATGTTGTGCCGTGATCGGTGTACCGTAGAATATACACTGCACATTTTAACTGTCACCCAGGAACGTGCAATTCGAGTGCACGACAATACTGATTAAATATTATATTAAACATAGGTGGCTTATAAACTCACATTTCACAGGTTTTCAGTTTCTCAATGTTGTTCATAATTATGATGCACTTTGTCTGCGTCTTCTTTTGCCCGTAGCGTGATGTTATACACCGTGAACAAATTTGTTTACCATAAAAACGGTTATAGTGAGACAACCTTAAAAGATAGACATAATATGCTGTCGCGTAACGTTTTTTAGAACTTTCAATGGGAACAATTTCTGCGAAATTTTAACCGTTGCATGTCATGGTTATTGAAACTCCAAAACTGATCGAATTATCGAAACCGAACCAATAGTTCCTGAGATTAGCGCTTTCAACCAAACAAAGGAACTTCGCTTTATAATATGTATTATTATTTATACACTACGCAGGCTCTAAAAGTGATAAATAGCAGTAGTCACAATCCATATTCTTCATCCTACACCACTCTGATAATAATTATTAGGAGGCGATATTTTTTCATGTTAAAGACTATTAAATGAAAAAAGTTTCAATGAAAATGCACTTAATTATTAACAGAAATTGACGAATGATTCAAGGCAATATTTACTTTACATAGGAGTTAAGATAATAAAATATTCATGCCTATCGCCATCGATCTAATATTCGCTTTGTTTTATTATTTTAATAATAAAAATAATAATTAATAAGTTCGAAGGGTTCGCTTACAAATATTTTTTAAAAACCCAGAGGATGTTTTGTCTATGTTACCATTATACAAGCTACGATCAAGTGTAGTTTAGTCGTTATTATTAATAAACAATATTCATCTGAAATTATCTCCTTGCCGTGAAGTCATTACTCAAATGGCGATACACATACTTGGTACCTACTTCGTTAATTGTTCATTATTTTCATTAAGAACTTTACAAATCTTTAGTTGTAGTAAGTAATTTATAACATTATCTATTAGCTCTTAACATGATTTACTATGAAGATGTCAAAAATACATCGATAAATTATATTATTGATAATTTAATTAGTAAAGCAATTATAGTCGTTCCAATACTTTATTTAACTTTTGACAGATCACGCACATAAAGTTTTGTAATAATTTTTGATACAATGTACTACAGATAATACTGTACTTTATGGGCGGGCTCCGCCTACTTAGGGATGTGTCATTCGTAATTAATGACCACAGACTATAAAAACGGTTTTGAAATAAATCGATTATCGATTATATTAATAAAACATACAATAAAATTATTGTGATTATATTTTATATCAAATCACGTAAAAAGCTTTATTATTTTGCATTAAAATGCCCTAAATGTCTCTGTTTCAATGCATAAATAATTTGCGTAATGAAAACAGTTCCATCGTACTCGTACCTAGTAATGGGATCGAATGTATTCGCCGCAAATTAATGAATCTAAAATAATTGTTTAGACTTACTATAGTTGGTTCAAATAAAAACTACCTGCGGTACCTACTTGTAATGAACAGGTACAAAATGTTGAAATTCGTAGTAATTTACGGATTAAAAATAAAACAACCAAAAGAGGTACTGTAATACTAATTTTAATTATAAAGAATGGTCTTCTTCGTATGACCAGGAATCATCATCACTTGAGTTCTCAGTAATATTGATTATCATTTCTTGGATAGATAAATTGTCGAATGCAACATCCCGATCCCAATCCGACATTATCACCTTCTTTGTTTTTTCTACAACATTCGCCCAGTTTTCTGGAGTTACTTTTTCACACGCATTTTTCAGTAAATTCAGCATTTTTCTTGCGGTGAAAGGAGGAGTTGTATTGTTCCTCGCAGCATATCCTTTAACTTGTGCCCAGATCATTTCAATTGCATTATATTGGATGTGATATGGGGGAATTCTGAGGACGGTATGCCCATGCTCTGCTGCCATTTCATCTATGACGTATCGTTTTGGCAGCTTCTTTGTTTTTAATATCTTTACTAACTCTACTTTTAGTAGGGACTCATTCACCTCTTCGCCATTGTCACGGAGTCAGTTTATAATTTCATGTTTTTTGTTGGCCTGTGTTGGTATTTTATTAATTTGACGAGAGTGATAAGGTGCATTATCAATAAATATTATTGATGGCTCTTCGAGTGATGTAAGCATTTCTCTGAACCACTTTTCATACACGTTCGAATTCATCTCCTCATGATAATCTCCTGTTTTCTGGGATTTAAAAGCTAATAGAGCGCCTGGCAAATTTCTTTTACTGTTCCTGCATGACAAATAATCAGTTGTTCGCCTTTTCCCATTGGTACTGTAGAAGTGGAACCAACGGTGTTGTCAGTCCAAGTTTTTGACAGCGTATGATTCGCATTGAGCCAAGTTTCATCTGTGAAAACAACATTCGACCAATCTTCTATTTTTTTTGCTTGTCTTAAAAAATCGCATCTATACAAAGCAATATCATTGCGTTCCATTAAAATTTTTCGTTTGTCACATTTTTGGAATAACATTCCAATGTCTTTCAATACCTTTGTCAGAGAAGATTTTTGACCACGGAACAAACCACTATTTCGAAGAGATTGTGTTAGTTTTTTTGATGTTGGAATCTCTTTTCTTTGGTAATAGTCGTATATATGACGACGAATAGCATCAGCGTCAAAATTGTCAACGGCTGTAACTTTACTAGGCGGACGTTTTTTCTTAGGTGTAGATAGCTTATTCTGTTCCATGCCACTGCTGCCGTAGCCTTCTTTTGTTATTTTTGCCACTCTTGGAGCACTAATACCTAATGCTGCTGCAACACGGTCTCTAACTTGAGTCACTGGTATAAGAGGCCCACCATTACGGCTTTCCTTTTCAAAGTATTCACGAAGTCGCAAGACAAACTCTCTTGTTTGTCCTTTGAGTACTTTCTTTTTTGGCATTTTGACAGTAACGAAGGCAGGAACGATACGCTCAACTCAACCAAACGTGAGAATTCACAAATAAATCAATACGGAGGAATATAAATACTCAACTATATTGAAGGTTACTCATTGAAATACTGTAGATTATTTTAAAATAGACAGAGAGATTTAATAAAGATCATCAATAGTTTAACAAATACAATATTAACCACTAAATTACAACACAATACAATAATACATTTTGAAAATTCAGTTCCTTTTATATATTTTTTCCTGACATAGAACCGTCATATTTGAACCACATTCTTTTAATCCATTTCTTCTTTATTTTGACAAAGGAGGTCGCACATTGAAACACATAGAAATATGAAGTACGAAATTATCTATAAAATAATGAGTTTGTTAAATCGATTAAAACTTCTTAATGCATAAAATCGATCGATGAAAGAAATCGAATAGGTAACGGGTCAGGGTATCACTATTTGATTAAGTATTAGAGCTGTCAAAAGTTAAATAAACTATTGGAACGACTATAGACCACCTTATCTGAGTAAAGTTTAATCGGGCTTATTATGCTCAAATTAATTAAATAGTTCTCAAAGTTTTGCGTAATATTAATATATTTACGTAATATTATTGAGTAGAATGATATATGGATTACTTAAATTGATTGTATGAGAACTATTTCTAAAGACCTTACCGTTATATACCTCACACGACAAATAGAACAATAAATAAACTTACACAGACAATTTTTAACAGATTTATATTGAATAAAAAATAATTAAAAACTTAGTTTATTTTTTATTTTATTTTTTTATTTTTTAAAAAGACAACTCCCACATTAGGAATAAACATCGTGTGTCGTGGGGACTTTACAAACATACATGAAACGGACACAAAGAACATCCAGACTCGGGACAACAATTCGTGGATCACACAAAGTGTTGTACCGCGTGGGATTTGAACCCAAGACACATGGCGCAGTAGCAAGCGGCATGGCGACCGCTGAAACCACTCGGCCAACCGTGCAGTCAGAATTGGAAACACTAACAGAAGCATGACAATTAAAATTTTGTAGGGAGAGACATAAATACACTTAACACAAAGTAGGCATTTGATAAACAAGCGAGGTCTACGGTGACAGGTCAGATCACAAACTGGCCTTCTAAAATTATTTGCAATGTGGATCAATAAATGGATGGAGAACACAGATCGATGTTAATTAGCTATGAATATAATTGACGACATTTGCAGTTAGTAATGTCAAGAGCTTTATGGCACTTTTACTATTCGAAGTAATCTATTAATCAGAGTTTAGGGTTTTATCTCTAAAACCGTAAATTATCTGGCGAGATAACCGACATATGTGGATAAGACAAAAGAAAGGTGTTGACAAACAATGCATCGACATCGACAGACACCAACAACGTCTACATTAGTTGGGGATGTCTTTAATAGAAGGACTAAAACAAACAAACTGTTTGCCCCCTATATAATAAAAAAAAGACTACACATATTAACAAACAGCTTGGTTTTTGAGCTGGGAATTTATATAAGCTGGGTTTTTTAAAAATATATTGATGCCATTAGAATTTCATTAACAATCGGCGTAAGACGCTCGCAACTGCAAGTTTAAATTTGTTCGGAATATTGCTGTCTCTGCTTGACGTGTGACGCGCTGAGTGCGCCATTGTGTGTGTGTGTGTGTGTGTGCGTGAGTGAGTGAGTGTGAGTGGATTGCCATTTATTATTGACATCCATAATACCCGAGTCGCAAACATTTAATTGTCTCGGTGTGCGCAGTGATAGTTTATGCAACTGCTGTGCTTGAGGTCTCAGATTCGACTTCCAGCTCGGTCCAAATGTTTGTATGATCTACAAATATTGGATTCGGAGCTTGGGTGTTTTCTTGTATATATTAACAAAAAAAGGATATATGTATTTCTATTCGTTGTTTAGTACCCATATAACCCTATTTCTAGCATGTCGGTATCGATCTTCTGTTAATCTTTCTACGCGCTGTGTACAAGTCTCGGACTTGCGAGACAAAACATGACGCCCACTGTCGGCGTGCAGTAAGACGTGCTTCACGCTGATTTACAGCGAAAACAGCGATCCGGTCTCGATCAGCAGCTAATCTTTCTTCTTTTTCGTATCCATTTCTAAAGACAAAGATATTGCATAATCTCAAATCACGTTCTTCTGATGTTACCTTACCTTCTTCTTTCGTTTTGAGTCTCTGATATACTGAGAAAGACTTGTTTTTTACGCTTAGGTATTATGCATATTTTCACAAACACACACTTTTATGACTTATTATAATGTTAAATTAATTTTAATATTAATTAAATAGTCCTTCTTATTAATCAGAATTACATTAAATCAATGAACACTGCCTTTCACTAATTACTTCAATCGAGTTGAAATTGTTGACATTAGTTGTAATTTTACGTTTCACACATATTGTATCTTTTCATTCCTCCCAAAGAAACCAAAATTATTGTAAACCAATATATTTTTATTATGGGAGCAGTAGCGGTTAATTAAACCCATAAATATTCATATAACTTATGATAATCCTCAAGACAGGCTTACAACAATAAATTATATTTGCAAAGGGAAGTGAACCAGAAGTCAGCAACGCACTTGTGACGCCTATGGTGTTGCGGGTGTCCATTGGCGGCGGTAATCGCTTACCAACAGTTGATACGTCTGCTCGTATGCCCACTATTCAATAAAAAAAGAGAAAAATAGCATTGTAAATGTATGAGTTGCCTATTCAACATTAGAATCGCATTGTCGTCTTTTAAATTTTTTTAAAATAAAAAATGAGTAGTTGTAAATATAAAAGTATTTTTGAAAGTAACTTAGTATTTACTGTATTAGATATGAATGCAAAAAGAATTACTCTATTGCAAGGAGACATTGACAAACAACGCATGCGCCTGTAAAGTAGTTGTTTTGAGAAAGCCAGACAACAGAACTACAGACAAAATCCATTGAAGAAATAAAAAGTTTCATACAAACACCGAACCCCTAATTTTTCTCCCTAAGAGGATTTTTTTTCTAAATCTTTATATGAATTCAGAAACCTATATAGAAAGCTTCAAGCGAATCAAATAAAAAGTTTCATACCAACTCTGATACCCTTTTTCACTGCCTTTGGGGTTAACAAAGCCACAGTAATGCACGTATCTCATTACCAAATCCAAATGCAAATGTACATTCAATACAGTTTAGCAAACGTTATGTTGCGCTAGTGTGTGCACCTGTTGACGCTACACACACCAGCTACCACTATCGTGAGCAATGCAATTACTTGCATTATAGCATCTGCTTGCTGCGATAGAACTACTAACTATTTATATTTTGTAATAAATATGGATATGTTGTGGACTACCAAAAAATATTAATGTAATCGCAATGTTTTTTTTATTTTCTTTTCGATAATTAGTAATTTGATAATATAAGCTATGCTTCTCTCGAAAGAATACTATAACGTATTGTTGTTTATAATCTATATATATAAATGAATTGGTGTCCGTTAGTTCCGCTAAAACTCGATAACGACTCGGCTGATTTAGCTGATTTTGGTTTTAAAGTATTTGTCGTAGTCCAGAATAGTAGAGATAGAATAGAATAGTAGTTTAGAAGGTTTGAAGAATGTTACAAAAACGGGGGAAAGTTATTACGCTAAAATATGCCAAGTACTCTGTAAAAATGTGAAAAATTATATTCCATTTTACTTTGCTTTGTGTAAGTTTTTTTAAATAAAAACGCTAATAGGAGCCTGGATAAAGACTGTTTAAATCTGGATATCAACACAAACCGGTGGTAATATGTTCAAACTGCAAATTATTTTGGTATTCAATTTCTATGGAGAAATCAGCCTTCGCCGGCCCCTTAAGATCGAAAGAACCCGTTAATAAATTACTTTAAAATTTACTTGAATTATTTTAAAACTTTAAGATTTACAAAGTAGATACACTTTGATATAGCAAACTGTACCTAAAAGTAAAAAATAAAACATTTGATACACATACTTCGCTTGCGCACTTCGCAAATATTGGTCATAGCTGTAGATATATGTAGAGTATGATGTGCTATGTGCTCAAATAAATTATAATAACCCAAAGTTCTCTACAACACTTTTATCATATCCTACTAACATTATAAACGCGAAAGTTTATGAGTATGTATGTGAGGATGTTTCTTGCTTTTTCACGCAGTTGCCCGCGGTTATTGTAGTACCACGGGTAGCATCGCGGGGTTCAGCTAGTTTATCAAAATCCTTGCTACTATTTTAACTACATCTAGCATAGATTAATGCAAAAAATCATTAAGTAACATTTCATTATATCTACTCTTTAAAAAAATAAATACATAAAATGTGTTGGTATAACTGCCACTACTGAACTGTTTAGAACCAGTTTAAAAGAGTTTAGTTTTCGTTTAAATATATTTTATCGTTAATATTTAAAGTGTATTTACAGAACTTCTGTATCTGCCTATTCTTTGAAAAAGATACTTCCGCTACAGATCGCAAATATCAGCCGCCTTCAATCGTGAATAAAACTCAGTTAAAGTGCAGAAAAATATTTATTATTTTTACATATCCTCTACATCTAGTAAAAATCGATGAAACGTCGGGCGAACAATATTGTACATTGTATATTACCGCGATCAAGTCTCAATCTTTTTATTTTATAGTTAACACGTCACATTACAGGTTAGCAACAGCTTTCACACTTGCCTCAAGGTTGTATTACGGAAGCCACATGATTATACATTTCATTTAAAATAATAGATTGGCTCAAACAAAAGTAAGGTCAAAATAAAATAAATCCTGGTATTAGCTTAATTATGACAAGTTACTATTGCTATATTATATCGTATAATGTTTATATAAGTTAATCTTCTGTACGTGTGTATGTGACTAAACTCCTCCGAAACCGCTGAGCCGATTTTAATAATAAAAATTGTATCTATTCTTGAGGATTCGAGAATGGTTTAAATTCACAATTCGGCGGGGTGCTACCTGCGGTTGTAAATGTACAACAATAACCGCGGGTAGCACCGCGAGGTACAGCTAGTATTATTAGGTTGTTGTTATTACAGTTTAATTATATTTTGTTTTGAAGTGTACCGATATGAATATGCTTAATTATTGTGTTGTTTATACATATGTAGATTGTTACATATCTTAAGTATCTAAAGAAATCGTCTATGTAAAGAGCAGCAGATACCAATTCCATCAATTTATTTTACTGAAGTCAGTCCAGTGATAATTGTTAATCCTTACATTGTTTATACAAGTTAACTTCATTGCTTAAACTTTAATATTTTTCGTAATAAACTTTTAGATAACAATAACAAATAAAAAGTTTGAAGAAAACACAGAAATCCCTTATCACTCGCGTTGCAACAAGTCCGATGAATAAATTATTATGTTAAAAGTTTAAAATAAGGGTCTAGTGTCAGTCAGTCAGGTAAAAGTCACGGCTTCAATTTGCTTTGCTCCTTACACCTAAGATCATTATTGTCACAGTAAGCAGAGGGCTTTTTCAAACTGCAAAGTTTAGATTTTCACATGCCTACAGTGTAATATATGCTTCTTGCACTTTGTCTACTTGTTTGTAATAGATAATTTGTATCTTATATATAAAATTCTCGTGTCACAATGTTAGTTACCATACAGGAAATTTTGTAAGCATTTTAGGTAGGTCTGAGAATCGGTCAACGTCTATTTTTCATGCCCCTAAATGTTAAGGGTAGTCCAACCCTATTTTTTTACGATACAGAATTAGAAAATACATACAACCCTGAATTTTCAAACCTCTACGATCAACCCCTATTTTTCCATCGTGATTTTGATTGACCCACCCCTAAAATATTTATTCCTTTTTATGACAAAGCTACGTTTGTCGGGTCAGCTAATTTTATTATAAATGCGTAACTAGGCAACAGATATTTTAATGTCTTTAATGTATGGAGGGTAGAGATAAGGAGTATCATCTGTGTACATGAAAAGTGTCCGTTGAAATGCATTAAATTAGGGTGGCGCCACATTAGCATCAGAGTAAACTTCTTAAAATCAATACACATACTTTTTCATAAAATTGAATGATAAAAAATCAATAAACGTACTATTCACAGTTCAGAAAATAAAATATATTTACTACATTATTTTGTAATACGCAAGTAGTGACAATAATGTTAATTTTTTTAACTCGGCGTACTTCAATTCGTTCACAATTGCTACATTCATACCATAACCTGTGTCTACACCAGCGCCATTCTGGAAGGTTTTTGAACTGTTATTTACAGCTTATGCTGGACACTTTTTTCAATTTTCTTCCATATGAGATAACACTCCTTGTCTCTACCCTCCATACTTTAATGGAAAAAGTCAACAATGGTAATTCGCATATTCAAGCCAGTCTATTTTTAATAAATGTTCCACAATTCGCATTAGATTCCCTTATGTATAACTAAATCCAGAAGATGCCTAAAGATGATTAAATTATTTTTAAACAGCACAGGGTATGTTTTGAAATGGAAATAATTATTACCTATGATAGTATATAGTTGTGCAACAAATGTTAGCCAAGTTCACATTAAACCATTCACAAAGATGACGAAACATGTTGAACATGACGCTAAATACTGGTTTGTTTATTTTTTAATGTTTAAGAACGCCCATATATTTACACATGTGATTTAATCAGGTTTTAGATATTTGACTCGTTTATCTTATTTACTCCTAACACCATTGTTCGGTAAACACGTACTATAAAGTTAAGTGCTTTTCTCTAATATTCCCCTTATTTTGCTCGATCCGATTGCAAAGAAGATGTAGAGGGGGTGGTACAAGATTATGGTCGATCCGAATCGCATCAAAAATGTACAAAATCTACTTATACGTTTAAATGTACCGAACAAACAACTCAAGACAAACACCTGCTTGAGTGTATGTAACTCACTCAATCTAAAATGGCTCCGAATGGTGTAAATTCTGCCAAAGCTAGTGACACGCAAGTTGTAGTTCGATTGGTACTTTCAACCGGGCATCACGGGTTCATGAAAGCAGTGCTCCAATGTAACAAACTGGTAATAGAACGGCAAAAACTCGTTTGTTATATGAGTTAATTTTTAATTTAATTTTAAAATCAATATACAACTAAATATTCTGTGAATATTTCAAGCGTCAACCTGTTACCGTTATTAATATCGAGCAAATCGATGCAAAAAATATCTGACATATATATTGTATGGGAGCCGCTCTTAAATATTTATTTTATTCTGTTTTTATTATTTGTTATAGCGGCAACAGAAGTACATCATCTATGAAAATTTCAACTGTCTAGCTATCACGGTTTATGAGCTTGGTAAACAGCTAAGTCTTAGAAAATTAGAACCTTACAAACATTCACAAGGGATCTTATGAATTGTTTATTAAGCCCTATGGTTGTGTTATCTTATTTTACTAATGAAGGTAAAACCACATCTACGTCAGTTAAGTCGTCACTACTTATTACTACAAAACATTTCAAAGAGTAATACGTTTTGTTGTCTGTTCTTATGCCAATATGTTTTTAGCACAAATACCTAATTGTACCATGTTTTTATTACTTATCTTATGTATACATTGATAAATCGGTTATTAGGACCGGGCATTGTGGACTGTTCTATTTTAAATATCCCAACAGTAAATCTACATGGACGGACGAGACTAAACTATTTAAAAGGTACTCGTAGGTATATTGAGTATGTTCATAATATAATGTACTTCAAAATATTTAACGGGTAGATGACAGAGTGATCTACTCGTAAATTGAACTAATTACCTTCAGGTTAACAATCACTCAGGTTCATTAACCACTTCAGATTACTAATTCAATTAGTACATGCGTATGGCTATCCAATAATACATGTAACTTTCTTCAATTATGTGGAGCGTGATTTGGCTCCTCAATTATATAAATGGCCAACGTCGTTTATTACTGATGACAACTGAATTAATAATTTGTTTAAAGTTAAGTAGCTTTCGTTAGCAAGGGAAAGCAGTAGAATTATAAATGATATAAATGTATTATTTTTGTGATCTTTATTCTCATACTCTTTATTAGTGTGATTACAAAACAAATATTTTAAATAGAACAGTGACACTGATGCCTCGTTCAATTTCTTTTTTTGGACCATGATCTAATAAGTCCTTTTAATAAGTTGTTCTAAAATTAATAACGAAGCGTAGAACATAAAGCAAAAAATTATATAGTTAACAAACATTAGTTCACAGAACGGTAATCGAACTTACGATCTTTAAAGGTGCTGTCGGATTCGCTACTACTTCGGCGAGTACTAGAAGTTGTCAAAATCGTCACTGATGAAACGTCGTAGCGATAGTAAACTTTGGCTAGTTCATTTTGTGTCACAAAGCCAGCTGATATCATCGTTGTATTGTAGGTAAATAGTTACTTACACCTTAACGTTTATCCACCAAGAAATTACGATTCGAGTAGAAAAGTAAACATATTATTCAGGTAGATACGATAACTCAAATCAGTTTTTTGTGGCGTAGATAAGTTTCGATCCTCTCTTATGATTATGAAACCAATAGGAGTCGAAAATAAAAAGTTCTGTTGATCGAATTATCACTGTTTTAAGTTTTCTTTTATTTATTTTATCCGTGAAAAACGCAACTCGTGCTTAGTTGTTTGTTTTTTGTTTAATTGTAATCTTGAATGTGGAGCAAGGTTGGTGCGTTCGACTAACATTAAAATAGAACAAATAACTTGCTGTACGCACACTTCAGTACACACGGTGCTCGAGTTAACTGCTCCACTGTTTAATTTGTTTATTCATCTCTTTCTTACATATGGCATTTAATATTACATTATTCTGAACTATTCTAACTTTCTGGCAGTCCACGGTAATATGTACATATGAATGGATGCCCATTAAATTAACCCTGTTGGATTGCCTGTCATAGTGGTTGTCAAACAGGATATACAGTTGTTATTTTCTGTGAAGATATTTTATATATAGTTTGGGAAACAACAGCTCTACTATCAGCGGACCTCGTCTGTGACCTAGTGACCCACTTACGCGTCACAGTGGCAGTCGCTTATGCCGTGCCGTCCACAATGTATAATATTACACATTATGTATATTATATACTAGTGTGTAAATGAACACACACATTCGAAAACAAACACGTTACGCGTTATGTACATAAATAAATGTATTGTGCATGAACTGGCTTATCATACATGCGTAACAAACTATGAGATCGAAAAATAAAAGTATTTAGGTTATTATAGGTTTTAAGTTAAAATTGAAATTGCAAGTATAATAATACAACAAAAGAGCCTGTAAAATACGTCAGTATATGAATGAATATAAAGGTTTGATAGATCTGTAAATATAACTCGGATGACGACTAATCCCCGTGAACTGACATATCAGTCGGCGCCAACAATGCGACACACTTTCTATGCTGAAATTCCTAATTTATCCTAACCGCCTATCGTAACACCGCCGAAAGAGCAATACGTACTTTTATTAATTAATTAAATTAACTAAGCAGTGTGTTACAGTTACTTAGGTGTAGTATATTATTAAGGTGTTGATATTATTTTTAAAATAGTAGCCACTGAAAAAGTACTTTAAAATATTGAAGTTATTATATACGTATTGTAAAAACTGCTTAATTGTTCTAGAAACTACAAAGTAATTATACTAATAAAATTAATAAATAATAAATAAATATCTCGGACATCTTACACACAACGCCATCTAGTTACAAGCTAAGTAGAGCTTGTGTTATGGGTACTAGACAACTGATATAAATAAATATTTCCTTTTTTTTGTAAATACATATTGTACATAGAAAACCGCCAAACTCCGAAACAAATATCTGCAAATTATCATCAACTATTGTCGGCTCCTGATGTTTATTAAAAATTTATAAAGTTTGTTTATCCAAAAACTCAGAATTGGAAGCCTTCAAAATCATGCTCACAATAAGAGCAGTAACACCATGGCACCCTTACCACGCCAGTCATGGACTTTTGCAACGGGATGATGCAAGGTCTTTGACTGCCTCGGTGGCGCGAGTGGTAGCGTAAGCGACTGCTGTGCTTGAGGTCTCGGGTTCGATTCCCGGGTCGGACCAAATGTTTGTATGATCTGCAAATATTTGTTTCGAAGTTTGGGTGTTTTCTATGTATAATATTGTATAATATGTATGTATTTACAAAAAAAATAAAAAAAAAAGTATATAAGTATTTATATCAGTTGTCTAGTACCCATAACACAAGCTCTGCTTAGCTTGGGACTAGACGGCGTTGTGTGTTAAATTGTCCGAAATATTATTATATTATTATTATATTAAGGTGATTACATAGTAATCTTGATGCTGTCCATCACCACCTCGAAACAGCAAAGCCAGCCTTGGTTTTTTTGACCGAGACGCAGATATCGTCTCCAGCGAACATATCCTACCTTCTTACCCTGGGTACGGACTTCAACACTCTTTTATCTCTAAGGCCGGAGTGTGCGCGTACGTCAGAGACGAATCTTGGTAGGGATCTCTCCATCTAATGGCTCGGTGTAGACAGCGACGACCATCCCCGCGTCTATGCGTGCCTCTATAGGTTCCATAGCGGTGATGCTGAAACTGACCGACTCATTGATCATTGAGCACATCCAGATGGCTATAGACTTCGTGCAGCAGCAGATCCTCTCTGCAGAGATCGTCGTACTTGACTATTTTAACGCCCACCACGCCGATTGTCTCAGTTCCAATAAAACGGATCATATGGGAAGATCTGTTCACGACTTCGCTCTGGCATATGGCCTGACACAAATGGTTACCACGACAACGCGATTCCTAGATGTGGAGGGCCAGAATCCTTTACTGTTAGACCTTCTGCTGATTTCTCATTCGGACGGTTACCGCGTATCCGTTAACGACGCACCTGGTTCTTTAGATCATTGCCTTGTCCGGAGTACAGTGCCTATCACACGCTCGGTTCGATCAGGAGTTGCACGCAGCTGTTGTGTGTCACTACAAGTCAGCAGATTGTGATGGGATGCGGTCCTACCCTTGGAGACAGTTGTGCTTCTCCCCGGATAATCCCAACACCGCTGCTGACTTTGTTGCTGATGTTGTGCTGCAGGGTAGGGGGCTTTTCATTCCATCTTCTGTGGTCCCCATTGGTGGCAAGTGTCTGCCCTGGTTTGGTCCATCTCCCAGAAAAGCTTCTCGCATGAAGCAGGAAGCTTACAAGGCCTGAGCTGACACGGAGGCGGTAAGGGATAAAAATACCAGCGCTCTGAAAAAGGAATACAACTTTGCCTCCATGTCCTTTAAAAGAGTTATTGCAAGGGCGAAGTCGGAGCACATTGCTAGGTTTGGCAAAAGGCTTGAGCGTCATCCTTCGGGAACTCGGGCATTCTGGTCTCATGCCTCTTGAAGGGAATTTTTGTAAGCCATCCTTCCCACCTCTGCACATAGGAAATAATCCGTTGACCTATGACGAAAAAGAGAAAGCCGATCTTCTGGCAAAACACTTTGCGTCCTACTCGACCTTGGATGACGGGGAACAGGAGCCGCCTACCATACCGCGGTGCGTGAGTCGTATGCTGGATATCCAGTTCCACCAAAGCTCAGTGCGCTTAGCACTTTTATATCTTGATATCCATAAGTCGAGTGGATGGAATCCCTTCTATTGTGTTGAAGATGTGCGCTTCAGAATTTGCACCGGTCTAGTCTAAACGCGCTTTTTCGGCTCTCCTACTCTTCTGGCGTAGTCCGGACATCATGGAAGGCATTATTGGTCCACCCAATCCATAAAAAGGCGATCGCTTAAATCTGTCCAACTACAGGCCGATAGCCATAACTTCCTTCTTCTCGAAAATAATGAAGTCCCACATTAACCATCAACTCCTGCGGTACCTAGAGGATCATCATCTGCTTAATGACGTACGGTTTCCGTAAGGGTCAATCAGCTGGTGATCTTCTAGTACACCTGACGCATCGCTGGGCACAGGCTATTGACACTAATAATGGAAGCCTTGGCAGTTAGTTTGGACATTGCGAAAGCCTTCCATCGGGTCTGGCACGAAGTGCTTATTTCGAAGATTCCTTCCTATGGGCTTCCGAGAAGTTATGCCCATGTGTCACTAGCTATACTCTACTTTTAAGCAGATAGAAGATCACTAGCTTTTTAGCAGATAGAAGCGTAAAGGTCGTAGTCTACGGTAAATGCTCTGACTCCTTACCTATGAATGCTGGTGTCCCGTAAGACTCTTTGCCTCTTTTATCTTCCTCTATATCAATGACATGCTGCAAATTTGCAGAACAAACAAACATGTGTCTGAAATTGAGACCTCTTTGGAAAAGATTGGGGTAGACTCTATTTAGTCCAGTTAAACCCAAAAAGACACAAATGGTTTGAAAACATTCCCTTATCTGCCTCAGCCATTATTGAAATACTTAGTGTCGACATATTGAGTGAAGTGCAGTTCCGTGGCCATTTGGAGAGCCGCATTGAACGGAGAGCAACTCGAATCGTCGACTGCCAGGAATGTTCAATTCGGTTGGCCACTTTGGCGCTGCGTATAGATGTGGCTTCGCTATGCATCTTCTACCGCATTTACTATGGGGAGTGTTCCGCAGCATTGCTCGGACTAATTCCTGCCGCCTCATCGTCCTAAGCGACATAAATTTCATCCCATCACTTAGAGGGCTGGTAGTCCGTAACGGTTTTCTAGGAACTTTCTGCCTCGCACAACAAAACTGGAATGCACTGTCGCCCGGACCAATACTACCTTCAAACCTTTAAGAAAAGAGCTTAAAAGGCCGGCAACGTACTTGTGATGCCTCTTATGTTGCGGGTGACATCGAAATATGACTAGATTCATAATAATAATACTTGTCCAACATAATAGTTGCATAATAGAGGTTGACTGCAACCGAATTCCCCTTTAGATTGTTGAATCACCACACGTCTTCGTGTGCGGTAAAAAACACTAGAGATAAGAAAAAATACACCTACGGAAAAGTAACTATCAAATACATTTTAATTATCGTAAGCTATAAACAAGTGACTGTGACATTGTGAATTAATCTTCTAATACATACATTTATTTTTCATACCCCTAAATGATAAGAGTGACCTAACCCTAAATATTTTATTTTTAAGGCAAGACAGCCAGGGTTACCTAGATATATTTATAAATATATGAAATTGGAAACGATCACTACATCTCTTTATAACGTAACTAATGTTCCTATCTTTGCGAAGCGGGACGGATCAGTGATATTACAGAAATTAATTTAATAAATATTATTTAATAAAAACTATATTATCTTATTTTTGAAAAATAGACTACAGTCACTTTGCCAGGCTCATAAATAAAAAGAAAAGTGTTTTCTATAAAGATGAACGGGACGGTTCTACCCTCGCAAAGAAAATCAACGTAGAATGACAGCGTTCGTGCTGTCGTGTTTCGTTGGTGAGTGAGAGATCGGCGATCCAATGATGCAGAAGCATCATTAGGCCGCCATGGTGTGGGTCACCATGCTATGTTGTTGCATTGTCTGCAGTCGCAATTAGTAAAGTGACCAACACCCTTGTATTCTGCTTATGCTTTCCATCAGACAGAGTAGTGTCATTTTGACAGGGATGTTACTGTTTAAACAGTTATCGGATATGAGTGCCCGGATATTCGAGGAAGTTATTTAATGACAGAGAACTAGTCATACATCGATATGAAATACTGTAAATCCTACTAGATACTCCACTAACATCCTGTTCAAGTATAAAGTATCTTCAATGGGCAGGTTCCTCTGTTCACGGTTAGATCCATCTAGCTTGCAATTTAAACTGCAGTACGTAAAAATAGTCTTTAACGACTATACGCAAATATTTGTTTCGGAGTTTGGGTGTTTTCTATGTATACTATGTATGTATTTAAAAAAAGTTTCATATGTATTTATGCTTTGTCTTTGTCTAATCATTGCGAAGTTATTGTTCTTGTATCGTGTGTAAGTGAGACATGCGTATGTTTACTTTCAAATGTGTAATGGTTTCAAAACTACATCGTCATAATTCAAAGTTGTTACAATTTTGCGCCGTGTTCTAATGAGTTTTACGCCTCTGTAGTTATATCTCAATGTCATTGATCCATTATACACTATTAGCAATTACAAACCAAAAAAGCACAGATCGAAATGAAGAGATTTCTCTTAATCGAGGCAAACGTCAGTTAAGTGTTCAATGTCAATTTTATTGATTGTTCAACCGCGTTGACTGTTCGCGCCAACCGAAGCTGACGTCGGACGTCAACTTCGGTTGGCGCGAACAGTCAACGCGGTTGAACAATCAATAAAATGGATAAATGCGTTGTAAAATAATGCGATACAAGGTCAAAACCTGTAACAAATCAAGCAAAAATACTTTTCACATATAAATACATTGCACAAAAATTGCATTTTACAGTTTTACCATTTACGCATATTTTTTTCCAAATTAATGGAAGAATTTGTATTTTACTAAATAAATATGCTTTAATCTATTTTTTTATATATTTTTTTAGAACTGTCGTTGAATTACTTAGTCAATCTTAGTCAGTTAGTAATTAAATTGTAATCTTGAAAATTGAGAACGTATCTAAAAGACGATTATTTACAAAACTGACGATTCGCAGCTGTGTTGGATTTTATTTTTTACTAGCTGAACACAGCGGTTATAGTAGTACCGAGGGTAATGCGACGGAGCGAAGCTAGTCTAAAAAGTGGTTTAAGTTACTCCTTATATCATCAGCTACCTATCAGTGAAAGTTCCGTCAAAATCGATAAAACCGTTCCAGAGACTGACCGGAACGAACGGACAGACAGACAGACCGACAAAAATTATTAAAAAAATGATATTGGTGTTTACATATATATGCATTTAGTAAAAAGCTGTTATTTTAATATTACAAACAGACACTTCAATGCTATTTATTTGTATAGATATCAATTATTTTAATAAAAAATGTAGAGCTATTTTATTAATCATTCCATTCAAATAAAAGTACACAATTTAAAATATTTAAATTTTCTCCTTTTTGCGATTTTATGGGTAAATTTTTATAGGGTCACTGGTCGTCCATTGTGATATTTATGCTCTGTCTTTGTCTCATCATAGCGATGATATTGTTCTTGTAACGCGTGTAATTGAGACATGCGTATGTTTACTTTCAAATGTATAATGGTTTCAAAGCTACATCGTCATAAAATAAATAAATAAATAAATAAATATTCCGGACATCTAACACACAACGTCATCTAGTCCCAAGCTAAGCAGAGCTTGTGTTATGGGTACTAGACAACTGATATAAATACTTATATACTTTTTTTTTGTAAATACATACATATTATACATAGAAAACACCCAAACTTCAAAGTTGTTACAATTTTGCGCCGTGTTCTAATGAGTTTTACGCCTCTGTAGTTATATCTCAATGTCTACAATACGGGTCTAAAATTAAATACATTTTAAGATTTTGGTCTTTTGATGAGCATTTTCACGATTAACGAAGAGTCAGTACTAATTTAGGAATAAGCAACCGCTTCTATCGCTACGGTGTCGTAAATATGTATGTTTCATTCAATTATTTAAATATCATTGTATTTCTGCAGTATTCAGGTTGACCGACACATATGTAATACCTGTGGCTTTGAGTTCATCACTGTACAAAATATGTGCATGCCGTTTACATAAATAAATATCTTGACACCGTCTTCCACTTATCTTTGTTTTTTTTATTATTTATGAATCCATTTTGTTTTTGTTATGAAGAATTTCAGATAAACCCGCTCGAATCAATCGTCAATTCCTGTCAATTTTGTCATTTCCGTCGTAATCACTTTAATGTAAAGCATAGCTTAACATATATAACTAAATAATATTCTATTTAGAGCAATGTACTCACTGATCAACAAGGTTAAACATTACCTGACTGGTACTATTGTCGCATCATCGGCCAAAGAAAAACTAGCGTGTCGAATCTATAATTTCATCGAAAGATGAAATAATTTATCATGATTAGCAAGGACAAATAGAAACATGTTATCTGATGTCTTTATATCTCTATATATCTACAGGACAACACGTGCTGGCCTCGGAAGTCACCGCTTCAGAGTGGAAGACATACACTCTCGCACTCATCGATTCGGCTCTTCCTTCCTGTGCCGAGCGGTTAAAACCTGGAACTCACTACCAGCGCACGTGTTTCCGTCCCACTATGATCCCGGGTCCTTTAAGCGGGGCGTGAAAAAGCATCTCACTAGGCCGCCATAGTGCTGGTCACCATGCTACACTGTCCTTGTTTGCATTGAGGATGGTGGCCACCACTTTTGGATTCTGCTGGTGCTTTCCATCAGGCAGGGCAGAGTCATTTTGGTAGCTCAAGTATAAAAAAAAAAAAATCCACAACTGTAGTTATAATCTTTACGCTATTAAGGGTACTCGCAAAACTTAACACGTAAAACAAGACGCCGGTGATTTAAAATGATATTATATTTCCCTAATCGGAATCTTAGTTAAATATGTTAATAAACTATACTTCACATTACAGTGATTGTGACAAAACATGACGAAACAAGTTCGATGCTGGTTATGATGGAAGGGACATTTGTCCGTAATAATATGAAATTTCTAGTATTCTACTTAATGCTAATATCATTTTTACCCTCAGTGACCTCACAGAAATTTCTGTCTTTTGTGTTTGAAATGGAGAAGAGAAACCATTATATGTCGCCTGATATGATTGCGTTCATTGTTATTTTTATTTATTTTTTATTTTTATTTTATTTTATTCGGGGAGCTTACAGCTAAATTTACAATATAAATATGACATTGTTTCTCTATATGCCAATTACAAGCTTCCGCATGTAGAAATAACATAGTGCTGTACAATTTAATCAAAAATTATAACAGAATGTAGATTACTAGAACATTTTCTCTGGTTCTTGTAACATAACACTTTTGACATCATTTGGGACACCGCAGAATAAATCAATGCGTTCCAGATGGTTAAGTTCATTAAATGACCTGGAAACTCGTGGTAGGAAGCTATTATACCGATAATTACGGTGGCAAAGTGGTACGTGGATTAGGTTTTTGGAACGTAAATTTCTAGTGGGCACATTTAATTTAATTTTGCAAAGTAAATCAGGACAATCTAGTTTGCTCTGAACTATTTTCAAAAGAAAGCAGATATCAGATACTTTTCTACGACAGAAAAGAGGTAAAAGATGAAGTTGATTACATTGTTGATCGTAGGCAAGATGAGGCAATTTAAATTTAAAGCCTAAATATCGAATAAATCGTTTCTGGATTCTTTCTATGTTATTACTATATACATTATAACAAGGACTCCAAGTTTGACAACAGAACTCGAGGTGGCTGCGTACATAGGCACAGTAAAGTATTTTTATTGTTTTCATATGCTTAAAAGGTCTGGAAACACGAATTATAAAACCAAGTGCTTTGTACGCTTTGTCAACAATATGTTCGATGTGCTTGTCAAATAGCAATTTATTATCATGGAAAACGCCCAGGTCCCTGACCACGCCAGTCGACTGAAGTTCACAATTCTTTAGCTTGTAGGCAAAAGTGAAAATATTACGTTTCCGAGTAAAGGCGATGCAGAAACATTTGGAAACATTTAAGTCCAATTTGTTACGTTCACAATATATGTCTAATCTATTCAAATCTTCCTGGAGAAGTAATGCATCGGAATCATTATTAACAATGCGGAAAATTTTCATGTCATCAGCAAACAATAAAAATTTGGAATTTAAAAAACAAGATGCTATGTCATTAATAAATAATACAAAAAGGAGTGGTCCCAATAATGATCCCTGCGGAACGCCGGACGGGATGTCCACCCAGTTGGAAGAACAGCCATCAAGAACAACAGCTTGTGTTCTTTCAGTGAGATACGATGCAAACCATTTAATAAGATTTCCTCTTACGCCCAAACCCGCCATTTTCCGTAATAAAATCCCGTGATGTATTTTATCAAACGCTTTAGTATAATCAGTATAAATTGCATCGATTTGATTATTGTTGTCCATATTACTAGTTAAATACTCATTAAATACAACCAAGTTGGTGTTAGTTGATCTACCCTTGATAAAACCATGTTGCTCGAGAATAAGTTCACTTTTTAAACATTCATATGTTTGATCAAATACTAATCGCTCAAAAATTTTAGCTAGATGACAGAGTTTCGAGATGGGCCTATAGTTTACAACCTCATTTTTTGCACCTTTCTTATGTATTGGGGTAATGAAAGCAGCCTTCCATATCTTGGGCATTACTCCTTCGTTCATAGAACGTTGAAAAATTATAGAAACTGGCACCGACAGCTCCTTACTACATTTTACTAAAAATAAGGCGGGTAGAGTATCAGGCCCGGCTGATTTATTAAGATCCAGGGCCTTTAGTAATTCATATATTCGCTGAGTGCTCACTCTAACAGTTGATATGTCACACCTAGTGTTTGATTCTCTAAGTTCATTAAAGTAATGTAATTTGTCATCAACCAGAAACACGGAATTAAAATAGGAACTAAATAACTGGCAAATACCCTCAGTCGAGCTGCTTGTGGCAGTCAGATAGTTCATAGTCGATGAATAGGAGCTACAGCGACGCACATTTTTAATGTACGACCAGAAGAGTTTAGGATTTTTTAAGATGGAGTTTTCAACGGATTCTATGTATTCTTTATAACACCTATGCTCAGTTTTTTTAACCCTGTCGCGAAGTAGACGAAAAGAATGGTCATCAGATAGATTACCATAAGTTTTAATTTTTTTAAACACTTTAAATTTTTCTTTAATCATTTTAATCAGCGATGGTTTATACCATGGGGGATATCTATGAGAAACTGTCATACGTGTCGGCACAAAATTATCCCTAATTTTATAAATTAAGTCATAGAATATCTGTACAGCTTCCTCGACCGACCCAGCGCTTGTCAAAACTGACCAATCGGTTTCCGAAAAGAGCTTACAGATTTCATCATAATTTGCTCGATTATACATATGTACCACTCGTTTGGGAATAACTAGGGCGTCGAATTCCGTCAACAAGGACTTAATAATAAGGGATTTGTGATAGGAGTCCTCGGGCACTAAGGGATCCGAGCATGTTAAGACCGACAAATCATTGTTACATAAAATAAGATCCAATATACCACCAATACTATTTTTACAATAATTATATTGCTTCAGATTGCAATCATATAATGCATTAATTAAGTTATTCGCGAGAAAATTATTAGTATTAGAAGGCTGAAGGCCCAAATCTGTTGAGGTCCATTGAATGTTACTCATATTAAAATCACCCATTACAAGAAATTCGTCTTCTTTAAATTGATCAGTAATATTAATTAAGTTGTGTAAGAAGTTATCTAGTTGAATACTGAACGTGTTACCTTTGTTTTGATTACATAAATATAAGGTGCAAATGTGAAGTTTAATTGGCTTTTTGTTATAAGGATTACGTAAAGTTAAAGTTACCCATAGGTCCTCAGCCGAGGAATTCCAATCAATTCTATAGGTACTTTTATATTCTCGACGCACCGCAATCAAAACCCCGCCACCCCTAGTCTGCTGTGTTAAGTTGTAGTCCCTATCGCGGCGATATACTAAGTACCTTTCGTCAAATAGTTCACTGTCAGTAATACTACCTGACAACCACGTCTCAGTTAACGAAATTATATCATAATTACTCATACAGAGATTACGCAAGAAAACATCTGTCTTGGATCGAAGTCCTCTGCAGTTCTGATAATAAATATTAATCATTTTTATAGCAATTATTTTCAACAAAATAAACCAGTAAATAAGACACACTCGCCCTAATAACAGCCACACTTATGATATTTACGTTCCATACCATGTTATTATTAATCATTCTACAGAATATATCCCTAAACAACAACACCGGCATAATTAATTTATGAATGAGTGTTTCACACAAGAGACAGAGAATTAGCTCTTTCTTTCTTTCCTTCAGAATAAGGGTCACAAGTATCGTAACACAAGTCATAACTCGCAGTAAACAAATGAGAATATGTATTATTAATATTATAAAAGTGGGTATCGAAATAAAAATGTAAAAAATGTTGAACCAGCGAGTACAAAATATAATAATCTGAGTCACGATACAGAATACACCCGTATACAACAATTTCAACACAATTAATATATATATAAGTATTTTGCACAAGATATAGAAAACTAGGGTTGCTAGTATCTCAATACAAGTCCTAGTCTGTAGTAAACAAATTAGAACAAAAGATATTGATAATATTATAAAAGTGGGTATCGCAATAAAAATGTAAAAAACGTTGAACCAGCGAGTACAAAATACGATATTATGAGTTAGACTACAGAATACACGCGTACTTAACAATGTTAACACAATAAATATATATATAAGCACTCTGCACAAGATATAGAAAATTATGGTTGCAAGTATGACAATATAAGTCCCAGTTAGTAGGAAACTAATTAGAATAAGTGTTATTGATAATGTTACGAAAGTGGGTTTCGAAACAAAGATATTGCAAAAAATGTTTGACCAGCGAGTACAAAAGATAAGTACACAACATAATAGAGTAAAATTCCAATGTTTTGCTACTACTAATGAGATGACAATGGTTCTCAAAGTATAAAGTTTGAAATTGTGAAAAAAATAGTTTATCACAACTATTAACACTACTCTAATTGCAAAAGCTGATACTAAACTACTTTGTTTAAATCTTGTTCGTTTTTTATCACAATAATCTTCGACTGGACATTCTTTCGAATAAATATTTTGCAATTTTTTACCCACACAAATTGGAATTCCTTTTCCTTCGCTAGGTTTTTTGTTTTAGTAAGCAGCATTTTGTTTTGTACCGTTAAATGATCATTAATGTAGATTCGACCTTTATCACCTAGGTCGATGTCAGTCGAGCACAAAGCCTTACAAGAACGAGCGGCGGCGATAAAATTTTCTTTCATATAGCGATTAATAAAAGATACAATGATTGGTTTAATTTTTTGGTCTCGCGAAGGAACCCTGGCTACAAAATTTATGTCTCGCTTTTCTATGGGGTACGTTATCTTTGTTCCAATCTTGGCCACGATGTTGAACAGGTTTTCACGATCCTTCATAGGGACGCCTTTAATTTCGACATTGTTGAGACGTGTCCACTGGTTTTTTTCATTAAGATCCTCTTCCAAATTGCAGACTCGATCTTTCAGCTGCAAAATGTCATCTTGCGCTTTTTCAACTACAATTAACCTTTGGCACACAGACTCCAGACGCTCAGAGTAAGAACCCAAGGTTGACTTCATCTCTGAAATTTCAGTCTTGATGTCCTTAATACCATTCAGAAGATCCATCATAGGCGCAAGTGTTACTTTGATGTTGTTTAACTCCTGCATGACCTGGTCAATAGAGATGGGTTTAGGCGATTTGCAACCTGAGCATTTCCAAGCGGCCTGACGCTCTGCACCCAGTCGACGATAACCACTTTCCGTAACACCCGAACATGTATAATCAAAATGCTTTTTACAACCACTACATAGGATAGCACTACAATCGGGTACTGCATCTCCACACCTACCGCACTGCACCATAATTGAAATTTTATGTATATTGCTAGCAAACGTTAAAAGCAAAAGTTTGAGAAACTTGACGTTAATCGAGCTAGTGTGTACGTGTGAACGCGTGTGGTCAATAGCGCAGATACCCGCGGAATGAATTATATTCTAAGAGAAAAGGTAGTTCAGCATGAGATATTTTGAGAAATCTGGGTACATTGTAAAAATGGACTGCTATGCACTATAGTCTGATTAAATTAATATTAATTTCATTCATTATTAACTTCTAATTAATAAAAATGAATATGCGGTATTTTATGCTAGAAAAGTAGTATCAGGTTCCTACACTGGAGGGGGCCATCTACAAACGGTAGGTGGCCCGAGGTACGTCGGGGTTCCTGGGATTTCCTTTCGAGGGTGCACCTGGTTCCCCGGCGTCTAGTATCCGAGACGGTGTGCGGTTTTTTTTGTCGGTTCGAGTTCGGTATATTTTATGGCAGAGAGTGCAGCGGAAGCTTTTGGACTCGTTTTCTCTGTTTTATTGTTGTAAAACAATAACCCCTAAGCGTAATTATTGACTGACAGCGCTTATTCGCGCAGCAATAAAGTCTTTATTTCCATTAACAGTAGAGAATCGACTTCCAGCTGCTAGTCTTAATGGTTGTATGACTGTGAAAAAAATACGAGCTTAATGTCGTACAAGCATTTTATGGCATAAAAACCGGGCGACTGCTCTCTGGGTTGCACGTCGCAATGTCGACATAATTATTGAATTCATGCCTAAAACGTTTCAAACAAGCCCGCATAGGACGATTGTATAAATATAGAAATAAGGAAAGTATTTGTTTTTGCATGCGACTCCTACCGCCTCTATGTTGCTTATTGAGGTGTGATTCCTTAAACTGATACTGATAAACATGTTTTTGTCAACCGATTGAAATTGACCAAATACTACACTTAATTGAAGTTTACCACAATACACAAGAGAAAACCACATCTAAATAATTTAAACCACTTCTGAGATAAACGTGCACAAACAAAATAAAATTCTAAGCACTGTTGTTTTGGGTTCTATTACTAAAACTCACTTAATTAGCTTTTGAACATGTTTATTTGTACAGAAACACCAACCTCTTACAATTCTATGGTATGAATTTGAGCTCTACCGCAAGTAGACAAAAGTTTTTAATATAGATAAAAAAATGTAGCTTGATAAGTAGCGGCTCGTATTAACTTAATAATGCAGTATTGTATTTACAGAAGTAGATAATAAATCATTGCTGTTCTGTGACGTTCTACAGTACGATTTAGTAAATTACCTACTACGAGTATTATAGGTTTCGTCCCCTGCCAAGCATTTCCCACAGTCTAAAGTATTTATTCGTCCGTAAATTTGTTACTAGTCTAAGAAATATGTATTATTATAAACTTTGTTAAGGTTTTATTGTTCCAGTAGTTAACGTAATTTGTAACTAAGGACTGTTTAAATCATTTTCAATAGAATTTGTACGACAATTTCTTTCCGTACGTACTTATAAAATATAGTGTTTACAAGTTTAGACATCCGTTAAACTTGTAAACACTACTTAACCATAATAGTCTTCCTTTTAACTTCGATATAAATATAAATCATGTACTGCCGCGCATGCTTTCATGTATAATATAGTTTAAGTAGCGCGCGGAAGGGGAACGAGTTGGGGGACATATGACTTTAATACTATAGTACTTACTTCCCAACTAAATGTTTACAGTAAATATTTCCTGAATATATATGTATACATATAACATATAACCTGGAACTCACTACTACTACACGTGTTTCCCTCCTAATATGATCTGATTGAGGATGGTGGCCACCACTCTTGGATCCTACTCACGCTTTTCATCAGGCAGAATAGAGTCATTTTGGTAGCTTAAACATGAAAAAAAAATAGTTTCATACACTCACAATGTTTTTAAGGCTCCGTACCTCAAATTGAAAAACGGAACCCTTATAGGATTACTTTGTTTTCCGCCTGTCTACCTCTCAAGACCCTTTTTCTCAGGAACGCGTGGAGGTATCTGCTGGAATACCAAATACTCAGGTGTAAAGCCCCTTGGAGCTGTGAAAAACTTAAACTTCTAAGCCAACACAATCAAAATATACAGCCGTTTATGTTGCAAATTTTCGACATTAGTAAGGGAATCAAATCCTACAGGGTACCTACTTCCTGTGAACTCAGAATCTTACAATTTGACACGAAGCAACGTCTTATAGCACAGATACAGAATTTTTTTTTAATTTTTTGTTATATAATATAATAAACCTTTTACACTGCAAATTTTCCACACTCGCAAGTGAATCAAACGGGGTACTTTCCGTGAACTCAGAATCTTGAAATTTAGTACGAAGCAATGTCTTATAGCACACATAAAATAAAAATCTCGAAAAGCATTAATTTTTAGTTACATCATATAATATACCTACAGGTTTGTACGGAACACTCGATGCGCGAGTCCGACTAGTACTTGGCCGGTTTTTTTATTTAAGACTTTGTTTTACCATTCTGTCCTCGCAATTAAAATGAATACCCAAGCCAAATTATACTTCTTAGAACTCAACCTCAGAACTGCAGCAGAACAGAAACCTCAAGAGTTGCTAGTTGACTACGGAACCCAAAAAACGTGTAATGTGAGCACCTCATCACGAGTAATAGAGATTGGAATAGGGGAACAGTGTTTCGTTCAATGGTCGTTATAAGTTTATAATTTTCATTAAAAAGGACAAGTATTTTTTCGTCGCAGATTCAGAAGAGAAAGTCTGATGGTTGCCAGAAGATCAGGAATCGCTGTTAAAAATTTATAATAGTATTTATTGCAAGACAGCTTAGTAAGAGAGAGTGAAGCTTGCTAACATGTTGGCATTGCCTTACATAAATAACGTCAGACGTCACCAACCCACGTAACGATATACATAGGGCTTCTTGGTTAATTGCGAGCCTACGTCCTTGATACTTCGTAATCAGAGGCTCGTGTACACTACAAACTACTATTCGTTTAAAAATTTGTTCGATAATACTCGTAGCTTAAAGCCACCAAAATACCAAAAAAGTCGTTTCTTTATCAACTGGAAAAAATACGAATATATATAAAACCGAGTAATTGCAACTCTGATTGTTACCCGATTTAATGCAATGGTTATTCAACCGTAATTCGATTTCGTAAAGTAAAATTTAGAGCTTAAGAAGTATGGGCCGCTATAAACCTTTTAAAGAGCTTGAGTAAAATATATTTAATTTACTTATATATAGAAGTAACCAATCCTATAACGACATGTAAGCTTTAGGGAAACCATTCTAATTTATCTTTTAAAAATTTCAGTTATTATTAATAAATTAATTATTTTTTGCATTGTAATACCAAAAGTGAGAAATTTATGATTGCGGCGGGGAGACTATATTTTGAGGACAATTAATGAGATCAGACTGTAAATTAACGTGAATCTTTAGATGTAATGTCCTTCGGAATCATCTGAAACGTTAATTGCGTGCTTCCTTGCAAAAAGCTTGATTATCAAAAGAGCTTTTCACGCAGTTAAAACACAAAATTTAGTTAAATCTCTAAATTGTTAGGCAAAACTGACTGGGGTTTATCTATTTTACACACACTTTTTTTCTATGACTATTTTTGTGTTTACGTCTGTGATTTTTAAATAATTGATTCAAAGTTTTATTATATGTTATAATTCAAAAATATTTACTCTATGTAAATATCGAAAAACTAAGATTGTGATTTATCAATTGTAATTGCTCTAACCGAAACTTTGAACACAACACAAATTACTATTACTTTCCTAGTACTACTTTATTATGGTTTTTCTAATTTAATTAAACGAGGAGCTATAACTAGTACTCAAAGCTTTATAAATCGTAGAGCGATGTCTCAGTTGCATTCGAAAATGATGGCAATAGATTATGCGCCACAGCCTCTTTACTCGTTAGGTACCTCTGCTGTTTTTCTTTAGTGTCCTAGTGACCCACATTGTTCTCATTGACCTCACTAATAGAATAAGCTTCTACTCTTACTGAATAGACATCTCCAGCGTGCGTTCGATTTACTAAACTTCATGACTGAATCCAACTGTCGACATTCTAATCACTCAGTATTATTAATTAAACAACTTTTTTAGAATGAAATATTTAGAAAAAAATGTTATTTTCCATCCAAGGATTGACATGATCAAAACATGTTTTCAATTTAGATTTATATCTTTAAATTTTTAATATGTTATGAGCTGTTTCAAATTACGTAAACAGAGAGTGGGCAAGGCGTGCATCACAGGTTTTAAGTTTGAGATCTTTCAAAGCAAATGAGTTACTTCAATAAAGTGTCGGCATAACTGTAGTAATTAGTCGCTGAAATTGTAAGGCCCCGTTCACGAAGACTTGAGGCGCCCTATCCTGTCTGGGTAGATTCTACCGTTCATGTGATGCTATCATCACATAAAGGTTCTTCAAAACAATGCATTGGGGGGTAATGAGTGAGGCTGTAACTGAATTATTTTTTACTCTATGATAGATAGCATTTGATCAGATTAATATCAACCTAAGAAATCAAGTGAACAACACATTTCTTGGTCATTCATCATCTCATTAACATGAATACTACAGTATTTTCAGCATTATTTCGGAATGCTTATTGTAAGCGCACCGTTCGTGATTCGGTAAGAATATGGTTTGAAGCACACGGGAAAATATACAAAGAAGGTTCCTTTTAGAAAGCTTTTATTTTAGAATTGAAGGGTTAGTCTAAACGGTGCTCTTAACTTCCAACCGTCGCCTTACCTTAACATGTCACATTAAAATCCCTAAATATTTAATAAAAATCTGTCTCACGGTTATCAAGTTTGTGAAAATAATTACTATGTGTGCTTCAAACTTTTTGGCGGCAGTCACACGGTGTTTTGTGGTTTGTGCACTCATGTTCTTAAGGCGCGTCTCGATCGAAATTGTTGGAAATTTCAGTGTTTCCCAACTGTTTGCAACCCTTCAGAAAATCGTCATTTTTTTTCCATTGTGTCTACACCGAGTCGCCAACAATTTGAAAAACATTTTAGTTAACAACAAGCCGTTTCCACGGTAAAATGTATACTAACGACAATGATATTGTGCAGGCAGCCCCAGTATTTATTATTTTATATAAAAGGAAGCGAAGGCAAAGTGTCGAGTACGACTAAGCCTAAAAGGAACTAAAGTACACGGAGGGATTAAACTATTTGTTCGTCCACGAATCAGGCATATTTTTGTCTTCTTTTCAATTCAAAATATAATCAACTATCAGAACTTTGATTACACTTTCAACTCGAAATTTCAAATCAATCCAACACAAGATACTTGTCTTTTAAAGCGAACGAATGAAGCATAAACTGTTGTCACTGTTGTTAAGTAGGTATAGAAAAACACATTTGACTTCAGAAAAAAAATGATTATGGATGAGGAATAACAATACCAAAAAAATAACATATTTATATACTTTTGTTTCGAGGTATGTATATAAAAATAGTTAAAATTTGTAAACAAGTGAACGAAAAAAATGTCTCGAATTTACTTTACCCTAACTCTTACCAAACAGTAAAACTGAAAGAATCACGTTAGTGGAAATGAACTGAGTACCTTTTTACGCGACTCGTTGCACGTGTACATTATTTTCTGAATAAGCGTCCTTGTCTCGGCGTGTTTTTGTCCGGATTTGTCCTTGACAAAAACTCGCCGAGACAGACGTCCGGGCGGGGTTTCATTCGCAATCCGGGTTTAGGAGACCGATCAAAAATAAGATTCTTTTTGTCTGTATGAAAGGTGACTAAATTGTTTTAAAATAAATAATTTAAGAGCATTTGAACTAATTTTCTAGTATTGACTAAATTTTAAAGAAAAACTATTGACATGTCCGGATTTTGATGTCCAAAATGAGAGGAAATTGCAGTTATTGTCTTGGTATGGCAGCCCTACATACGTAATAACCTCACTATATTATTTAAGTTTTTATGTTTTCAATTTAGGGCTGCCAGTTAATAAAAGTAATTAACACGATGTAGGTATATGATGTTAAACTAATTTAAAAACATATTAGATTGTAAATTATGAGTATTACTGACTTCCGAATTTTTGCAGTTTTGTTTGCTTTTAGTATTACAAGTTGCTGGTGGTTGGTGCCTTCACTTTTGATCAAGTTTTTACCCGATTGCGGCAAATCAAAAAGCTAGGGTAATCGTTTTGGCAGTCTATGTATGATTGCATGCAAGTTCCACTGTAGCGCTTAAATTACTGAGCCGATTTCAATAAATGAGGTGTAATAGATTCTTAATAATGACCCGGGTAACTTGATAATATTTTCACGAAGAATAAGATGTAATAAGGTTATAGTTTTTTAAACTTTTCCTTGTCTCTAATTAATGAATATCATCACATAAGTCGATGCTGATTTTGTGATGGGTTAATACATGTGTCATGTTGTACGAGAATGACTACGCAAAACCAACTAAAATAGTGGTGGTAGCGTCCGGTTTTTGTTTATTCAAAACGACAGTTTGAGCGTTATCTGTGTCAAGGTGCGGATCGACTCTTGCGCAAACCGTTTTTTAATACTACGCCGCTTGCGAGGTAATTAATTCGATTCAGTGTCGCAATGAGTGATACCCGTAGTTTCGAGTATTTAAATATTACATATTTATATTTTCAAATATTTTTAACTAGTGGCCATTTAATGAGCAGTGATATCACAAGATGCTACCAAAATTAAATTAAATGTAATGAAAGAAATGTATTTTCCTTTTTGTTATGCTAGCTGCACTAGACCAGTTTGAGCCGTAAACTATCATCTATTAACTTAAATTTTTGATCAAATTATAAATATGTACTTCCTAAATTACCCAAATTGTCCTTTTAGTAGAAGAAAAATCGTTTGAAAATCCGTTAAAACCTCTTCTAAAACCTGAACGTATATATCTATACTAATATTATAAAGCTGAACAGTTTGTTTGTTTGAACGCGCTAATCTCAGGAACCACTGTTCAGATTTGAAACATTCTTTCAGTGTTGGATAGTCCAATTATCAAGGAAGGCTATAGGCTATATATCATCACGCTAATACTAATAGGAGCGGAGCACCAATGAAGAATGTTTCAAAAACGGGGGAAATTTTCACTTGCGGGTCAGCTAGTACAGTATATATCTTGTTAAATACAATTACTAATATAACTTTCAGAAATAGGTACCGTTATGTTTTCATGCATGTATTTAGTAGTAAATGAATATTTAATTTCTTAATCTTACTACCTAAAGCCTCGTATACTTTAGAGTACTATTTGCGACTAGTTGAGCCTTACGGCGTTACCAGCGGTTGTTGTTGAACCCTTACCACAACTAACACTGGTATCGCAGCGGCAAAAACTGTTCTAATATTATGTAACCATTGGCTTGCCCCCTTTTTAAAAAATAGTCAAATCATATCAAGTTTACCTGTAAATTGTGAAAATCATTACAGGATAAAAATAAAAATAAACAGTTATTCTGTAATTTATAACTTAATGTTCTGTTCTTTATTATTATACATGAATTCATGGTTAGATATTTACATCTTTTTGTCGTATATTACCAAATATGATGATTTATAATATGAAATGTATACATAAAAATAAACTGTTATTCTGTAATAACATAATGTTCTGTTCTTTATTATTATCCATGAATTCATGGTTAGATATTTACTTCTTTTTGTCGTATATTACCAAATATGATGATTTATAATATGAAATGTATACATAGGACATAGGTAGATATATTTTGAGTGCATAAATGTTAACAAACAAAATGACAGCCAATAATACGCCTCTACGAGCTCAGTGACCATGCTCTCGATAGCTCTCCTTAGATGGCTCACCAGCAGACTAGGTCGAGGAGAACAACTACGATGTCAGTGTCATGATTTACAATGCGAACTGGTCCTAAGTTTGCCATCCAATGCCGGTTTTATTAGCTCACTTCTCGAACTTTCTGAAACAAACGTTAACTTGTGTTATTTGTAATGGAAGTTATCGTAACTTTATTGTAAACAGGCAGATTAGAGGTAAAAGGCACAATGTGTGGTCAGAACATCAGACGAATATTGCATGCGTACTGTGTTGTGTTTGCGTGGATGGCCTTATAAATTCCAAGGTGCTATATACTCTAACTCACTCATCGATCTCGATAAATCTTTTTGAAAATTTTTACTTTTAAATCCTTTGAAAGTCATACTCGTAATTTCATAATTCACCTATGTAAAGAAGCAGAATAGAGACAACAGACAGACAATTATGGGACAGTTATCGTCTCAACTGCGCCATTGGACCGATTACCGTCTTAATAATAACTTTTTTTAGTTACGGATACTGTTGAAGGTCAAAAAATCTACCGCACCACTAATGACATGACTGAAATAGTAAAATAGTTTTAAATTAGGAGATCTTAGCTAAATTATTTGATAGTGATTTGCATTGCCTACAGTTATAGGTACAGATACAATTTTTGTATGTAAAGAAAGAAAAACATGTCTTCCAATAGCTATAAATAAAAAAAACCACTATCTGCCGAAGGTAAATAACAGGTGTTGCATGGATTAAGTATGAGTGTTAATTTATGTGTATTACATAGTTTTTAGCGACTCACTGCTACCCAGATAGACCCTGCGAAGTATTCGTGATGCAGTTTTTATCACTGTGTCTGTGAATGTATGTGTATTGGAAACAATAAAAAAAGGTAAAATAGAAAAAATTATAGTACTGATACGAAAAATACTTTAGTCATGTAGTAAATATATTAAGTCTAATGTATTTGAGATAAAATTGTGGCTTGACCGTTATAAAGACCTCTTTATAAATTATCAACTGAGTATAAAGAAATGGCATAATTAATCCAAATAAAAACTTAGTTCAAAAACTGCTAAGATTTAATGAGAGTGATAAAACAATTACTCATTTGATGCGTTGCGTTGATTTGCGGTATCTAATTCTTATACATAAATCGTTTTTATTGCGTGCCATTTGTGATGCGTAAGTGCCACCTTATAATAATTCGAAGCTTATAACATTACTTATACCATGATCAGAGCAAATTAACTGTTTTATTTTTCGGTAAAATCTAGTAGTCTGTACTTTATTTGTCAATACAGTTTGCTTGTTTCAAGACCAGACCTCGTGAGTATTTGGAAAATCGAAAGTGTTTTTCAAATTAATACACACGAATCAGCTTCACGTAACATCTACAGCTTATCTGCGGTCTCAAGGTGTAGCGTCACCATACTCACGTCAACTACAATGGCGTTTGACCTTCGCCTACTTATTCACTCGTTTTGAACGAGCCACTGGGCGGATCTTTTCAAAATTGTTGCTGCCGTCTCTATCACTCCTTTTACATTAAATGTTGGTAGAAATAGTGAAGTTTTTAGATTATTATCCATGATTAGTATAGGTAGTACACGTAGTGTATATTGATAAAGACAAATGAGAATGAGTGATAAGTAACCATAATAGACAATCCAAAAGCGCTGGTATCCAAAATGTCGAAATCGAACATTAAATAATTGCAATGTCTGATGCAACAAACTCACATTTTTTGTTGCGAGAAATATTCTTAGATTTTTCATGCTTTTAAATTTTATTTGGGACGTGAGACCTCATGGTTTATTTGAACGTTGCTCTAATATCGGTTTACATTTTTAGGTCACCGGAGCTGACGATTTAGTGGTAGGTTAAAATCCACCACAGTTTTTCTAAATTAATTTATATACAGGGTAGCCCGAGAAATACAGGTGTACTAGTGCATATATATATATATATAGTATATACAGGAATAATAAGAAATAGTTTAAAAAACCTGTTTTCGACGCGAAATAAAGCTATTCAAATTGGCTTTTTAGAAAAATATATTTAATCTTGTTTTGGGAAATATATGATGAAGTGCTGTAAAGGTGGCATTTATACCAGTAATTTCCATTAGCTAAAGATTCGGAGAGCTAAATTACCTTAAAATAACTGGCCACGTAACGCGAATTCTATAAACATTAAACATATTACCGCGTATTATAATATTGTGTGACCTACATTTGAATGACCAATGCGATTCTGTTATCCTCTGTCCTGGTTTTTATAAACTTGACACACTTGGGGCATTATATGGATGTTTAAATTATATAAACAGCTTACATGAATGCACTATTAAGTGATGGCAACACGATTGTGCGTATGCAGCACGAGTGCATGCGACGCATTCACGGTTACGTCAAGGATAACTCTGCTGCATAATAGTGGCCGTGCTTTAACTATACTTGCTGAATAAACATTCATTACCACCATTGATTCATTTGAATTTAATTTAATAATTGTTACTCGAATACCCAACCTAGTACAAATGCAACTAAAGTACCTATCAATATCACGCCTATGAATCAATATTAACGAAATGGCATAACAAGCAAGAAATTTTAGGAACCTGCATACTTAAATCTTATATAGTTCCATAATATTATTATAAGAATATAAGAAACATTAGTAACAGACTGGAAAATTAAGCTTTATTTTTAACTCTGGGGGAGGATTGGTACACAAGTCAACACTATTTAGCTGTTCTATTTTACCGACACGGCCTGAAACACTTGCTAGAGCAAGGGCAGGGCTGAGAGCTAGTATCGCCCCCACCCACCCCTCTAGTTTGCCAGTGGCGTACCACGCGGGGTGGCATGAATGCGATTCCCTCTGACCTACTTCCCAACTGATCGTGACCTACTGGTCTTGTTCCTATTTACGCGATACATGTGGCTTACGAAATTGCTTTACTTGACATTTATTATTTTAATCTGTAAGGAACAACTAACTGTATTGTAAACTGTGACTGGTGTGTACCCTGTAATATTTTAATTGTTATTTTGAGTGGAGACAAATTCATTAAAAAGATCAAATTAAAATGACCTGGTGGTTTTTCTTAAATGATGTAACTGGTCTTTGTTTTATTTAGATCTGTGAATTAATTACATTCCAAAGAATGGAGTGAAATGACGTTTGTAGTACATATCAACATGAAAACGTGTATAACGTTGCACCGTTTCGAAACGTGAGATACAGAAATATCCGTTCAGTAATGATCGTTAACTCCCTGTTGTTGTTAAGTCCCCCTGACCCACTTTCGTATAAACTTGGCCTATATTCTCGATGACCACAGACGTATATCACAGACCAACGTTATAATAAAATACCTTAAAAATATCGAATGATTTGTGCGCAACCCAATTTCTGGATAAATTGTAAATTAACTTAGAGATCGAGGTAATCCAGTTTAATATAACATTAAACGCAGGGATTTTTACTACTCGTCTAATGTTAAAAACGGAATACAATTAGTACCCAATGCAAAGTTTTTTATTGATGATAAATCCAACATTGATCGCAGGCTGTTACTAAAAAAAAATCGTGATTGACCAAGAGGTCTCTATATCTTCTAAACGATTGTAATATTCAAATGTCTCAACTAAATCTTAAGAAATTAGTGGATGATTTACCATGAATGAAATAAACTTATATATAAAATTATTATATCACTACTAACAAAGAGTTCCCAGCAAAGTATGCATTTAAAAACTATCGTATTAATTTACACACATTATTTCACAGTAGAGAACAATAAATTAGTAGTGACATCATAACCATTTTAATAGGCATTAAAAATACGACTAGATCAGGTTAATAATTATATCTTATTTAGACCATCACTATTTTCCGGCTCGGTTCTCACAATGACGAGGCCGGACTGTTTTTTCTCTCTGAACAATGCAACCTTATATAAAAAGGTCAGAACTAAAACAATAGTTAAATTAAATAGTTAAGATCGATTGATACTATTGACTTTATTTGTTAGACGGGTACTCTCTTAAAACAACACTGACGAGCCTTGACATGGTTTTCTTAGTACAAGTGAACCCTAAGGAAGTGTATCATTATATTGCTAGGTAGATAAAAGGTGTGTATAAAAGATATTTTATTGGTGACTCTAAATACTGATTTGATGCAAAGCGTTCATTTCGTGATAATATTATTAAGTTATTGTCACTACTAGGGAAAGTGCTCCATAGCTTTGCTTTATGATTTGATGTCAGAAATATTATAGAATATTTATTAGATGTGTAATAGAAATTTATTTAACAAAAATGTTAGTAAATTTCGTTAGTGTCATTTACGAAAAGAAATTATTTCTTTTATTAAGAATTTTTATTTGTCTGTCAGGATTAATATCCCTGTTTCAAATTAGTTTAATGCTATTAATAATAGCCTAAGATCCGTCTACAGTTTTATACGACGAACGAGTATATTTCCAAGATTTTTTGTATCCCTAATGTAAATGCTGTATATAAACATAATGAAATATTACGGTTTCGAATAAGTTGCGACATGCTACTCTACTTCTCTAAGTATGTAATGTCTAAGTAGCAGAATATAACAAATTTTAATAAAAGTCAAATAATATTAATTTATTTAAAATATTTTGAGATATAACTTGGTCAAAATCTGTTCTTTATTTAAAAAAAAACAGTTTGTAAAAATGTCTATGATCGTAGGAATTTTGCAGCTGGATCTCGTGTTATAAGGAAAATATATAACAGTTGTCAAGCACAAATTGGGTCAAGGACACTTGAGTTCTATTTAAAATTACTCAACAAAAATTTGTATTTCACATAAGCCCTTTAATTTCAACCTGTATATGAAAGACCTGGAACAGAGCCTTGTGCCATAATTGTGTACGAGTATGTATGCAATTGTAATCGAAGGTAGCGTTATTATAGCCCGTTAGAAAAATAAGGTTAAGATTTTTTTTTATAACCTTTGGTACATATATCTAACTAAAAACAATGACGATGGATTTAATTTAATAGTTGATCAAATAGGTATTGTCAGATATATTGCAATATAAATCTAATATAAACTTCCTGTGGTTTCCCCTCCATCCTATATCAAGGTCTCTCGTTAAGTTGGGCGTACTCGTGGGATTAATTTTACACGGTGGTATTGTGCCGCCTAAATAAATGAGGAAATTATGAACAGATTGTTTCCTAACGCAGTCAATATTTTCCGTGATTAGATCAAGGAAATATTGTTATGAGACAGTCAATAGTAGAGACCTTAGGCAGCTTTTGTTTTGATCTTAATTAAATATGTTATTTCGAGTTAAAGACGTCCTACCAATAGTTCTGATAAATTTTAAATAGGCCAATAGGCATATATATAATCTTCCTGCGATAAAGTTATCTAAATTATCACTTTACATGCAAATATATAGTGCCTGAACTCTGACTTTTAGTTTACTTATACTACACTCGTAATCTAGCCACGGTAAAGCTAAGATTCTTTGAAGACCAATCGTTTTAGAACTGACAGTCCACTCAATATACGCGCAGAGTAGTATAAAGGAGTATTAGTAACAATACCGCTAATGTGTAATATAGAATGCAACAAGATAAAAATATAAATAATTACGTCCCGACATATTATTATCATCAAGAGCTAATTTGTGTAACTCATCAACGATTCGTTATTTTTAAATTTTTCGTTATTTTAAGTTATGCCTTTATACGTTAAATTAATTGCTAAATGCACATTCACCAAGGTTGAACTATGTAGATTTTACCTTTCAACTCTTTGCAATACATGAAACCTTGACACGGAAATGTTTCGTCAATTAATAGAAATTGAGATTTATTTTAGTCGGTGAGTTAAATTAATACTTAAAAACAGATATGAATGTAGAAATGTAGTTATATGCTCAAGGTTTTCTACAAAAAAAAAAACGCAATTGCACAAGGTCATCATATTTTAAAGAATTCTGCAGTGTTTTAAATATTTTGTGAATATGCACGATTAGTATGATGTCTATGTACGTAGTCGAGTTAAAGTTATTAGTATTAAAGAGTATGGCAATAAAATTTAAGTAAATACTTAATCTTAGGGATTTTAGGATTATTTTTTCTAGAGGGGCAGAAAGAGACAAATTGCGTCTTAGCCGCTGGAAATAACTTAAGCAATATAAAAACGGGGACTAATTTATAAATAAGTAGTTGTAATCCTTTATACACTCGTAGTAATTTTACTCTCACTAAGTCTATCAATACACATATAATCTTATACGTAGGTAGGACGCTTCGACCTCGTCGTACCAAAAGCAGTACCACTGTCACTAGGTAAGTGTGTCAGTGTGCCAGTAGGGCGCGCGTCATCCGTGACCATGCCCCTCTCCCGTCCCTCGCCCCTCGCCCGGCGACCCCCTCCCCCTTTTGCTATCCAAGGTCCTGAGAGACTGCAACTAACTACATTTAATTCGACAAATTCCAAAGAACGCTAACGTTACGTTTCTTGGTTGTCTAATTAACATATAGGTCATACTTTGTGTTGGCCAGAAATGTGTCCAAAGTGACCCTTAATTATAAATTTATTTTATGTTCTTTTCTATTGCAATTCACTACTATTAAGTGAGTCAAATAAGTGCCCACAAAAGAAAATTGTTTTTTTTTTAATTGCTTTAGTACATATAATTATTTCAACAACTGTATTCGAGGTACGTGTCACGACAGATAATAACATGATAGCAACTTTACCAATCCGACGAAATCCATCACCGCCAGCATTGATCGCGGCAATGCTGCAGGTAGGAAAGGGTGGAAAGCAGCGGTCTCCGTCTGTGAGGAGTCCGCAGAGCGGTATCGGGAAAGGGCCGATCCCGCTCGAAGAAGGAGACGCGACAGAGGTCGCTAGCTGCCTAATCGCCGCCTAAGGGTTGCTGCGGACACATCTTGGGACGATGTGACTGCAGCAAACGACCCAAGACAGGAGACACGAATCCGGTGCGGCCTGGTGGGTTTCGTCTAAGGCGGGGCGCTTAGTGTCCTCCTTCCGGGGTGACCGTGGTCATCCGGGATGTACCTCAATTTGTGAGGTGAGGAAGGGAGGACTCTAGAAGCCGCTGATGCGTTCCCAACGGAGGGTATGGTGCGAAAAGCATTCACTAGGTAAAAAAAGGGTCTTTACCAAGAACATAGCTATCCTGGTACGATAATAAATAAAAACAAATTTATTGCTTATTTGCAAATTGACAAATTCGGTACTGTTATTACCGGTGGTATGTGGTCTAAGTTTATGAGTGTTCTGATAAGTAAATTAATTAAGACGTCATATCTGAATAGAGGTGATGTTACCTATGATAAATATCGGCATGTATATCAGCTGTCTGGTTACCATGGTACTGGCTCTGCTAGTCTAAGATCAGAAGGTCATCAGGTGAGATGTTTGACGTTATTTTTATTATTCAAAGTATGGGTGCGGGCACATTATTTCTTGAACGATAATTTTAATATAAACAAGCAACTTTATTATTAATAAAGAAAATAAAATTACTAGCAATAAGTGTTTGTGTAACTACAGTAATTGTAAGGTTGTGTTACCAAATAACTAATAATCATTATAGTAAAACTTCATATCGAGCAGAGTAAGTAGGTTTCATTGGTTAAAAGCAAACCAAGGAAGCAAGAAAGGAAAACCAACGAAAACAAAAATATGCTTTTCTAGCGGCAATGGTTTCTGAATATTATATGTTTGTATGTTTTTTTAAATGATTTCATAATTAACTGTACTGTTCGAGCACGGTCCTACATATGTATAGGCACAGCCTTTATTGATAAAGATTTTATAACAATAATATCCGTGGGAGAGCCACGCTTCGACTGATTGAGTGAGGATACCGGAGGCCCATCGCCGTAATCGCTTTCCATCAGGCGATAAATCTGCTCATTTGCCCGCTACAAGATAAAAAATTTGTAATAAAGGAAATAAACAAAATAAAAAAGGCGTAACCACTCACACGTCCAGCCCGCAGGACTATATTCCTGTCTAACGTCCAGCCGTTGACGGCTCTCGAGCCGAGCAAATTTTTACAGCTACGTCGCAACAAAAACGTACATAGTTATTTAACCGTATAAGCTAGAATAAAGAAAAAAATATAAAAAAGTTAAAAGAGTACAGATTAAACTTAAAAAAGATTATTCAAAAAGAAAAAAGTAAAATAAATAGCTTCTTTAAAAACTTATCAAGTCGAGTAAAAAAAATTTAAAATTCCAGTCGGTTACGTCGTTTTATTATTGAGATCCTATGACCACCTTCCAGCTTTTTCATAAAAACTTGGTAACCATTTAGGACTAAAGTACTCGTCAAGAAGTGAAAGCCCACATATGATGGGATTGTGACGTTTTAATATGGGCTTCCTATGGACATCTACAGTTCAATTATCAAACCCTGGATACCATTTATGTCAAGATGAATCATACGCGACCAAACTCAATGGCGGTATGTCGTTTTATTGAGTTCTCTTAATTACCTCCCATACATCCAGCTCTATCAACAGACTCTGGATATCATCTGAATAATAATATGTTTATGTCACACCAAAATCATTAACATTTGAAATCATACAATGCAATAGAGACACTTGACACTTTGATTGTGTGTAATTCGGTACTGGTACTGATTCCCAAGCTAGACAGAGCCTGTATTTTGGGAAACAGGATTCAGTCGCAATTGTTTTAATGTATTTAAATTTGAAGTTTGAAGGTGACACCACTTGCAATTTGAAAAACTCATTTAAATAAACTTTGTTTTTGGTGTATGTTTGTGCGAGTGCCTGCGCACTTTTGGGTGTATGTGTGTGTGTGTGTGTGTTATGAAATAAATTTGACTAGCCACTTGCAATTTGAAAAACTCATTTAAATAAACTTTGTTTTTGGTGTATGTTTCTGCGAGTGCCTGCGCGCTTTTGGGTGTGTGTGATATGAAATAAATATGACTAGGTCCTTAGACTTTTCATAAATGCAAAGTACAAGTCGAATCATGCGAGTCTAAACTCGATGGGGTTGCGTCGTTTTTATTACAGCCTTCTTATAGCAACTTTCCAACGTAACATCAGATCAGGTTTATGTCAACATTATTTTACATTGTCCCGCGATAAACATATGCGTGCAAAATTTCAACTCAATCATTTGAAGAATCTACTTCAAAATAGAGTTGCAAGATTCCATGCATCCAACTAAAGAAATATACAAAAATAAATTGCAAGTTAAATAGAAGCTTGTAAAAAAACCAACATAATATTTTTTGTAATTGACATAAATTCAATGCAATTCGTCAAATTATTGATGCATTTCCAAAATCCCCTCATCATGCAATCAGCGCCATTTTAAGATAGTTTATGTTAAGAGGTACCTCGGAAACTTTTTAAATAATAAATATAAATACTCAAGCTCGATTCTCGAACAGCATATTAATACATTTGAGCCATTCGCTTTAATATGGTGAACGACGACGTGGGACGCGCGTGCGTTTCTTTTCCATTTCGAAGGTTACACAGATTGTGTAAGAGTTGCCTCCGATGTGCAACCAGAATACCCAAACAACAAAGCATTTCGTTAATACATATACCTACGTCACTTTTGTAATCTTTGTCGAGCATTTGCGACTATTCCGATTTTAAAGGTACATATGTTAGACATAAATGGTTCGTTCCTAATTACGGTGTCTTAATTTTCACATACAACCCGATTTCATAAATTGTGACGGTTTGACGTATTATGTGATCAAAACATTTAACAGTAACATTTTATTAAATTAAAAATAACCTAAATATCTAGTTTAACATTCTAAAAGTATTCAAGAAAAACAGTGTAGAAACTTCAAATTGTGTTTAAATTTATTCTGTTTCTGCGCTCACAACAGTTGCCCTTTGGCGAAATTGAATTTCAATTTATCTTGATAAGTGGGACACGGCGCTCGCGCATGTTGCAATACGCGTACCAATGAATGTGTTCTGTGGAGACATCACGCGCCTGTCACAGTATGAAGAAATTCCTTTGTTACTCATGTAATTTTAAATCTAGTCATTGCATTGTTCAGAGAAAGTAGAAGTAGGATACTAATTTAAACGACAATGCAGACATACAGGTATTCGTACAATCTCAGTTTAGACAACTTGCATTACTATACGTACGAATTCAATTAACTTTAATTCTTTTGTTACAAGTTACTGAACCTTTTCATACTAAGGAAGAAATGTTAAGCAAGAAAGCAGATTAAACTTATATACATTAGCTTCGCAGAAGAAATAAAAATTGAATTGTTCCAAAATGGGTAGAAATAATATTTGATACACCTCGGGTAGGTACATAATTTTTTGATGAATGCTATAAATTTAAAAAAAGGGAAACAAGTGTACAGACCGAATTGATTTGAATAACTTAATAAAACATGAAAATTAAAATATTTTTAGGAAGTTCACTGCAGTTTCAAGAAAAGCTCTCCAATTTTCTGTAAAATCATAGGTTGCTTATTTACATATTGATGGCTAAAGATGGAAATAATTTTTATGTAAACAATAAATCCGAATAATTTAAATTTACCTACCTGCATTAAGTAGTAGTTATTAATTCATTGTATGATTATGTAAGCTTACGAAACTATTTATTACTCAGTCGATTTTTTAATAAATATTTTGATACTTGTTTTTTTTCTTTTCAGTTTATTACTTAAATAAAAGTAGTCGGGTTTTCTTTTATAAAATTAATTTTATATAGATTTTTAGTGTTCTTCACTAAGTAAAGGCAATGTCATTTCTGACTTGAATACATTTTAGGTAAAAAATGGTACTTCGGGAGTACCGACCACAGAACAGAGAATAAGGTAGAAATGCAATGTAGTACTGTCATCGGGAATGTAGCTACGTTAAAAAAAATCGCTATACCGAGCTGCACATTTTCGGGTTGTCGGATATTATAGTCCATCTGACTATAACTGAGGTAAGTACTGACAGATTGAAGAATAGGGTATTGAAAAAATTATTCGCTCCAATATCCCATTAACGGTATCGTTTTCTTTTATTCACAAATCGATTTCAGTTTTAAAGATGTGTTCTAAACATGTAGAACATACTAGAGAAATAGATAATACATATGATAAAATAAAGCCAATTCTCTTGCGATAAAAACCTCTGCGGCCAATATCTATATTTATACTAATATGTATATCAAACTGAAAAGTTTGATTGCTGGAACGCGATAATTGAGCTACTGCTCAGATTTGAAAAAATATTTCAGTGTTAGATAGCCCATTTAAGGAAGGAAGGCTATAGTCTATATATCATCACGTTGAAACCAATAGGAGCGGTGCACCAATAAAGAATGTTTCAAAAAACGGGAGGAAATGCTCACGCTACGGGTGATAGCAGACGCAAACGTGGTTGCGTGGTTAATAAAGGGAAAAAATGGCTCTCACTATGCGTTTTCATTGACAGAAAATCAATTGACAACGATGTTATACGAAATACAAAAAAAAAATGGATTGAAAACGACTTGATATTAATAAAATTGATCATTCGTACATTTTAACGAATTTTGGTATGCATATAATAACTTTAAAAAGTCTCAACTCACATCTGAAAATAAAATCTGTTGTGTATATTTTTTACTTTGTTCAAAACAAAAATTACAGATTAGATTTACATTTTAATTTACTGATTAAGAATTGCACATCTTGTGATAAAATAAAAACAATCTTATAAATACATGGTTTTGCACAAAATATATTGAGCTTGTGTATGTTACGTCTATGCAGTTTGATTTAAAAAAAATAGGATAAAAATTAAGTAAATTTCATTACTTTCTGCAGAACTATTTCACTACGGTGTCTTGAAGTTTCTAAACACAAATTGCAAGCGAAAAGCGTGAGTAAAATATTATGAATCGTTTATGTGTGCATCTAGGTGATAAAGGATCTTTAAGTATTAAGCGTCAATCGCATTTCTAACGTATATTTCTCATTTCTGCGGTCCGGACATATAATTGATACGCTTTTTGACAATTTATTTTAGAACAGTAATATAAGTGTGATATGCATATTTTTAAAAAATGGTCTTCACGATTTTTCATATTGCAAGGTAAGAAAAAGACCAAATCCTCCTCTTTATTGAACTTTTTCGAGATCTATTTTAAAAAGTATATAGCCCATATTACTACTATCTATCCTGCTACTATGCCATATCGATGAATTCAATGCCAAATCCTATATGTTCATCCGTTTGGTCTTATAAGACGTGCCAAAGAAATGGACATATAATAGACACACGCTCGAAAAACATTAGCCTCCTTCTGGACGCAGTCAGAAAAGGATAACATAAACAGACTATATAACTCTGCATTTATTTAAGGTTTAGTTCACTGTTGCCTTCGGACATACACAATTTTCTCGCTAGGTAATTTCTTAATTAATTAGTCCATAATTTGTTTTTATGCTACTGAACAGAAATTGCCTTCTACAGAGTGAGTGAGCAGAAGTTTGTCGAGTTTTAATAATGTGTTATGTGCTAGAGATGTACTGTGAAATTTTTAAATTTCTACACTATCTTGGAACACCAGGATTTGTCATGAAAATCGAATAGGGTTATTTTCCAATTAACATCATCACCTCAGGCGAGAAACGTCCACTGCAGGACATAGGCTTTCTACGACAACCGGTCTAAAACGACACACGATTGAGTGGTCATTCTATCACCTACCTGCAAAGCTACAGCTATTTTGATTTTGTAGCACGATGCCCACTATCGCGCTTATAAGACTACATAATCGTTTTAAACAATTAGTAGCAATATGCCGACTTTATTGAATCTTTTAATATTAGACCGCACCATAGTTACTTTTGCAAACTGACAAGTATTTTCGTTGGCAGTATATTTTGTCGTATTATGCCTACTTTATTATAATTCAATACATACTTCAAATATGCAACTTGCCAACAAATTGTACAATCAAACACCAACATTAATAATTAACTATTATCTTCTTATATTTTATTTGTTAAGACCAACTTGAAGTTAGATAAAATCTCACCACTTTAAAGAAAATCTTGAATGTACAATAACAATATTGTCATCAACAACCTTTAAGAGTTCAGCAAGGATAAGGAAAACACAAGATTACACTGAATTTCAAAATAAATCATATATGCAGGAAAATATGACAATGCTACAAATAATTGTTTTCTTATTTTTTGGATCATTACCCGCCTGGTCACAATGTTCAAGAAGCCTGTTGTGCTGTGCTGTGAAGAAGATTATTATGATAACAACGAACGAATATGAGAGACCACTCGCTGCGTTTCGGTAGAAGTCAAATGTGGTTATGGTTAAATTATTTATTTCGAAAAAAAAATGTGTGCATAATCAATGAAGTATTATAATTTACTTTTTATCTATTTTTGAATAAAACTGTACTGTGTTTTCAGAAAGATGGCAAAGTGCGATGTAAATGCGGTACAAGTAAAGAAATAGGCATGGTACGATCTAATGTTAAAAAAATCAATAAAGTCGATCGTCTAACTAAATTATTATGAAGTCAACTAAGTGCGATAGACATTGTGATACTAAATCCTTATTTTTATTCGTGAATGACCTCAAAAATAAAAAAGGTTTAATATAATTTTTCCGTGTAGGTACACTTTAACGACTTTCTATAATAAAACCTATTAAAGACTTACTGCTTAAAAGTTACCTCAACTCAAACCACAATCATGAATCATTTTGATATTTCGCAGCAGAAAACATATTAAGTTAAGAATAGCTGACATTTATTTTTTGTGTTCGGGTGTAATTGATCAATAATAGGTATGTATATACCATATGTATAATTTTCTTTATAAGTTTATTAGTAGGCTTGCTCAAATAACACAGACAAATTCTTAGAATCTACCCTTGGAAAATATTATACTGAGAACAAAATAATGGTTATTGTTATGTCTAGTTTATTTTAATAGCTAGACAGAATTGATTACACTAGAAGCTAATAAGTATATTAGAATCCTTCTTTTAGCTATAATTTATTTTCTCTATTCGCCTGAAAAAGTTGTGAGATCTGATTATTTCTTAATTAATTTACTAACAACATGTCATTGTAACCGTCAATATTAGATGTATTTGTGTCATTAATGAATACAATGACTTGGCAATAGTAGATGGCAATAATTTTGTATGGAAATTGATTCCCTAGCGCTGTGTTTTGTTAGGGTCTAGGAAAATGTAGATTATTTTACGATTACAATGCCGCGAAGTGTCAAGTTATTTGAACTACTAAAGCCATCAAAGTATCTCATACTGACTGCCTCTGTGGCGTAGCGATAGCGAATGCTACTGTAATGTACTGTTCTTGAGGTCTCGGGTTGTTCGAATCCCGGGTCGGACCAAATGTTTGTATGATCTACAAATATTTGCTTCGGAGTTTGGGTGTTTTCTATGTATAATATGTATGTATTTACAAAAAAAAGTATATATGTATTTATATCAGTTGTCTAGTACCCATAACACAAGCTCTGCTTAGCTTGGGATTAGATGGCGTTGTGTGTGAGATGTCCGAAATATTTAGTATAATTATTATTATATATTCATCAACAGCTTTTAGCAGTCACTGCTGGACATATAAGTCTTTCCTTAGCAAGGAGCTTAGACACTGATATAGAGTTTGTTTCAAGTTTTCCTTCTCGTTGCAGTGATGCTGTCCTAGGTGCTCTTACGACACCTACGAAATGAACAAAAGTGGTGACACTTCGTATTCTTGATTCCTCACACGGCATGAAAATATCATATTGACACGATCAAAATAAAAATGCTATTAGTTAATGAAAAAACTAGATCTCGTATTTTTTACTATCGAAGAATTAAGTAGTGTTGACGTGGATTTTTAAATGTTACATTGTTATGGGATTAGTACGAGTATTTCTAAAAACAAGAGATTCTATAATTATGTATTGTCCTATAAGTATTAGCAAAACGTGTATTATTTCAAGGATAAAAACAAAGCATTCGTTTTGTTTCTGTATTTAATCAATGTTTATTTAGGTTAAATGCGATTAATCTTAATGTATTATTAGTTTACTTGTAAATTGTTTAAACAAATATCTTTTATCTGAAAACATATCAGATGAACCTAATTCTCATACATCCATTACTTATCAAATGTCCATTTATAAGTTCAAATCGAGTAAACACTGCTATTAAAACTAAGGTTATTTGTTGCTGGTTTAAGTTACACAACATTTACTTGTAATAATTTACAATGTGTTAGATTATCAAGTTTTCTTAAGCTTACAATGTCTTTATGCGACCTTGTGGGTTTAGGCAGCGCTGCAACTCGTAGCGTATCCAAAAATGGTTACATGCGTACTCTCCGAACATCAACTTCCATTAAAGAAAATTAGTCAAATTTAATCATAATTGCATTACTAATATCATTGCCTACGTTAAACTACACATAATTAATTCTTAATTAGTAATAGGTACTAAGAGTTTTATAAAACACGGGTTTTTGGTCAAATGATCAGTATCCGCTGTTTCCTTACAACCCGCGCAGCCGTTTCTACCAACAGCCTTGTGCTACTTCCACATATGCTTTTCATTTGTATGCTTGCACATTTTTAGTTATCGATTAATCCCACGTGTTTATTGCCAACCAAATGGACCCTAAACGGATAAACTTAATATAAAAGAAAACAAAGCAACTATGAGTTTAGATACATTTATATCTGTAAATTATCTAGTGTATTATTATAGATGTAGTGATTATACATAATATTATGCGAATGAATTTTGACATTATCACCAGTTATTCCTTCATACAACTTTCTAAAGAACGAAGTTTGTGTCGACATTATTAAGAGTTAGCATGCTATTACTTTTTCAACTATATATATACTTTGCTATGTGGGATACCAAACTATAAAGATTACGGACCTATTCTATCTTACATTCTATACTCCCAATCCGTACTTTAATTGGATATGTCGGGTGCAACATTTGTTTTAATTTTGTAATTAGGCCAACGAAAATGATAAACTAATTGTTGAAATATCATTTAGATCACAGGAATTTTAACAGAAAGCGGACAATCGCCTGAGTCTAAACCGTATTCAATCATTCTGTTATGTATTACTTATAATTACCTACTAGTATAGAAATATAAAACTAGAAAATGATACAGCATAATTATATAAAAAGATTAGTCGCCAACATTTAAATTTTTCGAAAATGAATAACAATTTTTATATTAAAGTTTACCTAATTTATATTATTTTCAACCCAGACGCTTCACGTCTGGGTTGAAAATACCTGTATTATATTTATTTAAATTCACGTTCCCGTTCACGTTTCTTAGAAACCCTTCAAATTGTTAATATTGTTTACGACAATATGAAAGTTGTTCCTTCAGCTGCCACAAATTGTTAGCTCTGTTTTGTTTTACTTCAAGAATAAAGTTATAAGTTTCGAGGTTTTTTATTCAATATTTTTAATTGTTTGCATTATTAGGTTTTCGCAAAAGTTTCTAGGTCCCGTGAGTTTTCGTTTATTCAATTCTTTTACATAAATATAATGGAAAATTAAATGCATTGTTTAATTTCGAGAAAAATAAGTAAATTTTTATATTTGATAATATTTTATTTTACAGTGGTTAGGGAAAGTATTATGAAACCTGGATGCGCCTTAAATCTGGCAATACGACCAGGTCGTATTATTTAGTAAAATTTCGGTATCGAAAATATCATTAATATATATAAATAAATAAAATTTAAGTGTCTTTTTATAATTTCCAATTAACAGCACAGTACATATATAATATGTATTCGATACTTACATCAAAAGTATTTAAAAAAATGTCTGGTTGATTTGTGCCGGGTAATCTCTGGAACGACTGGACTGATTTTGACGGGAACTTTTATTGGCAAATAGCTGATGATATGAGAAGTAATTAAGACTACTTTATTTTAATAACCTTTCCGGCGGTTATTATTATACCGCGGGTAACACTGCGGATCTAGTCGTAATATATAAATAGTAATGTAAAATAATATTAATTTAGATTCATTTTAGTCATTTCGTATCAAAAATGTAGGTACTATCAAAATAAAGTTAAAGAGAGTTTATTAGTTTGCTTAATTCTGGAAGTGTCAATCAGATTTGAGTCATTCTTTGCAGTTGCGGCCTGTGAAATGAATAGTTATAGGCCATACAACACATACCAGTCTTAGAGGCGAAGTAGTAACTCTATAAACGCAGGAGAAATCACAGGGTACTACTAGAATGAAATTAAATTAAAGCAGTGGAAAAAAAACGGCGTGTGTTCAAATTGGTTGTGTGTAGAACCCCCTCCACGCACAGAGCGCGGGCGCGCCGCATCACTTGACTATTTTGTAATACCGCTAAAATCGTGGTAACCAGGCCAAGGCTTTGCTTATTTACATGTATGTGAGAAATAGTGTTCTCACTATTCATACACACATTTTATAAATGTAGTAGTATATACTGAATGAACATTATATTACTAATCAGATTACCGAGAGTGGGTAAAAAAATATTTTACTAAAACGTTGAGAATCCCATACTTATGTATTGAAATCTCGCAGTTTTTCCGTCAGCATTATCTCGCTAATTACATAGAAGTTGTTATCGCACAAATCTATCGCCTCATTGTAAACTTGGCGTTGTAGAATAGTAACTTATTAGGCACTAACATTTGGTAGCACAAGCGTCTTGCGTTAACAATCACAGTCCGTCCATTACACGCACAACAAATGTGGCTCAATTCCAAAAGTCACGACAGGCCGTTGCACAATCTCAAAACAAGCTTTCCAGACTTTTGGGGTAATCAATATGACTAAGACTTCTTTAAAAGACTAGTCAGAATTGTATTTCAGCAATATTTTTACCGTACATGGCGTATGAACGAAGGGCGAAGACAAGGGACCATCTCCATCATGTTTCTACCCTTTTTCCAAATTTGAGGTCAATACAGTGAGTTTTTTCTTACATTCTCACATTCACTCACTCTTTACTTTGGCCACTTCTTGTGTATTGTCTTTCGTACATAGTATGAACCATAATGATCTATCACTTAAACGCACTCGGGATAACTGTTCTTGAAGTCATACTGAAATATGCTCTGAAAATGTCGGGTGATATCATTTCAAATCCCTGTTAAAAGGTTTACACGTGCAAAAGGCTTTTCTTACGGTAAAATCTTTTCTGCATGACAGTCAGTATCACAAGTCAATTGATTTTCCATAAGATGGAAGTTAATCCAGACATTTGAAAACTCCTGCTAATAGCACATTGCACTTGTCTGCAATTATATTCTTTTATTTAAGAAAATTATCTGAAAGAACTGATCTATACAAATGTATTTTTATGTACAATTACGCTTTGTATTACTCGTTACTTTTAAATGTTTATACAAATTAAATATTTCGAGCATTGTTAGAATGTTTGCATTATCCCATCCAGTGACAAGTCGTTAGTTGCATTCCGTTCCGGAAACTTTTTATGTTAAAGATCCGGTCTTTACCGGTTGACCAGTCACTGAAAAAGCTAGTCAAGTTTTACAATTAGTAGAACACGACTGTCACGCAAGCTGTCAGGTTGGAGCAAGGGCACTAAACATCTTCTTTTGATGAAATGGCAACCAGCCGGATCACTCGGATTAGCTATTTCTGCCAATGTCAAGTATTTATAGTCTTCAATTATAAGTCTTCGAGTCTTCAAGTCGTCGTCGTGATGAAATTAATGATTAAAAATATACAAACAAATTTTGTATATTTTTTATCATTAATTTCAAAATACAAAATATGGATGACATGAAATGGGGACCGTCTTTCGAAAGAACAAAAAACGATCCACTAAACATCAACCACATGACAGTTTTGAATCATTTGAAGGGAGTCGATTACACAAAGAAGCGATATGAAATTTATAAAGGAATATGAAATTTAATTAAAAATAAATTTATAAATGGAACAAAATGTAACTTTTTTCGAAGAGCATCATTACAGGTAAAGAAAAATTGGCGATATGTAAGAATATAAAAGGCAGACATTACAAGTACCTACTTCTATTATACTCGTACCAATTCAATATCGGAAAATTCAGTCTTTTTGGATTAATGGTATTTATTATTTCGTTTATAGTTGTGGTTATTTAAGTAATACTAAAGGCATTTATATAGATTCCCTTGATAGTGTTTCATATTTTAAGTTTTTTTCCTTGAACTTCCAAGAAATGTTCAATACTCACCTTGATGTGATATACCTAATAATCAGTTAGAAAACTTTCAGAGTAAATTTAGGTATACGTTTGTTACATCTAATACCTATTTCATTCCTAATAGTAGTGTTTACAGTGTTTTCTTGAATAAAACAGTGTTTATATAATTTTATTGAGACAATCTTACACAATTTTAATGTACCGTCATTTCTTGAAATAATAGTAAAATAAACCAAATGTTGGTTTATGAATTAATCATTTTAATGCTTCATTACGGCTGAAGGTAATGGTTTTAATGTACACAGTTTAACTGTCAAAGAGATCAGAATTTTCTTTTCGCAAATAGCTATCGAAACTTAAGAGTTATGAATATGAAATAAATGTTTATAATGCAAATTTTCAATAAAATTTTAGTTGAGTTGAGTTGGTATATTATGAAAAAGTGAATTAGTAATACGTTACAAATAAATAAAATTGGAGTTTCTGTTTGTAATATTAAAATAACTGCTTATTATAAAATGAACATATACATGTAAGTAGACGGTACATATAACAAAATACTCGTATGTAACATTTTTTTAAATTTTGTATGTCTTTCTTTTGTTTCGGCTAATCTCTGAAACGGTTTTGACGGGACTTTTACTGGCTGATAGCAGATTTATTTAGCCCACTACAGATATTTAGCCCACTATTCCATAAAAAACAGAAAGATTTTTATGGAATAGTGGGCAGACGAGCAGACGTATCGCCTGATGGTAAGGGATTACCGCCGCCCATGGACATCCGCAACACCAGAGGCGCGGCATCACCGCGGGGCTCAGCTAGTTAATATTAAAATAATAACAATTGCTTCTTCTTATTGTAACGTCTGCTGTGAGGGCTGCGAACCCCTTTTCAAGAAATTTTAAATGGTGAGAAATATTTTTCAAAATAAAATCTACATTTATTATACTAATTATCTTAAGTATTATAATGAAATTTATGATATTTTCATGTACTACCTCAGTCCGTCATCATACAGAGATAAATGTTTGTTTTAAACTAACTTTCCTTTATGAAGAAAAAGTAAAAAATTAAAAACATTGTAGATTATAAAACCATTAAATAATTATAATAAACCAAATGAAATTATTATAAAAAACTTGTAACAGCTTCTTTGAGAAAGGTGTATCAGAAATGGAAATTGAACATACGTCGTAGGCTATTGGTAAATAAACACCAAGGTCACCTTATCTCTTTAAAATTTTATATCTAACAATGATTAAATCGTAACCTATTTTATAAGCGTGGCCACTTTACAGAAATGATTATTTCGTTCCTATGAAATAACTACACAGTATGGACACAAAGTACCTACGTAATCATACGACGCTACTTTCTGAAGCATCAATGAATTATATATTTCACATAAATACTGCATAAAATTAGTATTTGCGTACACATATAAATGATTACCTCTATCTGTGTTGTGTATATGAGCCATGTCGCAGGTGAATTGTGCGTGTATGTGGCGAAAGGATATGCATGTGTGCAGATGAGCGTGAGCGCGTTTCGTATCGACTGAACTTTGATAATATAGTAGGTCACCATCTAATTATGGTTAATGTTGTGCCAAGTAATATGTATGTAACGATGTTAATGGATTTGCACTGATTCAGTTCTGTTTACAACTATCGTTTACAGATTACGTTACAATGAAATATTAACCATTTTCTTTATATAAATTAGCTGGATTTCTATAACAAATACTACATTTGTCTGTGTCGCTATCACTGTTGTCTAGTCACAATCCCAAAACTAAAAAATGTCAATATTATACTTCTAAGTCATTGGATTGGCTACTCGGTATTACGCTTCCTAATTTTGAATTACCTCTCTGAGCTTAAAGTAACCATATTATTTAATTGTCTAACTGCACGTTTGACCTAGTGGTTAAGCGGTCGCCACGCCGTTCCCTACTTCGCCAAGTGTACACTTTGTGTGATCCACAAATTGTTGTTCCAAGTCAGAGTGTTCTTTGTGTCCGTTTCATGTATGTTTGTGAAGTCCCCCGTGACACATGAATTATTCCTAGGGCGGTAGTGGTTTTTAAAAACAATTAAAATATATATAGGTATGTTATATGCACGATCATTTTCAGTTTTCCTACAGTTGATGTTTGTTTTCAATATTCAAAGCTTTAATTATGTGACGGTTTTTTTATGTTTTCTGACTAATTGAATAATATCCAGTAAGAAGTTTTATAGTAGTTTTACTTCCTGGCTTTTGAAATATTGGATAAAAAGATAAAACTCAAGTTTCTCCTTCGTTTCCACTCATCGTCTTTATCATGTTATATGTATTTCATGTGTTGGTCTTCCTACTACATGGGTAAAAATATCTTAAGGAAAAAATAATTTGTTAATACATTAGATACCTACTTACTATCAAGAAGCTTTTTCATCTAAAGCGTACTCCCCTAAAAGGCCGGCAACGCACTTGTAACGCCTCTGGTGTTTCGGGTGTCCATGGGCGGCGGTAATCGCTTACCATCAGGCGATACGTCTGCTCGTTTGCCCCTATATAATAAAAAAAAATATAAAATCTAATGAGCCACATTTACTGTCTTTAGAAAATTTCAACGATTGTGTACGTGTATTAAATTTGTCTAAACAACAGACACAAGATCTCATAAAAAGAGTTGGAATTTGTTACAACCAAAAACACTTTCGCAATCCTGATTTTTTGACGTGATCATCACAAACTATTTTGTTGTTAATGTATGTCAAAAATAAGTTTCCTCAAAAAATATAAAAGTTAGAGACAAACACTAAACTAATAATTCCTCCACAATCTTAGAATTGCATTCCAAGTCTCTAGTTTAAGTCTATTCATCATCATCATCACAGCCTCTTGCTTGTCCGTCTTCGGACGTAGGCCTCCTCTCCCAATTTTCATTTTTCGCGATCCCGTGCCATCGCCATCCAGTTCACTCCCGCTCGTCCCCGTATATCGTCGACCCATCTTTTTGGTGGTCTTCCCCTGCCTCGGGTGTTTGCTCGGGGTCTCCACTCAAGCACTCTTCGTGTTTAAGTCTTCCCCTGCCTCGGGTGTTTGCTCGGGGTCTCCACTCAAGCACTCTTCGTGTTTAAGCACTAAGTTTAAGTCTATTACGCTGATTTAATTTCTTGACTAGCTAAACCCCACGGTGTTACCCGCGGTACCACAATAACCGTGACAATAACGACGCGGGGTGAAGCTAGTCTAAGAAAAGTAGCCTAAGGTACTCCCTATATCATCAGCTATCAATTAGTTTAACTTCTATTTCAAACTTTTCATGTGTATTACACCCGTTTATTATATAAATTAGGGGGGTTACAGAGTCGGATGTACAATTAGTTACAACTATTTGTAAGATCGATATAGCTTTATTTATCGTCAACTTGTTTGTTTCCATAAAGAATAAGAAAACAAAAATAATGTTTGAGGTAAATGACTGTTTCGAATAAAATATAAATCAGAAAAGTGGCATTTTGTAATCGGTAGTTCAAAAGTAAGTTTAGAGGTTATTCATTTCCATGTCGGAATTTCATCCTAAAATTAACACGTTCCGGGCACTTGACTTTTTGCAAAGATCATGATATGACACTTCAAAATTCCATACATTTTATCATATCGTCTACAGCCGTACTACTATATTGCATATATTTTTAATTTTTTGATACGACAATTACGACCACAGCCGTTGATGGTTATGAGCGGAATGTTATATGTAGTTTGATGTTGATGCTAGTTTCTTTCGTTTGGACGCCATCTGCAAAACATTATAAGTACTTACAATAAAAAGCCGTACAAAAAAAACACAAATAAATTGAATTTAATTACAAATTTACCTTGTTTTTGCCGACAAAATTTGAAACTGCACCAAACGTCAGGACGACACGCCGGCGACGATGTGACACAAAATTTTTGCGCGGATGAACTTGTATGGTTTTTCTACGCCTGTCGGCGGTGTAAGTGTATTGTGTTGGTTCATAAGCACTGCATATGTATGTGTTGAAAACTGACTCCAAAAGAGTTTGCTGTGACACCTACAAACGCATGAAGCCGCGTGATGTGACACTAGATTATGTGCTTCCTATAAATGTTATGGGCAAGCAACGGCTAGCGACGGTTTGCCAAATTACATGAAATAAAGTTCACCGCCCTTAGCAGTACTGTCACATCACGATACACCGAGATAACGTCGAGAGGCGGTTTGTCCCGGAACGTGTTAATGGAAATAATTTTGTGATGTGATGTTTAAAATAAAGTCAACATTAAAGTAATTAGGACTGCAGAAATACCTACCCGCTTACTGCAGGACACATAGTTTGAGATAGTTTCGAATTAATGCAGCTTAAAAATATTTTTTAAATGCTTCTCATGAAAATACTTGTAAAAGATGTCACTAGCAGTGGCGATTGGTTTTTTTAAGGGATCTTTTTTTGAATTGAGTAATACTAAATAAAAATAAATAAATATTTCGGACATCTTACACACAACGCCATCTAGTCCCTAGCTAAGCAGAGCTTGTGTTATGGGTACTAGACAACTGATATAAATACATTTTTTTTTGTGAATACATACATATTATACATAAAAAAATCCAAACTCCGGAACAAATATTTATAGATCATACAAACATTTGGTCAGACCCGGGAATCGAAACCTCAAGAACGGCAATCGCATATGCTACCATTGCGGCACAGAGGCAGTCATATCAAGAAGAAATGCTTGTTAATCCTCAAATTAAAAAGTCACAACGTTAAGAAGAGTCTTAAGTAATTTGGCCAAACCAGCTAAGACATACTTCACGTGATTTGTAATCTCCAATCAAGTTTTTCTGATTATTATTTTTCATTTTTTTTGGTGATTAGTATACATAATATATAAAACTTCTGAACATCAAGCTTTGAGCTGTGAGTACCTAGGTACGATGACGCCAGGCCGAAGGATCCTCTATTCCTTATTGGAGGAATTTTAAACCCGTTCCTCTACAGTGATGACTCTCAAATGATTCTTATTTAAATTCAAATTTATTCAAGTTGCTTAAAAAATAGTGTTAAGGCTACAATGATTAGCATACAGCTAAAATGGGAACGAATGATGGCAACACCTTTATAAATAAAATATGAAAATCCCCATCAATCCACGTCAGAAAGTTATTGGATATATATCGCAATATCGTTTTGCATTTCAAATAACCGGTTAGTTTTATCATAAAATAGGTCAGATGGAAATTGAATTTTATGCAATCGTGCCCTTGGTTATGTTCCCGAAAACAATTATAGCCTTCATACACATTTGTGAGGAAATCGCACTAGGTACCTATATAATACCGTACTCTTTACTATTTATCACATCCGTTCTAAGGCCGGCGTATGTTGGAAAACTATTAGAATTAAGCAATAGCAATAGAAATTAACCCCTTTCGTAAATTGACGTACGGCGGCATAATGTAGAAATATATGTATAAAATAAAACAAAGAAAACTACACAAACGCATTATATAACTTCGTAAAACATTTCCAGCAAAACGGATTACCGTCTGTTGTAACAATTTTATGAATCCACCAGGTGGCTTTTTTAACATGTTTACTTTTTTGAATATCTAATGAATTGGGAAGTTTATATCTACGTAACGTAGAACTAACAATACTAACTTTTTTAATTTAACTGCCTTTATTTGCCTTGGAACATTTCACAAATTATTTTTTTACAAATTCTTATGTAATTTTAAGCTGACCTATTTCATAATTAATCATTTGGATAAAAAATGCCATTCATTCGTATTATTAGTATTTCTAGTATAATATGCAAATTTTTATAACCATTCCCGATTATAATAATTTAAAGTAAAAAAAAATATAATCTATTAAAATTGCATTGATTATCTGAAGGAGGTAAACGAAAAATATCGAATGAATTTGCGTTTAATTTTGAGAAATTCATCGATTCTTACGAATTTATAATAGAGTGCTTTAGAGTGTATAATTAATTAAAGTTGAATTTATATATACTCCCTAAATCAAGAGTTTAAAGGATTTATACCTCTTAAAATATATTTTACAATACATACATACCTAATAACTATACTGTATGCCAATGTTTGTGTGTTTAATAGCCATATGGTCAAGATTAACACATAATAATGAAAAAATATTAGCATGCATGTTCTGCTATTCTCGTGAAACCAGAGCTATATGCCAGTACTTAATTGGTTAGTTTCGAAATATACCAGAATATAATTAAAATGGGGTAAGTAGAAGTTTTGATTCGTAGTATAAACTGTACCATATGGACTGGGTAAAATATTGATTAATAATTTTATTGACATTTCCGAACAATGCAGTAAGGCACACTCATTGAATTATTAATCAACCACTATGCATGTGACTTGCTACATTATTTATATTATTTAGCTTAATAACCAGGGTCAATTTAAAAATCAATATTTGCTTCAAGAGTGCTGGTCAAGTCTCGACTACAAATGTACATATTAGAATTAAAGTTTTTAATAACTCGTAAACTGCTACTTTATGTGAATAATCTCATTTTTTGAAATTAAAAAAATTAAATAGATGATGGCATCAAGCTAATTAAGGACAGTCAATCCAATATACTACAAAGATTACACACTGCAATGTGGTTGTAGTAAATTTCCAAAAAAAAAACGAATACGCAGTATTTTCATATTCATTAAATGGGAAACTACACTCACTCCATTTTAATCGTACTATAAACAGGCAATAAGTGTTTCGGCGTCTTATAACGACGAATACTTTGGTCGACTACTACTCCGATTACTCTTAAACTAATAAAAAATAAATGTGATAATTTTTATTTCTAGTTCGTTATAATATATGCTATTTCCCTGAGTTTTTTTGGATTTCCAAACTGTATCACCGTATGTGGAGTAGGAAAGCGGGGGACGCTCTACTTAATCACTGCTTTAAGGTTTATTCTCACTAATGAAAATCTTAATCAGAATATCACAAACCATTTTTAATTACGAGTATAAAAGACTTATCCAATGGCAGCCCTCATTGTGGGGTAAAAAAAATTAAAAATACTTTTCACAATTTTATCTCTGAACTACGAGTATTACCGACGACGAAATGTATGTTCATGCGAAATTAGTTTTTTAGCGGTAATAGTTTGAGAGATAATTCAAATTTAAAATCATTGATTCAATTAAGACACTAAGTGACATTTGTGAACGTTAAATTGAAGCTACAGTTAAAAATCATAGATCGACACAAACAGACGCCACAGCACGTACTGCATTACCAAGGTGTAAAATTACTTAAATTATTAAAAACACCAAAATGTAGCTATTGCTTGTGTCGATCTATAACTTCCAGTTTCCAAAATGCATAGAGCATTATGAGAAGCATATTGGCCAAGAAACACATGGCCACGCTTTTTAAAAGTCAGATCTTTAGGTACAATAGTATTAGTATTACATAAAAGATAAACAGTATGCAAGCTGGTGCCACCTGAATTCCATTTTATTGAAATGCTCAAAAAGCTAAAGTACTAACAAAAAGAACATTCAGTGATACCGATGAAGGTTTGATCTTATTAAACATAGAAATCATTTAAGATGCACATCTACTTACTAACATTCAGTTGCAAAATCTACTGTTCTAAATAAGTTGCAGTACGTTCAGTACTAAAATAATAATATTGGCTAAAACGTCGCTGACTAGACCAACTAATCACCTTAAACAGCATCTCTGTTCACGAGTATGACGCACAGACCAGCCATCATCTCCTTCACCATATTAGAGGGAAAGAAACGACCCGCCCCACGTCGACACCGCAAGCAATGACATTTTAGTGAGAATGACAAACCATAGTCGAGATACTGATAAAAATCACTACTAATCAAATTACGATAATAATCGTCACGCATTATTTTCAACTAACAATAGTTTGTTAATAATTTAGTTTAATTATAAGACAAACAAGTTTCTATGTACCTAATGACACTATAAGCACATGCCTGTCGTTTAAATAATCGTTGATCGTATAGTAGGCTTTCCTAATAAGGCGATTTTTTACAGTTAGTTTGAATTTATCTACAGGAAGGTCGATTACATCTATAGGAATTTTATTATAAAACCGTATATGATATAAGATCTGCGAACGAGTTGTGTACCTTATGTAATACACTTGTTTCTTTTGTTAATGTTGTGCATATAACTGTTTTTTTTAAGTCTTTAATGTTGTGCCTAACAAACATAATATTTGCAAATACGTATTGTGATGCAACAGTTAAAATACCTATATCCTTAAACAATTTCGAGAGAGACCCTAGCACCTAATTGTATATTGACCGGATGGCTGGTTTTTGTAGAATAAAAATCGTTTCAATATCGGCGGCCTTGTCGCAAAGTAGTATACCATATGACAGGACGCTGTAAAAGAAGCTAAGCTAAAGTGTCCTAGCTCTGTCCGTATCAGTAAGCTGACGTACCTTCCATACTGCATAAGCTGCCAAACTAAGCCCACCTGCAAGGCTATCTATCTGGACTCCCCATTGTATTTTACTGTCTAATGTTATTCCTAAGAATACTGTTGTCTACAATACTTATAATTTCATTATTTAGAGTTATATTAGTGCCTAGCTTGTTTACATTTTGCATAGTAAATCTAACACACTTTGTTTTACTTGAATTCAGCAGGAGATTGTTAGTTGTAAACTGATTCAACACATCATCAAGCCTTATTCACATCGTCAAAAACTATTTTCTTACGATCGACTTTAATAATAAGTGACGTATCATCAGCAAATGGAAATATATCACAGAGATCTTTTAAATAATATGGTAAATCGTTTATATATATGAGTAAAAGTAGAAGACTTAGTATAAAGCCCTGTGGTACGCCCTTACTAACAGATAATCCAGAAGACCTCGCAATATTGACATCTACATGTTGAATTCCATCTTTCAAATAGGAAACAATTGGTTCCAAAGAAATACCAATAACACCATAATGCCTAAGTTTATGAAAAAGTGTGTTATGTTCTACACACTCAAAAGCTTTTGAGAGATCGCAATAAAAATAGATAATTATTGTTAAAATTGTGCACTTTAATATGTTCAATTTACTAATTTGAAATGAACCACATCAGCTCAGATAATTGTGACATTTTCCTGTCAATTTACCTATGATGAAAATTAGTGAAAGTAATTAAGTTGAAATAGTATCGTCATCATCTTATCATTAAAAGTATAAATAAAATGGTTATTCATATCCGTTTCTGTTATTTATACGTCAGGGTTGGCGAATAAGATCATTTAGATAAATCTTGCAGTTCAGTATATAAATAGCGTATTTTCCATACTCGCTATATAAATCCATTTAGTTATTTGCAAAAAAAATGGCTATAAATTTATTTTGCTATCTTTTTTTAATATCAGTCATATCATTTAGCAAACTCCTAGCAAAACGTAAACAAAACCTATGAAAATGGTATATTTACAAGTAAAAATAGTTATTTTCAAGTCATATTATTGAATACTGCAGATGTACAAAATGTCAAAACAGATTTACGCCTTTCCTTGCTTCATGTAAATCGCGAGGTTAGAAAACCAATTTATTCAATTTCGCAATTGTTTAGACCTAAAATTGTTACATTTTAAAATACTTTACCTGTTTACGTCTTTTTCGAGAAACATATTACCAAGTCAATAGCTATTCAAGTACATAGTGAAAAATTGATGCGTACCAAGTAGAAACGTAGTTATCATCTATTCATACATAACGGTTTCATCAAATATTCCTTGCGGACACTGTCCTATATTCTGTATCGAGAACGAATATTTTATGAAGACGGTACATGCAAAAGATTATAACGTCATATTGCGACGTTATGTAAAGTATAAACCACTGTTTCTAAGTATCTGATTTATACGTTTGGACAGCCGGGATATAGAAATCAACTTCATGTTATCCAGGATAATAATTAAGCTAAAGAAACATTATCTTCAGCTGTGTGAATAAAACCTACGTAGAGGGAAAATAGGTTTCTTTCTGGGATAAAAATAAAAACATGATTTACCTACACTATATATATATATATATATATATATACTTTACACTAAGTAGTATATTATTAGTAACTTTAAACATAAACATCGAGCCGGTACCGCGCTTACGTTTACGTTGCTTCGTTTCTTCTAGGTAGGCTATACTCGCTAAAAAATATTGTATAAGGGTACATAATGCTGGGGATCTGTCCTAAAAAACTAAAAACTTATCTATACCCTACAAAATATTTTCCTATGAAAAATTCAAAACCAATTTTCTGTTTAAAATATGGCATTGAAGACAACGGATGAAACGGCAAAATGAAGGTTTTTGTTAAAAATAGTAAAAAGCTTAGTATAGTTTGCGTTAACTTGTGATATTGACTTAGTCAGTAAAGTCGATAAACATGGCGCCCTCAGTTCAAACGTTTCAGTAAAATTCAACTTTTATTACTTATTTCTTAAAAATTGGCTTCTGTCTCAATATTTCTTTTTAACTAACTCACAGAGATATTTAACTAAAATATTCTGAAGTCTTAGTTACATATTTGTTCAGTTAATTGCATTTTTTGCAGATTCCTCGTAGAGACGTTACTGAACTAAGGGGCCCTGAATTATGACACCATAAATCCATAATGTCGTATTCTACAGTTTTTGAATTTTCTTAAAACTTTTAAGAAAGCCTTGACCTAGGGATAGTACGAGTACTTTCTGAGATCTGACTGTCTTTTTTTGCAAGAATCAATACAGCTTCATAACAGCTTTGTTTCACGTTTAAGAAATTTATTGCTTTAGGTTTCTACGATTTCTAACTAATTTCAATTTGAATTTTACATCGTTTTACAAAAATTTAAAAAATGGACCCTTTGTCCAGATGCACAATTCTGAATGAGTATGCTCTTAGGCCACAGTCTAAAAATCAGGCGTGCAACTACGTCTTGAGCGGAGCAGCAACATAGACTCGCCACCGCTACCGGCACAGTTCCAGTTTTATATAAATGTATGGATTAGAACGCGCCTTTGCTCACACTGCCACCACATTCGTCCACACTGCCACCACCTTCGTCCTGCTTTCGCCGACTTCGTTATTTTTAACAAAACATAATATAATTATTAATATAAAATTACAAAGAAATCTATGAAGATTTTAAATTATTTGTTATCAGTACATATTCGAATTTCTAAATGTTATGTCAAGAGACTACATTGAATTAAATAAACAAAATATGCTGCCTTACAATTATTGTAACTAATTAAATATTTAGTTAATAATTAAAAAGTGTTGTACTAAATTTTGTAGGGTTCTTGAACTCAAGTTCATATTTTTTATCGTTTATTGCAACTTACTTACCAAAAATGCAGGTAAGAATTGACATGCTGATAACCGGTATACTAGATGATCGGTTGAGTAGCTAAGCGTAACATGTGTAATAAACGAGCTCATATTCCTATTTATAAAGTTAAGTAGGTTTCGAATTGGAAATATTCTTAATAAATATCTACTTATACCAAAGTAGCAAAAACTTTAAATAAATAACGGCTTCAAAAATGTAAATCACTATTGTAGTAAATAATCTATTATTGAATCAAAACATAGGAAAAGTCTAAACACATGTACTTTAACTGTTATTCAACATTCAACTGGTGTCTTATCTAAAAGTTAAATGGTTGCGAAATGTATCCGAAATGAAGTGAAATCGTCTCATCTCAAAATCAGGTCGCCGGTTTCTTTGCAACCATTGAGTTGGGTAACCTAATTTGTTATTCCAAGCATCTGAATACTGGGGCACATTATATTCTTACCTAAGTGTTTGCCTGATAGAAAAGCAAGTCTACTGAAACAAAATATCGATATCGATACTTTTTATCGATACTTGGGATAGGATTAAACTTTAGGCAAAAAAATACACATAGATCTGAGAAAATCACAAACTTTTTCTTTACCCGGCATGCTTTATTTTATTTATGATTACACACACTTAATGACTTAGTTTCGTAAAAAATAAAATTAATAGTTAACTTCAATACTACTGAAATTTACATAATACATACTTATAATTTATTCTACTTTTTTAATACATAGGAGAATCGATCTCTTCCAAAACTTTACTGAATGCAATTTCTTTGATCTTTAATACAAAAAGGTATGCATTAACATATCTGTCGATATTTATGTTATGTGCAGCACAGCATTACAACCACTACATAATCATATTAGACAAAACAAACCTACAAAATTGTAGATGCGGCGTCATTTCATATTCTTGTAAAAAAAAAGAGGAGTACGAATATGACTTAAGGAGTATGATGGTTCATCTGTTTTACGAATAAATAAAAAAAAGCCGGCCAAGTGTGTAGGCCACGCATAGAATAGGGTTTCGTAGTCGCCCCTAATGGCACGTTTATTTATTTATTTTTGGCGGGGTAGGTAATTATTACTATGAATAATGTTTATTTTTTATTTCGTTGTTTTTGTCCACCTTTATTAGGCCTGAACTAACAACGTTATCTAAACCGTTATAGTTTTCCTTCCAAGTTCTTCACATGGACTACCATCATGTTTTTTCTCAGATTTTTAAATAGAGGATACTCAATTTTAACATAAAATGCGCTAAAGTTGAATATACTCGTATATAATTGACAAAAGAACACATTGTGTCTAGTGACTTAAACCTCAGTCTTCAGTGCCAGACAACACCATCTCTTTAATAATTCACGTGATAAGATTTATAGAATAAAAATGCTTTAAACTTACTGGACTTTTAGTTTTAAAAAGAGCCGGCAAAAATCCGCCACACTTAAGTTAAAAAACTAATCTCAAGGTTATGGTTGAAATTTAGTGACCGAGTTGAAAGTTAGAAAGGCTGCGAGGACAAAATCTCGCTTAAAATAAGAAATAAAACCTCATACGTTAAGTTAGTGACAAAATGGGAGAGCCATACTTCGGCATGAACGGGCCGGCTCGACAGGAGAGATACCATGGTCTCACAGAAACCGGTGTGAAATAGCGCTTTAGCTGTGTTTTACCGAGTGAGTGAGGATACCGGAGGCCCATACAATATCCCCTCCCCCCATCTCCCCAAACACACACAACGACGCCATTAGCGGAGGTAATCGCTTACCATCAGGTGATATGTGTGCTCGTTTGCCACCTAATGCATAAAAAAATCATTTAATTTCAAAAATCATAATTGTAATGCCACATAACGCACAAAGATCTTCGTGTAGCGAAGTTTGGCCTCATATTTTACCACAATGTAGAGTTTGACCGCGCATTACCTTTCTTAAACATATGCATCATATGTGTTTCGCCTCGTGCGCATTCGTATAATGTATACTTTATGGAACGATTTAAGGAAAGTATTTATATAATATAAATACACATGCTTCAAGCCATGCAGATGCATATGTACCTACTGTTTCGAACAAATAATTGATACACTAAATCCTATGGATTTTGTATATATTAAATGAAGTTTCCAATCAAGCAATTAATAGTTCTCAAAACATGACTCGACACGACACCAAGACAAAAAAATAAAAAAAATTGCCGTAGTACGCAACGGATTTGTATTTATGCCTTGACCAAATATTAGCCAAAATACGTATCTGATATAAAATAAAACACACATATAAAAGAAAATTAAATTTGACCTATTATTGTTATTTTTTGGAGTAGATGGCAAACGAGCAGACGTAACCCCAGATGGTAAGCGATTACTGCCGCCCATGGACACCTGTAACACCAGAAGCGTCACAAGTGTTTGGGGGGTGGAGGGGAGGTGTTGGGTTGCTATATTTGAGGGCTATTATGTTTTAACAATTATTTTGAAGATTTTTGCTCGTTTTGCTTGTATCTTGTACTACACAAGATCTTGTTTTAGTGTCCAACAAAAGTCAGCCACCATTTTCGGCGATCTTTTTTCCATCACCACGATGTCCTAATTTAATCTTGTCCCATGTTCATTGTTCATCACACTTAATTTTTGAAATGAAAGTCGAATTTGATATGCAGGAAAAGAATTTTCAAATTCCAATCTAAGACTTGTTACTAAAAACTATCTCTTCATAGTTTATTAACTTCCTATTTCCTAATAAAAAAATATTGGTACTTAATTGTATATGTAAAGGCGGCCAAATATAAGGGGTTTTCGGAAACATTTCTTTGTAGGAATGAAATAAGTTAATTAATTGTAACACATTGGCCGTGTACAAATTAGGTCCGGCGAATCTGAGAACTTTTGATCCATATTTTAATTGGTATATATCAAATAATATTCTTGAAATAAAAAATGAATGAAAATAATATCAAAGCTGAGGATTATTTGAAAAATCACGCAAAATAGAACGCCGTATCATCCAAATTTGTGTCAAATTGAAAATGTATAATTTATGTAAATATTTCGATGTAATAGAATATATAATAATAATATATTTCCGTTAAAACATAAACATTAGAGATACCGGATAACATTTAATTCTAGTAACGGCAAAAAGTTCTGTTGGCCAGTGTTATATATGTCACCGTAAGATTTCAAAAACTGTTAGATTATAATCTACCTAGCGAGATTGTAAAATATCGAAAGATTGTCTACTGTGACATACAGCTTACAGTTTAACGTATTATTTTTCTTTAGATAATATTGTATAGAAGTAAAACCATTAAATCATAATCTGTCGCGCGTCTAATTGTTGTCTGTCCCTGATTGGTCGGTCTTACAGTATACCGTTCTGTAGCCATAGAGTTAGATAAGAACTTTGTTAATTAATCACAAATGCATTTTACTGCCACAACAATTTTATGTAATAAGTTCTAAAGCTGTGAGGTATTTTAAACATGAAATCACAAAAATACTTCACATTCGGCAACAAACGAATTAACAAACAAATATGGCTACGCGGGACAATATGTGTTCAACCAATCAGCGCGCGAGAAGCGATCCGTCGCAAACCGTATTACAATTTGTCGGTTTCACTTCGCAAAATTATAATATACCAAAAATAATATGTTAAATTGTAAGTAATATGTTACGGTTCACAATCTTTCGATAGTTTACATTCTCGCGAGATATATTATATTCTAACGTTTTTAACAATCTGACGGGATCATATACCTACAACATACACATATGAAAAAAATCAGTTATGTCCCGCAAAAAATATCATAGATACAATAATTCTATAAACTATATAAGATTTCTGGTAAAACCTAAGATTTACAAACTCTTAACTTTAAGACAAGATACGAGAAATGTTGAAATAACCATGCCACTAAAAACACTGTCAACAATTCCTTTTGAATCTTAGCACGTTTCGCGAATAAATAAAAAAATTAGCCCTCGATTCAGATGCACAATTTTTTTAAATGTTTAAAAATATTTCGCTTGGTTTTATAAAACCATAACAAAGACTTTCAACGATAAAAGTTTTATTGATTAGCTTGATGCTGTTAATAGCTTATGGCATGTTCGTGTTGCCCCATTACTTGTTAAAGGATGTCCTTCAAACCGATAATGTCCCCTGACAAAGCGATGGTCGATAAAGTTGAAATGTGCAAGAGTGGAGACCGCAATTAGGTAAACCTAATGTAGTGCGCCGTTCCACAGCTACATACTGATAATTTGAAGAAAGTGGCTAGCGGCGGATGAATGCGTACTATTGCGGACTGCTCAAGACTAGGACAGTTCTCGCTCCATGGGCAAAGTTGTTGTTCAGCAGTGAAAGGCCCCAGTATTCTTAAAAGACCCCTATGAGTGGACTAACCTGACGAGTTCGTTGTACTGACGAAAAGCTTAGTTAAACATCGATGGAAGAAGCTGTATGGGGGATCGTGGATCTACTCGGGACGGAAATGAAGCGTAAATGTATGTACAAATGAAGTATGTAAAACATCTTGTGGTGCCTCTGGAAATAGCTCCACCCCATTTCCTCCCGTGGGGTAAGGGACTCGACTAAGGGATTATATATCAGAGGATGGGCAGCATCCTTCTAAACACAGTTCCGTCTCACAGTGCATCGCATGCATGTGTATAGAAACTATAATGGAACATATAATCGAACAACAGAAAGGCCTACGCCCAGCAGTGGAAGTCTTTCGACTGAAATGATGGTGTTAAATCTACGTGTTTGTTAAATCTGAGTTTGCATTAAAGAGTAGAAGAATATCTGTAAGAAGATCGATACTAAATCGTGTGCCTATATGCTGTAAAAAAACTACGATTTTATTTATTTTACCATTTTAGCACACGTAATAAACTAAGCTTATGTGTCTCTCGAACATTCCAGGCACTTATTATAATAAAGCTGAAAGACTAATATATTATTTCCCAATTATCGTCTTTTATGATCTGCTGTAAAATTTATGAATTGAAGTGACAAAATCTGGACATATAGGTACAGTTTGACTGGCACCTTAAACGTCCGTAGTCTGGTGTTGTCGTAAAGTCCATTTTCAGTTGACATGCCCTACTTATAACGTACTTAAGTGCCCTACTTGTAGATAATGATGTCTTCTACTCGTAATGCAAATCATAGGTTAAGTACTTTCAAGATTTCGTGACACTGAGTGAGTATTCTTTCGCTCTTTATGATTACAGAGTTCTTGTGACTGACAATGAAAACCACACTGCCATTCTCTGACCCGTAGAGTTCTACTAAATATAACTTAACAAAAAAGCTTTATCCAGATTTTTTAACAATATGTTGGTACCGTAAAGTTGAAAATTTATGAAACTGATATGGTACAAAATTGATAACACGAATAAAAAGGTCTATGAAATGAAATAATATATTCGAAATATAAGACCAGAATATTTCTGATAAGCATAATTAAAAACAGCAACATATTATTCTTGTGCTCCCCCTGGTTGTAGCTACAAAATTCAATTATATTTAAAAAAAAACAAGTATTAGACTAAAAAAAAACAGTTTATTAAAATTGCAGTGTGACAGAACTACAAAATCAAAAAAAAGACAGAAAAATAAGAAAAACCACATCAAAGAACGTATTTCTCTCACTTCTTCTGTTCTCCATGAAAATCGTTATACCATTTAGAAGTTTGAATCTCATAAAATATTCTACATTGTAATGAGATCCGATCTAAGAAAATAAATTATACACCGTACGTGGTAGTGTATTGAAAAAATTTTGCATGATTAAAAAAGAAGAGATACTGATTTACTGACTAATTACACAAGTCCACAAATCCAGCCAGGCCTAACTAGCCTGTGTCAGTCAGGATACCGACCTTTGACCATCCCTGCGTAAAATTTTGATTTCTATTTTATGATTATTTTTAAAGGGTTCCGTGCCTCAAAAGGAAAAACCGGAACTCTTATATCACTTTGTTGTACGTCTGTCTGTTTGTTAAAATCCTTTTTCTCAGAAACGCGTGGAGGTATCAAACTGAAATTCATATCAAATACTCAGGTCTACTGTCCCTTGGCATAGTAAAAAAATTAAACTTCTAAGCCAACGTAATTAAAATATAATAACAGCCGTTTTGCTGCAAATTTTCGACACTCGCAAAGGAATCAAAACCTACCCTACCTGTGAACTCAAAATCTTGCAATTTGGTATGAAGCAAAGTTTTATAGCACAGATAAAGGAAAATTTGCGAAAAGCGTACATTTTTATTCACATTTTATAATATACCTTCAGTTTAGTATGGGAAACTCGGTGCGCGAATCGGACTCGCACGTGCTCGGTTTTTTATTTTATTCAATACATCATGAACGATACAGAAAAAAGTGTTCGAATGCAATTATTCACATATACACCTGACAACTAATGCAAATAATATTCAGTATACCTAAAGCAACGACCCCAACTGTTTTACAATGTTTGTAAACACATAAATATACTTTTGTACGGTGCTTGATACAGTGCATAAAATTTAAAATCGTAAGTTTTTAACATACGTGAATTTTGGAAGGGCAACTTATTGTGTCCGACCGAGCGCTAGGCAAGCCTCTATTGCGGCGGGAAGACCCGTTATGGAGGATTAGCTCGAGAGGTGTCACGGGACCCTATCATACCGGCTGACGGCACTGGAAATGGATACTTCGGAGATCACCTGTATCTCATCCGCAAGGTGCCAATTCCTAAGTACCACCACTGTGATGGATAGGGAAGAAAAGCATTTACAATCACAAAATACTTTTATTTCAGTTTAGGTTGTTATTATTATTAGGTACTACATTATGATAGGTAAGTATTATAGAACAATCTTTAAATTATTTCAAATAATACTTAGGTATACAGGTTACTGTTACTTAAGTTGAGTGTAATATTTTTGTTAGGTACTGTAATGTTGGTGTTAGAGACATGTGTACTGGTTTTCATTAAACTATCTATCATACTCAATAGTAGTACCGATTCATCGGATTCCCTTGGTGTAAATGTTGGCGAGAGAGGGCGATGGTTAGGTGTTTCGTAACGGCTCATTTTTGATGTAGAAGGGCCAGTCCAAGGATCAGACTGAGGCTCTTTCAGTGTAATGGCTCCTATGATGCCTTAACATATTTTAGACTTATTTGGATGTAATCCTCTATGTACCACTTTAAAACCGCATAGAACTTTCAGCCACCATGGCGCTTAAGAGACAGGAGATCAGCTCCTTAATCGGCCAAAAGTGTGGCTGAAGTTCGTCGGAAACAATGACCAGTGTACAACAGAGGTTCTGGAAGTTCAAGAAATGTTGTTATTTCTTGTGGGATACTGCTAATTTTATTAGTACCCATAGGCTGTCTGACACACTTCCCGTTGCGATATTGTAGAAAAAATCGATTGATTAGAGTGTTAAGCGGGCGTAAGGCTTGATATTTCTCAACAATTGTTACATATTCCTTGCGAATGACGAAGTTGCGGCCTCTTTTTTTCTTTGTATTTGGTAAATTAATTTAGTTTTATTTCAGTCCCCTTTTAATCAGTTGACGTCAAATAAACTTTCTCGTCGCTAGAATTACTCATTTTAGGTTTTTCGCTTGTTTTCAAGTTTCTTGTTTTAAACTTCAGGTTTTAACAATATAACGTCAAAAGAAAACATAGCGGGCAAAGCAAATTAAAATAATGTACACCAAGAAGATTCCAGTAGACGTAAATAGGTTTAATGATGTTTTAAACTCACAAACTTAGTGCAAACGATGTTCTAAATTCAATTTACCGTTAGTTTACAGTTTAGCCGTTTTTATCCTCTAGCGGATAAAAACTTTTGCACTCCGATATCGAAGGGCAAAAATACCCTTGCCAAGATTGGGGGATGAAAACGTTTTTTTGATGCATCTGGAACTTGTGGTAGCTCTTTCAGTAAATATGTTGAGCTGGTTGACGGCATCAGTACAGGTGCAGGCAAAACAGGACTAGTAGATGGTGCTAGTAATGAAGAATGGGCAGCTGAAGTCCGATTGGACATTTTTTTTCTGGAATTTTCTTGCGCAATATCAATATAGGTTTCACGGTTGAAAGGATAAATACTTGTGCATTTTAACCCACTGTACATAATATTTGTAAAATATTATTTATTAAACATAAACATTAAACAATGTTTTATACATTAAATGTTTTCATAACAGAAATGACGAATAAAACATAAAAAAGTTGTCACAAAATGTTTCTTTAGACAAGGCTGTCCGAAAGCCTTAAAAAATTTTATTGCAAAGGCAGGTCTGAAAAGTTTTTTAAAAAGATTTATTGTTTCGTAAAAAAAAGGTAGAACTTCTTTGTTAACAAGTTCTCGTAAGTTAATTACTTTAAATTTATTACAAAGGAATCATAAAAACAATCGGTTAATGTTTACAGTCTAAGATCCCAGTCAGCCCAGACTTACGTAATTTCAGTACGTAAGTCCAGTACCTAATTAAAGTTTAGATGAAAATTTTAGGATCGGTAGTCTAACACATATACTCAGAAAAAATGGATACTCGCTCAGCTCAAAGCGGGACAGTTAGCAGTTATTAAAAGTGGAAAAACCACGCTAACTTACGTCATTTAAAGAAGCCTGAGTTTTATATATATCATTAAGTATATTTTAAAATATTCTCCAATGAGTCAGACAAATCTGAGGGGCCATTCACTGTCCCAGACTCTCGATTTGATCTCAGTACAAAAGTTGTAACACTGTTAAAGCCATTTGGAGCACAACTCTACTAACTATGTCTGAGGCACAGCAAAGTGAAATTATAGCAATCTCAAGAGTCCATATTTAGAGGGTAATGAGACGTGTAGAGAATGCACTACTGAAATCACACTGAGTTCTCCAATATCAACCAACTTAGATGAAAGTAGTTTGATAGTGTGTAGCCTAATTGATTTACAAGGAGAAATAATAAAAATGTTTAAAAATTTATCAATGTTTTATTATTTTTAGTACTTGTCATTAATTTGAGAATATATAGTTTCATGTATATTTTTTGTTGTTTCAAATAATCGGTTTACAACGCAAAACAATCTCTTAATATTTTTACAGACCATCACTTAGCTACTATTTGTGTTTTCAATTATTCAGACATAGTATCATCCTTGATGTATGTTTCGCTAGCTTTTTCTGAGGCTGTACATTTTATTTCAACAACAAAATCTTCACTAACCTCATCTGGTGAATCTCCTAACATGCCATTAATGAGACAAAATAATGAATTTTCTATTTTCAGATTTAGTTTCACTTCAATATCTTGAAGCCTACCCTCCAATCTCTTCCCACGTTTTATTCCCTTTGTCCCCATTCTTCAAAACTAAATTTTAATTGCAAATCTTTAAAACAAAGTAAAAAATATATTATTAGCGTTCACAAAAAATCCACAGATCTCGTGCCTCTCACGATTGTCGGGTACACTAAAAATGAATATAAACAACACTTAATATTTTTAAATCATTTACATTAATTTATTATATTTAACATCACAAATCGAATATATAGAACAACCTTAAATAAACTATCCTATGTCACCCGGGTCACAATTATAGTGCGACCACTATCAAAATTCACGCCCCATAAAGGGCACCTTCCTTCTTAGACCTTAATAGATACAGAGGTCCCGTTTCTTCAAAACATAGCCCAATTCAATACCCCAAGTGCTTACTTTTATTTTATCGATATCGCTTTTCGTTTACAGGAAATCGTCTATTTAACGAGAAAAGACACCGAAAAAAACCACACAATATTAGACTATCATTTGTTACGAATACCAGATATTTATATTTTATTAGGAAAACTACGTCTGTTCATTATTTTCTTTTTTTTTTCGACCGCTTTGGTGAGTCGTTAGTGAACGTACAAACTAATAATATTCTTCTTCCTTATATATAAAAATCAATTGCTGTTCGTTTGTCTCGCTAAAACTCGGAAATGTTTGTAGTAGTCCAGGGCAGGTTAAGCGGTGAATAATTAGAAATAACTTGAAATCCAAATACCACATGTACGAAGTAGCGGGCACAGGAAGTTTAAATAAATATGGATATGTTCCGTACTACCAAAAATCATGAAGAAAAACTGAAGTACATATTTTCATTTTCTTTCTAATAGTTAGTAATTTGATAATATAGGCTATGTCCCTATCGCATCAATATAAGAGATGTTGTTTATAATACAGTAAAAATAAAATGAAAACATGCCGTTAGCGGTGTAAAAATGTACAAAATTAAATTGATCATATTTTGTTCTTGGTCAGTTTTTATTAAATTAATTTGATTGAGATTTTTAGATATACGTTTCTAGATACATACTTTTTAAATCCGAATATGAAAATAATGTAGCGAAAATATTTTTAAACTGCAAATGACTTTGGTATAATATTAGTATAGGGAATTCAGTGACCGCCGGCACCTGCACCTGTGGCGAAATTTCACTATGGCTGAAAATTCAAGAAAAGAGCGTACTCCTTCCTAAAAGGCCGGCAACGCACTTGTAACGCCTCTAGTGATGTTGGTGTCCATGGGTGGCGGTAATCGCTTACCATCAGGCGATACGTCTGCTCGTTTGCTCCCTATATAATAAAAAAAAGGGCGTACCCCCTTTGAAGATATCGAAAAGACTTTTACAACATTAAAATCTTTTTGTTTAGACGTCATTTCAAAGACACATAGTCAGGTCCTTTACTATAGTGATGTAACTTCAATTTCACTTTTTTACTAATTTTTGTGAAATGTATGATATCGTACTTAATACTTACCATTCGGTTTAAATCTAAACCTTTTTTTAGTATTTCATGATACATAAATTTCAACTGACATCATGACAAAAAACTGTAATGATAATGCTTGTTTTTCTTTTAATATCCATAGTTATATGTTTTAACCGTAGAGGTTTTTTTTGACAGGCAATTCACTTGGTTTAATATCACAATATGTAATATCCGTCTACTCTAGTATGCCCTACATGTCTAGTACAAAAGTTTGTAAAACTTAAATCGATTTGTAAATAATATCTGTTTGACACCGACAGTTATGAAGCCACCGAGTTCCGTGAGCCTCTGCAGTTGCAAAGAAATTTCGCATCTATGGCAGTCCTATGTCATGGAGCGTGTTCTGAAGAGCTTTCCCAACTGATCCCTCTTCTCCCTTCTTCTACAGGAAAACACGTCCTGGCCTTAAAAGTCTCAGTAATATTAGACATACGATCTTGAACGCAACGTTTCGGTTCCACTTTCCTGTACCGACCTGGGTCAAAACCTGGAAATAACTACAAGCGCACGTGTTTCCCTACCACTACGATACCGAGTCCTTTAACCAGCGCGTCAAAAAACATCTTACCAGGCTGCCATAGTGAGGGTCACCATACGGCATTATTCTCATTGAAGATGGTGGCCCCGACTCCTAGATCCTATTCACACTTTCCATCCATCAGGTAGAGTAGAGAGATCGGATATTTTAATCGATTTGTTTCAGAATGATTGAGCAATAAGGAGGGGATCCTTATTGCTCAATTAGTCGGAACTGATATACGGTACTTTTTAGATTAGACGGACTATAGCAAACGTTTATTAAGAATGTTTCCAGCTAAAACTGTAACCTGAAAAATGACAAACGTATAATAATTTTTTCATCTTTTTTCGCTAATCCACTTTAGTGTAAGGACTTTGCAATAAGTATCTTACAATTTAATCTCATGCATTGTTTAAAAAAAAAGACAGTGATATTGCCCCTAGCATAATTTGTGAATTGATAATATGTACTTTTATATTTTCCTTCATTCGTTTATTTGTTACTAGCTTTCGTCCGCGGCTTCGCTCGCATTTAATAAAATGTATCCCATTTCACTTCTAATAGCTTCAAGAATATGTATATTGAACTTTATTTCATGATGATCGGTTAAGTAGTTTTGTCGTGAAAGCGTAATAAAGAAACTTGCATTCACATTTATAATTATAGATATAAGAATTTTTGAAATATCATTTTCAGTAAGTTGATTGACTATCCCAGATCCTATTCATGTTATTTTTTCATTTACTTTTTTATACAAATTTTTCACACAGTTAATAGTTCTGTGCTTCTGACCAAAAACAACGTACGTACACATCCACACTTCCTGACGATGAAGTAGAAGTCATGTGCAAAGATATATTTAAGGTTCTGTCTCGTATCAACAATTCCTTCACGATTTTCATAGGCGATTTCAATGCGAAAACGGGAGTACAAGATTATGGTGAAACCGAGGTAGGATCGTTCGGCTATGGACGAAGAAATCGCCGGGGGTAAATGCTGATAAACTTCCTCGAGGCACAGGGGCTCTTCATCAGAATTTCCTTCTTTCAGAAGAAGCCCCAAAAAATGTGGACCTGGCTAAGCCGTGATAGCGTGACAAAGAACGAGATCGACTTTATCATAACAAACAAAATTCAAATATTCAGAGATACTTCTGTGATCAACAGATTCAACACCGGAAGTAATCCCCGACTCGAAAAAAGTACTCTGATTCTATGTCAAAATAGAACGAGCGTGCTTGATAAAGTCGACTCTTAGAGCGTTTTCATATTATCCAATCCGATGTCGGTGTCGGACGACGATAGCCGACACCATGTGCTATTTTCACATATTTCCGAAAAAAGTTCCGATAGCTTCATGCGGGTAAGTCATCATGACAGACTACAGTTAACAAATACATATTATTCATGAAGATCTTATTCGTTTGTTTTTGCTATTCATTAACAATAAATATTTGGGATATTTCGAACATCTTTCTAGCCTTTATTGTTCCTAAGGTTATTTGAGGTCGATACTAATAGTTCAACTGGATTTACCCAAACATTATGGTTTTACGCCTAGCGCCAAATCCATTAATTTTAAAGTTTTCTTTTTGCTTAAATTATCATTGTTTAATATATTTCACTACAATTTTTTTTCAATCACAATTTCTCTGTTCTTGTTTACCTGCTGTATTGTCAAAGAGACCATATTTTGAGAAAATATGCAGCTGTATAAAGTAAGTTTGTAAGATTAAGTTTTAGATTTCTACATAAGTTTTAAAGATTGACACATTTTTAAAGGATTTATAAATAGTAATTGAGAGTTTTTATATCAATACTATCCTACGCTACGCTGTATCACTTCATATCCCTCTTCAAGGTTCACATACTTCGCGCCAACTATTGTCTTGGAATATTTACTTTTATACTCCTTCATGAGTTTTATCCCACAAGCATGGGTTTAATTCTACTAGTTCAATTAATATAATTATGTCGTATTTAAGTAATGACGACGAAGCCATGATGACGACCAAACTAGTAAACAAAACAAGCTCAAAATGGCCGTTTTGCGCAGTCAGAGACAATTCAGATACACGTATTACGCACTCTTACAAACAATATCGTCCGACGGCTCACGAGCATCCCAAGATGCCGCCCACACATCGGTTTCGACTCCGATATCCGATATCGGCTCGGACAATATGAAAGACAGATACATATTTCATACATTTTACTTTCTCCGATATTGGATCGGCGCCCGACACCGATATCGTATCGGATAATCTGAAAACGCTCTTGAACCAACTGCTAAACCTTCCAGTTGGAGCTTCTTTATTTCGACAGTATTTAGATAAACTTATAAAAGCTCTTAGATATTCTAAAGCCGACACATTCTTAAATTCCGTTCTTAGCTTCACGTCTCATGTACAAAACACCTCCCAGTCCAATCTTTGCAGGCTAAGCAGTTTAAGCAACTTCGAGATTAGTGCATTTTAATAAACTTTAAGCTTATGCATCGGACAAAATATGTACACTAGCCGTGCAATATCTACATCGACGCATTCTAAGAAAGGGTAAAGAGCGCGGCACTTATAAGCACAAATAACAGCCGGCTTATTATTGAACAGAGTCAGTCAGAGAGTAAAAGAAGTAGCAGAAGTCACATATGTTTAAGCTCTCTAGGGACTTTACGATACGTAAACTTAAGTAGGAGTTACTAGCAACTTTATTAAAGTATATTCTTGTTCACGCTAACTATTAGCCTAGGGGAGTCAAATGTGCGTAGTTTACTTCTAGATGTAGTACAAATCAGCGTTATTAAATCCCACATCAAACCTGAACACATAATACCTTCCATAATGAATGACCTGTTAAATCCGTTAAATCAATTAAAGTTAAACTATCACAAACCAAGTCTATAGAAATACTATAGGTATATCAAAGAGTATAAGTCGTGCATAACATACAAACTGAGCAAGGAAACAAAGTTACCACACTATTACGGTAAGTTACATCAACGTGCGTCGGTGAGCGAAGAAAGTGTGACGTCAGTTGCCCGCATGAAGAAAGCATTGCGCGTGCGACTCGCGAGCACTCTTGCTTTCGTCAGAGGCCATAGCGTCTGTGCGATAGCGAAAACGACATACTTCGGGTATACCTACCTTGCTGTCGCTTTTTCATCTGGTATTCAGGTCTTGATTATGAAATCGAAACTATTGAGTCATTGTGGCTTATTATGCAGGATATGTGATTTTAAGCCGTTCTATTAAGGTGTAGTGATACACGTTATTTGTTTAGTTAAAAATTTAAAGATTTTTTATAGTTTTTTTTTATAATTACACATGCTTTATGTTATTATGTGAAGTCTGCTTCGTTAAAGATCCGTTCAATGTTTAGTATCATTTAATAAGGAGATCTAGAAATGTTAGAAGCAAGGTCTTCCGACTCGAATAAAGTATGTGCTGCCTGGTGCTTGTAGTGTAGTCAAACCTCGTCCGCTTGCGATGTGTTTAGTGCTGTATAACACGTCGAATCAAATTACATTGCGAATACAAGGCTGTCACAGACAGTCACTCGTTCGTGACCTGTTGACTGATTTTAACAAAATCCAGGTCAAGATCTTTATTTCGCTTTGATATTGAATGGCTCTTGTTATACCTCGAAATTACAATTATAATTGTATATTTTCAGAATACATTTAAGAATGCAAAATAAACAGAAAAGACCTTTAACTATTATGAATGATGCCGTAATACGCAAAATAATCATTAGACAAAATACTCCATTACTCCTCAGTAAATAATAAAATAATTCTTGATTTTTAAGTATTTATTGAGAGGTAAATATAAAAATAGTGTAAAATCCTTTTTGAGACCTAGGCACAAAACAAGTATAATATGCATTAGTTTTTCAACCCTATAACATTGTATGTCAAATTTCTGAAGCGTTTCTTTGTGGGTTAAGATTCACTGACGTGTACTGTCGGTTACCATCCACGAAATTACCTAAGGACTTTTCGTAATTTATTCTTTTCCTAAATTTTCCTCCCTTGAATTCTAGCATCCTTGTTTGATTCTGTTTATCAGCATAATGTTATGAGGACCGACAACATTGCATGTCGATCAACTTAACTTGGCATCTTCTACTGGATGACAAAATTTTGTATTTCGCAAGGCAGAAAGATTATTGTTTAATAAATACATATTCAATGCACATTTTGAAATTCCTAAGACCTTCCTTATTTTGGCAAATAAAAAGAGATTTAATTGCATCGCCTATTTTTTTAGCCATGTTGCCTATTTTTTTAGAAAACACCATTGTAGCTTTTCGGTGCAGCTAAGTTACAATAATAAAAAAACCATCAATTAAAAATCAATTTTTACGATTTAATTTCAAAGAAATAACAGACCAACAAATGAATACTTTAAACAAGAAAAGTACTGGAATATATCATAAAACTCAATAATCGAGCACTTGCAGGTACTTAAAAGTCAAGAATTTACTAACAGTGCCCCTGGCATAATATGTCTTAAGTAAGAAACGATAGTACTAATAAATTAATATGATCAAGAGTATTTGACGATTGCATAAAACAGAACCTGCTGGATTCTCTTGTTTTCTAATAAATACTTTATTGAACCTGCAACGGGATTTTCGAAATCTTTACGTCACCTCATGTGGTAAGAGGTTAGTTTTTTATTTGTTAGAGGGTTAATATTTGATATTAAATGTGTTTTCCTAATTTTGCTTAGTTATTAGAAAGTAGACACCTAATCTTATTTATGATTTTGAAGTGCAGTAAACCAATGTCCATCACGTATTTTTATTTATGAATGTGTAGAAAATAATTTAATTCCAGCAGAGTTTAGGTACGCAATGGCCTTTTAGGAAACCTGACAGTAATAAATGTTAAATCTTTTAAATTGAATAATGATAATGAGTCTGTTCGCAAGTAACTTAACTAACTTAAACCGTGTTAACTGCTTGCAAAAAATAAGTACCTATTTAGAAAATCTGTAAAGGTTCTGCTCAGTTTAGAATCAGAACAACCAGAGGTTGTCTCAAGTTATCATAAATTTTGACAAGGCTGCTAATGAATTTCAATACACTTCCATTTTTGCTACAGTTACCATTGCATTGACCGAACATAGCTCGTTATCGAATGCAATACAAACGTAAACATTAGCTTGATGTTCGCGGCAACCCTGCCCTGCTGCGGCACTGCGCGCAACTGGGTCAGTGGGCCGCCCCCCGCGCCTTCTTCCACCCGCTCGGTGGCGCAACCGCGCGAACGCGCACTAACATAGACCTGGATCGCGGGAAAGTGGGTCACCGACTCACTTTCACTTATTACATGGGCTCCTAATCGTTTTCCATTGTGCGAGCGGGCGGGGGTGGCGGGTAGCGGAGGGGCGCGCATGCGGGAGGCGCCGGCACGCGCGCCGTTGTCGCCGGCCGGCTGGTAGCCAGTCGATCGCGAGACGTCTACCGAGCGGTACGCGTACCGCCCGTTAATCGTATTACTCAACGCGATCGTAATATACCACGCGCTGTCAACACTTATACGAACTGTAGTATAACATTCGGTGAAAATATACTCTTGGTGACCGACACAGACTCTCTACGCCTGTACAATTCTTACACCACTCGTAGAGAACAAAATGTGTTGGATTTATGTGCCTCCTACCATAGTGCTTAAACAGGTGCAGCCCGCGAGCGGCAGTTAGTGTTGCGGCCAGACCGCTAGTGAACTCGGTGACTGTGTGAACGTTGCTGCGGTTGAACGCCGTCGTAGGGATTGTTATAAACAGCCGCATAGTGCGGCCGAGCATGACGATGGATCAGCAAACAGGCCTCATGTCCCTTAATATGTCCCCATTCGATTTGAGCCCAGGCCCTGATGGGTCCGGTTCAGGAGGGGGACCTTCAGGTGCCTCGCAATATATGCCACAAGGCGCCGCGTACCAATGTCCTCCTGAACAACAAACCTTTGGATACGCCAATTTGGATACGTCATATCTATTTCCTACAGGCGCTGGTGGTGAACCAGGTGGTTATTTACCCGCAGCTGGCACCGTGTGTGATCAGACAGATACTAAAGATGTGATCGAAGAACTCTGCCCAGTTTGTGGTGACAAAGTTAGCGGCTACCACTACGGGCTACTCACCTGTGAATCTTGCAAGGGGTTCTTCAAAAGAACCGTTCAAAATAAGAAGGTTTACACATGCGTTGCAGAGCGAGCCTGCCACATAGACAAAACACAACGGAAACGCTGCCCTTTCTGCCGTTTCCAAAAATGTCTCGATGTTGGCATGAAACTCGAAGGTGAGTGAATGTTTATATTTTTTTTATTTGCATACAATTAATACCTCAGTCGACAGTTTTTTTACGTTATGACAATGTTCTAGGTAAACTTCGTGTATATCGAGCCTAAAGTTGATCGGTTATGCCATAATTTTCCTAAATAGTATTTATATCATTAACAAATATGAAAAAACGAAAGTACTACGGATGTTAAACAAAAGTATGAGCGCGATTCCTCCAGTGACCTTCACCCAGTTTGTCTCATAGAGGTCGACCCTGAGCCGAAGCAGGGTGTTCGAGATACTTAGGGAGAATAACGTTAGTGAAGGTTGCCGGCTGTTAAGACCATTATAAACAACTGAATTCACTCGATTCTTTCACTCTTTAACTTAATAAACAAACGAGGGAAATAGTTAAAACATTTCTATGACATCTCATGCGCCAATCGGCTTCTAAAATCCAAATCTTGCTTTATTTTTTTTTTATGTAAAGGGTTATTGTAGTTAAGCTCAGAATCGTACCAGGTGGCGTACAATTGGAGAGGCCTATGTCCAGTAGTGAACTGCGATAGGCTGATGTTGATGGTGTACAGCGGGTTGTATACTATCAAGTCAACAATATCAAAAGACCTTTGTAGGGAAATGCTACCCGAGAAATAATGATTACATTGTCTTATATTTTTCTAAATATTATCCTTATAAACCACAATGATTATTATAAATACTTATAAATATTAGTAACTATTGCATTTAAAAAATAATCATTGTAATTTTGTAGAATGAAGCAATACACATAAAGACATATAAAATAAGAAAACATAATAATGAATGACGGAGCAGCATCTACACATGATATGGTTCTCTTTTAAATCTGAATATTTATTCAGAAATCTAAGATGAGTAAACTATGTGTTTGGAACACATGCGTTTGATGGTCAAGTTGATTGATAACAGCGATATCCTTAAGGGTAGGTGCAGTATCAGTTTTATGTTTTTAGGGTAATACACTTACTTGTAGTTAGCTGAGCGCGTGGGGCGGAGCTTGAAGTGCGGATCGTTCTAAATTTAAAACGCGCGCGGCCGCAGAGCGCCCTGACCTACTTGCAAGCGGGGCCGCGATGCGGCGCGCGCGCTGTTTGTGTTTGTGCGTAATGCTACATTTAACATACTGTTGTGTGCGTGAGCCATTCGCCAATGCGCGTTTCGCCAGATGCTGCGCTGTTTGCAACATCTAGTAAAATTGGTATGAAGAAAATTTAAACACATTTTAAACCAATTCCTGAAAGTTTCGTTTTAACAATACTTTTTTATGAATTTTTCTATGTTTATTAAGACTTTGTTGTCGACTAAATCATCATAAACATAAGTTTATTCTATTATACCTAGTCTTCATATGTCACAAGAAAATTTATAGCCAAAGCTGACTCAAGTAGTTCTGCTGAAAATAAAGTTCATGTGTGATTTTAAAAGTACAGGAAACGTAAGCACATACCATTAATTTGTATGAAAGAGTAATCCGACCCACACCCTATTTAGAAATTATTTGATTTCTATTGTATTAGTTATTAGTACAATTTTTATTTTTTAGGCACTAAAATATGAATATTAACTAAGTAAATTATTATTGAATACAAATAAAGTAGTAAAAAATTATCAAAGTAATAATGTTAATATAATATAATAAGTTGGTTCATTTCAATAAAAGTTTCCAATAATAAACATTTTTTTATCGCAAGTTTAATAATATGTCAGATGACACAATTCACACAAATAGTTGGCTGACCCGAATAATGGCGATTGCGAGAGCCTCGCACCGCCTGCTCGACCTGCAGCAAGCCTTGTGCAATGCCACCATTAAACCACCGTTTCAGTATACAAAATATTATAAAATGATAGTTAACAAATCGCTGTATGAAGTTTCTTTACTTTATTCGTAGACAGATTAACTTATAAAATGGAATTGTTAGAAATATTTATTAATTGTTTAAACAATTGAAAATACTTATAGCTATAGACACAATATTGCCTTTTTATCTCTATTAAAGTACTTTAATTGCTTAAGGTTTAGCCTTCGTATACGACTATAGTTCGTTATTGAATGCTATCTATGCGAAATTAACTTAGGCTTACGTAAGCAGCTTTAAACGTGGCACAAAACTAGGTAGAGTCGCGATGTAGATATTGCTCCACAGTGAAATTACAGAGACTATTTGAGTAAACTGTGTAATGGAGATGTTTAAAAAATCTTATATTCTTTGTTCATGCATTTGATTAGTAACATTTCGTAGAATAAGTAGTCTACAGTTGAGTGAGGGTGGAGAGTCGGGCGTGCGCCGGCGACTTTAAGAGTGCGTTTCGACACTATCGACCGTCGACACCAAAGTACGCTGCGCAAGCGCCATTTCACAAGACATTCGATCGACCTGTCGCAATGGGCTACCCAAATGTGACCTGAACACGTATCGCATTACTTATCCATGGGCCCATGGTTGGTTTGATAGGGGTCCATTAACTGACTTCATAAAGTACTTGTTATATTAAACTATGTTAAGAACACATTCGATATGATTTTCGTGCCGCTTTGAGATACTGATTGGAATGAGCTAACTTGATATTAGGTACTGGGATTTATTCCCGTATACAGTACGGTACGGGTAAGACTAATGATGGTATTTACACGGCCCGCTGCTTGCATTGTACAATTGGGTATATGTTACCTAACGTAATTCCACCGACGCTTTGTTTACCCAGTATTATTCTGATAACTAGCAAGTTGCCGCGGTTTCGCACGGAGTCTTTACGAAAAATATAATATGGCCTATGTTACTTTGATCTTGATGTGTGGCTTAATTTTTTTCAACAAACATCGGTATATTTTAGCCATATATTAAAAAAAATACAAATTATATACGAAAACCTTCCTCTAGAATCACTCATATATTGGTAAAAACTGCATAAAAATATGTGCAGTAGCTTTTACCGCGAATAGATAGACACAAACGCGGCAAAGCACTATGTTTTATAATATGTAGTGATATAAAATACAAATGTTATATTTTACTAGTAATATTTGCCAAAAATAAACCTACACATTCGTGACAACAACATGTAATGTTATTTTAACTGTTAAGCAGTAATGAACCTAAGTTTTATGAAGTCTGATTATATGGTGTGTGTTATTATATTTTACCCACAATAATATATGTTTTGTTGCGCATCGTCAGCGTTGGTCACCTCTTTGTTCTCCAGCCGGTCATCCTACTCCAGCCGGTCATCCTCGAGTGGGCAGGGCGGCAGCACGGGACCCTTTCCTTCCGGCTGACGCAGGTGCTTTCCGGGCATGGTTGCTTCGGAAAGTACCTGCACTCGGTCGCTAGGAGGGAATTGAGTCCCGCCTGCCACCACTGCGACTGCAGTGAGGACTCGGCCCAGCATACGCTGGAGTTCTGCCCCGCCTGGGCGGAGCAGCGCCGGGCCCTCACTGCAGTCATCGGAGGAGATCTGTCGCTACCGGCCATCATACGCTCCATGGCCGGTGGCGACAGCAGTTTTACCGCGGTCGCATCCTTCTGCGAAGACGTAATCTCGCAGAAGGAGGCGGCGGAGAAGGCCCGGGAGGATGATCTCCACTCGGACCCGATCCGCCGCCGGCGAACCGGGCGGCGGAGGCGCGCCCATCTGCGCCTCATGCCGCCCTGAGTGTGGCCGCGGATGGTGGGGACGGGTTTTCCCCTCCATCCGCTTTAAAGGCCAGCCGCGAAGGGGCGACGCACGCGTGTGCCGTGCGTCGCCTAAATTGAGAGTTTACTGGAAGAAGGTGCCCGCTTCAGTGCGGGCAGGCGCTGGGAGGGGTCCGGTTTGCGTTAGTAACAGCGATCCCGGACCCCTCCCTTCTCAGGCGCAGAGTTGGCACACCGTGTGGTTTTAGTCGGTTCGATTCCGACACACCGCCCCGCCGCAAACCCCGGCGGGGTGACGGCCCGATATTTGGTCACCTCTTTGTTGTCGGTATTTTTAAATATTCAGATAGGTTGGTTATTGCTTTATATTTCACTTTAAATTACTTCGATTTTGACATAAAAATGTTTGATTAGAATTAACATTAACATGATTGTGATAGATGTATATGTCGAAAATTAAAAAAGGTTTATATAAATAGATTTAATATTTCTAACATTATATTGGCCTTCAGTAGGCCAGTATATAAAGACATGCATTAGTTACGGCGAAACGCACAACATACGCAAGGGTACTTAAGGCGCGGACAGCGACAGATGTTAGATCACAATAAAAACGCGCGCGCCAGCCGACTATTTCGGCGCGCTGCCTTGACCCGAATCGAGTGTTTCGACAGAACGGCCTCGTATACCGGGCCTTTCTATTTTTTAGGTATTACCTGTCGTATTATTACGACAGTGAATGCCGCCATTTTAAAAGGATTTTGGCTGCAGGTGATTTAAACCCACATCTGTGGTATAAATATTCATTCCATATCAATAAAAAATCCATGATTATTAAGTCAGTTTTATTAATATCACATAAACCACTCATGAAAACAGAGAATAACAACTCAAAGTATCAAATTGCTGTATACTGCTGCTACTACCACAACATTAAAATCGAGGCTGGTTTTTATTGATGGTAAGGCCTACAGTAGATGAGATCTTGACACAGTTCAGCGGATCATCGCGGGTGATTTATCTCGGTTGTGTAACGATCGCCGCTGCCGCTATCTGGGCGCGCGATCCAGTGCGTGCGGGCGTTCGGATGCGGTCGGCCAGCTTCGTCAGCACTCGGACCGAAAGGGGCCGGACAGAGGGGGGGGAGGAGTAGGCCTTGACCAAGTTTCACTGAGTCGTCGGTACAAGGAGCGATCCCCACCTCTTCCCATCCTTTCGGTACATACTATTTTTTTATCTCGTTGACACGATTACTTCATTCGGCGGCCTTGACGCGTATGCCAAGGTCGAACCTTTAGCTGTGATGAGTATAGAAAATAGACCGACTAGAATAACTAACTTTATGATGGAGTAGTACTGCATCCCAACTCTATTGACGGGATATGATGCATATTCATGACCTCTTTACTAAAGTCGACCTTGACCCATCTATATGACAACTGGGCCAGATCTACAAATAACTTAAGAATCCGAGGTGAACTCAAACGTATGTCTATTTCTGCACACTGGCTGTTTGTCACTGCGTATATTTTGATTTGTAAAAATGACCTTGACCTTGATCTAGTTTAGTCGTGTAATAAACAATTGACCTCGTTTATCGCATTATCGGCTACTAAACGCTATGCACTAATTATGTTTTATCATTAAATATTTAGATCAACTCTGTCTAAGTTGATGCATACAAACGTTACAACTATTTACCTCAACCATTTGACAACAAAATATATGATAAAGGTACCTGTTTGAACACAGTAGGCCAACATGTAGCCCTCAGAGACCGAGTGAAATATGTCAATAAATTGATTTGTAAAGGCTGAGAGAGAAATGGAGGATGGAGATTACATGCCAGATTTTAATATTAAAGCCTGTAATCTCCATAAATAGTTCTATTTTACCTAATTTCATTAATTTGCTAATTGATATCCTTACCTTGTATTTCACAATACAAATATAAAATAAAAAGCATATGAATACATTATTTTTATAATAACTCTAATATGAAATGTGATTCTGAGCATACAAAGTAAATAAAGTTACACCTCTATCTTTTTTTCTTACAGCAAAAACATCGAAACCACTTTATAACTACATCAACTTTATATTATCAGTCAAATTATACCTTAAGTGTTAGAAACTAATAAAACAGTCGTGGAAAGACCTATAAACAGTTCACAGTTCTAGTAAGATTCTGAATTGAATAGTTTGCTAATCCTGCAACATTAAAGAGTCGATAATAACCAAAAGTCACAAAACAAAAAACTTAATATAATTGCAGAAGTAATCAACCAGAGAGCGCAGTTATGTTTCGTTCTTTAATCTCGATGCAATCCTTTTATGTGTAGCAACCCAGCCTGTAACACGAAACTGATGGAATTGCACACAGTAATGCTTTAAATCTGTTACGCTTGCCGTCTCTTTTGAACCCTTTACTGAGCCCTGTAGTTTTGTCTTTTTCGCTCAAAGGCGTGATGCCTACAATAAAAACTGGTTGTTATTTTTAACTCGTGAGTTGGGCGGGCCGTCGACTCACTGAAAGTCTCTTTCCGTTCCAGGTTCGACATTATTTGTTCACAGCGCGCTAGTATCTTATACAGCCACATCGATATAAACCATGAACCTAATCTGATCTTGGAGAAATCATAACTACCTATTAATAAATTTTAAAACTAAGCTGCTTATAGGAACAGTTCTTTTTTTGTAAATTATGTAATGCTAATTTTGAGTAAATTGATGCAACCATTTGCTCGTGAGATTTCAATATTATCCAATGAAACTTAAAAGATAATCCCACCTCACTAACCTCTTCAAACAATGTGGTATGTACACATACATTTTATGTAGTAAGTACTTCAAAATTGTTATGGACCTTTGAGTTAAAAACAAACAAAACTTTCTGGTTACTAGACACATTTAATTTAAACATTAAGAATTCAAATGGTTGTTCTGCATAGATTATTTAAATATCTATATTCTACGAAATAAACTTCGAGATGTTATCTTATCTTTGCGTTTCGTTTACTTTTAACTGATATAAATCGGCTACGAACACCTTAAACTTTTTATAATACATGTTTATTGATACTATGAAACGTTCATATCGTAATTATTTTAATCAAATGGAATGCCACTAAAACGCCGGTTGACCCAATTTGATATCATCTGTTAGGTGAATGTTATTAATTTTGTTTCGGTAAATATATAATCGAGTTTGATGCATACAAAGGCATCTGCCAATATGTTATACAAATTCGGCACAAATATAATTTGGTGATATCGCAAAGAAGTGTCCGAAATTTGGAATTTTGCCAGAAATATAAAGATTGATCGACTTCACGTGTGTTATGAGGCCACCATCCTAAATTTCAAGTCTAAGTTAATAAATATTTATTAAATGCCAGCCGGCAATAAATTGTAGAAATTTACTAAAAGACGAATGCAGCTACATATCAATATAAAACATGTAGATAATTTTGTAAATACATACAAGGTGTGTGTGTATACCCAGATATCTCATCTGGTTTTAAGTTAAGAGCCATGCATTCCAAAAAGATGCGCTACTATAATTATTGAAATATGTACTTAAAAGTAAATAAATTATGATGTACTAGCTTTTGGTCGCGGTTCCGCGAGCGTGTATATGGGTTACCGTGGTATATAGTAGCATATGTGTTAGTTAACTTTACAGTAATTTAGGTTTACATTACTGTAATGTTTCATCTAAATCCGTTAAGTAGTTTTTGCGTGAAAGAGTAACAAACATTCAAACATCCTCACAAACTTTCGTATTTATAATATTAGTAGGATAAAAAGGTTTTATTTATTTTATTTATTTATTAATTAATTTATTTTATTTACCTGCTATATTTATGCTCTGAGAGCTGCAGTTTATCTAAGGCGCTGCGAAAACATAGACACTTTTTGTTGCGGTGATAGCGGTGATAGAATACAGTTGCCCATTGCTACTACTTGTCACTGGTAACCGTAGTTGAGGTGTCCGGTAGCGGCAATTTAGTTTCCAGTTACCGACACTGAACACTTTTTGATAGTCATGAGTTTGTGTTAAGTACTCGTAGAAGTAACTGGATACAGAAAAATACGTATGCGCAGAGTAGGTGGCAGTGGATGATTTCATACTGGTTATATAGAAATCAAATATTCATCGGTAGCTTTATCTGACACAAGACACAAAAGTGTCCACGTTTGTACCCTGTCTTAGTTAAAAAAATGTAACATCGACTAATCATCGATCGTCCTATAAAATATTCTCCTACCTTCAACGCGATACTCTTTACTAATGATAAATTCTCATTTAGCCACCATATTGAACATCACCGGCAATTTATCAAAAAAAAAAATTCAAACTAAAATGCACTATCGTGTTTACACGATGTCACATCAGGAGTGGTTTTGATATTTTTTTATAATAATAATAAATCACCGAAAAATAGTAGTAGCTTAATAATTTGCTCCTACATACTTGGTAGTTACAAATTTTTAATTAGTTTCATCTGTCCCGATGTTTGTCTGTATACAAATCTTGTAAATTAAATTTGAGCCATTTCCCGATTTCCGATTGAGGTGATATTTGAAATATTCCATTAGTTCTGATGACAATGCAATTGTATATAACAAGCTCTCGAAATGTCAACACGTTTTCCGCTCTATAGTGAACATTCTATCGATCGGGGTAAAGCCTGTTAGGCTTTTTATTCGAACTTTATTTTACACAATTGCAGTTAAAAAAAACTTTTACTAAACACTATACATTCCATATTAATTTACGTAAATATTGATAAATGAAGAGTACCACGAATAGCTGTCTTTTTTTTTATAATTGAATGATGAGTCATTCACTTCTTGTTTTATAAACGAATTAGTAATCCGCCCTGGCTCGCACAGGTTCGGGAAAAAATACAATATAGCCTATGTTTCTCTGAGATATGCGGATTTTTTCCGACGTCTTGAGCAATTTTTTTTTATTTTAGCCATTGTATACTCGTATTACAAAAATTGCATATTCTTAAGAATCAGTCTATACATAAGTAAAACAGCATAAAAATCCGTAGCTTTTGAGTTTATCGCGAATAGACAGACGCGGCGGAGGATTTTTTTTTATAATATGTAGTGATGATGAAAATGACCAAATACAAATGTTTTTACATTTTTGTTTCAGCTGTACGTGCGGATCGCATGCGAGGAGGACGTAATAAGTTTGGCCCCATGTATAAACGAGATCGCGCCCGCAAATTGCAAATGATGCGGCAGCGGCAAATTGCCGTGCAGACACTACGCGGATCACTCGGCGATAGTGGATTAGTATTGGGATTTAGTTCTGCTTATGCCGCTGTTCCAGTAAAGCAAGAGATCCAAATACCGCAAGTGTCTTCACTAACGTCATCGCCTGAATCTTCACCCGGACCGGCTCTGCTTGCAGCACAACCACAACCACAGCAGCCACCGCCACCACCTTCTCATGACAAATGGGAAGCACATTCACCGCACTCAGCTTCGCCCGATGCGTTTGCATTCGACGCTCCTGCTACAACTGCAGCTACACCTTCCAGTACAGCAGAGCCGACCAGCACTGATACATTACGAGTCTCCCCAGTATCACCCATGATCCGCGAATTCGTTCAAACTATCGATGACCGCGAGTGGCAGAATTCGCTCTTCGGACTCTTGCAGAGCCAAACCTACAATCAGTGTGAGGTCGATCTCTTTGAATTAATGTGCAAAGTGCTGGATCAAAACTTATTCTCGCAAGTGGATTGGGCGAGAAACACCGTGTTCTTTAAGTATTTAAAGGTGAATTTCCAGATGAGTATGAAGTATCCCATCCCGATTCCTTAAACCCTCTCTCCTGGTGTACACCAAATGTGCTGGCGAAAATGCCGTATTGCGCTGCTGCCTTATTTATTATTCAATACAATTGATTGTAACGCTTTGCGAATGATTAGTAATTTGCGTACCAACAGATAGTGGTTAGTTACGATGTGATTGTGTGAGTAAGGGAGCGCTTGTGACGCAGCGGGCGACGCGGTGCCTCTCGCAATCGATACGCCGCGCCGCCCGCGCCGCGCCGCACCAACTGGGTCAAGTTCCCACGACAAACGTGCCAACTGCCACTGCTGTCACGCTTCTAATCGACATATATATCCACTTACTTAACTGCGACGTACCAGACTGTTCTAACAACAATATGCTATGTTACGCAAGTGTATCGATTAACAGTTTCTCTCAGGAACGATTGATAGAAAATCTACTATACGGATCGGATCCACTAAATTATAAGTATATAAAATAGTTCTAAAAACTAATGCCAAAATAAATACATATTCAGAAGTATACGTAGCTCCGGTTAGAAAAACAATTTAAGATAGGCAAGACTCCTGTTTTATTAAAACTTATCGTTTGGGAGTTCAATCAATCAGTAGGAGTCAATCAACGAGAGGGAGCTAAGGCGGTGCTGGTAGCGGCGGCCGCACCGTGGTCGTCGTACGCTTACGCAAGAGCCGCAGTCGGTCATGTGGGCGAGCGATGTTGCCGTTTCGTGCATATAGCTTTGTCTCACTCCTACAGACAGCCTCCACTTCACAAGCAATTTTTGTTTATGCGAAAATGACGCGACACATTTACGACTCACTTGCAGAATTAGGACGATGGCGTAGTCCGAAGACATCGCAGTCGAACTTTTAATTATTTACGGAAGTAATGGACAATCCATTTCAAATTACTTTTGGTTAAATTTAATAAAACGGTTATTCTTAAAGAAACAATTAACGAAATATATAGATAGGATTTAATAAAGATAGGACGTATGTGTTAAGGCAACAGAGGAGAGTTAATGACCTAAGCTTTCCCCAGACGGATATGATGTAACGGTGCGGCCACGCGGGGCGGCAACGCTGCACTTTCGCCGCTGCACTTGACACACTGCCCGTGGCCGACTTGCCGCGAGAAAGCACTTTTTACCGCGACGCGTAACCACCTGTAACAGAGACGTAACAAGTTCTGTGGCCTTTCTTCGCTTTCTCTTATGTAATACTAATTGCGATTAGTCACATAACAGCGCGATGAACTTGAGCTACCGACGGCGTCATGCTAATAATTAAACACGTCGATTTAAATCATGAATATGAGATGTTAGCTTTTACACAAGTTTCATAATAAGATCGTGGCAAATCATACAATTGTACGAATGAACCAGTGCATGATCTAATATAAACAAAAATAAGGATTTACGATAATTTGACCTAATTTATTAGAAAGTATCACTTTCATTGTGTGAATCCTACATAGGTATCAGAAGTAATAATAATATGATTGCATCGTTTGGTTTCAAATCTACCTAGCGATCTTATGTGATCGCAAGATTACCTATGCCCTAGTTTTGAGACAGTCTTGCTACGATAACGAATCAGTCGTTCAGCATTCCGTTTGGCGCTCTGTATATATTGAGTGACGTTTTGTAATTTATCATTAAATCTCTTTTTTCTACAAATTCAAATTATCTTACTCTATCGTGTTGTAATAGTTTCTTAATCAATTTACGGGAATACTCGACAAGGCATAATTTCAATCAAATTGGGTATGCTATCAAAGTAGTAAAAAATATAAGCTATTATTTTTTTGAATCTATTAGTTCTTAGATCTAACAAGATATCCAAAGTTGAAGTGTTAAGATTTGGGCACGCGGTTATTCATGACGACTTTGACCTACTTCGCGCTCTACCGATTACTAACAGCTCTGTTCAAGATGGCCGCCCGAAGGGAGTGCTAGCTGCTCTAGATCCACAACGGCGTATGACTCATACATATTAAGTGCAATTCTCATCAGTACAAAATATGAAATTACAAATGAATATTTATTATCCCGTATTTGATTGAAAATGTTTGTATTTCAAAAGCTGTAAGAATAGTAAAGAACTGGAAATGCTACAACTACAAAATTATTTACTTTTAGTATGACGCTCATTCGACACTTTAAATTATTGATTATTTTTGGAGTAATATTTGTTACATGTCGCCTGTCCTAGTAAAGTTGTCAGAAATGTATTTAAATAACAAGATAATCAGCTGGTATAGTTGGATTTCATCGTTTCGATCCATCGTGTTGAGCAAGCAGTGTGCGGTGTGGCAATGCCTTCGAGCTCTAAAATTCAGTTGTAACATTTCGTAAACGGCAAATTTAACGCGCTCGAGCTACGCCCCGTGTTTTCTAATGCAACTCAATAAAATGTAGGTCACAAAACGTCGTCGTTGGTTGCGACTGTCAGATAATGTTTTCATTACACACGACGCTTGAATTAGTTCGTTATTAGTAGGACATTCTGGCGACAACAACCAAACTTATTAATTTTTTTTTTCGGTTTTATCGTACATGAGATGTGGAACTGAATGACCTACAAATAGTGCCTACCGAGTTTTGTATATCACTGACACATCGTAACTACTACCACTATTAGGCTAATTTCAAGCCGTCACCAACATCAATTAATGTATTTTGATATAGAGGCAGTCTTTTTTTTAATTACAGCGATAGCGAAAGTTATGTGACTGAACTTGATTGGTTTAAACTGTTTCTATATCAATAATATATTGTTAGTGGCGGTTTAGTGCGTTTATCTATCAACGAGTTAAAATCGCAAAAGGTTACGTTAAAAATTACATGTGTAGCAATGCGGTTACGATTTGTTTCAGGTGGATGATCAGATGAAGCTGTTGCAGCATTCATGGTCTGATATGTTGGTCCTTGATCATCTCCATCAACGGATGCACAATGGCCTGCCTGACGAAACTACCCTGCACAATGGCCAAAAGTTTGACCTTCTGTGTCTTGGCCTACTTGGAGTTCCATCCCTAGCTGAACACTTCAATGAACTTCAAAACAAGCTTGCAGAATTGAAATTTGACGTTCCAGATTATATTTGCGTTAAATTCTTGCTTCTTCTTAATCCTGGTTAGTATTTCTTAAAGTTTTTAATTATTTTCTCTTGCGTTTGTCACTGCCAATTTTTCTGTTGTATTATTGCCCCTATTGCGAATGATTTTTATTTTTATTTTTTTGTATTTTGTTACGTTTCTCATGTGTGTTCATCATCAGCAAACCTCTTGTTTTTTGTTTTGAAGGTTTTTCTTGCCATTTCAGAGGTGAGAGGCATCGTTAATGTTAAGTGTGTCCGAGACGGTTATCAAACAGTTCAAGCCGCACTTCTCGACTACACACTCTCCTGTTATCCTTCCATACAGGTGAGCGAACGACATTCTCAACCGCCTTTACTATTTCAATTGTAAAATAAATTGTTCGTATTTGCCTTGAACAGGAAATTAATTAAATCGGTGTATTCATTTCCGTTTTGAACAATATAAATGTTAACGTTATAGTATGAACTATATCGACATATGTGATAAGTACATTTTAATTGACTGAAAATATATGCATTGGTTTACACAAATGCAATTTAAAGCGATGTAACGGGCAACAGCCGATACATTGTAATGGACATGCCTATTACACAATAGAATTCTTACTAACCATAGTGATAATGTTTTCAGGATAAATTCGGAAAATTGGTTATGGTCGTACCAGAGATTCACGCTCTTGCGGCCCGTGGAGAGGAACATCTGTATCAGCGGCATTGCGCAGGCCAGGCGCCTACCCAGACACTTCTCATGGAAATGCTTCACGCAAAGCGCAAGTAAGCATATTTTTTATAATTCCTCTCTTCCTTTTTGTTTTCCTTTCCTTCTACTTTGTGTGAGTGGTCTAAATTTACAGTGAGATTGCCGAGTTGCTAAATAAATGGGTTTTATTATTGTTATATGTCACACTGATCACATTTTAACCTACTGTAAGATGTTTTATTCATTTACAAACATTCATTCAGTTAAAACTTACTGATCAAGATTGAGATATTGAGGACTTATTTATAATCTGCACTTAGCAGATAAGAAATGCAGCATATATCTCGTTCTAGGCCGAACGGGGGCGAAATGGTTAACCGGAATGCGGAGCACACGTCGACCCTTGACAGATTGTATGTTATTCTATATCATATGACAATACTATATATTTACTTTTCATGTATTTATGCAATTCATTTATTGTATATGTTTCATTAAATTATCTAATTGCTAATTATTTTGGAACACTGTTTTATCTAGATGTAGTCTTTAGGTGAAACTAGTAAAGAAGATTAAAAATTTAGCTTCTCTATCTCTCTCCGTTACATTCATTTCTATATTAATAACATTAAAAATGTCCTAAATTATTTTTAATGACTTGAAATAAGGCCATTACCATATATCCTTGTTAATGTTATCTTTCAACAAACTGTATGATTTAATGCATACTATATTTAATTTTGTCAGTAACTAAAAGGGTAACATACGAGTAGTTTTATTAGAAGTGCCTTGTTCAGTGCAATTGTTAGTGTAATACATACAAGAGAGAGAGAGAGACTACATCGTTAAACAGTGTACATACTTTAATCATAGTTAATTCCAAATAACTTGGAATGTTTTACTACTGTCAAATAAAATTATTCGGCAATTTCAAAGATAAAGAGAAATATATGCAAGTTCTTTATAACCTAGCTAATTTTATAAAACAGTAGAGAAACAAGCTCTATGAGTTACCAGTCTCAAGTCTTAATACGTTTTTAATTTTATTATAAGGTTTTTACACACGTACAGTTCTCTATTGTGACTCGGTAACCGCATTATTCCATTAAGTACCGCACCTCGCGTATAGGATATCACTACTTATATAATATTATATGTATAGAATAATATAATTTACGCATACGCACATACAAATTCTGCTTCTGCACCCATCATCAGCTTCTCAACCATCAAATTACTGTTATATAAACTGTATGCTTTTTTAAATATATTTATGTGTATCCATATTTAATATTTGACGGATTTGGAATGCTAAGAATTAGATATTACCTATCATTATAAGTAGGATAATAATGCACGTAACTCAGACCAAGCACAGAATGTATAGAATATGATATACACTGGAGTAGATACTTTCTACTTTAGTAAAATAGCTTGCTATTTCTTATAACACACACGTGTATACATTTAGACATTCTCTTGTTTTACTGTAGACATCTAAACAGAAGTCTACACCTATATATCCGAAACAAATATATCGATCGAAGAACTGTGAAAGGAGTATGATAATCATATTAGTTATGTCGAGTTAGGGCTTGGGAAGTGGGCAACGCATTTACAGTAATAAGCATCAACGAATAAATTGAACATTAGTTGAGTAAATTGAATAACAGCTGTATATGCCTGTCATAATATAAATCGAATCAACGTCTTGGTACTGCTTCTCTAGACGGCACAGTACAATGAGTATGTATCCAATTATGGCCAAAGATATAAATAATGATGTACTCTTCGCCATTTTATAACATTTACTTATCGTTTGAATCGTCATACTGTCAACTCAGCAGAGAAGTCGAATGGTTATCGGGCCATTATTACTTTAGTTCCTGTAGCCAAACTGAGATTTTTCCTTTCTATAAATGACGCAGGTTATTTTTTATAGTTAATGAAGCGTTTATATGAAGAAATTTCATTAATAAACATTAACTTCGTCTTAAATATAAGTTTGTTTAATTTTTATTGTTAGGAAACGTTTATATTAAGAAAATTTATTAGTCTTAAAAAACAATTTTGTATTAACGAATTCGTGTCGTCAACGTATACATAGTCAACGTTGCATTTTATGTACAAATAATAAATGCAATTATAAAAATAATATAGCATTATTGCAAAAGCTCATGCTCTAGCATTACGTGTACCTACACGTCATAAATATAACTCCCTGTGTACCAAAATTACAAAGTAGATTGAATTCGGTCAAGAGGATGGTCTCCTATGATTATAATTCGAAAGACCATACAACCGGGTATACTATAATGTATGTATAGTATTTACAACATAACAGAAAATATTACAGGAGACATTTACAAATAAGACACATGCTAGGCAGCTTTTGCTCCTTATCATATAGAAATTGAAAGTATAGATGCTATAAGACATTGCTCTGTGTGTATCAGGTGCGGATTCCTGCCTAACGACGCGATTGAGCAACAATCGCCAATATAGAGTAAGCATTCACGTAATAAGTGTACACTCAGAGACCATCCTCGCACTTTCTACTTGCACAAGTTTCAATTTTTTAATGAACTATATGATTTTGGCACTTTTCACTGCAAGTGTATTTAGTTTTCTGCTACAGTGCATACACATTTAGAAACACATTCACCCGTGTCAATAAACCATAATGCCACCCGTCTCAATTTAAATCTTTTAGTTCGCGATAAAAAAGCAAATCGATTATGCAACAATTGAGGTTTAACGTCTATTGGCTGTAATAAGTACATATTGTGTACAATGCGCGCGCGATTAAGTGTGAGTTGTGAATTCAGCGACCAATCACGTTCCTTCATTGATTATCAGCAACGTTTTGAGTAATCTGTCTTCACATTCACATCACATTACTGTCGCGATTATGATCGAATGTAATAGTACTCTATATAGAACACATAAATGACAATAATACTGACATAGAATAGACCGTTGCTATATTTTTTTATAAAATAACATTGTTTCAAATAAAGAAACAAATAATAATTTAATACTGAAGGTAGTAAAAATACTTACAAAATGTTACGTTTCATTTGATTCAAAAATTATTGCCGGCAACATTAGAGATTTCGTATATTAGTTTCATTAATATTGTTTTTAATACATTGTTCAAGTCTATTCTATTGTATATAGCATTGTTCAAAGTAAATATTGCCTAAAGACACAAAAATCGCACGCGCATATTTCTAAAACATTTCGTACTAACTGTTTTTGACAAAAACATAGAAATCACATCGTTATTTTTGTTTCTTCCGCGCCTACCTTGACACATCATGATTATTGCTTCATTGTTTTAAGTTATTTAATTCATTTTGAATATATCACCAGAAAATTAGTTTTAACTCCTGTTCTACATTCAAACCTCGTGGTTTAAATATACATAGTAACATCTATTTTAAGCAGGGCAATGTTAAATCTTGTTCATCTTAGATCATAACAATTACAAGTGAAGAACCAATATTACTGACAAGATTTCTATAACGACCTATCACGTGGTTCAGGATGCTTGCAGGACTTAAGACATTCATGTGATTTTCCCACAAGTAATTTTTTTTACTAACCTTTTTGGGGCAGTAATATTTACTCACGTAGTGGTTCGGTCACTATCTCACTTTAAATTTTGGGCGGGTGTATGGAGTATACTATTATTACACCAATGTTGAAGCATATCTCATTTTATGTTTTCAGGTCTTGAAGTTGCAGTCAAGAGAAGCAAACTATAGAAAGCGCCAAGCGCTCCCGATACCACATCAAATCAAATATGCAACAAACTTTACTTATTAGTTAGTTTTAGTTTTTAACTTGGTGTGTGATTATCAAATTTATTAAGTTATTGCGCCGAGCGCCGGCCGACGGCGCCGCGCGTGCCTAGTCCGATACAGATAAAACAAATATTTATCTACCTATTGTCTGTAAAATAATATACAAATATTATACACCAGTCTTGTGTAGCTATGGTTAATTTATTTAGCAGTCTATTTCTTTGTTATTTCAAAATTGAGTAAGTACATTAATTACTAGGTTCTCTTTAATACCGGTGCGTTAGTAAAGAGAAATATTACAATATCTACATATTTTAGGAAAGTGTCTGTGATTATAAACGAAGAAATTTGAGGAAAACCTTTTTTTAATGTTAGTTGAAATGATCATTATGTATAATATAATTATAAATGTTAGTTACATATATTCAGTACCATACGTACATACAAACAAGATGTTGTGGTCGGGCTCGAGTCGAGTAGGCCTTTGTTTCATTTTCAACGTCATTTATGTTACGGTATATGTTCTTTTTAAGAGTTTAATGCACTATACAATTGATAGTAAGATAGAATGTCTTCGCTGACTTACGATGGTGTTCTACGAGTAGGTATATGTAACGTGTCTGCGGCGTATGTGTGATAGTTCGTTGATGGGTGTAAAAGGTATTGCTATAGGCGACTCATCAAAGTGGCTTGGTTGGGGTGTTGTGCGGAAATTTTATCGAATGTTGATATTTAGCATTAAATGTGTCTAAATGTATTATAAATTGTAAAAATAATTATTCGCTATTAAAATCATGTTTAAAATTATACAGTTATTCCCTAAAAAGTTTATCTAAATGTTGTAAATTTGTCAAATATTGTTTTTATCGGCCATACCAGTACGAAAATGAAATACTATCCTTGTAAATAACATAGCACACCAACAGTGATTTACACTACTTAGATTTGTATAATTATGTAAAATATTTTTCAACATACGTGCAAGAAGCCTTAAAAATCATAGATTTTTAAAAAGATTTGGGTACTAGCGTCTACCGGCTTATGGCCGAGGGAGACGATGTATTTTTATATAAAACATATTGTTCTTTATTAACATATATAATATGTTAACTGAAAGTACATGATTTCGTATTTTTCTAACAAATAATATGGTAGCGTACGTAAAAACAAGTGTAATAATGATCTACTTTTAAAGTGGAACTGATTATACATAATATTATATATATATAATGTTATCATATATGTAAAAACTTGCATAACAACGTTACAAATTTGATTTGAAAACGTTTATTTTTTTTATGTTATATTGGTATCAATTTGTATTAGAAAACGGCCCATTAGTTTCTGTTGACTTTAGTGCAGATGTATTTAAATGTAATGGAGAACGTATATGTGCGGGGAATGTGATCGGTTGAGGAGTCATCTCTGTGAGTCGGGTAGTTGTGCAAAATGATGCGGTGGGCGCTATTCTAAATATACTAGGATACCGTATGTACTGTAACGAATGAATAAGTAATTAAAATTGTGATTCGACGGATTGTGTTAAACGAGAATGTTTTTTATCATATATTTTTTTTATATAATGCCAATGCACCAAGTGCGATCATATAGCTTAGTAGGCTGCGTCAACGAGTAGATATTTTAAATTTTGAGTGATCATTTTATTCGTTATTTTTACGTAGTTATTTTATCTAATCTCTAATGTGTACAAAACAATGGCACTGTATTTTATCTATAATGCCGTCCAGTAAAACACATATGCATCAATTAAATCTGTATAAAATATTGCCATGACTTTTAACAAATTCACAAGTAGGTACTGCCAGTAGAATGGACGTACTCTGAACATGGTTAATGAGTCAGTTAATAAAAAGTTCCTGAAACGTTGTGGTACAATTTTTAAAATATACAAAATGGAAACTTTAATTTCTTTGACATTGTTAAAAGTTTTTTAAACATTTTATGACAGTTTAAATAAGTTATTTAACTTTATGAGTATTGCATATTTCATTATAATTCAAGAAATGTTTTAAAATATACCATTATTTTAAATGTAAATATTTAAAACCGGTGTATCAGTTAACTCCAACATGTTCGAACGTCTTGTTGTAATATATTTAGCCCTAATATTTTACTAAGGTAGTGGAAATACGAGGAAGCCTCGATATTTGAAGGTACTGTTTGGAATAAGTACGTTTTGACAATAGATTTTTTTAATTATAAAATAACATCTACTTAAAGATTGGATATTTTTAGAGGGGGTACGTCCTAAAAACATTCAGCAAACCGTCGTTCTTAATCCAAAGTCATCTTCGCGAATATCGCTGCAATTCTCCATACACCTAAACAAATCGCATTGATCAAAGAGTATTGCAGTGAATCGAAGCTTCGCAAATTTAGACGCTTTATTGAAGGCAAAGCTGATCTGTGATGGTATGACATAGTTAAGTACATTAGACGGCGTGGGTCATATATTTGCTCGTATGTTAGCAGCACAGCGATAAATTTGACCAATTTTTAACCCAATAACCCATTTGTCCAGTGCAGCTTTAAATATATCTTGTTTATCAGCAGGATTTCTCGAGTCAATGAAATAAGAGTACCGATTAATATATGTACCAACATTAGCACCGCTGGTTCGGTAACCGTTTATAAGCCAATATTCGATTCCTCTTACTAGAAATGTGAACATTGTCTAACCAAACATGTTACCATTTTAAATATAATTTTTAAAACATTCACTTGGATATTTTCGCGCTTAGGTATACAGTATTATTTAATAGATGTATTATTCATGCTGCATTCATGTTTCTAATTTGAGGAATCAAATAACATTTTATGTGACTACATGTGTTTGTAGAAATGTTTTTATTTTATTTTTTAAATATTATTTACAACTTGACTACATGTTTGTAGAAATGTTTTTAACTTTTTTAAAATAGTATTTACAACTTGACTACATCGTTTTGTAGAAATGTTTTTAATTTTTTTTAAATATTATTTACAACTCTAATCCAATTCCAGAAGCTATAAATACGACTGTCCCACTGTCTTACATGGGTGATAGTAATACACTGGCGGTTTTTATTCAGTTTCAAATCTATAGACGCGTAGTATTCGGTCAATTGAGTGACAACAAAGCAAATACTTTCAGAGAACGTGTGCGAGTAATTACACGAGTACTTACTGTAAAAGCGCCAGTGGTCGAGTTGTCCGTATTCACTGGACCCGACCCCAGTTTAAAGTACAACGCATTGCAGGAATTGCAATAGAGTTTCTCTCAACGCAGCGGTCTTAGACAATAAACGGTTCAAGATGAGGGTGCCTGTGTTCATAATCGTTACTTTTCTTAGATAATTAATTTGCTATATTTTTTTTGTAATTCGCTTCCATTTTGTTTAATCAACTTTCATGTTTCATTTTAATATTTAATTGATTTAAGTATATATAAATCTAAACCTACTACTATATCTAAGATTAAGTTGTAATATACAGCATGAAGTTGTATTTTAGCTAAGTGTAAGTAATATCTATATTTATGTTTTAATGTTATAAGTATTTTAATGTTTAAGGTACACGACGAGTGTTCTATGTAAATGTAAATTTTGAGTTCAATTAGATTAAGACATAGTGATTAATTCAAAGTGCGTAGCCGCGCACCGCTCCCTCGTGCTCGCGCCGGAACACGACACGGAGAGCCGTCGCGTCGCGTGTTCGAGTGTTGCGTGCGGACGAGAGCGCGACGCGCAGCACACTTCGGGCACTGTTATTTCGCTCAGATTCGCTCGCGCAGCGTAACGTATTTGTACCCGGTGTTGCGTACATTATCGCACTAGCGAATAGCACCACTACTTTCATCACCACTTTCATCACCAAACGCTTGATCGATTGGTCATAAATTATGTTAGGTGATCGGTTGCCGATATGTATGTACGCGTCGCACACATTCCAAAATATTGCTAAACGTAACGCTAAGTGACGCGCGTAGACAAAAGCGTTGCAATTTGTAAGTTTACCACTTTGTTGTTCATTAACGATAAGTTAGGATTAATCTCAGTCGATGTTGTTTAACTTAAGTCTGTGTATAGTATTCTCGTGGTTAAGTTTATGTGAGGATGTGAATTTGAGCGAATCGACAGGTCTCAGCCTGAAGAGTTCATACTAGCTGTAAATCTTAAGTACCTAAGTGATAATTTCTGTTGCACCTTACTTTGTTTCGGCGCCGTGTTAGTTCTATTTTATCAATTGTACATATAGATAGGGCGAGGTATACAGTTTTCATTCATCTTAAATGGTTATTGTTGTATCCGAAAATATGGGGCTGGCAAATAACAACGCAATGTCGCATTTTGCTGTTGATAAATTTAAATATATCTATATCTGATACCATAAATGTGTGTATGGTTATTTATGTGTTACTGTTTTAAAAGGTGGTGAGGTCGAGAGTCGCGAGGCGGGGATTATGTACTCAGTAGCTCATGGCATATTCAGCTCGAATATCTGGTAATCGTACGCAAAGGTGCAATGAGCCTAGTCCCGAATGGTGTGACCACCATGCCACGAGTGGGATGCAACCCTCGCGTCTCGGTCCTATGGCCGATGTCATAGTTATTTTAATATAACATAAGAACACCCAACAAAATAGCCTCGAAGGCTTCTTGTGAGGCTGCTGCAATTCTAACTGAACGAGAGTTTTAAATTAGCCCCGTTTTAACTTGGGAAGTTACACATCACTGCTAGCATCACTTATTGGTAGTAAATAATTAATAGTTACATATTATAGATCCAACTAATATGGGTATTTTTCACAGCACTCAACCCGTTACGAATCGAATGTTGTGCACTTTGACTTATCACCAAAAGCAATTTCACCTCTCTTCAGTTAGAGTGGAGCAACCGACATTAGCTACCACAAGCAACACACGTAACGTAACGTAACGTAACGGGTCATTACCTCACATTTGCCTCTTTTATACATTATAAATAATAATTATTGTTGTCGCTAAGTCTTACAACTTATTTTTATTGTCAATATTGTTTAGGTGTCATTAAGTTTAAAACACAATGATCTATTTTTAGATGGCAACATAGATGATTATGTAAGGCGGTGTGAGAAGTCGCCCGAGCATCGTCAATGTATTTATTTTCATGGTGATGAATAAATATTGTGAGACGCACGTACGCGCAGGCGGCGAGAGAGCGCCCTCGCGCCGCCTACCGTTATTGTAGAAATAAATGATATTTTCGTTTAAATAATTCTAATTTTATTTCACGCCTCCTATACTTTATATGGTACGAAACGATGGTTATGTAGTTTTACACAATTCACCTTAAAGAGTTCCCTACTTCACATTAATATATATAAATACATTTATATGCTGAATCTTTTTAGTTACGTCAAACGTAAGGATACAAAATTAATAATTCTATTGACCGGTGTGACAAAAAAAATCACCGTACACTTTATCGCGATAATCAAAATACAACGCGGGCGAAAACTTTTAACACACAATTTTATGTGTACGTAGCTAACCATTAGCAAAAAAAAACGACTTATTATATAGTTGGTGTTCGGCTTCATCTATAAACAAAATACTGTTGCCCTTTTACATAAGTTTATACTCAATTCAGATATCTATAGGTATAAATAATATTGAAGTGTTTGTATGTACTTTCAAATGTAATTTACTTCGCTTTCTTGTTAAGGTACAACACTGCGGGGCTCAGCTAGTACGAAAAATACAATTAATACTAACAAACTTCTTAAACAAGTTATAAAATATAAATCAATTTTCCTATTTCACTGGCTTTCATATTCCTACAGAAAACTTAACAATGACGATAATGATCAGAGCAAATTACTTGTGCAGAACAATTTTACTGCAAAGAAAAGGAAAACTTAGAGACCCAACACTAACTAAACTAACTAAAAAGCAATGGACACTGTCAGTGCTGGATTAACCCTTAAGCAAATTAAGCAATTGCTTAGGGCATCACGTCTTGGGGGGGCACCAGCACCAGAAACAGCAATATTGTACATAGAGTCAGATATGCTAAAAACGTTGGACTTAAAAACTATTTTCCGCGAATTTAATGCTTATTGTATGTGATACTAGTTTACTTATGGCTAGGGGGGCCCCAGAGGCGTGGATTGCTTAGGGCATCAAGTAGTCTTAATCCAGCACTGGACACTGTTAAAGACTGTTGATATTCAGATTAAAATTTATTTGTTGTACATTAAAACGAGGCTTAGCGCAAGTCACAAGTCTACATTGTAGGTGACAGAAAAACTTTTTCTCAGTTCCTAGACAGTCAATGGACAATCGAAAAATTTTGATGTCGAGCAAAGAGCCTATGCTCTACCACTCACGAATACCTCATAAATAAAAATATTAAAGAAATAATATAATCTAAATCTATATCTATACTAATATTATAAAGCTGAAGAGTTTGTTTGTTTGAACGCGCTAATCTCAGGAACCGCTGATTCGATTTGAAGAATTATTTCAGTGTTGGATAGTTCTATTATCGAGTAAGGCTATAGGCTATAGTATATTATGCTATTATACTAAGAAGCGGAGCACCGATGAAGAATGTTTTAAAAACGGGGGAAAATTTACACGCTACGGGCTAAAGAAGACGCAAACGAGGTTGCGTGGGTCTGCTAATCGATAAATAAAATTAACTGCTATTTACTAAATGCATTTTGGCAACGGCAGGTTTGTATGGGACTTTTCTACCACCTTTGGTATCTTATATTTCATTTCTTTTAACATTTAAATTCGCAGATTTTTAGAAGATTGTGTAAGTTGTTTAGATCACAATGAAATAAAAGGTCACAAATAAGGTGTTATTGATGTCAACAAGATGGCGTTATTTTATATTTTTTAAACCAATAAATCATTTGTTTACGATTTTCTTTATCCGTCTATAAAATGTTGCTCTTCTACCAAATTTAGGTATCAGTAAGTTCATTTAAATATTTTATCGGTTTTAATGTAACATACATTTTAAAATAATATAAAATACTAGCTGAACGGACAAACGTGGCTTTGCCATAAAAAAAATTAAAAAAAACTTTGATCAGAAATGAAATTATTTTAGCAGTGTTCCAAAAATATGGTAAACACATGAAAATAATATTAGGATGATTTAGTTAATTAACGTTGTAAATTTCATAATCATCCATAACATATTGCATGCGGTACAGAATCTACAATTCTCCTTTGTGTATGTCTGTCTGTATGTGTCTGGCTAATCACTGGAACGACTCGACTGAGTTTGACACAACTTTCCCTGGCAAATAGCTGATAATATAAGGAGTCTAGTAAACAGCCTGATTGGATTAAGATTATAAGTCATGCGACAAATTCAATGAAAGTTAATATCTATGTATTGCGAAAATAAATGGCGATAAACGACATAAAGTAAATAATGTACAGTTTTACTCAATTCAAAATGTTTGGCGAAGTGGTTTCTACCAGAAATTGTATTTTCGGTGAGTGGAGTAGTGGAAAATCTATAGACTTTCTTAAACATAAGATAATCAAGTAATAATTATATGTTGTACAGCGGTGAAAATAAACGGTCACTATCAAACAAAAGACACGAATTCAGGCGAAATCATTAGTTAGTTTAGGGATTTGAATGAACAAAAATACAGCATTACTACACCACACTGGTTTTAGCACAAACGGGCCGGCTCGACCGGGGCGGTACTACCCTCGCACAGAAGATCAACGTAAAATGACAGCGTTTATGCTGTAGTGTTTCGTTGGTGAGTGCGAGACCGGAGGTCCAATGCTGCAGAAGAATTAGTAAGCCGCCATAGCGTGTGTTACCATGCTGCATTGTTGCAATGTCTGCAACATCCACAATGAGGATGGTGACCACCACTCTTGGTTTATGCTGCTACTGCTTATGTTTACCATCAGGTAGAGTAAGCATTTTAGCAAGGCCATAAATATATTTAAAAAAAAGTATGGATTGGGCGGTTTACTGGTGATGGATACTCGGGACTCGGAAACCTGTTCACTATTTGACAGCCATTCATATTTCGAGAAATGTAATTCTAGAGACTGAAGGTAGTTATCAAATGTATCCGTAAAGCCCGACACATTATAATTCGTAAATAGAGGATTCATTAAAACTGTTAAAACAAAATATTATAATTTTAAATCTTTAGATATAAATATAACACAAAATGTAATTCAAGTTTTGGCTTATGGCGTACCTAATAAATTTTGTACCTACAACATCTATTTTATAATACGCATATAAAAATTTAAATCTAAGTAAGGTAAATGTAACATACTATGTAATATACTAGGTATTTATAACTACTAAATCAGGGAATGTAGGAATAGGATTATTAAAATAGTAATTTTTTCAACTAAAACTACAATATTGAATTAAATCATTTTATTTTTTATGAAAAATATCAAAGCTACACTCTAACAACAACAATAGGAATTTAATTATCTATATATGTGTATATTTAAAAAGATACCGACGACCATTAAAAAACAAGCAACAAGTTTTTTATCTCCAAAGATGATAGCCGGATAGTTGACACACTTCAACATAAATAATGGAGTAATTTGGAGAATTACACATTTGGTGTATAGTTAAGTTTTTTTTTAGTATCAATATAGGACAAAATCTTAATCTTCATTACTTTCATCAATATTTCAAAGTACGACCAAGGACAATAAAATAGATTTTAACTTGTTATAAATAAAATACATAAAAATATGTAAAAGCACTACACTATAGTCAACTGTATGATCAAAAACTATGTAAGTCAACTACCATTCTGTTAAATATTGAATATACAGTTTACAGTACCTAGGGCTGCATACGGAGTGATCCATCAATCCGAATGGTCTCTCCATTCAACATAGGGTTCTGTATAATGGATTGCACGAGAAGCGCGAACTCCTGCGGATGACCGAGGCGCGATGGAAATGGTACTGAAGCTTCCAGGCTCTTGATTGCAGGTTCTGGCAACTGTGACATCATCGGTGTACGGAACAAACCTGTTATACAAAAATATATTTATATACTTTCTAATTTCAAGAATATTATGAAAATTAACCATTTATTTGAACGTAACATATTAAACATGAACCTATTGTCATGTTTAATAAACATTATCGCCATTTACTACATGTAAAATAGTCAAGTAGTACATCACGACTTGTTTAAATTACTATTAAAATCATCATCTATTAACTATTAAATAATCAAACATTGGTGACCGTTTCTTGGGTCTGGTCATGATTGTTTGGGAAATTCTCTTTGACACATGATATATTTCTAGTACAGGAATTGTCTTTAAAAAACAACAGAGATGAGAAGAGAGAAAGCATTCGATATCACCGAATGTAAATGATGTCATTTAGAGAATGTTCAGAACAATTTGTTTTCTGTTTCCAATTTACAATGACTAGATTACTATTTATTTCTTCGAAATCAAATCCAAAGGAAGAGTAACTGACACATTATATGGGATTAATACTTTTAATCATGTTTACAATAGGATGTTTATTCAAAATAGTACTAATATTCTATGATTTCCCTTTGATTTAAGTATTCTCTCAGTAAGAGTTTGTTTATAGTAATAATATGTACACGCAATACAGTACAAGACGTAGTTTTGCAACAGCTAATATCAAAGCAGGAGGTAACAATCACAATTATCTTATATTTTTTTTTAATAAATGCAATTGTTCAAATCAATGTCAGACAGCCTCATAAAATCCTCAAAAGTGTCAAATACTCCACTGCTTGTCATAGGCCTTCTATACCACATTGACCAAACAGGTTAGGCTCTTACGACTACTATTAAGTAAAATCTCAATAAAAAATCTAGTTTAAAAATATGTTATTCAACGGTGGTTAAATAAAATTCATATATTTAAAATTGTAGTGCGATTTAATTAAACTATTATGAAAATCACCTGGAGCTATTGTGACGACTCTGATGCCTTGTTTGGCAAGATCTCTGGCGATAGGTAAAGTCATACCTACAACACCGGCTTTTGAGGCTGAATAAGCGGCCTGACCAATCTGTAAAATAAAATAAACATTATCAGTCCTATGAAAATATGATGATGATGGTTAACAGGTGTGGATCTTTTTTTTTTTTTATTGAATAGGTGGCAAACGAGCAGACGCATTACCTGATGGTAAGCGATTACCGCCGCCCATGGACACCCGCAACACCAAAAGCGTCACAAGTGCGTTGCCGACCTTTGGGGGATGGGGAGAGGGAATGGGGGAGGGGTTGGGGTATGGGCCCCCGGTATCCTCACTCGGTGAAACACAGCGCAAGCGCTATTTCACACCGGTTTTCTGACTCTAACTGCTAAGATGAGAGTGATGAGATGAGTCGAACCCAACTATTTGCCCTGTGTGGTGGGGTATCCTTCCACATGGGTTTATCCACCACCACCCACCAGGACAAATAGCTGTGTAATGGATGATATAGTTTACTCTGTGATATAATTTATCTCTAAAAAGAATTGTTGTGTTTAGAAACATATAACTCTGTTTATCAGCAGTATGGTTATCATATAGCACAAGGTCTCCGTAGTTTGGATTCAGACTGTCGTATGTGAGATGGGCGAAGTTATTATTCCGGAAGCATCACAGCTATTCATTTACTTCTTAGAAGTAACCAAAGCCACAAGAAGGACTCCAGAAACGAAAAACACTTATTTTGTAATAAACCGAAAACGTAGGAGCCATACTTTAGCTTACATGGGCTGACACACATGTCCCAAACTAACAAAACAAAGTTTGCTTAGTTTTGTTAGTTTGGGACAGTTAGATCGACTGAAAGACTACTTTTAAGTATACAAAGCAAACACAAATTCCGAAATAAATATTGGAGATCATACAATCATTTAGTTCAACCCGGGAATCGTGCCGGCGACCTCAAGCACAACAATCCCATATGGTACCACTGCGCCAATCGAGGCAGTAAAACTCTACCGGAATTTTACCAGGGCCTCAAATAAAACCTCTGTTAAACAATTGTTTCGTTGCTAATAGTCCACGGGCCCACATACAAGGGATTTCAGTGATTAATAACAGGCTGAAAGTTTATACACAGCTTCGTTTTGACGAGACACCCAATTTTTATCATTGGACCAAATTCTGATAGTAAAAGGAAAAAGCGCGATAGGGAGCGAAACACGTCGATTTGATGAGTGTCCCAAATTAAATAATAACAGTTTCTAAAAATCAATACTTCGAGAAAATACGATGGAAAACTGAGAAAAACTTGTGGCATACAAAGTGAATGGTCCCTTCCGAGTGACCCCCAACTCTAACATGTCAGAATGGTGACTTGAAAATTTTTATTCATTTTTATTAACAACAAGCTGATTTTTGTTTTGGGGCTTGCAAAATATATATTTTTCATAAAAAATGCATCGGCATACAAATATGATGGTAATTTTTTTGAGACCTACACTCGAAAGTTGTCAAGATTATGTTAATATTTTTTCGAGTGTAGGTAGGATTTTTAGAAACTTATTATTTAATTTGGGACACTCATCAAATCGACGTGTTTCGCTCCCTATCGCGCTTTTTCCTGCCACTATCAGAATTTGGTCCAATGATAAAAAATGGGTGTCTCGTCAAAACGAAGCTGTGTATAAACTTTCAGCCTGTTATTAATCACTGAAATCCCTTGTACGTGGCCCCGTGGACTATAAGTGAGGTTACGGGGCAAACCTCATTTTATAGGATCCCTAACATTTAGAACTAATTATTTGCAAGAGTCTAACGGTGGCGACAATCACTTACGTCTGCTCTAAAAACCATTCCGATATGGCTGGGGCTCACATACTCTCTGTATGGACGGGCCGACTCAATACTATGGTCTGTTCTTTAAAAGGTCAACCCAGATACTGTACGTATAGATTTTTATTATTTTGTAATTAATTAATGTTCACGGATTTAAAAAAAAAATATCTGTGGTTTGTTTCGGCATTTGTTCCCAGAGTGAGTCTTAGGAAATGTCGGTCTCTTCTAGCTGTAAAGTCCGACGTACAAAAATATCTGTAAAGATTTACTTACAAAATAAATATAATGTATTATGAACATGGGAGAAAGTACCAATTACATACATGTAATTCCTAACTACACTACGCAACAACAGTGTTAGTTCTCCGCTTAATGTGTATTATGAATAACGTTACCTGTCCGTCAAACGCCGCAACACTGGCCGTATTCACGATGACACCGCGTTGGCCGTCAGCGTCAGGTGCATTCTTGCCAATAAGACCCACTGCTAGCCTGATTACATTGAACGTTCCGATCAAGTTAACCTGCAATCATTATTAATAAAAAAAACTCTCATACATATTCTCGTATTTATAAAAATAATTCGCTATTATTAAATATATAATGTGTCGCTTGAAACTTTTACAGATATAGAAGAAACGGACAAAAGAAAACACAGACTCAGAACAACAATTTGTGGATTCAGTTAATTCCAAACTAGGCTGAGTCTGTGCAATTAGACGGCTGATAAATATTGTTAAACATATTTCTAAATAACAAATGGTCATTCTCATACACAATCATCTTGTCTGGTCACTAATCACTAGAGACTAGACTTCACTAGACCAACAGGTTCATCATAAATTCCTCCCATACATACAGGGTCTGTCGTAAATAATGGATAAGTCTTAAACTGGAGTTGGTCCGGCTATGAGACTATTAGAAAATCGTATCTTTTTGCCAGGGTTTCTAACCGTATGGAAATGGCGTAGACTTTTATGTTTTTTTATAAATTTCGCTACTCTTTGCATTCATTCCGTTGCCATTTCGTTAAATTTAGGTATTTCTGTGTCATTTTTTTTGTATTATAGTCTTGAAGATGTGTATTATTTAGTTTTAGTACTGTTTTAGGCGTTTTTAACGTTGGTCATTTTCAAAATTGTCATTTTAAGATTTTTTATGTTTTTGTTTTACTTAGGGTCAACTTTTGATCATTTACTGTGTAAAAAAAAAGTACGGCGCTATAGCTGCCCATGATCTTAATAAATTATCTAGTATGTGTAGATTCTAAAAAGGTATAACAATGCATACTTCACAAGTAATATTAAGCTACATGAGCGAGATCAATATCAAGGTGAGAAAATATTTTTTTCATGTAATGTTGTAAATGGTTATAAAACTTCGTCATAATGATTTATTTCTGCCAAGATTCTTTACACAAACACTATGGGGTCACTATTAAGGATATTCAAAAGAAAACTAGGTTGTTTTAGTACGTAAAAATATTTATTCAACAACTTAAACTAAATGTTCGAAGTGTCCTCCGCCGGCAGCTATGCACGCTCTACATCGCCTAATAAACGATCGCTTAATCCGGCGCACATAACCGGCTTCTTCAATTTTTCTCGCTGCTACTTGAATGCGCGCACGCAACTCTTCTACAGAACTTATTGTTTCACTGTATACTTTTTCTTTTATACAGCCCCAGTAAAAGAAGTCCAAGGGGTTCAGGTCTGGCGAACGTGGAGGCCATAAAATTGGCCCCAATCGCCCTATCCATCTATCTGGATAAGTATTATTTAAATGTTCCCTGACACGAACAGCGTAATGTGCTGGACACCCATCATTTTGTAGCCACATCTCATTTCTTATCTCTTGTGGGACGTCTTGCAGTAAACTAGGTAAAGTATTTGCTAAAAAATTCAAATACATATCCGCATTTAATATTGCCGGCAATTCGAATGGACCAATGATTTTGCCATTAATAATGCCAGTCCATAAATTAATTTTAAATTGATATTGCGATCGGTCTTCTCGGATAAGTCTTGGGTTTTCGAGTTGGCAGCTGTGTATGTTGTGAAGATTCAAAAAACCATCTTTTCGACACGTTGACTCGTCACTCCATAAAATTTTATTAAAAAAACTTTGGTCTTCCCTCATCTTTCGCAGCATTATGCGACAAAATGTTATTCTCGCAGCAGCGTCTCTTGGCATTAATGTTTGGACCCTTTGATAATGATAGGGATATAATTCATGCCTTTTTAAAATCCTGTGTACAGATTTTTGAGGTATACCGGTGCGCCTTGAAATTACACTTATGGACGTACCAGGGTCTTCTGCAACTATTTCCAGTACTTCGGCTGCACTGTGGCGTTGTGGTCGTCCTTCACTCGCCCCGCCTACGCCGGTCCCAGGAAATCGTCCTTCCAAAAATGTGTTGTGCACTCTTATGAAGACACGATAGTCAGGATGCCGGGCATTTGGATATTTTTCCCGATAAACTCTAGCAGCTCTATTGGCGTTGCCATCACATAAACCATAAATGTAATGCATGTTTACGTATTCGGCCGGCGTGTATTGTTGAGGCATGATATACAAAATTTTCCAAAATAACACGTGCAATCGATAGCACAACACGATGCCCATAAATGAGAGCTGAGTTGTCAATATCACCAGGTTAACAAGTCCAAATCACAAAGAAAATCTAAGTCCGATATTAGAAAGCAGTAACAAATTGACGACAGTAATGAAAACGAGAGCACATGCGATGGTCAAAATCACACTGAGAGATGTATCAGGAGTGCGCCCTAGCTAAACGCATGCTAACCTTTTCACAAATCGTGAGTGTGAAAGGGACGGTGCATCATGCAGTGTGCCTAGTAACAATGTCCTTTTCACGCGGGGAGACCCTTTGTATTGCTGTCTTTGTTCATTTTTTTGTATGCAACGATTGTATGCAAGTATGCATGCAATAAACTTGTAACATGTTTGTCGCATGTAACTATTAGAGCACATCAATTTTAAAATTAAACACCTTTATGAAATGAGGAGGCATGAAATTTTTTTGACAAAAAACTACCTAGTTTTCTTTGAATATCCTTAATAGTGGCCCCATAGTGTTTGTGTAAAGAATCTTGGCAGAAATAAATCATTCTGACGAAGTTTTATAACCATTTACAACATTACATGAAAAAAATATTTTCTCACCTTGATATTGATCTCGCTCATGTAGCTTAATATTACTTGTGAAGTATGCATTGTTATATCTTTTTAGAATCTACACATACTAGATAATTTATTAAGATCATGGGCAGCTATAGCGCCGTACTTTTTTTTTACACAGTAAATGATCAAAAGTTGACCCTAAGTAAAACAAAAACATAAAAAATCTTAAAATGACAATTTTGAAAATGACCAACGTTAAAAACGCCTAAAACAGTACTAAAACTAAATAATACACATCTTCAAGACTATAATACAAAAAAAATGACACAGAAATACGTAAATTTAACGAAATGGCAACGGAATGAATGCAAAGAGTAGCGAAATTTATAAAAAAACATAAAAGTCTACGCCATTTCCATACGGTTAGAAACCCTGGCAAAAAGATACGATTTTCTAATAGTCTCATAGCCGGACCAACTCCAGTTTACGACTTATCCATTATTTACGACAGACCCTGTATGTATAGACATAACCGCATCTGCCACACCGGACAATGCATTTATATGCAGTATAAGTTTGCATGTCATCTCCTCCTTCTGTTGCTGCTATTAAGTAAATAATTTATAAAATTTACCTCAATGGTTTTCTGGAACATTTTCAAATCAAACGGTTGGTCCTTTTTGAAATTGTAGACTCTGGATGCAGTAGCAACTCCCGCACAGTTCACTACAACATCTAAACGCCCAAACTTGTCTATGGTGGTTTGCAAAGCATTCTTAATATCTGTTTCTGACGAGACCTGAAAGATATGTAAATAAATAAATTACATTTATTATCAACTAGCTAAGTCCCGCGGTGTTAGCCGCGTATATTTTTGTGCCAAAGTTAGTAAAAAAAGTAGCCTAAGTTACTCTTTATCAAATCAGCTATCTACCAGTGAAAGTCCCGTCAAAATCGGTGGAGCCGTTCTAGAAACAGAAAGATGGCCAAAAAATTTTTTTTTTTTTTTCTGTAAATGCCCTACTAATACAAGTAAGACATTGTTATTACGATCTAGTCTACTGACTAATGAGTAATTTTTCTTTGACTTAAATTAATAAAATAAAACTACTCGTATATGTACTAAGATTGAGTCCATTAACAAATGGCCAAAAATAAAAATTATTTTGGTATATGTATCGTGTAAACATACATATGCATTTAGTAAAATACGGTTATGTTATTATTAGACGACTGGCCCGTGTTGAAAAATGATGGGTCATTTGAACCCCCAGGTGACCTATCTAGAACGATATAAGAGCATAAAATAATAAGATTCAGCACTATGCCGTCACTTGTACGAGTAAGCTGTCCAACTGAGTGCAGGTGAGAATTCAAAAGTACAAGTAGAGTGAGTACATTTTGGTCATATATTTTTGTACGGCATTCTTACCATCGACAGATCCATGAAAAATAATAAGAAAACGCGCAGTGCCGTAAAAAAATGGTGCGCCACAAAGTCGGGTTTTTTTTTTATTTCCGAAAACTTCCAAGGTAAATTTGGTCATTTGATTTTGTACGGCATCAGTTTCATACTATTTCAATACTGCTTCTAATCCATTATTCCGCAACGCCGTACAAAAATCATGCGACAAGGGGAAAAATCGAGGGTTGCAACCCCCTCTCTTTCCGTGGTCCAGGGGGTGATTTGACACAACATAAAATTATTTTGAAAGTATTTTATGCATAAATAATATTTTTTCATATGCCGTACATTTTCGTTGGTCCGAAGGGGAAAAAAACTGAAAAAGAAAAAATCAAAAAGAAAAAATCCATATAACGAAATGTAAGGTGAAATTCATCACGATATAAGATAAGACAACTATGAAATTGGAAGCAACGTCGTTTCCCCCTTGTTTCCGGGAGTTAAAACAACATATGAAGAGAAGTACCTACATAGCACAGATTTGGTGTAATGCCTACAAACAAATACCGTCGACCTTGTTACCAATAAGCTATGGATGGATTGTCAATGACGGTCGGTACGATTTCGACTGGTTCCACGGCGAGGAATGCCCCCAAAAAGTCTGTGACATAACGGAACCGGATGAGGAATCAGGCGAAGAAGATGAAGACGTCATAGGTAAATAAATAAATCTTTAATCTGTAAGTAAGAACTTTGATTTTGACAAAAACATATTTATGTTTCAGAAAATGATAGAGAAGATAATTCGGACGTCGATGAAGACGTTGATTCCGATAACAACTCAGCGGCTGATTCCGATACTGAATAATATAAAGAGATACATCATTAAATATATCGTTTTTTTTTTAAAATGATTGTTTTATTTTTCACATCATTACAATGAAACAAATCAACTATATAAATGTATCAATAATGTTTGAAGTATATATTAAACCAACCAAATACAAAACTGTTGATACTGGGATTGACAGTTTCAATTCTTGGATACTTGTATAATAATATATACACACCGTTTCAGTTCAGTTAGACGTCATAGTGATTTTATCATATTATCAATTGTTCTCTTCAAAAATATGTTATTGTTGTACTGTATCAGATGGATAAAGTACCCTTAAAATGTACGGCATAATTTTTTCCTAATTTATGTATGTTAATACTATTTAAAACAAGGGATAAAATGTAAAACTGCTATATTTCATTAATATATGATGTTTAAACTTTTGCAATTTGCAAAATTTCAGTTTTTGTTTTTTCTATAATTTTTTTAGAACAGTTTCTTTTGAACGGCTATATTTATTTATTTATTTTATTTATTTATTTATTTAAGGATCTCACAACGAGAAATACACAAAAACAAAACAAATGTAATTAGTAGAATAACAAGTTATGTGCTTCCTCACTTATAGGAGACCACATCATGCACAAGCAAGTTCACACAAATATAAAAAATAGGAATACAATAAATTTTAAATGTAATAAAAGTGTAAATAGGGTACATAATATTATTATTATCCCCCCATTGACACCTCCATCATCACCTTTACAAACCTAAAAATATGCAATTGACAAATGAGACCTGTTGTAATACAACTATATACCTATACTTAAGGACCAAAAAGCAATTCGGATAAAAAAAAAAAAGAAATAATCAACATGGAAACATATTGACATATAAACGCCTACATACCAGTGAGCTTTGAGCGGATTAGACATTTAAACTTTTTAAGTGTATTTGAGAAACTATATAACAATTGTGTTTTACAATATCATGTTAAAAAAAAAGTTCCCGTACAGGATCAAATTACTTTACAGCTTTATAAATCAAGGATACGATGAAATTAAGATAATTATTGATATACATTCAAATGAACAATCATTTTTTGACGGCATTATTTTTAATAGTACTTTTGAGTGCTAGATAATGTTTTGGAACCGAAGTCCTACTTTTTCAAATCACCCCTGACCAAATGGATTCGAAGCAGTATTGAAATAGTATGAAACTGATGCCGTACAAAATCAAATGACCAAATTTACCCTGGAAATTGTCGGAAAATAAAAAAAAACCCGACTTTATCGCGCACAATTTTTTAATGGCACTGCGTGTTTTCTTATTATTTTTCATGGATCTATTAATGGTAAGAATGCCGTACAAAAATATATGACCAAAATGTACTCACTATACCTGTACTTTTGAATTCTCACCCACTCGCACTCAGTTGGACAGCTTACAAGTGACGGCATAGTGCTGAATCTTATTATTTTATGCTCTTATATCGTTCTAGATAGGTCACCTGGTGGTTCAAATGACCCATCATTTTTCAACACAGTAGTCTATATTACAAACAGACACTCCGTTTTTATTTATTTGTATAGATTCAATAACAAATTGTTTTGTCTGATATTGCAACTACAGTCAAAGATAATGTAAAATAGCAAAGTATACTGTAATCAGAAGGTTTTATTTAGCTTCATGATCCTCAGCCAAAATTTGTTATAGGACTCCGGCCTCTAGGATAAGCACATTGTCAATCAGAAAGCATACATTTATTGTGACTATACCATATTAATGATGTATGAATGTTTCCTATGATAGTAGAATTAGTACCTTGCTGTAACTTATTATAATGTCAATGAACTAGAGATGAAATAGTTTTAACAATTTACTTAACTTACATCAACGGGTACAAATGCTGCATTCTCCTTTAACTCCTTTGCAGTCTCTTTTCCGGGACTGCTTGGCAGATCACATATCACTACTCGTCCACCTTGCTTCACCAGCTGCTCGGCAGTAGCGCGGCCTAGGCCTGATGCTCCTCCAGTTACTAGACCGACTAAACCCTGATGTAACAACAAGTAAATGTTAGTAACAATCTCCATGATTTATTTATTTTATATACTAGCTGACCCACACAACCTCCTTTACGTCTCCTATTGCCCGTAGGTTTAGAACTCTACCAGCCCGCCAGGCCGGGAATAGTCCAGGTACCGCAGGCGATTCGTGCGACGGAGATCTCAAAATGATGTCCGTCATCCATAAGCGTAAGCCTGGGGGTGACAGATGAGGCCATCTGTCACCCCCAGTCTTGCATCGAAGCATATTTACAAAATAAATGTAAATATGTATTTATATCAGCTATATCAGCTCTGCTTAGTTTGGGACTAGATGTCGTTGTGTGTCAGATGTCTAATATTTAATTTATTTATCTCTTTCTTATTAGAAGTCATAATTCTTTTAAAGTATCTATAGTCACAATAAAAGTCTCTTTCAACACCAGAACTATTACACATGCTACTGCATAACATTTTGCACTGGGCTGGCAGTATCGAACGACGAAAGACTCGAAAAGATATTTTACGTAAATTATCAATAAGTAGTTAGCCTAACAGTCTTTAATTTACATTAATTATGTACCTAATATTACTTGTTAGAAAACAAAATTCTTCATAATACTAATATTGGTAAAATAATTTTAAATATAATAAAAACTAAATAAAAGAAACTTACTTACTTTGAACATTTTGAAATAGGAATGTGAAACTCTTATCACTTATAGGTTATATCGTTATCAATAAAGCAGTCTTTAAAAAAATATGATTGCCGTAATCAGTGTCAATGAATTTCATGACATAACGTTACAAGTAATCAATTATTATCAACATTTAAAGATAGATACATAGTAATCTTACAGTCACATTAATATATTTGTACTTTTGTACTGTTTTTCAGCTTAACTTGTTGTAATACACTAACAATTAGATGTTGCCCTGTATAAATTTGTACTTCTCGATTTAAATGACGGTGTTTTGTTAAGTGCTTGCTACTGCTAGGATTACAGATGGCCTCATCTGCCACCCTCAGGCTTGCGCTTATAGAGAACGAAGATCATTTTGTGATGATGATGAACGCCTGATGCGTCTGCGAGGGCCCATTCCCGGGTCTGGCGGAACCGGGGAATTCTAAACCTCTCCCGGTCCCGCTCTGCCTTTTTTTTTAGCAACCATAACGTACTCGCAGAAAGAAACGACGGAGTTCATGTTACCGAGTGAGAGAACCTCCACCCCGATGGCTGTCACGAGATCACGCCTCGGCTCCCCCCACACTGGACATTCCGCCAGCGTGTGGAGCGCCGTGTCCACGGTCTGGTCATCGCAGTGGTGGCACACAGGCGTGGGCTTCTTGCGGATCAGACGCAGGTGATCTCCGAAAAATCCTTTTTCAGTGATCACCTGCGTCAGCCGGTGTGAGAGGGTCCCGTGTCGCCTCTCGAGTCAATCCTCCATAACAAGTCTTACCGCTGCAATAACGGCGTGCCCAGCGTTCAGTTGCCCAAGTCGTTCCTTCCATTCCTCCAAGAGTACCTGGTGGTATTGGGATTTCTGATCATCATTTTCTCGAGTCTCAGGACTCCTACCCAACTCCCGCGCCTCATTGCGCCACTGATAAAGAGCCGCAAGGGCTCTCGCCTCCAGGTCCCATGCTGGAGTTCCGGCCAGGAGACTTGCCGCCTTATGATCCTGATGGCCAGCACTCGTTGCAGTCGCCGCAATAGCGCGTTGTTTCTGGCCGCGAATTTAAGAATACACCCGGAAGCACCCAGTCATAGCCAATTTTCCACAGAAGTGGCCCGAAGGCCGACCCCTGCTGGATACCGTACGACATTTCACATTACATAAATTTATATTTTACCGGCAATCTGTACATTCCAGCATTCTACACAATACCTAGGCAATTTACACAATACCTAAAAATTTACGGCGATATGAAAAGTGAATTTCTAAAATCAATAATTATTTACTTGACTATTGACTTCACTTCCCCATACTCAAGAGTTTTTATCAATTTAGCTTCCATAGTAGAATGTTTTGAAGCATCTTCATAAATGTAGTGAAAGTTCATATGCATGCTGCTGTTCATAGGCCTCTCTTAGATGAATAAATAGTTAATTAGTTAATCAGGTCTTAGATTGAAATAAGCGTTAATGCGAAGACAAGCTCGTATTTTTTTTTTTTTTTTTTTTTTGATGATGAATGGCAACTAGCCGGATCACTCGGATCAGCTATTTCTGCCAATGTCAAGTATTTATCGTCTTCAATTATCAAGTCTTCAAGTCTTCAAGTCGTCGTCGTGATGAAATTAATGATAAAAAATATATAAAATGTGGATGACATGAAATGGGGACCGTCTTCCGAAAAAACAAAAAACGATCTCCACAAGCTCGTATTATTGACGGGTTCTAACATATTATTATGATGTGTAACAGAGTGATTTTACGGGTGCGTTTAGTTTTTGCATCTGTATTCAAAATTTAAGAGTGAAACTACACAAGTTTTATGAATCTCTGACAAACTGTTTCAAGTTTCGTTTCGCAGTTTTCCTGTTCTAATTGAAAAAGAGGGCGTATTTTTAAATTTTAACAATGTGCAGCTTAAGATTTTGTCCTCTTAAATATGTGCTGTTAGTGTGATCTCGTAGTCAATAAATTTAAATTATTTTATTAGCGTGAATCGTGCGTGTTCGTCGCCAGCCCATATCTTTCTTATGGTCTTTGGTTCTAATTATGACATGACAGCACGTCAAATCATTTAGCGTCCAAAAAATTTCTAATGAAGAGGGCGTGATGTTTTCTTCAATGTTTGCTATTAGGACTACCCCATAACCGGACTAGTCGTATATTGAGTGAATACAAAGATTTCGTAAGCGGTGGTCCGGTGGGAACATTATAGCCAATTATAGGTCGATTACGTCTTTCGGTATGAGGAACTACCAGACTGTGTTATGAATGAGGAGGCACTGTTGGCACGAGCTTCCGAGGAGCGGGAGCGCATCTTCCAGAGATATGAGCGGGGACGAGAAAACCTCGTTGGTCAGATCGACCCGTGGGAAGATCCAGAATTCGAGGAATATCATAAAACCGATCGGTATGTTGGTCTTCCTTGGATAATTTGATACGAAAATTATTACATTTATAGTTTTTTCTACTTATTTTCTTGCTGTTTTGATGACCCATTTTATGAAATTAAGCTTTGAAAAGTGTATTTACTCATTTCTAAGCATATTTGTTGTTTTTTACTAACATTTGTAAAGCATATTATACTTTCATTGCACTGTCTTTTATGGTTAAAACTCAAATGCGAATTTAAAATTGAGAGAATTGTTAGTGTAGGTACATACAAAGTAGTGAAAAACGTGAGACTACAACTTTCTCCTGAACCTTGAGGTCATATTTCAAAATAAGCTTATATTTTGAATGGTATGTAAAATCTATAAAAAATATATGTACCTATTCTTGTTTCAAGTACCTAATTGATGGTGATTTTTACTATCAGTGAGCATCTAAACATAAAATCATGATGATTGACACAAATATCTCAGTGAAAAGTAAAAAAAAAATGTAGTTAAGAATGATATAATTTGATAAATAGCAGTAAACCTGTGACCATATTGTAGTTTGATAGACTCTTGGTTTGCCTAACTTTGAAATCAGGCTGAACTGACTGCGATCACAGTTATAATGTAACTATTAAGTTTTATACACCATCATACATCATAGAATGTGAAAGTTTAGATGCTACTAGTATCTATATATAAATATGTGAAGTAAAAACTTTGTATGTGAAAATTATTTAAACAGAAGACTATGAAATTTTACATGGTTAAAGATCAGATGGAGGAGAGGTGCAGAAGGCTAAATTAAAAACAAATTTTGACAGCTGGGCGACCACTAATTCACAGTGGATCCTTTGAGTGAAATGGTGGTGATGTTTTGAAATGCTTGTTTAAAACAGAGATTAACCAACATATATTTTCCATGCTATGCCTGAAAATCTTAGGTGGTTCCCATTATTGAGAATTGCTTGCATTCCTGAATTATGTTAAGCTTGCAATGACTGGTTGCTACATGGAAACCAGAGCATAAACAAATGTGAATTACCGTTGCTATGCCCTGAATAATTTCAAAATACTTATATTTTTATGTTATAATTTGTTCAATTTACCTATGTTAGTGACCAGTCTTTAAAGACATACAATCCCTTTGTATCAACTGCACGGTTGGCCGAGTGGTGTCAGCGGTCGCCATGCCGCTTGCTACTGCGCCAAGTGTCGTGGGTTCAAATCCCACGCGGTACCTACAATACTTTGTGTGATCCACGAATTGTTGTCCCGAGTCTGGATGTTCTTTGTTTCCGTTTCATGTATGTTTGTAAAGTCCCCCACGACACAGGATGTTTATTTCTAATGTGGGAGTTGTCTTTTTAAAACAAAAACAAAACAAAACAAAAACAATTGAATCAAGTTTTCTATTTCAGTTCAGTATATTATGATATAATTTTTGTTACTTAATATTTTTGTGTTATTTTAACATAAAAGTAAACTTAAATTCTAGGAAAAAAATAATTTCAAGTTGAATTTTTTAAATGACAATAATTATAGATTAGTATTAATGCAAGGAAGATAGATATTATAGATATAGTGATGGTTGGCCTAAAGAACCCTTGCATTCTTCACTATTTAAAAAACTAAAGCAAGAACTAAAAATAAAGACCTATGGTTATTGAGATATCAGAAAACATTTTTTAAAGAAAATTATTCCTTGCGAGTATGATAATAATAGACTTCAGTTTCCTCAGAAGTGAATTATTTTTATTATTATGTGTGCACACACATCACATTTTACAAATACATACAAAAATGTAAAATGTTTTTGGAATAGTCTATCAGCTAAACATGATTTCTTATAACTAATACATGACAGTCATTAATCATTAATGACAGTCATGTAATAATAACAGTTTTCATGAAGTTAATAGCTTACATTCATTATGTATCGTAATAGAAATCAATAGTGTTTGTCCAATTATAGATATTAATTATAATGATTGTGGTGAATAAAAATTACTTGTGTTTTCTACTTGCTGAGCGGCTCTTGCACTTGACATACTGCTGTAGCAACTATTTATTATTATTCCTTTGTTTACCTTTTATTCTTCTTTTGTTTAACAACATCCTTGTGTGTAAATTCCCCATCTTTTACATACAACATTCGCAATCCTTGCAGATATGGTTTTATTCATGATGAACGACTGCCTCAGAAGACCGGCTCGCAAAAGGTCAATATTGAAGTGGAAAGAGAGAAAAAATGGGTGAAAATGCTTGGTAACTGGGACACCTCAGCTACCAAAGAAAAACTACACAGAAGAATATACAAAGGCATTCCAAATTCACTCCGAATAAAAGTATGGTGCAAGTTGATGGACGTTAACAAAATAAAGTCAGCCAACCCTGGAAAGTTTCAAGAAATGTTAAAATTAGCTAAGCTGTGGTCTACAGATGTTAGACAAATAGATTCAGATGTTAACAGACAGTTTCGAGAACATCAGTTTTATAGAGAAAGATATTCAGAGAAGCAGTGTTCACTGTTCAATGTACTCTGTGCTTATAGCATGTATAACTCGGAAGTTGGTTACTGTCAGGGTATGTCAGGTTTAGCTGGTGTACTGCTCATGTACATGGACGAAGAAGATGCATTTTGGGCGTTGGTTGTGTTACTTTCAGACAAGAAGTATGCTATGCATGGATTATACGTAGAAGGTTTTCCAAAGTTAACAAGGTTTTTAGAGCACCATGATAAAATACTCACAAAGTTTATGCCTAAACTTAAACATCATTTTGACAAGTTTGGTTTGGACGCCATACTCTATTCGCTCAAATGGTTCTTTGTTTGCTTTGTGGAAAGAGTGCCATTTAGCCTATGTTTAAGGGTTTGGGACATATATCTGTTGGATGGTGAAAGAGTAGTTACGGCTATGGCTTATACCATACTTAAGTTACATAAGAAGGCAATAATGAAGTTGAATGACATGGATCTTATTGTTAATTATATTCAGGTTGGTATTTTTTTCTAAATATTTTCTACTACAATACTTCTAGCCCTGTATTTAATATCTGTGTTTGTAGGTTAAGCTACACAAAGACTTTGGGTTTGAAGACGATTTTGTAATTTATCAATTGGAACGATCCATGGATGAATTGAAACGGGCCAAACTGGATTATCCGGGACCACCACCCCCTACTGAGCTGCCAAAGCGGCAACTGGGAATATTCATAGAACCTGACAAAAAGCAAAAAATAGGACAAAGAGCTGAAAATTTTTCTGAAACCGAAAAGCAGGCGAGGGCCACTGTGATATTAAGGTAAGTCATTAAGATTGAAAAAAAACTTTTTATTTCAAATTCGGACTTGTGTTAGTTGAAGGCAATAGAAATATAATTCATGGAAAATATAAAGAAGTGAAGAACTTACTCCATTTTTGGTTGTTTAAAAGAGGGATCATGCAGGGTAATGGGTAAATGAAAAACCTTGGACGTGTCTTACTATTAAATAATGTGTTTTTAACAGTAGCAGCCATATATATTAATATGCCATCATTAATAAAGAACATTGTTGTTAGGGAACGAGGAAACTCCTACAATGATACAGTTTTAACTGGTACGGGAGCCACTGTGAATTCAATCCAAGGCAACCTCCTAAAGTTAGTTGTTCATTTCAAAACATTTATTATTTTTATATTTGTCTTTAATAAACTTGCACATCAATTAATAATATAACGTCATTGTTACAGACGCGAGAAGGCAGCAATGGAATTGCACGAGCTTCGAGTGTCACAAAGTGATACAGTGTCAGGTAATCTGGATGCATCTCTTCCCACTTCGCGTACCACCTCCAATGAGAGTCTTGGCTCCGACCAATTCACGCATTTATAAACTTTACTCCTTTATATTGACCCACAGTCGTAAAGTGTTCCATAACGAAGTTGCTGGTACATCTCGCCAATGACTAGGAGACAGTGTTACCGATACATGATGGCGCACAGTGGTCCGGGTTTTGTAACATTGTGGACATTTGGGTGGAAAATAACATCTTGGTGATGGTATATACTAGTAATTTGTTATTAGTAGTTTAATCACCTTTTCATGTAAAAGATTTCATTCTAACAAAATTATCAAGAAATAAAAATTAACAAAATTGAGATGAATACAATCATGAAAAATTAAAAAATTAAAATAAAATATTTTTGTATTAGTTTAAAGATTCTAATTGCACGAGTTACACAAATTCATTGTGGTTTGAAATTATAACGTAAGCTATGGCAATAAACTAATAATTAACTATAAAAAATACATATAATACGATACACTTGCATGAAATGAGACCTGTAATTGCCAAATTGATTAAATATAACTTTTTTAATAAAATAATAATTAGTCGATTTACAATAACGGTATAAAAAATGACAGTTTTCCTAAACATTATTTTAAAAATATTTTTTATTTATTGCAATGAATGTTCAGGGTTCTAAGTATATTTGGTGATGATCATAACATTCGCAAATAATTATAATCTATTAATTGTATTCTACATTAACATGTCATTTTCCAATAAATGTCCACATAACAATCCTATGTTCATGACACGCGGTTCCGTCTCATGTATTGTTTGCACAAGACTTTACTTATCAATCCGGTTAAGCTATCGCGGGAATACGAACTGACCAGTGTGTCAATATAAAACGTGTTAGCGCATTATCGTGTTGGGAATTTTTAATACATTCGTGATGTCATTTGCATATTCCATTCAGAGTTTGTACGGAAATGGGTTGATTACAAAAAATCTACATTTCTAAATTCGTATTTATCTGCTCTGATATAAGCATGCCGTTCGATATCTCGCATAAAACACCATTGCATGGTATAAATTTTTATTAATAGTTCGTTTTCATCGATGCATGATTTAAATTAATTTGCACAGTCGTGAAGATCCATAAAGCATTATTTCTAGTTTTTTAAATGTTAAGTGTCTCTCATACTTTATACCTAACTGTTTGATTGAGTCTTTTATTAGAATCAAAGGGGCTCATATTCGAGAGTTGTATTATATTACGAGAAATTGGTGTGCCTTGTTGCGTCATTGTGATTTTTTTTTTTCTTGATTTACGAAAGAACGTAACAATAGCTATTTCACTGCCGAGTGTTAGTTGTTATTCCTTATAGTATTCTAAGTACTAGGGAAATACGCTTCTTAAATTAGTCTATTAGGTTAGTGATGCTACTCTTAGATTTTTTAATAAATCATGATGTAGTGTTTTAACCTAAGAAGTACAAATATAATTAAGTAAATGTGGCCTGCAAATAAATATTTACCTAAGTTAGCTCATACATTTATTGTATGTTATTTATTATAATAATACATATATATATATATATATATATATATATATTATCATGTTAATTCCGTTGTAAAACCGCGAATGGTGCTATAATAATTAGTATTTACATTTATTTATAATACTCATCTAGTATTGTGACAGCAGTACTAGTCGTTGCAATTTTATTCTACACAACAGTATCATTTTACTAAAATGTATTCTTTCTAATTATATTATTATTTGTCTGTATAACATTACCTTCATAACACAAGGAAACCCTATGCTGTCTCTCAGGGTTTTATATTTAATTTTTACACCTAATTTTCCTTCAAACTCAATCAAATTAAGGGGGAAATATCATAAATAATGGAACTGATTTAAGCGGATGTTTTTAAAATTACCCTAAATACAACAAACATATTATTATGCATAAACTTGCCCGTACAGTATCTGACTACACATTTACAATCTCAAATCTCACATAACGGTTTGTAATGTTATATGTAATACTATTGCTAGAAACACACCAGATGTGAAGTCATTTAGATAGATATGATGTATTTAAACCTCATTTACCGTCGCCATTTTAAAGGAAATAGTTATACTTAATTTATTAATTTATAGACTGCAATATTTGTGTCCACCGTCAGTTATGCCCAAAATTGTCCGTTTTATTACATTTATTTTAAAAAAATGTATTATTATTTAAAAAGTAACTATAAATGAAATAAATGTATGCCTAGTAAGTGACGTATTTGTTCAGATAGCACTGCACTGATGTATGCTAGTTTTTATATTAGTTCCATTCGTCGCTAGTTGAGTACTGCTTCATAAGAAAAGTACTTTCACAAAATTTGTTTGTGGTTTACACCTATTTTCATTTGTTGTTGATCATTATTGAGCCAGAGTATAGAGTCCTGTGCTTCTTGTGCCACTGGGTGTCAACAATTACATACGACACTGAGTGGCTTTGCCAATTTGTTTGCATTTAATTATTGTTTTATCATTAATAATGGCACTTTAGCCATTATTCTTATTTTGTTTTAGATATAAGTTTGATAGTATTGTGCAGTAGCATGTTTAATTGGTGGTATGGAGGTGGGTTTATGTCATGATTAACCCGATAACGACATGCATTTAACATGGCATTTCTTAAGTTTTGAGGAGCGTGTATAATCGCAGCATAGAAGCAAGTGTGGCTCAATTATTGTAATCGAGCCACACTTGCTTCTATGCTGCGATTGGTTGCCAACAAATGCATAACTCCTCAAACCTTAAGATGATCCCCGGCTTCACGCATTATTTGCGCTACTTCTCATGATAATGCTACACTCCACTATATATCTCTGTAATATTTCGTTGTATTATGTATTATTCATAAGCACTTAATGACCGGATATGTGTTCGCCCATAATGCACAATATGTCTGCTATTTATATTTCTATGATGTGTGACTTATTTGTACATGTCTGCTTAAATGAATCTCTGCTCAGCAGCCGACACCGGTGATGTTTTATAAGTCCTTACATAAACCCACCCCTATCATCAGATGTTCTCTCGATTATTTATACTTAGGTACACTAGTACATGGTAATTATTTATCGTTAGCCCTAAGTTAATATTCATCAATTTCTTTAAAATCAAACCTATTAAGCCATGGGAACAAAATATTTAATTAATCAATAAATTGATTCGAAATATTGACTGAACTTAGTTTTTTTTATGTTATTATATGTTAAAACACTCAACCATTCGTAATTAATTCAATATACTTTAAATAGCATGCAATTTCCTCCATTCATTCCTTTTTTTTTTAAAGGCAAAATGTGCCCGTAAATGCTAAATAAACAAAATCAGTACAGCTAACCTCTTGATTGATAGAACAAAATTGCGTGATTAAGATATTGAATGTTTTTCTTGTCTGAAGTCCATCAATTAAGATGGAAGAGAACACTGTAGGTTACAGTAGTGTTTTATAAATAAAGGTACAGGTGAACAAAACAATACCTACGGTAAGGAGTCGTAATTGTGGTATTTTATTTTTAGTTTTGCCGCCTGTTGTTGTTTGAGGAAATATACAAATCACATATCAGAACAGTTAACTGATGGTACGTTTTAGTCGTATATTTAGATATCACATGCTGTGCATTACGTAGACACAGCACAACACATACTTATTCAGTGTCGCTTTTAGTTGTATTCTAAATTATCACATTTCAAATCATTTATTCTCAGTATGTACAGTAAGTAGATTTATTTTTAAAATTCGACACAAAATCACAATATTTTTTGACATTATGTTGTCTTTCACACGAATATGTTTACACTCATAAGTGCAGATCTTGGTTCTGTATCGAGTACAATCTGTCCCAAAAATATTATTATCACGCCATTATATTTTGCAATGGTGTTTAAGGATAATGATATGAATTAATATTTTCAATACTGTCCCACTAGGTAGAGAAAATATGTTAGGATAATAATATCGTAATTATAGCCTATTACGATAATTATAGCCTATCTAGGTAATTATACCTAGATAGGCTAGATAAAAGGCCACTCACTAATTACGTCACATGCAATTTAATTTTTTTTTAACCTCGTTTCTGTCACAGTCGGGCACATGTAGATAAATCACGGAATAACATAAAACTTATTAATTAATTATAAAAAAAAAATCAAAAATAGCAAGAATCGTATTCAGTCCTTGGACATTCAGCCCAAAGCCTGAAGATATAGTTTTTTTTTTACTTTTAGTTGCAATGCAACGTCTTACCGCTTGTCCTTTATCGTGAGACGTAATGGCAGACTCCTAACCCAAATGTAGATGACTTATGAAACGTTTTTACTGCAGATGGTAATTCTCCATTCGGCGTTCCACTCCATAACTCCTATGCAACTATGGACATCCATCTCGAGTCTCCTACCCCAGACTTGTCCCTTGTTCGACCCTGTGCGCCTGCATTCAATTTCCTTGTAAATAAAACTAAACCAAAGAAAAGAAGAAGCAAACGTTAAACTTTTCCTTTGAATACAATCTTGCCTTGTTCAGTGTATATAAATGTATAATAATAATAATAAAATTAATAAGAATGATAATTATGTATCATTTATACCACGCTGTGTGAGCAGAGATTTATTTGTACATCATTACTGCATGTACGTTTTGTAACATTTATTGATTTGGCTTGACGTGTGTGTTTTCAAATTGTACATAAGGTAAGCATTTAAAGGAATTTATTTGCATGTTGGTCATTTTGTGCGCTTATGTAAAGCTAGCTGTGATAATATAAATATAATTTACGTGTTTGGCTTACGTTAAGAATTATAATACGGTTACAATTGCAGACTTGGGAATCTTTTAATATCTCCCAAGTGTCACCAACGTTTGGGAGTTATGTATAATTATATTAATTGAACCAAAGTATTGGTAAATGTATTTGTGCCAACTAACACCCAGTATCCAAAGTGCCTAACCAAGACTGAAGTCGTGATTAAAGGTTCTTGTGCAACATGCTACGTGAATTAATACTTTCCTATGTCGTGGTACCTATTACGATATACTAACACGGTAATTGTAATACATTATTGGTGTGTTACTTACCTAAATCCCAAGTATAATTTCCAAACATATAAGAAATCGTTGTGCAGTTTCAAAAAGTAATTGCTAATTAATAAATTACTTTCAATGAGCACCGTGTGAAAAAAAACAATAACGTATCCACTTTTTACTAAGATTCCTTTTAACATCTGCAATGAAGCTAATATTTCTTACAAGTGGGCTTAGTGGCAGAGAATTCTGGTGTTTAAACACAGCCCTAATTTTGTAAAGTCAAAGTCTTAAAGATTAAGTAACCGCAAAATAGTCACTCTTTTAATAAAGCGTTGCTCAAGTACCTCAAGCATCATCAGTATGGTTAGTCCGCTTACGTCTACCAGAATCTCATGCCCCAGTAAGAAATTATAAATTCGTAGTATGCAATGCCATTATTAGCTTTGTGTGGCCGTGGCACTGGGAATCATTGTTATAGAGACGGGCACGTAACTTGGCCAGATTCGTTAGATGCGCAGTAGTAGTTTTTTAGGTATCTTTGGTTGTTAGAGGGACGCGGGGTTGGTACGTCAGTTGACTACACTTCGATTAAACCTGAGGGTAATGAGTAAAACTCAACTTATTGTTTTTATTAACAACAATAACTCTTATTGTTAGATTTGTTGTTGTTTTATTAACAACAACAACTCTCATTGTTTTAATTTAAGTTTTTGTTAGGAGTGTTTGTTATTATCATTATTATAATATTATACTCAAGATAACTTTTGAATGGTATGTCCGATCTGCATAATTCAAAAAGAAATTTACAAAACAAATGATTTATTTTTATAAGGATTAATACCAAGGTACGAATAATGTGGTATAGTTTGTTTCAACGTTAATTTTGAATATTTTAAAATGAAAAAGTTTAAATATAATAGATATATGGTACCGCTGACTGTTTTTGTAGATAGTAATGTCCTCTATATAATTGTTTTATCAATTTATCAAAACATCATTCTACTCTATTTTCAATAGTTTCGGATCGTCGTAGGTTTTTTTAGGTATTTTTCATACAGATTCCTAACTATTTAGAATACTTTCATCTAATGGTGAAATAACGTTTCAAATCTGTCAAGTAAGTAGGTTTGAGTTAAATCGTATAAAACAAAAAAACTTTATAATAGGTATTACCAACTTAAAATTTCATTACGTTTAACTGTATTTATATATTATTTATAACAACTAATAAACTTCACAAACTGTCAATCAAAAATAATGTGACCAGAAGTAACTTACACCCACTACCCCGAAATCTGGCCAAGTTACGTGCCGGAGTCTATAATAATGAAAATTATGTTAAATGAAGTTTCAAAATGTCAGCAATAGACGAATCTCTTAATTATACATGCATGGTGTCATCTGAAATAACAAACGATTGCTTTAAACAATGAGATTCTGGTGAACCTATACCGTAGTTAATATTTTAGTTCACAAGTTCTGCAACATTCAACGGTAATATAAATATTGTGCTACTGCATTACGCGTGTGCGTGTTCCATTTCCAGAGCACAGTGGCGTCGCGGCTGGCATGCGATGTGATGACTCAGTATCTGCGCTGGGGTCGCGAAGGTCCCTCGCTGACACCAGTGTGACGAGCACGGCCGATCTAAGCGTGTTCTCGAGTGGACGCTCCCACGCTCCTGATAACTCTCTGGACACACACAGCAACGTCAGCGACGATGCTACCGGGTCAGATGGGTGAGATGTTTGTAGATGTAGTTGCACACACCTGCTTGACTCGAGCCATTCATTATTATACTTTACGGGCATACACAAAAATTACTGTCTGTTACGGGCAGTTTATTTACGATAACATCGTTTACCAGTTACCATAACTTTTTCATGGTGTAGCTTTGTATTAGGGCCATGTACCGGCTCATATTCGGCCAATTTACATTCTTTTTACACATGGCTTACCCTTCCCTTATATTAATGCGTGCTTGTCAAGGCCATTCAAGTTTCAGAGCTATATTTCAAATTCATACCATAAGTCAACCTTGCGTAGTTTATTTTACTTTACCTTTTTACCTAGTAAATTAATTACTAAGAGATACTTCTTTTTTAAATCAAAAACTGATGACTTATGTTACTTTTTAATTTTCAAATATACCTTATCCCCCACCAATAACAAACTTTGTCAACAACAACACTTCGTCAATCCCTTGCCTCTTAAACTGTGACGCAATTTATGGACGGCTCCCTATGGGTTACTTTGTAGGTATGTGTATAAAATGACAGCACTTATTCATGACTATATGATCTCTGTCAAAATATGTAAATCTTGTTACTTTGAAGGCCATATTATGGCATGGCGTATGTGTTTAAATACCTGGAAAATTTGACTCATTATAATATTACCTTGTGGTAAAGATGTTCTGTAATGTGTCTGGTGAATAATTTGGGGGTTATTTACTAGATATTACCATCGAGAAACCTTAGAGATTCATTATTCTAACATTGATGCGTAGTTTTCACTTCTGATTTATATTTTTGTGCTACAGAAGTATTTACGTATGTGTTACATCACTATTACTATAATTAAAGGTAGAATTATTGCCATAGAGAGGTTAACTTAAACATACTTATTTGTATTTATTTACTTGACTTTTAAAGCTGAACTTTGTAGATACTTTGACATAAGCACAAGCTTGCGAAGCCGAGTAATAAAAAAGTGCTAGACGATTACTAAGCGTATAAGGTATTAACATCGCATCTATAAACTCAAGTTTATTTATATAGGTGACAATGGAGATAAACTGTTTTCTTTTTATTTCATCGATTTCTAGACTGCGGCCTGAGAGATATGCTAATTAGAAGCTAACTCGATAGACATAAATCATAATTTTAAGAATTTTGAATAAGTAACACCAACACAAATCTATAAAAAAATTATATCGATTCTCATATAGTATTTTAACCCATCAAATCGCAAGCACTTTTATTTTTTAGCTTGCAATTGTTTCTCTGAATAATTAAGGGATATTATGGACTGATTTATAAATGTAGAAATCAAATAGTATATTATTGCATACATGATTTTTGAGGTTTTTATATTTATTTTCACCATTTTTTTTTAAATCGTATTGGTATACGTATAGCTATTGTATTGTATTAATTTTTATTATTTATTTAAAAAGGATATATAGTCTTACATGTGAATTTACTTTGTTATTATTATTTAATTATGAAGTTAAACATAATTTTGAATAGATGTCAGGCGCTGTACTGTACAATATGTCCTTTATAAATAAATAGCTTTTACTTTACAAGTATACGCAGGCATCCATCATGATATTCTAGATTTCGTATTACTAATTACAGTTCGGGTATCTGCGGGTTGAGCATACAGAGGGCACCATCGACAACACACTCGACGCCGCGCGCGACGCCTCACCCACCGTCCGTGTCGCCACTCTCTGATGACATAGTCCGCATCCATGTCACTTACAACCCTCTCGCCGCTAGCCCCTCGCACTTGCATCCAATCAATTCTAAATACAAAGGTTATAATGATGAACATCACAAACCTGTCTCTCTTGGCTTCTACCCAAGTAACGGGGCCACGAATCTCCCTTCAGACAATAGAATTCGTATTCAAGTACCATCAGAGGAACTTTTGACACCCGTGGTCGATTCCGGCAGAATTATAACACAACGCTTTATCGATCATCGTTCGGAAATGTACGATCTGAAATAGAGCTATATATTATCCATAATTTCTGGCCAGTCATTTCCAGCAAGGAGTAGTATGTTAGCTACATGTTTAGGATTTATTTTAAAATAAAAAGACAGAATCTGTTAAAATGCTTTATGACGTAGGGGAGATATCGAATCACAGTCAGTTATCACAAATCCTCTGACAAAAAGATCTAATGATCATCTTTATACACGTAGACAACGACTTCATGTAGAATCTCTTAAATTTTTTAAATTAGCATAATTTGAAAAGATTAAATCTATCCTATATAATTATCTAACTATTCAATGATAAGTCCATACTTGCCTTAACTCACTTTTAGCACATTAAAATTAAAAATATATATATTTTCGTAAGTCACAATTTGTTAATATAACTACTGAACTACATTGAATCCACTCTATATAAACGATAGGTAAAATTTAATTTTCAAATCTAGCTTTGATGAATTTTGGTTTAGTTATTAATAGCCATTATATAGCCATAGATATATTGAGTTAATAAATCCATGATTTTTGCTCCTCTCTGCTGCTTTTGAGTATGACAATATCTAAGGAACTCATTTAAAAAACAAAATTTACTTAATTGTGATAAATTACTCCCCATGTAGACTGTCCTATGTCGTATCATAGGCTTATTTTAAATCTAGTAGGTTTCTAATATATACTATGACTTAAAACGTCTAGCTAGTGCCGATGTCGCGTGTGAAATAATATTTTGTATATGCATTCAGCTGCCTTTATGTACTTGCAAGCAATCTGATAAGTTATTTGAACGTTTCATATATTCACAAATAATTTGTGACTAAAGCTGCCATATGATGTTTTATGTACAAGTAATATTAGAGTTGGTAGATTTCTGTATTTTGTGGTTTAGAGTGTTGTTATGGATGTGAGTTTACGTTTTTATGAAAATAAAACAACGATACAAGCGGTGTAGGGTTTAATGGCATGATAATAATGTTTAAATTTAATAAAATTCGTTTAGAGTATGGACGGTCTTGGAAAGAACAATAGGAATGCCAGTCACTGGATAATGGGTTGTTGTGCATTCTCTGATTGATGCACAGATCTGGTATTATCCTGTGATGTTCGTGGATTCGTAGGAGATTAAGTCAATAATATAACGTAGTTATCACCTAGATGAAAATCAAAAGTGTTAATGAAATCACTTACGTCACTATGTTAAACTACCTATTTATTCCATAAATTTCTCTTATAAACCCCGTAATTTAATATGTGTATATACAGTTTAAGAGTTTCCGTAGTTTTAGATTCAATTCAAGTACTAACATTCAGTGAGAAACGCAATAATGTCACTTACATGGTTATTTGAGAATATTTACAAATAATATTGTTAAGATGTTTAATGTACCTATTACCGTGTAAAGTAATTATATGTTTTGGCTGATAGGTATGTAAACATATAGCATTAACGTATATCTAGTAGTAAATTAACACAAAAATATTTCATCAATTAATTGTTATAAGGTTTGTTTTGTTTCATTCGTAAAACAAAGCAAAACAAATTGCATAATCTATACCTCACATAAGCATGAGCAATATTATATTAGTGCTGGCGTGTAGTGTGTAGTGTTCTACTTAATTTGTTTGTGCGGCGATTAATTTTTCTAGGATAATAAGCGGTGATAGAAATTGGTAGTGTCATTTATGTACCTGCAATAGTTATCACATCGCTAAAGAATGTTATGAACATTCCTCGAAAGTCTCTAATAACGCAATAAGTAATTAAATCTATATTATTGTTGAAATATACTTACTAATGTTAGCTGAATCTCTTAAATATACAAGATTGTTGACTTCTTATATTACTCATATAAACCCCGAGGCAATATTTTAGAACGCTAGAGCATTAAGCAGTAAAATTAGATTTATAGAAAGTAAGGACTATCTGGCAGACTAAATTCCTACTGGGTATGATGCAATTACCGCAAATATTTTAGCCAAAAACATAAAATACTACGTTCAAACAAAAGTTATAGCCCGCCCATATGTTTGGCAAACAATGGCAAACAGCAAACAACAAATAGCAAATACGAACATGTGGATTGATGTTTGTATGTATTTGCCTGTTCTTGTTTGTGTTCGCCACTGATTTGCGTGGGTGAGGGTTTTTCTTCACAAATTAAAGGCTGTTTGGCAAATAGTTTGCGATGAATCCACACGCTTGGTATACATCAGTATTGCGCGCGGTGTTAATGTCAGTGGTCTAGTACCCATAATACAAGCTCTGCTAAGTTTGGGACTAAATGGTGTTGTGTTTTAGATGTCCAAAATATTTATCAATTATGGCGAACCTGTTTTTTGCGCGTAATTATGTCTTATTGGTCGGAAGACACAACAATTTTTGCTTTGAGGTGCATTTGAAATGCAAAAGACATTAACCACAAAAAAATAGGCAGAAGTAAACTATTATAACTGTCACCTCTTGCGATGAATATTAATGTTATTGCTAGACGATAATTATGGTATGGCGTCTCTGAAGTCAATATCTTGCTTGCTTCATTGCGAAATTAGGGCAAAAGTTTTGTTTGGCAAATATTCACATTCTGCTAAATTCATACGGCAGAAGTTATGAAACTAGTCCTGATGGTTCAAAAAAAAGTTCATAAAATTTTTCTTCTATAAATTTTCTAAAAGTAATGCACCATATTTCTAATGCTACCATACCAACCTTATATAGTGTTGTGAATTTTTATCATAAACCATCGCCGAGTCTTCTTAAGTCCATTTATTTAAATTTAAAATAAAAATAGACCGACCCGAAAGTGATAGCTGACACAAGCTCGTCGTTGGTCATGTTTGTCGATTCAGAAAATACTGGCATGTTCGCCAAGCGTGAGGAAGACTGTTTGTGTTTGGTAATTGTGGTCGACGCTTGGGACTACGTTTGTTGTGTTTGTTATTTGTGGCAAACATAACAAACGAAGTCCGGGACGGGGCTTATAATTAAATTCAAAACTTCTCATGTGTGTCGATTTGGTCTGCCAGATCTTTCACTCCTTTTTCTATAGTGTTGGAGTTACACTGTTTAAAATATTAAAATGCGATCTAAAAACCATTTTGGGCTACTAGTTGAAATTGGTTAATATTTCAATGGTAGGTAATAAGAATTCTACACATTACTTATAATCTCAAATTCGACTGTAAGTTTACCTCAAAAGTAACTATGAAACTCAACTGTTAGTCGATAAATGAATTCAACCTTGTTGTCATAGCCTATTAAACATTAAAACTCAATGTAGGTAATCTCATCTTTATTTAACGTATAATTGTGAAATGTTGATGTCAACATTATTTAAATGAGACAAGCGTTTTTAAAAGTGATATTATGTTTTTAGCCGACTTCATTTAATAAAATGTGCATATTTAGACGATGAATCTCACCAGTTTGCCTCGTTTCACGGCCTTATTGTAAACTTATACTGACCTCACCTTAATTCGAATCTCGAGGTATAAGTAGGTACACTACAAAGTAACCTTGTTCAAAACTTGGGTACCTTGTGCTAGTCTCAAAATTATTTGGCACTGTGTTGATATTATAAAATACAAATTATAGTTATATATTTTCATCTTTAGGAAATTATTATTGTACGGATTATTAGAAGGCGTCCAAAACGTTTTACAAAGTGCCATTTTAAAATTAAGGGCCTTGTTTCATTTATTTATCAATATGATCGATATATTATCATGCAAATACTCGCTATTTTGTGTTATATAATTTACCATTAACGACTATTTATTGAACGTTAATTTTTATCTGACTTTTACCAGAAATCTCACCTCTTGAAGAGCATCTATAGATTTTATTCGTTACATGTAGGTATAAGTAATTTTGCTCCTAGGATAAGAAGATAAACTGGCATTGAAATATCATATATCTCTTGTAGACGAATGTCTCATTTATTCAATATTTCAAAACAGACACATTTGATCAGAATCATACATTAAACTTCTAAAGATACTTTTCTTTAATGTCGGCTCTATAATATTTATCGAATCCCTGATTTGCTTAAAACTATGCGATGTTCCATACAAGATCTTAATATATTATGTGCGATCCTGGTAACTGACCCAAAATTTCCATTCAAAGACCCTAATTTTATTTAAAGGTTTGTTTCGTTGTTGTGTTATATATCCAACAGATAAACAACGAAAGGTCTTATTTTTAATTGTAAGTAAGCACTCACATAAGATTTCCGTCCAATTATTTTCTATTTATAGAGACTGAAATTGATTAACTTTGTTTCAATTTCAATTTTTATATTTAGTTTAACCGATTTATATTTTCTATATATATAAGTTTAGTAGACGAATTTTAAATAAACCTTACTTTAAAACATGGTTTGAATGATTCTAGATTTTACTTTAAAATCAAGAATGTGAATATCTATAAATTTGATAAGCATTCATAGAAGAGTTCAAGGATATAGAAAAAAAAAGATCCTTTTAAAAATATTTTTTACGTTCTACTGTAAATATGAATGCAAATACACAACACGCACACGCTTTTTTAAGCTAGAATAGTTACAGTAACAAATATTACTATAACTGTACTTAAATTAATTTATTACTAACACCTTCCTTTGAACGTTTTTCACATCGCAACCTAAATGAGAACTGTGTTCAGTGGTAAAGAAATGGAAGATTCCCGTTAGCCATTATGGTTTTGCAGTTTTTAGCTGTATTTTACGATATACATGTATTCTATATTAAATACTTTTTAAAGCATTGGGTATGTTTTTGTAGGTACTAACCAATTTTGTCATAAACGGGTTTATCCCAAGATCAGTATAATTCAATTAGTACTCCACCCAGTATAATTCTGGTCAAATGTTTTACTAAGAAATTCGGTTCAAATTAGTTGGTTAACCAGCAATAGCAACACCTACAATTTACTAGACAACAGATAGAATATGAAATATAATCTTCGTAATGCAGGGCTTAATCTGACGCTAAAAACGACACTATTATACCTATATATTCAAGTAATACTAAGTAAATTAATAAGAAGAGGAATTGTTTAGTGTTAGTACAAGTAGAATATTTTGATGTCGTATGTAACTGCCACTTCCAGTAAAGTTTCTGATTAGAACTACAGTGAGAATAGTGCCTGCAAGAATTCGTTATTTTATGTTGGGACGACACGAGCGGGCTGTGCAAGTGTTTGCGTGCTTAGTTTACTGTGAGTTATGCATTTCCGATTGTAGACGTCAGACTCGCTAGGCAAAACTTATTTCAAATATGCACTTACTGAAAGGGAATTTCTTGGGATTGTGTCATATGACTGATTTGCATTTGTATGCAATGTGAAGTTTCAGCATAACAAACTTAGCTGTTTACTGTTAGCGTGTATTAATTGATGTAAATAAATGTTATTATAAATTTATTTTTCAAAGGAGCGAAGATTATATTTTACTCGCATGTGTATCTAGTAGTATAAATAATTTGAATGTCAAAGGCTTGTTGCCTATTGTATCAACCCAATATTTATAATCTTAGCATATTAAGTATTAATTTGCCTATTTAATTTTTTATACGATTGTACTTTGTTTAGATTTAATGTTTTTAAATTTATGTTTAAATAAGAAATACCTTGTAATTTGCTAGTTAAACAGAAAAAAAATTGGAGAGAGATTTTTCTTAAGATTGTCGGAGGTGCTAGAATCTCGAAATCAATCATAGCGAAAGTTTTAATTGTGAATTATGTTGGAAACGTTGTTTCAATCTAGAAATATTGGGATAAGAACTATAAGATGGTTCTTAACATTGTTGTGCATTTATCACGTGATTTTATTTACATAAACTTGCTGTAATTACTAAGAGTAACATCGATGACCTATCCATAAAGACAATTTGATTTAGTAGATAATAAATGTGTACGAAATATTGATTCTGCGACGATAATTAACCTCATTCGGTGAGTAGTAAAATATAGACGATTTGCTTTGTCCCGTGTAATTTTTCCTATTTTACTTCGTATAACTGTAGCTATGAATGTATATTATTGCCGGAATGTCATACAAAATGTTTTCTTAAACTATTCGAATTGACTTATAGATCAAAACTCATGATGCCGTAATTTACTATCCGGCCACAAAATGTTTATGTCAATTAAAGTACCTACTTAAATAAGTAAAGTGTTGAAAGTAATAAGCCGAGTTGCCTATATAGTAGTACTGACCGTTTATTAAGTGAAACAATACTGCTAACCGATATAGTCTCTCTAACAACAACTTTTATACCGTAGCTAAGTGAATAGTGTTAAGTGTCACGGACATTTTATTTAGTGTAACACTGCGCGCATAGTTGTAGACATTTTATAGTAAAATAACATGGGTTAGGTTTTTATATATCTACGGTTGTATATAATATATTTGACTATTAATTCCAAGTGCAGGTTATTAAATGACTAACAGTATATGATTGCATTTATGTTTTAAACTTGGCAAAAGTAACAAATAGTAAAAAAAATCAAAGTGTGTGTTCATTACCTACTCATATTATTCAAATAAGAAAGGTAATACAATGCCATAACAATCAGATCTTAAGTTGGTTCAAGTATATTTGAATGGGGTTTTGTTTTATGGATCCTTTGCAAGGCTCGCTGAAATTGACAACAAACAACATCGTCGGTTGAAAATGACTAAAATATCAGAGGCTACTTTACTAGGTACCTATGTATATTTGTTGAAAAATCACTTATCTAAAGCATGAGAAAGTAAATTATATCAAGAGTTGATCCAAGGGAAGGCAGGGTGGGGGCACCGCGTCTTCGGCTAGGTCTAATTTGTACAATTTGAAGTAGGTAATCAAATTAGAGCGTGTGAGATCGGATTACACAAGAAATGACGACCCCTTGAGTTAAAACTGCTGGATCCTGAATAACTAAAGGTTACCGCTTCCAAAACTAAGTAAGTAAGTCATCATGTTATTTTATTGGTTCGTAGAACTAAATAGTTGCTTATATCTTCACTTTTTAAGAAAAAACTTCTGTAATATTATATCTACAGTTAAAACACAGCAGTAAGCTCTCTTGGAAATGCCTATAGCGGAAATAGAAAATGTTTATAATAAATAATTTTCAATTACATTTGTTTTTATTTTCTACAATAATCCCATATGACAGTATGTTATTTAAGCTGAAGGTCATGAACACTACTGAATGGAGAGACCAGTGCCCAGTAGGGGATTGTTAAAAGAATGATAACTGGTGGAGATCCGTCCGTCATTTGCCCATCTAAAAGTGAACAGCAAGTGGTGATGATCGAAAGCAAAAACAAATACGGGCAGAATGGGCATGAACTTGGCACATTGCCGAATAAATGCCCGAGCACTTGTCAAAAAAACGAATGACTAGGATTTGTAAAAAATATAGCTGGAAGTGATCTTAATCTAATCTTATTCGATAGTCAGTATTTTATTTAATATTTAATTATTTTAGATATATTATGACTGTGATCGGTCATAAATAATCACAGTTTTATTGAATCAGTTTGTATATTTTGTTTTTTAGTTTCGAAAATCTAATCATATAAATATATATTATTTTACTCTTTTTTTTTCTTTATTTATTTAATGAGGGCTTAGTCACGAATATATATTACTTTAGTAAGTTAATAATTAATAAAATAATTTGATGTCTTTCAATATGCTAAACTGCCACTGCATTGGAAAAACAGCATCGATTGCATGTGTGATTACTTATAATTGTTATTACTGCCAAAAGACATCCATTGGAAATGCTGCCCACATCCAATGCCTTCTTGCGATCTTTACCAGCTCGTCGGACCACCTTGTACTTGTGCGATATCGCTGACCTTGATTTGTCTGCGGATTTCGTCATTCCTCCGAGAAACTCTGCTCACACATTGCTCTCTGCGTAAGTTTGAGTCTTCTTATGAGGCCCACTGTGAGCTACCACGTCTCAGTACCGTAAGTGATCACCGGAAATACACACTGGTCGACTTTTATCTTGTAACACTGCGATATTTGGGAGGAGAAGACGTTACGCAGCTTCTCGAACGCTGTCCTACCTAATTGGATCCGACGATTAATCTCTTGTTCAGAAGAACTGGACAATGTCACATACATAATTAATGATTGAATTGATTCTTTGCACGTAACATTGTTAAAAGCTTTTCCAAATACTTTGTCGCAGTTGTTTGCCGAGTTAGTAACCTAAAATTTAATTATTCAAAATAGTAACACAACGGATGATCCACCTTGACCACCCTACTACTACTACGGTGGTCAAGGTGGATCATCCGTTGTATTAAAGCTCATCTCCTCAATATTAGCGCTCCAGAGGGCTCTAATATTGAGGAGATTATATATTAAATATAGGCCTTAGTAAAATATTTTTAAAATTTTGAAAAGTTATTCTGACCTGAACTGAGTCAAGTTATGCCGCTTGCAAACTTCGAACAATTTTCAGTCAAGATAGTGTACCTTTTTTGCTTTTGGGTTTTGTGAAATATCGAGTTTCTGCGAATAACTCTGAAGCAATTTCTGAACTCAAACTCCGATACGAGAACAAACGCCTCATTGGTGAGATACAGAAAAATTAATGAATTTCTTTAGAAAAAAAAAAGGTCCCTCATCAGAACCATGGTCAATTTGACGCATATTTAGTTCCATACTTAATCGGGACATTACATCGGTCTTTTTTACAATCCAATAAAAAAAATCACAACTCTCTAAAAAATACGTGTTATTATTATAAATTGATAAGTACACTCTTACTGAGACCAAAGCCAGTAGGTATCTACTGCAAAATATTAATAATATAATTTACACACTATTCACAAACATATACATATTGAAAACTGTAGGTAAATACGTACTTACATAAATAAGACTTAATAAACAAAACAGCGAAGTGTTGATTAATTGTTGCTGCTCAAATATAGCTATTCCATCATTATCAACTACCTTTAACAGTGCACTGCTGGACATAGGCCTCTCCTTAGTAAAAAGGTTTGTATAAAATAGCAAAGAAATGTGAATAAAAGTTCTTGTTCAAGTAAAAGAGATTTATGCGGCAAAGTAGCACACGCACACGCCCGGGCATAAACCCATCTCTAACATCAACACTAATTTATCAGTGGTTAGGTTACAACACACACACAGCACAGCTTACGTTGACATCCAGATGATAGTAATCCAGAATCGTGGGGAATTTAATATTACTATTACCATTTTATCTTAAACATAAATAAATGAAATAGACACTCGCTTTTGGTAAGACAAATACAACCTGATATTATATGGCAGATGCTTTCTTCGGAATACACCAGTCCAGCCCCCTTAGCGAAGATGCAAGTGAGGGTCCTTCGCGACGACACGGTCTCTCATTTTCGGCGGTAGGTAAACGCTGATGTATTTCAGGGTTCCGTGCTGTCGCCTACACTATTTCTTCTGCTTGTCAATGACATGTTAGATTTTGGCAACATACATTGCTATACAGACGATGGCAAAGTGATTGTACTCTGTCTAACGGAACTTATGAGCAGAATCCAAGAGTGATGGTTACCATACACAATACGAGTTCAAACAATGCAACAATGCAGCATGGTGACCCACACAATGGCAGCCTATTGAGATAGTTCTGCATCATTGGGACGCCAGTCTCGCAATCATCGACGAAACACGAAAGCACGAATTCTGTCATTTTAAGTTGGTCTTCTGGGACAAGGCAATACTACCCTGGCCTTTAAAATCAGCGTGCTTTACTACCAACACACATCTCAGAATTAAGCCGCTCTTTAAAAGCTTGAACGCCCGTTTTTTATCAAAATTTGCCGATATCTTCTTGCAAACTTTACAACCTAGGTTGTGATCTATAAAACACAATTAATCATCATATAAATCGCTCGCAATTTTTTTTTATTTGCCTCTTTCTAAACATGAATGTAGTCATTTGCGATTGAAGGCTGGTTTGGATCATCTTTCGTTGAAGTCGTTGAAAGCTCGGAATTTAAATAAGTTTACCAGCTGTCTCTCACATAGTACAGGCTCTTCCTAGTTTGAGATCGTCGGTATGAATTATGTCAAATGATTTTTGACATACAAATAAAATACGTTTAAGAACTTACATAAATGATTTATTATCGTGCTTAATGATCATGTTGAAAATTACAAAAGAATATTGTAGACTGATAATTTTTAAAAACTGTAATTATTGTTTGGTGCGCTTTTAGTTCTGATCAAAACGAAATCCTATGTTTATACCCTAAAAATATTTGTTATATAAATTATATACAAGTAAACTTCAATCGAAAAACAATTAGTGAGGTAGGTTAGTGATGAGGTAGGTCATGGGTGAGGTAGGTAATAATGGGTGAGGTAGGTGATAATGGGTGAGGTAGGTGATAATGGGTGAGGTAGGTAATAATGGGTGAGGTAGGTGATAATGGGTGAGGTAGGTAATAATGGGTGAGGTAGGTTATAATGGGTGAGGTAGGTTATAATGGGTGAGGTAGGTTATAATGGGTGAGGTAGGTAATAATGGGTGAGGTAGGTGATAATGGGTGAGGTAGGTAATAATGGGTGAGGTAGGTAATAATGGGTGAGGTAGGTAATAATGGGTGAGGTAGGTAATAATGGGTGAGGTAGGTTATAATGGGTGAGGTAGGTTATAATGGGTGAGGTAGGTTATAATGGGTGAGGTAGGTGATAATGGGTGAGGTCGGTAATAATGGGTGAGGTAGGTAATAATGGGTGAGGTAGGTTATAATGGGTGAGGTAGGTAATAATGGGTGAGGAGGTTCTTAGTTCAGCCTTTGGTTGATCTTGACTCTTAGTATAGTGTACACACAAGATTCTACATTCAGCAGTTGGATGTCTAGTTTAGTTTACAAACGTTATACACTAATACTGCTAATCCTGGTACAACAAACATGGTGACTCAATTATGATTAGGTATATAGATACACTGTCTTACATTCAATTCCACAGGGAATGTTACAGTCACTTTGGGACTTTGGATTACAAACTATATATTAAAATATAATGATATAAGCTGATATATAAAATACAAAGAATTTAATAAATATATCTCTCACAAAATTTAATAGTCCAACCAGTATAACGCTTACATGTAATGTCATTTAAATCAATGAAATATAACAATTTGCAATACGTAGCTCCATTTGTTAATAACAGGTTTATAATTTGAAAATATTAGATCCATTCCACACATGGTTGCCGAGTTGTATCCTCTGTTCGTTAGTTCATTTTCTTTTTGACAGCAACTCATGCAAAATAACATTGCCGATTTTTTTTTAACGATCTTTTAAACTCCTTTTAGTTGTTGCTCTTTAGTACATGTTGTTTTATAATATATGACTACTAAGTCAACTATACTGATATGTTCTATAATACGTAGCATAGAAAAGTAACTTGTCTACTAACTACTATAGCCTGTAGGTATATAAATATAAAGTCTATTTTATAGTGATACATACTTATTTGCTTTGCAATGTAACTTCAAAGTTACTGAATTTCAGGTTAAACTTAACTGACGTTGGACTAAAAAGATCACTTATCATTTGTTTACATAAATAAATATATAAATGATCTTTTTTATGATTAAAGTATGTTTCAACCTATGAATATCTACTTATAAAAATCCGTAATGGTGACGATGAAAACTAAATTACTTAAAACTTACCTACATCAGGACTGGCATCGGCGTGCGTGCATTAACTCTCCCAACTCACCTGCAGGTCGAGCAGATGTGGTTGACCTTAAGTGTTAATAAAAAAAAAATTGTAATTGGTACTGCTTATCGGCCACCCTGGCTAAGTGTGGACACGTTCTTTGATGCTATTTCGGATAGTATTAGTTCTTTTCCTCATCATGATTATATTATAATTATGGGTGATATGAATATTAATTTACAGGACAATGTCAACACTGCAACAAAAAAGTTTCACGAATTTCTCAAACACTTTAAATTGAATCAAATTATAGATTCCCCCACTCACTTTACACATTCTAGCCAAACCCTTATCGATGTAATTTGCACCGATGCACGTACTCGAAATGCATCAGTGACTCACATCAGTGAACTTGGCCATCACGCATTCCTTACTTGCGAGATCCTCTTAAAAATGGCAAAGATTCCGTCACGACATTTAGTTTACCGTCCCCTAAAACACATCGTTATGGACTATTTCACCACTGACTTGGACTCCATACCATGGAACCTATTGTCAAGCATGAGTGATGTCAACGAGATGGTACAGGCTTTTAACTTTTATATAACACAATTATTTGATGTTCACGCACCTCTAAAAAGAAGTGTGATCAAAACACGTCCTACACCATGGATCACTGACAATATTCGGTTAATGGTCAGGTTGAGAGATAAGGCTCATGCTAAGTATCGTAGTACTAAGCTTGAGTCACACAAATTGTATTATAAAGAACTGAAAAGGCTAACATCAACCGCTATGTACAATGAAAAAAAAGCGTATTTTACGCAAAATATAAACAATAAAATGAACGACCCTAAGGGTCTCTGGGCCAATCTTAAATCTGAAATACTACCTCCTAAAAACACTCACCTACCTAGCTACTTTAATGATCCAAATAACATTAATGATGAATTTCTCCAGGTGCCTGGTCATTGTGAAATAAGTATTTCAGATCTCACTTACTATGAATTTCATAGACACTGTGACGCCAGTTTTTCGTTGAAAGCGGTGAATGAGCTATGTATACTCAAAATACTAAAACAATTAAAATCTAGAGCTCAAGGCGTGGATCGGATATCACTTGATATGTTGACTCTCAGTATGCCTCAGTCACTAAAGACCATTACGATGATTATAAACAATTCTATTGAAAGTCATACCTTTCCGCACTTGTGGCGGCTGGCTGTAGTTCGACCAATACCAAAATGCTCTAATCCGCAGGATGTTAAGGACCTGCGTCCTATTAGCATCCTGCCATGTATGTCTAAGATTTTGGAGAGAGTTGTTTACATACAAGTATGCGAATACCTGGAAACTAATAATTTGCTGCCGGAACTTCAGTCAGGGTTCCGTAAGCAACGTAGCACTTCCACTGCCTTGTTGGATGTTGTTGATAATATTTTGGAGGCGCGTGACAGGGGGAATGGCACGTTGTTAACCCTATTGGACTTTTCCCGTGCATTTGATTGCATTAATATATCACTATTGCTTTCCAAGCTTTCCTACTATGGCTTTGATGTTGAGACGGTGAAATGGTTTGAAAGTTATCTGTCCAATAGAGCGCAACTTGTCGAGATTACTGGAGATGATGGTGGCAAGATATTTTCTTCCCTTCGTCCCGTGACGAGGGGGGTGCCTCAAGGATCTATTTTGGGCCCTCTTTTGTTTATTCTGTACAGTGGTGATGTAACAAATTGCATTAAATTTTGTAAATACCACATGTATGCTGATGACATACAAATTTACGCTTCTTTCGATCCCACACCTGATACAACTTTAACAGCTGTAAGAGCAATAAATGAGGACCTGGACAGAATATTTGCATGGGCCCGGAGGAACGCGTTAGTTTTGAATCCTCTAAAGTCCAAGTACATGGTTTTGGGCAGTGAGAGTCAAATAGATAGGATTACAGCTGCAAACCCTCAGATCATCATTGAGGGAAATCTAATAAGCAGAGTTTTCGAGGTTCGTAACCTAGGATTAACCATGGATCCGAAGCTACAATTTGAATCTCACGTTAATAATATATTGAGTAATTGTTTTTACCGTTTAAAAATTTTGTACAGAATACGTCAGTTTCTCACCACTGACCTGCGTAAGAACCTGGTTGATTCACTAGTGTTATCAAAACTCAATTATGGTGACGTGGTGTATGGACCATGCCTACTTAAGCGTTCGGAAAGGTTACTGCAGCGGATTCAAAATGCGTGTGCTCGTTTCTGTTTCGACATACCGCGTTGGAACCATGTTACGCCATTTATAAATAAAAATAAACTTCTCAATATGGCATCTAGAAGAAAGTTACACTTCGCTACCATGCTATTTGGAATAGTAAGGAGCCAGAAGCCTAAATATCTGTTCGATAAATTGTTTTGGCTGCAAGATAGTTATTGTTATCCTGTTAGGTCGTCAGTCCATACCTTGAATGTGCCTACTCATCGCACAACAGCGTTTAGAGGTAGCTTTAAGTTCGCGGCAACAAAATGTTGGAATGACTTGCCTCCACCTATGCGAAAATTTAAAACAACCCAAACATTTAAGACAAATTTAAAAGCGTTTTTATTGGATCAACAGATGTATTCCTAATTGAAATTGGTATTTGAATTGTAATTAATGGACATTGTAAACGATATTCTGCAATTATCCCGTGGTCTGCCATTATTTAAAACATTCGTACTGTATACTAAATTTGTTTCGAAACACAAATCTTCATTTTGGTTCTTCTATTCTGGACACACGAATCACCATCAAGGTGTTGCTGAAAATCAGCGCTGTATCTGTTTATGATGCAGCATTAGGCTGAGCAGCATCTGTTTTTAATGTGCACTGCGACGCAACTTTGCATCAGTATATGTGTAAAGATATATATAAATTGTTATAACATTGATTACTGTTATTTTAAGTACTTAACTATGCTTTAAGATAATGTTTCAATACTGTTTTATGTACCATTTCATTTAATTTTCTGTCGTGTTGCAATGTCGTTAAAATAAATACTTTTTTTCTTTCTTTTCTTTTCTTTCTACTGGTTTTAAGCGCATGTTTAATTCAAGTTAAAACTAATTTGCTATTTCCTTAGTTTTAACCAAAAGATTTGGTCAAATTTAATATTTGACTTTTTAACTTTATACATGATGTTTTAAACTAATATTTCATTTTTTTAGTTTTGAATATAAGTTTAGTTAAAACTAACATTTCACTTTCTTAGCTTTAAACTAGCAACCAGTCCCGGTTTCGCACACTACTCTTATCTTAGAAATTCTCAGTTTATCTCTACTAAAATAATGAAATACATATTCGAATTAATATATTTGTTGAATACTGTCAAAAAGAATGCGTATAGTTAAACAGATCATACTTAAGTATTTGCTAATGAGATTTGTAAATAGATTTCAAACTTTTATTAGAGAACACAGTGTTAAAGGTCGGTTAGGTAATACAAGAAATAGAGCACAATAACATTTCGTCCGCTTGAACGTCATCTGAAGGCTCTCGTAAATAAACTCGGTGAAAACCCTGAATTGAGACCGAACTTTTATTACTAGAATATGCCTTATGTTTTTATGGGACTTTAAAAAGTTAAGGCTCCGTTATAAACCCAGAATAACTAATTGTACTATTATTACTCTGATACCGTTGGTATCTCAGAGTGTTCGCTGCCAGAATAATAAAATAACACATAGATAGCCTTCTAATAAAATTATAAAGTTCAAATTTTGTGACTAGAGCTACGCAATGCTTCTGACAGATAAATCACAATGGAGCTTATACAATCAAAGTTTCGTAAAGGTATGTATTTGTTTTCCTATATTTACAGATTTTGATTACTATTTTTATATTTAAAAAAAATAACCTCATTTTTTTTGTACAACACAAAACAATTTTTTCATGCTAAAATGTCACTTCATCACATGTGATATTACAGACCATTTACGGTTTTGGTTTAGTTGAATATGCTTTTATAATATCAATGATAGCGTCTTTGGTACCAAATATTAGCGCGAAGATACCGAAGAAAAATACTAATAAATTCTTCCAAATGATATATTTGGTCGGACCGAAGCCTACGTGCCAGTATGTGATCACTTCAATGAAAGCTGGCGCTATGAGCCCCAGAACTGAATAGCAAAACGCTCCGATAACGCCCATAAATGGAGCAATTTGAGGTACTGCTATAGCTAACAAGACGGTGCCAGTCACCATGATGGTTCTCAGAATGTAGTCGGCGAGTACCGGCCGATTACTAATTCTGTGTGTGTAACATTTCCACATGATTTCTATGCACACGAAGAATTGTAGTGCGTATGTGCAAAACACGGCGATGGCGATGGCGATCTTGACTATCTGAGCAGGGCTGGAAACAGTTTTTTTTTTAATAATACATATGTAATGTAGGTAAATATCATTGCTTGCGGTTGTGTATGACATAGAAATGACATAAATATGGAAGAAAAACTACTTACATTTCTGTTATGTCTAAGTCGAGAGTAATAGAGTCCTTGACAGATTCTCCGAACCGGAGGTATCCGAGGAATCCGATGATAATGTACACCAATGTAACCCCACTCATACCTTTGCTAAGAACTCCGCAAATGCCCAACATAGAGCGAGGAGTCTTCATGGCATTCTCTAGTGGCATTATAACGCCGATAGCTTCTATTGCGAAAATGGTTAGTGAAAAGAATTCTGGCCAAAGTAAGGGACCCTTGAAAAGCATATTGTTGATTTGATCGGTTTTTAATTTGCCAGTTCCTACAAGGTAGTATAGGGTTATCCCGAGACCAAGGCCCATGCAGCAATTTGCAATCGTAGATGCGGGAGCTAAAAACTTGAGATTGCGCACCCACGATATGAGAATAAGAGGTACTAGCAGACCTAAAATGCATAGCCTTGCATCTACACTTTCTTCTGGTACTTTCATGTAATGTGCTGCAACCTGAAAGAATAAAATAAAAGCAGTTAACTCTTTAATCTCGTTTGCTAGTCAACAACAAGTTAGTCTGAAACAGTAGCCAAAGTTACTCGCCATATCATTAGCTATCTACCAGTGAATGTCCCCTCAAAATCGTGTATAATCGAATTATAACGTACAAAAAAATGAAGTACCTACATAAAAGTATGGGTAGTCGTTTCATCAGCGAAATTTATATATAAATAAATATTTCGAACATCTAATTCGCTCTGCTACATTTGTTCACGATTCAAAATAAATGATAGCTTAATAGTTTTGCTAACAAGGCTTAAAAAGTAGAGGATTTGGTTAATGGTCTTAAGATAATGAATAACTGGCTTTTGCCAGCGGCTCCGCCCGCGTTTATGTGGAATATCGCGATAAAAAGTAGTGTTATGTATTATATGCTACATCACTGTAGTTTTATATAAATCCGTTTCTGCGTAACAAATTAATGTTATATTAATAATTAATTAACTAAAATCTTATGTATTAGCTGTTAAGCTCACCTGAACTAAGTTCTTTGCTATGATCACTGTGTAAACTGAACCGATACCGAAGTGAGTGACGAACAGGGATATCAAAATGAAGATTCTGAAAAGAAAAACAACAGGACTATTGAATTTTTAAATAGTGATAAACATACTTACTTATGCACTTCCAAGTGCATATGTATCATAGGTACATAAATTACACTCAGATATAACAAATGAGTATATTTTTCATCTAGAATTCTTTAGAATATAGGATAATATTATCCTATATTCAAAATGTGAATGTAAGTTTGCTTGTTACACTTTCACGCGAAAACTACTTAACTGATCATTTTTAAATTTTGTACACATGTTCTTGGAGGTACTTATTAGAAGTAACAGGATACGTTTTATTCGATGCGAGCGAAGCCGCGGTTAAAAGGCAGAAAGTTATAAAAACATATAGGTATATATACATGGTCAATTTCATACATTGCTTACTTGAAACAAGCAGCGTATCGTCTTAGGCCTTGCGGTCCGTACTCTAGTGCTGCTTCACCCACTTCTGGGTAAGTCATATGCGTTTTTCTTTTCCTCTTGTATAAAACGTGAGAGCATTTAACCTGTTGAATTTCAAAGTTTAGAATTCTATCGTTTTCAGAAAACTCACTATTAGTACATCATTACCTACATGTTTATCATTTCAAGATTTTGACATTAAAATCAATCGTTAAGCAAATATTTATTATCACGTACTAGAATATATGCGCAGTGGGTGCACACGATTGCAACGAAGATAGTGAGGAAAACTCCAAGTAAAAGGCCGACATTTTTGAACGCTTTGGGCATTGCCAGGATACCAGTGCCGAGCGAAGCTTTCAGTAGATGTGTAAGGGTATCCAAATCTCTGCAACAATAGTCTCCGATACTATTTTCCAGGGTGGGCTAAAACATACTTCAACCAATAGTACTTATGTCTTTTTTCACACGTGTCTATTAATATTGAGATGCAACTCATTTAGGTTTTTCTACATAACCTTGAAATTGTCTTTTTACTGAATTCAAATCTCTTCATGTAATTCCCAATGAGCTTTAAGAGCCCCGTAAACTGCAGACTTGCGAACCCGATTATACTATCGACTGATTAAAAAGTTTGTAGTCTGCGGGTCTCAGGTCTCTTAATGTGTAGGTACAGACTATGTAGCCAAGTGTTAGTACAAAATTTCGAAATTGGACTTCACGATTTCGAGGAAAATAGATTTTTAAATAGTAGTGGTGTAGATTTATGAATAATTGTAATACCTCCGCGGACTAACATGATAAGTGAATATGTTTTAAAGTTGCACGAAATAATTTGTTGAATATTTATTTCGGTACATAAATTTGTTACAATAACTTCTACGAAATATTTTTTACTAAGGAAATGAGTACCTACCTAATAAAGAAAATGAAATGATGAGTATGGAATTATGGAAAAAATTCTAAATAAGTTTTATTTCGCTTAGCCTTTTAACAGTTTCAAAAGTGATTGATTTATTGTAATGTAAGGTAGGGACAAATTTTATAGTTATAGAAATGAATCCCCATTTTTATTGGTCACGGTATCACTTGTAACAGGTTTGACCAATTTCGTTTAGTCTTTTAGTATTGGATAGCTCGTTTATCAAGGTAAGGATATTCTATAAAACATTACGCTAAGATCAATAGGAGCTGAGGTTTCCGGGTTAATTAGTGATATATATTAGAGATATAAATAGTATTTTGTTGAAACTACTAATGCACTCCGTTAAATTTTGGAATAAAATTATATTAAAATCTATCATCATCATCAGCCTATCGCAGTCCACAGTTGGACACATAGCCTCTCCAATTGCACGCCACTTGGTTCGATCCTCGGTTTAAAATCGAATGACGTCAACTAATAAAATATAAATAATAAGCTACAATTATCTACATAAATATTTTCAACAAACTGATATGAGTTTATTTCAGAGTTAGTTTTTATTAACCGACTTCAAAAAAGGAGGAGGTTCTCAATTCGACTGTATTTTTTTTATGTTTGTTACCTCATGCCTTTCGACTGGGTGAACCGATTTTGATGATTCTTATTTGAAAGCTTGTGCATCCCGTGTGGTTCCGTTTCAAATTGGTCCATTTCTTGAAGTCGGGTTTTTTTGTTGTTAAAGTTTGTGATTATTTATATGACTATAAAGTTAAAAGGATGAATATTGTGATGAACTTTTCCCAGTTTACAACTTCATGACAGTTCCATAATACAACATTTAAATTCTAATTCTTCTGAGGTGGTTACCAGGCAAGACTCTACCTAAGCCATTACCTAACTATTAAAGCTGTACTAGCCATCAAGACAGATCTAGTTTTTGGGTTCATCTGTTCTTGGGTAAGGTAAAATACATAATACATATATGTATATATATATTGTCTTTTTAGAAAAAAAAGTATTTTAAAAGTATTGATTCTTACAGAGGCGTCTTTTGACCGTAAAGCGTGCATGTCATGTGCAATCATTCAACTAACGCCCTTTAACTTAAGCGGCCTTGAGTAAATGCATAAGTGCCGCGGCTGGCGCCCCTACACTTGCGCCCTGTGCACCACACACTCTGCGCTATAGGTAAAGTCGCCTCTCGTTACTTACGAAGTAGGGTTGGTTAGTTTACGCTCCTTGAACGGGTCAAAGTCGGATGATTCTAGATCTTTCGATGTCATGTTATATCTCTACAAACTTATTGCTCCTTTTAGGTAATGTCCTGAGAGACACAAATAACATTTATATTAAAACACAGATTTATAAAATTAAAATTTAGTTTGGTAACCGAGAGTGTATGATTTATTTACAAATATAATTTTGCTGTCAGACCGTGTTTATGGAGGGTAGAGGTAACCGTGTTGCACCAAAGTGACATTACATAGAGTATAGTCGTTCCAATCGTTTATTTAACTTTTGACAGCTCTAATATTTAATCAAATAGTGATACCCTGACCCGTTACCGATTCGATTTCTTTCATCGATCGATTTTATGCATGAAGAAATTTTAATCGATTTAACATATTCATTATTTTATAGATAATTTCGTACTTTTATCGATTATTAAACGTCAACACCGGACGCGGTGCCGACGCGCGACGCCATTTTGTTGTCAGTGCTAATCCACATTTTCATACGTCGAGTTGAGTATTTATATTCCTCCGTATTGATTTATTTGTGAATTCTCACGTTTAGTTTGAGTTGAGCGTATCGTTCCTCCCTTCGTTACTATCAAAATGCCAAAAAATAAAGTACTCAAAGGACAAACAAGAGAGTTTGTCTTGCGATATAATCGATAATTGATTTATTTCAAAACCGTTTTTATAATCTGTGGTTATTAATTACGAATGACACATCTCTAAGTGGGCGGAGCCCGTCAATGAAGTACAGTATTCCCTGTAGTAGGTACATTGTATCAAAAATTATTACAAAAATGTATGTGCGTGATCTGTCAAAAGTTAAATAAACGATTGGAACGACTATAAACATAGATTATTTTCCCTGGATTTTTAATTTCTATATTATTTTGATATGAACTAGTGCTAAGAGTGGTAGATATTAAGGCTGAATATCGGTATGAAATTAATTGTTAACATGATAATAAATAACAATAATATGCGTAAATTAAAGCGTTGCATTTTTGTGTGTTAAGGGAACCAGAAAATGTGAGTTTTGGGTAAATTATAACACAAAGCAAATGATGTGCTTATCACACAATTATTTGTCCCTGGTGGGAGTCAAATCCGATTTAGTAGTCAGGGTCACTAACCACGCAACCAACAGTCCCGTCTGTCTTTGACGGAGCCAATAGGAACATCTAGAATTCTAGATGAAACTTTGTTTTATTATTAATATAGTGATATTATAATAAGTGGATGTGTGTGTGTGTGTTTCACATTACTTATCTTCTAACCAACTTCCTCAATAAAAATTGTGTAAAAATAAATTTTATCTATATAAATAAGTAATATTAATTTAGCTTAAAGTTATTTTCTAACAAAGAATTTGTAAAATATACATATACTTTTATCAAAATCTTCTAATATTTATACATATACATCCATACACATTAAAAACATATTTATTGCTAAGATACAAAATTCAGAAATAATGTTTGGTATTTGGGTTGCGGTTTGTTTTTAATTGTTATTGTACCAGCCCTTTTCAATACCTCTGTTTAATATAAGTATAGATTAAGAGTTGATTGATGCAAATAACTTTTGACTGACCTCTCGCAGTTGGGTACCCCAAGTTAATTTAATTTCAACAGTAGGGGGCCATCTACAAGCGAAGCGATCTGGCCGTACGTCGGGGTTCCAGGGTTTTCCTTTCTAGGGTGCACCTGGGTCCCAGGCATCTAGTACCCGAGACGGCGTGCGGTTTTAGTCGGTTCGAGCCCGACATGCCACCAGGAGGTGGTATCCGAGGGAATTTCCGCTCGAGGAAAAAAAAAAAGGGCAGTATCGTTAAACATTATGTTTGGAAGCTGTGTCCAGTCTTTTCTTGACATAATCTTGGGCCTGCCCACTACAATAAGTTGAGTCTTAGACGGATTTACTACAACCCCATACCGATAACTCCATTCACATACGCACGCCAGATCAAGACAAATGATTGAGAAGGTTTCTGATAATTTATGTAGCGTTGCTTGAGTATAAATTTGAAAATCATCTGCATGAAGGTGGTAGAATGAAGATAATGATTTAGAGATAGAATTTATAAATATAGTAAAAAGTAAAGGAGATAAAACGCCACTCTGTGGGATGCCAGCAGTGCTGTTACACCAGGAAGATAAGGATTCTTCCAGACGCACACGTTGCTTTCGTTCAAATAGGTAACTTTGTAACTAATCAATTACTGTCGGAGATATGTTGATAGTGCGACTAACTTGTACTGTAACCTGAATGAAATGTTATAAAATCGTCCATAGATATCGGTTAGATTAATGCTAAGGCTATGAAAGGCAAGGGGCACTTTCTTAGGCTTTTCTCTTATTATATATGTGTGTTACATATTTGGCTACCATCGACAATAAAGTGTTAAGAGTACTGCTCAATACATCATCACACATGGATAATCCATATCACGGTCCACGACATAAAATATGGCCTCAGTCCACTTCATTCATTCTTACTCAAACTGGACAATAAAAACGACGTTAAAATGGCATATTTTATTATTATGTGGTAAATAACCGCAAAACCAAAATTATTCAAGACATTGAAAAATATGTGTTTTAGTAGACGTTATGCAGCTAAGTCTTTTCACCACTAATGATACAGGCTTTGTATTGTCAGATGCTCACTAAACTTTCGATATCCTCACCATAGATAAAAAGGCCATTAGATGATCTACACGAAATTTTAACCGATGTATCTGGTTGTTTTCCTACATATTCGAGATGAGATGAGATGTTTGACGACTTTTATAAGCAATAAACTCATAAATATGTAAGTGTAGTCGTTGGTAGTACATTATCTTATCTCGGTGATTCTTCGCTGCCACTCGCACCAAAATTTGCACAATGCTGCTACACAGGTTCAAATACGTTGGCTATATTATATACTAGCTGACCCACGCAACCTCGTTTGCGTCTTCATTTGCCCGTAGATTGAAAATTTTCCCCCGTTTTTGAAACATTCTTCATTGGTGCTCCGCTCCTATTAGTATTAGCGTGATGATATATAGCCGATAGCCTTCCTGTATAAATGGACTATCCAACGCTGAAAGAATTTTTCAAATCAGACCAGCAGTTCCTGATATTAGCCTTCCTGATATTTTAATCTGGAGCACGTATTCTTTGAGCCAACCAGAATTACATCACATTCTGCAACATGTCTAGATAATGTATTTAGCAACTGTGAATATCTTAGTAAAGCAATATTTAGTCACTTGAGATCTGACCACTGTGGGCAAATGGTCATTTATCCTACAGATGAAGTAGTTAAAGCAACGAAAATCACATGCAGGCCGATGACTTCTAACCGCCTGAAATGCTTTAATGAAAATATTGCAGATAAGGTTACCAACATAGATTTCAGTGAGGATAATCCGGATGTCTTATACGGGAATTTATTTCATTTAATTAAACTAGAATATGATTTAATTTTTAAAGAGAAAACTTTCACTAAAAATGTGAATACTAGATTCTGTGACTGGGCAACTCCTGGAATTTACAAAAGTAGAGATAATATGTATGAACTATATGGCATGAAACAGTATAATTTTGATCCTGTTTTTGTACAATATGTTAGAAATTATTCCAAAATATTTAAAAAGGTTTGTTTGGTAGCTAAATCAATTTTTCTAAGTAACAAAATTAAACAGTCTGATAATAAAATAAAAACTACTTGGACTGTAATAAATACTGAATCAGGGCGGTCTAAACCGCAGGATGATAGGTTAGAATTAGTTGTTAACAACAATATTATTAAAGATAATCGGGGTTTGGCTGAAACTTTTAACAATTATTTTGCAAAGATACCAGTTGATATTACCAGTTCTTTGGATTCCTGCTCAGTCACAGCTGAATCCTTGGCCAGGGGCAGCGTGAAAGAGTGTGATGTCATGTTCAAGTTTCAGTTTATAAGCCCTAATGATGTGGTGAAAACTTTCAAGTCGCTCAATTCAAAGAAATCAACCGACTTGTGGGGTATTTCTGTCAAATTATTGCAAAATATAATTATTGATATAGCACTACATTTAGCTGTAATATTTAATAAGTGTGTAGAAAATGGTGTATTTCCGGATTTAATGAAACATAGTAAGTTGATACCATTATTCAAGAGTGGGTCTAAGAGCGATCCAGGTAATTTTAGACCCATCTCAATCTTGCCAGCAGTCAGTAAAGTCTTTGAAAAACTTATTCTTCAGCAGTTAGAAACTCATTTTAATATTAATAATTTATTTCATAAAGAGCAGTATGGTTTCAGAAAGGATCGCTCAACCATTGATGCTGGTTCAACACTTATAAAACATATATTTAGTGCCTGGGAAAACGCGCAAGATGCTATTGGCGTTTTCTGTGACTTATCCAAAGCATTTGACTGCGTTGAACATCAAACGCTTTTGCATAAACTCAGGCACTATGGCGTTAGGGATACTGCACTTGATCTGGTTGCCTCGTACCTTGGAGACAGAGTTCAACAAGTGGATATAAATGGAATTAGGTCCTCCGGATTACCTGTCTCAATGGGCGTGCCACAGGGCTCAATTCTCGGTCCTTTTCTCTTTCTAGTGTATATTAATGATTTACCTTTCTTTGTGCAAAATTTCTGTGATGTAGTACTTTTTGCAGATGACACTTCGCTTGTTTTTAAAGTTGATCGTAATCAGAATAGTTTTGATGATATTAACAGATCACTTACACTAGTCCAAGATTGGTTTACAAGCAACAACTTACTATTGAACTCGAATAAAACTAAATGTATAAAGTTCACTTTGCCTAATGTTAAGAAACTCAACACGAACATTATAAGTAATATTATGTTTGTACGAAAAAACATAGATAAATATAGTTGCAGAAGTGATCATCATTCACTAAACACAAGGAATAAGCACAAATTAGTAGGCCAACATTATCGCCTTAACAAAGTCCACAATTCATTTGAAGGACTTGGTGTGCGTTTTTATAACAAAATTCCTGTCGAAATCTTGAACTTACCCCTACAAAAGTTCAAGAGTGCCGTTAAGAGTCGTCTTGTGGAGAGGGGCTATTATACGATGAACGATTTCTTGACTGATGCAGTGCCTTGGATGTGAGTGAAAGTGAAATAATTTATTGGATTGTAATTAATTCTTGACATCTTATTCTGCATTTATTACCTGACATTTGAACTTTGTTAAGTTGAGGCGATCTGTGTTTACATTGTTGGAGCTTAAATAATTTGTATTTATTATTTTATTACATTTTAAACGTTTTTTTTCTTTTTCTCTGGGACCAGTATGTATGCACACATTGCTTTTACTCCTTGATGTGTAAGTGATTGCAACCTTATATGCTATGGACTAATTTTATTATTTTATTAGACAAAAAATTTTTTTCCTAGCTTTAATATCTTATTAGACCGCTTTCTAGCCTTTGTGTTTTGGTTGCCTTAACTTGCACATAGAAATACTGTTGTCAAAAACAAACAAGCTTTGTATGAATTATCTGAAAAGATGGTGCACATGAGTTTCTCACCAGCTCTTCTCATGAATGCAATACCCATCGGAGCTGGTACTTGGATTGATTTCAATTTAAACCTTTGAGTTGAATCGAAATCAATCTAAGATCCGGTAATTCAAATCATCTCAGTGCATTTAGTATTAGGAGTTTTGTTTTATGTTTTTATGTTTGTATTTTTGACGTGTTCAAGTGCCTTTTGGGGCCTAAGGAAATAAATGATTTGAGTTTGAGTTTGAGTTAGCGCGTTCAAACAAATAAACAAACAAACTCTGTAGCTTTATACTATTAGTATAGATATATGTTTGTACAGATGTTGCGCATGAATTGAACTGCTGTTATGACTTGTGCAAGGCAAAAATTTGCGGTAATATTTTCTAATTAACGTACAGTATCAAGTATACTGTTTAGACTTATACAATTACTACGTGACGTACCTGACCCTGATAAGGCCAGGGGTCGTGGGCTCGATACTAACCCAGGACAACTATTGTATGATGAATAAGATCATCTGTTCGGTGACCAGCTGTAATTTATCCACAACATTTATTAAAAATTAATAAGTTCATCGTTTGTCTCGTTCCCATAGTACAGGCTCTGCCTAGTTTGAAAATGTCAGTATACGGGCGTGTATGAAACATATCAAATTATTTTGTGGTAAGCTATAGTCCGAAGGATAAAAGTATATGGTTTAAATAAAACACGTTTAAGAGCTTATATAAATGATTTATTAACGTACTTAATGATTATGGTTAAAATTATAAAATAATATCATATAACTGATAATATTTAAAAACTGTAATTATTGTTTGGTGCGCTCTTGGTTATTATCAAAACAAAATCTATATTTATTACCTAAAAATATTTTTCTACAAATAAAAAAGAAAATTACAAAATCAAATAGGAACTTTATTGATTGTTAAGACATTCTGTCTCTAAATTTTGTAATAAAACATTGTTAAACAGTAGGCAGCGTGACTACCACATCCATTTTAATATAATGCAATATAATATTTTCTCAGTAGGTAAACCATTTTATTTACATATTCTCTTAGGGTATTGTACATTGTTTTAAAAGTGAAATCTTGATTAATACACAGACATAATTATATTTGAAAATGAAGGCCTCTCTTCCGATATTTATGATTTGGTTATCACAAGTGCTCGTATGTACTTATAGATATTACGTTTCTCCTGTGTTGCAATTAGTACGTTTTGTATTCTATCCCTAGGTCCATTCTATTGACCTTAAATAATAAACACTTCTATTTAAAATACTGTTACGACTACGTACCTACATATAAAAAGATTAAACTAAATAACACTAAATGCAAGATCCCAGTCACCAAAAACATATACATATTGATGAGATGGTAAATGGTTTCAAAATGAAAACTTTTGTTCATTCTCGTCAAAACAATTAATGACAAAGTAGTTAAGTACTTTGGATGTTCTACACTATAACAAAGTCACGATTGAAACACTTAACTTAAGGTGTACACACACGATTCTACACTCAGCAGTTGGATCTACAAACGTAAATACACAACAAATGCTTAATCCTGGTATTAATAATCAACAAACCAGTGATGGGCAAATTTTAATTGCAATTAAAATTAATGACTAACAATTGATTAATCGTGAAAGGACACTATAAAAACTAAAAATTGATCGATTGTAATTGTTAGTTTTTATAGTGTCCTTTCACGATTAATCGATTGTTAGTCATTAATTTTAATTGCAATTAAAATTTGCCCATCACTGCAACAAACACGGTGACTCAATTATAACTTAGTAGATAGATATACCGTTCTACATTCAATTCCACAGGGAATGTTACAGCCACTTTGGGACTTTGGATTATGAACTATATATTAGAATATAACGATATAAAATACATACAAACAATCGTAAAACATATTTCTAAATATAAGTTAGGTTTGAAGCACCGCAATTATATGCGAGTACCTTACCGCCTCGAATACATTTAATAAAAATGATTATTTCTCACAGAAGTTAGTAGTCTAACCGGCATATCCCTTTTAATATCAATATTAATTTCGAGTTTATAGTATGGGAAATATATAACACCTTGTAATAGGTAGCACCACTTGTTAATAGTTGCTTATAATTTGACATTATAAAATATATAAGATTCATTCCACACACAGTTGGTCGTCGAGTTTTATTCTCTGTCCATTCATTCTTTTTCTTAGTTGACAGTTCTAAGTAGCCTGAGCAAAATATCTAGCCCAAATGTGAAGAAACATATCTATAAATCACTATATTCTGTCTAAAAATATAGTCTTACTAGCTGACCGACGCAACCTCGTTTGCGTCTTTTATTGCCCGTAGCGAAAAATTTTCCCCCGTATAGGGTTGATTTTTTACACCTTGTGTCCGAAAAAACCCCAATATCTTACGGAACCCTATTTTTTTTCCAAAATAAAATATAGCCTATAGATTTACCATAGCAGCGCCATCTATTGATTACTTACTCAACCCAGTCGAAAGGTATCGACATCTGTTAGAATCATTTGGAGTTAACAGATAATTGTGACTGTCAAATAATAACAGACAAATAATTAGCAATAAATTAAAATTGCGACTATAATTTGAGATTTTAACTATCCTAAATCTCAAGTTGGATCGAACTGCACATGGTGTGCGAATTTTATTATAATCGGTTAAGTGGTTTATGAGTCCATTGAGGACAAACATTGTGACACGAGATTTATATATATTAAGATTTATAGTGATATATAAGCTATGCAACATGTTCAAAGTATCTATTGATTTTATGTGTAATATGCACATATATAAATATTAGATATAGGTACTATGATTTAGTTTTAATTTAAACAAATATGCTCTCTCCTTAGTCTTCCTAAAAATAAATATTTCGGACTCTAACACACAATGACGTCTAGTCCCATGCAAGTAGAGCTTGTGTGATAGGTTCTAGACAACTGATTTAAATACATGCAGGTATTTTTTTTGTAAATACATACTTATTGTATATAGAATACACCTTAACTGCGAAACAAATATTTGTAGATCATACAAACATTTGGTCCGACCCGGGAACCGAGCCCGAGCAAAGTAGTCGCATACGCTACCATTATGCCACCGAGGCAGTTTAAAATAATATTTAACTTTTTTTAGTTTTAAAATGTAAAGTTATGTTAGTATATTTCGTCAATGGTAAAACAAATATTCTCAGTTTTTACTTTTAATATAAAGTTTGGTTTAAACCAATATTTCACATTCAAAATTTTAATCCAAATAGATTTTGTCATTTCTTATGATATCGTCCATATTTTTTAATTGTCAACTTTGTTGGTCATAATCAGTTAATTACTTGAATTGATATAATAAATTTACTTTATACTATCAAAAAGATACGAATGATTGGACAGAGTATACCTAGATAGGTACATATTTCCTAATGAGATCTGCAAATAGATTTGAAAACTCGCAGGGACCTAATTACTTGACAGAGTACGCAATACTGCTTTAAAATTATCATATTATATATATAGGTATATATATATTAGCTATCTGAAGGGCACAGCGAAAAACATGCAATCACATGTCACATTTTTATGTTTTTTGAACTGGCAATACGATCATGAGACACATATGGTAGAACGGAACGACAAAACACGCTTTGCAGTAAGATTTAGTCACGGTACGAGTACACTGAATAATATTAACTCAAGCATTACCGAGATGTGAAAGATAAAATATGCATTTTCCACAGCATAAAAAGCCATTTCATTTTAATCTCAATACATGAAAGAACTCAGGGTCAAAGAGAATCATACAAAATATAGAGCACATTACAATTTCGCTTGGACATCTGAAGGTTTATTCTCAAAAAGTTCTGTCTCAATTCTGTTTCGATCTAAAACTTGTCTAAAAGATAAAGACATTATCTATAAAATTTTCGGTTATGATAATCAAATGACTATCAACGTCGGACGTTTAATACTTTATTATGACAATTCCTTTTATAAGAATTGTGAGATCAAGAGTTGATCGGAACTGAATTGAGACCCAACTTTTATTTTGAGATTGTGCCTTTTGGGACTTAAAAAAGTTAAGGTTCCTTTAGTAGACTAATCTGATACTGTTGGTATCTTAGAGTATTCACTGCCAGAATAGTAGAATAACACAATAAGAGCCTTCTAGTTCTTAAGGCTAAAATTAAGGATATTAAGGCCCTGTATTTATTCTAAATTCTGTGAAATTCATGGAAGTATATTTGTTTGCCTGTATTTTATTTTTACTTTTTTCGAAATCAATGATAACAAACAAGTTTTTTTGTACTACTCTCTTGAAACACATGTTTCCTGTTGTAACGACTCTTTTTTGGCTATACCCTTCATACGCTATTAACGATTACATATTAGTTCGTCTTAGTCGAATATGCTGCTATAATTTGACCGATAGCGTCTTTGGTACCAAACACTAGCGCAAAGAGACCGAAGATAACCACTAATACATTCTTCCAAATGATATATTTGGTCGGACCGAAGCCTATGTTCCAGTATGTAATTACTTCTATGATAGCCGGTGCTATGAGTCCCAGAACAGAAAAGCAGAACGCTCCAAGAACCCCCATAAATGGAGCAATTTGCGGTACTGCTATAGCTAACAAGACGGTGCCAGTCACCATGATGGTTCTCTGAATGTAGTCGGCGAGTACCGGCCGCTTAGTAAATTTGTCTTTGATACATCTCCACATGATTTCGATGCACACGAAGAACTGAAGTGCATATGTGCAATACACGGCGATGGCGATGGAGATTTTGACAATCTGAGCAGGGCTGGAAACAAAAGTAATTTTCAAAAAAAAGAAACACAAGGTAAGGATTGTAGCTTCCGATTTCTAGGTGATATACAAAATATAATCATCCTTAAATCAAAATAATGATCTTAGCAAAACATAGAAGTCTTATAAAGATACTTGTTGAGTGCATATGGCAACTAACAACGGATAAACAACTACAAGTGTACGATCAGGTGACTGTTAGTGTTGACTGAGAAGCGCCATTACTTTTTTCGTATCTACAGGTAATTGAATCTTTGAAGATAAGAACTCAAATGACGCCACTAGCCCAATCGATCACACCGTACATATATGTAGCGCGTTAGATCTTTCAGATTATTATGTGTCTATCATAGTCATTGTAAAGAGTAAAAGTCTACATGTATAATATAGAAATCATAAATTTGGAAGAAAAACTACTTACATTTGCGTTATGTCTAAGTCGAGGGTGATGGAGTCCTTGACAGATTCACCGTAACGGAGGTACCCGAGGAATCCGACGATAATGTATACCAATGTAACCCCACTCATGCCTTTGTTGAGAACTCCACATACGCCCAACATAGAGCGAGGAGTCCTCATGGCATTCTCTAGCGGCATTATAACGCCGATAGCTTCTATCGCGAAAATGGTTAACGAAAAGAATTCTGGCCATTCATACGGAGGTTTGAAAAGCATTTTGTTAATTTGATCGGTCTTTAACTCGCCAGTTCCTACAAGGTAGTATAAGGTTATCCCGAGACCGAGGGCCATGAAGCAGTTTGCAATCGTAGAGGCGGGAGCCAAATACTTGAGGTTGCGCACCCATCCAATGAAAATAAGAGGTAATAGCAGGCCTAAAATGAATAGCCGCGTATCCAAATTATCTTCTGGTATGTCCATGTAGTGTGCTACAACCTGAAAGAATGTAATTAAAGCAATTTAACTACTAATCTTGGTTTCTATCTTTATATAATACTAGCTTTCGCACGCGGCTAAGAATATGTGTACAAAATTTGAAGATGCCGATCATCATTAAGTAGTTTTCCCGTGAAAGCGTAACAAACAAACTTACGTTCACCTTTATAACATTAGTGCGAATCATCATTAACTATTAAGCTCACCTGAACTACGTTTTTAGCTATGATCACTGTGTAAACTGAACTGGTACCGAAGTAAGTGGCGAACAGGGATACCAAAATGAAAATTCTGAAAATAGAAAATAAATTTGAATTTGTTTATACTGATAAACTTATTTATATCTATATATTAAAATGTGAAGCAAAAAGGATGTGCCTCTTTTTGCGAAAATTATACGAACGGTGGAGTATGAAATTTGTCATACTCGTAGTTTAAGTTTATTTGGAGAAGAAATATAGAAACTTAAATGAAAATTATATACTTCTAAATGTATTATAAATTCGTTCTAAATACATATTTATTAGAAATAAAAATGCACGACACGATCGTGCTCATCAAAAATTAAAAAAACATGTATGTATATCAGTTTGTCTATTATAGAGTACAGACATGACAACTGTCGTCAATCATAAGTAAACTTGCTTATATTTCTTGCGGAGATCGTTTTTTGTTTTTTACGAAAGACGGTCCCCATTTCATGTCATCCACATTTTATATATTTTTTATCATTAATTTCATCACAACGACGACTTGAAGACTCGAAGACTTGATAATTGAAGACGATAATTACTTGACATTGGCAGAAATAGCTGATCTGAGTGAACCGGCTGGTTGCCATTTCATCAAAAAAGAAAAAGAAGAAGAAGTATATTTCTTGCACAGGGAGTTTGTAGAAAAATAATATGTTTATGAAAATTAAACACATTCAGAAAGTATTTATGTAAGACCATGAAGGTAACTTTCATTAGCATTTTTTATCTATATAATGGTAGTTTACTGGTAAATGTATTTTATTTACATTGACTTTGGTAAGTATTAAATGCAGATGAAGCATGAACTGGTTTTACTAATAAATTTTATTTACCAAATTCTTAAAAGATCTTTTCTTTTGTAACTTATATAAAATAGAAGTATGTTCAATTTTATAAATAGGTGACTTACCTGAAGGCATTAGCGTAAGGTCTTAGGGCTTGCGGTCCGTACTCTAGTGCTGCTTCACCCACTTCTGGAAAACTCATTTGCGTTTTTCTTTTCTTCTTATACAAGATGTGAGAGCATTTAATCTGTTGAAGAACGTTTCGAAGTTTAGAATTCTATTGTTTTAAGATAAATCGCTTCATAGGTGGATTCGTATATAGTTCGCCATATATTTGTTTTTTCATTCGCGTTTATCAGTGCAAAATTTTGACATCTTAATCAGTCGCTAAGCAGTATACAGCATATATTTTTGATCACTTACTAGGATGTATGCGCAATGGGTGCACACGACTGCGACGAGCACAGTATAGAATATTCCAAGGACGAGGCCGACATTTTTAAATGCTTTGGGCATTGCCAGGATACCAGTGCCGAGCGAAGCTTTCAGCAGATGCGTCAGGGTATCCATATCTCTGCAACAATCGTCTTCGATATCAGGAGAAGTTGAGAAAATATATACTTCTAGGATGGCCTAAAACATTCTTAAATTGATAGTACGTCTTATTTTCCGAAGTACTTATTGATATGTATTCAGATGGTTCTTTTTACATTAGGATAATGTTGAACTCAGCCTTGAAATTATTAAGCTACAGAATTCATCTATTTATACAATTCTAAAGAAACCTAGATTTTTGTAGACAAAATTTTCAAATTAGACTTTGTAATTTCAAGCAAAATGGGTTTTTTAATATTGGGATGGATTCGTGATGTTCATGATCATTGTATATAGATATCCAATGAAAAAAGTTATACTTACATAAACTAGTATGATAAACATGAACATACACACAATAATTGAATTTTAGACAAGTAATGAGTCATGAATGAAATTAAATTATGAGTTTGGATTAATGTAAAACATCAATAGAAGTTTTGGTTTCGCTCAGCCTTTCAATAGTTTCAACTGTTGTTTAATTGTTTTGTAAATCTGAATCTAAAGTGGAGATAAAAATGATGAATATTAAAGACAACAATATTTTATGAACTTATGCACAGCATTAGACTAAAATCTGACTTGATAAATAGCTAAAGGGACATTCAATTATATTTTCCTTCTCAGTAGGTACACTATATAAAGGGTGTTTTTTTAAGCTAGATAGAACTTTAAATTGTAAAAAGTAACACAAAAAATTAAATTTTGATGAAACTTTTTTTTTTATTTGTTTCAGTATACTCTGACAAATCATCATGAATAGACTCACGCTTGAACAACGCTACGAAATTATCCAAATTTACTTTGAAAATCAGTCGTCGATTCGCGCAACTTATAGACGACTTCGTCATTTGTATGGCGTACATAATCGTCCATTTGAACAAATTTGGATCTTCTTCCACACTTTCGTTTACAGCGGCGATATTGTCTTCAGTACGCACATTCCTTCGACGTGCTGGATTTATTGCATCCTCTAGAGAGTATGTGGTACGAAATCTATCCACAGTTCGACGAATGGCTTGTTCAGATGGACGATTATGTACGCCATACAAATGACTAAGTTGCGCGAATCGACGACTGATTTTCAAAGTAAATTTGGATAATTTCGTAGCGTTGTTCAAGCGTGAGTCTATTCATGATGATTTGTCAGAGTATACTGAAACAAATAAAAAAAAAAGTTTCATCAAAATTTAATTTTTTGTGTTACTTTTTACAATTTCAAGTTCTATCTAGCTTAAAAAAACACCCTATATATACATATAAATATTTTTAACTAACTAAAATGAGTTTATATCCAAAGTATTTATTTATATGGCTGCTTAGTTAAAGCGATGAATACGGAGATAAACGAATTGATGGTACAATACCTATAACAATCGCATTCCATTAAACATTCGCCACGCTACACATATTTGTGTTACTGTTATTTAATCAAATTGGTACTGATATTAAAAACATTTTTCTTTAAAGTGAAAACGTCTTTCGTGTAATCGTCATTGAGCACTTTTGGTAGAAGAAAATGAGCTCGCGTCACCGATATGCTAATGCTTGATGTTGATAATTTTCATTTAATCATTATGAAATTTCTAGTTTTACACATTAAGTTTACAAATAACTTTCTAAGTTTTTTTTTCACTTCCATCGGGCACCTTTTTAGTAATATTGAAATATTAACTGTTATATTTATTTATTTAAATACATGACTAATAAGTACTGGAAGACACAGCAATAACTACTTCTATCAAACGCTGCCATTAATAATTTGGCAAGTGCTTGAACAGTCGAGCGTCTTAAAAGAGTTTTGGTCCATGGGAAGTGCCTCACACTTATGATACTATTTAAGAATAATATTCTACAAAACATTTATAGTAATCAGCCACGTAAATTTAAGTTAGGTATTTAGGTTTTATCTATGTGAAAATAAGTTGTATCTGATCGCTCTGGGACCTTACTCCATTGGTTTAAAAGGACATTAACGAAGTAATAAAACTACATACGGTCCGTCACGACAAGATATTCTAGTTTTTGGATTCATTGGTTTTAGAACAAGTCGATATTATGTTTTCATTTGAATAATCTGGGGTATTTGCTAAGTTAATGAAATAATAGTTACTTACGAAGTAGGGCTCTCCAGTTTTCGCTCGCTGAACGGGTCAAAGTCGGCTGATTCTGGATCCTTCGAGTCCGTCATGTTATATCTATACAAAAAAAGATTTTCTCGTTATGCATCTCATTTTCGTAATGGCCTGATTAAAACAAATAAAATTAAGAAACATTTAATTTTAACACTAATTTATATAAATAAGTTTTTGTTTCAATAATATCTCAAATACGATTATCATGTTCATTATCTATTCACTATTGTTTTTAAAACCGAATTTGTGTGTTTTAGTTGCAAAAACATCTTTGTTGTTAGGCTATCGTGTAAAGTGACACACCTTGGAGGACTTCACGATAATTAATAATAGCAAGCTAGACTATTTTCACTGGATTCTTAATCACTATTTTATTTCAAATTTAAATTTCGATATAAACTAGTGTTACGAGTGGTAGATCATATAACAATAATGTGCATAATTTAAAGCGTTGTATTTTTGTGTATTAGTGAAACCAGAAAATTTGAATTTTGGGTAAATTATAACACAGAGCAAATGACCGTGCTCATCACTCAATTATTTGTCCTGAGCGGGAATCGAACCCACCACCTCTGGCTTAGCGATCACTAACCACGCAACCAACAGTCCTGTCTGTCTGTGATGTAGCTAATAGCAACATTTAGAAGACACATTGCCGCTGTAACTCAGGAGGAGGAGGTAGAAGGGTAGTGCAGTGCAAGATAAAACGCATTATGACTGCGAGAATTTGTAATTGACTCTGGGGTCTGATTTCAATGTACGAATACTTACGTGCTGACGACTTTCTCTTTTCCTTTCTCCTCTGGAGACAGGAATGTCTGCAATTCCTGCGGTGCAGATGCATTGCCATTGCGTTCCTTGAATAAAAAAAGAGAAAAAACATTATAAACCAGAATTACTCTTCTTGTTTTTAATAACAACCCCAGACCAGGAAATTAACCTGTGTCACAGGGGACTTTATGTATAAATTTACCCTTATGAAATGAACACAAAGAACATTTAAACCCAGAACAACAGTTTGTAAAACACTCAAAGTGGTGGGTATCGAACCCACAACACTGTGCAATAAAGATTGGGCAGTCAATTTACATGTCGATGGCCAGTAGTTCCGTATGAAGCGGTTTAAAAGATGTAACACGCTGTTTTCTTGATTCAAATGAACCTTAGCCTACACTAAAATATCAATTAAATATTACATTCAATTTAGCTTTGTTTAAGTTACATGTTACACATAGAAACAACTGAAGAGCTATAAACAAACCTACGTTTTATTTGTAGATATAAATATAATATTTTGTAGATAATATTTACAAAATCCACTTACCGGCATTTTGATGCTTAAATAATTGACGACTTCAAGCGAAAATTTGAACCTCGTTTATATCTGTAACAAAAGAAAAAATATCTGTAAATATATTTATCTATTTATTTTACTATATAGCGGGCAATCGAGCAGACGTATCGCGTGATGGTAAGCGATTACCGCCGCCCATGGACACCCGAAACACCAGAGGCGTTACAAGTGCGTTGCCGGTTTTTTAGGAAGGAGTACGCTTTGTGGATATATAAATATTTGTATATCCACAAAAAGTAATGAAGCAGACAATAACTATAAATACTAATTTTATAAAGAGGTAAAGTTTGTGAGGTTGTGGGGAATAATCTCTAGATTTACTGAACTAATTTTGAAAATTATGTTACCAATAGTTTGCCGGGTTATTTGTGAGTGTCATAGGCTATATATTATCTAAAACATAATGAAACAATACGCCCACCATTATTTATTTAATTAGTATTTTATTTTGTTTAATACATATCGATCTATATAATATGTATAGACATAATATACCTGTATAAAACTAGTTGTCGAAATATATTTATTTAAGTTGTTGTAATAAGATATTATTTTTTATAAGTAGAAAGTTTAATCCAGAGATCAGCGACGAGAAGTTAATTTTTGTGGATATCTTTGAAAACAATTAGATTACATGGAGAAGTCAGCAGAATGCATAAAGATGTTAAAGGGCTGTACAATCTGTAGGTAAATGAATATGGAAAGCTAGAAGGCCATGGCTGCAGCCTCTTAAACTAGGTATTCTTAAGGTTTTAAACTTAGACAAACAAATATTTTTAAAATTTGAGGTTCTAAACTTCACATGTGAGCAGAGAAGTAGCTTACCTACTTTTATATAAAAAAATATCTAAATGTATTTCGTAAGTACTTTCTAAAACTTGAAAATTAAATTTCGAATACTTATATACTTAAATTGAAAATAAATTTTATTGTTATCGATCATGAAAATATTGTAAACCGGCCCGTCATTCACGCATTAAAATTGTAAAAAATTGTCGTGCAACTATACTTTCTAAAATCTAGTAATTTACTCTACGGTAAATGATGATAGCACAGCTCAACATTTTTTATATAAGTGCTTTCAAACATCGATATAAAAATATGGTATGGTTTTGGTATAAAAATATGTAAAAAGATATTAACATACATTTTAATGTACATAAAAATACAAATTAAAAATGATATGGTATCTGTATTACACTGTCACACAAAAAAAAATCTTTAAAAATGCCACCACGTAGAGTATTTTAAAGGTATTATAAGATATATATATATAGCATACCGTGCATAACGCTTTTTTCTTCGTAATAATCAATAATAATATTATAGGCATTACTGCTATTATCGTAGTCTCATTATCGCAGGCACAAACTAGTTGCCACATAAAACAAATTTCCCTGTATCTACCTACACATTTGTGTAATAATTTATCGCTATATCTAAGTTGTACATACGTAACAAGCGATTGAAATTGGTTTAATAAATAAAGTTACATATTATGATATCTATTTAGAGACCTTCGTGTCAATTAAATGCTATTAATTAATCCCTACCCCATGGCCCAGCTATCGGATTACATTTACAAACACTAGCTAGGTGGAACGCACTATTAATAAGTTTTATAACTATATTTCTATTCTACACTCTATTTTATTAAAAAAACAACAAAAAACTAACGTTAAGGGAAATATATCTTAATTATCGGCACTCGAATACTTTTTTTTTTAACAAAACTCTAAGATGTCAAAGCTGTTAAACACTAACAACATATTTATAAATACGTCATTAAATAATATTTGGTGTACAGTGCTAGAATAGTGATAAGTGTTCACTTACCAAGTGCTCAGTCACGACTGATAACAGGCGGAGTGTAGCCTCCATATATTGGATGTCAGTATCTGTCATTCTATCGTCACCATCAGAGACCTTGTGATAAAAATGAGTACCGTGTGGTTTGGCCAAAAAAAGAGCCTTGTTATACGCCTCGCAGACGAATAGATAAGTTTTTGTATTGTTGTTTGATATATATAATGCATGCAATTCAACGTCTCGAACGAAGTGTCAAGGTTTTTTCGTGAAAGATAATATACCTATTGCTGACAGGAAATATTGATGAGTTGCAAATTCGCTCCTACTTAGAAGAGGTCAAAATGATAATGTTCCTATTTGAAATTACAATTTGCAAAGACGTACGCTTATTGCAAAATAGGTACAAATGTCGACCCGATTGTTGTTTTACGATCTAGTTTTATTAGGAATCCTCTTTTATTTCGGGTAAATCTTATTTTTTCCGATAATACTATTATATAATATTTATTGATTTATTTTGTGTAAATTATTAAAATACTTTAACCAACGACATTTGTGACAATAATTTACTTTGGTGATACATAATTATAAATTATAGTTTATTACTAATTATGTTAGATTATTCAATATACAAGAGAAAATACAATAAATAAGACACTTTTTCGTCGGAAACTGGTCAAAACTAAGTGTCATTATCGTTTGTATTATTTTACTTTTGAGTTAGATTACATTATTTCTTTATTAACAAGAACATAATTATATGTATATGAATTGTAATGTTGTAATTATACATTGTAAACATAAACTAAACATATTGTAGCCAAATTAACTATGAATTTTAAAATAATTTAATTTAATTTAGAACTTTTAGGAAAAAGACGCTGTCGAATAGGAATTAGTCTAAGGTAAAACCGGGATAGATGCCGCAACGGGATAGATGCCTAATTTTCAAAAACCTTACTTCCCAAATTCGCAACTAAGAATTAATAGTAAAGTAGGAGCCGCTGTGCCTGTCGTGCTTTGAGGATATGTTTTGCTCATGTGTGTATTTATATTCGAAGTGAACTTCAATAACACGTCTAAATTATTAAAGTTACTATTTTAACGTTGTATAACTTTATAAGTAGTAATAAATTATGGTATGTTTTTTATTACGCCAATACACTGGTTCAGTAAGTGTGCATCTAAATGTCAATAAATCCTATTTTGTTTTTAATTTATTTAAATACATTGCTGGGCATCTATCTTTATCAAAAACCATAGTTGCCCTGATTATTTGGAGGGATAGATGCCCATAAAGGCATCCCTACATACACCATTCATACCCATATTTGTTCTTATAACACTACAGACAGCTTTCGATGAAATTAATAAAAAAAACCTTGGGAATAAACAAAATATTCTGATTATTTGGGATTCCATCTAGAATATTGCGAAGGCGTTTTGCTGCTAAACATACATCATTATGAATACTGAATACAATATATTACGAGCCTTTATTTAGCTTATTAGGTATTTTTCTAGGGGAAAACTTCATATTTTGGGACTGCCTCATTGATCCAGCGGTTTCGTAAGTGACTGCCGATCAAGTGGTTGCAAATTTCGGGTTGGACTGCTATTGGGTTTTTCTTTTGAAAAATTCATAATAGCAGCCGGTAGCAAGCCGTCGGTTGTCATGAACACATATGACAATAGTTATTAAGATATCAGTGCCCTCAAATATAATAGCTACTAGTTCAAACTTCGAATTCAGTTCACGCTCAGGGTTGCGGCAGTCTGATGCCTGCCGCTCCGTGGAATAATTCAGGTAAAATTGGTTGAACTCGTAGCCGACCCCAATTATTCTTGATATTAAATAATAATTATTATTATTATAAAAACTAAGAATTAATATTTTTGCCGAACAAATGTTTTTCAAAAATTATTTTTTGTGGTTGTTTGTGTTTAGGAGGTGTGTTTCTAAGAGACAATTACTGTTTTAGGAGAATTGCTGTTTTACACAGAATGAAGGTCATCTATCCCACACTGCAAGGATCATCCTCTTTTTTATTTTCATGGTGGGGCAACTATCCATACAGGTAGGCGTCTATCCCAGTAAAAGCGTTCCACAAATACCTAGATTTTACAAAATCTGTAATCAGAACCAGATCAGAATCAGCTAATCTGTGGTCAGCAAAAACAAACAAATAATAAAATAATTCAACTTAAATGACTAAGCTAGCTACATGCACAGAAATTATTAATTTAAAATTAATATTTTTTAAATTATGAAGGTATTTGAAAAAGTGGGGCATCTATCTCGGTTTTACCCTTATAAAAGACTCTGGGGATTTAGTAAATGGAACAACTCATATTCTTGATATAACTCAAACTCAAACTCAACTCAAATCATTTATTTCCATAGGCCCAAAAAGGCACTTGAACACGTCAAAATACAAACATAAGAATATAAAACAAAACTCAAGTAATCAGTTCAGTAGTACTAATACTAAATGCACCGAGATGATTTGAATTACCGGAGCTTAGATTGACTTCGATTCAACTCAAAGGTTTAAATTGAAATCAATCCAAGTACCAGCTCCGATGGGTATTGCATTCATGAGAAGAGCTGGTGAGAAACTCATGTGCACCATCTTTTCAAATAATTAACAATAATAAACAAAACAAAGCTAGAACACCTCTTTACTAATTCACTCCTCGACCAAGACTGCCTTACTCGGCCGCCATTATGGTTTATATAGGATATCTACCCTCCATAATAACAGCCAGACATCAAGTCAGTCTTTTACATTTTATAAATTATGACAATTTTAAGACAGTGGTATCGGTGACAAGAATTAAATATTTAAGATATGAATTGTCATTGACTTTCCGAAAGATCTGCATAGTTTGACTTTCGGAATTCTTTGCATTATTATTCATTACACCTAGTATTTCATTGGCCGATATTCCGGAAGTCAAGGGTACAATCACATCTGTTTATTATAATTAGGATTACCGCTAACAGATTCGGCTATCCTGCTATCAACACGTCCTCGTGTTGCAATTTATAATGTATATTCCAACTTATGATATATGTATATATTACAATTTTTCTGTCGATCATAAACAAATTATAATTATACATAAATAACAATTGCATTATACAACCTATCACGTTTCTCAATAAAGTACATTTATTTTCAATATAAATTTTACATACTTTAACAGTTACACTAAAATTACAACAATTCAAAAATTAAAAATGCATTAGACATAACAATCTTTAAACATTCGTTATTCTTGGTGTAATTTCAAACACCCCTTTTACTCATTTGTACCCAATTTCACACCAAATAATCATATCGGGTTAATTTCAACCCTGCTTACTCATTAATAGGTATAATTTCACACCAATTAATATCGGGCTAATTTCAACCCTGCTTACTCATTAAATCGGGCTAATTTCAACCCTGCTTACTCATTAAATTGGCCTAATTTCAACCCTGCTTACTCATTAAATCGGGCTAATTTCAACCCTGCTTACTCATTAAATAGGTGTAATTTCACACCAAATAGTCGGGCTAATTTCAACCCTGTTTCGTCATTCATAGGTGTAATTTCACACCAAATAGTCGGGCTAATTTCAAATCTGTTTCGTCATTCATAGGTGTAATTTCACACCAAATAGTCATATCGGGCTAATTTGAACCCCTTATCGTCATTCACAGGTGTAATTTCACACCAAATAGTCATATCAGGCTAATTTCAACCCTGTTTCGTCATTCATAGGTGTAATTAAATAACAATAAATAAATAAATATTCTGGACATCTTACACACAACGCCATCTAGTCCCAAGCTAAGCAGAGCTTGTGTTATGGGTACTAAACAACTGATATAAATACTTATATACTTTTTTCTTTTTTGTAAATACATAATATTATACATAGAAAACACCCAAACTCCGAAACAAATATTTGCAGATCATACAAACATTTGGTCCGACCCGGGAATCGAACCCGAGACCTCAAGCTCAGCAGTCGCACTTGCCACCACTACGCCACCGAGGCAGTGGCGCCAATTTCACCCCAAATAGTCATATCGGGCTAATTTCAACTACCGTATTTAACACCAACCTGCAATGTTTATGAAAAACTAAAATTATGAATATCAATCAACTTTACATGTACCTACAGCACCTGTATTTTAATCAAAAAAAATTTACACCAATCATTTATTCTCAGATCTCAAATAAATAACCGTAACACTCGTCGAGGAAGTTTAATTGTATTGCCAAAAAAATAAGAACCAATTATGGGAAAAAAAAAATCAACGTTACATTAGAAGGTATTCAACTTTATAACAGTCTACCCTCACATATAAGACATATTAGCATATTAAGCTTATTTAACTCAAGACTAACTCATTATCTAATAAGCAATCACTCGCTATTCATATAAATATTTATTGTAACATATTTTAATAATGAAATCAGACTTACCCGCAAGTTGAACACAATATAAATGCTCTGTTAATATCAGGATAAAGCAAACGAATTACGAATCGGATACAAACGCGTGTTTTTATATCCCACTTCTGATCTAAAAGACTCTGGGGATTTAGTAAATGGAACAACTCATATTCTTGATATAACTCAAACTCAAACTCAACTCAAATCATTTATTTCCATAGGCCCAAAAAGGCACTTGAACACGTCAAAATACAAACATAAGAATATAAAACAAAACTCAAGTAATCAGTTCAGTAGTACTAATACTAAATGCACCGAGATGATTTGAATTACCGGAGCTTAGATTGACTTCGATTCAACTCAAAGGTTTAAATTGAAATCAATCCAAGTACCAGCTCCGATGGGTATTGCATTCATGAGAAGAGCTGGTGAGAAACTCATGTGCACCATCTTTTCAAATAATTAACAATAATAAACAAAACAAAGCTAGAACACCTCTTTACTGATTCACTCCTCGACCAAGACTGCCTTACTCGGCCGCCATTATGGTTTATATAGGATATCTACCCTCCATAATAACAGCCAGACATCAAGTCAGTCTTTTACATTTTATAAATTATGACAATTTTAAGACAGTGGTATCGGTGACAAGAATTAAATATTTAAGATATGAATTGTCATTGACTTTCCGAAAGATCTGCATAGTTTGACTTTCGGAATTCTTTGCATTATTATTCATTACACCTAGTATTTCATTGGCCGATATTCCGGAAGTCAAGGGTACAATCACATCTGTTTATTATAATTAGGATTACCGCTAACACTTACATATTGTAAATACATATATTTGTTTACATGAAAAGTTCTTACATATATAATAATATATTTTATTATTTAGTTCAAGTCTAAACTCAATAAAGGAATAAACTCCCGGTTTCCGCATTACTACCGGAATATTTTATAGTTACAAATAAAAGAAGTTTTTGATCAAACTTACAATTGTAAACATTTATATTGTTTAAAAATATGATTTAATTATTAAAAATTCAGATAATGCAAACTAAATATCCTTTTAGTTTTAGTAAATTGTTTTAATCATTTCAATGGTGATGAAATTCATCACTTAGTATTCTAGTTCATTGTTACATTGATTAGATACGATGACGCACAACTAATTTAAGTGTTAAGTTAAATAGCTCTATAGTGCCGTGTAACGTTGCGCTCATCACTACAACACATCATTTCTTTTTATAGCTCATTTCAGTTGTGACCAGTTTTGTGTACTTGTGCACACGCCCTATACTCATCATATCGCGTAAAATGTATAAAAATATTTACATTATCTATGTATGTCACTACTCAGTAGGTTTCATAACTAAATATCGTGTGTATAATTTTTTTAGTAGCAAAGATTGTGACACCTCTTGAGTCAGGATTAATTCAGTAGTATTTAATTGCTTCCAACTTCTGATTCGTCTGTTCGTCCGGTGGGGATACGACAAAATATTGTATGGTGAGCATGATCAATCGTTGTTTCTGGTCATATATATATATGTACTCACATAGAAATGTATAAGTATGTTTAACAACAGTTAGGTTTCCATTGTAGGCTGTAACTCTGTCTGTACAGGAACAGATTGTCGTAAGATGAGTAAAATTATTATTATTACCTAAGAAATATATGAGTACGTATATTTATTATTTTCTTTTTAACACTCAACGCCATCTAGTCCCAAGCTAAACAGAGTTTGTGTTATAGGTACTAGACAACTGATATTAATACATAAATACTACTTTTTTTGGTAAATACATACATATTATACATAGAAAACACCCAAACTCCGAAACAAATATTTGTTGATAACACAAACATTTAGTCCGACCCAGAATTTGAACACGAGACCTCAAGCACAGCAGTCGCATTCACTACTACTGCGCCACTGAGGCTGTCATGTACCCGGTTAGTGACAATTACTTATAATCTTGCCATCTATTCAAATATTCATAACGGTTTGTACCCGGTTTGTTACAATTATTTATAAACTTGCCATCTATTCATATATTCATATCGGTATGTACCCGGTTTGTGACAATTATTTATAAACTTGACATCTATTCATATATTCATATCGGTATGTACCCGGTTTGTGACAATTATTTATAAACTTGACATCTATTCATATATTTATATTGGTATGTACCCGGTTTGTGACAATTATTTATAAACTTGATATCTATTCATATATTCATATCGGTATGTACCCGGTTTGTGACAATTATTTATAAACTTGACATCTATTCATATATTCATATCGGTATGTACCCGGTTTGTGACAATTATTTATAAACTTGACATCTATTCATATATTCATATCGGTATGTACCCGGTTTGTGACAATTATTTATAAACTTGACATCTATTCATATATTTATACTGGTATGTACCCGGTTTGTGACAATTATTTATAAACTTGACATCTATTCATATATTTATACTGGTATGTACCCGGTTTGTGACAATTATTTATAAACTTGACATCTATTCATATATTTATACTGGTATGTACCCGGTTAGTGACAATTACTTATAAACTTGCCATCTATTCCGTAAGTCGGGTTATAATCGTCGTCGGATAAAGGTGGGCGTTTAGTCACTTGTATTTACCTTGCCTAGGATAAAAACTTGATTGTATTTGCTTTGGACATTACTTAGGAAGTAATACGGGCTTTCACATGATTGGTTTATTAACACAAAACGTGTCTCATTAATTGGTTTGATATTAATATCCCTCATACGTACTGGATACTAGACTTATTGTTATGTATGTATTTTTAATTAGTTGTGTTGTTGAGGATTTGTTAAAAAATAATGTGTGAGTAATTAAATTAAATGACCGAATAATGCAAACTTAAAATAATAAAATAAGTTAGATTTTGACACTGAAGTCTCTTTGGTGTCTTTGGAGTAAAGTCAGTTGACATAATGTTATTTTATAGTGATTTCAAACATTCGTGTTATATTCTTTTTAATCATAGATAAGATAGAGGATATATTTTGATGTGATTCGTTACTAGTTTTTGTTTAATTTTCACTAGGATTCAAAATTTACCAGTTTCATCGCTAATATTTTTTTCATTTTATACGTATGCTCCGTTTGAAGTTGAATAAAATGCAAATAAACTAGGAAGTCGTCGAATTGTAGAGGAAGTGGTATTATATATTATTTAATTCGAAGAGGGGTCCTTTGACCAAGCGACGGGCTTTTGCCACAAACCGTGGGAGAGCCACGCTTCAGCATGAATGGGCCGGCTCGACCGGAGTGATAACACGGCCTCACAGCAAACCGGTGTGAAATAGTGCTTGCGCTGTGTTTCACCGAGTGAGTGAGGATACTGTAGGCCCATACCCCAACACCTCTCCCATCCCTCTGCCCATCCCTCAAAGGTCGGCAACGCACTTGTGACGTTTCTGGTGTTGCGGGTGTCCATGGGCGGCGGTAATCGCTTACCATCAGGTGATACGTCTGTTCGTTTGCCCATTATTCAATTAAAAATAAAAAGTTTATAATGACACTACAAAAATTCAAGATTTGCAGGCAATAAAATTTAACACATCAATCAGAACTTACAATAGTAGGAAACAGACGTAAGCATGTCTATTCATATTCATTCTAGATTTCTCACAATTATTTAAACACGAGAAGTACTTAAAATCCATACTAATATTACAAATTCTAAAGTAACTGTCAATCGGTTACATTTTCATGGCCAGAAGCATGAAGATACATTGGTTTTCGATGAAGGACTTAGGCTACTCTTTATCGGGATAACAGATATACACGCGCCGACTCAAAATTCATTATGCAATACATGGAAAAGTAAATAAAGTGCACTTAAGTCAAAATAATTCTATTATGTTACAGTAACTGCAGTACAGTAAAGCATATATTAATACTGATTAATTTGAACATTAAAGAACATCAATAATTGAATATCAAATAGGTACCTATTATGTATGAAAAAAAGGAAGTTAACGTATGTAAAAATCCAAAGATAGGTCCGTAACGAATGTTATAAGGCTAATTATTCATGAAACAGAGAGAAAGAAAAAAAAATGTGTGCGTGTACTAGCGTACACTCGTAAGAAGTGAAACTTCTTTATGACGTTATTTTTCAAAAAATAAATATCATATGTCGACGTAAGGTATAACGACAAAAGACTTATAAACCAGCAATATTCGTGACAATATTCTTATTTCAAGTGCAATAAAAGTTAAGGAGCGAGACCTGAGTAAATATTTCGCGATCTGTGGTGTGAATGAAGTAAGTTTGTGGAATGTGATGTGTGTAGTTATTTACATTGTGGACTAAATAAAATAATATTGTTTGTAATGTGATATTTCATTGTAGTATTAATTTGGTCCTGTTCGTGTTTGAAAATGTTTTTTGTTTTATTTTATAAATTTGACGCGTAACGTAACGGATAAATGTTACACGTAACGTAACGGATAAATGTTACGCGTAACGAAAAAATGTTACACTAAATTTTTTGACAACCCCGATAAAAAAGTTTCACTTCAATAAATAAATTAGTTTAATTGGGCAATCGATCGTTGGCGTTTGAGCTAGAACTTGATAGTTATACGTAGGATATGTTGAAATTGAATAGTTCTTTGTTTGTTTTCAATTGGACGCTTATTAACGTAAATCGCACATTTTTATTTTAAAATGTATACTTTTTACACAAGTAACAGTTTTTAATGGACCGAACGGTTGGCCTAATGGTTTAAGCGGTTGCCATACCGATTTCTGCTACACGGAGTTTTGTGGGTTCAAACCCCACATAGGACAACACTTTGTGTGATCCACAAGTTGTTATGAGTCTGGGTGATTTTTGTATCAGTTTAATGTACTATGTTAGTAAAGTACACACAACATTTCTAGATTGCAAAAAATGAGAATTATTGTTTCAGATTTTTTTTTATCAAAGGTCATCACTCGAAATAGGAAACTCTTTGTTAATTTATTGTAAAATGTAGTTTGAAATCATGGTCATCTTGAAACATGTTTATTTAGCTTACAGTAATATTAGAGATAGTTTATTTCTATGAAGGAACTGTAAAAACGTTTATAGAACATTTTGTGGACATAGTAACACTGTAAACATCAATGCCATTTTTTCCTTGTTCAAATACCTACGCAGTCTGAATAAAATAAGCCACAAGTGTCTGGATTTTTCCCCTTACTGAACCGTGCGCCCCGTGGTTTTGTTATTCAAAATGTCTGATCGTCTGCTATGATTAAAGGCCAAGCTATTCAAATGAACACGTGTAGATACGTCACTTGTCTAAAAATACCCCTGAACTAACTAAGTATTGAATATAATTGAATTGCCAAAATTATTTATTTAACTGTCACCAGTCGTAAGGTAAGCTCGTCTATTTACACCGACAGCTGTAAGTAGGTTCATTTTATTATAAACATTATTATATTTTATAAGATTTGTCGTATTTTTAAATAATAACAAGTTTTTGGGCACATATTTCATTTATTTCCTTTTTTTTATTAATTAATTTAAAGTAAAGGATGCCCCATTAAGAGTGCACTTTTACATTTAAATAAAAACTCGTTTTTGAGACAGTTGTGATTTTTTTATTGAAATGTAAAGAAGACATGTTCCGATTAAGTATAGAACAAAATATACGTCAAATGACCCACGGCTCTGAAAAGGGGCCATTACTCTTTTCTTGAAATTTTCCATGACTTTCACTGGAACTGGTGAAAATCACTGGCCACTTATGTGTAGTTTTTTTTAAATATGTGTATGATTATCTGTCACTCTTCTTTTGTTTGCAACATGGATGTCTCGCGGGAAGCTTTTCATGCTAATATTTCTATCATTATTAACGAGGGTTAACTGTAAGGAATGTCAAGAAAATTTACAAGCTGCTTTAGGAGAGTCTGCTCATGAGTTAGCAACAATTACTTATTGGTTTTGTGAATTTAAACGTGGTCAAGAGAACTTCAACGATAACCCCAGACGCGGCCGACAACCAACTGCAGTAACAACTTCGGGGGTACAAATGTTACCCCATCCTCTATACAACCCAGATTTATCTTCATGCTACTTTTTTTATTTCACACGGGAAAAAAATGCTTCGTGGGCAAAGATTTAGCATTGCAGACAAGGCCAAAAGCTGGTTCATCCGAATGCATAAGTGCATTGGGATTGGACAGGAAAATTTTGAAAAGCTGTAAATAAACTTTTCTTATATTCTAACTATTTTTCATTTCACTAACTATTTTTGGAATAGCACACGTATGTACCTTCATGTCGCTTCAAATATTAGCGTAGGGAAAATAGTAGCGACGGGGTGCTTCTACGAGTACAAACACTAATGACTAATGGTTAGGGAATTAGGGGATTTTAATAACCACAACCCACGCAATGCTACCTATATCGGATTGGTCTACCGTTTTAAGAAACTTCAAACAAATGCATTCATTTATGAAGCATGTTAGTTAATAACGAATAAAAAGTTATGCGAACAGAGTGTTTAGCATCGGTATCAGGTGAGTTTGTACTAGAGCATAAATTTGTTAATGTCGATTGTTATGTGTATTAGAGCGGGTTTAAAAATTTCCGTTTTTACAGATTAGAGACCAATCGTGTTCACAGAATTCTGCTGCTCATAACACCCAATTGGCAGTGCGTCACTATCCTTCAAGTTCCCGAAGAAATATGGACGTACCCAACCATTTACCTCAGACAGTAGGCGACATGTCTGGCTGCGTTTATTACACTTTTTATTTTTTAGTCACTTATTTTTTGTATACTTAATCCCATTACCACAATAGCGAAATCAAACGTGTATTCTAAAATTATTAAGCTTCCCCACGAGTTTCTACTTTAAAGGTTTTGTGCGACACCTTAACAATACAACAAAGAAACCCACCGACGCTCTTCACCCCTACGTACTGTTAAGTATTTAACAAATAAACTAAACATTTATTTTAAACCTATTATGTAGCTAAAGGTAAAGTATAAAACATTTTATTGAAATAGCCGTCTGGGTGTAACTACACGTTTGGCACAAAAGAATTTCCGCTCTGATAGACGATTTGAAACGTCAGCGGGGTGAAGTTCTCAGAAGTTATATGTAATTTGCTTTCTACATAAATCGCATAGCTTCTCAAGCGGAAATTATACATACTTTGCAATGATAACAAGCTAAAACTCATCATTGCAAAGTATGTATAATTTCCGCTTAAACATTTAAAAACCTCCTACTTAACTTAATCGAGTAATCATACGCCAAAAAACCTTACATCCCTTTTGAAAAGATCTGATACTCTTTTACATTGCTGGACCGATACTAAAAAATATAGCTAAGAATCACCGCAAGAAAAATGGCTTTCAAATGAAAATAACCTCATCGAAATCGGTACTTACATTTGAGAGCTGAGATCACAGACAGACAGACATCGACGTCAAACTTATAACACCCCTCCTTTTGCGGCAGGAATTATAAAACAATATCAATGAGTAAGTCAAAATGTAGGTACATGTCAAACAGCAGAGATGACAAAATTCCTTTCTACAATATCCGAATACCGTTGATATGAACTTTTAAATGCACATTAGTTAAATAACGTTGTACGAGCCTTTTAGTCCGTACATGATACGTAATGTATCTAATCTCTCCCCTAATGTACTAAAGTTAATTGTGAAAATTGAGGATGTCACAACTGACACCTGATAGAATTAGGTACAGCTCCGGTTTAGAAGAACTGCAATTAAGTGAAGTAAGATGTTTCAAAAATGATATTCATATGGAGTATCTAAAAAGCGGTTTTAAAAAGGGTTTTTGTTTGGTTTTCTATTGATGCAGATTTTAGGCAAGTAATTAGCATATTAATCATTAATTATTATTATAATTTTCTATTAGGTAGGTATCGCGTCAACACGCGGATAGGTTCAGAACTAGTTTACATTTTGATCAATAGTTTAAATACTATAACTAGTTTATTTAAAAAAAATTAAATAATTATAGTGAGAAGTAATGGTAATAAATGTTCGTCGATATTTAATTACGAGTATAATAACATTTATTGCAATCGTATAGGAATGGATTCGTCGAATATCTTGATGTTGCCTCGTATGAGAGTAGGCGATGCAATTGACCGCAGAAGTATGTAAAAACTGTTACAAAAATATAGTTTATCTTAACTTGACTCTTATCAATCTTATCACATTATTATGCATTACCGCATACGTAGATAATATGAATTTCGAGATATCCATTTTTAAGAATAGCAAACATTTATCTGTTTTATGAGTACTGAGATAATAATATCTACATTTGTTTGATCGTTATAATGAGGCTTAATGTGCCAATGAGGTTTTACGATCAATTATTATTATTGGTTTAAACTAAGTTAGAAATTCTCTGATATCTATTTGACCCTAAATACTGGGCTAAAAATCGAGTAAATAAAATACGAACTTATAATGGAATGAATGTTTTGACCTTATTTGAAGCGAATTTAACCAAAGAACAGTTTGTAATGTAACAGTTAGGTTTAGTTATTGGTTTGATGTTATGGTATTCCAATTAAAGCAAAGAAATATGGAAGGTTTTGAAGTTATAGTTTTAAACTAATGAGATATTATGTAATCTACTTGTGAAGTTAACTACTCGTATATTTTTATAATTACATAACATTGTATGCACATTTATTGCTGATGAATGATAATACAATGGGCCGAGTGAAGCAAGTAGGTAGATTTGCTTGTAGAGTAAGTGCGCCAATTATGGACCACCATAAGGATTTTGTGTAATAAAACTCAGAATTATAAAGATTAATCAGCCTTATATATTTTGAACGGATCGATAACTATTTGGTATCAAAAACGATTGTTAGAATTCTTAAGAAACACGAACATCTTACAAATAATCAACATTTTCTAAAATATACAATTATTGTGCATTAGCAAAAAGTGTACAAAATATGGACCACATGGTTTTAAATATGGACCATAGTCACTTTGGTTCAAAATTATTGAGTAAAAAGGACGTGTTGCCTAAAATTAAATCAGTCAATTATTAAGAATAAACTAATTGCTGGTACACAATTCACATACAAGAAAATCAACCATATCTTCTATGCCAGCACATTCTTAATGAGCCCACTCCCTACATGATGCACATTGGATCCATTTCTTTCCATGAACGTCTTCAGAAAAAAGCCCATTACAATACAAACATTTGCAATTTTGATTTTGGGAACGATCAGGACTTTCATCGGTACTATCATTGACTGAATAATCACTTTTATCAGAACTTTTAGACGATGATTTTCTTTCTGCTGTAATCTTTCTTTTCTTTTGTATAGCTTTAATTGCATTAGCCATTGCATCTTTATCCCATGTTTGTCTGGTCTTTTCTTTGATTGTAGAATTTATAGATGCCATCCTAAAAAAATCTAATTAAAATATAAGTGACCGGCATGTTTTGAATATGGACCACTAGTCCATATTCAAAACATGCCGGTGGTCCATATTATAATACACATACATTTCTAGGTTAATATTGTTGCTAAGAAAATTATTAAAACTATTGGATATATCAACTTATTACGAATAATTGTAAAATAACTCACCTTTCCCCTAGTTTAATCCACTTTCCCAAACAGTAATATTTGCTAAAATTATAACCTTACGAAGTTAAGTAAAAAATTACATCGCACGATGAAAAAAATGAAAAATGGCTGCCGTGAATGCGTGAGCGCTCTCTGCCGACCGGCAAACGACTAACGAGCCTCGGGAGGGGTGGAACTTAGTGTGCGGAGACCGATAGCTAAATACGATCGATGGTTTTTGAGAAATGTAGGTAGTCCATATTACGGCACAGGTCCATAATTGGCGCACTTACTCTATGCATATAATTGTTCGTGAATGGAAGTGCGAATGAGACTTGGCGCACAATTAACAAGTAACACATTATCGTTAAGGTACCAACACGCTTGACTCAACAGTTTCGTACTGTGCTAGTTTTCGCTCATGTTAATTATGTTGAATATCTAAGAATAAATTTTAATTATAAATGTTTTACAACTATTCAGAAATAGTTGAATTTTTGTTTTATATCTATTAAGTTTATCCAAAAATATTGTTAGTAAGCAACAACAAAAATAATTGGTAGTATACATATATACCAAAATTTGCTTATCGACGAATTTGTGAGGTTGTGTTTATTTCGGTAGAGAGAAAACTTTGCGAAGAGTTATCGCCCAAAATGTCAACATAAAAAATATCTGTAGGTACAGCAAGAAGACATGGTCATTATTTTATTAGTCACATTACTTATTGGTGGTTGCCTCGTTAGTGTAGCAGTTGGCGTATGCAACTGCCGATCAAGAGGTTTTGGGTTCGATTCCCGGGGCGAGACAAAGTGTTGTTGGATTTTTCTTACAATAAATTCTGATAACAGTCCGCAGTATGTAAGTTTGGCGGTGTTCCACACCCGTGATTCGGCGAGCACGTTAAGCTGTCGGTCTCGATTGTCATCAAAATTATATCAAACTTTATTATGATGCAGTATCCTCAAATATACTGACCATCTGTTCAACCTTTCAATTCAGTCCATCATCAGGTTTGCAAAGGACTCCGTGGAATAACTAATATTCAGATAAAACCATTTGAACTAGTAGGCGACCCCAAATAATCTTGGGAATAAACAAAGGAAGGAAGATGAGTGATGATTGGTGGTAGTTTAAAATTTGTAGTTTTCCTCAGTAAACAAACGGATTATCATTATACGTTGTCGAAAATGTAAGTAGGTGCAGTTATCATATCGAACGCATAATATTTGTGATAAGCGTGTTTGAATAATCCATAATTCACAAAGATGTTATATACAAGTCATTCATTTTATGTGCATGAATCGTTTGCACACGTACATATGATTCCGTAAATAAAAATCCATGTGTCATCATCACCATATACATGTTTGATGTTTGTATACATACATCTCAAAACCCATCAATTCTTTAATGAGTGACATGACTTATATACATAAGTATACAAGTGTGCTATAATGCAATTTGCATTTAAATATAAGTTACTGTTCATACATACGAATAATTAACGCCGCGTCGCAGTTTGCATAAAATTTTATTATTGTCCTGTGTTCTTTGTCTCGAACAACACATAACCGATCTTTCTTATTCTCAGAATAAACTACTCGTATTAATGCCTGTTAAGTGATAATAGGTATAATCAGTTATTGTATCTATTAACAAAATGTCAATCAATTAGTTGTAGGCGGTGTGTACTGTATTGTTTGTCCGCTCTTCTGTGTAGATTATTGGTTATATCAACTGTGTACTTAGTATTTACTATTATCTGTCCAGTGGTATTAGGGTATTGCACGATATCACTTCCATTATCGTCAGCGTGTGGTCACAATCGCTGCACAAAAATTTGATTATTAGTTAACAAATCAGTTTCTGTAAATAGATAGATTTGTAGATATCACATTATCTATATATCAGGGTTATAAAAGATTATAACAAATAAATTGTGCACTAATTTACAAAGAGGGCTTATCAAGGTAATATCTGTCCATAAATCTTAGGATAGGCTACAATATTTTGAAAAAGTAGTGGTACTTTATTCCGCTGATTGCTCCTATCTATGTCAATTTATAATGATTTTCTTAATAGTTGGAGCAAATTGCCAGGGAAGTGACAAATATTAGAGTAAATTAAATTTCGAACGCTAAATTTTTCCAATTTCCTCTTTAAGAAACTACAAGGTACAATAATACCCTCTAGCGTCCTCTATTCCGTAAATATTTTTGGGTATGAATTCTTTTATTTACTTTCGATTTAGATTATAATTATAAAAAAATACTGAATTTAAGTAGGTTTTCGATTTGCGAGACTAGTCAATATATCTGTAACGTATTCATTGGTCTAGTGTTTAGTGTATGCGACTGCGACAAAAAGTGTGTATAAATAAATTCAATCATATCTAACACACAACGCCATCTAGTCCCAAGCTAAGCAGAGCTTGTGTTATGGGTACTAGACAACTGATAGTTAAGGGAGAGAGTTAAGGGCATAGAGGATTTCCTGTGCTTTGTAATATCTTTTGAGAAGTTAGCGTAAGCTAAGACACATAATAAAAATATATAATTGACCTCATAACTTTATAATATATGTTCTATTAGTTTCATCAAAAAATAAAAGTACGTAAAAGAGTTTAATATCATTTTGGTAAAAGTTTACCCAAAATAGTATACTCAAATTTAATCTATATATATAAAAATGTTATGTTGGTTTATGTACGCTTAAAAAGGATTGTTTTTATATAATTTTTGTATCAGTCACATATCCGCGACCGCGAAAAAACACGAAAAAACCGACATAAACGCGGGCGGAGCCGCGGGCAACAGCTAGTAGGATACGTATACTTTTTTAACTTATCTGCCAAATGAAAGTAATTCCTTAATAGGAATCTTTTAAACTGCCGCTTTCTATAAATATGTATTTTATTTCTTATTTTATTTTTTATTTTATAGTGGGTAAACGAGCAGACGTATCGCCTGATGGTAAGCGATTACCGCCGCCCAAGGTACGCTCTTTTCTTGAAGACGCCTACACTATATCATTTAGATAGTTTGGAAATTCTTTAACCGTGACTGTGAGGTAGAAGGGAGCTAAATAGAACGTGTAGAACTGTAGAAGAATGAACTTCTATCTCACTGATTTCCTACCAATACTACTACTTTAGTTTCCGGGGATGCTTACTAAAAATTATCACTCATATTTCGACTGTGAACGAAGTCTGTTGGACATAATTATTAAATTCCTCTTTCATACAAACATTACAGTTTTTCAACGTTTTACTTCTGCTCCATTTTTAACTTGGTTCTGTTTTTTCCGTTTTCACTTTGTTAAACTGTTCTTTCAATATTACACAGTATTAAGTTACGCTAAACTTACAAATGAACGTCAATGATAGTGGTTTGATAGCGACACGAATTAGTATTGTATTTCAGGCGCCTGTGACGTAACTGCCGACCGCCTTACGTCTTCGGGTTCCGAAGCCGACTAAGGCCTAGCTTGTTGAAGGGGAGAAACCATACAAATCCGCATACACATATCGATATACATATATGTAACTTACGTAGTGTATGTGTACTACATACAATTTTGTGTACCAGAAGTAATGCTCTGAATACAAAACAACTAAAATACATGGTGGAGTACAGTTTGTTGAACTGGACAAAAAAAACGTTTCGTAGGTAGGTTAGTAAATTGCGAACGAAATAAACGTGATCGTGATTTGCACGTGCTGTTATGTATCTACGTTCCGTTATCGGTAATGACCTCTTATTGTTTGTTAATTTATTTATCTACCTATGTGAATAAATGAAATTGATATAAACTTGGGCTCCGCTCGACATGGGGCAAATTGACATTGGCACCTGTCGTAATGATAACTGTTGCTCTAAATTAATACTATATCTACAAATGAATGACAATATTTAATACGATAGGCTTCCACTTAGACACATTGAATATTTAATCAATGAAGGTAAAAGACCGTTATCGAATTTGTGGTTTAGGTCGATTAAAGTATATATTTTGTATCGGTATACAATAGTATACACAGTATTATACAATAGTATACTCGTAATAACGAGATCGACATTATGAGTTTGAAAATTAGTTCTTTAAACTATGAGGGTTAGTAAATATAGTATACCAAATATTTTTAATATATTTCTAGCTCGACCTCGACTGACTTTGTTCCGTCAAAAGTCGATCTGTCTCAGTCCAATAGAAAAATTTAAAAAAAGTGTTGTTTCACTATTTTCCTTGCAATTTTTACGTTTTTCTCTTCATGAGAACCTTGTGCCTTAACGAAAATATAAAAATATAGCTGAGTTAGTCAAGCGGCTCTCAAGTTTTGAGCTAAGCAACAAATTTGGGTTTTCATTTTTATTTATATAGATACAAAGAGTTATTTTAACGTCAGAAATAAGTTAACACTATTATATTTGTTAGAAGTTAACCCTAAAGTATGTCCATAATATTAATCTTCAGCTAGAAGATTTAACAGTATTCATAGAGCGAGGTCAGTTCACCAGTGTTATGGTTTACGACAGTGTCGGTACTAAGTTTAAATCATTCACCATTCAATTAAAAGAACAGGCAATGTTTGAAAATATTTTGCAGATATTTTTGTTTCAAGATTGCATTTGTATTAACTAGAGTTGGTAAGGAACAAAACACGACACACTGGCCTGTCCTCCTGATTGTTATTAGCCGTCAGACCGTTACCTATAAAGTAACTCTTAATGCTAATATGTATTTGATATTTAGAGACTGGAATAGGAACTTTACAGTAAACTTTGGTATACGTATGAAATAAAGATCTACAAACAAAGAATGATTTGTATAAGTGTATATATTTTGAAATGAATGTTTACAGAGTCTTTTAATTACTGTCGATAAACAAAATACCATAAATAATTTCGTATAATAATATTTTTTCAGAAGAGAGATCAATGCAATAAATAAGTAAATCTATGTGTGATTGACATAGCTTGTACTTTTTGAAATTTATGCGCATAGGTACAATAAAAATACTATTGAATAATAATGTTCTCCTAGCCGGCCACGTACGGCCACGGCGGCCAGTCTCAACAGAGACCAGCCAACTATGCAGGAGATATTATAGTGCACAAGTGTGTGCGCAAACACAGGTGTACTCTTTGTTCCCTTAGTCTCATAATCCGATGGGACGGTTAACCGACACGACCGGGACGAGCGTCAGGCGTAGGACCGACAGCTTTAAGTGCTCTCAAAGGCACGGGGGTTCAGACCCCAACTTCCAAAACTCCGAGCTGTTTTTAAGTATTTCTATAATCAGAAAAACTCAATAACACTATAGACCGACCCGGGTATCGAACCCGAGACCTCTTGATTGGCAGTCGCATAAGTCAACCTAGACCAATGAGGTTATGAATAATAATCAGCAGTGAAAGCCTTCAGGTCCGATTGCCTATGTAATTAAACTTGCATGTAATACTTCAAACAGTATTAGATAGGTACATAACTATTTTTAGTATTACGTTATTTTCAGTTTACAGTTTTTTTTTTTTTTTTTTTTTAAATAAGACAACTCCCACATTAGGAATAAACATCCTGTGTCGTGGGGGACTTTACAAACATACATGAAACGGACACAAAGAACATCCAGACTCGGGACAACAATTCGTGGATCACACAAAGTGTTGTAGGTACCGCGTGGGATTTGAACCCACGACACTTGGCGCGGTAGCAAGCGGCATGGCGACCGCTGACACCACTCGGCCAACCGTGCAGTTAAACATCTGTAATCAATATTGTCACATTACTTATGATATAACAGATATCACAACCTCGACATTTGGCTCCCTGTTCTTTTATACACAAATGAATGTAGATTTTAATATGTGTGATAATATTTAGGAAGGCACTTATGCTGTACGGTATCGGTAGGTATAAGATAACCTTTTTATACTATGACATGTAAATCGTTAAAGTAACCAATGAACGTGTGAAAAAATATAAGTTATTTTACTATGTATGTACATCTACAACGCGTTTAAGTACCTATATCCTCTATGACTTATTTACAGGTACTTAGGCTATAGGTAAGATTTTTTTAAATAACGTACCTATCTAGTTAACATGCAACTTAGTAGGAAAATTGACTCTCCAGTTTATTTATGAGCTGTTTATACCTTTTCATGTCGTACTTCACTGTACTTGTAAAAAATAATGCAGCGTATCACCTAATTTCATTTTTTATTTTAGACAAAATGCCGCGACAATATAAAAGGAAAATAGGGGCACCCGTTCGTGCTGCTTGGTCTGAAGAAGCCCTTTGCAAAGCTTTCGGGGAAATGGATAAAGGCCAAGTCGGTATAAATGAAATATCTCGTCGTTATGGTATTCCATCTCGAACTTTGAGGAGGCGATATGCTAAAAAAAACTGTGAAAAACTTACTTTGGGTAAGTAATAGAGGAATTAATTGCCCTAATCAAATTCAATTTAGGCACTGTCTTCTTAGTTTGTTTTTTCATACTTGTCCTTTTTGAATCGTCAGTTTTTTTTCTGTACCTATTAATTTCTTCTTTTTCAGGAAAACATCCCACACTGGACGTTGACAACGAGAAACGTCTCGTAGCGCACATACAAAAATTAGAAAAGGCAGGATTTCCCACAACACGACAGGATGTAAGAAGACTCGCTTTTGAATTTGCCGAGAAACTGGGTTTGGAAAATCCTTTCAACAAAGAGACACGTATGGCTGGTCAGCACTGGCTCAAATCATTTCTTGAACGACACCCAGAACTCAGTATTCGCCAGGCAGAAGGTTTGTCTATTGCAAGGGCTCAAGGATTAAATCGAGATGAAGTAAACAAAATGTTTGAATTGTTGCTGAAAATACTAACTGAAAATGATTTGATCGATAAACCTGATCGAATTTATAATATCGACGAAACTGGAGTTCAAATGAACAATAATCCTGGTAAAGTTATTGCTACTAAAGGTGCCAAAGTAGTAAATTCCATCACTTCTAGCGAAAAAGGTGAGACAATGTCAATTATAGCTTGCTGTAACGCTGTTGGCAACTATGTTCCTCCGGTGGTCATTATCAAGGGGGTCAATAAAAGACCAGAGTTCCAAGAGGGTCTTCCGCCCGGAGCCAACGTGTACATGAACAAAAAATCTGCCTACGTCAACTCAGAACTCTTTCAAAAGTGGCTGAAAGAACAGTTCGTGCCAATAAAACCACAGGGTAAGGTTTTGCTTATACTTGACGGGCATTCATCTCACACTACTGCTATTGATTTACTAGAATTAGCACAAGAAAATGACATCATATTGTTCTGTTTGCCAAGCCACACTACACAGGCTTTACAACCGCTTGACCGGAGTTTTTTTAAACCTTTTAAAACTTACTTCGCTTCAGAAACTAAAAACTGGATGTTGAGTCACAAAGATCGAAAAATAAATCGATACATTGCTGGAAAATTAATAGGTAACGCATGGGCTCGCGCTGCTACCTCTTCTAATGCTGTGAATGGGTTTCGTGCATGTGGTATTTTCCCGTACAATCCTTCTGCTATTCCCGACAGCTACTTTGCTATCTCTGATAACAGCTTTCAAAATGTGAGATGAAGGAAACCTTGCTCAAGACCAACCAGTAGCAAGAGAACTCGACGCTAATGCTGATGTGAATTCATATTATGTTGAGCCCCAGCCTGGTCCATCGTCGTCAACTATCAATAGGGAGCGGGAGCCTGATTTCAGGTTCTTACTATATGAAGATCTTGCAGCGGACGCAATTATTATTCCCTTAGAAGGAAATGTCAGTCCGTCCATACTTTCTCAGAATCATAATGTTGAAACTGTAGAAGTCATAACTCCAAGTAAATATCTTAACGAATGTTCACCTATCCCGAAAATTCCTGTTCCATTATACAAAAGAGGCAAGCAAGGTGCTGCCGTTTTAAATTCAGAAGAACATATTAACTCTAAGAAAGCTAAGTTGAAACGTAAAGCTAAGAAGCAAACAACAGACAAACCTCGAAAAAGCAACCAAAAATCAGTTCCTAAAAAGAAAAGACCGAGGTTTAGCTCTGAAAGTGAACAAGAGCTCGATGAATCAGATTCTGACCAGACTGAATCTGATAAAGAAAATACTCAATGCAGAGAATGTTTCGATGACTATGCAAGTACCAAGTCCACGGCGGACTGGATTCAGTGTTTGATGTGTAAACTCTGGTTACACGAAGATTGCACTCTATATGGCGATTACTGTAATAGATGTGGACACAAGAAGAAGCTTGCAGCTCTAAAAGCTAACCTAGCCAAAGTGAATTCAAAGAATAAGTAACCTGGCCAAAGTAAACAGTATCTCTATATTTGTTGATTATTTGAAAATTTTGATTACTGTTATTTTTTTTTAAGAAGGAAGCTTTGTTTTTTCCCAAAGAAGTCTTAAGGGACGGATTTGTTTTAAGTTTTATTATTCCTAAATTTAGTTCTGTAAAGTTTTAAATAATTTTTAATAGACGTTGTTAAGTTGCTAAGTTTACCCAAAGAATGATTGAAAGACTGAGCCATTTGTTCCTATAAAAGTGCCATTTACTTCAGTTTTACGGTATATTTGGATAAGAAAACCTTATAATATATTATTGCAACTAAGACAGCAAATAAACATTTTATTTAATTTTCTACGATTTTTTTTTTTATTACGGAGGCATCTATCCCATTGTAGGGCGTCTATACTCATGTCGAAATTTTGCCAGGGGCAACTACCCCATACAGTAGGCGTCTATCCTCAAACAATAAGTTTTTTTAAGAGCCGAATATCTACAAATCTACGGTATGCATTGAATAATGATATGAGTAGATAGTAAGTATAAGGACTATAGTTGTTACAAATAGTTAACTCACTCGAATAATGCTTTAAAAAAAAAAGTTATAGTCAGCTTACAAAAAGTGGGGCATCTATCCCACTTTTACCCTATGCCTCTAAGGGCGTCTATACTCAGTCAATAGTGGGGCCTCTATCCTTTTTAGTAGGGATAGACGCCCCAGCAAATAAATAAAAATACTTAAATAATTTCGTAATTTTATAAACACACCATAAATATAAATGATACATACTATTCAAATAACAATACACACTTAAAACTTACCTTCGAAAACGAAAGTTCTGAACACGTCAAAATGTCACTGTCACAAGAATCATGCAAGCGCGATAAAATTTTGCAACGTTTTTTTAACTCAAGCGGCGACACGTGCAGTCCTGCCGAAACGCGTGCGCGGACTGAGCTGTGGGGGCGAGATCTGTCCGAGAAACTTGGTACTAGAGCGTGAATTTGGTTTTAAATTCTCTTTTTTTAAGGTGCGGCGTCTATCCTCCAAGGGCGTCTATCCCACTTTTACCCTAATGCATGTACAATGGCCATAATGCGCTTAATACCTAGGAAATTACCTAATGGTTTCTGTGCTCTTATATTCTGCGCGTGTGCCTCGCATGTATTGAGACTATATGCCAGAATGTATATTTATATCAACTTCTCTATTAGGTACCAAGAGCCATTCAAGTTCCAGATACTTGTTCTACACACAATACGCAATTGCTTGTTACGTTTATCAAGAAACAAAAAAATTATCAATCAAGTAAAAGTAGTTAAAAGTGATACGGCCTAAAACATAAAAAAAAATGTATATCATTTAAGGGATGCGCAAACAGACAATAACGAAAGCATAGACACTGCGAAAAGGTAGTCGAAAATATACTTAATGTTTTAATTAATATTGTGGCCGGCCGTGGCCGTAATCGGCTAGGAGACTATCGATAGCTTTCGACTGCGGCTTCTCTCGCATTTAATTAAAAGTATCCTATGTTACTTTTATTACCTCCAAGAATATGTGTAAGTTTCATGATGATTGGTTAAGTAGTTTTCGAGTGAAAACGTAAAAAACTTACATTGACATTTATAATAGTAGGATGTTGTTTCCGTACGAAGGATATTCCTGAAAGACAGGAACTTAACTACTAAAGGTAGGTACGCCTGTTACGCTTACGAATAACTGGGATACGTGACTTAACCTCTTCGAGCAACTGAATTCCTCTTTCTCATCTGGTATCCAGATCCGCAGTATTTCTTAACTTAACCGGTTTTGCACCCAAATTTACATTTAGATTTACGAATTCTTTCATTCTTCTAGTTTAATTTTTAAACTAAGTATCGAAAGAAATGTACAAAGTAGTATATGTTACTAAAATATTAATGTGTTCACGTAATAAAGTATTTATTTGCATTAAATATGTTTTGTGCCTAGAAATCGTGAAGTTCAATATTTACAAGATAAAGTCCGTGAACAACTTGTTATCGCTCAATATAAACAAGTATTGTTTTCTACGAATCATTGAGATCTTTCATATCTGTCAACAACAAACAAATAATTCACTTGAACAAATCCGAAAAATACAGTTATTGGAAATTATTTATTTAGAAAAGTTAGCTTAATTGGCTCTGCCGCGAAACACTGCTTTATGAATTATTTGTAATTACAACATGGATGTAAGAACTAACGCCCGTATTTTAAGAGGCGTCCCCGTCATTAATCAAGTTTTAAAACTAGTTTCAAGAAGAGATTTTATTTTTGAACGTCTCTTGAAACAAGATTCACTAATCGTTAATAAAGTGAGTGAAGATCAATGAATCTCCGAGTTTAGCTTATTTTAGAACGATTCTTATTTCAAAATCTACTCACCTATGTGAGGAGATTCTCCTCACAGGAGTAGATTTTGACAGATGTGATCTCTGTTCACCTGAGACAAACTCAATCTAGTCTCAAGTGGTAATTTCTAATGTCTTAAAGGTTAACTTTACCTTACTTTATTTACGAAATAATTGCTTATTAAAACATGGTTTGAAAATTCGACATGACAAGTATTGATAACAATTTGAACGTTCCGTTGTAGGTAGTCTCTAGTCATTTTTATTTTAATATTTAAAGTATTTAATTTAGGGCAAACTGCTTCTTAATTTTATATTTAAATTGATACACTAGCCAATAGTGTATTATATATAAACTAATAACCGATAATATATAAATTATGTTTGTTAGATATGATTTGTTTAATATAATTTGATGCGTAATACGGAACAATGATATCGATACTGCAGAAACGTAACTGAGAACAAACTGTAAGTTGATTAGTTACTGGGACTAGTTTCAGCTGAGTAGAACTTAAAACGCATTCTATAATAAGAGCGACGCTTGAGATTTGATTAGAACTTGAAACTAGTTTCAGCCGATCAGAGTTCAAACCATACTTGAGACGCCTTTTATAATACGGGCCTTGAGAATCTTGCATCCAAATGTGGTATTAATTCTCTGGATCATAAGTCTTAAAAATATGTAAAATGTATTTGTTGGTGATCAATATGGTTTAAATAATGTAACACGTTCAGCAAAGTAAAGAGTGTACCTACTGATGAAATTAACACCTAGTTTTCGTTGCAATCTTGTTATAAAGCAAGATTTCGCGTTTATTAGTAGGTATAGTGCCACATTAAATTTTGATAGGTATGTGATAAAAGTAGAACATTAGTTGGGACTAGATGTACAGTTAGAGAACGTGGTTTGATTTCCAAAATGCAATTTCCTTAGAACAATTACAAAATAAGTTAGAATTGATGCTCTGGTGTCATATTTATCAGATGGTGTGAATGATTTTAATAATGATTTTTTATGGTATTGTAGGCAAACGAGAAGACGTTGCATGTCGTCCTGATTCATTTTTTTCTAGTCACATCATTATGTTTCATTCTAACTTTACAAAGTTTGATCGGATCACCCAACAACACTTTTTTGGCCCGACCCGGGCATCGAACCCGAGACCTCTAGATCGGCAGTCGCATACGCTAACCGCTATACCAACAAGGCAGTCAACTAAGGAGTTTATAAATTACTTGAAACTGAATTTGTTAGCGAGCAAGCTCTATATTGTTACTTTAAAATTATTTCTATGACATTATGTTGGAATTTAAGCATACCTATTACCCAGACAATAGTAGGATGAAAATATTTTTTACTGGGAATTTTACAAATAAAGAAATACTGACGCAATTGCCTACAAACCCAGTCCCACATTTTCAAAAATAAAACAAGTATAGACACCCCGCCACTCCGTGCGCCTAATCTGCTTACATAATACTCGTCCTTGAAAATTTTTTTTCTTCTAATGAAACACATGTATAAGAAATATTCATATGAATTTCTTTTAATGGTTAGAAGCTGAACTTAAGTATGATTACCAATTTCTTGGAATAACCCCAATTACTGAAATTTCAATATGATTGAGATGATTTCTTGAAATTATTAAATAAAATGTTGTGTAATATTGAAAATACAAGTTACAAAAATATTTTCTCTAATAATAAATTTACCACAAGCGTAACAGTTCAGACAAGACAATTTTCTTTACGAAAAAAAATCATCATCATTTTTGCGTGTTGGCTATTCAGTTAACCTTGATACCTTGAACTAAGATGATAGCGTAACATAACACAACATAATTTAAAAAACACTGCACAATAAGCACATTAAGCACAATGTGTGATAGGGAATATGCATGTTTTTTTTTATTTCTTAATCTAATCATTTAATCTCTATAACATAGAAAAAAACATAAATTGGCTTGAAAATAGTCAAAGTAATTTTAAAAGTGAAATTTAAAACACTGACTAAATTTGAGCTATTCGAACGCCGCCATTTTGCGCACGCTTTTGACACGACCAACAATGTCATTGTGATTTCGTGTTTCTTTAACTATTTTGTTTCATTTACTGTGTTTATGTACTTATTTACAGTTTTAATTGCTATAAAAATCATGGAAGAAATGCTATAATTTTTTTCCACAAATACTAATAACACAGTTTGAATTTCGACGCCGCCGTTATAAATTACGATGAAGTGACCATCGATGTCACATTGCGTTTCAACTAATAGTGACCTGTTTTGTAAGTTAGAATTTCCTACCTTAATTTTCACTTTTTAAATAATCCGTAAATAAAAAATAACTTTTAAGTATATTAAATAGACAATAAAGTATTTAGAAAAAAAATATGAAAAAAATAAAATTTAAATGCATATTCTATATTATACATTATTAATTAATCTACGCAGGACCACATCACTACAAGCACAACACAGCCAGCGAGATATAATAGGCCAAAAGCTCTTTTCTAAGGATAGGCCAATGTCCAGCAGTGCACTGTTAAAGTCTGTTAGTGTGATGTGATGTGATTTAGTTATCTGTGAGTACCATACTCACAGATTATCTCCTTATAGATACCGCATAATTGAATATTTGTTGCGATTCGACTCCACCAAATAATGAGATATGCAAGAGATGCGGGGGACGAGTCAAATACGCTCTGATTGAATAGTTCAAGGTTAAAACTTATAATGCACCGAACCATAGTAATGGGACAGGGTACGGGTGTTCATCGATAAATTTGGTTGGATCCGGACAGTCGATATTTTATTTTTCATTTGCTTACATTGATTATTGTTTATTAATTATTTATTTGAAGAATAAAAATTTTTATTAAAATATTATAGTTAGGTACGTATATTTCACTGATTTTGAAAATAGATCAGCTTAGTAAAAATCTCGGCGTGTATATAATAATTTTGTCTGTTTATTTTTGTAATTTGTTGTTAAATTCATCAATAAATTTTTGCGCATTTTGAGTTTTGACAAAATAAAATTGCGAGTTTTCGGCATTTAGTGGACACTAAATGAAAACTCACTTTTAAATCCATATCCATGTATTTTCGAATAATATAATAAACATAATAGTATAACAATAATACGACACTTCTTTAAGAAAATGCCTATGCTTAGTAAAAAAACTAACAATGACCAAATAAATATCGACTTGTGAATCACAACACTACCGTTACACGTGCTGCATTAGACAAAGACAACTATTATAATTTACGTAATGAGTGAAAGGGACATTTCAAAAAGATATCAACGCGTGCTTAATTATTTTTACTTTGCACATTATGTCACCAGTATAAGTTGAACTCCGGTGTATTTGAAATACGGTAACGTACTAAAATCAGATGTACTTAGCGATGAAATGTTTAGGCATCTTTTTGGAAACTAGATGTCTTAGATGACTTGCCACACCATTTTACTGCACAGGAAGCCATTAGAAATATATTTTTGAATTTGATATTCTTTTTTTATTGTTCAGAACTCTGCCTGCCTACGGGTCACAAACTTGGTCGATACTGATGTAGTGATTCTTAGCGTGTCTTCATATACGAGCGACTACATGAAAGAGATGTGCACGTTTTTGGCCCTGTGTACGGATTCTATAGGATAGGGGTAATCTGTGATGGTACTTTATAAATTATGATTAAACCAAGTGATGCTTTATCGAATCTTAAGGGATTAAGAATTCAATTTGAAGATTTATGAACTAAAATTTATCTTGCTAATAATAAATTCTAGGCATGTATAAAGGCTTCCTTTTGTAAAAAAATATGTGAAACTTAAATAACAAATTTATTTTTTGGCTGAACAACTTGTGTAGTGGTTAGTGACCCGTATTTTTAAACCAGCGATCACGGGTTCGGTTCGGCACATTGTCTCACGGTAATATGTTCTGTGTCAGTATATCAGGGTGTAGTGTCTAATGTCTAATATGTATGTATTTAGCGATACATGTACAAGTATGTTTGTCACCTGTCTTATCTGGTTGTCATAGTACAGGTTCTGCCTTGTTTGTGTGTGTCAAAAATATTGTCATTATTAAGAACTAACTGGAATGATCCGAAATAAAATCTTGTAGTAAAACAATAATTCCTAGTTTTTTTTAAAGTTTCGTCAACGCCGTCAGTAATGTATTCATAATTTGAATTATTCTGAGAACAGATACTTAAATGCAACATGCACATACATTTTAGATATCCCTTCAGTTGATTCGTTACACATGTCGGTAAGAATTTTGTACCGAATGTTTCAAATACATATATGTATATTTATTATATTCCTCGGTAAGAATAATAACGTTTACGTATTGAATGTATGTATTATATTCATACAAATTGTATGCGTCGTTATCGGACAAAGAAAGTTTGTTTTAGATATCGCTGTGGGCAATTTGCCAACAGCTGACAGTCCTAGCGTAAATAATTCAAATATCATTGTATCTACAGATGTCATAGTAATGGCCCTCTTAGTTGACAATCGAAACGTCACAACAATACGACTATAAAAGAAACATAGTGGCTAAAAGCTTGAAATTGAGGCTAGTTTATTTAGACCCCCAAGATTAACGAAGACTGAATACACTACCGCCTTTTTTTTTGTTGACGAAGTGTAAAATCCCTTCGGATCTCCGGCTCTTTCGGGGACTGAGGAGCCAGGTATGTGGTTAGTTCACTAAAACCACCCTGGCGGCCGGTCTCAGGCGCCCTGCTCTGGGGAGGGCCCGGACCAAGTTATTTCAGGTCCTTCCCAGGAACGACACCGCGTCTATAGACGCTATCCTGGGGGAAGCCTGGGCTTCCCCCTGCCTGTTGGCCCAACCTTTATGTTGCGTGGCCTTGCCGCAAAACTGCGTCAGGCCATTCCCCTAATGTTGACAGCATCAATTATTCAGCTAAGTTGCACTACCGCCTAATTGTTATATTATGTGCAACGTTCGACGCTGTAATCGTATTAAAGGTATAATTGAGTGCAAAAGAGCAATTCTATACAAAGTTATCATGCGAGATTAAGTAATATTGGTAACAAAGAAGAACATAATATAGCAAATAGTCAAAGATTTTGATCCTTAATCTTTTTGATCATGGTTGAAATACATTTGTGATTTTGTTAGAAACTAAGACATTTACAGCGTATTAGGTTTTTATTGTCACCTGTCTGTATTATATTTTATTTAACCATATAAAGGGGCGGGGCATTACAAAGTCTACTTTATCTGATACAAAAAGATTGATTCCAACCTTACTTTTTGACAGTTTTAGAGATAAGAGTGTTTAAGAAAACAAAATGCTCTTTGCATTTATTATATTAGTATAGATTATTAAAAGGATGGTTAAGACGCAAATTCAGCTAATGACAAACAATACATCTAGATTATTTATCAAAAACTAATATGTTTGATTTAGATAAATTTGTTGACATGCACCTGTAGATTCTTTTTTATTGAATATTTGACTAACGAGCAGACGTATCGCCTGATTTTAAACGATTACCGCCGTTCAAGGACACCCGCAACACAAGAGGCGTCACAAGTGCGTTACCAGCCTTTGAGGGATGAGGAGGGGGATAGGGGAAGGGGTTCGGATAGTAGTTTTAGGAAGTAAGTTTTTGAATTACCTGTATTCACAACTTTTAGTGTAAATGAGTTGTGAATTTCGAAACTAAGAAAAATAATTTTATTTTATAATTAACTAGCTAACAAATTGCATACTTTATGATATTTTGTGAACTGCCTCCCTAACCAAGTTTTTATTCTACGAACGTAAACGATAATAGGAAATGAATGCATGGGAAGGATGACTCTCAACACAAAATGTAAGCCAACATTACTGAAGAATAGAGGTGTTAGTGAATGTAGAGGGAGAATCGACGAGAAACACAACGAGCTGGCTAATTGTCGTTATGTCTATTTAAATGGAAGGGTGAGAAAATATGACAAATCTGACATTAACCACAATATTTTTGTGATACCTATTTATTCTTTTCAAAACAGTTACATTCCTTTTTGTAAACGGAGTGGATGATGCTGCAATTACTGATCTATAAAATACCGACTTACCACAGACCATGGATTTATATTAGAGCAGTTGCGTTTCCTTATTATTTACATCATGAATCACGTATTTTTACCTTAAACAAACAAATAAGAAAAATTAGCTCTTGTCACACATTATTATTTATGTATTTGAGGGAAACTGAAACACAACTCCATCTAGTCCCAAGCTAAGCAGAGCTTGTGTTATGGGTACTAGACAACTGATATAAATACATACATATTATACATAGAAAACACTCAAACTAATAAACAAACATTTGGTCCATCCCGGAATTGAATTGAACCCGAGACCTCAAGCACAGCAGTCGCATACGCTACCACTACTCTACCGAGGCAGTACAATAGGTATCTTTCTTTTAATCTGTGTATAAAAATTCATGTTAGCCCTTTATGAAATTAGTCGCATAATATACATATTATGTTAGAAGCAATCAAACATGGTCTCAATTCATTAACACCACCTTATATATAAGCAGTGGCTAATTGAAATACAGATTATGTAAAGAAAGAGTATGAAAGATTATTTGTAATTAAGCCTCAAATAATCACACTTAAATAATTATTACAAAAGTTTATTTGTGTGTGTATGTTTATTACTTCTTTATACTCCAAAGGCTGGATCAATTCAAGATGAACAAGTATTTAATATATTCGGTTCTTTCAAGAACTCGGTCGTATCCTTGTTGTTTTTTTTATTTCACTTATGTTTACTACTTTGGGTAACACATTATATGTGAAATTTTATAGTAACAAAACACAATTTTCTGATAGTTTATCCTCCTCAGCTTATTGCCGTCCACTACTGAACGAAGGCCAAAGCGCGCCAATTATCCCGGTCCTGGGCAGTCCTCATTCACTCGCCGCCACTTTCCTCAAGTCGTCGGTCCATCGTGTCGCAGTGACGATGGACCGACGATGTACTGGAATTGACTAGATTGACTAATATTATAAAAAAAGTAAAGTTGGTATTCTACTGAAATGATTTTGAACATTCTTTTACCTATAGAAAGCCGCAATGTAACATTATTTGTGAGTGTCATCACCGTGAAAGAAATAATAATAATTACAGTGATATCTGATTTACACAAAAAATGTAGTAAGTACTGAAACAAAATATGTTTTGCTCTTTTCTAAGTCAAACGTTCATAAATATTTACTAGCCTTATAAATACATAATACATGTCCAGCGTATCCGATACCGCGGTTAACAATGATATACATATAGGGTAAAACTATATTAAAGTTTTTTTCGAATTGAAGTATGACGTCAATAAACTACTGTAAGGTAAATTAAATACGGCAACGTGGTTTGACAATGTTCTGATAATTTTTAACACATGTATACATATTTACTCATGTGACCTCACACGTATTTGCTTATCGTGTATTATGTACATATTCAAGACCTTATTTGCATTATTAATCGTCAAAACCAGTTTTATCTCCACTTATCCTTAACGTTTTAATATTAATCGATGTCTATATAGTACCTATACATTATTTAGTGGGTCATTTACTTCCTATCAAATTTATGTTAGAGGCCTTAAAAGTTCCTTTACCAATACTCTAAAAAAACCAGCCAAGTGGGTGTCGGGCTATCGCACCGCGCGTTCCTTACAAACTTAAATTTACATTGAAATAATTTGTCCTCAAATATAGACGTAGGTCATGGTTAGTGTTAAAATTTTTCTTTAGATTATAATCGCTTTTTTTAATGAATCTATAGAAATATTCAGTTATTTTTTCTTTACTTGTACTACACGATATTGCTTCAGGCGAAATAAGGTTTTGATTCTTACGAGTGTTTCGGTGTGGAGTAGGTACGAAACCTTAAAAAAACATTTTGAAGACGGATAAAAATAGTAAAATGAGAACGCAGGAGAAAAGGTTTTTTACGGCATTTTGGACAAGTAAATAGAGGGTCACCTGTTGGTGAGACTACTGTCACTCATCGATAGCTACAACTCGAGAGTCACAACTGCGTTGTTCACAGATAACGATGGTTTTTTGTGATGGACGTGGGAAGCCGTTGACTGCGGGCAGTCCAAGACCGGCTGATGGAGAACCTTGTAGCACGCCTATGGACATTGTGGATGAGATGATGATAAGGACGAATTTTACTCCCTCGGTGTAACGCATCTATATAACAGTCTAACAGCGCGTTTCTGTGAAACTTAACTTATCACACTCATGTCAAACCTGGCTCATATGTGAAGCAGCATAGCTCTCTCACGGTAATCTGTATCACGTTGAAAACCGACCAAATGCCAAGTTGATATAACTAATGAAATCGATACATACGTGGGATGACGGTGATAATAGGAAGGTGGGAGTCGAGTAGGTCACAAGTATGTACTTGTACTTTGACTTTTTGAGTTGCCGTCCGAATTTTTAATAGTAGTTACCGCAGCTGAGAATGACCTAAATATTATTTGCTAGTGTTGTGTCCAATATAAGAAACAATGAGGGCTATGTATCATCTTTAAGGCAGCGATTGAGCCGTGCTATTTGGGTGACTTGCAAATACATACTTGGTTTTAACAACGGGTACAAATTTTAAAATAATATGACTGAGTCTATTAAAATCCTCATGTCGATTCTGACTGTATCCCAAGGAGGATTTTTCAATACAGGTACGATTGAAAATTAGGTTTGAACTTTCAATTCCCATTTTGCCGACGGATATCCTGCACATCGATAAATATCATAAGATTTGACATCAGTAAGACCTAAAACCAACCAGTCCCCTACCCGCTAATGCCCAGCAGTGGGACATTATGGGTTGTTGATGAAAGACCAAAAATGGTCGGAAAGCAATGTGAGTAATTAATAATATTTACGCTGTAAATTCGTGAAATCAGGATGCCCGATCAGTGTTGTTAGTTTAAAGTTTGGAACAGTGGGACAAAATTACGCGTAATCGAAAAATAGCGGTCTGGTGCTTGAGTGTTATTTGTGTCTGTTTGTAAAGTCTCCTATGAAATAGGAGTATTCCTAAAACTGTCATTTTAAACATACGCTGGAAATATATAATTCTGAATATAACATATATATACACCTAGCATATATTGATAACATAACATTGTGAAATAGAGCAAAAACAGTTCACAGATAAAATTTCAAATCATGCTTATATATGTGATTTCACGAAGCTGACATTTATATATTTTGTATCAAGTCACGTTTCTTGTAACCTTGTATTTCTATTATTACACTTAGGCAAATAAGACGAGACACCATGACCAGCAAAAATTTTAGCATTTATGTTCCTGTTAGGCCAAAAATATGTTAATTTATTCATCTAAATGAAATTAGTATGCCAGTAAATCATGAGTGCCGTAACGTCTTGCCCTTCATTCATAATTAGATACGAGTAGCTCTAGTCTTCGACATCTGTGTCACTGAATGAAGCCTTTGGTGACACAGAGGTTCATCAAACTGTTGCTAAATTAAATGGAATTCAGGACAGAAATTGAGTTCGAGCACCCGAATAAAAGTTCTAACTTTTTTATTTTTTTATTTTATTTAATAGGTGGCAAACGAGCAGACGTATCACCTGATGGTAAGCGATTACCGCCGCCCATGGACACCCGCAACACCAAAAGCGTCACAAGTGCGTTGCCGACCTTTGGGGATGGGGAGAGGGAATGGGGGGAGGGGTTGGGGTACGGGCCTCCGGTATCCTCACTTATTCAGTGAAACACAGCGCAAGCGTTATTTCACACCGGTTTTCTGTGAGGCCGTGGTATCACTCCGGTCGAGCCGGCCCATTCATGCCGAAGCGTGGCTCTCCCACGGAACACGCACGCAATACGCATACGCAATGGATGCCGTTGTATGAGTAATGTGATCTGATCTCTCATCTGTCTCTTATATTTGGAATTTAATGTATGTAACTATATAAGTTGGTTAAAATTTATACATAGTAACATTTTTAATTCAAAAGTAGCTCTGTCTCACACTTCAACCATTTGCCGTTCACTGCTGAACGTAGGTCTCCCCCAAGTAGCGCCAACCATCCCGGTCTTGGGCAGTCCGCATCCATCCGCTGCCAGCCACTCTCTTTAAGTAGTCAATCCATCGTGCCGCAGGGCGCCCTACACTACGTTTGCTTAATCGCGGTCTCCACTCAAGCACATTTCGGCTCCACCGACCATCGGTACGTCTAGAGACATGACCGGCCCATTTCCACTTCAACGTACTGATTCTCCGTGCGATGTCGGTTACTCTAGTTCTCTGTCGAATAACCTTATTCCGAATTCTATTTCTATTCTGTCTATCTGTTACATTTTCACGCCTAAACCGCTGCACTGAATTCAATCAAATATGCAAGGATATACGTTGATTCTTGAGGAATGATACAGCCGCGATAACCGCCATATTGATATTATATTTTTTTTAGGTTAGAAATTTTTGTACGACAAATATTTCATTGGTAAAAACCTTATTTTATTACTCATATATCTCGTACATAGATAAAATAAACATAGTCCATTCGAAGGTTGCCTGGATGAGATACCTCTCAGAAATAAGGTTACTTTTTTGTACCTGTTGTTAGCATTATGACTGTAAAATGTTTGTAAGCCCTGGTGTACAAATAAAGTATTATCTGTCTAATACAATTTAACAGTTGACAATTCCCAATATGATTTCATCATAATATTACGAATAGGTATTGAGTTATTTATAATTAATTTATTGTCACGTAGTTTCCTCTTAAATAGTTTGCAATACCTATATATTATTCTCATGGGCGTACCCAGGTTCTGGACCAGGGGGGGGGCAAATCGGGTTTTTTTAAAAGCACCTCGTCAAATAAATGGATATGAAAAAGGCATTGGCGTGGAATCAGGTGCACCCCCGGAAGGAAATCCCTAGAACCCCGACGTACCTCGGGCCACCTATGGTTTGTAGATGGCCCCGTCCTGTGTAGGAACCCTGATGCTCCTTTTCTATTTTAAAAAGGGGCGCGAGCACTTTGTTGAGGTTGCGCCGCTACCCCGGTTTGCTTCTGCTAGGGTGATCCTAACCTGTCACCCCCAAGCTTGCGCTTATGGAGGACGGAGATCGTTTGGCGATCGAGTCGTCTGCGGTACCTGGCCCGTTCCCGGGCCTGGCGGACGGTAAGAGTTCTAACCTCGCACGGTCCTTCTCCGCCATCTCCTTCGCAAGTATAGCTTGCTCGCTGAAAAAGACGGCAGAGTTCTACGCGCTCACGCTACGCAACATAGTCGCAATAATGTTACCAAGCGAGAGAACCCCCACTCCGATGGCCGCCTCGACTCGCCCTACTCCGGACATTCTGCCAGTGTGTGGAATGCCGTGTCTACGGTCTGGTCATCGTAGTGGTGGCACTCAGGCGTTGGCTCCTTGCGGATCAGACACAGGTGCTCTCCGAAGCATCCTTTCCCAGTGATCACCTGTGTCAGCCGTGATGCGTCTCGAGCCAATCCTACATAACGGGTCTTACCGCCGCAATGACGGCGTGCCCAGCACTCGGTTGCCCAAGTGGTTCCTTCCATTCCTGCACAAGAACCTGGTGGAATTGAAATTTCTGATCTTCGATTTCTCGAGTCTTAGTTCTCCTTCCTAAAGGTCAGCACTCGTTGCGGACGTCGCAATAACCCGATATTGCTGGCCTTCAGGACCTTAGCCCATACTGGGGAACGCACAACGCCCGCGTCTACTGCAGGAGTTATCGGGCCCCTTCATATTTGGCAGCAACCGAGCCAAGCACGCGCTGCGCCAGCTTGGGAATCAGACTTCGGAAATGGTGTCCCATTGGCCTTCGAGTGCGAACCAATGTGGGCTTACATATAGGCCGGTGGAAAAACCATATCAAAGCAAAATAAGGTGATATATATATAGGCGGCACAAAAACCTGTACTGGATGCTAGGACGAAACTACAAATTATTACTGGACAACAAATTTCTGATATATCAGACGATAATATTTTGCTTCCGAGAATTATTTGTAGTGACTAAAATACATTCCAAATGAATGGGCATGTCAGCTGTCCATAAAAACTACATAAACCGACTCGGAAGATTTGATATCTTAGGACTATGATGAGTCGTTCTCCTCGCTAAAGAGCACGCTCTGATCGTCACTACGCTCGAAAATCGCATAGCACTAGGACTGATTCCGATTCCGATGCCGATTGCCGATCTTACAACAACACAGAAAATAAATCTGTCGATCTTAGTCACGTTTTTACGCGTCTGAGTGTGCTTTATATATAATTGAGAGAAGAAAATAGTAGGAACGTCAACATCTAGGGGGGGGCAGCTGCCCTCCCCTGCCCTACCCTGGGTACGCCCATGATTATTCTTATTGTCTGCGACGCGACATCAACCACGTGGAAAAAATAAATCATTTACTCTAACTAGGTAATCTTATTTCTTTGCCTTGTCATCGCAAGGCGAATTGAAGTTATTATTATTATTTCACTTTACCTATACCTATACTAATATTATAAAGCTGAAGAGTTTGTTTGAACGCGTTAATCTCAGGAACCGCTGGTCCGATTTGAAAAAATCTGTCAGTATTGGATAGTCCATTTATCGAGGAAGGATATAGCGTATATATCATCACGTTAAGACCAATAGAAGCGGAGCCCCAATGAAGAATGTTTAAAAAACGGGTGAAAATTATTACGCTACGGGCAATAGTAGACGTAAACGAGGTTGCGAGGGTCAGCTAGTACCTTATATCTGGTAACGTCAACTAAAATAGCTCTATGTGATATTAATTTAAAAATCAATATCTATAAACACCACTCCTGTCCTTAGTTCAATGCCATACTGAAGTAATTGAACAGACTTCACAAAATACATAAAAAATAATTACGGGCTATAAATTACGCCTCGTTATAAGGGGAGAGCGGTCAACGACCTACGAGATTAGGTGACAAAGGCGAGCTTCGATACTTCACGTGTCAAAGTTTAAAAAATATACCACAAAGTGAAATCTGGCATTCTGGCTTTTGCCTGAGATTTCACACGTGTTATAGTGGTTATTGCTATAAAATAAAACCTATGTCCATCCTTCTTAAATCAGTTGAGCAGTTTAACTATGAAAACGTAACAGGCATTTTCGTTATTTTCGCATTTATATTTCCCACACATCTTTACATGGTTTGCGACGTACTAATAGTTCGATAGTTATTTATTTTGCACACCATTTTAAAACAGCATACTGAACTTTCCTATAACTCCATACCGTTAGATAAGAGAAGGAAGGACATTGTATGCTCCAGACTTCAAATTAGCCATACATTTGTCCAAAGATTTTGTTTATTATTAGGACCTTTCTTGCACAATAGAATTAATGAGCCACCAAACATATACATACAACATCAATAATAAAAATGTAAGATCATACTATTCGACTATTAAGAGAAATTTAATTATACAGACACAGAAAACATTGACATTACGCTTTCTTATGTGTACAATATTCTTTGTTTTGTAATGTTAAATATTTTTTTTATTAATCTGTAACTTTTAGATTAAATTCTCATCTAATATAATGTAAATAAATATTAGAAACTAAAGTCAAGTGATTGCCTGAAACACAGGTTTACCCTAGCTCAGGCAGGTATCGTATAAAGTATCATTGCGATTTATAAAGCAAAGTCCTCCGTCGCATTTGTATGTCTGTCTGTTTGGGATAATCTCAAAAGCTACTGCTTGGATTTTTATGTGATTTTTACCAATAGATAGAGTGATTCTTGAAGAAAGTTTACGTACATAATTTGTTTAAATTTTGAGTATATTGGTTAAAATATAACGATATTTGTTGAAGACATCGGAAAAATTTGGCGCCAAAAAAAAATCATTACACATGCTCACTTTAGTTTTACACTATTCTAAGTCTAATTATTGAGCAATAACTAATTGTGTCAATCAAATACCCAAACTGTAACATATGTATTGGTCAATTAAATAAATATTATTATTTAACTTATGCTACTTTAAAGTATCCCACATGGAATAACACTTTGTGTGATCCACAAATTGTTGTTCTAAGTCAGGGTGTTCTTTGTGTCCGTTTCATGTATGTTTGTAAAGTCACCTGCGACACAGAAATTATTACTAGAGCGGGAGTTGTCTTTAAAAAAAAAGTCAAGAAAAGCGCGGTAAAGTACAAAGCAATGAATCAAAGTATATTCATTTTAAATGTCATTGGAATCGATTTAGCGATTAAGCCGGGAAAGCTTAACAAATGGATTAGGTAATAAAAGAGTTTGCTAGAGTTCTGTGTACTGTTAGAATTGCAATATCTAACATTTATCAAGTTTATTGATATAAGCATCACTTCACACACAAAACAACTTTATCTTCTCAAGTAGTTCAATTGCGTATAATAGCCTGTACATTGACGTCTTAACTACATCTTCCTGTAAGACCACAATTATCTTTTATTAGTTTGGGCATTCTTCGACTTCGTACATATACAAGCCTATAAAAGGGTGCGTGTTCTTTGCAGTTATCGAAATTTCTTGAAGTAATTGCGGTGAAATAAAGTGGTCACAATTTATTTACTGACTTTTGAATAGGAAGGGGTTTTTAATTCGGTAGTGTATCGTAACTTTAGAACTCTATCGTTTGTAACGGATACCACCCCTAGGTTGGTCCCGTTTATGCAAATTTGAGAAAAAAAATACAATGGCTAAACAAACGAAAAGAAATTCAAGACTGAATGTTTATGGTCTCGTTAATAGTCAGTAAAGTAAAAAACATAAAAAAGAATAATTTATTTGAATAACAAAAACATATTTTTTTGTTTTATGTACACTGATTTTGTTGTATTCTCATTTTATAATTTAAAAATTATTTTACTTATCCTATCTTTTAAACTTAATGCGATAAATAACAGTTATTTATATTATTTAAAGTATCCTAAATTTACGAAGTGACTCAACATAATTCATATCGCGTTGATTAATATTTGGCTTGGAGTGCAAAAATAGTGTTCAAGGGAAACCTCGTTAATTTTATCTCTTATCAGGTAGATAACATTTAGAGGATATCCGAAAAATAGCATGACATTTTCACCACCATCGGCTTTGATAAAACAGACTTCGAATCAATATGTGACTGTATGAAATTATGTCTCTAAATAAAGTAAGAAAGAAAGAAAAAGTATTTATTTTAACGACATTGCAACACAACAGAATATTAAATGAAATGGTACATAATACTAAAAGCAAATGTAGTACATAATTTCTACAGATGTATGAATAAAAATCAATACATCTATAGAAACTCATACCTTTAAAACTAATAAACATATTTAGATGAAATTATAGCGTATATAGTATACAGAGTATACATCAGAATAATATAATAATAAAATAATAATAAATAAACCGGACATCTAGCACACAACGCCATCTAGTCCCAAGCTAAGCAGAGCTTGTGTTATGGGTACTAGACAACTGATATAAATATATAAATACTGTTTTTTTTTGTAATTACATATTATACATAGAAACATCCAAACTCCGAAACAAATATTTGTAGATCACACAAACATTTGGTCCGACCCAGGATTTGCACCCGAGAACTCAAGCACAGCTGTCGCATTCACTACCACTGTGCCACTGAGGCAGTATGCATATGTTAAATTATAATATATAACGTTATTGTATTATAATTTATATTTGTGTCAATAACAAAGTAGGTGACATTGTTATCAGTTACATCTTTAGATTAAAAAGATTATTAATATAAATATGTTAATTTTATTCCCAATGACATTAAAACATACATCGAAGTATTTAGTAACACAATAGCGAGAAAGATAAACCGCACGTAAAAGTTCCAAGCGTTCATTGTTATTTCTTTATAACAAGCTGCAGTGTCATAAGTTACACCAGGCAGACAATGCATTCAGTCATGTCATTTCAACTGTTCGTTACTCTTTCTTTACAATTTAATAATTCTTCTCGGTTTATTGTTTTACATTCGACTCAGTTGCAAATAAGTAGACGCGCGTGTCCTTCTGAGAAGTCGAACATGTGGTGGATCGTCGTTTGTTTTATTTTTAAATATTTCGATTGTATCTAGTCAGTAAGACGAAATTAACCTTTTTTTTATTTGTCCGAAACCGACATTTGGAGAAATACATAAAATTATTATTGCAAGAAATTTAGGGATTTCGTTGCAAAGTGTATCTTGTTGAGAACGTTAAAATTAAGGAAACCTCCCTTACTTTTCCCTATTGCTTTACTAGATAATGCTAAAATGAAGAAATGACTTAGACCAAATGGTTGTGAGATGGGCACGATCAAGTGTAATTTACCTACGTATAAGTATATTAATCAGCAGTCTATATCTTATTCTCTCGATTATATATAAAGCACACTCAGACGCGTAAAAACGTGACTAAGATCGACTATGGACAAAAACAGATTTATTTTTTGTGTTGTTGTAAGATCGGCAATCGTCATCAGTCCTAGGGCTATGCGATTTTCGAGCGCAGGGACGATCAGAGCGTGCTCTCTAGCGAGGAGAACTACTCATCATAGTCCTAAGATAGGAAATCTTCTGAGTTGTTTTATGTAGTTTTTTATGGTCAGCTGACATGTCCATTCATTTGGAATGTATTTTAGACACAACAAGGCATGTCGTACTTTCTGACTCACTTTTTTCAGTGAGAGCTGTTGATGCAGTTCCGCATTGGTAACAAACCACGATACATTTACTATCGACCTTAGGATATTATTCTGAGCTCTCTGTATGACGTTTATATTGGAGTCTTTTGCGGAGTCCCACAAGTGTATGCCGTACATCCAGGTTTAATTATCGTCTGATATATCAGAAATTTGTTGTCCAGTGATAATTTGTAGTTTCGAACTAGCATCCAGTACAGGTTTTTGTGCCGCATAGATATATCATCTCATTTCGCTTTGTTATGGTTTTTCCACCGGTCTATATGTAAGCCCACATTGGGCTGGCACCCGAAGGCCGATGGGACACCATTTCCGAAGTCTGATTCCCAAGCTGGCGCAGCGCATGCTTGGCTCGGTTGCTGCCAAATATAAGGGGCTCCGATGACTCCTGCAGGAGACTATACGCGGGAGTTGTGCAGTCCCCAGTATGGGCGGAGATCCTGAAGGCCAGCAATATCGGGCTATTGCGACGTCCTCAACAAGTGTTGACCTTTAAGTAGGAGTCCTAAGACTCGAGAAATCGAAGACCAGAAATTTCAATTCCACCAGGTCCTTGGGGAGGAATGGAAGGAACGACTTGGATAACCGAGTGCTGGGCACGCCGTTATTGCGGCGGTAAGACCCGTTATGGAGGATTGGCTCGAGAGGCATCACGGGACACTCTCATACCCGCTGACACAGGTGATCACTGGGAAAGGATGCTTCGAAGAGCACCTGTGTCTGATCCGCAAGGAGCCAACGCCTGAGTGCCACCACTGCGATGACCAGACCGTAGACACGGCATTCCACACGCTGGCAGAATGTCCAGAATAGGGCGAGTCGAGGCGACCATCGGAGTGGGGGGTTCTCTCACTTGGTAACATTATTGCAGCCATGTTGCGTAGCGAGAGCGCGTAGAACTCTGCTGTTTTTTTCTGCGAGCCAGTTATGCTTGCGAAGGAGATGGCGGAGCGGGACCGTGCGAGGTTTAGAACACTTCCTGGTCGCCAGGCCCGGGATCGGGCCAGGTACCACAGACGACTCGGGCGCCGGAGATCGCCAAACGATACGATAACTATAAACCTGTGTGAGGTGAGGACCTCCCCAGCAGAAGCAAGCTTGGGTAGCTTGGGTGGCGCGAGCTCCACAAAGTGCTCGCGCCCCCAAGGAAAAGCAGCAACAGGATTCCTACACAGGAGGGGGCCATCTACAAACCATAGGTGGCCCGAGGTACGTCGGGGTTCCAGGGATTTCCTTCCGAGGGTGCACCTGATTCCCCGGCTTCTAATATCCAAAACGGTGTGCGGTTTTCAGTCGGTTCGAGTCCGACATAACCAGAAGGTGATATTCGAGGAAATCCCCCCGGATACCACTGACTGGTCCTGGACCGCGCGCCGTCTCGGTTACTAGAAGTCGGAGAACCAGATGCACCCTAAAAAGGAAAACCCTTCAACTTACGGTTTGTAGATGGCTCCCTCCTGTGCAGGAATCCCGGTGTACCTTTTCTGCCCAAACATAAGCGCTTATGCTGCCACCTCAGCCTGATTGCGGACAGTTACCCTGACGAAGAGTGAATGTTATTTGGGCTGATTTAGCGGCACTTGCTTTTACCCTCCAGTCCTGTAGGCAATTGTGGACTTCTAGAAGCAAGTCTGAGACTCGCTTTAGATTTTTGTAGCTCACAAGTACCGTTGTGAATGTTGCTTTTTTGCTCAGTGTACATAGGACAATTTGTTAACGATAACGTTTATGTTTCATCTTAAACTGTTTTGCCGAAGACTTTTGAAAATTTATTTTAAAATGTGATCGAAACAAGTGCCGTGCAATTAATTGGAAAAGCCTATGTCTAGTTGTGGACTGCGAAAGGGTTTTTAAAATAGCTATTCTATAATGAAATAATTTATTTTAAAAATGCCTTTTTCATGTCCAGTTATTGGACGAGGTGCTTTTAAAAAATCCCGACTTGCCCCCCCCTGGCCCAGAACCTGGGTACGCCCATGAGTCTATTCCCTAGCCCTAAAGCATACGGCTTTGCTTATTTTGGGGTCAGACTGTCTTACGTAAGGTATTGCAAACACATATACATACACATTATTTATTCTCGTAGTGGCGAGCATTATATACCACTATACCGGATACGATTCCGATACGACACATAACGGAATACAACGGTTACTGTGGGCTATCTTTAGGAGACAGACTTACATCACCGGATATTTATATATCTTTATTAGTTCTTATTGTAAATATGTAATGTGTTTTGAAAAGTTTGTGGAAAAATCGCTTTCACCTATTTTCATATTCGTAGGTATTTTGTTGAAAAGAGGATTTGACGTACTGTACGGTGCTGACCAAAAATTAAACGTATTGTGGAGTGGAGACCACGTTTTCTCAAACGGAGAATGGGACGTCTGGTGGCCAAAGGGTCAAACGTGATTAAGAAAGCCAGTGGCAATGGGATGGAAAAAGCAGCAGGCCATTATTACGACTTTACTACTTCGGAGCTATAAAGAGCCTGCCCTATGGTGACTAGGACCTAAAACTTCGAACTGCATAGGTACCTACATAATTTATTGATTCAAAATAAATTTCGTGATTATCACCCTACGATCAGTCCTGGTTGGGAATGTATTTCAGTTTTAGACTGATTGACCAATAAACTAGACGATACAAATTCTTATGTTGCATAGTTTAGAAGGTCAAGTCTATTCATCATCATCATGAGCCCGTTGCAGTCCTTTGCTGGACATAAGCCTCTACCAAGGAACACCACAGAGCCCGGTCTGTTGCTTTTTGCATCCAGTCGCTGCCAGCCCTCCTACGTAAGTCGTCCCGCCATCTGGCCCGAGGGCGTCCCACACTACGTTTGCCAAAACGAGGTTTCCATTCTAAAACACGCTTACTCCAGCGGTTGTATGTTCTGCGCCATATGTGACCAGCTCATTGCCACTTCATCCTACCAACATTCAGAGCTATGTCGGTCACTTGGGTTATCTGACGGATTCAACGTCTCCGTACCGGCACCGTACGTCATTCAGGGAGGACGCACTGGTTGAAGACCTTTGTCTTCAGGCTCTGTGGTAAGTCTATTCAATTTGAAGAAAGCTTCTTTGTGATAACGAAATCATTTAACGTTTTTAATTAAAAAAATCTATAACCTAAAATTCAGGAGCTATAGATCAAGTGAAAGTGAAAACATATGACCGACCTTTCAGTTTACATAAAGACTAAACTGGAATATTAATTTATAAAGATTATTTGAATAAATAGATTTTGCAATACAACCACCAGAAAAAATTGTATTGAGTCAATACAATTTGAGGTTAATTAAGTCTTAATTAAAGCTTCTTAACGATACTTTTTATATAGACTTTATAACTTATAATGTGGCTTAAAAGGTGACTTGGTAGAAAATACTGGTTTTAACTATGAATAATAAATAAAATAAATATTTCGGACAACTTCGAAACAAATATTTGCAGATCATACAAACATTTGGTACGATCCGGGAATCGAACCCGAGACCTCAAGCACAGCAGTCGCATACGCTTCCACTGCGCCACAGAGGCAGTCGAATATTCACTCATTATAGATGAGGCATAAAACTAAACCAGATTGCCATATCATGGATTCTGAAATAGAATAGCAGAAACACTGAAAGGAATTCACAAACGTACGAAACGTATGAACATGATTAATTAATAATAATAAATAATAATAATAAATATTCCGGACATCTAACACACAACGCCATCTAGTCCCAAGCTAAGCAGAGCTTGTGTTATGGGTACTAGACAACTGATATAAATACTTATATACTTTTTTTTTTGTAAATACATACATATTATACATAGAAAACACCCAAACTTCGAAACAAATATTTGCAGATCATACAAACATTTGGTCCGACCCGGGAATCGAACCCGAGACCTCAAGCACAGCAGTCGCTTACGCTACCACTCGCGCCACCGAGGCAGTAATTAATACGAGTACATTTTGAAAAGAGTTCTCTAAAATACAAGTATTGCTTAAAGTACATATTTTACAAAGTAATAATTAAGTATCATACCTATAAAATAACCGTTAAACGTTTTTGTAGATTTGGTAAAGTGATAGCAAACAAGTAAATTTTTAACAAAAAAAAACGACTTTAAGAACTGGACCAAATTGAAACGGGACCACGCGGAAAGCACCAGCTTTCAAATAAAAAAGATTCATCGAAATCGGTTCACCCAGTTGAAATTTCTAAGGTAACACACATAGAAAGTTAAGAAAAAAAAATAGAATTGAGAAACTAAACTTTTTTGAAGTCTGCAACAAGCCTCGATAACACGAATAGTCGGTTGTAAAATTTTATGACGCTTAGGATTATGTACCTAAAGGCTATTTTTATATATATAGTAGAAATCGAAATGTAGTAGTAATAATACAGAAGTGTTTTGACACCTATTTAATGATCCGCATTAGCTTGCTTTAGCACGAATGCTTTAACATAAGTTCTAATATATACTTTAGACCAGTGATATTATACCATATATAATAGCTTTTCTGTATAATTCTACGACTTGCTGTAATACTGGACTTAACATACATTTATTTCATTTTATTCTGTTTAAAAAAATATGTCTATAAAATACAATATTGCATGTATTTTATGTTAATTTTACTTACCATTTTCATTATCAGAATATAGTAGTCTATAGCATAATCAAAGCAGTTTACTGATTGACATAGAACTCTCTTGTTGTTTGTTTGTCAAACAAAAGTCGCAAATAAACAGGTAACGAAATAAGGTAGGTATTTTGATTAAGCAAAAAGCTATGGTTAAAATTAGGTGTCTGAGTTTTGCATTCGTTTATGAGTCACGCTTACGCGTACAACTATGTAGTCTTATACACAACTCGAGATGACTTGCAAAAACCGCCGTTCTTTTTGCTTTTAAAAAAAGAATGTTTAGTTTAACTGTGGTTCTGTTTTTGTTTTGGTGATAGGAGTAATAAATAAAAAAAAAACAAAACGCTGCCATAAATTTTAGGGTTATGTTTTGTGATTTTGGGTTGGGCATTGAAGTAATTTATTGTCGTAACGTTATTTGATTATTACGTAGCCGTGTTTGAAAATATATATTTGGAGATGTATTTTGTGTTTGTTAATTGTATGTACACATGGATTCTTCCTTTCTTTTCGAGTTACTATTGTGAAAGTTGTGTTGATGTTTTAGGGCTATAAATTGCATTAACTACGAATCAATCTTAATATAGAATGATATTATGTACTTAAATTTACTGTATTAATTAGTGATGTAAGGATGGTATTATTATTCAAATTCGTAAATGCGAAATCAAATTTTTATCGACAGTATTCGTGACTAAGGGTGATACTCGTTAAACTAATACACTTGATGTAATGTTTTGACAAATTACCAAAAAAAAAACATATTAACCTACGCATATTACGAGGTTATATAAACTCCATCAAAGGCTTAGCTAAGCCATCAGGTTTCAAGGACATTTTTTCTGGACCGGGAATATTAAAGCGGGTCTACTATTTAAAAAGCTCTAGAAATTTCATAGCTATAGAATAGCTCAACAGGACTAAATGAAATGGATAATTAAAACTAAGTTTTAGTAATTTCAAATTATCTCTTTAATTTATATGGATTTTTTAGACTAAATAACTATGTTATTAGGAAAAGAAATATATTTTGTCAAAATATTTATCTAGTACATATCCTGGTTCATTTTAGGTATCACGCATCGTACCATACGTATGACATACATAATGATAAACATATTTGTTAGCTATTCTAACTATTATTACAAAAATTGATAATTATCTTTTGTTATCAAAAAAAATCGAAAGCGTATCGTGCAAAAATTATCGTTTCTCAGTATACCTTGATAATTTGCAGACACAATTCCACATCCATATAATACTTTCTATTCGTTTTTCAGATATTTATTTTTCAAAATTCCTCATGTTTCTTGGGAATGCGAAAATGTTTGAATGCGAATGCTTATTACATCACTAGTGCCAATGGTAAAGTGTGTGGTCAGTTCAGAGTCAACCGCTTATCTGTACTTGAAGTTTAAATGTCACGTAAACATGAATGAACTGTATTGAAGTCTCTTAGATAAATTGAGATGTTATTGATCATATTAATAACGCCTTGATATATTAATGCGTATTTATGGTAATTACGCAAATAACATTAAACACAGCAGTATATATAGCTTTAGTTCATACTTGTTTATTTATAGTTTTTGACTGCCTAGATGGCGCAGTGGTACAGTGGTCCTACCTTGGTAGGATTAAATATTTGTTTAGGTGTTTGGGTGTTTTAAAAAAATATATTATGTACGTATTCTATCAGTCAATTTAGCTGTTATAGAACAAAGCTTTGTGTTAGGTTTAAAAAAAATGTTTATAAATATTTATTTACAAACTATCAAATTCAAAGTCATACAAAACATGTAAATTAAAAATTTAAATGATACAATGATAAAAAGAAACGAATTATATTTAACAATATGTCATGTAATACATAAAGAAACAAACAATAAACGCCATGTTATACTTTTAATATGTGTTACATAATTTATTAAAAAAAATATTGCATATATTTGCATTGATAATTTCATTAATGTGCAAGTCCAAGAAGATCAAATGTTTGTAGAAATTTTTTCGTACAATTCTGTACTTAACATATTGAAGTATTCAACTTCAAGTTATTTGACGTTTAAACACTAATTTATAATATATATTAATGTGCTGGTTTATATATTAAAACAAACTGACCTGGCAAACGTTGTTGAGCCATTAAATAAAAGTTTAGGGGTATGAAAAATAGATGTTGGCCGATTGTCAGACCTACCCGATATATACACAAAATTTCATAAAAATCGATCCAGCTGTTACGAAGGAGTTTGGTAACAAACACCTCGAAATGAGAATTTTAAATATTAGATATGCTTAGCGATCGAATGTCTTATTCAAGACCTGAAGACCAGTTTATCTTAAACTGTCTTCATTATAGACTTGTATACTATGACTGGTCCAAAGTTATATTGGAACTATCGCCGTTTTTACATAATTTTACACTTTGTAGTGTATATTGTTTATAAATGCTGCCTTATGCTTTTCTTTTACAAGTTAACATTGAGTATTTCAAGGACCAACATACTTCCGTGTATCATATTTGTTTAAAAACTGGTGTAAAAATTTTTCTTCATAAATTATGTACTAGATATAAAAATATATTTATGTAAATACCCATTAGCTTATGCCCACGGCTCCGCCCGCTTGTTTTATTCATCGCAATAAAGAGTAGCCTAAGTCCTTCCTCAAGTATCAAAGTATCTCCATAACAAATTTCATTGAAATTGATGCAGGCGGTTTGGCCGTAAAAGCGTGATAGATGGACAGACAGATATTATCCGTGGGAGAGCTATGCTTCGGCATGAATGGGTCGGCTCGACCGGAGTGATACCACGGCCTCACAGAAAACCGGTGTGAAATAGCGTTTGCGATTTGTTTCACCGAGTGAGTGAGGATACCGGAGGCCCATTACCCTAACCCCTCCCCCCATCCCCTTTCCCATCCCCAAAAGGTTGGCAACGCACTTGTGACGCCTTTGGTGTTGCGGGTGTCCATGGGCGGCGGTAATCGCTTACCATCAGGTGATACGTCTGCTCGACTGCCCACTATTCAATAACAAAAAAAAAAACGGACAGACAGAGTTACTTTCGCATTTATAATATAAATACGGAAGTATGGATAATATAATACGAGTAGTAATTGAAATCCATATCATTAGCTAGCTATTTCGGTCATATCGCGCGCAGAGGGTCTGACAATTTAGAGATGGTTGTAGCGCGAATAGAAGGACAAAGACCCAGTGGTCGAAGCCCGAAGTGATGGTCTCTTTGAAGAGTCACGTCCTCATTGATGGGAAACGATTATGAAAAGAGTTGATTTACTGTTGGAGACTGGAAATGTCATTAATTAAATATTCTGCAGGCTGATTAGATTAGGAGGCATCAAGTACATTGATTTATATAATTAGGCCTCCAGATTAGAAGGATAACCCGTTAAATCGAGTGAAGTGCGATTAGGTTTAGTTTATTTATTGCTTAACACGCATATTGTTTATACATATTATATAACAACTATTTGTAATGAATATCTTTATTACTAGTACAATCAGCATTTGTGCGATTACCTTCTTAATAATAGAGATACGTCCTTAAAGAAGAAAGTTCGATAAACTGTCGTAAAAAAATATTGACGTTCAGTTGATTGATTTATCAATATACGGTACGTAGTACCATAATTACTAATATTCCTAATGTGCCCAATTAGGGAAACCAAAATCTTTTATTGATATCTAATTAGAAGCAGAATATTGATTCCAGACGATCGCAACATGAATAAAAGTGATTCGAAATTAAACCCAATCAATATTGCAGACACTTTAAACGTACCCACATAGGAGTCTGCTTTACCAACAGCTATAGTCCATTCGCTTAGATAGGATCGTTTTATTCACGCCGCCGTCTCACGTGCACATTTTTGATAAAAGAAAATCAAACGTACACCCGCAAGTAATGTGATTGGTTGTGTTAGATGACTCTCCTAACGAGTAGACTGAAAAAATGTTGTAATAAAGGATAGGAAGATGATGATTTTTATTTTTCGTGTAATTTTTCTTTACTAACTAGGCAAACACCTAACTTGTATGAATTAATATATTCGTATATCACAATAATAATCACAATTGCGTGCAGGTGTACGGACACTGTTTAAACGAATGTACTATATAAAATGATACATTATTATGTAGCTACATACATGCTTAGTATGTAGGTAAACGATACATACACGATATGTACCCATATGTTTACTTATACATTATTTTAGTTAATATTTTAGGAAGTTATAAAAGTTTATCAGTATAAAATATAATTTTCCTTCTATCTACATCCATAAGTTTAAGTTTGTTGGCCTATTGTTACAAATTAGGTTTTAAAACTCGTTATTTTTGACCTAAATACAAACACGCGTGATACATCACTAAGTACATATACTTTAGTGTTGTAGACGGGTGAACGTGTCGACTAGTAATGAATTATATATTATACCTACATACATGTTAACAGGCGCTTTCTGACGTTTTTCAGTCGTACTAAATAAAAGTAGGTTACTAAGTATTTTGTTAGAGCATATTACACACCCTATAGTTACCAAACCATGTCACCAAAGACATACATAACTATTATATAGTACTCAATGAAAGCTGTGCTAAGAACGCTCACGTTGAGGGCTCAACAAAAAGTCAAATTTCAATACATAAAAATATTGTTACAACTTGATAATATCTTCAACCAATACCAAAGGAACATATGTTAAAACTATAACAGAAAAAATACAATAGGTAGCTAATTAGCCCCGTATTTAATATTAAATCTATTAGTATTACACTTAATTTTGATGACGTTTATTGTGCCGGATACTAAGTGTCTACTATGCAACCAAATTCAAACATTGCATATCCATATGTCATCACAATAAAGCTCCTGTGATATATTCCGTGAACACAATGCACGCTTCAAATTACATTCAAAAAGAATGCATGAACACTAGTCACTCACCTTGTACGATCAGCTTAAACCGGCGTCCGAGGGATGGGTTATAGGTTATAACGAAACCGAAACGAAGCACCAAGCCACGTGCTTTATATTTAGCGAATGGTACGCGAGCGACCAACACGCGAGTTAAAAACGGAATGAACGATGCAGCGACTCAGCATTCCGCCAAAGCAAACGTAGACAATACGCATGGTAGTGTGGTACAAGCAAGCGAGAATGATTGTTGCGTCATATAGTACGGTACGGAGTTAGTCAAAGTCAAAGTGGCCGAGCATCGTTGGTTTCAGCACGCTTCAATTTCAACTCTGCCTCGGCTGCTACCTGGTGCAACCCGGCCGAGTGGTGAAGCTCCCTCGCACATGTGGTGCTAAAATTAATATTGACTTTTTAATTTGGTTCTTTAACTGTTACCGTTTGTATATACATAGTACGTGTGCGATACGCGTTTATGTACTTTACTGGTCATAACACTACGGTATTAACGTGATGGGTGATGGTAATTTTTATCGTGAATTTATGTACTTTGATTGTCTTGAATATAAGTGAAAAACTTACAACAAATAATTACAAACGATAATAACAGTAGGTTAGTATAATGGCAGCAGAATAATCTAACTTTTTACCGAGATCAGTTAGATACCTAATGAGGATCTGATTCTCTCCAAAATCACAAACGAACTTAGTTGTAGTGACACAGTGATGATTAATAGCACAGCTGTTTAAATCTAACGCAGCTGTTACTAGTAGTGGTTAGTTGCTTTTTATTAATTTAATTGTATGGTTCACTTATCATGAAGACTTCTGAATCTGCGTGTAATATTTTATAATTTTAATTTATGACATGTGAAATGTAAAATTAGCAATTAGCTCTATATCATTTTTAATTAAATTCAATGAATTATAGTCATACAGACACCGCCGCAATTAAATCTATTCTACAGCTTTAGTATTCTTTTTCTATTTATGTTCCAAAATTATTACTTTTAAACGTTGACAGAATTCAAATAATATAATATTACTACTAAGTTCAACATAATTCAACATTTTTAACTTCAGAGGTGTCGTTATCGTTACGAAATCAACGTTGGCAAAGTTCTTTAAATTTCTTTGGTCATAGTAACTGTAACTTTACGACTAGGTATAACTGTTTGAAACTCAAAGATTGTGACGAGAGAGATTGTTAACTTCGACAATAAAAAATACATGTACCGATGAACAAAATAATATGTGTAGTTTCAAATTTATCTGTGTCGGTGGACTTTAATTAGAATACAGGTTTATCAATTTGAGAACATTTATATAAAAAACTTTAGCAATAAACCTTTTCTTTTATTTTGATTTATCCTAAGTGAAAATAATATGATGCTTATGTTATTAACCAAGGCATATTTTAATGTAAGTTTTTACGTAATTACGTATTCAAATGAGGAAAATTGGAATATTTATCGAAAGATTCGTGTGAAACGGAACAAATCGTAAATTTATTCAGTGTTCACATAACATTGAAAATCTGACTGAAACAAAATTGTTAAAATACTTTTTCCTTATTTATTTTTAGAAAGGGTTAACAGTCGTACTAAAGCTTGATAATTCATTGTCAAATTAAGTTGAGTATTTATCCGACTGCGCAGGTTGGTGGGTTGACGAATTTTGAGACAAAATGTGAATATTGATATAGGTATCCCCGGAGTAATAGAGTGAATCCATATACTAATACTTGAAGCTAAATCTTTGTGTCTGTTTTTACGAGAATTATGAGAACGAAGGAATATTCAATTTGGCACAGTTAAAAAAGTTTATATGGAGAATTAGTGCAGAAAGATAAAATAAAAATAATTGAATGAAATATGGTCAAATTTTGGGCACTGGGCTACCACTACTAATTTAAGCATTATTCCTTCATCTCAGCCGAATCGAAAGGTTAATTATTCGAAACTACATCAATGAGTGCGTAACCTTGGATGCGAAATGTATTTATTTTAAGTAATTATGAATTGGCAGGCTCCCAAGTAGGTACTAGACACATTATATAAATTGAAATAGGTACAGTACGGTATTGCATCATTTACATCCAGATTTGAGATTTGTGTAGTTGATCTATTTTTTGTTGACAGGGTAACTGAAATGTCATCGTGACGATAGATCAGTCGAGAGTGTATGATGATTTGTAGGCTCCTGTCAATTACTTCTTCCTTCTACTATATCTGTAAGAAAATCATTACATATTTTATAAATGCTTTGATAATTGTGTAGATAGGCCAATTGAGTTACGAATTGCCGCCTTACGTTGGCATGCTTAGTCAACTCAGGTCTACCCGATCCGATACGAGTTTTAAGACTTCCTAAAACTAATTCATAAACATAAATATTAACCTATGTTTGCTTTTAGTTTCAGATTCGGCGTAAACAACAGCTCAAGTTGCGCAATCCGTAATTCACTGGGGGTTAACTAACACGAGGTTTCCGTCCTGCTAAATGAATGGAAATCGTATCTGTAAAAACGTAATAAGGAAGAGGAATGATTAATTTATTTATATTTAGGTAGACTTACAGATTAATAGACACATGGTTATATTTATACGCACATATGTCAAACTTGAGCGCTTTATATATTGGATACTAACTTTTGCTCGCAGCTCCGCGAGAGTGTCTTCAAGAATCAAAGTCTCTCCGTAAATTTAATTAAAATTGGTCGTAAAAGCGGGACAGACAGACAGAGTTAATTTCGCATTTATAAGTATGAGTTTTGAAGACCAGAAGGCATGAATGGTTATCATATCGCAAGAGGTATATATCCGTCTATATAAGAAAATACATAAGAGGAGTTTTAAATTAGTGTTGGTCAGATAGTTCAGAGTATATGAGAAACAGACGAGACGAGAGGTTTCTTGATGACAGATTCTAACATTGGTAAGGAGTTGGTCGTTATTGACAACCTCCTAACCACTGTTTAAGATTTGAAGAATTCTTTAGACTTAAATGTCTTAAAGTATATCTCACAAGTGATATGCTGAAAAGCAAAGAACGACTCCATCGACTTTGCTACTCCACGAAGTTTTTGCAAAATCGAGATTGCTAGATAATAAAATTCATTCAAATAATATTAATTCAAAGTTCATTTAGTAAATCATGGGTGTGTACTCATTAAAATCAATTCTTATTTTATTGAGAAACTAGCTGAACCCCGCGGTGCTACCCGCGGTACGACAATAAACACAGGCAACGTCGCGAGGCGAAGCTAGTATCTTTATAAATTATGACCCACGCAACCTCGTTTGCGTCTTATATAGCCCGTAGCATGAAAATTTTCGCAAAATAAGTAACTTTTCTGGTTGATTTTTACACCTTGTGTCCGAAAAACCCAAATATCTTACGGAACCCTATTTTTTTCCAAAATAAAATATAGCCTATGTTACTCGTGGATAATGTAGCTTTCGAATGGTGAAAGAATTTTTAAAATCGGTCCAGTTGTTTTTGAGCCTATTCATTACAAACATACAAAAATAGGTACAAATCTTTCCTCTTTATAATATTAGTATAGATAAATCTTAAGTGACGTGTACAATGGTAATTTAACTATCGTAGAAAATAGCAACTAAAATGTTACGAGTTTAAAACAAAGTTATCATCGAAATCGTCATATTATAGAAAATATTTTCGTATTGGTATTTATATACAAATAGTATAAATAGAATTGTATTTTATTGCTCTGTTCTGATAAGTACTTTTAATTGAAATAGCTCTCGTATCTAGTTTATATAGTCCGGACGATTATGGCAAAACCCTTTTTAATCGACCCAAAAAAAAGGAGGAGGTTATCAATTCGACTGTTTTTTTTATGTTTGTTACCTCATAATTTTCTACTGGGTGAACCGATTTGATTATTTGTTATTTGAAAGCTGGTGCGTCCCGTGCGGTCCCATTTTAATTTGGTACAGTTCTAGAAGTCGGTTGTTTTTTTGTTAAAATTTGTGATTATTGTAAATTAAAAAGTTACCAAAAAGTTCCCCAAAAAGATTTTGAGGAACTGTTTGATAACTTTTTGATGGAAAAAAAAATTAAGAAAACTCTTTGATATAATTTGTATACATTTACACTTTGTCATCGAACAGTTTTCTATCGCAACCTTGCCGTGGCTATCTGTAAATTGGCTCTTTATAGTGGTGTACCAATTGAGATGTAATGCACGACTTGTTGCGACTTTTCGCAAGCTGCTATCAATATTTAAGCACAATTGCATCATTATCTCATTGGTTACGTAGTAGTTCACAACTGAAATTATTTTATTGCAGCATTGACTGCAGTTAGTAGGTGGTAGATCTACAATAGTACTCATGAAGATGCTTTTAGAGAATAGGAAGAATACCTAAGTATATTCTCAACTTGCATATTTTGGTTAATATTCGACCATAATTCATTTATTTATATTGACCATAAATTTCTTAAAAGGAGTGCAACTTAAACAAAGTATAAGTTAAATACAATTATTCTATATATTAAAATATTATTTTAGTTGAATAGATAATAAAACAAAATAAAATACTTTTAATATAATGTAGGAATTAGACCTTGGTTCGATATTTACACTTTTAATTATTTTTAAACAACTTTGTAAAATGTTCTTTGTTCAGTTAAATATACAGTACCCGGATGATCGATATTATTTGTAAATTTAAAAAAAATCCTAGACCATTCTTTTTTTTTGAAAATCGTTGGCGCCCTTTCCGAGATTCAGATCGTACATATTACTGTAATATAGAATAATTGAAACTAGACTAGACTCGTTTAAGGATATTATTTTTTTAATCAAATGTTGCACTCAAATTGCATTTAATTTTTTTTGTCAGTAGGGAATACCGTTGCATTTACACTATTTTTTTTTTTTTTTTATTGAATACGGGGCAAACGAGCAGACGCATCACCTGACGGTAAGCGATTACCGCCGCCCATGGACACCAGCAAAACCAAAAGCGTCACAAGTGTGTTGCCGACCTTTGGGGGGATGGGGAGAGGGAATGGGGAGAGGGAATGGGGTTTGGGCCTCCGGTATCCTCACTCACTCGGTGAAACACAGCGCAAGCGCTATTTCACACCGGTTTTCTGTGAGGCCGTGGTATCACTCCGGTCGAGCCGGCCCATTCATGCCGAATCGTGAAAATAGTGTTTTAAATTTTCACCTACTTTCTAATTTCTAAATAATAGATTATGTTTCCTTACTGGTAGATAAACACGAATTGTAATACATTTCAATTATATTGTCACTAGCTTTCGCCCATGGCTATGCCCGCGTGTGTGTTGCTTACCGCGGTAAAGGCGACCTTCGTCGTTCCTCAAGAATTATCATTATTAAAATAGATCTTGCGATTTGGTCATGAAAGCGTTACAGAAAGACAGATAGACAGAGTTACTTTCGAATTTAAGTATTAGTATGAATTTGTGTTGCTGTCCCTTTCATCTTCGGCAAAGGCTAAATAGTCGATTGTAAGGTCGATGTTCCTAACCAATTTGGCTTATCGCGACCCACATACTTGTCTGTGGTGCATTGCGCTCTCATGTGCTTACAAGTGGCTGATAATAACGATGCAATGATATGAAAGTATAGTTAACGATTAGTTTATTCACCGATGCATTTTATCGGTTATCATCCTCAGATTTTTTTAATGACAAGCTAAATCCTGCGGGCTACCCGCGGTACGACAATAACCGCAGACAACGCCTCGAGGCGAAGCTATATCTTTATAAATTGTAGCCTATGTGATATTCTGTTGTATAAGCTATATTATTGTAAAGTTTCATCAAAATCCATCCAGAAGTTTTTGCGTGAAAGAGTAACAAACATACATCCATCCGTACTTACAAACTTTCGCGTTTATATTATTAGTGGGATATAAATACATATTTGTGTATGTTATATCTCAATTGTGGTGCTTTTAAATTAGGTTGATGTCGTTCATTTAAAGAAAAAAAATGACATTCTGTAGCGAATACTGTTAAGGACCTAGATCTTTTAAATTGAAGTGTATTCTTCTATAAAATATAAAATTCTTAAAATATGTCGAACAATTCATCTTTACGTATTTTGACTAAATTAAAAATGAATAAATAAAAACCTAATTCGTTTCTTCACACCCATTATATACATACTTGAGTATTTAATCTTAACCAACGAAATCACATTATTAATGGTAATAAAAATAAGGTGATCTAAAATTAAACTCAGTGTAATAAATAAACACATCGCCATTAATTACTTTTTTGCTGATGAGTTGGAAAATCCCTTCGGATCTCCAGCTCCTTGGGATATGAAGTCAGGAATAGGTATGCGGTGACTTCACTAAAAACCACCTCGACGGCCTGCCCCAATGGCTGTAGTCTGAAGGAAAGGTACAGAAGATCGAGCGTTATTTTGAAGCCTTTAAGTATGAAGAAGATGATTTGAGAGAGTCACACTTAAGTAACATGATAGTTATACGTAGGAGAGCCACAAATGCATGGGCCGGCTCGACTGTAGTGATACCACGGCTACACATAAAATCGGTGTGAAACAGCCTGCGTTGTGCCTCAACCCGGCAACGCACTTGTGACGCCTCTGGTGTTGCGGGTGTCTATGGGCGGCAGTTGTCGCTACCATCACGCGATACGTCTGCTCATTTGCCCCATATTCCATAAAAAAAACTCTACATTGCTGTTGCCCTGCATAGTTAGTTTATTGGTCGGCTCTTTCGACACCCATGAGATGAATTTTTGTGATGAAAATTTAATAGTCGTGGTGATACTCCGTATTCTCAATCTGTCACCAAAGAATTGTCTAGCACTGGCTTAACACTACGAAATATGAAAAATAAATTGATTACTAAAACCTTAACGTATTGTTATCATAAATCCAATAGTTGGTTGTTAGTTTACAAAATGAATGCTATGTATTTTTTCATCAAGCCGGAACATTGATTTCTTGCAACGAATTTCTTATCGTATATTATTACATAATAAAACTCGGAGGGTTCATATACTGCATTTGCATTCAAATTACAGCAATACTGACGTCGACGTCATTGAACGTAGATAACAAAAGTGTACACGTCTACACACAAAGATGGTTTCTTTTTTCATCAAGACCCTTAATTGTCCACTGACTTGATACAGACCTCTGCTTGAAAAGGATACTTTGATCTACTGTAAGGTGGGTGGTCAAAATGGCGGCAAAGTAAATACGTTATAGTAGCACAAATTTATAATATTCTCCAATGCACATCAAGTAGTACGGTTAGAATATGAATGTGTCTGAATTATTCTAACCGACGACGGTATTTCATAGTATCTGACAGGCTTGACACAATTTAATACTAAACACACAAACTTAGTAGATAATATTCAACATTGTTTATCATCATTATTCTAATGATTATTAATATAAAATTATTATTTAATAATACAGGATTGAGTAACATTTAAGATTTATTACGCTGGAAGTAGGAGTAGTATAATAAAATTATAGTTAACCTAACATGATTAGTAACTAAAATAAAAGTCTAATAGCTCAATCATTATATATAAGAAAGCAATATTATTTGAGAATTGATTTGTAACCAATGTATAGAAAAAGTACAGACGTCAATAACAATAGGCATAAGTCGCTGACAAGCGGAAGGCGCCAAGATATCAATCTATATATATAAAAATGTTACGTTGGTTTGTGTACGCTTCAAAAACTCAAAAAGTTCTGCACCAACTTATTTAGCTGAAATTTTACAATGATATGTAATCCGCAGCAAGGATTGTTTTTATCTAATTTTTGCATCAGTCACATATCCGCAACCGCGAAAATATACGAAAGAACCGACATAAACGCGGGCGGAGCCGCGGGCAACAGCTAGTATTATATAAATATGAAGCAACTACTTACTTGATTATAAAATCACCAAAACAAGGTTCTAATTAGTTTTATGGTATGCCTAGTAATTATTAAGATCTAAACGAACTAGACATTTATACGAGGTTGGTAGTGTTACTTGATAACACTATTTATGATCGTCTAATTATTTTCCTACATTTTTTTGTTTTTTTTTTAAATGGCCCTGCTAAAATAACTAATCTGCAGACTCTACAAATTCAGATATTGCAACAACGCAGCATGATGACCAGCACCATGGCGGCCTATTGAGGATTCTGCATTGAGCCTCCGGTCTTGCCGAGTGCAAGCGAACGAAACACGACAGCACGAACGCTGACATTTTACGATCTTCTGTGCGTGCTGAAATCAACGTGGCTCTACTAACTTGAAAACATATTATAGATATAAACACACAAATACAACAGTTTTGATGAATATATTTGGCAGTTGTCTTTAAGAGCTTATTTATACTACCTCAAAACTTGAACTGATGTTTTATCCCGCATATCAATGAAAGGTATTGAATCAATCATATTATCACACCGAGTCCTATATGATGTGTTAACACGGTAACTAAAGAGATTTCGATAAAAAAATCACAAACTTCCCTCTGAATTTTACAAATAACGACTAGCTTTACTGCCTCGGTGGCGCAGTGGTAGTGAATGCGACTGCTATACTTGAGGTCCCGGGTTCAAATCCTGATCAAATTTATAACTTTTATTGTTAAAAATAAAAATAGTGATAATTATTAGACAGAGTACTAATTAGTTATTAGATAATTACTATATTTAATTAATTAATGTATTTTACATGTTTTAAACTCTGCATGAACAGAATCCAAGAATAGTGGTCACCATACTTATTGCGAATGGAGACAATGCAATGATGTAGCATGGCAACATTGGCAACCCACACTACGGTCGTCAATCGCTCGAATTTATATCATAATTGTTTTTTAGCTTTCTAAACTGCTACCTTGTCTTGTCTATAAACTATCTAAACGAGTGGACCATACATGTAGTACATTGTTTAAAAATAGTGTCAACGAATCTAATGATAAATAATAGGAAGTTAAAGATTTGTTTTGTGTGTAGACATATTCACTCTATTATATAAAAAAAATGTATTAATTCTAGTTGGCCAGCAAAGTATTAAAGTACTGCGTTTCCATTTTCGATATGTTATTGTTTTTTTTTCATATTTCTAGTCATATGTAAGTACGTATTTATAGGTGGTATTTACCAGTGGGTTTTACCTAATACGGCGATATTATTGTTTATTTAACAAAACATAAATACCCAAGTTTAACTTACACGATATATCATATTACGTTAATTATTACGCTATTATCAGATATCGACCATCAATTAGAGACAAGAAAATAAATATGATACTGAAAAAAGATCTTCAGGCTATAAGTAGGATTTATGAAACTTGAGAATAAATGTCATGGTTCGACGTTATTCGTAGGACTTATTGAAAACTAAACAATAACTAATATAGAGATATTAAGAGTCACGTAAGCAAAAGACAATACTGGTACCGCTATAAAGTTATGAGTTTGTATTATATAATATGACTAGCAACCCGCCCCGGCTTCGCACGGGTTCATTACTCTTCTTCTTTGTCCACCCCTCCTCCCAGTTCAGCTAGGGTCGGGTATCCTTGTACGTCTGCGCCAGAGAACTCTGTTCTGGGTTGTCGGTGTGCTCAGACTCTCCTGCTGGATCTCTTTCTGCATATTTGACCACCAGGTGGCGGGTGGTCGGGTTCATTACTGAAATTATGATATAGCCTATTATGTTTCTCTGAGGTTTGCGGCTTAATTATTTCCGATGTTCTCAAAATTAAGGTAATGCGCCATCAAAAACTGATTTCAACCTAATTTATTAACTGGACTTTAGAATTATTCTATTTCCATTTCACTTTTATTAATTCACCATCGTTTTTATACATGTCAAATGAATACATAAAGAGGAATTCGGGGATTTGTTGCGACATTATATGTAGTATAGTCTGGCCACTGAGAGAATGCGTTCCTGACAGGTCGTGATTCAATGGGCGATGTAACTTTGAACTGGCGTACAATTTATGGCAAAATTTTAAATATCTTTTATTAACCTTAATAATGAGTAATAACATTAAAAATTTAATAATCATGCCAATGTACAATAAACGTTTTATTTTGGGCTAAAGTTATTAACAATTAATCAATTAATTAATTTAAGAACAATAATTTTTAAAAGTCTAACGACGTCAAACTGCGCTGTTTCAAGGTTATGTCAATAGTTTGTTTTTGTAGTGATGAGGCAAAATAATACTGAATTGTAACTGAGTATTTTTGGAATCGTAATATATTCTGTCGGTCGATATATTGTTAAATAAAACGTTCTAATTTGATAATATATAATTTTATTTATTTATCTTTATTGAATACACAAAAAAACAGTAGAACAAGATGAATTACAAAGTATGTAAGGATTTCGTACAGTCGAATGTTGTCACCATTTCAGGGAAATGTGCCGAAATGCTTTGGGCATTTATACGAACGACATTAAAGTTCCTGGGGACATCGGAGAAATTATTCGAGAGTGTGTATAATGTACTTGATACATATTTAGTATAGTTTATAACACGATAAAGGTACGACCAAACCAAAGTTATGAAAATAATTGTCGTGATATCAGTCAGCTGAATTAAAAATAAATGATAAACTATTTTTTTTCCCTTTTATTTCTGGTAAAAAGAATTACTTTTCTAAGAGAAGCAAAACAAATTGATAATTGGGACAATATCGTTTTCATTGACGAGACATGGCTGAACACCAATCCCGAGCTTTCTCGTTCTTGGACGAAAGTGCCAATCGGTAAAGGAGCACGTCTCATGATATGCCACGCTGGTTGTGCGAAGTATGGTTTTGTGGAAAATGGTTTATTAGCATTTGAGTCAAAAACTACTACTGACTACCACGAAGAAATGAATGCGGCTATATTCAAGGAGTGGTTCCAGGATGTGTTGCTACCTGGCCCTCCAGAGTTTTCAGTTATAATAATGGATAGCGCCCCTTATCATTCGGTGCAAATAAATAAAGCACCTACTCAAGCTAATAGAAAAGAGGAATTGGTGGCTTGGCTGCAAAGAAGTGGCATTGACGCAAAAATGTCAATGCTAAAAGCTGAGCTGATGAAATTAGTCAACGACCATAAGCTATCAAATATTCGAATTCCTCCATATCACTGCCAGTACAATACCATAGAGCTAATCTGGGCTCAAATGAAAGGTTATGCAGCCCGCCATAATACTTCTCCACCATATGGCATAAAAAAGATGAAGACACTTTTAAAAGAAGCATGCGAAAAAGTCACAAGAGATGACTGGATGAAGGTGGTTGAAAAAACTAAAAAAATGATATTTGATGACTTTGACCGCGATATTCGTATAGACACTGTGATTGATAATAACATGATAATACATGTTGGTGAAGATGACAGCGTGTCCTCAAGCGAATCGGAGTCGGATTAAATTTTGATTTGACATTATTGAAATCTTAAACCTATGTATTTCATAATATATATTTTTCAATAAATACAGTATTTTTATTTTCTTTCCCTTGGTTTCATTCAGAAATTACGATTAAATTTAATTCATCCATCAACAATTTTGTTAATATTGTGTTTGAAATATAAAATATATCTAAATTGAATAATTATGCATAATGAATGCTATAAATACTGTTACCAAATATTATTAATGATATTCATGGTACATCACTACTCATGACGAATTTACAAGTGTCAGAAACGCATTCTCTGAGTGGCCGGACTATAATCAGTTTTGATTGTGTCAAATACCTACCTGTAAAGGTCTTTGCCAATAACTTATTTGTGTCTAATATTAGTTTATCTTACTAGTATATATAAATTCTCGTGTCACAATGTTAGTTACCATACTCCTCCAAAACGGCTGGACCGATTTTCATGAAATTTTGTGAGCATTTTAGGTAGGTCTGAGAATCGGCCAACGTCTATTTTTTTTATAAATGTTTATTTTTATATGATACAGCATTAGAAAATACACACCACCCTGAATTTTCAACCCTCTACGATCAACCCCTATTTTTCCATCGCGATTTTTACTGACCCACCCCTAAAATATATATTCCTTTTTATGGCAAAGCAACGTTTGTCGGGTCAGCTAGTTTTGTATAATAATGACTGATAAGAGAAAATGTATTTTAATTACAATTAGTTTATTATATTTAAGAAATATATAACGACGAACATACATCGACGTAGTGCGGAAAGATGGTGAAATATTCTCGACTAAATTAAAACTAACTAGACTAACAGTAGTTTAGTGCAGTTAAGCATCGTATCCTTAATTATTTCTAGATTATGACGCTGACTCACATCACGTAAATGCTACGACTGATTGACCTAAACGGAAGACCCTTTATCAGTTATCAGGAACACTCATTTGGTCGTTTCGAAATTGAGGCCATCGGTTACAATTAGGTGGTCGTTTAACAGTGCAGATGTCCATTTGCTTATGATGTCCCATAGTTCTAGATACCAAGGAGTTATTCTATACTCGGTTGATAGTCATATTAATACAGTGTACTGGCATTATACCGAGAGAGGTGCTGGTCACCGGAAGCTGTGGTATGCGTACGACATAGGATGATGGTCGGTTGTGATGATGAACTTTGTTAGAGGCTTATGACCAGCAGTCAACGACATCTTTCGGCTGTATAGTATAATATTATATTAAAATGATTCTTTTTTTAACGACAACCATTGATTATTTTGGACGTAGGTATGCAACATCATGTTTAGTGGTCCTCGGTCCTATATACTACGACAGAGGTCGTGGCTAGGACTCCCACCTAAGGCGAAGTGTGACAAGCCTTATCATCTTTTTTCTCTGGGCGTAAGTTATTTACATACCTATTAAAATATTCTTGTAATAAGTATGTTTATCAGTGGTCTGCTTACCGTAGTTTACTTCTGCTTAGTTTGGGACAGACAGTCGTGTATAATATTACTAGCTGACCCACGCAACCTCGTTTGAGTCTTATATTGCCCGCAGCGTGAAAATTTTTCCCCGTTTTTGAAACTTTCTTCATTGGTGCTCCACTCCTATTAGTAGTAGCGTGATGATATATACCCTATAGCCTTCCTCGATAAATGGACTATCAAACACTGAAAGAATGTTTCAAATCGGACCAGCGGTTCCTGAGATTAGCGCGTTCAAACAAACAAACAAACAAACAAACAAACAAACTCTTCAGCTTTATTATTGGTAGATATAGATACCTTGTTATTATTATGGTCAATACACATAGTGTTGAAAAGTATCTCTGACAATAATAAAGTCTCTAATTCTTCCTGCATGCAGCTAAGTATGATGGTAATTTGGGCAGAATGTTCTGGATTGATGCCAAAACGCGTCGAACTCAACGGCGAGTTATTATTTTGAAAATCTAAAAACTATAAATTACTTATGGACTATTTGAATCCTGCATGATTTTTATAAGCAACATATTTATCCCAAATTTATCAAACTTTACATTATTGTCGCTTTGAGCCGTTGTTACTATGTAATTTGACTAACGAATAATTTTCAAATGCTATAATTGATTAATACCTGATACTATATTTCAGGATATCACACGCTTAGGTACTGTAGTCGCATAAGTTATATTTATAAGTAACTACAATAATACTTTCTGATATTTGACATAGGTATATCGCCTTCTAGATTGGAACTGAATTAAGCTAGCACTATCAAAGCTACTAAAACTGTATTGACTGATAGAGTACTCTTATACATCTACACTAATATTATAAAGCTGCAGAGTTTGTTTGTTTGTTTGAACGCGCTAATCTCAGAAACCGCTGATCCGTTTTGAATAATTCTTTCAGTGTTAGATAGTCCATTTATCGAGGAAGGCTATAGACTATATATCATCACGCTAAGACTAATAGGAGCGGAGCCTCAATGAAGAATGTTTAAAAAACGGGGGGCAATTATTACGCTTCGAGCAGTAGACGTAAACGAGGTTGCGAGGGTCAGCTAGTAAGTTATATTTATAAGTAATAATAATATTGTTTTCTGATATTTGACATACATTGCCTTCTAGAGTGGAACTAAATTAAGCTATGAAAGCTACTAAAGCTGGATTGACTGATAAAGTACTACACATTTTATTATAAATACTTTTACATCTCGCCAAGTCACTGCGCTGGTGGGTTTTTTTTATGGCTAACAATGTCTTTAAACCAAATCGATCTCCATTCTACACATTTTATTAATTATCACTTTTAAGTTATTGTAAACTATTAGCACATTGTGTTTTAATATCGACTATAATACCAATTACTTAAACATTACTGGGTTTTAGACAGTTTAAATATACCTACTATATCAAATTAATAAATAAAAAATGTGATGTAATTAAGACCAGAACTAGCTCTTACTTAGCTATTATTAGTTGTGTTCTTCATTTCATTTCAGTTTTTCAATGTCAAAGTTACAAGAAATGATAACATATCTTACATTTCTAATTCTTTACAACAGAAATAACGTGTTTCTACTGAATATTGTTGTTGTTATCGCTGAATTCATACTCCTGGAAAACACATAAGTCCGATTACATTATTTCTCTTTTACTTCTATCTACATAATACAATTTTATTGTTGTTTTGGTTCTAATTTACTTTGAAAAATGTACCTTTTCTAAATATGCAAAGATCGAATCACTTAGTTACGATAATTATATTGTAGAATATGAAGAAGAACCAACTCATGAATTCCCAGAGCGGATGGCGGTGGCAGCTATAGCACAGTTTCATTCTATTATGACTGCCGATGTTAACCTACAAACGTATGGATTTGTATCCATCGCTAGTATTTTTGTAATAGCTTTAAGGATTAAATAAATTTATTATTATCATCAACAGCTTACGGCATTTAATAGCTCACTAATGGATATGGGCCTTTTTTAGAAATTAGGGTTTGGCCTACTACACCACGGTGGCCAGACAATTTGTTTCAAGTTAACCTTCTCTTTGCAGTATTGTCCTGCGTAGTCCGCTACGACACCTACGGGATGAATAAGGTCGATGGCTTTCTGTATTCTCAAACTGTCAATTCACTGTATTGTACTGTCACACACTGTATTGTATTTAGTAATGAACTTCCAGAAAAACGGTTATGTGTCTATTCACATATATGTTGAAACCTGGTTCTATCGATACATAAGTGCTATGCTTCAATGCATCCGTATTGAACCATAGCACAGGAAACGGAAAGTTTATCTAAACAGAGAAAATCGTTTATTTTAACGTATTGTAAGAATAGTTTTGTTCATTTTACATTGTAACATTTAATCATCTAGGTACAAATGTGTGTACATACTTGTTACAAATATTTAAGAAGAAAATGGATAAGAGTTTTACTACTCTACAATATAATATACCTTTACCCTTTTTATTAATGTTACCTATACAGGGTCTGTCGTAAATAATGGATAAGTCGTAAACTGGAGTTGGTCCGGCTATGAGACTATTAGAAAATCGTATCTTTTTGCCAGGGTTTCTAACCGTATGGAAATGGCGTAGACTTTTATGTTTTTTTATAAATTTCGCTACTCTTTGCATTCATTCCGTTGCCATTTCGTTAAATTTAGGTATTTCTGTGTCATTTTTTTTGTATTATAGTCTTGAAGATGTGTATTATTTAGTTTTAGTACTGTTTTAGGCGTTTTTAACGTTGGTCATTTTCAAAATTGTCATTTTAAGATTTTTTATGTTTTTGTTTTACTTAGGGTCAACTTTTGATCATTTACTGTGTAAAAAAAAAGTACGGCGCTATAGCTGCCCATGATCTTAATAAATTATCTAGTATGTGTAGATTCTAAAAAGGTATAACAATGCATACTTCACAAGTAATATTAAGCTACATGAGCGAGATCAATATCAAGGTGAGAAAATATTTTTTTCATGTAATGTTGTAAATGGTTATAAAACTTCGTCATAATGATTTATTTCTGCCAAGATTCTTTACACAAACACTATGGGGTCACTATTAAGGATATTCAAAAGAAAACTAGGTTGTTTTAGTACGTAAAAATATTTATTCAACAACTTAAACTAAATGTTCGAAGTGTCCTCCGCCGGCAGCTATGCACGCTCTACATCGCCTAATAAACGATCGCTTAATCCGGCGCACATAACCGGCTTCTTCAATTTTTCTCGCTGCTACTTGAATGCGCGCACGCAACTCTTCTACAGAACTTATTGTTTCACTGTATACTTTTTCTTTTATACAGCCCCAGTAAAAGAAGTCCAAGGGGTTCAGGTCTGGCGAACGTGGAGGCCATAAAATTGGCCCCAATCGCCCTATCCATCTATCTGGATAAGTATTATTTAAATGTTCCCTGACACGAACAGCGTAATGTGCTGGACACCCATCATTTTGTAGCCACATCTCATTTCTTATCTCTTGTGGGACGTCTTGCAGTAAACTAGGTAAAGTATTTGCTAAAAAATTCAAATACATATCCGCATTTAATATTGCCGGCAATTCGAATGGACCAGAGACCCTTTGTATTGCTGTCTTTGTTCATTTTTTTACCTGATGATCCTTTTTACGAATAAACTTGTAACATGTTTGTCGCATGTAACTATTAGAGCACATCAATTTTAAAATTAAACACCTTTATGAAATGAGGAGGCATGAAATTTTTTTGACAAAAAACTACCTAGTTTTCTTTTGAATATCCTTAATAGTGGCCCCATAGTGTTTGTGTAAAGAATCTTGGCAGAAATAAATCATTATGACGAAGTTTTATAACCATTTACAACATTATATGAAAAAAATATTTTCTCACCTTGATATTGATCTCGCTCATGTAGCTTAATATTACTTGTGAAGTATGCATTGTTATACCTTTTTAGAATCTACACATACTAGATAATTTATTAAGATCATGGGCAGCTATAGCGCCGTACTTTTTTTTTACACAGTAAATGATCAAAAGTTGACCCTAAGTAAAACAAAAACATAAAAAATCTTAAAATGACAATTTTGAAAATGACCAACGTTAAAAACGCCTAAAACAGTACTAAAACTAAATAATACACATCTTCAAGACTATAATACAAAAAAAATGACACAGAAATACCTAAATTTAACGAAATGGCAACGGAATGAATGCAAAGAGTAGCGAAATTTTAAAAAAACATAAAAGTCTACGCCATTTCCATACGGTTAGAAACCCTGGCAAAAAGATACGATTTTCTAATAGTCTCATAGCCGGACCAACTCCAGTTTACGACTTATCCATTATTTACGACAGACCCTGTATATTATAACCTTTATAATGTTTTTTTTTGTAGTAATACATAATATACAGATCACCAGGTGAAAGTGCTAATACTACTGTATAAAATACTTGCGTTGATAAATTTTAGTTTATATAAAAAACGTGCACAAGTATCATTAATAGATAAAACTCTAATTTATCTATTTGAAACTGACAAATTGCGTCAAAAGTAAATAAATATCTATAGATATCTACCGTAGGAGAGCTATGCTAGGGCATGCAAGGGCCGGCTCCACCTGAGTGATTCCACGGCCTCAAAGCAAAACCGGTGTGAAACAACCTCAACTCCTCCCCCCATCCCTCAAAGGCCGGCAACGCTCTTGTGACGCCTTTGGTGTTATGGACGTCCATGGGCGGCAATAATTACCATCAGTCGACACGTCTGCTCGTTTTCCCCGTATTCCATAAAAAAGATAAATATTTCTATTATTACAAGGCCAGACAAGTTGGTACAGGAATTGTTGCAAGTTTTTCTTCTCCTTGCAGTAATGTTGTCCTGCGTAGTTAGACAAATAATTAAACAATGCTCTAAGTCCTCACAATTAAACATACGTCTGCTCGCTGCCCGTTAAAGAATAAAAAAAAAAGTCATACGCATACATGAACATTTACGTGTACATTTACTCGTAGTTTCTTTCGTAATACAGGGTGTCTCAAAAGAAATTTTATATTTGTTTAGCTTACTGCGTGAACGCTGCGTACTTGAGGGGTGCGGGGGTTATGTCAATTGGTAGCTTGGCTCTTGGGGATTCAGTCGCTATGGAGCGTTTCTCGGGAGCAGACCGCGCGTTGTGCGTGCGAGAGTTTTACAAGAACGGTGATTCGACAACTGTCGCGCGTAGAAAATTCTGCAGTATTCGAGGTTTTCGCCACTTAAATGATGCGCCAAGCCTTCCTCTCATTCGACATTGGGTTAAAAAGTTTGAAGAGACTGGATCAACGCTGGATAAATCAAAATCCGGGCGACCTAGGTCATCAAGAACGGTAGAAAACGTGGAGAGTGTTAATCAATCTGTACGTGACGACCCGAGCCTTTCAATTCGGAAGCGCGCGAGTGCTTTAAATGTGCATAGATCATCATTACATCGCATTATGCACAAAGATCTAAAGCTGCACCCCTACAAAATTCAATTGGTGCAAGAATTAAAGCCCCAAGATGCCGGTCAGAGGCTTAATTTCGTAAATCAGATGATTGAGCGATTTTCAACGTTTACCAACATTTTGTTTTCGGATGAAGCTCATTTTCATCTTAATGGCCACGTAAATAAGCAAAACTGCCGCTACTGGAGTTCAGCCAATCCGAAACGCAAACATCAGAAACCCCTACACTGGCCTAAAGTGACCGTGTGGGCTGCCATGTCGGCGCAAGGAATTATCGGCCCTTACTTTTTTGAAGACGAAATGGGGCGTACAGTTACAGTGAATTCAGAGCGTTATGTGGAGATGTTAGACAACTTCTTGGTACCTGAACTGCAAAACTTTCCTGGCTATAACCAAAGAACATGGTTTCAACAGGACGGAGCAACTTCACACACGTCCAATATATCTCTGCCACGTGTTCGTGAAATTTTCTCAGGAAAATTGATCTCCCGGAGAGGTGACATAAATTGGCCTCCACGTAGCCCAGATTTAACCCCTATGGACTTTTTCCTATGGGGTTATCTTAAATCTAAAGTTTACGCCAATAAACCAACTTCACTGGCGCATTTGAAAGAAAATATCCGTCACGAAATGGCAGCCATCCCTCACTCCACCTGTCGAGCAGTCATAAGTAATTTTACTGTTCGATTAAATGAGTGCCAACAACGTGAGGGTTTACATTTAGACGATATTTTTTTTAAGAAATGAATTCCCAAAAAGTGTATTTTAACAATAAATAAACATTTTTTCTATATACCGCTTCCTTTTTTTTTAATCAATCCACTAAATATGAAATTTCTTTTGAGACACCTTGTATATGTTCTATGGTTAAGAAAAACTCGACTATAAGCACCTGTCTGCCTCCCACCTCTTGTTCTCACCACAAAAATGAAATTATGTCTGTCCGCTGTCCATATATATATAGTAGTCACTGCATAATTGTAATAATCTGTTGTATACTTAAGAAGCCATTTTTATATAAAGAGTAGTTCTACATGATACTCAGTACATACCGCTTATCACTTCAACAATAATCTGTTTATTTAATTAAATTTAGACTCGTATATATTTGAATAAAATAATCAAATATGTTTGAAGATGGCTTAGCTTTCAAGATGGGGCTTGCAGCTGACTGAGGAATGTAAGGTTGTTTTTTTCTAATTTCTTGAAACCGGATTAGTCAACGCTCCTAGCGGGAGGCTTCGTTCAGCAGTGGATGGCAATAGACTGATGATGATGGGGATATACAAACTATACATCTACATCGGTTTTGCAATTCAAAAACTAAATCCCTGTCAGTACCATTTCTCTAATAAAGAAATGTATTAGTATGAAGATGATGGACATGATATTGGTTGTTAACCAAGTCGATTATAAAAATACTTAAAAACTATCAACAATGACTTGATTTATTATCTAAAAGTTGGATCAATTACGAAAGATCTTAAAATAATTCAATTGATTGAGTAAATCCTGATACAAATATTTTAAAGAAAGTGTTTAAATCCATAATTTTAATTTAAACATAAACACTCTTGTTACGTACGTGGTCTTTACACACACATTAATCGAACACAAACAACAGTCAAACATTGAACAACAATTTGTTGATCATAGAAAGTGTTGTCTTATTTGGGGACTGAACCTTCAACACACAGCCACGCCGCTACTCATCGGTTGCTAAGTAACGCTGCTAGTAAACATTCTATATAGCTATATCGAATTTGGCTAAAGTACACACAGTTTGTCCAATCTAAAACCGTACCCTAATGGAACTCACCATAAAACTATTCTAATTTAAGTCAAATAAATTTTATAAATCTATTTATACTGCAGAGTTGAATGAATGTAGTGGGGCATATTTCAGTTTAAATTTCTACAAATAATATTAAATAATCACGCGATTATTCATTTCTGAAAGGTGTCCTAAAACAGATATATTCTAAGATTTTATTTTTTTAAATTTAGTGATGTTACATTTTAATCGTTGCTGAGATAAAGGTTAATCGTTTTAATTTACAAATCGCATTTTATCGACTTTCAACCAGTGAGCATTATATAGCAGCATAGCATAGCTGTTACTTATTCATTAATTTTTGTTTAATTTATGCTTTTCGTAAAATGAAACTGAACTGAACAATCAATAATACTTATACTAATCATATTTATGATTTATAAGACAATTTAAATAACATAAAAAAGTTACCTGACATCCAAAAGTATTATCCGTTTCGTATCGGTTTTAGCATTATGAGTAGGTAATTGAATTATTTCCAAAATTCAATAAATATTTTTTTTGTTTGTCACTTTGGACGTAGTATCATGTCTCGTTACGTTAATGCTTTCAAGTCAAAACTCTCATAAAAAGTGGCGTACTATGTTTGTATGTTTCTTATTTTGGGTTATGTATTGAGAATGAGTTATATTCTTAAAACGGTAAAATCTATAAGAATTTAAATAAAATATATATCAATCAATCAATATACATAAAATAAAATCATAACAGATCGCTGTCGTACATTGACGATTTGTAAGAAAAACTATTTTTTTTGAAGTGAAAACTTCTTTAGCGGCGCTGTGTACTTTTTTGGAATGGGTAAAAATGTATAAACTCGCGTCAGGGCGTCAGGTCACGTGACCATAAACTCGCGTCAGGTCACGTGTCCTGATCGAAAAAAATCGTAAGACGGATGTTTATTGTTGACAGCGCCATCTACCGATATACTTTGGTAGCATTCGTTTTTCTAGATAGTGGTCCTTTCTCAATATGATTTTATATACTTAAAGTTAATATTTCAGTATCTTAAAGTGATTTACAATAAATTAAAATAACGATTTTCTACTTACACAAAACCTTTTGTAAATCAAAAAGATTGTTTACAATTTTTTTGAAAACAGCGACATCTATTGGAGTATCAAAGCTTTACTTCCATTTACTACTTACAATCATAATAATTTTTAGTTCTTTTTATTGCACACTATTAAAAAAGCATAGGTGTTCATTTCAGGTAAGTTAAAACAACCGTTTGTTTATAGTTATGAGTTTTCACTTCTGTCGGCAGTGCTTATGACATATATATATGCTTTGTGTTTTTTTTTGATTATTTTCTGTTTATCTGTTTGTTTATGTCTGCGTTTGTGCACGCTAATCTCAGAAATGGCTTATTCGATTTAAAATAGTTTTCATCAATATATTGTGGTAAGCTTCACTTAACATTTAGTATTTGTGTCATGTCAATCTGTTCATAAATAAATAAGTTATGCCAATTGAAAGATTCACGTGGCTGGACATTGTAGATGGTTTAGGTACGTCTGGGCGCCGCGCCGATAAAAGCGTCTGGGCGAAGATACAGCGCGCTGAGAACCGCACCGCTGCTTATAAGCACAGAGTATTTATATTATAGAGGCATTCAATAATTCGCAAAGATCGTGCGTATTCCGGAGGCGCATGGCGCATCGGTTGCATTCGTTAACACTTACTTGTTTATGATTTATACGATTTGTAAATACATGTTGTATTTATTTAGTATCAGTTAGGCATTTCTTTTTCTGTGTTTATTTATTTCTTAATTTTATGTGTAAAAATCCGTAGTTCTTACAATTTAATCGTTTGTGATATGAACATATTTGTTAAGGGTTTTTAAATACATATAGTGTAAATGTTTTATTTAGTTTAGTTTAATTTCAAGTTCTTTAATTTTTAATTAACCTTAAAATTGAAATAAAACATTTTTTTAAATAATTTGAAAATATTTTGTAATTGTTATGTTTAAAAACTATTTAATAATTTGTGATTAATACATAACACAATAATGTTTGTTAGAAGGTCGGTGACATATTTATAAGGTAGGTTATTTTTTTTGACTTGCTTTTTTTTAAAAATATTTCTATATAAAAATTAAGAATTACTTACAGTTAAGTCCTTTGTAATAAGTACATGTTTGTAAGCTTAGGTTAGTATTTTATACGTATATTATACATTACTTATATTACTTTTGTTTTCGATAGTAAATAAGTTAGGTTAACACATCTTAACAGTTATTACATTATAATAAAGTTAAACTGAGTAATAATCAGTGAGTATTCATAATTTAGTTGTTCATGATAAGTACGTGTTTACTAAATAACGATGTGTTAGTAGCTACTACTTATTGTAAGAATGCCTCGAAAAAGACCTAACCTCTCTTATTGCAACAGAACTGCTAAAAGGATGAGATTAGTTCGATCACATGAATCTGAAGAAGATCGTGAGGCTAACTTCAGTTACTCACTGCATTCAGGAACGTCAGCCCAGGTTTCGTGATCATCATCATCATCATCATCATCATCAGCCTATCGCAGTCCACTGCTGGACATAGGCCTCTCCAATTGCACGCCACTTAGTTCGATCCTCGGCTTCTCGCATCTAGCTCCTGCCAGCCGTCTTGCGCAAATCATCATTCCACCTGGCCTGTGGACGTCCTACACTACATAAATTACATTATTACATTGGTTTCGTGATCATCGAAATCAATTTATGTTCCTGGTTCTAATACGTACTCTTATTAGTGTCTAATTTATCTCAATTCGAGAAGCACACCCGCGATTCTTAGCTATGTTTGTGGAATACAACATGTACATGTACAACGAGTATATACTCGTAATACTTAAAACCAAGAAAAAAAAAATTCCTTTTGAAACGATTAACGATAATTCATATATTAAATTGATGATCGTTCATTTATAATCGTAATCGAATATTCTCACTAAGGGACCCAAGCACTAAACGTCAACTGTCATAATCACCCTTTTCGATCGATCAGACTATAGTAACAACTAATGCAGCTGCAAAAAAAAAATGACAAACTTAGCCGTGCAAGTAGTACTATCGAATTGTGACCTAGAATTTAAAGCCCACGGCGAGACCTTGACCTATTTAGGCAATATTTGAGATTGAACATTGATCGTTATATTTATCAATATGCATAAACATACATTTGAAAGGTATGACCCACAATGTATATGATATGATACCCACGATGAATTATAATAAGAAAAAACTAAAGTAGGTACTTATTAATTAGTAATTTGAGGAGAAATCTACAGCGATAGTTAGGAATAGCAGATGCACAGCTAAATATTTATTGCACTTTTAAGACTTTTAAAAAGTAGCATTTGGCGTATATTTGGTCTTTTAAGATTTGTAATTTATTAAAAATTCTCAGTAGACTAGGTACTCATTTTGAATTGGGAAGGTGACAATAAAAAGTGTATTTCTGTGGTAATTCAATAACTGCGTTGTTAAAACATTTTACACCATAAAGTTACATTTTACAACTCTATGCAGAACTGCAATCAGTAAAGCGGTTAAAGAACAATTAATCCATTTTTTAACCGACTTCAAAAAAGGAGGAGGTTCTATGTTCCAATGTATGTACTTTTTAATGTGTTTTCATCGATTACTCCGTCGTTGTGGACTGACTGTGAAAATTATTTTTGGATTCGATAGGGTATTCTGATCCCATTGCCATTATATCAGGATATGATGATAAGGTCCCAGGATAATCGAGGGTAGCCCTAAAACTTTTTAGGCATGTTCTATGTTTTTCGTGGGTATATGTTCTGAAGGGACTCCGGTATTTGCGTCTGGTAGTCACCATTGCACGATCTGATGATGTAAAATGCTCACTAAACTGACTCTTCATAAATTGCTGTGTGTTTCTTGTCTATACCTAATTCTTTATTCATTTAAATAGTAGTATTATAATGTGTGCTAGGGACCTAAAATCTGTTTGAAGTCAGTGCCAAGCCCAATAGGTATTTGATATGTTACGTACTTCTGGCTCCGCCCCACTACTATTTAACTATTACAAAACTATTTTTGAGGCAACTACAATCGATTCAGATATGTTCATGCATGATGATCGACTCAAGTTGATACAACGATATTATCTCTCTTGCGATAGTATCGTTGATTCTGCAATGCTTTGATAAGATGACTGCACTGTTTGCTTAGTGGATTAAGCGGTCGCCACGCCACTTTCTACTGTGTTATGTATTGTGGGTTGAAGTCCCACACGGGAACAACACTTTGGTGATCCACAAATTGTTGTTCTAAGTCTGGGTGTTCTTTGTGTTCGTTTCATGTATGTTTGTAAAGTCCCCCGCGACATACGATATATATAACTAATGCGTTAGATGCTTTTTAATAATAATAATCGAGCTAGATCGTTCGTAGCTCGATCCCAGCTATCAATTGAGCAAACGGCTCTATTGGTATTAAGTGACTATCAATATATAAACAGAATATACAGAAACATATACTGGCTTACGATGGCATTACCTTAGCCTCCATTTATGCAAATCATCATCATCATCAGCCTCTCGCAGTTCGTTCTCTGTTGGACATAGGCCTCTCTAATTGCACGCCACTTAGTTCGATCCTAAGTTTCTTACAACCAGCCAGCCGTCTTGCGCAAATAAATACAATTAATGCGTCTTTTGTAATTCTATATTAAGAGCTTTTAACGAAATGCATATGAAAATATACTCGTATACTGTAACTACATAAAAAAATCAATTTTTAATATTTTGTCTAACATCTGCGACGCCTGGTCCGATTTTGATTAAACTTTCACCAGTAGATAGTTGAAGTCATAAAGAGTTACTTAGATTATTATGTTTATTTAAAGAAATGGGGCAACGTGAACATAAAATTGATACGAAGACGACAAGCCAGGTGATAAGCAAATGTATAATTAGACTTGTATCTAGTAAGACACGGCTGCAAAAAGTAAGAGCAAGTTAAAGAACAATCTAAAACTAAACTAGACATAACTGGTATAAAGTATTATAAATATCGCGGTCTACAATCCTGCTGCATAACGAGTGAGCTAGTAAAATCGCCTTGAACAAGTTCAGTGTCGGCGGTATTGCAAAGCATTACCGTCTGACGCAATCCTCTCTCATTGTTGATACTTCTTAAGCCGAGTCTCCACCGAACAAAAGTTGCCAACTTTTGTGTTGTCATCACCATGTTGGTGACGTTTCTGTAATTTTCTTGTGTTGGCAACAAAAATTGGGGCGATCGTTTTTGTTTTTTCGAAAGACGGTCCCCATTGCATGTCATCCACATTTTATATATTTTTTATCATTAATTTCATCACGATGACGACTTGAAGACTCGAAGACTTGATAATTGAAGACGATAAATACTTGAAATTGGCAGAAATAGCTGATCCGAGAGATCCGGCTGATTGCCATATAATAAAATAAAAATAAGAAACAAATTGCAACTTAATATTGGAAATCGTATTTCTTTTTATGGCGGTAAACACCAAAAGAATACCTACGCTTGTTGCAGATATAAATTGGCTCTGTGCAGACGCTTAGTTGCAAACAAAAGAAACATGCCTGACACGTCACTGGTCAAACGAATCAATCGAGTTGTTAATCGATCTATATCACATACAAATACCTACGATGGAAGTTTCTGAGTTGTCCATCATTAATGCTACCTGCTAACAAATCGTCTCTTCTCAAAGCATTTAATAGTTCAATCCCTCCATGTAAATTTCAACCTTTCAGACTTGGTCGTTTTCATTTTACCGTGGACACAGTTTGTTGTCAACTAAAATGTTTTTCAAATTGGTGGCGACTCGGTGCAGTGTAGTAATAGAGGTGCAAACAGTTGGAAGCACTGAAATTGTCAACAAGTTCGGTGGAGACGCGCCTTTAGAAAAGTTCGCGCATCCACGACAATAATAATTAGTTTTATTATGTCACTGTCTGATACCGTCGATCCTTGACGGTCGTGTGCAATAGCCCGATAAAGTCTATCATGTTTTGGTCAGACTATGTTTTCTTTTAATGAGTACGAGTGTGGTGTTGTAAGCTTGTCTAAAGTTACTTTTGGTTGTTATAGTTAGAGTACTGAATCTCTGAATATACTTCTTTTGATGAGATGGCAACCAGCCGGTTCAGCTATTTATGCCAATGTCAAGTATTTAGTCTTTAAATATTAATTCTTCGTGATGAAATTAATGATAAAAAAATGTGGATGAGTTAAAATGGGGACAGTCTTTCGAAAACAATAAAAAAACGATGTCCTCTCTGAATCTAAATCAGTTTAAGAGTTTTGATGATTATAGAAAGTTATAGCAATAGACATTTCTAGAATCACGTCTATTTCTTACAGGGGTAGGCATAGACAATTAATCCCCACTTACTAGGGTCCTGACACAATTTTCTTTTTAATATTTTGCGATAGACACGAATGAGTAATACCTATGAATGGATAAGATAAAGCAGATGAGGGCCAGTTAATAATGGTTACGAATTGTCTTACGTAGTGATGCCTCCTATCTATACAAATGAATAAAATTGGAGTGTCTGTTTGTAATATTAAAATAACCGCTTTCTACTACATGAATATGAATGTATATACGATACACAAACCAAAATATATATTTTTAAATTTTTTGTCTGTCTGTCTGTCTGTTTGTTCCGGCTAATCTCAGGAACCACTGGTCCGATTTGAAAAATTCTTTCGGTGTTATATAGTCCATTTATCGAGGAAGGCTATAGGCTATATACTCGTATCATCACGCTACTACTAACAGGAGCGGAGCACCAATGAAGAATGTTTCAAAAACGGGGGAAAATTTTCACGCCACGGGCAGTATAAGACGCAAACGAGCATAAATATATTAGTTCTTAATTATTTTTTTGCAAAAAAATCGGATATAATAGTACCTATAGTGAAGTTTAGTACGCTAAGATATGTGTAGTATAGTTACATGTATCTAACTGAAGATAAATAATATAAGAAAATAGTTTATCGATGCTCAACGATAGTCCATCTTATTACAGCAAACAGTTCTCCGTTTGCTGTAATAAGATGGACTATCCACCAAAATCTTGTATTTTAGAGTTAAGATACCTACCTACTTTGTAAACTCTTGCTGTTAGTAAACAGTTTTTATAATCATCAGGGAGAATAATTGTCCTGCATATTGCTGAATGCACCAATTAATTTATTAAACTTTTAATCGCACCAATAAATCAGTTTCCTATTACGGCATTGGTTTCAAACAAGAGATTAAAAAGTAATACACACTTAATAAAGAATATAAATCATATTGGAGAATATGTAAAGCTTTCGATTCGATTCATCGAGATTGTGACTTTTTTAAAATTCCAATTTTCTTTCCCAAAATTATTTGCCACAATTCAATTCTCATAAAATTGTGTTGTTCAATAGTACATTAGAAACACGAATATCTAGTTTGGTAAAAAAAGACAGAAGTCAGTAGACTTGAAAACTATTTTTCTTTTTGTAGATAATGTATTTTAGATAACGGTTTTGTGTGCCTTGAGCTCAAGAGTATAGCTATAGCGGTTAGCGAAGTAAGCCAACCGCCCGTGGCTGTAATTCAATAGGTAAGGCACTATCTGTGTCCGTTATAGCTCCTTTTACTTTTAGTTTCTAATGACCTTTGGTAGATATTTGTTGTAAACGACTACCAGTATATTTATTCTTATTGATCTGTACCTATTGGTATAGGTCTGACAAAAGAATATCGAAAATATCTTTATAATAAACATGTATCGTAATCTATATAAATAAACTAGCTGACCCTCGCAACTTCGTTTACGTCTACTATTGCCCGTAGCGTAATAATTTCCCCCTGATTTTTAAACATTCTTCATTGGGGCTCCGCTCCTATTGGTCTTAGCGTGATGATATTGCCTTCCTCGATAAATGGACTATCCAACACTGAAAGAATTTTTCAAATCGGACAAGCTGTTACTGAGATTAGCGCGTTCAAACAAACAAACAAATTCTTTAGCTTTACAATATTAATATAGATAAAATTAAAACATACGTGTCTAGTTTCAAATAATTAAAGACCTTACCAATAATTAAAGCTACTATTAGATTACTTTATCGAAAGCTTTATTTAAGGGTACTTAAATACATTAGTGCTGGAAACAAGTCATAATTTTAGTGAAAAACAAAAAGAAACAATATATTAAATGAATGCCTGCGAATGTAGTTGATAGTACTAGTGACAACAAAACGGACGCTTTTGTTTCCTTTTCTTAGCCACATATCCTTGACAAGACCTACACGGTATGCAGCACGGTAAATCACCCTCTTCACACTGGATTTGGATGCAATTGTGAGTTGGAGGCTTGAACTTAGCAGGAGCACGAGGTGTCACCAGCTCCACCTGGAATTACATGAGTTGAAGGAGCTCATTAAAAACAATACGTACAAGTACACCTACATACACACAAAGAAAGGTTCACTTCACACTTTTTACTTTGTTCGTCATACTTAAGATTAAACTACTTATTTTTATAACTAACTTAGTGTGTCAGTACTAGTAAGTTGTAATTCCCGTAGGGAATAGCACCGTTGACCTAGTTTGCCAACGGAGACTATCACATGTTCGAATTATATTTAACTTTAACTGGTTTTAAGTTGAACATTTTGTATATATTTTTTTCATTTTTTTTGAGTTAATAAAACTTTGATTTGATCAGCACGAACGGGTCGGTACTACCCATCACAGAAGACCAACCTAAAATGACAGTATTCATGCTTTCGTGCTCAATGGTCAGCCGTAGCAGCAGGACATTGCAAATGCAGACAATGCAACTATGCAGTGTGGGTCACCATACTGCATAGTTCCATTGTTTTTTTTTTTTTTTATTGAATAGTGGGCAAACGAGCAGACGTATCATCTGATGGTAAGCGATTACCGCCGCCCATGGACACCCGCAACACCAAAGGCGTCACAGGTGCGTTGCTGACCTTTGGGGGGATGGGAAAGGGGATGGGGGGAGGGGTTGGGGTATGGGCCTCCGATATCTTCACTCACTCGGTGAGACACAGCGCAAGTGCTATTTCACACCGGTTTTCTGTGAGGCCGTGGTATCACTCCGGTCGAGCCGACCCATTCACGCCGAAGCATAGCTCTCCCACGTCTGCGTTTGCAATGAGTATCATGAAGAGAGAGACTCATACAAAGAAAAGCACCATTAGTAAAGTTCCTTTGGAAGTTATTACTAGATATCTATAGTTAGATACCTATGTAGGTAATTATGAACGCGTAGAAATATGGTATGGTCACGATCCGAGTTGTTAGATTTTCAGATGTTTTCTTTCTGAGCAGAAGCCTATATGACTTATGATCAGCAGTGGATTATTACAGGCCGTTGATGATGATGATGGCAGGGAAGGGGTGACAAAATTAAAAAGTTAGTAAAATATTGAAGATATAAGAGTATATGTATATTTCAGGTTCATTTACATTTGTTTCTCATTAGTTACTAAACAAGTGTCATTTGATCAAATTTGATTGAATTATACAGTGTTCTTTTCTATTTCTTACCAATATTTTTTCTTATATGTATGATATAATGGATATTTATGAATAAGTGGCCACATGTAAGCAATTGGAAGTCACAGAAATGAAACTAAAATAATAAAACCTAGTCAGTAGTTATTAACCTTAATTCGCTGTAAGATTTTTTGTAGCAACATATCGACGTATAGCAAATTAAAACGAATTTTATGACAGGAACTCAAACAACGGTGATATTGGTGTGATAAAGGCACGGTAAATTTCCATACTGATGATGTTTTTGACCTACGTCAAAAAAGGAAGAGTCTCATTTTGGTTATTTTTAATGTGTGTAAATGCTGAAGGAAAGGTAGTATAGGAACGTTCACAGAAGAGAAGTGATGATTTGCACAAGACGGCTGGCAGGAGCTGGATGCGAGAAGCTGACTATAGAATCAGCTGTGGATTGCAATCGATTGATGATGATGATGAAATGCAGAAGTTAGTCGTTAATGAAATGATATCTGGTTTTTATATGGGAGTGTATCGTACTCAATGAATCCTACTTAAACTTGAAGACAATTTCACCTTATTGTACATTAAACATATCGACAATAAAATAATAAAGCTTACTACTATATCTTTTTAAACTTTAATTATTTGTATAACTGCTAATCTATGTTATACTGGTTGAATAGTAATTAGTATATAAATAGTTTACAAATATGTTATTCGTTTTACATAGAATTGTTTTTCAGTAGAATATTTAATTTGATAAGAATTCGATTTTGCTTCGAGTTTTGTACAAGACAAAAGTGTTTAAAATAATACCCTGACTGATACCAATTTGTTTTAGTTGTCATTAAGTTGCAACTTTATGAAGAAAGGTGTTGCATGTGATATAAGAGTATTAAATAGAGTATAAATTTAATATTTCATTTAATAACAACGAATTTTAGAATCAATTACTTTTAAACAAGCATACAATCAACACCATAAATATAATATGCGTCCAAGAAAATATCCGTCGATAGTAACTATCAGTAAATAGTTAAATACCGATGATCAAGTCAGTGATCCACAAATTGTGGTTCTAAGTCTGGGTGTTCTTTGTGTCCGTTTCATGTGCGTTTGTAAAGTCCTGATTAAGGATAGAAATAAGTATTACTAGTGAGGGATTTGTCTTTAAAACTATATTACCTCAATGTTGCCTGTGCGATTGGGCTCATCAGTTTGTTTGCCGATTTTCAGAATGAATACATCTTTATCGGGATGAAGAACCTTCTGTGCCTGGACTCCTTTCGGTGCGTCTTTCGGTGTAACATTACACACATTGCAAAGTGTATCGTGCTTTTCATTCTTCGAATAAGTTACTTCGGAGTTTAAAGCTGTTCGGTTTGTAAGTGCTTCGCAAATATCGTCGGGTATCTAGCAGTGTCGTCAAGATAGTGTTAGTATTATATTATGATATTTGTTTTAGGATCAGTTTACACACTTGTTATACAAGGTGTCTCAAAAGAAATTTCATGTTTAGTGGATTGATTAAAAAAAAAGGAAGCGGTATATAGAAAAAATGATTATTTATTGTTAAAATACACTTTTTGGGAATTCATTTCTTAAAAATAATATCGCCTAAATGTAAACCCTCACGTTGTTGGCACTCATTTAATCGAACAGTAAAATTACTTATGACTGCTCGACAGGTGGAGTGAGGGATGGCTGCCATTTCGTGACGGATATTTTCTTTCAAATACGCCAGTGAAGTTGGTTTATTGGCGTAAACTTTAGATTTAAGATAACCCCATAGGAAAAAGTCCATAGGGGTTAAATCTGGGCTACGTGGAGGCCAATTTATGTCACCTCTCCGGGAGATCAATTTTCCTGAGAAAATTTCACGAACACGTGGCAGAGATATATTGGACGTGTGTGAAGTTGCTCCGTCCTGTTGAAACCATGTTCTTTGGTTATAGCCAGGAAAGTTTTGCAGTTCAGGTACCAAGAAGTTGTCTAACATCTCCACATAACGCTCTGAATTCACTGTAACTGTACGCCCCATTTCGTCTTCAAAAAAGTAAGGGCCGATAATTCCTCGCGCCGACATGGCAGCCCATACGGTCACTTTAGGCGAGTGTAGGGGTTTCTGATGTTTGCGTTTCGGATTGGCTGAACTCCAGTAGCGGCAGTTTTGCTTATTTACGTGGCCATTAAGATGAAAATGAGCTTCATCCGAAAACAAAATGTTGGTAAACGTTGAAAATCGCTCAATCATCTGATTTACGAAATTAAGCCTCTGACCGGCATCTTGGGGCTTTAATTCTTGCACCAATTGAATTTTGTAGGGGTGCAGCTTTAGATCTTTGTGCATAATGCGATGTAATGATGATCTATGCACATTTAAAGCACTCGCGCGCTTCCGAATTGAAAGGCTCGGGTCGTCACGTACAGATTGATTAACACTCTCCACGTTTTCTACCGTTCTTGATGACCTAGGTCGCCCGGATTTTGATTTATCCAGCGTTGATCCAGTCTCTTCAAACTTTTTAACCCAATGTCGAATGAGAGGAAGGCTTGGCGCATCATTTAAGTGGCGAAAACCTCGAATACTGCAGAATTTTCTACGCGCGACAGTTGTCGAATCACCGTTCTTGTAAAACTCTCGCACGCACAACGCGCGGTCTGCTCCCGAGAAACGCTCCATAGCGACTGAATCCCCAAGAGCCAAGCTACCAATTGACATAACCCCCGCACCCCTCAAGTACGCAGCGTTCACGCAGTAAGCTAAACAAATATAAAATTTCTTTTGAGACACCCTGTATAAATAAGGCTTAAAGTATTTGAATTAATATCATTGTGAAGCTATACAAATAAATAAATATATAATAATATAATAATAATAATAATACCCCCCCAGGGGACCACCTTGTCGTGGTGGGGGGGCTTATGGGAAGGCATGAACTTATCAAACAGTCACCAAGAACTCGACTATACCCTGTAAAAGGATGCACAATAAATAACGAATAGCCCACAAGATCTTGGCTCAACCCTTTCTAACCAACGGTTCCAAACCCTGAAAAAGAAGAAATATGGTTTTAACAAGAAGCAGTACTAAACGGCCCCAAGTACCCGGCGCACCCAGTAACAGTGGTGGTAACGACGATAGCCAGCCTGTGACTGAGCCCAGGGGTGCGAAGAATCTCCGGGTGGGAAGAAAAACTCGTCAAACGACTCAAGCTATCCTTACGGACTCCGATAATTTAAGCGACGCTTCACTGACTCAATCACCATTTCATTCATTCGAATCACCTTCATCATCCCCATTGTCATTTACATCTTCAACGCCATCAATTACTGAATCTGCTATGTCCGAGGATGTTGTGCAGGGGGCACGCGCCGTTACACCTGCACCCGCCTCAGACACAAACCGTACGCGAAAAAGATGGACACGAGAAATGAACGAATTCATCTGGCGTACGTATCTCATAGCTACAAAATTAAGTACTAGCAAAATATACCTGAATCACCTACATCACGAATTTACACAAAAGTACCCACAAATGCAGGCATCTAAACAAAGACTGGGAGATCAATATCGAGCTATAATTAGAAACAAACTTCTACCTCAACAGACGTTAGACAGTATAAAACATGAAGTTTCCATTTACCTACAGCAAACACAAAATACACAAATCAATTCCAGTACTCATATACATAATACAGAAGCACAAACACAGAGAAGAAGGTGGACAACTGAGTATAACGAATCAATAATTAAAAATTACTACAAAATCACACAATTAGGATCAAATACGACAGCCTATCGTAAACCACTGTATCAAGCAGTCATTGCAGAACACCCTGATTTGTCAGAAGTTAGCGAACAAAGAATATCCGATCAGCTCCGGGTAATCCTCAACAACAAATTGATTAGTGATCAAAGACAGCAAGAAATACGTAACGATATAACAACTACCTTTAATCTACAAAATACTAACCAGGCAAATTGTAGCATACAAACACAAGACATGACATCAACAACTGAATTACAACAAGAAGTCCATAACCCACAGACAGATTTACTCACACAACCACTGTTAACCCAAAATTATCGAGTACGGTTTAATTCCACAGTTCTAGAGCCTACAAAAATCAAAGAAATTTTTAAAACAGCAATACTTAATTTCAAATATAGTGAGCCAACGGCGCGACCATACATACCAAAACAAAAAATCTCTTCAAAACTTATGAAAATAATCCACTTTATCGACACCGAAATACTACCAAATCACATTTCACTTGAACAAGATTTTTTACTGACTCAGACCATTATATACTGCGCTGCTTACACAGCGGCTACCTGCAACGGATCTAAAATTAAAGAAAATATCTCAATTGTTACTCAGAATCAAGTAAAAATACCGTCCTGGCAGAAGAGGTTGCAAAACAAGATACAAAACTTAAGGAAAGATATTGGCAGGATGACAGAATATATCAAAGGAAATAGGGGTGAAAGACTTACAAGATTAATTGAAAAAATTAAAGATAAACACCAAATACATTCACAACACGAAGAACCTAATTTAAATAATGACCATTTTCTTGATACTCTCAAACAAAAGCTAAATGCAGCCACAAGTAGAATAAAAAGATATGTTAACTGTACACTCAGAAAAACACAAAACAACCAATTTGCTAATAATGAAAAACAATTTTACAGACAACTAGCTTCAAACACAACACAATACACAAACAGGAACACACAAGGCTCAATAACGGTACCTGTTGATGAACTGCACGAATTCTGGTCTAATATTTGGTCAAAACCTGTACTTCATAATTCACAAGCTGAATGGCTCCAGACGGACGCCTCTTTAACAAACTCTATCACACCTATGGATTTTGAACAAATATCTGTAGAAGTATTCGTAAGCGTTCTGAAAAAACTGCACAACTGGAAGGCACCCGGCACCGACCGTATTCACAACTACTGGTATAAGAAATTCACATCCTGTCATCTCTTACTACACAAACACATCAACACTTTCATTCAGACACCGGACATAATGCCAAAATATGTTACTGAAGGCCTCACCTACATGATACCAAAAGATGCAGACATCCAGAATCCAGCTAAATACCGCCCTATTACATGTTTACAAACGATATACAAAATATTTACATCGTGCATTGCAGAAATAATTCATCGACATGTTAGTGAAAATAACATACTTGCGGAAGAACAGAAGGGATGCCGTAAAAGTAGCCAAGGTTGCAAAGAGCAGTTAGTTATAGACTCAGTGACAATGAAACTAGCAATTTCAAAAAAGAAAAATATTAGCACGATGTACATAGACTACAAGAAAGCCTTTGATTCTGTTCCACACAGCTGGTTACTTCATGTCTTGCAACTCTATAAAATTCACCCAAAAATAATAGACTTTTTACAAACCTCGATGCAACACTGGACCACAAAATTAAATATCAAAGGACATTCCAACACAGAAGTAGCTAAAATTCCAATACGCAGAGGAATCTTCCAAGGTGATGCACTTAGCCCGCTTTGGTTCTGCCTAGCTCTCAATCCCCTTTCTCAAATGTTAAATCAATCCTGCCTAGGTTACACTATCACAACACCACTCAAAAAAACAAACCTTACACATCTCATGTACATGGATGACATTAAATTATATGGAAACAGCACAGAATCACTACACCGCCTAGCAGACATTACGCAATCTTTTTCAAATGACATTCATATGGAGTTTGGAATTGATAAATGTAAAACCTTCACAGTAATCAATGGAGAAATTACTTCAAACACCTTCACGTTACAATCAGGTGAAATAATCGAACCTCTAGGACCTCACAACTCATACAAATATCTAGGATTCCAGCAAAGCAGACAAATTAATCAGAAAGAAACCAAAGATACACTAAAACAGAAATTCAAACATAGACTTAATATCATTCTCCGTTCACAACTCAATTCCCGACACCTAGTTAAAGCGATTAATAGCTACGCAATCCCCATTCTAATCTACTCCTTCGGTATAATAAACTGGCCTAAAACTGAACTCACCAACCTTCAACGCACCATAAACACAACCTTAACAGCACACAGAAAACACCATCCTAGATCCTGCATACAACGTATGACACTACCAAGGGCAGAAGGCGGACGAGGCATAATTGATGTTTCTAATCTACATAACAGACAAATTAGATCACTTAGACAATATTTTCAACAACAATCACAACACTCAATACTACACGAAGTTGTAACACTTGCAGACAAACGTCTAACACCACTTAACTTAGCAGACCAAAACCCACAGTGCAATGAATGTGTTTTTCAGTTAGAGGAAAAGATTGCTAAATGGCAACTGAAATCTCTACATGGCAGACATCGCCAAGACCTGCAGCAACCCCACGTTGACAAATTTGCGTCAAACGAATGGCTACGGCGTGGGGACTTATTCCCAGAGACAGAAGCATTCATGATTGCTATTCAAGACCAAGTGATCGATACCCGAAACTACCAAAAACACATAATACGCGCACAAAATCTCCCCACAGACTCTTGTAGACGCTGCCATGCCTGTCCTGAAACCATTCAACATATCACCTCAGCTTGCAAATGTTTAGTTCAAACAGACTACAAACACCGACACGACCAAGTAGCCACCATAGTTCACCAACACCTTGCCCACAAACATCAATTTATAGACAAAAAGATACCCTATTATAAATATAAGCCGGAAATAGTACTAGAAAACAAAAACCTCAAAATATACTGGGACAGAACTATCATAACGGACAAGACCATTCACTTCAATAGACCAGACATCACACTTCACGACAAAGTAAACAAAACCGTATATCTCATAGACATAGCAGTCCCGAACACCCATAATATACAATCTACAATAGCTGAAAAACTTACCAAGTATCAAGATCTGGCAATAGAACTGAAAAGGCAATGGCAAGCAGTAAATATCCATATAGTCCCAATAGTTATATCTGCAACCGGAATAGTACCTAAAAGCCTTCACCGTAGTCTAGACATTTTAGAAATGCCACAACACTCATTGTACTTGCTTCAAAAAGCAGTTTTATTAAATACCTGTAGACTTACTCGCAAATTCCTCACTACATCTTCAAGTTCATCCACATACACCATCACTTAAACCTGATTACACTTGGCTACGGCCCGTGAAATCGGAAAAAAAACCCCGTTTAGGGAGATTAATAAAATGTGAAAATAAAAATAATAATAATATATCACTTTATTGTACACCAGATGCATTACAAGATAAGCTTAAAATTAGGGAAGTACAATTGGCGGCCTTATCGCCCGGAGGCAATCTCTTACAGGCAACCATTGGATGGAGAGAAAACATGAGTAAGAGAAAGTGTTGGGTAGTGTCCGGTGTAAGAGTAGGAAAGACGAAGAATAAATAAAGATAAATATACAGTTGATTACATACTTAAATGCAGTAGTGTGATCCAATTGACTATATGTATAAATAAAAATAAAAATTGCATGTTAAGGGACGTTGATCTCTCCCAGGTAATGCTCCTTTACGAGTCTCTTAAAAGCAGTTAATGTTTGTGCTCGTCTAATTGAGACTGGTAGGGCATTCCACAACCGAACTGCTTGGACACAAAAGGAGTGGTCGAGAAATTTAGTAGAATGGCCAGGCATTTTCAGTTTCAGGTTCTCCGACGACCTCAGTAATTTGGGATGTGACACGTGTAAAAAGGTGAACCGTGTTTTGAGGTAGCGTGGGGTAAGAGGATTGAAAAGAATGTTATACAGAAGAGAAAGAACGTGTGCATTCCGGCGAAGGCGGATGGGTAACCACTTAAGCTTTTTACGATAATAGGAGACGTGATCATATTTCCGTAATCCGAATATGAATCTTATACAGAGGTTTTGGAGTCTCTCAAGCTTATTGAATTGGTCTTCAGTAAGATCTAAATAACTGGCATCAGCATAATCAAGGATGGGGAAAAGAAGGGATTGTGTAAGGGCAATCTTGGTAGAGATAGGTAGGAAATTGCGTAGTCTGCGCAAGGACCCTGCACGAAACCAAAATCCTAAAACTGACAGTTTTAGATTAAATGATTATAATTATATTGATATTATATATGTACATATTAATTTAATAGATGCATTATTGAGTATAAAGGTGTGTCTTAACAACTAAGCTACATTATGGGGGTAAATATGTTGTCATCATTAAACTAAATTTCACGAAAATTTGTTGTTGGATTACAAAATTTAACCCCATCGGCTTACAGCCCATTTTTCGACATCTCATATCTCTGACGTCACTGTGTTTAGTTAGTAGATTTAAATTATAACTATATTAGTATAGATTTTTGTTCGTAATGCAGTATCTATAAATAGACCAATGTCTATTGTATTTAGTCCACCGATCCCAAAGGATCAGATGACTGTGTGGGTGGTATTAAAAATCATGTAGTACAAAATGCATTTTGCAGTATGCATGTAGTAATTAACTACTCCGAAACGGCTCAACCGATTTTCGTGAATCTTATCGTGCATATCGTCTAGGTTTGAGAATCCGACAACATCTATTTTTATCCCCCTAAATGTTAAGGGTGACCCACCCTTACATTTTTTTTTATTTTCATGGCTAAACAACGTGTGCCGGGACAGCTAGTAATTTATATTATTTTAAAATCACCTGAAAATTAAGCCTATTGCCAGTATCACCGGTAAGCATGCCACATGACTCGGAACACACTGATTCGTCATCATCGCACGTGCAGCTCTGCTGTAATTTAAGCTGCGAAGGAGTCAGTTTCGGGGGCTTTGAGGTGCTCTTAGGCACTCGAATCTTTACCTGTCAAAACATTGTGATACTATCATATCTATATAAAAGGAAAGTAATAAAACTATTGCAGCTTAGACGCTCAGCAGTTGTTTCAGATTTGTGGCAAAAATCGTTTGATATATCGATTATTTTGACGTGATCTTCCCTTTGATTTATCTAAAATCGATCTAAATTGTATTGGGACTTAAAATCATCACGTTGGACCTCAAGACGTACCAATAACGATATTTTTATATCTCAGTAGTGAAGTTAATTTTTGCTAAGCGATTAACTTTTTAATTCTTTATGCAGAAAACAATCTATACCAATAATAAAGCTGAAGAGTTTGTTTGTTTGTTTGAACGCGCTAATCTCAGGAACCGCTGGTCCGATTTGAAAAATTCTTTCAGTGTTGGATAGTCCATTTATCGAGGAAGGCTATAGGCTATATGCCATTACGCTACTACTAATAGGAGCGGAGCACCAATGAAGTATGTTTCAAAAACGGGGGAAAATTTTCACGCTACGGGCAGTATAAGACGCAAACGAGGTTGCGTGGGTCAGTTAGTTCATATATAAAGATGAATTTGTGAAATATTTGTAGGCTCTCTCCTAGTGGAAAGTGACCACGGTCGCCATTAATAACTACAACTCAAAGATATCGCAATGCTAACTTTTCCGTATATGTGGGTTATCGCGATAAAGGTACGAGTCTATGTTCTTCCTCAAGAATCAAAGTAGAAATCTATGCACCGATTCAGCCGTGAAAACGTAACAGACAAACGAGTTATTTTCGAATTAATAATAGTACTGCGGAATATTTCATGTATGTTATAAAAATAGAATTAAATGAATAATTTTGCAGACATTTTTGTATCGCTGCCGTTAACTTACTGCAGTAAGTAGTATATTATTATGAGAAAAAATATAAGATATTTTCTATAACAAAGGAATATCTTGGTTTTTTCTTATAATCTGATAATTAATTCAGTTCTCACCTCATTTCCATTAAATATTGCACTTATTTCTTCATACGGTTTTCGAGGTTTGGGTGGTGGGGGAGGAGGTGCATTCTTTTCTTTCTTTTCATCTGGTTTTGCTTTACTTTTACCTTCAGTTTTCCCTTTTGCACTCATATTGCCATATTAAATTTGGAAATCCAAAAATAAATCATAAGGGCTTGACTAAAATTTTGCAAAAGGTATTACCTTTAATATGAGATCTAAATTTTTTTATTCAATATGCCATTCAATGACATCTATCATGAATAATATGTATACAATCACGTGCTGACCCAGAGAGAAAAAATAGGAGTGCCAATTACTCGTAATATTAACCTACCTGTTTGGGGCCCAGAAATGGTTGCATGTTTCACTTAATAAGTAACGTCCAGTAGCATTAAGTTCATTTGAATAACACATGAATGAAATTAATAAAAAAATATAACTTTATGTTTTGATATAAAATAAATATTTTTCGGACAATTCAACACACAACGCCGTCTAGTCCCAAGCTAAGCAGAGCTTGTGTTATGGGTACTAGACAACTGATATAAATACATATATACTTTTTTTTGAAAATACATACATATTATACATAGAAAACACCCAAACTTCGAAACAAATATTTGCAGATCATACAAACATTTGGACCGACCCGGGAATCGAACCCGAGACCTCAAGCACAGCAGTCGCTTACGCTACCACTCGCGCCACCGAGGCAGTCAAATATTCATGATCATTTTTTTAAGCAAACCACATGGGTTATGAGCAGAGACTTATTTTATTTAATTTTCATCTAGATAATAAATGGGTGAAGGTCGATCTTACCTCGAATCTCCTACTATAATACTTTACCTTTATCAATATTCATAAATTGTCGTGCCACATTGTTGCTCACGATGAACTCCAAAACTATCTAACGCATTATCTCATTTTCGAAATGTGTATTTTGGTGACGTGCTTATGTGTAACAGTAAACCTTTTTTGGCTGACATCAAGATAATTTTAAATTTTGTGAAAAACAAGTTTCTGTTGCCAGTGTTTTTCTAACATTAATTCGACATACAACATTTACGATATTTACAAAATACGTGGCCAATGAATAGAAGTAGCACCTGACACTGATGTTGACTACCTTCTGACTGACTGATCACCATCCATGAATACTTGTATCTCAAGAATTACAAGTGCGCTATCAACTTTCGAGTGAGTCCCAGAGTTTCGACTCAACTTATTGGAGAGGCCAGACGACTGCCAAAGAAGTAAAGCTTCTTTGAATTAAAATAAAGTGAAAGGTGTCACCTATAACAACCTATCATCTAACAAAAACTGCTGACGAGCGAACAAACCGTTAAGTCGAGCTGAAAAGCATTCGCAGAGAAATAAATAATTGGGTCTTTGGAGATCGTTTTTTTGTTTTTTCGAAAGACGGTCCCCATTTCATGTCATCCACATTTTATATGTTTTTTATCATTAATTTCATCACGACGACTACTTGAAGACTCGAAGACTTAGAATAAATACTTGACATTGGCAGAAATAGCTGATCCGAGTGATCCGGCTGGTTGCCATTTTATCAAACTAACTAATTGGGTCTTTGATCCACTGGCTACAATATCTACTAGTAGTAGATGTAAGTAGATGAAATGTATAAATATGTAAAAGACGCTCGCCACAAAATTAGGTTTAGGTTTCAGATACGGAAATCTATCGATTGGACGTTCCCATATCTGTGGTTTCGTCAGGAATTATGAGGTTTCAGTGTAAGTATGTTACTCAAATCAATATTGCATTGACAGTAATACAGTCTCACTGAATCGTAATACGCACATTATTATACGACTGCAATTATGTTCTACTCGCAGTTATGTTTCTCGGTGGTAAAGTATCATTACTGAAATCCAGTAGCTATCTCGAAGGATCGACATGTATAGGTACTATATAAACGACGTGTGGTGTTACACCAACGAATATACTTGTGAAATCTGCATTCAGACAACTGATGTAAGAATAATATGTAAAAAACAAATTTTTAATGAGAATAATGTCTATAACTTTAGTTGTTTTCGTGTATTTACTTAGACTAATATTAAAAAACGTCTCTTTAACATGTTTTCATCAGTTTCACCTTTTCTGTATATTTGCTGGTTAGAAACCAATTTTTGTATGCGTATTTTTAGTTGTTGAAACTATGTATCTTGATTTATCGAAAATTAAGTTTTATTACCGTTTCAAATATGCTTGATTCCGTTCGATTACGGGACACGCTATTTGAATAAGAACATTAGTATTTATCACACGATTATCCCTTGCACAGTTAGGTTAAATAAAAGGTATTGTATCGGTGGGTGGTCAACGTTCGACCAATCGTTGACAATTGAAAATGTTTAAATCGACACTTGTGAGCAATGAATATCAATTGGTATATGGTAGCAATATATGAAGCATATTAACTCTGTTGATGAGTGCAAATCACAACAGAACCCTAACACAATTTCAAAAATGTATTTTGGTATTTAAATGTATTTTTAGTCATTGACTAATGAATGTTAGAGATGGCAACCGAATTTAAATCAATTTTGATAAGTATAGATTTAACTTACGATTTTATATACAAGATAAGACAACATGATAGAAATCCAAATTGTTGACCTTAATTATAAATTTCATTAAAGGATGATAAAAAGTGAAAAAAAATCCTTTAAAAAATATCCACTACGTTATTTGTATAAATACTTAGAGAACTGCGTTGATACAAAAGAAATCAGAGAACGATTGGAGTGAGAGTGAAAACCGATCATACGGTCAAATCTCAGCCATTCAAGATCCTTAGACTTGAGTCGTTAGGGATTTCGAATGATTAAAATTCGAATGACTTAGTCTCTTAAGTCTTGAAGCTCGTGGATAAAAGATGCAAAATAATTCTGTAATTTCAAGAGAATGGTTCAATATATAAATCTTAATAGGCAGAACAAAGGCATCATATATCGTGATATCAATATCACGCGTGTTATAGAGGTTATAGGGCGAAAAAAACACGAAAATATTTGAAAGAGCTCTGTTTAATTGGCAAAGCCAGTTGACGAAACTGACAACCGATTATGGTATTGAACTGTTGGTACTTGAACTTGAACTCGCGGGCTGGGTCGTCGCAACTCGACGACTTCAATTATTTAGCGTAGTGGGTCGGCATTACTCATGCTAACTTAGTTCCTCCAAGAAGCCTAGCAGACCCTTTACTTCAGTTTTCCTACAGAACTTGGAACATATCAAACTAGACCTAGGAATGAAGTAGGAAGACATAATATCTCCTAAAGTATTCACCGCAGCATTGAAATAAATTTCGTGAACTTCTAATGGTGGGTGTATCAACCTTCAATTTGCTGACTATATAATATATACAGCCGTCATGGCTGCAACCATGGAAGACCTTAGCATAATGCTCGATAATCTCAATAGGTTTCCAAATGAGAGGGTCTTGAAATGACGTTGAAAATATGTAGAACCTCCATGCATCCCTCCAGTAAATACATACTACGTTCATACATATCTAATATATACAATTCTCGTGTCACTGAACTTGAACTTAAATTCGCGGACTGGGTTTCCGTAACTCGACGACTTCAGTACGCCTAATTTGCGTGGCTCTCGTGTCACTGTGTTTGTTACCAAACTTCTCAGAAATGGCTGGACCGATTTTTATGAAATTTTGTATGCATATCGGGTAGGTCTGAGAATTGGCCAACATCTATTTTTCATACCCCTAAATGATAAAGATGACCCGCCCTATTTTTTTCATTTATTGTTATAGCAAAACAACGTTTGCCGTTTAGGTTAGTTAGTTAGTCCATATTAATTAGTAATATTACTTAATAGTGTAGTAACATTTCGGAGGGGATTTGACTCACAATAACCTCCAGTGGCTACGACCGCTAGTAAAATAATTTGTGCATTCATGACAATGACAATCAGGATAGCAATCTACCCTGTATGAACCTGATGGCCTCAAAAGCAACTAGTAGTGTGTGGTGATGGTTTTAGAATCAAAGTAATTAAAAATTTTAAAGCAAATTCGTCGACAAATTTCGGAACTATATTAATATGTGTTTAAAACGAGATATTTATCCTGGTTTATTTAAGATGACCTGGGTCAATTATTCATCCAAATCTGAAAGTAGTTATGACCCAGATAGTAAATATTACCACAGTTAAGAATAAATATGTTAGCCCAAATTTTTCTACGTAATTCTATTGTATTTTAACGAATATGTCCTAATATCACAAAGCTGAAGAATTTGTTTATTTATTTCAGTAAACGCGATAATCTCAAGAACTAGCCGAATAAAAAAAAATCGGCTAAATGCGAGTCGGAATTGCGCACCTTGGGTTCCGTATAAACCTGTAGGTATAATATTATAAGATGTACCTAAAATTTATGCTTTTCGCAAATTTTCCTTTATCTGTGCTATAAGACTTTGCTTCGTACGATTCTGAGTTCACGGGAAGTACCCTGTAGGTTTTAATTTCCTTACGAGTGTCGAAAGATTGCAGCATAAACGGCTATATCTTTTGATTGCGTTGGCTTAGAAGTTTGATTTTTTCACAGCCCAATTTTTTTTCCTAGATTGATATTTCCACGAAAAAGGGCCTTGACACACAGACAGATGGACAACAAAGTGATCCTACAAGGATTCCGATTTTTCCATTTGAGGTACGGTTGACGGAACTCTAAAAAAATCAGTGTTAGATAGATTAGTTATCGAAGAGGCCTATAAGCTATATATTTTTACGCTACAACCAAAAGCAGCTGAGTATCAGTGAAAAATGATATAAAACCGGGAGAAAGTTATTTCTTTTGAGTTTTCCAAAATATGTTTCGAGAACTGTTACCCTTTGACCGTTCCAAAAAAAGTGTGACAGCATACAAATGTCTATCTTATGAGGTTGCCTTACTTTAACCTTTTTATGGTAAACAAATTTGTAACATCACGCTGCATAGCACATAGAAGACCAACCTAAAACGTCAGCATTCGTACTATCGTGTTTAAGGTAAAATGAGTAAGGAAAATAATCTTAAAAAAATAACTATATTGTGTTGTGACAACTAAACAACGTTCAAATGAACTCTTAGTGTTTTGTTTTTTTTCTGATTCCGCAGCAATGGCAGGGAGGAGGGTCTGGATCGCATTGCGTCTCCCTCGTTTCTATACGGCAGAGTGCTTTCTTCTCTGGACCCTTTGGTGTAACTAGTTCTAGTTCCATTTTACATCGTCGATCTCCTTTTAGGTCCACTTTCGCAACCTTTATGCAAAATATAAATAAAAACGATAAAATGGCGTAGTCAATCATATTACTTACTACTTAAGTAAAAGTCTAATCTACTATTTATAAAGAATCATTAAATGTTAAAAGTACCCATGTTACAATTATAGCCTACCCTTAATAATATTTATTTTTAACATGGAATCATTTCTTTTTTGTTTTAATAACACAAAGCATTAGAAATAAATTCTGTGTCGCGGGGACTTTACTAATATACCTACATGAAACAGGCACAAACAATACCCAGGCTCAGAACAATATTTTGTGGATCACACCAATGGTTGTCCCATGATGGGGTTGAACCCCACCACACTTAGCGCAATAGAAAACAGCAAGGCGACTGCTTAATCCACTACGCTGTACGTGCAGGTAATCAATAATTCAAGTGTTAAGCAATCAGTCAACAAAGTCATCCTATCATTATATGCTAGCAAGATATATTTGATACAAGTATGATATTATGCTGTATAAACATAAATTACAAAATATGAAAATAGTCAGGCATAAATATAGATGAAATGCATTCACATACAACACAAAAATATTTCAGTTAATATTAATTTATAAATCAAAATGTTTTATATTTACTTTTGTGTCACAACTGTAAGCCGTAGATGGCTGGATAATGCTGCCCGACACTCCACGCGCTTTGTGGCTTTTAGTCGGTTCGAGTTTGACCGTTTCCCATTGCCTAGTGGAAGTAGCCGAGGGGCATATCATATCACACGTAGAAAAAGAATAATGCTAAGTTTAGACAATGATTATTTTCGACTTTTTTCACTATCAAAGCCCACAAACGACGACGATATCGATTCGTTTGTAATATTAAATTAAATTGAGTGAAACATCACGTATTGCGCTCTAGCATGTCGAAATAATCGGTAAATTAGTACAGTCAAGTCTACACCCATTTAAAAGAATATTCTTGACATCTACAGAAAGTTTTTCGGAACGCCTTAGATATATTAAGAAGTGTAATTACTAAACAGTTTACCTTCAGAACAAAAACATCTTTTCGAGGATGTAGAACTGCTTGTGCCTCTTCTGGCCCAGGTATATTAGTCGGCACTAGATCACACAGCCATGGACAAGGGGGTTTATCTTTGTGTTTTTCTTTCTTTGCTGGTGGTTTGTTCTTTGGGGTATCCTTACCGCTTTTCTTTTCAGGTGGTAATTTATTCTTTGGGGATTCCTTCCCACTTTTCTTTTCAGCTGGTGGCATATCACTAGGGTTTAGAATAACACTAAAATTTTATGAGCCATTGAAAGACAAATACAACAACAAATCGCAATAGTGTCAATATTACGTCATGTTCTAATAGTACAGTAAAAAGAATTATGTAAAGAGGATTTAAGGAGTGAAATAGTCTTACGAAGTGTGAGTTCATTGGGGTAGTTTTAATGATTCTTGTAGTGCTTGTTATTAACATATAATTGAGTACATAGTTAGATATCAAATTACTTTTATTACCAAGATAACTTCAATGATTTCTACTAATTTAAGCAAAAAGCTAATAGCTACTGTAGTAGCATGAAAACTATTATCGTGAAACTAAAAAACGTTTATAGGAGTGAGACACTCCTTTCACAGGAGACCAGCCATGTATCTAGCAGTATGTTAAACATAAAAAACTAAAAATCAAATATAATATTGCGTCAGATAAGTTGAGAATTGGACCAGACTTGACCAGGATACCATGGCCTAGTAAAAAAACTAACTTTAAACAAATTCCCAGTTGTTTTTAACTTAGTGAGGTTACCATAACTCACATAGAAAATCACGATGCAAGGAGGTTATTCCTCTAATTGAAGGTTTTGATGTCTACGAGTCTCAAAAGTTACTAAGGTACCGTTAGGAGATTCCTCTGCTCGTTTGTCGCCTAATAATAAACATTTCATCAATTGGAATAAATTATAGATATACCTAACTGTAGTTGTCACTTGTGCCATCTGCAACAGCTGCAGTTTAACATCGTGGATAGATGATTGCTGTAATATCTCATCGAACAAAAATATATAAGGTCGAGAATGGCTTGCCAATTACTTTGCATGTTGCATTCAACTTTAATTGAAATTGATGATTGATAATAACTATACAACACACGACATTATTGGCGCAACTTGTACATTGACATAATGTACACTTATATTTAAAGTAGGCGCTCGAATTCTGAATATTGCGTTTACCTACACTGGAATAGATGCACGACATTGTTTTAAAAAATAATAATTAATTAGTTAAAAATTAAACGTGAAATGGTGGTAAATGGATAATAATATATAAAGCTTAAGCAGTAAGTTAAACATTAGCAATACAGCCCTGTCTTCTTTCTATCGCCATGCTGATCCCTGTACACCAGTACAAAAGGATGGCTAACATTCCTCATGGTGTTTTTAATGTGGTATCTAGGTATGTACCTAACTATATTGTTGAACATCAGTTTCAGACATGTTTGGTTCTCATACAAGTATTTATAGAATCACATAGGTACCCATCAGTGTATGCAATTGTATACTTACTTACATGTAAAATTATCAATACAATAAAAAAGAGCCTAACGAATTCTAATACCTTTACCTCACCATAGACAACCACATCACGCGCCTCCAACCTCCGCCTCCTTTTTCACGTATGATAAATTGTAAAAACTCGTCGAGCCATCACCAAATTGTTGTTTTTAGTGGGTAGTGTGTTAGGAATGAGCCAACTACACTATACAATGTCCCATAATTGAGTCTAGAAATTGTTTCCTAATGGAATACCAATACACAAAAGGTCTTCTTTTTGATTTTGTTTTAAAGTTGTACCTTCTCACTTTTGATTGGCTTGGTTTGTAGTGTATCTATTACGAAGGCAATTTTAGTACTGTTCCTAGTTCCTCCTGTCCATAGTTTAAATACGCTAAAGGAAGAAAATATCTAATTCTTGAATTTTTTATTAAAGTTTTGCTTTAAAAGAAATTTGCATTACAATCAGTTTTACCAGAGTTTTTCGTACCTGCCGCTATGCTGAAGATCGCAGTAAGCAATTATATAGTACTTATTCTGTATGTGAAAAAACCACTTCGAGCCGTTATCTCACTAGGGTTGTGGCGGGGCGGCGTGTCGATATCCGATTGCTTTACGAACAGCAGTTTTCGATTCATATCTATTCCAGGGCCCGAACGCAACCCCGCTGCGAATCCCAGAGAAGTAAAGTTTTGAGATAAGCCACACTTCAAAAGAGGGGCGGCGTGTCGGGCTCAAGTTGCTTTAAACTACGTAGTGTGTAATACTGCGACTAAAAAAAGCAGGGCTTGTAAAGAAGGCCTTGGGTAAGTTATTTAGCCAGGTAATGATCTAATACCTGGGGAAATAATTTACCACGAAAAGCGATAGTTAAGCTTACGACACTTATAAATGCAACATTTAGACTAAAATACGTACCTGACATATGGAAAGTGGCAGTGATAATAAAGTTAACAAAACCTGGCGAACCACCCATGAAACAACCTGATATAGGACAATTTCTTTTTTACCAATAATATCAAAATTATTTGAAAAGCTATTTTTAAAAAGGTTGAAAACAATGCTAGAATCAAAGTATCTATTACCTGAGTATCAGTTTGACTTTGGAGAAAAACATTCTACCATAGACCAAGTTCACAGAATTACTAATATCATAGAAAAATCTTTAGAAGTTCTACAGTCTTCCTAGACGTAGCACAAGCTTTTGATAAAGTATAGCATAAGGGACTTGTGCACCAATTAAGAAAACTGCCACCAAAACCCTTTGCAGATATATCTTAAAATCCTATATATCTGATAGAATGTTCAGAGTAAGAGCAGGAGAAGCTGCTGCTATGCTGATCTGAAACCAATTAAAACTAGAGTACCACAAGGAAGTGTTCTAGGTGCGCTCTTGTACCTGTTACTAACATCATTGCTATATCATTTAAATAAGTAATATTGACTTTACAAATAAAGCACCTATCACCCGGTATATACAGTCATATTATACCCTATGTCAATACTGCCAAATATTTAGGAATGACGCTAGACAGACGCCAAGCTTCGCTGGAAAGCCCATGTCAAAAAGAAACATGACTAGCTGGATCTTCGCTACAAGAGAAGTAATGGCTTTTAGGTAAACACTCGAACACAATAATATGTCCGTACACAATAATAAACTGTTACATAAACAAGTCCTTATGCCTGTATGGACTTATGGTATCCAGGTACTAAACAATCCAATACACTGATGATACAACGTTTTCAAAATAAAATACTTAGCAGTATTGTAAACGCATCCTGGTATACTTGGTACAACAAAGTACTACTATTTAGTGTAGTGTATTAAAAGAATATACGAACAAAGTGTCCTTAATCAATTAGAAACAATAAGAAGTGATAATGGATAGGTACAATCTTATTATAGTTTTGTTTCATCAATTTAGGTCAAATTACTCATTAGTCAGTGGACTAGATCGTAATAGCAATTTCAAATGTCGATGAAAAGTAAAACACATCTTTTTAGGTACCTAATTATACATGCAGGAAGTGAAAACGGTTTTGTACCAAATGCCTTATTAATTTTAGTGGGCGAAATAAAAATGAAGTCTACCACTCGCGAGATGAATGAAGAGTAATTTCATGAAATGGGTCTCTGAGAAATTAATACCGAATTTGTCTCAACCTTTAATCATGATCATGGAACGCCCCCAATCATTTTGTGGTCCGTAATAAGGCACCTCTGCATCAAAAGTTGACGATATAAAGCTATGGTTGTTAGAGAACAATATACCATTCGTAGACATAGCCAGGAAGCCAAACTTGCTAATACTTATTACCCGAAACCAACCCAAGCCTGTCTATGAAATAGATGAACGCCTAATTGAGCATGGTCATACAATGGCAAGGCTCCCACCTTATCACTATGACCTAAACCCGATCAAACTTATCATGGGCACTACAAAAACATAAAATTTCCTCACACAATGTGGAATCACTCGACATTAAGGTACTGTAAAGTAATTATTAAAATTCGTAAAAAAAGGAATTGTACTTTTTATTTGTTGTTCTTCTTCTTCTTTTGATGAAATAGCAACCAGCCGGATCACTCGGATCAGCTATTTCTACCAATGTCAAGTATTTATAGTCTTCAATTATAAGTTTTCGAGTATTCAAGTCGTCGTCGTGATGAAATTAATGATACAAAATATATAAAATGTGGATGACATGTCTTTCGTCTTTCTTCATTTATTTTTCTAGGAAGAGGCTTAACAAGTGTTTCAGAGCATCTCTGCTGATGACTGGAAAACTTCAAGCTGACACAATTAAAATAGAGAGGGATTATTACCAAAGGGAACGCTGTATGGGAATGATATTGACATAATAATTATAAACCTGCAAGGTGAAAGAAGTGAATAAAATAATAAATCTTTTTGGACATCTAACAAACAACGCCACGTCCCAAGCTAAACAAGAGTTTCTAATATGGGCACTAAATAACTGATGATAAATACATATATACTTTTTTTTTGTAAAAACACCCAAAATCCGAAACCTTTATTTGCAGATCATACAAACATTTAGTCCGACCCGGGAATCGAACCCGAGCTAATGTACAGCAGTCCCGTACGCTACCACTGCGACAACGATAACAACAAAATGTAATAGTTGTATGAATTTTCTAATTTTCTAATTAATAATCCCTACATTACATTCAGAAGTTTAATTAATTATTTTCGTACCTTGTATAATATGTATGTGAAAATGTGTCAGTGAAATCACTTTTATATTTAAAATTGTATTTAAATCGAAGTAGCAAAACCGTAGTCGTACTATATACGAGCGTACGGTGGCCACGTGAACGATAGAAGCACCGCCACTACTCAAAGTATCATGAGATTTTTGCCAAGCTATGTAGACAACTAAATTTTAGTAATGATTGTGAATAGCGTAGTTCTCATAAAATGTTAAAAACAATTGTTTTCATATTGGTTTATTTCTATTAAATATTTGGGCTAGAATTCTTACGTTGTAATACATCTAGGTTATTGGTTAATTAAAATAGATTTTAACAACTTTGCTTAAGATTTCTGTGAGGTTTTGGCGAAGAACAAGCAGCTTAGCATGGTGATATCGAGCAGCATTTCCTTGATGGACAGTAGAAAATTGTACTGCATTTTCTGGTCAAGCAAGGCGTAGGGCAATATCCCAGGCATGGTATACTACGACACGGAACTGCTGAGCATCCTTTTATGCGGTTGCAACAAGGGGATATTCGTTTTCTATGTGGCTTTATTTTAGGTTGACTACGAATCTTCCGAGGTCTTTTATATCCTACTGGACAAAGCCGTAAACAGGGTGAACTTTTGCAAAGGCTCTGGCAACAAGGTGATGGTGGTGGTTCACATGGGGAACTACAAGTGGGCTTGCAAGGTGGTGGCTTTTTGCAACATTTCTTGCACTTAGCTCTACATGGTCGACAGGGTCTCGCGCAAGCCGGTCGACAACGCGGTGGTTTACATGGCGAACGGCATGGCGGGCTACATGGTGACCGACAAGGTGATCCACAAGGTGGCTCACATGGTGAACCACAAGGTGACCCACACGGTGACTCACATGGTAACGGGCAGGGTGAACGACAAGGTGATCCGCAAGGAGACTGGCACGGTGAGCCACACGGCTGCTTACATGGTGGCGGTGAGCACGGTGGTCTGTACGGAGGTCTACATGATGCTCCACAGAGTGGTTTACATGGTGACCTGCAGCGCTTACACGGCGATCTACAGGGCGACCCACATGGTGATTTGCATAGCCTTCTACATGGTTTTCTGCATGGCAGCCTACATGGCCTTTTACATGGTCGTCCACATGGCACTTTACAGGGTAGTCCACAGGGTAATCCGCATGGCAGTTTACATGGTAGGCCACAAGGTAGTTTACATGGTAGGCCACATGGTAGCTGACATGGTAGCCCACACAATAGCTTACACGATAGTCCACACGGCATTTTACATGGTGATCCACATGGCACTTTGCATGGTATTCGACATGGTAACCTACATGGGGGTCCACATGGTCTTCTACATTTTTTTCTACAACATTTAGGAAGCCTAGATGGACGACATATGATCATTCTGCATTTAGATGGTCGACACACTGGTACTGTGCATAATGGCGCGCAACTATCACATGGCGTTGGTCGGCATGGTGGTGGGGTCCACTCCAACATTAGTTCATTCTTTGCCAATGGAGCGCCAGTTAATTTACGAATTACTAGTTCAAATACCCCACGCCGAGGATTAGAAACATTTGTGACCTTAACAGGTTCTGGTTTTTCTGGTTCCGATAAGGTAAGCATACAATTAGGACCCTGACATGGAGCTATTCCGTAAATTGGACATGATTCTTTAGGACCAATTCTTACGTGTGATACTGTCGCAACCATTTCTGAGTTACCTCCAGCATTTATTACAACAGGACATGGTTTGAGGGTATCTTTATCTTCTTTAATTGAAACAAACTTACAGTACGGCTTTGTCTGTGCTCCTGAAGTACAGCTTGGAGTTGAAGCCTGTATACCGCATGCACTTTTCATTCCACACTGCTTTGCACATGATCTTGGTGACCTGTTTCTGTATGCTGAAAATCCCATCCCCATATCATCATTTCTACAGGAGTCATTTCTTTTGTTTTGAAAATAGAATACGTTAGAATATTTAGAAGGCTCCGGAAAGTTATCATTCGTACTGTCAATTGGATATGCAAATGAAGATGCGTTGCCTGAAGACCAGTGCTTGGTAATAGATCCATATTCTTTAACGCAAGATACCTGTAAGCATTTATTGACTGAAGCTGTAGCTTGTGTTCCTGACGTATTATGACGGTTAATATCAAATCTAAAATCATTAAATAGTGTCATAATAGTGAATTCTTCTTTGCGGAATAAATTGTTACACTGACTAGAAAAACCATTACAAGAATTTAAGCCGGTATCTTTCCCATTTTCTAAGAAATTCCTGTTACTTTTGGGTTGGGTAATAAAGTAGTTATTTGATATGTCCATAAATACTTGAAGTGATTCCATTGACAAAGTCAGGTGTTTAAAATACTCATCCGTCGTGGTTATTGTATCAGAAAATGGTAACACAGATTCCGGTTTGAAAATATCGATGAGAAGATTATCATTTGCAGGAAGATATGTTACATCCTTGTTTATACTTGGCGTTATATTCATTATTTGATGCTGTTTCAAGTCTTGACAAAACGGCAAGCTCGGCAGGGGACCTAGGATGAGTGGATCAAATTATATTTTTGTTTATTAATAATTAAACTATGAGAATATTATGTTATAATGATTAAATCAGCAGGCAAAGTAACTTACAAAAAATAGAATAACTTTTCATTTATACTTTAAAAAAACATATTTAATTGTGGAATTAAACCAAAAAAGAAATTAAAAGAAACCCCTTTAGTTAAAAACATTTAATAAATATATTGAATTACAAAAGTAATCACTGTTAATTGCAACACGGTTTTAAGGGACAACAATTTGTGCAGCAAGTAGTATATTGGGCAGTACGGGTATCTCTAACGGGTACCATTTTTTCTTGTGGTACGGGTGTAACAAATTGATAATCAAGTTTAGATTTACGACCTGGCATTTCTATAGTTTTTTTAATGCGTAGTTTGATCACTTGATCCGGGAAGTCATATACAACTCCTGAATATTCATCGGCTGTAGTTGGCATAAGCTGGCCGGGTTCTTCCCTGGCAATATCACCTAATCCGTCGGATGTGAAGTTAAAGTGGGCTCGTTGCTTGTGGTTCATAGCGCAGGAATCCGAAGGCATTTGGAATATGACCTTGTTTCCGGCGGGGCAGCAATCTGCACAATTTGGTGATCGTATGAGGGGAGTATAGATATAATTGTTATATATTGAAATACACTATTTAAATCATAACGAAGAAATTATAATAAATGTTAGCGAGAAAGAAATTTATCAGGAATAATCAATGTCTATCGTTTCTTTTTGCATTTAGCCTTCATTGCCGATCGAGGACAACAGTAACAATCAGGATCAGTAGCAACTCTTAAAGTTCTATTACGAATAGGCTGTTTTTTGTCAGGTCCTTTAGGTGTAACGAATTCCAGTTCCAATTTGCACTTCCTATCACCTTGCACTGCAGTTTTTGCCACTTTCAATACAAAACAGTCTCTATTATTTGCAACTGTTTCCTGTTGTGCTTTATTAGCATCACCTCGTCCTAACACGTTGTGTTTCATTGCTTGGGTACATCCTTCGGTGGTGCATGTAAACTGAGTGCCTTGAGGTCGCACTCCGCGGCAACACGTGGCTTCATTCGGTAATGCCAAACTTATTTGATTTTTTCCACAGGGGGGTGCGCACGGCCCATCGGATGTAGTTTTTGAATATGGACTTTGCATTAAACAATGAGTTTGACTTATCTTTTTAATAACAGATGCTGAGGCTGGTACTTTGATCCTTAGCTCGTTGCCAGTCAAATTTGATCCTATCTCTTCAAATCCTTTAGTGGGACCTGGCCATTAACAAATTTATCTTTTATCCTACTTAAAAAATATAAGCCTGAGAAGGGTGCTATTCTAATGAGTAAACGTAAAGTAAACGCACTTGTTATTGGATCAAGTATTGAAATTTAATCCAATAACAGTACAAAATGATCTAAACTTAATTCTCACCTTTTGGTACGTGTAGACAGTATTGATGTGTGTTTCGACACGCCATTTGTTGTGGCTTTTTCGGTTTAGGTCCAGTACAGTAACATGGGTCATCTGGTTCTTCACATGGCATTGAGTTGTAAGGATCTTTAGCTGAAACCATTATCGCATAGTATATAGAAATAGGTACAATTTCGCTATTGCTCATATTATTTGAAATATTTAAAATTTACCTGGTGGACAAACACCAAAACCCTTGACTTGATCACCTTGCTTACAAGGTGCTGAACAAATAGCGCCAGACCCACTAGCACCTCCACCTGATTTGGCAGCACCACAAACACAAGGATCTTGAAGAGTTTGATAATCTTTTCGAGGAAAACATGATCTGTCTATCGTGGAGGAGGCTCCACCAGCAGTTAAATTTGGTGGAGAAGAACCTCCTTGAAATCTTGTAATTATTAATTTTCCAAAACATGATATTCGTAAGAACATCACGATTTGTCCGGCTTCGTTCTTATCTGAACCAAGAAGATGAAATGAGTCCTTTAAAGCCTCGTAGCTTACATTATTAGGATCTTGCAAAAACTTTTTTCGTGCATTAACAAATTCTTTAGTCATATCTATTGTGGCTTCACCCATTACAATTTTCGTAGGTAAGCAACCGCATGGAAGAGACTTATAGACTGTTACTTTGATGGGAAAGCTGCTCATTGCTTTAGTAATATCCGCTTCAAGTAAAGAGAAAAGACAAGATTTCCCGCTGTTGAAAGATTTCTCGAAGGGCCCACCGCCTTTGGCAATACATGATCCAGGGTCATCATCGCATATTTCTAATGGATCAACTGCCGGGCATTGTATGTTGACACAAGTCCTGAAATCTTTATCGGAAAAGCAAGGACTCTTTAAGAAAATAATCTTGTCGACTAGTACCTCTAGCAGAAATAGTCCATCATCCTGTTTAGCCATGTTTAGATATTTTTGGGGATGGGATCCTGTTTTTATTTACTTTAAAGTGTTTTTCATATTTACAGTAGTTTTGACATTTAAAACAAACAAAAGAAAACTAAAATCAATGGCATGTACTTTTTGCTCTGTCGAAGAAAAACGATCCAAAAAGAAGAATATCACTTATAGCTACCGACTAAGTAGGTTCTAATAAAACGTACGTAATTGGCATCCACTTCTACCCCATATTCTTTGAAAAATACTCTCTATTTTTCATTTTGAAATTGCACCAATTAGGAATGTCTGGTCTTGTAGCATTCCAATTTCCATAAAATAACAGGCAAGAGAAAACTTCTGTCGCGATATATGTTGTTAATCTCGTATAAACACGTCCGAGTGCTTTTTAACATTTCACATCTGAATATATATATGTTTCGAAAGCGATGCACTAACCATATTTTACATGTATTTGGGGCAATATAATTTGGTACATACACTCCCATAACCAGCGACGTATTGTTTCATAAAGTTGTATTTTACTATCTTGAATTTTACCGCATATTTAGGCGCAAATGTAGTTTACAAAACTTAATATGTGAATGTGTGTATTTGAGACACTCTCGAAAGCGAAAACGACTGTTAGCTATGGCGTCGGTTGGCAATGATCTGAATCGTTGTTTACTACTTATCGTTAAAGAGGCCACCAAATTCAGGACTGACACATCGAAATCCGCAAGAAGTTGAAGACCCAAAAGTATCACATCAAAAAAAATAAGCTCAAGTCATTACGTTTAGTATATATTTAACACAATGTAACAGTAAATCAAAATTAAATACATCATATATTTAGTGCCTTCTTATGTTTAGTTAAATTTGACCGTGAGGTAGTAATTTTCCAGTTTGAGTATTAATTTTGTTTTTAAAATGCCATATTTTCAGTCCCAATCTCTGATGTATGGGACTAGTTGACCCTTGCAACTTAGTTTGCGTTCAATAAATGTTTCATTAGCGTATTGAACCAAACATACAAATCTTCAGCTTTAGAATCATTCTCAAATTACATTTTTTTCAGCACAGATGACTTGCTAGTTCATCGGGAAACTAAAGCTTACTTTTACTCTTCAACAATCTTATTTCACAGATCGTAGACAAGAAACCAGAATGTACCTTTTAAATAGAAAGATTAATGTTTGTAAGAAGCGACAACACAGACAAAAGCTGTTTTACATATATGAGCACAGCCTTCACGACCTGTTCAAACGTGTTAAATAAATTATAATAATAGAATATAACATGGTAAACAAGCTTAACATAATTTCTGATCAATGTGTGACGCCAACAGTCTGGCTTGAGTTGATAAATAATTAATAGGTATCATCCCAACCTTGAGCTATGGCGTGGAAAATATGGAAAATCCTCTTATGTTATACATATAAACATTGCACACTAAAGTGCGCACTTTCTTGCACATTGAAAAAATTATTAAAGAATAAGTTTATATGTCCTCTCCCCCTCAGTCTAGTTAACACAAATATGTTAAAGTTATAGTTAGAAAAATGTCAATTAGAAGTATTAAAAGTTTCAAAATATATGAAAATAAATCTACTTTGTTTGTCACATCCTCATAAAAAGTGCTTAAAAGACTACTGCTGTATAAAGGGCTCTCCATGGATAGGTAGTAGATTATGCTTTATTACATTACGCTTGCCCAGTAGTAGTATGGTTTGTGACATTTTAGGGTTCCATATCCAAAGGGTTAAACGGGACACTATTACTAAGACTTCGCTGTCCGTAACACGTTAAACGTGATAGTTAGACAGTTGGAATTTTCAGAAATGATGTATTTCAGTTGCCGCTATATTTAAGGGGGTCCCAAACAACAAACGTAATTTTTTATTCATTTTTGCTTGATATTGATAACAACAATAGGTAGACGCTTGAAATGTATAGATAAAGGTACAGAACTCTTCTTGCGTGAGTCCGACGGCGATTTTTTTCTACTCTTTGCAGAAACCTTATTTTGCTTATTTCAGTTTATTCCCTTAATCTATAACTATGGGATGAACAGGGGTTGTAAAACTATCCTTAATAAATCACCACACGGCCAACTCATTAAAAAACAATAAAAACACTTACGCCTATACCTTCAAAAGCCCAAGCAAAACATATTAAATGCCTATATTTTAACACTATTAAAATCTCACTTACGTAGATAGCAAGACTATTGCATGATTCTGGTGCTTTAGGATTTAAAAGAGAAAATATAAAGTTCAAATAATAATAGAGTTATCATTTCCATTTTATTTAGGTGGAATACCCATGGTGAAGGCATATTACATGGGAGACCTCAAAGACTCGTAACCGACCTTGCTCTGAATGAAGTCTCAAATTCCACTGCAGTTTATATGGAATATCTATTAATTAATATTTCTACGTACTTATTTTTACTTAAACGTCTATCTTTCCATCCAATTGCCTGTAAGAGATTGCTTTCGGGCGATAAGGCTGCCAATTGTACCTCTTAGCTTTAAGTTACCTTGGTTAACTATCTGGTGTACAATAAAGCGATTATTATTATTATTATATTTATTTTACTAGCTGCACCCCGCGGTGTAACTCACTGTTGTTGTTGTGCCTTTATAGTCCGGTCAATTTAGACATTTGAAGGTACATAAATTCCCAACAAGCTGAAAATTAGTAAATATGTTCAAAACATAATTATAAACAATACCTGAAAGTTCCCCATCATTCCCGTGTGAGGAAAAAAAAATATTCAAGGTCAAACGTCAAAAAAATTATATTTTCACGATTTTCAGCAAAACGGTAAGTTTTATCATAAAAGTACCTTAGACAAAATTGTAGATCATAAAATTATCTATAAAAGATATGGATCAATACTTTTTTCCTACGAGCCACCGTTTCTGAGATATAACGATTCAAAAAGTTATAAAAGTATTGATCCATTTCTTATAGATAATTTTATGATCTACAATTTTGTCCCAGGTACTTTTATGATAAAACTTACCGTTTTGCTGAAAATCGCGAAAAACTATTTTTTTTGACCTTTGACCTTGAATATTTTATTTTCCTCACACGGGAATGATGGGGAACTCTCAGGTATTGTTTATAATTATGTTTTGAACAATTTTACTCATTTTCAGCTTGTTGGGAATTTATGTACCTTCAAATGTCTAAATTCTTTTCTTTTTTTTCTTTTTTCTTTTTTTAAAAAGACAACTCCCACATTAGGAATAAACATCCTGTGTCGTGGGGGACTTTACAAACATACATAAAACGGACACAAAGAACATCCAGACTCGGGACAACAATTCGTGGATCACACAAAGTGTTGTAGGTACCGCGTGGGATTTGAACCCACGACACTTGGCGCAGTAGCAAGCGGCATGGCGACCGCTGACACCACTCGGCCAACTGTGCAGTCCGAATTGACCGGACTATTACAACAACAAGCGTAAGTTACTTCTTATATAATCAACTATCTATTTTATTGACTTGTTTAGGAGAGATATTTATTGATAAGCGCGCTTTTAAGATCTTTATATAGTGGCGTGAATATGGACAGGCCTATGGCCAGTGTTGGACTGCGATGGGCTGACCCTTCTAGGTTAGGGCTCAAGCCCTGGCCTAGGTCATGCTTCCAAGGTCGATGACATAACCGGTTATGTTGCCGTTTCGCGGAGAACTACAAAATCACAATCGCGCTCGGCAATAGGCTTCGTGAGGATTATCAGGAAACACCACATACTCTTGGCTTCTGTATCACCATGATGGTATCCCGAGAGAGAAAGGGATTTTCCATCCCCATCGTCAGATATTCTACAGATTTGGGATTTTTTTAAAACATTTCTTAAAAAAAATTTTACTCAGTACTTAAACAAAAGAGAATTGCCATTATAATCAGTGTTTTATGTAGTTTTGTGCATTAGAAATTATGGGAATAACAAAGAATGCCATACCATCCCATATTACATTATCAAAGGTTACTGCTTCTGCCAAGTTCCTTCAAGTGCCAACAATCGTGAGTATTGAAGGGAAATAAAACAGTGAAATAATTACAAAGGAGTTTAATTCTAGAATGTACACAAAGAACCTTTTAGTCACTTTATTTAGAAAATTTTCTCATGATGCAGTCATATTTCATTGGCGGGTAGTTCTCGTTGTACCAATTGCATGCTTCATTTTGGAAAGGACGACCAACACTATAGGATAAAATAATATCAAGCAGAACAAATAATTGACTTCAAAAAATGTTTTAAAAAGATTTTATTACTTGTTAAAAAAATACTATGAGCCTATTTGATACCCATATTGGGTGGGTTGTTGAGAAATATGAATGTGAAAGATTGATAATAATACCCATTATATATATATATACTGGGTATATATATATATATATATATATATATGTAATTGCATTTTTATCAGAACAAAAGGTATATTTCAAATTTTAGCTCGGAAAGTGGATCAAATTTAACTTAGATTTGATTACAGACAAACTTTTTGTATAAAATTCAGGGGAGGATGGAATATTACGTCTTCTATTATATAAAATTCTCGTGTCGTGTTGGTGCGTAATCGAACTCCTCCGAAACGGCTCGACCGATTTTGATGAATTTTTTTGTGATTATCCGGTATCTATGAGAATCGGTTCTTATCTATTTTTCATCCCCCTAAATGTTAGGGGTAGTCCACCCCTAAATTTTTTTTTTTTTTTTTCGACGAAATTTTTAATTTCTATTTTTTTATGATGCAGCATTAGAAAATACAAACAACCCTAGATTTTCAACCCTCTACGATCAACCCCTATTTTTCCATCGCGATTTTTATTGACCCACCTCTACAAGATATATTCCCTTTTATGGCAAAGCAACGTTTGCCGGGACAGCTAGTTTTTTTATAAAATACAACTCCCGAATATACATCCTGTATCGTGGGGGACTTTACAAACATACATGAAAACGGACTTAAAGAACACATAAGTGTTCTTCTTCTTAGCCCAACAGTTTGTCGACCACACAATATGTTATCCCATGTGGGATTTGATCCCACAACACTTGACGCAGAAGAGAAGGAGGTGTGGCGACCGCTTAATTAAACCACTAGGACATACGTGCAGTCATTTAGGATTACATAGCATAATTACATTATATACCAAACTCTTGACACGTAAGAGGATTTTTGAAAATGAATACTATGTAATCCGACCCCTTCGGCCAATTTGGAAACAATTTTTTTTCTATGTTCTATTTTTGTGTTTCGTAGACCGAAGAAAGATAATTCTGTTTTGGAAATTGGTTTCCAGGAAAAGGTTATCCGGATGTCAGGGGTGGATATTATTAGGTCAGATATAGTTGTTAAGGTCATCAAAATCGATCTAGTTTTATTTGTAATGAGACATATTTTTTGTAAGAAAAGACAGAGACAGGATTATTCTATTTATAAACATATGTGAATAAACATATATGAATCCCTCTAGCCGTACAATTGAAAAAAAACTTTCATATTAACCTTTCCATAGAAGCTCGTATCTGTTCAGATGTCAAAGTGCTAGTGAGGTCTGGGTAATAACGCCACCTCTTTTGTCCAGGGTCTTTCGCCCAAGCTAGCTGAAATGGCGTCAGTCCTGGTATGTGCATCTTGCCACAATCACGACATTGAGCTCTGAGAGCTTTCTGTAACACAATAACACTGCATCAAGAATGACAGGCCCTTTGTTAGGTATTGCCTTACAGCCAACGAACATTTTAATCTATTTACAAGCGACCGACAATTTTGTCACCTATGAAATACATGACGCATTATCCAGGTAAACAAGCGTAAAATCACTACTTTTGAGCCGAGATTTTTAGCAAAGACATTTGAAAAACATGTAGTCTGACGCAATCGCACAATGGCATGATTACAACAACAAAGGTTGGGGGAGGGAGTCGGGAGAGTCTTTATTTCAAATTAAATCCTTTTCTTTTCTATCACAAAAGACACATTAGTAAAGACGTCGATTTATGTCTATATGTCTATCATGGAGATATTAGAAAGAGATATTTATTTTTTTACAAGAATCTTTTACATCATTGTTTACGTTTTCAAATTTATGGCTTCTTCACGTCGACGGAAATAACGAATATCATTTTGTGTTTTAGTTTCAATAGAAACAATGCAGTGACAAAAAATATAGTTATTGGACACACCATGATTTAACTTGATCCATTATTGGCTATCCCTTCGGATCTCCGGCTCCTCGGAGCCAGAAGTATGTAGTGTTTCCACTAAAACACACCCCGACAATCGGACTCTGGTGTCTTCATCCGGCAATCTTTTTTTTTAATAGTTAACTCCTCACAAGGAATGTAAAGTACGTCGCGGGGGCATTTACTGTTATGAAACGGACACAAAGAACACCCAGGAAAAGAATAACAATCTGTGCATCAATATTGCATCATAATTCAATGATTTATAATTATATTTCAAAAGATTAACGTTCATTAGTTTTGTTTGTTAGTGTCTTATAAAATATACATATACATACATTGTAATTTAGAACCGCCCCCTTTTTGAAGACGATTCAAAATAGCAACAGAACTGACCTTGTCGGGTTCCTTCAATCCGTCGCAGGCGTACTTTCGGCGATATTTAACGCAATCTAAGTCATACTGATACGAACGTGGAAAAACGTCTTGTTTTGCTAAAAAAAGATTCATTCTTTTCATAAATTATAACACTAATACTGCACTAATAGTAATCACACTAATATTATAAAGGTAAGTTTGTTTGTTTGTTACGCGTTCACGCGAAAGCTACTTAACCGATCTTCATTCAACGTTATACACATATTCTTGGATGTATAAGAAGTAACATAGGAAGGAAATTTTCATCAAATGCGAGCGAAACCACGGATGAAAGCTAGTATATAATAAAGTTATTATATTGATTCTAGAAACATTTTGTTATTTCAAATCTTTTTTCTATCTTTGTCCAAACTCCAAATCCTTAAACCGCAACACACACAAGCCACACAGCATAAACCACAAGGCATATTAAATCAACAAGCTTTTGCCCGCTGCTTCGCCTGCGTTTTAGTTGGTTATCGCGGTGAAGAGTGGCCTATGTCCTTCCTCAGGTATTAAAGTATCTCCATTCCAAATTTCACTGAAATTGGTTTAGACGTGAAAGCGTAATTAATATAACAGATAGACAGACTGAGTTACTTTCAAATTTATAACATTAAGTATGGAATGTGGCGAATATGAGAATGAAGTTATGGATTTAAATAACTGCTGAAAATCTAGCTTTTAACTGAATGTTAATGTTACATTTCTATACTTTTATATAATACTAGCTGATCCCAACCTCGTTTGCGTCTTATATAGCCCGTAGCATGAAAATTTAAAAGCAAAATAAGTAACTTTTCTGGTTGATATTTACACCTTTTGTCAGAAAAACCCAAATATCTTACGGAACCCTATTTTTTTCCAAAATAAAATATAGCCTATGTTACTCGTGGATAATGTAGCTCTAGAACGGTGAAAGAATTTTTAAAATCGGTCCAATAGTTTTTGAGCCTATTCATTACAAACAGACATACAAACAAAGTTTTCCTCTTTATAATATTATATATTATATTAGTGTAGACTACAAACGGCTCAGTCAAGCAATCACTAACTTGGTTTAACGATCTCCGTCGTCATTCCGTATTTGTAATAAGCATCATGTAGTGTGTAGGCATTAGCACCTGGTTTGTCTACCCAAAACGCCTTATCTTTCTTGACCATTCCGTCTATAACAGCATCCGGTAGCTCATCTATAGTTGGTCTAGAAATAAGATGTTATCAGCAGTGTTCGTATAAAAGATAATTGCAGAATGAAACCCTTCAATAAGTAGTGCCAACCATCCCAACCACCCAGTATGTCTTGGGAAAACTGGATAGATTCGCTGCCTGCTACTTTCTTTCTTAATTGCGTAAGTTGTTGGTTCATCGTACAGCAGGACACCCTATCATTGATGCAATGCGCCCTACACTAGGTATAATTCCTTCACCTCAAAAATATGACATGTTTGCCGTTATTTGACTGCCTCGGTGGCGTAGTGGTAGCGTATGCGACTGCTAAGCAAGAGGTCTCGGGTTCGATTCCCGGATCGGACCAAATGTTTGTATGATCTGCAAATATTTGTTTCGGAGTTTGGGTGTTTTCTATGTATAATATGTATGTATTTACAAAAAAAAAAAGTATATAAGTATTTATATCAGTTGTCTAGTACCCATAACACAAACTCTGCTTAGCTTGGGACTAGATGGCGTTGTGTGTTAGATGTCCGGAATATTTATTTATTATTATTTATCATTATTTATTTATTTACCACGAAAATTGTTTACTAACGGAAAACTTATAAGATACAAGTGCTTTGCCACACTTCCAGCGATTTTAGTTGTAATCTACAAAAATGATATTTTTAATATATTACGACTTACTAACTCGAAAAAATAATGTCGTAATGTGATCCAAACCTCCAAACCCTATTTTAATACAATTTCATTCAAGCCCCTTTAGGCGCAGTCTATTCTCTCATGGTAATGTAAACGCTAAACAACTTTTGGGTTATAATAACAATAAGATTTAACAATGATAGTTACTTTGGCCCGTATTCACTAAGCTCTGTAGTGGTCGCAAGAAGATATTTGCCAACCGTATTTTGCGTCAGTACTGGAGGACGGCCCGGTGTTAAACATTCGTCCGTACGCACTGTTAGTGAAACATCAGTAAGGGCATATCTGTAATGAAAAATTATCTCATTAGCATGCTTCTTCTACAGATCTTTTACAGTTATTGAAAACCCTCGATGTCGATATAATTTCTCTTCAATTTATAGTTCACTTTAAACATTGCATCGTCATAGTTCATTAATGGTTTGCAAGACTGGATTTACTAAACGGATGGTGATGGATTGAGAACGCAGGGTGTCACAACCTTTATTCATCTCATGGGTATCATAAGAGCCAACTAAGGGAGCAAACTACGCAGGACAACTGTACTGCAAAAAGAAGAAGAGAAGGAAAGCTGCAAATAAACCCAAGACCAACACGTGTAGCCAATATAGCCAAGCCAATCTATTCTGTTTCTAAAGAGAAACCATCAACATTAGCCTAATGAAGCCTGTTGATGATTACAGTTGCGAAAACTTGACAACTAAAAAATTATGGGGTGTTGTACTTTACTTGTCTGGGTCATAACCACTAAATTTTGAAATGTTGCTCCTTGGGTCAGATGAGTGACGGTTGTTTTCCATGATGAGATCTTGTTTCGTAATATAAATAAACTATTTATTCGCGTTATTTTTTGAATATATTGGTAAATAAGGTACGAAAATGAAAAATGACGATGAGTGTTTTTGTTGTCTATGGGTGTGTATTTAATGAGTCTTAAGTAAAGAGAACACATGTATTGATGAGATATATCTGAAGAGGTATGTTAAAGTTTAAGAAGAAAACAAAGTGTAGGTCAATATACTATTAAAGCCTACCCAAAAAACTCTGGACAAATTAGATATAAATTGAACTATAACTGGCAGAAAAAAGGAACTGTGAGTTCACGTAGAATCAAACATAACACACCTAAAAATGGTTCTTCCACTACTTAGACTAAAGTTATAGAATTTTAACTTTAATTTTGTAAGTTTCCATGCGTTATCTTACTTTTATCAAACGAAATAAGCGCCAAGTGTTGGGGGTTTAAAACCCACATGGGACAACACTTTGAATGTTCCTTGTGTCCTTTCTAGAAATACGAGCATACGTGCTCGTAAATTCCCCCCACGACCAAAGATGTATATTCCTAATGCTGGAGTTCTTTTTATAAAGATAAATATATTTATATTTGCAAATAATAAAAAACATGGCTCATACTAGTTGTAAAGAACATTGCGTGAAAACATATCCACCTAGCAACAAAGATGAAACATGTGTCATCCGAAGCGTCTAGTGAATTCGACATATTTCAAATGTATAAGGTTCATATTTTTTTATTATTTTTTACTTACACCTTTACCTTGCATGTATGCAATAAAAACAGTAAGTAAACGAGGTGGTAAAGCGTGCGCGGACCAAATATCCTTACTCTTGCGACACATCGACTCTTGCTTGTGGTAAACAAGCAAGAGTCGATGTGTGTGAAGCACTATTAGAATATCTTCGCGATTGGCCTTGGCAAGTTAAAGTACTGCGACTAGAAGATTGTTTCAGCTAAGGCAGAGATAACACATTTTATAAAATGGCTTGCCTCAAAGTTAATTATAATTAGCTACATGGAATAATACAGGTAAATCATCTAATTCTTTTGTTTTATTTTAAAATGATTACAATAATCTGTCACTTATGACTTTGCTCCTTCCGCATCTAATCTCAGTTTCTCAGAAATCACAATATTAATTATATATTATTCTTCCGATTCGACTAGACTCTCTAGCGCTGCGAAGAGATGTTGCTTCGCTGTGCATCTTCTACCGCATTTACCATGGGGAATGCTCCGAGGAATTGTTCGGATTGATCCCTGCCGCATCTTTCCGCCATCGTCCTACGCGACAGAAATTTCATCCCCATCATCTAGATGGTTGGCAGTCCACAACTGAGCGATTTTTTTTTTTTTTTTTTATTGAGTAGGTGGCAAACGAGCAGACGCATCACCTGATGGTAAACGATTACCGCCGCCCATGGACACCCGCAACACCAAAAGCGTCACAAGTGCGTTGCCGACCTTTGGGGGATGGGGAGAGGGAATGGGGGGAGGGGTTGGGGTATAGGCCTCCGGTATCCTCACTCACTCGGTGAAACACAGCGCAAGCGCTATTTCACACCGGTTTTCTGTGAGGCCGTGGTATCACTCCGGTCGAGCCGGCCCATTCATGCCTAAGCGCGGCTCTCCCACGTGTATTTGCACTTTGTGAAACTGTGGAATGAGCTGTCGCCTGCGGTGTTCCCGGACCAATACGACCTTCAAACCTTCAAGAAAAGAGCGTACTCCTTCCTAAAAGGCAGGCAACGCACTTGTAACGCCTCCGGTGTTGCGGGTGTCCATGGGCGGCGGTAATCGCTTACCACCAGGCGATACGTCTGCTAGTTTGCCCCCTATATAATAAAAAAAAAAAAAAAAATTGTGAGTGGTTATACATTATTTTTTATTTCAGATACTTTTCAATAAGACCATGATAATATGTCACAGATATAGGCAAAAAAGTTATAACAGATTAAATTCAAAAGACCGTTCTGAAGAAACTGATTCCGACATTTATACAAATGTTGTAGTGGAGTAGCTACCTATCAATAATCCAGCCTAAATGCTTGCCCATATTGTCATCGATGACTACATATAATGGAAAAAGGTAATTATAAAATAAGTTTTTGAATGGTAAATTAAACATATTTTCCCAAATGTTTTTCTGTTTATATAAAAGTTCAGTTCCCGTTCAGTTTTACAAATAAGTAACCTGTTTTATTTCTATATGTTGGAAAGAACAAACTAATAACAAAATACACATCCCATGTCTGTTAGAGGGTGCGAACGTACGCATACAAAATCCGACATTGTCCTTTGTTAGCAACATAAAACCGCATTTATGTCTAATAATTAAGACAAAGACTATAGACGACGATAGGATCGATATTATCTTTGAGAACGGAATATTTTACAATATTGATTGAGATTGACGTTTGTGGTTTTGCTATTGAAGGACACCTAAATTCTTAGAGGAACTATGCAGTAATCATTATTTCAAGGTACTTAATAATTCCTTTAAGATGCTATCCTAGTTCTGTTTTTTGTGCCTCTTTCTGTTACAATCATATCGCTTCATTATTGTATAATGTAAATGAAATGTGAAACTAGTACTTACGAGTCAATATATTTATTCTGATCAGTGTCATAGTAAAACCTGATGTAGACTTAAATAAGGACCACCAAAAAGTAACTGAGCTGAAGCAAACCTCATTACAAACCTAGATTATCATATTACCAAAAAGTAACTACAATGCCGAGCCACTCTAAAAGAAAGTACATAACAATGGGATCAATAAAACAACGAATGAGACAGTCAAATAGTTTGCTTCGAGCCTGGCCTCAAACATACAACATTCAGACTTCATACCTCGATGAAATTGTAAGCAATCCAAAAGCATTCTACCCAAAGCAATCTGAAAATATGTATAAGAAAAATGCAGTTTCAATTCCGCTATTTAATGATTGTGAGTTAGACTTATACCGCTGCTGTACTACGGGAACACAGGCAAAAGCTGCAGTTAACAAATGTTTACAAGTGTCGATTACAAAGAAAATGGATTGCGCTACACAATTTGTGCCTGTGGGCTCATTAACAGCCATTTCGTCCACCGCGTCTTATCCGATTGACAGTCACTCAGATATACCCTCTGAATTATGTAACTATTTGAGTATATACTATCTCGAGAGTAACAAACACGTTTCTTGTAAAGACGGTAGTATGGGGATTAAACTATCAAAATCTACCTCTAACATAAGAAGACATGATCACCGTATACAACCATGTGTAATGAGAGTAAAGGAAACTCGAAAATCGGCACATTTTATGTCTGAGACACAAAGTAAGCTTTCCAAGAAAACAGTTTCCATCAAAGATGAAAATAAATTTGGTATCATTTCACATATACAAATCGCTCCTAAAGTCTCGTGTCCCATTTATGGACTGTCGCCATGTCAAGGACCAAACTGTAAGCAAACCATAGACAAACAAGAAGCTCAATCACCTGTTAAGATCACTGAGATCTTTAATCCTCGTCGTAATGTGTTCGAAATAGTTGTACGAAAACAAAAAGGTGCAAAATTGCACAATGAACTGATGTTAGAGTGGACCCCTCCGTCTCGCCGATGCAGATATAAGTGTTAATTATCTAATCTTTTCAGTTATTAGTCCTTGTAAGTTTATCAAATATTATGGATCGAAATATCGTAGACTATGTGGGCCCTTAGACGAGTTTCAGTAGCCGTAATAAGAAAGTACGCCAAATGTTAACCAAATTATTGACAATAAGCCCGGCTAATGCAGATTCATGTATTGCACAGGTACAAGACAAGGTCTACAAGATGAAAACAGTTAAAAGTACCGTATAGAATTAGTTACTACGGTTAAAAATCACAAAGTTCAATAAGTACTATGTAAAATTCAATACGTTTGGCCTTTTGTTAGTCTTAAAATCACAATAAAATTTGCTTTGAGTTTATATTGTTCTTTGATTGTTAAATTTCTTCATCAACATTATCAATTAAATATTAATCTACACTAAAATATAAGGTTGAAGAGTTGGTTTGCTTGAACGCGCTAATCTCAGGAATTACTGGTCCGATTTCAAAAATTATTTCAGTGTTAGATATCGAGTATTTAATCTTATCTATCCATTTGACGACACTGTCATGTCTTTATTTTTAGTCAGTCTCCTATAAAGAGTAAATAAAAAAACGTAACGTATATAAGTATAAACACGTAGACTATGGGCCCGTGTCAAAATCGATGGGTCATGGGAACCCCCCGGAGATCATTTTAGAAACATACATGATCATAAAACAATAACATTCAGCACTATGCCGTCACTTGTTAGCTGTCCAAATGAGTACTGGTGAAGGTGAGGGGGTAGCAACCCTCGATTTTTCTTCCTTGGTACATGATTTTTGTACGGCGTTGCGGAATAATGTATTATTTACATCGTTAAAATCAAGAGTTGCTACCCCTTCCCTTTCACCTGTACTCAGTTGGACAGCTAGGGACTAGGATCCGTGGTCTCAGAAAGCAAGAACTCGGTAACCATTTTTACGAAAATTATGTGACCTTCGTACAGCAGTGAATGGCGATAGGTTGTTTAAAAATACAAAAGTTCTGCTTCTTCTGATTGACTAAAATTTGATACGATATTTAGCACGTTTCTAAAATAGGTTTTAACCCACAGAACATCTCGATTCTCTCCTGGTTTTCATGAATTCAGCCACAATGTACCACGGCGAAAGGAAGCAGAGTACGGCTAGTATATGTAACTGTATTGCCTACGAGTGTGAAACGCAAAATCTTCTTATGTAATACACGATAATATTCTTATCTTATTCTAAGTGAATCCGTAATGACAAATTAGCGTGGTTGTTATTTCCCTTTGTATTTATGGCAGAATCAAATAATTAAGTTAATTTAATTTGTTGTTCACACCTTAAACAGTTCACTCTTAGACATAAAACGTATGCTGCTCGGAAGAAGAGTTTGGACTACTACTCGTATATCACGATGGGTAGACGAGTTATAAAGGGTTTGTTTCAAGTTGTCATTCTCTCCACAGTGCTATTGTACTGCGCAGTTTTCGCGCTTATTTGCCTCCTACGACATCCATAGAGTAAATAGGGGTAGTGACACTCGGTATTCTTAATCCATTCACACTAACAGACATTCTAGAGAGATGATTAGAACCTGGTTAATTATTGTCTCATTAGTTTTATTTTGCTGTGTTAAGAACTGGGGTAAAATTAACGTGTGTTTGTGTGTGTCTGTGCAACGATTCGATATATATGTAAGACATGTAGGTATGTGCTGTAAGCCAATGGTATGCAGGTAAAAAGTCGTGATTCTGAACTTCGTGTACTCACAGTTATGTTTTATACTACATGACTGGCCTGATGTTAAACGGTTATCGAAACCGATAGATGCGTGCATCATCGCCGGGCTTTAAATAACGTTGACCTTTCTTTTCCTAAAGGTTATAGTGGATTAAAAGTTTGATACGTGGCGTAGTTTGAAACACCTGTCCTGCCCTGTTTGTTGCAAGTAGTCCTACACATTCTTAATTTGAAATTGTTTTGCCATAATTGTTTGTATTTTTTTAAGATGTCGTCGGTGGAAAACGACCAGACGGTATGTGTGTGGTGTTGAAGGTGTAACTTAGGAATCATAAATGCGTTGCTGCACTTAAATTAAATTTTGTTTCTTTCTCGATAATAAAAAAGAAATCTGCATAACAGGTTGTCACTAAGGACGAGTCAACCTATTTCTACCGATGCATGGTTCTCCCACGGCATTGGATGCATTATACTCTAATTAACAAGATACAAAAATTAACAAAAAATAACCGATTTCAAGAACTGAACTAAATTAAAATGGGAGCACACGGAAAGCACTAGCTTTCAAATAAAAAAAGAATCATCAAAATCTATTCACCCACTTGAAAGTTCTGGGGTAATAAACAAAAAAATACAGTCGAATTGATAACCTCCTCTTTATTGAAGTCGGAAATGAAATGAAAAATTAGAACCTTCCTTGCGACGGCTACATTGAAAATCATACACATTGTTTTCATCACCATTTCTTTCATAGATCCTTTTAATATCTCTTATTTGTTACGTACTTAAAGGTTAAATTAATGATAAAACTTCACATGTACCTGGAACGAATATGACGTCAAAGTGACGACAATGAACATATAACATGCTGATATTTGTATAGGTTGTGTTCTTGTCTGTCTATGTATAAATTAAGGTAAGATCTTTGTTTTTGATCTAAAATGTAATCAGTGAGTTTAAGAATATATAGATTTAAGTACGAAGGTCAAAAATTACACGAAAAGTCATAAAAGGTCACATGACATACGTGATTTATTACGCATAGTTAGTTTTATATCCTACCTATCTCTTAGCCAGAAAGCGAGTATTTCGCATAGATTTCTTTTCTACAATCGCTAGCGTCTCTATTCTATTGTGTTATTGACCAATATTTTGTTTTGTCCACGTTACTTAAGGTTGAGATGACGTCATTCTCATGCTTAAGTTAGTTTTTATAAAGTTTATGTTAGTAGAGAAGACAAATTGGCAAGGGCGCCTGATGACACTGACTGTGCAAGCGGGCACACTGGCACAGCATTGCACACTCGCCGTGATCAAGCTTCGATAAAAGATAATTCATTTTCTTATATTAATCGTGGCTTTATATGACAGAGGTTTATAAATTTAATCGCGGGATCGGTTCTCACCCAGAATACACAGTCATGTGGTGACCACGATAATTTGTTCTGTCTGTGTATTATATCTAATGTATAAAATTTTCGTGTCGTGGTATTTGTAACCAAATTCCTTCAAAACAGCTGGACCGATTTTTATTAAATTTTGTGTGCATATCGGATAGGTCTGAGAATCGGCCAACATCTATTTATATACCCCTAAATGATAAGGGTGACCCATCTCTAAATATCTCTTTTTATTTTATGGCAAAACAACGTTTGCTGTGGTAGCTCGTATATATAATATATAATGGCAAATTTCATTAAAAGGCCAAGATAGCTCTCAAAGAGCTGATTTTTTTCCGACTTACTTGACAGTTATCGTTATATTATGACAAAATTATAAAAAATCTCCATATATTTTAACTTATTATGATATTCCGATGTCTAAGCTATATTACTGCAAAGTGTCATGAAAATCCGTTTAGTAGTTTTTGCGTAAAAGAGTAACAATCACACACACACACACACATGTTTACAAACTTTTGCATTTATAATATTAAATACCTATATATTTACATATAGTAGAAAGTAAGATATATATATTATATGTGTATGTATATAGATATATAAGAATATTCATCAACATTCTGGTCACCATATAGACTTTGCCTAGTTTAAGAAGTAAGGTGTTCTGTTTAAAAATTCCCACATCGCCGATACTTTTACGTCCAATCGATTCTTCGACGCGACTGATTTTCTAGAACAGTTTTCATGTAGGCGTTCGTATTGAAGGTAAGTTCTTACCTTTAGACAAGTAGGTTGTATTTAATAATATTTAATAATATCTATCATCTCAAGTCACAGACTAGAAGTTTGTAATATAATATACTTTTCGGGATCTAGGACCGTTATATGCTATTGAGAAATTTGCACTTGATCCCACTAGAACTTACAAGTTATCGAATTAAAGTAAACTAATAATACAAATTATGGTCTTTGTCATTATTTCAACCATTTGCCGTACACTGCTGAACGTAGGTCTCCCCCAAGTAGCGCCAACCATCCCGTTCTTGGGCAGTCCGCATCCATCCGCTGCCAGCCACTCTTTTTAGGTCGTCAATCCATCGTGGTCATTGTACTTGTAGATACTCGTAATTGTATCTTTCTATTTATTTTTTCAATTTATAAACCAACATCTTACATACATATCATTATACATAAAAAACACCCAAACTCCGAAACAAATATTTGCAGATCATATAAGCATTTGGTCCGAACCGGGAATCGAACCCGGGATCTCAAGCATATCAGTCGCATACACTACCACTGCGCCACCGAGGCAATGAACAACTTTTTTTGGTTTTTGTATAGTGGGCAAACATCTCACCTGGTGGTAGGCGATTACCGCCACCCATAATTTTAGAGGCGTCACAAGTGCGTTGCCGACCTTTGGAGGATGGGTAGAGGGATGGGGGGAGGGGTTGAGGTATGGGCCTCCGGTATCTTCACTCACTCGGTGAAACACAGTGCATGCGCTGTTTTCTGTGAGGTCGTGATATCACTCAGGTCGAGTCGGCCCGTGCATGCCGAAGCGTGGCTCTCCCACGGTAAGTTGACGCCTTAATCCTTACAGGTTGCAACCTATTCAATACATATTTCAGTCTATGTTTGAGAAGCCTAATATATGAGAATTTTATTTAAAAATGGGTTTCATACGAACAATCGAAGGTAAAAATCGTGACACCATTTAGATTTTTAGATGTTATTTCTAGTAACTAATAACATGTAAAAATCTAAACAGTTTTGCTACATTAACTTTTATGGTATAGTTTAATTATTTATACACATCTAAAATACACATTAAATGGAAAGAAAATTCGACAATTCCCGGACCAATACGACCTACAAATCTTTAAGAAAAGAGCGTGCTCCTTCTTTAAAGGCCGGCTACGCACTTAATGACACCTCTGGTGTTGCGGGTGTCCATGGACGGCGATAATCGCTTACCATCGGTCGATACGTCTGCTATTTATAAAGAGTACGCGATAATAAAGTATCTAAATACATACATACCTATATACGTTAATTATTTTTTCTTAACATCAGTTTTTATCTAAATTCAGGATGAAATATGCTTTATTTAATATTGTAAGAAAATACATCTGTATTTTCAAAAGTCCCTTCATTAGCAACTGCGGGTCTAGTTTTCTTGGTTTTTCTTAATTTGAACACAGTATTTTATCTCTCTCCGCTATTTTTAAGAGCCTTCGGTTTGTTTCGCTTCGGTGATGAAATTTTTTTCGGGATGTATCTGCTGGGGTTACACGTTATGAGGTAGACTGTCAAAACTAGAGGCTGGGTGTCAATATAAGGAAGATAGATATTGAGAGAACAGGTACTCGAGTGACATGAGTCGGCTTGTCCAGCTAAGATGATTCTTTGGTCATCGTTTTTGTAAGTTTGATATGACTTTTCCTTTGAATCAAATACACTAGATGACGTAGAACTGTTTGCATCACTGGCAGAGACGTGACCCATCTGACATGAGTCGCTCGGTAGGAATACTTTTAAAGGTTTTGTTAGAGCTATGAGCTTTAGCTGTTGTCGTAATCAATAAGTACCTATAGTTAACAACGATGTACTGTAATCAGGTCAAGACTGCATCAAATTTGATGTTTGAATTTCCTGAGCGTTGTTGCAAGAGGAGGTTTGTGATGGTAATGTGCGAATTACTCTTCTAAACTGGTCATTTATTTGGCCATGGTGAAGTTAAATTGTTTCAAAAAAGAAAGAGGTTCTCAATTCGATTCTTTTTTTTTGCGTGTGTTTTACACCCCATAATTTTGAATTATGGCTGTTTTGTATGAATTTGATGTGCAATCGCTCCAAATTCAGGGTTGAAAATAAAAAAATTACTGTTTTTTAGATCTTAATTAAGTAAGTCGGCTCGATGAAAAAAGGCTGTTGAATGGTTTGGCCTTCAAATAAGTGATAGTGACTATGTATTCACCAAAATGTAAAATATATATCGTGGTTTATTCCCAATTTTGCAAAAATCTAAGAATTTCCGATATTTTTGGTATATGTGGCCGTTTGGTACTTTTGAAAAGTGTTACCTAACTTACGCATAAATATAGCTGGCCTCTAAATGAATACCACTAACGAATGATGTACCTATGTCGAAGAATAAGGTTATTTCCAATAATCCCAATATCCAATTTAACAATCTAGCCATTTATGGTAATATGTGGATAAAGTTGGTTAGATACCTACTTAGAAAACCTGGTTTTAACATGAATGCATACATATATATACATATACATACATGCGCCTCATATGATGTTATATACACATGCAAAGACTAATCAATATGTTCTAATTTTATGCGTTGCTAAAAGTAAGGTCAAATCTTATGCAGACCTGATAGACTCGGTAATGTAATGTAGTAGGTACCTATACACCTATACAAAGGTGATGAACTGCTACATAAATACTACGGCACCATATAAGTGTGCTATTTGGCGTTGTTTAATAAATTATAAGCGATTTTTATCAATCTAAAACAGTAACAAGACTTTTTTAAGTAGGTATTAAAAATTTATATATTTATTCGCGTTCCATAGTTGTTTTTAATGTTACGCCTGTCAAGCTGTCATATCACAGATGACAGTGTCATTTACCAGTTCATATAACTTATTATTATTGGGAGATCGTTTTTTGTTTTTTCGGAAGACGGTCCCCATTTCATGTCATCCACATTTTATATATTTTTTATCATTAATTTCATCACGACGACGACTTGAAGACTTGAAGACTTGATAATTGAAGACTATAAATACTTGTCATTGGCAGAAATAGCTGATCCGAGTGATCCGGCTAGTTGCCATTCATCATCAAAAAAAAAAAAAAAAAACTTATTATTATGGATATTAATGTTTTAGAAATGTATTAAACATTTATTCGTTTATTTTAAAACACTTATTTTGGCACGTGATTTAAAAAATTACATTACCCACCATTTTTAAAGTTATCATAAAAGAAGGAAGCGTTTCTTTTTATTACTGTTATGTATTTAAATATGTACTAATAAGTAGCGAATGACTCATTATCAAAATTATGAGAGTCAGCTAAAACTCACACTTTATAAAATTAACTTATATAAAACAAAACAAGAAAAATGTCACAAATATGTCTATTATGTCTATGGTAAAAAAGAGCTGGTAATACTTTGCTCCATCATGTCGTAGGCCAAAAATTGTAGAAAAATATTAGTGATGAACAAACCCAAATGTGTTGAAAGTAATATCGATTCAGTATATGTTCTATAAAACGCCTGAAACCCTGGACATACTACACATTAATTAAAAATGTCTAGAAATATTGTTTTTGAGGGTTGGTTGACAAAATCTCCACCGAGTAAGCGTATATGGCGAACGGTGAGTTTACCTTTTGAAGCTTGGCATTTACCTTGTTGACAGATTAAGTGAATGATCCTTAAGTTTGAAAACTAAACAAGTATGTCATTTAAAAAGCAACTTTTCAATTTATTTTTTTGTATATTTTTATGAAAACGATGTATTATTTCATTGTTTTTATACATGGTTATGTGTTGCCCCTAGAAATGGCGGAGAAGGTGGTTCGCCTTGCGGCAGTCAGGCGATCTTCCGGGCCAATATTTCTTAGATTACTATGCGGACCGGAATTGCAGGCGGCTCAAGGGCACTATCAATTTAGATTTATGTGAACAGGTAAGTGTGGAGAAAACTTTGATGTTGTGACAAAAACATTGAACTACTTTGTCTAGGTAGGATATTGAGCTTACAAGACAGAAATGTTGAAAATCTAACTTCTACAGCAAATTCTATCATCAAATGTCTTTTAGTATATTCAAATAACTTACTAGTGATGGTAATAATTTATAAGTGTTAACACGCTAGTAAAAGAGTTTCTAAAATATAAACAACAAATGTTCTAGATTTAACCGATAACTAAACATGAGTAAATTAATGCAGTTCCGAACTTGGGAGATAGATATTCTTAATATATAGATAAGTTTAACAAACTTATTTCTCATAACATTGAAGTTAAGAATACTCACAAAAGTTTGATACTAGGTAAAATATTATATTTACCAATTAACCCTAGTTGGTGAAAGGCTTATGGAAGTTAACATTTCAAACTAATTTACTAAATTTTATACAATACTTACATACATGAATTCTGTTTTTAAAGTATACATCAATAAAACAATGTAGGTATAAATGTGATTGTAGGACATTACTCATTCTATTTTCCTGTACACAAGAAATAATTGTAATCATCCCGGTAGGTGTGGCAATGCAGATATAGTAACAGAAATGTGTTAGTAATATGCCCAAATTACTAAAAAAACCATTGATGATGTCTTTTTGAGTCATCGTCAGTGGTTGTAGAGATAACCTAGTGGTACATGTAGACACTTCATCCCTTCCTCTGCTACTCTGAGTGTTGTAGGTTTGTTTGCCACATACTTAGCACAATGCTTTGCGTCAACAAAAAGTTATTATTCTTAGGCTGTATGTTATTTGTGTTTGTTTCATGAATGTTTGTAATTGTGTCACTTGTGGCACTGAAAATATTCCTGATCCCAGAGTTGAAATAACATCATCGTCAGACTCACAGTCCAATGCTGATCTTAGACTTTTGACTAACTAAATATATTTTTAATATACTAAAATTATTATAACAAGGACATATCATTAGTAACAAATAAAAACAAGGTTATTGTATATGTTTTATACATCGTTGAAATACTTTAAATATACTTTTATTTCTTCATTTTTTTCGTCTTAAACTTCTTTTAAAGTTACCTGTTATTTCTAGCCATGACATTTTCATAAAAGGTTTCTTCCTAACACCCGTTTTTGCTCTTTACCGATCATTCTTGCCAGAAATAACATTGCCACAGCAGCTTTGTTATGGTTATTGTGCATTGCAGGGTCTAAACTAAGAATTAGTAAATCTGTACTTTGGTATGTCTCGCATTATTGAATGTATCTTTCTCCTTAATTTTAATAAACAACAAAATGATATTGAAAAGACCGTCAATTCCCTAAATTGTTGCAAATTTTTTGATAACAACAAAAAATAAATACCTTTAAAAAGTCCTTATTCCTTAAGAATCAAAGTATCTTCACTCCAAAGTTAATTAAAATTGGTGCAACAGTGTACATACCGTTGCACCAATTTTAAACAATATATATATATATATATATATATATATATATATATATCAAGAATACCTACATACGTATATGTATGAACAACTTAATAGTTTTGAATGACAAAGAACTATCTGAGACTATAACATGATCTGGTGAAACAGGCCCTAAAAGTTTCATATTAGAAATATTTATAATTAACAAACGTAAATGGGTTTGACCTATCGCATAAAAAAATAAACGACGCAAGTACACATATTTAAAGGTTGATTTAAAAGTGATCACCTCCGTATGACTATATCATAGACGGCAACGTTTGCAAAGAGTATATCTTTAGAATCATTTGGGCCGTGCCATAGCCCAATGAAGCACCTCATTGAGCCGAGACACAAACCCCCTGCCGAAAGCGCTTTCTAAAAAATTAATCAGTTGAAGTTTGAAGCATATATTTGCTGTTAAGCAAGCATTAATAGCTTTAGTATTGTTGAAGGCTGGAGTAGAGAGCGGGTAGAGCAGACCGCGATGTGTTGCGACCTGTCCCCCTAGCCAAGTTGCAAGCGTTCTTCTACCTGCAATCGTTAACGTCTTAAGATTACTTTGTCTAAGATTAGCCAATGACACACGACCATTTAGGAGTTAACGATTGCAGAAAAAAGAACGCTTGCAGCTTGGTTAGGGGGCCAGGTTACACGTAGTACTTTAACTACGGAAGAAACAGCGTTCATTATGATAGTTCAACCCGCTTCGTCGTCCGTTCGATATCTGCTCCAACATTAATAGATAATTGAGTTGCTTGCCAACTGTTGCTTTTAGTACGTAACAACTTAACAAAATTATCATGCTTTCATCACAAACCACCTATACCTTCTATATATACGAGTATATAAAACAAAGTCGTGTTAGTTACACTACTTATAACTTAAGAATGGCTGGACCAGTTTTATGTTTTTTGTGATTTTGAATTCGTCTTCGTCCGGAATAGGATAATAAGTATTAAAATATAGTATTCATCACTAAAAAAATCTTTGAAAAACATGATCTGCTGCACTCATTCAGTGCCTGTTAGGCGGAACGAAGTTTGCCGGGTCAGCTAGTAATTTTGTAAAATAGAACATAACTGATTGAGGTATATTCTAGTTTATAAAATTATATTGGTAGTAATAAATTGCCCAAATCAATATCGTTTAAGTAAATACCTAATAATCACGACCTTGTGCCTCGGAGGTTACCAAATATTATGATTTTTATTTATTTCTTTCAATGGGAATAATCAGCAATATTCAAAAGATTAAGCGAGTTCAAAGAAATAGAAAAAAAAATTAAAGATTAACTGTTATGATTTACTAATTAGGCTTGCGAAAAAAACATTATCGGGTATCTTGTTACTATCTCCCAGATGAGGGTCTTGTAATTATGATGTAATATTATTAAAACATATGTATCTATTTGTCTAGTGATGGTGTTTTAGTTATTAAAGGGACCTATTTTGTATTAGTTAGTTTTTAAAAGGTAATTTATTTTCAAGAAACCTGTTCAACCGATCAATAATAATATCATTCCTATTTTCTAATTTTGTGGGGATTTTCACTATGATTCTGACTTCAGTCTTGGAACCCCTTGTTCATTCTTAACTTTTATTTAACATAACCTTTATTGGGAGAAACCGAGGATCGAACCAAGTGGCGTGCAATTGGAGAGGCCTATGTCCAGCAGTGCTCTGCGATTGGCTGATGACAATAATGATGATAACCTTTATTATCTTATATACTGGCTTCCGTACCAAGCATCCAGCTGCAGTTAAGAATATGAACTACTAGCCCGTACCAGGCTTCGCAAGAAGTCTATGAAATTCTCGGGTTTTCTCTACTAAAATATGCATGTATTACATATGTGAAACGTTTATATCTATAAACCTTTCTCTTGAATTACTTGTATCTATTGCTGAAAACTGCATTAAAATCCGTTAAGTAGTTTAATAGATAGAAAAGAAAAGACAGAGGATGCGACTTACTATTATTCGATGTAAAGATATTAGAATGACCCCGGCAAATGGAAATCCTGTTCTTTTTTTCCGAAATGCCGTAGTGCATGTCGTAACTTGCCCTACTGGATTTCAGCAAACGCCTTTAGCACAATACAGTAGATTTTGCTATCTACTTGTAATTCTGCAGTTTAAATATATCTCCAATAGAAATCGATAGGTTTCACAGTTACCTATCTAGCATAGCCGCCTACGACGCATTCAGATAGAAGATTCGATTGTGATTCAGTTTTCTCTCAGTAAATATCAGGACTGACATTCGAATTCTTGTTCTTGAGATCATCGCTTAAAGTTTTACTGATAAACTTTCACGATTGAAGCAGTGCGTCTTTGTTAATGCCTTCTTCCACTACCACTGTCTTCCGGGCTAGATCACTCCCGAGCACAGATAATGTATAGGAAATACCATCTGCTTCCTAAAATTTAAATTGCATAAACTATTTGCATTACAATTTCTTATTATTTTTACTAATCGTCATGTATAATGTATTTTATAATATGATAGAAGTGTAGCATGCTTACTAAAATATTTATAGCTTATCGATTTATTTACTTATTATAAACGGGCTTCTTTCTGTTCTGGCAAGATATCGGAAATGAATTTCTGAAAATAAACTTTGTGAATGTCTTTTCAAGTAATTATTTCCAACTTTGCACTTGCCTGGAAGACATGTCCACTAACAACGCGACTTTTCTGCGACTAGTAAAATAAACTCCAAAAATAAGAATAATTGTAGGCATAAGAATATCTAATTACTTTATAAACTAAAAATGTATCTAAAAACTTATTAGTATGTACATTTTTTGTTTTATAATATTTTGTTTAACGCCTTATTTTTTTGATAAATCTTTGTTTATTCAGTAACCAAGAAAAACCAAATGTTGTAGTTGTACTAGCAAGTGCTATATTAAATCATCTGTATGTAGTATCATTTCCCTTTAAATTCAATGAAACTAATTTGTATGTGACAAATGAATTATACGAAAATTAAATTCAAAATACTGCATACTGACTGTTGTTATTTTACAAAATGATGAATTCTTCTGTTCATTCAATGTTATTGAACGCTCAACAAACAAAATCAGTTTTTAGTTTTAACAACCAATATGGTCCGTACTCACAAAAGAATACGGCAGAAAGCAAGTTTAATTGTCTTTCAATTCACGTTTCCTTGTGTCTGTCGTAGATTTTATTAGATCCTTATGAAAGCTAACAGTAATAAAAGGGTTGTACTAATTTGTCACGTAATAGTTGAAACTAAGCAAAGGCGCCGTGACGTACCGAATGAAACGATTTAGATTTTTACCTTGTAGCTTTGTGAGTAATGCACTCGATGTGCGGTCACCGAAAACACTCACAGTCACAACGTCGATTTGTATTTTTTTTTTTCATTAATTTGGACCCCTTCGGGTGATTTCCGAAAATCATTAATATTTTACGAAAAAAAGTTTAAGAGACATTAAAAATAATGCATTGATCTAGAATATAACGTGATTTATTTCTACACCAAAATCAACAGCCATATATAGGTTTTTGTTTGTTTTTATTTGCCTTTATATTCACCCGGAATAAAACATTCTTTGATCTCTTTAGAATTGTAGGATTCGCTTTCGCTTGCTTAATAAAGCAATGTTTTGTAATAAATTTGTTGTCCTTGAATTTGTTAGTCTTCAGTAATTATTTTGTACTAAAATGTATTTAATACCGATTTCACAAAATTTTATTGTTTCAATGTCGAGGTCAAGAATCTACAAAAATTACAATGCCAATAATATAAAATAATCATAAATATTTTCGGATTATAATTTTCCATGGTTCTCCTCAAGTATCGCGCGTTCTTTAGTAAAATCGCGAGCCAAACCATTTTCGTATTTAATTAGAGGGATTTTACCTACGTCTCATAAGAACCCGAGTCTGTCCCATATTACTATAATTAATTAGGTATATATGTACTGTTAAAAACACTCACCCCAACGCTCCTTCGAAAATGATGGTTCTTCGTACAGTACTAAAGTGACCTTACACTTTGTTATACTCTAAGAAGTAAATAAATATTAAAAATAAAAATCTATATTATAACTACTTCGTGCTAAAAATATTATAAACACAACACAGAAGAAAATTTAATGTCTTTGAAAATTAGACCCAATTAGGGGGGACTAATTTCAAAATTATTATTTAAGTAAAAAACTGTCTCCTGACAGCTAATATATGCCCTAACTAAATATAGGATATAGTATAAGAGGAAATTTTCGAAATAAAGAGATTCACTATCACAAGTTATTCAGAAACATCTAATTTGATCAGGACTTCCAGTTCAAATGCTCACGATTGGCAGTCCTCCAGCGTTTGCGTTGTGGAGACTCAGGCGGTTGTACCTCTAGTGTAATAATAAACCAAGCCAACTGACCTTTGCGAATAATTTATTTTATAACTTAATGCACAAATGCATGCATCGACGGACTTAATTCCAAAGGCATTTTCTGCCTGTTGACCGATTGGGCGATGCAGAGAAAAGATGAGAAAGTTCCTAGGTAATGAGTTTAATTATTCGAGTGCTTATCAGTTCAGCAGAGAAGTTAAGTCATACACACAACTTGCGTGACACAACCCACCCTAACGAAGTTGACAGACATTCTACAAAAACGTTAACTTTTATAGACAACTAAGAAAGGTATGGGAAGGATGTCAACCCAACGCTAAGCACGTGGTCTAAATAAAATATTAGATAATATTACAAGAGTATGCAGGCGTTAGCAATTTTAGAAAGAGATTCAACGTGAAACACTTGCAACTTGACTAAGGGGTTAGGCGACTTATTTTTTAAAGTTTTTCTTCCCAGTCTTTGAAAATATAAAATGTAAAAAATATCCCCAAACTTTTGATAACGAAACGTACGTCACATTCATATGTATGTATCTTACGCATCAATAATACAAACCACCTAAAATTAAATGTATTCTTCGGGATGCTGTGTGATGTTTTAATATTTTATAAGTTATGCATTGACCCTGCTCTAAAAGGACCGTAATCTAATTTAGAATAGATTTAAATGTCCTCTCTCTAAGAGGTATAGGTCCTTTTAAACTATGCCTATATTATAAATGCGAAAGTAACTCTGTCTGTCTTTTTTTCTAAAAACGCGGGCGGAGCCGCACGCTAAAGCTAGTACTAAATAAATTGACACAAATTTTAATATTTTTTACACAACTCAACACAGCAATTCATCCCTGAATTAGAGAGTATTATAATGTCAAATAGTAATTCTTCACCAGTTTTTTAAGAACAGGCAAGGTTTTTGTCTTTATTAATACTCGTACATCAAAAAGATAATTCTTCGTTCAGACATCCAGACCCGTCCTAGCACCTGACCGCAGAAATGCGTGCATCGAGCCAGGCTCGAAAACTTCGCCCCGTCGCGGGCGGCCTCTGTAGCAGGTGGAGAAGAGAGGAAAATTTATACCTTTTCGAAAATTTTGATACATCAACTTCTCGTTATTAGTGTTACAAAATGTCTTAACAGCCCAAGCTATTTCATATTTTTAAGTTATTTTCAGATTAAGTACACCAAACCTATCCTACTACTATTATAAAGGCGAAAGTTTGTAAGTATTGATGTATGTATGTATGGATGTTTGTTACTCTTTCACGTAAAAACTACTGAATGGATTTGAATGAAACTTTACCACAATATAGCTTATACATCAGAATAACACATAGGCTACTATTTATAAAGATATAGCTTCGCCTCGCGGCGTTGCCCGCAGTTATCATCGTACCGCGGGTAGTACCGCGGGGTTCAGCTAGTAAGTAGTATAACGTAATGGACGATAATGATTTATAACGTTTATACAGTACACCATCTTAATTATTTACATAAGTTTATATTTGAGAACTGTGCTAAAATAACTTTTTTACTGCTCGAAACATTGTTATAACTGCACTAACATAAGACATTCCTACGTTTACTAGACATGGCATACAAAGTTTGAATATTAGATGACGTCATATTGCCGAAAATATTTTGTATTAAATTAAAGTATTACATTATATAAAAAAAAGATAACATGCGTAGGTGAAACTGAAAGTTGAGTAACTTATAAATAAAACAATTTATCTGTACAAAAATATATTTATTGCTTTTGAAAATATTCTCCGTTATATTTTAAACATTTTTTCTGTTCGTTTAAACCATTTTTTAAAACACGACGACCATTGATTTGAGGTTATGTTGTTTTTTACTTGCTGTTTGAAAGCAATCACTGCCTCTTCTGGCCCGTCTAACCTTTCATTAAATCATTGATTTTTGGGAAAATAAAGAAATTGCACGGAGGTTGGTCCGGAGTGTTTGCGGGATGGGTCACGAGCTCTGTTTGCAGAAGCCAAAAATGTCAGGTTTGCGCCCAAGTATTGTTATGACATAACCGGATGCGACTTATAGGTCATTTTCCCATAACTTATTCAAAGACTTTTGGCAAAGAAATACCGGTGTACCACTCAGCATATGACCACCGGCTACTCCTAGCTGTAAAACCCGACGTGTAAAAAGATTTACTTACAAATAAATATTATTTATCATTTTCTGTATTTTTTTATCAAGATCAAGGATCGTTTAGACAGGAGATGTGAGAGAAAAAAAAAACGAAATCACTTTTGCCCACGCTTCTCGCTTGCTTCAATTTTGTTGGTTTTGATGAATTTTGCTGCACCAATCTTTCATCTCCTGTCACGATGTCATATGCTGCATTTGAACACCAATCTACTCGATGCCGTTTTTATTCTGGAGTGAGTTCGTGAAGAATCCACGGGCAGCAAAGTTTTCTAACTTTGAAATGTTAATATATAATTTTCAAATTTGACTCATAATGTCCATTCCTAAATCTTCTCATAAGTTATACGCCGATTTTCTGCAATTAGTCGTCTGACACTAATCACATTTTTTCCTCCGAGATCGCAGTTGAGGGTTGATTTTCACGAATTTCATTATGGAGAGAAACGGCCACGGCGGAATTACAGTGCTCAAATGTGGTGCTTCCCTCCCAAAAGCATTTTGAAGACGAGCAGTGCAGTCTTGCGAAGAGAGTAAACTTTTAAAATCGTCAACCATCGCAGTGGTGGCACTCAGGCGTTGGCTCCTTGCGGATCAGACACAGGTGATCTCCGAAGCAAACTTTCCCAGTGATCACCTGCGTCAACCGGTATGAGAGGGTCCCGTGACGCCTCTCAAGCCAATCCTCCAAACGGGTCTTACCGCCGCAATAACGGCGTGCCCATTGCCCTAAAATCTTATCGTCCTAATTTTATTTATGCGTTTATGAAAATCGTAAACGAATGATTTGGTTTTCAAAAATTTTATTTATATAATGCCATCTTGTTGGTACATACAACTCGCTGTGATCCATGTATTTCATTGCAACTTAAAACTAAAAAAACATTGTAACGCAATCTTCTTAAAATCTGAAAATTTTAAATGTTAATGTCGGTGATATTAGCAAACAAATAAATACAAAAACAATCTCTACCATGAGATACGCAAGGCGATGCAAAAGTCCCATACAACATTGAAGTTTTTAGGAATATCTTTTAAATAGCAAATATTTTTTAAATTTTTACACCAATCAAATTTTTATACAAACCAGTCATTAAAAAAAATATCTGATAGAAATATATATGCTTCAAAATGCAACTTCAAAGCACACGTGTATATTGCTACTATTGGGTTAATATACGTGGGCGATTCCAAAAACTTCGTAAAAAGTGAAGTAGTTAGCATGTGAAAAAGTTTATTTATAAATTCTTTGCTTTTCCAAATATTTCCCTCCAACCTACGTTCATTTATTTATTCGAGTACTAGCTTTCGAAACATTTAAAAAATGAATTTTAGAGAAAGTTGAAAAATAACCGCTGAAATATTTTTGCAGTCTAATACATTTTTAATCGAATCCACGTATCCACGTGGATTCGATTAAAAATTTTACTACTAGTACTCACAGCAGTGCTGCTGTGAGTACTAGTTTTCCTTGTGAAATAGACTGCTACGAACAGCACTTTTACGTCGCTCGCCGAATTAACCGAAAGCTTGAGAAGAGAATTCATTACTATCGGTTCTACGGTGTTCTAGAGAAATTACTGCGACCGAGCCATTGCGTTAAAATAACACTGCTATTATTTTCTTAAACCTTCTGACATTTCTAGCATACATTTTCAACAGTTTTAGGGCGAGAATGAGGGTAGGTAAAAAATCGCGAAAGAAGTTTCCTAACTTTAATAAGTATTTATGTAGGACTGTGCGCAATCAGCTACGCTATACTTCAATTGCAGCTTGTCAATTTACGATAGATTGTTTGAAACTTAATTTAGCTCGCCGGTCTAGCGGTCAGCGTATGCGACTGTCGATCAAGAGGTTTCGATTCCGACTGTTCTAACAAGGCAGTCCAATTTCTATATATACGAGTATATATATATATCTATATTTACCTACGCGTTTCTACTAATGCGGGATTACTTTACAAACATAAATGAAACGGACACAAAGAACACCTGGACTCAGGACAACAATTTGTAGACCACACAAAATGTTGTCCCATGTAGGATTTGAACCCACAAAACTTGGCGCTGTAGAAAGCGGCGCGGCGATCGCTTTAACCACTAGGCCAACCGTGGAAGTCAGATTGTATTTATTTTGTAGTTGATAATTTTGGCAATAATTTGGACGAACTGTATTATGGCGTAAAGCGGCGGCAATCTCTAATATGTAAATTTTCTAAAAATGAATCCTAAATTTATCGCCCTCGAAACCCCCCCTGTATACTAAAATTCATGAAAATCGTTGGAGGCGTTTCCAAGATTCAGATAATATATATACAAGAATTACTCGTTTAAAGGTATTACATGTAGATTTTTTTTTATTCTTGTACCTACGTTCTATTTCACGATCTCCTTCCAATTAAGTAAACGTTAATATTTGTTTTGCGTCTACTTGTAAAATAATAAAAAGAAATATATCTAAAAATTGTAATAGCCTATTTAATTTGTGATTTTGTAAATACATATTTATTATTATTTACGGGCTTATTTTTCTGTATTTTATAACAAATTTACTTTCATAAAAAGCTTAAAGGTTGTATTGTAAATAAACACAATGAACTGTTTGTAATTTATGTTTCAGTACTTAGGACAATATTTTTGTACCCACACAAAAAAAATCCTACGCTTGTAAATCGAGTTTTGTAAATAATATATTTTTCTTTTATTTTGAATCCTAGAATACACACCTTCAAATTTGTACGCGAATTTGTTTGCAGAAAATTGGATCCGGGTATTAAATCTAGACCTCTTAATCGGTACTCACGCTAACCTACCTACCCTTTAAATAATTATTTTATTTCGTTTTTAATATTGATAGTTGTAGCGGCAACAGAAATACATTATCTGTGGAAAGTGTAGTTATCACGGTTTATGAGAGGCAGGCAGACGGACAGCGGAGTCTTTGTACATGTTTCTACAACATAACCGACTTATATATTAAAAAAAAGAAAACAACCCGTCACCATATCCCATATCGCGGATAGAAACAAACAATTTGAAGATAATCATCGTTTATAATCATAGAAAATCATAGCACGAAATGCTTCCCGCGAGACATCCATTGTCCATTTAAACAACATGAAACAGACATAAAGAACACCCAAATCTATAACAATATTTTCTGGATCATACAAATTGTTATTCCATGTGGGGATTGAACCCACAACACATAGCGTGGTAGGAAGCAACACCGCATGAACCACTAGCGTTCACTTCGCACGATACTGTTGCTACGTTAGCGTACTAACGTAGCAACAGTAAGCCTAGCACGGTGCTACGAGAACTTGACCATGGTGAATAACAATCAGATGTTACCATATAACTATCACAAATTACAGGATAGCAGACTGATTTTATCTATGTATAGAATAGAATAATGAGACCGCTTAATTCAAGCTTGCTTTCAACAAATTGTGTATTATATAATTTGTTGTTTATTGTTATTGTTAACGTTTTGTAGTCCTCGTGAAAATACTTATTTCTAATTCGGGCCCAGACATTAAAAATAATTAAATGTTTGTAATTAAATTGGACATACGTATTTCAAATAAGGTAATACGGCTATTGTCCACTTTCGTAGGACTTGGTTCCGAGTAATCTACGTTATACGAATAGTTAAAACATGTATTGTATACATTTTCAGTGTCGTACCAACCATACTTTTAGTTAAATACAAACCTGTAATCAGATCATTTAAGTATCACTTTATGAAAAATATTGACTAAGAAAAATATTTTTATGTTTGAAAATGATTACTTAATTGTAGCGAATAAAAAAAGATAACAAATTGGGTAGATCGGGCGGCAATCTAATTTTTCTTGACGCGTGTAGACCCCCACTATTCGACAGATCAAAGAGGTATTGTCAGGTTATTTGGCAGACAAGTCGCGACTAAAACCGTACTTATGTCTACGATTCCGAGGACTCATTATCGTTTTCTTAAAGAAGACATTTCAAAGAACCTTGATTTCGCCACACGTTTAAGGTATTAGCGATATTATGCACACTTGACATTCATCAGAATGTTATTATAATTAGATATTTTTCACTCCATGTTAGATCAATGATATTCATATGTGAGAACTTTGCTCAGTCGATTAGAAATGCTAATGTGAATATCGATCTCGAATTCTTAAAATATAGAACATGTACTTAAATTTTCTCAATAAATCTGTTAAAACAGACATTAACCCTGATGAGGATAAGCGATACTTAATGGTTACCTGTGGGCAACATGCAATACTAAATAATAAAATCACGAAAACTTGACGGTGCTCAGTGCATTAAGAAAAAAACGCAAGGCGCTTACTTATTAAGTAGTCTAAAATTAACTGAACCAATCGCATACTTTACCTTGTTATTAATAAGTAGATATGAATATGCTGTTCAAAAATATAATATATTAAATATTAATAATATTTTTCTAACAAGAGTAGGGGCATTCGTATCTAGTCACTGGTTGCCACATGTAAACTGATAATTGTATTTCCTGGACGTCATCGTCGTTTTTTTTAATATGTAATTTGGGGTGATTTTATTCTGTAAAAGTCATTTTAGCGCAATGCATCTCAATATTGCATATAAAATATTAATAGCCTGAACGCGTGGGTGTTTCGTGGAGAGATGCCTCCCTCCCGACACCCACGGTGGGCAACCAGGACGGATGCGTCGCTAACAGAACGCCAGAAGTTGAGAGGCGACCGCCAGCGATAGACGTGGTAGTTGTCGTGACTTATGAAAAGTATAAATTTTCGGAAGTTTTTTTTAAAATGTTTTCTTCAGTTTTATTTTCGATGCTATACAGAATTATGGCCGTTACAAAAATCTGAAGTTATTAATATACGTGAAATAATTTATTTGCATCAAGTTTTCCTGCTTTTTGGTTTTAATTGTTTTCCTATATATTGATCGAACAGTACTTGTGTGAACTTAGTGTGAGACAATTAATAATTTAAAATATTTTAAACTCAGGTTTTAAATTTAAAGTTTAAATTAAATTTAATAATTTGTGAATATAATTAACATCGAATGATTCCGTAAGTATAGGAATGATACTGACACTCTTTTAATATTAAGTGTTAGAAAATATGTGAGTGGCATCAAGAACTACTACTTTTAAGCAATGAATCCGATTCTTAATTGTAGTCTAAAATATGTACAAGGACTAAAGTGTAAAAAAAGGCTGGGCTGTGGATGATAGTGTAAATTCACCTCTTGTGTACCCAAGTTAAAATTGTTTCAAATTGTTTGTGCTTTTAGGTGGATGCTGGGTTGCATATGGAACGTGCCGGTAACGGCACTTTAGACCCCAAGTTACGCGGATCAGTATTCACTATACAAACCCAGTCTCGAACGTATCATTTGGAAGCTGACTGTGAAGCCGAGATGGAAAAGTGGGTAGACGCAATCTGCCGCGTGTGCGGTTTGCGCGCCACTGAGGAAGGTTCGAAACTTAAATTTATTATTTACTATAAAATAACAACTAACCCGTTACGTAATGCAATATTATTTAAAGCTGTGCATAATTTTGTTCAGTGCGCTTTGTTCATTCACATAACGATCAGTTTGGGGCATAGCTTATAGTGGATTCCATACCCGTGTAAGCGAATTGTGTGAAAGAAGTGAGAATAGTTTGGTGTCTGCTGGCGATACTTTTATTTGCTTGCGTGTAAGATCTCCTTAGAAACGCTGCTGCTACTTTCATTAAAAAAAATTGAGCCTGGTCCATCATTGTCAGTTGCCAGTGCAACCTAAAAACAAAGTGCCCTACCTACGTACGGCAAATTATAATTATGTAATACCTGTTGCGTCTTCACGTTTATTCCAGAAAACATACGCAACGTGAAAGTTACAGTACAGAAATTTCAGACTTATGAAGAGAGCATTATGAAATATGAAAATTATAACAAAATTGTCTAGTTGGGCTAATAATATGATTGGGATTACTTTGAATCAACTGCTTCTTTAATAAATGCTATGTTACGATTTTAGTTTTTGTGCTCGGCGATATGTGCGCGTTATGTCCTATTTTTTTCTATTATTGCAATATTGGGTACTAAGACATTGTGATGTTTATTATATGCTGTCGAATGTAAGTCAGCGAAAAGTGTCGTATAAACACCAACGTTATAATATATAAGGTTGCTAGTTGACATTTGAGGTAAACAATACGTTTTTGCAGATACATACCAGAATAACAGTGCTGTCACGGCTACTAACGACCGCTACGAACGCGCCGACACCACCGGCCCGTACATTCCTATATCCGAATGCATCACTGGAGTTCGAGCTCAGGTAAGTAAAAATATCTAGGTAACACCTGGTTTGCCAGCTACCATACGATAGACGCATTCTAGTCGGTTCGAGTCCGACATAACCACCCCACCGGTCGTCCGAGAGGGAGTATACAAGTGAATTTCCGCACATAATGTTTTTAACAGACTGCAGTAGGTACCCTGCTAAGTTTGAGCAATTTAAGTTATTTGACTTGCTTAAGTCACAATGACAAACGAGTCGCTAAGATCATGATCTGTTTATGGGACCGATATGGTATTAATGCATGGTTGCAGTTTTGCTTCAAAGGATAAGGTTATCTGATACCTATGAGAATATTCAATGACCCTTCAGTTAAAAAGATCAACACGAGTTTATACGTAGCGTGTGGAATTCATCAGAATACATATTATTGCTCACTTTGTTACTGATGTTGTTTGCGATTTTGTTACGTCTCGTACTAACTACCAACTGAAATTTCTGGTCAATTTTGCTGTGTAGACGATCTATATTCATTCTTGTTATAAATTCTAACATAGTGCTTATAATCACTGAGAAGAGAAGAGATTTTGTTATTATCGTCTATTTATATTTCACTGAATGTGTATTCCTAGTTAACAGTAGTCCTAAATAGTAATAAAGTAGACTACTGTACACTTACTGAGACTACACGCTATTGAGTGAGCGAATGGCATAAGTGGTCGCCACGCCGCTTCCTACTGCGCTAAGTGTTGTGGGTACGAACTTCAAATGGATCAACACTGTGTGTGACACAGTAATTGTTGTCCTGAATTTGTGTGATCTTCGTGACCGTTTCACATATGTGTGTAAAGTCCCCTGGGACCCAAGATACATTCGTAATGCGAAAGTCAAATCTTCAGAAAAATAAAATAGCTTAATAAAAAATATGGATTAAAATTTCTTCAAAGTTTTCAAATTATTGCCCATTATATATTAATTATATCTAAATCCAGGTAATCCTATTCTTGTTTACAGCAGAAAATGTTGTGAAATGTACATATATGAAAAGATACGTGTATTAATGAACGTGTCAGAAGTTTAGTGGATAGCTTACGTTTTATGCCATGCAGTGAATGTCTATTCTATTACTTAACACTGAATATTTTTATATATATACTTGAATACTAGCGAACAATTTGATAAGTAAAGCTATTACTTGATTTGATACGTTTGTTTTTGGTTGTTTTATTAAAGGGCAATTTCTGCACTAAGAAATGTTCCTACGTCACGGGGCATTTCGTACCGTACTATCGCTACAGGCAGCGGTCCTTAAGACAGGCTTTTCCTGTATTTTTGTAACGGAACAAAATTTTTTGAAGAACGTCTCTACATGATATCTCAAAAATTACCCATTACCCATTTACTCATAGGCAGTTAAACATGTAAACTGAGCGCATGTTCTTTAAAACGTGAGATGAAAATAGTTCATTGCGAACTGGCTTTCAAAAAGGATGTTGGATATTGTTTGTAAACTTTCCATTGTCCTGTAAACAGCAAAACAACACTGTATAGAAATAATATCGCTATTTTCTTTTCTTTTTATTTGTGTATTTCAAGTACAGTTTACAACACAGGTTTTTATTGTACATATACACTTATTATCATTATCAGCAGCATTTAATACTCTAATGTTCGTAAGGGTCTCTTCTTAGTTAAGAGACTTTGACCTACCATGATAGACAGACAATCGGATTGGTATAAGGTTTGTTTCAAGTTTTTCTTGTCCTCACAGTGTTGTTGTGTGAACGCAGGACGCGTTGGAAAAAACAAACTGTTTTTAAAACTGTCTTCCAATTATTGGTTTCCTATATGGCCAAATGTTCCAAAACTGCTTAATCTCTGCAAAAACTGCACAAACACGCAACACAAACAGTCACTTTGAAGTTTTCATAGTCATGATTACGCGTAAAGCTGCCTGTGGAAATAAACACATAAACAAAACTATTTTTCTAATAAATGAAATGAACTCGTATAAGTTCAAGTTCAGCGTTCAAGGAAAGGTTCCTTTCACTTCATTCAACAAGTATTTTAAATCTAGATGGAACAACTTGTACACAGAACCGGAAATATAGAGAAAAATAGTGAACGTTGAAAATTCCCTGTACATTTTCTACGGTTTCATAACTATTTGCGCGGAGGATGAAGTCAATTTCATCAGCGAATAGTAAAGTTCCAAGAATTTTCATTCAACAATTTGCTGCAAGTTCAACACGTGCTTCATATCAGTTAAAGAAATAAGTCAACAAATAAGTCAACCTTTACCTGGTAATAGGATTTAATAAATTATTACACTAAACATATTATTTATGAAATATTCTCCTGTACTCTATAAATGTGAACTTCAATTTACAATAGTATTTTTTATTTTTAAAAATACAGCTATATATAACGAAATGCTATTGTACAGATTTAAAAGTATATAATCAATATTGATTAATAAATGTACAAAAGAAATTCTTCGCTACACTACGGTACAAAAGAACTTAATTAAAAACCGAAATAATTTATTTTAAAAAAAATGGTAAAAAGAAAATAGTTTGTTATTGACAAAATCTAAATGCGAACCTGGCAACCGTTCATTCTCCACTATTTTTTTATGGAATGAAATTTAGCGTTAGAATGGATTTAACTGTTTTTTTTCACAATAGTATTATTTATTTTCGAAAACAGTGTTAATTTGTTTGTAAGTCTTACCTGAGTGCACTAATTCCGTAGACTTAGATTATGGAGCAGTGTTAGTGACACATTAATGTTGATATGTGCTAATGGGTACAAATTAATGCACTTATTAATTAAAAGTGATGGTTTGTTTAGCATACATTTTTTTTTGTGAAATAAAATTCTTCAATCGCAGATAAATGATAACATTGAGGGACTATAAAATATATATAAACAATACAATATAATAGATACAATAGAAAATCGATAGTTTTTGTAACGGCAAAAAGATTAAATTCATAAAGCTCCTTCCTAAAATTGCACAAGCACAATTCAGATTTTCGTATTGAACAACTTTTTTCCAGTAAAATGAAAATATTTATGATACCAGTGTTGGGCACAAATCTAAGTACTGATTACTAATTACGACAGTAACAGTAATAACAGTAATCATAACTAAGCAATCTTAAAAAGTAGTTTACTAACTACTAATTCTAGTTTCACATCACTATTAATTTTTATGACAATTAATGAAAATATTGGTTGTGTATCAGAAAAAGCAAATACACGACCCAGTTATTCATGTACAGACTTGTCGTTTTCTAGGTAGGTAAACCTAGTCCGAACCAAACGTTATGGCGGCACGGAACATCGTGAATGTCGATGCGCAGAATACACTTTTAGGTATCAGCGGGACATAAAAGTGTGCGGGGGGGGATCGACACGCGCCGCATCTGACCTGTGTGTGCAAGTTGTGTCCGTACACTACACATGCACGCATAATCTTTTATAAATACATTCGAGTAGTTCGTTTTAATAATTTCCTATTTTACTTGTTTTGTTATTTTTGATTAGGTACTTGTTTTATTATTGCCTGTTGTATTTTTGTGTATTTTGCGTAAACTTTACGCTGATTTACATATTTTGTTGTGTTGATTAAAATAAAATAAATAAATAAATATTTTCGGACATTTAACACACAACACCATCTATCTAGTCCCAAACTAAGCAGAGCTTGTACTATGAGTACTAGACAACTGATATTAATACATATATATATACTTTTTTTTTGCAAATACATCCATATAATACAAAGAAACACCCAAACTCCGACACAAATATTTGCAGATCATACAAACATTTGGCCCGACCCGGGAATCGAACCCGAGACCTCAAGCACAGCAGTTGCGTACACTACCACTGCGCGAATGAGGCAGTCAAAATGCATTGCGGGCTGTATAATCTTCTAAGTCAAAGTCATTTATTTCTGTAAATAGGTTTTCACAAACATAACAGGACAAGACAGGCCAGATTATTTTTAACAAAATAAAATAAAATTAGATTAATATTTGTAATCATAGTTTATTTGCCTCGAACAACATCTCAGAAATAATCCTTCTATTTACTGTTGATTAAGAATGGCAGGGAGAGATTTACCCGTATTTTTATAAAATATTGTAGCTATAAAATAATTACATGTTATAATAATATTCGTATTATAACTATACCATCATATCCACTTATCTATTTATTTTCGACTTGACTGCTTTCGCAACTAACTTCAGAACCGCCATTAAGTTTAGTTCGGACTATATTTGGAGCGTACCATTTCCTAAAAATACTTAGTCTAGAGAGAGGTTTAAAGAAAACCTGATAGTTTCTGGTTATACGAGTATATCAGATAGGGAACTATAACCAAATACTCTTGATAAATATCTAGAAGTAATTTATAAAATTCAGTTCCACTTTATCTTCTTCAAACTCCTGTGGAACTACTGTTTTTCAAACAGTAACAATGATAAACCATCCCAAATCCCACAAATTGTCAAATAAAATTTTCATTATTTATTATTATTTATATTTTATTGCTAAATAATTTGAATTTAGTTGGTGTTTGTTGATTAAAGCAATTTTTTTGTTTAAATCAGAATAAATTAAGGCACACATCTTAAAACCTTGTATTCAATATTATTAATGAATACTACTGTAGATAAGATAAACTGGATTTGTTAAACAACCATTTCATTTTTACATTAAGTTTATACGCCAGTTTTAGTTTTGTCAAATTAATAATATAATTACAAGACTTTACATGATTATTTAATTACAATATAAAAGTGGTTAGAACATAAATAAGTAATCATGACTACTAGATTGCAGCAACCGTATTGACAACTACTTCATGTAGGTTAAATTACATGTAAAAACTTAATTTTGTTAACTTTTTTTATGGATATGAATACCCCTTTGCAATCGAGCAGATGTATCGCCTGATGGTAAGCGATTAATGCCGCCCATAGGCACCCGTAACCCAGAGGCATGACAAGTGCGTTGCCGGCCTTTGGGGGATGGGGAGGGGGAGGGGATTGGAGAGGGGGTGGGGGAGGGGGAGGGGGTTGGAGAGGGGGATAGTGAGAGGGGTTGGGGTATTGGCTTCTGGTATTCTCACTCACTCGGTGAAACACAGCGCAAGCGCTAATTTAAACCGGTTTTCTGTGAGGCCGTGGTATCACTCAGGTCGAGTCAATCATAACTACTTGTAGTCATAGTTAGTAATAACTACGATATACGATAAATACTACTACTACTGGATGACACTTGTAACTGCGCTGAATATTATTCACGCCAAATACAATTTTTACGTAAAATTTACGACAAGGGAATAGTTTCCGACCGACAGTTAATCGGATTTCTATTTTGGAAATTGAGTAATATAGGGATATTTTTGTGCATGTGCCAGGCTTTGTAAAGGCAAACGAATAAAATGACCTATTTCATTGTATATTTATCTCAATCCATTAAAGAATCAAGTTTATTTGTGAACATAGAAAATAACCAACCTTATTAAATTACTTGAAAGGAACTTGATCTAGATCAACATAGTCAATAGCAATTTATTTCAACCGTTATACGACCGTACCCCTTTTAATAACACACAATTATGTCGTGGCTAAGCTTTAAGCCGATTGCTTACCTCCAGTAGTGGACTGTTAAAGGCTACCGACGACATAGTTTTTCATACATAGACATAGGGATTGTATGGACCTGTGATGATGCTTGGGGATCCAGCGGCTGGCCCTGGCGCCCTATTCTTGGAGGACATACACAACGTTAGCGGGCGGGCCTAATCAAACCTGTTCTGTAATAAAATATTCTACAAAATCGCTCTATGTAATATTGTTATTTTTAATACTTTTATTTAGAAAGTTATTTGATACGACTAGAAATAAAGACGAGAAGAACTTATTAGAACATTGTTTTCTATAAATATTTATTATAATTTTTATTTCGGTAAAACGAAAGAGTTTCAACATATCGTGAACGGAATTGAAACTGGCCTTAAAGCCACTCCTCCCCTGGTAGATGTTATTAAAATAACATTTAAGAAGACTGATGTTATTTTAGCATTAGTTTCATAATGATGTCTTTTTAATTGAAGATTTCAAGAATATGATTAGAAATAGTGATGTCGTAAATTCACATCTGCTACCATTTAGGTATATCTATGCAACTCGCTTCTATTATTTTACATTTAATTTTAAATCCCGCTATTAATTGCTGGAATTTGACAAAATTATGTTTTTTTGAACAGAATTAAATTTTAATCCCGCACAATTATTAAAGGTTTTTATTTATCTTATAATGAAAATCTGTAAAGTTCTATTAATAATCAAGTATTTTAGAATTTATATCACTTTAGTTTGGTTTGAATCTGGTCAAAATTTATTTTAGCTTCTCTATTTTGAGAGCTCTTATACAAGAATAACAGATCAATATTGCAATTTATCATTCAACTGCGCAGTCCACAAATACCTTCAAAACAATCAATGCCTCTGACCTTTATACGAACCCTTATAATATTATATATATTATATTTTATATTTAAAAAAATGTATGAACTATAATTGGAAATAAATGATATGCTATAGCTAGAAATCACCATCCTGTAGTGTATGCACCATGTTTGGTAAAATGCCATGATAATGGATTTAGAAGAATTTACCTGTCAGAGTATCGGACCATCATCATGACCTAGCTTAGCTCTTATTATGATATTTTCTCAGCATTAGATTATTTCTGAAAGGTAAATATGAGACCACAAGGTGGAAGACAGAAAAGTTGGGTTATACACAAGTTTAGAGGACACTGCATTTTTTTTTTCAAATACACGGTAGTACGAGTAAAATGAAGTCGACTCCTTCTTAAAGTGCCAACAGTTTTTCTAATAAAGGCTTATAATCCAGTAAATGTTATAATATAATAACAATAAACGATTATAGTATTTTGTGTCACTACCCAAAAATAGCGTAAGTAGATTTTCTCGATCCAATCGAAATAGCGGTTTTTCATGTAATTAGTTCTTAAATATAGCGGTATAATTTGTGCAATGTAGTCATAATTAATTGATATCAATTTCTCTATATTATAAATAAATCACAAATATATTCATGTATCTGTTAATAGTGTAATTACATAGTTTTTAAACTGTCGTTTACCTGTCTGCTTAACATCGTACTACATGCTGTGTTGCACCTTAATAATTTTCCAATTTTTTGTTTGTCCTAGGACCGTCAGAGTGCATTTACGTTTGATTCAAGAAACATAGTGGTGAGCCCACCGAGGCCTACATGCGACAAAGTTTCAGGAACTCAAGGACAACACGTATATATTAACCCACCTCGCATTAAAATCACTCCCGTGGAGTTCTCTGAAAATGAGTCCAACGTGAGTGACGAGGATTGCAAATCACTGAATGCAAGCCAATCGAATATTCGTAAGGACATGCACTATTTAATCTATACTAATATTATAAAGAGGAAAACTTTGTTTGTATGTTTATTTGTTTGTTTGTTTGTAATGAATAGGCTCAAAAACTACTGGACAGATTTTAAAAATTCTATTGCCATTCGAATGCTACATTATCCACGAGTAACATAGGCTATATTTTATTTTGGAAAAAAATAGGGTTCCGTAAGATATTGGGGTTTTTCGGACACAAGGTGTAAAAAATCAACCCTATACGGGGGAAAATTTTTCGCTACGGGCAATAAAAGACGCAAACGAGGTTGTGTCGGTCAGCTAGTGTAAAATATAGCAGCATTGAATTAAACTTTTCAGTGATTAACTTATTCTCATTTACAGCGGATTGGAAGATTACCAAGTCTTTTACCAAATTAACTGTCAAACCTCAGAAGAACGGTGATTCAGAGGACGGTATGTACTTTAAGAAATATAAAAAAATATCAAAAAATTCCAACTTCACACAGAAAATCTAAACTACTCTCTACTAAACTCTAATACAAAAAATGCACTGAAACGTTAAATAATCTTCTCTATATATAAAATTCTCGTGTCACGGGGTGCGTAATCGAACTCCTCCGAAACGGCTCGACCGATTTTGATGAAATTTTTTGTGATTATCCGGTATCTATGAGAATCGGTTGTAATCTATTTTTCATCCCCCTAAATGTTAGGGGTAGTCCACCCCTAATTTTTTTTTTTTGACAAAATTTTTAATTTATATTTTTTTATGATACAGCATTAGTAAATACATACAACCCTAGATTTTCAACCCTCTACGATCAACCCCTATTTTTCCATCGCGATTTTTATTATTCAATTTTATGGCAAAGCAACGTTTGCCCGGACAGCTAGTAAATATATATATTCTAGTGTCTACAATTATTGCTATTTTTGGAGTCGGTACAACACACAAACATCGACACCAAAAATTCGAATTTAAACACGTTTATACCCGGTGGGTAGGTAATAATGTTGGGAAATTTTATATATAACTAGCTGCGCTCCGCGGTATCACCCGTGGCTTTTTTTGGTTGGTTTCAATTTTGTTTTATGATGATGATGATCGGATCTTGGATATTATCAAACTGGCACTTTCAGCATTGAAGTTGATGTTCAGAGAGACTCGGACAAGTCGTTGGTCACTATAGCCATCGGTGTTAAACCTATTCATTACTGAGACATCTCTAAATATATGCTTCTTGTCCGTCATGATAAAGTCCATTTGGTAATAGCTTTGTAGTTTCATCACATCCACTTCCTTTGAGCCTGGTTCTTCTAAAAAGAATTAATTAATATAATTAAATTAATTCTGAAAGAGCTCCTTCCGTTCGAGCAAGTTGACTAGCATTTGACTTCTTTAAAGCCTGTTCATGATATCCTGCTATTGATTAACTCCCACTTTAGCGTTGATCTCCCGCATTACAACGTTTTAATCCTTGCGGTGAAGTTAGTTTCCACAACGTTGTCAAAAAGGGACTTATTTACCAGAAACCCAACGCCACTTTGAAATTGTTTCCAGTTCCACCTCTAGGTAAACCAGATGCGAGACTAGCTGTAACGTTCGTCGAGCCCCTTTAAAAGACGTCAGGATCAGTTGGTTGTGGCGGTCTTCCATAACCCGGAGATTCATTGCACGCTCATCGTTTTCGTCATCGCCACCAGTCAAAGGAACAGCGGGGCCGCCGAAAACTGGAGGCCGTAGTCTTTTTTACATCTATATGACTAGGAGTGGTTGCCCTTTTTCGCCAAGCTGGGTGGTAGGCAACCGTAGAGCTTAGCTTATAGTACCGGTGGCGCTGATGCCCATTTGCCCATTACCAGTACATGTTGTATTTAGCTACGCCCTTTGGGATGGTTATACCGTCGTCGCCCCGTCACCATATCCTTGTTCGTCGTTCAGCAGGATTTAAATTAAATATCGCTTTATTACGGAAAACCTAAAACTTCTCGTCAGCAAATTAGATAAGACCACACGCAGAAAGCTTTCGAAAAAAACAACAGTCATCAAAATCGGTACATCCAGTAACACGTTATGTTATACACAAAACAGAAAATAAAAAATGGAGTCGAACAAAAAACGCCTCCTTTTTTGAAGTTGGTAAAAAAGTTAGTTATCGTTAGAAAATATGTCAGTAATTTATAACACATTATTTTGCAGGACCTCCAATCCCACCGCGACCACCCAAGACCTTCGCCAGGGCTAGAGATCCCGCTCCGAAGGAATCTTCTCGTGTTGCAAGAACGCAAAAAGCGCTGGATCCCGTACAGGAGAGCATATCCGTAAGTAATGTTTTCTGCTTAACTGAATTGATGCACTTAAATACCAGTGTATCCCAAAGACGAAAAGGAGTAATAAAAAAAATCTACTTCCATTTAAATTGTTCATGGCCATCGTATTCTGTCCAATCCGTTGACTCATTCTTGCTGGCTCAGTACAGATATAATAACTATGAACGGTAACATATATGTATATATTTCTTTTATTTTCTTCTTTGTCATTCGTTCGTAAAATAAGGTGAAACTTGTATCTTAAATCTAGTATAAGAAGTTATAAGTGGATAAAATCTTTTAATACATGCCATAATATGTAAGATTCAATTTAGAATGCAAAAACAAATAAAAAAAGTTGTACAAATTGGCGGCCTTGACGCAGACTGAGATTTCTTCTAGGCAACCTTTAGATAGACTATACTGGTAAATTGTAGTTTGTTATGGAACTTGCGTATACAACTAATATTACCTAATTACAAAATGTATATACACTATACTAGTGTATACATTCATGAACTAACATATAAATCACACATACCCATAAAGCAGAGAAGTGCAGTGTTGGTCTAAGGTTCAATTTTCCAATGACTTTAAGCAACGGGTATGTGTGTTATGAACAAAGACAAATAGTTTTTAAGTAGGGTTAAATAGAACATTATATAAATAGGGGAGGATATGTTTATTCCGGCGAAGTCGAGTTGGGAGCCACTTGAGTTTCGGCTATGTGATCATATTTGCGTTTCCAAGTTTTCCATTTGCCATCCGATGAATTGACGACAGCGGTAGTTGTATTGTAGCTGGGACGGAAACAAAATTTAAATGTGTTTAGAGAGTTGTTTCTGCAAAGGAATGAATTCAGCTGGTTGTGAATAAGGCATTTAAGGATTTTAGAAAGAAAGGGTAAAACGATATTCGGAAAAGGATACATGGCTACGATTCGTAGGTAAAGAAATAGTCTGGGCCCACTCGTGGATGACCGGCTGGAGAGCCTCCACGGCGGCAAAAATGCGCGTGGAGCCTTTAGCCGGGACGACCAACGAGCCATCGTGACTCTTCACGCCACTTGCGTAATTCTTCGGGCGGAGGGCGATAGCCGTTTACCGCCCGAAATTCAGCCGCTCGTCGATAAACTTCGGCAAGCACTTCCGCCTCCAAATCCCACGGGGGTATTCCGGCGAAGGCGCACGCCGCCTCAGTGGACACGATGTGTTATCCGCGTATGGCTCTGACTGCCAATACCCTTTGAGGGTGCCAGAGGCGCACTTTATTATGGGCACCGTACAGCGCCACCGACCGGACAACCCCCGTGTAGAGCTGTCTCGTTGCGACATTGGCTCCACCCAAATTTGGGCAAAAGTCGCCCAAGGGCAGAGGCAGCGTCGACCAGCTTCGGTGACAGCTGTCGGAAGTGCTCGTCGAAGAGCCACCTACCGTCGAGGGTTAGGCCCAGATACTTCATGTGGTCCCGAACCGGTACGAGGACCGATTTGACATTTCGCCCATGAAACAAACCCAATCCCTCCCCATTCCCCAAGGGCCGGCAATGCACGTGTGACGCCTCTGGTGTTGCGGGTGTCCATAGGCAGCGGTCATCGCTTACGATCAGGTGATACGTCTGTTCGTTTGCCCCTAATACTATAAAAAGAAAAAAATCAATTCGTAACAATTATACTCTATGCGCTGTAGCATGGTGCGGGTGACAGTTTCAGTAACACTTCGTTTCACTCTTGAAAGTTGCCGCGATTTATAAATTATGACTGAGTATTTCAGCTGTACCACATTCGCAATATATTAAATCATTAATAACTGTAGTAAATTAAATTAAACCAAACCAGAATGTTCTAATCTACAAATAAAATCAAATTTAATGAAAAATTAAGCAGTGTTATGTGTATGACGTAACGCCATAGAAGTATTTAGTGATGGGATGTACTGCTACGATGTATAGTCGATATTTTTCATAATAAAAAACGGTCATTTTTTATTGTTAAAATTGGTCTATAATTATACAACAGAACATTTATATGGTAAAATTGCTTAAAAGGTTGCTAAGAAAAAATACATTTTATTCGTCCAACTCATATCAGAGTCAGGAACATCTGAATTGTCACTCAATTCATCATCTGAATCTGTGACCGATATTATTAACGAACAACAACCTCCCTGGCCTGACTACCCAAAACAGTTTATTTTTGTATGCTTAGACATGGTAATAACAACGAACTCAACAAACAAATAACAGTTACACTGCACAACTGAATAACACACTCATTTTCATAACAATATTAAAGAGAACTAGATTTATGCTGCGAGCATCGTTAGCGATAAAAATGAATTGCATAACGTCACATCCCTTAGTTATGTGGTACTGATAGATGTCAATGTCGTACAGGCAAATGTCACCCGCACCATGCTACAGCGCAACGAGTATACAATATTTATTCAGCTATATTTTATTTATATTTTGATGAAATTCAGGAGTCATTGAATAACATTTGTGGTGAATTATAATAATATTATATTAAGATTCTGTAAAATCAATTGTCCTGGACATATCATTCAGGTCACACACGAGAGGTCAGGAAAGGCGGCGAAAAATGTTCCAGAAACTACTTAGCATTGTTAATGTTCTCTGCTGTTACGGTTCAGCCTTACGTACTGTATTACATTTTTGTTTTCTAACCTTGAAACAATAATGTTTTCGAAAAGATTTTTCGCGCTTGCAAAGTGATCCTGTATATTAAGCAAAGAAATTGTTTTTGCCAGTTGCAATGACGTTGTATGCAGTTGTTATTGAATAAAATTTAAAATTGTGATTTGCGATAGGCCTTAAAAAAAGCTGTTTAACATTTAATTCATGAAGCTGTACTGCGTTCAGTATCAGTTCATGTGTTTGTGCAGTTTACACATGCATGTGACGTCCGTTTTACTGAATGTCTGGAAAATTTGTGTCTGTCTCGTATTTTTTATTAAGCTCTACCTCTTTGTTGATCTGCAATGGAATAATAAGCTCTTTATTCAGGGTTCACTCAATGACATTGTATATTATATAGGGGTACCCTTACTTTCCAGTGCATTGTTAGTTTGCACTCAATTTAAACTGTATAAATAAAATGTTTCAATACTTGTTTCAAGGGAATGCCTCATTAGGCTGATTATAACCATTAGGAACTAGTCCTATGAAGTTTGTGCACGTGTTTATTATGACATATATCTACTATAACACCATATGGTAAAAATAGTAGTGCCTTGTTAACATCTACATTTACGATAAAAACTTCAGTGTCATGTAGCAATAGTTGTAGTGACAAATTATATTTATAATTAAATATAATACTTGACTCATTGTCAAAAATAAATATTTTTGAATAAATAAATTATCTGTCGATAATTTATCTAATTAAATAATAATGATAATAAGTATTTCGGACATCTAACACACAACGCCATCTAGTCCCAAGCTAAGCAGAGCTTCTGTTATGGGTAGGTACTAGACAACTGATATATATATACATACATACTTTTTTATTTGTTATTAACATCGATCGTTTTCACAGAACTGTATTATTGTTGCTACTAGACAGAAGAATAGGCATACTTAGTTTATTTATTAGTTGGTTCGTTTACCTCCGTTTTGATAACTCAATCTGCATGTATATAATTCGACATGGATTCTTTTTACCGCGAAACATACGACAAAATTTTGTATGTAATAAGCTTTAAATCGTTTTGCTAACAGAAATATACTGGGCCGGGTACACCGTGGCTGCGCGTCCCTCGACGCTCATCACACTTTCCTGCGCCGAAATCGCCCGGCCACATTTTTACAATTACCTCCAGCTCTACGAATTTCTCCGACGACGAAGAAGAAAACGCAATTCCACAGGTATGAATTAAATAAACCTTAACATTGTTTAAAATTTGAAGTCAACTAATATTCTAGAGTGGTACTAACCACTCTAGAATATAGTGTCACCACGACTATTCGTACCGTCGTTAAAGCCGACTAAGGATGCTCACAGCAGGACACTACACTGCAAAGAAAAGGAGAGCACAAACCCTTATCCAACCCGTCGGGCCAAGGTGTTATAGCAGACCAAAATCTTTTTAAAGACCTTTTCTTCCTCATACACCTCGTATGTCAATTAATGTTAATGTTGATTAGACAACACAACATTGACATCAATTATTTACTGTTTAAGACTAAGGCAAGTTATGGTTTGAATACAGGACCTACGTACCAATAGACCAATCTAAAGACTTTTTAGTGTTGACTTAAAATATGTTTTTGACTTTTATTACTTAGTAACATCATGTACATCACAGTGATATGCTACATCACAACTCCGCACTCCAATAGGAATGCATCGTGTGTCGCGGGGCACATACATGAAATGAACACAAATAACACCCAGATTCAGAACAACAATGGGTTGTCCCTTGTGGGATTGGAACCACAACAAATCGGCGGCGAGGTGATCGTACGTGCTGTCGATGTCGACAATGAAAATATGATCATTGACTTTAAATTCATCTTACTAGTAATATACTGTTATATTTTGCAGTCGCTGCAGTATTATAACCTGCTACCTTTGCCGCCTACAGTAGACAGGGCGCTAAAACCGCGGTACTCAAGTCACAGCATTGGGCATATCCATAGCCCCCCTCCGGTAAATATTTGCATTTTCCTTTCTTATGACTAACAAGTTGAAAAATAATTCGATAATTGATAAATATATGTAGGCACATAGAAATCGTGTCTTAATGTACCTACACTAGTTAATTGTGCATAATAATATTGTAACTGCTTTGTAACTTCTACTTTTTTAACATAATATTTAATTCGCAAATAGGCTGTCGGGCTGTTTGAAATCTCTACCTTCAAGATTTAAATGCGCCTTGCATAAGAAGACAATTTAAACATTAATTGAGCTTAAAAATATAATCCTAGATAGATTGTGTGATCCACAAATTGTTGTTCTGAGTCTGGGTGTTCTTTGCGTCCGTTTCGTATGTGTTTGTAAAGTCCTCCGACACAGAATATTTATTCCTAATGCGGGAGTTATCTTTTAAAATATAAATTTAAATTTGACTTGAAATATTTGTTAAATTCATAGCGTGTATAACAAATAATTCGTGATAATTTCATATTGTGGCATGGCCAAATTTAACAAAAATATATTTTTAAATATAATTGTTATCAATGGCAATTAACGCTATTCATAGGTATGGTCAGGCTCAAAAGTAGCCGTCCAAATTTCCAACACTAATATACAACGTTGTGTACATAAATCGCTTACTAAAACTAGCGCCAGAATGGAATGATCATCTTAAAAGTTCAAAATTAGCTGAACAACACAATGCCACAAATAACTGAACAACTTAATGCCAAAAGTAGCTGATCAACGCACTGTCAAAAGTAGCTAAACGCTAATAGCAAAAGTAGCTGAGCAACATTAAAATTATGCGTTTCAAATTGTCACTAAGCAATGTATATTTTTGTGGTTTTTTAGGTAATTTTTCAAAATAAACCACAAATAATTATTGTAATCACTTCAACGGTAATTATTGCTTAAGTGGAATTAGGGATATGGAGTAAAAAAAATATTATTTGGTTGTAAGCATGATGCATGATCGTATAATAAATTCGAATGGGGAACTCTCGATAAGATAAAACGGAGGCACTGCACTGGCGGTTGCTCTTAAAATATTATGTCCAAGTTATTATTATATATATTAATTACTAATAAAGTTAACGTTAGATATTAAGAGGTTTAAATTCGCAGCAGAGCTACGCAAAGCTTTCAGGATGACGTTTGAATCATTGGAATTTGCTTATTAATGTAGAAATACCAGATTAACGAAGTCGCCATGAGACATACACACACACACACACATATTCTTCACCAAAGAAGACTAGATATGATATTGTAACGACATTTTTTTTTTTATATGTCTATATCTTGCAATCTGCCCATTTATTTGGCATTAAGCTAGAGGTCATGTAATTTAATTTGTCATGAAATGGTATCAGTCCAATGACTAATTCATCTTACTATTCCCAAGTCATTATATAAGATCTTGAGGGGCTTTTCTCTTTAGTCTGTTAAAAGAACTTTCAGTCATCAGGTTGCTGGCGAGCGCGTTTGGGTGAACCTTAATTCGTTCTGCATATATTTTGAGCTTATTAAGTGTCTCCTGTTTGACCATTGGTACCTTCAGGTCGCTATAAAGCTGATTGTTGGTGACATACCAAAGAAGACTAGATATGATATTGTAACGACATGAGAGATTTGTTTTAAGCAATTGGAATGCCTTTTTGCAGAAGCCAAAGGATACTATTGACACGTAACGTTGCTTCTGTGATTTTTTTTTGGTGGTTCAACGACCAAGTAATTTTGTGCATTTTTCGTAAGAACTGAGATATGCCTGAAGTTTTACTTTATGAGCCTCTAGAAAAGTTTTTATGGGATTGCTGATGAGTTACTTCGTAGTGCCGCTTCAAATTTCCACTTTTGACAATAGCATATAAGCCACACTGGAGCCGCTTGAGGCCTATATTAAACAAAATTATTCAGTCCATTCAGCCAGAAACCTATTTTCACTGGCCACTTTTCGCTTTTTAAGATCTATATCAATAAGTCTAAAAATATTTTTAATTAAACCAACGAAAACGCGAGAATTTACAAAATAATGAACAGTTGCTTCGCCATTTGTTTTATAAAATATTTACTTCTAAAACCTAACAACTGTGGGTATATGGATATATCAGTGTGTAAGGAATTCGTCCTGAAAATAGGAAGTACCAAAAGTGTTTTCATAATTATGATTCTGGTACATCACGTAATTATTAAAATACTAAACTTACCTCTTTACACGTTCTGATCAGTAAAATAAATATGTTCATAAAAAAACCGTAAAAACAGCAGGTTAGACTAATTAAAAATGAAACAAAATATTGAAAATCTACATTATACCTATTTTTCATAAATCCCAACTAAATAGGTGTTCCCATTTTGGTACAGCGGTCAAGAATGGGTTAAACATAATAAATCTAATATATAAAATTCTCGTGTCACGGTGTTTGTTACCAAACTCCTCCGAAACGGATAGACCGATTTTTATGAAATTTTGTGTGCATATCGAGTACGTCTAAGAATTGAGCAACATGTATTTTTCATATCCTTTAAATGATGAGGTTGATTCACCCCTAAAGATTTTATTTTATTTTATGGCAAATCAACGTTTGCCGGATCAGCTAGTAATATTTATATATTTCATCACTGATATCTATTGGAAGTGTATTCCCAAAAGGAACAGGTTGAACTGGGAAGGAATAATGGACCATACTGGAAGTATGGGAAGGACAAAGAAGGCAAAGATTGTTAGAAGAGCGAAGACACCTGTTATGGTTAGAGCACCTTGTGGTTTTAGTATCGTGTGGTTTTAGTCGGACTGATTCCGACACACCGCCCCGCCGCAAACCCTGGTGGGGTGACGGCCCGAGGGGGTTTCTACACGTAAAAAGAAAAGGTATTCTAGTTGGGATTTTAAGTAGGTAGGCCAGTTCTGTGAGTGGTAAAAGGGTGTACAACCAAGGAAGAGTCAAGAGATTAAACTGCGCCTAGGTAGGTAACGAGGACAGTTGTGTACGAAAAGCATATATATAACCATACTTTCGCAGGTTGCGTATGAATCGAATGCAATTGTTGAGAAGTCATTCTAATTAATAAATTAATAATAATTAATTAATAATTAATAAAGCAGATCGGCATTCAGTTCGAGACAACACACGTCATAACATAACAAAGTTTGCAAAAGCATCTTTTTTGTTTTTACTGGGGGGCAATTTTTCAGACGATAGAATCCACGAAATTTATAACCTTTTGACAGGAGTTGTATTTGTCATGGTTACACATACATATCCTGCGTGAACATTTAGATTTATTTTGCCTGATAATGTTTAATATAGATCTAAGAAGTTGTCAAAGTAAGGTGCAATAATATTTTTAATTCATTCGATGATATTTGTTTCTTATTTTTTGTTCAGTAGAGACAAGACTGACTCATTTGTTTGACATACTATAGAAATAAATACGACATGTAGTAAAAACAAAGTGAATTCAAAGTTGTATGTGTTGTTGTGTTCATTTATTTATTTATTGACGGCTGTCTTAAAATATAACTATGCACGCATTTGTGAAAATTAACTTTAAAACGCGTGCTTAATAACGTCTAAGTCAAGTTTAAATCAAGAGTTGAAAATCACATACCTACTTATTTATTTAAGAATTAGTTTCTTACATATTTGGGCATACGAAACAAGTAAAATAATAAATATTATTTATTACAATGATCCATCAGACTCTTCTTCTTAATTTACACTAAACTCGTCAGTTGAGTCCTCGATTACATGAATATAATATTCTTGTTTATTTATATTGTCAATCGTAACGTCCCGATCCCAATCAGACATTATTATTTTTCTTGTCTTTTCCACGGCACTTGCCCAGTTATTAGATGTCATTGCAACACATGCATTATTTATTATTCGCTGTAACGAACGACGACGTTGTGTTGTTTCTGGCTGCGTTCTTCTTTATTTGTGCTCATATCAATTCAATGGCATTGTATTGACAGTAATAAGGTGGGATTCTAATGACAGTAAGTCCACATGCTGCTGCCTTTTCATCGACTATGTGTCTTTTAGGTCGACGTTTATAATTTAAAATTCTTATTAATTCGGCTCGCTAGTATCACGAAGCCACTTAATAATACAATAATTTTATTTATTTGCCGTGATGATGATGACGTAATGTATCATTGAAGATGCATTCATTAGCATCAACATTTCCCTAAACCAATTGTCATATACTTCTACATTCATCTCTTCGTGATAGTCGCACAGATTTTTTGGTTTGAAAGCCAGTATAGCATCAGTTGCTACAAATCCTTTTGTTGTGCCCTCGTGGCAAATTATAAGGCGTTCGCCCTTGCCCATACGCACAACCAAAGTGGAAGCTGTAGTGTCGTCAGTCCACGATTTTGATATAGTATGATTAGCATTAAGCCAACTCACGTTGGTGAAAACCACATTCGACCAGTGTTGATTTGCTTGCGTTTCCGTAGGAAGTCACATCGAGCCAGCGCTATGTCGTGGAGTTTCAATAAGATTTTCCTCTTATCAGATTTTTTGAAATGAAATCCAATTTATCTTAGCACATTACCTAGTGCCGATTTTCGACCACGGAACAAATCTCTATTCCTCAATGATATTACAATTCTTCTTAAAGTCGGAATTTCCTTACGTTGGTAGCACTCGTATATATGACGACAAAATGCATCGGCATCAAAAATCATCAATGCATGTAACTTTACAGAGCTGGCGTTTTTTCTTCGGTGTAGACGCCGCCCTAAAAGGCCGGCAACGCATTTGTAACGCCTCTGGTGTTGCGGGTGTCCATGGGCGGCGGTAATCGCTTACCATCAGGCGATACACAAACTCTCTCGATTTAACACAGTTCCTTTCAGCATGTCGAAAGCTTATTATATTCAACTGAAGAATTTACGTATCGATACAGAAGAAAATAAATACCCAACTCAACGTATAATATTGTAAAGGAATACTCAACGACAACACGCCACACACACAAACCGAAAGACAGTGCATGTCACACGAGACGACACGACAATCACACGTGGTAAGAGACATGGGCACGCAGTTATTGCGGCGGTAAGACCCATTATGGAGGATTGGCTCGAAAGGTATCACGGGAGCCTCTTATACCGGCTGACGGAGGTGTTCATTGGGAAATAATGCTTCAGAGAGCACCTGTGTCTGATACGCAAGAAGCCAACGCCTTAAACCCACTGTGGGGGAACGGGTATCATGTTCCACTAACACAAAGGGAGGATGCTCCTACCAGGCGAGGTGATCATGCCTGGCGGGCTACTGCCCAACTGTTGATGTTGGGATGTTGTACATATGATAATCGGCGCAAGAACTTTAATTGCGCGATTCAGGATTGGTAGTTTCTTCGTATTGTAGGTTACTCCGTATTTCAGTGTAACTTTGGTAGATGGTGCTGTAGTATGTTATGTTGTATGTGGAGGTCGCAACACCACTATTGCGACGGCCAGACCGTGGACACAGCAATCCACCCGCTGGTAGAATGTCCGGCGTGGGTAGAGCCGAGGCGTGATCTCATGGCGGCCAGTGTTGTGGAGGTTCTCTCGTTCGATAACATGATTGCGGATATGTTGCGGATCGAGAACGCGTGGAGGACTGCCGTCTCTTTCTGAATGATGAAAGAACTAGCTGCTAAACAACCGAGGCTGGTCAATCACTCTAGGCCACTGCTGCTGCTTCAGGGCAACTCTAGACCACACACTGCATAACAGACGGCCGCTGAACTAGAGGAGCTGCAATTGTCTGCGACATCCACCGTACTCCCCGGACCTTGACCCAATATATTAACATTTATTCTTTTTTTTTTTTTCTTTATTTATTTAGTGAGGGCTTAGTCACAAAATGATTATGTCGCCCTGGATTACTTCTTACAAGGAGAAATAATTATCTTCGATGTGGTAGTCCAAACCGTAAGCGATTTATGTAAGTTGTATATGCATTTTTGAAACATTTATATGACCAGCTACTTACTACACTAAAAGCTGCCTCAAGGTCCCACGGCCCTTGTTCAGAAACTTTTACTACTTTTATTTATTCTTTTATAATATTACTAAATAATTTACTTGTAATCTTTTCACGCATGGCAACATAGCTACCTCCCAGGCGACCTATTTACTCAAACATTGTTGAGGTTAGTTTTATAGTTTAATTAAAACAGGTAAGTAAGGTAGTAAGGTAAAAGTACAAGATTTTATAGCTTAAGTACTAGAAAAATGTTCAACAATAGAATTATAAAAGATAAATGTGCCACCGCATGGCATTGTCACATTGGCTATCGAATTATTATTTTTCACTTTCTAGTACTTATGCCACGAGGTTGTATTTAAATGTTTGTAACTAAATGGTCTAACTAAGGAAAAAAGAAAGTCATTACCTTAATCATCATCACAGTAATTATTAAATTTGTTATTGAAGATATAGCTAAATTGTTTTTTATATAAAACTAACCCGTAACTAAAATATGTGAATTTCACCAGATCGTGGTTTTTTTTAGAAGAGACTAAAAGTATTTATGATCTACTAACTGTATTTTGCTACGCCTCTCAGCGGCACGTTGTGATTTAAAAGATAGATTAAATCCATATTTGAAGAGCATATAAATTAATTTGAGTGTAAAAACACTAAATTGCTTAATTGATAAAAAGTAGTAGTAGTACTGTAGTAGTATAATGTATCTCACTGTACGTTTGTGTGTTGTATATATATAAAAGTAACGTGTTTCTGATTTTTATTCATGCTAACATTAGACAGAGGCCTCGACGATTTGTACGGATGAAAACTGCGCGGTGAAACTTAGCATTGAGGTTAGTGAGTGTTTAGGATAACATGTGTCTTATAAGTTTAGGGGCACCACAGAGTCATCAGATACCACAGAAATAAAATCTATATTTGTGCCTCATACTTCTACAGTCTTTGGATCGTATTGGAGAGTAGTACATTCGGTCTGATGGGCACTGGACGCATTTTGTCACTTGTAGACACTAACCCTGAGGTCACCAGGCCAACTTGTTATTACTGTTCTTGAGATCGGCAGTGGACGTCATCTGTCGATGACACTGATCATGGCACGCGTTGACAACCGCTAAACATTCTCTCAAATTCATATGTATTTTTTTGAATTTAAGTAATAGGGCTGATGGCTGGTTTAGGACTACGGAATAAATCAGTCAAATTGTGAGTTTTCAGTCATTGATCATCTTTCTCTGAGACATGAAGTCGCATGAAGAAATCTGGGTAGTCCTGAAAACAAAGAAGAATAATACAATATTAAATAAGTTAAAAATAATGAGACCTAAACTTAACAATACGGTATTGTATCATACTGTAAGATATCTGTAAAATTAAAAATCACTGAAAAATGGTGATTTGGTCTGATTTTACTTGCTTGCTTGAAGGAACTAGAAATTTAAAATGCATAAATGTATTCTAATTTATACTGATAATTTTAACATTGTGAAGGAATGAGTGTCATGTTCCAACACAAAGGGAGGATCCTCCGACCAGGCAAGGTTTCATGCCTGGCGGGCCACCGCCCAACGGTTGATGTTGGGATGTTGTACTTATGCTCATCGGCACGAGAACTTCTATTGCGCGATAAAGGATTGGTAGTTCATTGGTGTATATCCGGAAAATGGCGCTGTAGTGGAGGTTGCAACAACATTGTCTATCTTGGGATTCGAACTAGATTACATTTACTTCAGTGCGAACAATGATCCAAATTACAAGTTCACACAGGCTTGTATAATAAGCTTATATGTTTGGCTTACAAAATAGGTTTATTTCTGCTTACGGCGTACAAGAGGTACTGATCACAGCTCACGTTTTCTTTCACAAGATCTACTGTAATCACTCTCTACACGAAAACTACAGGAAACCGCCAGTTCCCCTAAATCTTACTTACATATCTCGTTTAAAGTATGTAGTGATGTAATCTTTAAATCAATGTTTTTATATTTAACTTGTTTTAATTACAGGGTCACTCACCGAGCCATATTGAGAAGTTGCGGTCGGATACATTGCAGTATTTGGACTTAGACCTGAATCCTTCGACGTTGACACCAGCAAAGGTGATGATTACTTATATCTATGTTGATATTTTTATTTCAACAATATATGTTCCCTGTTATTCTAGTGATAAGTGACTCTAATTGCTAAACTGGAGCTCTTTGGTTTCATTCCCACTCAGGGCAAATAACTATGTGATGAGCATGATCATGTGTTATGTGTCTGGATATAACAATGTCACGCCTATTTCTCAAAGTGGTGGGCAGAAAGTCAGACCTCCACCTATTAAAGTTCTGACATACCTTTTTTGCTTCGTCCCAGTTGTAAATTATTAAATTTCTGCCTGCGGTCTATAAATTCTTTTCACGGGTCTTCTATCATCCATCCATCATATCTAAATGACGAAACCTTCGAAATAAGCTCCTCCTCCTCCATCCTTGTCACTCTACATCCTCCATTCCAGACTCTGTCACTATCATTCCCACCGCGTTGTGTGTTAGTGTCAGAGTCAGGACTGACAGAGAAGCGTTACTTAAGAAGTATGCACTTAAGGAACGCCTCTCGGACATTCCGCATCTCTATAGCATTAATTTTACTTTGGTGTTACTTCTAACCATACCCAAGATTCATTGCCGCACAGGGTTGGGACCAGACCAGTTATAATATTTACTTACCTATGTTTACTAGTTTTTATCTTATCATAACACATGCTCTACCTAGTTTGAGACCAGACTCGTGTGTGGACTGTATGTAGTTATTGTTATTCTGTATATTAACAATTTTTATATTTCTTTATAGGGCGACGTTCTCAGGAAGGTTGATTTCATACATGGCAAATCTATGTCATCCGTAGATGATTCGGCATACAAGACAGTCGACTTCCTGAAGACCGAGGCTTTCAACAGCACCCGGCAGGATGCAGAAGCTCTTAGAAGCTACCAATGTTAGCATGAGCCTACCTCCGATTGGAGGCTGACCGAATATGAGAAAAAGAAGAAAGAAATTAAAGACAGGAAAATGCAAGAAAAGAAAGAGAAAAAATATAGAAAAGAGAGGGAGAAGAGGGAGAAGAAAGAGTTAAAAGAATTGAAAAAAAAGCAAGAAATGAGAGAAAAGCAAGAAAAGAAAGAAAAAAAAGAAAAGAAAGAAAAAAAAGAAAGGAAGTTGAAGAAAGAAAAGGTAATAAAATTAAAGAAGCGTGACCGGATTCGTATTGCTTCACACTTTGCAGCATATAGAACACAGTAAGGGCAGTTGACAAAGTGACAATGTTAGGGTAATACCAGTGACTTTGATGTGTTTTAGGCTACAGAAAAACTGTCGCTCTGTACTGATTTAACCTAGACAATTATTTAAATGACAACAAAATTATAAATGTAGATTTTGGATTAAATTATATAGTTTTATAGGTGGAATCATGTGAATTGTAGCGATATTTATGGCAAAGTTGTGTTAGGAAAAAAGTTTTCCATTTTTACAACACAAAACTTGACAATGGCGCTACTAAACTAAAACCCTACAAGATTGACTTGTAAGAAATGAAAGCTTTAAATGGAAAGACATGAAGGTACTTGTAGAATTAGTGTATTGTTTGACGCTGGCATAATTGAGTAGGTGGTATCATACCATTTTGTTTTCTTCTAATACTGTAGGCGAAACGTTAGTATTATGTGTGTAGCAATATAAAGCCAGTATTGTAACTGTTTGGAAACATATAAAATAAATATACAATATTTATAGGTGTTTAGACCAGCGAGATGTGAACAGCGGAAACAGTTTCCAATCGCTGGCAGTGTGGTTCAGTTAGAATGTTTATTGTTCTTGATTGTTGTTGCCACAACATATAATAATGGTGCACTAATTCGTCAAATCGGACTTATAGCGTTGAGTATGCTGGACGTCATAAATATAAAAATACCACTAAGCTAAACGCTTATTTCTATTGGCTTTATAGTTAAAATCGATGTGTTGTAAACTGAATGCTTTGAAAATTATTTAAAGTTATATGTGATATAACAACTGTAAGATATCTTAAATTATCCAGTGCGACCGTATTCATGTCTAGTATTGAATATCTGTACTTAAATAGACGTACCGTGTGTTACTTTTCATTAATTTTATATGAACCTTATCGTTACCATTATATATTTACTTGTATTTAAGAATTTGTAGTTAAAAGAAATCGTCACAAACCCACAACTCGTTTTGATATCTTAGGCATGTATTTTAATATAAGGATATAGAATTTTCAACAACATAACACAAATTTAAATATATGCATATGTGTATATAAATAGCGGTTGTGGTATATTGCAAAAGCCTTCACAAGTTGTGTATTTGAAATTAGGCGGTATAAGGTTAAACGATACGTGAAACATTGTAGCAGAAATGAGTGCTCTTATCACAATGAGTTTTGACCTTTTACAAGCATTTACAATGCACATTAATAAGTTATATATATTACTTAAGTGTTCACATTAAAAGTCTTTGAACGTAAGACTAAAATAGTGAGATTTATACATACATTTATATATAATATAAATATAATCAAAGCGTACATCATTCGAAAAGTGATATGCGCCTTAAATTTTTTCATACTACCAATCTCCCCACGATGTTTTAATTATTATTTTGTATATTAGTAAGCTATTGTTAGTGTCATGTGTCGTATTAAATCTTCCATACTGTTTAATTAATCTAGTACTTGAATATGTACTGTATTTGGACCTCTTTATTACTCTTCGACAATAGTTGTAACAAAATTAACGTCTCAATACTATCATTCATTAAGTATTTCATTAAATGTTAATATTAAATTAATAAAAGACTAAAGTAAAAAAAATGCAACCAGTATCTTCCTTCGATGACATTTCATGATGGGAGCGTTTGGGTATTCGATCGGGTATTAAACTAAGAAAGTTTTATTAATAATTAGTGGAAAAAATGATACAGCGATACGCACAAAAATGCAAGTTGTTATATATTTATTGTATATAGCAGTATAACATAAATTTATTATATAAATACTCTATATAAGATAGCTTTAAAATGTTTCGAAAAAATTGCGCACTAAGTCACAATATTTGTAGAGTAATTGATTAACACACGTGGTTAAAATTTCTATACATATTTTCGCTCTTAACGGTTAAACCTACCTAGAATTGATGAAAAATATTTCCAATCATGTTCTGATAATACGACTCATAAATATACGATCAAGTAATGTTTTCATAAGACAATTTTTCTTCTCAAAACGTGAAATTACTACTTACGTAAGTAACTTTAGGAAGCCTGGCCCAGTCTTATTGCCGCTTATCGCTGCGCCCAGTGTAGGTACTTCGGACCTATAAAGACACGAAAACTGAAGTAATGCGCGATATACGCGATAAGTAAATATTCTACATTTAAGTGTTTAATGGGCGTGTTATAAGATGTGACCTAAATTATTATAGACATATGCATAAATAATATGGATCGTTATTCGGTAGCTTTATAAAAATTTTACTCTCAATCATCAAGAAAAGCTGTTATATATTTTATATAACAGCTTTTCTAGCTATATATTGCAATGTTAAGATTATTATGAAGTATATTCATTATTATCATTTGTAACTATTTTAAACGTTAAGCTAAATGTTAAGCTCAAAAGCAGTCAAAGCTGGAGACCTGAATCCTTAATAATATCTTCAGTTGCTCTGTATTTATACTACGAGCCTGCAAGATATTAGTGTCAGTACAAAATTACGTACAAAAGCCATGTCAGTAATTTAACGAAATCGTTTTAATGAGCTCATTGCCCAGCCCAGTCGTTTGCCACTGTGCTGTGTGTGGTGAGTTCAAACCTTGTGCATTTCAACACATTCTGTGGTCCACAAATTGTTGTCCTGAGTCTGGGTGTTCTTTCGTCTGTTTCATGCATGTTTCTAACGCTACGCGGGGTGTATGTTTCTAATGCGGAATTTATCTTAAAAATAACTTTTAGGAATGGATCCAGATCGTCTGCTCAGAGAGTCTAATAAAGATGTCTCACCGAACATGAGTCTTTGATCATTACATATTTATCAAAGACGCATTTTCGTATTCTCAACATTTATATAGCATAAATTTTATTGATGTCGGTACAATATTTATATTGGTGTTTTAAATGTAATGTACTTATATAGTTCTAATTGAATAACACTATATACTAAGTTTTTAAATGTCTATCAGATTATAACTATAACTCTATATTACGTACCTCGTAACTCGTTGAATTACGTACCGTGTAACTTCTCAGCACTAGATCAGCTCTAAGAAACATTTAAAGCAACTGAGAGACGTCGTTTTGTCCTTATGTCAATGACAATTGAAGCTGTTACGATGAAAGGATTATACTTGACTTTATTATTAAATCATATCACACACGCGTGTTAGAATAGCATAAGTATATACACTTATTTGCTACAACTTACTACAACAAGCAAGCAACTGAAAATCCATTGTGAAACCTTTTTAGTGCTGAGTGGTTAACACATCTTATTAAACTTATATTAAAAAAAGTCTTTTTCTAAGCAGTTTATTGAATTTTAAATCCGTTATAAACGTACATAAAGGTGTTGTCTTTTAAGCATATATTGATCGTTAGGTGTTCTAAATGTTATAATCGTTGTATTTGTGGGTAGAATGTTTGTGTTTTAAAAATCTTGATGTTATTAAATGTAAGTTTAATATGTTATTTGGAAATATCTTCAAACCGATTGGTTTAGTAACATTTGATCAAAACTCGTCTATAAACATGATAAGTATCCGATAGTAGTGCTATTTCCTTCGTTCAAAAACTGTCTGAAACTAATATAAAACAATATAATAAGATCTATTCTGTGTCACGACGTTTTAAACGACAGATTGATTATTAAATATATCATACTAAATACATAATACATAAAATAGCATATGAGAACAGGTGACATAACAGAATGTTACAGCACCAGTGTCTCCTGAGCTCATCTATTGCCCGATGGCATATAAACTGGTATAAATGCTACTTAGATTTATTAGTGATTTTAAAGTATAATGTCCGCTTTATGAGTAATAAATAAATAAATATACCGGACATCTAACACAACGCCATCTAGTCCCAAGCTAAGCAGAGCTTGTGTTATGGGTACTAGACAACTGATATAAATACTTATATACTTTTTTTTGTAAATACATACATATTATACATAGAAAACACCCAAACTCCGAAACAAATATTTGCAGATCATACAAATATTTGGTCCGACCCGGGAATCGAACCCGAGACCTCAAGCTTAGCAGTCGCATACGCTACCACTACGCCACCGAGGCAGTCAAAATAATAGTAATCTTCACGTTTTAACAGTTTTTCATTTGAACACTACGTTGAATCTTTTCATGTAATGTAGTTTCAGTTTCCGTTAAAATAATATTTATACCCCAATATTAATTTAAGACTATGCTGAAAATGTCACTTTTCGTAAAGTGTAGACTTCTCTGACACTCCGATTTTAAGTTTTAATTTTACATAAATTTACTTTCACGATGTAATAAATACACTTCAAGGTTTAAGTTTCATAATTAAATAAATATAAACAATCACTAGTACCTCATACCATTCTACTAAATTAGTTGAAGGTCATTCTTTCATTGTTAATGGTAAAAGAATGTGTAATTTTAATATACCGTGTAAGTACTATCCAAATCAATCCTGGTGATGATAAAGGTCTTCCTCGTAAAGTTAAACTTATGGAAAAGTACCAACATTGCAAAGATTTAGGATGGGTGTTCAAAAGTTTAATCTCTAAGGGGGGGGGGGGGGGGGCATGCACGTGTTTCACCTTGGTTCTTCCTATGGTTTGTCCCACCCTAAAGTCTTATTTTGGCAACCGACACATCCTCAGGAATCGAAAAAATCTCATGAGATATTGATACTTCTAAATACTTTATTATTTAAATTTATCAACACACAACACAACAAATTTATCTCATTTAATAGTTTATTTTATTAACGGGAAATTCTGATCAGCGACATTGTACGTAAGGAATATCATATATCAGTTTATATGTTCAGGACATTGATTTTCGATGTGACCATTCTACTATTTTACATATTAGCTACACAAACTTCATGCTGTTCATTGACGTCCTATTTAGTGGCATACATTTTGTTCCCAAAAATGTTGCAACGGGCAGTTTTAAATCAATGCGGCCTACTATCGCAGATACGGCCTACTATTGCACAGATATGGCCTATTATTACACATATACGGCCTACTATTGCACAGATATGACCTATTAATTGTAGATCTGCAAGTCAACAGCCTCTTGCACACCACGGTCTTTACCCATATGATCAAATGGGGTGGTGTTACTATGTATTCATAATACCTTCATGTTTGTTTTTGTTCATTGCAAAATTAAAAATCAATATTACTTTTTTGTAACATAAATTTGTTTTGTTATATTATACTTTTCGATATTTTGGTGATTATTGGTGAAATTATAAAAAAAAATACGATTGATGTTTTTCCGCCCACCAAAAACCAAAGTCAATTATTATGCTCATTTATGTTTAATTATTAGTTATGTTTCTGTGTATAGTGACGCAAAGTTTATGCCAAATAGTTTATGCTGAAAGTCAAATATTGTTTTAATAGTACTATATATTATATTTATTAATTATTAAGTAAGTTTTGGTATTGTATTCAATTAAAATTAGAACATAACATCAAAACAAATATCAAACAATAATTAATATTATCAATAACTTTAACTATGATACATATGCACTTGAGAAACGGACGCAAAGCAAAAATACAGACAGACTATATGTAGGTACTAACTGATCCAGTCTCAGATTAAATCTTATCTGAAACATAATTGATAGTTTAGCTTTATCCTGCTTGCACTTAGAATATGCAAAAAAAATAGTTTTAATCTCTCTCAAAGCTCTTTTACCCAGTTTAAAGAAACACCTTTCAGCATTACACACAGGTATTATTGGTTATTTTTAATTAGAGATTATTGGCTTTCACTGCAGGATGTAGATGCAAATATATGTATAGTATGTTAATTTTCAACGTAGTAAATGTATGGAAATAAAAGCTTTGTTTAATTTAACCTTAACACTTCCTAAGTCTATTGTGATTAAGTTTACCTCGCTGCCATTTAATTTGAATGGTGATGTGGAGATAAGACCCATCCACTCGTCCTATAAGTTAATCTTCTGAAGGTATGAAATAGCCAATAAACTAAAACAAGCTGTCACGACGTTACCGTGGCGCAACGTAAACTCCGACAAAAGGTGCAACTTATGCCGCACAAGTAAACAGTTATAAGAACAGCCTCTAGGTAGTAGAATAACTATAAAACTGACAAATTAATCTTAATATATATAAATCTCGTGTCACAATGTTTGTCCTCAATGGACTCCTAAACCACTTAACCGATTATAATAAAATTCCCACACCATGTGCAGTTCGATCCAACTTGAGAGATAGGATAGTTTATATCACAATTTAATAATTGGGAAAAAAATATTTATTTTGAAGAGAAGCAGACGAAGTTGCATAAGTCAGCTAGTATAATATATAAAACGGCTAACACTAACTGGTGGTCGTTGGAATAACTTTTTTATAATTCATATACATGTAATAAATTCTTATGAATAAAACCGAAACCGATACCACTCAAAAGAGTCATATAATCCCTTTTAAACTTCTAATTTATTACTTAATTTTATTATATAAAGTTAATATTATTGAACATGCTCACAAACATAAACAAAGATATTAAGTATTACACCTAAACTTTACCGTGGGAGAGCTACGCTTCGGCATGCATGGGCCGGCTCGACCGGAGTGATACCACGGCTTCACAGAAAACCGGTGTGAAACAGCACCTGCGCTGTGTTTCACCGAGTGAGTGAGGAAACCGACCCCAACCCCTTCCCTCCTCCCCTTTCTCATCCCCAAAGGCCGGCAACAAAGCTTCCAATATGCTCGTCACCCTACTCTCCACCACACCCTACTCTAGGAGGAATAAGGTTCTAAAACCATGGATAACACCCGGTTTAATGCATAAGTAACCGCGATACACATTGTATCAAAAAAATCACCTAATAACATGATTCTTAAACTCACATCATATCGAAAATCTTCTAATAACCTTCTTCGTAAATTAAAGCTAGCATATAACAAACCTCAAATCGACAATGCCCGTTATGAACCAAAAGCCATCAGAAAGCTATTATGGACATAACCTTGACCGAGTAAACAAAAATATCCTAAAGAGTTGTTATAAATCAAATTAAAGTGTCCGATTGTAATATCAAAAACTGTTTTAAACTAAATGCATATGAAAGTACGAGTATATATTATGATAATTACACCGATTGTAGATTCAAGAAGTAACTTAGGCTACTTTTTAGATTAAGCTAGTTGTCATGCTGCGGGTAGCAACACGGGGCTTAGCAAGTGTATAATAAACTTGATACCTATTGATATGCTGGACATAGGCTTAATTCTTCCTCTGAATTATAATTTAGAGCATTTTCATATAAGGATGATCACCGAAAGTATTTCATTTCTCTATACAAATTGCTAGCAATCTTTTGAGAAAGGCACATATTAATGCCGTCGGTAGTAGGACATATTTGTTATATTTTCTTTATAATAGCAAAAAATCAAGAAATGATAAATAAACCGGAATAGATATTGGTCACTATTTTCCCACTAACATACAAAACTTTATGGATCTGCATGGATCTATATTATTTACTAACAAAGAAACTAAACCCAGCATTTCATTATTTTGATAAAAGATTTAAAATAAGTGATTATCAAAAATCCAAACTTTCGGTTTTGGTCGAAACTGAGAGCAAGACCGCAAGTTCGGTTTCAGATTCAGCTGAAATTCAGTTTCGGTCGGACACAAACCAAAACATAATGTACACATCACAAGGTTTATTTAATACACGTTAGGTTCAGCCAAATAACTGAAACTATAAAATTAATAATTTAATATCTTATCGCAACGGTCTTCACAACATTGTACAATTATAAATGATGTGAAATTGCAGCTGGTGTCTTGGTTTGTAGGTACATATATCCTAGACCACATCTTGTATTACGAGTTACCAGGCCCTTTATGCAGTGTTACTTTATAATTCTACTAAACCGATGTCTTATTAGATACAGGTATTTAAAATAAGAGATACGTTATATTCTTTCGTAGTATTTTATTTGTTGATAAAAAATGCATTACCTCAAACAACATTTCTTTCAAAAGCTCTCTAGCGCCACCTTGTGCTGACCATGTGAAATGTCCAAACCATTTGTAACGTAACATTAAACATGTTGTTCCCAAGATTCGACAGAGGGCAAAACAGTCTCACATAACGACTTTAATTCAGTTTTCTATCCATTTTCTATCGTGGTGCTATCTACTTACTGAATTGAATATTTTTGCATTGTATCTATATACAAACGTATTCAATTAAATAAGATACCACATTGAATTGCTGTATTGTAAAATACATACGTAACTAAGTAAATTTCAAAAGTAAGAAGGAGGTTTTGTTTGTTTATTACTTCACTAGCGACCCGCCCCGGCTTCGCACAGGTGCAATGCTGATACTAAATTAAATACACTACAGAAAAACTATGAACGTTGTATAAAAAACATAGCGGCCCGCTCCGACTTTGCACGGTAATTTACGACATCACGTTAGAAACCTCTAAAATTAGCAATGTTGCCTTAGTATATGATGCATGTATTATACATATAAACCTTCCTCTTGAATCACTCTATCTATTGGAAAAAACCGCATCAAAATCCGTTGCGTAGTTTTAAAGATTTAAGCGCACATAGGGATATAGGGACAGAAAAGGCGACTTTGTTTTATACTATGTAGTGATAACTCCGTTACTTGGATTGGACATAACTGATTTGGAACATTCTGAGCTTAATTGATCTAGATATACTTATATATGTGTATAGGAAGTCAGAGGCTGGTAGGAATTTTATTCTATACAAACTTTGTCCCGATAACAAACTTATAAAAAATAGAAGTATTCAATTTGGTGGAGTCAATCGGAGATTAGGCGCGTACATAAATTTTGGTGATTCATTTTTGTTTATATAGATTAGCCTTACCTTATCGGCCGAGTAGGCAACAACACCCATAGCTTTTCAAATTTTCTACATACGTTGCTATAATTATTTAACAACAACATGAACCAATTTTTTTTGGAAAATTAATTACCATTTTTTTAATTAAAAGTATTTGCGGGCACATTTTGACTGGCAACCTGTTACCAAAGTATTGTCCTATTCAAAAATGAATGTAGAAATTCGAGTTTTAATTCATAGATGCTGCAGCCGTATCTTAGACTACATCTATAGATTGAATTAAATGCCTTAATATTTAAACAGGCGTTACAAGTAAAACACCGTATTGAGGCTAGTACAACTAGATTTTTCTGGCGGTGACATATTCAGTTCATCATGGAACTACTATTAATTTGTTAATTAAATTAATAAATGTCGAACATATAAATATTTTCGTAATTAGACGGCGTTATGTAAGAACGAATTTAGCGACAAAATTGCAAAAAAAAAGAGTTTTGAATGCAGATTGATTCCAGGTATAATAAACTATGTACTCAGCTATTTTTGAGTTCAAAAGTCACAAGTACAAGCGCACAAGTTTAATTTAAATTAAATTAATAAGGGGTGATTCAAGTGACACGTCAACATTTTGTTAGAACTTGTGCACAAATTAATAATCGCCTAAGTTACGGCTACAAAATTTACAAACAGAATTTCAAATTGCATAAAATAATTATTTTGTTACTGAAAAACGCAATATTGAACTAACTGCCTAAAATGGCAGCTTAGAAATATGTAAATGTAAATGAACGCATTCACAGCTTTTAAAATGAAAGATAAACAAGATTTTCGGAGTTTCTAAAATTATGAATGTAAATAGCGTAAAATTATTAAGTTATTTGCAAAAAAAAAATTAAACATATTGGTATTTAGGAACTGGACAAAGAGTTCTGTTGTTTTAGCTATTGATTATTTAATATATTGGTATGGTTTTCTACATAATGTAGTTTGTCAAAAGAAATAATAAGTTGATAGAAAAAAATGCTGTGAACTGGTTGAAAACGAAATAAATAAATGTGTGGTGGTTTACTTTACAAACAATATTATGGGGTTCTACCCCATAATATTTTTCTGGTCTCTAGTAGAAATTTTGGGGGGAATGAAAACCGAAGTTAGATGATATGAATCTCTACATTACCTATTCTTATTCCATCTGATTCCAGATAATATTAAGAAAATTAAACAGGATCTAATGATTTAGAAGAAGAAAATCAGAAAAAATAATGATTGAGTAGGCATATTTATTTCTCCTCATTCTTACGCTTAATCTATACTTACATAACGCTGTCCAATTCTATAACACAGAATGTCACAAACGACGCCAAATGCAACAAATGTCAAGAAAATTAGAATTGCATAAAACTCGCATAGGAGATCGTATTTTGTTTTTTCGAAAGACGGTCCCCATTTCATGTCACACATTTTATATATTTTTTATCATTAATTTCATCACGACGACGGCTTGAAGTCTCGAAGACCTATAATTGAAGACTATAAATACTTGACATTGGCAGAAATAGCTGATCCGAGTGATCCGGCTGGTTGCCATTTCATCAAAAAACAAAAGAAAAATCTCACATAGCCAAAAATATACATTCACACCATTCACACATCTCTTTCAAATTATTTAAAATAATTATTTTAGAGTTTTAAAGTAAGTATATAGTTAGATAAATAATATCTTGTAAACGAACAAGTGACGAAAGTTTGAGTTTTGATAAACATTTCAGGGCTCTCAAGGAAAGGGTTGGACATTCTGTGCTTGACCAAAATTAACTTTACGTGAGTTCAGAATTAGTTTGTTGTCTTTAGTTGCGGTAAAGTTAACATTTCCCAGCCACGGATTATTTAACTTTTATTTCTATTTGACTCATTACTAGAAAAGTGTTGGTACACGTACTTATGATAAGTAATATTCACTATTTATTGTCATTCCACAATGTGTCGTAACAGATGGTAAAATTAAAAATTGTATCGACGTGGACACTATCGAGCACAGTACTTAGTAGTTGGAAGAGAGGAAGAGCGCATCATGTTTATATTATTGATTTACACTACTGTTTTTACTTCTATCGCATACTATTGCTGTATTTTTATACCTTTAACTTAAAAAAATATAGGGTAAACTAAGGTATAACTGGCCACTGTCATTAACTGGCCACTGCTTGCTTTAGTTGTTCGAAATAAGAATAATAGAGCAAGCACGCCATCTGTAATCTTTTGAAATGATTACTTATTTAAATAGCTTGCATATTAGTACTATTGTTTACCGCTATAGACAGTAGCTCTAAAATGGCGGGTAATTTTTTGACAATTGGCGCGCGAATCTCGATACCTAAGGTTGTTCCTTAAGTAAATGTTAAGCAACAATATTTTGTAAAATTAAAATTTTGTGTCAATACTAATTCTTTCTGTGGACTGGTTGTGTTTTTTGAATCGTTTTAAAGGTAAGTGACGTGAATTTAATACTTTATGTTGTTAAAATCAGTTCAATGCTATGTTAGAAGGGATGGCCATTTACTAACTTGTACATTTGCTTTATTCAGTAAATAGCCACCTAGGCCAGTTACTACTAAAAACAAATTCCTTGTTAAAATCAGTAACTGGCCCAGGAGGCCAGTTGTGTGGTCAGTTATTACTGGTTGACACACGTAGCCGTCTGCATCTTTTTGTCCACCATAAAAACGGTTATACCAAGCCAACTTTATAAGACATATGCTGCTGTCGACTTTTTTTAGAACTTTGAAAGAGGAACAATTCTGTCCTACATTATTTTTCGATGTTAGCACAAGCAGCGTAGGGCAGCAATGGAAGCTCTCAAAAGCAAATTTTTTCATTGATAATCCGGATCATATAGCAATCTAAGAGTATAACCAATAACTCTTAGATTGCTATATGATCCTTAGCGTTCCTCATTAAATGGGCTCTCCAATGCTCAAATAATTTTTCAAATCGGATCATTAGTTCCTGAGATTAGCGCTTTCAACTAAACAAAAAATCTCTACAGCTTTATAATATAAGTATAGATTTTTTTATTAACAGATTATTATGAAAATTGGTATAAAATGACAGAAAAACGACAGTACACGAAAGAAGCTATGGACGACGCTTTACAATTTATACAAGAGAACAAGGGCACTATTCGGCAGGCAGCTAAGACGTTTGGTGTTCCAAGAAGTAGCATTCAGTTTAAAATTCGCAATCCCAATACAAAGTTTAAGTCGGGCCCATATCCTGTATTAACTGAAGCTGAGGAAAAAGAACTTTGTAATTTTATAATGCAACATGCAAGACATGGATTTCCTAGAAAAAAGGAGGACATCGAATTATGTGTTCAGGATTTTTTAAAGAAGAACCCAAGGGCGAACCCATTTAAAGATGGGAAACCAGGAGACGTTTGGTTCAAGACATTTTTAAAACGTCACCCAAACATCTCTATTAGAACATCAGAAGGGGTGACAAATGCAAGCGCGACTATATCGGAAATAGATATCAGAAAATGGTTCACAGAAATCGGACAGTATTTTAATGAAGAAGATCATCTCTCTGAAGCGATTCAAGACCCCACACGCGTGTTCAATGCGGACAAAACCGGCTTCAATATTTGTCGGTACTATCTGCACCCCCCTGATTATATACCCTTATAAAAGGATACCTGACAGAGTAGCACTGAGTGTGCCAACCGGTTGGGGTATAGGACGAAGCGATTCGGGCTGGATGACTGCTTCAGTGTTTTACGACTACATTGCCAACTGCTTCTATAAGCACCTTCTAGAAAATAGTATTCAGTTGCCTGTTATATTGTTTGTTGATGGACATAAGACTCATTTGACTACTGAAATAGCTGAGTTATGCAAAACTCTTAAAATTCAGTTGATTGCATTATATCCCAATGCCCCACGTATCTTACAGCCGGTATGGACAACAGGGATAGTATAAGGACTAAGGAGACAGATACTGATAATAAGACCAATGAGAAAATGAAGACTGAAAAACCTAAGACTATGAAGACTGATTATGAATCACTCAAAAGTAAAATTGTGCAGACTTACAATGTGTTACCTAAAAATAAGACTGATAATGTGTTATCCGAGACTATAACGCCAATAGAGATATATAATGTGTTACCTAACTTAGATCACTTCATCGAGACTGTTGATATTTCACTTATGGATCCAACTAAAATTAACGATACAAAAATCACTGAAAATTTGAAGAAAGATCAGTCTGTTAAACAAATCAAGAATGATAGTGAGTTACAAACGTTATCAAATTCAAAAACTTTTAATTCAACGGCAGGTCCATCAAAACAAAACGCTCCTAATATAAAAAAATAACTGTTATCTCAAATGTAAGGTACATTTTAGAGTTTATTGCATGTTGCCAGTTACTAAAAAGATGTATGCCAGTTACTGAATTTTGTGGCCAATTACTGCTAAAAAATGTCATTTTATGTTTAGATTAAAAATATAAATATTAAAAATTGATTTATTTTATTAGACACCAATGAATATTTATCCTTAATATATCCTTTACACGAATCTATCATAACAAACTGGGATTTATGAATGTAAAGTTAGAAGCGCATGTTTAAATTTACCAAAGACGTAAAGTGGCCACTTACTGGTAAGTTTACCCTACATTATCTTAACCTGCAGTTTCGCCTGTGTGGTTCGGATATCACGATTAAATGTAGTCCATGTGTTATTTTGATGTAAGTGCTATACCACTGTAAAGTTTAATAGTAACAAACTTTCGCATTTATAATATTAAAGTAGGAAGAATTGTTGGTATTTATTACATTTGAGCCTTTGCAAAAAAACTCTAAATTCCAGTTGCTAAACTGTGGTGGCTAGAACATCTCACACAACCACAAGTTAAAAAAGAAGATATGTGAGAGATATCAATACACACAGACGTCACTTTAACACACAATAGACCAGACATAACGTAACTATACATAAGTAAAGCAGAAAACAAAACTAACTTGATAGACCTAACCATACCATCAGATTATGACATAGGACCTAAAGAAATAAAAAACCTCAGTAAATATCACTCATTAAAACTAAAATATCACGATTATGGAGCACTCAAGCACAATCCCAATAGTAATAGAAACAACAGGTGTGGTAGCTAAGAGTGTGGGAGCTATACTAATAAATAAATAAATTAAATACAGACATAAGCATACAAATGCCACAAAATCAGGTAGCAATACATGCATAATACTCACAAAAGTTTTAGGGGACACGGTATATTTTTATTCCAGCGAATCCAAACCTCCTCCTTTCTGAAGGTTTCAGAGCAGGAATGAGAATAAAAATTTAGAGAAATCTTGAGTAAGAATAATCTTAACTATTTGTATAATCTTCCCCTTTCTCCCTTCCTCTACAGGACAACTCGTGTCAGTCTTGGAAGACACTGCTTCAGAGTGGTAGACATACGCTCTCGTACTCACCGGTTCGATTCTTCCTTCCTGTGCCGAGCGGTCAAAACCTGGAACTCACTACCGCCGTACGTGTTTCCCTTCCACTATGAATCCGCGTCCTTTAATCGTGAAAAAGCATCTCACTGGGCTGCCATAGTGTGGTCACCATGGTGAATTGTCCCTATTAGCATAGAGGATATGGACCACCACTCCTTGATTCTGCTCGTGCTTTCCATCAGGCAGAGCAGAGTCATTATGGCAGCTAAAACATTAAAAATAATAATAATATAGTATTGTAAGAGCTAGATCCGAGAAGACGAAGACCGAAGAAAGAGTTATCCAGCAGTGGGCTAAGGTGGACTAAAATGATATTTTACTAAATAATTTACTGTAACTTGTTCAATGATCGTTGATTAAAAACGGTTCGAAGGCTAAATCAATAAATTAAATTAGTAGTTGCCGAAAATTGCTTTCATGTTTCACAAGAATATTTACTAGATAATATTGATATAACTCCAGTTATCTTGTCAAATTTATCAGTCGAAGTAAATCTACTCTTTGATCCAAAATTTAACATGACACTCATCGCTATAGTTGAAAATTATCGAAGACTCAAAGATAATTACGACTTAAACAAAACTTTATTTGAATTAAATGTAACTACTTTATTTTAAAATACATATTTATCTATACTAATATTTAAAGCTGAAGAGTTCGTTTGTTGGCTTGAAGGCAGGAACTACTGGTCCGATTTAAAAAAATATTTCAGTGTCAGGCTATATAAGCCTATTTATCGAAAAAGGCTATATTTTATATATATATTTTATTACGCTACGGGCAATGGGAGACGTAAACGAGGTTGCGTGGGTCAGCTAGTCTAATGTATAAAATTCTCTTGTCGCGGTATTTCTTACCAATGTGCTACGAGACGGCTTGACCATTTTTTTTTTTTTTTTATCATCGACCAACATCTGTTCCGTGGGAGAGCCACGCTTCGGCATGAATGGGCCGGCTCGACCGGTGTGATACCATGGCCTCACAGAAAACCGGTGTGAAATAGCGCTTGCGCTGTGTTTCACCGAGTGAGTGAGGATACCGGAGGCCCATTCCCTCTCCCCATCCCCCAAAGTTCGGCAACGCACTTGTGACGCTTTTGGTGTTGCGTTTGTCCATGGGCGGCGGTAATCGCTTACCATCAGGTAATGCGTCTGAAAAAGATACCCTTAAGAGAAAAGGATGACCCACCGCTAAATATTCTTTTTATTTATTATATATTTATAAAATACCCGTCTTCGTACCTGATTTTAAGATATTATTTTGAAAATAACCTACATACTTAGTATCTCAAATATGTATTTTAATAGTATCTTGTGTTGATACTTTCAATAAGATGTTTTATGCATGTCTACCTATACAGTGAAACACATATGTTTATATCACATATAAGATAACAGAACAGATATTTTGGCGAAGTGAAGTACGAACAACGACCCCTTGAGTACGACGTTTTGTGTCTCGAGACCTGGTCCTTCATTACGCAAGTGTCGTGTGTGATAATGACTACTTAAGAATTAACATAAAATGTAATGTATTTTACGATTGCAGCTACAATAACTTTATTCTATTTTCTTTCGTAATATTTATGCTGAAGCGAGAATTAATATTCTTGAAGAAAAAAAAGGTCTTAATACAACTGTTCTTTTCCTTAGTTGCTTCGTCATTAGAGCCACATTTAAAACAGTCAGCTGTTACAGCTCTAGCTAATAACGAGTCTATAGACTGCCACAACGGGCAAATTTCTTATCTTAATTTTTGATCTCTCTATCAATGGTAAACATAGAATATTAATAGGGAAAGAATGATCTGGATTCAAATAAAAACAGAGGTATATAGCTAGATAGTAACAAACGTTAAGTACACGTGATACTACATTTAAGTATTTTTATTTTGTTTCATCATTAGATTTGCCAGCTGAACCCCGAGAATGAATGTTTACAAACATTAATGTATAATGCATAAACACTTAACCTTAGAATTGACTTTTTGCTGTAGTGAAATTTATCATGTAACCAGCACTGCTTAATATTAGTCCACGGGCCCACGTACAAGGGTGATTAATAACAGGCTGAAAGTTTATACACAGCTTCGTTTTGACGAGACCCCCAACTTTTATTATTGGACCAAATTCTGATAGTGGTAGGAAAAAGCGGGATAGGGAGCGAAACACGTCGATTTGATGAGTGTCCCAAATTAATAAATAACAGTTTCTAAAATAATAAAATTTAAAAAAATGTAGGTATATTTTACATAAAAAATGCATCGGCATACAAATTCGATGGTAATTTTTTTGAGACCCACACTCGAAAAAATATTTATACTAACTGTTATTTATTAATTTGGGACACTCATCAAATCGACGTGTTGTCGATTTGATGAGTGTCTAAGAGTTTATACACAGCTTCGTTTTGACGAGAGTTGGGGGTCTTGTCAAAACGAAGCTGTGTATAAACTTTCAGCCTGTTATTAATCACTGAAATCCCTTGTACGTGGGCCCGTGGACTATATTAGCTCTGAGGTAGAGTACCTCTTCATCTTTATCTCCTCGTATCAGTGGAAGGCCAGCAACATACTATTAAGAATAGAACCAACTCACTGCAATTGTAATAGCTAGCTCGTGAGCCAAGCGGGGCGATTATGGTGAATTATTAGGTAAGTCAAACGGATCCTAGTCATTAGATCCTATTTAATAGTTAGTCACATTTATAATAATATAATTAGAATTAGGATGATACCTGTCCAAAATAAATAATATTTTATAAATTTATAGGAATTACAGATACTTGCATCATAAATAAGGTACATCTCTAGGTGAAAGTGTGTGTTGTTGACAAAATGTGAGGAGAGTAGTACGTTGCCTAAAATGTAAACTAATTTATAAATACACGTATTTAAGTTAACTTTGATATATATTATGTGTAATCATATGACTATGTATGTATAGTAATTTGTGTAATAATTTTGTTATAAACGTAAAAACGTTTTTTTGGTTTATTTTTCGTACTTAAACACGCAGGGTATTTAGTAATCAGCTTAGAATAAAACCAATCCATCCAAAGTTTGCCTGGAAGAAATTTCTATGAGCAATAAAGACATCACATTTTCATTTTTTTTGTTAATTTTTCAAACCCGTACAAATAAAGTATAATCTATGTATCTATCTATGTACTGCCTATATACCACGTTAGCTCCCGGCTCAGATTCATCATAAAGGATTTACATTAATCAGAAAGGCGAAGTCATAACCGTCGCATATTTGCCACTGGAATGTTCAATACTTAACGAATAATATGTTTGCACAGTTTTTATTTCTGATGTTTTTTTGTGGAATAGCGGGCAAACGAGCAGGCGTATCGCCTGACGGTAAGCGATTACCGCTGCCCATGAATACCCGCAACACCAGAGGCATCACAAGTGCGTTGCCGACTTTTGGAGGATGGGCATGGGGATGATGGAAGGGGTTGTGGTATGGGCCTCCGGTATCCACACTCACTCGGTGAAACACAGTGCAGGCGCTGTTTCACACCGGATTTTTGTGAGGCCGTGGTATCACTCCGGTCGAGCCGGCCCATTCATGCCGAAGCGTGGCTTTCCCATGGTTGGCTTTCGCGAACCAACCAAGACCATTAAAAAAAAATTAAGGAGAAATGTAAAAATCTAATTTTACCTGATTTAAAAATAACAGAGTTGTGAAGTAACAAACACTTATAAAGAAAATCTCCTGATTTTGAGACTTTAGAATGTAGTTAGTGTAAATGTAACAAAGGTAGTAGTAGAAACAAAGGACTAGTAGGCCTCGGTGGCGTAGTGGTAGCGTATGCGACTGCTGTGCTTGAGGTCTCGAGTTCGATTTCCGGGTCGGATCAAATATTTGTATTAACTGCAAATATTTATTTCGGAGTTTGAATGTTTTCTATGTAAAATGTATGTATTTCCAAAAAAAAGTATATATCCTTATCATAAGTTCTGCTTAGCTTGGAACTAGATGGCGTTGTGTGTTAAATGTCCGAATAAATATTTATTAAAAGCTGTGAATTAAGCTGTTGATTATATACCTTCATTTTCTATGTCGGACTCGAACTGAGGAACTAGGTGTGCTCCTGAAAAACTTATAATAAGTTCGTGGAAAAGCACAGAGTGTACATACCTTTCTTGGAGAGCTACGAAATAATTATTAAAATATACTCAGACTTAAAACCCGATCTGTGTTCTTTAACATTGCAGCAGCTTATTTAACTTTACTGCAGTCGACCGTTTAACAGCCCATGGAGAAACGTGACATGTGGAATCAGATAAAACCGGGACCCGCATCATAAATGCACCTATTCATGGATAGGGTGTACTCTATTGGGTAGATTTCTAACAAGAAGACTAGGTTCGTATATCTCATCAACAATTGTTTACCTCAGAACGTATTTAAATAAAATTTTAAAGGTACGTTAGTCTAATGTAACTGAGAAGCACCTTGTCTTAAATATTCAGTATAGGTACATAAAAAAAAACATTATTAGGGCTAACAGAACAGTTTATATATTTCAAAATTGAAATCTAAATCCACTAAATTAGTAAAGTGTGTTATTTTAATTGGTAAAGTGTATTCAATAAATATAATTTATGACCTATCCGCAAAAAAGTTAAATGATCCTTGTCCAAAATAATGATCAAACTTCAAAATATTTAAAAAAGGAGTTATATTTTTAATTTAATCTTCAATTCCCTAATTCTAATTTGAACACAGAACACAAGACTTGTCTTACTTCCATAGTATTGACTATATAATTAAAAAAATCGTTGTATCTTGACAAAACTCTATTATAATTATCTGTTATCACCATCGAGAGGTTACGAGTATTTTCTAGAATTTCTCTTATGACACTAAACTTTTGTTTCTGTTTTTGATATAATAAATAAATAAATAAATATTCTGGACATCTAACACACAACGCCATCTAGTCCCAAGCTAAGCAGAGCTTGTGTTATGGGTACTAGACAACTGATATAAATAAATATATACTTTTTTTTTGTAAATACATACATATTATACATAGAAAACACCCAAACTCCGAAACAAATATTTGCTGATCATACAAACATTTGGTCCGGCCCGGGAATCGAACCCGAGACCTCAAGCACAGCAGTCGCATACGCTACCACTACGCCACAGAGGCAGTCTGATATTGAACATAAGTGTAATACAGTCTTATTCTTTTCAACATTCCAGGTTCTAAATAGTATTAAATGCGCTGACCTACACGAGCAAAATCGTTTGATTCTTTTGAAAGCATAATTTATCTTCAGATTCACAACATTTTTTATTGATTTTCTTCTTTTATTGGTCATAGCATAATTTTGTACAGTCTTCAACAAAATGACTATTTAACACAATATATAATAATAATAATAACAACAACAACAAAATCAAAACTAGTAGTTCCTGAGCATATCCTGGTCAGCCCAACAAACTAAATAGCTATATAATATATATTAGCAAGATTTAAATATAATAATAATAATAGCCTTTTTTTCAGACAGTACATATTAAATTGAAATTATCTATCTATTAAATAAATTATTATACAGTATATATTCCATGTCTCATGTTCTAAGCTCATGTACAACGACAATAAATAATAATAAATAAATAAATAAATATTTCGGACATGTAACACACTACGCCATCTAGTCCCAAGCTAAGCAGAGCTTGTGTTATGGGTACTAGACAACTGATATGAATACATATATACTTTTTTTTTGTAAATACATACATATTATACATTGAAAACATCCAAACTCCGAAACAAATATTTGTAGATTACACAAACATTTGGTCCGACCCAGGATTTGAACCCGAGACCTCAAGCACAGCTGTCGCATTCACTACCACTGCGCCACCGAGGCAGTCAAAACACTCCTATCTGTATGCCACTTATTGGCAAAGGCCTCCTCCAATTTCTGCCATTCCTCTCCATTATTAGCAGTTCTCGTCCACGTGCATACGCTGCTACGGCTTTAATATGGTCCATCCATCTTCTAAGTAGTCTCCCTCTTGTTCACACTAAAACACCAAGGCCTTAAATATAAATACATCAGAATACTTAAAAACATATACGATAAAAGCAAGGCAAAAATAAAACTGGAAAAGGAAGGTAAAGAAATAAAAATAGAAAGAGATCCACTATCGCCGAAACTCTTCATAGCTGTTCTGGAAGATGTCTTCCGTCAGCTTGATTGGGAAAAATGTGGACTGTCTATTAACGGAGAATACTTATCGCATTTAAGATTTGCGGATTTAAATATAGATGTGTAGAAAAAACTGCGTGCTTAATATAACTTTAAATTACCTAATTAAGTCCAAGTAAGTTTTACTTAGAGACAGAGTAAACATGTTGGTGTTTTAATTTGAACAGATAGTAATACTTTTGTAAGGTCATTAGCAAAACCGTACCAGACTCTAAAGAAATACCCTGTCTAGAGTAACGTTTCTTCAAAACAGTTCTATTTTATATCCTAAACTGTGAACTAGGTAAGTAATTGTGTAATGTAGTTTAGCAATAACGGTCAAACGGCCTATGCACTCGCACAACACTATAGACGTATACCATAGTAGTATTACTGTATATGTAGCTTTTGCGATATCGTCACGTGCATCCGTGTGTACTTAATATAATTAATTGTTCGTTAACAACTAACTAACTGACTTGACTGCACGGTTAGTGTAGTGGTTTAAGCGGTAGCCACGTTACTATCTACTGCGCCAAGTGTTGTGGCTTCAAACAATTTTTGCGATCCACAAATTGTTGTTCTGAGCTTGGGTGTTCTTAGTTCATTATTGACATTAATAATAATAATAATATTAACTACTCTCAAAGCCCATTTCCAAGTTCGTGCTTATCATATGAGCCATGTGAGAAGCGGACACCTGAAACATAATTTCTATACAGGTGACAAAAAGAGTAATGGCAAACCCCCTATATAATGGAGTGAAGTAATAAGAGAAAACGTTTAATACCGCTTGCCAGGGGTGATTGCTGAGGCACGTTTGGAGCTGACGCTGTACGTGACAGTATACGGACCGTCATCGGCTCCCAGCTGAACAGACGGGCGGGAGTAAAACATCTTAAATAATAATATATATTGACATTAAAACTAATATGGTTATACATGTATTCATTTTCACTGACGACAATTTTCAAATGTTAACCTAATATTAGGTTGAGAACTGTACTCCGAAGTACTACTAAGCAGCCTATGATAAGGAATAACAGTGCCGACCCCTGTTGGTGTGTCTGTTGCTTTCACTAGTATATAAACACTTGCGTGCATGTGAATGGGTATGTGAGTGTGTGTAATATGCATATGTGTATGCCTGTGTGTGTGTGAACTCATTTTTGTCAAACATAATGCAAAAAGGTCTGAAAGTTCGTACTAACAAACAAGTTCGTTCATGATGCTCTATTTATTTTCTTCTCATAAAATAAGACTACCAATTCATTGATGACTCAAGATAGAAGATATATTTTTCATGAAATGGACCCTATTTGTGCGTTAAAGCAATCAAAATAGTTAGTGAGCATGACCGCTTAGTCAGACATTGAAGGTTCAGTTCATGCCGGCCCCTCCAACCCGTCCGAGGTAAATAACACAATCATATATTTTATGCATATGTTTAGAATAATATAATTATGTTTATAAGTTTTACAATATACCTGTATAAGTCATAATATATATATTTGTTTGTAAAAATAATAACACATAAGAGCTTATTCGTTATGCAAGTACCTATGCCGCCCGCCAGATGATATATGAGAGGGTCATAAAATGCAGCACGTAGGTTCGCACGGAGAATCGGCGCTCGCGTTGTATCCCGTGCGTGGTCATGATGCGGCCACATGCCATCCTCGCGCATGTGCCAAGGGTTTTATGTAACCGCGGGCCGATCTGAAACCCAACGCGATCCATGGGCTACCGTCCGTTAGGAAACTTTACTCATTCATCTTTTCCCTAAAAGCGGGGCGCGGGGTTCGGGCAGCGCTGCGCTACGTCGCGAGTGTTACATAATCGTGCCGAGGGCGACACCGATTTGAAGTCGAGCCGCCCTGGAGTGCGGACCTGTCTGCTAGCTCCGTGGCTTGCGCGCTTCGCACGATCTCGCACCCTCGCCGCATTCACTGCGAGCGAGCGCGCGTCGCGTGATCCGGTGCTTAGCCCGCCGCGTCGCTCGACTAGTACCCGCGATCTCTTCTTCGAACACTTTCCAAGTCTAGAACTTAACTTTAACAATCCGCCGTTGGCTTCTCACTTCTCAACGAAGCGGTAAGCCATTTGTTTACTTTAACTAAGTCATTATTTGTTTATTTTTTTTCACCCGCTCTGCAACACCATTATGTTATATAACATTTTGACATCGCTTTGTTGCTCCCATCTTTGTCTCAATTTACCTTAAAATTTTCGGCTGTGCGATAAACAACTACGATATTATTAATAATAATACAAAAAACGGTGAATTTAAAACTGTATCGAACAATTAAATTTGAAATGATCTTCTCATAAAAATCTATTTTTGTTTAAATAAAGAGAAAATGAATATGAATTTGAAATTACAAAAAAGTTTTCATTCATAAGTTAAGAGATAAAACAAAACTATTTTGTAACATTGAAAAGCTTCGCGATCATACTTTGCCGCCTTTCACCCACGTATTTTCTCTTTGAGAAATATCAAAAATTGTTCTTAAACTGTGTTACGTTGAACACTTATAAATGTTGCAGGAATAGACTCGTATTGAAAGGTGTCGGAACGCAAAGACGTCTTTAAAATTGTGTGCATTCCCCGGGCTACGCATTTTCGTAGCTGCGTAGCTACATCGTAGAGCTTTTAATAGAGGTTTGGTTTTCTGTATTATTGCTTGCACAAGGGGTTGAAATTTATTTTATGAAATAAAATCACATGCATTTTAAATTTTTCACTGAGTTACTCATTTACAGCATCAGCTAATAATGCGGTGTGCACGGACGTGCATGTAGTTTGATGCTGCGGCTCTTTCTGTATGCGTGTTATAAATATTTTTTTTATTATCTATTCTTTTTAGAAATATATATTTTATTAAAATTGAGTTAACTGTCACTCGATGTAAAAAATCCGATAGATTTACTTAAAGTGTTTATAAATTATTGCGTTCCTCCTGTGTACAAAAACAGTTTGTCTAAATATTATTCTGCGTGCGTACCGCAGTCGCCATTTTCCAAAACTTCCTGAAAATTTGTGTAGCAGCCGTGTCGGTGCGGTGTTTTATTATTAATATATAAAGAATATTAACTCGTAAGTGTTCTCTTAGGAAAGACAAAAACAAAGAATAGTCTAAAACAGTATGTCGTTTAGGTATATGTGTTGTAATAATATTTGTGTGGCATTTACGAGTTTTGCATGTGCACTATCAAACTTTCTTGAAATTTTAGATTTTAGTTGGATAAAAAAAAATGTATAATTTTCAAAGATCTCTTGAAGTAATTAGGCTACTTTCGTTTAATGAAACAGTGTTTATTACTAAAGATTAAATAATTTTCGTATGAACCGACGCACAGCCTTTATTCTTATATAATACTCACGAAATCAATCATTGTCATTTTTTTTGTGATCAACTCGATATGTTTTCGCGAAATGACATATACGAGTACTAAAAGTGAATTTGTTTGCGGACATAAAGTCAACCTGAAATTTCACTTATCAATTTGTTTGATCAACATGCTTTTAGTTCGGTTATCTTCAGGATGATATCACAGTGGTAATCGTAAGTGCAGTAGGCTATGTATATTGAAATGGTGGATAATCCCGAATGTCGTTTTTTCCCCTTATGTACGTGACTTTTGCTGGCTCTTGGCCTTCTTTGTTCTTTTCTGTATTCTGAAATTATATTACATTTTTAAGATTAGTGATAAAACAGACTGGTCGTTAACCGCCCCGGCACTTCGATGGAGATATTATGCTCCTTCATTTTTTTGTTTTCATATTTCTTTTTATTTAAATTAATATATTTTTTACTAAAATATAAAACTTTAATCATATGAAGTTAATTACCAACATTGTGTGGTATCGAGAAATTTAGTAGTAGTAGTACTTAATTATGAATTCAGTTTCTAGGAAATAATTTTAATTGCGATACATTTAAGCAAACATTATGAATTTTACGAATTAATCGATTTATAATGTTTGTAAATACTAGTTTCTATTAATTAGTTTAATTTTTAATTATAATTTTTTAAACTTAATTGGTTTTAATCGGCAATATTTACTAAATATGAAGATTTTCTGGAATTAATGTTTGTACAATATCAGTCAAATGTAATGTGTTGTGTTCCATACTAGATACATTTTTAAATATATTCTATACATCCTTTTTTTGCTTATGTGGGGTTCAAATCTTTTTAAACGAAATGATTGAAATATAAAATATTTATCTTTAGTACAATTTTATGAATATCTAATATTTGCGTATTCGTGTATGTAGAAGATTTTATTAATGAATCCTAATACATAGAATAATGATAAAAATAACAATTTAAGTATAAATCAGTAAATGTTCTAGGTTTACAGAATTAATAGTTTGCTCATTCCTTTGTGGCTCTGTCACCTTTGAGCTTTCTATACCTTCCTTCACTTTAACTGAGCAACACAAAGTGGTAGCTAAAAACGAATAAATCTTCATTAGACGAGCTGTATTGCCTAGCTTCCGTTATGGTCGTCTGCTATTTGCTTCATACTGGTTCATTTTTTCTTAGCAAATAGGACGTTCGCATGCCGTGTACTCTCATTCGTACAACCGAGTGTTGTGAAATCGAGGCTTGGTTACATCCGTTCTACTAAAAGTATAGTTATCGTGAATAAAAGCACTACTCATACTACTTTTATATAGTGTCTTTTCGATCGTTCATAGTCGCGAATTTAACATTCAGAGAAAATAACTGCAGGGGCAAATTAGAATCACTGGAATGTTTTAAATCTGATAATGGTGTGTACTGCTATCTAGGTATAATTTTTATCAATGTGCGTTTCACATGTTCGTTCTTCACGATTAATATAAGCTGTTGATAATTTAAAGATCTGAGAAACTGGACCAGTCTAAATTTACGTTACTCAGTCTATGACATTATCTTCCACATTTGATGCGATAAAGAAATATATTCTTTAACGTAGTCTGCCCTTTCCATTTATAACCGACTTTAAAAAAGAAGGAGGTTCTCAATTCGTCTGTATTTTTTTATGTTTTGTTACCTCAAAACTTTCGACTGAAAGATGGTGCTTCCCGTGCGGTAGGATTTCAATTTGGTCCAGTTCTTGAAGTCGGTTTCTTTTTTGTTAAAATTTGTGATTATATGAATACAGCGAGTGAAAATTGAACAGAGATTTCTTTATACATTATCTGCTTTACTTGGTCACGTAAACAGGCACATTAGGAGTTTATGAGTGAACAAACTGAACTAAACGGCGAGCGACACATCATACCACGTGCGTGAGTTAGTTACATACATAGAAAAGTTTTAGCCTAATGAATATTTACTGTAAGAAGTTACGTAAATCTCCGCTGAGGGTAGTAAATTGCATTCCCGCCGGCGCCAGTTCTGAAGTAAATACTCATATTAATAAATTGGAAGCAAGAGCAAGTGTTCTTACAAATAACATAACAACGAATGTAATAATATTAATTGTGTTGCTCACTACAATAAAGGGGCCTTGTAATGGTAAGTATACAAATTCCTTTCTTTGCTGAACGAGATTTTATAGATTACAGAAATATAGGCGGATTCTGTGTCTATTTTGTTTTGTTCTACTCACAATTATCTATATGGTTTGTGTACGCTTATAAAACACAAAAAATGCATTGATTCATGATGTAAAAGACCCCTCAAAGATGTTGTGTACAATCGTATCATTTAAAACATGCAACCTTTTAACTATACCTAAAAGACGCGGCAGTTGAAATTGTATTGTTACAATTAAACATACGTACTTGTAGTAAACATAGTGCTGCATAAAAAAAAATCTCTAGAAGTATAATTATTCGATATTCTGTAGCAAATTATAATAAGAAGGAATAAAACTCTATCTAATGAAGTGAAATATGTAAATACTGTAATGATGAGCACTGAAAACCAATCAGATTTTTCCGATACAAATTTAAAAGAAATATTCTAGTGACGTAACATTAAAATGATCAAAGTACTTGCCTCTTTCCATTTTAATTATGACTGCAATCAGCTTTTTATTAATGAATAATTTATTTTTACCCTGGTGCAATACCAAGCCTCAGCCTCACAGTCAGTTAGCATGTTTGACTTACATATTTTGTTTAAAAACTTGATATTTTTGTAAGTCAAATATGAGTACACACAATGAGCGAGCTTACACCAGAATGTTAAGAATTCAAATTTTATTAACACAGTGTAAGCATGTCATTCCAACAAATTTTTATTTTCTATGTTTAACTTCTTTTCTTGGTGTGAATGAACACTTATAGCTGTTTTAAATGATTTTGTTTTTATTTCTAAATCATTAAAAATTCAAGCATTCAATCAACAAAGTCCTTCAAAATCCTTGGTATCACATCACACCAATATTATAAAGGTGAAAGTAAGTTTGTTTGTTGCGAAAACTACGAGTACATAACCGGTCATCATGAAACTTTGAGCACTTATTCTTAGAGGTATTAGAAGTAACATAGGATACTTTTTATTAATGTGAGTGTGAAGCCGCGGGCGAAAGCTAGCAGTTTAATTTATGTCGATCCTTTTTTGTAATCGTTGTTCATACTTGTACACGTGTATAGGTATTTTTTTTAATTATAAAAGTGCAAGAAATATCCATTAGAAATCCATAAAATTTCAAAGTTTAGTACAAAAGTAGATTGCTCCGTTATTGTTTGTTACACAGCCGATTAAAGTAAAAAATAGAGCTGAAAAACGAAACGATTTTGAATATGAACTCTAAATGTTTCAAATATTTATTTTTAATGCAAGAATAGCTCATTCTTCCAATAAATTTTAAGGGTTCATTGAAGGTAAATAAGTCCACAAATACCTCCATTAAAGTATTATAACTTCATTATTCTTACTGTTATAGGTTCATTACTTGGAACCAATGGTTCAATTCATCTTCTTAGTATTGACATTCACGTCTCAAGCCTCAAAAGCGTCGTTTATTTCACGACCTAGTGTTGGCATTTTTCATTTGAGTAAGAAACTGAAGCATATGCGGTAACACGTGTCTTTGATCAAAATCAAAATTTAATTACCTATATGATTCACCTGAAAATGGTATTCTCTGAACTAACATAAATTATTGCAAAATATTTTCTGCCACAAATCGAATTGGGCATTCGATCAATCAGCCGGCCAATCTCGTATCGATGCCGGATGATGTCGTCAAAGAGCGACTAAATTAATCTGTATATGATTCCTCAGTGAGTTTTAACCGACAGTTATCGACAATCGAGTCAAAATCTAAATGGACTGCTGCAAAATTTCATATAAGCTAGTAGCCGTATCAATAGGAATTGGATACTGTAAATTACTAAATAAGGTACATACCATACACTTTTCTTGTTTTTGTCTGTGCATTTTATTACAAGGTATCAATAATCACCAAGATAGGATTTGCAACAATCAAGAACAGTCATTTAGTTAGTTGTTAATTGTAGTTTATATAATTAATGTTAACTTTTCATACTCATTCACTCACTATATATGCTTCTTAGAATCGACTGTTTAAACACACTGTCAAAAACGTACCTGTAAGTCCGTGGGGTTAGGACCCGGTGATTTGAAATACATGCATTCTATGGTTATCTCAGACCAGCTCCTCACAACTGTGTGAAATAACTAGTTTTAAGTACTCTTAGACTATTGTGAGGAGAAACAAAGTATTACTATCAGTGATAATCCCCTTCAATCGCAGCAGATAGATTGAACTAATACCTCCGGACAGCTAACACTAATATATTAGGGCTAACGCGCTGTGAGTCCGATCTGCTTATAATTTATAGATTTGTTGAATAACATTGTACAGAGACTTTGAGAGTGTCAAACTTGTCTTGAGGCTATTAAGGAATAAATTAGAAGCGGCGGCAGCATTAGCTTTTTTTTCCGCCCTCTTTGTATACATGACCTTTAAACAGTTTTTTTTTTTTTTTTTGCTGGTGACGTTCGCTGTCATCTATCGTTATAATGGTTGTTCGATATGAATGTCGGCTAATTTATTACGACAACATTGCCGGGATGTTGTAACTCGGAGAGCTTGTTTTTGTTTTGTCGATTATGTAAATCGCATTGGAGGGTGATGCCGTAAATAATGTAGCTCAAAGTCATTGCTTTTTTTCTCGGACGTCCTCTAGGTATTGACGTAATTTTTTTAATGGGCTCGTTAATTTAATAGATATTTACTTTTGGGGTTATTCGATATTAATGAAAAAACTTCCACGTCATTTATTTTCAATGTACATAAACGAGCTCGATCTTAAATTACTATTTACGCATTTAAAAATCATGAGTTCACATTTTATTTGTTTACATTTTAAACATAATCACCCATTCAAATGTATTTTCGTTCTCATTCAGTAGCTTTATTATTTATTTGTGATGTGATGACAGATTAATAATAAGGAGTATCACTATCCCTATTCATTCAGGGACTGTCCCAAGAGTTGACTAAGAGAGCAAGCAAACTACGCCGTAAAACAGAATTACAAAGAGAAAGTAAAGACACATCCTACTACAACCCGTTTAGCCAGCTTTGTATAATAGGCCAAACCTTTATCCTAAGGAGAGGCTCATGTGGACTATTAAAAGGTACTAATGTGATGTAATAGCTAAAACTAAAGTGACTAAAAACTCACATCTATATATTTATTTTTAACCACAAAGAATTGCAAACACCTAAACAACTTAATCTCAATAATGTACAACGTTACCAGCATAAATAAAACCCATTCGAGACTATCAATTGTACCCAAAGACTGGGTGAAATATTTCGGATGTCTACTTTATTTTTTGTTGGGATATTTGTCTTGAGATATATATGGAATAAAATAACTAGTTGCGGGCTAAATAACGGTTCTTGGTCAAAGTGTGATATGTCAATGTCAAGTGTCACTATGCAACAAACTTGAGTGAAATTATATTTCTTCAAAAACTGAATGTATTAACAGTTATTTTTATCGAGTTGAGAATATGATCTTAAAGATTTTAAAAGTGATTTATAGGAATATCTGGAGGGAAATTTACAAGCAAAATATATTTTAAATTTATTTTATATATTAGATGTATGTACAGTAATTAAATCACTGATTGATAATATATAATCAGGTATATAATCACACAGATTATATGTTATTATTGCACTAGATTTAGATTAATGTTCTAGAAGATGCATCAACATATCCCGTCTGGATAAACTGACAACTAGTTATAATATTCGATTATTGTTTCTTAATAATTTGATCAAAGCCATTATCTTTCTTGAGTTTATTGAAAAATAAACTCAAGAAAGATAATTAGAGATGAGAACCGAATCTATTAAAAAGAACGTGCGTTTTATATGTTTTAATTAGTTCATGTACGTACAGCTTACGTTCGAAATCACCGTAGCAATATGTAGCATTGTATTGCTGCGACATTTAAATTGCTATTGTACGAGCAACTGATGGATAAATAAGACAACGTACATGTTCGAAGCTAGTATGGATGCGTATGAACAAATTTGTTCATTTTACGGTTGGCAATAAAGGATGATTAAGGGCTCAACCCTATCTCACTGCGCAGTAGATGTGTTTTTTGCTAGAGATGTGACACAGGAATCAGTAAAAAGTTAGGTTTATTTTTTCGTTTAACCCAAAGTTATCGCGATATAAATTTTAAGTAGGTAATCTAAGCATAACGAAGGTCCTCTAAGAAGGCTGAATTTTTGACTACAGTTAAATGGATGCGATTACAGTTCAACCCTTTCAGACCCAACCACCGTGTTTTGTTAGCGGCTTGAACAAACTTTATTTTACATTTATATTTTTTTACTAGCCAAAAAATCTTTATAGATTAATTACACACATACACACGCACACACATCCGCATGCACACTCTCTCACACACACACACACACACACACACACACACACACACACACACACACACACACACACACACACACACACACGCACACATATACACACACACCCCTTTATTTTTCCGTCTTTTTTTCTGATGTTAAACTTGTTTTATTACCTTATACACTCTTTGCATGTACTTTGATATCGCTATAAGACTGTTAAATTTGGATACTCTTTCCTAAGATACAGACGGGTTCCCAACTGCCTAGTTTGAGACTGGGTGTCCAATTGCGTAATTGTACAATGCCATAGTGTATTAAGTCATTTATATGTGCCCTGTACAAATACTTTTTTGAAATAAATTTATTATTATGTTATTATTATTTTACACTGACTTACCTGTCAGATACAGCTGAAAATTAATCACGGTTAATACACGTTTAGATACAAGATACAATAAGAACAAAAACTATTGAGCAGAGTTTAGTATAGTATTAGTAGTGTGAGGTAAAAAACCAAATCAAACCGACTCGCGATATTCACCAAGCGGCGGGCGGTCATGACATAATGACTACCCAAAGAAATATGAACAGGACGAAACAGTAAAATGTCAAGTTTATTCTTTGTTTCCTTCAAAGCTATCAAGATTTAAATTTTAAGTAATCTAAGACTAAATTTTTGCCTACAGTGAAATTACAATACCTTTTTTGAATAAAAAAATTATCCAAGCTCAAAAATGCTTTAAGTACCTGCTATTAATACGGGATTTCATGTTTTTTTTTTAAGTTATATTGTATTCTAGATTTAAAACTTTCGATTCTGTTCACGTAGAATGTATCCATTATAAATCGATAAGCTACAACTTGATGTAAGTAAGAAAAAAATGTGTAAACACAAAAATGAATTTTCTAGTACTGGTAAGTACTATATAAAAGTTATAATATTTTTTTAATGAGTACTTTTGTACGTAATCATTGGCCATGAATTGTATGATTTTATTATGGAATATTACTGTTCGTATCCGCTTGTCATAATAATAGGGCAAAAGTCAGGTGTTTATAGTTCACACAGCCAACTGCATACAGCTGCTGAAATTTCCAATAGAATATTTATTCCATAAATGTATACCTACTTTATTTCAGACAGAAATGTTGACTGGTTATACGTTATATAAAATTCTAAGTAAAAGAAAAAACTGTGAATGCCTATCTTCAGTTTTTTTAGTTTATACTCGTATGTAGTTTCTTTTGAGGAAAAAATGACAGTACCTATTGATTAAACGTAATTTTACCTGAAAATAATATATCGTTCATTAGTCCTACGTTATACATAAGGAAAGCTATGTTTTTTTATTACTTTATTAAAATTTTGATGTACTACTACTCGGTACATTATTTTTCTTTGCAGTCTGTCACTATTCCGTAATCTGCAGATGACTGCTTCGCCCAAGCTCTATTTTTCATCGGTAGTAGATAGGACATAGGACTTCTTAACTAGTTATAGTTAGGATGATAAAAATCCTTATGAATATCATAAACATCAAAACAATAAGCTATATTGAAACATTTAACAAGAATTTCGTAAATATCAGAGCGTACAATTTAATAATTTCAAATTAAAAACATCTATCATTAATAATTTTTAAAAGTTTTAACTGTCTCGTTGACGCAGTGGTACCATTCGTTACTGCTGCGCCTGAGGTCTCCAGTTCGATTCCTGGTTCGGCCCAAATGTTTGTATTGTATTGTGTTGTAATCAACGTAATAGTTATGTTGATTCACTAGTGCTACAACATTTACATTTTATTGTATTTGGCGTACTGACAAAGAAAAGTTACTTTGCGATCTAGATTAAAACCATATATAATATTTACGTCACGCATGACCTATACACGCAATGTGAGTTGTCTCTTAATGTTTCGATAAAAGTTTACCTCCCACAAATAACATGGTTACTTTTGTTACGCAGATATCATGAAAATGTATGTTTATACAATAATGTCAGCACTTTCAAAGGAAATTAGTATAGGCGGAAAGTTAACATTGCTTCTTGTACGTAACGAGGGCAGTAGAAGAAAGCTTTTGTTATGAGGGAGGCCTACAAAAACAGACCGGCATACGAATCGCCACATTACTCAGATGACGACGTTCGGAGATGTATTGAAGTTAACCTGGCTTTGTAGGCGTGTTGTTCTGTGGATTACCTACAGCTTTGGATAAATAGGTATTCTGTTTGTCAGTCTATCTATTTAAGTTTAGAAACAAGTCTATTGCTCGGAATTAGAAACATTTTTTGCAATTAAAAGTTATCATTCATGTCGTCTATGTAACATTTAATATATTCTAATCAAAAACTTATGTACAGAAGCCTACAGCTTAGGTTTATATATCGTATATAGGTATAATAGAAAAATAAAATTACAGGTTTCCCAACGAGCGCTACCTGTAATTGCCGTATTGAACGTATAATTTATATGACATCAATACCAGTTAAAACTAAACCCTACGTTGTTGCAATGATTTTAGCATACAACTAGTTTTTACTATGTAGTAATCACACTGAATAATAACCACAAGTTTTAAACTAATTGAATATGAGCTTATAAAATTAGTTCAGTTATTTACACTTTGCTTTATTTTATTCAAAAGTTTCGTGATGCGGTCAAAACTTTATGTGAAACACACCGCATCCACATATCCTATTGCAAGTTAACCATTTACGATGGGACTAACATATTACCATGTAATAAAAGTCACTCATTTAATAAAAATAAAAGAAAATGTAAACCGTTACATGAACTTCTACCTGCTACAGTCGTAGATAATGTTATAATTTAACTTTGTTATTTTACTAAGTTGACAAATGAGCACAGGAAATTTATTTCGAGTTACGACTCATAAGGTTAAGTTCTGTCACTGTTTAGTTTAGTAGTACTCCTAGTACTAGTTGTAAATCTAATAGGAAACGTCGATTTATCTATCAAAAAGATTATGTACAGTGAAGTCGAATATGTTACGTTTGAAAAATCTTCAGTTTTGGAAACTGATGATTGTAGCAACACTGCTTGTTTAAGAATTGTCGATAGAAAAAGTATTTAGAAAACTGTTTTAGTGTTTATTTAAGTTATAATGAAATTGATAATGTGGTGTTATAGACCCAAATTTTAGCGGATGTGTGCTAGAAATCTGAGGGTCTTTATTTGTACGTATTACAAATTATTTGTTATTTTAATAACTCTTTTATAGGATGTTCAGTGTCGCGAGACTGCTCTGTTCGTTAATGAAATTAGAGCCAAACGAATGAATATAATAATGAACTTCGTAACAATACGACTGTCTAGGTACAAAGGAAGTGGAGTCCTATTTCTAAGTATATATTTTATTATTGATAGTACTTTATGTGTTTATCAGAGCTTAGCAAACGTCGTTGACAGTGTTATTTCATTTATTAACCAAGAGTCATTGAGTTGTTGTTTTCTTTCAATATTATATCTTTGACCTTATGAAAAGAATAGTAGACCACGTCATAGCAGACATTATTGTTTAGAGACTTTATTTTGGAGCTTCATAGAAGGTAATTAATAATATTAGAACACGGTAGTGAGTTTCTATGGACAGGTAATCGCTTACTACAAAGCAGGCCATGCGTTTCTATGTCCAAAAACTTTGCGGTTATATAATCACCTATATATGTACATAGAACATTATAGGCGGTATGACCGGAGCGGAGTGGCCATCGCGTCTTTTATCGCATACTTTATACTCACATACAAAAGCAATTGCCTGTCTCTACATACGCACATAATAATTAATAAAAATATTATAATGTTCTTATTATATGGAAGGACTTATCGCGAATTAATTCCACTATACAACAAAAGTAATGTGTAAAAGGCACTGTCACACTCATAAACTCATGCGTGTCCCTATAGCGTAATGTGCAGGCCCATTTGGGCTTGTATTTTGACAGAGGGTAACTCCTGTGTATGGCAACTCCCTACCCGTGTTGCTTTATGCCTACACATTCATAAATTAATTTATTTTGTATCCAGCTGTGGACTATTAAAAAATGATGATATATAAAATATTTCTTCTAATTAATATTTCTAATAAGCTCAAAACCACAATTACTCGTAAATAAAGTGACGCTCAAACCTTAACCATAATTATATTATACAATATTAAAAGGATTATTGAAAATGTGTTCAGCCAAACACAGAAAATTCATCAATATTAGATCCTTACCCGTCAATACGATCTAAAATTCAAAACATTTCGTTATTAATTCTCTTCAGAAGCTGTTTGAGAATTGACATTACAATTCTAAAAAGCCTAGCTGATGAATTTCATAACGCGTATTGTTATAACTAATAACTTATTTACATATTTATGAGAATAGCTCTTTTAAACAAGAGTATGTAATTAAATTTAAATATTACGCTACTATTCATATACGAGTATGTATGAGATCATATTCTAATTTCTTCTTGGTATACATTATAGACCTAGCCCTTTAGATCGTTACTGATAACTAGAACTAATTTTTGTACGCGTATACCCTTTTATTCATACAGGTAGGTACATTTTGCCAATCGATTCGTTAATTTGCTATTAAACATATATATAAATGCTAGAGATTGTGGATTCAATTGCTATCTAGGACAAATCTTTGTATGATTAACATAACATCTATAATATGTATGAGTCTTTAGAAATATATAAGTATGTTTTAGCGATCTCGTTACCACAGTTGTTAGTTTTGTCATCTCTCACTCGGCTAACTGTTCTTAAAACTGAGATTAGGTGTGAAAGTGAAACAAACGATCATATGTACCTCTTACATTATAATTTTGGTTTACAGCGGTCACGTATTTTATATTGTCTAAATTCCACACAAAACGAGGGTGGATAATACGTGCTTATCTTGAACATAGATACCTCAAAACAGAGTACAGAAACAAATGACATGACACGAGGCATTTTGTGAAATATTTATGGCGGTAACACGGAGCATGAACAATAAACATAGATATAGAACGCTTGGGCACCTACAAATCATAAGGACTTACTCACACATAAGTCTACAACTCAGTTATATACTAATAGTCCAAGATCCCAGTCACTCCAGACTTACGTCTTTTTAGGAAAGATGAAATTCTTAGGACCGGTTATCTAACATATACTCAGAAAGGAATACCCGCTAAGCGGAAAGCGAGGTCGTTTTACAATTAGCAGGTATCAAAGACGGACAAAAACCATGCTAACTTAGGTCATTTTGGAAAGGCTGAATTTTGTACATATCATTAAATATAATATGTTAAAATATTTTCCAATGAGCCAGACAAATCTGAAGGGCCAAACATCCTCTTAGACTCATTTCAATTTTATAAGCAGGAATGCCTCTTCATAGATGGTATACGCGTCATGTGTATTATCAGCTATATAAGTTAGCATACGTGTTCATACTTCTCAACAATTTAGAATTAAAACTAACAACACACTAACTCAATTCTATTTTAAAATATTTCCCAATGAGCCAGACCAATCTTACGGGACAAATATCCTCTTAGATTCTTTAAAAAATCCGCTGTGCGAGCAATAGAGCGTTATTTGAGTGCAAATTTTGGCTCTTTATAATACCAGTAGGTATAGATTTATGAATGAGCATAGTCATATGCTTTTTTTCAATATAACATTGACTCTAATAATTTGCTTGGAGCAGTCATTAACAAAAACCATTTCCGAGTAGATAGAGGGTTACAGAAAACTTGCTCTGTGTTCTTCACGTTAACCGAAATTTTACTATACTTGTGTTACCGCCCAATACGTGGAATAGTCCACAATCGTAATCAAAAGATATTCCAGGATTATAAGACTTCTAAGAATTTAATAAGAATTTTACTTTACATGATACCCAACGATACCTAACACAAACTCATTTTTAGTAAACATCACTATGCGTACTTATATTATAAATGCGAAAGTAACTTTGTATGTAGCTTTCACGGTTAAATTGCTGCACTGATTTAAATAAAATTCAGTATAGAGATATTTTGATACCTTAGGAAGGGTACAGGCTACTCTTTACCGCGATAAACAAAAGGTATATTTCATTAAAAAAAAAAAAACTGAAGCTGCTAATAAAAGTTAGTTAACACACATTTTGATCCTTACCTAAACTTCATAAAACAACTGAGCAGTTTTGTAGTTACTCATCACTGAACAATATAAAATAAACAATAGCATCACATTTTAGACTCCTTTCGAATATCCAGTTCGTAACAAAGTAAAACAAATATGTAAGTTTCCAATGAAAAGATGAGATAAAGGTTGTAAATTAATTATGTTATAGCTAACTGCTAAAAGTCTTTTGTTGTATTATAACCACATCGAACATTTACGTTTAAGATAGACCAAAACAAAAGTAAACACAATAGACTGGAAATGTAACGTGGGTTAGAAAACAAGCATTGACTTAGAAAGATCAGATTATAACCGCCAGGGAACAAATTCAATGCCCCAAGGACCAACAACTATGAGTAAAACATCTGACATCGGCCACTGCCTTTAAGCGGTCTATATTTCGCTGCAGGGCGTAATTCACTACGATTGGTCAATCACGGTCTCCAGACTACCGTATGTCAGTTCCAACGACCATCAGTCTTCCTGGTGACATAACCGATTCACACTCAATTCCATTTCAGTGTATTTTATGTATTGATGGTCTATGGTAAAATCAGAATTATTCGACTGAATTTCGTTCAGTCGAATGATTCGTCTTTTATTCTTTCCAGAGGAATCATTTAAATTCAAGTCTTACAACTATGTTTAATACTGACTCAGAAAGCACCTACCTATTTTTACTCTCGTAATTCAACTTTTTAAGCTACAGCCTATCAAAGAGTTTATAAAAAAACTTTAAAAATTGTTTTATGACAAACATTCAATGTGTCGTATTGCATTCTAAGATTTATATTGTTACTTTCAAAACTATTGACTAGCATCAGTCTCGTCGCATTTCTCCCTTCCTAATGGAATATTCGATACTGGATTATTTATTTGAATTTCTTAAGCATTGTTCTATTCTAAAGTGCAAAATACTACGAGTAATACAGCAATACCTACAGACGCATCACGTGATGGTAAGCGATTACCGCCGCCCATGGACACCCGCAACACCAAAAGCGTCACAAGTGCGTTGCCGACCTTTGGGGGATGGGGAGAGGGAATGGGGGAGGGGTTGGGGTATGGGCCTCCGGTATCCTCACTCACTCAGTGAAACATAACGCAAGCGGTTTTTTGTGAGGCCGTGGTATCACTCCGGTCGAGCCGGCCCATTCATGCCGAAGCGTGGCTCTCCCACGGAATGCCAAAAAAAAACAATAGACATTGAACCTGGCATCAAGGTCAAAGATTGCAGAAACAGAAAGATTTTTGGTCAATCGGTTAGTTTTATCATAAAACTAGCTGAGACAAAATTGTAGATCAGGTTATTATCTACTCAAATTATCTTTATCCTTTTATCCCTAAGATTTACCATTTCTGAGAAAGAACAATTCGAAAGTTAGTTGAACCTGTATTCTCCATAATATGCATGACTACGCTGTCTCTGAACATTATTGAAACGTAATATAAGTAAATTTATAAGTTGTCGTGACTAATACATCTATTATAAGTCATAATTTTGAGAACTTGAGTTGAATAGAATCTGTACTTTATTTGATGTGACCACGTGCTGTTGAGCAATATGTGTCTGCTGTTTAACTGCCTACTTAGGTATACTCGTCTACCTTCCGGCTATTCGAAGGCTCTAACGAAATACTGCTGGTCTTCAATGTCCCTTCGTAATGTAAACACGTTGTTATTGTCAATACTATTTTTTCGCGGCGTTACAGCGAATGAAGAACTTGAAAAGAAACGAGCACAGAAATATCGACGTGAAATTTGTAAGATTCATACACTTTCATTCATAGAATCTTTTCTGAAAATAACTCAGTCTCGTTCCGAAGATAAATCATCAACTGTTACTTATTATATATATTATATATATGTAAGTTATTATATTAATATAAATACAATCGACGCTAAATAATACACGTCACGATATCTTTCAATTGATTACCTCGACTACTTTAGATTTACTAGAAGAGCAAATATCACGAATAACAGATGATTTTCCAGCACAAAATGCTCATACTCAAATACAGGTTTATCAAAATATGTGTGTAGTAGGTTACGGTAAAATAAAAATCTATAAGTTTAATTATGAGAGTGAAGCAGGGGTAACTTCACTAAAAAAATTCTATGTGGTTTGGTTTCATGGCAAATTGAAAAAAAAAGGTTTTGTTTAATGAAAACATGGTTGGATGTTACATTAAACCCTTGTAAAAATAATGTCAATTTGACAAAAAAACACGACGTTCACTACCCCATAGGTGGCGTGTGCATTTTATAGAGAATACGAGTCACGCTAACTTTCGTATGGCTTTTTCTCGGAAGTTGAAAATCTTACGGAAAAAATAAAAGTGAAGGAAGGAATAATACTATTATATTATTAATTTAATATAATATTATTATCCTTTATTATATACACTGTTAAACATCAACATAATTTTAAATCATCCAGGTGCAATTTTATGAAAAATATTAACTTTGAAAGTAGGTAGTAGCCTGTGAGACGTCATGTCCCTTATAGTGTTACAAATTTGTCATGTCACTAGTTAAAGGTTAGGAAAATTTTAGTAGATAATTAGCTGATCTATTCAATTTGTCTACGCTATTTTCATCGTAGAAAAAACCGATTGTCCAAAAAATTCAAATAAACCGTTTGTGCGACAGTTGCCCTAAAATAAAAAAAATGCACGCATACGACCAATTAGAGTGTTATCTCTTACGTGCCTGCAAATTTTCAGCTTGTTGGGCATGCAAGGGTACCGCTATTTTTAGAGTCAATTAGATCGGGCTATATGGTGACCAGACAACTAATGAAAATATCTTAAATTGCTTAACACATATTTATCTACTTATTTTTTCAAACCATCATATATTATGACACATTACTCACGGTTATTTATTTATGGTGGACAAAAGTGGACATGGAACCCACGACCTTTAGCATTGCAAAACGACAGAGACAAAGTATTATGAAGCATTAAAATTATATCTAATAATTATTGCGATTTCTTTGTAAGATAAACTTATTCTATTGAAATTTCTAGAATCCCCTAGATCCCAGGAAATCAATTGATTAGGAGATTGAACTACATTGTAGAAAATAGTACAATGTGTATGAATCAGTAATCTGATTATATGAAGACGTATAAAATAAATGGTCATGTGGTGACTTCCACATACAGCGCAACAGCGACATACTAAACTGAGCAACGTACAACACGAACAAACTACCAATCCGGAATCGCGCAGTAGAAGGTCTCGTCGGTATCCGATTATCACAACATCCCAACTTCAACTGTTAGGCAGTGGCCCGCCAGGCATTATCACCTCGCCTGGTCAGAGGATCCTCCCTTTGTGTTGGAGGGACATGACACGTTCCTCTACAGTCACAATCGTATTGTTATTCTAATTTAAGTACAAAAACAAATATAATATACAAAATAGAGGAATGAATATGTAAGTGTCGGCTCCGACACACGACTTGAATTTACGTCACGCCAAAAGCTTCTTGGCTGTTGAACGTTGCGTATTTACCCTACGTTGAAAGAAACGCATAAACGTCATGAAATCTTCGGCTCTTACGTCATTGTGATCGCTTTAAAACTATCCTTAATCATAAGCGTTCCAGCGTGGTTTTAATAATGTTTTGACGACGTTACTAATGACAAAGTGCTGCAATGTAACGCTTCACTTTTAATTAACGCTCGATTTTAATGTTATTTTGTTAAATGTTTCTTATGAAGTAAACTATAGAAACATCCATCCATATTGTAAAAACATTACCCTGCTTGAGCTATTTATTGTGTTGGCTATCTAGTTTCTTTTGTTCTTACTGCGGCTTGCTCTCTGAATTGTGAGGCTGTAATTACCGTTATTATATAGTGCACCGACTCAGCAACACTCAAATTCTCCAACCCTAACACTTTATTTTGAAATACAGTAAACTCTAAATTGAAACTCTGAATCTTGTTAAAATACCGTATAAGATACATTTTTTAAACATAAGTGGTGGAGTTTGGCGAATTGGAATTGACCAAAGCGTCTCGGCCAGGGTTTCCACTGTTTGACGTATAGGTACAATAATTACTGCTAATATATCATTCTTTTTTGAATACATAACACTATCTAGTCTCAAGCTAAACAGAGCTGGTGTTATGGTTAATACTAGACATCATCATCAACAGTCTCTCTCTAACATTCCTCTGCTGGACATTGGTATTTCTTTAGAAAAGAGGTTTAATAAATAAATAATAAATAAATATTTCGGACATCTAACACACAACGCCATCTAGTCCCAAGCTAAGCACAGCTTGTGTTATGGGTACTAGACAACTGATATGAATACATATATACTTTTTATTTTTTTGTAAATACATACATATTATACATAGAAAACACCCAAACTCCGAAACAAATATTTGTAGATTACACAAACACTTGGTCCGACCCAGGATTTGAACCCGAAACCTCAAGCACAGCAGTCGCATTTACTACCACTGGGCCACCGAGGCAGTCAAACGATTCAACGGTTTCAACGATTTATTTACAATTTTTGTTATTGCGATTGTTTTGGGGATATATACGAGTATTTGTTATAATTATTGCTAATATTTATTTATTTATACATAATGCACGTTTGGTGCGTTGGCGGCCTTAAGGCCTAAGACACTCTCTACCAGTCAACCAATTGCTGATGCAGAGTAGGTAGGAAGTAGGTGCATTTTGGTTGTAGTGTGTGTGAGAATAGGAAACTAAATAATATATCAAACAAATATAATAATATATATAGATATGTACATAGACAACATATACTTAAACCTATGCACATAGCCAAATACATATATTTACTTTAATAAATACATACATATAGATTTATTTTATTGGTAGATGATAATCACGAGGTAGTTGATTCAGCCAATGGATTTAAAAGATACTGCTTTACTTTTATAAATTATGTCAATATTATAAACATCTGTTACGTGGTCATCAGGTTCCGAGTCTTTTCCCGAACAAGGTTCGAGTCTGAAATAAAATTAATTTACACATTCAGACATTGCACTATCAATTACTAATTATTAAAAGAATCTTCTAAAATGGCTAAGATTTCACCTGAATCACTTCAAGTAATACATTAATATCTCAAAATTAACTGTTCCTGGTACAGAATTGCATACACGGGGTAGAACAAGTTTTGCTCAGACCAATTTCGTACCAGGTGTGAATTTTAAATCTGCGGTAGTAGGCAAAGTTTCGGATGTAAGAAAGGAAAAGTGTCTGATGAATACTCGCTGATTACAATCCTTTGTGAATATTTTACTTGAGAGGAGTTCCATACAACATAATAATACTCTAGACGGCATTCATTCAGAGCACAGTGCATCCGGGTGAGATAGAAAATCTTTCGAATTTTGTTGGCTAGACCTGAACCTTCTGCTAAACCATGAATTGAAACTAGAAAAATAATTCAAACTAGATAACCATCATAACTGTGGTTGCCGTAAGGCTTAATGTACTTTATAAAGTCCTCAAATATCAGAGTACGACGCGACGCGATCGAGTTTCCTTCTGAAAGGTTTATGGTATCTTCGTTTTTATTTATTTTAGGATAGTTTATTAACACGCCAAACAGTTGAAATTTCCACAAATTTATAAAATCTAAAATAAAGAATACTTTTCTTACTATCTTTACGATATTATTGAGGCATAACGGTGAAGCAAAGAAGTGTTTCAAGCTGTCGATACCCTTGTCGTTAAGATGACACTTATATCTTCCTCTACACTGATAATTCCCTTTTATGATCTTGGAAAAAAAATGTGCAAACAACGACTAACAATAGGTTTACTCTGAGAATAAATATTATAAATGGTATAATATTATTTAAGAGTGTGTTTTGTCTTCTTTGACAGCGGTCGGTCTATTGCTTTTAAATAAAAGAATAACCGTTTATTTTGCTCACATTTTATGTCAAGTGTAGCTATTATCAATATATATCATAGAATAATACTGTGAACAGAAAGAAGTGTTTCAGAATTACAGTTTTAATTTGGCGATCCCATATCCAGGTGGAAATTATAATATCCTATTTTATTGTACCAGCTTTTGTCAGCGGCTCTGCCCGCGAGTATGTCGTTTATCGCGTTAAAAAGTACGCTATGTCCTTTGTAAAGGATCAATTTATCTTTAACTGAAATTTAAATGTAAATCCGTGCAGAGGTTTAGCCGTGAAATCGTAACAGACAGGCAGTTACGTTTTTATTATATAAGTACGGATCTATTGATACATATTTATATTGTAATACCTAAAAATCCTTGTAAAATAGCAAATAAACAATATTATTTTTGCACCAAAAAGAATTCCACTGCAATTGAATTTGACTACAAAAAATACTTGAAAGGTATAGTCACATGTTGTTTAAATAAAAGACTATGTCAGTTACCGTATTTGACTTTAGATATTCAAACATTCAGCAGCATTCAAAATACACTTGAGGCTTTGATCGTCATCATCAGAATAGCGTTAAATAAAATTGACAGTAGGTCATAAATTAACATATAAATTTGCATTCCAGCTGAGTGAGCCTAATGTCTTTATGCTACAGTATAATAAAATTAACTTGTATTCGTCTATCTCGTATCTTTATATCTCGTAATACGACGACAGTGTATCCATTTAACTAATGATATGATAAGACTGAAGAAAATGTGAGGTGATAGATTAGGAATGTAACAATCCCTGTTCATCCCAGTGCTGTCGTAAGAGGCGACAGTACTGAAAAGAGAAAGGAATACTTGAAACAAACCCTATACAAATCCGTATGGCTAGCGTGGTATAATTGGCCAAAACCTTTCGTTTCCAAAATTACGTTTAAAATATTTAAAAATACAAGTAGCCTAGAGGAGTATGCAGGTATTTTATAGACTCCGTTTAGCTATACTTACATTTTTTTTTTAAAAAACACCTCCCGCATTAGGAATATACATCCTGTGTCTCGGGGGACTTTACAAACATACATGTAACGGACACAAAGAACACCCAACCATTAAATGGGAATATTTAGCGTATGTTGAAAGGAAAAAAATATTAGAGGGCAAGGATAGGAGAAGGATTATAAGTCATATGAATTGTCTCGAGATCAGGGTCACATCCTTGGAACTCAAATTTGATGTTCTCGAAAATTCAAACCCCTAATCCAAAAGACTGATTTATTTATTTATCGCCTTTACTATTAGTAGGGGAGCCCTAGAAGGAATTTCGGGATTTACTAAAGCGAGAATACCTTGTACTCGTTTAAGTACCTCCTCCAAATATGAGCCTCGTATATATGGCCGCCCATCAAGGAAGGAAAAGTTGATCATCAGAAATTGTGAAGCGCGTCAGATTAAGGTGGGTGAGTTAATTACATATTAAACAGTGTATTTTCCACTAATCTGTCAATTTTACAGTGACGTAAAGAAAGGGGAGGGCTACAAAGTTGTAAAAAAAACCGTCATCTCGACATTCTCGAACGTTACTATTTTTACTTTTTATTTTGAAGGAAATAGTTGAGGGATAACGAAAAATATATAATCTGACGATTTCCACAAACCAAAGTAACAAAAATTCGTCGATAAAGTTTAATGCGTGCAGCTGCGTGATGCCTTATTCAGAGACATAAGTCGAAGATATGAAGCAACCGCCATCCCAAATTGACTGTGTAATTGTAGATGGCTTCTTTTTTTTCGCAACACCAAAGGTGTCACAAGTGCGTTGCCGAATTTTTGAGAAGATATGCGCTCTTTTATTAAAGGTTTATAGCTCGTATTGGTCCGGGAACATCGGTAGTAAGGTAATTTACATAATTCATTTATTTATTATGCATTATAACATCACCTTCATTATCATTACAGGTTGCCCTAATGCGATAGAGAGGCTAATTTATATTTTTATTATTACATACACACAAATAAACACATACATTAACGAAATATAAACTCAATAAAAGTAACTATCTGTCTTTATAATATAAAACAAAATATTGCAACTCATTTAGGTTTTGTAATAAATTAAATTCATGATTTGTATTATGAATATTCTGTTGCTGATATATAAAATAATTATAAAATGTCATGAAGCAGATATGAACATCGCATTTCTTGCTTGCGTATGCGTACATAATGTATAAGTTCTACTGTTAGGAAATTATTTCTCACCGGTAGCACTTTAAAATGTGTTAATTTCCTTAGTAATAGAAAAAAAGCCTAACTCTTGTTTAAAGGTAGATGAATTTCTTGCTAACTAACTACTACTAATTGGAGATATTGTAATGAAATGGAGAATTTTTTATTACTCGACTTCTGCAAAGCCTAAAAGAAGGGTAAAATTATGGCAACCTACATATGTTTGTATGTTCCACCGTGGTGCCTAAATTACTAAACAGATTTGAATGCATAAGGTGTAAATCAATTAGTAGTAGTAACATACAAGTAGTAGTAGTAACATAGACAATATAAATTTTGTAAAAAGTTTTTACGTATTCGGGTTATAGTTATTTAGGCTTTTCCTTGTTTTCAGATAATTTATATCTGTAAACTCTATGTTTGACATTTTTCTTCCTAACTCTGTAGTTTAACGTCTTCTTGACGTTAACTTAGCATTAAATTATGTCCAATGTTGATTTATAGCGCTTGGTTTCCGTGCGTTTAACAAAGTTATTAAGCATTACGTATCCGTGCATTGAGTGGTTTATGCCTTAACATCGGCCAATAATTCACTTTTCACGTATAACTGGAAGCATTCTGTCCATGTGAATATCGCGAGTTACCAAATAACGAATATAAAATATATATGGGTGTAGTTATTTATCCTGAACTCTGTTTTAAGTTTAAAAATATTTTTTCAGTAAAACGTAAAGTCGACAATGGTTTAAGAGCATACTGTATATTCTAGTTGTTCCAAATCGTTAAGACGGTGGATTATTAGGACTAGATAAATCGATAAAGCCCAATCGTAACAAGAATGAAGTATATCTATATATTAATTTTTTATTCTTTTTTCCTAGCCTTATACCAAGATTATTTGGGGTCGGCTTACTAGTTCAACAGATTTTACCTGAATTCAGTTTTTCCACGCAACTCCGCTACTCTAACTGAATTGAAATGGTTGAAACTATATATATATATATATATAGCAGCATACGCAGCCGCATACGCTTGCTGCCAGATAAACGGAGCAGTATATCTACGAGTATATATTATATTACTATAGGAAAATAACTTTGTACCCCTTTTTAGGAAAATTATGCGATAGAGAAGTATGAAATTTGACACAATTAAAGTTCACATGGAGGATGAGTGCAGGAAGCTAAAAAATAAAAAATATCTAAATATAAAATAATCTATACTAATAATAAAGCTGAAGAGTTTGTTTGTTTGTTTGAACGCGCTAATCTTAGAAACCGCTGGTCTGATTTGACCAATTCTTTCAGTGTTGGATAGTCCATTTATCGAGGAAGGCTATAGGCTACATATCAAACTCAAACTCAAACTCAAATCATTTATTTCCATAGGCCCCAAAAGGCACTTGAACACGTCAAAAATACAAACATCATAAACAAACAAACTTTGTATGAATTATTTGAAAAGATGGTGCACATAAGTTTATCATCACGCTACTACTTATAGGAGCGTAGCACTAATGTAGAATGTTTCAAAACGGGGGAAAAATTGCACGCTACGGGCAATATAAGACGCAAACGAGGTTGCGTGGGTCAGCTAGTCTATGAATAAAGGTCAAATTTCGACCACTAGGCAACCACTAGTTATTATAATGGTCATATAAGTTTTTGGTATATAACGTTTAAGCAAAAGGCAATGGAGAAAAATCTTTCTTTTGTCTCTACTCATCAACTATTTTATCTCCATCTGAAATCAATTTAAGTATATCTAAAGATATTTTGAATATAGTTAATATCATTCAGTATTTTGTACTACATATTTAAACTGCGTATAATCCATACGAAGTATAGTTATAACAACCATGTTAACAATTCTTCTAAATAAACTTTTAAACCTAACCATTCTCATTGTAAACGGCTGAGTTTTACCATATTTCGCATGGTAACGTTGATGGTCAAAAGGGTAAGAAATGAAAAAAAATTAACTTGAAATAAAAGTAGAAATTAGGGATGGGACGGGTAGATGGATGAAAGGTCAGGCCAGTCACGGCCTAATTACACGGACCATGCCGCCGCCGATACCCCCTTGCACCCTGTTTATCCCAAATGGCTTGCCCTATCGTTATATAAATCTTCTATGCCCTTTTGTACTACTTTCAAAATTAATTTATTTCTATTTTTGCTAGGCATAACACAAAAAATTACGACACTACCATTGTGAAATATATTTTCGAACAGAACAGAAATATTCCGAAATGTACGTCATAACTTTAAATAAGAGCTTAATGAAGAAATATGACCAAGAAATGGCTTTATACAACAAAAGTTGCGAGCGGATCGTACTTCAACGAATCTGCGTAACACTGTATATATTTAGCGGTTACGTAGAGACATTTAAACGTTCTTGTGGCTTTAACCCATTATTGCCCAAGCGTTAAAAACATTACAAAGTTTTATTTAAATCTGTTTGATAAATAGGAAGCAAATGGTTTTTGTTTTGTTTTTTTACCGGGCCATTTCCGCACTTAGCCTCTTGATTGGGCCGTTGTACGTGTAGCAAGCAAATGGTATCAAATGGACATTATTATGCTTTGTTATATTAAAAACAACGTTTAGTGTTAAATATAGTGTATTACTTTTAGAAAGTAAATAATATTAACAATTCTAAAATCACGATAGATATAAATGTTAGGTTTTTATGTTGAGTTTATTTAATAAATATCACGTCGTCGCCGCGTCGTCCACTTTGTTAAATGTTAAAAAGTGTACTTTAAAACATAAAGTTAAAGGGTTTTAAAAATAAGAGTATGGAAAGAAAAAAGGTTTAAACAAGTTGAACTTGAGATTATACTTACAACCTACGAACATTCTATTAAGTATAAAATATTTATAGATACGATTTTCTTACACATAAACAAGCATGTTACTATATGGCATGAATTATTATTTCTTAAAGCGTAATATGTGAAGTGGAGGCACTTAATGGAACACTATTGCCTCCCATAAGTCCATTAGTGCAACTGTTGTACACCAAAATAGCAATAGCAGTGTCTCACACCGAGTAATAATACTGGAAAGTCTCAAGAAATGTTAAATTATATCTATGGGTTCCTTAAAGTTTTATAACGGAATCAATCAGGAGTAAGACATTCTTTCAATTCACACTTCAGTCTTATCAATAAACATTTCTTAATGGCTTCCATGTGTTCTACCACCGATCAGGCCATTGTTTCAACGCCTTGGGTCCTTTTCAACCGAATTCCATCTCGAAATACAATTATTTTCACTAGAAGTTTAAGCAATAAAGCTATCAATGAAATATTAAATTAGAATACTGGCATTTTATTGCGCGCCGTTGATTCTGTCTGATCTGAAAATGAGAAAAACGAATGTAATAAATTTTCCGTATTTCCATTTTTTGCTGAGCAACCGTTTCTATATAAAATGATAAAACTGGTAAACTTGGTGGACTTTAAAATAAAGCAACAATATTATGTGCCAACATTTTTTTATTTTATGTATACACAATTTCAGATAAATTTCAATATGTCCATTGACACATAACTCTGCTATTGAGGTCCTCAAATGACACGGGGTGAACATTGCAATTACTCTGGGTATAAATATTTTTAGGAATGGTCTTGTTTAATTTTCGTCATAAAAATATTTGTGAAATAAAGGCATTGAAAATTGAAAAATGAAATAAATTGAATGTTGACAAAGTGGATCGAAATGGTTGACATGGTCTGACTTTATTCTATTATATTCCCTAATACGTATTAAAATGTTTAACTGTCTAGCTCTCTCTGATAACAATTAGTTTGTCTATCACTCTTGATTACATCTCAAAACAATCACTGACAGTGACTTTACCGCATAAGTTCAAATATGAATAGTTCATCAGAACATTATACCGGATTGTCAAACTTCGCATTGTGGATAACGAACTTTAGGGTTAACACTTACACTATGAATCTAACTTCGTTATTTCACAATCTCTGAACAGTTCGGAAGATAGATGCGAGTCTTTGTTACCTCTTGTGATTTATTAGGTTTCAGTCCGCTTTGTAATGATATATTATTTTGAAATGTTCAAATGCGGGTTATTGAACTTAAACTGTTTGTGTTTGACACACTGTCAAATCTAAGTTTGACAGAACAACGCGTTAATTGTATAATTATACTATTATGATGGCACACTGGTGCACGACTGAAACATTATCTCGCAAAAGCAACTTTCAAGGCGTTTGTCAAATAGTGAATGACAAGTTCGTACTGTTTTAGTTAAAATAAATTAAATTAATATTATTTAGAAAGATCATATAAAGCATTTTTAGAGGTGTTTGTTAGAGTAATTTTATTATACCAAAGTTTAACTTATAGCATATTAAATAATTTATTACATATCAAAATAGCTTTCGGGTTTTCACTGAAATAAATGTAGTTGTGTTTCTAACCAGAATGGCAGGTCCATGCTTAATTATCACCATATAAATCTATGACCAAATTTCAAATTAATTTATGAAAAACATATGATGTACACCGACTATTTTTGCAGATACAAAAACAATACTGACCCATTTTTCAAAGCAATTGTCAATTGACAAGTTTCACTAAGCCCCTATTGTTGTAAATTTCTGCCACAGGAAGCGCGGCGATCGTTTCATGTATACCCATTATACACTTCGTACGATCCCAAGTAAAGTCGAGGTTAAGTGATAGCTGAGTAGGTTATCACATTACAAGGTTCAGCAATGATAGTCAGGTCAAATCTGGTGATGGGTGACTTAAATAATTGGAGTACTAAAACTATGTTTTTGCAGAATTTCGATATCGCCAATAGCTTGGGTGCTATTAGAGGCAATCTATGATGTAATCAAAATGCACCCGTAACCCGTAATCCGTAACGTAGTAGAATAAAACCGACTCCAACCTACTTTGGGTAAAAAAGACTCGGAGGAAGAATTAATTTGAATTTTAGACTAACTCGTGATCTAATGGTTACTGATCCTGTCTGCCAAACCAGACGTTCAAATCCGACTCAGAACAAATTATAAAAAAAATAGTTACGTATTTAGGAGTAGCACAGGTAATGTTTAATTTAGATTCTGGCGGCCGTAGATGAGATGTGAAGAACATACTAATGATTTTTTTTACGTCCGTCAAGGTTTTTGTTTTCAATTCACCTTTTTTACCAATATTGAACTTACTATTTCTATGCTTGTCATAGAATGCCTCTTTCCAGAAAAACTTTCTTTTTTCAACGATGGTCTGTTTTTTTTCTCTTTATGAAATAAAGTTGATCCCTACTCGTATATACTTTATATCTTATACGATACATACACGATACGAGACACGTCAATTAGTATTATATTAGAATAAACAGCATTTTTACAAAGTAGTCGATCCTTTGATAGTCGTTGATACTCGTATTCCATCGCTAGCTAGGTATAGAGTTTTCCTTAGGTTTAGGCCTACTATTTCACTCTGTTCAGACGGTTTGTGACAAGTTTTCCTTCTTTTTGTAGTGTTCTTGTCATGCATAGTTAATATATTTTGTGAGACCCCTCACTACACACATACACACTTTATCACTTTTATCACTTCGCAGCTCATGTTAGTAATCTCGCTTACAGAGCTTTTTTTATATTTATTCAGGTAGTGAGACGTAACTGAACAAGACTCCTTCTAAAGAGGGGAAAAATAAACACAGAGTAATCTTTAAATCTCTTTAAGGTTTTTTTAAATAAAACGTCTAGTGATTCTAAGCGTAACAACCGACGCGTTGAAGATCTTTTCTCGTTTAGATGAGTAATCTTAATAAAGTCTTAACTTAATAAAGTAAAATATAAAATTCGCAAAGACTTTTATTTATATAAATTTAATACAAAAAACTGTAAACAAAAACCGTTTATTCTTTATTGAATAACAATGGAAGTAGACAGCTGAAGGGCAGCGCAAAGAACGTTTGCATAAATCGATTTGTATTTTAAAAATTACGTTTGATGTTGGTGTTAATTTCAGTTGTGTTAGATGGAATGATTTCGACACCCCGCCGGGGTAGCTGTTCAGAGTCGGAGATTGATCGGAAATGAGCCGAGTTAGCGCTTTCCGTTCGCGCTCACGTCGCCGCGGCGCTTATCTCACGACCCCACGGCCCACGTTTTGTACGCAGTAAATAGAAAATATAAAAAACGTCAATAACTGGACGTTTCCAGAATATTAGTATTTTCTTTTTTTAACTTTCAAGGAATGTGGAAACATCGGTACATTTTATCAGTATACTTATTGGTGTGGATAATATAACTGTTACATTCGATTAAAATATAAAATATAGTTTTTTAAAATAAATAAATAACTCTCGCATTAGGAATGTACATCCTGTGTCGCGAGAGACTTTACAAACATATATATAACGGATACAAAAACACCCAGACTCAGTAAAACAATTTCTCGATCATATAAAGTGTTGCCCTATGTGGGATTTCACCCCAGAACACTAGACGTAGTAGAAAGCGGCGCGACGGAGTTATTCTTTTAATAAAGCTCTTGAAAATAAAATCCAAATGGCCAAACGGACTGTTTTGAATGAAATAAATTTAGATATCGCCGAAATACGCTACATTAAACTGTTAAGCCTATACATATGAAAATAAAGTTTTACGGTTATAAATTTTATCAAAAACAATGTTTGCAGAAACATAAGTCGATTAAAATTATTTAGCACTAACGCTTTGAGAGTTTAAAATGTGAGTGAATTTTTGAAATAATAGTTCTTGACTTATCCTTTAATAATACTAAATTTAGTCCATAAAGTACAAAACTACACTACTTTATGTACAAAACTAGCAGAACCCCGCGGTGCATGACAATTTCTATGGGCAAGGCGAAGCTATATCTTTATTAATTGTAGCCTATGTGTTATTTTGATGTATAAGCTATATTATTGTAAAGTTTTATCAAAATCCATTCAGTAGTTTTTGAGTGAAAGAGCAACAAACATCCTCACTTACATACTCACAAACTTTCTCGTTTATAATATTAATAGGATTTAGTTCTAAATTAATTTCTTACCGAGTTTTGAGACAATTTATTTTTCACTGAATCATGTTCGATATTTTTGAAAGTCATTGGTCTTGATCCTGACTTGAAAGTGACACAATGCCAGATAAAGAGATCGTGGAAAGGATAAGATAGGAGCTTTTAGTTCTTAGTGCTCAGTAATTTGATCTTGGAATAATGCTGGCAAATCTTGGTTGTGCCTTGGTTTAAAAATCAGTGCCTACCTTAAGATTAAAATAATGGAATTACTATAAGACCACAATTACACAATTTATGTTATTACATGGCAGATAAAGGGACCGTGGAAAGGATAAGATAGGAGCTTTTAGTTCTTAGTGCTCAGTAATTTGATCTTGGAATAATACTGACAAATCTTTGTTATGCCTTGATTTAAAAATCAATGCCTACCTTAAGGTTCAAATAATGAAATTACTAGAAGACCACAATAACACAATTTATGTAATAGTTAGGTGTAACCTGTCAGAATTTATTGTGTTAAGTTGTGGTTGGATTAACCAAATATAAATAATAAAATCAATCTTTAAAATAGTTTGTAAATCTAGTCAGAAGTTCAATCAAAGTAGAAATTATCAATTTTGGAAGCCTACTTCTACAAATGTTTTAATAGAACACACTATCAGACGTGCCACTTAATGTAATGTGACCAAACTTAACATACATAGACAGCAGAATAGAATAATGAACACCACATTCAACTTTCAACCGTAAATCTCGCATAAATAAAAAAATATTGCCATATAGTTTTTCTCTCAGCAACACGCTGAGAGAAAAACTCGAGAACCGCATGAGAATGTTGTGTTTTTTTTTTAATATTTAAGTTTAATCACAAGCAAGGTTCAGGTAAAAATAATGGACTGCGACAGGCCAACAACTTTTGCCAAAATGAAGTCTGTCGGCGCACCTCGATTTGAATAAAAACGTTATGAGTTTTGCTATTTAAAGGCGCAAAAATGTTACAATCTTAAGTAAATTTTATACAAGTTAAAATACAAGGATTAAAAAAAAATATTTAATTACTACTAAGCTCAATACACTAAATAAGAAAACTTCTCATATTTAAATTTAGATAGTAGATTAACTTTATTTTATATTTGTGTACTTTATTTTATATTTTACATTTGTGAATTCTGTATAGCAGCAGTTTTAAGTTGTTTCTTAAAACACACCCGAATAAGTACACATATTTTTCGTAACAAATAGAAAAAAATGAAAAAAATATGTTACACTATTCACATAATACGCGTTGTGTAACATCTAAAATGTACATCAATAATCAAATCAAATTTCAAACGCTTCCCCGGTTACCTGTTACACACATAATATAATACAGGCAATAATACATTCTCTATGTCACCTGATATCGCTATACATACTTGAATGAAAACATAATTCGAAGAATAACAGCTGAGTTCAAACTAAATTGCACATAAATACAGCACGACGACCAGTAACATTAAAAATTCAATCGCGTTCCAATGTCGACACGATCAGTGTCACGCAAGAGGTAGATATTCTTCACATTGTCAGGGTCATAGAACAACAACCCGGTTCAATCAAGTTGAAGTATTCTAAAGAGTATGAGATATGGTTTTTTTCCCTAATTCCCAACTAAAAATTCCACTGCTCATCAAAAATATATAGAACTAGTTTTACCCGCCGTTCCGCTCACTTTTTGTTGTTTGTATTTGGATAGATACAGACAGCTGTAGTTTCTAGAATAATTTCTGTGGGTCCCAAAATTTTTCTTGAGAATTTCAGAGTAATCCTGGGATTAAAGTCTTAGGCCCACCGCTGTTAAATCAGTCAATAACAGCAAGTAATTTTAAATGTATAAATGATACACTTGCCAAATTTGGATCAGTAACTTATGAGAGATTTTTCAGTCTGTTCTGTTAAACTTGGCATAAAACAAATCAGTCAGCTCTCTACATATTCCCAAATCAATCGATTTCCCTATCAATTATTTGAACAAAGTTATTATTTATCGTTAGTTTCAAGCGACAACTCGTTAACTCAATCTTGTCATTGTTCTCCGGATAGCAGTCGCTTAATGAAACTACAAACTGCGGTAAACCGTTTAATTAACTTAGGAACCAATCGACCTCTTCCTATTAAATAGCAACTCTATTACATGTAGACACATCAAGAGACAAACCGCATTACGTGACTATATGAAGTTTAAGGTTAACGGAAGTTGAGCTTACATTATTTAATAAAATCACGTCTATTATTAGAATTTGATGTAATAACACCGTTTATTAAAGAAAGACTTCAGACGCGAGATGCGCTCTTGAAAATTTTCGCTAATTATCCCAACTCATGGCCATGTTCTCCAATCGGATTAAGCCTTATGCTTATCTAATCAGGTTGTCAGTACCCGCTAACTTATTAATAGGTATAAACATATTCTTTACTAGCTGGCCTAATTTCGGTTGTGCACCTTTTTAATCATGCTCGGCTCTTATTGGTCTGAGCGTGATGTTAATTATTTTATCTTAGCAACCGATGGTTGCACACCAGCTAAAAGGAAAAACGGTGAAATATAAGTAGTTTCGGAGTTCATTGTGAGCAAAAACGTGAATTACACATTTATGTGCATACAGAACCATCTAATTCGAATTGTAATCTAAACCATAGAAAAGTGTCTGATCGTCTACATCATACACTATTATTTTATTGCTTAATTTTGTCTGCATAAAATAGATGTGCATCTTTTATAAAGGATAAAACTATGAGTATAGTCCATTCGTTTAGATACTGTTGGTACACCCGCAGGCAATTGTGGTTACTGTTGTAAAATACGAATACATATTTAATTACGTATTTTATTTTGTTTCCTCTCATTTTGTCTAAATTTAACTTGATTTTTTAATTCACTTGATTGTTGAGTTATTTGCTTTAAATGATCGATTTGATTTGTTTTATTTGATTTATTTATTTTTGGTTCATTGTTTTAATCTGCCCTTTGTGGGACAGAAAATATATGGTTTGTAATCTATTGTGAAACAATTTGATATTAATTTTGTATGGTGTCATGTGTGTTATTTAATTACTTAAGTAATATGTGTTTTTTCTTACAATAATTTTTTCAATTTGTGAATAATTCTCTTCACTTTGATCCGTACAAATTATCTTCTTCTCATCCGGCACTTTCTTGACAGAGCGGTCGTGATCCTTATATAGCAGCATTTTTGGGAGAAGTGATGCGTTTCACGACGTTTTTTTGACTGCCTCGGTGGCGCGAGTGGTAGCGTAAGCGACTGCTGTGCTTGAGGTCTCGGGTTCGATTCCCGGGTCGGACCAAATGTTTGTATGATCTGCAAATATTTGTTTCGAAGTTTGGGTGTTTTCTATGTATAATATGTATGTATTTACAAAAAAAAAAGTATATAAGTATTTATATCAGTTGTCTAGTACCCATAACACAAGCTCTGCTTAGCTTGGGACTAGATGGCGTTGTGTGTTAGATGTCCGGAATATTTATTTATTTATTTTGTTATTGCTGCCTGTTCGAGGTTATCCTTTTGTACTCATTCACCCAACTTACCACAGCAGACTGATCTGATCAGTCCAACGCGTAGGTGACCTTCCGCAGGGTCTAGTGACTTCCACTTTTCCTTTAACAACAAGGCACTCTATGGATTGATGGCCACGCCGAGAAACATGTTCGAATTAAATAGCATGCTATATTCACTAGTCAGACAATCAGAAGGAGACCTCACTACATTTATAAAATTGAATAAATAAACAAATATATTAATTCATACAACAGCGTTAAGTGACAAATCATACTTACTTATGGGTGTACACCACAGGCGGCACCTTTGTATTCGTTGGCGGCCTTTGACAACAAACCGCACATGTAACGGCGCCGCGGCGGCGCGATCAGAGCATCCGCATCTAAACGAATGCACTATATTTTAGGTGCTATTCGGTGTAGTTGCTATTATAGACTTTTCCCGATACTTTTGAAAGGACGTCTACGATTATTCACGCCCACAGAAATTGTAGCAGAAATGCCAGTGATAATAAATAAATAAATAAATACTACCAACTACTCTCGATTACACCAGACACTACCCTTTATTATTATCTGTATTAATTTCCATCCCACGGTTGCCTGGAAGAGATTGCATGTTAAGCGATAAGGCCGCCATTTGTACTGACCTAGCATTAAGTAATTTATTTAATTATCTGGTGTACAATAAAGAGATATATTATTATTATTATTATAAATATTTCGGACAATTTAACACACAACGCCCTCTAATCCTAAGCTTTGCAGAGCTTGTGTTATGGGTACTAGACAACTGATATAAATACATATATACTTCTTTTTTTTTGTAAATACATACATATTATACATAGAAAACACCCAAACTTCGAAACAAATATTTGCAGATCATACAAACATTTGGTCCGACCCGGGAATCGAACCCGAGACCTCAAGCACAGCAGTCGCTTACGCTACCACTCGCGCCACCGAGGCAGTCAAAAAAACAAACTCGTAGTTATTCTGCTTAAAATTCTGTCATCGTAGTAGAGAAATAACCATAAATAAATTAAAAGCAAAAAAAAACTTCTATTCTAAAAAGAATAAAATAAACTTCTTGAAAACTTTTACTATCAACATATAATGTCATTACACAATTTATATAATTTAAAAGGGTGCCGCACGTTTTAAGTACTCAGGCTTACTTGTTTGAAATTAAAATCACCCAATCAACCTAATATTTAATTTACTTGTTTATATACACAGGTAAATCTTTCACTAGCACATTTTCTAAATCAAATTAAAAGAGGATTATTTGTGTTGATAAAAGAGTTATGAACGTTCTTTATATTATTTTTGGGTGATCTAAATATGACAACATACATTGGTATGTTAAAGCGCACTTAAAGTATAGATGATATTCAAATAACTATACCACAAAATATGTCACTAAGCTCACTTAAAAGACGTGAACAATTTCGATGACATCAAAAAATGTCATGCCAAATAAGACCCTATGCCAAATATTTCTACTGAAAATCTCCACTAGTAGAGATATTCCAAATTCTCGGGACATTGCAATCTCAGTGCCGTCCTGCTCCTATCCTAAATGTAACCCTTGCACACCATATTAGTTTTTCTTAATCTTAATTTACCTTCTACAAAATAAAATACATTATAGAGTAATCTATACATTAAATAGTAGATCAGATACTGTTCTGTGCCTTGGGAGGAATCGATTGCAGTGGATTGCAACGAGCGAATGAAGATAATGAAACAGTAAACTGGTTACTATGTCAAATCTATAATCAATTACCAAAAATATATGGGACCACTAACCCATCCAAATAAATAAAATATTGAGTAATATCCAGTACATAATACTTTCGCACCGTAGCGTTGCTATAATTGGACGAGCAATGCATGGTATAACTGTTGGCAATAATGTACAGGGATAATATCATTTGTTAACATCTACTATTCGTATGTACAGCATGAATGTGTGAGCTACTAATTGGAGACCTTTCGACTCTGCTATGTTATTATTATATTACATTACACTAAGAGAGCTGATTCTGAATTTGTACTTCGTACGTCTCGTGTCATGTCTTCGTCCGTTTCATGTATGTTTGTAAAGTCCCCCACGACACAGGATGTTTATTCCTAATGTGGGAGTTGTCTTTTTATAAACAAAAAAAAAAAAAAACAAAAACTTATTTGTTAATGCAAATGTACTAAGCAACAAATAGACTATGAAGAGTTACAAAACCGCGTAGTCAATTATAAGTTACAACGTAAAAAACTTATCTATATTGTCCAGAGAATTGCCCAGTGTAACAGACGAAAATAATTTTCTCGTTTGCCAGATTTAGAGTAATTCTTTCTCTACCAAGATTTGTGCTCGAAGGGAAAACGGGTGACATTCAACTATTACACATCACAGTACTTTATGGTTTTAGTGCGACAGAAATAGGAATTTATGCTTACGGCGTTCGACAATCTGCGATATGATCTTGGAGAGACATCTAAAATGTTATTTAAGACTAGTGCTGCGTTGACTTTTCCCTGGGGAAAAATAGAAATAGAAGTCTTTTGTACAGTGTGTTAAGATTTCAAATAGTTATTTAATTCACCTGTGGGAAAATTTTTAACAAGAAATCTTCACAATAATTTGATTGAAATCGTGTAGTTACAAACTGCATAATGTTTTGTCTTGTTCGTGTCACCAGCCTTTTAACACTCGCATTTCCATTAGATCCTTACAAATAATAAATAGTGTGTGTTTTAGAAAGTTGCTTAATATTTGTGAAAATATTTCGAAAATTGCGTTAATTGGAACTCAATATTTCAATATAGATTTTTTTTAAGTGTATAATTCAAATGATTGAATTTGTTTCAAACTTGCATACTTTTGTTTTCATAACCGTTCTATTATTTCTAAATTCAAAATTTACTTTATTATTTTATATCAAACTAGCTGAACCTCGCAGTGTTACCTGCAGTTATTAGTTTACATATGGCTTGTTTTTTTTTCTTACAATTAAAATAGTCTATATTAATCAGTGATAATGTAGCATTCAAATGGTGAAAGAATTTTCAAAATCCGTCCAGTACTTTTTGAGCCAATTCGTTACAAACATACTTACATACAAACCTTTCCTCTTCATAATATTAGTATAGATGAAGATTAATTTACTTGATGTTTTACTAAATACAATCTTAAATGTTACAAAATGTTCATTTCGTTAATGAATAAATATCTAAATTTTAAATAAAGATATAGTTATCGTACATTAACTTCATCTGGCTTAAAGTTTAGTTTCTGTAAATTTACTTTGTTTCAGTGAATTTATCAGGCCAACTATTTTAGGCAGCGGGGCTAAAGTTGTAATGAAAATAAAACTAAGCAGAAATGTAAACTTGTTACGGAATTTAGTGAAATATTCAGTTTTTATTGTAAATTTCACACTAAACTTTGGGCATAGATAGATGCTGGTCATCTTATTTTCTAGATATAATGTCTACGATCTAATCACTCAGTTCACTTCCAAAAAGAATGTTGAAAGAAAGATTTATACAACGTCTATTTCTTTATCATGCGACTTAGTGGCCAAACCAATTTATTGTCGTAATCGAACTAAGTCCCATGTTTTTAATCGACTTCAAAAATGAAAGAGCTTTTCAATTCATTGAAATCTTTTTTATTATTTCCATTCTTTTATTCATTAAACTTATTGTGTCGTACAGGTATATTTATGTTAAAAAGAGCGTTAGGTACTTACGTATGAACAAACTATATATGACGTCGAATTGAAACTAGAAAATAATAATAATGTTTAAGAAATGTAAATATAAAGAGAATAGTAATAGGATCTATTTTTTTTAACATATTTTTCTCTAGATCGTCTTACCATAAATACAATATTTTTTAAAACAAGCAATAAACCCTTAAAGACTTAATGCATAGTAGTTTATCATAAGATTATTAACTAAGTAATAGCATTTTATTTACTTTCTGCAGATATGTGAATCGACAAAGGCTCAAATCATTTCCATTCTCGTTTTCTTGAGTCATTCTGTCACACTTCCCTGATATCATTATTTTACCTTTTTTACTAAAATTTTGAATATACAAGACTGAGATTTTTATTACTTTTGCGCAAAAATCTGCAATAGATTTTAATATTTTCATTTCAACTATTTGTAGAAACTATAAATCGTGGGTACCATAAAACATTTTTCATCAAAGTGCTCTTACAACTAATAGTGTATAGCTCCACAGTGACATAATTAGCATATTTAGCTTTTACTTATATTATAATATCCTCTATAGTAGTTAGTTACGTAAACAAATAAAAGTTCAACCTTTAGCTAAAAACAAATGGAAAATTTCGCTACCGAGTTATTTTTCCCTTTTTGTGACGGTGAAATTTCCGTTGTCTGTAATTACGTTTTATTTAACGATTTTCTTTGAAAGTAGCTTATCTTGAGATTTTTTTTTATAGCGAGTATTTATTGAATAGTTACATCACTTATCGCTTAGTAAAATAAACATTATGAATAGACAGGTGTTTGTTAAACTCAGTATTTTTATTCATTTCAAAAAATACCAATGATGCAAACCTATCAAAATATTTTCTATACACAAAATTGCGTTTGTGGTAGATGAGACATACTCGTTTTCTCTCATGAAATGTAAAATATCACATTTCACTTTCATTTCACGTTTCATGATTTTTAATTGCATTCGTTCGATTCATTCATTGGTATTCTTTTTTGAACATTGGAAAAAATAACCTACTGTAATATTCATCCTCTAAATGATATATCCTAACTTTGCATTAAAGGTTTATGAAAATTACAGTAGCTTTACAATAGTATTTTAAAAACCAAACAATTATAAACAAACTTATTAGTTTAAAAGAATAGAATGAAATTTAATAATAAAAAAAATGTTTTAAACATACAGTTAAACTGGTCTTGACACAATGGTTTACGTTGTCGAATATACTTATTGAAAAAACATTAAACTTGCGTAATTACTACTTGTCCAATGCAATATTTTGTCCTTGCACCTACCGCATCATATTTCTGCAACACCTAAAGGTTGTCTGGTAGATAATGCCTAATGGCATTAAGTCCGCCTTTGTACTTTGTGTGCAGTAAGTTAATAAATAAAGTTAAAATAAATAAACTCACCAATTTCATCAGTTTAGCTACTAGTTTTCAGTAAATATAAGCAAAATGAAGAAAGATATGCTTACTGGTATAACCATGCTTTGGGACAAATAGGTCAGCTTGACCGAAATGCCTCAAGCCTTCTAGCCAAGTTAACATTCTAAAACCGTGACATTAGCGATCGTAAAAAGTGAATTGACGCGAAACACTTGCAACTTGGCTCAGAGGGAAGGAGTTTACAAAAAATCGGGCTTAATTAAGCATTTCTTGATGAAAAGCAAATCATCAAATGAGTGAATTTAAACTGCTCTTCCTATTTTTGTGGGGGAGCCATCAACATCGAATGACTTTTCTGCTCGTCTGCACCCTGAACCATAAAAAAGCTTGACATGATCAGTTGACGTTAATATACCATTTACTACCAACTGTTTTACTAACTTTCAAACGTTCCATGTTGTAATTATGTTCATGTACTGGAATCAACGCGTGATCACATAACAGTTATAAGGTCCTTTGAATAGCCTGTTATTAAATTCATGTAACAGGTACGTAGTACCTGTAATTAAGTGTCGCGGTGTAGTGAGTTTAGGGGTTTGCTGCTCGGCATTTAAAACGAGGGTTTTCGTTTCAGCACGCCTTGTCTGAAATCTACGTTTATCATATTAGGTCTTTACCTATGAAATTGCCGTTTTGTATGCAATAAGTGAAAGTACTTATTTTTTCAAACTTTTTTATTTCTGTTATTCGAAGTAATCACCCATGCAATCGACGCATCTTTGCCAATGCATTGGCAGTTTATTGATGCCCTTCTTGTAAAAATCAGCTGGACGGGAGGCAACAAACTCTTCAAAGGCATTTTGTACTGCCTCTCGGGAATTGAATTTTTTACCCACTAAAAAGTTGTCTAAATTTTGGAAAAAGTAATAGTCGGTAGGTGCAAGGTCTGGTGAGTATGGCGGATGAGGGAGAGCTTCCAACCCCAGCTCTTGCAGCTTGGAGACTGTCTGTTGCGCAGTATGGGGTCGCGCGTTGTCGTGAAGGAGCAGTGGGGACGACCGATTGACCAAAGCTGGTTGCAGATGTGCAAGCTTCTCCATCATTCTCTCCAGTTCTTTACAGTACACATCTGCATTAATGCTCATGCCGTTTTGTAAAAAGCTGTGGTGAATCACACCCGCACTAGACCACCAAATAGTGACCATCACCTTTTTAGGGGTCATTTTTGGTTTAGGGCATTGCTTTGGTGCTGAACCAGGGTCTAACCAACTTGCTGAGCGCTTTCGATTGTCGAACAGAATCCATTTTTCGTCGCAAATGGATCAATATTGTTTTGATGCTTACATTAAAAGCTGCTGCTAGTTCAGCTGTAGATTGAGTTTCGTCAGCTTCCGCAATCGCCTTTAATTCATTATTGTCAACCAAACCACGAGCTTCATTTTTCAAGTCAAAATTTCCAGAACGGAACCGGGAAAACCAATAAAGGGTTGTGCGTTTCAAACTCAAACTCAAACTCAAATCATTTATTTCCATAGGCCCCAAAAGGCACTTGAACACGTCAAAAATACAAACATAAAAACATAAAACAAAACTCCTAATACTAAATGCACTGAGATGATTTGAATTACCGGAGCTTAGATTGATTTCGATTCAACTCAAAGGTTTAAATTGAAATCAATCCAAGTACCAACTCCGATGGGTATTGCATTCATGAGAAGAGCTGGTGAGAAACTCATGTGCACCATCTTTTCAGATAATTCATACAAAGCTTGTTTGTTTTTGACAACAGTATTCCTATGTGCAAGTTAAGGCAACCAAAACACAAAAGCTAGAAAGCGGTCTAATAAGATATTAAAGCTAGGAAAATAATTTTTTTGTCTAATAAAATAATAAACGTTCGTTTGTACAGTTCTCTCCGTAAACGTTTTTGATGTTACGTGCCGTTTGTGTCGCGTTGGTGCCACGACGGAACTCATATTTCATAATTACACGAATTTTTAAAGTATCCATTATGACGAAAAATGTTCAAATGTAATGAAAATACAACGCTAATCAAAAAACAAAAGACTGAGTTTGTAAATAGAATGTCATGGTTTTAAAACAAAATTAATTTGAATTTAGAATACAGAGCCATTACAAACTTTTTTTATTTGAAATGACCACTACTTAAGAAACGCAATTTCATAGGTAAAGACCTATTATTTAAACCACTGATTTAATGATGACTGATTTTTATTATTTTTAATATATAAGTTTTTATTCACCGGAAAATGTGAACTGAACTCCAAGAGGGTTATTTTTGTAAATTAATTTATTGCTTGTAGTTTTACTTCAATAGTGGTTGAGAGTTATTTGAAGAGATTCAATATAGAAAATGGTTTTACAGAAAACTTTTCTATTTTGCAGAATTGACGAGTTCTTGGTCTAATATTAATAATGCAATAGTGTATTTAATTCTTAAAATGATTGATAATTATCTTTTCTGATAGGAAATAAAATGTTACAGCTCGTAGCAACAAAAAACTAATCAATCTATGTTAAATACTGTAAAATTTGTACTACACTATAACTTAATTAATTGCTCACTTCCTACGTACAACTGACCTATTTTTTTAAAAAAACTATAATAATAAAGCTTGATGATCAATTGATAATGATTAGAAAATAAAATGAAAAATATATATTTATATATTATTCGATTTTCATCATAACATAAAACTATATTTTGCTGCAGACCTAAAAGAATGGACATTTCGATGTAAATTAATTTTTTTTAGAATTTTAACATCGATAGTGTAAAATAGAACAATTATAGTTTAAGAAATAAATTAAATGTTACTCTAAGCGGAACAGAATTAATAATACAGACATGCTCCTGGATAAAGTCTTCCTTCAGAAGTATGAACACTAACGAAGCTTTTCCTTAATCAATATCTGCCTGAGATTATTATCTCGAGTGTCGTACGGCCTTCAAGAAACGTACCGGTGACTATCACGCCTAGCGTCACCTAGACTGTAACGCTAGGCGTGATAGTGATAGTTTGCTTTCAAACTCTGACTCTAACTCTCTGACTGGAAAAATTTACTGATTGGTTGAATTTACTCGTAGTACGATTCGAATACACCGTTCAGTTGATTTGGGTATTAGTTTCTAATTAATACTACTGTTTCTCTCATAACCTACAAATGTACGGTAAGTGCGCATTTTTTGTGAAAAATATTAGGAAAAAACTACTATAGATAAAAGAAAAAAACAAAGTCTATGAAGAAATAAACAAATAAATATAAGCAATACCTCATGAAATTTTATTCAGTTTTATTTTGTTGCAGTAGTTGATATGATAAAAGCACTCTATCGACAAAAGATGGGCCATGAGTAATTATATAGGTAAAATTCGGTGGCGTAGTGGTACGCGTATGCGACTGCTAAGCTTGAGGTCTCGGGTTCAAATCCTGGGTCGGACCAAATGTTTGTGGAATCTACAAATATTTGTTTCGGAGTTTGGGTGTTTTCTATGTATAATATGTATGTATTTACAAAAAAAAAAAAGTATATATAAGTATTAATATCAGTTGTCTAGTAGGTACCCATAACACAAGCACTGCTTAGCTTGGGACTAGATGGCGTTGTGTGTTAGATGTCCGAAAAAAAAAATATTTATTTAATTGCTATACCACACGCCTAATACAAAAAAAAAGTTAAATACAAAGTTTATGAAGTACTCAGGATTTAACTGGCAAAAGCCATGAACGATTTGACTCTGTTTTTATAACAAAACTTGCCACGTGCATACCCCTACCTAAAACTGATAATGATAGAGCATTAAATAGAAATACTATTAATGAGATATCGAAATCGAAAAAAGAAATGTACACAATAAACATGATCAAAATAAAAAATAAGATTTCAATACTTTAAAGCAATTGCGAAGTATTGTAGTTAAAATAATTTCGTATTTTCTTAAATCTTGACTGTTGGACCCAGATCACAGAATTTACATTAATTCAAAGTGAATTCGGGAAAATATTGGTAATCATATGTATTTATACACGCCTAAGGATTTTATTAACAATGTATATTATACTTTTCACAGTGGTTGAAGGTTAACTTTTATTTGATCATAAAATATTAAATGAAAATAAAATAAAATTTACGAAGATGATAAGATTTAAGGTACAGTTATTACTCACATAGTAGTATATTCACATGTTTGCAGATACGTATTAATGAACACGGTATCATTTATTTATTGGCAAATACAAATTTCAATAAATGGATTAATGATGACCCAAAAATCTTAAATTTTAGGTGAATCATAAACTTAATAACCAATTTCATTTACAGGATTACTTAGTTAAACAAGATGAAACATTAACTTTTCTCATTATTACAATAATCAACGGCAATAAGATCTTAATCTTCATCAACAGCATTTTAATAGTCCTCTGCTAGACATAGGCTGAAGTAATGAGGTTGTTAACAACGTCACATTATCTATACTAATATAATGAAGCTGAATAGTTTGTTTGTTTGTTTGAACGGGCTAATCTCAAGAACCGCTAGTCCGATTTGAAAAATTCTTTCAGTGTTGGATAGTCCATTTATCGAGGAAGGCTATAGGCTATATATCATCACGCTACCATCACCAATAGGAGGAGCTAAACGGAGGAAAATTTTCACACTACGGGCAATAGAAGACGCAAACGAGGTTGCGTGGGTCAGCTAGTAAATAAATAAAATTAAACTTCAACATAATAGTACTAGCTGCCGAGCCAAAACTAATTTTCATGTTCATAGTTCTCCGTTTATCAAAACTTTCAAGTTTTAACAAACAGAAAACGAGCAAGTTAGAGCATATCCGACCATTATTATCTGTGTTCCAGTTCTATTCACGTTTACATTACAGGTTTACATACTATTTCATTTCATAGTAAATGATAACCATGAAATTTATTTTTATACCACATTGGTATAATACAGATGGAGCTGTTTCCTTCTTTTAAATGTGAATCCTTATTTTTGAGTCACATTTAGCGTTAATGGCAATAATGCTGACTGACAATTACAGAAAGTTTTGTTGATACTTGGAAATGAACACAAAATAACGTCATGATAATAATTTTACTATTCAAGAATTGTATTGTCGTTTTTATTTTAAAACTAACCAGACTGTATCGTATAATTATACCTCTCAACATCGACAAAGTTTCAGTAAAACTTCTCGCCTATTAGACAGATAAAAGATAGAACAAATGAACGAATGAGCGAAAATTTTAAGGCATTTCTCTTTCGTGGTTTGCTATTCAGTGGTTTTGCAAGAGATTACATATAACAAAATTTACTTTCCAAGTTGTTAGTTAAAATTTGTGAGACCGCAATTTTAAACTATTACCGAAAATTAAAATTGTTTGAAATCTGTAAATAGACATTTCAGTTTTACAAAATTCATCATCATCAACAACCCATAACGTACCACTGCTGGGCTCGAGTCACCTCTTATGAGAGGGTTAAGGCCATAGGTCCCCACGCTAGCCAAATGCGGTTTCGGGACTGGCAAGACTACGTTGTGGCTACGTAATCTTGCCGTTGGATGTTTTTAAGCCACCCAAAGGCCTCCTACTTATCTTCACGATTATTATTCTATGAAAACAACCGGGACATACTGCTTAACGTAAACTCCGAATCACAGAGTTGCTTATATGCTACCAGCGGTTACCCATTCAGGTACTGAACGCGCTCTTGTTGCTTACCCTCGATAATTGTTGCTTATCACCGAGTGCAACTGGGCTATGAGCGCCTCAAATACATAATTCGAATGTCTCTTAAAATATCTTAATGCCATCATCGTTTTACTCTTCTATATCTACAAAGTTAAGTTCCGGACTGTTATAGGCAATGCGATGTCATGTGTGATGTCATTATACCTACATTTCCACATTGAGTAATCAAAGTTATACATATTTAGTTTAAAGCCAATAATAAATACTTTTTTCGTATATACACTTTCACATGTTATCCTAAACCTTACCTTTGTGTAAAAAACTCTCACCTCAGATTTTATATATAAAAATCCATTGCCGAGGTCTTAATAACAGCTAAAGAAAACACTAAGAGTAGAAGACGTTCTACGTCTCGGCTCGATGAAGTAAACAGACTTAGAAACATAGATTTAAGTTATATTTTTGCTGTAAATGCAGTCGCAATAACGAGAATATTTTTATAATGTCTCTAGAATACGATGGTTTGCATCGCTACTAAGGGTTTGAGGGTTCGATTGTAAATATTTGGTGGTAATATATATTATTTTAGCTAAAGGGCTAACTCACTATATCAACAATCTTCAAATCGCCATCTCTATTTACGTTTACCCTGTGTGCCCTAGAGAAGTAGACGGAATTATTTCGTTTTAATTAATCAGAATAAATCGCGATTATTACAAATTTTCATAGTACAATATAGGTTTAAGGGATTTAGACGTAAACGCTAACTAAAGTAACAAACTACGTACGTTTTGCAAAGAGAAGAAATTCTTGAAACAAACCCTAGGCAAATCGGTTTGAACAGCGTGGAACAGTGTATCAAAACCTCCTTTCCAAGGATATATCCAGCAATAGGAACAAATATCATAATGAGGATTTAATGTGTGCCTTCGTTTTTAGAGACAGCTATACAAATACATTATTTTTAATTTCAATGCTTAATGTGCAATAATTACACACATTTTAAATTGTGAAATTTTAATACCGTCCCTGACATGTTAGTTTATTAGTTTCTGCTTAATTCTCTGAGCTTAAGCATCTCATTCACGAGTATTTAACGTACTTTAGTAGTCTGACAGATTTCTACAGAAGAGCCGAGAGGAAATTAAGTGACATTTATATTGTATTCAATTTATGCCACGTCTGTGTTTATATGACATGTATCCTTAGGTATCATATAAATTCCAAAGGAACTCTGTCTGTCTGTGACGCTTGAATGGCTTAACCACTGTACCGATTTTAATAAGATTCGCCGTTTAGATACTTTGATTTTTGATGAAGAACATAGGTTACGCTTTTCTGCAAAAACCGTCATACACGCAAGCGAAGTCGTGGGCATCTAGTTGTTTATGAAAATTATGAGTAGTTAATTGATGTAATACTCGTAATTTAAGTTCATCCTTAGAAACTACAGAACAGAATGAAATTGTCATAAAGTTTTATCATCTATATCGGTGTTCTTTAATAATAAAGTTCTGTCTTCGTTTAGAAGAAATTGTACTTTGATAACTGTTCTAAGTTAGATCACTTAAATCTTGATATTATTATTTGTTATAAAGTCCAGAAGTTTCAGCTTAACATCTGCCTGCTAGTTAGGTCAGGGCTATCTCGATGATCGTGGTCATGATTAGCCTATATGCTATCTCAAGAATCAAAGTATCTCCATTTCAAATTCTATTGAAATCTGTGCAGCAATTTAGCCGTCAAAGTATAACAGACAGACAGTAATATTCGAATTATTTTGGTGTGAATTAATTCAAATGTGATAGCTTAAAGTGAAACCTTAAAGTGAAAATATAATAAATTACTCACACATTCACGGTTTGATTAGCACGGCATTAATATTTCCGATTTCACGTCACACACACACACACACACACATGTTTCACACATAATTACATTTGCATGGTTACATTAATGTACTCGTATTTCGAATCATGCGCAAAATAGATTCCATATCATTAGTTTTAAAGTAAACTTATAAAATACGAAGATGCGAAGCTAGTCAAAAATTTACCCTCATATTTTTTACTCCTTAAAACATTAACTATCTTTCATTGAAAACCCGTCAATATCGTTCCAGCGGTTCCAGAGATTAGCTGGTACAAACAGTCAGATAGACAATGTTTTGAAAATTATTTTCGTGTAAGTACCGTAAACACTTTCATAATACATTTAGAGAAATGCTGTTCATTTAAAATTACAAACGGACACTTAAATTTTATTTATTTAAATAGATCGAAGTAAACCTCAATGTAAAATTATTATTAGTTATTTTCGTTACTTCCAGAAAAAGTTTCAGATAATCATCTGCCACATAACAAAGTGTATATGCCTCTATCTAAAATTTGTGAAGCTGATTTCTGTAGTTATCAGGCAGAGCACTCTGCGTAACTTCATCAGGGATTTTATCAACAAGTATTGAAACTGGTTAATGGTATTCTCAAAACAACTATCACAGACGACATATAGTTATATGTCGAGAGTGTTTAAACTCACAGCTTTTAACATACTAGTAGATGATGTGATAATCCCCCCAACCACTTCAACATTCGTTTTCATGAATATCTTTCTCAAATATCGTATGTTATAAGTAGAGTGATTGTATCACATGAATAATGAACTTAATGGACACACGTTGAAGTGCACAAGTGACGCTCTTTTGTCCTCTCTCGATCGAGTTCACTTAACGATAAGCAATCGATCTATTTGAAGGTTAAACACATTTGTCAATATACGTTATTTAATTTAGAAGTCAAGTCTTTTATAGAGGGCGATACAGCGCTTAATAATGGCGAGCCTCAGGGAGTGGATTATTTCAATAGAAGCCAAATCTTTTAAATCTCTGAACGTGCCTTTCTCCATTTTCTGCGTATATTTACTCAAATTATTGGTGATTATTGTCAATATGAGAGTAATTATATTAATCATTTAAGCTAATTGAACCAATTAGATACAATTCACGCTGCTAGTTTATTTGGGTACTCAAATTACTAAATTGTATTAATAGCAATAAATTATATTAGTCGCTAATAATTAAAATAATAATATAATTATTAAAAACCACGGAGTCTTAGGTTTCGACGTGTAAAGTTACGGTTCTACAGTTTAGAATAAAAAAAAGAAAATTAAAGTTCCAAGTTAAAGTGGCTTTTCCAATATCAAAAATAGACAGTATCAAGTAATATGCTTAAAAGAGTAGATAGCGATAGCAGATTTCGTATTGACTTTTGAAACAGAAAAAGGACGTTAACCGGATAATAGGCGGCGACGGGCGCCTTGTCGACCTTTACAGTGTAAGAACAAGTATCGTGATTTAGTGCGCACAAAAGTACGAATTGTTAAACTTACAAATACACTAAAATGTCATAATTTTTAACGTCTCACAAATCGATGGCCCGCGCGTAACGAGCTGAAAGCGAGCCAACTCGACGAATGCTCTGGAGTCACCTACATTTGTGCCATAACTGCCTCTCGGTTCGTCCCAGTTTAGGTTGAGATGCTCTTTAAATGCACTCCATTTATGTCTAGGCATTTGCAGCTGGGTCGTCTTTTGTGTACATGAGGGATAAGGGGCATAGATGTCGTATGGGTGTACGTTTGTATACCTAACGTTATCTTTCTGCGATATAAATAATTTATGTCTTGGATATACCTCACAGTTTATCGTACAAGCGTAGATGCTTACAGTCAGGTTAATAGCTTCATTAAACAAATAAATATCAATAAAAATGCCATCCCACTTAAGTGTGGTCATTACTCGCAATGGCAATATGTCTACACACTAACCGCATCTCGTTTGTAGGTGTTTCCTTCAAATGAACTCCTATAGCCTCGTAAAAATATTATTGGCTGTATCGACAAGTGCCGCGCCATCGTATTATATAGCTTTATTAAATCTTGCATTCGTTTATCTCTTTATAGACTGCATATCATCACAATTTTAGGACACATAAATATTGGATGGAGCCGTAATAGTTATAAATCTCTCTTATTCTAAGTTAGTGTAACTTTGGCTATCTTACCAAGTCCAATGAAAAATAATATTCACAATATTTTTTAAGATTATTTTCTAGATATTGCTAATGTATAATGTGGTTATAGCCCATGGCTTTGCTCGTATTTAAAAAAAAGTATTCTATGTTACTCCTAAAACCTCCAAAAAAGTAAAGTTCCTAAATAATGTAATTTGGCATGAAAGCGTAACAGATAAACTTTCCTTCGTATTTATATTATTAGTAGGATTGTTTCTCCAGTGACATTTGTTACGTAGCCTATTTTCATAATTATTCGCAATTTACATGTATATTACGACATAAAGCTGGGTTTTTTTTATCAAGATAAAGTCAAATAAATTAGCTAGGCAAATGTATTTTTTATTCCTTCTATTATATCTCATTTGGTAGTATAACCCACTTAACTTAGCTTAACTTAGATTGAAATCGAATAGGTATAATGTATGAAGCTGTAATCTCGATCTTCAAAATTCATTGTATCGTATCTAAAGCGGGTTGACTAAACTGTTAATACCCATTAAATTGAAAAGAAACGTTTATCGTCTTGTCAGAGATTTTTACAAATCACTGTCTGAAAATAATTAACGTATTAAAAAAAAAACTTATTTACATGGGTAGGAACCCCTTCCTACCCATGTGATTAAGTTTTTTTCTCAATATCCCTACCCCGGGAATGAATGTATTTCACGTGATAATTAGTGACTACTGCTACCCATGGTACACCTGCAAATTAAAAACCAGAATTGCCTAAAATAAGGACGTGAAAAGCTAGAAAATAAAATAATAATGCTGGTTTTCTGTGACGCCATGGCACCAATCCAGTCTAGCTCCGGCCCGTTAATTATGTTGTTCTGTATTTATGTACCGTTTTATGGAATTTTTGAACTGTAAAGAAACCGTACTGGTTTCCGTTTTGCACATTTTCGGAGAAATACTTGTAATGAAGCAGTTAAAATACTTCTAAAAACTCACCGTTATTAACAATTAATCATGTCGAAAGTTTGTTTGGCACAACATAAGGCTCTATTCAGTGGGCTGTTTTTACTTTCAAAGTCAGCTTCCTTCATGCGAAATCATACGAAGATTTCTTCTGAAACGTTGTGCCCAAAACATTATATATATATATATATATATATATATATATATATATATATTATTCGAGTTCTTGATTGACACAATACTTCGCATTTTTATGGACCATGAATGAGAACTACTGCCATCATGGCTATCTTGTGAGATCAATATGAGTGCCAAAGAGGATTTCAAGTCACAGCTGCACTGTAGCTATCTTTTTGTAGACTTTTGACAAAACTTCCTAACTGTTTTAATAATAAGTATCTTTCATTCACAGATCTTATATACTCGTATATAAATCAATCAATCAAAGCTGTTCGTTTGTCTCGCTAAATCTTGAGAACGACTGGGCCGATTTAGCTGATTATGTTTTTGAAATGTCTGTCGTAGTCCAGGGAAGGTTTAAACTGAAAAAATAAAAACAACTTCTAAATCTAAATGTCACATGTACAAAGTAGCGGGTACAGCTAGTTTTTCATATAAATAATAAATTCGTTAAATTATTGAATACAAGTCAATCAACAATAAACATTGACAAGAAGACAAAAAAATTGTAAATCATTATTTGCCAGCTGTTTAAGAACAAAGCTTTTAAAACTAAAAGATAGTTAATGAAATAGAAGGAAAAGAAAGACAAAATTTAGAAATGAGTATTTTATTTCTCATACACTTTTCAACTCATTATTGACAAACACTCAAACGCAAGAAGATAATAATAATTATCTATTATAATAAAAATTAATAATAATCACACAACCTCGTTTGCGTCTTATATTGTGCCCGTAGCGTAAAAATTTTCCCCCGTTTTTTTATTTATTGATTTATTAATCTATTTATATGTCGTCTTTATTAAGTGAATATATATGTAATGTACTTTATGATATTCAATACCAGAAAGAAAAAAACCGTGGGATAGCCACGTTACGGCATGAATGGACCGGCTCGAGAGGAGTAATGCGCTGTGTTTCACCGAGTGAGTGAGGATACCGGAGGCCCATACCCCAGGCCGGTAACCTGTTTTAACAAAAAAATGCCTTTAAAGTTGAATATCGCGCAAACGGCGCCTCTCAATGCTTTTAAAAGACCTATCCATATAAAATATACCTATATATATAGAAATAATACCCCACATTATGGGGTAGACGCAAAAAAATAATCCCCATTTTAAATGTACCCCAAAATTGGGGAGGTGCCCAAAAAATATTTTTATTCCCTAATTTTATTTTAGTACTATGTCGATGTGTTTAATATATCCATACAAAGTTTCCGTTTGGAAGGTAAGCCGAGGAGGGACGGACGGACATGACGAAACCATAAAAGGGTTCCGAGACATGAACTATAAAACCCTAAAAAATAGAATGTTACTAGCAAACTTTATATAGAAACTTTTGAGACAAGATGAACCATGCAAATAAAGAAATAAGTTTGTGAATTAAAAAGAAAAAGTCTTATCAGGGCTAAAGAAAAATAGAAGGTTAGAGTCTATACTAAGAAGCGAGTAAGTAAGCGAAACGAACAAGAAGCTGTAATGATACTCGTAATAAAGGTCATTAACTTTTTCTGCCTAGTATTTTCACCACATGCCCTAAGAATATAAAACCACTGACTAAGTTCTGTTTGATTAAAAAGTCAATGCCTGCTATGCCTAATAAAACCCACTTTGTATTCACACTTAAGTCGTATATGAACTGAAACTGGAAAAAATAATTAGACGAAGAAAAGAACAGTCTAAAACCTGTGATATTTTTATAAAAATAATTCACTAAAACATTATGTTTCTACCAGGAATAGGTTAGGGTTAGGAAAAACTTTAAAAAATACGTTTATGATAATACATTTGAACTAAACTATTAACAAAACGATATTTTTAAAACAAAACTCTGTCTTATTTAGAAGTAAGCGGTTTGCGGTAAGATGAAATAAAAGTATGAAAGATGATGTTCTTGTAACAAATACTTAAAGTGAATAAGTGCTGCTCTTTACAATATGATCATTTTAGAAGTCGTCTTGGCGTTATTACATAAAAAAAACTTGATATCCTTTGAAACATTTGGATAATGTTACCCGCTCACGAATGTAAATGCTCGCAATAAGCTTCCCTTGATATACATGGATAGGTGATAACGTAAAATACGAGTATCATCCAAGTCATGAGACATAATACTCGTATACAAATGTAGTTTTAAACACGTTTTAGTTATGCCCTAATCAACTTTCATTTTATTGAAAATGCAGCCACATTAAATTGTTCATGTTCAAACGAAAAATTTTTGTTTATAAAGACTATTTCCAACCAGTTCTGGAAACTTTTAGATTATTTAATTAAATATAAATTTTATAAAATTATATTAAATAAATATAACCAAAAAAGAGCGTACTCCTTCCATAAAGGCCGACAAAGCACTTGTGATGCCATGGGCGACGGTAATCGTTTACCATCAGGCGGTTACGTCTGCTTGTTTGCGCACTATACCATAAAAAAAAAACATCAAGTGAACATCTACACTACTCCACCTCGCCTTAATACTGATTACCAATAATGGTTATAACCACTATTAATACAGTATAACTGTCCTGGTTTCCGCCATCGTCCTACGCGACAGAAATTTCATCCCCATCATCTAGATTCTAGATGGTTGGCAGTCCACAACGGTGCCATTTTCCCGAAACTTTCTGCCGCGCACAGCAAAACTGTGGAATGAGCTGTTGCCCGCGGTGTTCCCGGACCAATACGATCTTCAAACCTTCAAGAAAAGAGCGTACTCCTTCCTAAAAGGCAGGCAACGCACTTGTAACGCCTCCGGTGTTGCGGGTGTCCATGGGCGGCGGTAATCACTTACCACCAGGCGATACGTCTGCTCGTTTGCGCCCAAAATAATATAAAAAAAAACGACTTAAAAAGAGGAAGAGGATCTCAATTCGACAGTTTTGTTTGTAACTTGAAAGTTTTCGACTGGGTGAACCGATTTTGAGAATTTGAACCAGTTCTTGAAATCGTATTATTATTAAAATTTTAATTAATAAAACAAACTTGGTGTCAAACTTTGTAACTTTTTAACAATAAACCTCTTTTTTTTTAATATAATTGTAATAGCAATTACTTTAGGAAAATAGCATAATTTATAAATGATACCATTACCAGACAATAATATATTATTGTCCGGTAGCATTGCTCGGTTACACAAAGTCGAGAAATTTTCTATACTGTTCCAAATTATGAGGTTAATAATTCTAAACCCGTTATGGTAAAATCTCTTTTAACTAAAAACTTTATCTATTACCGAAAGTCATGATAGTCATGTGGGTCGGCCGTTCGGTCCATAATATTATGTCACGACCTCTCAGGTTGCTAGCGTATGCAATTCATAATGTGCAAGTGAGCTTACCGGAGGTTCAAAGCATGTATTATGGGTTGACTCAAAGACCGGCAACGCACTTGAGACTCAACTTAAGTTGCAAGTGTATACAGACGACAATAGTCACTTAACATTATTAAGTGATCGGTGTGCTCGTTTGCCCTCTCTACCATATAAAAACCCTTTTGGCAAGAAATAACATTTTCTACAGACCAATCAGCAGTAAGATGTCGTTTTCAGTGGGATATAATTTGGGTTTATGGTGGTACAGAATTTATACATGTGATTCCTTATGAATACCTTAAATAAATTAAATAGATCAACTTTCAACAGCATACCCGGTATCTTTCTAAGTTTGAATGTTTCTGAAAAAATAACGTTTGTTAATTTACATTTCACATACCTATTTACTTACCTAAAAACCGTTGCTAACTAGCCGAAGTCTAGCCTTGATTTTCTCTTGTTTTATTATATATATATTTTTTGTTCTCTGGTCTATTCAAATTTACTTCTGTCCTAACTACATTTTTCAAAGGTAATGTTAATCAAATGTTCTGGTTACAATGTTATTATGTAAGATATATCAAACAATTTACTACACCCACACAAATTACATAACAGCATATTTTTGAGGTGCCTTCCCCCACTCGTAAAATACGTCTTTTGACCAAGACAAACAATCTCGTTTATTGTTTCCGATTGGATGGTATATAAACAGTAATATAATTACTGAGTCTAAGTAGTGGGGTGGTTCCACAGCTCCGTTTGTGGTAAACACATTTTATTGGACACATTTTTGGGAATGACAAAATATATTGTATGTGTGATTATCATAGCATTATAGGTATTCATGCGCGCTCATGGCGTTAATTTTGTATGATATTGTAATAGGAAAAAAACGTAAATGGATTTTAAAATTAATCACGTTTTCATAAATTGTAATCACCGACGATAGCGGTTTATGTATAAAAGTAATCCAAACTCTATATATAGGTAAATAAAACGTTGTCGATTTTATGATCTTCATATTAAGAGAAACAATAGACTGTAAAATTTAAAAAAAATACTTATGTCTTACAAATGTAAGACACTAAAAGTTATGAAACTTATTAGCTCAATACTATACCGCTGTCCTCTCTATATATCGTTAGAATATGATTACTTTAACCTTTCATTCATCCTATAGTAAAGGTCTCTTGTAATTCCTTACAGACAAATTGGCGGACAGTTGTAAGTGAGGTCATAAAGTCACAAGCTCTAATATAAAAACTTTATTTGGTAGTTTACGTCCAAGTTCTTCACGTCCATCGTCTATTCTTTCGTTACAATTTGCCATACTTTGTTATCCGAATTGCAGCTATATAAGCATGTAAGTGTTTTAGCAATAGTTCTCAGAATGGAGTGTTCGATTCGAGTTGCTTCAAATACACTACTAAAAGTTTTAAATTGTTATTAATAATGCGTGAAAGTAAACTTAATCTAGTGGAGTGATGTGGCGACCTCCACATACAGCGCAACAACAACAAAACATACTACAGCGCCATCTACCACAGATACACTGAACTACGAAATAATGTACTACACGAAGAAACTACCAATCCTGAATCGCGCAATAAAAGTTCTCGCGCCGATTATCATATACTCGTATACAACATCCCAACATCAACTGTTGGGCAGTGGTCCGCCAGGCATGATCACCTCGCCTAGTCGGAGGATACAGTCGCCTCCCTTTGTGTTGGAGGGACATGAAACCCGTTCCCCCACAATAGTGTTAGTCAATTGTCCCGACCTCGACATTATACTAAAACAAACCAAATTGTGTATTGTTATTGGAAATGAATCCTAAGTTCTGAGATTTGATAAGATGTCTGAAGATATGTATCCTTCAGATTAACTAGGTATAAATATTTAGTAACAAGAAATAGGTTTCAGAATAAACATCATATTTTGTTTATTCTAAAACCTCCTTTGCGTTCGAATAAAACACGTCACAACAGCTAGTATTTAATAGAAATATCTTTTTTGCAAGTGACACTGTGTCGGTTGAAATTTTACGCTATGTTGTCAGTAAATTGTAGTCTTGTTTGTATAAATAAATTTTACATAAACCATACTGTAAGGACAGGACTTAGGTAATCAACTGCCCTACTTCCATCATCTTTATTTATGACAATGGGTTCCATAGATGTTATAAACTCATATGAGCGTCTGATATCCTGCATCCAATCACCATCTGTATGAGTAACAGGCACCGATCAAATGTTACGCCAAAATGTATTTGTGGCATTTTCAACTGGTAAGTGCTCATCACGCTCACAAGGATTCGGTGCCTCCCATTTCCGGTAGACCCACTTCTTATTTCTTTGGAACATACGATTCTGATTCAAAATTCAAAATTCATTTATTTAGTTAAAAAGGTACAATAATTTACAATTAAATTCTTAAATTTATAAATATAGTACGTTAATTGTTATTTGTCCGAACTAGATTGAATCTGTGTCTTGATTGAACCGGTCTCCTCGTTTTTTGTACTGTTTTATTCTATTTGACTATGCATAAACTTTCTGCTTTAAGAAGTCAATGTCGCTTAAGAAATGTACTGTTGAGGACTGATGGTAGTCCCCAAGAACGCCTGTTTTACAAAGTGCATGACTCTCGGCCGCGTATTACCTAATGAAAACGCAATTAATTAGGCGATGAGTGTCCTGGTCGATGGGACGGCGATGAAAAACTCGTCGCTTGAAGAAGAGCTTGAGGCTTCTGCACCAACCGGAGATAGCGGAGCGTAGCGACGAGTACGGGGATGTTAGCAGTGCTCTTCGTCTAGCTCTTGTTAGCATCGTTATTGGAATTTCTCAAGTACCTATTGTTTTGACTTGACATTTACCTTTAAACGTCTTGTAGAGTAGGTATTTTTGTATTTCTTTTTCAACTTATGCATTTTATTTCATCGTTTTATTTATTTTAACACAATAAGTTCTTTAATCTGTTTGCAAATAGTTATTTTATGCTGTTCTAAATAGTAAAAATATTTCTTAAAAAAAAAGAATGTTATAAAATCTGACGCTTTGAAGTGTTGCTAGCATACGAGTATTGTGTCATGTATTATTTCATGTTACGAGTATTAGTTATTATATTATTATTATATATTATTATGAATTATTACAGTTTTACAATTTTAGAATTAAGAAAATTGGTTTTAGCATCCATTTCAGACGTTTGTTCTCTCAACGCAGCTGAAAACTATCAGAAATGATTTCTGATAGTTTTCATCCCAATTATAACTTACGTTTTTACAACATAAGTTATTTAATTGTGTGCAAATTTCGGCAAAATTTGGGATAAAATTCATGTAGTAATTAGAGAATGCTACCAAATGATTTAGTTCATCAGCGATTTTAGGAACTAGATAGTTATTTAGAAACTTTTATCTTTTACGGATCAGGTCTTATACCATCAGCTGACACAACGTGGCATAAATATAATATTTCTTTTCTAAGAAAATCGCACTTGTCCAATTTTAACTTCAAATTTATTTTCCTTAGCCTAACCAAAATATCATACAAATTTTTATTATGAATATCCAAATTTTTCCATAACAAATTAAATTATCTAAATAAATTAAACACTTGTCAAAATTTTATCCTGACATCGTGACCATCGTTAAACGTGAGAAAGAACTGGGACTTGTCTTTAACCCCATCGGCATACGGGTCATCTGGTACTGGTCGGAACGTGTTGTGAACGCCGTGTATTTTCTGCTGTCTGAATTTAAATTTGCCTGAAAGTACGCCTAGGTTAAATCTAACTGTGAATAGTATATTGCACCAGAGAGAGAGAGAATATAATAAATCGGCTATTTTGGAGAGAGGAAATTTATCATCCATTATCCATTATTTAATTTTCGAAAGCAACAACTAAACGCCAACACTAATTATTATCTTCTAGTTTTTTTGGGTACGGGTAGCACACTACTCGCGGGTTCTATAATACCGTTGATAACATTTTTGTAATATAATTTTCAATTTAATTATGCCGTGAAAATGGCAAGTAATATTGTTTGGTATAAACCGGAGCCGTATTGAGTTTCAACTGAAATTCTTGTTCATAAGGGTTACAAGTGCTTAATTAATCTCCCGGCAATTAAAATACGTCCCGTGTCAACGAACATTCTATATTTAGAATCGAATAATTCTATGAAGTTATTATAGTTACACGATAAAATAAAGTTAGGATCGAAAAAACTCCAACTCGACTGATCTAACAAATAAGATTATGATTCCTCGCGGATTATTAACAAAAGGTCTTGCGCGACCTCGGTAATAAGTACCAACAGGTACCTGATTCCACAGAGGTGGATGCGGGGTCGGCTTATAGTTACGACTCGGAATGACACGTCCTCGGTTTTGTCCTCTATCAAATTGGTTATGCAGCTGATCCGCAAAGACTGTCTCTGCCGATGTGCTGTGACTTTGGTGCGCGCGTTCCTCATCTTTAGCCGCTCGTATGACATCCTTCATCTCGGAATAATCTCCGGCCGCTAAAATGGTACTCAATCGACCATTTTTCAAGCTCTGCGTAAACAGCTGAATAGCTAATTTTAATTTACAGGTCTGAACATTTTATACGCATCTTCTTTATCGTCCGCTTGAGATATAGTCAATTCAACAAATAAGTCCTCAAGTTTTTTATCAAATAATTTCTTAACGCTTTGGGACCCTTGTCGAGACTGCAATACCTCCAACTGAAGCGCCGTGGCAAACAGCTTTGTCAGCAAATTATTTTTCATGTCCTTTATAAGGTCTGCGGAAGTATCATAATAATAAAGATAATGTAATAAGTATAAACAGCGCTTGCGCTGTTTCAGACTGGTTTTCTGTGAGGCCGTGGTATCATTCCGGTCGAGCCGGCCCATGCATGTCGAAGCGTGGCTCTCCCACGGTGGAAATTAATTTGTCCGTACAATAACGCAGTTTAATCATTTTTGTCATCATGTCACTAACAAGATCTACTGAACCCGGAATTTGACACTGGATCTTAAATGGCAGAGTCGCCATGTAAGGACGGGACTTAGGTAATCAAACGAGATGTTGATGGTTACACGTTCCGTTTATTAATCCCTCTTACTCACCTCAAACATCCACACTTGATCCACAAATTGTTGTTCTAAGTCTGAGTGTTGTTTGTGTACGGTTCATGTATGTTGTAAAGTACCCCGCAACAAAGTGCGCGAGTTGTATTGAATAAAATAGCAATTAAATATGACGTGTATTCGACCCCAAGGCCTCCTTTAATTATAAGCATTTGCCAGTATCTGTTAAATGTATAGATAACGCTCTTTCTGGAGTTGTAGAAAACACACTGGAAGTAGGTTGTACTAGAGATATAGTAAAGATGAAAACTGCTAAACTCTCTCTCTCTCTCTCTTCGGACCTTTACAAAGCTAAAGCTACAAACTCGATATACGTAATAACTGAACTTGATGTATGTTTACGACCATTACACATATGTAGCAAAAAAACAATATAGGTACTTTGTCAATCTATGACATAAAAATAGAAGTATAAAGATATTTTGACTTTATAAGAAATACTCGTAGCACAGTTATACAGCAAAAGTTCACTTACACAGTCAGAACACATCGAATACAAATTACATCGATTCAATTTAACCGATTCCAATGTACACCTGGTTTCGACCTAATATTACTATTTACTTCCATATGAAGGGATTTTCGATCGGATAATATAATTTTACGATCTAGTGTGTTTAATTGCAACGTGTTTATGCAGAAAATAGAAAATCTGCTTCTATTTTACAGAACTGTAATTAGAACAACCTGCGTAATATTTCAATGTGAGGAATATAGTATGTATTGTAGTTGTAAATAAATGGTTTTTGGTATAACAAAAGTATTTTCAATTAATATTAACTTGCGGCGCAAGGATCTCGTGTCCATTTTAATTCCAAGAAATCATCTATTAATGTGCCAACATAAAAGAAACTGTTTTATGTATATATATGTATGTTTGTATTGATATCATCAATGGTAGAAATAAATATGTAATTATATAGAAATATAAAGAGGTATGTAATAAGACACAATAATTTAAATGAGTCACAAATTACCTTCGAGTAAATAGTTACTTAGCTGAAACCTCTTTGTTTCATTTGTTTTGTTTAATAATTATAGTCAAGTTTAACTAAATGTAATGTAGATCCTATATAAACAATAAAACCCCAAATGTAGGAGAGACAGAAAATAGGGACCACAATTGTGTAAAGTAAAGTAAGTGTATCATTCGTCATTACAGGCTAGAATAAGTTAATTTTGAGAATTATTGTAAGGTTTTTCCATCATTTACATCATTACACATAGCATACTATCTATGATTTTCATAGTTCTTATACAGAAATAGTATGCCCACATTTTAGAAAACACTGATCATGTTCAAAAACATAAAAATATTCAGTTTAGATTCTTTCTTTTGTCACAGTTATGGCTACGAGACAGTAGGACAGGAGGATTTTATTAGTTGAAAGAGAGTGAATAGACTATTGTTCGCACCCGTCTACGGACGTGCTTGAAGACTGCATTATATTTTTAACTACGTTTTCAAGTGAAAATATTTTCAATATTAAACAACTTGACCTTAAACACCATCTTGTGAACTCAGTTGTACCATACTACGGGCATGTGCCTCAGTTCTCGAGAATGGTCGTGCTACGTTATATTAGGGTCGATCTGAAATCATAGACAGGGCTATTATTGCCAATAAGCCTGATAGATCGATTGGAGCGCCGTGCGATAATTGTTGATATCGCCGTTCTTCTCTCCTCTCGAAAGTTGCAAAAGAAAAACATATGAGATGTTCGGCTAATCGGAGGTCTTGAGTTTGGGCCTTGAGAGGCCATTTGAGTTTAAGCCGAAAATTTCCCAGTTTTACGAAATGTTTTCAAAAACTGCTGAAATTTTTTAGGGTTAGTGTATCTCCCTGTCTCTGTGTATTTTGTTTAGTAAATAAAATATACTTGACTAATGTTCTCTAATGACTGTAGCATTAAAGTAAGTCTCCAATAAACTCGAATGAGTTAACCAGTAATTCATATATTAGACGGAATATTAGGCATTTGATCAGGGACTATCTATAAGTTACAGATGCATGATATTCGAGACTATCAAACCCCAACTACAAAGTGGAAGGCAACATTTTATGTTCTTTCAAAATACTGAAATGTATTTACTCAAAGATCTTTTGAAATTAAGGTGAAAATGCAATGGTATTAAGTCTTTACAATAATCTTTCTTTAAACCACTGTTTTATCTCAATCTTACTCTCTCATTTACTAAAGACAATATACCTTATTTCCATCCGTCTACCTTGACGCTGCAAACAGCAACACTGCCTTGACATTGTACTGAAACAAGCTCAAGGCAAATATAAACAACTTATAACTTCGCTTCATTGTACATTATGCATTTGAAAATCAATAGAATCCATTGATTTGTGGAAGTATTATTGTTTACATTGTATTTCAAGCGTCATTAAATGGATTCCATTCATATTACAGCCAGAGAAAGTTCATTGTTTTATTTTCTTATTCGAAGCAACAGATTTGTCTTATTTTTCAAACAATAAACTTATACGTTACCTCGAGATTGCTTTTATGTTCGCGATTTTTTCCTAAAGTATTAAATGTGGTTAGTCATAAGTATATTATAATTGGTGAAAACCTTACTAAGGAGTGGCTTATGTTGAGCAGTACATTGTTTTAGGTTGTTGATAGTAATCATCATTCCAAGCCTTCCTCATCCAACTTGGTGTAGGCTTCCTCCAACCCCATCCACTTCTTTCTATTTTGGTCAGTTTGTATTCAATTTTGGCCCGACACCTTCCTGATATCGTCCTTCCATCGCATCTGCGGTCCGCAAACTGGTCTTTTATAATTCTACGGTCTCCATTCTAAGAGGTCTTTGCACCACGAATATGACTTACGGGCTACGTGACCTGCCCATTGCCACTTCAGTTTAGCTACACGCTTTACTATATCTACAACTTTGCTTTGTTTTCTCAACTATTTGTTTGTTTTACGGTCTCGTAAGGATAATACTACCAGCTTATCTTCCATTGCTCTTAGGGTGACTAAGAGTCTCTGAAGCCTTCGATGTCACCTAAGTTTTGGCTCCGTAGGTAAGGACGAGTAAGACGCACTGGTTGTATATACGTGCTTATAACTGTTGGTGAAATTCATTCTTCTGCTAATTTCTATTTCCTGGTTGTTTTTTCCAAGTTTGACTAAGAAGTCAAATCTCTCTTGACCAAGATATATGTATTTGGTGACTCTTTCCAATGGAGCTCTATTTATTGTGATCGCCACTATGTTCTTAGTGGCAGTAGTCAGAGGTAACCAGTGACACTGACTTTTGACACCAATGGTGATAATCATAAATATTCCTACATTACGACTTTAGTAGTAATATCAAAACCCATAAGTAAATCAAAATAGTTTTTAGTATGAACTTGCTATTTAAAATTTAATATAATTTTAATTAGTACCAGTTGTGCTGTGGAGCTCAATGTCGACCATCTGGCATACATCTTTATCGTTCCGTGCATTGTTCTAGTTCCAGTGCGAAAGTTGTTCAAATAAAACAATTATCTTAAAAACAATGGAAACAATACAAGTCTATTTTCATGTTCATGCCTCCCATTTTCATTCTGGACCAATATTGTGTCTGTTTCAATTTAACTATCCAATTTTGTCAAAACTTTTATGCGACGTAGATTTTCAATTTTAATTGTTTTTCCGATTCCAATCAACATGAAACTCATGAGCGCAGAAAAAAATATTCAATAAAACAGATGAAAACTTTACTCACAGGCGTTGATTTATGCATTTATACATTTTTCTTAGATTATAGACTTGTATAGACTCTGCGTTACCAAGTGAAAGGTCTATGGTGCACCGTACCCCGGAACTCTTGTGCTCCTTTTTAGGTTACTCGGGGAGACTCTTCTCTCGCACCTGTACCTCATAACTCGATTAGTCAACCCTAGCGCAAATAAATGCGATAGTTGCGTGTTGCCACAGATAATGGCCCATTTGCCAATATACCCCGTATGCCCTAAATCGTGCACGCTTGATTCGCGTCACAGAGTACTGAGCCAAAATCTTATAAACCTTATAACTGTTGCCTTTGTTACGATGACAAGAAGAATATTTATTTTAGTTTGGACCCGTAGTAAGTAAAATAAATGTGTTTTGACGAGTGTAGCTGGTCAAAATACATTTATTATATGCACTATATACAAACACACACACACATATATATACATAATCTTAATTAGTAAGGGTGATTTGCTGAGGAACCCCTTTTTTAACTTAATAGTTCTTTTTTGTTATTCTAACCAAAAGTTATTAAACCATGGAGTACGTAGATATAATGAATGCTCACCTCACTGCCTTAGTTTGGATTAGGAGATTATACAAACTTGAAAATGAAACTCTCAAGTATGCAGATTACTTAAGATGTTTTCATTCCTTTATAAAGTTCACATGAACATAAATAAACTTCGAACACCCACTGTCGTAAGATGCTAACAGTTTAATAACTCTTTTGTAATTAATTTTGTGTATTTACACTACAATTTTGAGTAGTTTTAATATTTAAATCGTAATTGGTTACATTATTTAAAATATTTTATAATACATTAAACTTTAGTGCATAATCAATAATGTTAATTAACTTAATTATAAAATAATGTAACGTCTATACAAAATAAACCAGTTCAAAACTTCAAATGAAAATAATTGTCCATTGCCATCAGATCATCAAATTGATTAAAATCATGCGTCAGGTAAGCAGCCTTTAAATTACAGGATTATATTTCAACATTCGAGCCTCTACCTTGTTATGAAAAGGGATCAATTATAATAATAGCGTTGTGTACGTCGCAAAAGGGGGGTAGTTCAATTTGTTAGCTAAAATGAGTATGTATATCGCTTGCATTACACAACCTTCTTTTGTTAAAATATGGTATGACTCAAATGAATATCAGCTTCGTTTTCGTTTTAGAAATATTATTTAATTAAATAATTATTGATGAGTACCTTCCCTTAACGTATCAATCAGATATCGAGCTTTTAAATGTGCGGTACTAAAGTATAGTGTCTGAAGAATAAATTCTATGCTATACTTTACATCACAAATTATGGAACGAACGTTGCCCATGGATATCTGCAACTAGTTACCGCCATTTGAATAATTTACCCATTGGGTATCACACATAGGGGTAGTAAGTACAGGCAGGCACAGTAGTAAGGAAACCTTGAAACAATCTCTTCTTTCTTATCGTATGGAAACCCCTACGAATCATAACATCACCGGGGTCTGCAGCGGGGCGGTGTGTCAGAATTAGACTAATAAAAAGACCGCCAACGCACTTGTGACTTCTCTTAAGTTGCGGGTGTTCATGGGCGGCGGTAATCGCTTACCATCAGGTGACACGTATACTCGTTTGCCACACCCCAGGAAAAAATAATAAAATCACATGGTGTGCCACTCTACGACTAAAATAGGAGGGGTCCTGGAACTGGTGTTATTAAGACGGTCGGAACCCTTCCACCGCCCGCCCGCATCTACTAATGACTAATGATCCACTTTCAAAGTTCGCTATTTTGGCGGCGTACGGCACATGCGGACGAAAAACAGCTGTCACTACTGGCAATGTAATGTATGACGACGGCCGGTAGCGAGAGGCATGGTGACAGGCGGTAACCAATTCCCTCCTATTGACCAAGTGAAGATACTTCCCAAAGCAACCGTAAACCCGGCAAGAACCTGCTCTAGTAAAAAGGAAAGGGTCCCATGCTGTCGCCCTGCCCACTCGATGATCGACCAGGGTGGACAGGGACTACCAACGAGCCATCGTCCCTCGACGAGCGGCTTCACGCTACTCGCGTACCTCTTCGGGCGTAACTTGAAACAAACACTTTTTTTTTGTACGTGTGGAAACTCCCTCTGATTGTCACCCCGCCGGGGTTTGCGGTGGGGCGGTGTGTCGGAATCGAACCGACTAAAACCACACGGTGTGCCACTCTGCGCCTGAGAAGGGAGGGGTCCTCGAACTACTGTTATTAACACGACCGGACCCGAATACACCAACCCATGTAAGTGAAAATCTCCTTTTTAAAGAGAAGTTTGTGTCCAGCAGTGTACTAGTGAAAGCTATTAAGGTGATAGCTCTTCCACGATAAAAGAATAATCAATGTTTGTTGTTTATGTTATGTAGTGATTTCAGGTCGATCCAATTTCCGAAGTCGTTTTACTTAGACAGGTACGATCCGGTGATTTAATACGGTCGAGACGTTGTTGTAAATCATGGAGTACATGGTTTATTTTTCTATTTGGTAGCTATTGACAATTTGTACCATTATGATAAAACTAGAAAAAAGTAGATAAAACAATGTTAGTCGTTTTAAGTTTAGAATGGTCTAGAAAACAATAAAATTGTGTTACTACCATCAATAAGTTATTAGACAGTTTAATATAATTTCGAAATGTTGTGACTGTGTGTGTAGTCATGTATTCTACAATAGAATTCAATTTAAGTATGAAATCAGTCAATAGTTTTCGTAATAGTTTTAGTCATAAAATGATAAAAAATATATTGGTATCGGTATCTTTTATCGGAATTAGTCAGGAAGAATGGCTTATGGTTACCTTTACAAGAAACATTCTTCATTGGTGCTCCGCTCCAATAGGAGCAACCATAGGGCGGTATTTCCCGCCCGTGCCTCGGAGAGCATGTTAAGGTCGGTCGGTATGTCGGTCCCGGTTGTCATGAACATCTATGGCAATCGTTATTGGAAAGTCAGTACCCTCAAATATGCTGACAATATATAGCCTTCCTCTATAAATGGACTATCCAACACTGAAAGAAATTTTCAAATCGGACCCGCGGTTCCTGAGATTAGCGCGTTCAAAGAAACAAAGAAGCACAACCAACCATTAAAAGACACAACCATTGTATTTTTAGATTTACTTTTTTTTAAATTTTATAACATGCCTAAAGCAATTTAATTTAAACCTATAAAAAGTAATTAAGGAGTAACCCGCCCATTAATTATCTTTTAATTAGTTAGGACGAAATATTGTATCAAAGTAAGTACCTACCTAAGTAAGTAAATTTTGCTACACTTATTTTTTATACATAATTTATTTACTGTAATAAATAGAGGGCAGGTATTCAGGATTTATGTATTAATGAAACCTTGAACCACCAAAGAACAGGGCTTTTCTTTATAAGCAATAAATATTCAAATATAGCCTACATTCGTTCTCTTTGAATGTAGATTCGGATGTAGGCTTATTCCAAAATCTTCATGGGCTTTTGAAATTTGAATCAAATAGATTCGGTCACTACTATGAGGTAAAGCGACGTTACAATTTCATCATTTACCCATGTTTAGGAATCATCACGGCATCATCAAACACACATACACACACACACACACACACACACACACACACATACACACACACACACACACATACATACACACACACACATTTATGCCGTAGATTAAGTGCATACTTTAATAAAGTCGTCAAGTCAAATTGAAACCTTTATTGCGAATGCATAGATTTTCAGAATTATACTTAGGGTGATACTTTGAAATGTTATGTACTAAAACATCATACACAGATATCTACTAAAACATAAACTACCTCGTTGGTCTAGTGGTTTGCGTAAGCAACTGCTGATCAAGAGGTCTCGCGTACGATTCCCGGGTCGGACTGCTGTTAGGTTTTTCTTACAGGACATTCTTAATAGCAGCCCTGAGTATAAAAAAGGGCGGTATTTCCCGCCCGTGCCTCGGAGAGCACGTTAAGGTCGGTCGGTATGTCGGTCCCGGTTGTCATGAACATTTATGGCAATCGTTATTGGAAAGTCAGTGCCCTCAAATACACTGACAACTGAGGTCCGATAGCAGTCGCTCCGTAGAAAAGCTGATACTCAGGTAAAAACAGTTGAACTAGTAGCCGACCCCAAACAATTTTGTAAATAATAAAGTCTAGAAAGATGATAATTTACTAAAACATCGAGGTTACTACCAGGAAACACACACTTACAGCAGACCATTAACTTGTTAGTAAGAGCCAATCGCCACCCGTCGACACATTTAATTCAAGGTTCACAAGTGCCTCATATTAAACTCAATAAAATATTATGTAAATTTCACACAGATTTTTCTAAAATACTTTTTTAAGCCTTTGTTTTTCATTTCCTACCCTAGTTTATTCATTGCCAGTCTCTTTCAATATCATCTGTTATTCTCTCAAACTACAGTAAACTACAGTAAACTACAGTAGGCAAACTCACAGCATTTTACAGTTTTTTAAACCGTTCGAAGTAACATTAAGGAGATCCATCCATTCCTGATAAAAAATTCTTACAGAGGTTATGCAAGATAAAATTTTTGATATAATATTATTTTAAAGTGAACATGCAACATTATCTATTTTTATATATACTCGATATGGAATCGTGATTAATAATAAAACAAAAGCTTTAAATTACTCTTCTTGAAATGTTTCACATTAAAAAAAAAATCTTAGAGGCTCAGAGCCAATGTCCCATAAGAACATTAATTTCATAAAAAATGTTCTACTGCGCCATCTTTTACATGCATATTTAATAAAGTTTTTAGGCTTGCCCTTACTATGCCACATTTTCAACAGGCTCTTGCGACTCTGTGGCTCCATTATAGCAAGCACCTTCGTCATGTTTCTACTACTAATGAGGATAACTTAATTTAAGAAAAGACAGCTTCTACATCATAACTTAATGACAGGCTCATAAATATAGTACCAAACCGGCTGTACAGTACAGTTATAATCATCATTTATCATTTTCCTGTCCTTAACCCAATGTTATTAGGGATCGGCGCAATGTATCACGTTGCAAAAGGTTTGGTCTGGCTTCATTTATGAGAGGCTGCCTGTCTAACGTTTACCTTGCTTGTAAATGTAAACTTCGATAAAAGGGACAAAGGGTAAATTGGAATAAATAAAACAGACGGGCCCAGGAAGCTGGAGTAATTAAATAAAGTGGATATTGCAAGTTTTGGATGGTATGACACTGAAAGAGCTCAAAGATTTGCATTACACCATAACTGGTAAATTAACTAAACCATGGCACCGATATTTAGAAACAAGCATCTACTCATTATATATCTGTGCAGTCATCATTATCAGTGCTATATATTCCATTAAACGTAAATACATAAACAGCATTCCAAGCAAACTAATCGAATTTGTACCAACTGTCCTGTCCATACCACTATCGAAGTTGACCGTTCAAACTGTTAATAGATACTACAAATTCACCCCATTGATTGAACTCAATTAGTCCAGGACTGAATTTCTCCTTTGTTGACTTAAGTATAGTGTAACATAGGTCTACGTAGTCGTAACACCGACATAAGTATTTTTTGTGGTTGCATACATTATATGAGGTTCTTGTACGTAATTATTCGGTTTCAGTGATAGATGGTCGCCGTTGATTGTGAGTATTTATAAATATAATACTGATACAGGGAATTCTATTTTGTTAAGATAATTATGTTAACTATGTTTTACCGTGGGAGAGCCACGCTTCGGTATTCATGGGCCGGCTCGACCGGAGTGATACCACGGCCTCACATAAAACCGGTGTGAAATAGCGCCTGTGCTGTGTTTCACCGAGTGAGTGAGGATACCGGAGGCCCATCCCCCAACCCCTCCCCCATCCTTCTCCCCATTCCTTACCATCAGACGGTACGTCTGCTAAACGAGCAGATGTACCGTCTGATGGTATAGGAGGTCTGATGGCCCCTTATAACATTAAAAAAAACTAACTTCATCATTCTTAGGTTAGGTTCTTCTAGTTGTTAGTCTTATATATTTATTCTCACGTATGTTTATGGTATGGTTATGTTGTTGAAGCGGTGAGAAGTATTTTATAATGTTCAAATTATGAAAAAAAAAAATTAGTTAATTTAAATGGTTTTATTGAAAATAGAGTACCAAAAGCTAAAAAAATATTGGGTAGAGCCTAGGTTCCAGTCATCACACCCCTCTCCCTCATCAATCTAAGGCAATGTACAGACAAAAAAATTAAATTGTTGGGCGTAGCGTAAACTGTGTTGACAGGATTACCATGTTTTATTTTCTAGGTTTTAGTCTTTAATTTCATTACATAGTACGTCTCATTCCATTAAATTTATCAAGCCCTTTTATTTGATACACATATAGTGATAGTTGTGACAAAATGTGTAAACTACTATTTTATAGTGGCGGCCATCTTGGATTTACCATAAAACTAAAGTTAATTGGGTAATTGTATTGTCACCAGAACTAAAGGTTTGTACCTAATTTCAGATCATTCTATCGATAGGAAGGGGGTCAAATATCAATTACTAGATTTGACCCAAACAAACAGGGCAAATTAAATGAAACCGTTAAAAATAACGTAAAATGAATTTCTGGCTCAGCCTTCAATCTCGGAGAGTTTGGTTGATGCCAATAAGCTTGCTCCTATTAAGTAAGTGGACAAAAATTGTAGTTGGCAAAGTATACGAGCTTAATACACCTTTGCCAGTCCATGTAAAAATTATCTACACAATTTTAAAAGACAACGTTTAAGTAAATAGTTAGAATAAGACTGATTAAAATTAACTTTATTCCAACTATAATTGTACTAGCCTATGTCCTTTCTCAAGAATCAAAGTATATCCGTGCCAAATTTCATTGAAGTCGGTGCAGCGTTTTGGGCGTAAAATCAGGATAGATAGACAGACAAACATTTATAATAAGTATAATAAAGTATAGATTAACAGGAATTTGCACTCTAAATATCTGACGGGTCAACCAAATAGACAATTATTGTAATAAAAGTCCGGTGAAAATTCTCAATCTCACGAGTTTCATAAAGGTTATTTTTGTAGTAAAATATTAAACCTTCAACGATGGCTGTAATGTGATTATATCATTTTGTGATTGAATATTGAATCGATTATTCTACTACTCTTGGTATACTTTACAATTTAACACGAAAGTACATTTTATGATAGTACGACACAAATTATTAGCTTTAAATACGAGAGAGTAGTGGCATTAGCGACTGTACAAATAGGTACGACGCGAAGTAGATATCTCGGCTAAGGAGCCTGAATATAGATTAAACTTTTACTACGGGAATTGCCTTTCTAGTTGTATTTACTGGCTACGGTCACACGCCGACTGGTGCAGCGATGTTGTGCGGTCAACCTGTCCCCACCGGTACTTATTGCAAGTGCTTTATATAATAATAAATACAAGTGGTCGCCTGGTGGTCGATATTCGACCGTAATTCTTTTTTTTTGTATCTTTCTGGACTACTCGTCCATGTAAACTTTAAATGTGCCAAATTTCGAATTCCTCTGTTCACATAATTCCTGTAAAAGGTTTTATATAGATTATGGAAAGGAACATTTCAAAGCTTTTTGCACCAAATTTGGTTCAATAACAATGCAGTAATGCACGTAAACTACACAACTATAGCATAATTAATGTAATTAAAATGTAAATTGCGCGAGGTATCAACACTGCAATACTTATGATATTTCCGACCATTTTCAGTGTTTAGTTACTTCAATAGCTATGTAAGTGAGCATATAATTAAGGTACAAATGTCTATTTGGTTGTTTTGTGATCAACGGAATTACAGCAAAAGTTCGTGACACTGATAAATGAGAGAGGATTACATTTAGAATCTTGGGTGAGACTATTTTATGTTATAAAAGTAAAGTAAATAAGTAAAGTTCATCTAAAAATAACGTATGACCCTTCGAACGAACAAAAATAAACAATGTGAGCAGATTTCTCTTTTGTTTTTGTTGGATAGCCTATTTATTAAACCAGGTTATTGGTTACAATAATGCTAAGAGCAGTAAATGGCGTGAACTAAATACATGTACACATAGTGAATATTAAACAATATGTATTGCATATAGAGCCTTTGTCTGTTTTTTACTATCCCTGAAGAAACCTTTTTTGCAGTACAGATATTTTATTAGTAAGACTTAACTTAACTTAACAATATAATAAATGCTGTTGGCATTATTTCTTATTTTGATAATTTATCGATATAATATCGTTGAAAAATCATTTCTATAAAACTGTAACAATAAGTTCAACTATAATTACGACTTCTTAAGAACTTGTAATTTTTAAATAATTCTACCTTGACTAGCCCATGAAAGGTAAAGTTGTAATCGAATTTTACTCATCTTCTTTTTAAGATACATTTGTACACTAAATATATTTGAATATTAAAATAGTAACATATGTGATAGTGAAAGAAACATGGTGATGTTTAGTAGCTATATTAATAAAAACATATTTAAAAATGAAAGGCTAAATTCACTTAATATACAACAATTTTCATAAGAAAAGTATTTGTGTTTTGAAGTTGACATGGTTGTAGGGAGGTAAACATTTAAACTACCTCGTCATTCGTGCAGTTTGGTATTTTTATATTTAGCAGTGTGCATGATTCAATGTGTGGTGATGTGACTGACAGCCGAATACGTGTCGGAGAAACATAATACATAATTATTATCACAATGACAAGTTTCAGCCGACATAGAGTTTTAAGCTAGATTTGCGCTACCCATGAGCTAAAATTATCAGGTAAAAAATGTACTGCTATAGACGTACTTAACATTTTTGAAGAATCTAAAAAAAAATATTGTAAGGAAACTGTACAAACATTACCCTCCTTCTGACTCAATCGGATAAAACACCTCCACCATTGTTCTTCATATATAGTCATTTATCACAATCAATAGTTACGAACTTTACTCAAGGGTGAAGCAACCTGTCGCGTGGGTAGCAGCCGCCACACCTATATAAGTGCGTTTCGAACAATTTTGTAATCACGGTTTGCCGCCTTTGTAATCAGCGTTAAATGTATTGAATATATAGAAAGTTTTCTAAATATCCTAATACATACCTAAAAATTCAACTTAATGATTATAAACCAGTTTAGGTAGTGTTTCCTAAAACACAAAACAAAACTAATGCAAATTTGTGACAGCGTATCAAATAGATAAATTGCGTCAAGGAGACCGTGACTGCCATATAAAGGAGGACAAAAGTAATTTAAATATAAGTAGGTACATATCCAAGACTACTTATTTTTTGTCCCATAAAACAAAGCCAATTTGGAGGGTTTATTGTAATGACAAAGAGGGGTGGAGTTAAATAGTAATATTGTATTTTCTCATTAAGGGAAACAATGAAAACTTATTCCGAAGCAGGAGGGGAGAGGGCCATTAGTTTACATTTCCAGTTCGTCTCTTGAGGCATTTTCACGCAGAGCGTACTCATAATTTCATTGAACTGAAAACTTCATAGCTAAATATAGAGTAGTACCCTAAACATAGGTTAAAGTTTCAGTTATTTTCTATTAAACAAGTATAACAACAAAATAAGATATTATAGCTCAGAGCTACTGATGAATTACTTTGTTGGTTTTTTAAATAAAGTAGAACATATAATAATTTGAAATTCGGTTAAGCCTCATTTCGATACGTAAGAGATCATGAGGTTCGCAAGATTAGCATAAATTTTAGTATATCCTCTCTCTAAGCTTTTAGGTAATTCTAAGCTTTTGCACAACAAACATTTGCAGAGATCTTTTGCGATTTTTTTTATACTTTTCTATTTAATTGTTAAATACTTACACAGAATTCTTATTAACACAGTCGTAATACCTATAAATATATTTTATTAGGCAGTTTATAAATAAAATGGAACAGACTATGACGCTATAAATTTACTAAATTGTTAAACTACAATTGAAATTTAATATTTACGCATTTTAAGTTAACATGATACGAATTTTTTGAATAACTTTTATTAAAGTTAAGATCACGAATTTATTAAAAAAATTCGATTAAACTTCAAAGACTAAAAAATATATAATTTATAATATATAATTAAATAAAGTAAAAAGCTTTCAAGTAACGAGTCATATTACTGTCGCCTAGTAGAAAATAAATATAGCAGCGAAATATTTGTCAAGTTCAGCTAACGGATTTGTTTTAAACCGATGTCTTAACAAATTGTTTGATATTAAAAATATTTTACTTAGAACTGATTTTTCATACTGAATTTTGAAGTGAAACTTCGTTAGAATCGTTGTGATTTCAAACCGGATGCAACGGAAAAACCGACAGGTAAGAGACACAAATACAAAAAGTCGCCTGTAATTAGTGAGCCAGAGCGAGAGAGCAAATGTCGGTGTGTATGTATAAATTAATCAAAATACTTTCATTTTTAAACAAATAAACTTCCTACCCTTGTTATAAATATTCATCTCATTCTTTTGTCGATTTACTGAATTCGATTACTTCTATCGTGTGTGAATCGCACACACACCTTTTTATTTTATTTTTAATAAAACCAGTGTCAATTAGAAATCTATTGACAAATAATAACATAAATTCTGAAACAAATATTGTTATTAGCAAAATGCTCACATTGTATGCACAAACATGAAATGAAAAATGCTGTTACATGTAGAAATGCTGCATTACAATATAACGTTTTATCAATCTGTCCAAAACCTCAGGAAACCAGTAAGGATTGATCTCAAATTTTGACACGAGTTTATATATATACTCGTACTAGCTGACCCACGCAACCTCGTTTGTATCTTATATTGCCTGTAGCGGGAAAATTTTCCCCCGTTTTTGAAACATTCTTTATTGGTGCTCCGCTCCTATTAGTAGTAGCGTGATGATATATAGCCTTCCTCGATAAATGGACTATCCAACACCGAAAGAATTTTTCCACCAGCGGTTCCTGAGATTAGCGCGATCAAACAAACAAACAAACAAATATCTATTTTTTTATTTCATAAGAAGTTCGTTTCAGCTTTCCACAGTTTAAATAAATATTCGTTATCTTTTTATTTTCTACTATACAAACCACGTCCTAATAATTTTGTTTACTTGAAAGTCCGGTCTACACCCGTGCGAACAAATCCAACCCATTCGGAGGACGTTATAGAGCCTCATCTACCTTGACGAGGCTTCCTATTATTTTTTATAACTTTTCTCTTTCTAAATTTATTAATAAGTGAGGGCCTCCACAGTATGTTGTTAATATTTTGATACACGTGGTAATTCAATGCGTGAATCAAATGTTGATTTGTAATTATCTCGCTGTAAAATGTATGATTACCTATTCAATTACGTAACCATTGCCTTTTGTTGATGCGACTTGTTAGAAAAAATATATTTAGAAACATTATGATGTTGTCAGTGTGCCAGTGTGATACCGCTGACAGATGATGTAGCGACGTGCGAGCCGAGAACCACACCACCCCCTGACTTACTCGATAAGAAGATTACGCACGCCTCCTCATTCTGTCATGAGGGTGGGCCCTTTCTATCTTAGTTTAATCATTATCCAGTACGCTCATTATTCATTTCGCTTTAGGTTTCATTCGCATCTAGTCCGGAACTTTGTCCGTAATATTATTTTTACGATTGTCGTTGAACTCAACGAGGCCTTCTTATAGATTTCTTTAGCAGTTGCTCCCCTAGACTGATAAATAAAACGACAGTGAATCAACAATAACCCATATCGTAGCGGAACTGGTTTATTGAAAACAGCCGTAAATCAGCCGATAATATAAGATTTTGCCCTCGCTGATGTCCCGACACGCCATCGTAACGATATTTAAATCCATTTGAAATCTGTATAAGCATTTCATTATACTCGTAGATAGCTTTGGCGTGTATTTTATGTTTTGTAAATATTATTATATTGGAATTGTTTATGTTGTAAATTGAACCAATAATTAAAAAAGCTGTTGTTTAAAGTGTAATAAAACAGTAGATTCGACTTCACTGTGACACGTTGGGACAACATCGCTGCAAGGAAGAAAACTTAAAACAAACCCTATACATCCCATGGCCAGCATGATATAGTAGCCATAAACCTTTTTTTTAAGGAGAGTCCTATATCCAGCAGTGGTTTGTTAAAAGCTGTTCACGATGCGTAAAGTTGCTGCGCACTAAAATCATTTGTAAAGTATAGGTAAATACATAAGACAAAGCAATCTATTTATGTAATATACGTTTACTAGCTGACCCACCCAACCACATATCCGTTCCTACTGCCCGTGACGTGATATTATATCAGCGAAGGAATTTGTTTATTATAAGAGATTATAGTTAGCCAACCTTAGAAGGGGGACAAATCTTTTATACATTGTTTTTGTGAAAATTTAACCAATCGCGCAGCGCAAACAATGTAAACTCTGAAAAGAAAGATTTTTTCATAGTTTTTGCAACATTTTAATTAATATTTCGGTTCTTTTGATTATAGCGTCATGATATATAGTCTATACCCTTTCTTGATAACATACACGGCCATTAGGTGGTTGATACTGCCTAACGTCACTTAATGCGGTGACGTAAAGCCTAACTTGTCCTAAGTTCAGCCACTCTTATGGCTCACACTGAAAACTTCACAGTTTACAAGTCTCTCGCAAAGTTATCCAGTTTTAGTCTAGCCTGTTCATTTCAACTAGCAGTTAGGTTATTATTTTTTTATTTCTTTTAGAACAATAAAAGAACTTGCTATTAAAACAAAAAAAAAACAAACCTAACCTTTCCATTTCGCCTTCATTCGTCATGGCCGCTAGTCGAACGGCGCAGTTAGTAAAGAGGCTACTAATAATTCAGCTAATTGGCTGTGACATTTATGTATATTCGTGCATAGTTTCACTTTTCAAACACTAACCGTTTGAAATGTAAGTGGAGGACGGACGGGAGGGGGGACGGACATGACTATAATGATTCCGAGACGTGAACTACTGAACCCTAATTAAAGTAAAAATAAAACCCATAAGAGATTTTCTTATGAATTGATACACAGGATATTTGTATAGGCTCGCAGCTATATAATTAATCTTAATGACATGTGTGTTACGAACTGTTACTGCTCTTAAAAAATTAAACTTAAAACTTCACGTTAGTTCGTAATAATAATAAAGCCTGTTTTCGACACGATGTCATAAACAACCGTGATCGTACTAAGTGCAAACTCTTGCTTTAACTTCAACAACAATTATTGAACTACGATGTTGACTTCGAAATGTTCCATTGAAAACTTTTCCAGTTAGTGCACGTTGATTCAGTGCATTTATTGGATTATTTTCTTTAATTAATAAAATTGAGTGTTAAATTATTTCTTCTACTACTACTTCCACATTCTTCAGTTTGAATTAATTTTAGTTATTTTACTTGACAGACAATTCTACTCCAGAACTTTCGACGTAAAATGGTGTTATTTATTTATTTAGCAGGTACTATTTTATAGAAAAACTTGAGAGCACAAATTTCAAGTGAACTTTTAATGTTTACTCGTTCTAGGTATGAAAACAATTTAGTGAGAAAGAGAGAGAGAGAGAATTTGTAAGAAAGTGTGATCGGTTTCATTATGAAAAAGACTATGAGTAATACTTTGTTCTCTCTGTTTACATCTTCGTAACTGAATATTTGAACAAAAACCTGATTAGCTAATGGATTTACAATATTGTTAAAGAAGCTAAAACTAATAATATTTTCTGTAAAAAGCATTTTTCATACTGGTTTTTACTGGTTTTTCATACTATTCAAGAAAATAAACCCAACAGTGAAAGCAAAAACAGAAATGTGAGAAGAATATATAATAATAGAATTCAGCATAGACCAGCAATTTTTCCACCCTGATTACGATGCAAAAACGTAGAAACTTCCATTGTCATAGAATTTTGGTGTAATCCGCTCTTTATCCACTCCCTGACACGAAAATTTATCAGGCAACCCTGCGCAAACCGCCTCTTGTATTAAATATTTTAAGACACCTTTGCGAGCGACTTCATATCTCGATCTAATTTAATATTTTATAATACAGATGTATTACATTGAAAACCGATATTGGAAACATCAACTATGCATTTAGGTATTTATTTAGATACAATATTTAAACACAATTAAATGGTGACTGATTAAATGTACTTGAGTGTGTATGTTTGTGTGTAAAACTATGACGAATTACAGAAAAACTAAAATATTTACTTGGAAATTAACATACAACATAAAACCTTTTCTAAAAGCGTTATTAAAAGCGGTACTGTCAATATACTTAGTATCGAAAAATAAATAAACGACAAGCGCGCCTAGTGACAACAATTGAGACACTCCACTAAAAAAAGTTTATTTCTATTTTGATGTTGGAAACAAACAAAACTTAACTAAATAGGTAACATACATAGAAAACACCCAAACTTCTATACAAATATTTGCAGATTATACAAACATTTAGTCCGACCCGGGCATCGAACCCGAGATATCATGCACAACAGCCTACCAGCGCGCCACCTTTAGCAGTCAAAGTCAAGCTTTTCGAGATTTTTCTAATCAGAGACTCACACACGATAACAAGAACATTAATTTATATAGATGAACCACGATGACCATTTAAGCCAACTCATTTATAGAAATGTATTTATTTAATAAGAATTTCAAAAGAAAAGTCAATTCTAGACTCATCTAAAATCGAATGGTTTATATTTTAGGCATAAATCCAATTACGTTAAGTATTTGTGAAATCAGTTTTTCGTATTCAAATAACAATACAAAAACAAATATATAAAGTGGCTCTTGACCAAATTAGTTCTTCGAAAATCGACTCAAGTAGGTACAACATTTCACTATGAATAAAATGTCGAGCAAGCATCTTCTTTTATAAATGATTAAGAATTAATAATGGGACAAGCTAAACAAAGTTGATAGGCATTAACAGAATATATTATTTTTATATTACAAACAATTTATATCTAAATCATTTTCTTCTAAATTATACACCACCCAGATTATCGTTCATGTGTTGATGAATTAAGTATACGGAGGGTCACCACCATCACCTAATCATCGCATGGATGTTGTAATTAGCAACTAAGAAAACAACAAGACAACATTACTGCAAAGAGAAAGAGTTGTCACAAACTTGTCACAAACCCATTTTTTCCTTTGAAACGCCCACCGGCACCGACGCCCTCCGAGGTAGAGTGTTGAATCGGACCGACTTAAACCACACGATGGGTCACTCTGCACGTGAGATGGTCAGACACTCCGCGTCAGGGAGCACCAGCCCACACTGACGTGGACACTGAGGTAAAGCTCTCTTTTTAGGCAAAGTGCGGCACACGGCTGACCACTAAAGCGGATGAAAAAAAACCCGTCCCGTCCATCCCGCGCCTCTGCCAACCGGTTTGCCGGCGGTGAATTGGGTACGAGTGGAATTCGTCCTCACGGTCCTTCTCCGCCGCCTATTTCTGCGAAACTTCTTTGCAGAAAATTGTGCACGTGACCTCCACTTTAATAAGAGAATAATAAAATGATTAGAATTAAAAAAAACTAGTTCAAAAGGAATGTCGACGACGTGACGTAGGTAGTTTGCTAATTTTACCAAAATCCTAACAAGGACAGTATTGTATGCTCCTTGAGGCTTCGTATTGGGATTTGAAATTGATACTGATATAGCACGCTTCTCAATTGTCTAAAATCATAGCTCATCGTGAATACAATGTCGCATCACGTTATGTGACGTTGTATATCAATAGTAGGGGACTACCAAATGAGCGATGTTATGCACTTATACACAGTGCTGGATTAACCCTTAAGTAAATTAAGCAATTGCTTAGGGCATCACGTCTTGGGGGGGCACCAGCACCAGAAACAGCAAAAAAAAATATGTTTGCTGCCACATGAAAGTTAAGGTTTGAAAATCTGCGCGTTAAATAGAGCCCTGCGTATATTTTTATGATATCAAACTGCACAGCGGAACGTTCTTTTTCGAAATTGAAAACAATAAAAAATGAAAAAAGAACGACAATGCTGCAAGAAATGCTCAATGCTTTATCAATATTGTATATAGAGTCAGATATGCTAAAAACGTTGGACTTAAAAACTATTTTCCGCGAATTTAATGCCCGAAAAAGTCGCAAGTCATATATCAATAAATAAATTTAAAAAAATGCTTTGGTTTTTATTGTATGTAATACCTTCTCCACGTATGTCTTTCGACCTTCATACATATTCTAAGGTACGTAATTTATGATACTAGTTTACTTATGGATAGGGGGGCCCCAAAGGCGTGGATTACTTAGGGCATCAAGTAGTCTTAATCCGGCACTGCTTATACATGTCAAGAATGATGTTGGTCAGGTCATTACATTTATTTACGCATATATACGTTTGGAAACATGACGGCGAATAATTACAATATTTTTCCAAACACGAAGTGAACATTCTTTCTTTTTAACCCACTTCAATAAAGGAGAAGGTTCTCAATCAACTGTGTTTGTTACCTCAGAACTTTCGACCTGGTGAAATGATTTGGATGTTTTTTTTTATTTGAAAGCTGGTGCTTTGCGTGTGGTCTCATTTCAATTTGGTCCAGTTAGTGATATCGGTTTTTTTGTAAAAATATTTTAATTATCTTGCTTCGGATGTGATTTTAGATATGAGTAAAATTAAACTATATAGTTATTGTTTTCCCATCGTTTGTCTGATATATTACATACCACTAGGACAGGACATAGATCTTTACTATTCTTATGTCTTTTTGGTGTATCTTAAAATATATATCGATAATTCTCTTGATACAATTTATATGTATGTAAATATAAAATCTGTACCTTGTATCCAATTTCAAAGATAACGTACATACTATACAATACAATTTCAAATAATTGTAAGCTGGCACATAATGGTATACGAGTATACGTGGTTTTATACATAAAGATCTGTACGTAGATAGAAAAACTCATTTGCATGGAAACAAGATAATGTAAATGTTAAAATCGAATATATCACATACGATATCCCTATCACGCTCAGCCGTTCTTTGAAGTCCACGAAAATGTCGAAATAGCATTTTGAAGTGGCCCACTCTCGGATCGTGCAACGGTAAACTTATACAAACACATGAAAAAAACATTTGTATCGTATTTCAAGTTCTTTAAATGTTGCATAGTTGGTTTAAAGTTCGTGGTTAAAGTTTTCTTATTTTATTTATTTATGTGAGTAGAGGTTGGTCCTTAAATGATATTTATGAAAAGAATAAAAATGGTACCTACCTCTCCGATGTGATAAAGGCGAAAGTATGAAACTTCAATGTTTATAGGTGGAGATAGTCGCATCTTTCACACATTATGAATGGCTCATTTCCTATAAAAAAACACCTAATTTTATTACTAATATTCATCGAAAAAAAAAATATTACTATTAATTAATCTTAACATATTAAAAATTACACGTCCTACTAAAAACTTATTGCCATTTTGTCTTAGGATATCGGAAATTGAAATAGAAGCGAACACCTTGGACCCAAAAGAAGTTTTAATAATCTCTACAGCTTTTAATTTTATACAGCCTAATATTTCAGCAAATAAAACAAACGCTAGATGGTAAAATTTTAATAAAAAAAAATTTACAGTCGTTTCTTTCAGTTTTTCGTGTTTAACTATAAAATGTATACCGGTCATATAATAGATGTCTCAAGTAAGCCAACGGTTAGGTAAAGGTTTCAAGATACAGAAAACCTAGCGTCTTCATACCTTAGGCCTTGAGAAATGGGTCATTCGAGACCTACTTCGAATGACCCATTTACTCATAGCTGGAAAATCACAAGGACTTATAAATAACTTGTTTATTGTTCAGTTTGTGTAAGTAAAGTTGAAAGTCTCCAAATTTTTGTTCATAATCCTTTACTATTTTCTTTAATGAGAGAAATTATTAATTTTAGGTTACTTATACTAAAATTTTACGTTACCTTGACTTAAAATTGTAGTCTAAGTTCCATAGATATAGTAGAATTATATTCTTTTGACAGAAAATTATCATGAAATTGCCGACATTATATTGTAGATGTTGTTTTCGATTATTTTCAGTCTGTAAGTCTTAATTTTTCAGTTTTTAAAATTATCACATAAACAAATATACTTTAAGATCTAAAAAACCCTCATAATATGTTTTATAAATCCATTTCATTACACATTGTTTCTTTTTTAGGGTTCTGTATACAAAGGGTAAAACCAAAAGCCCTATTACCACCGTTCGTCTGCCAGTCTATCAACAGTGTGTCATCCGTGAACCGTGATAGCTAGACAGTTGAAATTTTTACAGATGATGTATTGCTGTTGCCGCTATAACAAAAAATAATAAAACAGAAAATAAAATTGACTGAGGCTCTTATGCAACAAACGTGTTTTTTAGTCATTTTTGGTAGATATTAATAACGACAACACAAGACACAAGTCCGATTCGCGCATAGCCGAGTTTTTTTTAATATTTCTTAGATTTTTAAAAAAAAAAACCTAAACAAAAATGTTTGAAGTCAATCAATTTTATTTATTTCATATCGGGCCAATAAAGACTGAAATACAAAGTGCTTACTACAACCAAAACTAGCTCTGATTTGAACATTTTAAATTGACAAGTAAATTTAATCATTAAAACATAACCTTACACAAATTCTCGACTTAACATACATTATGTTGTCTGCACGGTTGGCCGAGTGGTTTCAGCGGTCGCCATGCCGCTTGCTACTGCGCCAAGTGTCTTAGGTTCAAATCCCACGCGGTACAACACTTTGTGTGATCCACGAATTGTTGTCCCGAGTCTGGATGTTCTTCGTGTCCGTTTCATGTATGTTTGTAAAGTCCCCCACGACACAAGATGTTTATTCCTAATGTGGGAGTTGTCTTTTAAAAAAAAGAAAAATAATTCTCTACTTAATTTAAATTATTTCGCAATGCTACGGGCGCTCCGGTAATTACGCTAATTTATTGTACTTGGAGGTTGGATAAATAGATGTATATTACAGTGTTTGGACTACCAAGTTTAAGATTATTAATGAATGGTTAATTGGTAGTTTATTTTTAATTTTGATGTCTTCGATAAGCTACAAGTGCTTACACAGATATATCAAGATTTTACCAGGTTTATTTTTATCTGTTTATACAAGAACCAATCGGACCTTCTTAGATATCTTGCCTATTCATATGTGCGACAAAACGTCTAGTTAGCCATTCTAAATAAGGTGGAGAATATTAAATACCCTACAGTCACTATTAATTAATATTTATTGAGTAAACCTCACGTAGACATACATTTTTTTTTTTAGGCGGGGAATGCTTTTTGCACCATACCCTTCGTGGGGAGACGAAGGGCGTTTGTGGGACTCCCGGAAGACCGGTCTACCCACTAAACCCCGCGGCGGCCTACCTCGGCAGTCAAGGGGAGCTCCAGGAACGCATCGGCGGCTTCTGGAGTCCCCCCTGCCATACCCCATGAGGTACATCCCAGGGTGATCAGAGTCACCCCCAGCGCGGTACGCTGTTACGCCTGACATCGTTTTAGACAGTAAGAGGCGGAACAACGACCCGCCCAAGACGACACCCCCGGCCGCAACGCGGTGTCACCTTCCCGGGTCGTTTGCAGCAGCCACATCTCCCCTACATGTGGCCGCAGCGACCCTTAGACGACGATTGGGGAGCTAGCGGCCTCTACCGCGTCCCCTTCGTCGCCTCCTTCGAGCGGGATCGGCCCTTTCCCGATCACGCTCTGCGGACTCCTTCTGGAGCATAACGTCCTCACAGAAGGAGACCGCGGCTTCCCATCCCTCACCACTCGCCAGCATTGCCGCGATCAATGCTGGCGGTGACAGGTTTTGTCCGATCTGTCCGACCAGGACTCGACGCTCGGACTCCCACGCAGGGCAGTCCTCCAGTGTGTGCTGGGCGGAGTCCCGTTCGGACCCGCAGTGGTGGCATTTTGGTGTGGCCTCCCGTCGTATTCGATTCAGATACTCACCGAAGCAACCGTGCCCGGTGAGTATCTGAGTCAATCGGTAGGTGACACAGTTGGTCCTTCCTATCCAAGCTTCGAAGCTCGGCAGAACGGCCCCAACAGCGCGTTGGCTAGCACAGCCCTGTATGTCGAGCCGTGCCTGCCAAGCACGTAGAGCTTGCGCATGTGCGTTCCGTCGTAGCATTCCGGGCTCATGTCCCGACGTTGTCCATTCGTCACTCCGACCGGCAGAACGGATTTGGTCGTAGACCATCGTGTCCATGTCGGCCAGAATGTCGAAGGGTGGATATCGCGCCAGGACCGTCGCTGAAAGACACGTAGACATACCTAACTCAAATTAAAAGTTTGTTGAACGTAATGTCATTTTCATTTCCAATCACCGACAGAAAGCAGTAACTGAAAACTAAGACTACTCGCGTTTTCAAATAGTTCCACAATAGTAGTAAGTTTATAAATACTCGTAAAAGTGTAAAAATTTACACTTAAAGTTAGCCGATCAATAACCACAAAGCTTTCCTCACATCATTACACACACATATTTTTCACATTCTTCCAACTAGCGGGTTCTACACAATAAATCTCACACACACACTCCTATCCTGTCAATCACATTCACCCTCTGTTCCCAAAAGCTTTTCTTAGCCTATTAGGTTATTAAGTGGTACAACCTCTTAATGCGTATACATACCAATACATTAATGAATTAAATGGTATGTGTAATATTGTGTCTAAAATCTAAAACAATGACTTAACATTGTATACATATTGTCTAATTATGTTTACTAGTTAATATAGTACCTACTACACAATAAATATCACACTCTCCTATCCTGAAACGTCAAAATGTAATGTAATTCAATGCTTGCGAAAACTACTCATCGTATGATTACAGCAATACTGTGTAAGTATAATAAATGATGAGGTTATAATAGTTTCAATCAGAAATCCAGTAAGTAGCCATCCATACAGCAGAACGTTACGCATTAGCGATTGAGAGCAACTAAGCAATAACATTATGCTATATAGGGGCAAAGGAGACTTAGAGAGAGCACCTCGTTCACTGAAAAATTAAATAGTATAACATCGGATACGATTTAGGCTTAAAAATACTTTGATTGCGAAAAATTCTCTTAAAAGTAGTTCATAATATAATACTATAAGTGCCTAGCTAGTGAGATCGATTTCTTGCCCCTGAAACCCCCTGTATAATAAATTTCATAAAAATCGTTGGAGCCGTTTCCGAGATTCAGATTATATATCCAAGAATTGCTTTAAAGATATTATTTAATATTTGAATGGGTCTTGCTAAAAAGAAAAAAAAACTTGAGAGGTGTCAAGGGACACCCGGATGGAACGAAGTTCGAAATAGAAAGACGAAACGAAAATATCTGGCTTGCTTTCTATAAGAAAGATAGAGAGACAGACAGAGAAACATGCGCACGCCGCACGGCTTACAATAGCTTACTGTAGCAAAAAGTGTCGTTACCAGCCTATCGCAGTTCACTGCTAAACTTATTTATTGATATATTTTGTATTTATATTTGATATACAAAATTTTAAAAATCATTAATTTACAGCGACATCTATATTATTAATGTTAAACTACTGGCAACGACAACTATAACACGTAAATGTAAGTTCAGTTTCTATTCAAAAGATGGCGCTATATATTAAATTGAAAAATGTTTTTCACCAATTCTTTAAAAAATAATAACAAAACAATATTTTCTTTATAAAAAAATATTAAGACTTCTTTCCCATAACAAAAATAGTGAATCAAGCAATGAAAAATAAACTAATAACAAATATAATTTAAAATAGCAAAAAGTGTCGTGACAACAAAACGTGTCGTGACAACAAAACGTGTCGTGACAACAAAACGTGTCGTGACAACTTTTTCGTATGATTTTTTTCCGTCTAGCCCCCTTTCACAACGCGCGATAAGGAACTTCGTTCCAATAATTTTAAACTGAAATGAATACGTAAAAGAGTTTCGACCATCACAATCTTACTTTACTAAGCCAACTGCAATTTTCTAAGCCACAAAATGTCTTAAAGTTAAACCTGTGAAGGAACAGGTGTTACATCTAAAAGGAGGATCCTACGAATTCACAAGACGACCATGTCTCCCGAACCGTAGCCTAACGTTAGAGTTGGAAAGCTCTAAATATAATTTTCGAGGCGAGAACTTTCCTTACGGGATGCCGGATTAGTAGTAACTACGCGATTCAACTCCTCTACCTTAGAAAACTATGCTGATTTACACAAATTTCTAAAATCATGCTTAGATTTATTTTTGAAAATATTTATATTTTTTCAATACCATAGACTATTTCCAAACTACTAATAATATAAAAAGAACAAATACATGGTTGTGCTGCATAGTGTATTAAATAATTCATTTAGTAACTGCCGAACCGCGACCAAATACACAAATTGCTTCGGCAACCTACATCTCACTCGCTGATCGGTAAATTAATTTTATAGTTGGCAATCCGTTAGGATGAAGTGCGGAGAAATTACGCTACTATTGGTACTTGGATATTTTACACTGCGGTCAATTTTGTAACCTCCCTTTTAATATACATTAGGAGAATGAATACTAATGAACTGCTAGTAATGATTAACGTTTTAATCGTGAATTAATATTAGTTGTTTTGTATCTTTTCCTATATATTTCGTATAGTTATATAGAAAATATTACGTTTACGGAAGCTAATAGTTACTATATTCAGAAAGTTTTGAAATGCCTGACAATAGGAAACAAGGTTACAGGATCTCCTGCAGGATTACGTCAGTACATACACATATTAGATAAAAATATATGAAAGCTCTGAAATTGAATTGGTTCTTCTGAACAAATAAGTTGCCTCAGATAAGAACGCTCTATCTGAATTGAAAATGTAGATCGCGCTTGCGAAAGTTACGAGGTTTTTAATATTCGATGCAACATATCGTATACGATTTGCGGTTCCCTGAAGTATAAGCGGATAAATTCTTTACAAGTAGAAGGAAATGTACTTGAAGTGATATATTCTGAGATAGATATATAACTGCACACTCCGTGAATTTGATACTGCTCTTTTCTGTTTATTTCTTATTTCGTTTCAGACTAACATTCGACTTAAATATTAATCATTAAAACTTAAGTGGGTCTATAAGTTCTGAGGTTTGCTAGGAACTGTTTGTATTTCATACAAAAAAAATTTTTGAATTTCTGAAGTATTTTAAAATAGTGTTAAACTTAAGATCAAAGTAGACCAAAGTGATAAAATATTAAACTTGGACAATCACACTCACTATAATATAAAATGAGCTCATTAATAATCGGCCGAAGTATAAATAAGTATCTAGAAGTGAGCACTACACATTAATGTGCTATATCATCCAAATAGAGAACCCTTCTAGCTAAAACCCTAATGTTTTATTCACCGCTTATCTTCTTAAGAGTCAAGACAAGACTAATACTAATAAATTGTACTCGTATGTTGCTTTACGAAGTATCTTACAGAAACATTTTCAACAAAGACCTAATTCCTGCCGTTGGTGCTCATTTTTGTTATAAAACATCAGACTACTCACTTCCTATGTTCTTAACTTTAGAGCTTTCTAAATTTTTAGGGTTCCGTACCTCAAATGGAAAAAACGGAACCCTTAAAGGAATTCTTTATTGTCGGTCTGTCTTTTTGTCAAGACCCTTTTTCTCAGGAACTCGTAGAGCTATAAAGCTGAAATTCATTACAAATACTCAGGTATACTATCCCTTGAAGCTGTGAAAAATCAAACGTCTAAGTCAAGAGAGTGCAATCAAAAGATACAACCATTTGTGCTGCAACTTTTCGACACTTGCAAGGGAATTAAAACCTACAGGGTACTTCCCGTAAACTCAGAAACTTGAATTTTGGTATGAAGCAACGTCTTATAGCATAGATGAAGGAAATATTGCGAAAAGTATACATTTTTACTTACATCATATAATATACCTACAGGTTAATATGGAACCCTCGATGCGCGAGTCCGACTCGCACATGGCCAGTTTTTTTTCTAATTTCAAATCATAACTGAAAATATTCAACCAGAATTAAAATAATAATAATGATACTGACAGTGAAACAGATAATTAAAAGTACTTTATTGACTTAATTTACTTAATTTATCTTCAATTAATTATTTAAACAAATTGAATTGTTTCATTTAGAATTATTCTTACATGTTATATTGCTCATAGTCACGGTTGTTTAATGAATGTTTTAGGAGTTCTAACTTGCTCGAAGCCAAAACAACGCGCTTCTTCATTGTGTGTTTTGTTGATATGTATCTTTTAAAATAACAAAATATTTTCTTGTGAACGGTGGATTGCGCTAACATTGTTCATTTTTCACGTGGATCGTACTAACAAAGTACATAACTAGAAAACGAGGGACTGCTTGTTTTGTACCTAGTTCTCTTTCACCTGAAATTTGTTGTCATTCTCTTATTATTTTTAGTAATAGTCAGTATATTAAAAGTAAATGCGACGCCTTCATAGCGATCTTAGCACATTTAATATAAGACTACAACTTTTAATAATAAGCATAACTCTTTATTGTACACCAGATAACCAAATAAATTACTTAATGTTAGGTCAGTACAAATGGCAGCCTCATCGCTTAACATGCAATCTCTTCCAGGCAACCGTGGGATGGAAATAAATACAGGATATAAAAAATAGTGTCTGGTGTAATCGAGAGTACATACATACCTATATATACATTATTTTTGGTTTTGTAAATATAACACCTACAGTAAAATTTGAACCACTACACCGATTTTAACGAATTTAGGCATAGAAATACTTTGAATCTTGAGGAAGAAGCCTCTTCGACAAACTTTCTAAAAATAGAAATATACCCTCAAATGTGTATATGTCGTCAACCGTTACTGTCCATTCATTTTAGTTTTCATAATCACAATTCTATTCTGCTTTTGAATATGCTATGATTGAATTTATATGTACTCGTATAATGTCAAACTAATATACAGTAAACTTCAAAAGTTTGTGCGGCAAAGGGGACTCTCTAAAAGTTACGTATGGAATCCTTTATTTTAAAAAAATCTTAAGAAAATTCTCACGTAATGATTCTAAGAAAGGGCTTCACTTTAATGGTGTTTGTATATTCCATAAGTTTGTGCATTTCTTATGTAAAATTTCAAGACATCCTCGTTACAGTCTGCAAAGATCCCTTTCATTAAAATAATGCTTTTCTTAAAATCCAAACGTGGCTAAAGGCACGTAAAGTAAACAAAACTTTTCGTATTATCTGTTGGTAAACTAACACCTTACAGTTATATATTTCGGACTTTATGTACTTAAAGTTTCGCCCTCCTTGGCAACTGTGAAACTAGTTTGAAATTGGGTGGGTATCTTCACTAAAATGTTATTTTAGCAGCAGGACGTCAACAGAATTAAGTGGAACTCGACAAACATTATAGCGATGTTATCTTGTAGTGCTTCTTGAGTTTTCGTCTGTCAATTTGACTAAGAATAAACTTAGTTTTATAGTTATTCGAAATTATTTTTAGAGTATTTAGTAGAAGATTATTTCTAAGGTCATGCGTAAATGATTCATAATTAACGAAACTACTTGTTTATTTAATAAGTGGAATGAAATATTGCACTAAAGCGTATAGACCACTGACTTTTTACATTATTTAAAGGACAATTATGTTCAATAACTCACAAAAAAATTACTTAGTTTTGTGAGAAAGAGTTTTATTTCAACTTGTTATTTACACGAAATAGTTTGTCACTCGGCTGGTTATGTACAAAATACAGTAATAAAATCATTTTTGACAATTATGTGATCACTGAAGTAAAATGTATAAAGTTTTCAATTAACTCTGACGGAACAAAATTGAATAAATAATTGGACTGAACAGTTTTATTAATTCCAAGCTCAGGATTATTGGTCTTAGTTCAAATTCAGCATCGAAGTTTCATGTAAAAGTATTTTCAGTGATGAATCGAATTCGTTTCATTAGACCTGTCTAATGAAACAAATCGAACTCATTGAACGCCGAGCGCGAGTGTACTGCGAGTGACGTTTCCTTTTTTTTTATGGTGTGGAATCCCCCTCGGGCCGTCACCCCGCCGGGGCTTGCGGCGGGGCGGTGTGTCGGCATCGAACTACGACTAAAACCACACGGTGTGCCAACTCTGCGCCTGAAAAGAGAGGGGTCCGGGAACTGCTGATATTAACACGACCAGACCCCGTTTCTATGGACACCTTTTTATTTTATTTTTTTAACGTATGGAAACCCCTTCGGGCCGTCACCCCGCCGGGGTTTGCGGCGGGGCGGTGTGTCGGAATCGAACCGACTAAACCACACGGTGTGCCAACTCTGCGCCTGAGAAGGGAGGGGTCCGGGAATTGCAGGTATTACACTACCGGGCCCCTCCCGTTTCTATGGATACCTATCTCAACCAAAGGAATGATCATAAGTTCTTGTTTCTTTATTTTATATATATATATATATATATATATATATATCAGACATTAAACACACAACACCACTTAGTCCCAAACTAAGCAGAGCTTGTATTTTGGGTACTAGATAACTGATATAAATGCATATTTACACCTTTTTTTGCAAATACATACTTATATACCCAAGCTCTTAAACAAATATTTGCAGATCATACAAACATTTGGTCCGATCCAGGAATCAAACTCGCGACCTCAAGCACAGCAGTCGCATACGCTACCATTGCGCCACCGAGACAATAAAAGTAGTAGGAAGTAAAAGTTTCTAACAAGTGTTTTTAAAAGAACACTACTGATATAAATTCACCACTATTACGATAAATTCTATTTTTCCTTCTTTAATTTTCACTCTCAAAATAAAATCAAATGCGAAATATATTTAGTATTTTTTTCAAATCAGTGATATATTCTATACAAATGTGTAATCAGTAAATTGTGTATTTATGTGTATATTGATCATCGCTATAAAAAGTAGCCTGCTACGCGCTGATAGTGTAGGCAATCCATTGGTGATAGAATTTTTATTAAATAATATATTGGTTCATACCTACATAAAACTAAAAGTTTTTGAGATTATTTATTTGTTTTACAATTTTGTTTTGAACTCACACCAGTAAAGTGGGCCAGGTAAAATAAATTGACTCTATATTTAGGATCAAATGCTAAAATATCAAATAACGTCTTTAACTTTTAATTGAACCAGTCAGGCAACTTTAGAGCAGAAGATCTTGTCTTGGTCGCTAACTTTTCCTTTCGACGTGTTTAACTAATTATAGTACGAGAACGAATAAATACCCAATAACAACTTAAAGTTTAATTAAGAAGAAACAATAGAATTGCTTCTACTTAGGTCAGCCTAGTCAGATCTTAAAGGAGAAATAGCCATGGCAATTTGGGGGGCAGAATACCGGGCGAGACATCTCGGATCGCCGAGGTCACTTCCAGAAGTCGTCGGCAAAGTAACGGGTCTGCCAGGCTTCTTGGAGGAACTGGGTTGGCATGAATAATGCCAACCCACCACGCAAAATAGTTGCATTAAAGTCCCCAGCATGACTAACCCTAAGGATGTAGAAGACAATAACTTGAATATCTTTCACACGGCTAACTGATCTCAAACTAGGTTGTAATAATAATAATAATAATATTAATAACTAATAATAACTATTAATAATAACTATTTTAACTAACATTGTAATATATTCTTTAAAATACATATATTTTATTAGCAGACCGATCTCTGTGGTGTTCCTTGGGAGAGGCCTAAATCTAGCACTGTACTGCTACGGGCTGATGATGGCGATACCTTTTACCATCACACAATTAACAGGACAGTCAAAATATATTACTAAACTACGAACTAATGAACTCTATATCTTCGCCAAGAGTTTGGTGATCTTGTAAATACTAGCGCCGAGTTTAAAAAAAAATAGGAAACTGACATTTGTTTGACAGCTATACAGTTTATAAATGTCATATTCGCTAGAATATTCCCGTACTGTCGTTCGTGCGATATATTTGTTAGCCGACTTAGTGCTATAAAATCCGTAAACAATAATGTGGTATGAGGTTATCACATTGAAATATCCCGAGAGTAAATCTTGGCCTAAACGTAACTCTTGTACCGGATTTATTTCAGTCGCCAATTTCGCGCTTTCCTCTCGTGTTCGAATATTCATATTTGCATAGCGGCGGTGACTGCAATAAATGTTTTTCGTTGAAGTTGATAGTGAATGAAATATCGTGGTTAGTTTATTTCAAAGGGATTGTTTTTAGTGATGTCTAAATGGTATTATTCACGTCGGACATTCAATCGTATTGACGGGCTTGTTATTGTAGCGGTTAGTGACCCAGACGGCTGAGCTAAAGCTCGTATGTGCAACTTCTACCTTAGGCAAATATTATGTGATAAATATTTAATATTTGTTTTGTGTCTGAGTAAAATTATCTATATATAATATATTTACATACAATTTTATTTTCGTGTCACGGGAGGCTTTACAAATATACATGAACAGTCACAAACAATACCCAGATTCGGAATAATGAACACTTATACTGCTTAACAAGTCGTGTTTGAACCCACAACACAGCGCCGTACAAAGCTGCGAGATGAGCGAGGCAGTTATATATATATATAAATATATAAAACTTTACACTTAAAGTAGAAAATTATTTATCCATTGACACTTAATTGAAGTTTTTTTATGCATTACAATCAAATATTAATTTGTAGTTTTTGGGCAGTACCTTACAGCTCTACGTAATTAAATCCTCTTCTAGCTTAAGTCAACGTTTAAGGACATTCTAATAATATTTAAAATTAAACGAATACTAAAGTAAAGTAGTAAGTTGTCAAGTAAATATAATAAAGCCACCTATCGTCTCGAAGTAGAAATAAGAAAGTAACTCCTTCTATCTATAGTTCAGCACGAATCCATTCAACCTCAAGATTATTATCAGCGGATTGTTCTATTTTCTGTGACAATAGAATAATCCCTGTCTGAAACAACATATCAAGTTCCTATATATGTAATATAGTTAAGATAAACATAAAAATACATCAAGTTCGTATAAATATTCTAGCCGTACCCCGCAGTGTTACCCGTGGTTATTGTCGTGGTACGTGTACACGGGTACACAGGTAGCCTAAGTTACTCCTTATATCATCAGCTACCTATCAGTGACAGTCCTGTCAAAATCAGTACAGCTGTTCCAGAGATTAGCCGGAACAAACAGATAGACCGACAGACAGACAAAAATTGAAAAAAAAATTATGGTATATGTACCGTGTTTACATACATTTGCATTTAGTAAAAAGCGGTTATTTTAATATTACAAATAGACACTCCAATTTTATTTATTTGTATAAATAGAAAGAAAGTTATACACTCAAAAATTACTGAATTACGGTATTGGTGAAAACAATTCCATTCTGTTTTCACCAATAGCTTAGATAGGGTTTCATGAGAAGTGTTTAGTGGTGTAAGTAGTATAGTGTGGACGGATTTTTCAGCAAACAGTTAGAGTAAAACACGAATCTCCTGTCGGTGACACTAATCCACATATTCGACACAACATGCTGATATGACTCTAGGACGGAATAATCATGCAGGTAGGCACAGCTCATGCAAAACCGGATCACTAGTCTAATATAAACTGATGTATGTTTAAAGCTTTGGAGTATTTTATTCTGGCCACATATTTTATTTAATGCTACCACCTACACAACGTTGTTAAATTGCAAATAACTTGCAGGTTCACTGGTATATCGAAGTTTTTTAATATGGAGCATTGGCGTTCCAGAAATTCCTTTAAAATCGTTTTATATTAATTACAATTTTAACTCTTTTAAACAGCTCATTATTAACACATTTAAGTGGTTGTTCATCTTTACTTTATTTTTTTATGATTCATCATGAGTGTGGAAATAATCACAGCTATGTCGAGCCTCTTAGCCTAGCGGTTAGTGATAATGACTACTAAGCCATAGGTCGTAACTTCGTCCTGCATGAGCTGCATGGAAGTCCGAGCGTCGAGTCCTGATTGGGTAGATGGGACGAAATCTGTCACCGACGTTATTGATCGCGGCAATGCTTCTTCTTCGCATTCTTCTCGGCAGCGGCTTCTGGAGTCCTTCCTCAGCAGGCAGGAGGACTCCAGAAGCCGATTATGTGTTCCTAGAGCTTCTCCCGACTGCCGAGGTAGGCTGCCGCGGCGTATAGTGAGAAGGCTGGTTTTCCAGGAGGCCCACACAAGCCTATCGTCTTCCCTACGGAGGGTATGGCGATGTCTGAAAATCCTTCTGTAGGAATCACACCTACGAACTGATTTGAACCGACAAGATTTGTCCTGACAAATATTTGTGTAATGAACACAATAATTTGTTCCGTATCTGGGTCTAATTTTTCTGTGATATATTACACCCAGATTAGTGAACCATCTATGAATATATTTCTAAATACATTAGGTACATGTAGTGATGTATTTAGAAATATATTAACTCTTTTATAAGCAGCCTGGTCATCTTAGTACAGGCTTTACCTAGTTTGGGATCAGAAGGCCGTGTCTGAGATGTGTTAGAATATTATAATTACCCCATTCCATTTATTGCAAATGACACAATTCCTTGTCATCCCCTTTTTTTTTTTTTTTTTTTTTTTTTTTTTTCCCGTGCGGAAATCCCCTCGGATACCACCTACTGGTGGCATGTCGGACACGAACCGACTAAAACCGCACGCCGTCTTGTTGGGTACTAGGAGCCGGGGAACCAGGTACACCCTAGTAAGGAAAACCCTGGAACCCCGACGTACCTCGGGCCACCTAACAGTTTGCAGGTGGCCCCCGACTGTGTGGGAACCCCGATGATCCCTTTACTGTCCCCTAGGACACGCACGATCCGCAGCGTCCGCGCCGTCACATGGCCCTGCTTCTGCTAGCTGCAAGTTTGGGGGTGACAGATGTGGCCATCTGTCACCCCCCAGGCCCGCGCTTATGGAGGACGGAGATCATTTTGCGATCTCCGGCGCCTGAGTCGCCTGCGGTACCTGGCCCGTTCTCGGGCCCGGCGGTCCGGGAGAGTTCTAAATCTCTCCCGGTCCCGCTCCGCCGTCTCTTTGGCAAGCATAACTTGCTCGCAGAAAGAAACGGCGGAGTTCCAAGCGCTCCCGCTCCGCAACATGGCCGCAATCATGTTACCGAGCGAGAGAACCCCCACCCCGATGGCCGTCACGAGATCGCGCCTCGGCTCCTCCCACGCCGGGCATTCTGCCAGCGTGTGGAGTGCCGTGTCCACGGTCTGGCCATCACAGTGGCGGCACTCAGGCGTTGGCTCTTTACGGATCAGACACAGGTGATCTCCGAAACATCCTTTTCCAGTGATCACCTGCGTCAGCCGGTATGAGAGGGTCCCATGACGCCTCTCGAGCCAATCCCCCATAACGGGTCTTATCGCCGCAATAACGGCGTGCCCAGCGCTCGGTTGCCCAAGTCGTTCACTCCATTCTTCCACGAGGACCTGGCGGAGCTGGGATTTCTGATCATCGACTTCTCGTTTCTCAGGACTCAAACCCAACTCCCGCGCCTCCTTGCGCCACTGGTACAGAGCCGCAAGGGCTCTCGCCTCCAGGTCCCATGGTGGAGTTCCGGCCAGGAGACTCGCTGCCTCAAAGGAGATTGTGCGATACCCCCTTATGATCCTGATTGCCAGCACTCGTTGCGGTCGTCGCAATAGCGCAATATTGCCGGCTCTCAGGATCTCCGCCCATACCGGGGCCCCATAAAGGGCCATGGACCGCACAACCCCCGAGTAGAGTCTCCTGCAGGAGTCATCGGGCCCCCTCATGTTTGGCAGCAACCGCGCCAATGCATTCGCTGCGCCAACCAGCTTGGGGACCAGACTTCGGAAGTGGTATCCGAAGTCCCACCGGCCGTCGAGTACGAGCCCTAAATACCTCATAGAGGGCTCGATGCCGATGCGAATGCCTCCTACTATGAGGCTGAGTCGATCAGGTGGCTTGCTCCGAGGCCCGTGAAAAAACAGAGCCTCGGATTTATGCAGAGCCACCTCGAGACCCAGCCGCCGGATTCGTTCGACGACTTGGGCAACCCCGGCCGTGGCCCTCAGGATTGCCTCACGGTGCGTCCCGCCCCTCGCCGTCACAAGCGTGTCATCCGCGTAACACGTGACGGCGACACCATCTAAGAACGCACCGCGAAGCACCCAGTCGTAGCCAATGTTCCACAGGAGCGGCCCTAAGACCGACCCCTGTGGGACACCACACGACATTTCACGTCGACCGAGACCGGTCCTACTTGGGTAGACCACGGCTCTCTCCGACAAATATGCCCCGACTATGCGGCGGAGGTAGGGAGGCACTCGGTGATACACTAGTGCCTCCCTGATGCAACTCCAGGGCAAAGTGTTGAACGCATTGGCTATGTCCAAAGACACAGCCAATACCACTTCGCCCCGGGAAACTGCTTCCTCCGCCAGAGCCTTCACACGCATGATCGCATCCACGGTGGAGCGCCCCTGACGGAAACCATACTGATTGTCCGCCAGATCCGGCCCTACCCTAACGAGATGCTTGACGAGGCGCCATGCAATTACTCTTTCAAAGAGCTTGCATGCCTCGTCAAGCAACACTATGGGCCGGTAGGCAGATGGTGACTCCACCGGGCGCCCCTCCTTTCGGATGAGGACCAGTTTCCCCGTCTTCCACAATTTTGGAAACTGGCCCTGTTCGAGGCATGCGCTGAACAACCCTCTAAGTCGGGGCTCGAGAGCCGGCGCCTCATCATCTAGAGCCAGGACCCACGCTCGACCGGGAATGCCATCGGGTCCTGGGGCGGTGCTTTTAGCTTTAAGCCGTTGCACCGCCAGCGCTAGTTCTGCCCGAGTGACCTCAGGCACGTCGTCATCATCCACGTTAGGGGCCTCAAGCGTTGTAGGCGGAGCCATCAGTGGTGGAGTGTGCTCCACCAACCGCGATGGGAACAGGGTGCCGACGACCCCCTCAAGCAGATCCGACTGAAGACACCGGGTCAACGGCGGGGCCCACGGGCGTATCTTGCCCCTAACCATGCGGTAAGGGCGCCCCCATGGATCCCGCTCCAGTGTCTCCAGTAACTCGCGGCGGGCCTCACTTTTGGCCTGCTTAATCGCTGCCTGAAGGGTTCTCTTGGCACCCCTATATTCCACCAACAGCTCCGCCTCTCGAGTTACCGCATCCTCGGGACGGCGATGCCTCCTGCGGAACCGGGACCACTGACGTCGCGCGGTCACGCAGGCCTGTCGTAGCCTAGCGATCTCCGGCGACCACCAGTAGACCCGGCGCCTCGCAGTATCGGGCTGAACCCTAGGCATCGCCGCATCGCAGACGCGGGTCATAGCCTCCCGGAACCATTGTGCCTCGGCATCCACATCAACAAGCCTGTCCGGCACTGGAGCCCAGGCCTGCACGATGGCGGCTTCCAGGAGGAGCTCCCGATCTAAGCGCTTGAGCGCCCAACGTGGCTCAGGTGGAACCGGTATGACCGGCGCATCACCCGTGGGAGCGGAGACATCAAACCGAATGTATCGGTGATCCGAACCAGTCTCCTCCCCCACTACGACACGCCAGTCCCGAACACGGCATGCCAGCGAAGGGCACGCGAACGATATGTCCACGATTGAACTGCCCCTCGCCGTCACGAACGTAGGCTCGGTCCCCTGATTTAGGACAACTAGGCCGAGTCTTTCGGCCCAGTTCTCCAGAGCTCTGCCCCTCGGATTCGTGCGCCGGGAACCCCAAGCCTCCGACCAGGCGTTGAAGTCTCCGACCACAAGAACCGGATGAGGCCGGCAGGCATCGACGACGACGGCCAGCTGAGCGAGCCATTGCTCATACTCAGTTATGTCTCGGTTCGGCGTGAAATAAGCGGCCACGACCGCTATATCCCCAACCACTGCCGCTATGCAACCCCGTTCTCTTGCAACTACGACAAAAGGAGGGGTGCCGGCAGCGGTACCATGTACCAGTGCTGCCGAGCCATCCAAGTCGGTCTCCCAGGCAGCCCCGAGAAACCGATGGGTGTATGGCTCGGCGACAGCGGCGATGTTGATGGACCACTGTGCCATGCTCTGGAGCAAAAGATCCTGAGCTGCGGCACCGTGGCCCACGTTCACCTGGAGGATGCGGAGATGAGAATCCATTATTGGATTTCCATCCCCACATCCCGCCGCGAACCTTGCCGCTCCACAGCAGCGACATCCGTTGCCGGTTTGGAGACAGAAGGCCGGCTTACCGGCTTCGGACTAGATCCCGCACAGGCCTTACTGCCAACCCAGTGGTCGGCAGGCTTGCCTTCCGCTGCGCACCTGAAGCAACGCAGCGGGGCATTGCAGCCACCTGCCTTGTGACCGGGCTGGCCACAGCGGAAGCAGAGATCACCTATGGTGATCTGCGCCGTACATTTAACCCCCACATGTCCCACCGACAGGCACCGGAAGCACCTTGCCGGTCGGGACTGCAGGAGGCGTGCTTGCGCCCTCAGAAACCCTCCAATTAATAGACTATGCCCATCAGCGACCTTTTGGGCCGCTGTGATAGGGCAGCTGACAACCGCTGCCCCCTGTCCACTGAAACCGAATCGTATTGATCCGACCTTCACGCTTTCCCGGGTGCAGCCTCCGGCCTCCATCACGGCGAGCCTAAGCTCTTCCGCTGAGACAGAGTCGTCCAGGCCTGTAATGCGTATTTCAGCGCATTTTATGGGCCTGGATACGCGGACGTCAGCTGCGTCCAGATAGTTCCTTAATTTAGCCGCTAGGGCGTCAGCTTTAGGACCACTGGTAGCACCGGGGATCTCGAGCAGCCGGGCTCCCGTACGAGTATTTTTGCACCGGACGCCCGGTATCTCGAGAGCCTTAAGGTCAACATTGGCCTTGACTTTCGCCAAGACCTCAGCGTACCCCAAGCCCCTCTCCGCTGCCTCCGCCGTTAGGGTTACGACGACGGCTGCAGAACGAGGGACGCGTAGCCTCCTCGGTGCTCCTATTGCAGCGGCGGCGGCCTTTTTGACTGCTTTTTTGGCAGCTTTCCGCCTCTTTTTATCCCCTACTACCATCCAGCCCCCTTCTAACGGGTGCTTTGCAGTATCAGCCGGGTTCGGAATTTGGGTTGAGGTTAGGGTTCGGGTTGCGTTAATCTTCCCCTTTCTTTTCCCCTGGGTGGCCTTCTGAGGTATTGTTGTTACTGCCGCTGACAATGGCATGGGCGCCCTTGCACCTGGTTGAGCTGTTGAGCTCACCTTAGCAGTGGCCGCGTATGACGTCGGCGGTAGAGTTAGAGGTGGACGACAATGAGCGCTCTCTACGGCAGAGATACGTTTCATAATCCGCTCCTCCATCTCCGTCATGAGTCGGACTATGTCCGGCTCTACTCTGCAAGACGTTGCCACCGATTTCGATGTCACCAGGGCGGTACCAGCATTGGTATAAGTGGAGTCTAGGCCTCTACCTTGCATTTCAGCGAGGCTTGCTTTGAGGCAGGCTTTCTCCCTTTCGTGGACTATATTTTCCGCCACGAGGAGTCTTCCCGCCTCCACAATCTTTCGCACTACCGTTAAAAGGGCCTCTTGTACTGGATTACTAGATCCATGGGCCGCCCGAAGTAAGCCGTCTGCTACACCGATTGCCTCCTCAATTCGATCCACGGGGTTTCCCACTTTAGAACGTAGTTCCTCCAGGTTCGAGTCATCACACGCTGTTCTGGTAGTGCTCATCCTGTCGGAACCGACCTTTTCAAAGAGGGCCTCGAGCAATAACTCATCCTCGGTCCTCCTTGCTGAAGCAGATCCAGATGTCTGCCTTGTTTGGGAAATCCGCCCAGTCTTGGGGGGTCGGCCTCTGCCACGACCTCCTCGATGGCTTTTTCCCACTTTGGCTGACGACGCTTCATCACTGGAGGCCGCTTCCAGTGCGATTTTTTCCCCTGAGGTGGGCTGGCGCCTTTTCCTATTTTGTGGGCCTCGTTGGTACAGCTCAGCAGCTGACACTATAGGGGTGCTTGCACTGCTCCCCTCTGAGGCAGTGTCAGAATCAGCCACGTGGAATTCCCCACGTCTTTCCGCGTCCTCCGCGTTGTGTTGGTCGCCGGATTTACCGCTCGGCGACGGGCGGGTTAGGCAGTAGTTGCTCCCCCCAGAATACGATTGGGAGCTGCCGGAGCCGTCTGGCTCCGGGAGGGATTCCCCAGGCACGGTGCGCCTGGGACCCTCCTGGGTAGATATTTCCGTAAGTTTACTCATGCCATATTTTTGAGTTTAATGTCCTCCGACAATAGGACGCCCTCGGCACTGGACTCCCTCCAGCGACTCGGCCCATTGCCAGGCGTCAGAGCGTGGGCTTGGGGTTTTTTATTAGAGAGGTTTACGTCCTCGCGGATCCGAAGAGCCACCGGTCCCGTCCATTCAGGATTACGGCTGGGCCGAACGGGGTCTGTACCAGACTGGTCCGTCCGCCCCGGGGTTTTTTATAGAGGTTTCCTTCCTCGTAGCCCTCAAGGAGCCGTCGTTCCTGGCTGCTTTCAGACAGGTTTACGACTTGGCCGGACGGTGGTCTGCACCAGACCAATGCCCACTACCTCTGGACAACACCAGCGGTTGAGGGCCCGTCCGCCCTCTTGCGTCCTCTCCACTGTGACCTCCGCTAAACGGAGGAGAACGTGGAAAGCCTCCGAACAACCATCGGGAGGGCCGTTCCCACCTCGGCCAGAATTAGCCGTAGGCGGCAGCGTCTCCCCCGTTTGGCGACAGAGACGCTGCCGTCTCCGTTGCCCAGGGTGCACCACGCGGAGGTTCCGGATCTCGCACCCCTCCTTGTCATCCCCTAGAGATAAAACCGTCATGTAAATAGTTTAATGTTACTTAGGAATGGCAAATTAAACGGGATGGTAATTATTAAGCCAGTGACGCATTTCTGACGTGTGCTATCTTTAGTAAAAGCAATTTGACTTAACTGTGACCAAACGCTGGTAACGAGTGACGCACACTATTGTATTACATCACATAATTATAAGTTTTTCTTATCTTCAAGAGATAAGAAAAACTTAAGGTAAGATTAACGTAAGATAATGTAGATAATGTTTATTCCGATTTTACAAAAAAAAAAAAAAAAATTTTTGTTAAAAAATTATAAGACATGCAATAAATGGAGCAGAATGTAAATAAATAATTAATATAATCTATTATAATTTTTCGGGAAAACATATAACCTGTCATTAGCATCAGCCTATAGCAGTCCAGCGCTGGGCACAGGCCTCTTCAATCGCATGCCACTTGGTTCGATCCTCGGCTTCTCGTATCCAGCTCCAGTCAGCCATTTCTCGCAAGTCGTCACTCTGTCTCATATGGCCTAAGAAACTCATGAATAATGTGGCTTCTTATTGGTAAAAGAAGTTTCAAAATCGATTCAGTAAATCCAGAGATTACCCCTGTAACGTCATGAACACGGAAAATTTACCTCTATATAATATTACTAAAGATTAATCCACACCAAAATTAGTTATCGGTATTATTACCGGAATCTCTACATCAAATTTGAAGTCATTAAATTAAATTGTAAACTGACCCACGTTTATTCACTTTGTACGTTATTAAACGCTAAAAAGCCATTAATGGTCACATAAACGAAGTAATTCATAAATTACCCTCGAGCTTATGAAAAAACAGCATCGTAATATTGTGTTTAATATTTTCGGCATTTGAAAAAAATTAAAGTAGTTCTTATACCTTTGATAACTGCTTGACACAGTTAAGTAATTTAAACCTCCGTCAATGAAATTCTTTATTTGAAAAGAAAACCTCAATAGATTTTTTTTTAATTATTAAAAGTTTTAGACATCTGATACACAACATTATTTAGTCCTAAACTAAGCAGAGCTTCTGGTGTGGATACTAGACAACTGATATAAATACATACATATATACTTTTCTTTGTAAGCATAGAAAAAACAAAATATTTGCAGATCATACAAACGTTTGGTCCAACCTTGGCATCGAACCCGAGACCTCAAGCACAGCAGTCACATACCCTACCACTGCGCCACCGAAGCAGTCAAAGTTGCAGCATACTACACTTTAGTCAAATTCGATATGGTATACATTCAAATCATAATCATGCTTTTAATAGTAAACTGCATATAAGCCTCTCCTGGTATTGGTCTAATATCACACGCCGACTAGACGGATTAAATATGCCATCCAATACATGTATTGGCTAGTACTATCGGGCGATTGCAGTGAACTACACGCTTCACTGCGGTGATGTGGTGCCTGTCCTGACGAGATAGTTCATCCATAATTTAGTTCATTGAATTTGGTTTACCCATGTGAAATACAGCTTCTGTGTTTCAGTGGTATTACAATAGGCGTTCTTTTCGCTCACGGCTATTTCTTCCAGACAGCCTTTGTTCGGATATTGACAAATTTGATTCTACAACCACCATGGTTTGCACTTTAATAAATAAATAAATATTTAGGACATCTAACACACAATGCCATCTAGTCCCAAGCTAAGCAGAGCTTGTGTTATGTGTACTAGACAACTGATATAAATACATATTTGGAAATACATACATATTATACATAGCAAAAAGTTTCACAGTAATCTAAATCCTACTACTATTATAAAGGCGAAAATTTGTAAGTATGGATGTATGTATGTATGGATGTTTGTTACTCTTTCACGTAAAAACTACTGAATGGATTTGAATGAAACTTTACCACAATATAGCTTATACATCAGAATAACACATAGGCTACTATTTATAAAGATATAGCTTCGCCTCGTGGCGTTGCCCGCAGTTATCATCGTACCGCGGGTAGCACCGCGGGGTTCAGCTAGTAATACATATATATACAATATAATATTTTAATTTTAAAATTTTTAAATTATTTTACTACCTACATAAATCTATTACTAGTTTTACTGATATACATAAAAACGTAAATGGGAGAAAACATGAAAAACCTCTTTAAACTCGGGAGTAATGATATAGCGGTGTCACTCCATAGGTATATGGATTTAGTAGGCAATTGATTGATTGAAATATTGGTGACAGAGATTTTTGTTATTCAAAAACCTGCTTCCATTGACTACAAATTACATTTTTCATTTTAGACGTTTTCATTAGCTACACAGTAATTCGTATTTTAAATGTACAGTGTAAAATGCAGGCAGTGTTAAAAATCCAAAAAGCTTCAAATTATGTGTATTTTATCCCACCAGAGCCCCGCGGTGCTAGCTAAAAGAAATTGCTTAGTTACTTCTTAACTTAGTTACTTATTATATCATCATGTTAATTTGAAATAAAAAACAAACACTTCAATTTTTATTTGTATAGATGTATCCCCGGAAGGTATTGTATTTTATCGACGTCAGCTTCACGTAATTCCCTTTGGCTTCAGATACGCTTTTGATTCCCTTGTTATTGCGAGAAGCGTCCTTTGTCGCTTCGATATACCTAAGATACAAAGAACGGCCATTCTCACGGTCGTTTGCGCTGGTCGTTCAGTTTTCGCTATCAGCAATCGTTTTCTCTAAGTTGAAATTTAAAAAAAACCTCTGTAAACGTATGTTGCAATATGAAAGCATGCCTACATACACATTTTTGAATAAATTGAATAAATACTGGAATCCATAGAAAAATAATTATATTAAGACAGTATATTCAATAAACTTGACATGATTCTTAGTCATAAATTGACGTGTAACTGTGATAAAATGTAATAATTTTATTAATAAGAGGGGATAAAGTATGAAATTAACGTTTTATAGTAATAATAGATACTTTGCATTAACAAAAAACGTCCATGGTGTTATATTTCGATTGAAACTTTTTTTACATGATACCAAAAAGTTATTATTTAAAAAAATGTTGCTGTTTCTTATTTAACATAAATCGGATTCAATTCTTTTTATTCAGTTTAATTCGATTCGAGTTCCGACGTTAAACTAACGCGCCAGAGACTACCAATTTGTCTCGTAAGATTTTATTACCAAGAGGCAGTATAAAATGATTTCACACAGTTTGTCGAAAGGCATAAATAAAGTGAAGGTAAATATTTTGATTAAATAAATATGTATGGAGAGGCCTATGTCCAGCAGTAGACTGCGATGGGCTGATGATGATGAAATATGTAACATTTTAGTAAAAAAACTAGTTTTAATTATTCAGTACAAATCGGCAATTTCACACTTTGACACCTAATATTATGATAAATATTTACTGTAAATTGTTTTCGTTACTAAATGCTTGAAAAACTTTATTGAGAGTATATTTTGTTACAAATGAACTACTACAATTTCCTCGACAATTTTACTTTACGCAAAATTGTTTTATGTAAAACTGTAAATTGAAAGTGTTTATTTTTATAAATAACAACATAAGCACTTTAATATGTAAAGCTTAGGCTAACGATGTTCGAGTCTTCATTGAATATGGATTATTTTGCAAGCTAGTTTGAATTCAATTAAGGTGATGAGATTTTTTACAGTAACGAGGTTAAAATGAGTCAGTATTTTTTGCGTGAAGATATAATTATGTATGATATGAACGAATATGTATCAATCGCATTATTAATATAGAGTTAAGATACACATACCCTATTGTTAGTGATATTTGAATGATTGATTGATTAATGAACCCTAAAACAACTTATTATTTAACTTAATATGTACTAGAGTATACATATTAATTACATACGTATATATACGGTGGATATAGTAACTAACTCAGAATAAATTATATGTTCGTATAAGAACTCGCCTGGATTATATGGTTTTCAAACAGATTGCTTTTAAGTATTTGAAATATTCATTTAATTCCTTTCTGGGGAACAATTTATTTTCCTTTACAAAAATAATTTGTTCACTGAACAATAATAGAATTTAGAATGTTATTACTTCTGACATATTATAGTTTAAGTTACGTTAAAAGGAATGCACAGTTAGCCTTCACTATAAGAAAATAACATTTGTAATCATTTTGACAAAAGGAAAACACAAATACAAATTAGTGTAATTCATACCAAGGACAAAATTTCAAATAAACATTTATACAAAAAATTGAGTTCCATTCTTCAAAGACACTTTGAAGTAACAATTCTTGTTAACAAGCCATCGCTCAAAATGAAGGAACGACATCACAGTATTTCTCGTTTCAATCTGTTGATTAAATTATCTGCCGGGTCTTGTTCCGGTACCGCAAACTTGACTAGCTGATATAAAAGCCACAGATGAAACTGTTTTATAGTAGACAAGAGACAGTATTAGGTTTCACATACTAATTCATGAAAGCTACGTGGGGCATGTGTAACAAACTTAAAAATGCAAGACTATCCGTGCTATACTCAGCCCTTTCTTCGTAACAAAAGAATAATACACGATGACAAATGAGAAGATTTGCTTTTAGAGTTCATTTTGATACTACTAGACTGTTAATTATTATTTAGTGTCTATTATTCTTAATTCCGTAATAGCCATACCTTCCGTTACAGTCGTGAAACTGTCAAGGTATTTTTCTTTATCGCCTAAAGATTATTACATTTACTTATAAGGTTATGCCTTTACGTTTCGCTTCGCTTTCGCTTTCATCTATGAATACAAATTAAAAACTCTCAAATAATCTTCTGGCATAAGTTATATTATAACGTATGGAAATGAATATCGAGGTTGTTTAGTTTTTTGGTGATGCACGACACAGACATCAGGTTTCTGCGTATTTTTACAAACAACGAGCTTCAAATATGATGAAAACAAACGCTGTAGATGGCACGCATGTGTTTTGAAGGTCGTGAAACGCAATGTTTTAGAAAACATAATAATGTTAATTTGAATAAGTTATCAAATGTAATCTAATTATAAAATCATTGTTTTAAGCTCTAAAATCGGTATACGGTATACACAGTTTTGTCGACTGTTGTTGTCGACCTCGTAATGACATCAATATGAAACATTACAGAGTTATAAATTCAAAAATATATCTTATACAGTGAGGACGATTATAGGTCAAACGAAAATGGTATATTATTATTAAGTTAGTGGTTTCAAAGTGGTTAGAAGTTAGATACAATGGAATCATTCTTAACTCCACCACCGTCCTAATTTTAGTACTAATCTGATGCCAAAGTTTTAATTGTTATTGGCTTTGTGCGCTTACATTCTTATAAAGTATGAGAACCTAACTGATATTTTCCATTTAAAATGTATAGAACATTCCAAAATTAATAAACATTAAATCACTTTAAAATGTCATACAAATACCAATTTATTGTCAAAGGCTTCCCATTTATAAATTTACAAATAGTTGTGGGCAAGCTCAGTGAACTGCAAATATTTAATAAACAACCATTTGTCGATACTCGACCCGCTTTGCCCGGCTTTCAAATACAAAAGAATCCGTAGTCGAATTGTTATTTTACTAAAAAAATCGACTAACATTGATGGCGATTTAACTTGCAGATAGGAAGTTTTCAATAATTTATTATAAAAACATTTTACTCTGTCGTCGTAAACTTTTCCTAGTGTTACCCACTATGCAAAGATTTAAAATACTCAAATCATTATTACATTAGCGATCACGAGACTATTAGCTTCAGTACTTATGGTGATTAAAGGAAAATAGTGGCTTACAGCTTGATCAAATATTTGGTCATAGATATATACATTTATATATACTGTGCAGCAGTAGTATCTTTAACGAAAGTCCTTATTGATTTCAAAAATCTTCTAAAGACTGCTCAGTTATTGCTATGTTTTTTTAAGTTATTACTACTTTGTTATGTATAATTCGCATCATATAAAAGTTGTATTCATGAGTTTGAATTAGTTAATTATATTGCTTAAAACTGAGTAGTACTGTTTAAACCTATAGAGATTTGTACTTCGTATAAGATATTTTTACTTTTTAAATGTGACATACTGGATCTTGCAAGGCATTGATGATGATTGATGATTGCAAGATATACTGGAGTATAGTACGTGGAGTACTGTTCTCATCTTTGCGATGGAGCCGCGCAGTATCTGTTCGACGCTCTCGACCGGTTGCAGCGGCGAGCCATCCGCATTGTCGGCAGTCCCCAGACCACCAAGTCCCTTGAGCCTCTGCAGTTGCGTAGAGATATCGCCTCTATGGCAGTCCTCTATCGCCTTTATCATGGAGAGTGTTCTGAAGAGCTGTCCAACTGGTCCCCCCTTCCCCCTTCCTATACAGGACAACACGTGCCGGTCTTGGATGTCACCGCTTCAGAGTGGTAGACATACGCTCTCGTACTCACCGCTTCGGTTCTTCCTTCCTGTGCCGAGCGGTCAAAACCTGGAACTCACTACCTGCGTACGTGTTTCCCTCCCACTATGAACCCGGGTCCTTTAAGCGGAGCGTGAAGAAGCATCTCACTAGGCCGCCATAGTGTGGGTCGCCATGCTGCAATGTCCCTATTAGCATTGAGGATGGTGACCACCACTCCTGGATTCTGCTCGTGCTTTCCATCAGGCAGAGCAGAGTCATTTTGGCAGCTAAGACATAAAAAAAAAAAAAAAATACACATACAATCTTGGCATTAGCTAATAACTTTCTTGCCCTTAACTCAGACATCGTAAAACGTAAATTGATACAATCTGGCAACACTTTTGCATTGAATAATAATTAAAGTGTTCTTTGGCACGTTTGGTGGTAGGAATTTATTTTGCGGACCCGGGTCAATGACATTTTTATACTCCACCCGCTTCGCTGGTTTTTAGCCACTTTAGAGAAACTAGAGAATAATATATACCTAGTCTTGTAAAAGGTAGTTCTGTTAAAGAAAATATATTTTTTTTCTCCAACGTTTGCTACTTTTCGTGTGATATTTGCATGTTGCATTTCAAATTTATTACTTTCTCTTGCCCGTAGTTCCGTCCGCGTGAATATCGTTTTCTTTAATTAGTCTACGTTCCTTGATAATACAGCTTTCTATTAATGAAATAATTATTAGCATTAGTTTCATAGTTTGGACATGAAAGCGTATCAAAAACTTACATGCCCGTTTGTAGTATTATTTAGGATAGGCAGGTACATGACCTATGTAGCACAGTTTATCCTTAAGAAGCATACTGTCAAAAACCCTTAAAAAAATTACAATTAATTTCTCTGTTGTTATTTTTTTTTAGTAAAATGTTGTTGTAAATTTAGTAACGTTACACTGTTAATGTTGCGTATCATTCCCTAATCGTCGAAATGGGTTTTTTATGTTAGTAGACAAATTTGAATGCGTTGTATGTCGATGCTTTCCAACCCCATGCTTTAATTCTTTAATTTCATTTTACGACATCACTAAGAATGGCATTCACTGTGTATTTAATGGACCCAATCTAAAATCAGAAACAATGAATATCGGTGTAGTTCATGCGTGCGCATTATGTTTTATTATCGACTAACTGAGCCCCGCGGTGTCTTAAAAAGTAACCTTAGTTACTCCTTACATCATCGGCTATATGCCAGTGAAAGTTTCATCAAAATTGATCCAACTGTCCAGAGATTAGCTGTAATAGACAGTCAGACAGACGGACCGACTGACAGACAAAAATATTCAATTTTGATTTTTTGATGTAAGTACCGTGTACAATTTCTTTGCATTTAGTGAAAAACTGTTAATTTGAAATAACAAACAGGCACTTGAATTTTATTTAATTTCAAGATATGTAATCAACGCGTATTCGTTTTAAAAATTGTTTTCATACCACCAATATACTCAAAAACTGTATTATACATAAAATGCTTATAATAATGGTGCGGATAATTTTTACAGCGTTGACCATGTCCATAATCAATAAACATATTTTTGTGTCACCATCTTTCGACAGATTATAAACTAACTGTATTTACAACAATTTAAATTTTACTCGAATTATTCTAGATTACTTTCTTATCTATTCTCTATTGTGTTTTATTCTTTTCTTTGTGACAGACACATATTGAAGGGTTTGATTCCAGAAAATCTTAAGCTTATTTGTAAATCTATTGAAATGTAAAAAAAATATGTTTCTTTTTCGATTTCATTGTTGTATAATATACAAATTGAACGGGGGCAGTGCAGTGCAGTCAACACAATAGCTGTGGCCATCCGGGGTCAATGTGGGCCTGCACAATACATTTCTTTGAAATGTGAAGAAGCTAGGTACTTATATTTCTAACTACAAAGCACGAAGTAGCTCAGTTCAAGAGAAATCCTATTTTCGTTTTAATTTTGTAATGGTATTAACTTCAATGTTGATCGTACGTAGAGCTTCAATAATAAGATTGCTTCCAGTATGTACAATTTCATTGAGTCTGAAAACTTACAAAAGCAATGTTCAATCTATTCGATATCGATCGATTTGTATTTAGTGTGTTGAGTGTTGATTTAAAATGATTGTTTATAAATTTTGCTGTTGAGTTAGCTTTTCGTCTGTTTTATTTCTTTTAAAAGTGTATCCTCGTCATCGTCTCAGTGAGGAGATGGGGGAGAAAGACTTACTGAAGTAGTATGTATTCTCTCACCTTTGATTGGCAGATGTAAATAAACCACTGTTACAGCTACCTACTTACAAATTTTAATTCGCGAAATAAGGATAGTTTCCAGAAAAAATATAAAAATTATGGGTCTGATAGCATTAAATGTTTCGTACATAAAGTTCAATAATTCAAAACATGTTAGTTATATAAGACTTGGTCTAGTGGTTAGCGTAAGCGACTGCATATCAAGAGGTCTCGGGTTCAATTCCCGGGTCAGACTGCTGTTGGGTTTTTCCTACAAGAAACTCCTAATAGCAGCCCGGAGTATGGAAGATGGCGGTGTTTCCTGCCCATGCTTCGAAGAGCACGTTAAGCCGTCAGTCCCGGTTGTCATGAACATCTATGGCAATCGTTATTGGGAAGTCAGTGCCCTCAAATATACTGACAACTAGTTCAACCTTCGAATTCAGTTCGCCCTCAGGGTTGCGGAGGTCAGATGCCAGTCGCTCTGTGTAAAAACTGATATTCAGGTAAAACCGGTTGAACTGGTAGCCGACCCCAAATAATATTGGGAATGATAAAGGCTAGGAAGATGATGATGAGTTATATAAGACTTATTTTACCATATCTTGAAGTTTATTATATGAGTTATAAAATAACTAAATTGTGCAGCCCATATGTGAAATGTTTATTTGATGCTCAATATTACTTTTCTACCAGAATAGGTTTTCACTTTAAAATCCAAACAATACAGTGTATTATGAAATTCAACAGCCAGCTTCAACTGCATAAAACATTTTATTCATTCATATCGCCAGTGAACACTGCTCAAATGCATTGCTGCTGCGTTTATTGATAAAAGTACAAACACAAGACTTATTAAATAGTATTTTACTTTTTTACTTTCAACTGACGGTTGGTGATGGATTATAAAGTTCGTATTGTGGTGGATTAAAAATACGGAGTGTATTGATGCAAAGAGAAAGAAAACTTGAAACAAGTCTTACGCCAGCCCCTACCGACTGGTCATCGTACAATTCACGCCAAAACCTCATTTCTAAAAAAAGCCTATTTAAAACTTGTGGACTACTAAAGTCTGTTTATAAACTGTTGTGTAAGCTTGTCTATTAACTTTATTTATTTCATTAAAGTGCAAAAGACAGAAGTGAAATGCTTGAAAATGTTCTCTTTAATGCTCTTCATGACCATTATCTTTTTGATTGTGTTATGGAGAATGTTGTCACTCTTTCCTCTCGACAATAATTGTAAAAACTAATGACCTTTGCAGTTATTTTTGTAATTGAAGAAGGGATTTTTGAAAATAAATAGCATAGCATACAGACAATTATTAACACAAATTTTATTAAAGAGTTCTACAGCTTTACTCCTTTCAGTTACTGTCAAGAAGCCAATTTTTTTTTCTTTATTTATTTAATAAGGCTTAGTCACGAAGTGATTATGTCGCCCTCATGATAATACAACTTATGAACTATTTAACATACACATTTTAGCTATATAATACAGTGTTTTCGCTTTCGCCGTGCAGGGAAGAGCGAGAATGCTATTACATTCACCCACATCAAAATTAGGTTCACAAAATAATTGCTTTCTTTCAGCTTCGTTTCGGATGCATTCCATCAAAATATGATATAGGTACATCTTCAAAGAAGCCAGTTTTAAATTGTTATACTGTCTGTAAACAAAATTTAAAATTATGACAAAATCAACTACCTATTAGATAAAGTTTTACAGTTGTACACCTTACAATTTTTTTATTGTTTTCGCGTGGTTCGGGCTAGACAGTGTGAGCTCAGGAAGCAACCGGAAAGACCCTATAGTCCAGTCAAATTAGACCAAAAAAGTAGGCGTGAGGTTAGAATAATTCGCACGCAACTAAAAATTGGTAGGATAGGACCGGAGTAGTTAGGATGATCGTTTTTTTTTAATATTAATGTTTAAGCAATAATAGAAAACGTAGAACATTGAGAACCATTGAGTTTAAAACAAATGATGGAATTGAAATATATATGAGCGTAAGAAGGAGTCTTAATAGGTTGGCAACGCACTTGTAACGACTCTGGTGTTGCGGGTGTCCATGGGCGGCGGTAATCGCGTACCATCAAGCGATACGTCTACTCATTAGCCCCCTATACAATAAAAAATGTATGAATAATACAGATTTAGCTCAGGCTATTTTTAAATCAGTTTCGTCAGTAAACATGATAATGATTTATAAAGTTAGAACAAATATTTTTAACATAAGAGAATAATAAAACAATTAGCAAACAGAGTAAATATTTCAGAGAGAATAAACTTCTAACTTCAATGAGTTACATTTTTAAAAGTAAAAATAGGACAAGACATCACTTATCGTAGGCCCAAAATTCTCTGTAACGACTTGTATTTTTTTTAAACCATGATAAATCAATACTAGAATATGTGTCTTACTAACTTGTTAGTATTAATAGCAGTATTGCTAACAATATTATAGTTTACTGTCCTGTCTTACTGCCTTATAAACATTCTGTAAAATCCTAACTATTTATAAATGTGAATGTAAGTTTCCTTGTTACGCTTTCACGCGAAAACTACCTGACTGATCATCATGAAACTTTGTACACATATTCTTGGAGATATTAGAAGTAGCATAGAAGACTTTTTCATTAAATGCAAGCAAAGCCGCAGGCGAAAGGTAGTATAATAAATACAAAAATATCTGCTAAAATTGCTGAAAAGAGGTGCAAAGAATTCTCTTCACATTTCACAACAAAATTCAAAAGGCCCTAGACTACAAAAGCCGTCTACATAACGTCATGTCACTCTTCAATATGTGTTACGAATTTCATTTATATTGTATTGGCCAATAACCTCGAACACTGACGAAAATTTTATTCAATAATGGTATCTTCTTCGGTCAATAGTTCAGTCATCACGGTTACACAGACGTTGGCTGCGAACGAAATTGAATTTTGCTGAATCCTTTTAGATTAGATATAGACAAATAGCAATTCTTGAATCAAATAAGTCGCATTTATTGCCACAGATTGATGAAGAGAATCGTTATTTTTATTTATACAGTTTAGAATATATGTGGTGGTTTTGCTCATGGTACCTTTTCTACATTCTTTACTTAAGGGCCATGCTATCATATAGCGTGGTTTCAAGAATAATGTACCGTCTTATGCGTACTTGGGTTGTTTTCTTTAGAGGAAATACTGTTCACTTCTGGGTTCTTAAACTCATCGAGCATTAGATCTGATGTAATTGCCATACTGTTACCAAAAAGTAAGTAGGGTTTTATAAAAGATTTTGTACCGTGGGAGAGCCACGCTTAAATGGGCCAGCTCGACCGGAGTGAGACCACGGCCTCACAGAAAACCGGTGTGAATTAGCGCTTGTGCTGTGTTTTACCGAGTGAGTGAGAGAAACCGGAGGCCCATTCTCAAAAGCCGGCTACGTACTTGTGACGCCTCTGGTGTTTCGGGTGTCCATGGGCGGCGGTGATCGTTTGCCATCAGGTGATACGTATGTTCATTTGCCCCATATTCCATAAAAAAGGACATGCCTGTTTACCATTTATTAGCGGTACTCTTTCTTTTCTTGACCTTTCTTTTAGTAAACTAAAATTGATACATCATATTGATTATTCTGCTTCAATTTCTAAGCTTCCTGTTCGGTGACAAGTATAAATTATTGAAAAATTCAATTAAGATTTTAATTAAAGATGTAATTTTCTTAAGTATTTACATTTCATAAGATGGCGACATTTAAACTTTTGACACACACACGAAAAGCAAAACACGTCAATTCCTTGTCATACGCTGCTATTGGTCCTTGTTTCTAATTCAATATTAGAATGGGATGTTTTCTACCTCCTTCGCAGAAGTTATTATACTTATCAAAGATGTTTAACATTTGGTTGAAGAAAATGTGTAGGCAGTACACATTCAATAAGGAAAAATGTTATACATTGTTGTTGGAATAACCGCACGTTGTGAAGAAAGCTTTTAAAATTGACCGAATTTCTACTCGAGCTGAGGATAAACACTTTTTGTATTTCGTGCCATATTTTATGATACAAGTATGATATGATGATAGGAGTGTCCTCTTTTGTGAGTTCTAGATACATAGAGTATTCGAGGTAGAAAATAATAATAACTTATTTACACGAAATGCAAATTCTACCTTGTTTATAGATAATACAAGTAATTGCTACAATCAAATTAAAAAAAAATTACAATCAGTTCATAATATGTAAACATATATGTTAGATCTTGTTCTTGGCTCCCAAACTAGGTTTATCACCTGTGACCTGGGAGCCAGAATCACACTAATATTATAAAGGTGAAAGTAAGTTTGTTTCACGCGAAAACTACTTAAACATAACTTATTCTTGGAGGTAAAGTAACATAAGATACTTTTTATTAAACGTGAGTTAAGCCGCGGGCGACAGCTAGTAAAAATATAACATTTCCTTACATATTTTATTAGTTTTTTAAAACAACAAAACGATTAAATTTCAATTTCATTTTAATTCAAAACAAAACAGAAGGCTCTGTTTTACATAAAACCAGACTGTAGACTTGTGTATTATAGTCTTTGCGCTGTAGCATGGTGCGGGTGACAGTTGCCTGTACGACGTTGATATCTGTCACTACCACATGATTACGTTATGCAATTCATTTTTATCCCTTCGATACTCGCAGCATAAATCTAGTTCTCTTTAATATTGTTATGAAAATTAGTGTGTTATTCAGTTGTGCAGTGTAATTGTTGTTTATTTGTTGAGCCTAAGCATAGCCATGCCTAAGCATACAAAAAAAACTGTTTCGGATAGTCAGACCAGAGAGCTTGTTGTTCGCCTCCGAGATTACTTTGAAAGAGAACAACAAAATAATGGACCGTTGTTACCATTGAATCGAATTATAGAACGAGTAGCCGAAGCTCTTGATATTAGCCGTAATACTTTTTCGCGTATAACACGTGAGAAAATCGGCCAAGATGGGATATCGACACCCAACAAAAAGCGGACCAAGATGAAGCTAATCACAGATTTAGATGATTTTGCTAAGGTTGCTATTACAAATCAAATTTATGATTATTATAGAAAAATGGAGATACTAATTTTTTAACTTTTAATTAATGAATATAATAGAGAAAACAGACTCAAATTAGACGAAGATCCATTATTGTGGTGGAGAAATAACAATAAATATAAAGCTTTTTATCCCATCGTTCGCACGTACTTATCGGCGCCGCCAAGTTCAGTGCCAAGTGAACAATTATTTAGGTCAGCTGGATTAATTTATGAACCCCTTAGAAATTGTTTGGAAGGTGGTAAAGCCGCAAAATTATTGTTTGTCAAATTTAATTTACCTCTCCTTAATTTTGATTACTAATTTTAATTACAAAAAAGTTAACTTAAAATTTTTACTTTATGTTTTAAATGTTTACTTAAGTGTTAAGTATTTGAAATAAAAACTTTTGAACATTAAATTACCATTTTATTTACATCCACTTTCACCTTCGCCTCCGCCTCCGTTAACCTCCTCATCCGCGAAAGTGAAACTCATCGCCTTCGCATTCGCCTCCGCCTCCGTTAAGAAGGCCTCTGTTACAACCCTAACCCGCACCATGCTACAGCGCAAAGAGTATAGATGTAGGTAGGTATTGACAAGAAGGATAATATTTAAAAATACAATTTAGAATGTACAAAGATTTAAAAATTCAATTTAAAATATACTAAAAGCATTATGCAATGTAATGTTCTTATTATAAAAAATATTTTGTAAAGCTACACATATAATGTGACATATCAACACATAAAAACCATCGAACAGAGCGCTTGATCTCTATCAATACACAACTACAATATTGACTTTAAAACAAAAGGTAATTATAGTTTTAAAATTTAAGTGCTTGCGGTAGTATTTTTTTTAAGTAATGTATTACTGAAATAAAAAAAAAATGGTTTTTAAATATATAACTGTACGGCTAACTACTTTCATATTTACTCACAATTCAAATAGTGGTGCTAATTCTGTTGTTCGAAAACTATCTAAACCGAACTGAAAATCACTTAAAAGTAAGTTTATTCCTGTAAAACGCTGTAAGCTTTCTAAACGCTGAAGATTGACTAAATTTAGTTTTACCACACTAAAAATAGAGAGAATACTTATGTTAATACGTTTTAAAAGAATGGCATTTTGCAATCGTTTTCCTAAATTAAGAGAAATTTCAGCTTAGTTAAATGACTAAACGATAGAATTAGCACCATTGCTAAAATGACTGAACATCATTTACGATCTAAAATGATAATAGATTTAAATACTAAAATAATATCATACCTACTCGGTACGTAAGTTCGTAATGTCAGTATCAAAATTTTTACTGGTACTCTATACAATATTAATTGATTAGCTATAGCGAATATGCTTTGCGTAATTTCCATTTTCTGCTGGAGTTTCAATTTCTTCTATTTTAATAATTCAGAATTTTACACTTTGAAATTTTGAAATTGATAGTAATGTCGTTATTTCTATTCAAATAGTTTTATCATTCAGTCATCTCTTGAGACATCATTCGTCCCAATTAAAACTATTTCTGTGCTTATTTCTATTATTCTTTATATACTATCAAAAATAAATTCGTGTTGGTGTTTTAAAAAGACAACTCCCACATTAGGAATAAACATCCTGTGTCGTGGGGAAGTCCCCCACGACACAGGATACAAACATACATGAAACGGACACAAAGAACATCCAGACTCGGCACAACAATTCGTGGATCACACAAAGTGTTGTAGGTACCGCGTGGGATTTGAACCCACGACACTTGGCGCAGTAGCAAGCGGCATGGCGACCGCTGACACCACTCGGCCAACCGTGCAGTCAAAATTACTATTACAATTCTATAAAATTAGGGCGACATAATCACTTCGTGACTAAGCCCTCATTAAACAAATAAAGAAAAAAAAAATCTATAAACCCAGACACAGCAGGCATTATTAATGAAAATGAAAATTAAAAAAAACAATTACAAACTAGAACAATACATAAAAGATGTTTGAAGCGATGTTTAAGTTAATTTAGTACAAGATAATGCTCACCACAGACCAAAGTAACTAAAAGCTCAACTACTCGTACAATAAGTTGGCGAAGCTTAGAATGGGCTACAGAGACCAGTGTATTTCAATTATAGGTATCTACTGCAAATGTTTGTACTGCAGTAGTTATGATAGTACAATTGAATATTGTTATGCAAAGCTTCAACTAATTTAGTTCTAGTCGTTTCATCTTCTAAAACATACCTATATTGTTTTTTTATAAGAATTTTACATATTTGTGGAGTACGGGTCAGGGAGAACATTAAAATTTCAGTCAAATGTCTTGTTCGGTTTTTAATTTAAGTAGCAAAATAAAAAAGCAATCAAAAAAGGCAATTGAAAAACCCAAAGATAAGTAACCAAAACCCCATAGGTTTTAAAGGTCATCATACTTCAGCATTTAGCTGAGACTGCGGTGGGTGTAAATCCTATTAATGGGTAATAAAATATAAGCTATATTTAAACGTTAGAGTGTCTCAATAGATAATATTCTTACCTAACCTTCAGGAACCTACATTTCTATAGATACACATATATCTAAAAGTAACAGACCAACCATCTGCAAGGTTTATTCAACATTAAGCTACTAATTTAACAAAAGTTATACTGACAAAACAGCTGTCAGATGTGATACCGCCAGCAACCTGTCTAGCCCTGGTGAACATTTAGTCCACCTCTCCGGCCAAAAGACTTTGGCAAAGTTCCCTAACATTGACAAATGTTTTTAAAGTTCTCTTATTGTTGCGTACAGAAAAGGTACGCCAATTTCTATTGTTATAAACTGAGAGTTACTTACGTTCATTTCATTGTCAAGTAAACATGCGTATAAATTCATGTGAATATCATTTTTAGTTGCATAAAACTAGTTGACAAAGTTTTAATATTAGATTATCTTTATACCATGATATTATGAATAACTATAACAAGCTGTTGCAATATATAGTCATGTAGTCTCTAATACTTCAGAAACAGTAGGCGTTAAATATAACACGAGTCGCTGTCGGAGAGGAAAACGAACATTAAATAGCATTAAATATAGAAAATCTCAACTATATTCACTTCAGAAGAGTTGTAAATAAAGCACTTGAAAATAATTAAAGGCCGTGGGTATTATTACTACCTACGACCATTGAAATAGGACTTTATAACATTGCATAACACGTGATAGAACAGGATTCCACATCTCGAATCTGCATGTTCAATTGATCAAATTAATTTTAAATAAAAGTTGAGACAGTATTCAATGGATTAGTGATAGGTTGCCTTTAAAAAAATAACTGCCATTACCATTAATTATTTAAAAAAAAAAATTGGTCCTAATATAAATTAAAGATATGAGTATATACCTATATATTTTTAAATTTTACGTCATTTAAAAAAAATGATTTTAAGAATAGAAAAAAATGGTTGCCAGCTCAGTCAGCCGCAACGCTAGGGTTACCAGGTGTAAATAGTTAGATTTTTTTAATACAATATTAAAGTTTTATATTACTTGTTTACTATTTTATTGTGGTTAATAAAAACGGCTGCAAGCAGAGGTTACCGTGCTTTCAATCAACGATTCTCCCATTTCTTTATTTTCTATTCTTTACAATATTTTCTTTATAATGACATGAAATTTATTGTAAACGCATACAGCTACAATTTATATTACCAGCTGAATCATATAGAAATTAATTAATGGTAACTGCAGTTATTTTTTATAGGCAACCTATCGCTATTCCATTGAATGCTTTCTCAACTTTAATTTAAAATTTATTTCATCAAAAAGCAGATAGGTATTTAATAGAATAGTGAGATGTATCTGAAAGGAAAAATACTGCCATCTTGTTGTTATGTTAACGTCAAAACACGAGCTGCAATTCTTGCGGCACTTTCAAGTATTATGAAATGCTTTCATAGCAACCTTTTCATTTCCCTCTGTCTACATATTCTACGCCTTTCAATATTTTGAAGTCGAGGCACAACTAATACATTTTCAATTCCCTTTCCCATAAATCATCCTTGTTCAAAACAGTCGGTATTAAAGTAGAAGGATTGTTACGGCAGCAACTTTTAAGTAATAGAGTTAGCTGAGGAAAGTTTGTTCTGAGCGTTAATGAAAAAGCGAAAGTGCCCAGCGAATTCGTAAATAAAAAATATTTACATTAGTAACGGGATATTTTCTCGTTCGTTTCAGATTCCTTAAGAAAACAGTGTAATAATGAAAACAAAAATATAGTGCGTTTTCCTGTTGTGTGATGGCGTGTGAGTCCTCTCCATTTTCCAGGAGGATGAACACAAAACATTTACACTAAAAGGTAATATACAGTGTCACGACACGAAAGGAATAATTTAATGTAACGCTTTAAAAACAACGAACACGCAACATTTATTTTTTTAATTCACATATTGAAAGCAAATCTTAGGTAGCTAAGAATATTTTGTACAATGTAGTATTTGCATTAAAGGTTGAAAGACTATATTCATTCATATTAACGCTAAATTCTTTTAAATATACGTCCTATCAGTTCTGTTTATGTGTAATTTAGTATAATATTTTTTTTTACTGTATTGGAATCAGTATGCATGTTATACATATTGCAGATATATAAACAGGTATTAGACCCCTATACTAAGAACATAGTTGCTGTAACGTGTTTAGCTGCGTACAAATAACTCACTTGCTTGGATACATACGTACATACTTTTTATTACATAATAACAGAAACGTGCGATGAACGAGCATCTGCTTTATGATAATAAGTTCAGCTTTTTAACTCGTGGTGAGGTAAATATTTGTTCACATATTAATTTAAACGAAAAATTTATTCCATTTTCATGAGGAGCAAAACTCGGAGATACATAAGATGTTCCATTCTTTGTAGTCACTGACGATTTGTAAGAGCCTAAATTAGCTTATATATTATAAGTATTAATAAAAGTCGTCAAACAAGCGCTAACTTGTGACGTCGTTTATTCATGTCTATATTCTAGCGGCTACTTAAGCATAGCTAATAGACAAGCAACGTTGGCTATAATCTAACCTATTTTCTAATAATATAGATAAATATACCAGTTGATATACATACAAAATTAATTCTGTGTTCCAGTGCTAAATACGAATACTTGCCATGTAGGTTAACAATAATAGAAATTGAATTGCTGTTCTCTTGTGTAACTCTTCAAATATCAGTAAGTAACTTTACTTTTGTTTTACGTTAAACGATTCGTTCCTAATAACATATCCATACAATATATTTACAAATACTATCACTACTGTTTTATTAAATCTACAAAATGTTTTCGTAACGAGTCAAGTAACAAGGAAAATCAACATTTCATGTACAAAATTTTGCATTCTTCCTTATCGTGGTAAGAAAGAGAAGTAACCAGTTTAAGACTGTAACATTACACTCAATTACCACCTAACTAAATTGTATCAAGAGCGTAACATATCGTCTTATTTGAGAACATAAGAAAGCTTGATTTATCACCATCTTTATAAATGACTTGTTTTTGTAGAAGATACGCCAAAATACCTAAGTATTTCGTTTACGTCTCACCGCAGCCCGTTCGGTACGAAACTCGCCCTACAGTATGGAGCAGAAGGAAAACAGCTATAATTTATACAGAGTGGGACAGAAATATAAGATTTATAGTATTAGATAAAGAAAGCAATAAACACAAGGGACCTTGTTGACGTTGCTTTGAACAAATTGTAATAGTACGTGACCATATTATACGTAATAAAATGTATATTTCTTGTCTCGAGGCTTTATTTATAAATTAATATTCAGTGGATCTTTTAATTAATGTGTATTGATGTCAACAATCTTTTACAGGTGGAGTGAAGCTGAGGAGGTCGAATAATATGTAATACGTCACAGATCAGTGACAACTACAGACGTTAGACTTAGTGTGTGAGTAGAGATCAGCAAAGATGGGTAAGAAGAACTCAAAACTCAAACAAGACACGATCGACAGATTGACGACTGCAACATACTGTAAGTACCTTTCATACTACTACTTATTATATAACGATAACGCTTATTTATATAGGTATAACAATGAACTGTACCTGCAGTGTTAAGTTCTTCTCAACAATGGATCTACTCTTGACACAAATACTGTGAACAAAGTACATAACTCATGCTGATAGCGGGTCGATTGTACTTTTCAAGAACACAGTAAGATGGGAAGTTTCTCTTTAAACCTGAACGATATTTTACTGAAAAATAAGAAGAAAGAACCTACTAGAGAAATAAATGCACATATAACAGTTAGTAGGTACTAGAATATGCAACTCCACAAATCTTAATTTTTATCTAAAGCACGAACCTATATGAACGTTATTATCTCTTTTTAGGGATCTCCAAAATTCATATTAAAATACCGATGTTATGATCTAAGAATAATCTGTTCAAACGATCACTCCTTGTGTTCTATTTACTTCTTAATGCTTCTAAATTTTTAGAGTTGTCAAACGTCATTGTAATGATTTTTTTTCATTTAACCTTATCGCAGTGTTGGAAGATGTAGTGCAGTTGGAACTGCATTCCCGCTATGTGGTGCAACTAACATTGATTTTTATATATAAATAAATAGTTTCTTTTATCACTATCTCTATTTTGTTGTTCTTACGTAGACTTTTACGGAATGATTATACTCAGTGGTTTACTTCATTTGAAAAGGTAATAAATAATCTTTTTGACGAATGGAGATGACCTAAATATAACATCTCACTTCTGTTGATTTGTCGGCAGCTTTTCTTACTTAAATTTTACACGTACTTGATTGTTCTAAACTGTAATTTAATTTTTTTTTATACTTTTTAATATTTTTCCTTAAACTAGACACAAAAATCTTTAAGACGTAATTTTGTCTCGAAATTAAAAGAAGAACATGTACGACAAGTACCTATGTGAGTCGTGCCCTAAGCGTGGGTCTACGGCGAGTCTTCACAATGCACTACGATTAACCTACCACTCAATACGAAATCATAATCCCTAGTAAGTAAGAATAAAAGGTATTGGTCTCTTGAAAGACCCTTCGTCTTATCCGACAATTTATGTGCTAGTTCAAATCTTGCATAACTTATGAAAACAGGGCACTGGGCCAAAAAGGGTATACAAATACATACAGCCAAGGCCGCGTTAAGGACGAGAGGATAATATGATCGCAATATATTACAGCAATTATGAAAAGTGCCAACAGTCGTTGTAATGAGAGAAGTTATCGAACCCCCAACCGAGAGAATAGTCCTTAACATAAACTTTTATGGTTCCTACTTTAATATTTTATATGTACCTATTACCCGTCGGAAATATCTACGCCCCCGGCTGGAATGCGTTTCACCTCTCGCTTCCCCACGCATCGCCCCGCCTTCGCCAGTCTAATACCGTTGCCAACGCAAACGCCGATCCACGTGTATTATTCTTGCTTTTGTAATCTTATCTAATCTTGTTTATTGTTTCTCTGTTCAGTGAAATATTAACTGTCTAGTTTGCATTACGTCATTAAGCCAGGATCGCAGATATTTCAGACGGGTTGTACATTTACGAACCTACCTTTAATATCTTTATCCACATTATTACGAACGTTGTTGTTTTCAACTTACATTTTTTGTGGCAATTTAATAATAGAAAGGACAAAACTGATTTCATAGATACGAATTGTAACTCATAACTTCATAAAAGCTACTTAATTCATCTTAGTCAACTTCTACAGTGGAGAATTCAAGACTAAACGCAGTCACAAAATTACACTTCATTTTTCTCTGCCCTCTTTTTTTTAACTATCGAGAAATGTACCGAACAATTTTTGGTGGCTACAATAAATTAAACCGCAACAAGAAACTATGACCTGTTAATAGTTATCTAAAGTGTGTAAAAAAGTAATCAGAGTTAAAACAAAAGGCGATCAATGCATATTCTCATTCCCGATCCGGCTCTCCGATATGAGACTACGTGTATTGTGGCCTCGTTTTTCACAAAGTTCTATATCGACATGAACGCGTGAATAACTCTTCTCATTTCCATCTAGCCAACACTCCCTTTCTGTGTTTACCGTACCGTTAATTAACAGGTAGCGCAGACGTTTTCATTTCATTAATTAATGTTTTTAAACACCACACGATTCAATAGACACATTAAAATCGTTAAATGAATGTATTTGTAAGTTTCCTATTCAATGAATTGCCATTTTCATAAATCGAATGAGTTTTGAGGCCCTTTAAATCTAAATGACTTCTTATAAAATAGTAGCTTTATACCGCAACTCTACCCGCGAGTAAATAATTATAAAAGTTGATTATGTTACTCACTGATAGTTTAGTTTTCAGTGGTGAAGGAATTTTCAAAAACAATTTAGGAGTTCAGGTGTCGAAGTTCACATTCGCAATTATAATACTAGCAACTTGGCTCGGTTGCGCACGGCAGTCTTTGGAATCCCTGTACTATAAACAAAATAAATAAATAAATATTCCGGACATCTAACACACAACGCCATCTAGTCCCAAGCTAATCAGAGCTACATGTTACACAGTTATACATGCATATTATAGTAGAGGTTACTTCCTCTCTAATTATTCTCTCTATTAGTATAGAGAAACTGCATTAAAATCCACTGAGTAGTTTAAAAGACCTAAGCAAACAGACAGCGGAAACGACTTCATTTTATACTATGTAAAGATTAGTTAATGAGTGACATTCATGGCGCTCCAAAATAATCTAAACGTTTACGGCAGATTTACTGATAGGCTATCATAATTTTTATTATGGGAAAATAACATAAGCAAAGAGTAACCTATTTGTTAAGAAAATAAAATTAAAATTTTCTGTTTCCAAACCAGTATTTCTTATTTTTATTATAACTCAAACTCAAACTCAAATCATTTATTTCCATAGGCCCCAAAAGGCACTTGAACACGTCAAAAATACAAACAGCAAAATATAAAACAAAACTCAAGTAATCAATTCAGTGACAAAAGGTACTAATACTAAATGCACTGAAATGATTTGAATTACCGGGTGTTATAAATAAACACAAATCGAATACGTTCTGCTTAGATTTTGATGTCAGGTAACACGAAGAAAGCCGACGACAATAGGATGAAAAATCATCGGCAAAGTGGTTGAATTGCGTTTTTGGCTATCAGAAGTACGCACAAACCCTATTGAATTAGTCTTCGTCTTCGGTAAGTGGTACTTTAACTGAAAATCGATTCATTAATGTGGAGAATTCTCGACTTGTAATGAAAGCGGTCGCAGAACAATCGATTTCGTGATGCTACTCTGGACAAGGGTGCATATTGTGAAACATCTTCAGTGTTAAGAAGCATAACTTGTGTCTTGTTACAAAAGAAACGGTTCACTTTTAACCGACTTCAAAAAAGTAGGAGGTTCTCAATTCGATTATATTTTTTTCGTGTTTGTTACCTGAGAACTTTCTACTGGGTGAACCGATTTTGATGATTGTTATTTTATTAGAAAGCTAATGTAGTTCTAATTTGGTCTGATTTTTTATTTTATTAGGTTTTTTTTTTGTTTATTTGAATCATTTGGCTTATTAGCTCAGCGTCTAGGAAAATGTGACAACCACTTAAAATACTAGGCCAACAGTGCAGTCAGTTTGAGGTACAGTATCCAATAGCTACTAGAAAGAATCTTTAGCTGTCAACAATCTTTAGCTGAGATTTGAAATATACCATTAGTTCTGATGACAATGACTTCATATATAATCGGTATTATTAATAAATCAAAATGTTGGCCGTAACAAAATGGCGGCGTTCATATTTCTGGGCTGGCTGGTACATATTAGAGGGCTTATAGTATTTTTTTATTAAAAAGTTAAAAATGCTGAGCAAGTAGCCCATTTTGGACTCGGCGAATAGAAACAATTACTGAGGATAAGCAACGACGGTGCGGCCACCAGCGCTCACTTATCCAGGTACTGAACCTGGATGGGTGAGCGCTGGTGGCAAGTTACTATGAGCGTTTCCGTGATTCGGCGATCACGTTAAGCAGTCGATCCCGGTTGTTATCATAGGATAACAGTCGTGAAGCTTAGTTGGAGGCCTTTGGGCGGCTTAAAAATTCAAAACGGCAAAGATTACGTAGCCACAACGTTGTCTTGCCAGTCCGCAACCCGCACTGTCCTAAGAGGAGACCCGAGCCCAGCAGTGAACCATTATCGGTTGTTGATGATGATGATGAATAAAAGCTTGTTTTCTTAAAATCATTTCAAATTAATCACTTGTTTTTCTATCTAGTACTTAAAAGTAAGAGAGATTTAAAATGTCTTCACAAACGGGTAGTCATTAGTCTTCATATTTGCCTAAACATTTTATGAACGTATATCCTTATACGCCTTTCATGTAAGATCAATATTTGTCGCCCCTGTTTTTAAGACATTGGTCTTAGTAGGGAAGATTTCTTACGTCGAGGGAGACAAAGTTTACCCTAACTCAAACATATATATGTGAATTAATCTAAAACTCGAACTATGTGAGTAACAAACTGCGAATACTACAACTTACGACTAGGATCAAATCACGTGACTTTTTTATATTATCTTAAGCCTTCATAACTGCCTCTGTGGCGTAGTGATAGCGAATACGACTGCTGTGCTTGAGGTTCCCGGGTGCGACCAAATGTTTTTATAATCTGCAAATATTGGTTTCGGGGTCTGGCTGTTTTCTATGTATTTTATATTTATTTTACTTTATTGTGTTTACAAAAAAAAATAGATATACATATTTCAATCAGTTGTCAAATACCCATAACACAAGCTCTGTTTAGCTATAAACACTAAAAAGGTTTGTATATTAATTATGACACACAGTAAAACTATTGTTTTACACATAGCCTTCGGTTGTTTAAAGTGTTTATTGCATTACATTAATTGTAATTAGTTTATACATCTCTCATAATACCGGTGTACCCTGTACTTTGGTAACCACATGATATTTTCTTAAAATCATATTTAATTCAATCAACTATAAGTACAGCATTCAATTCCAAGCTTGTTTTTAAAAAATATACAGAAGCAAAAATGAAATAATTTTATGATTACATACAGTTTTGATTGTATATCTCTAAATCTTTTTGTTTTCAAGAGTAAAAATATCAATTTAGAGATAACACAGAGAGATCTCAAAGATTACAAATAAGTTATCACAATGTAACACAACACGTTAATCGAAACACTACCTTCAGGCCTATCAAACCCTAAAAATTATAAATAAACTTTCTGTTTTCATAAAATATAAAAATAAACTTTGATTTATACGTTTGAAGTAAGAAGCAGGGCCCATGTTGTCATAACGCAGTCTAAATAGTTATTAATGGTAAAACGTGCGTGCCTTACCGTCATGAATACAACCACGCCTTCGCCTTGCGCCTTGCGCCAAAAGTAACTTCGTAATACCTGTACGAATTATCGTTAAGACAATCTAGGTCAAGGACTTGCCTTAATCTTCGAATTGATTAAAAAGAAATGACTGCTATTTTTTGTCACTAACCTAGATCACTAGTGCCTCATCTGTAAGTCAACCGATTTTTATATTATTTTTAAAGCATACATGTGTTTTAAATTGTTCGAACATTGAAGAGTTCAGATTGAACAATCTCGAGCTATATATTCATCTCAAAGTAGGTCAATACACAACTATAAAGTCGTATAAAGTAATTAACTAATTATACCAAACATGCTAATTGAAGTTAATTTCTCTATAAATAAGGTCGTAAAGTCAGTAATAGCCGTATCTTAGTTGTGCAGTAATTGTGGAGTTTTGCCAAATAAGTGGCGAACTTAGCTTTATGGCGAAGTTAAGTGGCGAAGTTTGTCGGAGGCGCCAGGGCGGCTGCGTCTCACGCTGTCTCTCACTAGCAAAAATAATACTAATATAATTCATTTAAATAATAGTGTCGTAGAAAACTGATACCTATTTAATTTAACCAATGAGTTTATTAACCAATATTTAACATATAAGTTGAATTCTACCTTTTAGATTATGCCAGAGCAAATACAGAAAAATTGTATTAAGATTACTACTCGTACGTACAAGATATAAAACTATTTTTGTTTACTATACAGTTTATTTATAAAATTAATTTGGAAACACCTTTATTTTCTTTTTCTTCCTTAAATGCGTAACGTAATAATATTAACTTTTTTGTGGAGATAATTGTTGGTCTTGCAGGAAGCCTGTGTTTCCACCATGTGTACTTGGTTACTGCGTTATATCAGAAAAGTAGGTAACTACTCCTAATGGATATGATTATTGGAAATAAGACATTGCTTGCACAATCGATTTTTGGCTATGGGATTAGAAAAGTAGCTTTTAAAGTGGACCAGGCGGACTTTTTTATGAGACATACCTTAGTAGACATTGTTGATTTCAATACTATATTAATTGCTTGCCAACCCATTTTCATACATTGAACACATAGAATCACCTTTCATGAGTTATTTATGGCTACATTTGAATACTATCTAATTTTAATATGTATAAATATCAAGTTGATAAGTGACTGGCAACACTAACGGACTCCACGTTGTGTCTATGGCATCGTGACGTTTATAAACGAAACTATAATATATTGTCTCAAAATTGAAGCATTATCATAAAGACAAAATGCAATCGGAATGATTTTTAGTTCCTTACCTATTATCGAGTGACAAAAATTTAATAAAAACAACCTGTGTTGGTTTGTAAAAAAAAATGGTTTCAAGTTAGTGTTAAATTAATTTACATAATAAGGAAAAATGAGCCATCGAAATTTAAGAGCAATTTGGTGTCCTTTAAAAAGTTTTTACGTTTGCCCACAATCATAATGTCAAATAGTTGTGTGTACGAAATAAACGATGAAATTCTTTGGATGTTCAACAAACTTTATCGTCCCACTGTCGGAGCGTAATTACACCCAACTAATATAGCGAAAATTTTTATAACTTAATTGCTCCAACCTGTAGAATTATACGTCGGAATTTTATTTACAATCTGAGAGAATGCTATATAGACAAGAATTCCACGTTATTAAATGGTGCTGTTTATGAAATTATAATACAAGGTGTCTCAAAAGAAATTTCATATTTAGTGGATTGATTAAAAAAAAAGGAAGCGGTATATAGAAAAAATGTTTATTTATTGTTAAAATACACTTTTTGGGAATTCATTTCTTAAAAATAATATCGCCTAAATGTAAACCCTCACGTTGTTGGCACTCATTTAATCGAACAGTAAAATTACTTATGACTGCTCGACAGGTGGAGTGAGGGATGGCTGCCATTTCGTGACGGATATTTTCTTTCAAATGCGCCAGTGAAGTTGGTTTATTGGCGTAAACTTTAGATTTAAGATAACCCCATAGGAAAAAGTCCATAGGGGTTAAATCTGGGCTACGTGGAGGCCAATTTATGTCACCTCTCCGGGAGATCAATTTTCCTGAGAAAATTTCACGAACACGTGGCAGAGATATATTGGACGTGTGTGAAGTTGCTCCGTCCTGTTGAAACCATGTTCTTTGGTTATAGCCAGGAAAGTTTTGCAGTTCAGGTACCAAGAAGTTGTCTAACATCTCCACATAACGCTCTGAATTCACTGTAACTGTACGCCCCATTTCGTCTTCAAAAAAGTAAGGGCCGATAATTCCTCGCGCCGACATGGCAGCCCATACGGTCACTTTAGGCGAGTGTAGGGGTTTCTGATGTTTGCGTTTCGGATTGGCTGAACTCCAGTAGCGGCAGTTTTGCTTATTTACGTGGCCATTAAGATGAAAATGAGCTTCATCCGAAAACAAAATGTTGGTAAACGTTGAAAATCGCTCAATCATCTGATTTACGAAATTAAGCCTCTGACCGGCCCCTCCTCTTGGGGCTTTAATTCTTGCACCAATTGAATTTTGTAGGGGTGCAGCTTTAGATCTTTGTGCATAATGCGATGTAATGATGATCTATGCACATTTAAAGCACTCGCGCGCTTCCGAATTGAAAGGCTCGGGTCGTCACGTACAGATTGATTAACACTCTCCACGTTTTCTACCGTTCTTGATGACCTAGGTCGCCCGGATTTTGATTTATCCAGCGTTGATGCAGTCTCTTCAAACTTTTTAACCCAATGTCGAATGAGAGGAAGGCTTGGCGCATCATTTAAGTGGCGAAAACCTCGAATACTGCAGAATTTTCTACGCGCGACAGTTGTCGAATCACCGTTCTTGTAAAACTCTCGCACGCACAACGCGCGGTCTGCTCCCGAGAAACGCTCCATAGCGACTGAATCCCCAAGAGCCAAGCTACCAATTGACATAACCCCCGCACCCCTCAAGTACGCAGCGTTCACGCAGTAAGCTAAACAAATATAAAATTTCTTTTGAGACACCCTGTATATTCTACCTACCTTGGCATTAGACATTCCAGAGAGACCGGTAAACCGAAAACCGAAGCAAATAGCTGAGTATTGGAAGTATATGGTTTTCTTTACTATTTGAACTAATGACTTGCTAAAATCAATAGGCGGTGTGAAACGAAGGTTTAGGAATAATTTAAAAGTAAAACACTACTTAATTTCTTTTAAAAAAATTACAAAATAGAAGTTACAGCTGATAAGGTAATATACCTTATCAGTTGTAACTTCTATTTTCATCGCGATAATATCTTCCTTTTATTGTGTTTCGTCTTTAAATCAAAACTCTATAAAAATACAACTTCAAAGTGTTCTATAGCAAAACATATTTAAGATTTTATTTCTGGAAAAATAAACTCAGTCAATTTAAAAAAATATTTTGTACATTGTAATTGGTGACATTCGTTTCAAAGCGGTGTTGGGTGTTAGAAACGGTCGGATGCCGACACTTCGAGTAGCGAAAGTAGCCGCAGGCACGCGAACCTGGCCTCGCCGACCTTTTGCAACCCTCGGCACGGAAGACACGCCGGTTTCGTGACATGGAACAAGTGATATCAATTACTGATTGAGACTGATTAGACGTTTTTGTCTTGGATCTGAATTTTATCAGCGTAAACTATATTCACTTCAACCTTGTTCTTTTAATATTTTTACATACTTATTTTCGTAAGGTAAGCTTTAAGATAGTTTTTATTCATTCAAAAGTAAAAAATGGCAAGAAAATTTACATTGACTGCCTCGGTGGCGCGAGTGGTAGCGTAAGCGACTGCTGTGCTTGAGGTCTCGGGTTCGATTCCCGGGTCGGTCCAAATGTTTGTATGATCTGCAAATATTTGTTTCGAAGTTTGGGTGTTTTCTATGTATAATATGTATGTATTTACAAAAAAAAAAGTATATATGTATTTATATCAGTTGTCTAGTACCCATAACACAAGCTCTGCTTAGCTTGGGACTAGACGGCGTTGTGTGTTAAATTGTCCGAAATATTTATATTTATATTTTTTATATTTTTTTTTTTTAATATTTATATTAGATAACTTTTCTCTTAATTCTTAATGAAATATACGATATTTTTTTTAAATTTCAAGGAAAGTATCGTAGCTTGTTGTTTAATAAGTAGAGAATATATATATTTTACAGAAAATTGGTTTTAACTTTGTGTTCGTCCTATGACCTTTGATAGTTCTCCAGGGATCACATTCAAACCTGTCCCATTTTACATGGAACGAAAAAATTATGAAACTTCTAACTTTATTTGACTTAAACTATCTGAAATATTGAGCCCAAAGATATAAGAATATATTAAAAAGGGTTAACTACGGAAATTATTTTTTGTCTCGTTATTTTTATCCTCTAATTCAAAAAATCTGGTTTGGAGTAACAATTTTTTTATGGAATAGGGAGCAAACGAGCATACTTATCGCCTTATAGTAAGCGATTACCGCCGTCCATGGACACCCACAACACCAGAGGCGATGAGGAAAGGGATGGGGGAAGGGGTTGTATCCTCCGGTCAGTGACGATTTTCGAATATATAACATTTCTAGTTTTCTTTTAATTTTCATCTTGTAGAAGAAGACAATAACAAATACATTAAAAAAATAATCATCCAATTTGGTGCAGTCGGTCAGAAGTTATGCGCGTACATACATTTCGATGATCCATAACAATTTCATTCAAATCAGTCCCACATTTAGGAGGAGTTGATGACAAACACACGTAGAGAAGAATTATAAATATTGAGGTTGATGGTTTTGACAATTTCATCAATATAAAAGGTAATTCTAATCAGGTTGATTGAGTACCAAGGTTGTAATCACCGCAGCTGACTTATAAGTAACTTGTTAAAGTTAATGGTTACAAACATTAAGATTACTTTATCATTAGCATCTCAACTGCCTTTTGGGGAATAGCTAATTCGAATTCCCCCTTAATTATACTGCAGTGAACAAAGCAGTCTTAAAATTAATTGTCTCAATAAAATTTAATCTTTACTTATAATCGTTAGTTTCAATTTTAATACAGGTTACACTTAAATATTAATATAATAAAATGCAGCCCACTATAGATAGAAAGTAAAATCTATACAAATAAATAAAATTGGAGTGTCTGTTTGTAATATTAAAATAACCGCTTTCTACTACATGCATATGAATGTATATACGGTACACATACCAAAATATATATTTTTAAATTTTTGTCTGTCTGTTTGTCTGTCTGTTTGTTCCGGCTAATCTCTGGAAAGGCTGGACCGATTTGGACGGGACTTTCACTGGTAGGTAGCTGATGGTACAAGGAGTAACTTAGGCTTACATTTTTTAGACTAGCTTCGCCCCGCGGCGTTACCCACGATACGACAATAACCGCGGGTAACACCGCGGGGTTCAGCTAGTAAATTATAAATTACTGAATAATTCTAGAAACGTTGCGATAATCCTAAGCCAACACTAGATTCTATACAAAATATAAATCTCAGTATCAACAAGACTGGTTTGAAAAACCTATATCTTTAGATAGCTCATTTGTTAAGGAAAACTAAAAGCTATATAACATCACACTAAAACTTTTACGAGCGAATGAGTAGCCATAAACTTACAACGATTCAGTAAACTATTTTCAAGTACTTAAAATAAGACCTATGATTCGTTATCCAACGTATCCACTAGAGAGCTTTAAATATAAATATAGTTCGTAATATTTCATAGAATTTTCAGACAATTTTGTATATCTCTCTGAGGATAAATTTTATAGCCTATATAGGATATTGGACTAGCTGACCCACGCAACCTCGTTTACGTCTTCTATTGCCCGTAGCGTAATAATTTTTCTCCGTTTTGTAACACTCTTCATTGGTGCTCCACTCCTATTGGTCTTAGCGAGATGATATAGCCTACAACCTTCCTCCATAAATGGACTATTTAATACTGTTTTTTTTTTTCAATTCGGATTTGTTCTTCCTGAGAATAGCGAATTCAAGCTAAGATAAGAATAGGTATAAGATAAATGTAGTGTTAAACACACTCGATTAAAATATACGTACGAAGTTCTGTTCATTTTATTACATAACAAGAAGAGATAGTGTGAACTATTTAGTTAATAATATGTACACTCACCAACAAATTGATTTAATGTTTATATACAAGGATTCCCTAATTCCATGACCTTGACTGTACCAATTACTCGGTAGGATTAAATCCCCTGTTTTCGAACAGAAAATTAGGTTATTACGAATCATTACCTCACTGATTGCTAATGAAGAAAAGGTCACAAACATATATAGTTAATTAACTACAGTATTTATGTAACTAAATACTTTCAGAAGTTTGACCTGGTAAAATATTACAAAGATTCTATATTAACAAAAACATTACCTAATCATAAGAATATTGTCGGAAGCAACTGAGACAAACAAGAGAAGCCAAGTTATTTGGAACAAAACATATTTATGCTGGCATTACTATTCAAACTGTTTTGTTTTGTGGAATCTAAAGTGATGATTGACAAATAAGACCACTGCGACGATATTTCAATAGTCATGAGTGGTGAATCCAACGACGCCTTTAAGAAACGATGAAAATTTAAAGTTGATTAAGTTAACCATATTATACCTGTTATATAGCTTTTAGTTTTCCTTAACAAATGAGCTATCTAAAGATATAGGTTTTTCAAACCAGTCTTGTTGATACTGAGATTTATATTTTGTATAGAATCTAGTGTTGGCTTAGGATTATCGCAAGGTTTCTAGAATTATTCAGTAATTTATAATTTACTAGCTGAACCCGCGTTGTTACCCGCGGTTATTGTCGTATCGTGGGTAACGCCGCGGGGCGAAGCTAGTCTAAAAAATGTAAGCCTAAGTTACTCCTTGTACCATCAGCTACCTACCAATAAAAGTCCAGTCCAAATCGGTCCAGCCGTTCCAGAGATTAGCCGGAACAAACAGACAGACAAAAATTTTTAAAATATATATTTTGGTAGGTATGTGTACCGTATATACATTCATATGCATGTAGTAGAAAGCGGTTATTTTAATATTACAAACAGACACTCCAGTTTTATTTATTTGTATAGATTATTATTCAGCTACAGAAAATATCTTACTTAGTAGGACTGTGTAGTCCGATTTCTCCGAATTGAGTGTCGAGTAAGGTATTACGGTGCTTATGTGGATTCGAAATGAGCAATGACACTAATGTGCCGCAATATTGAGTTCCTTCCGCGTTTTAAAATGTGAATATTGATATCTCAGTTATTTGTTGATATTAATCAATATATCTATGATAAATTTCTTCCTTCCTGAACATACCACTCTATTGTCAACAACCTTCAACAGTCCACTGCTGGACATAGACCTCCTCGTTTCTACACGGAGACTTACGCCTAATATTCCCCGCTGACCAGACATATTGGTGTAGGGTTTGTTTTGAAACACAAATACTTGAGTTTCTTTCTCAGTTAAAACTCTATGGTATGGTATTTTTTTGGCACTAAACCTGCTTATACGCCCATCACTGTAACTCCTGTACACCAGAATCTGCAGCAGTGACCCACGAACACACCGAGTTATGACACTTATAAAATCCCAGAAAAATGTCTTGAACCCGCAATGAAATTAATCAGAAGAAAAACTGGAGGTGTTGGAAATATAATAAGTCCCTTCTTAGCAAAAAGGGAGACAAAATGAAGTCAATATAAGCAACACACATGGGCCCTTAGTGAGCTATATTAGATTTCTATAGTACTCGTATGTATGGTAGAATCGCCTAAACGCACGGTAATTAACCGCACTTGACACAGGATCCCCATAGTATACCGCCCCAGATGTGAATCATTGTACCAAAGTTACTAAAGGTATTTTTGCTTCTTTATTACTTTTAATTTAAATCGACTTTGTCTAATCCATTCGCATATGACAGGGATCTAAGATGCTGAACATGAGAAAAGAAAAGAAATTAAAAAATAAATAAATACATCCAAGAAAGACTTTTATGTAGGTGCTAAAAGTTATTCTTTTCACAGAAAGAGCCACGGAAAAATACTGAATGTATTGACCTAAAAGTAATGGAAATTCAAATGTGTGTACAAATATACACCATACGCCTACTTTAAAGGGAGAATATGATCAAATATACGCACAAAGCCAGTTGGCTTTATATATATTTGCACATGTCACCATTCATCAACCTCGTTCCTATGTATACAACTCGGTGGCATACCTTTTACAGGCAGATTTTGTTCAAATGATGTTTGAAAAAATAAATATGAAAATTGTAAAATTGTTGATAAAACCAAAAGTCTTTTATTTGCACATAACGTTTGTAATTCATGTTTTTTGTAACTTGACATCACATTTGTCAGAGGTTAGTTCAAAATTTCACAGTATCCTCTCTGATTTACTTATTGAAATTAGCTTTGCTGAAACCATTCTACTTTTATATAATCTTATTTATAACATGCATAAATGAAACTCTAACATTTTTAATGAGCATCTTCCAATGAAGGGAATACAATCTTCCTAACATCATCAACATTAGCCTATTCCAGTACACTGCTAGACATAAGCCTCACCTATTACATGTCACTCTAATCGGTTTTGGGCTTCTCGCATTCAGTTCCTGTCAGCCATCGTCCTAGGAGAATTAACCAATATACATTATTCACTACTATATAGGCTACTGGTTGAACCAATAAATTCGGTCATTGACTTATTTTCATTTCAGATAAATGAACGATTGAACGTTTTTCTGGTTGATAATAAATATTATTTAAGTATATCAGTAGCTAACTTGGAAATCGTGCGAGCATAAGCTCAAAATTTTTTTTGTTGGAATGAGAACTGAATAGAAAAAGAAGATGGAAAATCTTTTTTAAAAGATAGGTAGCTATATTAATAATTTTCTATTACCTATGACCAGGGTCATCAAATATAAATATACATACAATGGGTACCCTGATTACAATATTTATGCGCAATTACAATGCGTACTCTGTTAACCACGATTGCCAAAACTGGCTTGAAAATATTCCTGACTGCTATATATACGTATACTATGATTGAATGTATATTAAGTTTTTGCCGTCCACTGTTGAACGAAGGTCCCCCAAGGAGCACCAACAATACCGGTCCATCGAATGAATATTTCAATGTGTTAAACCGACTCATGAAAAGACTGACAAAGGTACTAAGTCAAAAATAATTACCATTTAAGAGTACATAGTGAAAGCACTTAGTACCGTCTAGTATATTTGAAGTCGGTGCCAAGACAGATTGGCTAGGGACACTGATAGAATGGCGACTGCGAGGGGCTTTATACCGAACAAACAAAGTGAATCGGACAAAATATCTTCAGGAATGAATTTTAAAATTGAATTCAGAATATTTTAATATCGATTTATAGATAATGTAAATATTAGTGAAGATTCATAAAAATACAAACAACCAATCTTCCTTACTCTTTTTAAAATGTTTTCGACTCGAATACTATTTTATTCATAGGTTTTGACTAAGAACGAATATGAGACTTAATTGAAGAAAATGTAATTCCTAAATAAAAAATATATTTGGTATTATAAAGACGGCTTTGAAAATCTAAACCCTTAGTTTTCATAACAATTTTGTACTTGAAATTAAATTTTATATATTAATAGAAAACCTGTATAAGTTACGCTTTTTAAGTTCAAAGCACTGTTTAGTTAAGACTACATTAAATTACACTGTAAGTACATTACATTGTAAGTACATTGAATGTCAATGTGACTTACCTTTCGGTCACATTTAGTCAATTCTGAAACTAGAATGACTGAAAGAGATAAAGACATTACTTACATAGTAATAGTAAAAATGACGATGTTTAAGTAATACCATTTATATTACACGTTCTCGTAAAATCAACTGAACACACATTCATTTTCATCCATGAATACTTTCATCCCTTTGCGACGCCGACCTGTCTCACTTACTCGTATAATAACTCAGACATATTATTTCACTATCACTTATTTGCTTACGACAAAAACTCTTCTATTCACTTCAACAATATTTCTCGAGCATCTGAAACGGCTAGTTTCAGAATAGACGCTAAAAAAAAGAAATCTATAATTAAGACTACAGTGTAACCCAATTATGTTTTAGCTTTATTCATATACCTCTTTTATTTTATATTTATATAGACTTTGTCCTAAACCTATACTCAAATACAAAGTCAATATGCATAAAACGACATATAAAAGAAAATAACTGCGATTAACCTCATACTACCCCTTAAAGCTTTAAAAGTCTCGTCTGAACAGTTTGTATGACCACCTTCTCGTAAAATGTCTGCCCAAATATTGTTAAAGGATGTAGGAATTTTATTCACAGAGCGAAAGGTTAAATCAAGGAAAAAATGTTTTGTGGTAAAACAATTTGTACAACTTCTTTGTGAAACTACCACTCACGGCGACAGTTTATGGCAAGGGATCCCTAAATGTAGTTTAGTGGACTTTAATTTCTTTCATAAAGTTAGTACTGACATTAGAAGAATTATATGGTCATTTGCATAATTCAACCATCATGTTAGTGAATGGCGGTTTCTTTTTAAGAATTTAGATTTTTGTTATCCGTAGATCAAAACTATGAATCTAATAAAAATATTTATCTAGTTTTGTGAAGGTCGCGTTTCAATCTCTTTGCAGCTAACTCTATAGATAAAACATTTTTTATGACATCGCCTCGCCCTGAAACATGGCCCTGCCTCCTTACTATTCAACATAAAAGTTTTTTATGTCGATTCGTCTCCACGTTTTCTGGGAACCGAGTTGTTAGGAGTAGCGAGAAAAATTGGTAGGTAGGCGATATCGTGATATATGGTGCAATGTTCGTTTACCGTGGAAAATACTTTGTAAGTATTTTCCACGGCTTCGCGAGTGTAGTGAGTGGAATAAAAAAAGAAAAAGAATGCTAACTTATATCAGATCATTTTTAAACAACTTACGGACTATTGCAAACATATCTAAATGATTCAAACATGAAAAAAAAAACAATTTGTGAACGGATTATTGTACAGATTGAGTAAGTTTGAAACAATAATCACGTTTAATAAGAGAATCATTGTGACTGCAGAGAGTAAATTTTTATATTACTTTCTGTAAGCTATCTTGGTGAATATAACACTTTTCTATTAAGCTCTAAATTAAACTACGACTACAATAGTTATGTTTATATATATGTTTATATGTATTTACATTTAGGTAAACAACAATAATTGGTATAAGCAGTGGGATTAAACACATTTTTGTGGCAAAATGAACATTCCGATAACTATTTATTTAATGTTCGCAGTCGCCGGACTGCCCGCAGGGAGTTTGAATACCGCGTATAATATGCTCATAACCAATATATACGCTAATAAAATTGGATCTCTATGTCTCTTAGAGGGCTGAAATCATAACATAATAAAAAATCATTAAGAAGAGAGTAAAATTCCAGTTTATTTTAAGTTTTTTTAAACAAGACCTACATCCAGCAGTGAACTAAAAAAGCTGTAGACATAATGATGATAACACACCAGTGACATGGACAAATGTAGGCGCTGTACCCCGCGATGCTACCCGCGGTACAACAATAACCGCGGGCAATGCCGCGAGGCCAAGCTAGTAACTTTATAAATTGTAGCCTATGTGTTATTCTGATGTATAAGCTATATTATTGTAAAGTATCTTCAAAACCCATTCAGTAGTTATTGCGTGAAAGAGCAACATGGCTAATTACATACTCACAAACTTTTGCGTTTATAATATTAGTAAGATGTAAAACGTTTGATATATTTTCACATTACACAACTTCTACCGAACGAAAATCTAACTCTGTATTTAATTAACCCCTTTTCCACATTAATTGACTGACCAATCGCGTTGATAGTTCATCTATTAGTCTAGGTTTAATATCAGTAGGTTAGTTCGTTCCATACATAATGTGTTTTGAACTTTCGTTAGTGTGCATACAGTAAGTTCAATGGTTTTTTATTGTATCTTACAATCGTTTTGAACTAAAGTATCATCAATATTTTATTTCACTTTAAATATAGTATTTAAAGCGCCGGATTACTTTGTTTCAAATTCTTCAATATTTGCAATTGCAGTTTGTAAATTTGAGATTTAACTAGGTAATATGTGTTGTTTAACACAAATTAATCTTTTGAGACAATTTTGTTCTTTACATAGATGTGATATGCCAGTAACTATAACGAAAATTTATGTATTCTTCATAGAATTTATGAAAAGGTATGTCGTCTCTTTTAAGTTTTTATTTTATTTCTGACTTATAATATTTTGCATATGTTCTTAATAGTTTTTCATGTTTGACGCAAAACTGTAGGTATAGTATATAATATACGTAATTAATATTAATAACATATACGTGAAAGAAAAACTTTGTACCTCTTTTTTGGAAAATTTTGCGACCGAAGGAGTAATGAAAAAAAAAAGTTTGAATTTCAACCACTGTGTAACCCAATATTTTTATTCCATTTCATTTTATTTGATGTGGCACATGTGTTTTACAAAAGGAGGTGTTAATTCATCTAACAATATCATTTGAAAAATATATCCTTTATTATAATTAGTACATTACCGTCCATTGCTAGACTCCGTCTATTTCACGCCCCTCTAAAAGAATCTCTAGGTTACTGAAGGCTACAACAACCGACTAACGATATCTATCAGCAACTTACAGATGATTAATTCGTAATTAATTACACTATTTTGAACATGCTGTTTCATCTCATGCATCGTAAATACCGATGAATACCGATGAAAATAACTGCCCAATAATCTGCCAGTGCAACATATATTACTACTGAATATTTATCAGGAATTCTAGCTAATATGTGTCCAATTCAGGATCTGTATATTAGGTTTAATTTCGGTTCGATTCTTGTATAATCAGTAATTTCGCAAAACAGTTTTGATCGCAATGAAGTATTTTAGGTCTGTGTTTGTACACACTTACGTAAGAAAGTATACTCGTTACGTAATTGTTGATCGTTTACTTAATTACATATATTACGTAGGTACATTTTTAAAGTAGATCGATATATTACAAATACAACCGTATCCAGTTCGAATTGCAGTGTTCATATTTTAATCTAGATCCCCGAACTTCAATCGCAAAGGCATCAATTAATATTGCTTTCAGATGGCAACAAAGTATAGATTTTGAGACCAAATATATTGATGAAATAAATATGTTACATTATAGTAAAAGCAACTTTTTATTTTTAGTACAGATCGGCAATTTCATTCTTTAACCACATTAGTTTCGCTGTATTTTTTTTTGCATTTTTTTGTTCTTTTTTAATATAAATGAATACTTTTCGTTCCTTTGTGTATCCTCGTATCCTTAAATGGTTGGCAGTTAAGAATGACAAAAACGTTGTTTCTTTTTGTTTGCTCAACTGTGTATTCGTTTGTTTTTTAGTTGATAATTTCAGTCAACCAAATTCTTTTCCAATCCCAACGTTCTGATACCGGTGAACCACTCTCTATATTCACACAAGGACTGTGGTAATTAAATCTCTTCATAGCGATTTTCTAAAGAGACTAGAAGAAATTTTCTATAAAAACGGTATGACCATTACATGACCTGTGTTGCATAGCCACGTTGTTGCAACACATTTATTTTTAGGCGTTCCGAACATACGCAAGGTTTTTATTACTGTTGGAATAAAAATTTAAAACGCCTGAAAGTATTGTAACAGCAGAGCTGCACGTACAAATAACTTACTAAGTTTTATGTTTTGAATGAACCTAATTAATCACTGAAAAATGGGGACAGTATGGGGCCGGGAAATTAGAGTTCTGATTATGTAAGATTTGTCATAGGAGACGTCATATCTTGCTTTTATTGCTGCATTGTCATTACACATACCATTTTAAACAAGGTAAAATAGTGATAAATCGAGATTGAATCGATAAGATAATAAAAACGGGTAAAATCATCACTACAATCACTAAAAAACTGATTTTGCAATATATATAAATATATAATAAGAGATAATTTAAATTTTAATGGGGTTAAAACTGTTAAAAGTATAACCGTGATTACGGAATGGTATTAGTGACACTAAACTTTGTAATTCTGATTGTCACGAAAAAAATCGTGCAGCCATTAGCAGCAGACCAGTCGCCTGTTTGCATAGTCATTGTATATTTACCCCTTATTCATACAAAACTTTTGGAAGGCTCTTTCTGTGGTCAGCCCTATCATTAATCTTATCAATTAATCAATCATAATAAAATTTGTTGTGTGGGGACTGAGTAACATAAAGTTTAAATTATTATCAAAGTCTGAATGTAATATATCACAATCATAAAAATGAAGTTATCAGTCAAAAAACTATTTATTTTTTTCAGAAAATAATCTCCCATTATGGTTCTTTTTATCCATTTTTGGTAGAAAGGGGAGAAAATAACAGTTAAGTTTATTATCCGCCTGTATGTTTGTGTGCTTATTATTTGACACTTTATTTTCAATAAAATCATTTAAAATCAACTACTTAAGTATAATACAGCCTCTCGAACTTAATTAACCTTCTAAATCAAAATAATCAAAAGATATAGCTTTTAAACATCACTCATTTCGCAGCCAATCAAAATCCTATCGCCCCAAAATTACAAGAAATTACGCAAGAAACAAGGGTTCGCTCTACAACTGAAGCTACATGTTGTTGTTTTACTAAAAAAAACCTTGCAAAATTATGAACCAATACTTTATAAAGTTTTAAGTTTGTCTTCCGGAATTACGGGTAAAAATTACTTAATAAAACTTTATCTTTGTAATAAAAAACTAATTACAATTTAAAACTCTTTATTTAATTAACAACTTTGATGTAATAAAAAAAATTATAATCGTACTTTTGACGAAAAATTTAGAAAGGTAGACCTTAAACCCCGAAAATCTAAGAGAACCTTATTCGTATTTATTGCCTGGCGAATTTAGTTATTGCACATGTATTATGCATGAGTTTAGAATACGAATTTTAATGATACCTGACTGTAAACGAGCTTAATTACAAACCTAAGCCTAGAGTTTCACTTTGTAAATTAATTAGGACCTGCAGGAAAATCGAAACAACCGACAAAGTCTGTGTCATTAGTGAGCCAAACTACTCGTATTATATTGCACAGGTATAGTGCTGTTGGTAGCTATCTAATACTCTGATTCCGCGAGTTTTCGGACATATATTTCGATAGTCACATATTGTGACTAGTTTTAGATTAAAAATAAAATCAATGTAACCTTGCAAAACTAGTCCACCCAATTTAGCAGAAATAACTAAAACTTTTGGGTAAGCCCGTTACATCCTACTTAATATAGAACTGATTTGCATACTCACATATTAAATAACCGTAAATAGTAGATTCTCAGGTACTATGTAATACATTTATATAAATAATCATTATACATCACATGCATCACATACACAAAAACCGTCCAAGAATGTTTGTCTAAAACTGAATCAATCCGCCATATTGCGAATCGAATTGTCCTCTTTGAATTATCAGCGGATACCCCCTAACAAACTGAATTAAAAAAAATATAAGTATCCTATAACCTACTGTTTCCAAATGAAAGTAGATACCGTTCAGAAGACAACTCTAACACATTTCAAAAATATGTGCAACTGGCACTGATTTGACTTAGTTGTGTACACATGCGATTTTTAAAGCATAACACACAATGCAAAATAGCTGTAATGAACGGTCATTAAATAAATAAGCTTTTTCGATGAACTTGTCTCAATTTAAAACAACTTTATCTGAATCTAATCCTGGAGATTTCGTAATGCGATATTGGACCTTACGCTCACCACGTCCCTTCCAAATGGAAGTTATTAGTGCAAAAGTTTCCAGGATCAGTCCTCTGTAGTGAAACCAAGGGTGGAATTAACACCAACCCTTTATCCTTGATCCTTTAAACCATATAATTGCATTGTGTTGAAACTTTTATCAGTGTATATCGATATGTAACTATATTATATCAATAAAACTCTAAGCACAATTCACATGGGTCTACGTCATCTAATTCATATTCTTATACAAATACAAATAATTTGCTAAGTAATTACTATTTTACTAAAAGTTGTTAAAGAAAACCAGAGAATTACGCACTTTATGGTCCTTTGAAAGACCTAAACAACTTTAGTCCTAAACAAATGATTTCCTCAAGTCGACCAAGTCTCATAACTTTTTGGGGAAGACGTGACTCACTTCGGAGTAAGTTCTCCTTGATATGTCATAACTGTAAATGGAACAAGAGTAATAAATTGTGTGACTCTTTGTAATATTTTTCTCGTGTAAAATCAAGATGATTTGATTTATCTGAATAGTACAAAAAGCTAACATTAGTGCATGATTATTTTGTTCAGCATTAACTGCAGCAAATTATTTCCGTCTGAGTTCTGATGTTTGTCAAATCTATAAAGAACCAAAATGTGATCTTCATTGAAAACAATCAGTTTTTGCGTAGTAGTCACTGATATTTGGAAAACATGTTTATAAGGCAGCTAAAATTATTTAATTTCATGTAACTATGCCTACTATCAGTTCTATAAACTTAAGCTTTTTAGTAAACAGGGGAAAAATATTTCTAGAAAAATAAAATGTACGTGATCTTCTCCGTTATTGACGGATTGACCATTGTTCAACGAGCTTTATTGTGCGGATTTCATTGATTGATTGACAAATTGTGGAATCGACCTATTTCTTGACAGAACTTGGCTGATGCTGGTAAAATTGGTTTCGTTAAAACCTCTTTCAGTGTCGATTATGACACAATTCGAAGTAAAACGGATTTCATGGATTTGCCTGATCAAATAAGAATATTACTTGGATATATTATAATAATATTTACACTCACGTAGTATTTTTAATTTTTAATAAGTTTCTTTTTAGCTTTCACGGGAAAACTACCAAACCGATCATTATGAAACTTTATACACATGTTCTTGGAGGAATTAGAAGTAACATACTGTTTATTAAATGCGAGTGAAGCCGCAGGCGAAAGTTATTTATCATAAAAATAAAAGTTCAATTCTTGAATTCCAAACAATAAGTTTTACAATTACTAGTATAAATAGGTTATAAGACGAAGAATTATTTTTTTAAGTTTATGATAAAAGACTACGTTATACAGATGTCGAACTTGTGTAGTTAGTTAATTGGTACCTGCTTTTAAAGAGCTTTCAGCCACTTAAAATTAAACGCCTACGGGTAAAATTCCAGTGGAAAAGCTATGACGAAGCTTATATTAATTACGGCATGATTATAATAAGGAACTAAATTACCAATATTCTCTTAAGAGCTTTAAATTATTTTAAAGTGTAATTTCGATAATTTTGTTAAACACCGTAGTTGTAGCGATTTTTACAGTCGAAGGTTTCTTAATAAAATGTAGCCTTTAGCTATGCAAGATTTGAATCTATCCATAAGCCAAGCAAGCAAGTCTTACAGGATACATTAGACAATTTACAAATTTTCTAGCTTGTAATGTTATTGGGATATATTAGGTCAAGAATGTGAAGTTTGGTACTAGGCAGAGAGTGTTTATACTCGTATCTTGTTAAGCGGAGATTTAATTATCTATGAATGCGACGTCGCTTAATTACCTCAACAGTTTCTAGACTTATTAGTTCATTTAGTCTTAGTACATAAAAATAGATTGAGTTTTTTGTCTACGTGTCACTGAATTTTACAAAAACATCTTTCAATTTTATGTTTTACCTATCTCCCTGTTCTTCCTATCGTTTAATCTATATATACAAATAAATAAAATTGAGAGTGGGAGACTGCACGAATGGCCTAGTGGTTTAAGCGGTCGCCTTCCTACTTCGCAGTGTTGTGAGTTCAAATCCTACATGGGACAACACTTTGTGTGATCTACATATAGTTATTCTGAGTCTGGGTTTTATTTGTGTTCGTTACATGTATGTTTGTAAAGTCCCCCGTGACACAGGATTTATTCCTAGTGCGGGAGTTGTCTTTTTAAAAAAATAAAGTTTAAGTGTCTTTTTGTTACTTCAAATTAACAGCTTTTCTCTAAATACTTATGAAAATATGTAAAGTACTTACATTTAAAAATAAATTTGTCTCTCTTTTTGTTCCGGCTAATCGCTAAAACGACTAACCCAATTTTGACGGGACATTCACTGACAGAGAGCGAATGATATAGGGAGTACCTAACTTTGGTTACTTTTTAGGTTCTGTACTCAAAGAAACGAGACCCTATTATAATGACTCCGCTATTCGTATGTCTGTCCGTTCGTCCTTCTGTCTTTCAGCAGGCTGTATCTTATAAACCGTGCTAGCAAGACAGTTGAACTTTTCACAGATGATTTATTTCTGCTACCGCTATAACAAAAAATTCTATATTAAAAACAGAATTAAACAATTATTTAAGTGTTATTTTTACGTTTTTTGCTCGATTTTAACAGCAGTAGGTAAACGATATACTTGAAATAGATAATGGCGCGGAGCCTTCAGCGTATAAGTCCGACTTGCACTTAATAGAATTTTTTAGGCTAGTTTTGCCCAGCTATATTCACGGATGTCGTTTTAAATTAACAACAAAAACCGCGTTGATACCGCTCAGCTCTACTCGTAGAAAATATCACCATTCTTTAAATAATTATATGATGTTATTTCAAAAGTAACCTGAATAAAAAGGGAACTCATGCTTAGTCACGTATAGGCCATAACATCACCGTGCAAGAAAATGTCATGAAATTCTATCCATATTGAAAACCTTACCCAATTCTTGTGGCAAACCTCTTGTCTCAACCAAAATCTTAGTTGGTTTCATTTACATAAATACTATATAGTTTAATGTATATAGTCCTGACAATAGTAAATAACTGAATTCTGAAAATAGGGCTCCCAAAGAAAGGAGATATTGGTCTACTATATCAAGCTGGCCACATGGGTTTGCCTTAACGTTAACTGAATGCGTTACCTACAACAAATATTTGTAGGTAAATTTATTTGAACGTAACAGAGCCATTTTCCTCGCAGTCTGTCCTTGCAGAATGTTTCTGGAATTCTTAAGAAAATGTACAATTCCCTCAAGATTTAACTGTTAAAAATACGTGGACAATAAACACGGAATTGTAGGGATTCTCCGGGAAAGTTCAGAATTTCAATACAATAATTTAATTCGAAATGAAATTCTTAACTGGCATTTTAATATTTCATGTTTCTTGATTCAAATATATTTGAATGATCATGATGGTTAATGTTTAAAGTGTTGTTCGTATTATTTTTTGCTATAAATTTAGCTAAAAGTTCTTGTTAGTTGCCTGTACATCGTTTATTTTTTAAACATGCTTAGAACAAGCCTTTTTAGTAAGACACTGTTTACACATGAAATTAAGCTTAAATCGTTCAATAATGTGAATATGTGTGTTTATTTAAATAGACGAACACTTCCCTGTAATATCTTCCTTAATCTTGAACACCAAGTCCTGGTCGTAAAGATACACCTGCAAGTAATTTTGAACCCTATGCTTTAGCTTTATGATTTAAATCAGTTTGTATTCCCTTACATCGATTGTTCCTCATTTCAGTTATGGGGTTTCCACGACCCACGCGCTCAAAATTTCAGATAAAGCCCCTCAAATGATACAGCTCGGTGACAGTTTGCATTCGCTATTAGAATATTATTAATCTTATGAGACCGTTTGGCATTCTCAATGAAGAAGATTCGGAGGCAACTCAAAATGTTTTATTTTATTAATATACACTTATTCGTAGCCACAATACACTTCTCTTTGCTTGCTACCCAGTAATGAACTAGATTGACAGTCTAATTTCATTAAAGAGAACCTTAATCTTTTAAGGTCATAAATTTTTATATTACCTACCTATTTTCCAGGGGTATTTCCACGTTAATGTTAAATATTATTAGGGTGAAAGTTAATCCATAACCTTTTTTAATCTCTGACGATTACTCTTGTAAATTTTGTAGCGACTTTTTTAGTAATCGTTGTTTACAATAGCTATTATCAAAAGTTCTACTAGTATACAGGTATTATCTAATAGTAGTATAATCACGATTATGCTATTCTATAACATAAGACAACAGACGGCCTCGGTGGCATAGTGGTAGCGTATGCGACTGCTAAGCTTGAGGTCTCGGGTTCGATTCCCGAGTCGGACCAAATGTTTGTATGATCTGCAAATATTTATTTCGGAGTTTGGGTGTTTTCTATGTATAAGATGTACAAAAAAAAGTATGTTAGTATTTATATCAGTTGTCTAGTACCCATAACACAAGCTCTGCTTAGCTTGGGACTAGATGGCGTCGTGTGTTAGATGTCCGGAATATTTATTTATTTTATTTATTTAAAAGAAGGATGACAATAATAAATAAAATAGCTGGTTGATAGTTTAGAAAGAACCTGACCAATACGACCTACAGGAAAAGAGCGTACTCCTTCTTAAAATGCCGGCAACGCAGTTGTGACGCCTCTGATGTTCCGGGTGTCCATGGGCGTCGGTAATCGCTTTCCATCAGGCAATACGTCTGCTCGTTTGCCACCTATACCATAAAAAAAGTATGGGCTAGTTGCTACAAACAAAAATTAAACAACTTAAAATTAGTTTATGGTCTTTTCACTTTTTGGTTTATATTTTCCAACGGTACGTAAAGACTAAGCAAATAGGGTCACATTATATTGTCATTGCTACAAAATAGAACAAATAATGATCGAATTATGACCACCAGATAATTTCTAATAGTAAATCAACAAACCATAACGTCCTACGGCTGGGCTCGGGTCTCCTCTCAGGAGAGGGTTAAGGCTATACGTCCCTAGCCCCAATAGTAAATACTTTGTCCTTAATAACTCTGCATAAACATTGACAATACTAATTTCAAAACTTATTTACTACAGTCAACTCATAACTGTCTAAAAAGCTTAAACTCAATGATAGGGTTTTAATATTCTATAATATCCTATTAAGACATATTCTAGCCTACTTTTCCTAAAATAAGAGGATTTTATATGTGAATAAAACGCCTTAGTGGAAGAAATATAGTAATTAGCAAAATAATATTAATGCGTCCTTTGTCTCTGGTTTTCAACTGTTGTTACACTTACCTCATTTTTATAAAATGGTTTAATCGAGATTCTAAACCTACGTAGTAAATCAAGATCTTTGAGTATTACATTTTCGTATTCATTATCTAATGCGCTTTACATGAGAAGTAATAACTACATAAATAACTAGATTATTATTATTACTGATGACATTCAGTAAAAATAGTTTACCCTCTAAAATATTACTACAATCACTTCATAATATTGTAATAAGTATTCAAAGGTGCTGTTGAAATTAAATTGATTGACATAAAAAGAAGTTTAGTACCTTCTTTGCTCTTATACTACTGTGAAATGCGCGTTTTCATTGTTTCATAGTTCACGTCTTCGAACTTCTGTTTCGTCAAGTCCATCAGTTTGTACGTCCGTGCATCCTCGGCTTATCCTCCTAACTGTTAAACGGTAACGGTGCTAGAAAGATGAAACTTTCCACAGATTTGTGTATTTACCACGTCGACGAAGTGCTAAAATAAAATCTATATTTTTTGTGATAAACTGGCAATCATTGCCAGAGACGTCACAAACGACACTGCGGCCAATGAAATATTTTTGTGCTTCACAAAAAAAGGTTCTTAGTCTGGTTATTGGTTCTAACCACATTTTGACTGTTTGCATGAGTTACATAACCTTCGGTCCGATCAAACGAAAACACTTGAATAAAAGTTAGAACTAACACAAAAATAAAATAAAACAATGATTTAATATTTTGTTTGAATGGATTTTCCGCGGTTATTTATATTATGTGATAACTTACTTTATAATGTACCTAAATAATTTGCAAATTTTTTTATCAGACCATAAAAATTCTTAAGTAAAGCCATCTTTATAAATTATTAAAATTTGAGAAATTCGTTATTTGCGAACGACTGACGTTACAGAAAAACGTCATAATGTCTAAATTGAAAAAGTTAATTTCAAACAAAAGTTTAACAGAGATCGCACCCCGCCTGATACATATCACTGCGACTACTGCGAGAATTTAACTTTTTCCTAACACAATTAAATAGAAATGAGGTTTGAATACTTTTTCTGATATAGCTGCGCTACATTCTATTACATTATTGAAATTGATTGATTTCAATAACGTATAAAATAATATATTTGAAAGATTCTAAATGGAATAAAAAATAACGGTGGTGATTATGTTGTTGTCATCACTAAACTAAAATTCACTAAAATTTGTTGTTGGATTATATACTTTAATCACATCCGCTTACAGTCCATTTTTCGATATCTCACATTTTAACTGTCACTATATTTAGTTCCTCCGATCAACTTTTAGTTGGTACTGAACCAAACACAGTGACAGCTGAAGTATGAGATATAGAAAAATGGACTGTAATCAGACGAGATTACAGTATATAATAAAACAATTTTTTTAGTGAATTTTAGTTTATTTAGTTTAGTGATGACCACAACAGAATCACCACTGTAGCGGCCATTTAAACTTCGAATTTTGTTGCAAAAACAAGTTGTCGAACAATTTTAAGTATTAGGAATAAGTTTGACTAGCTATAATTAATGTGAGTGTATGTAGATGACGTCCTACCAACAAGGGAAGGATCCTCCGACCTCGTCAGGTAATCACGCTCCGCGGACCGCAGCCTCAAACTTGTTGATGGATCATATAAGTTAACATTGTAAAGAGAAAGGATTTGTTTTTTGAATGTAGGTACGGGCCCGGTTAACGGCGGCTTATGCGTCTCAACAGTGTAATTAGGAGTCTACAATTTTTGGAGTTTATGTATGTTTATTGTTTAGAAATGAATAGACCATCCGACTGTGCCAGAAACTAGTTTATGTTTTTTCGATTCTACATATGCGTTTGTGTACTCCTTAACAAGGTTTGTAGCTGTAGCAAGTTATGAAGATTTCGATAGACCTCAAACCCTAGAATCTATGTCACTGTTTAGGCTTCAACTTAAATGCTACTTAAAAACTACAATATAATTTCAATGAGATTATAATCTTAACTGTATGAGTGATACTGTAAATTTCAAGATATAATTTTTTATGGTATCTTGAATTTTTGTATTTCTTTTAATATTTAAATTGTTTTTAAAAGCTTTATTTTACTTGCCCTGTTAGTATTGGACAAATCTTGCGAGTTAAATTAGAACCACTTCCTGTCGTTAGATTAGGTTCAAATTTGGTTTACTTACGTAATTTCGTGACAATGTAATAATATAGTACCATCAGCAAGGAGGAGAATGTATATTTTTTAAATGGGCTCCACACAATGAAAAATAATTTTATTTTCATATCATGATAATAATCTTTATACAATTACATAGTGTATAATTAATCGACACTATGTAATGTACCTGAAAAATTATTTTAAATTATCAAGTGAGAAAAGTGCCGCAGTTTAAGCCGAAATTCCTACGCTGAGTATATTACTAACACAGGAAAATTATCCTTTTTAAAGCAGCTCAAAAAGTATTACAGTGTTTTTCAAATGTCCTGAACTGCTACTGTATTATTATTTTTAGATGGCTTCAATTAGTTACTTATATCACATCACCATCATCACATAGCACAGTTTTTTTATTAGAACATCAATTTACTTAGAAGTAATGTTACTCTCAATTATAATATTAATACGTGAAGCAAAACTTTTGTACCAATTTTTACGAAAGTTATGCGAACAGAGGAGTAAGATATTTGGCCCAATTTAAATTTATGTGGAGGTGGAGTAAAAAAGCTATTTAAGTGATGAACTTCAACTACTGGGTGCGCTTAATTTTAATATACCTAACAGTCGGAGGGGATATTGGCATCAACAAAAACTATGGAGTATAAAAATTTATAATATTCCTCTAGTAATTGCACTAATGGTATAGCTTTTAAATTGACTACTAACTGATAAAACAAACTGATTAATGTATAATAACTTAGCGTGAGCAACCTAACAAGGGTAAACAAAGTTATAATAACAAGGTCTCCATTATACAAGCGTGCCTTTTTGCACTATCTTTTGTGCAAATTAAACTTTCTACCCCGTTTTCGGCACAATCTGATCTTACTAATATTATGAAGGCGAAAGTTGAAACAGTTATTTATTATTCACACACAAATGGTTAAATCCATCTGGACGAATTTTGTCACAGAAATAGAGTTTAACCTGCAATAGACGGTATGAGAAAGGTGCGAAAACAACCGTGGGTCCGCGGGGCTCAGCTAGTATTTTAGAGTACTTTGCAACCTCGGTAAGACAAAAGCATAATTATCAGAACAGAATAAAATCACCTCCCTAATTTACGGATAAACAGTTCTAATTCATAAACGTTATTTAATATAACAGAAGATAACACTACAAGGCCAATACGAGCAATTTCGAATGTAAAAAGCATTTAAAACATTGTAAAATTACAAAAAGTGCAATTATACTGATAGGAGTGTTCTTTATATTCGTTAGAATAAATATTTCGGACAATTTATTAACACACAACGCCGTCTAGTCCCCCACGCTAAGCAGAGCTTGTGTTATGGGTACTAAACAACTGATAGAAATAATTATATACTTCTTTTTTGTAAATACATACATATTATACATAGAAAACACCCAAACTTCGAAACAAATAATAGGTCTTTACCTATGAAATTGCGTTTCTTCAGTACTGGTCATTTCAAATAAAAAAAAGCTTGTAATGGCTCTGTATTCTAAATTCAAATTAATTTTGTTTTAAAACCATGACATTCTATTTACAAACTCAGTCTTTTGTTTTTTGATTAGCGTTGTATTTTCATTACATTTGAACATTTTTCGTCATAATGGATACTTTAAAAATTCGTGTAATTATGGAATATGAGTTCCGTCGTGGCACCAACGCGACACAAACGGCACGTAACATCAAAAACGTTTACGGAGAGAACTGTACAAACGAACGCACAACCCTTTATTGGTTTTCCCGGTTCCGTTCTGGAAATTTTGACTTAAAAAATGAAGCTCGTGGTCGTCCGGAGACTTTGGTTAACAATAATGAATTAAAGGCGATTGTGGAAGCTGACGAAACTCAATCTACAGCTGAGCTAGCAGCAGCTTTTAATGTAAGCATCAAAACAATATTGATCCATTTGCGACAAATTGGCAAGGTAAAAAAGCTTGATAGATGGGTGCCCCACGACCTTAACGATCGCCAGCGCAACGTACGCGTCGAGACCTGCCTTTCGCTGCAACGACAACTTTCAACAGGCAAAGAAATGAAGGAATTTTGAAACGAAAAATGGATTCTGTTCGACAATCGAAAGCGCTCAGCAAGTTGGTTAGACCCTGGTTCAGCACCAAAGCAATGCCCTAAACCAAAAATGACCCCTAAAAAGGTGATGGTCACTATTTGGTGGTCTAGTGCGGGTGTGATTCACCACAGCTTTTTACAAAACGGCATGAGCATTAATGCAGATGTGTACTGTGAAGAACTGGAGAGAATGATGGAGAAGCTTGCACATCTGCAACCAGCTTTGGTCAATCGGTCGTCCCCACTGCTCCTTCACGACAACGCGCGACCCCATACTGCGCAACAGACAGTCTCCAAGCTGTAAGAGCTGGGGTCGGAAGCTCTCCCTCATCCGCCATACTCACCAGACCTTGCACCTACCGACTATTACTTTTTCCAAAATTTAGACAACTTTTTAGTGAGTAAAAAATTCAATTCCCGAGAGGCAGTACAAAATGCCTTTGAAGAGTTTGTTGCCTCTCGTCCAGCTGATTTTTACAAGAAGGGCATCAATAAACTGCCAATGCGTTGGCAAAGATGCGTCGATTGCATGGGTGATTACTTCGAATAACAGAAATAAAAAAGTTTGAAAAAATAAGTACTTTCACTTATTGCATACAAAACGGCAATTTCATAGGTAAAGACCTAATATTTGCAGATCATACAAACATTCGGTCCGACTCGGGAATCGAACCCGAGACCTCAAGCACAGCAGTTGCTTACGCTACCACTCGCGCCACCGAGGCAGTCAAGAATGAATAAATAATAATATAATTATAAATATTTCGGACATCAAACACACCGCGCCCTCTAGTCCCAACCTAGCAGAGCTTGTATTGTGGGTACTAAACAACTAATATAAATACATATAATATTACTGTTTGTAAAATCCTTGCGCCACAGTGTATATTCCTAGTGTGGGCATTATTTTTTATGATAAATATATTGCGTAATTTTCAAGAATAAAAGAAACACGACAATTTTAATACGATCTAGATATGTAATATGCATCTTCGTTCTGTATTATTTACATGAAGAAATATTATCATCCCTAAGGTAATGATTGGGACTAGACGGGCACTATACCTTCAGAAGATCATTATTTTCATGGGTTAAGTAGAAGAGATGTTTACAGTCTGTTAAGTAAGTCAAGCAACATATTTTGACTTAACAATTTCACGAAATCATAATATCTAAGAAAACATTAATAGCAAATAAATATATCTCATATTTTATCATCTACAACCTTCATCCTAATCCTTATCTACTTGATCAACATAGCAATGTAATAGATACGTACGTGCGTCGGGAGAAACATTCCAGTGACAACATTTTACAAGTAGGCCGTAGTAAGCATGTCTATAGTATCGAGCGCCTCCCCATACCACGTTCAGTGATATGCCGCACGTAGCTGTTTCGGCACTGTGCCAATACAAAATGACATTTCTTTCCTACCAGGGAGAAGGTGGTCAGGGTTTATTGCGTTCCCCGCGTATATATCGCCCTCTATTCTGAGAAACCTTCTTTCAACCCAATGATATTATCTGTTTATAAACGGAAACAAAATATACTTACTCAATACTTTTCCGTGTGCGCTGAATTGTTTCACTTTGTTTGTTTCTATCCCCTGTTTGTTTGCGCTAACGCTTTTCCTGGTATTGGTTTTGATTTAGATTGAAGAATTTTGAGGTCGAAATAATGACAAATTAAATTTTCGACTCGTTTGCGAAAAACTCACCCATCTATTTCCTTAATATTATGTGTTATAAAATAAATTCACCCTCATTACTGCACGTTCAGAAGGTTACAGATTCAAATGCCTAGGACTCTCCTAGGTATTAAAGTTTATAGGCTAAGATGATATATTTGTCACCGTCATAACTTTCGCCACGAGCCCAGTTGCCACACAGTAGGTCCTAGTCGTTAATGGAACTTTATCTTTAAACGAATATGGTCCTGTTTTGATTTTAGGTCCATTGCTACCATAAAATGACTCATATTTTTTGAAATTCTTATATTAAAACAGGACCAAAATCAAAAGTAAATTTTTGATTTAAATAAGTTTCGCTTATTACCAATGTAATCTTTAGGTACTTATTAATATCCTCCATAAAAATAATAACGGACGTAGCAAATGAACAGATACTTTTATGTAATCTCTCCAGTGTTCATTAATTGCGTGAAAGTGTAATTACACATATGATTCATTAAGTGAACCATAAATAAGAGTGGAGCGGACCACTGCAGCCAGCGCGGCTTGATGTGCTAAGTGTCCATATGACTGTGGTTCCAGAAGCATGTGGAAGTGCGAACTTTATAATCACCGCAGCTGCGGCTCGTTACACTCCGTGATGTAACCGACAACACATGAGATTGTTCAAATTTCGTTTTGTGTCCGAACTAATCCAATCGAGGCCGAGAAAGGAACCATTCAGTCCGACGTACGACACACAGCGCCCTCAGTCACGACGGGGCAACCTTTCACGACTACTTTCGGAAGTGACGCAAGCGTCCGTATCGAGTGCCCCTTACCCCATTAAGGACCAATAAACATTTTAAGCATCACATTTGGTTTTATTATAAAAGTAAAAAAGCTATATTATAATACATAACATAACAGTCGCAGTAAAATGCTTCTTTTGAACAACATTAACACTGTGCACTAATAACAAGTATAGGATGAGTGGCGATGATGAGCTAAAACGATGAATCGTTATGTCTTACAAAGCTAGCAACCGAACGCTGTGCAGGTGACTATATACAGTGCGTTCGGCTGCAAATTGCTGAAGGTGGCAGGACACCATGAGGGTATCCAATATTTCATACTACGGGCGTAGCCCCCTAATCTTCATTGAAAACTGCCATTATTCTCGCTTAGCAATAAATAACTCGACTTAATATCCTACCACCTATTTCAAGTATCGTTCGTTTAATGAAGGGGTCCTGCAACGTGTCCGGGGGGTCCGTATTGCGTGCTGGTGGCACCACCGTGTCCTCCAGCTGCACCACTTTCGTCACTACCACTGGATCCAAAATCAATGCTGACATCACCTCCACTGTGGCTTCCAGAACCACCACCGATGCCAATATCTCCAGCGCCGGAAGATCCACCGCCAATAGCCAGACCACCAAGGTCACCACCGCTAATTCCACCAGCACCGCCTCCGATACCACCTCCGATACCACCTCCGATAGCACCACCGCCGATGGCACCACCGCCGATGCCGCCTTCCTTCTGGGTCTGATATTTGATGAAGTAAACTTCGGGTTTGGCAGGTTGAGTGGGCGCAGGTGTAGGAATAACAATGTCGGGTTGTTCCTCAGGTTTCTTAACCAAGACGTATACAAGAGTCTTCTCTTCATTCTGAGGCTGGATAGGAATGATGGGTGCGACGGGAGTAGGAGGAGTTGGCGCTTTGATGAAGATGATTTTGTAGTGCTTCTGAGGAGGGGCAACCTCAGGGATGCGTGGCAGTCTCTGTTCCTGGGGTTCTGGAGGAGGAACATGGACGTAGATGTGCTTCTGTACTAGAGGAGCCCCAGAGTAGCCACCGGCATATCCACCATCGTCACCACCGAATCCGCCGCTAATACCTCCTCCGATACCGGAACCTCCAAAGGAACCACCAGCATGGCCACCGCCCACAGAAATACCACCAGAGTGTCCACCCAGAGAGTAACCACCGCCTTGGGAATGGGAGTGTCCTCCGATGGAAATGGCACCGCCAGAATGGCCACCGAATGACTGACCACCACCGAAAGAGTGTCCACCGCCACCGGAGTGTCCACCGTGCCCACCGGGTGCGGAGTAGGAATAACCTACTGGGGGCTCAGGACGTCCATAGGCTAGCGCCACACAGGCGAGTACCTGTGACAAAGAAAACCATACATGAAATTTTGCAATTTATTTGGGAGGCTGATAAACAAAGTTGCTATCAGTTGCTTGTGAAATATGTTTAAACTAGTCATAAAACACCAATTATAATATCGTTGTGTTCCCAATCACTGACCTGTTTTTGCAATGCATGAGTATTAACCGCACCAAACACACAAAACGTTCCACCCTGTTACCATTTTATGTTCATTTATTTATGAAATGTTATGAAAGAGCAATAATAAAACCAATAAAGGTAGGAAGTAAAGGTGCTTGCGTTAGTTAATAACATCACATTAACTAACCAAATCATATTATTCGAGACGTTCACTCGTTAGATATCACGAAGTCAGAAGCGGTTGAATTTTCCGCGATGACAAATCGCGGCGCGAAACTAAAGGCGTAGCATTAATATTTCGCCAAGCACAATTATCCCATATATTTGTTTACCCGTGTACATTTTGTAATAAGTGTAACAAACACGAAAATGACTTGTTTAAAATAAGAAACTGTGTAAAATCGGACGTGACGTAAGAGATCATCTCGTATGCCGCAGTCGTAAGTCAGTTAAAATCTGTATTATGTAACAGGGACACACGGAATTTTGGTAGTTGATTTATAGTGAGCTTTAGGTGCACGGAATATAGATAGACGGGTTACTTTTATCGCACACACGTAGTAGTTCGTGCAGCGTAGAAATGAACTTGGTGAAATGAAAATCGCACCCGAAGTGAATAACGATAGACTACTCATTTCGTGAGTTTGTGTAACAATTGCGCTCTACTTCAAGGCACTTACGATATCATCGTCTGCCTGTCCAACGCGTAAAGCGTACTAACCACCTTATTTACAACACCTAACAATGTTTTTACTTTTAAATGGTTTGATTCTTTACGTAGTGAGAAACGCGAAATATATTAAGAGATAAAGTATTAATATTTCTACTATTCTGCTATCAAAGGCATAGACAGGATTGCGGTTTGTGTCATGCTATATAAAGTAACAAATTAGAACGTATTGCGTATACAGGTATTATCTGTAGGTATCGCATATTAAGCCCCAATCTCTAGTTTTAGGATTTATTAGGTTTATTCTTTTAAATTAAAATCCAGTATTAATTATAGATAGGCCGTTCTTAAAATCCTGGGATATTTTCACCAACACTTTTTTTGTTCACTATCTCACAATGAAGTTTTGTTTTATAAGTTCACTATTTGGCACGACGGTATACCATTCACTGAAACACTTCACTACAGTTCCAAGTTGCCTGAAATTTTGTGACACTGGGTAAAATATCACAATGAAAACACTTTTTAGTAAACGAAAATATTAAAAAAGTAATCAATCGCAAGTGCCAAATAGTAAACATTAAATGTAAAAATATTAATTAATTATTTATAATTTTAAAATCCCGCAAGCTGCTTACCATAAAAGCGCGCATATTGAGCGTGGAAGAGAAGGATGCTAGTTTCAAAGACTCTACTTCGAAGGCGTGTGCAGCGACCGATTAGAATAAATCCACTTTTTTGGAGATGTTCCTTTGGCTGTGAGCTCGTGTTAACTGATGACATTCGCCATGCGGACCCGCTCTTAAATAGTAAGGTGCTCATCTCGTCAGAACACTCCATCCCTACGAGCATTTCACTAAGTAACATGCAACTATCGTCATTATTTAACAAGTATACGCTCCTTTCTTTTCGACGAGGTCCGCCGGCGGAGCAAGCGCATTCGATACGCTGCCTTAGCGACTACCACTCGCCTGCACGTATCGCCTTGCTCGATATCCATGTCCACTACAGCTCACATTGGCTCGTACATGTATGTAATTAATCTATATTGATTTTTTATTGTTACCAATACTTCTGTTACGCTCCGGGTAATGCATCTCTATGTTAGACGTCTGAAATTCTATCTCGGTTCGACAGTTGTATAACACAGGGAAATTGCTACAGTAAGTGTATATTTATATTTATCTAAAAGTTAGGTTTAGGTACAATGCCAATTAATTATGCTTTATTTAGGTTAGGATTTATAACGTCTATATTTAATGTTGGAATAACAGACTGCAGTTGAAGAAATTTTAAACAAAGCTTATATGTTATTTGCTTCTGAGTAAACATTTTAAATATTTTTGGTAAATAATTTAAGAAATATATTAAACGTTCGTTCACATAATATCATGCAATTGTACCACTTTATTATGCCACTTTGGTGGTAGGAGAGTTTAAACTGTTTGTATTAAATTTAATTACTATGTAATAGATACATTAACCCAGGGATTACGTTTATTTCTCGTCTAATTTAATACGTATTTAAAGAGCCGAAAGTTCTGGCTCGATTTTGAATTTTTAATTATATATACAGTTATTTTTTTGTCAATGAAGTTTGAGTTCAAAAAAATATTTTTTGAACTGCTATTTAAGCAGTTTAATGCAGTGAACGTTAAGCTCACCTACATTATTCACAAATATTATTCACCTATAAATATGAAACGGACTATATTGATACTAGAAGTTTTAATTAAATAACGTTTATGTGATCCATTAACTTTTTAATATTTTATTGCTATTTGTTTACACTGCTGTAAATGTTATATTTAAGATATGATGCAACTTAAGAAGGAAAACTCGCAACAAACCCTTTTTTAATGTGTGGAAACCCCCTCGGGTCGTCACCGCACCGGGGCTTAGGGCAGGGTGGTGTGTTGGGGGGTCCGGTCGTGTTGGGGTCCGGTCGTGTTAATAACTGCAGTTCCCGGACCCCTCCCTCTCAGGCGCAGAGTTGGCACACTGTGTGGTTTTAGTCGGTTCGATTCCGACACACCACCTCGCCGCAAACACCGGTGGGCTGACGGCCCAAACTAAAAAAAATAAAAAAAAAAAGGTGGTGTGTTGGATTCAGACTGACTAAAATCATATGGTGTGCCACTCTGTGCCTGTATACCAACCCGCCTGGTCAGCATGGTAGTAGACTAGAAGTATCTTAAAGACAATTTAATATATATGCTAATTATATTTATTCATACAAAATATCAAAATGTTATTTATCATTACATAACCTTTAACTGTGTGTTCAGTTTCAACTGTCCGTTTAAAGTTCTATTGCATTTTAATTTGTACTTATTTAAAAGTAAACGAGCGTTAAACCCAGGTTTCAGTTAGCATTTGAATAGAAATATCATAATCAGTGCTATTCACATGCAAGATTCACCAGCTAATTTTAACATGGTTTGACATGGCTAATTTTAAGATGGTGTTTGGTTGAACAAAAAATCTTACACCTTTAATAGTTATCAAAAAATTTAACAAGGCCTCATAGCGCCTTTAGACTGCTGCGCTTGTGCTGCTCTTGCGTCTGTATCTCAGCCAGTTCACGAGGGAAATATCAACAGAAAATTAACTGCTAATCGATTCTATTAACATTCCACGCTTATAATACACGCGTGGAATTTACACACTTTATTATACAACACATACAAAACATACACAACAATAAGAATTTGTTAGCGGCTTGTAATTCATTTATTTACCTTTTTTTAAATTATATCAATTTACATTAATTATTTGAAATAACAACCTAAATAGCAAAATTATTCATTAACATGGAAACAACGTATAAACAAAGTAAATTAAAAAGATGTTTTGAAATAATCTGTATAAATATTGTAAAACTGCCAAGTTTTTATAATTGAACGCTCTAATCACCAATCAGGAACAGTTTGCGATTAGCATAATTGTTTCAGTGTTAGATATCCCAGTTTTGCAGAAATAATTTATGAAGGATTCGTTGTTGTTTAAATGGTCTGAAAAGGTCCGCGACAGCAAATGTCTCTTTTAAGGATTGCTGTCTATAACCTATTCTATAGTAAACCAATTTGTTCGTACTCTACAACATCACGATACAGGCAATAGAAGATGCAGACAAGGTGCGAGTAATGTAGTATTAAAACAGATAATAATATAATAAATTTATCATTTTTTACTACCTCGGTGGCGTAGTGCTAGCATATGCGATTGCTAAGCTTGAGGGGTTAAATTCCCGGGTCGGACCAAATGCTTGTATAATCGGAAAATATTTGTTTCGGAGTTTGGGTGTACCCATATACTAGCTTGGGACTAGATGGCGTTGTGTGTTAGATGTCCGGAATATTTATTATTATTATTATTTTATCATAATCGATTTTCAGTGGTTAGTGATGTAGATTGCTGAGATTGGTTGACGTCTAATTAGGCGAGCATAATTAATTGTTATGATTGTGCATATATTAAAAAAACATAAGTATTTTTAGTCATTACTGCTTACCAGTACTGCAGGTCCTGTTTTGTTTAGAAGCAGACTACTCTATGTGAGTTGTTCCAAATTTTAATGGTCTCAGGATAAAACATTTTAAAATACAAAGGTTTTTTATTTTCGGAAATTGACTGAAAATAAAGGTGTACTTTTAGGTTATTAAAACAGTTGAAACATGAATTACAGCATTTTTTAATAACCTATCTCTAATTCAAACTAGTGATAGTCTATATATTATTTCAATACTTTCTAGATAGATATAGATAGTTAATAGATAACACTAACAATAGGTTTTTAGAATTATATAAAAGGGCGTCACAGTGTCCGTTATACAATTTAATATATTTTTCAATGATCCTTTCCTTCTTTTGGGTTCCAGTTCTATTTTAATAAAATATGTCCCGTAAAAATGTAAGTGTCGGCAGTCCCAAAGCACGACCCTCGAATTCCCGACCCGCCCGTTGCGTGTTCCAAAATAATTACTGCGTCGCTGGAAGTAACTTAAAAAAGGTTTTTACTGCTCTGATAAAATATCTAGATCGAAATTGTGTTTGTTGAACTACTTATACAACACAAAGCATAACTTTTAGAGATATTAGTATAGTAATATGTGATTATTTATTGTTATTATTGAAAAGAGATTATTAAAACATCAGATGTTGCTCGTCAAGATGGCCCACCATCAACGCTTGAATTTCGTATCCGTATTTGGGTATAGTTATAATTCACATTAGAATCCTTATATATTAATATTCATTTTAATAATACGGCACATCACTAGTTTCTATATTACAACAAAACTAAGGTAGTAATGAAACATTTAGTAAAAACTATACAAAAATTTTAATATTAATTCTTTATTGTAACAAACAAAAGGTTTACATACATAACTCTGTATAGCCCTGACTCCCAAAATAGCGTTAGCTGTGTGTTGGAAGTCAAAAATAGTTAAAAAACCTAAAAGAAATTACAAAGTTAATTAATTAGGCAAGTATGTAATTCCAAAACTATTATTTTAAAATTTGACTATCTTAACGACATTAATCTTTCAATTATTGATATATACATATATTACATTATTTAAAAAAATCTAATAAATTCTTAAATATTTTATTCATCTATTACTATACTCGATCTTAAGAAACGAAGCTATTGGATTACGACTTGAGGACCCTTGAAATACAAAACGCAAATAAATGTTAATTTTATGCTACACATCACGTTCTTCAGATAGATTAGATATATATATGTAACCATTAAATAAAGAAAGAATATGATACTGTTTTAAATGATTCATTAATAGCCAAAATTTTGTGACTCAAGGTAAATTGCTCAGGCTTACAACATCCCAAAGGAAATCTCCTTTAAACACACTTCCCTCAATTTTACGATACGGCTGTTCATTCTTTTCCATCCCTACGTCATATTCTTGAACTTTATATTAAGATGAGACTTGCCGTACCTAAGTTACCTTTAAAAATGAGAGAACGACCTCGAGTTTTTCTTTTTAAATTACTAAACAAGTCAAGAAAGTACATTGAATTTTATTATTATAATTATAAAGAATAAATCGTTAGGAACAATAATAGGTAATTTGACGCCGTCGCACATTTTTTGTACAAAAATATACAAATATTTACTTCATATGTTAATAAATGAATTATAATATTGAAACCAAAGCTTTTTTGTCTATCAAGGCATTGGAAAGTAAATAATGACAATGACTAATAATATTTTGATCCCTAAAACGAACGAACTGCTGTAGAAATACATAGTAAGAATTTGTGCCGGAGTCCTATCACGAAGAACCTGCTCGTTTCCTCGACACATGTGTGACGCGAGCCAATCGCGGCTTAATAACAGATTATATCGGGATAATGAGGACGCACCTGTATTCCGACATCACACTCCAATCAATATTCTTCATCCAAGCACGGTAAGAGTTTGCCGTACAGCGAGTAATAAAATAAAAATAAAGATTATAATAATAATAATAAATATTCCGGACATTCCGGACATTAAATTGTACATCATGAAATAATGAAGGTATTTAATTACTGGACCTGGCACTTTTAAACTTTTTCATTTAACTAACAATCAGTAGGCTTCTAATTACGTCCGAAATATTTTTGTATTTTTATCGAGAACGAAGATATTTTTATCTTTTTAAATTCTATCCAATTTAATCTGTTTAATTAAACTAGATAGAATTTCATCAGAAATTTTTAAAACTCTGTTTTCAACAGCAGCTTTGTATGATGTACCGTATTATACAATGATTGCCACAAATTTTAACAAAAAAAAACGACTTGAATTGAGAAATTGAAATGGAATTGACATGACCATTTCCAAGAACCATCAAAAACGGTTCACCCAGTCGAAAGTTATAAGGTAGCAACACAAAAAAGAACAGTCGAATTGATAACCTTTTCTTTGTTTATGTCATTTAGAAATCATTTATTAGGAATAATACAACAAAAACACACGGAGAATTCGGACAGCGAATATTGGCAACAAAAACCAATAAAACTATGAATTCTAGATCAAATGTCTCTTAAACACGGAACATAGAACGATTGTATTGTACGAACGATTGTAATTTAGAGGGTAATCTAAACGATTTCTGATACGACAATTGAACTAAGAGTAAACCGATGAAATCAAGATACTTTAAAAAAAGATCTTTAAGTTCATAAATTGTGTTTTATACTGTTAACCGATCTTCTTCAGTATCTTAATGTCTTTACCTCAATTCATGGAGTGGGTGAGGTCATCAGGCCCAAAACTAACCTACCCCTAATTCCAGAGACAAAAAAGCATCTGAGATAATGGTGCTTATTGTGTAGTTCCAAAATTCTCTGAACTACACTAAAATTCACTGAATTTGATATTTTGTTCTCACAAATGACGTATCAAAGATTTATTAAAATTAGATATGTCACACTGAAAAAAGATATTACCTAAATATAAACGCACAATAAAAGCGTTTTTGAAATCGCTTCCCTAAAATAAGAGAATAGAAAATTATTTTGAAGAAATTTTGGTTAGTGATGCAATTATAGAATGAGCTGTAATATAAGTTATCAGGTAATAAGATATTAATAGCTGATAATGATGATGTCTTACTAGCCGATTACGGCAATGGCGGCCAGTCTCAACGAAGACCAGCCAACTACGTAGGAGATATTATAGTGCACAAATTTGTACGCAAACACAGGTGCACTCTCTGTTCCCTCACTCTCAAAATCCGATGGGACGATAACGGACTTTCTTAACTAATCAGTAACAGAAGGATAGAAACTAACGATCACTATCAGTACCTACTTCCAACTTGCAAAGACTACTTAGGTAGACCGCATTGAAATTTACGACAGCTTCACAAAGCACTTAAGAACTTTATTATATGTAACCGTCTAAGATAAAGTTGAAGTTATTCTAACTTCTCTACTACTCTTTTACGAAACCATAATGTTAATTACAGTACAAACATTAGAAATTTCAAAAGAATTCAAACCTCTAAAGTAAATGATGTATTTACAAAAAAAATAACATTTATAAAATCTTCATAAATATGCATAAAGCATGATGAAGTTATTCGTAAAGAATTCATTATGTTTACACACAAATGTGCACAATATACATATGAGAAACATGTATGTTTCTGACTGCATAATAATAATAATTATACATATTAAAAACTGATGTTCAAAAATGAAGTAAAATTTACATTTCAACACGAATAATAGGGAATTAAACGAGTGTTGTTACATATTTTAAATAAATTAAATATCATTACATCATCACAGTTGGGTTTTTATTTAACTTATACGAAATTACTGTTTACTGGCTTACCTAACACCATTCAAATTAGAATTCACAAACAAACGAGTTTTGTTACCTTTATGATGACCGTATATTATTTGAGTATGTGACTAAACTACATTATTGTGGAGAAAACTAAAAATAGTTGTGTGGTGCCGATGCAGGCAGGACGACTTTGATGGAGCAAAACAAGTATTATATACTACAAAGAGAGTGTTTTGCGACAAGTCTCGCTGATCATTGTCACATAGTTCTATTTATTTATTTGAAACATATTGCACATGACGTCCAAAGACCGTTTAAGTCCGCTTCCGTCTCATTGTGAACTTAAGCCGCCTTTGTGTGTTACGAGACAATGGTGTTACGAGATTAACGAATATTGAGAATAGTATTGGAAATAATATACCGCCTTGAGGGAAGCCAGTGAGAAGATCACACTAGCTCGATAACCGATCATCGATGTGAAGACACTGTTGTCTTTCCTAAAGATAGGAGGAGAACCATTCAAGAGTTTCTGAGGAGACCATTACATAGGAAGGGATAGCCAGTATGTATTACATGGCTTTTTCAAACTTTTACAATATTTTTGGCCTATTTCGTCAATAACTTCCTTGCTTCCTAACTTTAAAAACAACTTTAAAAAAAGGAGGATGTTCTCAACTCGTCTGTTTTTTTATATTTGTAACCTCAGAACTTTCGAAACAATTTAGGTGTTTTTTTTTTCATTTAAGAACTGTTGCTAACCGTGTAACTAATTTCAATTTGATCCAGTTCAAGAAGTCGATATAAATTTGAAAAAAAAAAAAACTGATACAATTATTCCAAACGTTTCGTACTAATGCAAATGCTCTATCAATGCTATGTTTCATTCCTCAAAATATACAATCTACCATATTTTAAGTATGTATATACCTACATACATACGTGCGATCCAAAATGATTGGCTACAACCACGTTTTAAGTTCACTTTCTTTAGCCCACGTTCAGAAGAAAAAAGGGCGTTATTATTGCAGTTTTAGTGACTATAAAATAGATTCTAGCATTCCTCCACATCAGTGGTATATTGTGTTTTTTTAGAATGTCTTGATAATTTCTGCCTTTGTGTCGACACAATTTCAACTGTCCTGACGATCGGTTCGGCTCAAAATAATGAAAAACTTTCCTTTATTTAGTCCATATGGAAAGCACCGAGAAAATCATCAACTACAACAAACACACCGTATACTTTATTAACAAATAAAAGGACTCGATATTATTACTGGCATTTAGTTGTAATGTTTTGTCTACTCTTGATTGCATCGTGAGAAAAAAACAAACAGACCTTAAAAATATTTAAAAATTATTAAAACACACCATCTTTCGATGGCAATTTTTTTGTTTACACATATTTACGCCACATTATACATATGTATGCCTATAAACGAAGACATTGAAGTTTGACCTCTAATATCTTGACATTCATATAATTTTAAGTAATTAATTCAACTTTAACCTCTTTTCTAACTAGAGGCCTATGTCCAGCAGTGGCCTATAAAATACTATTGATGAAGTAAAGTATTAAGCGTAGTCGGACGCAAATATATGTATGAATATACTATTCATAAATATCCCTGTACATATCAGTTTATAATTAATCCAGGACCAGACGTTGTATAATGTTATAAAACATTTCAATATGAATACAAAGTTATTTGTTAACTGGAGAAAGGAGAGCGTCAAAAAGTGATTGTCGTAAAGTTACATCTACACACGTTAAACAAACCCGTTTTAAAAAGTATTCCAGTTATAAACGGCTAGCTTGTTTATATGTATGTTGGAGACGTAGACCTCTGCCGACCAATCAGTTTATTGGTATCTAAACATTGCTACACCACATACGAGGCATTTCTTTAACAAACTGTATCGTTGGCGCAGTGCTACCGTATGCGACTGCTGAACTGATCTCAGGTTTCATTCCCGGCTCTGTTCGGAGATTGTGTGTTTTCTACTTGTAATAATCATTCATGTATTTGCAAAAACTGTTTATATAAGTATTGTATCAGTTAATCTAGCTTTCATTGTACGAGCTCTGCTTGATTTAAAATTAGATGGCGTTGTGTGTGAGATGTATAAAAATATTTTTTTTTAAAGGAATACATTACATTGAATACGGTAAACTTTACAATATAATCACAACAATTAAGTTTATTGTGCAGCTGTCGGTTTTAAAATATAGTATAACATGTACTAAATCAAACTGAAACTTGTAATCGGCTACAAATAGATGTTACATGTATCTTTAAGGTACCTAAGCAAAAAGGTAGGTATCTTATCGATAAAAGTTCTCAATACCTTGGACTTTACTTTATATATTATTATTATTATGCCGCGCAGATATAATTTTATTTTCATTTAGGAAAATTTGACCCTTTAATTATAATCTCGTTGAATTTCTACTGATGCTAAGCCAAACATTGATTAATTCAGGTCATCCTGGCAGGTCTCACTTTGTCATCAATATCTTTTAGTTACATGATGCGGGTTCTTGCTGTCCTGCTACACTCATTAACAACTAACCCCTTGCCAACCTCTCCACGCCAATTATAAGAATGGACCAGCAAATATGTGTTCTACGCTATTAACATACATATCTCCTTTTGTTGTTTACAGAGACATTTTTAGAGAAAAATACAATTTAAACATATTCAGTATTTGTTACATAATTTCATTAATTGTCAAAAGTCGGACTATCGGACTATCCGAAAACATTTTCAAAACTTGTTTCTACATTACCAGTCTCAAAATATTAGTTTGTTTGCTAATAAACAAATGGAAGTGGACATCCTTCTGCTTATAGATGATAATGATATCCAACTTAATTTTTTTTAAACAAAATGGATTTTGATGCAACTTTACAATAATATAGCTTATACATCAGAATAATATATAGGCTACAATTTACAAATATATTAGCTTTGCCTCGCGGCGTTACCCGCGGTTATTGTCATACCGCAGGTAGCACCGCGGGTTCAGATTGTAAAAAATATATTTGTAAGTGAAAATATACTTAATGTCTAGGCATTAGGTCAAGCACTGCAAGCTGGAAAGCACTGGCTCAAATGAAAATCCAAATTTCACTATTTTATTCCTAAATTTACACTAAGTACGAGTATACCAACTACAACTCTATTTTCCACTGTTCCATTATATTGCCTATACAACATTTACATTCCAATTTAAATTAAAATAGGTAACAAAACCACAATGTAATTAATTGTACGTAACATCGCCATCTATCGAGCAATAACTAAAATACTAAACAATCGTTCAATAAAGTAATTTAGTTATTTAATTTCGTCAGCAAGTTCAGCGGTAACCGCAATCGCGATACATAGTGCTCTAATTACAGGCCCGAAATATGAATGAACATAAAATTAATTAAGTAGGACGATTAGGCAGATCCCTACAGTTATTTGCTTTTCACATTTAATATGATACGTCATTTCGAAATTATAATAAGTTCCCAGCAAGCATCGACCACACCCCGATATTATGAAAACATATCTAATTTAAAAATACTTTTGGTCAGACCAGTTTTGTAGTTATGAAATTACCAACATATCATCAATACTTACGCAATAACCATCAGTACTTACTAATACATCGATAATATATTGCTATAGCTTACCAGGTAAGCGTAAAATAACTGCTCGTCTTTAATAACATTGCGAAAGGTCTTTCCGAAGTATGAATGACCATGTCATTAATACTAATCTTATAATAATACAATCAACTGTAGCGACATAGTTAGAACTGATTCATAATATTTATCACAACCGTCGCTTGTACGTAATCACCAATTTCGAATTTATTTACATGGTACACACACTTAGTACCTTAATGTTAGACATCTAGCCAAGTGTACATTCTAAAAACGCAGACGTAAACGGAAATCTAAAAAATGTACAGAAATGACGTCATCTCAACGCTAATCCACGTGGTCAAAACAAAACATTAGCTAATAATTCAAGAGCATAAAGGCGTAAGCAATTGTAGAATTAATATCAACGCGAATCACTTTCATCTTGGCTAAAAAGGCCGAATATCTCTAGAATGTTTAATTTTTTCCTTAAATTTTATTCATTACGAAATTTAGTTCCGTTTACCCCATAAATTTACTAAATTAACAAACATTTAACAATGTCTGAACTCTGAGTCTAAATTGAAACTTCATAACTAAGTACCATTTTTCTGTGACAAACTCGTTTTAGCTGGTGATTGATTTGTAACAATATATTTTATCACACGAGAAATCTATCCGTATCATGTTATAGATTCGACGATTAAATAAATTAAAATATCCGCGCTTAATCAAGCAATATATCTCAGCTTAGCAGAAAGACTATATCGAAAATATATGTATCATTTAACATTTATATTATCATTCTAACACAGATGGTCAATTAGTAAACTCAAACCTAAAGTTTAAAAATCGGCCACATATGACCAAAATTGTTTGATAGAGTTGCAACGGCTACGAGATTTGAACTCAATAAATTTATGTTTAAAGAACTTATCGGTTAAATAAACTAAAAAAATTTAAAAACAAAATATTATAAAAACCAAAACTCGACTGCTTAAAAGTAATGAACTGATAAGAGAAAAGCAATTATAAAAGCAGTCGAGATTTTTGATTTTATAATATGTTTGGTAACATAAGTTCATCAATAACTTTATCTTGTTTGTAATGCAATCAATTACCAAAAAAACATTCTAAACACACTTGAGAACAAACATTTTTAACAACTCAATTTTTAAATTTCAACTTTAAATCCTAATTCACGAGTTTCACTACAATAATTTCATTGTCACTGAAATTAATAACTTTTTCTTGTGTCTCCTTTTTGCTGTTACAATTTGCACTAAATCTCTAATGACCGACTGAAATAAATATTTTGAATCAATTTATTCTTTAAAATATGCAGTTGAAGGACTTAAACTGAAGGTTAATCTTGTTTTTTTTATCAGTTCGATACTTCCAAACAATCCTCGCAGACTCCTTACGAATGAAACATTATTGTTTCCACCTCATTTAAATTAACACAAATCAATTTCCAAGCTTCATACTTTAATTTAATATATCTGAACACTTTTCTAATCGCGGAATACGGGCGCTTTGTTAATAAAACAACCAGATACAGTTGAACTTGTTGTATTCACTCAACGAATAACATCACAACTCCAAATGTCGACAATTTTTAATGTTGCTCAGTTGGTATATATATCGCTTTGGTAACAAAAGCATTGCGCGATTCAGATAACTGATACAGCGCCATCTATTGAGTGGCATGTAAAACTTGTATACCTCAAACAATATCTCAATTTGAATTTACTTTCATGAAACAAGTTTATAATTGATTCATGTATTATTTGAAAAGTTAAAATGAGTTAAATATGAAGGAAATAACTAAATTGCGATTAGCTCCATCAAAGTGCTCATAGTTATATAAACAATGTCGTCAACTATGCGTGAAACAACAGGCAAACTTTGTCATTGTCATTTTATTCAAAGTCAAGCTTTAATTAGTATTATAATATTCCTTCAGTACATTCTAAATTTTTCAATCAAACTTCTAGACATGCCGACTAACAGCTTATCTCGTAAGTGCAACTAAAATTACAGTTTACAAAGTATGGGCCGTTGTGCCCCCCATTTGTCAGTTAAATGGCCTAAACCTGAGACAATACGACTACACAACGGACTATTATACCTTATATCTTTATTACTGTTGTTAAATTTATGAGTATGTTACAATAAGCAGCTTGCCCACAGCAAGGACAAATTATATTAGAATCATTTTAAGATGGCCAGAAGAAGCTATATGTAAAATGTGAATGCAATATGCAAACGAACTAAAATTAAATCAGTCGTTGGCACACTGCTCCGCCAAAATAATTCTTCTCAATACACGTATAAGGCCCGTGTTATTACGGATTAACTAATTAGACAAGTTGTTTGCAATAGTAACCGTATATATAACATCATTAGGTATTCGTAAAAGTGAAACCAACGTATGAATTACGAAAACGACAATGTACGACCAAGATATTGCCGGGTATGTAAACTTTATTGATGTTCAACCCTAATCTATCTCAGAATATGTTGCAAGATACAGTGTAGGCATAGCCTTATCCTAAAGCGATTAAAATATTATCAAATGACCTCAGCTTCGCAACGAGAACGAACGAGCAATGAATTCTTAACAAATAAATCTATCAAAGAGATGACATAGTATTCAGAGCCTTCACCGTTACAAATAATATTTATTCATTTTGTTTAGGCATCTACTCGTATACTTATACAGGCTAATTTTGGTAGAAATATTCTGAAAAACTATACCTTTAAATTTTCAGTCAGTCATTTACATGATATGTTTTGCAATTCATTGTTAGGTTATTTTATTAGCGATTTGTCTATATACTGATTGACTTACATGACTGATTTGAGTTCTAATAACAACAAAAAAAGATTTTAATCATGAGATTGATTACGGGTGGCAAAAGAAACCCACCATGATCCATGACCCACCAGTGTATTCACGCTTTATAAATATCTCTTACCGTAATTCAATCACTCTTATCACTAAATCTATAGTATTAACGAAATCGTTAATCTTAAAAAATCTTAACACTGAAGAATAGTGAAAAAATGTTTTAATTTTGTTATGTCAAGCAATATTTTTTGTAACAATTTGTAAATTGCATTTACGATATTTATACAGAAGCAATTCACGGAGACTGGGCACTGATTACAAATGAAGTTAGAAATGAGATTATCTTAAAATGTTTATATAAATCTGTACTAGTAACCTTGCTCCTATTGTTATATTATTCTTCTGAATAAATTATACTAATATATTTAATTACTATGACCTCAATACATCTTATATCTGTATTTAAATTTTCGAATATTTCTGCATCCCACTTTGTCGGTATTTCTATAACATTTAGAAATCTTACTGAGGGTATAGTAATAAATCATACAATTTGTGATGAAGCTCGGACAAGCCCGTGAAGTTAGTTCAAAGTGATAATTATCAGGTACATGGACCTGCAAAGTATCCAATCTACTAGGAGAGAGCTTCCATTGCTTTGGAGCAATCCATCTTAAAGATATTCTTTTAATTAGTTGGCTTAGGTCAAGCTGCTATAACTTCCCAGACAATGTTTTGTTGTTAGATTTCTCTATATGTTTTATATAATATATATTTTGAAAAGAATAAATGTGTTTTTTTAGGGCGGGATTACAGGTTAAGTGCACTTTCAGTGCTTGTTTTATCTGTGGAAACTTGTACAAACTGGTTGTCAAAACAATTATAGATCGACGACATCAACTATTACCGGCCAACTCTATAAAGTAGGTAAACTTAAGGTACAAGGTGTTTGTAATGTGATGCAAATTAAATTATATGAATAACAAATCAACCTGTATAATATTAGAACGGTGAAATTTATAACCATGCGAGTTTAGTTGTAGGTGATCATAAATTAGTAAAACGACAAGTACCTTGAACTATGCCTATTTAGAGGGGTCAGTATGTGGGCAACACTGGTAATGATTCACATATAATTTTGCTTTTCATAAAAGTCTCATTATGTTCGGAGGTCGCGTTACCCAATAACTCGGTTGATCCGACAGACAGTATACAAAACCTTGACCCGACCTTTCCAATACATTCACCTACCAATAAATTTGTCTAAATTTTCATATCAATTTGTTCACTAAACCCCATGCTATCATTTGGACATGATTACGTATTTATGCTCAATTGTAGTTCTAGTAGCCGTACATCATTATAAAATAAATAAATAAATAAATATTCCGGACATCTAACTCACAACGCCATCTAGTCCCAAGCTAAGCAGAGCTTGTGTTATGGGTACTGGACAACTGATATAAATACTTATATACTTTTTTTTTGTAAATACATACATATTATACATAGAAAACAACCAAACTCCGAAACAAATATTTGCAGATCATACAAACATTTGGTCGACTCGGGAATCGAACCCGAGACCTCAAGCTTAGCAGTCGCATACGCTACCACTACGCCACCGAGGCAGTCAGTCATTGATTTATACACGTTATGTTATAGATTGTAACCTTATTTTTAACCCAAAATTTACTTTAATACTGTTCTATATCTTCGCACTCTAAAATATAATATAACCGACATGAGACTTAAACACCAGCTATTATCAGTAAAGTTACTCTATCAAGTTTCAAAGAGATACGATACAAATATAATTCACATTAAAAATGTACATTATACTAGTGAATGAACAAAAAATAAAACACACTCTTTAGTTTCCAGCAATTTAATCATCTCTTTCTTTGGGAGGCTTTTAACTTTATATAATTTGAAACAAACGCATGAATTAAAGTTCAAACTTTATGTATCTAGAGTGATATTCCGAACCATTTCCTGATCAATGTTATAGAACTATATAGTAAGCAGTTTTGAAGATTACCCAAGTGTATAAAATGACAAAAGCTATTAATACAAAGTGCCATCGTTTTCTTATGCATCGCCCGCCAAGTCTAACGATCATCCATTTTTCATTTCTTTGTCCACGATCATTTGGCTGGTTCTTTTGGGAATATTTGCTTCCGTGTCACATTAATCACTTGTTTTATCGTATTGCAGTCCACTCAAGAATACACAAACAATACATTGATGGACAAGAAAGTGAATGGTGTTGGTTTTATTCTTACAATTGCTCTGAATTAAACGTTAAGTAACTTTATAGCGTGGATAAGTCTTGTAACACATGATTCTATAAAAATATTGTGTCATCGATATGTTACATAATCTTTATTTCCTTTAATTACTTCAATAAATGGAAACTAGTACGTACTGATTTTTTTATTAGACTGCCTGATAGCACTGCATTTTCATAAAAAAGGCGTTTTTTAGTCACACATAATGTTAGTATGTCAAATGCTTAATTATGTCGACTACGCTTACGTAACTATTATGAACATTTTGCCATATACCGAGCAATTAAGTACTGTAATTGAGTATTTCTTGGCAGATAATGCCAATATTTGTGTACCGAACATAAGAAATTACAATATATATTGGTACCTCTTGTTATTAATGCAACTAGTTGGCAAACAAGGAGATAGTATAGAGATAGTACATGAAAACGAAACGACTTGATGGTAAAATAACTTTGTATATTAATGTAAACAACTTTTAGTGTAATACATAAGAGCTGAGATTGTCACAACTGTTGCTAACGGTTAGTATTCATTTATTCGTGCGTTTTTTATATGGAATTTGATAAATCACTATAAAGTCTCTCAAAATTTTTTGTATACAAATTTAAAAAGTAGCAACTTATTTCTTAATGACATAATAAGCAGATTTCCATGTATCTCTTTTTTTAATTTTAGTTTCACGAGTACTCTTTAATATATTTTTAAAATGACAGTTTAGAATGGCTCAAGAATAGATCATTGAAATTCAGTACAAAGTCGGAGTACCTCCTCTTCACTTCTTGATATAATCCATGACAAATAGTGTGGTAGCGATAAAGGAAAAAAAATGGATATTTTCCTAGATTTTCAATGGGCAGTCCATCACCATTAGACGATCCACCTTCTCGTTTGCTCCTCATAAGGATTTTACACCATCTCTTGTTTAGCTGGTTATATATTTTAAAGCCCTCGACTACAATAAATATTGCACCTATTAGAACCTTCAGATATTACCAGCTAGCACTATTCAAAAGAACTAAAGCTATAGTCGTCCCAATACTTTATTTAACTTTTGACAGATCACGCACATAAAGTTTTGTAATAATTTTTGATACAATGTACTACAGATAATACTGTACTTTATGGGCGGGCTCCGCCTACTTAGGGATGTGTCATTCGTAATTAATGACCACAGACTATAAAAAAGGTTTTGAAATAAATCGATTATCGATTATATTAATAAAACATACAATAAAATTATTGTGATTATATTTTATATCAAATCACGTAAAAAGCTTTATTATTTTGCATTAAAATGCCCTAAATGTCTCTGTTTCAATGCAAAGATAATTTGCGTAATGAAAACAGTTCCATCGTACTCGTACCTAGTAATGGGATCGAATGAATTCGCCGAAAATTAATGAATCTAAAATAATTGTTTAGACTTACTATAGTTGGTTCAAATAAAAACTACCTGCGGTACCTACTTGTAATGAACAGGTACAAAATGTTGAAATTCGTAGTAATTTACGGATTAAAAATAAAACAACCAAAAGAGGTACTGTAATACTAATTTTAATTATAAAGAATCGTCTTCTGCGTATGACCAGGAATCATCATCACTTGAGTTCTCAGTAATATTGATTATCATTTCTTGGATAGATAAATTGTCGAATGCAACATCCCGATCCCAATCCGACATTATCACCTTCTTTGTTTTTTCTACAACATTCGCCCAGTTTTCTGGAGTTACTTTTTCACACGCATTTTTCAGTAAATTCAGCATTTTTCTTGCGGTGAAAGGAGGAGTATTGTTCCTCGCAGCATATCCTTTAACTTGTGCCCAGATCATTTCAATTGCATTATATTGGCAGTGATATGGGGGAATTCTGAGGACGGTATGCCCATGCTCTGCTGCCATTTCATCTATGACGTATCATTTTGGCAGCTTCTTTGTTTTTAATATCTTTACTAACTCTACTTTTAGTAGGGACTCATTCACCTCTTCGCCATTGTCACGGAGCCAGTTTATAATTTCATGTTTTTTGTTGGCCTGTGTTGGTATTTTATTAATTTGACGAGAGTGATAAGGTGCATTATCAATAAATATTATTGATGGCTCTTCGAGTGATGTAAGCATTTCTCTGAACCACTTTTCATACACGTTCGAATTCATCTCCTCATGATAATCTCCTGTTTTCTGGGATTTAAAAGCTAATAGAGCGCCTGGCAAAAATCCTTTTACTGTTCCTGCATGACAAATAATCAGTCGTTCGCCTTTTCCCATTGGTACTGTAGAAGTGGAGCCAACGGTGTTGTCAGTCCAAGTTTTTGACAGCGTATGATTCGCATTGAGCCAAGTTTCATCTGTGAAAACAACATTCGACCAATCTTCTATTTTTTTTGCTTGTCTTAAAAAATCGCATCTATACAAAGCAATATCATTGCGTTCCATTAAAATTTTTCGTTTGTCACATTTTTGGAATAACATTCCAATGTCTTTCAATACCTTTGTCAGAGAAGATTTTTGACCACGGAACAAACCACTATTTCGAAGAGATTGTGTTAGTTTTTTTAATGTTGGAATCTCTTTTCTTTGGTAATAGTCGTATATATGACGACGAATAGCATCAGCGTCAAAATTGTCAACGGCTGTAACTTTACTAGGCGGACGTTTTTTCTTAGGTGTAGATAGCTTATTCTGTTCCATGCCACTGCTGCCGTAGCCTTCTTTTGTTATTTTTGCCACTGTTGGAGCACTAATACCTAATGCTGCTGCAACACGGTCTCTAACTTGAGTCACTGGTATAAGAGGCCCACCATTACGGCTTTCCTTTTCAAAGTATTCACGAAGTCGCAAGACAAACTCTCTTGTTTGTCCTTTGAGTACTTTCTTTTTTGGCATTTTGACAGTAACGAAGGCAGGAACGATACGCTCAACTCAACCAAACGTGAGAATTCACAAATAAATCAATACGGAGGAATATAAATACTCAACTATATTGAAGGTTACTCATTGAAATACTGTAGATTATTTTAAAATAGACATAGAGAGATTTAATAAAGATCATCAATAGTTTAACAAATACAATATTAACCACTGAATTACAACACAATACAATAATACATTTAGAAAATTCAGTTCCTTTTATATATTTTTTCATGACATAGAACCGTCATATTTGAACAACATTCTTTTAATCCATTTCTTCTTTATTTTGACAAAGGAGGTCGCACATTGAAACACATAGAAATATGAAGTACGAAATTATCTATAAAATAATGAGTTTGTTAAATCGATTAAAACTTCTTAATGCATAAAATCGATCCATGAAAGAAATCGAATAGGTAACGGGTCAGGGTATCACTATTTGATTAAGTATTGGAGCTGTCAAAAGTTAAATAAACTATTGGAACGACTATAAATTAAATACTTAGTTAAATTAACCTTAATCCATGGTCCATTGTCTAACTAAGCTGAAAATAAAACCATTCAAAATTCTCTGAACTTTTGAGGATTTCTCTACGGTTAGCCAAAAGTTTTTTTTTTTTTTTTAAGACAACTCCCACATTAGGAATAAACATCCTGTGTCGTGGGGGACTTTACAAACATACATGAAACGGACACAAAGAACATCCAGACTCGGGACAACAATTCGTGGATCACACAAAGTGTTGTACCGCGTGGGATTTGAACCCAAGACACTTGGCGCAGTAGCAAGCGGCATGGCGACCGCTGAAACCACTCGGCCAACCGTGCAGACTTTAACTAACAGACATTAACTAGGGTCTATAGTCATAATTATGACAAGAATGTGATTAATGTAATGGCCACATTAATTTTTCTAACAATAATTTTTATAGGCTATTTTTAAGAAAAAATCGTATTTCAAACTTTTAAAAACCAAGCTGATCTAGTTTGAATAGCCATAGACTATAAAAATATCAAAGAGAAAATGTCGCGAGAACGGCTCACGATAAAATTTGATTATAGGTAACGAAGTCCAGTGTCGGATTAACCCTCTGTTCGCTGAATGTGACAATGAAGCAGATGGATTAAATGGATTAAAGAGATATTTTACAGTGTCCGTTGTTATCTCCCTGTCGAGAGGAGCGGCAGATCACGAATTTCTATGGAGAAATCACTGCTATCGAGCGCTGCTCTCGTCACAATGCCGTTACACCTGAGGCTTATCGGTTCCTTTGTAACTCTTTAACGACAAATTTAAAGTGATTGTTTTTTTAATTAGACTTGATTATTATTATAGATAATCTGAGAAGAGGCCTGTGTTTAGCTGGAGACGTTTTTTAGGCTGAGATGGTAGTAATGATGTTCAAATTAATGCTAAAAATGTACCTACTTCAGATGTTTACAGAAAGGTCTATTCATTTGTTTTACGTTTTTTACTATGTCATTATAGTCCTTTCGCGGCTGTTGATCAATGGGTCTCGGGTTTGATGCCCGAAAAGCGTTATTGAGTTTTATAATTATGGAAAAACTTAATAATAGCCCGGAGTTTGAAAGCGGGGGTCTTAATCCCCGTGGCTCAATATGTCGGACTGGCGGCCGTGTCTGAAATTGGAGTAGCAGTTCATCAATGATCAAAACAAAATTTATATTTTCCAAATTCCGTTTTATTTATTACCTTTTCGTAACTTACTGAATATCAACCAATTAATTTTATTTATATTAATGGCATTCATTCATTCGTTATAGATTTAGCATTTTATTTAGGTGTATAAATTTACATTGATATATTAGATTTATATTGAAAATGTGCCATTAATATACGAACCACTAAAATATGTTCTAAACACAAGGTTAAAATTTAACCAGACAAAGTTTGCGGCTGTGTTTAAATTCAGGTTTCTTGAGTAAAATATTATTTTCAAGGTTGTATTGTTATTGGAGTTGGTATCACTTTATACAAGGTTATGTACATCTGTGGATCACGTTGCTTTATCATCACTATGGAGCCTGTCGTATATATGTCGTACCTGTATAATATTTCTTGGCAAAGGAAACCAGGAATGTTGCCAGCGCTTTCATAACCTACGTCGACTATAATTTCTGACCTTCCGCAAGAACTGTGTTAATATCCTTTACTGCACGTACAGTTACTGTCACGAATATTAAACACAAAATATATTTTTAAACTTATTTTTTCGTTAACTTAAAAATCACTTACTATGACTTGTTACGCTTTAGGTATCTTGCATAAAGATATTACGTAAGTATGCTTTATTGCCTTAATATATAAGAACTTGTTTATTTGCTTCAAAACTTATATTTTTCATTGGTGTTACATTTATAGTTGAACTACGGGTCATTTAAGCGAGGCGTAAAAATCATCTCATTAGCCCGCCATAGTGTGGGTCACCATGCTGTACTGTCCACGTTCGCATTGAGGATGGTGACCACCACTCTTGGAATCTGCTTATGCTTTCCATCAGGCAGAGCCGAGTCACTTTGGCGCAGCTGAAACAAAAGAAAAATAAAATCTATTCATGTAGGCTACTTCTAGTCATCATTTGATAACAATTTTGGTTGAAATGTGAAGCAAGAAATCTATAAAAAATCACACATCATGCAATAGCTGTAATTAGGATTTCTAGGATTTCAATTACAATCATAGGTTTCTAACAGCCGTTTTCAAAAACCTATCTTCAATTAAAACTAAAGATATATTTATTTATTTATTTTCGATGTGTTGAGCCAATGCTTTCATTGACATCCAGGCTCATTTTTTTAAGAACAAAACTATTTACCTTATTATAAACAAATGGACCCAGTGTACATAAAAACGTTTGGATAAAAGTAGTAAATAAACATATTAATCTGAAACACTTAGTATGAGATAATTACAAAAAAATTAATGTTTAAAAAGTTTTCTCATATGTTTTCTTTTCTACAGTTGCTAATACGAGTACATATATCGAAATCACTTAGGTTACCACATAGTTTTCAGACACATAAGCGATCTATCTGATAAGCATCTAATGTTATCAGCTATGCCAAAAAACTTACAAGGAGAATCACAGCAACTTTAAAAAGAAGACATCACTAAAACCAAACATCGCTAGGGTTTCATAATAGAATAAACATAGTGTATCACTTACAGGAGTAAAATAATGAACTGATAAAAAAGCTCATTTATATAAATATTCATTAGGTTTTAAAACACGTACTGCTAAGATGGTTAAGCAAAAGACTGATACAAGACTAAACTAAAAGAAGTAATTCGCTTTTGTTTTTGACTTATGAGACTTTCGTGTTTATTTCAACACATCTATATGATAAAATATACGTTATACTTTATCAAACGAATCAAGGCAACGATTCACTACATTTATTGCAGGAGGATTTTTGTTGTTTTTGTTCAGCCCAATAGTTGATCGAATGCCAACAGTCATACAGCTACGATGAAGCTTTACCCCACTTTTATTTTTGTAGTAAAACGTTAATAAATAGAACAAGCAACTTTGGCCGCATGCAATTTGCGACGTAACAACCTTTTACTGAAATAACCGCAAAGTATTTTTATTTACCTTTCAACCTATTTGTAACATATGAGTAATAATCGCTTGAACCTTGAAATGTAAATTTGTGGTACCTTAGGTAATGACAAGAAACTTTATTTTATATAACGAACGAATGAGACTTTTATTAAGAACAAGGTTGACGTTTAACTACTTCGTAGGTTACTTTACTTTTTTTTCACATTATGCTAATTATTTACGTGTGCAAGCGTTTTGCATTTTAACATACGCACTAATACTTCTGCATATACACGATACCTAAAACTTACACTTACTTATATCTATATTTACATTTAAACATAAGCTTGTAGTTATGTTTAAAAAAATCTGTAGATTTAGTCTTACTTTAATAACAATCAAAGCGCAACTAAATCGTACAACATATAACCTATATATATAAAGAGAAAATAACTGCAGTATTACAATATCTTTTAATATTCTTGTTCCAAAAGAAATGAATAGAATTCATTATATATCTTTCAGCCTCCTGTTTGATTGACACAAACATAGGAACGCAAAAGATGTGTCTGTCGAAAATATTTACAATAAATAAACAACTGACAGACATATCTTAGAAGCCGTTATAAGCCTCATTTACTTTCGTAATATTCAAGCAGAATACGTTGGCATTATCACAATATTCATCGACAACCAAGACAGACAAGACAAATGTATGCACATACAACAAGTAGCAGTGAAATAATTTCAATTCAAATGAAAGGTAATGTTAAATTCTAAGAGCAATTTTTTTGCACTAAATTGAAAGCTATTACGTGAGCCTAAAATATATATGAACGAACACTCGCTTCATTAGTGATATAACTCGTATTACCCACCACATCCTCATTCCGTTAAGGTTCTGCCTTTCATAAATTTATTAACAGTAAGTAAAATAATCTAAGATAGACTCCATAAGGATTCATTATTATACATTGCGTAGAATAAGTAAGGGTAATTAAATCTGAATTGATTAGGTACCGATAGTGCTTTTAATAAAAACAAGTAAACTTTGTTTGTTTTATCTTTTCTAGGCGTAAAATTTTATTTTTTATTTTTTCATTTTCATAAACCTGGAAGTCGAATTGACCACTAACCAGTACAGTTTGAATTGTCATTGTATGGACTTACATACCATGACTTGTCAAAACATGCTATAGACATCTAAATGAACTTCTAATACTCTTAAGCATTACGTAACTAGTGACTGTCTTTTTTGTAATATAGTGTGCAAACGAACAGACAAGTCACCTCATGGCAAGTGTCTACCGGTGCACATGAATGTTTCCAACACAGGGGACACAAGAGCGTTGTCGACCTTTGAGGAAAGGGTGCGCTCTTTACTTGAAGGTGGTACCGATTTGGAAATGTAACAAGAGACAATTTGTTCTACTGATTTTCTTATCACGACGCTTAATGAAAGTGTAATGAACTGAGGAAAGCTTGGTATCCATTACCTCTTATATATATCTTATATATAAGAGGTAATACTAGAAAGCGAGGTCGTTAAGCAAGAAGATGACCTAAAAATGACCTTAACGTCACCTGGATATGAGTAGCAGTAGTCAGAAAATAATAGAGAGGTTTGGAGAACGCCTGTACCGTAAGACAATCGAATTAAGAGATATTTATTAATTTATGTGTTGTAAAGATTTAGTTCTTAAAATGGAACTTCCTTTTAATTTTTTTTTAATTAGTTCTTTTCTTAATATTTAATTTAAGACAATATATATTTAAATTATTATTAAGGGTGTAAGGGCTTTATTAATATCATTACAATAATGCCTATTTCAAAGTACTTACCGGATTATTATAGAATGATTTAGGCTGGATCTCCAAGATTTTACTTACTTTGTGTTCGAACAGAAATCTGTAGTACAAACACAGGCCTAAATCCACCAATAAAGATAAAATTAAGTATGCTCAATCAACCTAAAGCGATAATATTTCTAGTTAACTGGAGACATGTTCCAACCATTATAATTGGCTTTCCTCCGGCAAACCGACAATTAATCCGATCCGATATCGTGTATGAATATGAAACTCGATAGAACACAAGTAAGTCAATTTAAACATAAAGGTTCACAGCGCCTTATTGGGATGTAATCACAAATGTTCAAAGACATTTGTGATACGGTTAAATGGGAAATTATACTTATTGTGGGTACCCGGAGACATTAATACGGTACTGTATTCACCACTAAACAGAGGTGAAACACAAATAATTCCCTTTGGGGATCTGTTACTGAATGACAAAAGGATGGAATGATAAAAAGAATAATAGTAACGAATAGTATAAAAACAGGATTACTGCAGTTATATTTTTGTGATTAAGTTTAAAATTATGAATATTTTAAATGCATACATGTTATAGAGAAATTACACCCAAATACAGAGTAAATGATGGTACTGATCATTTGCTCAATTCACATACTTATTAAAATTTATCCCGAACCCACGACCGCGGGTTTACCAATCGGAAGAACTAACCACTAAGCCGTCAAAACTGAAAAGGGATAAGCCACCTACAAGTCAGGACCAATTAAACTCGAAAGGGCATTTAAGTACGGGCGGGTAGGTACGGGGGCAGCTACCCCAAGGGAAAGCGAAGAAAGTAAAATATATTCCGTATGCGGATGGATTGGTGAGTCTAAACAATAGCTAGCCCGATTTGCATACCTATAAATAAAACTGACTAAAGTCATTACGGCACAACTACTCCTGATAAAGTTCTCACTTTATTAGAATTATTTAGCTACATATTTTGACATATGAAATCTATTTCAAGTCCTTCGATTTGTTATTTTTACCCATTTGTTTATAACTAAAGTTATTACTATACTAAGAAAAACTCATCATCATCTTCCTAGCCTTTATTATTCCCAATATTATTTGGGGTCGGCTACCAGTTAAACCGATTTTACCTGAATATCAGTTTTTACACAGAGCGACTGGCATCTGACCTCCGCAACCCTGAGGGCGAACTGAATTCGAAGGTTGAACTAGTTGTCAGTATATTTGAGGGCACTGACTTCCCAATAACGATTGCCATAGCTGTTCATGACAACCGGGACCGACGACTTAACGTGCCCTCCGAAGCACGGGCGGGAAACACCGCCATCTTCCATACTCCGGGCTGCTATTAAGAATTTCTTGTAGGAAAAACCCAACAGCAGTCCGACCCGGGAATTGAACCCGAGACCTCTTGATCTGCAGTCGCTTACGCTAACCACTAGAACAACGAGGCAGGTATACTAAGAAAAAGTATTTAAAGAAAATAGAAATGTATTTTAAGACACAAGGAAAATTACACCAGAAATTAGAAACAAAATTAGTCTAGCAGGTCGTAATAGATTACTTTTTTACGCGGTCCCCACACTAAGCAAGCCTGTATCTTGGAGTACCCAGCCAAACATAATTACAATAAGGTCTAGAGCTCCTGGACTTCACAATTAATAACATAGCAGAAATTATAAAAAAAGCGGGCTTATAAACTATAATGAAAATAAGAATAAGATAACTCAACAAAATAAGCGTTTCAAATTATGGTTATAATTTTTTGACAACAGTCTGCCTTCTCAAGTAATTCTCAAATGCATTTTATTTCTGAACAATTCTTATGTTTATGTACCTCTTTTACTTTATACTTTCGTTTCTAATACAGGTAGATGTGAGTGAATGTTTTCAATTTAACTTTTACTTACTTAAAGTGGTTCAATTGGAGTAAAGCTAGGTGTAAACTTCCATCTATCAAGTTAATGCTGCTGCATAACATGGGTGTGTTAGTCCTCGTAGTCGTAGATGGTCTCGGAATAAAAATGTAAATAAATAAAATATAAAACATGCTTAGAAATGTCGGTAACAAACAATCATACATCATACCACGGCCTCACAGAAAACCGGTGTGAAATAGCACTTGCGGTGTGTTTCACCGAGTGAGTGAGGATACCGGAGGCCCATACCCCAACCCCTCCCCCCATTCCCTCTGCCCATCCCCCAAAGGTCGGCAACGCACTTGTGACGCTTTTGGTGTTGCGGGTGTCCTTGGGCGGCGGTAATCGCTTACCATCAGGTGATGCGTATGCTCGTTTGCCACTATTCCATAAAAAAATCATACAGGTTAAACTCATGAAAGCATCTTAAAAAGCAAATTTATTCCGAGTACAATATTTTTTCGACAACTTTAGTACAGCTGTTAATAAGTCCGACCATACTATGTAAGTGATTGCGAACATTGCGATATCTTTGCTTGAATTGATGCACAAATTCTTAATCAACCGTTAGACCCTGTCTTACTTTCACCCTTGTCAAGTGGTACGTCAAACGGTAGGTTCTCTTATACATCACTATTAATCGATTAAACTCATGAAAGCATCTTAAAAAGCAAATTTATTCCGAGTACAATATTTTTTCGACAACTTTAGTACAGCTGTTAATAAGTCCGACCATACTATGTAAGTGATTGCGAACATTGCGATATCTTTGCTTGAATTGATGCACAAATTCTTAATCAACCGTTAGACCCTGTCTTACTTTCACCCTTGTCAAGTGGTACGTCAAACGTGAGGTTCTCTTATACATCACTATTAATCGATTAATTTAAAAAGGCATAACAAACTCAAGTTGGTTCATCTCAAGTTGTTACTACTCTAAGTAGCTACACAAATATTTAATTCAATACAAGAAGCTAATTTTTAACACCGTAATTTTAACCGATAACATTTACATCCTTACAAGTTGGAATTACTTTAATAGTAACAAATAGATATTGATTAATAGGAGTATATACTTAAACATACCTACTTGTATATGATATGAAATATACATACCCAGAAAATAATGTGAACATATCAGTTTTAGTTTTAGTAGTTTTAGTAATTTTTCTTCCCCTCTGCATGCACCTAAAAGATGATACCTAATACTTAATTTATTATTATTATTATTATTATTTTTATTGAATAGTGGACAAACGAGCAGACGTATCACCTGATGGTAAGCGATTACCGCCGCCCATGGACACAAGCAACACCAAAGGCGTCACAAGTGCGTTGCCGACCTTTGGGGGATGGGAAAGGGGATGGGGGGAGGGTTGGGGTATGGGCCTCCGGTATCCTCACTCACTCGGTGAAACACAGCGCAAACGCTATTTCACACCGGTTTTCTGTGAGGCCGTGGTATCACTCCGGTCGAACCGACCCATTCATGCCGAAGCATAGCTCTCCCACGGTACATGATTCTGTTAGGACGAGTTCGTATTAATATTAATCATAATGCCTTTCGAGCACATTATCATAGTGATCCATTTAGAAATCTGCTTTGTTATTCACTTGAAAAATAAACACTTATTGATTTGTAGGATAAACACTATTGATAAGTATTTATTTTTTTGAAGATGAACAACATTCGATGATAGAATAAACATATAAATAAGTATTGAGCATATAAGTGCTAAGATTACGTAAAAGATGACGTGGAGTATGTATTATGTATTGTAAGTGTGTACCTAATATAATTGCGTCTCATTCAAACGACTACATCTCAACAGTACGAAAATTGCCTTAAGTAGTTATACTCTTTTAACTACAAAAGTTTAGTGTTTTATTAGAGAACTGTCCATTCTTAATGTTTTAGCAAAAATAAAACAAGGATCTGGAATACAAAACAGAAAATGTGAAATCCTCGTAATAGCACTTCTGTCGTGTCTGTACACGCTTAAGAATTCTGTGCAATTCAAACAGTAAATGGCATTCACAGTGCAATTGCATTATACGCAAAATAGTTAAAACTATGCAAGATATTCTTAAAAAGAGTATAATGTTTGTACCCGCTATTTTAAGGTCGCTGTGTTCTGAATCAGGCCACCCGGCATTATTGTATCAGCGATTCTGCATTCCAATTTACATACCTATCTCGCACAAGGTGGCAGCTAACTAAATCCTCTTTCCAAACAACTGGGCTAAGTGTTCGCTGACGTGAGCGTGAGCCGTATTTTGATTATAAAATTTTGTCGATTAAGTAATCCTCTCGGTTTAGAAACCCGTTCCTCCTTTGATCAGCCTCTTAGAACTCTCGCTGTGAAAAAAATACTGATTACAATAAAACAAGGTTGTTTCAACACTTGAAATGTTTGGTTAGTGCATATTAACTTTACTTAGCGCATTTTTGTTAAAATCTGTTGATGTTTTGTTTCATATTATATTAGACACTACTTGAGAAAGACTGCAAATTAACCCAACTGCATCAGACATTACTTAACTCGAATGCTTGTATCTATCGAAACAATCGGTAATGTATAATGTGTAGCCGTGAACAGGTTTAGTTACTTTCATTAGAACAACAGAACAACGTGATCAACTTATCTCAGTTCTAATCGCCGTCTGCATTGATATCGTACAGTCGCCACCAATCATTTTAATTCGATTATGATTCACCAACATGGTTGCATAAAATACTTCCTTTCTATATTTCTGTCAAAGGAAGCATGTTAAGTAAAATTAAATAAAATTTTAATGTTTATATATTTTAACTACCCTTTATACGTAACTTGTCGTCCGGAGTGCAGACTAGAATCATTAATACCAAAATAATGATCTGTAAATTCACTTTCGTTTTTTTTCTGAGGTGATTGCGAACGTCTGTCTACGCTATTCTGTTCTGCCAACTTTTAGCTTATTTCAGGACTTGAGGTATGAACCTACAAATGAACAGCATTGAAATAATGTGGCGTTCACACCCGGACGCTGCATACAGCCTTGGCCAATGAGCTCGGTACGCAGACCAAAGAAAAACGAAAATTAAAATATTAACGCTCTCAACACTGCTAATTGTTTATATAACTACGCTGTAGATGCTGCTGATGTTGACCGCTTCTGGCCTCGTTTCGATATGACACGGTCATTACATTTTAATCACTGCTTTTCAATCATTTTCCTATTGTTCGTTGCGCTTTGTCACTTGGAATAGATGACCTTGTAAGGTCAAACGGACCGTATAAGCCATGCATTTTAATATCGTGTTATTATACTCTCACCACAATTAAGCAGCAATGCGTGATTAATCCATAAATTGAATACCATCGCTAACCCAGAACCTGTTATTACACCATGGATACGTTTGAAGAACGATAGTTACGCGGACGTTCACTCTATGACGTAGGTGAGTGGTCGTCATGCCGCATTGCTGGTTGCATCCGATATATACTATGATCATTTAAGATAATCCCAACTAAATATTACATCAGGCACGTAGCCGTATTGTGTTATTAGAATGTATGAGTAGGAGGCGTTCTCCAAAGTAGACGAAAATATAGATACGATATAATTTGTTCAACATAATTGGTTTTCTATTTTTTTAAGTGATGAGTCAGTGAAGATATTATACAATTGAAGAAAATACACAAGTAACGTAACAATGCATTGATGTACGTAACAAACCACATGGGGGCGTGACGTGAATGGCAAATAAATTGAATGAAAGTTAAAACAATACTAATGGAGTTTAGCGTAAGTGAGTCAAAACCAATCGAGCTTAGTATTCCAAATAAGGAGATTATGTGTTATGAAACTAAACTAAACATTGAGTATTCTTTGTGATTTGCATGATATTGTTGAAACTGTGGTTGCACCACGGCCATTACTCACAAGTTGAAAAAAAAAAAGAGTTGGAACTAAAAATTATCTTGACGAATGAATATCTATAGTTTTCGTTACAAAACTGTACAATGTATCATAAATTTTATCTTAATATCATCCAATGCAGATATGTATTAAATTTATGTCCATTTATTAATATTTTAATAGTCATTTCTTAAGATAAGTTCAAGTCAATGCGCTTTCATGTTCATTTTATGTCTGCACCTTTCAATTCGGCTTGCGTCAAGTCATGTGCATTTAGGTCTATCAACAACATGAATATATTATATTAAATGTGCATAACAAAATTACAAAAAAATGAGAATCTGTATAAACCTTTAAGAAATTTTATTTGCACTACTGCTTACACTTCCTTTCATTGGTAGTAAAAGTTCAGACACACGTAATCCCATCGGTGCGAGGTGAGAAATTAGTGTGCGGCATGCGCTGTTGTCAAATTAGTTTAAATAGAGGTGGTGGTTAAGTGCTTGCGGTATTACGTGTGCTATTATAGTTGCTCAGGCATGAATTAGACGAATACACAGGGGAACCAAAAGTCGCTGTAGTGTAGCTAAACCTTTCATATTCTCTAAAACGATCTCCAAGGTTTTATAAAACTTAAAATATTATTAACGATCCGAAGGTAAACAAAAAAATCTATCATTATACCACTAAACCAAGTTACACAGTTTTTTTTTTAAATCTGGCAAAGTTACTCTTTAATTCCTTATGGAAAGCATGAGATAAAACCAAAAGTGTGGGCCACCATACTCATTGCAAAAGCAGACAATGCAGGATGCTGACCCACACTATGGTCCTCCCACGGGTCCTATAAGGACTTATAGGACCCGTGGGTGGCAGATGTGGTGGTGGGTGATGCGTAGTGGGAAGAAGTAACGTACACTGGTTGTGAGTTTCAGTTTTTGACTACTTGGAAGGAACAGCCGAATCATTTAGTTCGTGAGCGTATTTCTACCACTTTGAAACAGTGACTTCCAAGGCCAGCACATGTTGTGTAGAAGAAGGGAGAAGGTGGGACTTTTCTTTTTTGTTTCTCTCCTTGCCACTGCATATTTAATTAAATTAAAAATTACGTCAAAACAACATTTAAAATATCATTTAATATAAAACACATCTGTAAACGGGCAAGTGGTAACATGTTGACATAGGTTGATTAATGACTCAGGCAAGATCAAGACCAACTGTTTGGAGTTAACCTAAATAATATGTATAATATAATGATACTTTAAGAGCTTTTTATAAAATTATTGTTTTTGTTCTTATTTTAAAAAGTAAGGGCAAATAACCAGTACATTGGTATTTTCCCACTTTTTATTAACAAGATGCCCGGGTGTCACACACTATTACGGCTAAATGGCTCACAAATTGCGCTGTTCCGAGCGAATGACAAATAGGAATTTATGTGCTAGATGTCGCACATTTACGCAACGGATACACGACTCCTTTCTTCTCCATTAACATGAATTGTGATTCATCATGATCATCATCTCAGCCGCAAGACGTCAACTGCTGGAGTTGGTTTAAGATTACCAAATCAAATCAAATGAAAATCAAAGACTGTCTAACGATGCTCCATGGAGATAATTTCTGTAGGTTGATAACTAAGAACCGATATCCTGTACACATCCAGCAGTATTTACTAATTCACTGCTGGCCATAGGTCTCTTCTTAAAAATCCTTTATAAATATTTATATCACTTGAATAAAAAGGAATCGCGGACAGGTTAAAACAAAAAGTCTATGAGAATTTCTCGCCACACTAGGAATGTTTTTGCTGAATCATCAACATTTCAAACTATTTGTAATACGACCTTTGGAAGTGTACCAACAAATGAAGCTTACGTTATATAGAACAAGATAGTTGATAATATCGTGAACTGAGAGAAATGGGCTAATATAATAATAAATTATGATCTTTAGCATTTCTTTATCTTATTCGGCAAACATAAGTTTAGTATTCTTGAATAATATCCATTTACTGAATTAAGTGGAGAAAGAAAAATCAGTGGATTGTATATCTAGGCCGTTACGACTCAAAAGTGAATTGCTTTTAGTACTTAGACGCCAAGTCTTGTTTTATTTTATCTTTAACGGTAGAATAGTCGTAATGTCAAGTTGAACTTTACATAAATCTTAAGCAAGACCATTAGTATATTGAAATTATAACAGAATTTCTGAGGTCATAGAACGCCCGGCTGTTAAGAAGAAGCTATTATTTTGGACGATTAAACCTCAATCCGGCCGTAAGCATCCAAACCCTTGATTGTGTCTGCTCGCCTAAATAATTAAAGTCCCAAATCACTGGAGTTTATTTACGGTATCCAAACGATTATCTGTCTCGGGTCAGTTCTCACAAAATGTAGAAGACGATGTTCTCTTACATCTCACAAAGACGATTTTACAGGGATAAAGCTATGTTGCGGTTTCAAATATTTAATGTTTTAAGTATATCATTGAATAACTAAGATATTTACATTTCACACGCTTAGAAAAAACCATTTAGCCTCAGGATTTTTATGATGCAGTCTAGTCTGTCAATAAATACTGTTACAATTAAAAATAAATAAAATATTACTTTTGAATTTGGAATCTGTATTTTTTTTTTTTTTTTTTTATTGAATAGGGGGGCAAACGAGCAGACGCATCACCTGATGGTAAGCGATTATCGCCGCCCATGGACACCCGCAACACCAGAGGTGTCACAAGTGCGTTGCCGACCTTTGGGGGATGGGGAGAGGGAATGGGGGTAAGGGTTGGGGTATGGGCCTCCGGTATCCTCACTCACACGGTGAAACACAGCGCAAGCGCTATTTCACACCGGTTTTTTGTGAGTCCGTGGTATCACTCCGGTCGAGCCGGCCCATTCATGCCGAAGCGTGGCTCTCCCACGGAACACGATTTATACGATTGTCCACTTTCCCCAGAGCCCAAACGGATTTTCGTATTTTTACGTGAGTGTTGTCAATAGATTCGTCTTAGTCGTGAAAGCGACACTGGCTGGGTACCTACATTAAAATGAAATAAAAAAAAATATTAAAAAATCTTTTCCATTCAGCTCTTTCTGTCTTTTCAGTTCTTCAATTAATTAAATAAAGAATAAAGATAGCAGATATTGATGCAGTTGCGTTTTTTTATTAAGGTTGGCAAGTTGGGTTACTTGTGTATTAAACTAACATACTGTAATCGTAATAAGTTTTACGAATAATAAAGAAATGTTTTCCTTTGTGACAATATCTATGGCACGACTAAGTATATATATTTTTTTTTTTACATACCCTAACCGCTGGACCAAAACGAAGCAGTCATATATTATTCTATAAATTAGGCGACCACTAAATATAGTGAAGAGAACAACATATATAGCGCTTGCGCTGTGTTTCACCGAGTGAGTGAGGATACCGGAGGCCCATACCCCAACCCCTCCCCCATTCCCTCTCCCCATCCCCCAAAGGTCGGCAACGCACTTGTGACGCTTTTGGTGTTGCAGGTGTCCATGGGCGGCGGTAATCGCTTACCATCAGGTGATGCGTCTGCTCGTTTGCCTCCAATTCAATAAAAAAAAAAATATATACTTAGTTGGGCTGTTAGTCTGGGCATTAAAGTCCTGACTGTTAATATTAATTGACATCTTAGTTTCGCTATTGGGTTGTAATCTTTCCAATGTTCAGCAGGGGACCATTAAAGCATGTTGGTGTGTTTATGTATTGTAATCTATATATATAAAAATTAAACCCGTTTTCCGTTGTCACGACATAGCATTAAAACGGCTTGACCGATTTGGCTGATTTTTTTTTGTAGTTTTCTATTACTCTGTACAAGGTTCTTACGGAAAAAAATATTAAGAAAATCTCTCAGAAAGATTGAAAAATATACATTTAATTTTGCATATTTTAATAAAAGCGCGTTACGAATGTCAACGTCATTCAATTTAAAACAAAAAAACTCTGTGGTGATCTATGACACCACAGACATAACCGCGCTAACAAATGTCAACGTCATTAAATTTAAAACAAAAAAAAAATGTGGTAATCTATAGGTCAGTTATACAAAATAAAGTAGTGCATCAAATTTACGCTAAGGCGGTACGAAGTTCGCCGGGTCAGCTAGTCTGACTATAAATATAGAAATTGAACTGCTTATTATATATTTATATTGAACTTATAATTATATTATTATATTTGGAAACGGGCTGTTATAGATTAACCCAGTCAATAGGGTATTATTTGTTACCCAGTTTGTAACACTTAACAATTTTTTAAAGTTACCTGTTGTTGTGGAGACATTGTGCGTGCTAAAACCCGATAAATATGAAGTCGAATGTCTCTTGATCCATGTTATGTAAATTTTATATGAATTCAAAAAAGTATGCCGAAAGTATTTAAGCAATTAGTGGATATATAAGTGCTATTAAAGATATATTTTTACTGAAATTAAGATAGTATGGTGCAATCATGTTAGTGTGGTAATAAATGGAGTATAAATGTAAGTAGTAATAACCACAAATATATCAAAATGTGAAGGTTACATTTTTGATGATATCTTTTTATAATTTATTCAAGGCAGTGCTTAGAGCATTATAGCCGAAGTGATGGAATCACCAGACTTTCATTTTTTTTTTATTTCTTAGTCACTATTTTGTGTGTCAGTGCATGTGAAGATACTAAAAAACGTTTCTCGGGTCGAACATTTGAGAGTTAGAAATGCTTTTAAAACCAATTTAGATTTAAGATAATATAGAAATAATAATTTACTCTTACAACTGCTTATTTTCATACGTAAGTTAAAAGATTACAATTAAATGATTCTTCAAATGATAGATACTCTAGAAATAATTCATTTTTGTAAATTGCAAGAAATGAGAGAATCAAACAGTGTAAACAAAAAAAAAGAATTGACTTTCGATGGCTTTGTCATTCATCAATCCAGGGAGTTTTAGAGCTTGATTTACTTAAATACGACATTAAATATGAAATTTTTCGCCTCCTTCCTTCATAAGATACTTGCTTTTCCTTTTCAATGAGCGACTTTCAATTTTAAGTTCACAATGCCAACGAACTCCAAATCGAGACTCAGAGTATGTATTAACCCAAGGTCATTTGATCCTTGAGAGAACTGTTTTACACCTTCAGGCTATATACATGGAGATGTTAACAAACTTCTAATGCCAAGGTTTATGATGTCGAAATCTATAGCAGTGAACGGTTGTATCACACAATTGCAAATGAAAGCTTCAGACAGATATCGTTCAATAGAATTGAGCAATTATTACAAATTTTGTCTTGATCAAAATAATTTACCTACATTATTCTTCGAGTCGTCAGATCTAAGTGAATGCATGAATCACGTTAAATTTCCTTATTTAGTGCTACCACAATTTAATAATCCAGTGAAACATAAACGAGTAGTACAAAGCAACGGATTTTTACCGTGGGAGAGCTATGCTTCGGCATGAATGGGTCGGCTCGACCGGAGTGATACCACGGCCTCACAGAAAACCGGTGTGAAATAGCGTTTGCGCTGTGTTTCACCGAGTGAGTGAGGATACCGGAGGCCCATACCCCAACCCCTCCCCCCATCCCCTTTCCCATTCCCCAAAGGTCGGCAACGCACTTGTGATGCCTTTGGTGTTGCGGGTGTCCATGGGCGGCGGTAATCGCTTACCATCAGGTGATACGTCTGCTCGTTTGCCCACTATTCAATAAAAAAAAAAAAAAAAATTAACGTTCTAACACTAATAACACTAATACACCTTTCACTAAGATCTTGATAAACTTATTTAAATAAATGAACTTTAACACTTTCCGTAACATATATGCAATTATGTCTTGAATTATTAGTCACATAATCTATGACTCTTGTTACCCTTAGTTACTGAAAACCCTTCAACGTTAGGTTTAGGGGACATCTGGACCCTATTCTATAACGGCAACGATATTTTTAATTTGTAATAGTAATAAACAAAGACATTACTCAACAATACAATAATACTTTTATGCTCTTTCAATAAATGTTTACTTAACCTAAGTTGAGTGTTGACGTTGATTTGTGGGTTTATTATTGGTTTGTTATAATTTTACAATTTAACTACTGAAGCAATCGGTTGAAATTGTAAAAAAAATACATTTGTCACCAATAAACCAAAGACATACTTTTGATGTAGGATATATAAATATATAAGTACTAGCTGACTTATGCAACTTCGTCTGCTTCTCTTCAAAAGAAATATTTTTTTCCCAATTAGTAAATTGTGATATAAACTATCCTATCTCTCAAGTTGGATCGAACTGCACATGGTGTGCGAATTTTATTATAATCGGTTAAGTGGTTTAGGAGTCCATTGAGGACAAACATTGTGACACGAGATTTATATATATTAAGATTAATTTCAGAATGATCCTAGTAGATGACAGTTGTGACACTCATAAATTCTACAATCTTTCCCATTGATATGAATATGATATAATAACTAGTTGACACACGCAATTTTACCTGTGACTTGTTTGTTTGTTTTTCCGAGCTATTTCCGCTCTTAGCGTCTTGATTGGGCTGTAAACATTTTTGCTTGTGACACTCAATAACACTAAGTTTTCCCCCGTAAATAATGTTTATGAGAATTTAAGTGTTTAGTTTTTCGATCTTTTATATACCTACTAATTCTGTCATTTGGAGCGAAGACTAATTCATTAAAGCAAAGGCCATTAAATCGGTCCATGCGTTCTTGAGTTATAAATGGTGTAACTAAACCAATTTTGTTTTATTAAATATTACAAATAATAATGAACTAAACCACAAAAGTTTATATTATATTTTATACACTAAATGGACTAACAAACGAACAACAGAATCACGCCAACTTCGAGAATATTCTGCTCTATTGTGATCTATGATCAAAGTTATTGCCTTCATAATAATATGAGTTATTCTAAAATCGGTGTTTCATCAGTAACTTGTTGGTCATTGTTATAAACAGAGCGGCAAGATTGTATTGCTGTGACACAATACCATTTGCATTTGCCCGTTCACTTCCCTCACATCACGGGCGTCACACTAGCTTTGTATATTTTAACAAATTTATCACTTAATTAGCTTCTTAATTATTCTAATAGATGTTATGTAACTTTCTCGGGCCTACTTTGATACGAATAAGTGATATAAATGTATTTATAGCGTACAAGAAATCTTCTTTACTGAGATGGAGTTTATTACTTCGATCGTAAAGTTGATTGGTGCTCTAATCACATGTTACCTACATGTTCGGTTGGACAGCCAACGACCGGAGGTGATGTCGAGCGGCCATACGCAAGCAACCTCTAACCAACATACACGTACAAACACATATCGATTTAAGTGAGAGCAATTTGAGAACTCGAAAATGATTGCATAAGAATTCTTGATACGGTAACACGTTATACATACAGTCAAGTGAGGAAGTTGTGAAACCATCCTTTTGTTTATAGTCTAACCATTTTTTATTTTCGTTTCTTTGAACTGGTGCAATATAATTAATGTGCCATTACATTATCTTAAGTTATACCTAAGTGTAAATAAAGCTATGCTTTCTAGAATACAGGTCATTAATGTAGTGTTTTTTGAAGTTTTATTCAACAAAGTCTAGTGATTTTTTTAATATTTCCCAATTTTGTTTAAATTTATATTATATTTTATACTTTATATTTTCTTAATACGGCTTATGTGACAAGGATAATACTTACTGTAAATAAAATAAAATGAAATCTTTTAGTTACCGAACCATTTCAGCTTTGTTTAGTATATTACTTTAAATGTTTTTGGGATTTTAAAAGGTTTGGAAATGTTTACTACAAAGTTCAGTAGAATCTCTATTTATAACATGATTAATCTCTCTCTACTTAGAAATTTATTTTAAAACATAACATTTCACACACAGGCCTTCTGATCTCAAACTAGACAAACAGTATTTTCTATATTATCCTGGACACTGATAAACATAAATTGCGGCACACACATTTCTGAATGAAAAAAAATTTTTGGCAAATTTTCGGGGAAATGAGAGAAAGGTTTTCAGTAATAGTAATACTTCAAGCACTAAATCATTTGTGATGTATGTACGTTTTCTGTGGTCGCAACAATTCAGTCTTTATTACAAAACATCTGTTATTATTTATGTGGTTAATATTCAAGGAAAAATTCAACTACTTTAGACGTGTGTTAATTGCGTAAGTGGATTATAATTCGGATGTATCATTATTGAACCAAAGTATAATCATGTGATTTAAAGGGTTGTACGCGAAATGATATAATCCCAACAATGATTTCATTGAAGTAGAAATTAAATAAATATATTTTATTACGTGACAATCATTATGAGGTTTGAAGTGCAATTAGTTTTAAATTGAGGATTGAGAGAAGATTAACCTGCAAGTGCTTTGAATAAAATCACAATCACATTCGACGCATTTCGACGTAAAGCAATAGTGACTTTAATGGAAACGCAATTAGCTTTTGGAGTTAGTCAGGCAGTGACGTGTAATTTAACTATCTTTCGTGAAAGGCAACTGTGACACAAAGCTAGCACCAGAAAACAGGCGTCTAGTTGCAATAAATCGTTTTTAAGTCGATAAATGTATGTAGAAAAGAAACTGCATCGATTGATACGTGATAGCAACTTAGTGTATATTATATTAAACTGCAGTATATGGTAATGTACTGTAGTTACTGTAATATATTAATAATTATATAGGTAATCAAATTATACTAATAATAAATAGTGTCATCTGTGTACAGTTTAAGCAATGTTAAATGTATGAATAATAAACGTTGTAGATAAGAGAAAAACTTTTATAATAATTACGAAATCCTCGTATCTATACTAATATAAAGCTGAAGAGTTTGTTTGTTTGTTTGAAGGCGTTAATCTCAGGAACCGCTGGTCCGATTTGAAAAATTCTTTCAGTGTTGGATAGTCCATTTATCGAGGAAGGTTATAGGCTATATATCATTACGCTACTACTAATAGGTGCGGAATACCAATGAAGAATGTGTCAAAAACGGGGGAAAATATTCTTAAATAAGGTCTTTAAAAGAAAACCTGGTATTAAAGGTTAACTTACGAACGGATTTATAACAAGCATTTTGAATAGATTTTTGAACGAGCTTTTGAACCTTCTAAAATGTTTGAATCATCTATAATTCTATATCATTAAAACAGCAGATCTGTTTCATCAATTACACAAAATTTAATTAATAAGTTTGAAAGAGCACGTTGCATATTTTGTTCTTCTTCAAAGCTATCTGTTCGTAAATATAGAAAAATGACACTGTAACAATTAATTACGCGAAGACTTATGTTTACTGGATAAAATTTTCTCATCAAATGTAAGTGAAACCTTACAATCGGCATGACATCAGAACGCAATTGTTTCTGACCGTCGACGCTCTCCAACAACACGTTCTTCGCAATAACAATTATAGCCTACTGGAATTTCCAATGAGAAAAGTCTGAGGAAAGGAAATAACATTAAATAAGTAGGTATGAAAGTATTAAATTATGTCCGTTGCCGTAAAAGAACGCGGGTCACAAAAAATCGATAGTATATCCATTTGTCAAAATCGTTCAAGAGGGGCGGGAAAACGAGCCACTAATCCAAGTGAATAAGAGTTAAGACTATCATTTTTGGAAACGTGCTCCGGTATTATGTGCCGAGGGCGGCTCATGCAACCGTAGCGCAATATTATTTTGAGATAAGTATAAGTTATTTCTATAGAATCGTGCAGATGGTGTTTTCCCGTGAGTATATAAAGGCTACGAATTTCATACTTGTAAATAATCAATCAAACAATACTTCAAAGAGAAGGAAAGCTTCAAAAACCCTGCTACCAAACCGTTTTTCACACGTATTATTGTTTGCCAAACCTCCTTGGAGAGTCCCATATCCAGTAGTGGACTAGACGATTGATGTGATATACTTAATATATTATATACAATTTGTATAAAACTATTAAGTTGTGAATTCCTAAAATGAAATGGCCTGAAGTACTTTTCAACTTTTATACAATATCAAAAATGAGAATAGCATTGGGTAAGAAATAGCTGATACTGTTATTTTAACGAATAAAGATAGCTGGGTATGCCTCGTTGGTCTAGTGGTTAGCGTAAGCGACTGCAAATCAAGAGGTCTCGGGTTCAATTCCCGGGTCGGACTGCTGTTGGGTTTTTCCTACAAGAAATTCCTAATAGCAGCCCGGAGTATGGAAGATGGCGGTGTTTCCTGCCCGTGCTTCGGAGAGCACGTTAAGCCGTCGGTCCCGGTTGTCATGAACATCTATGGCAATCGCTATTGGGAAGTCAGTGCCCTCAAATATACTGACAACTAGTTCAACCTTCGAATTCAGTTCGCCCTCAGGGTTGCGGAGGTCAGATGCCAGTCGCTCTGTGTAAAAACTGATATTCAGGTAAAACCGGTTGAACTGGTAGCCGACCCCAAATATTGGGAATAATAAAGGCTAGGAAGATGATGAAAGATAGCTGGGTATATACTCACATTAGGCCTGGAACGTTATAAGATATTTATAAGAGATTATATATCTATTTTCAAGTTCCTCAGTCAACAATAAGTAGATCTCTCCTAATACCTGGTCTATAGCTTTAAACTTAGCACTTGAAATTAGGATACTTCGTCCCAATTTTATATCGAAATAATTAATGGTCAATAATTTCAAATTATATTTTTGCTATGTAATAGTGTAGTATTCCATTTTTTTAAAAATCAAATGTAAACCACTTGTCCTCTCGAAGCGCACTTACATCTCACTAATACACTTACTCCATCGATATTCTCAAGACATTAAATTATGTTCACTCCTCTGACTTTATTAACTCTTCTCAACGCAAACAAATGACAAAGATGTCAAATAATATAAATTTTAAAATTCCTAGTTTAAAATAATTAATTCATTATAATAATAATTAATTCATGTGACCAAAATATTCTCAGTAATTGTTTCATAACATAGGCATTTTATTCAAAACAGTTGACGCTTCGCTTAGTTGAGTAAGATTATAACGAAAAAACTGCATAAATATAGTTTGATCACTACAACGGAATATAAGCCTCCTAAGTAAACCAAAAAAAAAAATACTAATATCATTTGAAATGGAATACGGGTTATGGAATAAATGGCTTTATTATTATTATTATTATTATTATTATTACTACAACGGAAAGATTTCAATTTGGACCATCCATCCTCAATTTTAGATTTCGGTCGTAAAAAGTAGCGCATACAAGTTTCCAATGCAACGAAATAAAAAACGGAATAAAACAATACAAATACAAAAAAACAAACTCTGATACACATCTATCTTATTTTCTAGTTTGATGTTTATGAAACTAAACAAATAAACTACGTTTTGTTTTGGAATTAAATAAAAAAACATTTAAATGTAGTATTATTTAACTGTCAGGAAGACATTATATTAATTCGCACATTCCCACAACAATTGGTTTAGTTCTGGTTTAGACAAACTGACGTTAACGTAATTTTAGTATATTAAATAATACATCTATGACATAAATTATGTAATTGTCGTAAACCATAAAGTTTCTACTTATATGTATATATATATTAATGACTGATGTTTATCATTGTTTAGCAATTAATTAAATCTGACAATTTTAACATGCTTTTTCTGTTGTCATGTCAAACTTTAAAATGTTGTTATAGTTTAGAACAAATTATCATCGATTTCAAACGTAACGATTTAATTGCAGGTCATAGATAATACATTAAACTAGCAATTTAGGTGATTAAAATAAAATCTCTTGTTCAACGTTCTAGTTATATGCCACAGAGATCAAGAACATTTTAAGGACTGTTGTGCAATTGAATTCGCGATAAATCTAAATATAAAATACTCTTAGTCCCTTAATTTTTGATATTTAAAGATAGACAAAATTCTTTGCATTAAAATGGGAATATTAGTCACCTTAAATCTAACTAACCTTGATAAGAAAAGAATGACTAAACATGGTTTACATCGTACGTACGTAAAAATATATGCTGGAAAAATAAATAAATATTCCGGACATCTAACACACAACGCCATCTAGTCCCAAGCTAAGCAGAGCTTGTGTTATGGGTACTAGACAACTGATATAAATACTTATATACTTTTTTTTTTGTAAATACATACATATTATACATAGAAAACACCCAAACTTCGAAACAAATATTTGCAGATCATACAAACATTTGGTCCGACCCGGGAATCGAACCCGAGACCTCAAGCACAGCAGTCGCTTACGCTACCACTCGCGCCACCGAGGCAGTCAAATAAATGTTAAGGTTTCTAATTCTAGATATACTTGACTTTCAAGTGAACCTTTTAGAGAAGAAGCCAAAACGAACTCTTGATTTCTCCTATATTTCATTTTAAATCCTGACCTGATAATAAATGTACCAACTACAAGATATTTTAAATAATTACTTTTAGAGTACACACGAGAAAAGTTTTCGAGGAACTAACAACTTCCTCTTTTTTTTAATGCTCTTCAAAGCATGTAAATGAATAGTTACTTTTTATGAATGTAAATGTTTTTTATTTTTTATTACATATTCACAGCATTGTTTTGATAAATAACGTGAATAAGTTTACATACCTACGTATGTTATAATAGTTAATTATAATGAAAATTATATAAGCTGCTTTGCACGGGTCAAGGGTTCAATACGAAATTATGTAATAACTGGTGTAAAATTTAAGCGATGAAATTTTAAGTTTACAAATTGAAATAGGATGTTTCCAGGCATAGTGTAACCTTAATTTCGATGTGACGACTAATCATTAAAGCGAGATATTTACTATCGTTAATCATTACGTATTTCTTATTGAAATATGTCACAACAATGCAGTAAAATATCAACCCTTTCTTGCCCCTACATCCCGATGGGCTCCATCCCAAAAGTAAGGTAACCTAAACTAAAAATAACGTAACGAAATCAATTTAGACGGCATGCCAACAAAATATTTCCTTTGTTTCAGAAGAAAGGGAATACGACAATATTAAGTATTTGTGTTGGTTGAGGCTGTGATGGCCTTCCAACTCAAAGGCATAATAATCATGCCTTGTGGGTCGCGGCTAAAAGGTTGACGTTCCCTACTTACGAGTATATGATGATGTTCTCATCAACATCAAACATTAGTATGTCGGTGACGCGAACCCATACGATATTCCCCTACCAAAAAGTGCTCAGCGCTGCTAAAGAAGTTTTCACTGCAAAAACTGAAGCCTGAACGAGGCTATTCGCTACCAGAACACCTTGGTGGATGACCTACGCCACCACACCACACTTTCCGGTGGACGTATAATTATTATAAAAATAACTTTACGGAAATACATGCCCAAACAAGTATTGCCTTATCAAAGGATATTATGACAAATAAGGTCATTCTTCTATAGTCTAAAGTTGGCCTCGGTGACGCGGTGGTAGCCTAAGCGACTACTGTACCTGAGGTTTCTATAACTCTCAGATCTTATCAAATGTCTGTATGATCTGCAAATATTTGTACTATTGTTCTTAAATCACATAGCATAGTTTTAAAAATTAAATACCTCCTATTGGGATCCTACCCTATTAAGATCCCAGACTCAAGTTAAGCATAGAAGTGTGTAGTATGTAGTACCAAAATACATACACCCATGCTACCGTTATTTACTTCAACACTAAGGTGATACGTGTGGTTTCTAACCACACACTAAACAACCTTACGGTGAGTTTGAGTAAAGTTTTAGCTGTAAAGTCCGACGTGTAAAAATATCTGTAAAGATTTAATTGAAAAATAAATATCATTTATCATTGAGCTTTAAATATATCTCAAAACAAACGTATGTATTTTTGGAGATTAAATAATAAATTTGGTAAATATTTAACATTGATCTTATTATAGTACAAAGGTCAAGAGATTGTTTACCTTCGTACTTACGATTCTGTCGAAAATGTTTTACTTAACACAAATTTCACGTTTTAATTAATCCAGCTGATAGCTCAAGGCAATTATTTTAGCAAAATATTCGAGAACAACAATGAATAAATTTAAAGAATCAAGACACGTTCGTTATGATTTAAAACACATGAAAGTTATTTTAGTTTAAAGAGAGTTGACGGTAATGCTTGATCGGTCAAAATTATTTCTCAAATACGGTCATGATAATCAACAACAGTATTTACTAATCTACTATATACGTAGCCCTCTCTTTAGAAAAGAAGTTTTGTCCTACCATGTCACGCTTTCCAAACGGGCTCGTGTCAAATTTTCCTTCTCTTTTCGGTGCTAGTGTCCTGCATAGTTTCCTGCTCCATATCTGATCCCCTACGATATCCACGCGATGAATAGGGCTCGTGAAACTCCGTATTCTAAATCTATCACCACACTGACATATACTTGTGTATATTTTTAATTAATTTCCCGTTGTTCAGAGTGTATCCTTCTGCTTCTTGAAAGTTAAGTTCAGAAAAGAGAGTCGAAGTCATAGTAGCAACTATGACTTCCTAATACATCTATCTTTTGGTCTGCTCGGTTTGAAGTCCTAACATAATAATATTCATTAATTATACAATGATTACCCCCATTATACACATTATGAGATCTTACGAAATGTTTAATGTGCTTTTGTTTCATACAAATTTAAAAATAATAATCCTGAAGTGTGAGTAATAAAATTTGTAGGTTAATAATAATATGTTTGTTTTTCTTCTTTTTATTTCTTGATATTTTTTTTGGAATAAGACAAATAAGCAGGTCGAGCAAATAATGATTACAACCACCTTTTGACTTCCTTAAAATCAAACGACGGGCTTTGGGTGCCGGCACACGAACACATTCCGTACCTATTAAAAGCAAGTTTAAATTTAAAAAAAACCCACTGAGGTGTGAATGTGATTGAAAAATTATAAATAATTTAAAAACTCCCGACTTATAATGATTGTAGGGTTCCGTACCTCAAAAGGAAAATATAAGATCACTTTGTTGACCGTCTTGTCAGTCAAGACGTTTTTTCTCAGGATATCAAGCTGGAATTTATATCAAATACTAAGGTCTATTTTCCCTTAGAGCTATGAAAAAATCAAACTTCTAAGCCAACGTAATTAAAACATATTATAGCCGTATATGCTCCAAATATTCGACACTCACAACGAAATCAAAACCTACAGGGTACTTCCCATGAACTCAAAATCTTAAAATTTGGTACGAAGCAACGTCTTATAGCACAGATAAAGAAAAAATGCGAAAATAATAATTTCTTTGTTACGTCATATAATAAAACTTACTACCCCTTTCCTCATAAACACGTGAAATAATATTTTGAAATTAATTATACAAGTTTGCACGGAAGTCGGACTCGCCTATGGTGCGCGAGTCCGACTCCCACGTGGCAGATTTTTTAGAGTATAAAGTTTTCATAGCCCTTACCTATTTGGTTATCGAAGTATAGATGTGGCAATACCATATTCAACAACCTATGATCTTAATAAAAAACACATTTCGTTTCGATTATCCGTATAGGTAGATAGGTGTTATGATGGTTATAGCCCTTAGGTTGTGAATACAGATGATTTATAGAGAAACTGATGCCTAGATAGATTTGAAAGCGAAAACCTGTGTTTTCTTCGGCTACCCCACGACGGACATTTACCTAGCGTGAGCGCCGTGTGCACAGTCCGTCCATTCCAATGGTGGCACTCAGGCGTTGGCTCCTTGTGAATCAGACACAAATGATCTCCGAAGCATCCTTTTCCAGTGATCATCTAGGTCACGTGACGCCTCACAAGCCAATCCTCCAGTACGGATCTTCCTGCCGTAATAATGGCATGCCCAACTAAAACTGAGCCTATAATCTAATTCAATTTCATAATTTTACGCGAACTTCAAACCTCTGTCAAGGTAAAGTTAAGTAAATAATAAAAAATATAAAAAATTGTTTTATTATTAAATTATAATAAATTTACAAGAAATCTCTTTTATCAACAAGATAAACAATTTCATCAAAAAAAAATTACAATTTATGAATATGCAAATAAAACTAGATTTCTCTGTTTAATTATAATAACGAAATATAACCCATCAATGTATCATACTGTACTTTGAAAACACAGAATGACCTACCTAAAAACTATTATTGCGTTATTATTTTGAATATTTATGAGTTTGTAGATGGTACCATTTAAGTACCAGCCACATTTTCATGTTGCCCAATATTTTGTCATTCGACCTCAGCATGTTTGCTGAATATAGTTTATAAAACGTAGTACTGACAAATGCATTTGTGCCAATGTTAATGACATTACAATGTAGTTAAAAAGATTCTAATATGTGGTAAAAATTGTGTGGTGTTTTTTTTAAAAAGTGATTTACTTATTCAAGCTTACAACAGCTTCGAGCACAAATTGTACCCTCAGGATAAAAGTCACGTAACTCCACATGCAGTAAGTACTCGGGAAAACGATGAGAAAAGTCTTGAGGGTTGTTTTTAGATAATTACAATACGCATGTTATGCATAAGGCAAATAACGTGGACAACAAAAAAGGGCGGTGTATACAAGCTGTCCTTTTAATCTTTCCGTGGCCTTACGTTTTTGATAGTAGCAAAATCGTAAATTTAAGGATTTGTGTATTTTTTATGGGTTGATTACAAGTAAGCACCCATCCTGGACTTTACCAAGGCGAGATGGTAGCTGCTACGTCGTTTTTCTTCAATTGTTTTATTTTTAAGCACTTAATAGAAAAATACAAGAATATTGTCGTAAATTACAACAAATAAATATATCTGGCTAATACTTTGAAAGGTTGGCCGTGAGTTTGTTAGCTATAATTTTTATCACATAGCTCTATAGCTATTTGGAAAGAAGTGACAAATAGGTCGACATATGTATATCGAACTATTTGCAACACTATTGTGTTATTTGTTAGTCATTGTTTTAAATAATAATAGGAATAGCATCATATACATGGTGCGATTCCGTTTGCATATAGGTAGATAAATTTTTATAACAACGAATTTTCCCCGTTGCCGCAACTTTTTGATAAGATAAGATAAGATAAGATAAGTTTATTTGCATAAAACATGTGTGAACTTGAATTTACGCAATTAGATGTCATAGTATAAAATACAGTACAGTACTTAAACAACGTGTTTTGCCATAGCTGGCGTACAAATTTTTTATTAAAATAAAAATGTCATGTTGTCATATTACATTAATGTCAAATATTAAATAAAAAAACAATAATTAAAAATAAAAGTAAATAAAACAGTTACAAAATTTAAACACATGCACAAAACATTATGACCATCATGAGGCTTAAATTATAGTATCTGCCATAAACTCCCCAATTCTATAGTAGGCTTTCTGTATGAATATTTCTTTAAGCTTATGTTTGTTTTTTTTTTGAGGTCTTTATACAGTGCTGGTATTTTATTAAAAATTTTAGGTGCCATGCTAAAAAGGCTATTGCCCATTAGAGAAGTTTTAACGGTCTGCATACAGAGCTTACTGTCATCACGCCTGTTACGCTTGACTACGTCTGCCAGGCGGGGAAATTTTTCTCTTAATAAATAAACTTTTCAGCGTCATAATTATTATGATTAATAATTTTCTTTTGTATTAAATATATTTTTTAAATGCCCTTTCTAAGGTCTATGTCTAAAAGTCTATGTCCAGCAGTGGACTATCAAAGACTGTTGGTGACGATGATGATTAAGATAGACGGTTGTCACTCTTAAATCAATAGAACTAAATTATTAATTTTCTTCTACATTATTTAACTATCTACAAGCAAACGATTCAGTCCCACTGAATCTATTTTATCTATAAATACGAATTTATTAATCAAATAGTTTTCTGTTATCTTCTTTTAAAAATATACAAATCATTCCATGCCTTCTAACTTCTGTAATGTGGTTTCATAAACACGTATAAAATTTTATTGTTATACTCAATACCAGTTTATCTTTACAGATTTCAGTTGCAATCTACATAATCTAAGTACCATACTTTGATTGCCATATAAAATTCATAGCGGTGAACGTAGTAGACCAAAGTTATGCCTTTTCAAGTTCCCTAGAAACCTTCTTCAACCGCGTTTCTTTTAAAGCTTAACTACGCTCATTCCAATCGCAATTAATTACTGCCTTAGAGCTCAAGCCGTTTTTTAATTAATCAGTCTTCAGTCCTTTATTTTAACAAGTTTAAGTGGGCTAGAATTTAATAAAGGAATAGGTATTGTTTCTTAAAATAATAGCTTAAACACGCCTAAGTTTTAATAAACATCATTTGGTCACAGCGACATGTTTTATCTGTGATCTATTTCACTAGTGTAGTTAATGAATAGCCATATTATTTTATTACGACATCCAATTACTTTATTTTAGATAAATATTATAATGCAAATACCTATGATATCATTAATGGAAAAAATATATAATATACGAGTAAAACGTAAATAAATCTGAATAATGACATCTTTTACTAATATTTAATAATCAATTTATAAAAGTATATATAATACACAGATCTTTTATCGATTCAATAGTTGTCTGGAATAAAACCCAGAAGTTGAGACCTGGGTCAAACATTTATAGTCATCATCATATTCAAAATGAAGTTTGGAGGTCAGCAGACGGTATCCCTCGCGATCATGAGCGGCCTCTTTTAATTGGTGATATTTTTCTAGTCCAGTCCTGGGAACTGATGTCTAATATAGTAAACAGGAAAGTGGTCTCCTTTGGACACATGCAAAGAAGCACTCAACATGAATTCCTGAATGAAGGGGATACATGACATCAGGGCCTGGACTAGACTAGAAACATATGTAGTAGCAAACACAAATTATTTACGCAAATTTGGAAAATTAATTTAAATGAAAATGTCATTATTGTAGCTGCAGCTGCAGACGATGGTGTGAATATCTTGTCAACCTATAAAGACTGAAGAGATATTACCACAAAGACATCTAATCAACGATCCATCATTTAGCTGGAACTCTCTGAGAGTGTTTTATTACTTACTCAACTTTACACAAGAGTCGTAAAATGACTATCTAGCAACGGAATGGCGTGGACGACCTGATTTCTAATATCGTCCTAACTTTGGATTCCTTTATTCATTAAACACCAATTTATTCCATTTCATTACGTCAAATACAAATGTCATATTACAAGGCTACTGATGTCATCGTTTCGAAGGTTATTCAGAACAGAAGTACGACGACGTACGACCAAATTAATTAATAATAATTTAATACCAATACGATTTTTAGAGGCAAATATATGAACTAATTATTATCATATTGTTTATACAATAAAGATTAAAAAATATAGAAATTGTGAACATATCTGCTAACCAGGGCAATACTGATAATACTTTTTCCCTCTAGGGCAGAGAACGAGTTATTATTTCATATTTAGGAAAGTTAAACTTAACAGTAAATATTCAAAAAGTAATAGTAATACCGCCATAGTAAAGTATTCCTTTAAATATTTAAGCCAAGTTTATCTAATAAAGTACTAAAAAGTAAAGTACTGAAGCATGGGCGTACCCAGGGTAGGGCAGGGGAGGCCAGCTGCCCCCCCCTAGATGTTGACGTTCCTACTATTTTCTTCTCTCGATTATATATAAAGCACACTCAGACGCGTAAAAACGTGACTAAGATCGACTATGGACAAATACAGATTTATTTTCTGTGTTGTTGTAAGATCGGTAACCGGCATCGGAATCGGAATCAGTCCTAGGGCTATGCGATGTTCGAGCGTAGTGACGATCAGAGATCATGCTCTTTAGCGAGGAGAACTACTCATCATAGTCCTAAGATATCAAATCTTCCGAGTCGGTTTATGTAGTTTTTATGGACAGCTGACATGCCCATTCATTTGGAATGTATTTTAGTCACTACAAATAATTCTCGGAAACAAAATATTATCGTCTAATATATCAGAAATTGTGTGTTGTCCAGTAATAATTTGTAGTTTCGTCCTAGCATCCAGTACAGGTTTTGGTGCTGCCTAGATATATCACCTTATTTTGCTTTGATATGGTTTTTCCACCGGTCTATATGTAAGCCCACATTGGCTCGCACTCGAAGGCCGATGGGACACCATTTCCGAAGTCTGATTCCCAAGCTGGCGCAGCGCGTGCTTGGCTCGGTTGCTGCCAAATATGAGGGGGCTCGATAACTCCTGCAGGAGACTATACGCGGGCGTTGTGCGGTCCCCAGTATGGGCTGAGGTCCTGAAGGCCAGCAATATCGGGTTATTGCGACGTCCGCAACGAGTGCTGACCTTCAGGTAGGAGACTCGAGAAATCGAAGACCAGAAATTTCAATTCCACCAGGTCCTTGTGGAGGAATGGAAGAAACGACTTGGGCAAACGAGTGCTGGGCACGCCGTTATTGCGGCGGTAAGACCTGTTATGGAGGATTGGCTCGAGAGGCATCACGGCTCACACAGGTGATCACTGGGAAAGGATGCTTCGGAGAGCACCTGTGTCTGATCCGCAAGGAGCCAACGTCTGAGTACCACCACTACGATGACCAGACCGTAGACACGGCATTCCATACACTGGCAGAATGTACGGAGTAGGGCGAGTCGAGGCGGCCATCGGAGTGAGGGTTCTCTCGCTTGGTAACATTATTGCGACTATGTTGCGTAGCGAGAGCGCGTAGAACTCTGCCGTCTTTTTCAGCGAGCAAGTTATGCTTGCGAAGGCGATCTTACCGTCCGCCAGGCCCGGGAACGGACCAGGTACCGCAGACGACTCGGGCGCCGGAGATCGCCAAACGATCTCCGTCCTCCACAAGCGCAAGCTTGGGGGTGACAGGTGAGCATCACCCTTTTTTTTTTTAACGTGGGGAAACCCCCTCGGGCCGTCACCCCACTGGGGTTTGTGGCGGGGTGGTGTGTCGGAATCGAACCGACTAAAACCACACGGTATGCCAACTCTGCGCCTGAGAAGGGAGGGGTCCGGGAACTGCAGTTATTAACACAACCGGACCCCTCCCAGCGCCTGCCCGCACTGAAGCGGGCACTGTCTGCTGTTCAAATCTCAATTTAGGCGACGCACGGCACACGCATACGTCGTCTCCTCGCGGTTGGCCTGTATTGCGGATGGAGGGGAAAACCCGTCCCGTCCACTCGTGGCCACACTTAGGGCGGCATGAGGCGCTGTTATGCGCGCCTCCGCCGCCCGGTTCGACGGCGGCGGATCGGGTCCGAGTGAACGTCGTCCTCTCGGGCCTTCTCCGCCGCCTCCTTCTGCGAAATTACGTCTTCGCAGAAGGATGCGACAGCGGTAAAACTGCAATCGCTACCGGCCATGGATCGTATAATGGCCGGTAGCGAGAGATCTCCTCCTATGACTGCAGTGAGGGCCCGACGCTGCGACACCCAAGCGGGGCAGATCGCCAGTGTGTGTTGGGCCGAGTCCTCACTGCAGTCGCAGTGGTGGCAGGCGGGACTCAGTTCCCTCCTAGCGACCGACTGCAGGTACTTCCCGAAGCAACCGTGCCCGGAAAGCACCTGCGTCAGTCGGAAGAAAAGAGTCCCGTGCTGCCGCCCTGCCCACTTGAGGATGACCGGCTGGAGCGCCTCCACGGTGGCAAAATCAGCGCGTGGAGCCTCCAGCCAGGACGGCCAACTAGCCATGGTGGCTCGACGAGCGGCTTCACGCCACTCGCGTATATCTTCGGGCGGAGGACGAAATCCGTTCTCCGCCCGATATTCAGCCGCTCGTCGATAAACTTCGGCGAGCACTTCCGCCTCCAAATCTTACGGAGGTGTTCCGGCCAAAGGTGAGGATCACCCTTTTTTTTTTTTTTTTTTTTTTTTACGTGTGGAAACCCCCTCGGGCCGTCACCCCGCCGGGGTTTGCGGCGGGGCGGTGTGTCGGAATCGAACCGACTAAAACCACACGGTGTGCCAACTCTGCGCCTGAGAAGGGAGGGGTCCGGGATCGCTGTTATTAACGCAAACCGGACCCCTCCCAGCGCCTGCCCGCACAGAAGCGGGCACCCTCTTCAGTTCAAACTCTCAAATTAGGCGACGCACGGCACACGCGTACGTCGCCCCTTCGCGGCTGGCCATTAAAGCGGATGGAGGGGAAAACCCGTCCCCACCATCCGCGGCCACACTCAGGGCGGCATGAGGCGCAGATGGGCGCGCCTCCGCCGCCCGGTTCGCCGGCGGCGGATCGGGTCCGAGTGGAGATCGTCCTCTCGGGCCTTCTCCGCCGCCTCCTTCTGCGAGATTACTTCCTCGCAGAAGGTCGCGACCGCGGTAAAACTGCTGTCGCCACCGGCCATGGATAGTACGACGGCCGGTAGCGACAGATCTCCTCCGATGACTGCAGTGAGGGCCCGGCGCTGATCCGCCCAAGCGGGGCAGATCTCCAGCGTGTGCTGGGCCGAGTCCTCACTGCAGTCGCAGTGGTGGCAGGCGGGACTCAATTCCCTCCTAGCGACCGAGTGCAGGTACTTTCCGAAGCAACCATGCCCGGAAAGCACCTGCGTCAGCCGGAAGGAAAGGGTCCCGTGCTGCCGCCCTGCCCACTCGAGGATGACCGGCTGGAGCGCCTCCACGGTGGCAAAGCCAGCGCGTGGAGCCTCCAGCCGGGACGACCAACGAGCCATCGTGGCTCGGCGAGCGGCTTCACGCCATTCGCGTACCTCTTCGGGCGGAGCACGATACCCGTACTCCGCCCGATATTCAGCCGCTCGCCGATAAACTTCGGCGAGCACTTCCGCCTCCAAATCCCACGGGGGTGTTCCGGCCAAGGCGCACGCCGCCTCGGTGGACACCGTGCGGTATCCGCGTATGGCTCTGACCGCCAATACCCTCTGAGGCCGCCAAAGGCGCGCCTTATTCTGGGCGGTCAGAGCCTCCACCCACACCGGTGCACCATAAAGTGCCATCGACCGGACCACCCCCGTGAAGAGGTTCCTTGTAGCGACGCTGGCTCCACCCAAGTTGGGCAAAAGACGCCCAAGGGCGGAGGCAGCGTCGACCAGCTTTGGGGAAAGCTGTCGGAAGTGCTCGTCGAAGAGCCACCTACCGTCGAGGATCAGGCCCAGATACTTCATCTGGGCCCGAACCGGTACGAGGACCGAGTTGACTTCGATGGAGGCGCCGGGGGGTGGACCACGACGGGGCCCATGAAATAACAGGGCCTCCGTCTTATCCAGGGCCACCCGCAAGCCCAGCGCCTCGATGCGCCCAACCACCAGAGAGACACCTCTGGTGGCCAGGCGCGCCGCCTCTTGGAAATTCGCCCCCCGGGCTGTGACAAGTGTGTCATCGGCGTAACAAATTACGCCCAGCCCGGGGGGCAGACGACTACGAAGGACCCAGTCGTACCCCACGTTCCACAGGAGTGGTCCGAGGACAGACCCCTGCGGAACGCCGCACGACATGGGTCGCCGTCTCAAGACGCCATCTCGGTCCTCGTACACGACGGTACGCTCCTCTAAATAGTCTGCCACCAGCCGCCTCAGGTACTCTGGCACCCCGTGGTAATGGAGTGCTTCCCTGATGCAGCTGAATGGCAGACTATTAAAGGCGTTGGCGATGTCCAAGGACACCGCCAACACCACGCCGCCACAGCCAACCGCCTCTTCGGTCACGGCCCTAAGGCGCATCACGGCATCGACCGTCGAACGCCCCTCTCGGAACCCGAATTGGGCGTCCGACAGGTCGGGCCCCACCTCGCTGAGATGCTGGACGATGCGGGCAGAGAGAATCCTCTCGAACAATTTGCCCGCCTCGTCCAGCAACACGATGGGCCTATAGGCCGTGACCGAATCGGCTGGCCGTCCCGGCTTCGGCAACAGGACCAGCTTCCCACATTTCCAGCACTCAGGGAAGCGTCCGGACGCCAGACTGGCGTCCAAAACCTCCCTGAGGCGGTCCGACATATGGTCGAGGGCTCGGGCCATCACTCGGGGTGGTACCCCGTCCGGCCCGGGGGCGGTGTTCTTAGAACGAATCCGAAGAACAGCCGCCCCTACCTCTGATTCCCTAACGGGCGGAACATCGTCCTCTCTGCCCCCGTCGTCTCTGGCCACTGAGTAGGCCATCGACGGGGGCGTGTGCTCCGCCCGCTGCGGGAACAGGCCCTCAACCACCTGCTGCAGGAAGCTGGGCTGGAGAGTCTCGGTAAGGGGGGGGCCCGCCGTGCGGAGCTTTTGTCGCACCGCACGATATGGGCGACCCCAGGGGTCACGATCGAGACTCTCCAGCATCTCCTTTCTCTTTTCCTCTTTGGCGCGGCAAATGGCCAGCTTCAGAGTTTTCCGCGCTTCGCGGTACTCCTCATGAAGCCGGCCCTCCTCCCCGTCTACGCGGTGGCGTCGCCGCCGGCATCGGGTGTAGGACCTCCGGGCACGAGTACAGGCCGCACGGAGGTCCGCCAACTCCTGGGACCACCAGTAGACCCCGTTCCGTGGAGGTCGACAACCCCGAACGCGGGGCATGGCCGCATCGCAGATCTGCGTAATCGCAGTGCGAAAGCGGCCAGCCCCCATGTCGACCTCCTCGGCCGGGGCCCGCGGAGACAGCCAAGACTGAACTATGGCCGCCTCCTCTAGCAGGTCCCTGTCGAGTTTGGCAACTGCCCACCGCGGAAAGCGGGAGGTATGCCGCGCCACGTGACCCCTACTGGGGCCCTGGGACCGGGAGAGCTCAAATCGGATATATAGGTGATCCGAGAGCGTCTCAACCTCATCCAGGACACACCAGTTCCTTACTCGTGCGGCAACAGCAGGGGTAGCGAACGAAAGGTCCACTATCGACCCCCCCTGCCGTCGCACGCACGTGTTGGTGGCGCCCCTGTTCAGCAAACAGAGGCCCACCGAAGCCGCCCACTCCACCACGGCATCGCCCCTGGCGTCCGTCGCTGGGGAACCCCACGCAATGGATTTTGCGTTGAAGTCCCCCAGCACGAGGACGTGCCCAGACGCTAGTCGCCGCATCGAGGTCTCCAGGTTGTTGAGTAAGACCTCGAAGTCGCTCAAACTCCGGTTGGGGGAGAAATACACACCGTAAACGGTGATTCCCCCCCACTCGGCAGCCACATATCCAGAGCCCTTGTCTCTTAGCGACAAGGGCGGGGAACGAGCCGCCGAGGAGCCGACGACTGCCACGGAGCCGTCCCAGTCACCCATCCAGTTTGGACGGGGAGGGACGTAGTAGGGCTCCGCGACTACGGCAACACCTATCGACCACTGCGCCATGGTTTGCAGGAAGAGATCCTGCGCCGCGGCGCAGTGGTTGAGGTTCGTCTGGACAAGGAGGTTGGAGACTTGATCCATTTACTGGATCGTCTCTACAACCTCCTCCATGGGCGACGCTGTGGTCGCACGAACGTCGTCGGAGGCAGCCTGGGTCGACAGGCTAGCCCCCGACGTCTGTCGAGAAGCTCGGGGAGGCTTGCAGCCCCCCTGCCCCATCTGGTGATTGGCGGGCTTGTTGCCCGCCGCACACACGGGGCAGTGAGGGGCCGCAGAGCACTCTGCCGCCTTGTGCCCCGGTCGACCGCAGCGGAAACAAAGTCCGCTGCAGTCGAAGCAGCTGGCGCACTTCGAGCGAGTGTGTCCCGCGGCAAGGCACTTGTAGCACCTCATCGGCCTCGGGGCCAGGACCGTGATCCTGGCACTCACGAAGCCGACGAGGAGCCTGCCGGCATCAGCCAAAATTTTGGCCGACGCTACGGGACAACCCACCCAAACGGCGCCAAGCCCTCCTGGACCGGGGCGGATGGTGCCGACCCTGACGTTGTCCGCGCTACAGCTCGTCCTCTCCTGAACTGCAGCGCGGACATCCTCGACCGTCACGGAATCGTCCAGGCCCGAAATGCGCAATTCCGCGCACTTTATGGGCCTGGCGATCCTGACACCATCCTCGGTGGCAAATACTCCCCGCAACTTTTCAGCAAAGGTGTCCGCCGTCTTTGCGCCATCGGCCCCAGGGAACTCGAGAATTCGAGCTCCCGTTTGGGCGAGGCGCAGGCGGACACCAGCCGTCTCAAATCCACCGGCGAGGCTGTCCCGGGCCTTCTTAAAAACGGCCCCGTAGGACAGCCCGCCGGCAGCCGCCTCCGGCGACAAGGTCACCACAACAGCCGCGGTCTTAGGCGGCTGCAGTTTCCGCGGCTTTTTCTTGGTGGGACCTGCCACCGATGGCGACTGCGGGACAGAGGCCGCCTTCCGGGCAGCCTTTCTGGCCCGCTTTCGGGCCTTCTTGGACCCCCCGACTACCTGCCAACCCTCATTGGAGGGAGCAGACGTGGAGGGTCCAGGCAGAGGCACAGGCGTTGGAGTGGGGAGCGGAGGAACCTCCGCTCCAGCCCTTGCCGCCGCTTTCGGCACCGGTCTCGGCGCAGCCGCCTTGGCCGGGGCCTTGGCCGGTGCCTTAGCCGGAGCCTTGGCCGGAGCCTTGGCCACCGGCCGTGCCCCTTGGGCAGCCGCAGGAGCCGGCCTAACGGCCGGGGACACCGCCGCCGAGTACGACACGCGATCCCCCACCACGGGAAGAGGGGTCGGTGCCGACGACGCAACCACCCTTTTCGGCGCCGCAAGCGGCGGCCGCATGATAGGGGCCGCAGGCAGCCTCGCCTCCAGGCCAGCCGTACGACCCTCTATCATACGCCAGCACGCGTCGAGGATGGCAGCCAGCTGGGCGTCCGTAATTCCGGTGCCGGCAGGGGACGGCTGCGACACAGACGGGGCCCGCTGGGATGGAGACGCGGCCCGCTGGGATGTTGACGGGGCCGGGGCCTCTCGCTCCGCCCGGAACTGGGCGAACTGAGCGCTGAGCTCAGCCACCTGCCCCGTCAAACGGTCGTTGGCCGTCTGAAGGCTGGCCACGTCCCCGGCTAGGGTCTCCACGACCCCCGCAATTGCAGAGGAGGAATCCTTCAGGGCTCTCACGAAGGAGCCCTTCAGGTTCACGGACTTGGTGGCCACCTTGTGAATGATGGCCACCGCCGCCTGCGCCCTCTCCTGCAGAGAGGCCGGCGATTGGGGCTCTAAAACCCCATCCGCCGGCCCCCTGATGATATGCAGGAGACCAGCCATTTCCTCCTCTGCCTGCAGCTCGCCATCAGCCCTCGCCCTCCTGTAGGATTCCGCCTTGCAAAAGACGGAACCCGACAGGGCCGAGCCTGGGGTACGGGACCTACCCCTCTGACCGCTGCCAATTTTGGGGGGCAACATCCCTAGCGACGTGTCGCTCCCGCCGTCAGCGTCCCCGGATAACCCGCGTTTGCGGGTATCCATGGACTCCGTTTCCATTGGCTCCAGCGCGTCCTCAATCGCACTGGAGCTACCACTCGCACCAGAAGTGGCGGACTTGGAGCGCGTGCGCTCCGATGTTCTGCGGCTCCCAGCAGTCAGATGTCTGACTTCTGGGAGCCCCGCCGAGATGGGCGCCACTGAAGCAATGTCCTCATCGGCGGACGATTGCTCGTCCGCCTTTCGGAACTGCCCCTTGGCGTTCCTCCTTTCCTTCCGTTTCTTTTCCTTCGTCTCCTTCTTCTCCTTCTCAGTTCCGGTGTGCATGCCAGTTGTCGTTATTTTTGTTTCCAGTTCGTTTACATTTTTTAAAGATTTATCAGCTTCCATAATAGACCCACGAGTTGGGGAGAACTAAGAGTCGACCCGGGCAGAGATCCCCAATACCCGGGCAAGCCTATGTACTGTGGAGGTCGGCTGGTATCCACAGGTTTTTACGACTTAGCTGTCGGGTGTTATAGACTATCCTTGTCATGGGCCGGCCAATCAAGGCAAGCCCTCCGGCCATCAGGTTCTCAGCGTACCCTCTTGGAGCCACCAGTCAGGTCGTTGTTGAGCCCCTAATGGTTACGGAATGCGAGAGGGTGGCTAGCCCTCTCTCACAGACGGAGCTAACACTCACGTGCCAGCCCCTCTGACCTACTCGCTCTCCATCACGCCCTCTGCTAAAGCAGAGGGACGCTTGGAGCGCGGCATGACGATGGAGCGTCATGTCTTTCGCGGCAGTCTCAACAGACTCCGTCTGGTATCCCATTTGGTCTGGAGTCTCACCCTGGGCCAATCCGGCATGAGTAGCTCTACCCGGCACAGCCCCAGGGATCATTGACCCACGCAAGCCCCACCACGACGACAACGTAGGGATACATTGGGGGGAGGTGAGGATCACCCTAGCAGAAGCAAGCAGTAGCAGCGCAACCTCAACGAAGTGCTCGCACCCCTTTTTAAAATAGAAAAGGAGCATCAGGGTGCCTACACGGGGGGGGGGGCTACAAACCATAGGTGGCCCGAGGTACGTCGGGGTTCTAGGGATTTCTTTCCGAGGGTGCACCTGATTCCATGCCAATGCCTTTTTCATATCCATTTATTTGACGAGGTGCTTTTAAAAAAACCCGATTTGCCCCCCCCTGGCCCAGAACCTGGGTACGCCCATGTACTGAAGCCCGTAGCCAATAACAAGCTGAGATCTTTTTATAACTGGATATCTAAGATAATAGTTATTTGTTAGGCAAGAGTGCAAAGTTGATTGTTAACCGCGGGCTCAATTTTGATAACCGAGCAAGCAAAGGATTCTAAAATTCTAAAATCCTGAGCGTTACCGACGGAATCAAAAGAGGACAAGGTGTGAATCTTTGCACTTGAGAGCAATATGTAACTTTTCATCCCACCTCAGTGAGAAAATGACTAAATGCAAAAAGAAAACGGCGCGGGCAAAGCAAATAAAAAAGTGCACCAAGTCTAAGTGCCGAGCCGAGTCAAAGTTTTAATGAATTAAAAAAGGCTGTATGATAATTTCGGCACCATGGAGGTAGAAGTATAAAAGTTTAATGATGTTTTGAATTCAGAAACTTAGTGCACACGATGTTCTAAATTAAATTTACTATATCCTCTAGCAAATAAAAAATGTTTTTTCACTCAGATATCGAAGTACAAAAATAGTCTTTCCGAGATGGGGGGATGAAATTATATCACTCGTTTTGTATCCCACCCAGCTCTAACCGACACGAACCAATATAACACGAATAGAAAACGGACACTGTTTAACAATGGATATCAATATAAAAGTTTTTAACTTACGAAATGAGACATTCTGTTAGTACACAAAGCACAAATGCATTGCCATTCTCTAAACCAATTACAATTCCTCGTACCTTTGCTTAACAAAATACATGAAGCTGTCTGGTAGTCGAGAACCGAAGAATTTTACAGTGTTTCATATGTGTAAGGGTAAAAAGTTTGTTTATACGGTGCTAACAGCAAAAGCGGGAATAGTAAAGGCAAGTTTAATTATTTCTGTAACGTGGTTTAGGAAGTTTGAACTGTATAATTTTACGTAAGTTTCAAAATATCTATACTATCGTTTAGTAGTTTACGTCTGTAGCAGTCCTAAACACTACTGTCAATTTACTAATAAATAACTGCTTTATTTCAAATGTTGATGTTAATACGACTTTCAAGAAAACAGCGTACTCCTTCTTAATAGGCCAGCAACGCACTAGTGACGCCGCGGGTGTTTATGGGCGGAGGTAATCGCTTACCATAAGGCGATAAGTCTGCTCGTTTACCCCACTTGCAAAAAAAATATCATAGCGACAGGTTGCATCCCAGCTAACGAACCGACTTCTACTCAGTATTATAATAAACCTGTAAATAAACCTTCAGACGTTTGTCATACAGTAACACCCTTACCATATAACAAATATAAATAAATTTTGGCACACAACTCGTATACATTCTCAAGTACATAAAACATGCAATAAAGCTTCAGTAAATAGCTACTGAATGCAACGAAACAATCTGATCGATTGAGTATTATCTCTTTTAAATGTACATTGAGCATCCGGCAATTGTTCAAGTTAAACATAGTCAGTTGCATTAGAATCACGCAAAAGTCTCTGACCTCGTTGCGAAAAAAATAAAAACTGCCCGAACAGCGTCATCCATTAGTCAACGTCATCCGTTAGAAATAAACCCAAGCGTATTGAGCGAATCCGACAGCAAGGGAATGAATACTAAATATCGTCGCAGTGGCTCTCGGATGTCATTCAGTCGAGTATGTCCACAAAATGCCAATAAAGTTATAGATTTGATAGTTCTCTACCATTTTATTATAGGGTTAGCAAAAGGAAACACTTACGTGATTCTAAAGAAAATTCTGTAAAATTATGCTACAACCTCTTTTACATATTGAAGATATTTATTTCATAAATTATTACACTTTTATAGTATGTTTTTAATTTATATTAGTTTACATAACACTAATCGCAATATTAACAACCAAATCTATAAAGTAGATACTAACTAATAGATCAACACGACTACGACGAACATATTATGAGATTTACAATATCAGTCACAAATGTTATAATAAACCCGCCTTACATACACTTAAGAGAAATATAAAAATCACTATGTCGTTGAAAATAAGATAATTTAACTAATTAAAAAAATGTCTATGTTTCGCGGCACTTGTTATAAAATTATTTATTTATTAAAAGTACAGATATAATTTGTAAATAAAAGCACAATAGATTATGAATTCATTAACATTGGTACAATGTGCTCAGGACTTAGTTATTAATACGAGTAAGTACTATAATAATTAAAGCTCTCTGAATAAATATGCGCTCCTTTGTTTTAAGAGACAGATAATTAGTAAATAAGTAATTAGAGATAGATAAAAGTTAATTACTGTAAGTCCAGCTAATTTATTCGTGATCGTAGCGAGTAATTCTAGAGCTTAAACACATACATGTTTGTATACTCGTACTTTTGTAGTTATACTCATAGTTCCAGTCATAACACACTTACAATACAATAATATTTTATAAGAAAGTCTTTTTCTTATCATACCTACTATTCAGCTACCAGGGCTACATAGGACATGAGTACATAGATGAATAGAAAAATCACACTTTGGACGGTCACGACAGCTTTTAACGCACGCAACGACCATGCTCTACAATTAGTGTTCAGTTTTGTCGTAAATCCGTGTCACGCGATGCAGTTGTCGCCTAAAATATAATAAAAATTGCAGTATAAAATTGGTATTATAAAATAACTTGTATGGACATTTTTTGTTGCAGAATCACGCGATAAGATACTAAAATAACAATATTACATTCGTACCATGTTAATACGTAAGATTTTAATCAGATATTGAAGTTAGGTTGCCATGGTTAGGTGAATATATGTAGGTTTGTGCTGCAAATTCTTACCAATAAAATCGATCTCAACATTTTGAGAAAATTAACACAGCAAAAATATGTTAACCACGTTCAAGCCATTATCCCGATTATTTGGAGACCCCGCAATATGTTTTTATTGCCACATAATTCATATAACTTATTATAGCATAAAACGAAAAAAGTAAATGGTTACAAGGGGAATTTAGTAATGTATAACATCGGTTGTGGCCATTTAAAGACGGATCCACTCTTGGGGAAGTGACTGCGGGCTTATCATTGTAATTGTCACGTAATTGTGTGAATTCAAATTCTGCAGCTCAATTTGGCTATGATCCACCATACATAATAATGTGTGATCTTCTACGATATTCTATAATTTCCATTTATTTGAATGAAAAAATAGTAGAGGGAATCCGTACGGTTTCTAGTCCATTAACCTTACGTATTTTCATGGAAATGAATTCTGTAATCTACACTCACCCTCTTTCCTTGGAATTGACTTTCCTTGTTGATTATTATTCTTTTAGAAAATGGAGTAATAGAAGATCATCAATGATAGATGTATTATTTCATTTTATACTACTTACTGTTTTCAAAGTGTGGCGTTGTTTATTGGCGGGATTTAAATGTATTTCGTCATTTGTATCACTTTAATCTCAATATCTATATTGTCTCTTCACAGAAACTCTTTAACAGTCATTTATCTTTACGAAATGGTATAAATCACCAGCAGTAGACTGTTAAAGATTGTTAGTGATGATGATATAATGATGTGAAATTATACTAAGAAAAAGGGAGATATGGAGTAGCTCTTTCTAACAACTTTCCGACTAAAGGCTTTGAACAACAGACGGACGGTTGAAAGCAAGCGGCGCGACCTCGGCTGGCACAAAGCCCACATCCGTCGGCCAGTTTAGTTAGCAAGAAAAGAAGTAGAAACGTTCTTAAAGCGCATCACAAGGGCTTTTATTATTTTCTATTATATCTGTGTAGACAAGACAGTACAAGACAGTAAGGTTTCTTGTATCTGCACTGATATAATAAGCGTGTTTTTTATTATATAAATGTCTAGAAGCGTTACGTTAGTAGGAAAAACAAATTTAATACGATGTATCTTTGTTATTTTCGCATGCATGTATTGCGGTGTTAAATTTAATTCTAAAGCAAGAACTAAACTGAACTTTCTAAACTTAAAGCCGAGTGACATTTGTGAATGTTTTACCCCCTCATTACTGACGTCACAATGCCTTGAATCAGGCGATTACACTTCATACATATTTAATAGTTTATTATGAAATCTATAATGAGTAACTTTAAAAATTTCGATATGTCCGGTGAAAGTAATTTTTAAATAATAAATTTTTATTGTATGTGTTTGTACTTTAATAACACTTCAAGCTATACAAGTATAAAACAGTTAAAAACGACGTTGCCGAATAGTGTGGCTGGTGAATCTTATAGTTAGTTACAATCATTATAGCTCAATGGTTACTAGTTATATCTATCTTTAGTTAAAACTCCAAATGCTGAGCATAATAAGCCATTTTGTTACTACGAAAGTAATTTGAACAAATATGAGACTAAAATACTTTCCATAAAAGTTTCATAATTCATTTTCTTTTTTATCTGTTTAACAAATATGCGGAAGGCAAATTACCACGACAATACGTCATCACATCAGCAAATAACGAAGAGTTAACAGATACAAATAATCCTGTAAACTTTCGAACATTTTATTTCCGCATACATCTAATATATTTAAGTGTCGTGTCGAGGTCTTTGAAACCAAGCTTTTTCGAACCGGCTGGACCGATGTTTATGAAATTTTGTGTTTGTGCATACCGGGTAGGTCTAAGAATCGGCTAACATCTATTTGTCATACCCCTAAATAATAAGATTGACTCATCCCTAATTTTATTTTTATGATATAATTTGACGGCTCAGCTAGTTTTACTTATAAATATTACCTTTTACAACGAGTCTTGCAATGGAATAATGATACGGAAATGAATACCTCTACAGGTAGATTGCCATGACATATTTAGCTACCAGAATCCATGTACTGTAACTGAAACGATATATTCTCATTAAGTTTATCAATAATGGTGCAATATTAAAACACACGTTAACATACACAAAGTTAATGAGAACGGGAAAATACTGAAGACTTAAAAACGTCAACCCAATTACAAAACTGTTGGAAAATACACGAAGGAGTAGAAGAAGAAGGTATACGAGGGTAAAACTAGTCAAAACGGCTAGTTATAATAATGTTCATTTAATAACAGTGACGTGTATAATGTCTTACGTTTGTAATTTTCTGGAACAAAAGGAACTATTAATCTATCAGTTTCGGTGTCAATGTTATTCGACAACAATTAAAAAGTAAACTCAGCACTCCGCTTGTAATAAAAATTTTACTTACAAAAATTATCCCAATACTCATTTTTATTGATGAACGTTTTTATTGCTCTATATTTTACACAAGCATAAAAAATACAGACACATGAGAAAAAAATATAAAATATTTTATAAATTTCATATTTCAAGGAGTCATGTTTTATGGCTCTCCGGAGGAGAAGAGCAGACGCATCCTAACCGATATCCAAGTATTTCATGTCGAAGATCTTTCTACAATCGCTAACGCCTCTATTCTCTTTTACTATTAGCTAATATTTTGTTTTGATTACGTGACTTAGTGTTGAGATGACGTCGTTCCCACACTATTGTTATTTTTCTGTTAGCATTTATGTTTATAGAATGAAACTTGCTGCGGAGGCTAATGTAGTAATGTAATGTAAGTGACTAATGACCTACATTTTTACAGTCACAAGTGCATTACCGTTTTTTGAAACCGCCTTTCATAATCAGAGATTTCAGTAACCTGACTTACACGATGAATACAACCAAGGAATATATAAACACCGGTTTTTGTTGAGCCTGGTCATCACTCCGGTTGAACCTAGCCATCGCTCCGGTTGAGCCTGGCCGTCACTCCAGTTGAGCCCAGTCAAATCAAATTGTATTATATTTACGAAAACACACAAGTTAGCGGTTTAGCTAGCCTGGAACGACAAGTTATACTATATATATATACTACTAATATATAACTATATATACTACTAATAATCTCGGATATAAAATTACCGTTTTTTAACCTAGTCCACTGCGGGACATTGATTGATTGGCTATTGATTGATTATTTTTTTGTTTTTTATTCAATAGGTACACAAGATATGACAAAGTCTCAATTAATTATAACTACATATCTTATTTGTTTGAAACTTTGGTAATTAACAATTTATTCAATGTTTATCATAATTAATGGGTATATTAAAAAAACATATCCTGTGTAACACTATATATTCATGTTATTACTAACTTAGTATATTAAAAACTTTTTTGTTGTTTCGACAGCCACAGCAGCACCACATACCTAAATCCTGTTAAACTATAGTCTTGTGTGCATATTGTTAATTTAATACTATTACGAAAATACCAGTATTTCAACATTCAACAGCAACGTAAACATACTAGTAATAGAAGAGGTACTTACACCCTGTAGTTGATATAGATGATATCTAAACATGGAGATATCGAACATCTATGTCATTATGGATGGATTATGGTGCAGCTTATTGTGTATTTGAAACAAGCTTAATCCTACTAAACTAGCTTACTGGTTTACATAACACCAACATACACGTAAGCCTATAATATCGCCGTAGGAGCATACAGGAACGTTTTAAACACCTACATTTCACAAAGTTTCTACAAGATAGTAGAGCCGTGGGAGAGCTATGCTTCGGCATGAATGGGTCGGCTCGACCGGAGTGATACCACGGCCTCACAGAAAACCGGTGTGGAATAGCGTTTGCGCTGTGTTTCACCGAGTGAGTGAGGATACCGGAGGCCCATACCCCAACCCCTCCCCCATCCCCATCCCCATCCCCTTTCTCATCCCCCAAAGGTCGGCAACGCACTTGTGACGCCTTTGGTGTTGCGGGTGTCCATGGGCGGCGGTAATCGCTTACCATCAGGTGATACGTCTGCTCGTTTGCCCACTATTCAATAAAAAAAAAAAAAAGCCACGCTGATTTCAGCTTGAACAGCTCGATCGGGGCGGTATTACCATTTTATTTTTTTTAAATTCCTTAGTAAATAAATACTACCTGCAACCCTCGCATAGAAGATCAACGTAAAATGATAGCGTTCGTGCTGTCGTGTTTCTTTGGTGACTGCCAGACCGAAGGCCCAATGTTGCAGAAGCATCACTAGACCGCCATTGTGTGGATCACCATGCTGCGTTGTTGCATTGTCTGCATTCGTAAAAAGTACCAAAACTCTTGGGTTCTGCTTATACTTTAATCAGGCAGAGTAGTAATTTTGGCAGGGGCATATGTAGAAAGAAACCCTCCGTTGTCCAAGCACACACGTTCTGTTTATTTATAAAAACATTGATATTAATAATGTTATTTATTTGCCCAGGCTCTAGCATGTTTAATCGTTAATTGCATACCGCGATCTTTAGTTAGTTTCGATATTTTTAAACACAAATCCATATTATAAGTGAGTTAAATAAATGTAATTCACGTATAACATAACATATCTTATTTCAGAATTAAACGCAGTTTTTTTGTAGTTAGAATAGGGTATTGTATACAATTCATTGGTTTTAATTTTATTTTTACGTTAAACCTATCTTTTTCTAAAGAAAAGTGGCCTTACTTCTTAGACTTTAGATTTATGTGAAAAGTATTTCTGCTTGATTTGTTACAGTTTTTTGACCTTGTATCGCATTCTTTCACTTCGATTTTGCCATTTTGCATTATTGTTGTCTTCACGTGTCACTGCGTAAACTTTAGTGGGTGCGACGTTTGCCTCGATTAAGAACAAGTTCTTAATTTCGGCCTGTGCATTTTTAGTTCTTAATTGTTAATCTAGTGTATAATATATCAATCATTTTGACATTAACTTGTAGCCATCGATGACCTTGATGAGTTGTAAAAACGGTAAATAGAAAAAATATTTGTAACGATTAAAACAATAAATATAATATTTTAGACATCTAACACACAACGCCATCTAGTCACAAGCTAAGCACAGAGCTTGTGTTATGGGTACTAGACAACTGATATAAATATTTATATACTTTTTTTGTAAATACATACATATTATACATAGAAAACACTCAAACTCTGAAACAAATATTTGCAGATCATACAAACATTTGGTCCGACCCGGGAATCGAACCTCATGCTTATCAGTCGCATACTCTACCACTACGCCACCAAGGCAGTTAATGCAAAACGTAAACTCAACTTAATCCAATTAACGATGAACGGACGAGCGGTCAACTAAGCCGGCAACGTAGGCTTGTGCGCACAAATGAACCACATACGAGTAGTTCGTTGAATAACCCACGAAAATTCATAATCAGTCGGGTTTCGGCGCAGCCGTGAGTTTCAGCCTTTTTTTGGCTAAACCCCAATCTACGACCGAAACTAGATTTTTGGCCGATACTAATACCGTAACTTCAGTCAATTTCAAGTGACATGCACTTACTGGTACACTATTTTGTGAGAAATCTTTTGATGTTTTTATATCGTACTTTATTTTCGCCGTAGTCGCGTATAAAGACTATTTCATGTAAAATTTCACATACTTTTTTTAAAAGTAGATCATAAATGTATTTTGTAACTACAAAAATAAAATAATACTGAATGTGTATCTCTGAAGTTTTTATAATTTTCGGAGATAGCATCAGGCGGTCGTTAGATTACAATAGTGAAACTTAGATTAAATTTACAACAAAAGTTGTGAATTTATTTGCCTTGTACGATACATGTTTATTTACCTTAAATGTTTTAAATATAGTGGAATGAAAATACAATTAAAGCAAGCCACATTCCAAATATGGAGCATCTTTGAAAAATAGAACACAAGATTCTATATATAATTATTTAATCTGAAAATTACTATGTTGTGTAATTTGAACAATTATTTGTTAACTAAGTAGTCCTATATATCCTCAATTAACATGTATTAGTTTCCGTAGGATATATAGATATAATCATCATCACAAAATAAAACCATTCTTCTGGACATAACCATCGCTTCCACGCACCAGAAAGGATATTTTAGGACGTTTTATTTGATTCACAATATTGTTTAGCATATTTTCTACTTAAATAGGTATTTCCAGTTTTGATAACTGCACGATTTATTTTTAATTTAATTTTATCACAAATATTAAAATGGATTCTATAAACTAACAATTTGTCTTCTAAAATCGGGTCTTCTGCGACACTGTTTTGTGTTTTCTAACACCTAACATCATACACCTAACAAAATATGGGCGTGGCCTAACTGTTTTGTTAGCTCAAACAAGCAAACATGTTTTCAGAAGCGGAAGGAAAACATCCCTGAGTTCGTCTGCGGGGGTGGGCCAATTTCATTTCATAGTTGCTTGCAAACATTAAGGTTGTGCATTTCGTATTTCCTGATTTGCACTTTCTGAGCAACGAATAAATTATTTTAATTCAAATTGATCTTCCACTTATAATACTACGTAAATGTTAAAAGTACGTCGCTGTAGATAGGATCGAACGCGAAATCGGTTTATTTTTCTTGTTACATGCAAAATAACTTCTAAAACATCGAGATTCATCTGAAGTCATTTTATCGAGTAGATGTTTGATATTCGTGTTTAAAAGTCGCATAGGACTGCAGTGTTTTGTTAGCAGGTTTAGTAAACATGTTTGGTTAATTTGTTTTGTTATTTTAGGAGCAGGAGACACACCTTTACAGTCAACTATAAATAGAGAAGTTCAACGACTATTTTGAACTGCCATTTTCGTTTGCAAACTCACAAGTTAAAACTAGTTTTCTAAATTGATATATTATACCGCCATCTATACAAAACTTTGAGAAGTAATACCTAATTATGTGAAATAGCTATGTGCCGTATCAACAGATTTTCGACAGATTCCATTGAAGATAAACTCATATAGGTGGCTCTGTAACTTTTTTTGTCAAACTAGTTGTGAATGGTAAGTAGAAAAAATTGACAGAGAATTTTACTTAAATTCATAGTCAGTAACAAAACTTTTGAAATTTATTGATAAATGGTTTTTAATGTTAATCATTATTGCATCTCTATAGTACAGATAATCTTACATTATAAGAAAAGATTAATACTTGAGTTACTTTGCTTTTGAAAAGCAACTCGAGCATTACCTGTTACGTTATTATACACAATATCCCTTACCTGAGTCTTCCTGCCCAGATTATCTACATTTCCTTGCTAATGATGTTTTATTTTTCAATTTTTTCACAACCATCTCCAACGGATACTGTTTCTGTCTAATTTTAATCAATAAGGCTTGCTTAAATTTATGATTTACAAATTGAGCATATAGGTGCGTTTTAAGCGTCTTCGCCTTTGAGATGAAGATATATGTATAAAGTATGCGTGTAAATTTATTTTACAAGTTTTATAGTGTGCATAATATCATGTAAAAAAGTACGGCAAACTATGTGTTCTTATGTCACTACATTTTTAATAGTTTACGCCAATTTTCTTAGCAATATCTACATCGAGACAGAAGACTATTTTACGAGTAAATTTTAAATAAGTGGCTTTGAGCGACGTTTCTAAAGAGAAGAACTTGGAGAAGAAAACTGAATCCACAAATAACGTAACCAAGAACCATAGGTTGGATCTTTAGCATTTCAAATGTCCACGTTTTGTGTGGCCTAACTTTGTAATGAATCTGGAATCATGTATATTAAACATGTTCTCCATTTATGTATATTAAAGTGTTAAGTTGGTTGTGAATATGTACTTTAAAAACTCATAAAGTTCTACACTGATTGAGCTGAAATTTGATTTCTAATTGGCTGCTTCAGAGATTGTTTTGTTCTATTATTTAAGTCAGCTTTGTTCCTCATTTATCATCAATACTACCGAATAGTGTCATAGCATAATATAGCAGAATATAACTAGTTATTTGTATAGTGAATAAATTTATACTTATATTTAATCAAATAGTGGTTATTTTCTATTAAAGATAATAAATTTTTAAGGTCATGTAAACTACATCGAGTAGGGTGTTTGGTAAAAACTCATTATGAACCGATCTATGAAGTGATGGATAGACTTTAAAAAACAGAACATAATAGGTTTATAATGCAATAAAAGTTTTCAGATAGTGAGAATAAGACATCAGTCTAAATTTGTAGACCAAGTCATTGAATTTATATGAGTAAAAAAATAAGCAGCAAAACTCCTACTTACATATGTTGTATGTGTACCCATTCCTTGTAGGAAATAAAGATTATTGCGAGCCATAATCCGATCAAAATCAATGTTACTTAATGAAATATTTTTACAATAAAATTTCACTGTAGTTACTTAATAAACAGACTGCACGGTTGGCCGAGTGGTTTCAGCGGTCGCCATGCCGCTTGCTACTGCGCCAAGTGTCTTGGGTTCAAATCCCACGCGGTACAACACTTTGTGTGATCCACGAATTGACACAGGATGTTTATTCCTAATGTGGGAGTTGTCTTTAAAAAAAAAAAAAAAAAAAAAAAAAAAAAAAAAAAAAAAAAAAAAAAAAAAAACTTGAAACGATCGTACCTTTTAGACTTAATATTGTGACCCGCAATCAAAATTATCCTTAATTTTACCTGATCCTCTCTCAGTAGTATCGTATTTAACTAATAAATCCTGCAATATACTAGAGATTCAACGCAAACACAATTTAAATTTGATTGAAGGAATCTGAGGTAAACGCCTTAAAACAACCAAAGCCTATAGGTTTATCACAGATCGAATACAGTTCAAACCTTGGTTCGCTGTTTCAATCACACATTCTCTAAGACAGCCATCTATTCTTAACCTTAAGTTCTTAGCCTTTAGTTTACGGCCAAGCGGTTTAAGCGCTAAAAGTTTTTTTAACGCTTATTTTAGAAGTCTAAAGAATATTCCTAAACTAAACGTTTATTGCCATATCACATATTTATGTTTATAAGGGTTATAACACCAGCGGGCAAGTAGCAGGTGCACGACTTAAAACTCTAAAGCAAAATAGTAAAGCAAATTTATGCTTTGCAGCACCTGACCCCTTTAAAGTGCTTTTCCACATTGTTTGTCATGTACGTGCACAAATACTTTACTTTATAGAAATACTCGTGGCTCAAGATCGCCTTTACACAAAGCAGGCGAAGAGAATATCTGTGAGACTGAGAGGTTTTCAACGATCGATTGGGTTTGAAGTACTCTGCAACCACGAGCCTACTCGTCCCGAACAATAGTAGTACTTACTAAGTGAAGTAGCAATATTATGATAAGTAAAATATTTCACACTAGCTTTTATCTGCAGGTCGGCTCGCGTATACCTCAGTTGTATGTTGTCGCGGTGTTTCTTTAATTTTTTTAATAGTCAACTACCTGAAATAAAACAAACTCCGCATCGCCATACAAAAATCATGTTGCATGAGAGAAAAATCGAGGGTTGCTACCCCCACCCTTCACCAGTACTCAGTTGGACAGCTTACAAGTGACGGCATAGTGCTTAATGTTATCGTATTATGCTCGTGTATCTTTCTAAAATGGTCTGCTGTTGGTTTATATGACCCAACAATTTTCGAGAAGTGCCCGTAGTTTATCAAGGAATCCATGTCAGATTATAAAAACATATAGTAGTCTTCACTATTCCTTGAGTCTCTGAGCTTTTTAAAGATATTTTCATAAAATGATCGCGTCCAGGTAAAACCGTTTTATATCATTTGCAGCTTTGCTAAGAACGCTCAGAAGATAAAGGAGAGATCAAATCAAACCCATATGTAGAATCTGCACTCTAAATAAGATTACATAAATACTCTTGCGTCCATAGCTCTGTGGGGTCTAAGCGAGGTGTTCGATTAATATAAATATAAAATAAAAACCACTTGCCTATTTTAAAAATTATTATTTTAGTCGATTACAGGAGGTGAACCGATTGCGGCAAATAAATTTCTAAATGATATATGTATAATATATAATATAGATAAAATACACTCAAACTCAGAACAATTGATTGTGTTCATCTCATACCACTGAACAATATCATTTCTATTGTCAAACTGGCCTACAGTCAATACACTTGCTGCAGAATAATTTGATTTCCTGTCTATTCAGGTTAAATTGAATTTACGTGTTTCATGTGCCACACTAACATGGCCACTGATACGAATTAGCTAAAATCGATATTCAGTTATAGTGGTTATTGTTTTTATAAAAACAGAATTTCCGTTGCAAATAGAAAGATTCAGCAGCTCCCTAGTTATTTTAAACCCCTAAAACCCTCATTTTAATCATTTCCTTTTTAATGGCTGTTATTTTGAAACGTTATTGTTTTGGCAATTCAAATATCACACATAGTAAGCCGGTAATAATAACAAGAACTTCTGTAACCAATTAATTATCTTTTAAATGTCAAATGAATTATCCATTTGACACAATATCAACCAGGCAGAAACGAACGTATAAATGAGGGTTTACAATGCATACATATTTAAATGAAACCTCTGTACAAATAAAATCGGATCGGAATATACACAGAATTAAAGCACCATTTTGAGAAATAGTAGTACGCTTTTGACGTTATGAATATTTTAATGATATTACTGCTTAGGAGAAAGATCTCAGGCTAGTTGCAAAAGACATCGCCAGCTTAACGTATAACATTGTTCCAGTCGAGTTGGCGTATACTCGTATATGCTGAAGTCTGGATCCGCTCCGTTTTACTTTACGAGATAGATTGTGATAGAGTAAATAAGTAGACTATCACAGTCAATGCGATGACTCGACATAGGTAAGTGGACTATCAAAACGTTTATTGTATGATACCTATATTGCTGTAAAATATTTTAGTATAACGGATCACGCGAGCAGAATGTTTCGTACGATCAATTTAAAAAATGGTTTCCATTTGAATATAATGGGTAAGAAAATAAGCTGTAATAACCAACCATATTTCTTCCATAAACTAACCGCCTATTTAGGTACTTTGCAGAAACACTGTAGGTATTCTACAAATAATGATTTTAAACTTTTTTATGGTATAAGCGGCAAATGATCAGACGTATAACTTGACGGTAACTGACCACCGTCATCCATGGACACCTGAAAAACGAGAGTCTAAAATGAGTTGTCGGTTTTAGAATCCCTTCCTCTAAAAAAGGAGAGGGAGGTTACCGCAACCCAAAACTCCTCTCCCCATAAAAGCAAGGAAGAAACATATTAACACCGGTTATCTGTGCGGCTGTGGTGCCACTCTAGTGCAGCCGGCTCGTGTGCAGTATACAACCATTCACTGCCTGCTTAAGCCATCAGTACATCGTGCCGCAGAGCGCCCTAATCGCGGTCTCCACTCACTTAATATATGTCCACTCCAGCGACCATGAGTCTGCCTTATCGCTGAATACGACTTACTAAATTGATCATTTATGTAGAGTGGAGTACAGCTGTAAACTAAAACTCAAATATTTTTGTTACTAAAGGATTTTATGCATTTTTTTTTATGAATCCCAAGTATTTGAATGGAGATGAGAGAGATTCTGTAGGTGACATATGAAAAACTGAAAATTTACCCTGAGATCTCTATAATGAACCATATTCCAAACAAAGAAGGTAAGGTATTCCTCTTCTTGTCAACTTAACTTCACTTTATTTGACTGCACGGTTGGCCTAGTGGTTGAAGCGGTTTAGCCTGTCGACCCAGGCTGCCTCCGACGACGTTCGTGCGACCACGTCGTCGCCCATGGAGGAGGTTGTAGAGACGATCCAGTAAATGGATCAAGTCTCCAACCTCCTTGTCCAGACGAACCTCAACCACTGCGCCGCGGCGCAGGATCTCTTCCTGCAAACCATGGCGCAGTGGTCGATAGGTGTTGCCGTAGTCGCGGAGCCCTATTACGTCCCTCCCCGTCCAAACTGGATGGGTGACCGGGACGGCTCCGTGGCAGTCGTCGGCTCCTCGGCGGCTCGTTCCCCGCCCTTGTCGCTAAGAGACAAGGGCTCTGGATATGTGGCCGCCGAGTGGGGGGGAATAACCGTTTACGGTGTTTACTTCTCCCCCAACCGGAGTTTGAGCGACTTCGAGGTCTTCCTTAACAACTTGGAGACCTCGATGCGGCGACTAGCGTCTGGGCACGTCCTCGTGCTGGGGGACTTCAACGCAAAATCCATTGCGTGGGGTTCCCCAGCGACGGACGCCAAGGGCGATGCCGTTGTGGAGTGGGCGGCTTCGGTGGGCCTCTGTTTGCTGAACAGAGGCGCCACCAACACGTGCGTGCGACAGCAGGGGGGGTCGATAGTGGACCTTTCGTTCGCTACCCCTGCTGTTGCCGCACGAGTAAGGAACTGGTGTGTCCTGGATAAGGTTGAGACGCTCTCGGATCATCTGTATATCCGATTTGAGCTCTCCCGGTCCCAGGGCCCCAGTAGGGGTCACGTGGCGCGGCATACCTCCCGCTTTCCGCGGTGGGCAGTTGCCAAACTCGACAGGGACCTACTAGAGGAGGCGGCCATAGTTCAGTCTTGGCTGTCTGCGCGGGCCCCGGCCGAGGAGGTCGACATGGGGGCTGGCCGCTTTCGCACTGCGATTACGCAGGTCTGCGATGCGGCCATGCCCCGCGTTCGGGGTTGTCGACCTCCACGGAACGGGGTCTACTGGTGGTCCCAGGAGTTGGCGGACCTCCGTGCAGCCTGTACTCGTGCCCGGAGGTCCTACACCCGCTGCCGGCGGCGACGCCACCGCGTAGACGGTGAGGAGGGCCAGCTTCATGAGGCGGAGGACTCTGAAGCTGGCCATTTGCCGCGCCAAAGAGGCAAAGAGAAAGGAGATGCTGGAGAGTCTCGACCGTGACCCCTGGGGTCGCCCATATCGTGCGGTGCGTCAAAAGCTCCGCGCGGCGTCCCCCCCCCTTACCGAGACCGAGACGACGGGGGCGGAGAGGACAATGTTTCGCCCGTCAGGGAATCAGAGGTAGGGGCGGCTGTTCTGAGAATTCGTTCCGAGAACACCGCCCCCGGGCCGGACGGGGTACCACCCCGAGTGATGGCCCGAGCCCTCGACCATATGTCGGACCGCCTCAGGGAGGTTTTGGACGCCAGCCTGGCGTCCGGACGCTTCCCTGAGTGCTGGAAATGTGGGAAGCTGGTTCTGTTGCCGAAGCCGGGACGGCCAGCCGATTCGGTCGCGGCCTATAGGCCCATCGTGTTGCTGGACGAGGCGGGCAAATTGTTCGAGAGGATTCTCTCTGCCCGCATCGTCCAGCATCTCAGCGAGGTGGGGCCCGACCTGTCGGACGCCCAATTCGGGTTCCGAGAGGGGCGTTCGACGGTCGATGCCGTGATGCGCCTTAGGGCCGTGACCGAAGAGGCGGTTGGCTGTGGCGGCGTGGTGTTGGCGGTGTCCTTGGACATCGCCAACGCCTTTAATAGTCTGCCATTCAGCTGCATCAGGGAAGCACTCCAGTATCATGGGGTGCCAGAGTACCTGAGGCGGCTGGTGGCAGACTATTTGGAGGAGCGTACCGTCGTGTACGAGGATCGAGATGGCGTCTTTAGACGGCGACCCATGTCGTGCGGCGTTCCGCAGGGGTCTGTCCTCGGACCACTCCTGTGGAACGTGGGGTACGACTGGGTCCTTCGAAGTCGTCTGCCCCCCGGGCTGGGCGTAATTTGTTACGCCGATGACACACTTGTCACAGCCCGGGGGGCCAATTTCCAAGAGGCGGCGCGCCTGGCCACCAGGGGTGTCTCTCTGGTGGTTGGGCGCATCGAGGCGCTGGGCTTACGGGTGGCCCTTGACAAGACGGAGGCCCTGCTATTTCATGGGCCCCGTCGTGGTCCACCCCCCGGCGCCTCTATCGAAGTCAACTCGGTCCTCGTACCGGTTCGGGCCCAGATGAGATATCTGGGCCTGATCCTCGACGGTAGGTGGCTCTTCGACGAGCACTTCCGACAATTATCTCCGAAGCTGGTCGGCGCTGCCTCCGCCCTTGGACGACTTTTGCCCAATTTGGGTGGAGCCAGCGTCGCAACGAGACAGCTCTACACGGGGGTTGTCCGGTCAATGACCTTGTATGGGGCACCGGTGTGGGTGGCGGCTCTGACCGCCCAGAATAAGGCGTGCCTATTGCGCCCTCAGAGGGTATTGGCGGTCAGAGCCATACGCGGATACCGCACCGTGTCCACCGAGGCGGCGTGCGCCTTGGCCGGAACACCCCCGTGGGATTTGGAGGCGGAAGTGCTCGCCGAAGTTTATCGGCGAGCGGCTGAATACCGGGCGGAGAACGGTTATCGTCCTCCGCCCGAGGAGGTACGCGAATGGCGAGAAGCCGCTCGCCGAGCCACGATGGCCCATTGGTCTTCCCGGCTGGAGGCTCCACGCGCTGGCTTTGCCACCGTGGAGGCGCTCCAGCCGGTCATCCTCGAGTGGGCAGGGCGGCAGCACGGGACTCTTTCCTTCCGACTGACGCAGGTGCTTTCCGGGCACAGTTGCTTCGGGAAGTACCTGCACTCGGTCGCTAGGAGGGAATTGAGTCCCGCCTGCCACCACTGCGACTGCAGTGAGGACTCGGCCCAGCATACGCTGGAGATCTGCCCCGCTTGGGCGGATCAGCGCCGGGCCCTCACTGCAGTCATCGGAGGAGATCTGTCGCTACCGGCCGTCGTACTGTCCATGGCCGGTAGCGACAGCAGTTTTACCGCGGTCGCGACCTTCTGCGAAGAAGTAATTTCGCAGAAAGAGGCGGTGGAGAAGGCCCGGGAGGACGATATCCACTCGGACCCGATCCGCCGCCGGCGCACGGGGCGGCGGAGGCGCGCCTATCAGCGCCTCATGCCACCCTGAGTGTGGCCGCGGATGGACGGGATGGGTTTTCCCCTCCCAAGGCCAACCGCGAGGGGGCGACGTACGCGTGTGCCGTGCGTCGCCTAAATTGAGATTTTATCTTGCAGAAGGTGCCCGCTTCAGTGCGGGCAGGCGCTGGGAGGGGTCCGGCGTGTTAATAAATGCTGTTCCCGGACCTCTCCCTTCTCAGGCGCAGAGTTGGCACACCGTGTGGTTTTAGTCGGTTCGATTCCGACACACCGCCCCGCCGCAAACCCCGGCGGGGTGACGGCCCGAGGGGGTTTCCACACGTAAAAAAAAAAAAGTGGTTTAAGCGGTCACTACACCGCTTACTACTGCACCAAGTGCCGTGGGTTCAAATCCCACGTGGGACATCACTTTGTGTGATCCACAAAATGTTGTCCTGAGTCTGGGTGTTCTTTGTGTCCGTTATATGTATGTTTGTAAAGTCCCCCGCGACAGAAGATGTATATTCCTAATGCAGGAGTCGTATTTAAAAAAAAAATGGTCATATTAATTTAATGTGATGTGGATCACCATGTTGCATTGTCTGCATTCACAATGAGTATGGTGATAACCACTCTTGGTTTTTGCTTATGCATTCCATCATGCAAAATAGAGTCATTTTGGCAGGGCCATACATAAAAAAAATTGTGAAGGGAAATTACCCATTTTTAGTTTTATTTTACAAGTGAACTTACATAGTTTGGTATCTAAAGTCGTTGAAATTTACTTATACATCCATAAAATATTGATTACTTTACAACCACATCAGGAAAAGCATTTTGTAATGACAAATACTAACGGAGAATACCTTTAGAAATAAAACACATTTATATTTATTTTTATCACCAGCAACATTAATTTTAATCAAAAGAAGAAACACATAATGTTTGACACCTTTATTGTACAAAACTTACACAACCCATATGCTTTTTAACCCCTACACAAAAATCAAACAACCTTTGTAAACTATCGATCGACAACCGCACCCTAATCTAATGGCATATAGAAAAGAAAAATTGATATTACTTTATTGTAATACTTTTATTTAGAGTTCCCATTCCATTACAGTTCTTTGTATCATTATTCAAAATAATTCTTAGTCCATAATCTTCAAATCCACTTGCTATATTACTAATAGAGTTATAGAATTAATATTGTACGTAGAGCGAGTACAACGACATTCCCGTGGTCTGTTCTGTATAATATTTGGAGTTTATAAGATATCTAAATCATAAATTTCCGGCTCTGATTTGTGTAGATATTGTGCGGAAATGTTATAGCCCTTATTTACTTAATTTGATGCTGAGCAAAGGTAATAGTTCTCAGTAAGTATTAATAATTATAAAAATTTCAGTAGGTAATGACATTGTTTTACACGCATACATTCATGTGACGACAAAAGATGTAGATAAAGTTAGTACTCGTAGTAGACGTTTTATAAATAACAATTTGATCTTATATATACAATCTCTTTTTAAGAATTTTTGTCAGCTAACAGAAGTCATGTTTACCCATATACCCATTTGTAATTCAAGTAAGTCTGTTCAAGTAAGGAGAAGTTCGTTTGTAAAGCACCTATCCTATAAAAGAACATAATTAGAATGGTAGACGATGTCATAAAAGTTTTTGGTATGAAATGATTTATTTGACTTCATTAACTTTGTTTTTTGTTTGATATAAACTTCGTTCTGATTACAATCTCACCTATTGTTAAAATTATGATGTGTCCTGTCCATTGTTATTATTATTATTATTCGTAATCGTGTCTATAGTTATAGTATATCGGTCTAATTGAATAATCGATTAATATGCATTAATAATTTAATGTAAGTGACTATTCATTTCTTACAAAATAATAAAAATACAAGTTTTATAATTTACTTAGACGTAACTATTCAAAATATAATATTTCATAATTCAATGGCACCTGGTATATTCTAGCGAGTTACCTCATAATTAAAACGATTAGTTAATTTGTTTCTGAACTTCAAGAATTTAGCTATTTCTTTACTTTTGAGCCCTGTGACAGTACGATTATTGTCAATAATTATTATAGGTTCATCGGCGTCTTTCTTTTTTTTCTTCTTAATTGTGTTTTCCTTTACAAAGTATATTCGAGGTATTTCGTGTAGTTCAGTGTCACTTAAACCGTCATCTGGGAACACAACATACACGATCATTCTTTTTGTTTCTGGACCCGTACCGAGGTTTAAGTTTGATGGTGCAGTGGCAACCAGAATCTTGTAATCAGCGTAAGGTTGACTAATAACAGGAAGATTCAAAAAATTCATATTACTATTTGCCCACGCTTCCGTTTCATTATTTTCTAATAAAGTTTTCAGAGGTGTTGATAATTTGTTATCTTGTGTTATATGCCTGAATGGCGCTGGTGAGTCTGGTAGGAATGTCTTAGTGAAAAAATCTGTTTTGATATCTTGAAACGGTTTCTCAGTATCTTCTTGAAGTTTTGAAAAAATTCTACCTATTTTCTTTGTTCTAAAATCTTCTCTGGATGAAATGGGATTAAACCTTACAGTAAACCCATTCTCTATGGGTAAGGTATGGATGACACACACCATTATGTACACAATCAAAAATGCGATTATCTGTAAAAAACACATAAAAAATGTTTATTACGTAGAAATGATACATTACAAGTAAAGTGGATATTACTAATCAGTGCGCGGGGATGTTAGTGAGACCAAAATTTTGACACCATCAATACCCATAAAATTATAGTAGTCAATTAAACAACATTCATCTTTATAATTTACTAGCTGACCCACACAACTTTGTCTGCATCTTTTTTCGATCATGCTCGGCTTCTATTGCTCCAAGCGTGAAAATAACTATTCTATCCCGAGGCACGCCAGCAAAACACACATTAAAAAATTCTAAAAAACGATTGGATATTTTCGGAGTTCATCGAGAGTAACGTAACACGAGAATTATGTATAAATATATTATTGTATGTGTGATCCACGCATGACACGACATAATACTATGATAAAACTTTTGTTTTTTCATTCGAATCCAAGGACATAAATCAGCCATGTACGTTGCTGTTATTGAATCCCGTTTCACTAGTAACCATTCGGGCTTAAAATATATGCAAAAGCAAATGTGACATTTAAATTTTCAAAATGCTATTCCTTACAGAAGACATTTCTTTAAAAACCCATACACACAAAATAACTTACATGCTCCATGAGAATTTTCTATTAACAAAACCATCACAGCCCGGTGCGTTGACACTAACTGTTGATGAAACTGATCAAGAAGTACTGGTGTTTTTTCAAACAATATACCTTCACGGAGGATGTTTAGGCATCAAAACGATCGAACATGTAAACATACAGTCCAGTTCTCATCGTATAACGTAATTTGATTATTCATAAACGAAAACTTACATAAGGTGGCAATTAAGACACCATCTATGCTGTTACTTCGACTAAAACATGCTGAAACTTCATATAATGTTAAGCCAATGATTTATGTTAGTAATTAACGTGCTTGGTGCGACACTGCGGTTGTCGCATAAATATCTCCGGCACCGAGACTGTACACTTGAACCAACAGATATATCAAAATTTATAAGGTTTTTCCGACATAAATTAGTTTGGGTTTGGCTTTCTTTTTCCAATGGTTATAGAAGTATTAAGGATGCGTCAGAATAAATATAACATCCTTATTAATTTTTGTAAATATAAGGCCAAATCGCACCTCTATGTTCGGCTAACGATCAATACTTTAGGGTCCGGATGTCTTAATAACAACCCATCCTGAATCCCTTTTCCACATAAAATAGTAGGCATAAATATAGGTTCACAATACTTTAACATTTTGACGATACGTCGTAGTCGCTTTGATAACTGTCTTTCCTAGTGTCAATGTATTCAAAATTGTCTTAAAACGTCATTCCAATGGTATCTCTTTAATTCTTTGCGTGGATAGTAGTATTTGTATTTTTTGTTAGTACAGCAGCTATTGTCAAGTGTTACGTTTACGCGAAACCGCAATTTAATAAAGGCCCGAAATCACGCTGGAGCGACACCAAAGGCAAAGACTGAGGTAAGAGTCCTAGGAGTTAAATTCGACATAATCCTTTAATTAATGGCAAAGGTTAAAAAGATACCCTTATAGTTTATAAAAACTTAGGTTTATTAACTCCTTTAATATGCGTATTTACTAAAAGTATGTTCAAATAAGGTAATATGCTTTAACCAACTGCGTACCGCGGTTTTTGATGTTTCTTTGATTGTAAATTACAAATTTAATTTTAAATCACAAACATATAGACTTCAGTCTGAATATATTTCTAGTAACTATGATGTTTGTTGTCGCACTTTCAGTCCCTTCCTCCAGAATGAAGAAGACAGAGGGCTTGGGGTAAAGTAAAGTCAGTCGGTGAGGTTATCTGTAAGATCGTGGTAGGTCGAGCCTGGTCCTTATGTACTGAAGAACATATCTTCAACGATCAATGCATAAGAAATAGCTTTTGTTAGCATTTACGCCGGTAAATATGCTATTCTGACAGAATTTAATTAGTTCAATTTAGAACAGAAATTAGTTCATTCGTTCACACGTGATGCCGTGACCAAGATAAATAAGGATTCATTTTCATATATTCAATAGTCTATACAAATAAATAAAATTGAGGTGTCTATTTGTAATATCAAATTAACAGATTTTCAGTGAATGAGTGAATGCGTGAAAAAGTATTTACAGAAGGTACTTAACATCAAAAAAGCTATTTTTAAAGTTTTTGTCTGTGTGTCCGTCTGTTTGTTCCGGGTAACCTTTGGAACGGCTGGACCGATTTTGAAAAGACTTTCACTAGCATATAGCTGATGATATAAAGAATGACTTAGATTACTTTTTTTTACTAGCTTCGCCTCTCAGCTTTACCTACGGATACAGTACCTGCAGCATGAATGAACGATTTCGATTTTTGAAAAATATCTTAATTTTTTTGAAGTGAAACTTCTTTATCGGGGTTGTCAAAAAATTTCGTGTAACATTTTTTCGTTACGGTTACGTGTAACATTTATCCGTTACGTTACGCGTCAAATTTATAAAATAAAACAAAAAACATTTTCAAACACAAACAGGACCAAATTAATACTACAATGAAATATCACATTACAAACAATATTATTTTATTTAGTCCACAATGTAAATAACTACACACATCACATTCCACAAACTTACTTCATTCACACCACAGATCGCGAAATATTTACTCAGGTCTCGCTCGCTCGGTAACATGATTGCGGCCATGTTGCGGAGCGAGAGGGCGTGGAACTCCGCCGTTTCTTTCTGCGAGCAAGTTATGCTTGCCAAGGAGACGGCGGAGCGGAACCGGGAGAGGTTTAGTTTAGGTTTAGGGTGACACATGAGGCCATGTGTCACCCTAGCAGAAGCAGGCCGGGTGATGGCGCGGACGCTGCGGAGCGTGCGCGCCCTGGGGGTTATTAAAGGGAACATTGGGGTTCTCACACAGTAGGGGGCCATCTACAAAGCGAAGGTGGCCCGAGGTACATCGGGGTTCCAGGGTTTTCCTTTCTAGGGTGCACCTGGTTCCCCGGCATCTAGTGCCCGGGACGGCGTGCGGTTTTGGTCGGTTCGAGTCCGACATGCCACCAGGTGGTATCCGCGGGGAAAGTCTCGCTCCTTAACTTTTATTGCACTTGAAATAAGAATTGTCACGAATATTGCTGGTTTATAAGTCTTTTGTCGTTATACCTTACGTCGACATATGATATTTATTTTTTGAAAAATAACGTCATAAAGAAGTTTCACTTCTTACGAGTGTACGCTAGTACACGCAACTTTTTTTTTTTTTTTTAAAGACAACTCCCGCACTAGGAATAATTCCTGTATCGCGGGGGACTTTACAAACATACATGAAACGGACACAAAGTACACCCAGACTTAGAACAAAAATTTGTGGATCACACAAAGTGTTATTCTATGTGGGATTTGAACCCACAGCACTTGGCGAAGTAGGGAACGGCGTGGCGACCGCTTAACCACTAGGCCAAACGTGCAGTCATTTATTTATGCACTTTTATAAAATGTGTAATATGTATGTATTATATGTACATTAAGATGAGGATTAACACAGATGTGTATCGAGGGACAATAACATGCTCAACTCAAGGTCCCACATATGGCTCAAATATATCTACATCATCTGGCACATTCCAACTGATTTCAGCCAGATTAATTAACTAATTAATCTAGCTGGCATTAAAATTAAATTTATTGCCTAAAATATCACCTAGTATCTGTTTGTTTATTAAGTTATTTAATTTAGAATATAATCTGTTCTAAAAGAAATTGATTTTTTGCTATTTTGAATTTAAGGTCGCGTGTCGACCATTTCATTGATTTGCTTTAAAACTATCATGAAAGAAAAACTCCTATTATAGAAAATAAAGTTTAAAAGTTAATGCTAATAAGAAAGCTAGCTATTTAATTGGTGTATCTAAAATGTTATTTGATAAATGTATACAAAAGTAGGTAAAGTATAAATACTTTGCCTTAAACAACACATTAAGTTCATCGTTTGTAAATACCGACATTTTGAAAATCCAATTAGGTCCAGGACCATCAAAAATCATTTTTTTTAAACACTAATTAAATGTTAAGTACTCAAATATGTGCAAACCCTATGTGCAAATACAAAATAACGATTAAAACAAAAATGGAAGAACTTTACAAAACTCTTCGCATCGGTTTCTGAAATGTTATATTAATAGGTACAGCGTACCCTATACATGTAAGACAAAGAGACGACCGCACAAAGGGCTAACTAAAGCCGAACGCTTCTTTGTTAGTGTGAATTGCCGGACAAAGTCATTAAGGTAGACCCAGGATATTCCAAAAATAGAAATACAAAAGTCTTTTTGGAGCATTAATGATGGTTAAGGTAAAAGAAATCAATTAAGCGTCATTTGTGGTTACGTAACCTAACCACTATATGTATTATGCACCTTGCACCTTACAGGTACGTTTAACAATACACTATTTATTTTAACCATGGAAGACTCCTGCTTCGGCACAAATGTCGGCACATTTGTGCTGGACCGGAGTACGATGGTGCGGAGATACGAGTACCACGGCCTCACAAAAAACCTGTGCTAGGCAGTTTCTTGTTTTTACTAAGTGAATAATATTATCGAAGTCTAAACTCTACCTCTGACTGAGTCCCGGGAGGACTTGAAGGGTATCAACGCCTCTTAAGCTTTAGATAGCGACAGTTGCTTAAAATCACGTGACTCGTCTACTCGCTTGCCCTCCTAGACATGTTTTCACATCACTTATAAGATGTGATAGTCCTCTTTTCCTCTTTGTCTCTCTAAAGATTCCATTATATAAAATAAAATTCTGGTGACGGTCACTATCGATTGCCATATAACACTTATAATCACATTTGGAGCCATCAATTTAGTTAATGATTATTTCTAGGTCAACGTTAGCGGGTTCGCATTACCAGACTGTGGGTGGTATTATATATGAATTTCGTCTTTATAAGTAGGTTATATTCTTTTCACTTCATTTTCTCGTATAAGTTTTAAATATTTAAAATTCTTTAGAAAATCTTTTGTTTAAATTACACTTAAATTGAACACACACGGCAGTGAGTACTAAATATAAATATTCAGGGCGAGTTTCACCACTTTCTGATAAAATCCCTGATAGACTAAGGTGGACTTTTTCAAACTTTACAATTAAAATTTCAAATGTTACTTTGTTCATACTTGCCGGCTTAACATCGATAAAGTTTTCTTCACGAAGTCGTGTGAGAATTACCGCAAGCATATAAACCTATTCTCGTGGGATAACAGAGATACGAAAAACGAGAGAGCACAAATCAAGATAGGCTGTGAATACAAACCGAGGCTTTCTTCGCCACCAAAAGATAATTTCCCACAAGAACGTACAACACATGCATGTCGAATGCCACATTTAATGTCATTTTGTTATTTAAAAATTATTATTTTTGTTTTTGCAGAGTTTGGAGACTGCCTTTTTCATATTAGTGAATTTTTCTTTATTACCATCATGACTATCATACTATACCACGAGAATTTCGCAAAGTAGCCTTTCTGTAACAGCACATTGTGAACTACTGCCCATCTGGTGGTGGAATTACAATATAGGGTGTCACCAGTCTTATTAATCCCATGGGTGTCTTAGAAGCAAACTAGGCAGAACTTGTTGCCTGTAATCTTTTTCGTGGGAGAGTCACGCTTCGTTATGAATTGTGGACCGGCTCAAACGGAGTGATACCACGGCCTCACAGAAAACCGGTGTGAAATAGCGCTTGCGCTGTTATTCACCGAGTGAGTGAGGATACTGGAGGCCCATAACCCAACCCCTTCCCCCATCCCCCGAACACAACGCAATGCACTTGTGGCGCCTTTGACGTTGCAGGTGTCCATGGCGGCGGTAATCGGTTACCATCAGGTGATACGTCTGTTCAGAGCCCACTACAAAAAACCCATTTAAAGATGGGTTGCCATCTGGGATCATGAAATTGTGTGCCAACAAATTAATTTTAAGGAGAGGCCTAGGTTAATCGGTGGTCTATTTCAAGCTATTGATGATGGCTTTGAAAGGTGTTATTTCGCTCCTTGAGCTTATTCAGTCTTTAGTGTAATATTTACATAATTAAATATAAAATAGTTAAGGGTTTTAGTACCGAGTACCATATATAGCTATCTAATCTAAAAGGTACCGTATGACATTTTATAATTTTCATCACAAAATAACTTTGAATAGGCGTAATTCACCTTTTTCGTAAAACCATGGAATTATGAAGAAATTATATTTTATCACAAGATGTAGGTATATTTTCGATTATCCTACTAATTCGCTTTGTATATTTTAACAATACATGATATCTATCTACTATAAAATGTCTAGCATGAAAATCTGTAAAACTGTAATCGATTTGTAAATTTAAGGAACTAATATCGAGAATCCGATATTGTAGTGGCAGTAGTTAATCGATTTCTTTGACAATCTAGCAGAACAGTCATATAGTACTTCTTTGATTATAATTATAATTATTTGTTTATTTATTTAACCGACAAACAGTAAAGGTATATTTCATAAAAATAGATCTTAAATAGTGGTTCGTCAAACCTTTTGTTACACCAATATAAAACTAAGGTAATGATATTTATTTGTACAGATGTCCTTACACATTTAAGCATACAATAAAATTTTATCGCTGTATGTCAGTCAATCGCTGGATTAAGTTTTAAACAACTCAATCCTCCTATTTAGTTATTAATTTTAAATTATAATAGATTTACAGAAAACGTAGATTAGATGGACTATAACATTGTTGAATCTATTTATATATCTGACGATACATAAAATGCCTCTTAGTCACTTAAACCAAGCAGTTTAAAGCATGCATAAATTTTAGCAAATTGAGTAGAGCGTGCATCCGAAAGCTGGCCGCAGATGTTCCAGTAATCTAAGCCTTGCTAAAGATAAATGATAGACTGTACACGTTCAGGACTTCGAAGTAAGGAATTATGTTTGAACAATTTACAGCTTAATTGTGCAAAACAACGAAAATGTTGGTGTTGAATATAATAGTAATTAACTGTGCAGAAATCGTGGCTCTTTTATTTTTATAATCTATATATATAAAAATGTTATGTTGGTTTGTGTACGCTTCTAAAACTCAAAAATTTCTGCACCGATCGAGCTGAAATTTTAGAATGATATATAATCCGCATCAAGGATTGTTTTTAACTAATTTTTGCATCAGTCACATATCCGCGACCGCGAAAAAACACGAAAAACCCACATAAACGCGGGCGGAGCCGCGGGCAACAGCTAGTATGTTATATTTTAAGATATATAAGTGAAATTATTACAAACTGCTTAAGATTCCATTTAATAATTGACGAAGCACGATTTTTAGTAACAATTTTTATGAAAATGGTATGCCAGGTTTTTAGAGGTACACGTACCTATATCATTTTACATATTAAACCATATTAGCAATAATTCTGTTTTACCTTTTGTGCAAGTTCATAGTTTCCATATAATGCTTACCACCAAAAAGATAATGTAGAATTATAATACTCGTATAATCAAATAATTTCGCGACTTCTCGCGAAATTATGATCTTTTCCAGAGAATGCTCTTTCGCGATATAAAAATCTGTCTCCCAAGATCTTTTTCCTCGGACGTAACAAATTAACGTTTTAAATATTTTCGCCTACTATCTCTTGAAGCTTATAGGTGTAAATTGAAGTAAGAAAAAAATTAAACAGTGACAGTAAATTCATGAGATATTTTAAGATCATAAAAGTTATGAGACTGTTACTTGTCATAATAAAAAAATCAGACTCATAGATAGATAGCCATCACCTCAGATTAACGAACCCGCCTTGTTTTTTAAATACATGATAATAGTTTTACAATGATCCATGATGTAGACACAACAAAAGAACCAGTTGAACGAATATAAACAATAAAATTTACTACTACAAAGATCATTTTATATATAACTAATTCGTTAATTGTGTTTGACAAAAGTAGAATAGATAGAACTTAAACCTACGAAGATTATCCAAACACTATTTCTTAGGTTCTAAGGGCTAAAGGGCTCTATATTCCTCTCTTATTAATATTAATAGATATTGGTATATAGAACAGTAGTTACAAATACAATCTTAAACGCCTTTCACTGGAAATATACGTGAAAAGCAATTGCATATTTGGCATAATTAGTGAGAGCAAAACATTCAATTAATCCAGCCAACACGCCCACTATTACAACTCGTGTACACCAGAATCAACAGCAATTACCCACGACACACCGAGTTATGACACTCAGGAAGTAGAACGAAAAATTAAACTGCCTTGGAACCCGCAAACAAATGTAGGTGTTGGAAATATAATAAGTCCACTTCCCTTCTTAGCAAAGCGGGAGATAAAGTAGATTATTAATAAGCAGGGAAGGATCACGGATATAAAACATTATGGGATCCTAAGTGAGCTATATTTGATTTTTATAATAGGTATGTAAATAGGAGATTCTCCGAAACACACGAAAATTCACTCTTGTTGACACAAGATCCACACACTTTATTACATTTGTATAATATATCCCAAAGAATATTAGAAATAGTGGTAATTCTGTTCCAATTAGGTATCTTTTTAACACAGCGTATGTCGAACGAAACTTCTGACTTGGACTTTGATGTACCTACTTAATCATTATTTCTATGCTTTAACAATTTTAGTATGTGTGTAAGTAAAAACTCAGAAATATGGCTAAGGATTTTACAATCGCCAACCATTTTAAAAATAAATACTTATTACTTTGGGTAGCACGTAGCGAAAGTCCCTTGGTATTTGAATTCAATATACACGGCACCGACAACTCAATTGCCTTCGATAGAAAGGTGAATAAATTTAGGATTTTTAAGTCATGAATACCAACAACAGGACAAAATATTATTTTGTATACGTGTACAGGGTCCGAATGTCGGTCATTTTCACACTCCTTAAACGTAATTGCTGGCATCGACAAGCACGACATTACATGGAATACGTCTTATATCTGCGTCTCCACATTATAGTTCAATATACTATTAGATTGTTTAATACTGTCACTGGCTCATGGATGGTTAAGTGTTTTAACTGGTCCCCATTCCGCTTTCTACTGCGTTTAGTGTTGTCGGTTCAAAACTCAAACTTTAAAAAAATCACTTTGTGTGATTCACAAATTGTTGTTTTAAGTGTACATGTTTTCTAACTCTCCTATGGCACAAAATATATTACTAATACAGTTGTTGTCTTTTAAAAGAAAAAATAGTACTCCAATATTGTTGGTTGTCTTAGCAAGCAGCCGAAAATTGGAAATACTAATACCCCAATTCGGTCTGAGAGACATGGCAGTCCAAAAAGCACCAGTTTGCTATCTCCACCATCATCGTCTGAACACTTCAATGTTACACTGCGATGTAAATCAAAACCCCAAACAGATGCTTCACCCCTGGAAAGCGACGTATCGCTGGCTGATATTAAATGTAGCTCCTTAAGAGAAATGATAAGACAAGAAATTAATCAAGCAGTACGGGACAGTATTGCTGGTCTGGTTGACGAACAGTTCAACAAAATTACCGAAATGGTCTCTGAGTTTAAGCAGTCCTTGTCATTTTTTAATGAAAAATATGAAGAGATAAAAACAACTTTGGCAGAAAAGTCTGCCAAAATACAAAAACTTGAAAAAGAAAAAGTTGACCTACAAGATTCTCTTAAAACCTTAACAAAAAGGACTAATGCTCTTGAACAATATGCTCGGTCGAGCAACGTTGAGATACAATGTGTACCCGAACACAGAAATGAGAATTTGGTGACTACTGTTATTCAGTTAAGCAAAGTAATCAAGTGCGAATTAAAAGACACAGACATGCAACTATGCACAAGAATTGCTAAGAAGGATACGCGCAATATGCGACCGAGATCGGTTCTCGTTAAATTCGGTAGTCCCCGGATAAGAGACGGCTTTTTGGCGGCTTCCATTCAGTACAACAAGGCAAATTCAAACAATAAATTGAACTCAAGCCATCTAGGATTAGCTGCTGACAGGCCTGTGCCCGTCTTCGTCGTCGAACATTTGTCCCCGGAAAATAAGGCCCTTCATGCAGCGACGCGAATTAAAGCCAAGGAACTCGGATACAGATTTGTGTGGGTTCGAAATGGTAGAATCTTCACCAGGAAGGATGAAACCTCCGAAAGTATAATTATTAATGATCTCGAAAAACTGAAGATATTAATCTAAAGTGCCTATTTTATAAGTTTCAATTGTGTTCGTTATAAAAGCATTTTTTTTTTAAATTCAATTCTATCAAATGTTATTATCAGAACACTAGAGGACTGCGTAGCAATTTATCAGATGTCCGTCATCACATACATGACAGTGAGTATGATGTTTTTGTTTTAACCGAGACGTGGCTTTGCGAAAGTGTATTTGATTCTGAATTATTCAACGACTCATATGCAGTCTATAGAAGGGATCGTGAAACTTCTAATTTTAATAGGCACAAAAAAAGTGGTGGCGGAGTACTTATAGCAGTTTCAAATAAACTTATTTCGGCTCGTATGACTGACTGGGAAAGTGACTGTGAGGATTTATGGATTACGATTGAAACCAGAACAAACACAGTCTTAAAAAATGTAAAGATTTGCGGTGTCTACTTGCCTCCTCCTGTCGGTCCGGATGTGTTTGAATATTTTATTGAGAACTGCAATTCAGTTATGGACACTAACAATAACAGCTCCACACTTATAGTGGGTGATTTTAACTTGAGCTGTGTGGATTGGATGAGTAATGCCACGGATAATACATGCTGCGTCTCAACAATCGGTACTGGTAATCTTAAAAATATCTTACTTGATTTTATGGCATTAAACAATCTGCAACAATTCAACTGGGTTGAAAACTTCCAAAATAAAACATTAGACTTAGTGCTTTCTGATCTCGAACATATTCAAATAAATATCTGTCTAGATCCTATAAGGGAAATAGATAAATTCCACCCGCCCTTAGAGCTCATAGTCACTCTACCTGTAAAACTTCAAAGTGCCTCTAAACCAATAATTAAGTCCAATTACTACAAAGCAGATTATGAAGCCATAATAGAAACACTAAAGCACATTGATTGGACCCGCGAATTTATAAATTGTAATGATGTAAATGATATGTTAGACAGTTTTTACACAATAGTTAATCATATAATTAGTGAATATGTACCAAAAACCGTAAGTAAAAAAGGAAAATATCCTCCGTGGTATACTAATCAATTGAAAAAATTGCTTAAGCAAAAAATGAAGATACGTACTAAAGTGAAGAAACATAAAAATCCATTGGATATAGTTGAATTTAATTATCTCAGAAGAGACTGTAAAAGACTTATACAAAAATGTTACAATGATTATATTCATGAATGCGAAAACAAAATAAAAAAGAATCCTAAATTCTTCTGGACCCACATAAAAAATCTCCGAAGAGGTAGTACATCTTATCCTTCTGAAATGACTCTCAATAATGTTAGTGTTAATGGTAGTAAAGCCATTTCCAATTTGTTCGCAGAACAGTTCTCATCAGTTTTTGCTATCCCTAGCCATTGTCGGGATGAACTGATAGATGATATTTCTGTTTCCACAGTTCCTATATTACCTATCAATGACTTTTCTATCACACCTAAAGCTGTATGTAAAAAACTTTCGGGTCTAGACATGTGCAAGGGTGCTGGACCGGATAATATTCCACCAATATTCTGGCAGAGGTGTGCTCGTTATTTGTCTAAACCATTAGCTGATATCTATAATACGTCAATTAAAACTGGCGTCTTCCCGAGTGTATGGAAACGTGCTAGAATAGTCCCTATATTAAAAAATGGGAAGCGAGATATTATTTCTAACTATCGACCCATCTCTATTCTTTGCACTTTGTCTAAGGTACTCGAATCACTTGTGTGTCAAACGTTGTACGGCCATGTTAATAAATTCTTATCCACCAATCAGCATGGTTTTACCGCGAAAAGATCTACAAACACAAATCTTGTAACTTACGTAACTGAACTGATGGGGGCAGTAGATCAGGGTTTGCAGGTCGATGCAGTTTATACGGACTTTTCGAAGGCATTCGACAAAGTTAACCATGAAATATTACTAAAGAGGCTCCAGTCGTTGGGCATTGTCAATACAATATTGAGGTGGTGTAGGTCGTATCTCGAGAATAGACCGTGTTCTGTGGTTGTGGATGGTGATGAGTCTGACTATTACATTGCGACTTCTGGTGTTCCCCAAGGGTCTAATTTGGGACCGTTATTATTTAATATTTTTATCAATAACATTTCACAAGTATTTAAACATTCCAAACCGTACCTTTTTGCAGATGATTTAAAATTTACACGCACAATTTTGACTGAAGCCGATACACATTTATTACAGGCGGATATAGACAGTTTATCTCAGTGGTGTACCAGTAACAAAATGTATTTAAACTGTTCTAAATGTTACCATATCAAATTTACTAGAAAGCGCAATAACATTCAGTCTTCATATAGAATCCAAGATAAGGCTCTAACAGAAGTAAGAGTGGTGCGTGATTTGGGCATTTATTTGGACAGTAAACTCAGGTTCACGGAACATATAGACAACATACTAAATTCTGCATATCGGTCTCTTGGATTCGTATTACGATCATCAAAAGAATTTAAGAGACCATCCACAACATTACAATTGTACGACAGCTATGTACGAAGTCAGTTGGATTATTGCAGTACAGTTTGGAATCCCTCATACCAAGTACATATCGATAGAATCGAAAGAATACAGAAGAGACTACTTCGTCACTTAGCTTTTCGATTCAGGCCGAGGAATTGTAGGTCCTACGAAAATAGACTAAATTATTTTAAATTGATTGACCTAAAGTCACGCCGAACCATCTTTGATCTGTCATTCCTACATAAAATGCTTAATAACGCTATGGATTGTCCGGATCTTCTCAGTAGGATGGGTATCAACGTTCCTTCGAGGCTCCCTCGCTACCCTCGTCCATTGTTCAAACAACCGCGATGCCGAACAAATTTGGGAAAGCACTCGCCACTTGTTAGGATTGCTTATCAGTACAACACTTTATCATGTCCTTCCGAAGACATAGACATTTTTTCAAATACACTTAAAAAGTTTAAATGTCTAATCAGCTCAAAGCTCGCTGGCATGTAGGTGTTTATATGTCAATACGTTTCCATGTTGATTATTTCTTTTTTTTTTATCTGAATTGCTTTTTGGTCCTTAAGTATAGGTAGTTGTATTACAACAGGTCTCATTTGTCAATTTGTCAATTGCATATTTTTAAGTTTGTAAAGGTGATGATGGAGGTGTCAATGGGGGGATAATAATAACATTATGTACCCTATTTACACTTTTATTACATTTAAAATTTATTGTATTTCTATTTTTTATATTTGTGTGAACTTGCTTGTGCATGATGTGGTCTCCTATAAGTGAGGGAGCACATAACTTGTTATCCTACTAATTACTTTTGTCTTGTTTTTGTGTATTCCTCGTTGTGAGATCCTTAAATAAATAAATAAATAAATATCTGCCACTGTATGCAAAAACAATGCAAAGCAATACTCTAAAAATAAGTCGGAGTATTATTTCCTTTACATATCAGCCCATATTAGCTACCGCTTCGTTCAGTAGCTTGAACAAAACGAAGTAGAAAGTGAAGCTTGAGTCAATGGTATCTATTTGAACAATCTTAATACAATAATGTCCTGTGCTCACCTTGACCGTTTTGTTTGTGTGAACACCCTTTCGTTAGGCTTAGGACTGAGGGGTGGTACTTAAGGTAATCCTATTACTGTTAGTTACATCGTCATACACTTATTATTCAAAATAATCCTGTGGCGGGTTCGGTTTGATTTCAGATTCGTCACAATATCAGAATTATTTAGCTTTACTAAGCATTGGATAAACGGCAACTGATTTAATATATTACAGCCGTGCCCCGAACTACTGAATAATCGATTTTTTTGTTTATACACTACTGACGACCCTGCCCGACTTTGCAGGAAACCACGGTCTTTGAGATTCTCGGATTTCTTCTACTATAATATTATTGCATAGGGGGTAAAAAGCAGATGTATCGCCTCATGGTAAGCGATTACCGCTGCCCACACTCTCAACACCAAAGGTCACAAGTGCGTTGCCGGCCTTTTAATAATGAGTACGCTCTTGTCTTGAATGTTTGAAGGTGCATTTATTACACATAAACCTTTCTCTTGAATCTCTCTATCTATTGCTTAAAACTGAAACTAAACCTTTAAGTGGTGCAGTTTAAAAGATCTAAGCGAACAGACAACGGAAGTGACTTTATATATCACTATGTAAAAATACAAAAAAAAACTTACCGTGTTTTAAAGGCGTATTATTAATGTTCATAAAAAAATTCAAAGCTTTCCTTTCGTGACACTTGTTATCCTCCATAACTTATTACATAATGTGAACTAAACTTCAAAATGTGGTCATGCTTTCATAGTCGCAGTTTACAGTGATATCAAGTCCTCACAAAATGTGCTTAAACCTTATAAAAAGTTGCTTTTCGTGAGTTTGATAAAAAGACTTAGCTCCACCCCTTGTCCCAAATGATAGACGCAATCTGAGAGTGCAACGCATTTGTGATTCTAAGTCGCAAGTGTTCTTGGGCGACGATGGTCGTTTGTCATCGGATGAACTATTTGCCCGTTTGACCTCTTCGCAACAACAAATTTTGAAAATTTTATCTTTTTAGAGAAATTAGGACTTTTGATTGTCTTGGTAGCGTCTGCGACTGCAGTGCCTGGGTATCGGGTTCGGTTTTCGGGTAGGCTAAAATCTTTGTATAATTGGCATATATTTGTTTCGGAGTTTGGGTGTTTCCTATGTATGAATTTACAAAATTATATGTTTTTAATCAGTTTTCTAGTAGTTACTAAGCCTTGCTTGGGACTAGATAGCGTTGTTTTACAGAGATCCGAAATATGTTTTATGATTATTATTTAAATTTTCTCTAAGAATTATTTTATGAGAATGTTATTCTTAGATTTTAATGTACTTGGTTAAATGATAAAATCGCTCATGGCGCATAAAATGAAATTCAGTATTCGTAAATTTAACGGTAACCTAGAACCGGGCGTCTATTAGTATTATTACAGCTAAAATAAAACGCTAGAGGTCGCTTCCCATTATCCAACTTCCAGAGTGCTAAGTGACTTAGTGAGCTGTGAGCCACTTAGTGTACTCATTTTATGTTGTGCAAAGGTAGTTAATGTTTTACTAAATTGGTAGTTTGATCAGGCGAGGAGCTGAGAAAAGTGCAATTAACAGCTTCAGAATAGTTAAGTTTGTGATGCAGATTCCTTCGTTAAGAGAATGAATAAATTATGATTTCTATTTTATACATCTTAAAATAGAGACATTAGTGTTTTAGCTTATTTCTATGTCCAATTATTGAGAAGTTCTGTGAAGTAAGGTCGTGGTAAAACAATAATTCGTATTCCTTACTTATTGATATTCATATTGACTGCCTCGGTGGCGTAGTGGTGGCGTATGCGACTGCTAAGCTTGAGGTCTCGGGTTCGATTCCCGGGTCGGACCAAATGTTTGTATGATCTGCAAATATTTGTTTCGGAGTTTGGGTGTTTTCTATGTATAATATGTATGTATTTACAAAAAAAAGTATATATGTATTCATATCAGTTGTCTAGTACCCATAACACAAGCTTTGCTTAGCTTGGGACTAGATGGCGTTGTGTGTTAGATGTTCGGAATATTATTATTCGGAATATTATTATTATAGTAGACTTTGCTTAGTTTGAGGATAGATGGCGTTGCGTGTCAGAGAAAGCCTGGGAGACCGAGCGAGCGATATTAATACAAGAATTGTTTGTTTAAAAGCATTAGATAAGTTCGGACAATATATAAGATCCTTGTTTTAATAATTAAATTTAAGTGCCTGTATAACTCTTACACCTTTTGCTTTCTTTACAAAACCGAGGTCGTATTTCACCATTTATTTACGCAAAAGTTTAGTTTAAGGAGAGTTTCTCATTTAGTGGTACTAAAGTTTCTGTTTATTGCTTGTAAACGTAAATAAAAAACTATCAAATTTATATGAATGACGTCACTCAATGCTGAGTAACCAATATATAAGAATAAAGGGATTGGTGATTGTACAATCAGTTTCCAAATGGGAACTGCTTCTTAATGGTTCTGCAAGACGCTCAGAATTCTATCTTTATGGAAGGGTTTCGACTTCTTCTTTGGCATCTTATTTAAGCCCGTAAAGACAGGGGACGTTAATACAAGTCTGTATAAACTTCAAGATTTACAACAGTGAGCACGAGTTATTTCAATAACCAAGTTTGGCTTAATCCTTTACTATATTTGAGGCGTTTACATTTTCCTAAGCAGAAAATTTCCATATAAATAGCATAAATCAGCGTTTCAACCTCATGTTATCGAAGTTCTTTGAAGTTTCTTCATTTGAATTTTTCACTTGATTCTCCATCTGTTATGTAAGACGATTCGTACTTGTTTCTGTGATAAAGTATAATAATTTATACCATAAATATTCGTAAAATTTATGATTGTTTGTTTCTAAAATTTCTGATCATCACCTTTATTATTTATTATTTTTTTTGTCAAAACTTGGCTCTTCTGAATCTTATATTATCATATAAATGTCTTTACGTGATAATAATTTGACATCAGATGACTCTAGAAAAGACAAGACAGCAAAAAAGAATAATAAAATGTTATTTGTATTTTTTTCCGCAATGGACTCATAGTACAAAAAAGCGATAAATAATGCATCTATGTTATTCCGCAGCAAGGTTTGCATCTACCATATTAGATGATATGCCAGCTTTAATTTTATGTAGAATTTAAAGCATAGAAATATATAGAAAATAAGTAAAACTCTTAAAGATTGCATTCGAAAAATCTAAAATCACACAAATTTTCTGTTGCTCTGTTTCAGATATGTTTACTGAACTATACATTAGATTTCAATGAAAACCATTACAATTAGAAGTACATACCTGACTCGGAGTATTTGAAAGGGGATGCTTTTCATCAGATAAATGTATAATGAAATATACTAAGACCACAGCTTTGTCAAGGTATTGGAATCTTAATTCAGGTCAAATAAACAAATTTAAGAAAAGTACCATGTCTATGTTTCATGCAAAGCATGTGAATCACAAGAACAAAACTTCCCTCGGCCATATGCCATCACCAGGACGTCTATCTATCCGTATTTTAGGATATCCAGCAGGACAGCATTAGGATTACAATGACTTAGAAAGCGAAAACTTGTCTGGCCAACAGACAGTCAATTATTTTCGATACCAAATAATAAGTAGCCAGGATAGTTTATCAAAAATGTGTTGATTGTGGTGTTATGTAAGATGTACATATTACAATCGTGGGGCCGATAGTAGTTTCGGCCCACGGCTTAACTGCCCGACCCTAACATCAGTAGGTCAAATTAAGGGCTTAATGTAGAAAGCAATCTTCGATACGGTGCGTATAGTAAGAATATTTCTGTCCCTTAATATCAGTATGTTAGTCTCTCGGCCCGATACCGATGGAACAGTTACAATGTCTTTATATTTTTGTTGAAGTATATGAATATATTGAAACCTTAATTTATTAAATAATTAGTGAATGTAACTACCCGGACTGTATCTAATTTTCATGATGTATAGCTAAATAAAGAAAACCGTTTCAGTATGTAGCTATAGGCTACTAGATACAAATTTTATGGTAAATCGTGTAATTAAGATGTTAAATAACATTATTCGTTACAGCAATTATAGGAGAAATACTTAACAAATATCTTTTAACAAAGGTAACCTACTCAAAGTGCATCTATCATGACTAGTTATTACTAATAACCCTGCATCTTCGTTAGACCTGATGGTAATAACACTAATTGGATTGTCTAACTGATGTTTTAAACGAAAAAAGATTGTTTGAAATCAAGTCAGACATTTTCAAACAGGCAGGTATCATGTGAACCACCTTTTACAAGTGGGTTAGATGAACGTAATGCATACCAATGTATAAATGTCCCCGGCTTATATGGGTGTAAGAAAGAGAACGAATCACGAAAATTAAATTAAGTTGATGGGACCGCACCGTATAAATCTTGTAAAAGACTGACGATAAATTAATTCCAGGTCGCAGTTTAGCTCCCGAATATGGATATCCAATTACATCGAGTGCGCTGGAATTGTTCATACCCCTTCGATTTTACGCACTAGCATTACTCGACTTCTGCACTCTTTCCTGTATTTAAACCACAATTTAAAGTAGACAATATAAAAAACATTCCTATATTTTTGAGTACTTTTGAAACAATAAAGAACACAGGTATCATACTATAGTAAAAGTTAAATGAAACAATGTAATAATAACGAAGACCTTTAATACTGTATGAGAACAACGCTATACCAATTAATGCATTAAATTATATTAATGCATACTTCAGGAAATAGGTCGTTTTTTAAATAGTTTTAAAACAAAACGAAGATTTTACATTATGTTTAGGTAACATTAAGAACATAAGACAACTATGATAATAATCCTTTTTGAGTTTTTCAATGATATACTATTCTACGACTAAAATGATGCTAGTGAAACAATCTGATAAGAGCATTTGTAGTACGTGAGTGGCTGTTTTTGCTGAATAGTCAAAAAATAATGTCAATCTATAGTGTATACTCCAATGTAGGTACCATATAAACTATATCTAACCAATATTACCTTCTATTCCTTAAATATATCTATATGTTTTAGAAGTAATCTAATATATAAAATTCTCGTGTCGCGGTGTTTGTGGTTAAATTTCTCTGAAACGGCTAGACCGATTCTCATGAAATTTTGTGTGCATATTGGTTAGGTCTGAGAATCGGACAACACCTATTTTTCATCCGCCTAAATTTTAAGGGTAGTCCAACGCTAATTTTTTTTTTAAATGTTTAGATAATTTTTTTTTATATCACAGCATTAGAAAATACATACAACACTGAATTTTCAACCCTCTACGATCAATCCCTATATTTCCATTGCGATTTTTATTGAACCACCCCTAAAATATACATTCCTTTTTACGGCAAAGCAACGTTTGTCGGGTCAGCTAGTGTTAATATTGAAAATTTTAATCCCTATGTTTAGTTCCATTAGATTTTAAAACAAAAATATATACGAATAATATACAATACAAATTTAAATACGTAAGGTAGCTTTAGTAGAAATTACTTACGAGTATGTGTAACCAACCAGAAAGCTAACTTTAAAGTTAACATATTCAACTCTCGATTCTAATCAAAAGTTCCCTAATTCATAACTCTGTACAGCAATACTAATTATAAATTATTGCTCAAAATGAGAAGAAATTAAGAACATCAAGCAACCCTAACGGATAAGAAAAATGGTCGGAACAGGTGTGTCCGAAGCATAGCAATAAAAAGTGCCTGCTGCATGAAACAGCTGGCGTGTCGCGAACTTTATTGCAATAATATTGCAATTCTTCTATCTCAGCACTGGTGCGAAGAATTGTATTTTGGAGCAAAGATTTAAACAAGAAATGCATATTAATACTAGGTACATTTAATACGGCTCACGATGTACTTATTCGTTAGTTTTATCGCATCTATTTTATGCACAAATATGCAATTTATTGTAACAAAAAGTATTATAATTGCCTTTACGGATATTTTCAACAAGTAGGAGCAAATAATTATATATATAGTACTAAATTACTCGGCCAGAAGATAGTCTTAAATAAAATTATTACCAGCATTTATACATTACTAGCGACCCGCCCCGGCTTCGCACGGGTGCAATGCTGATACTAAATTAAATACACTACAGAAAAACTATGAACGTTGTATATAAAAACATAGCGGCCCGCTCCGACTTTGCACGGGCATAAAATAGAAACCTCTAAAATTAGCAATGTTGCCTTAGTATATGATGCATGTATTATACATATAAACCTTCCTCTTGAATCACTCTATCTATTGGAAAAAACCGCATCAAAATCCGTTGCGTAGTTTTAAAGATTTAAGCGCACATAGGGATATAGGGACAGAAAAGGAGACTTTGTTTTATACTATGTAGTGATATACCTTATCGTTGAAGATGTGATTTACGGTTACAATTATTTGTATCTTTTTAAATGTTAATTGATGTTTGTAACAGTTTAGTATTCAAAAGCATACTTTTAGGGATTACACTTGATAAATACCTTTATCAGAGGTAATTTATAATGTGGTGAGTTAGGGTGAGATTAATTTCTGTGCCTGTTAATCACATCCTTTACACAGCCATTCCAGTTACTGTGTTAAATTGTATTTATTTTATTTTGTATATCATTCATCATTATGTCAAGAAAAGTTAAGTTTTCATGGCTAATTGTATTAGAAACTATATGTTTAAGAGCATTAATATTTGCTGACCTATAAAAATGGGACGGTAATTATTCTCTATCCCATGGTGGCCTGTAAAAGATTGTCACGATGCGATAAGGCCTCTAGTGGCATTAAGCGTTTCTTATCTTTGGTGAATTATAACGAGCTATATTATTATCATAAAAAATAAGTATTTAAAAATAATTTTTGCACTGGTACCCGATCGTTAAATACGATTTAGTTTTTCTTACAGCAAACAGACCCTAATTATTGGAATTTAAACAAAGACATTTCAGAATATATATAATACTAGCTGACCCTCGCATCGTCGTTTACGTCTACTATTGCCCGTAGCGTTATAATTTCCCCCCTTTTTTAAACATTCCTCATTGGGGCTGCGCTCCTATTGGTCTTAGCGTGATGATATGAAGCCTATAGACTTCCTCAATAAATGGACTAACCAACACTGAAAGAGTTTTTCAAACCGGACCAGAGGTTCCTGAGATTAGCGCGTTCAAACAAACAAACTCTTCAGCTTTATAATATTACTATAGATGTGTAGGTATTAGAGCCATGCTTATTTCAGCACGAACGAGTCGGCTCGATCGGGGCGGCACTACCCTCGCATAGAAGACCAACCTTAAGTGACAGCGATTCGTGTCGTCGTGTTTCGTTGGAGGGGTTCAAAGGCCCAATAATGCAGAAGCATGTCAATAGATGGGTCACCATGCTGCGTTCTTGCATTGTCTGCATTCGCAATATGCATGCAAGTATGGTGATCACTATTGAAATTGGTCATGCTTTCCACTAAACAGAGCAGAGGCACTTTGGCAAGCTCATATATAAATATATATACATGTTACAGACACATTTTTTCCACATAAATAGATGTAAGTCATGGTGAAATGTATACAGGTTTATCCTACGTGAGAGATATACTTAATGGGAGGCTAAGTTTTGTCACTTATATCACTGAATAATGAATAACTTCTCACTTTATATTGAAGAAAAGGTCTCGAGTAAACGTATGTTCACTAAATCTTTTACACATTCAAACAACTCCTCCCGCTTCACTTGTAAATAGCATGTTTCAGTAATTTGTCTCACTATACACATACGTAGAAACTTTTTTGTATGGTTTTTTTTAGGCTGGCTTCTTGTTATATATACTCTATTGATTAGTGACACTGACTGCTAGACCAGCGGTTGTGGGTTCAGTACTCAGGACAAATGATCGCGGTGATTTGTTCTGTGGCATCGTTGTCATTTATCTTTAACTAGCTGACCCGGCGAGCTTCGTACTGCCATATTTATTTTCGGGAATATTTTAAGAAATTCCGAAATAATTTTAGTGTTTATATCCGCCTCACCTTCCCAAGAGTTAGTGCATAGTCACGAATAATTTTCAGTATTCTTTTTATATCCGTATATACAATTTTTGTCCTGACAATAACAAACACATAAAAAGTAGAAATATCAAATTTAGTGCAGACGATCGGAAGTTATGCGCGTACATACATTTCGGTGTTTAATTTTTATTTATATAGATAGATAGATAGAAGATATGTATGTAAGTACTTAGATAAAACGTTCTGCCAAGTTTATGATTAGGCGGCCGTGCGTTAATATTTTTTGTAAAGTACACATAATTTCCAAACGAGATAAAGTATCTCAAATAGAGTCATTTTATGTAGTTCTCGTGTTTGTCGCCCTCTTACGAAACGGCTCTACTGATTTTAGTGATTTTATGTATAAATATTTAATTAATATAATTAGTCGTAAAATATACAATTCTTACACCCTTCATTTTTTTATTTCTTTAATAACTAATATTTTATTTGAAAAAAAAACTAGCACTATCATATCACTTGAATTTAAGTAAACAAAATAGAAACAACACTTAACTCTTTCCATTAATAACACATAAACCAAAAAAGAAGTATGTTCTCATTAAGTTCAAGTTAGAAAAATCTACAATCTTTGTGAAACATATACATCAAATAACGCCATCTAGTTCTAAATTAAGCAGCACTTACTAATGGTACTTTTTATTTTATTATTAATGTGAAAGTAACTCTGTCTGTCTATCGTATTTTCACGCCAAAACTACTGAAAGGATTTAAATGGCTACCTTTAAATGCGAAAAAAAGGTTGTAATGAGGTCGAAAAGGGGGGGATTAAAAGTTTGATAAATGCTACCCAAAGTCGCTATTTCACGCGCACGACGCCTCGAGCACAACTAGTACATTATATACTTTTTATTCTAGCGGCTACCGTATGCCACTGTGGATCAAGATATATGTCAAACGCCTTCAATTCTAGTAAATTCAATGATATTTGTAGAAATCGGAATCCATACTAATATTATAAATTTGAAAATTACTCTGTCTCTCATGCTTGCATCACTAAACTGCTGCACCAATTTCAGAGAAATTTAGCATGGGGATACTTTGATTCTTGAGGAAGGACATAGGCTGCTCTTTACCGCGATAACCGAGCTACACACGGGTGGAGCCACAGGCAAACTTCACAGTCTGTATAATAATACAGAGAGTACGAACGTACCTGACCACAACACGGCACAATGACTAAAACAGAATTAATTACGGAAACAGCAGTACGAGTACATTATAATGACAATACGAACCATGCTACAGACATAATTGTCAGTAATTTCAGTTCAACTGAGTTAATTTGAACCAGACTATCAAATTAAGTTCAGACACTGACAGAATACCCAATGAACATAAATTAACAGTATTTTTCTATTCGCATATGGGTCGAAATTCTGCCATATTTAATTTAACTAAATTATTTTGATTATTTTCGCTTTCTAATAGATGAACTTATATTGACTTATAAACATGGAGATGGAGCATCAATATTTATAATCTTTAACTGTGCCAAATTTTATACTTTTCCGTCCGCATAATTTTCTTAAAAAAGGGTATAAAGTTTATCTTTACGTATTAATATATAGATGTGTGTATATTTCCTTTTTTTGACTAAAACCACACGGTGTGCCACTTTGCGCCTGAGAAAGGAGGGGTCTGGGAACTGCTGTTATTAACACGACCGGACCCGTGTGTATGTTTCTTTTTTTTTTATGTGTGTAGACCCCCTTGGGCCGTCACCCCGCCGAGGTTTGCGGCGGAGCGGTGTGTCGGAATCGAACCGACTAAAACCACACGGTGTGCCACTCTGCGCCTAAGAAGGGAGGGGTCCGGGAACTGCAGTTATTAACACGACCGGACCCCTCCCAGCGCCTGCCCGCATTGAAGCGGGCACCGTCTGCTGTTAAACTATCTCAATTTAGGCAACGCACGGCACACGCGTACGTCGCCCCTTCGCGGCTGGCCTCTATGTGTATGTTTCCTATACCAACCCGCATGGTCAGCGTGGTATCTCTTACACAACTCTTTTCTAAGGAGAGGTTTATGTCCAGTAATAGACTGTTGAAGGCCGTTGTAAAGAGAGATTCTTGTGGTTTTCTTAGCTTAATTTATTAACAATCTGTAAACTTGATACACGTAAAATAAACATTAATTATATATTGATGATGATGGTGATGAATACTTTTTCAAATTGTAAGTAAAAATAGATTTAATAGTACTATTTTTACGAAAACAAAAAGCTTGCACTAACCCACGCATTTTAGTAGCTTTAACGGATACCAAACTAACCATTACTTCTCCCAACTTCTGTTGTTGTATGAACAAGTCTCTGCATATTGGTCTCGAATTGAATTGAGATTGTAACATCCAGACAGCTTTTATCTGCCCCATAAAGAAGCTTTTCTCATTTCTTAATAAATCTTATCAAAAAAGTATTTTTAGACTAAACGACTGTTCACTTATTCAGAGTAGCAAATAGGTATTGTCTAGACAAGCACTTTGTGATAGTGTGTCTAGTAAGTACTCTTACACTTTTTTTTATGATCAGACAGCATTCTTTACGTGATCCTTGAAAAAAAATGGACAAAAATTTTATTATGAAATTCTATTTATACATAGAAAACAATAGCAATAACTTCGAGAATATAAAGAGGAAAACAAGAAAAGAACGTTTGTTATAACTTCTTCTAAACATTTTGTTTATGAGCCTGCTTAAGTGGCTCTACGACGGAAAGCATGAGCAGAATCCAAGACTTGTGGTCATCATGCGTGATGAGCCACACTATAGCGACCTATTAAGATGCCTCTGCTTCATTGGGCCTCCGATCTCCCACTGAACAACAAATGAAATACGACAGCACGAATATTGTCATTTTATGAACACAAATTTCGTAACACTTTTGGCGTAAAATAAAGAGGTATATCTTTATGTAATCTAAACTTTATACGAATAGTCATTTCCAATCGATACATACCTACTACCTATCGATTTATTATAATCTATGTAGAAGTACCTACTCATTCATTACGGTAAATTAGTAGTAGATTTATACACAACATTAGTTATTTTATATAGCTATGTACATAAACCAACTTTAAAACAGTAATAATAATTAAAAATTGGCAGTAAATTCTTAATTTGTTTTAGAATCCCAGTATTGAAGACTCATCAACACAAAGACCTTCTATTCTCCTCATTTACATTTAAATCTGTTGTAATGATCTCGCCCTGTCTATTCTCCTTCAATCTTGAAACAATTTTATGTATAAAACCTCATGAATAATTTGGGTTAACATCAATACTGCTACATGTAAGTAAACTTCGTTTGTTAACACAAAACATGTTAGACACACGAAAAACTCATTAGCTTTAAAATCTCATCTTTGTTAGGTACATAAACTAATAACTAATTTAATAAATGTTACCTACATAAACAAAGGAATAGCTACATGTCGTAAAATGCTGATATCATGTTCTTGTATACGCTTATCGATAGCGTAGCTCCTGATGCTCTAGAATATGATTAACCATACCTTGACTGACCCCAAAGTGACTTAATCAATCGCAATATCTAATATATCTATATAAATATCTTATCCACAGAATATAAGAACTACTCTTAGCTTATTTGTCGTACGAGTGTCCCATTAAACAAATATTCGCAATAATATACATGTATTTGTCCGTCAATTGTCACTAATACTTTAGAATACAATAGAATAGAATAGAATAATCTTTATAGTACATTAGATAAAACAGTTTACATAAAAATAATACATCAATTGACTGACCATGTGCAAATGGCGGCCTTATTGCAAAAAGCAATTTCTTCCAGGCAATCTTTAGCCTCATTGAGAAAAACAAATTAATTACTGTCTGTGATCAACTAAGAATTGTTACTTTGAATATAACTCACTCACACTCAATATCTCTAGTGACTTTAAGTTACTTAGAGACAGAAAATATTACAAGAAACTTACGTTTAGTAGTAAGATGTGCTTGCTCCTAGTAGATTACAATTATACACATCTTTACATTATAAGTTGAGTTCATGAAAAAATACAATTCCCTTTGTTCTCATCATTTTTAAGACTCACCATCCAATTGTATATCTCAAAATGATGATACATTATTTGTAAGACTAACCATTTAATAGCACGTTACATAATTAAACAATAGAGTAGGTACCTATCACTCATAGTGAAAAAAAACACAGCTTATTTCATAAATTGTCTACTAAAATCATATTCTTCTTATTTGAAAATTCGCAATATTAAAAGCCAAATTTCATGCTAAATATAAAGGGAATAAGTGGAAAGAGATGCCGTTGATAAGAGTGTAATTTCCTTTTGTTTGTGAAGGTCAGCCAGGCTGAGGTCAGTACTACAGTTATAAGTGCCATGATTAACGGTCGCAATTACAAATAGGAATACCGGCGGCTTGAATTTTCTAAAATAAAGCTTCAAACTTAAGCTATTTCCACATACTAGTGTGGCGATTTCCTCATACAACACACTGAACTATGAAGTAACTACACGGAGTAACTACCAATCTTGAATCGCGCAATAGAAGTTCTCGCGGTGATTATCATATATACAACAACCCAACATCAACCGTTGGGCAGTAGCCCGCTAGGCATGATCACCTAGCCTGGTCGGAGGATCCTCCCTTTGTGTTGGACATGACACCCGTGATCCCACACTAGTTTCAATAATTGTTTTCTAAATAATAATAATAATAAACTTTATTTTTATAATAAACCTAATACAATATTGGAGAGAATTTTCTTAATTTACATTATTCGTATATATGTTGGCTCCACTATGATGATTAAAAATTTCTTTTATTTACATAGGTTATTTGTACATAGTATGTTCCGTACCAAAAAAAATAAATGTTGTTGGCCTTATAGAGTGGCATAGTCCCGAGGTATTAAAAGTTCTTAAAGAAAAGGCTCCTTTCACACAAAATTGAATTCCCTGTGGAGCTATTAGTATTGTTATGAAAACTTGTCAGAATAAATAGTTTCATAAATATGATTGATTGGCTGCAAATTTAAAGTTTGTTAGTTAAATTAATATAAAAAACAACGAAAAAAGAATGAGACAACTAAAACGAAGGTCGACTCGCATTCTGGTGTAATAATAACGTGATGAGCATGATACTCGTATTTTTTATCTGTTTATGATTGTCATTTAAATATTTAGAAATATTTAAGCGTGTTTTCGGCAGTCGATAGTATAGGAGAGCCACGCTTCGGCATGAATGGGCCGGCTCGACCGGAGTGATACCACGGCCTCACAGAAAACCGGCGTGAAATAGCGCTTGCGCTGTGTTTCACCGAGTGAGTGAGGACACCGGAGGCCCATTTTTTTTTTTCTTTTTTTTACGTGTGGAAACCCCCTCGGGCCGTCACCCCGCCGGGGTTTGCGGCGGGGCGGTGTGTCGGAATCGAACCGACTAAAACCACACGGTGTGCCAACTCTGCGCCTGAGAAGGGAGGGGTCCGGGAATCGCAGATATTACACGACCGGACGCCTCCCAGCGCCTGCCCGCACTGAATCGGGCACCGTCTGCTGTTAAAATCTCGATTTAGGCGACGCACGGCACACGCGTACGTCGCCCCCTCGCGGTTGGCCTGTAATGCGGATGAAGGGGAAAACCCATCCCGTCCATCCGCGGCCACACTCAGGGCGGCATGAGGCGCTGATAGGCGCGCCTCCGCCGCCACGTGCGCCGGCGGCGGATCGGGTCCGAGTGGATATCGTCCTCTCGGGCCTTCTCCGCCGCCTCCTTCTGCGAAATTACTTCTTCGCAGAAGGTCGCGACCGCGGTAAAACTGCTGTCGCTACCGGCCATGGAGCGTATGATGGCCGGTAGCGACAGATCTCCTCCGATGACTGCAGTGAGGGCCCGGCGCTGCTCCGCCCAGGCGGGGCAGAACTCCAGCGTATGCTGGGCCGAGTCCTCACTGCAGTCGCAGTGGTGGCAGGCGGGACTCAATTCCCTCCTAGCGACCGAGTGCAGGTACTTTCCGAAGCAACCGTGCCCGGAAAGCACCTGCGTCAGCCGGAAGGAAAGGGTCCCGTGCTGCCGCCCTGCCCACTCGAGGATGACCAGCTGGAGCGCCTCCACGGTGGCAAAGCCAGCGCGTGGAGCCTCCAGCCGGGACGACCAACGAGCCATCGTGGCTCGGCGAGCGGCTTCACGCCAATCGCGTACCTCTTCGGGCGGAGGACGATACCCGTTCTCCGCCCGATATTCAGCCGCTCGCCGATAAACTTCGGCGAGCACTTCCGCCTCCAAATCCCACGGGGGTGTTCCGGCCAAGGCGCACGCCGCCTCCGTCGACACGGTGCGGTATCCGCGTATGGCTCTGACCGCCAATACCCTCTGAGGCCGCCAGAGGCGTGCCTTATTCTGGGCGGTCAGAGCCGGGGACACCGGAGGCCCATACCCCAACCCCCCAACCAAAAAAAAACAAGGATCTGCATAGTTTGGATTCAGACTGACAGATTATTTTTAATAATTACGTTACGTCAGCCAGAGAAAGCCGAGTTTCTGATATTTTATCTTGATTCATTTCATTGACATAGGCTCTCCACAACAATCTGAATATTATGTTTTATGTATTGATATTGTTAGATACAACATTAGGTAAAAACATTAGGTATTTTGTTTCACAAAATCAATCACAACAACATTTAGTTTTTATTCAGGTTGAGCGAAAATCGAGACTTATTTATAGATCTTTGTTACCATCGTCGTCTTAAGATAAGCCAAAGCGAAACCAAGCTAACTAACAAAATGGTTGCCTTGAATAAATCACGTGGTTCGTTGACGCTCCCAAAGAGAAAGTAGGTTATCCTATGGAACTCTCATAATTTTTAAATAAATTGAAATTTTATTGACTTGTATTCGATAATGAACTACACCGATGGAAAAAACGATGTAGCTAGTCACCATACTGATTCAAATTGACAAAAATATTGGGAAAACATGCACAAGTAAAATAATCACGAGTTATTAATCAATAATTACTAACTTACTTAAGCCTATTGGTGTCCACTGCTGGACAAATTCCATTAAATAATAATTATTAATGATTACTTTTTATCATATCTTTTACACACACACAAAAAAATCAAAAGTAGGTAGTAGGCCAAAATTTCCTTCCTCAGAATAGGTATATTGGTTAGAACAGTAGGTCATTTAAGCCTGTTTCTGATGATGACGAACCACATCCTACTAATATTATAAGCGCGAAAGTTTGTAAGTGTGGATGAATGGATGGATGTTTGTTCCTCTTTCACGTAAAAACTACTTAATGGATTTTGATGAAACTTTACAATAATATAGCTTATACATCAGAATAACACATTGGCTACACACAGACTACAATTTATAAAGATAGTAGCTTCGCCTCGCGGCCTTGCCCGCGGTTATTGTCTTATCGCGGGTAACATCGCGGCACGCTAGTGGTTAGCTGTGGTATAATATTTTTCATAAGAAACGTACCTATACCTTTAATAGCATTTTAAAACATAAAGTGAATAGTGCAATATCCTTCCTATTTTCACGGTCCTAGCTCATCCATACTTACTTATATTAAAAATGCTAAAGTTACTCTGTCTGCCACGTCCAAATCGCTGCTCTGATTGCAAAATTTAGCATGTAAATACTTTGATTCTTGAGAAGGACGTAGGTTAATTTTCACTAACTAACATACAGGCGGAACGTAGGTAGAACGATGCCCACTTTAAAATCAATTTTAGACACGATGAACACATTGCACATACCACGTCACACATTTGAATGGCGTCCTCAATTTGTATCTCTCACTCCCTTTGTGCATCCCTCGAAAAGAAATGCCTTTGTAAATCCTGACTTTCATGACTTCAAAAGCATTTTACTAGTACGTATTCCTGTCAGGTATGCCAATCGACTTCTATCTACTTCTAAAACGGAAAAATCTAAACGAGAACTTGAATTGTGTAGTTATCACACTGGTCGATAAAAATATTTTTAGTTATTTTTATCTTGTTTAAATAATTGAAATAAACCTATGAATATTATTAATGATACATATAATATCATCATGGGGTGTCAAGCTCAAAATTCATTTAGAGGTTGGCGTATGTATTTTTGTAAGAAAATAACATATGCTTACATATTTCTTTTGAAAGGCGTGTGGTGTCTCCATTCTTGGAACATACTCAAGCTTTCAAATAAAAATATAATGTATATGTATTCTATATATAGCTATGTACTGCAATTTTGACCAAATTTTTATCTTCCCTCAACAACTTAAAATCTGATTGTATCATTATTATATTACAGACATATAATTAGTCTAGAATCTAGAATTTAATTCTTGACATTTTCATTAACATATTGGCTGTGGGTAGTCAGGTGCTACTATTGTAAAAGGTCAATTATTACTACTATAGTCTGGCCACTGAGAGAATGCGTTTCTGACAGGTCGTGATCCAATGGGCGATGTAACTTTGAAATGGTGTACAATTTATGGCAAAATTTTTCTTTTATTAACCTTAACAATGAGTAATAACATTAAAACTTGAATAATCATGCCAATGCACAATAAACGTTTTATTTTGGGCTAAAGTTATTAACAATTAATCAATTAATTAATTTAAGAACAATCATTTTTAAAAGTCTAACGACGTCAAACTGCGCTGTTTCAAGAATATGTCAATACATAGTTTGTTTTTGTAGTGATGAGACAAAATAATACAGAATTGTAACTGAGTATTTTTGGAATCGTAATATATTCTGTCGGTCGATATATTGTTAAATAAAACGTTCTAATTTTATAATATATAAAAAACTTGAGAGGTGTCAAGGGACACCCGGATGGAACGAAGTTCGAAATAGAAAGACGAAACGAAAATATCTGTGTGTGTCGTCGTCGTGTCGTGACAACAAATTGTGTCGTGACAACAAATTGTGTCGTGTCAACAAATTGTGTCGTGACAATTTTTCCGTCTAGCCCCCTTACACAACGCGCCATAAGGAACTTCGTTCCAATAATTTTATTTATTTATCTTTATTGAACACACAAAAAAACAGTAGAACAAGATGAGTTACAAAGTATGTAAGGATGTCGTACAGTCGAATGTTGTCTCCATTTCAGGGAAATGTGCCGAAATGCTTTGGGCATTTATACGAACGACATTAAAGTTCCTGGGGACATCGAAGAAATTATTCGAGAGTGTGTATAATGTACTTAATACATATTTAATATAGTTTATAATACGATATAGGTACGACCAAACCAAACTTATGAAAATAATTGTCGTGATATCAGTCAGCTGAATTAAAAATAAATGAAAAACTATTTTTATCCCTTTATATTTCTGGTAAAAAGAATTACTTTTCTAAGAGAAACAAAAAAAAAGATAATTGGTACAATGTCGTTTTCATTGACGAGACATGGCTGAACACCAATCACGAGCTTTCTCGTTCTTGGACAGATGACACTCAAGCGTCGACGTCAAAAGTGCCAATCAGTAAAGGAGCACGTCTCATAATATGCCACGCTGGTTGTGCGAAGTATGGTTTTGTGGAAAATGGTTTATTAGCATTTGAGTCAAAAACTACTACTGACTACCACGAAGAAATGAATGCGGCTGTATTCAAGGAGTGGTTCCAGGATGTGTTGCTACCTGGCCTTTCAGAGCCTTCAGTTATAATAATGGATAACGCCCCTTATCATTCGGTGCAAATAAATAAAGCACCTACTCAAGCTAATAGAAAAGAGGAATTGGTGGCTTGGCTGCAAAGAAGTGGCATTGACGCAAATATGTCAATGCTAAAAGCTGAGCTGATGAAATTAGTTAACGACCATAAGCTATCAAATATTCGATAGGAAATAGATGAGCTGGCTCTGGAGTACGGTCATAGCGTTCTCCGAATTCCTCCATATCACTGCCAGTACAATGCCATAGAGCTAATCTGGGCTCAAATTAAAGGTTATGCAGCCCGCCATAATACTTCTCCACCATATGGCATAAAAAAGATGAAGTCGCTTTTAAAAGAAGCATGCGAAAAGTCACAGGAGATGACTGGATGAAGGTGGTTGAAAAAACTAAAAAAATGATATTTGATGACTTTGACCGCGATATTCGTATAGACACTATGATTGATAATAACATGATAATACATGTTGGTGAAGATGACAGCGAGTCCTCAAGCGAATCGGAGTCGGATTAAATTTTGATTTGACATTATTGAAATCTTAAAACTATGTATTTCATAATATATATTTTTCAATAAATACAGTATTTTTATTTTCTTTCCCTTGGTTTCATTCAGAAATTACGATTAAATTTAATGCATCCATCAACAATTTTGTTAATATTGTGTTTGAAATATAAAATATATCTAAATTGAATAATTATGCATAATGAATGCTATAAATACTGTTACCAAATATTATTAATGATATTCATGGTACATCACTACTCATGACGAATTTACAAGTGTCAGAAATGCATTCTCTGAGTGGCCGGACTGTAGTCAATGCCCCCCAAGACATCTATATTGTTCGCCGTGTTACTGTATAGTACTAAACGGCGGTTAACGAACCTTTCACATTCGTTTATAAATATTTATATAAAATAAACAATCGGTATAAACAATTGGTTACCTTTAATTATCTAATTTCTGTTCATTTATTACGATAGTAGGATTTCACAAATTACATAAGTTAGTTACGTAATATAATGTAGGTAATTTACATACATATATTCAAAACTTGTTTTCTTACATATATCGGCACCATGCGTAGAAATAGTATTGGGCAGGTTACGTAAACTAACGTTTATAGCCCAATGTACAGGATGTTACCTACAGAAAGGTTTTGTCGTATTTTAGGGGTGTATAGTGAACCAAGTAAATAAAGAGTTAAGAATTCTGGGCAAAAACCATGACTTTGCGAGAATTTTATTTGGAAATTATTAATTGAAATTGGAAATTGACCTACGTAACTAAAATATTTCGTGAGACATGCAGTAGACCATATTTAATAAAAAATGCTCAGTAAACTTTTATTTATAACTCAAGAATGGCTTTACGGGTTTATTTTTAGATTTGTCTCCGGCTTGAATAGCAGAATAACTAAAGGCATTAAACAATACACAAAGAAAAAAAAATGAAGAAAATAGATTTTCTCAAACACTATTTTTGAAAATAGATAACTAGCACAGCTGTAACAAAAAATGCAAGAGAAAATGTGTTAACTGTAGGGGAGCTGTAAATAGAATATTGTCAATTTACTATGCAAGAACGAACGAAACCTATTTCTTGAAATTATCGTTAAATGGACAAGGCTATTTTTATTAATTCACATCAGAAATATTTAAAACGAACACAGTTCAAAAGAAAACGTTCGCATAGCTTTTCTATACTTTATTATTTCTACAAAGCAAAGCCTTAAGAAGACAGTAATAAAAATCAAAACGAAGTATTCGTTAAAAATACATACTTCTATAAATATAAAATATCTTAAAATAAAATGAGTATAAAAAAGCAAATAAATATTCATCATTTAACTTTAATGAACCGATTTATTCATGGACTCATAATTGTCACAGTAAATAAAATTTTATAAAGAGTGAATCTCGCAAAGGATTTCCTGGTGCCTCCACATTCGTTTTCATTTTCTCATAATACTCGTACCTCTTATAGATATTTTAATTTTAGCCTCTGTAGCATATATTATCTAATTTTTATAATCATTTATGGCGGCCATTAACAAGCCCTGGCTCTAACGGCACAATACTATTAATTGAACCAGTTTTATCTAGTTCTTCATTGACTCGTGCTGCGATATCGAAAGGGCTATCGTTGTATTTCACAAAAAATACTTGATGATCTGATGGTTTCGCTTTAGGTAAAACAACTGGTTTTGGTTCTTCAGGTTTTTTCACCAATACGTAAATAAGAGTCTTTTCTTCTATTGCTGTATTCTGTACTTGTTCTTGCAATCTTGCCAAATTTAATTTTGATTCTTGTGAGGGCATCTTAATGAAAAGTATTTTGTAATTCTTCTTTGGTAATACAGGCGATATAGTCTTTCCGGTTTCTTCTATCTCCGGCGGTGGTACATGGAAATATATATGTTTGTGTATTATCGGTGTTAGTGCACTATTGCCCCGAGAATTTTGAGGGCCATTATTAACAACTCCTTGCAAGTCTTTTTGAACCGAGTCACTATTTGAGTTACTGCTTGTGGATGATACAGTCAGATCAGAATTTAAGTCAATGTGAGTAGGTCCCGTGGATGATTCGTAATATCCATTGTTTGAATTGCCACTTGTATTTGGTATTTCACTTGGCGCAAAACCACCGTTTACGCCTGTTGAGGTTGAAGTTTTCTCATATCCTGTTTTAAAATTAGAGCTGCTTGATGATGTGAAGCTTTGTTCGTATTTATTATTCACGCTAAAGCCGGTTACTGGTGGTGATGGAAGTTGACCCGTAGATCCGTAATCAGTATGAATTAAATTACTGCTTGAAGACGTCGGAGCTATGGTATATCCATTATTTAGATTAAAGGGTGGTGGCGTGATATTGTGGCCATAGCCAGAGTTGTTGTTAATTTCAACTGAAGAAGCTGTATTTTGACTATACGCAGAGCTCGAAGATCCACTAATTTGTGTTAACTGGTTATATTCGTTACTTGAGGAGATACCGGCTAGTGATTTTAAAGCTTGCGTATTTCCGTTGTTATAGGCACCAGCAGTAGTTGGAGTACTAACAAAATTACTCTGTACATTGTGTCCTCCAATTGTCTGCCACTGCTGAGGGTATACATTTTTCTGAACAATGGGTGCATGTGCTTTTGAATAACCATTATTATAATTGTTGTTGTCTGATGCTGTTGAGGTGTGTGCATATCCAATATTTTGATTTACATCAGTTGAAGGTAGGGCATTACTGTAACTATAGGTACCTCCATAGTTAAAATTTATGTTGCCTTTGGTAGGCGATGGAGGAGCCTGAATATAACCAACGTTCCCACCAGTTCTGATAGGCGACGCTGCGTGTTGAAAATTAGCGTGTGCATAATTGTTGTTGAAAGGTATGAGAGGCGTAAAAGGTTGATTATATCCGGTATACCCATTACTTGAATGACCTGTGACATAACTAGGACTTCCAAGGGCATTATTATTTGGCAAGTGATTTTGTTTTAAGTACTCATTGCTTTTAATTTCATTTTCCTTATAATGGTATCGTTGAAAGTTGTACAATGGGTAATTATTTGTTCGTTTATTACTTGGTAATTTGAATGGAATATTCGGAGCATTGTAAACATAACCTGTATCTGCTAGCACCGCACTGGCTACTGTTATAACCTAGAAAGATATAACAAAAATATGAGATCACACACATATAGTAAACACACACTAAACAATTTTTTTTTGGGAAAATGTCTTGTTTATGCAAATTGGGACATAAGTTAAATATCACTTTTTGGTTGATTGATAATTCTGGTTATATGCAATCGTTTTAGTGTTACTTTCAAACAAACGATGTAATTAAATGACTGAACACACTGAACCTATCACACTGTTTTACGCTAAAACTATTTAAGAATTATTTTATGGAACTATAGAAACTGACCAGCAGAAACCACATCTTCGTTTTCCCCAATCAAACACGAAATGACGGCCGGGTGTCAGGTGACGATATTTATAAACACTTTCTCTGTCACAAAATGAGCCTAATGTTTGCTAATTTTGTATAAATGATAAGTTTGAGCTTGATAAAATTTCCGGTATCAATAAAGTAGCGGTCTGTGTGTCCACCGAAGAAAACGGAAAATCAATTTAAGTCTAGTAAATAAACTGAACTTTTGTATGCTTTTGAGAGTCATTCTAGCTTCAAGAGCTAATATAGCCCGACCACGGTGGATAGGTATTCAGAAAAATTCTCTGTAGTGGGTTTTTCATTAAGCTGCAGTATGAGATTCTTCAAATATGTATTATTATATATAAAGTTATAGAGGGGTAAAATACTATACGATACTTTTTATATCTGTAAGTACCTAATAAAAACAGGCGTAATTCATAACATTATTATGAAATATATTAATACACTAGCATCTTTTCTTTTCTGAGCGGATATCCCCACGGATACCACCGCCTGGTGGCATGTCGGAATCGAACCGACTAAAACCGCACGACATCTAGGATACTAGATGCCGGGGAACCAGACCGATGGACCTCGGGCTACCTCCGGTTAATACACAAGCACCTTTTTTTTTCTTTTACGTGTGGAAACCCCCTCGGGCCGTCACCCCACCGGGGTTTGCGGCGGGGCGGTGTGTCGGAATCGAACCGACTAAAACCACATGGTGTGCCACTCTGCGCCTGAGAAGTGAGGGGTCCGGGAATTGCTGATATTAACACAACAGACCCAATACACTACCACCTAGGTCAAATATACTCTAAGAAACAAGTGAAATATTCACAATATCAACTTCTAAAATACTCGACATTGGCTGAATGCACAAAATCATGCGAGAGCAGAGAAGTGAAAACAAAACTTCTAAAATCTCGCTTTAACTATCACACTATATCAATATTAGAATGAGTATCACAAAACTAGTAAAAAAATGTATTATCGCTTGCCGTTCGCACAATAACCGCACCTTTAAGTTTAATAAAATCCGAAGTCAACAGTCACCAATAAATATTTAGAGTCAACGATCACAAAATCCCTACGTTGAATCGAGAAAACGTTCGTCGTGAGATCCCAACGGACACCGGCTATTGATTACTTAACAGTAGATATATCACTGCATATTAAATGAAGTTGTTATATAAAAAATATGGTTTGCGCTTATACCTATATTTTATTAAAGTAAAAATTGAGGACGCCCAATGCCACTAAAATCTTCTTAATGGAATTAAATTCGGGAAAGTGTTTTATTTAATTTAGTACGTTAGCGATTTGGTTTATTTTACCCGTTGCTTTGGCTTCCGTTGCCTTAAAAATAGTTTACTGACAGTATACGATCTAAAGGCGAATTTATTCATGCCAACATGTTCGCTGAATGGCTCTCGCATATGCCTGTCTAGGACTATGCTGTTACAGCAAAATACGTCCCAGTTTAAATTAAATACTACGCTTTAATTTAGAGAGAGCAATGCAGCCTTTACGACGACAGCATGGCAGACGCGTCGAGGTCGCAAGGGGTTACATAAATTTTAATATTTTGCCTAGTAAATAGAATCAACATGTAATAATGCAAGCAGTTCTAGTAAACTACACTATAAAATGAAATGCTACATACACATCAGGTAATAAAAATACTATATTTTGTTAATTCTGTTTACTCGTAAAATAACCTCTCGAATACCACCTGCTGGTGGCATGTCGGACTCGAACCGATTAGAACCGTACGCCGTCTCGGGTACTAGATGCCGAGGAACCAGGTGCACCCTAGAAAGGAAAACCCTGGAACCCCGACGTACCTCGGGCCACCTACACTTTGTAGATGGCCCTCTCCTGTGTGGGAACCCCAATGTTGCCGTTACTGTTCCCCAGGGCGCGCACGCTCCGCAGCGTCCGCGCCATCACCCGGGCCTGATTCTGCTAGGGTGACACATGGCCTCATATGTCACCCTAGTGTTTAGTTAATAGCGTGATGATACATAGCCTATAGCCTTCCTCGATAAATGGAGTAAATCTTTGAAATAAGTAGATTGTATTTGCAATTGTTTTCGTTCTGTTGTATTTAGTGTAAACAATTAGAAATAATCTGAACTCGCTATTAACTACTATTTTCTTTTGTTACAGTTACTGAAAAAGAAATCCGTCTATGGTATGTACCGCATCTAACATCAAAAAGGATAATATCCTTAATATAAATTAAAATGATCAAAATTTTACTAATATCTAAATTTTACTTTTAGGCACAAAGGATTTCTTAAGGATTGTCCGAACGGTCTTCTCACCGAGCAGGTACGAACATATTACTATATTTATTTATTTTAAAATACCTACCACTTCACCACGAGCCCCTTGCTTGTGGTGAAGTGGTAATAAAGTTAACACAGTGCAAAAGTTAAGCCACCCTAGCCAGGTCATTCAATGGATGAGTGACCATTCGCAACACATCGCGACCCCTCTGTACCTCGGTGTACTCGTTATACCATGGATCCCGTTTGCCAAAAACAGTTACGATAAAGGTACGAAAAGGACGGTCTCGCTAGTAGTAGGGGGTCCGCTGTATACATTTCGCCATTAACATTCTACACGAATACACACTAAGGGAAAAACTCAATGGCTCAGCTTTCGTACAACATTCACATCGATTTGTGAAAATTGTTGTGTAATTCGTTCTGTCGAGAATCATAGTTACGAGTGACATCGAATGATGCACAAAAATAAATTTATAAAAACACTTACTTTTCGAACTTAATACTATTTCTAAATTCAGTAAGTTTATTAAAAATAATCAAAATCATTTGTTTTGTTGTTAAAATTTTTTTTGTTTTTTTAAAACATTGTTAAAACATTAAAGCAATGTGTCCCATTTTCCATCAATATAACGAATAAACAACTTATACATATTAAAACCATTTAAAGTTCAGTAAAGGTAATACACAATAGTCAAAGATAGTCCACAAGAAGAATAAATTAATCATTACAATTTATAATCGTAACACTAATCTAAATTATTAGCTAAATTAACCGGTTTTCGAAATTAGACTGTTAGTTAATTAATTAAAACTTGTTTGTTGTGCTCAAGAACTTTTTCTTTTACAGGGATTCATTAAAATATACAAGCAGTTTTTCCCGCAAGGTGACCCCAGCAAGTTCGCCTCGCTGGTTTTCCGCGTTTTCGACGAGAACAATGTAAGTGTTCTGTGTATATTATTAAATTCTTTAATTTCAGTTATTTTCAAAACTAAATAGAATAGTTCAATAAATACCTACTACCTAAATTCACAAATGCGTCATCCTATTGACACTAGAGTTATTAGAATTATTTTAATCCAGTTCCGTGAACATCAAAACACCTGGCACTTCATTAATATTATCCGTTAGATACTATCAAGGTAATTTAACATTTATCAGATTATGCCGCCTGAATTGATCTTGAATGAACAGTTGATTAGTAACAGATTAGTAATCTGCTACTAATCAACTGTTTAATTTAATCAAACGTATAAGTTTCAATGAAGTTACTTAATTTAAAATAATATTTTTTTAATTATTTATTTATTTTGTAAAGTATAACTAACAAACCATTTTGATATATTGATGTTGACTCAAACGACAATGAACAAAGCGAGGCAAGTTTAACTCGGCGTATTGAAACACTTCAATAAAAAAAATATCTATTGTGTAATTTGTTTTCCCGTATCCTTTGAATCCATACTAATGTTATAAATTCGCTTTCACGGTTAAGCCGCTGCACCGATTTATATGACTAATGTTATATGAAATCTATGAAAGATATTTTGATTCTTACGAAAGGACACTATGATATAATATTTTGATGCTTTGTCGCGCTTACCCATTTATACACGCGGGTTTATCCGCTGGTAAAAGCATTATTTTATATAAACAAAATTACATGATTAATGATTATTATGGTAAAACGCAAAAGTTAAAAAGATCTGCACCAATTTTATTTAAGTAGGCGAAAAAATGGCGTAATAGTTACATGAGACATGGGAAAATTGGAAAATTAATTTTTGACAGTAGAAAGTCTTTCGGCATTGTTAGTTTCGAATAAATTGAAGAGGATTAAACTTATTATATAGTATTAAGTTTTATGAAAGAATTTTAAAGAACACAAAACTGTTGATATTTATAGGACTACATATAGATACATATAAAAAGGAGTGTCTTATTATCTATATGTCGTTATTTTTATATATTGTACACATATTATTACATAAAGCAAAAACTTTGTTCTTCCCATTTTTACGAGAATTATGTACTAATACAATTTTATGGAAATTTGGCATATGGAAGTTAAAGTATATAGGAAAGAGGAAAGCAGAAAACTATAATAAAGGTTGACAGACAGACAGACGGACGCACAACAAAGTGATCTTATAAGGGTTCCGTTTTTTTCCTTTTGAGGTACGGAACCCTGAAAAGTAATTTAATTAATTTATGGTCGAATTTTGAACATTAGGCGACCACTAAGATATTGTGTTATTAAAGCATAAATAGGTAAGAAACTGTTGCATAGATCAACTTGAGAAACATAGTTAAAAGACACATATATTTTTTTCGTAAGTCTTATTTGTTCAGTCCTCTAACGACGCTAACTTTTTATTTGCCGTGGTTTCTAGTTTCAGGCACACTAATTAAAGTTGTCTCTGTGATGTTTTTCATAATTAATTAAAACAGTTAATTACAGAGTTAGTTTACACTTTAAATATATATTTAAAGGATGAACTCACTATATATAATTCTGAGGATCTTTGTGAACTAGTTGTTGTGCATTCGACTGCAATGTCCGATTTCCGCTCAAAGCAAATATATATCGGAATGAATATTTGCATTGCTCTGGGTGTTATAACTACGTCTATACTAGTACACGTCCGAGAGCCCATAGTATGCACATATATACTAACAATTAATTTACACGCAATGTGTGACCTACGGCCACAATTTTAGACAATGAAGTTCACAATACGTCTAATTGGCTCGTTAGGTTCAACTGTACATGTATATACCTAAGATATTACCGCTAATTTGATATATATGCATTGAACCTAGATATCTCATCTGTATGTTATTAAGTGAAGAGAATTATGTCGATTGTTCTTAGATGATAACTATATAGTAACTTGTTGAGGGTACGTTGGAACTGGCATACGCTGTGCGTAAAAGATCCAAAACAAAATTGAACAAAAAAAAAAAGTAAAGAGAATGATTTATACTCCTTTAAATACTCGAAGTATTGTGACTTTAGAGTCTATTTGTCTATAAGAAGATAAGGACCTAAATCTTGTACATATAAACAAATTCCAAAATAATATATGGAATCGTCAATACATACAATAAAATCGTAACTGGACGCTGTCTGTACATGGAGAATATATTATTTTAAGAATTTTTGTCTGTATGTTTGTTTGTGTGTGCACGCTAATCTCAGAAACGGCTTAACCGATTTGAATGCGGTTTTTACTAATGTTTTGTGGTTGGCTCCATTTAACATTTAGTGTTTATTGCATTTGAATCGATTTTGACGCCGACCTTTCAACTTTACGAAGTCGGAGCCGCAGGCGATAGCTAGATATATATAATAGTCTCATTTATCTCACACACAGCCCAGATCCCAAAGACAAAAGGGTAAAAGCATATCCTGTACTATGTAGACTTTGCCTACTTTGGGACCTGACGAACCAAACTTTGCCGGTAACCTAATTGCTGTTAAAAATACTTTTATATTTCTAAATATGTACATATTGTGTATAAATAACATTCAGATAAAGAAAAAATATGAAGTAGAAATAATGATTTATAAATTTAATTCAGTTGGAATATTGCGATCTTTGGTTAATAAATAATATTTTTTTCAGGATGGTTCTATCGAATTCGAAGAGTTTATTCGAGCGCTGTCGGTGACGTCAAGGGGAAACCTTGATGAAAAACTGCATTGTGAGTTTTACATCATTATAACATCTACAGCTCGTAATAGTTCACAGTGTGACATAAGGCTCCCCTCAGAAATGAGGTTTTGAGTTGTTGGTTGTTGGTTGAAATAGAGTTTGTTTCAAGATTTCTTTCTTTGCAATGATGTTGTCAAAGGATGAATAGGAATAGAGCCACTCTGTTTTCTCAATCCGTCACAACACGTAACAGGTTATAGTATACTAAATAAAAATATGTTCCTTCACCTTATTTCCTAAAACCATTTTCATCCACCCCTCCACGACATTTTGCCCTAATAAAAGGTACATATAATTTTCTGTTCCACTGTCAATTTGTATGTAGCTCTTTTATGATGATGGGTTGATCACAAGCATAAAATAAGGGAAGGGTAAGTTGACACCGAAACATACGGCGGCGTAACGTGTTCTCTATACTTTTGTTTTAACCGAAGAGGACAAGGCTCACGCAAGATGTACAATGGTACTCGTATTATGTGAAGACAGGTAGTCAAATCCCACAGCACTTCATTTCTAGGTTTTAACAAATTCTCTAACCATAAACACCTATGACGGTGCACCATATAATTACAGATCACCTTATACTCGTATATTAATTGCACAGCAAATTTTATAAAGAAATTCCTATAGCAAAACTCACTGAAAACCAAACAAGAAACGGTTTGGGGTAAAACAACTTACCGCACCGTACCTTATTATATATCTTTAGGTATAAATACGAGACATGAGAATACAATGAGCTTCTCTCATTACATTAGTAGTTGATTTCAGTCACATACACACACGCGAGTTGTACATATGTCACAAGGCGCTTTCTAATTATAATTGAACAGCTCAGTTAACAGTAATTATTGTTCCTCCCCGTACTTCAGAATGTAAACGTAAATTTATATAGGTTAATTGGTGTATATAAATTACAGGGGCCTTTAGGCTTTATGACGTAGACAACGATGGGTACATCACGCGGGACGAAATGTACAACATTGTGGACGCCATCTACCAAATGGTGGTATGTATTATGTGTTTACTTAAATACTCGTATGTATACTTGAGAAAATATTGAACTTCAGCACTATAATGAAACCGTTAGATAGTTAGAAGACAGCAAGTTTGAAATGGCAATAAGCAGTATATATAGCCTGTAAACGTAAAGGCGTCTTGTAATAGAGACTTTGGGGTGAAAATAGATTCAGTCGAAGACCAAAAAAGATGACGTAAGCAAAGCACTAAATAAGCAGTCCCCTTTCCTTTTCCTGTTTGGGGTTCGGTCCCACATGGAATAACACTTGTTTGATTCACAAATTCTTTTGGTGTTATTTATGCTTGTTTATATACCTATGTATGTAAAGGCCCCGCCACTTAAAATATATCCTAGTGCAAGCGTTGCCTGTTTAAAAACACAGATATATTATTTAAAAAAAATAGCGCGATTCCAGATCCAGCGCAATCTAAAGAAATAATCACTGTATTACGTGTTATACTTTTCCTTCGATGAACTCGTTGCTTTGATTTTGGTGTTTTGCATTTTAATATAAAATTAAGTACATTGAAAAAAAACGAAATCACATAACTTTTGATCTAAAAAACTTAACAACGTAAATATAACTGTTTAATGTAGGGGTATAGAGGAAAGGTCGAAGATCTACATTATAATACTGGATTTGAGAAGCGCGCTGTCTCTGTAACACACTGGTGTGATGTGTTAACATCCATTAAGCGAGCTGCTGAATATCCGATCTATCTTGTTTTCATGACGGTGTCAGAAACTAAACGTGTAAGCGTACGGACATCGAGAACAATGTAGTTGGAGTGCGATATATTGGATTTGTGCTATTGTGGTTGCATCTGAAATTCAATTTCAAGATCTTAATGAAATCACAAATTGTTATCCTTATATGTTTCTTATTTTACTTATTGGTATATTGTTTCATACCAATTACAAATTAAATAATTTCTTCTAAAAATAGAACTTTGAATATTCAATTTTGAAAAACCTATTGCAACTTTATTGAATTTCCTTACCAAAACTTACCATATTTACTGTTCTTCTTACAACTGATATAAAATACTTATTAATGTATACATAATAATATCATAATATCCAAAACTTTTCAACTATTTAATATTGGTATTTGTAGATTTTAAGGATACTATCTAGTACGTGGTGTAGATTTTCAAACGAATGATGGTTTTGAAGATATGGGCTAGGCTTTATTGGATCGAATTAAATTATTGTGTTATTTAAAATTATTTTTTGTAACGTTTGACTAGACTTTAGGAATATAATTTTCTTCCATACATTATATATTTGTTACTTGTTAACGTTTTCCGTGACGCTTTCACTAAAACTAGAAAGTCGAAGAGAGAGAGAGTGAGCCCGTTATAGGAGGAATGATATTGTATTTTTATTTCAGTCATCAAAACAAAAAAGCTCTAGATATAACAATAATAAATTATCCGTAACATTAACATTTCTGTTCCCAGGGCCAAACACCGCAGCCAGAGGACGACAATACTCCTCAGAAACGTGTTGACAAGATATTCGACCAAATGGACAAAAACCACGACGATCGTCTGACTCTCGAAGAATTCCGCGAGGGCAGTAAGGCAGACCCGCGCATTGTCCAGGCGCTATCGCTTGGGGGCGATTAATCAACAGTCATCCTCTCGCCGGACTTCACATTTACTTAGAGAGCTAACATTATCCTCCGTTTGTGTTTGACAATCTATTATTTCTTTGTAACAAAACCAAAATAAATAATTTAGTTGTCTAAAGTTAATAATTATTGTATTCAGCAACCCTTTTCCATCTTGCAGATCCTAAATTTGTTTGGCAGGTAAGTGGCCAACCACTTATTATACCATCTTTGTGAATGTTTAAAATAAAAGCAACTAAAAACAATTGTGACTAAAAATTATATAGGGAGTAAGACTAATGTCATACTTATAGGATCTTTGAGGCGAAACAATAATGTTGTGTACGTGATCTACGCAAAAAAAAACATAAATAATAGAAATTAAAGAGAAAGTTATTTTTGTTATTTGTTGTCAACACAGCGGATGGATAAATTTGATGTATTAAACTGCTTTTTATACAATATTTGCCAATATGAATACCGGCATTAAACGAGGTTTGATTTATTACAAGTATTTTTACTCTTATGGCGGAACCAACGTATCTTCAAAATATTTTAAACATACGTTATACTGAAAATATGACTTAAATACCTTCTTTGTAATAGTAGTAAAAGTAAATAAATAACAACCACATTGAAAAGCAACTAGTATTTACAAACTTTTATTTAGTTTCACCTGTCCTGATGTTTGTCTGTAATCAAATCTTGCAAGTTAAATTTGATCCACTCCCCGATTTACGATAGAGCTGATATTTGAAATAAGTATACCTTTAGTTCTGACTACAATGCAATTATATATAATCGGTATTATTATTAATCTAAAATGGCCGCCGTAACAAAACGGCGGCGTACATATTTCTGAACAACCCACCCAATATGTGTATCAAATAAAAGGGCTTAAAGTTATTTTTTAAACAAACAATAAAAGCTTGTTTTAAAAAAAATCTTTTTAAATTAATCACTTGTTACAAAATATGTATTAGAATAAACTACTATTATAATTGTGTAAAAGTGTTTTTTTTATTCTTGATTAAATGTACTTACTGGTTTAATGTTTGTAGATAAAACAAAGCATTAAGCAAAGCTACAATTGTGAGGAAGTTCCTTTGAAGTTAAATTTCAAAATTATTTTCTTTATTTAGACGAAATAACAAATACTAAACAGAGAGGAATCACTGTAAGTTACAGTTTGTCAATCACTGTTTTTCCGTGACTAATTTACATTTTCACAAAGGAAGGTATAGCACTATTGGGGTAAGTTTATACATTATTTAAATCTGAGTGGATAAAGCCGCTAGAGACTCGATTCAGTTGATAAAATTGTGTTCATAACACTTTTCGAACTAGAATAATATGGAGGCAAACGGCCAGTTGGTTTTTACATCTCTTAACTTGAATTCAGATTTAAATATCCATGTTGAAATATTCCTATCTACACGAGAATATTCTGGACCTAAATTTAAGATTCAAGTATTCATATGTATATTTATTGTTGTTGTTGTAAATATTATTTTTGACATTGGTCTAATAATAATACAAACTTACATGTAAGTGATTACTTGCGTAAGTTGTACAATATGTGTATATTGAGTAAGTTAACCTCGATATGCTCTTCGTGTTGGCAAATTTAATGCTCTTTCTGAAGTAAATGATGAATAGGAGTAATTAGCAACCAAACTCGCTTGTTACCATTTATCACATAAAACAGTAGATGAAAAAACAATTTGACATCATGAACTGTGCCCACGCTCATTCAAATTTAGACTTATCCGAGCGAGAGAATGATTGAAGACAGCAATGTCTGCACACATCAAACGATTTTTATTTCGATAGTACAGTCACTACATTTAGCCACTGAAATCATTTGAATATTCATGACATCATAAACAGTTCAACATTGAAACTTTTAAGAAATAATAAAGGTGTTGAGTATTTGGCACCTACGAGTAGTCACACACACGCGTAGGGACGCGTGTGGCTAGTTCGGCGAATGTCGCTTCTGCTGACTCACACCAGTGGCTAGTGTTACGCTAACAATTTTGAAACTTTTGTGTACATTTTGACAAGACATAACGTTATCACTTTACTGTTGTTGTTAATAAATTGTTAGTTTTTTAAGTGTTGCGCCCCACTAACGTTAAATTTGCAGTTATGACAATATAATAACATTTTTGACGTACGTACGTTTTGGGATTTTACTACCCCATGGATTATATTAAAATTCTTATAAAATTATGTGCAGTTGTGGCAAAGCCAAACAACAAATTGTGACTTTTTTATTATAAAACTTCTGCGCGTTTTTATCGTTTTCGTAATGTATTTGGAAGACGATATACCTATCTACTTAACAAAATTTTATCTTATAAAAAGTGTAATTTAAAAAACTAAAATAAATGTTTAAGTAAGTTGATCTTAAATACTGACTAAATGTTACTTTAAATATGTAGAAGGAAATTAAAAAAACAATTGGTAAAAGTATTCCGTAATGAACATGACTAATATGAAATTGTAATAAATGGATAAACAAATAGTATAAGGATAAAACACGATTGTTGAGGAAGTTATGAGGCGTTTTAGCGCCAAATTCTTGGCGAGTTTATTTAAAGACAAATAAATAAGTGTATCTATTGCATACAATGTTCATGACAAATTATCCATGTGTTAGAGCAGTAGTAGATGACGTAGTATGTGTAATACATTTAACTCTAACTTTAAAGCACGACAGTAACAGTCCCAGTTGACGCGGCTGCGGCGCGCATTTCTCGGAGAGCACTACTCCTTATACATATTGTCTTTGCCAAATATATAGTACCTATACAAATTACACTTATCTAGTGGAATCTACATCTTGCTCCATTCTTCTTCGCGTATTCTGAAAACATATATTTTGGACGATTTTTGGATATTTCCGTTTAGCGATTCTCAACTTAATGTAGTTGTTAAGAGTCTACTTATCTTGTAAGGAACTTAACTACAGCTTTATACACACTTGATATTTATCTTTTGCTTAAAAAGTAAACTAAATTTCTTATTATACCTGTTATGTAATTCTATGATACATAATGAAGTTTTCTCTATTTATATATACATACTACCCTAACATTTTTACTATTTTGCGAAGTCATTGTCTGTTTGAAACAATAAGTAAGTTATAATAGTAGTGTTTGACTATATACACGACTAGATGCCTTATCTTAGACGTCGAGTTAAAGTGGCGCCAAGGCTCGCCTCGGCAAACTGTTGGCAAGACCGTCACTAAATTATAGCTGAAGAGCGCTCGTCGAGGATTTCTAGCTATTGCAGGTACAGGTTCCTTAAACTCACAGTTACAATGAAATGTTTCACAATTTTGTGATACTTTCCCACTTCCTTGTCAAAAAAAACTGGTTGGGTTTCAAGAATAAATCTCAGAATCTATCAAATTAAGACACGACAAGTTTAAATAACAACTAGCTATACTCAGATTTCATTTTGGATTAGTTACGTTTGATTTTCAAATAATTACAATATTATTATAAAACGGTTTTTTGTTACCTTATAATTGATAACTAGAGCACTCATTAAAATGACTAACTAAAACTTAAAATCATTACATGTAAAGTCACGGCGAAATATTTAAGTCAGTCGCTTTAAGTTTTTAAATAAAAAATAAACAATTTCTTTCAATCCATAAAATAATGAGACAAAGATGATGAATTTATGCCGTTAAATTTTTCTACTATTTTTTTTACTCACAGCCAATAATGGGAGAAATTCAGGCTGGTAAATTATTGCGTGAATAGTGAGGAGTGAGGCATGTTTTCGCGCCCTGCTGTGTGTCTAGTCACTCACTTTAAATTATCATTTAACCCCAAGAAAGTAATGAAATTGGTTTAAGTCACATGTAACTTTCATAATAGTATCTATTATTTCTTGTCGGCTATAGATAGTGATGGTCGTAGACGTGTATATGATAAAAGTAGTAATTTTGAATCGCGTGTCAATTTGTGACTTTTAACGGTGTTTGTAGACTTTAAGATGCGTTTTTCAAACGAACTAGAGTAGGGAATTGGTCGCGGGCTGTGCATTTCGTATAGGTTAAGTACCGGGTTCATGATGGAAGGCTGTTGGAAATGTATCTTATACCTACATCGCTTGTTAAACAATAATTTTATTGTATAAAACTTTATTTTTTATACGTTATAGCTTAAGAACACCTTATTTAATTAATGTATTAATAATTATAGTTATGCTTATCCACAAGCTTATACCTACATAACTTTCTATGTTGTCATGCTATAATCTTCAGTTTTAAAAAACCGTTCGAAATACTAGGAAACCCATTGGATTCTAAAATCGAAGGTACTGAAAATTACAGCGAGTTCCATATGTCGTCTCATAAAAATACACTAAGCCAAAAATTTAAAATTTTATCATAGGCCACATGTTACGCAGTATGGTGGCTAAAACCACCTCCTATCGCGCTCCTAACAAAGGATGTCAGGACTTATATATAACCTTTCTTTTGCCATGGGTTATACTAAGCCAATGTGCAGAAACTTAATGTATTGCTTAATCTAAATTCAGTCTGTGTTTAAATAGCTGTTATTTTTTTAATAACTTTACCCACCTACTGTCAAAAATTATCCTTTAATTTTAAACTAATCTAATGTTATATAGGTATTTCGCTAATTTGTACTCACTTAATTAATTTAAGTACCTAATTAATGTCTAAAATTTAATTAACTTATAAACCGGGATATTAAATTTTTAGGTTAAGTACACACAAGATGACGTTTTTCGTAGTGACAAGAAAGAACTTGCAAATTTTTCTTGAGTTTTACTTTACAATTATTTAATCTCTGGCCCCGTCCAGCTATCTTCTGCTTCGCTACCATAATGCAGTCTAAAGCTGCAGCGTACATTAAAATATATTATATAAAAATATTAACCAGTCAACTATAGACATCCTCATTTAAAATTAACTATTTAGTAAGTTACGTATCAACAATATTAATCTGATTTAAGTTGTCTTTTTGCTACACTTTTAAGACAAAATAATTAATCGCATTAGTTAATCTCACATATAAGTATGAAATAAAGTTATTACTTAGAACTTAGTATTTTTCAGTAGCTGTTTATGGTCAGTGTATCTATTTTTGTAGTTTCAACATGTGTATTCATGAGTGGCTTTTAAATACTAAAACAGATAGTTAAGTAGGTGCCATATTTTACTGTGAAACGGGCACGTTGATTAAATTATTTGTCAAATCATTAAGATAGGAAAGAAACCAATATGGCCATTGCAATTACATTTGACACGAATAAAACAAATGATGAGACATGTTTAAAGTTGTGTAATCCAGTGCTATGAGCTTACAAGTTACGGATGTGACAACCGATCGACTTTGATAGTAGTTCCTTATTAAAGCAGGTAGCAAACACCAGCACAGTTAAATAAATATCTTCTCAAAACAAAACTTAATGCAAAGGGTACGTAGTAAGACAGAAACGATATTGAATTATTAGGCTCTTGCGCTATATCGACGTCTTCAAAGCGACATAATAATCTTTGACACACTGAATGGGAAATATACTTCTGTAATCAACAACTATGAACATTGTTCTCGGGAAAACAAATTTTGTTAGCATTATGTTAACATTAAAATTTTCATACAAATCAATTTCTTGTGCCTGGATAATGAGAGAACTACTTTAATTAAATGTACCTAGGCGTTTTAGATCATTATTTTATCATAATGGAGCTTAGGTACACATTTTTGGTACCGAAACACCTTGTTAAAAATAGCCTGTAAATTTTCAAAACCTGTTACAGTCAATATTGTAACCCATCCTTTTGGTATGTGTAGAAGGACCACGTTGGAAATCATAACAATGAAATTAACTACTTTTCATATAATTGGCCATCGCTCTATGACTGAATACTCAAAAATAACTCGCTAAGATGAAAACCGTAATGCGACTGGTAGCGTTTGACAGATCATAAGAGTATTTAGCCACTAATCCACTATCCACTTACTTTATCATGAGTGCCCAGTTTATAAATATGTTGTTAGCTAAGCTTATTTATATAAACTTACGTGTAAACATAAGCAAGCTCACGTTACCTTACAGCTTAAAGCGTTGGTCAACATATATTATAAAACGTTATGAATTAATACCACATAAACCTGTGGAAAATCGAAAAATTATATATTACTTAATTCCATTGTATCGCAATATTGCTACCCGTTTATAAAACTATCTGTTTCATACTGATTATTCCTGCATTCTCTTTCTATGTATATAGTAATTATATATTATTCGCCTACTTTCATAGATATTATGGTAATATTCACTTTTATTAATAATGATGATTAATAATAAACGAAGTTGAAATTGAAATATTGTTTGATTTCTATCTCACATGACACCTACTATATTTACAACTAGTTTTTTTTTTAATTTAACTCGTCAAAGTGTTACTTGAACAAGTAAATAACTACCTTATTAACTTTATATTAAATTAATGATGGCGCTGATTTCTGACAAGATAATGCTATGTACAATATAACGTTTCATTCAAACCAAGATATAAAAACAGCCTGCATGCTCTTGAATTGAATAAGAGAGAATTTAGAATTCTAGCCTTGTCAAATTACCCTTTTTTTGTACGGAAATACCTCCTGGTGGCACCCCTATGATCACGAGCGAAAGAACCCCCACCCCTATGGCCGCCACGAGATCACGCCTCGGCTCCCTCCACGCCAGAACTTCTGCCAGCACGTGGAGCGCCATGTTCACTATCTGGCCATTGCAGTTGTGGCACTCAGGCGTTGGCTCCTTGCGGAACAGACACAGGTGCTCTCCGAAGCATCCTTTCCCAGTGAGCATCTGTGTCAGCCGGTATGAGAGGGTCCCATGACGCCTCTCGAGCCAATCCTCCATAACGAGTCTTACCGCCGCAATAACGGTGTGCCCAGCGCTCGGTTGATCAAGTCGCTCCCTCCATTCCTTCAAAAAAATTTGCAGGCATGTAAAGGAATCCTGCAAAGTCCCCATTGATCTCGTGTGTGCAATTTTTTTTAAACAAGGTCATAGGTTAGTTATACGATAAAGGTAGCTTAGACAAAATTCATTAGTGTTATCTCTTACGTACCTGCAATGTTTCAGCTTGTTAGGAATTAATGCAAGGGTCATGATGTTTGTCTATTTTGACCGGGCTATTCGTTTAAAACTCGTAGTATAGAAATCATAATATGGATAGGATAGTACGAATAAAAAAATCTATTGTTCATTGTCACTTCTTTATTGATGTAAACCTAGTTACTTAGTAATCTGTTATGTCAACGGCTGCCATTACTAATGATAAGGCACAAAATGTTTTTGTATCACAATGACAGCAGGACACTGACACCTGAGTCACAGGATAACCTAGTTTAGGAGTCAGGGTTTATATTACTCGCATTACCTATAGTTAACCAAGACATATGTACTAATTTTAATCAAACCAAAGGTTTTTGTATCAATAAAGATTTTTATTATTATTATTTAGGTTTTTTATTTATCTCCCTTTTTAGAGGGGTAATATGCGTGTCATGCGGGCCTAAGCCAAGCATGACACGTTAAATTGAGTAGGTAGATGATATAGATGAGGATGTTAGAAATTTACGGGTAATGCGGCAGGTATTGAGTATGGTGGCTTTTTGGAGCAGATAAAAAGAGTGTGACGGCATGTGAAGTAGTTCAAGATTTTGAGTGAGAGTTTTAGGTACTATGCCTGTTGATGAAATAACTATTGGAACTATGTGTACTGTGTTAACTTTCCATTGGGTTTTAAGTTCTATTGCTAGGTCTTGATACTTTGAGAGTTTTTCTGAAATAGTGAAGATTATGACTGTTCGGGATTGCTATGTCTATGATGTAAATAGCTTTAGAGATTTTGTCGTGAACTGTTATATCTGGACGGTTGTAGTGAATAGTTTTATCTGTTAAGATTGTTCTGTCCCAGTAAATTTTGCAAGCTTTGTTTTCTAGTATTGTGTCAGGTTTATATTTATAGTATGGAATCTTTTGACTGATGAATTTATAATTATGTGCTAAATGTTGGTGAACTATTGCAGCTACTTGGTCATGTCGATGTTTGTAATCAGTTTGTGCTAGAGATTTACAGGCACCGGTTATGTGTTGCATGGTCTATGGAGCGGAATTGCAATGCCTGCATGTGTCTGTTGTTTGATTTGGATCTCTAATGATATTTTTTTTGAAATTCCTAGTTATTATTACCTGGTCTTGAATTGCAAGCATAAATCCTTCTGTTTCCGGGAACAGTTCCCCTTTCTTAAGCCATTCGTTCGACTTTTCTTTGTCGACGTTGTCTTGACTAAGGACGGTTCGGTGTCTTCCGTGGAGTGATTTATCAGGCCACTTTGTTATTTTCTGGTCTACTGTAGTAAGAGTTTCGTTATGTTGGGTATGCTGGTTTAGTAGGTTTAAAGGTGTGAGTTTATTACCAATGTCTGTAATTTGTTTATGGAGAGAAGATGTCAGTGATTTGGTATGAAAGTAGTTTCTGAGTATTGTGATTTGTTTATTATGTAGATTTTGAATATCTATTAGACCTCTTCCTCCCTCACTGCGTGGTAGCGTAAGTCTTTCTATTGACGATTTTGGATGATGTTTCCGGCTTTTAGTCATATGTGTATTAATTGTTCGTTGCAAGTTCTTAAGATCTGTTTGTGACCAGTTAATAATACCAAATGAGTAAGTCAAAATAGGAATAGCAAACGTGTTAATGGCTTTAATAATGTTCTTGGCATTTAAGTGAGTTTTCAAAATGAGCTTTAGTCTATATCTAAATTTATCTACTAAATCTGCTTTGGTTTCTTTTTGAAGAATTCTCCTAGACTGTTTAAAACCTAAATATTTATAAATGCTGTAACTATCCATTGGTTCGATATCCTCACCAGATTCTAAAATATATCTATTACTTTCAATTATACCTTTATTTATCGATAATACTTTGCACTTATCGACTCCAAATTCCATACATATGTCTTTGGAAAACTGTTGCGTAATATCAGCTAGGAGAAAAATGTCGGATTTGTTGGTGGCATAGAGTTTTATATCATCCATGTAGAACAGATGCGTTAGCGAAACCCGGGTGACAGTTGTTACTAAATTGTATCCAGCATTACTATTGTTTAGAAGACTAGAAAGAGGATTAAGTGCAAGGCAGAACCAAAGTGGGCTAAGTGCGTCACCTTGATATATACCTCGCATAATACGTATGGGCTCAGTAGTTATATCAGTTGACTCAGTTTTTAGTTTGAGTGATGTTTGCCATCTCTGCATAGAAGATTGTAGGAATGATATAATAATTGGGTTAATTTTATATAACCGAAGTATTTATAGTAGCCAACTGTGTGGAACAGAGTCAAATGCCTTCCGGTAATCTATAAACATGGTATGTATATTAAGTTTCTTACGGTACGCTTCGTTAATAGTTATTGCGTCTATTGTGAGTTGCTCCTTACATCCTTGGCTATTTTTCCTACAGCCTTTCTGTTGTTCGGAAAGGATGTCATTCTGTGATATGCATAAATTGCATGCGCATAAATTGTTTGACTGATGCAAGCAGTTAGAATTTTATAAACAGTTTGTAAACAAGTTATAGGGCTTAACTTTGATGGGTCCTCTGTATTGGGTTCTTTTGGTAGCATGTAAGTTACCCCGTGTGTTATATAGTCGGGCATTAAATGTGGTGATTCGATGAACGTGTTAAGATGGTAGTGTAAATAAGGGTGGATGCAAGTGAATTTTTTATACCAGTAGTTATGTAGGTTGTCGCTTCCTGGTGATTTCCAGTTATGAGAGTGTTTGATAACGCCTATGAAAGTGTCTATTGTAATATGTTCGAATTCCATAACAGGAATCTGACTAGTTATTTCGTTAATGCTGTGTATCCAATTAGCATTTTCATTATGTTGAATTGTATTTTCCCAGATGTTCGCCCAAAATCGATGCAAACTTTCGGACGTTGCTGATCTTTGTTCTTGTGTATATGTGTTTTGAGAGTTAGATGTAAGAGTTCGTTAAAATATTTTTTCTGTTTGTGAGAATTGATTATTCTGTTTTTTCCTAACAGTACATGTAAGATACCTCTTAAGCCTACTAGCTGCTGCATTTAATTTTTGTTTAAGAGTATCTAAAAAGTGTTCTAATTCTGTGTTGATGTTTTCGTGTTGAGCATGTATTCTATATTTATTTTTTATTACTTCTATAGCGTTTATGATCCTGTTACTTGTATTTCCATGTATGTATTGCGTTAGTCGGGCTATTTCAGATCGAAACTTCTCTATTTTGGTTTCCAATCTTCTCCGCCAAGCTGGCTTAAACTCTCTTGAGCTGGTTTTATTAGAGTTTACTTTTATGCCGTTGCATACCGTTGCTGTATATGCCGCTGGGTACAAAATAGTTTGGAACGTTGCAAAATCTTGATCTCTACTTAAAAAAATTGGTAAAATATTATTGTTAAGATATTCTACTATTAGAGCTAATCTTTTTGATGGTTTTTGTCTGGGTAGATATGATCTAGAGGTAGGGTCAGTATTTTTAAATGTTTTGAGTGCTTCATGAAACTGTTGATTAATGTTGTCTTCATCTATTATGAAGGATTTGGTAGGGACATGTAGTGAATCTTCTGAGTTTATTTGCGCTGACGATACATGTTGTGATAAGTCAGTTTGTGAATAGGTTGTGTTTAATTGATCGGTGGTGTGTGATGATTGTATTTGTGCTTGAATATCGTTTTTAATTTGCCTAATTCTGTCTGCGGATACCATTCCATTGTTAACTATGGCTCTTCTTTGATCTGATATCCGTTGTTCTGAAATCTGTGATAAATGTGGGTAAGTGTGAATGAATTTATCATGCAGCTTTTCATGTTGGTTTCAAGTTCTGTTATTTCATAATAGATGCGAAGTATTGTTAAATTAACATCACTAGACCATCTCATTCCAGATGACGCCTGTGTAAGTGTGGGTATTGGTTCTGCATTTTGTGTAAGAAAGCTGTTTACCTCTAATCTAATCGCGTCAAGTGTGTTTTTGGGGAGTAATTTGTTATTGATTATGGCCCTACGCTGGTCTCCTATACTCTGTTTGGATGCATTCATTGTTGGGTATTTTTCTGTGAAAGCCTTGTGCAGTGGGTCCAAGTATCCTCGAGTCTGTGTTTCTAATCGGCTGGTGATGAGAGGCCTAAAGCAGAATTCATCTATGGTCATTATGGGCACGACTGCGATTAGGTAAATGTAGTGTAAGACACCCTGAGCCACGACCATCGACCGAGGATGGATGCGGTCTGTCCAAGACCGGGATAGTTAGCGCTCTTTGGGGTAGGCCTTCGTTCAGCGGTAGATGGCTGTAGCCTGATATACTTTTTATCCCGATTACTTTAATAGTGTCCCAAACAACAGCCCGTTGTAAAGAAAATGTCCTTTGAACTTCTCATTACCAGACTGTTGTGAACTTACAAAATAATACCTATTGTTCAGAAATATTTAATCAAATGTAATTCAGTCAATAATATAATCTACACAAAGAATAAAATTGAAGTATCCGTTTGTAATATTAAAATTAACAGTTTTTCACTGTAAGTAGAAAATAATGCATATAACCGAAAATAGTAGTAACTTAGGCTACTTTGTAGATCAATTTTTTAAATTTAAGAAAATCCTATAGCTGTAGAATACGACATTACGGTTTTACGGCGGCATAATATAGGGCCCCCAGTTCAGTAACGTCTCTACAGAATATTCTGCAAAGAATGCAATTATGTGAACAAATACGTACCTAAGACTTTACAATATTTTAGTTAAATACCTCTGAGAATTAGTTAAAACGAAATATTGAGACAGAAACCAATTGTTAAGAATTTTTTTTTTTTTATTGAATAGGGGGGCAAACGAGCAGACGCATCACCTGATGGTAAGCGATTACCGCCGCCCATGGACACTCGCAACATCAAAGGCGTCACAAGTGCGTTGCCTACCTTTGGAGGATGGGAAAGGGGATGGGGGTAGGGGTTGGGGTATGGGCCTCCGGTATCCTCACTCACTCGGTGAAACACAGCGCAAACGCTATTTCACACCGGTTTTCTGTGAGGCCGTGGTATCACTCCGGTCGAGCTGACCCATTCATGCCGAAGCATAGCTCTCTCACGGTAAAAAGTGTGCGATGACCGGGATAGCTTAATAGCTTTATTACTCGTTTAAGAAATTTAGGACCTATTAGATTTTAACAACTTTTAACTAGCTAATTCCCATTTCAATTTTATATCGTTTCATAAAAAATTAAAGAATGGGCTCTCGGTCCTTATTGACACACAGAAAACACCCAAAATCCGAACAAAATTTTGCAGATCATACAGAGATTTGGTCCTAACAACAATGGTGGACATGCCAACTGGAAAATCTTTCTAGGGTTAATTTTCTTTGAAAGTAAACAATAAAACAAAAATATCCAGAACATATATTTATTATCGATTCGTTTACAATTTATCAATACATTAATTTAGTACTTTTTTTCGTTGTTTTACAATAGACGCATAATTTTCAGGCAACAATTACAATTTTGGTTTTCTTTTTACATTCAAACACAAAGAAATTTAAATATAGTCACACAGATCAAAATAACATGAATTAGGGAAAAAACATTTTAAATAAGTATCTGCATCTGGGAATTTACTCAAAATTACTAATTAGATGTTACTTTGCTTAGATTTCTTTTTAAACTAAAATGACAGGATTGACCTACCAGCTCTATATTTTTTAGTATCTTTTAAATGACGGCTTTAAAAGTTGCAAGCAAGCGGCGGGTTGGCACCGCTAAGCAAGAAAGACGTGATGTAACCAATGCAAGTCACATGCACCATATAAAGCTAACTCTCTACAACTCTCACTCTCTACTCTCAACTCTAAAACTCGTGTCTCGCTATTGCGCGTCATATAATAATCACAGTATATTGGGCTAAAATTGCATTTTTCTATTTTATTTTCTTAGTAGATCATAAACTTATTTATGAAACTCGCGATACCCCTTAATACATTTTGAGCATAAAATTATTTTTAATTTAAATATTAACAAAAACTTTTATTCTGACTTTGCTTCTTTTGTTTATAACCTTTGTAAATCGGATCGGGAGATTATTTAGCATTATAATAACGCAATATACTGAGAGTATTTTTATGCTCCAAGGAACCCCACGTAGTGTAACAATGTAGGCAACATTCGATTGTTTAGTGGCTCACCAAACTTGGTACCTACCATTCATTGATCGAATTATAAATAAATAAATAAATATTTCGGACATCTTACACACAACGCCATCTAGTCCCAAGCTAAGCAGAGCTTGTGTTATGGGTACTAGACAACTGATATAAATACTTATATACCCTTTTTTTGTAAATACATACATATTATGCATAGAAAACACCCAAACTCCGAAACAAATACTTGCAGATCATACAAACATTTGGTCCGACCCAATCGAACCCGAGACCTCAAGCTTAGCAGTCGCATACGCTACCACTACGCCACCGAGGCAGTGACCTTTTATTTTGGTGTCTATTCTTTGTTCAAAAAAGCATATATATATTTGAAACTATATACTATCAAGTTAATGAAGCAGAGCAAATCACAATTAAAATGTTTTTTGGCTATGAATGTGGGAAAACGAATTACACGTTTCACTATTTTATATTGATGAACTATTATAAGTTGTTGATGAATCTGAGCTTTATTGAGTCCACATGGTATGATTTTGTGATGATTTAACGAAAGGCGCAGATATCGTAACGGTCACTACCACAGCGGCTTACCGCGGTATATGCATATTATAGCATTACTTAGCCTTGTAATGCTGTAAGTAATATGCATATTTTAATACAACACGATTTTAGATGCACCAATTCTTTTTATGTGGCCTTCCAAAACTGGAAAGGAGATAAAATTAATACCTTCTTTTTAAATATCGAATTATTAACAATACAGTTTATTATTGTTATTTGGCACCTATACAAATAAATAAAATTGGAGTGTCTGTTTGTAATATTAAAATAAAAGCTTTTTACTAAATGCATATATATGTATACACGTTACGTATACCAAAATATCATTTTTTCAATTTTTGTGTGTGTGTCTATTTGTTCCGGCTAATCTCTGGAAGGGCTGGACCGATTTTGACGAGACTTTCACTGGTAAGTAGCTCATGATACAAGGAGTAACTTAAGCTACTTTTTTAGACTAGTTTTGCCCCGCAGCGTGATAATAACAGCGGATAACACCGCGGGGTTCAGCTAGTGACCTATATGTTTATTTGTATTTTATTAATTGCAATACATTGAACACTAAATATTTACAATATTTTTATGAGTAATAAGGTAGAATAGTTTTTTTTAAATCTTGAATAATCCACCTGTCAAACAATATGAGAATTATTCAAATAGATGCACCATTTCTGAGATTACGATCCATTATCTTACTAACATTTGTATTGTTTGTTTATATGTCAATGTAGATATTGAGAAATTTTTTATTTACTGTTTTATTAGTGTGATTTTTTTATCAAGTCAAAAATAATTTCATTTTTAATATTTTACCATAGACAATGTATTTGTTAAAACTAAGTAGCCATGATAATATAAATAAAAATATTAAAAACTGATGGTTCAAATTATCAGACCATAAAGTTGGTTCTGTTACAAGTACTATTTAGATTTACCTATATTTTTAGGTCATTCATGTGCTGTTGGATAGAACTGGAGAAAAATTTGTTTACATTACACGGTTACAAGTTAAACATAACTGCATTCACCCATTAATTGTTGAATAATTAAAAAACTAATAACAAATCAAGCTACCAAATAGTTACTTCAAAGAAATCCTACAAAAATATTGTGATCGATAAATTGGTGTGATTCATGAAGTTATAGTGGCTTACTTACTAACTTATGATTTCAATAGACAGTAGAACACAGTACAAATCAAGCAAAAATATTTTCCATTTCAACAGAACACATAAAAACAGTTTACAAAAATCCATCTGAAATAAGCCTAATATCAAAACAATATACACACAACTATAATACAAATAATGTAGAAATTAATCTAATCATAATCAGTTAAAATGATAACAATTTCTTACTTTTTGACAAACTAAGGATGGTAACACAAAAAGTAACCATAGATTATTTAAATCAAAACTGATCAAGATAAGCTCAGTATCAAAACAATGTACACACATATATAATATAAATAATTTAGGTAAAAATAATTCTAGCCATAAATGATAAAATGTGCCTTATAATACTTTTTTTTGAAGCAGGTGACAAATACAATACAGTATGTAAATCAAAATGGTGGCATCAAATATAGAATTGTTGAAACTCAAGTTTGTTGTTCGGGTATTTTTAATGTTATGCTGGACATTGACGAATAAGCTCAGAATCAAAGTAAGCTATTGTCACGGTCATGTCGTCGCGGAACATTCGGCTCACATCTGGCGCAAGACTGAGTAAATGCGACAGTCTAGAGTGATCTATGCCGTACTCGGTGCCACCTATCGCGTGTCGGATCAAATGAGTCGCAGCATTCCTGTCTTTTGGCTTGCTTTTTAGGCTTTCCTTCCTATGAAGCAAGAGTTCATTTATATCTCCCAACTGTATATCCTTCTTTGGCAATTTTAGAGGGTTGAAGAAAACTTTGCCCTTCATATGCTCTCCAACTAATTTGACCGCCTGTAAAGGCGTCATCATATCCCAAAGACCATCTGACGCCAAAATTAGAAAGCTGTCTTTTGGTGTTAATCTGTGATAAAATATTTCAGGCTTCGCTGATAGGTAAGGAGGGGTATGGTAGTTAGCTGGTATCGCTTTTTGACCAATGAATGGCACTGCAAGTTTCCCTAGAAGTTCTGTAGTCCACTTATATCTATAATCACCCAAACTACGGAGGGGAGCAAGCTCCCCGAGCAACCTGTCCCTTCTTATTATCGTTTTTCGCTCTTGATCAGGATGTTCGCTCCAAATTCTCTTCAACTCGTCAAAGTTTTCAGCATTATGTTCTTTGGTAATTTTCTTGGCTATCCATTGATTTTCTTCCGTCAAAGTACCAATAACAGCATTACAATCACCTACATTAGCAACATGTAAATGAGGCCCGTCTATATGACAAACGCAAGCTACAGCACCAGACAACGCTACTGCAAGTGTCTTAGGGTGGATGAGGCTTTCTTTTTCATAGGCTTCTATCACTTCTTTGGATAAATCGCTATCTAGTCTTAAAATAGCTGTCTCTAAGGAGGCTGTGACATCATTTTCTTTTAAAGGATTTTTCACAAGTTCCTCCAAAAACTCCTTAAAACTTTTTTCATACTTCGGCTTTAAATCGTCGACGATATCCGCCTGAAATGAAACAATTCGTGTTTTAAATTTCATTAAACAAAATACTTACTCATAAATGTTATGGAGTTTATTAAATTATGAAAATATGTACTACTTTTCTTTTATTATGCTAAGTTTATTTTTTATTTTTTTTACGTATGGACCTGCCAAATGACTCTGCAGTCACCCTACAGATTGCAAATGCAGACAATGCAACAATGCAGTATGGTCACCCACACCATGGCGGCCTAGGGGTGCTTTCGCATGAAGTAAATTCAAATATGACAAAAAAAGTTGAATGAGGGAACAGATAGGTACTTAATCTAGTTTCTCCAGGGTTAACCACGGGGATTAATAGGGTCCATTGTTCTAACTTATGACGTAACTGTACAGTTTGCCTTACTTTCACAGTAGATATGATTAAAATGATTAAACATTACATTGATATACACATATGAATGTGATGTACGATTGTTTAATAATTTTATCGCATATGAATATTGAAAGATCACCATAAGCGATAGGATACCGATTATTACGTCTGTATATTACTTATCTTTTTTAAGTGTTAAGTATGTACAATCAAAAATCTAGAATAAGTATATAAATTTAAATAAAATTTAATCTGTTTGTTTTTTCAAATTAACATCTTTCACTAAATTGAAATGAAAGTAAATATGATACTTCCATCTGAATTTTTTTAATTATTTTGTCTGTCTGTTAATTCTGGCTAACCTCCGGAGAGTTGTGAATACTTAAATGATAGATTATGAGCAGGTACATTTAAAAACAATGCTTTATAAAAAAATAATACTACCTAAATTTTTAAATAAATAAATCATTACTTGTTTTATAATTTCGTTAAGGTTCTTGTAGAGTAAAAACAACACGGCTAAAAACTTTCGACAGAGATTTTTAAACTTACCTTATCATTGATGGTTTCTATCAAATTTGTTTTTGCGCCATCTTCAATATATTTTTTAAGAGTATCGTGCGGAAGTAGTGCTGCTGCTACGTATTTCAAGAGCCGCTTCGATAGTACTTGAGCACAAGCTGGCCCGGCGTGACCATCATAAACACCCATCAGCATCCCTGTCAATTCAAAAAAAAAAACAATAAACACAATGCATGATATGTTTGGAGTAACAAGCTTTTGTCTGCGGCTCCGACTGCGTATATGTCAGTTATCGCAGTAAACATTAACCTATGTATGCCCTTTTTTTTTTTTTTTTTTTTACGTGTGGAAACCCCCTCGGGCCGTCACCCCGCCGGGGTTTGCGGCGGGGCGGTGTGTCGGAATCGAACCGACTAAAACCACACGGTGTGCCAACTCTGCGCCTGAGAAGGGAGGGGTCCGGGAATCGCAGATATTACACGACCGGACGCCTCCCAGCGCCTGCCCGCACTGAAGCGGGCACCGTCTGCTGTTAAACTCTCGATTTAGGCGACGCACGGCACACGCGTACATCGCCCCCTCGCGGTTGGCCTGTAATGCGGATGGAGGGGAAAACCCATCCCGTCCATCCGCGGCCACACTCAGGGTGGCATGAGGCGCTGATAGGCGCGCCTCCGCCGCCCCGTGCGCCGGCGGCGGATCGGGTCCGAGTGAAGATCGTCCTCTCGGGCCTTCTCCGCCGCCTCCTTCTGCGAGATTACTTCCTCGCAGAAGGTCGCGACCGCGGTAAAACTGCTGTCGCTACCGGCCATGGATAGTACGACGGCCGGTAGCGACAGATCTCCTCCGATGACTGCAGTGAGGGCCCGGCGCTGCCCCGCCCAAGCGGTCGCAGTCGCAGTGGTGGCAGGCGGGACTCAATTCCCTCCTAGCGACCGAGTGCAGGTACTTTCCGAAGCAACCATGCCCGGAAAGCACCTGCGTCAGCCGGAAGGAAAGGGTCCCGTGCTGCCGCCCTGCCCACTCGAGGATGACCGGCTGGAGCGCCTCCACGGTGGCAAAGCCAGCGCGTGGAGCCTCCAGCCGGGACGACCAACGAGCCATCGTGGCTCGGCGAGCGGCTTCACGCCAATCGCGTACCTCTTCGGGCGGAGGACGATACCCGTTCTCCGCCCGATATTCAGCCGCTCGCCGATAAACTTCGGCGAGCACTTCCGCCTCCAAATCCCACGGGGGCGTTCCGGCCAAGGCGCATGCCGCCTCCGTCGAAACGGTGCGGTATCCGCGTATGGCTCTGACTGCCAATACCCTCTGAGGGCGCCAGAGGCGCGCCTTATTCTGGGCAGTCAGAGCCGGGACCCACACCGGTGACCCATAAAGGGCCATCGACCGGACCACCCCCGTGTAGAGGTTCCTAGTAGCGACGCTGGCTCCACCCAAGTTGGGCAAAAGACGCCCAAGGGCGGAGGCAGCGCCGACCAGCTTCGGTGATAGCTGTCGGAAGTGCTCGTCGAAGAGCCACCTACCGTCGAGGATCAGGCCCAGATACCTCATCTGGGCCCGAACCGGTACGAGGACCGAGTTGACTTCGATGGAGGCGCCGGGGGGTGGACCACGACGGGGCCCATGAAATAATAGGGCCTCCGTCTTATCCAGGGCCACCCGCAAGCCCAGCGCCTCGATGCGCCCAACCACCAGAGAAACACCCCTGGTGGCCAGGCGCGCCGCCTCTTGGAAATTGGCCCCCCGGGCTGTGACAAGTGTGTCATCGGCGTAACAAATTACGCCCAGCCCGGGGGGCAGACGACTTCGAAGGACCCAGTCGTACCCCACGTTCCACAGGAGTGGTCCAAGGACAGACCCCTGTGGAACGCCGCACGACATGGGTCGCCGTCTCAAGACGCCATCTCGGTCCTCGTACACGACGGTACGCTCCTCTAAATAGTCTGCCACCAGCCGCCTCAGGTACTCTGGCACTCCATGATACTGGAGTGCTTCCCTGATGCAGCTGAATGGCAGACTATTAAAGGCGTTGGCGATGTCCAAGGACACCGCCAACACCACGCCGCCACAGCCAACCGCCTCTTCGGTCACGGCCCTAAGGCGCATCACGGCATCGACCGTCGAACGCCCCTCTCGGAACCCGAATTGGGCGTCCGACAGGTCGGGCCCCACCTCGCTGAGATGCTGGACGATGCGGGCAGAGAGAATCCTCTCGAACAATTTGCCCGCCTCATCCAGCAACACGATGGGCCTATAGGCCGTGACCGAATCGGCTGGCCGTCCCGGCTTCGGCAACAGGACCAGCTTCCCACATTTCCAGCACTCAGGGAAGCGTCCGGACGCCAGGCTGGCGTCCAAAACCTCCCTGAGGCGGTCCGACATATGGTCGAGGGCTCGGGCCATCACTCGGGGTGGTACCCCGTCCGGCCCGGGGGCGGTGTTCTTGGAACGAATCCTCAGAACAGCCGCCCCTACCTCTGATTCCCTAACGGGCGGAACATCGTCCTCTCTGCCCCCGTCGTCTCTGGCCACTGAGTAGGCCATCGACGGGGGCGTGTGCTCCGCCCGCTAACCTATGTATGCCCTTCCTCAAGCATCAAAGGATCTTCGTACCAAATTTCATAGAAATTGATGCAGCGGTTAGCTACGAAAGAGTAACAGAAAGACAGAGTTAATTTACAATTTATAATATTAAGAATATATTCATACAAATTATAAAAAATACCAAATAGTGTGTACCTATGCAATTAATTTTAAACTTAATTCTTTCCAGTTTTATAAAATAATTCTAATCAAACTGAACTAAATTCCCATTCTATAGGCTCCTATAAACTGATAATTATCTATACTAATATTATAAAGCTGAAGAGTTTGCTTGTTTGAAGGCGCTAATCTCAGGAACCGCTAGTACGATTTGAAAAATTATTGGATAGTTCATTTATCGAGGAAGGCTATAGGCTACTTATCATCACGCTAAGACCAATAGGAGCAGAGCCCCAATGAAGAATGTTTAAAAAACGAGGGAAAATTATTACACTACGGGCAATAGTAGACGTTAACGAGGTTGCAAGGGTCTGCTAGTTTATTAAATATATTCATAAAATAATTATTTAAGTGGATTCATTGTTAGTATCCCTATTAATAGTGCCAGAATTAGCTTATTTCATTTCTAACAAATTGGTGGTACTTTGCCAAGCCCTACATTTCACCAGAATTGATATAATATTACAGTATTTTTTTTTAACGCTTCTGTAGACAAGAAATCTTTAACTACTGTAAAGACACGACAATCATCACGACACCTTAATCAAATTAATTATATTTTAATATTTGTCAAAACGATAACTTTGTATGAAAAATGTACTTAATACAAACTTTATCGTCACTGTTTTGGACTAATCAATTGAACAATATATTTCAATGTTTGAAGATTTGTAATGGTTACGAAAAGCTGTAATAATTATATTTACGGAGATGTTATGTTTTCGTTTTAATGAAAGCGACATCTATATTCAGTTACTATACAGTCATCTACCTAATTACTCAGTTAACTATTACTACCTTTGGTCAAGGTGCATAATGCTTCACTTCTTGTGTCTTCAATGGGATGGTTTGAGGCCAACTGATTTAAGTCATATGATTTAACAGACTGACTTTCCGTAAATTCTTTGTTAAATTCATTTTTACGTAAAATTGATGTAACCTGAAAAGAAACAAAAATATATTAAATTTGAATATTTACTTCCAGTAATTTGTTTCTCGTACCAACTCTAACAAGAAGTCTAGTTGACAAACGCAACTTCGTCACTCTACAACCTATTCTCATAACTACCAAATATTTAAAAAATACTGATTTAGACTTCTGCGACTTTTACACATAAGCATAGTTTTTTTGTACAGCGAGACTTATTCTTCACTATTTTAAGTAAATAAATTTAATATTCTATTTGCCGACCTTTCTAACGAGTTATTTATACTGTTCCTGGTCTCGGTCAGACTGGTGTGAGTTTAGAGACGCCTTCGAGACACGTGGCTCCCTACACTTATATCATATTGATTATTTGTACCGTCGGTACTCCTACTCAAAAACTTCGATAAACAACGGCAACGAAGTGGCTTGTTGGTGGGTTGAGATGCATGCATATTGATTTCGTCTTAGTACCTCCTCAACCTGAGCGAGCTCAGTCTCTAAGTATTCAGGGCCGCAGAAGTTATGGGCTCGGTTATTAAAAAACGCGACCACGGACTGCAAGTTTTCGGTAAACATTGTGTTCCAATATTTTTTACCATTAATTTTACATGGAGTAGGGCCAACGATGTGTCTATCTCCATTTCATACAAACTTGCTGTTCTGTATGGAGTTTAATATAAATAAAAATAATTGTACCGTCTGATGGTAAATAGCACGTACCGCTGTGCAACGAAAACTACGTCATCATCATGAAATTGGACGTGCTGTTTCGACGGAGAGCGACCACAACCATCATAGCACGAGATGTTTATACACCAGATGTATCATACAAGCTTTAGTTGTATGCTAATTAAATTGTAATACTATTTTTCGAAAATTTGACGTGTGAGCTAATGTGTTCGGGTTTAGGCGCGCTGTTTGTCACTGTCACCCTAAATGCCTAGCTGTACATCAAAAGATTCTAATGGCGATTGATTCAATAATGCTACTCAATTCAGATTGGACTCCCATTTCATTGGTGTAGACACACATTCAGTAACCAGCCTTATCCCCTTTTAATTTATACTATAAAAAGGAACACGTTTTGAAATGTTAACATATTTGGTGTTATTCAAAACTAGCTGAACCCCGCGGTGCTACCCGCGGTACGATGATAACTGCGGGCAACGCCGCGAGGCGAAGCTATATCTTTATAAATAGTAGCCTATGTGTTATTCTGATGTATAAGCTATATTGTGGTAAAGTTTCATTCAAATCCATTCAGTAGTTTTTACGTGAAAGAGTAACAAACATCCATACATACATACATCCATACTTACAAACTTTCGCCTTTATAATAGTAGTAGGATATTTTCATGTACAATTCATACATTTTTAATTTAACTAAGACAGTGCCATAAGCAGTCTAGAAGCATCTTCAAGTAAAATCATCAGTCATCTGATCTACTTTCATTATTTTAGTAAGTGGAAATTGTCTTAATGTATTTCTTAACTGTTTTATACTTTTCAATTTCGAAAGAAATTTTATCCTATATTTATCCCAATCATAATTATTACACATTCCTATTATTTCATCATATAGTTAATGCAATGGTTATTTTTAATTTATTATAGCCTTGTAGTCGCTTTTTCCTTTTTAATCTAAATAAACCCGGACAGGTTAATAGACCACTAATTAAAAAATATCTATTAACAGTACAAGCATTCTTCAAATGGAAAATTGGACACACACAATATCCAGTTTGTTGCTGCATCTAATTTGTTGTAACACATGTTTAATGTAATCATTTGGAAAATAGTTTAAATGATACATCTAATATTTAAAACCCTCTTAATAATTCTGTGTAAAAAGACAATCTTTATAAATATAAAATAATCTTTGAAAATACATTGAATTCATTTAAATTCTTGTAATTATGTCAACACTTGAGTTAAATAATTTAGTATTTTAGTACAATACTAACCAATGGAGGAGTAAAATAAGGGATTAAGATACATGAATATTCACCATCCCCAAAGCATTAAGTCTAAGCAACCTTAAGCAATACAACATATAGAAAGTGCAATAAATAAATAAATTGTTACTAAGATACGAGTATATGATCCAAGAGTTTCTAATGTTTTTATCAACTCGGGCTGTGTCCCACAATACCAGTCAATAGCTATACATTATTTAAGGTAATTGTAAAAAGAAAAAAAAATTGTAAGATTTGGTATGCAAATGCTCAAAAATAATACATCACAGACTGCAACAAACACAGTTTATTTGATCACACCAGAAGCTTGATAATATGTCTTCTACTTTAAAATAATTCAATTCTCATGTGATTTTAGTAATTATTATACAAATATATAAATGAGCTAAATCATGCATGATTTTTTATGTGATTAAAAGCATAGCATAGCAAAAAATTATTCATTAAACACATTCAAAATACTTGAGATCATCAAGTCTTATGATAAAAATTATTTTATTTGGACTTTGTTTCTGTAAGCTATAAGACAGGTGCACTCGGTAAGTACTTTTCAAAAACTATCACTACTATTTATCTGACAATGGCAGTTGAAAGTTATGGCAGACTATGTATGTTCATATGATCCACCTTAATGCCTACATTGGACACAATTTTAAAGTTCAGAGATAGAATTTCAGAAGAAAGTGTATTGTGTGCAAACAATTAAAGATTAAAGTTTGTGAATACACAGACATAAAAGAATGTGTTTGGAAATGGATAAAATGCCGGGACAAAACTGTGGCAATCGGAGGCCCTATTAGGCTAAACAGTCGCACTATAATAGGGATGTTCGCTATAATAGAGACAGCAGGTTAGTATATTTATAATATATTATTAATTTCGGAGTCCCTTCAGTTTTATGAAATCGAGGTTGTAACTGTAATATAGTATAGCATATTTTAAAAATATCTAGAAATGTACACTTTATATATGCTAAATTTATATACTTGTTTTCACAAAAAAAAATTTACCTATGACATAAGACTGACCTGGCTCTCTTACCCAATGACTTATATTTTTCTTATATATAAAATAGTTATGTCGCGGCAATTGTTACATCCTCCGAAATGGCTGGACCGATAAATAATAATAAATAAATAATAAATACTTAAATATTTTCGGACATTTAACACAACGCCATCTAGTCCCAAACTAAGCAGAGCTTGTACTATGGGTACTAAACAACTGATAATAATACATATATACTTTTTTTTTTTTGGAAATACATACATATTATACATAGAAAACACCCAAACTCCGAAACAAATATTTGCAGGTATATGAATTGTGTGCATATTGTATAGGTTTGAATATCAGCCAACATCTATTTTTCATACCCATAAATGATATGGGTGACCCACCCCTAAATATTATTTTTTGGCAAAACAATGTTTGCCCGGTCAGCAAGTCATATATATAATGCTAGCTGTACCTCGCGGTGCTGCCCATGTTACGAAAATAACTGCAAACAGAATGCCGTGAGGCGAAGCTAGTATCTGCATAAATAGCCTATGTGTTATTCTGATGCATGAGTTATATTAGTATAAAATTTCATCGAAGTCCATTCAGTAGTTTTTGCATCAAAGAGCAACATACTCACAAACGTTCACATTTATAGTATTAGTAGGATTCTGACTAACTGCCTCATTGATCTAGACGTTGGTATATGCGACTGCTGATCATGAGTTATCTAGTTTGAATCACAGGTTGAGCCAAAAAGTGTTACTGAGTTTTTCTGATGACAGTTTTACAGAAATGCTTAATAACAGTTTGGAGTTCCAAAGTTGAGGTCTTAGCTCCCCTGCCTCAGAGAGCATGTAAAGCTATATGTCCGAATATATCTGATAACCATTTCATGAGATTATGAGACTGAGGGAACAGAGAGTGCACCTATGTTTGTTATCATTTATAATATTTATGTCTTTCATTGAAATAATTATCACCATAACTTAACATTTGGTCACTCGTATCTTTATTAATTCACTTTTATACTGACAATGGCAACTATGGCACAAATTTTTCATTTGATGGACACTTGCCAAACTAATTTTGAAATTAACCTAAGAAAATATTAATGTTTATTACTGAAAGAGTTTTTTTGAAACAGATATACATATACATAAACAATCTTCAATGTAAAATTATGTTCTTACCTCTTGTGGTGAAGGGAGAGACGTAACATGATCTTTTAGAGACTGAGCTGATTTCAGTGATGTTTGGAAATAACGATAACTAGACGTAAAACATAATTTTTGACTTAAAAAAGCGTGGTTTTGATAAATCGTGCTTAATATTTTGCGTTTATTATTCACAGCTACTTTAAAACACCTACTATTACACAAAATGACATTTATATTTGAAAAATTCATTATAGTGCCCGAGTATTTTCATGGGTCATCACGCGTGTCTAATATTTTTTTCAACAATATACTTGTATGTAACAGGCAAGAAAATTTAACATTAATGTCAACGGTTGCCAAAAAATATTTTATTTAATCTAAATTGTGTTGCTTTTGGTTACTTTACGTCAGGGGCATTCATAATTTTCTTCGAATACTTCGAAATCCAACGCTATTGTCTATTTCTTTACTATTAGTTTGACAGTCCAAGAAAGTTCATATTTAGTGACGCCCTCACACATTACCAATTCGATTTGATATTATAATCGATTTTATTTAAAAGAACTTTCAATTGATTTAAAGAAATATTTTTAGTTTAAATATTAATTATTCATTTTTTTTATTATGTATGAAACTAGCTGACCCGAAGAACTTCGTACCGCCATTTTTTCTAAATTTGCGGTAACTTTATTTTTATCATGTATGTCCGTTACAATTTCCTACACCTCCAGGCAGTACAAATTACACTACCGGTTTTATCATAACTATTATTTTAATACAAACCCTGTCCTGACAATATCAAGCACTTTAAAAAAATAATTATCCAATTAGGGGCAGTTGATCGGCAGTTATGCGCGTACATACGCGTCCGTTTCAGTCATTTTTTTTAATTTTACCCATCGTTTGAGATGTAATTTTAAGTTTCTTTACTATATTCTTTATCCAAACCAAGGCAAGAATAGGTCAAACCTACTTTCTATGGACTCTTAAAGGCTGTTGGTGTAAAATGACATGATGTATTCTTTCATGGCTTTATACTTGTTCATATTATATAGGACGATAGAAACATGTATTTAACTTTCAAATTACTTAATCCATTAATCTAAACATGCTGCGTAACTGCGCTTGCTTTTTGATTAAGTATTACATAATTTAAAACAAATGATTTGAATTTTGCTTGAAAAAGGAATGTCCCATTTCTTAGCTATTTAGGTGACAGGCCGTTGGGTTTCATAGCTGTCATGTTAAGAGTTTCTAAATATTTCATGCCACTATGCGTATGCTATTTTCTACTTTTCAATTCGCTAGTTAGCAATTTTGCGATGCGTTTATAATGTGTTTTAAATGTTACACTTGGTTTGTATACAATCAGCCTTGTCAAACGTCATTTTGACGACTTTTTGAAATCATCCCTGGACGTATTAGAGGAATTTGTAAAGACACTACTGCCACCATCGCACGGACACCATCTCTTTCAATAGATACCAGAAATATGTTTCACCACTGTCTTTCATATTAAGTACTAGCTAAGCCCCACGCCGTTTCCCGCGGTACAACAGTAACTCCGGGTTACGTCGCGGGGCAAAGCTAGTTTCAGATACTCCTTATATCACCAGCTGTTTGCTAGTTAAAGTCCCGGCAAAATGTTCTGCCTTTGCCGGAACAAACAGACAGAGAGACAGTAAGACAGACAAAAATTTTAAAATATGTTATTTTGGTAGGTATATGTATCGTGTAAACATACATATGCATTTAATTAAAAGCAGTTATTTTAATATTATAAACAGACACACCAATTTTATTTATTTGCATAAATGATAGTATACGTAAAACCTCAAAATCGTAAAATTTGTTCGTCGTAAATGCCTCGGTGGCGCAGTGGTAGCGAATGCGACTGCTGTGTTTGAGGTCTCGGGTTCAAATCCTGGGTCGCACCAAGTGTTTGTGTAATCCACAAATATTTGTTTCAAAGTATGGGTGTTTTCTATGCATATTATGTATGTATTTTCAAGAAAAAAGTATACATGTATTCATATCAGTCGTCTAGTACCCATAACACAAGCTCTGTTTAGCTTGGGACTATATGGCGTTGTGTGTTAGATGTCGGAAAAATAATTAAGATTAAAATAACCGCTTTTTACTAAATGTATATGTATGTATACACGGTACATATACCAAAATAACATTTTTTTTCATTTTTGACTGTCTGTCAGTCTGTTTGTTCCGGCTAATCTCTGGAACGAATGGACCGATTTTCACTGGCAGATAGCTGACGTAATAAGGAGTAACATAGACTACTTTTTTAGATTAACTTTGTCCCGCGGTGTTATCAATTACCGCGGGTAACACAGCGAGACTCAGTTAGTCATATATAAATAGTGCAAACATTTTTTTACGCATACTTCATCCATTATGAATAAGAAAATTTTAAATTTATTAAAACTTTAAATTAATGAAAAATTGACACTCAGACTAAAATAACCAATTTTTACCAACAACTTGAACTGAATACAATAAACATCATTAACATACTTTATTTGTGACATTTTCTCATTTTGATCATTGACGATGATCAAAATAATTTAATAATCTACAGTTCATCAAGAAAGTTATAAAAAAAATTAGGGCGCCACTGTGTCTATAACTGGTATCACTGTATACTTCGACTAAAAACTTTGATACATGGTCTTTTTATTATTACAAATAATTGTTTTTTGCACAGAAAATACAATTGTTTAAAATTTAGAAAGTTCCTGCAAAAATTAAAACTACTTAATTTTTAGGATAGATAATTTTTATTATTTAACATAATCTCCTTACAGATTAATACACTTCGTCCAACGATGCTCTAGTTTGTTGATCCCTTCCAAATAATAAGATTTGTCCAAGTTTGTAAAATAGGCATTCGTTTCTCCGATTACCTTCTCGTTTGAATAAAATATTTTTCCCACCAGCCATTTTTTCATAATGAAAACGAAGTCATAGTACGAGACAGGTAAATCTGGAGAAAAGAGGATTTGAAACGATTTGGCACCCTATTTCTAACAATTTTGCGGCCACAACTGCTGAGGTGATATTTAAACGGTCCATTAACGATGAATAATATGCATCTGTAATAGTTTCACCTTATACCATATATTCAGTGAATAATATTCATTGCGAATCCCAAAAGACAGTTGCCATAACCTTCCCGGCTGAAGGAACAGTCTTCGCCTTTTTTGGTGCAGATTTCCCCTTGGCAACACACTGTTTGGACTGGTCTTTGATCACAGGAGTGTAGTAGTGTGTTCATGTATTAGTCATGAAAGTCACGAAACTTAAGACGCTTAACGTCCTGCGAATTCCGCTGCAGCAACTGCAAACCGTACATGCAACACCTCACACGATTGCGGTTTTGATTTGAGCATCTCACAGAAAACTTTTTATGTTCAAATAACGGTGCAAAAAATGGTGTAACACTAGCAATCTCATACATCTATACTCTTCTGTCATCCATCACCATATCATGGATTTTATTAATGATTTCTGGAGTAGTGGCTGAAACAGGGCGTCCAGAACGTTCAACGGCACTTGTGTCAATATGGCCTAAAATTTTGGAACCACGTATAAACTTTTGTGATTGAAGGTGCAGAGTCACCATAATTTTTATCAAGTAACTTTTTAAACTCCTGAGGCAATTTGCTTTTCATAAAGTAATGTTTTTTGAAAAGTGTGTTAATACACACGAAAATAATTTTCGTCCATTTTTAGAAAATCTCTCGACTCAAACGAACGCTAAACACAAAGAAATAAACCGATCTGACTGAAATTTGGCGTGTTCTTCCAAGAGATGCTACTAACTGAAAATAACACATCAATATGCACAGTCAAATCCTCGTGACTTTTACATTAACAGTTTGTCTTTAACAAGTCCAGCAACTTGGGCGTTATAATATGTTTAATGTAATCTGAATAAATTCAATCGAGAGAATATTTAAGTGTGTACTTTCAATTAAAGGAATTTAGTACAATGAACATACACCAAGACACAGGTAGTAGATGCGAATATGACAAAGTAAAGTATTCCTCTTTTTTATGGAATAGGGGGGAAGCAAGCAGGCGTATCACCTGAAGGTAAGCGATTACCGCCGCCTATGAACACATCCAACATCAGAGGCGTCACAAGTGCTTTGCCAGCCTTTGGGGGATGTGGGAGGGGTTGAGGTATGGGCCTCCGGTCTTCTCACTTACTCGGAAAATACAGCACAAGCGCCATTTCACACCGGTATTCTGTGAGGCCGTGGTATAACTCCGGTCGAGCAGTCACATTCATGCTGAAGCATGGCTTTCCCACGGTAAAATTCTTAAAGGCTTTCATTAAAATAGTTAGTTAAAAATATTTTAGACAATAAAACAAGGATAACGTCAATAAAGAGGAACCCTAAGCTGCTTAAAAGGTGTGTTGAACCTACGAATAATTAGTTTTGGAAAGCATAGAAAGTATAAACTCGCCAGACAGCCGTCACGTAGTGTTCAAATGAAAACGAAGTGTATAATAAAAGTGACATAAGTATTTTAACTATTTGTTTATTTGAGTCTCGAGTCAAATTCGTCAGCAACTAAAACTCTTGTGTACACATTGCATTGCACATTAAAGTCAAAGATAAAGATAGGTCATCACATCCAGACAGAATAATTCTATCTACTGTTACATGTTAGGTTTCGATGGATTTGAGAAATAAACGCTCTGACTTGTAAAGAAAACTTTATTAAAAACCAATCTTAAAATCACATTATCACTCAGAATAACAGTAATTAATTGTCACCAAGGTCGTGTTACGACTGTACGTAATTACGTATAAATAAAACCGGCAAGTCGTAACTAATACAATTTATTAACTAGTAAGGGTAGTGGGTTCGATTCCCAAACTTGAAATATTCTAGGACAGCACCGACAAGGGATCGGAATCGTACGCTCCTGTAGGCCTCGCGGGGACCAGAGAGTAAACTTAAAGGTGAACTTAAAACCCTGAAATAAGGCACAGGTGGACAATGCGCAACTGTCTCAAGTACCGTGACTGTAGAAAGGCGGTAGGAGTCAAGCGGCCGATTCCCTTTATTTTACGTACAGAGACCACTGATCTAAGGTGCGGCAATCACGGTGTATAGCAAAGCAAAGCGGAAGGACTTACAATTTAAAAGTAGTAACAATTTTATACAACATGAAAGATAATGACGATATACTAAAATAAAGTTAAGCTATTTTAACGAAATTATGAGGTAGTTTTATACACAACTATGGGAAAACACTGTTCAAATCTGCGATACTATTTACGTTAAAAAAACCAAAGAACACAATGTCACAGTATAATCTATACTAATATTATAAAGAGGAAAGGTTTGTATGTAAGTATGTTTGTAACGAATTGGCTCAAAAAGTACTGGACGGATTTTATAAATTCATTCACCATTTGAATGCTACATTATCACTGATTAATTGTATGTATGTTATTGCTCTTTTAATTGTAAGAAAAAAAAAACAAATATAAAAATAATAATATGTAAACTAACAATATGCCTAGAAAAAGAAAGTTACAGCTATCTCAAAATAGTTCCCAAGCGAGATTGGCGAAAATACGTCGTATCGGAGAATTTTCTTCTAAAAATTCAGATTGTCTCGCAAGTCAGAAAGAGTACGTATCGCAGTCGAGAGCCAGAGAATCTAGCGCCGAACGTTCGCAGCGATGCCTATAAAATATATTTCATCGCATGCGCTGCGAAAAATATTGATAGTAGAACAAAAAAATATTCCACAATATTAAAGAACGTATCAAAATCTACAAAAAATGTCGCGACAGTATGTATCTAACTATTGTAGTATAATATATAGATAATCATGACAGACAGAACCTATATAAATAAATAAAATTGGAGTGTCTGTTCGTAATATTAAAATAACCGCTTTTTACCAAATACATATAGGTACACGGTACATTTACCAAAATAAACATTTAAAAAACTAAGTATCTGTTTGTTCCGGCTAATCTCTAAAACGGCTGGGCGGGACACCGCGAGGTTCAGCTAGTATAAGATAAATACATCCTCGAGTGGGCAGGGCGGCAGCACGGGACCCTTTCCTTCCGGCTGACGCAGGTGCTTTCCGGGCATGGTTGCTTCGGAAAGTACCTGCACTCGGTCGCTAGGAGGGAATTGAGTCCCGCCTGCCACCACTGCGACTGCAGTGAGGACTCGGCCCAGCACACGCTGGAGATCTGCCCCGCTTGGGCGGATCAGCGCCGGGCCCTCACTGCAGTCATCGGAGGAGATCTGTCGCTACCGGCCATCATACGCTCCATGGCCGGTAGCGACAGCAGTTTTACCGCGGTCGCGACCTTCTGCGAGGAAGTAATCTCGCAGAAGGAGGCGGCGGAGAAGGCCCGAGAGGACGATATCCACTCGGACCCGATCCGCCGCCGGCGAACCGGGCGGCGGAGGCGCGCCCATCTGCGCCTCATGCCGCCCTGAGTGTGGCCGCGGATGGTGGGGACGGGTTTTCCCCTCCATCCGCTCTAATGGCCAGCCGCGAAGGGGCGACGTACGCGTGTGCCGTGCGCCGCCTAATTTGAGAATTTTAACTGAAGAGGGTGCCCGCTTCTGTGCGGGCAGGCGCTGGGAGGGGTCCGGTTTGCGTTAGTAACAGCGATCCCGGACCCCTCCCTTCTCAGGCGCAGAGTTGGCACACCGTGTGGTTTTAGTCGGTTCGATTCCGACACACCGCCCCGCCGCAAACCCCGGCGGGGTGACGGCCCGAGGGGGTTTCCACACGTAAAAAAAAAAAAAAAAAAAAGTATAAGATAAATACGGACTGTGTTACAAGCATATAACTCAACAAAAGCACAACTCTCCCGTTCACGGGGTTACAATTCACTTAGGGTTTATTAGATACTAATACGGCACCAGAACAACACCTCCACAATCGGAGCTAATTGTGAAGTTTAAACAAGCTTTAACATAATATATAATATTCGTACAACGAACTATCTTATCTCTATATCTAGATTAATCACTGATATCACTCCAATATTTATCGCACTGCAGCCCGCGAGACGTCTTTTTCATACCTATATTATTATTGTTAGTGTATTTTATTTACTTATTATATATATGATCTTACAAGCTAGCAGATGTAATATCCAAAACGCTTGCAAGATAAATTTTTGGATGATTGACAATTGATTTGCAGGCTAATTATCATACACATCCAAGCCATATTGATAAAATATTGTCGAAGTATATAGATAATGAAAAAACAATACATTAAAATTACAAAATAAAGATATCAATAATGAAGAATGTCAGTTTAAGAGTATAAAAAATATTCGGTTTGGCTATACTATGTCATTCAAAATTATACAAATGTCTGAATCCATCGGACAATAAGTCTAGTTCGTGGTGTTGAGCAAGTATGTCTCCTATGGTGCGCAGTGCAGCTGCGTGGCGCTATCTGCCCTTCTGAATTCGCTGATATGTTCCCTGGGACCAAGATGAGAACTCGCTCTAGTCTTTGTGGACTATAAATTTTATTATAAATTATCAGTAGATATTGCACGACTTGAGACATCTCTCCATGTCTACCATACCCGAAACGAATAAAGAAGGGTTAAGATAGGGATAGTATCCGTGGCAGGGGTCCGGTCGTGTTAATAACTGCAGTTCCCGGACCCGTCCCTTCTCAGGCGCAGAGTTGGCACACGGTGTGGTTTTAGTCGGTTCGATTCCAACACACCACCCCGCCGCAAACCCCGGTGGGGTAACGGCCCGAGGGGGTTTTCAAAGGTAAAAAAAAAAAAGTATCCGTACCGTTTCCTGTAGATCCACCAAGCAATTTACGTTGTATTTCGTCAATCATAAGGGCATATTTTCCAAATAAGGATTCAGAAAACATTACCATATTCAAGTTTACTGCGCACATAAACATTGTATAATATATTTGCAACATCTATGTTATCGAACTGTGATACAGTCCCCATGACAAACCCTACGTTTTGCGTGCTGATTTGCAAATTTTTGTAATGTGCATGTGAAACTCTAATTTGCAATCTACTAATTCTTAATCCCTAATTTTATAGACCATTAGTATTTTAACTACTCGTAGAGTCGTACATAAAAGTCGTCAACGGTTCCAAGAACCAGCGGTGAAAGCGCTCGGAACTACCGCACAACAATCAATCTATATTCGAAGCTATATTTATCGACGTAAGGTTTTTTTTTCAATTTCAAGGTTGTGTGTAGTGTGCGTATAGTATTTGTTCTGGAATAATATTTCTTCATAGCACTATGTTAGTTAACAGAGTTCTTTCATGGGCCTTCATATTCGTTTTGAATTTAGATTATATGCTTCACACAATTCTTATGGAGTTACTGAGTACAATCTAGTATTAGTTGAGCTCACTTTTTTTAATATAGATATATAATAATATATAAATAAGTCTGCCAAAGTGTCTCTACTCTGCCTCATAGAAAGCGTGAACAGAATCCAAGATCCAATCCAAGTGGTAACAAGACTCATTGCGAATGCAGAAAATGCAATAATGACGCATGGTGACCCACTCCTTTGCGGCCCATTGAGATGCTTCTGCATCATCAGACCTCCGGTCTAGCACCGAAACATCTAAAAACTATAAGCATACTCAATGAAAAACAATATAATATTTAACTAAAATTAATACAAAATGGATCAAGAACTTTTGAGTTGTAGTTATAGTACAATTTGTAAATAAACTACATAACCTCAACAAATACAAAACAATGTTTTATAATTGTGAATTTTGACTTAAAACAAAACTATAATTTCAAGATATACGCTTTCTATACTGTTTTTAACATATGTAATATGTACAGGTTAATTTTGCTGCTTGCCTATAAACATCGTCCTATTCTGAAAGGTACTTGCCGGCTTTAAATTCGGCCATACGCTTCTAACAAACATTGAATACGACATGTCTAGCACCTTTTTTTATAATATATATATAATATGTATTTCAATTTGTCTATATTCTATAAACTGTTGCTGGATAGAAAAAAAATAAAACAAAAAAGATCCGAAATTTGCAAAACATCGAAGTGACAGCCGACAGCTAGCTGGTAGTCATGAAATGTTGCCATTTGCCAATTTGATTCAAAGTTCCATAAATAAATGGCTTTCTTGACAGACAGGAAAGGCTCACCTCTTTCTTCCTGAGTAAAATTAGTTATAACCTGGAATTCACTACGTGTGCACGTTATCCCTTCCACTATGATCCCGGGTCTTATAAGCGGACCATGAAAAAGCATCTCGCTACAACCCTTTAGTGTGGGTCATCATTCTGCTTTGTCTGTTTTCTCACAGTGCAGATAGTGACCACCACTCTTATCTTCTATTCATATTTCACATCGGCAGGGTGGAGTCATTTAACAGGCTCATATTAAAAATAAACTTAGCTATAATGGGACATTAATTTACTGAGTTTTGTCATTTCAAAATGACGATGATTGTTCATTCGATAATATTACCTAAATATTAAGAAAAATACATTCATTTAAATTATATTAATAATATAATTTATTTAAATTAAATTATCTACATATATTTGTTTCGGAGTTCGGGTATTTTCTATGTATAATATGTATATATTTACAAATATAAGTAGATATAACACAAGCTCTGCTTTTGCTTGGGACTAGACGGCGTGTGTTGGAAGTCCAAAATATTATTATTATTATGACCATAAAACAGAAATACAAGAGTAAAACCATTGAAGGAAAATCGTGAAACACTAAATTTGTTATTGTAAAATATCAAAAGAGACCTGAAGGAGTAACTTTTAATCTCAGACAATAAATGCTTTGCAATACCTGTCTGAACTCTAGTTACTAATAAGAAATGATAATACGATATGCAATTTTGAACGTCTTAGAAACTTTTAGTGTTGCAGGCATTTTATAAAGAAAAAACATTTAGGAACAAAATGTTTTACGTTTTGTTTATGATTGTACAGTTGTAAGTTACTATAGTGTCTATGACAATTAATTAATCATTGTTAGTGCTCATAAAATAAAATTATTACTCATGGTCGCCCTCTCTACACAATGACTTGGCCATGACCAGTATTGCCAACAGATATACTAGCTCTCCACTAGATTCAACTTTTAAAACCACTAGAAAACCACTAACAGTTAAAGAACTACATTAAGAATACACTATCGTAGGTAAATCCACATAAAAATTATTCAATAACAACTATTTTAAATTAATTCGTCTTCTTCAGATAAATCATTTTTGTCTGTGTAATAATTTTCCATTTCAAATTGAAATGATTCTTTTATACCGAATTTGTTTTACAACGGCTTCTGGAATTTTATAATCCTGCAGTATTTTCCTTCCAACCTCAAACCACTGCGTACTCTCAATATAGCAGATAATTCCTTAAACTTCGATTTTCCTTGAGCGTCTTTGAAGTACAATACTTCCAATCAAAATTTTTCATTCATCATCATTCATCCTCTTTTACATCGGAAGAAGTAAATATTAGGGATGGGCAAATGGAAAAAAAATATCGATATTTATCGTATCGATATTTTTCAAATATATCGATATATATCGCCCAAGAAATATCGATACTTCGATATATCGATATTTTTTGCCCAATATGCAATTATTTATAAAAATTGACAAATTTTTTTTAAAGAACTTCCATACAGCAGACATGACGTTTAACATAAATACAATTCACACAAAAAATTGCAATGAGTTACGCTTAGTTTACTTGTGACAACACAACAAAACAACGTTCGTACTAACACTCCAACACATGCAGTCAGTCCAGTGGGCAGTGCAGTGATACCAACCAAACTACCAAACCAACAAGCAGTGTCATTGTCATAGACAAGCAGGTCATAGACTGTAATTTTTGTTTGTGTTTGAAGCAAAAAAACTAAACCCATACAGCCTACTGTATACCTACTCTTTTTCTTAATTTAAGAAATTGGATTGGTCATATACATGATGTGACGCATGAGCAGACAGCAGAGCTTTAAAAATATATCGATTTTGATATCTTAAAATAAATATCGAAAATTGATATATCGCGGGAAAAAATATAGCTGATTTATATCGATATTTTTCTGTAAAAATATCGATATTTTGATATATCGATATTTTTTGCCCAAGCCTAGTAAATATAGATGTTTGTAAACATGTAAGTAAGTTAGTAGGTAAGTGTTCGCAGTTATAGTAATTAAAACTAAAAACAGCTAGAAAAATCCACCAGCCATTAAAACCATTTTATCGCCACTAAATGAAGGATTCAAACCACCAGATTTAGTAGAAAATCCACTAAGTTGTTAGCACTGGCTAGTCTGACTACGACTATTTCCAATTTTTCAAGTCTTTCTCATTCATGAAATGTTGCCATAATGTAATCAGTTCGCGAATTGAGATCCTTTGGGCGCTCTATACATTATTGTTTAATGTTGTTCAGCCTATAAATAAGTTAAATATTATATTCTGTAACTTATTGCAATACAGGGAATCTTGATTTTAATTTTAATCTCATGAATTTTATTCACTCCCAAGTATAGACACCAAGAAAAAATAAAGAGAACGCATGCGCATTGCGCATGTAGAATTCGTCATTCATTCATTCGCTTTGGCCGACATCGCAGAACGGTCAATTTTCGTGGAATATAATTTTTGCTTATCGAGATACCTATTAAAATTCAACATACAAAATGCCCAACCAAGTGTTAATTATAGACCCACAAAACGAATTAAAATTCAAGGGTAAGTACTCCATCTGCTTATTTAGGACAAGTTAAAACCACCGCATTAAAACTTGAGCAGCATACATAGGTCGGCGAGCTAGCTGCTGACAAATGGAGTTTCTATTTCCAGATATCGGCGTTTTGTCAGGGTGCGGTTTTTATATTTTACTTGTTATCAGTTGCAAATCATTTGTTGAAGAATCATTTTTGCGATCCTACCGTATTTCGTAAGACGATTAGCAGACAATAAAATGTACGAAATAATACACAAGTATTATGGAGGTTGAGAAACAGTGAACTAAACCAGATGTAAGGTCCACGTCCCTCATTTATGTTACTTCTACGTTGTACCTTGGAAAGTGGTTTTAAAATAAATGCCACATTAATTTTATCCGAAAATATCATTTTTATGCCGTATTCTATGTAAACGTGAATAATAATATTATAAATATAAAATACCATGTGTGAAATGAACTAATCTAAGATCACTGGTAAGATACCAATGTTGAAGTTATTATGGAGACTGTCTTGAAAAATAGTATTGGCATCATTTCAAAACATTCACAACATTAATTTTGCAGTGAATTGATCATTTTGTATAGTCTTATTTGTGCTATCAATAAAAATTGCTAATACCTACATATTCATAAATATGATTCTTATTAGATGATAAAACAACTTGTTCACATTTGTTTTATTGAAAGCATTAAATCCTTGATTGTGCAGAGTCTAAAAGCCAGTAATCAATGATCATAGAAGATGTTACTCCTCATTGATCTATAGTTCTTAGTATTATAATACATAAGTATATTTGAATCAAAAAAGTGATGTGTACTATAAACTTTTTGGAATATACAATTTAAATTATGCTGTCTCAATTTCAATAGTTTCATAACTAACTTCAACAATATGTATTACTGATTGGTGTAAAATTATTATTCTGAAAATATAATGGTCCTTTTCATTTCTACCTCCAACATTATATTTTTTTATATGACTGCTTCTAACAGAATAGCTGTAAAAAGATTAAGTATTCACAATTAAAGCTGTTTTAATCTTTTGATCATTAAAATAAAAAAAAAACTAGAATGTTTACAAACAAACAAAGCGTAAGATTAGTGGTCTATTTATAGACTAAAAAGTTTTTATTTATCTTGCATAATTTATGGGCTCTAAGAAACAAAATGCTTTGTGCTTTTGCAATAATTTAGTAAGCATTATTTTTATGGGACTAAAACTAACAAAAGGTTAATATGGACTAATAAATAAGTATTGATTTATGAACAGTATATCAATCTTCTCTCTTCATACTCAGCCTTTAGCAGTTCACTGCCAGACTAGCCTTTCTCCTCAGCATGTAGGTTTTAGCCTAGAATACCCCGCTGGCCGGATAATCTTAATTAAAATAAAACATTCGTTTCACTCTTTAAAATGCAGAGTTACAATAATGAGATTAGTAAGAGTAATTTTGTCTATTTTAAAGTAATTACAAAAAGCACATGTGGACGTAATTGGACTAATAAAAATAAAATTTGTAAATGTGGGTAGTAATAAAAAACTAATGGATTTTTAATTTTCATTTGTAATGTTCTATACTATATTATGCATATATTACCATCTGATGCTGTGCTTGTTGATATAGTCATTATTATTGATTATTTTAGTTGATTATGCAGGACTGTTCGAGCAGGGATGTACCACTTATATGAGATTGACAAATCCCTCAAGTGATACAGTACTTTTCAAGATAAAAACAACTGCACCCAAAAAGTACTGCGTACGTCCTAATTCTGGAGTACTGGAGCCAAACTCAAAGGTGGAAATAGCCAGTAAGTATTTAGAACATTTCATAACCGACTAAGTCCGGTACAAATATGAAGGTATTAGTGTTGAACTACTTGTCTTTTTTACTATGTGTCTTAAATGTTTCTAATTACTGTTTTAATAGCAAACTGGACATAATAATAATATGTAAAATGTTACAGTCACCCCGCAACCAGTGTATGTTGACCAAAATGAGAAACATAAACATAAGTTTATGGTGCAGAGTGTTGTTGCTCCCGAGGGAAAGACCAATATTGATCAAGTGGTGTGTATTTATACTACTTTTATTTCTATTGTACTTATAAATATTTTAATATTGTGTTGAATTTTATTATTTCTAATTTATCCTTTCAGTGGAAGGAGATTAGTCAAGATCAGTTGATGGATTATAAACTAAAATGTGTGTTTGAATCTCCACGTGGTGCAAATCCCAATGTAAGTTGTATCCCTTATCTAAAAACTATAAGTTTAGGATAACTTGGATGTAGCATCTTGATGCCATGCCTTAAATTATTTATAGGATGCAGGCGACAATGTTACTCAGACTGAACTGACAAAGAAACGTTCTGCTGTAGCAGATGAGGCAAAACCTTCCACTAAGGTAAACATGAGCTGTAATCACACACAAATGTATAAGTTACTCATTTATTTGAACCCTTGTACATTAAATTTTGTGCACTTGAATAACTTTAATTTTCTTTGTGAGCTTTTTTAAATTTTTATTTGCCTTTTCAAGTAACCATACAGCCAAGCAACGCCAAACTTGACTTTGAATAATTAACTCATTACCGCCATTAAATACAGTCAAACATTTAATTTTGTTAAATCTCTACATCAAAATAATTCTGTATTTGTTTATGGGAATAATGTAGTCCTAGCTTGGCATATATTAAATTGTTTTACAGGAGGCAGTCGAAGGTCTTATCCAGAATGAAGCCAAGCGGAAGGATGATGATCACACTGCTGGCGCTAAAACGGTATCCCTCTATTATGTTATTAACCATACAATTTACGAGGTTCTATTTTGAATCAGTTTAGCTTCTATGCGCAGTTTACTTTTCATATAGGATTATTTTTTAATATACATTGACATGGAACATTTGAAGCTGCAAGCATATGTTGTAAACCATTGCTGTGACATAAGTTGGTTAGCTTATCATATCCAGTGTCCACTACAATACTCCTAAACCAGTCTCAGGGTACTCTACGTTGTAACTGCATGTTTTATATTTGTTTGCAATTGTTTATATTGTATTTTTGCTTTGTTGGTAAATGTTCATATGTATAATGTTCACACTGTTATATACTATTTTGTTAACCACTTTCAGACTTTGACTTTCACTAAATCCGACAATGCGGAAACTGATTTGCATAAGGCTACTTTAGAAGTTATTCATTTGAGGGAGGAAGAAAGCAAGTTAAGACACGAAAATCTTCAGTTAAAAGTGAGTTGCTCATTATAATTTATATTACATACATTTGTAACATAAAAATTTGCATATGCTACGTATACTTCAAATACTTATATTATGTTAAACTTTGTATAAACTGCTTTGTGTTAGCAAAACAATTTATATTGCGTGAAATTATCTGTTAATTTGCGAACTTTTGGTAAGTATTATGCCATTAAAACATTGAGATGTGTCCTCGACATTTTAGGTTTTTAGATTCATCTAACTATATGCTATTAAATTGTTTTGTTAAGTGCAGTTAAGGACTATTGCTAATGAAGCTCAATATAATGTTATGTCAATGAAGCCCAAGGCGGTCTACATATTTTACGCTCGTAATGAGCAACATCATTTGGGTGACTTTATATAAAACAATGTGTTCGTCTTACGACTAACGAAAACTCTAAATGCGTTGCGTTTGTTTCGTCGTCAAAATTATATCCCAAATTGATTCCCTTTCCATATGTGCGGTTCTTATCTGGCGCTATTTCTAACCGCAGACGGGAACTTTTTACATACTGGTAAAAACTTACACAAATAAGCTCTTTGCCTTTAGAGCTAAAAGTTTTATGGAAACGGAAGAAGTCACATTTCATTATCTCTGCTTGTCGAAATGGTTACATGTATGGTTCATAATTTCAAGGCGCATTTTTGCCCTATCACTGGTGCCACATTATCACAGTAAATACTAAAACAGTTTCATTCATTTAACACATTCGAATCTTTAAAATTGTGATGCAATTGCATTGAATGCTTCTTGCGAATGGTATTTATTAATTAATTGTATTGTCATCGCAGTATTGTCGCTTCACTATGATGGTATTCATACAAATCATACATAATACAAATCAACAAATTAAATATCCGATATTTTGATCGATATGATCGATTCTACAATTGGATTTTGGATTTGCGATTGACTGCCTAGACAAGCAAACTTGGCAATTAATGCTTAAAGTGGGACAGTTACAAGCAATGAAAGGCTTACATTTTAATGAAATTAAATGCTGTGCGATCAGAATTTAATGAACTTTAACTGATCTGTTAGTTTAAAGAGACTGAAATAGAAAAAAATATTGACCATTCTCAAAATTGATGTCTATATATACTTATTTATCAATTTATGATAATCTAATTGAGTTAAATTAAGTTTTACATGAATAATTTGATGAGTAATGAAAGTAAATCGGGTACAGTACTTATTGAACTGTGTTATATTAACAAGGCTTGCTGCACTTGCATTATTGTATAAATCAAGCTAAGCGGTTGCCAAAACAAATTAATATTTAACCTTATTTCTGAAACAAATAAGGATCGAACTGGATGTTATCTTGCATTGGTAAGGTAATACAATGCTGATCATGTGTGTTGTATTACAGGAGGAGTTGTTGCGTTTGCGCCAGGCGGGTGGTGGCGATGGGCGCATTACTCGCGCTCATTCGTACGGCCCCGAGAAGAACGCACAGGTCGCCCTCATGCCTTGGCTCGCCACCGCCATTGGCATGGCTCTCCTGGGTATTATCATCGGCAAGTTCCTCATGTGAATACTCTTTCATCCCTCGCCGGTGACCTTGACATCGCCTCAAATACCGCTGTTACACCGCTCCCGATGCATCCCTCTCGCACAGGGCAGCTTATATAACTTCCTTTGATAGCTACCTCTTCAAGCTTCTGTCATAAAGCACTTATGTTTCTTTGTCTGAATTATATGACTCGAGTGTTGCCAAATTGCTTGTTACATTAACAGTTCGTATAAACTTAATTCTAATTAAAATTTCATATATATATACTTATTTCTAAATAATATTATTTCTTGTCAACAATTTTTAATAGAAATAACCAAATTAACATATTTTTATTGATTGGCGTATGTACTTTAAATTACTTTATTCCTTATCATATTTTGAATGTGCCACCCCATGTAAGTTAACAGTTTACGATAATCATTGCATTTAAATATTAATTCAAAAAAGGCTTCTTTATTCCAAAAGTGTGAATCAAATGATTAAATTGTACTAAAAGTGATAGGCCATGTATACAAAACTAGTCCATGCCCTGCCATAAATCTCAACATATAAATATTCACTGTTAGAATAAAACATAGATATTAAGCTGTACAATACTACTGAGAGTAACACCAAGTGCCAGTTCAAATTAATTTGTTTTACGTATGATAAACAGCTCATAGTGGAAAAAGCAAATGTAGCTGTATGTGAATAGTCAAAGGAATACTATAAAACATCTAGAGTATGACATATCTTACATATTAATTAATGTCATTTCTTTAAACTGTTATAATGCTAGAATAGTTACTACAGCAATAAATAAATTAATGAAACTGTAAATAATAAATTTTAAATGGAAACTATTCTATGTGAGACTATTTTGGTTAGATAAATTCTGTCTTGGATGTTGTGAATTAGATTTTTATTTGTAATTTAAAATATTTATTTAAATGATTCTTCGTTGTTTTAGAATAGTAAGATTACACGAATATAGTAGTTTATTCACGAAATCTTTGATTGTAAATTATTTTGTAGGTGATACAAATTTGTTTTGATAGTTGACGAAATTTACACCAAGTTAGCACATTCGCCATCGGACTATCGGTTTAATGGAACCAAATGATATGTCTAATCACCTTGTCAAATTTATAGAATATTGTTTATCAAAAGTAAGTTCATATAAGATCGCATTTCTAGTAGATTGATTACTGTTCTAACTGTTTTTACCCGACTGCGAAAGAAGTATGAATGTATATTTCTTTGGACGACCTAGACCCTAAACGTCTTGGCAGAATTTTATGTGAGTGGTGTCAATTCTTCTTTCTTCTTCTTTTATAAAAGACAACTCCCACATTAGGAATAAACATCCTGTGTCGTGGGGGACTTTACAAACATACATGAAACGGACACAAAGAACATCCAGACTCGGGACAACAATTCGTGGATCACACAGTGTTGTAGGTACCGCGTGGGATTTGAACCCACGACACTTGGCGCAGTAGCAAGCGGCATGGCGGCCGCTGACACCACTCGGCCAACTGTACATCAAAAGTTCTTCAATGACTTCAATAAGGATGGCAGATATTGGCGCAGTCGGTTTTTTTTTTATATTCTTAACGTGAAATCTACAATAAAAATAGGTTTTATGATGTTTAAATTTGATATAAATAAATAGAGCTGTCTATGATACGTAAAAGGTGGTTTTAACATATTTGATTCGTATAGAGTGGCCAGGGCAGTGGATTGGTTTATATAACGTATCGTGTGATGCCATAGCTTTTGAAATAACACGTGCATTTCATATTTTTTTATGGTTTATATAAATGATGGTTTGTTAGTGGACAAACCTAGCAACATTATACAGTCGATGTAACGGTCGTGTAGCGATACGACTTCAGATTAATTACTTTTGGCAAGATACCAATGTGTTATCAAAATATAAATGTTACACATTGGTGCATTAACTGTACAGTACCGTCAAACACTGGTGGCAGCGTATGTTTGTATTTATGTTGAAATTATTAATACTTGTGAACATATTATGAAATATGGGAATAAAGTATGCTGTTACAATGACAATAGGTAATGGAGGCTGTAATTGATAGAATGCGGACACTCTACACTTGTTAGTGTTCGTTATATAATCTTGTTAGGTATTGTGAGTACGCCGCTTTCGTATAGGACTCCGTGCCTTTGATATACGTCGGATGTGATAACTTATATGGTCCGGAGTCAGTTACACCCCTCATTATCATATATGCGTACATTTTTACAGTATTGACATACATAAATATAAAGAATATTTAAACTACTTTAGTGCCTCATGTAATGTTAGAGTATTAGACTAAATTGGAGTGCAATCATGCTGATATAGGACATTTTTTTTGGTGTTGTGCAATCAAATCTATGTAAATGAATATACTTAAACGATAAAATTGTAAAATTACCTGTACTTTGATTTTTTAGAGTACAAATTGTAAGTAGCGGATGGGCTTTTTTGTATTGTTTGTTTGCTTGTATAGATATTCAATTCTTCAATTTAGTGAAATACTCAAAACATATGTTCAAATCTGAATTGATGCAATACAATTTGAAAATTTAAACAGTTATAGCATCAGCAAAATACAAATATTTATCCACTAAATGTACAGTTGATAAATAGATACAACACTAACCATCTCTTCCATAAAATAATTGCAATAATAAGTATATAAATTATTAATTCAGACATCTTAACACACAATATAAATATAAGATGATTCATTTTATTATATGCGCATAAATGAACAAAAAAACTGCTAATATAGGCGCAATTCATAAATAAATTAATAAAATATTGAAAATTATCACTTATTTTATAAATACAATTCAGAGCAATATAACCATTGCGCTGTGCAGGAAAAAAAAATGTTATTATTATTGCAAGTATTGTTTAAGTTCTAGACGTGTATCGTGTGACAGAATTCTTAGGAACTGTGAATCACCACCCTTATTTCTTGAATGGAATGCGTACAGGTCACGTATTATTTGTGTTAATAGAGACGTACCGCGCCTGCCATTCAGCGCAGATATGCATATTATCTGCAGACATAAGTTTCGTATTTATAAAATATAGCAGAAACGGTCGGTTATGTGTTCGTAACAGCAGTAAGCACCTACCAGAAGAGTTCCGCGTTAGATTCATTCATGTCATGCACGTCATTGTGAAGAATCTTGTTTTTCAACTTTTTTTATTTTATACATCTTTTATCTATGCGGGAAACCGCAAACTGTTACTGGTATTCTAGTAGTATTTTTTTGTTACTGTATTAAATGACGGAAGTATATTAAATAATTAAAATTTTATGTTAATATATATTATTATAAGGGGATCTGATTTAAAACATATTCAGCAAAGAGCTCTAATTGAATGAGACATCTAATGTTAGGAGTTATGCTAGATCTCTGTTGCACTTACTGATTAATGATAATAGAAAAAATGTTATATTAATCATAAATTATACTTTAACAAATAAATCTACAATTGTTTAGTTTCAAATATATATATATATTTATGTGTGTGTGTATATATTTTCACTGGTCTGGGCCTTCTACCCTCTGTATAAATACATAGCTTAGTAGTGTATATTTACATAGTCAATAATAATAATAATAACGAAAAGAACGCGTTTAAAGTGACCCACATTGGAATATAAATAAGGTCCGTATTAGAAATCAATAAACGGGATTCAGTAATGATAAGACGCTTTCAAAGTTAGCATGGTGTAGTTGGCATTGATTGCAACAATCGACTTGATTAATTAGAATTAAAGTTATAATATATTATTATGGCGATGTGATTCAGTCAAATAAGATAGTGTCATTATTTTTACGTGCATAATAAAGTGGCTTTTGCAACTTTATACATTTGTTAAACAAAGGCAACCAAACCCAAGGGCAACATTGAATAATCACACGAAGTTTTAGTTAAGTTTAAAGAGTTTGTTTGTTATTATGACATCTTATGCAATGTAATTAATGTTTGAGCAATAAAATAACACTATCATTTTATTACAACGAATAATAAGTTTGTTTAAGTGCACAGCGGGAGTGACAAACAGCAAGGAAAGGTACCTGCTTTTAAGAACTATTTGGTTTAGGATGCGGCCAGGTCTGGCTTTAGCTGAGCTTTGCATTTGTCTCAAGATTGCCTAACACAGGAGTTTTGATTTGGACAATTATATTATTATACGGTTTTGATGTTTAAAGCTCAGCTAGTGTCGTACTAAGATACAAGGTGCGAAGTGTGGATCGTAAGAGTAAATAAATTGATAAAATAACCGTGGCTCTGTTATAAATTCCACGGCTATTTAATAATACTAGGCGTCAACATGTCATGTTTCATAGCACATTTAATCGTAGTTTTGTGTCAGTATACTTAGAAGAATTTCACTCTTGTTTATGGCATTTTTAATTTTCATTTGTGGTGGTTTTCTTTATTCATTATTGCCGATAGACATGTTTAAATTGTATTAAGTATCTCTACATGATCTAGTTAAGATCTAGTGTACATTTAGACATTGTTACATACACATGTTAATATTAATGGATCATGTGATGACGATTGTCTTGCATGTTTAGTTTCTTTCTCTATGAAATCCTTTTATCACACGAAACTTGTTGTATAATATTCGGATTCTATTCATAATTGCTCTTATATCACGGAATAGTGTTTGAAAAAACAGTATAAAGATCTGTACAAAATCGGGAGCAACAAATATTAAAACAAGTTGTTCTGGTAAACATATTTAGAGAAATAAAAAGAATTTTCATGAGACTAAATAAAAATGTAATTTGGAGACCTTTGACAGCGAATAAAATTTCAATAGGCATTTACTGTAATTTCCATAATACAAGGCACAGACAAAATTTGACTCAACAAGACACGATTATAATCGATTGTGGTGTAGCGAAAGTTGTTTATTTAAGTTGTTAAATAGAGCGATTAAAGTGAGATAATATGTAAAGCGTATGTAGAATTTATTGAGCAAAACAAAATAATGATTTCCAAGTGACACTATACATGGAAACACTCCTATGCTGGCTTAGGTTTATTCAACGTGTCAACATTGAAAATACAACTTGGAACAAAGAACATTGGGGAGGCATATGTGGGAAAAAATGCTGATGATACGCATAATACCACCAAGCTCCTTTAACTCACGGCAATCTATATCGACGGCGGATTAGCTACTGTTGATGGCTTACATGTATCTGTTTACAATTCTAGAATATATTTCACAAGTTGATTGATAGTTGTGTCAGTATACGCTTGTTCATGAATCACTAATGTCTTAGTCGGTCTTGTGTAACAGCCTGTTGAAATTTTTACGGTGTGTTTATCAATATTTGAATTTGTCTTGACATAATTATAGTTTCGGAAGATGATGTATTGATATATCGCCAATGAGCGTATCAATGCGTAGGTTTATTTTAAATTATCCATAGACATAGACCTTTGAATTAAATTTCCGTATGATATTGTTGTTAAATTGTACTATTATGCTATATTGTATCGTTTTCTGAAATAAAAGACTTAATTTATGACTAAATCGTATATTTATTACCTTATGCGCTAAGTGTTGGTTCGTATGTGTAGGCAGATGCCTGAATAGAAATGGCTAACAACACAGAAAACACTTTTAAAAGTCGTAATAGATTACGGGCCCGTGTCGAAAATTGTTAGGTCATGTGTACCACCAGGAGACATAGGTAGAAAGATACATGGGCATCAAACAATAACATGCAGCAATATGCCGTCACTTGTAAGCTTTCCAACTAAGTACTGGTGAAGGGAGGGGGTAGCAACCTTCGATTTTTCCGCCCTTGTCACATGAATTTTATACGGCGTTGCGAAATAATGGATTAGAAGAGGTGTTGGAATTATATGGACTTGTGGCGCACTATTTTTTAAAGGCATCGATTCCATACATACTCGCTAAATCAGGCAGATTTAGTTATAAAAAAATCTTCTATAGAATAATCCTCCTCTTGGGACTTTGTTGCTAAGGAATAGACGTAGAGAAATAAAAATTCTTGATAGCGAATTTTTAAACTGCATCAAAAGATGTAGATTTTTATAAAGCTACCAAACCTAAAGGATTGTAAATCATTTAGTATTTTGTTCTCGTCACTTTCAAGGGCACAGTAAGTATAAAATTCATCAAACGGTCGGTATTAAATCGAAAAGAATGTACGAGAGCCGGTGAAGATCGACTTGCATCCATTTTATTTTAATTTAATTAATGAACACACATACCGGCTGTAGTAATTGAAAAAAAAATTGTCCGTCGACCACCAGTGGCGGTTATTGGGCATAAACCTGCACGACTTTGAGCGGGATTAGTAGGGTACCGTAAACTTTAAGTATGAAAGAGAGAAATAAGCCAGGTTCAAAAATATCAAACATATTTTTTAATTTCATTTGAAAAAGACTACTCGGGACTTTATAAACATCGTGAAACGAACACGAAGAACAGTCAGAATCAGAACAACGATTTGTGTATCACACAAAGTGGTGTTCCATGTGGGGTTTGCACCCACAATACTCGGCACAGTAGAAAACGGCGTAGCTACCATTTAAATACACAGCATATTCTGTGCATTATCGGCACAGGCATTGGTAGGTATAATTCTAGTCCACAGTAATAACACTAGCTATTCACCTGTTGATTCGTTTGATATAGGGGGTAATGACCTTAAATTATGCTTTTAACGTTTTCAGCTTTCCGATCCAAATAGAGATAAATTAAAAAAGTCGGCATAAAAAAACCAAGTTTAACGATTCATGAAAAATCGGCATAAAAGTATATTAAATATATGACATGTAAATATAAGTATTTTGTTGTGGCAAAAGCTAGGATTATCAAGTAGATCTATGTATGTCTAACCGGGTTATATTAAAACTCACACAGGCATTGCACAATTTATTACATTAAATGATTTTTCTAAATTAACATAATATTTGATATCAACAATTACAATAAATATTTTCAAAATTACGATCTAGAAATTACAGACTTTAAAAATATACAGACAGTGCACATTACGAAAGAAACTATGCGCTATAAAGATAATCACTTTAAAAATAACAAATAGGTACCATTAAGTAGTACCTGAGTTAAACGCTCACAATACAGAATAAAAAAATAAAACATGGCCTATAACTTACAACGGCTGATGCTGAAGAAAATCAACAAAAAATTGAATACTGTGCATCATTGAGATCATTTCAAAATGTAACCTAGTTAAAAATGTATTGTTAATATTTAAATACAAAGATGTCCACATTGAATGTAATGTGCAGAACAAGCTGTAACATGGTTCTACTGAATTTCTTAAAATAATTTTAACAAAGTCACTATCTATCTACACGCAATAAATAATCTTACAATATTTTTTGAAAATAAATTTATGTCACTGTCCAAATAAAATACAATGATTGCAAAATGTATAAATATATATTTATAAAATGTACATAAAAATCTTTATGTAGTAATGTATAGATATTTGAATGTGTATAAAAATTAGCGAGTTCATCAGGCCGTTCTATACATCAGTTTTACTCAACATTTATTCAAGGAAAGGTATTCTAAGGGTATATATATATATTATTGCTTTATACATTATAAATATATTTCTGTTCATTATATTAATATGTTCTGTTGTTGGAGTGGAATTACGCTTTTCCGATTGATCTACAAATACTCATTGGAACTTGTTCTTATTCGATTTGGAGGAAAGTTGATTTTAGGTTGTTTACATTCTACATACACAATGAAGCCGTTATCCCCAAAGGACCAGTAAGTATGTACGACCATCTACATTCTCCAAAAACTATAAATAAATCACTTTATATTGAATAACAGACAAAATATTACGAATAGACTTTATATCTTAACAAATATTATTAAATGCTATCTGATTATTACCTTTTTACAAATAAACCGGATACCTAAAGAACGTCATGTTTACAACCCAACAGACCATTCGATACTGACTGAGATGTGGCTAAAGCTATTTTTATAATGATTATATTCTATAAAATATTTCGAGAAATCGTGTCACCTTTACGACATTTGAACCCAAATTGGATTTGGCAGACAAAGCATGAATGTCCCATAGTAGAAATATGCGTGATCGAAATATGCACTTTACGCCAAAGTTGGTCATGTGATATTTAAAATGATATATTTAAAATAAAACAGACTATAAGCAAGATATATTTGTATGTAAAATAAGCAAATCCATCGTTATTGTCTTGTTTATGGTTATAGATTTTTATGTTTTCGCGAACTTTCCACTTTACCTATCTATTTTTAAAATACTGAATAGGATATTTAAGGCATTAAGTAATAATAATTATTTATATATATAAGGTACACAACCAACGGTACAAGGAGTACCACATACTTAGTAAAATTAACATTCAGCAGACAAATTCAACAAATAAATGAGCTTAATTCTTAAACGTCTACTTACAGGTACATTTAATATTAATTTAATGTGATGGGATTATTATGAAGGAGCTTATAATCTACTACACAAATTTTGCGATTTTTTACTATAGTTACAAACATTAAGTCCTCATGGAAATAGAAAGCAGGCAGAATTTATATAACAAGGTATTTCCAATCATCAAATTATTGAATATAGAATGTTACTTCATATAAATACAATGAATAATACAAGTAAGGCTTTAAGTAATTCTTAAAATGTAAGCTTGGTTTAAATAATATGTAGAGCTTTAATATACTTAAAACCAAAGCGGTGTAAAGCGTAATTTATGTTAATTATTATAAATAAAATGTGTAATCAGTCTAATAAATCATAAATGTTTCGTGAATATAACCTATTCTCTAACAGACTAAGCCTGTTGCGGATACGCTCGCCATTTTAAAAAAACAACCTTATCATTAACAATTCATTTAAGTACATAAAATGCCTACTTTTATAACAACTTGATAGTAGTAAGCAGTTAACTATTCAAGGCCTTCCATAAAACAGGGATAGTTTTAAAATGTATAATAAAGTCATTTAATATTTATAAAATCTCATATAATATATGTATTTGCTCATAGTGTTTTGAAGTTTATGAACGATCGGTGTTTAGCCAGGTACTAGAGTAGTAATATCCTCTCGCCACCTCATTCTGGATGGGACACTTGAAGGGAGACAAGTGTCTTTGAGTTACAAGTGGTAATGGGTGGAGGTAGTTGTCCACAGATAATGGTAGTCAAGGCAGGGTGGGTGTACCTGATAGTTTAGCCTGTTTAGTTAAATTTTACAGGTAAACCGGAGTGTGGGTATTGTTACCACACCTGTGTAAGCAACTGCAAAAATATAAATTTTGATATACGAGTATATTACGTCCCTGCGCAGGCGAGAGGCTACGTGTATGTCCTCTACTCACGTCAAGCAGGGGAACCCCCAAGGTACACCAAACCTTTACACGTCTGTGTTTGCCCCTATTTCATAAAATATCCTAAGAATAGTTCACGTTTTCATCAAATAGTATCGAGAAACGAGCGGCGTTAGACGTGTCACCGTCTCATTATTATTTCATTGTTTGGTAAAAATATGTATTTGCACATACTGCTTATTGCGCATGATATTTACAAGAAGGGCGCTTCTATTCATAGAGAGCAATGAACCAGAAGAAATTAAGAGGAGCAAGAGAATAACAAAGAATTCCTTAAAATAATACGGCTAATTTACTAACTATTAAGTTTAAACTCAGTCCCACCGCACTAGTACAACATTAAATTTATTAAATGTATAAAAATAATCATTTCGTTTTACTCTTGTTTTTAGTATTCGGAGGGAAACCTTAACACGTCAACTTTATACTGTGCAGAGACAAAACTAAAAACATTCAAGTACAACCAAAAGATCTTTTGAACAGAAAATTATTTATGTACAATATATAAGTATGTATTTACAAATAAAAGTGACGACTCCTCGTATTCGAAAATGTTTTACTATGAATGTAAAACATTTAAACTCTACAAGTATAACATATATATATATATATATATATATGTTATATTTATTATTATTATTATTTATTATTATTATTATATATGTAAAGGAATGGCATCAAACCTAAATATTATAATTATTGAAGCCTAAATCTATTATACGTGTGTTATGTACTAGAACCAGCTAGACATTAAGCATTTTATACGTGAAGGTAGCAAAGCAGTGAGTAAATAGATACACATACAACCTATCAGAATTAACACCTCAGTAACTCGAACCAAGAAATACTTGATTATGTATTTCTCGACTATTAAAAGCGCTCTGAGTATTGCGACTATCTCATTGGTATCGTTAGGAAAAACAAAATATAAGCACTTAACAATCAGTGTCCTCAATCATGCCGATGTCCCAGGCGATATAAACAATTCTTAGCTCATACGATAAATATTTCACTACGAACAGAAAGATGACACAAAACAGGTTCCCTTCTTCGCAGTAGTTCAGTACAGCAATCTAAACCTGATTACCTGTGAATATAAGAAAAAGTGTTTTACAATAAACTAGCAAAACATAGTGTACCTATGCGATATTTATTTTGAGTCTCATTAATTTCGAAAATTCTTTTTTATCGTTTGTATATTTCTTTTTATAAATATCAATCAACTTATCAAAACTTTACAAATCGAAAAGATAATTAAGGTATAAAAGAGGCATTTAAAAAAAATGGTACAACGACCATTTTGGCATGTCCCTCAACTTTTTTTCAATTAGTTCATTTATTTAACGCTCCTTCACATTCTAATTTTAACAAAAAAATGGATTTTAAAGTCGAACTTCGTCGAAAAAAAATCATCTTAGCAAACTTCCAATGTTTTAAAAAGACTTATCTAATAATACCTCACACCTGGGGATGGATGCGAGAAAAAAATCATCCCCAGTTAAAAAGTAGGGGACGTCAGCAAAAAAAATTTTTTTTCTTGATTTTATTTTACCACTTTGTCGTCATTGTAAATGCACATATCTGTGCAAAGTTTCATCTTTCTAGCACTAACCGGTTGGGAGGTAAGCCAAGGACGGACGAAGGGACGGACATGATGAAATTTTAAGGATTCCGAGACGTGATCAATAAATGTGGGCTTTCTTTTCAACCTACTTCGCAAAAAGGGGTAAGGCTCTTTTAGGGTTCCCTAAAAACGCAACCGTTACTGGGCTACTGCGATTTTAATTCTATATTAGTTATACTTATGATGGCTCTCGCGCCTTCACTATTACCAACCATTAAATTTGTACACAAAAGGTACTGGTCCCCAGATACATCCGAATTGATGTACTTACAAAATTCACAGTAACACGAACGTAACAGTACTCAAAGTTGAGCAAATAATAAAAAACATCGTACGACCAACAATGATGTCGAGTCTTTTTATATAGTTCGTTAAATAAATCGTAAGTTCTAAGTTCCGTACAGCAATATATTTGCGAGGTTACTATGACATCATTCGAACATAAATAGCATTAGTGTATGAGCGAGCTCATCGTCACCGATTACATTGAGGTATACGGAATAATTAACAACAAATACCAATTTAGATACTTACCTAAGCAGTTGCAGTAGTTAACATCTAAGCCACAAGTTTTCATTATAAGAACTTGCATCCGTCGTTTATCGATCCTTTCATTCCTTCTCCAGCATCCTCTACTAAGACCATCTTACAGACTTAAAGTCATCGCTGTCTTGCCGGAACTGAAAATAGTATTAATATTAATTTGAAGTCAAGCTATAAAAAAGTGTTTGATATTTGTTGTACCGCATCTTACCCATTTATAGAGATGTTGAACATTTGGCTCAGAACAGTTTCTCAGTTAATTGAACTCAAATGAAGAAAAAAGTATCTTCTAACTCCTCCACCATATATATGACACAATACTTATTAGCAAAAAGCAATTTCTTGATACCTAGTTACAGAGGTAGTAATATAAATTCTTTAACAAAAATAATCGTTTCATTGGTAAAATGCGATAGTGAAGTATTTAATAGAATTTGCTAATTTCTAATATATATTTTACTGTAATATTTCATTTGTCTATATCTATACTCGTAGTTTTATCACCGAACGTAGGTTCATCCTTGAGAAACGTGCCAGACCGCTCCATGGTGGGAATATCTCTTTGCTGGGCTTCTTTTTCTTCGTGTTGCTGATGCCTACTTGCAAGTGTGGCCCGTTGAGTTTTGCTCGTGTTCTTACTATTAGAAGGCTCTTTTACAACTTTTGGAACAATTTTTGCAGAGCTCGACTTCGTAGCCATCATTAAGGAGCCTGGTACCTTGTTTTTTTCAACTGGCCTATTGAGAGCCTCAATTTTGCTCGTCATCATGCAACTTTTCTGTGAATCTCTCGAACTTCTTTCACCCATAGATTTCGGTTTAGGTGGCTGGTTCAAGTACACAGGTATCTTAGTTTTGTTTTTATTAGTTGCCGTTGACCGAACGTTATCAGGAAAACGTGACATTTTAGTCGCTGCAAGACAACAATATGAGGATAAATATAGTTTTATTGAACTCTTGTATAAGCATTAAAAATACATTAAATATAAGTCGCTATGAAAAGAAAAGAAACAATTATAGTTCTTCTAGTACTTTTACTAAATATGTATTCAATAAGTAATAAAGACGAGAACAAAAAAGCGCTTACGTTCGATAAAGCCCTTAGTTCGTCTGGTTTTGGTGTACGTAGCATATTTGTTGCTGGTTTGTGACTCGCTGAGCGAATCCGTAGAAGGTTCAGCGGTTCGTGGGCGAGAGCTCGTGGCCAGGCTGTCTTGCGACATTGTTTGCGTCTCTAGATGTCCGCGCTCTCCTCGATCAATTCGTCCTTTTTGAGGAGAAGACCTCAGGTTACGTATATGAATTGGACTTGAATTACGGGAAGACTCACTCGATGACTCAATTTTTGGTAAGTGTTTATTAACCACAGTCCGTTTTTCTTTACACTTAGGCTCCAAATATCTTGGTTTGGTATTTTCATAAGATGGAGCTCGGGCTGTCGTTGTCTTACCGTTAAGTCTGTCTTGTGATTTCGTGTTCTTGATTTTGTTAAATTTAGCGCGTTCTTCCTGCGCTTTCGTTGTTCTAACTTTAGGTGGATAGTTGGGTGGTAATTGCTTTTTAAAATCTCGGAGGTCATTATTACTTTTTAATGTGTCCATAGAGCCAAGCGGCTTTACTGGTTTCGGTGAGTAAGGTACAAAAGACGCGCGCACTTGTGCTATATCTACACTGCGAGCCGTTGTAGTACTAGTAGTAGTAGTGGAAGCTTTGTTATTTTTATTGTTTGTGTTGATGTGTTTAGATTTCTTATCTTGGAATAATGTAGTTTGAGTATGAGGCAAACCATGGGCTCCGTATTTGATGCAACCGAGTTCTCGTAATCTCTTCCGTAAATCAGAGGGCAAGTCTTTAAAAGCTTGAGTAGTGACGACGCGTGGTGATGCTCTTACCAGCGCGCCTTCACACTGTAGACGCCAGCTGCCCGCAAACGTGTAAAGTAGGTTACTGGGCCCCAAATTTTTATGGCTATCTGTGCCGTTACTAATTAAATCTGGTTTGGAGTAATGCTGATTACGCAGTTCTTTAATAAGTGCAGAGAGAAAACCGTAGGCTCGACAAGCCTCTTCTGGCGGTGCCCATTCGATAGCTGCTGCGAGGCAGTCATCCAAAGCTTGTTTAGCCGCGTGGGGGGCTTCGGGTGGAAATGGAGTTATAACTTGAAAAACTGCGACTAGACGTGGTGCAGCAAAGTGTGCAGCGGCGTTTATAAGCCTTCGACACATTCGCGCCACGCTTTCAGCCCATCTACTGTTATGAAGACATGACGCTGTATAATAAAAACATAGAATAAATCAATTCCATTATTAATAGAATATTAACCGAAAAATAAACTAACTTACCGGTAATTCCGCAGCCGTACACAGTTTCAACTAAATTGTCAACCGTTAGATTAACAATGTGATTCTGGTAGCATTTGTCCAAGAGGTCCGTAGGTAGAGTTGCGAAAGCCTTAGTAGGCCATACTTTAGAGAAGTGCTTCGTGATCCACTTAAGACATTTATGGTACAAGTCGTCCAGACCATATACAGATGACAATGGGAAACATTCCAACACTCCTACTACACAGACCGAACATGGCTAAAACAAAATTTGAAATTAAGTAACGTTTGTAAAGTAAACTGACCCTCTTTACATGAATAATGTACCTTATGAAAATGATGACAGTATTTAGCTTTGAGAGTGAACATAATCGCCTCCTTTAGACCTTCCAAGCCCAGCATATCGGCGATCGTCGCTAGTTCTACTATGCTCACCGAATCAGGTATAGTCGCTAGACCAGAATATATGTGACATAGAGCGAAATACACCACGTTGTAAGAAAACCTGAAAGAAAAAATCTAAGAGAACAAAAACATTTTAACGTACTACAAAACAACGGATTTACAAAGATAAATTACTCACGGAGGAAGTACAATAACATTACCCAAGCTTTCAACCCAGCCACCGCTTAATATGCCAGCGAAGTATTGACATCTGTAAACATGAACATCGAATAGGTAACAGGTTACAAATTCATAGGAATTTAGTGCTTTAAAAACATTTAAAAACCCACCTAGACGACAAAATACATTTGTGGGCCTTGAACCGCTTTCCGGATACTTCTACTATTACATCGGGAGCTATTTCCTCTAGAAACATCCTAAGCAAGTCTTGGCCAAGGCGAGAAGTGCAGTTTTCTATTAGACTTGATGTTTGACTATCCGTTGTGCTGTTTCCTATAAACATAATCCTCGTTATAATAAATAAAGGCTAAAGTACTAGAAATCACAATAATGATAACAAGATCTTACCAAACCCCGACCGACAATTACTGCTTTGCATGCTACTGATTTCAGACATATCTGACCCCTGTTCTTCGGCATCTCCTAAGGTACTCGACGCCCCTAGGCGTAAAGGTGACCGAGTTCTACTAGACAAAGAACCAGGCATGCTTCTGCTAAATTCATTTTTCAAATGAGGAAATAGCCTATTTAAACTCAATGCATTTTCAGAATGGAAAGAACTAATAACTTCTATGGATCTCGAGTTTGTGGCGAAAGAAGGATCGGCCCAATTATTTTCAGGAATAGACCTCGTCATTCGTACGTTCATTTCTTTACTCTCTTTAGTATATGATATATCGGATTTCTGTACTGGCTTATCTAAGTCTGATAATTTAACAAAAAGATCTTTTGATTGAATAATTGTGGACTCTTCCTGAATTGTCTCTTTTTGGGACAAAATTTGCTCCTGACCTTTACCTGACGGTCGTGTCTGTTTCTTATCTGGTTCTGTGATAGAATTTTCTAAAATCTCTGGGAGGGATTCATGTTTTTTTGGGATAGCGATAATTTCAGAAATACTTATATTGGGATCGTTACACAATGATTCATATTTTTCAAAGACAGTGACGCTGTCATGTAATTTATCAATGTTTCCAACAGCCCTAGAGTTTTTAGGTACTGATTTGCTTTCTGTATGAACCATATTTTTCTTGGTATTTATAGTAGAAGATAATCTGGAAGGCATATCTTTTAAAGTCGATTTTTCTCCTAAGTCTATATACATAGAAAAAATATTTTTCTTTTCATTTGTACATTCTTCTGAATTTTTAGAACTATCAATACTTTCGTCAGTTTTTGGATCAGCGGACATATCGACCACCCATGCAGAAGCCGAGCTTGTTCTGGTTCTACTTTGAGTATTCTCTTCAGTTTGCGGTAGGTACGCGCCAGTGACAATGGGTACGTTTTCCAATTTGAATTTCGGCACTGGACTACTTTCATGACTGCTTGATATTTGAGGCAAGTGATCCTGGACTGTCACACCCCCCGACAGAATTGGTGGAGATCGGCTACCCTTTCTTTCATTTCTTGCAGATCCAACTATGGTGTTAGTACTCTCATTATCTTCAGACTCATACTGTTTGAATGTTTTTAAAGACATTATCGAGTTATTTGGCGTTGACATGCACATTGTACTTGAACGAAGTGATTTTTCCCTATCAGAAAGGTAAACAGACGTATCTTCCACTTCCATAACTTTATCTTGTTCTGTTTGAACTACATTTTCAAAAGCATTTGTACATAAAGAATCTTCTGTAATGGGGGTCATTTCAAAAATTGTAGGTGATAAATCTTTTTGTATTGAATCCGGATCTTTTTTCTCGGCTTGTTCCAATGAATCTTCATTATCGTTGCCTTCTGACCAATCATTTGGACTAATATCTAATTTAACTGTGGAACACGGCACAGGTTGGCTCGGCGTAGGAAAAATGTCTATTTTAACATTTTTTGGATCAGTTGTATTATTTTCAATTTTAACGATATCCTCCTCATCAACTAAGCTCGAGGCGTCTATGAAGCATGCCGTTGATTTGAAAGGCGATTTATGAACTAGACTACATGGTAATTCGCGTTCAGGTGATTTATATGCTGAGTTTTGTACAAAACACTGCTGTCGTTCATTCATTAAGAATTTTTCACATATTTCTTTACCTACAAGCTTAGGTGGGTATACAGATTCCCATGACCCCGTTTCTGAAGACAGCGAAGATGATTCTAAAATTACTATCTCTTCGTTTTGTCTTTGTTTTTCTTCTTTTAAAGATTTGCCACTCCTGTCGCTTAAGCTACTATTTTGTTCGTTGCAATCATTATCCGAGGATAAAGGAAGTATTTGAATATTACTATTACCTACAAGAGAACTAGGTATTGAGATGGCAGAAATACTTGCATCGTCTACATTAAAGTCGTGGTGAGTACTTTCTGATAGAGAAACATTTGTTAATGTTACATCTTTGTGACTATTGATGCTGCCCAACATTGCAGTGTCTTCCAAACCGGAATCTGATAAAGTGTAATTGTTTTCCATTTTTGAAGTATTATTACCAACATTTACTTGAGCTAAACCTACAGACGAAATAACACCTGGCGAGCAGGTGTATGCAGCGGACAAGTAATCCGACGAAGAACTAGGGTCGTCAGCAATTAAGCTGTCAGGGGAGTACGCAGTATCTAATATTCTGTCAGTACTTAAATCGCAGTTGAAAGCTTGTTTGACAACTGTATAATCGTCAATATTATTACTTAATGCATAGGACAGATTAGTTTTAGAGTCTTTATCACCGACTGTAGTTATATTTTTTTCACGTTTTGGAGAAGTATAATCTTTTAGAATTGTTTTATTCAAAATATCACAACTACTGGAATGTTTGACTGTTTTGGATGTATGACTAGAAGTAAGAGATAGCGAAGTCGGCTTATTCCGAACTGTTGCTTGGCTTGTATCTTCTGTTTGCGCTTGTATTATAGAATGAAATGCATTAGACAGTGCATCTTGTTCGCAGAGCTCTTTTTCTAAAAGGTGACCGTCAATGGGAACCAATGCATAGTATTCTTTTGTCAACTCAGTACTAGGACTAGAATTAATTACTTTCGGGACGCTATTTTCTACGTATGGAGTAATACACTTAGGCGTTAAGAAGACTTCTAGATCCTCCGAATTATCTTTACTATTATTAAAAGGTTTAGTTTGGACAGATTCTCTTATATGTAAGTTACTCTCCAGATAAGTGATTATTTCTTTTTCTTCATGTTGAATGTTGCATTCAGTATACACATCACTGCAAAAGACGAAAGTAATTCATCACAATAACTTTTAGATGATAGTATTTGTGCTTAATATACTTATAAAAGGATAACATTTAAGTTTTATATTAGTCAATCTAGCTTTCATAGTACAAGCTCTGCATAGTTTAAAACTTACTAGTGTTGTTATATGTCAATTATCTGAAAAAAATAGTATTACAATCTCTAAAGTTTATATACTCGTAATTTAGTATGTAGATAATCAGTAACATGATATTAATGCCCGTTTTCACCAACTGTACTTCAACTATCTCCTAACTAGAGCCCCCAAACGTATGTAGGTCCTAAATATAAATCTTATCTAATTTCGGTTTCACCATGCTAACCATAATGCCTTTTGTCTTTTTTTTGCAACATTTCAGTATTAAATTGATTATTATTACTTAGTTATAAATATAGAATGCGAAATAGAATGTGTTTTGTTTAATTTAAAGATTTAATAAAAAAAATGTAATTTCTGTATTTTGAATGGTTTGTTTTTGTAAATTTTCCAAAAAAAGCGAAAACATTATTAGTTTTACCTATCATCAGAATATTATTAAAATTATACTTGTTTATTATTATTTAATAATAAGATACCACTCTCCTTTTTTAACACTTTTTTTAACTCTTTCGTCGTATTTTGTAATAAAGCAGGTGTATTACGGTGTATTCTCGATCTATTGAATAAAGTAGGAATATTTATCATGTCAGTTTCAACAGTATTGGAAACATCCCAAAATTATTGAAATTGAGGTAACTCCTCAATATCTATAATTTTAAGCAAAACGTGGGTCAAGTTTCTTTATCATCTTGTTAGGGGTTCGTTAGGTGGTTAACATTCGAGCCACCTTAACTCTTAGGTATTCCCTAAAGGTTGGTGAAAACGAAAATATCACTAAGGATTATCTAACTCTCCAAGTGGTCCCTTTACGGAACGTTGGTGAAAACGGCCCTAAATCTTTTTAGCGCGAAATGTTTTTGAGCTGTTTAAAAAATACTGAAAGCATTAAGAAATTTTATTGCTATTTATAGTTTTTAATTATTTTTTTCATTTTAGTATTAAAATTTTAATAACAAATATGAACTTTTCTTCTATTATGTATAATCCCCGATTAAATATTTCATAAAAGATTGGTTTAGAACTTTAGATAATATCTACTAAACATCACCACAGTTGCAGACATTTAAAAAGTATTTTCAAATAAATAATATAAAGTAGTACAAGGATACACCCATGGAATAATAGAAACAAAATATATTGCTTATTACAAAATATATTATAGCTATTATTGGTAGTACCAGGGTACTACCAATAATAGCACTATTTATCTGCTAGAGTCGCCGAACATAATAATATATTTTAGGAATTTAAACAGTCATCTAATGATACTTCTTATTTATTTATAATATTCCATAAAAGTAGAACGCACAGTTTTGCGTTAATAGCCATGTAAAATATAGAGGGGTGCATGGATACACATATAAAAAATCAAATTTGTTTTTAGTGTTCTAAACTACCAAAATTAGGTAAGCACGGTTAATAACACGGGTTACAACTATAAAAAAAAAGTAACAACAAATTTTAAAGATGCTTTAAATAAAATAAAAAGCTTTTTAAATAAGGCTTACACACATATCACTTAGTATGAATGTAGCACGTCAGCATGTAGCATCATACCTTATGAATGAATAGATTTCATCAAAAGAACTGCGTTCAATATTCACGTGCAATATTGTATGCAGTTTGCGATAAAATTTATCTGTACGTGCTTTTAGAATACAAGAATGGGTTAGTATTTTTAGTTTTCCACACACCACCTCAAGATCTGAATAAATAGACTCATCAAAAATCCTGAAACAAGTTATTTTACATTTAAAAAAAAGCACGTGCTGTCCTTGTTAGAGTTAAAAATCGTAAATATATAAACAATAATTAAAAAAAAAAGATATAAAATTATTAGTAACATATATTGTACATACTACTACATACTATAGAGTAATACAAGTCATTTTCTGCCATTACGAAATAGGTCGTAGCGTCTTATCAACAAAAGCATACTAGGTATCTTGCTCAAAGGTGACAAATCTATACAAGAGCTGTGTTGAAAGGTCCGTCATTATCAGTTATATAACTATCCATATAGAATCCTCTGGATTTTTGATGCGGTGGCTACAACAAAGAACCTCACAAATGATGGACTGGTTTCTGTTAAATACTGAACAGTTTCCAACCTTAAAAGTCCATCCATCCATCACTTTAGCACTTTTATTTTTTTACGTCTTAAAACTCTTGAGAATATATATTAAAGACAAATCAATATGGTAATGATAATAAGATACGTAATACCCAAATTAAACCGCTAAATATTACCTCGCAACATCTTCCTCAAGCTGCCTTTGAAGGTGTAGCTCAAGCTGCGATTCCTCGTTGCAAGCCGGAAACTCTTCAGCCGTCCCCGGCTTATTATTGAAGCGAGCGCCCGGCATTAAGCATCTCTTATGTCTATAACAATGTATCAAAATATAAACTTCAGTTTCGCATCACTTCGGCATACTTGTCAATCAATCAATCAACTACTTATTATAGTTGACTTTTCAAATTTGAATTTGAAAAACGTGTCTTGCGGGAAGGGAGGTCGAAAAATAACCGCCGAATTTCTTCGACGGCTTCGATTGCAGGGCTAAATTTTCGGCGACGAAGCATTTTTTAAACGTATTTATGATAAACTTTATGCTCTTTTGCACATTGGCGGACTTTATGTCCAGGGCATTCTCAACCAGGTATACCATATTTAATAAAAAATTCACTTAGATTATTTAGAAAAAAAGAAGTTTCAACCAAAACAATAATGTGTACAGCGAAGCCCCAAGGGAGGTATTTAAAGATTTTTTTTTTTAAAAAGACAACTCCCACATTAGGAATAAACGTCCTGTGTCGTGGGGGACTTTACAAACATACATGAAACGGACACAAAGAACATCTAGACTCGGGACAACAATTCGTGGATCACACAAAGTGTTGTAGGTAGGTAGGTAAGTGGGATTTGAACCCACGACACTTGGCGCAGTAGCAAGCGGCATGGCGACCGCTGACACCACTCGGACAACCATGCAGTCAAGTCATATTGATTTTCATTTAATTACATTAGATGAAAGTTTTAACATATTTAAATTGCACAACAAAACAACTAAAAAAGTAAGAGACTAAGTAAAATGTAAATTATTGCCTTTAGTCCACTTTCACATTTTAATTTCTATTGCTTATAAGATTTTTTTCATATGTTTTGGCCTAATGCATGTAAATGTATATAATCTCATCAAGATAATTGCATACTTTGACGAGTTACTTCAAGTCCTACTGACGTTAGCTTATAAATCATTAATACAAAATAATCTCAGTGTCTCTTTGGCAGGCTTTCAAATTGAAAGATATTTTTTTTAGCTTTCAGGAATCCTTCACCATTGAAACTTTAACTGTGCCAAATTTCACACACCTCCATATGCATTATTTTCTTAAAAAGTGGTCCAAAGTTTTTTCTTTAAATATTAACATATAGATTATATATTATGTTTTCAAACTAGAATAGTTTCTACCAAAAGACTGGAAGTCATTAAAATGCCAATCATGCTATTGGTGACCTTATATGGAATCCTTTAGAATATTTGTTTACAATTCTCGTCATGCCTCTATTGTATTTATATGACATCAGAAGATGCCAGTTGTTATTTATTATAAACATGCCTAGTTAAAAGTGTGTAAATAGTGCAACTGTTACTTTATTCAATTGGACAGTATATATGGATTTACTGATCAACCACCTTACTGACACTGCAGTGTTCATTAATTGTATTTAGTGTTGACTTCTCACTTGTATAGGCACTACAAGGAATTATTATTATTACTAGGTAAATAATGACATACATAACACAAAAAAGCACGAAATACATAACTAAAGTACAATACAGTAAGTGTTATTGAAATTTGTCATTTTCAAAAGCAACAAGTTACCATAAAAATACCTATATATAAAATATTTTTATAACAAACACTACAATCTTTTGTTTCTCATTTTACCCCCTAGGCTTAGCACGATCCGGATGGCCGCTGCCCATTGAGCTTGATTGAGTGTGGCTCGGCAGCGGGAGGAGGCCGATAGGCATTTAGACCATATCAGCACTCCAAATAGGGCCGTGGAACTTATCACCCCACCATAGAGGCGGCGAACTTCCTCCCGCGGATATAATAAATTAGGCAGTAGCCTCTGTTGTACTGGGTGAAATTTCCAAAATTCGTTTCTAATGGTACTTTGCAACACAAAAGTCATCGGCTATCAACATTTCAAGTTGGTAATCCGGTATAGGCTCTATATTGCTGAATCAGTCAGTGAGTTTATTATCAAAAGCCTATAATAGTCTACTTCTGGACATAGGCTTTTACTCTAGCAAGTAGGTTTTGGCCAACTATAAATAATACTAGCCAGACGAGTTGATATAGGGTTTGTTTCAGGTTTTCCTTCTCTTTTTAAAGATTCCTGCATAGTTTACTCACTTTGTTGCCTCATACAACTCCCACAGGAGGAATAAGGCTGGCAACACTCCATATTTTGAATCCTTCACCATAGATAGTTAGTCCAGCAAGTTATTTTGTATGTATACATAAGTTTAATATTACTGAATTAAAGGTCGGGACGGATTTTATTGATTTGTGAATTTTTTATTCATTGTATTACCAGTTTTGCAATGAGATCATCACAAGGTTTGTATTTGACATTTGACTTCATATTTTATGAATTGAGTTGGTAAGAACTGAAGTTACTTTAAACATGGCTAGATAATAATGAAGCTTTGAATGTTTATTTGAAATACTATTTAGAAATGAAAGAGTATGTTGAAGTCCCCTTTATCAGATTTATTAACATACTTTTATTAGCATCACTTGTATGTTTGTTTTGTAGTTATCAACCTTTGCAAGTGAGTTTTCTAGATTTAAAATTATATTCATTAACTTATTACTATTTAACTTAATACTCTGTAATAATAATGTTGGTTGTATCTGACATACATCAGCTTCAACAATTAGTCATTTGATGTGAATGTTTGTTAATTCTTTTAAGATCTCTGCTTACTCTCTCATTGCTCAAATTGTAATTATTGTTAAACGTTTTAATTTATGTTAAAGCAATAAAACATTGTTATCCAGACTCAAATTATAATTTGAAAGTAAATCTGCCTGTCACTTTCACATCTAAACCATTAAACTGTTTTGGAAGATATAGAGATCTTGGAGAAGGATACACACAAGTGTAACAGTTGATAAAAATTTGCCTATAATATATATGTCCCCAAACCTATCTAACTTTATCTAAATACCATTTAGATACTTCATGAGTTAAGATACAAAACATGAATACTTTTCAAGGAGATGAGACATACACTTTTTACCATTATTGGGTACCGAGATTGGTTAGATAGCCATATTTAGTGACATCAAGGTATTATTATTTATTAACATTATTACGTTCCACATTTTCCAACTTTAAGTATCAAAATATAATGATAGTTTATACCAACATTGTCAAATGATCTTTTTTCTTAATAATATGCATGCAAATTTCATGATTATCAGTGCGGTGGTTAAAACCTAAAAGCATAACAAACAAACAACCTAATACACTTTCACATTTATATTAAGATTACTAACGTCAGACAAAATGTAACAAATTTATACTAAAATTATATAAGTATGTAGGTAATTATGGTTAGGAAATTAAAATATTAAATTAGCAAAAAGAAAGTAAATTTGATAACAAAAATTAAAAGAAGAGATGACTGTTTATTTTAGCAATAAAACATTTAGCACTGCTCTACATTAAAGGATATTTATTAAATCTTTATTATTGTAATTCATGACAATTGATTTTGTCTTAATTATAATTGATTAATTTTTATAAGTATCATTAAAAATACGATAAAAATTTTGGCATCATTTTTGAAAATATGATTTATTTTCATGTAATGAAGATACATAGAATAATACACTTCAGAAGCATTTAATTATAGAAATGACGTTATTTTATAGTCAACGTATCAAAATGATATAAATCCCACAAACGCAAGATAGTCGATATACCTAATAGTTCTCTTCAGTGTTAATTCAACATACCAATAAGAAAGAATCTTCTAATTCAGCGAAGAACCGAAGACATCGTTCGAAGACACGTTACAAGTTTTTCTCAAATTTTTCATAATTTTAGCAGAAAAATTAGGAACTAGCAAGTACATAAACATTCGGCGTTTTAATAAAGGTCAATCGATTATTTTACACACTGCACACCTACCTACTACTTCAATCTGTGTAGAAATAATGAAACCTATTTGAAGATACACTAGCGCCATTATCTCCGACGTCAAAGTTATCTTAACAATTTATATCACACAGTATACTAACCAGTTCTTAGGTCCAACTTTATTGTGATAAACAACATAAATACAGCTTTAAATTCTGGAGAAACACACTAAATTAATTTGTGAATGAAACATTTCAATATTTATACTGACTAGCGGAACCCCGAAAACAAATCTATAAACTTTTTTTTTAGTTCGTTTCATTAGTATTGCCAAGGTAAACATTAAACAGCCAAGTTAACACAGTACACTACAGAAAACAAAATTAAGTACTTGATTTAGCATTATAATATTCAAATCTATTATAGTTAATATCTGTTTTAATTAATACTTTCTAATTGCGTTTGGTACCTTATCCCAACTAAAATATCCTGAACTTTTTAAAAATCACACCTTTACATTTAAATGGAAGAAATTGGTTAAAAACCTTAAATTATATTATAAACCTAAGGATACAAATACATTATATGAAATTCGAATAGATTTATAATCAAATGAATTCTCTGTAGCAACAGAGTACAGATTTTCTACGAACGCATAATTTTGGTATTGATTTTTATTTGACAAAATTATAAACTCACAGGTTAGCGCCATCTATACTCGGAATTGAAATTATTTTAATAGATATTTACATAGAACTGTCCGGCTAACTCGACTTGATCGCCGAAATTTCATTATTTTTTAATTTAAAATAATAATAAAGTGCATAGAACTTTTCCTAACAAACACGAAAATAATAACATGCGACCTAAAAATTATGGGTTATTATTCTAAAATAGATGGCGTTGATACATCTTTTCTAGTTTTATAAAGTGTACTTAATCAAAGCCTCAAAGGTTAGAAGTATGTAATGAGTATTAATAACGTATTCAACTGTTTTCTGTGAATTGTTTGCTACTTCAACGGTACCCAGATTCAAATACTGTACTAAAATGGATCTCCCTACTTGATTCCAAAATGTATCCCCTAAAACGTATCACCCTACTAAAATAAAATCAGCAAAATTTATTTTTGACGTCACTATCTGCGGGGTAGGGGCGCGGTTATACAAGTTTAAATTCATCGCAAGATATAATGTTCACTGGATTCATTACAATAAATAAAAAAAAAGACTAGTCTAGATCTACGATGTTCAAGCTAGTGTAGCTAAAGTTTCTATGTCCATCTTCACACTATGAAAATAGATTGCTGAAATTAGGTTTTTATTTCTAATCATTGGTTTAAATGTATGTGAACATGGACCCTTCATCTGAGCAGTGGGATCCAGGTATGTACAAGTTCAACATTCAATACATAAAACATAAAGTTATTTTACTACAATGTCATAGCTGCATTCAATAAAATCAATATTTTATCGTTATGACGGTATTCCGTTTCCTGTTGTAGTGTTTCACATTATCGATTGTAAAGACTGAGCTAAGAAACACTTAACAGCAATAATACTTGTTCTTCATCAACAACTCATATAGTCCCACTCATGGGCTCGGGTCTCCTCTCAGATTTTTGGACTGACTAAGAGAAAAACATATATATAGCCTGATAGTTGCCAGTGATCCAATACAGATACTCTTTTTTACTGATTAAATCAACATCAACAAACTTTAATAGTCCATTGCTGGACATGGGCCTCTCCTTAGAAAGCAGGTTGTGGTCTACCAAATCCCACTGGCCAGACTGATAGTTGCTACCTGTGAGATGATTAGACCTGGTATTAGGATAACTACCACGGGAGATCCACACTTCAGCATGAATGGGCTGGTGGGCTTGTGACGCCTCTGGTGTTGTGGATGGCGGTTATTGGGCGATATGTATGCTCGTTTGCCCCCAATTACATAAACGCAAATGCTGATTACTATTATGCTATTGTATCACCCATGTTTTTGTCCGAACTTTTAATCTTATTAGATTGTGCATAAAAATATAAATATCATGAACTTTGATGATTCTTCGCCCCTGGGTCAAGCCTTAGTACTTATTCAACTCGTCTGATTTAATAATATGTAATAGCTGGATTAGATTACTGCTACAACTCGGTTTGCAAAATACATACTTTAATAGCAATTAGACTATTCAAGCTACACTAACTGTACTGTGAAGTAAGAACTTTTATATATGACTTCCTGCTTCTTGGCTTTAGAGTGGCCTCTTGAATTCCAAGCCTATGAGCGGCCAATTTTTTTCAGTTACAGCAGCAGCTCTGTTTGTACGGCATATATTACATGTATGAACCATTACAAGGGACAACTCCAATAGGCAAGCACTAATGTTTGTCGAACTGAAACACCATCCCCTTACTTACCCTCACCTACGATTCTTGATACCTAAAATCAAGAAGTTTGTATCGCTCAGGAAGTTCACTTTCTTATAAATATAATAATAATGTATGCTCTCTACACATGGTCGTCTAGACCCAGTCTAGATAGATCTTGTACTATGGTAACCAACTGCTGATAAACATACTAACATATTTCTAAATACACAATAGTAGGACAATATCATACATAAATTACTCCCCAACACAGAACAAATAATTGTGTTCATCGCACAAACATTGGTTCTTTGTGGAAATGGAACCCACAATGTAATATCTTATTTAGGAAAAGGAGATGGAATTAGGGAAATTGTGGAGACTTAACAACAGAATAAAGTGTGCAGATAGTGTAGAGTTTATTTTGCATGAACATTTGAATAACCTACTAAGTTTATTGAAGTAACTCAATACAAAATATTTATTTCATAGCTCTCACTCGCCTTCTTGTTTCACTGAAAGAGGTACAACCTGGAGGAGAAGATATTGCCTTCTTAAGTGAACTGTTACAATCCAAACAGCTTCATGCTCTCGTTCAAGTACATAATAAAATTGTTGCCAAAGGAAAAGATGATAAATTCTTTCCTCTACTGTCCAATGCTATGCAAGTAGCCCTAGAAGTATTCGAGCTGTTTGGTGAAATTGTACCAGTTTCCAAGGATTATGAAGAACTTTTAGGATTATTGCAAAAGCCACATTTTCAAGTAAGTTTATTAAGGAGATAACCAATTATATATATAATTTGACTGGTTCAATTACAACCTAAATATGTACTGTTGTGTATATTACATTCACTGCATTGTTTAGGCAATACTTTGTACACATGATGCTGTGGCTCAGAAAGACTATTACCCACACTTACCAGATGTACCGCCAGAGGTTGATGACGAAGAAGAAACAGTGAAAATTGTACAGCTTGTTAAAAGTGATGAACCTTTGGTAAGAAATTAAAAAAAAAACTACTATTATTTGAAAATAAATGATGAGATCAAAAAATTTCATTTAGAAATAGCAGCTAAATATGTTTAATGAATACTCAAAAAAGACCAAGTTAGTTTTACAAACATGCTTAATATGCATAGATATTACATAGGTGAAAGTGTTTGCTATTTAAAAATATATGCTATATGTATGGGTTGTATGGGGACACTTCGAAACAATTTCTAATGCCTGCTCTACACGTAGACAGATGCGTCCGCAGATGTCTTCGTCAGACGGATCTGTCTACGTGTAGAAGGGGTGATTAGTTCGTCTGTGGTACCTAGGTGCTTAACGCCCGCAGATGCGTCCGTCACTAATCCGTTCGTTGTCGGTTTTTGTGGCACGGATCAAAGGGTTTTAGCGCTCGGATCAGTGTTTATCGGGAAGCGAAGGAAATGCATGCGTGCTTCTTGCAGTTCATTTTCTTTCTACGGGTACCTTCCTACTCGTCCAAATGACTAACATGAGCACTGATAAATGGCTATAAAACTAATTGATACTTTATGTTTATTTTAATTTATTTAATTTAAATTAATGAAACTAGTTCCTATCGTGATTACTTATTGTCTCTAATAATTTATAACTTGTAAAAATATTTGCATACAATGTAAAAATCGTTTACTGAATAAGTAAATGAAAGATGCAATAAAATATTAATTTTGAGTGCATAGGTGTTGCGCTTGTCGAGAACCAACACAGACAGATCGACCTACAGACGTGTGATCCACCTGCGGATGCATCTATCTACGTGTAGAGCAGGCATTAGAGTAACATAGATAGTAAGACAACTCTTATTAAGACAGCCATCTTTAGGGGTACATTCAAAGTATTTTTTCATTAAAAGGGTGGAGCACAGAGTGCAGAGCCTATAGTGGTAAGTATTGTTATATGTTAAATAATTATGCTATTTTTTTTAAGCTTAAAATTTTGTGTTGAATCCTTCCCACATAGTATTACATATACGCATTCACCTATTTTTTAATTTGTCTTGTCAATGTCCTGTATTTGTTATTCTTCATTGCCGTTGTGTCTACAAGTTCAAGAATGATTAGCTGCTATCTCTAGATGCTGATGCAACTTGTATTGTGTCGTCCAAAATTCAAAATACTTCTTTATACTCAAATATTTTAGTTATTACACTTTTACCCCACACAATACATATTGCTTATTATTTTGATTGTTAACCTGTGTTTAGTTTTTGCATAGTGTCTTGTGTGTCATTTGTTTTAATTATTATAACAATACTAACGACCTGACCGACATCGCACGGGTTCAATCGCCCATGCATTTTAATTTCTGATATGCTCAGACATTCATTTACGCTGTAAAAGACAATTTTGGTCTACATTAAATGCACCACATATCTAAAGTTTAATTGTATAAGAATGAATATTATATTGGTCACAATGACTTTGAAAGCCCACTTACAAATAAATTAAATCTTAATATAAATATGCTACCAGTGGGTTATCCATAGGATATATATAAACATGCTATCACGATTTTTTTTGTAGAAAGTTTTAAGTTACACAATTCCGTTATACATCTTTCTGATACTCGTATATCCAGTAAAGATTAGTCAGTACAAGCAATAAAAGCCTTTTAATTCTGTGTACGAAACATTGACTATTAATATAATACGGGCGTATTATATATATCCGTGGCGTATTTAAAACATCTAATCGTTCATACAAAAACCTTCATATTATATAGGTATAATATGAAGGTTTAATAAAAGTAGGCTTTGTAAAGACAGACAGAAAGGTGTCAGGGCTCCCACACATAACTACGATGTGATGCGACCCCGCATCGCAGGAACTTGCGATGCGAATTGCTGCGATACGAATTCGTGCGACAAAGCGTTGGTTCAGGTGACCATACATTCAACGGTAGTCAGCCGTATTGGAGGTGTTTTTAGGAATAGTGATAGTAGAATACATGAATCGCAAAAAGATTTTATCACTGCTGTTATCGTTAAAGAGTTATAGAAGGTTCATCCATTTATTACGATTATGCGTGCGTGGGACGAATAATTTTACTTAAAAATACTAGGTATGATTTGAGACTAGAAGATGTTTTTTTATTAATTTAGAATGAGCATATCTTCATTTGAAAAGCTTTTTGAGTTTATTATTACCATCTCTACAAATACGATCGCACAGGGTAAGAATTCCTGCTATGCCTTTGGAAATGCTGGGATTGACTGTTAGGTAAAGTAAAATAAAATTTAATTATTTGTTCACATTTTAATTGGTATAATCAAACCCTTGTGTTGACATTGCGCTATAGTTGGAATAAATTATGATTATTAGTAGAAAGTTTGAGGATTGTTCGTTTCGATTTTTGCGTCTTTCCCTTACGCTGTCTCAGGACGAACTAAAATGGGGTCAACAAGTGTGATGTAATGTAATATCGCAAGAATGCGCGATGCGAATCAGATCGGCAGTTCTTGCGGTGCTTTCGTGCGAGCTCGCAGATATTTGCGATGCCTTGCGAATTCGTAGTTATGTGTGTGAGCTCTCAAGTAATAAAAATACGAAGCTCAAAATTAGTGCTAGATCTATTAAGCTTTAGACCCCATTTATTTCTTTCCCTTCACACACGACATCTCCAAGAATCCATCTTAATACCAATCTATAATAAAAATGTTGAAACACCAATGTTTTGACATAGGGCGCAACAATAAAAACTGATGAAGAAACCGGCAAAATAGTAATTGCTCGCGTGATGCACGGCGGGGCGGCCGATAGATCTGGGCTGATTCACGCCGGAGATGAAGTTATCGAGGTCAATAGTATTAGCGTGGAAAATAAGACTCCAGCTGACGTGCTCGCAATACTGGTACGAAATGTCATTATCCATTACGTAGCATCGCCAATAAACATGATACCAATATTATGAGCTATATCTAATTTACAGCAAAGTTCAGAGGGGACGATAACGTTTAAGTTGGTGCCTTCTTTCGGCAAAGGAGGGTCAAGGGAGAGTAAAGTAAGAGTGCGAGCTCTTTTTAATTACAATTCATCTGAAGATCCATATATACCTTGCAAGGAAGCTGGACTGGATTTTAAGAAAGGCGATGTTTTACATATAGTGTCCCAAGATGACGCTTACTGGTAAGGTATAAGAGTAATCTGCTATAGTTTACAATATGCAAGTTTGTATTATGTACTTACATTGCTGTTTAGGTGGCAAGCTCGGCGAGAAGGAGACAGAGTAATGAGAGCGGGTCTAATACCTTCAAGAGCATTACAAGAAGGTCGGATTATACACGAAAGGCAGTTAGACCCACAAACTATGGATGGTAAGTTGAGTTGTTGTAATGTACAGTATACCAGATTTTTAATTCTTAATCATGTTTCTTAATTATGTTTTACTCAGGGAAGCCGGCACTTTGCAAACCTTCTGCAACGAATTCTGAGTGCGCTCCGAAAACACCATGCTCGCCGACACCGACAGCGACGGCCCTCTTACCCTGCAAGTCTACGCCTAAAGTAAAAAAAATCATATACGATATTACAGAAAATGATGATTTTGACCGAGAAATGATACCTACATATGAAGAAGTAGCCAGATTGTATCCACGGCCAGGACTTGTGAGGCCCATAGTGTTAGTAGGAGCACCTGGCGTAGGCCGGAACGAGTTACGCAGGCGACTAATTGCCACAGACCCAGAGAAATATGTGACACCTATACCATGTAAGTGTTAGAATAATTTATATTAAACTAGCTGCTACCTTTGTTGAATTCTTTAAAATCCCAAATTTCCTCTACTGTAATATGCATGTATTACACATATGTACCTCTTGAATCACTCTATCCGTTAAGACAGTAGTTTAAAAGATCTAGGCGAACAGACAGCGGCAGCGTCTTCATTTTATATGCTGTAATGATTAAAGCGAGGCTATTGAACTATATTTTGCGGTTTTGTGTAGTTTACATGCATTGTTTAGTATCGATGTATACTATATGAATCCCGCGAGGCGAATGTATAATCAAATTCTGATATACATATTGTCGTAGTCCTTAATCACACATATGACCTTTGCTATTATTATATCGTTTACAGTTACATCTCGGCCACAGAAGTCTAGCGAACACAATTTAAAAGATTACATGTTCGTTAGTCGCGAACAAATGGAGCAGGATATAGCTGATGGAAAGTTTATTGAACATGGCGAATATAAGGGTAACCTGTACGGCACATCGGCGGAAAGCGTGGAGACGATCATCAATTCGGGTAATTTATTTATTTCAAGAGTTTTGTACAGATCATATAAATAAATAAATAAATATTTTTGGACATCTAACACACAACGCCATCTAGTCCCAAGCTAGGCAGAGCTTGTGTTATGGGTACTAGACAACTGATATGAATACATATATACTTTTTTTTTTGTAAATACATACATATGATACATAGAAAACACCCAAACTCCGAAACAAATATTTGTAGATCACACAAACACTTGGTCCGACCCAGGATTTGAACCCGAGACCTCAAGCACAGCAGTCGCATTCACTACCACTGCGCCACCGACGCAGTTATATGTTAGTTCGTCGCCTTTACAAAGTTTTTTGCAGTGCATTGAGCACTGCAAAAATCTTTTTTTTACGTGTGTACCCCCCACAGGCTGTCACCGCAGTCGGAATCGAACCGACTAAAACCTTAGGAAGAAAATTTGGTCTTCTACAACTTTGGCCAGACTTGTACTTCTAGTGCAATAATATACATAATACCGAAATAAACGATAGCCCAAAAATCATGAAAGTTTTTAGATTGAATAAATATTGTAACTTACACTTCGAGGAACTGGAAATGTTTGTATATATTTTTTTGTATTTTGTAATTATAATAAAACCCTTGAGCCTTACAACAGCAGTCGCGTATAAATGTGTTACATTTAGCTTCTAGTCTACTATCTGACGGCCAATTATAGCGTTCCACACGCTCGTTCATTATTCAAATCAAATAGTGCAAATTAACCCAGGCCTTTACCGCTCTTATTCACAAAGTCTCTAACACAGAAAGTAGTTTATAAATCAATCAATAATATTTTCTTTTCTGGACAGAATTGATGCCTTGACATGATGTATAATAAATATCCACTTCTTTCAGGACGTGTCTGTGTCATAAGTCCTCACTGGCAGGCATTGAAGATGTTGCGCACACCACGTCTTAGGCCTTACATAATCTTCATAAGACCTCCGTCGTATGAACGGTTGGTAGAAACGAGAACAGCGTCTAATGCGAGGTCCACCTTCGACAAGGAATGCTCTAGGGCTTTCTCAGTGAGTTTACTTAACATATTGTTGCTTTTTTAATAATAGTTAATAGGGAGCATAACAATTCGTGGTAGATATTGGTAGGAACTTTACATTCATAAAATATGCATTTGTCGACAAACGCATTTTGTTTCTCAATAAAATTTATTTAAAGAACGCATAGCATGTATTTATTTTGGACTTTCTGATTTTCATCTGATCTGATTTTTTACATTTGGAAATTAATAGTAATAATAATTTTTATTATGTAAGCCCAGTGCCGTAAGCGGCATTAGGCTTAGCCTGTATTGCCTGTGTGCCTGTAATTAAAGGGATTTACGGCAAAAAATACTTTTATGAAAGCTTATGTTTGTTAGTGCTTTAGACTACATTATATAATGTCATACATAAAAACCTATAAAGTGTAAATACTCGTAAGTTATTTACACATACCTATGTAATAAAAACAATATTTTTCAATTGCCTAATCTATTTTGATTTTGTTTTCATTTGAAAAAAAACCGACGGGTTGCACTCCGGGAGTGCCGGCAGAAGTGAAAACTTGAATATTAACGTTGTGCATTTTTGATATTTTGGAATGGTTAGAGAATAATTTTGTACGAATTGCTTTCATTATCAGTATAAAAGTACCTACTATTATTTATGTGGTGGAATACAATATTCATTTATTGCGCTATCGTACACAAACATGACAATTTATATTACATACACACACGAACATTCGCGCAAGCGCCCTGCGCCGCCTGTCCTCTCTCCATCCGTCTTACGAATTTTCGATCAGGTCACGTGACCTGACGCGAGTTTATACGACCTCTCTCCATCCGTCTTACGAATTTTCGATCAGGTCACGTGACCTGACGCGAGTTTATACATTTTTACCCATTCCAAAAAAGTACACAGCGCCGCTAAAGAAGTTTTCACTTCAAAAACCTATTTTTTTGAAGTAAGAAACTTGAAATTTAAAATGTATGATTTATAAGATAATAAATAATAATAAATAAATAAATATTCCGGACATCTAACACACAACGCCATCTATTCCCAAGCTAAGCAGAGCTTGTGTTATGGGTACTAGACAACTGATATAAATACTTATATATCTACTTGTTTTTTGTAAATACATACATATTATACATAGAAAACACTCAAACTCCGAAACAAATATTTGCAGATCATACAAACATTTGGTCCGACCCGGGAATCGAACCCGAGACCTCAAGCTTAGCAGTCGCATACGCTACCGCTACGCCACCGAGGCAGTCAAAATATTGTATGACACAATATTATATTTATAAATCAACCCCTTTTTGGGGTTAAAACGTTGTATGTAAGTCCAATGTTATTGAAGTTAAAGTAATTATGGCATAAGAATTTTAATAATATCGGTGTATACTAGCTGAGCCCCGTGGCGTTACTCAGGGTACAACAACAACCGCGGGTAACACCGCGGGGCGAAGCTAGTACTTATATAAGCAACTTTTATTTTTAGGAGGAGGAATTCTTCGACATCATGCGGTCGTCTAATCGTATAAATTTCCTATACGGATACATGTTTGATGAGGAGATTGTCAACGACGACCTGGCCAGCGCTCTCACACAGCTGTTGAAAGCTGCCTGGAGGGTTCAATCCGAGCCTCTGTGGGTACCAGCCTCTTGGGTGCAGTAAGACAATTAATTATACTCGTTATTTATTTAATATTGTGTTCGATAAGTAACTCCAAAATCACACAAATTTTGCGATTTTATTGTTAAATTTTGTGCACCAAATGTTCTTAAAATCTTATGTGAATTTACGTGACTAGATTTAAGAGAGGAGTAGGTAAAATTTATATATTTAAATATATATAAACATACATATACATTGAGTGTAGGAGAGTAGTCAAATTTAGGCCAATTGTGTACATAATAATTGTATGATGAATATTCATTTTATTATAACATATAGAAAAGTTATTTTTGTTTGTAGGAAACATGCGTGGTTCTAGTTCATTAGTTTTAGTACATACGTACTTGCAGGGTTTTGCGAAATAGTCACGCGTTATATTGATACACCAATATTATATTTTGCTTAATATATATATAAATATACTGATTGTTAAATAAAGTAAGTCTAATTTAAATCAATGCGAAAGGGTTAAAATATAATTTGGTTCGTTTTACAATAATATTCTTTCAAGGAACAGGTATTTATAGGGGATTGAACTATAAATACCTGTTCTAGGGGATTTGAATCATGCATTAATTTTACTCATCGTTTTATTAAAAGAAGAATGTGTAGAAACACTGCTCCACATTTATGTGTTGAACATTCTAGAACTATTTAGCACATATGTAATTTTATTACTTGCCACAAAATGATTACCTACCTACATTTAGTCATATTTATTGAAATATTAAGCAAAACATTAATGACACTTAAGGCACAAAAAATAATAATATGTGTGGTCAATATAATATCATCAAGAAATCCTCTCTCTCATTTTGAATTAGAACATACAAAATTAATTATCTAGTCATATCTGATCTCATATTTTTAAATTGATTTTCTTGTCTACTTATTATAATTGAAGAAAATTAGGTAATTTCATTATAATAGGTATTGATTTTGTGTGCAGCTTATTTTGTATAATGTTATTTAAAATTATACTAAACATGTCGTTGTATATCAAAAGTTTTTCGCTTAACTCTTTATTCTAAATGTTTATTATTCGATATTAGACCTAATGACATTGTAACACCATGAAATCTTTATGATACATATGGTCCATTTGTCAATAAGCATACATGACACTGGTTAATTAATTAACTTATGTAATTTCAAGTCCTATAATTTTACAATTCTTATTTGCGATTTGAGTGTTCGCAATATATACTCGTATGTTACGACATGTCATTATATTACGATTTTAAATACACTCTAAAAATTTAATAATAAAAATATGTTGTGCCTCCTTAAAACTTAATTATAAAAATAAATATATATAAATAATAAACTGTTGATATAACTAAATCACCAACTATTTTAATTGGTTTCGTTAAACTACAAAATGAAACAGATTTTGAAGGCTGTGATAACTAAAGTCAAACTACCCAGTTAGACTTTTCGGTGTTGACAATATTCGAATGTTATCTTTAAGATCAGGATATTCATTCATAGTTTAATTGTAAAATATTCGTTAACACATGTCAACGGAGTCGAAAGTAGAGGTTTAAATGATAACTGGAGAGTAAAATAAAAACGTCTTTATCTCTCTTCACTGCCGAGTGTAAAACAGTGTTTAGATATTTATTTTTTATTTTTTTTGATGATGAATGGCAACTAGCCGGATCACTCGGATCAGCTATTTCTGCCAATGACAAGTATTTATAGTCTTCAATTATCAAGTCTACAAGTCTTCAAGTCGTCGTCGTGATGAAATTAATGATAAAAAATATATAAAATGTGGATGACATGAAATGGGGACCATCTTCCGAAAAAACAAAAAACGATCTCCCTTTAGATATTTAAAAGGAGTCCAAGCTTGATGTCAACTCATGTTTACCAACAAATGTGAATAAGAAACCTCTCAAAACAACAAAATCTGTGCACCATTGAGTGTTTTTCTCTTTGTCTTTTGGCTCCGTCATCATGACATCTCAAGATACTGCATCTTAATATTGACATTTTAATTTGTGAACCCATGCGTAAATAAATAGATATATTATTACAAATATTTTTAATATTTTAAGTATTTTTTTCGAAATTGTTCATAATAAACCAGTCGTGATAATCGCTCTACACCGACAACAGTTTTATATTTATAAAAGTAATCAAAACAGTATTTAATAGTGTTAGCACAAAATTTTACAACAATTCGTTTTGGCTAGATGATATGTTAACAAAAAAACCTAAATGCAAGAGATGAAATGCAAAGTAATTTTCAATCTCATACAATTCAGAGTACAAGTCGGAAACTTTAATTTTGAACTACATTTAATAAGAATCCACAATCATGATTGTGAAGGACCCTTCTTGACTCGCGATCGATTATAGATTTATTAAATTAACTCAATAATAATCATTATATTCTAAAGTCGCTCTTAGTCGACATTACAGATAAGTAGAAAATTATTTTATCAATTTAAACTGCAATAAATAGCTTTAGGATATTAAGCTGATTTTAACATAATTTGTTTACAAAGATCTAATTATATTAATCTTATATTGTTATGTTTTAACGATTAAACAAATTGTAAATCCAGTTTAGGTAGTAACTGCTAGCTTTTGCGCGCTACCGGTACTTTCGCGGTGGTAGTAGTACGCATTTGGTAGTCAATTCGGGTATTTCTATAAAAAAGATGTTATTCTCAATGTAATTTTCTGTACTCAAGAATAGCATGTATGTAAATTTCGTAATAATTGTTGAAGTAGTATAGGCATGAATGTATAACTACCAATTTTTTAGATTTTTTGATGTTGGCAATAAAAAGTAATGGCCACATGCTACCTACATCATAATCGATTCTTGCCCCGATGTATTCCTTGTGTTATTCATGTCTTTCGTTATTGCGAAGATAGCATATTTTCTATTGTAATTGCATAGCTTTAATGTAAACTGATCGCGAATATTATATTTACTGTTACAAAAAAGTATAATATTACATGTACCTAAATGATATCAATAGTAACTATCTACCTACCTCACGAATCCATTTTCCAATTGTTTATTTTTATTGAGGTTTCCTAAAAGGCAGCTAGAGAATTCTATTACTGTCTATCCTCCAGTCTTAGGGAGCTTTCAAGTATTACGTAACGCAGCTTTTGAAGATTTTTGAACCCCCCCTCCCCTCTTGTAACGCATCGTAACGTTTTTCTGTTCGACCCCCCTATCTAAACGCTACGTAACACTCAAGTGTCATGTTTATATTTTATAAATTTTTGGCTTACAATACACACACGGTTTCAGCGGTCGCCATGCCGCTTGCTACTGCGCCATGTGTCTTGGGTTCAAATCCCACACTTTGTGTGATCCACGAATTGTTGTCCCGAGTCTGGATGTTCTTTGTGTCCGTTTCATGTATGTTTGTAAAGTCCCCCACGACACAGGATGTTTATTCCTAATGTGGGAGTTGACTATTAAAAAAAAAAATTGTTTTTCTCCTTAGTTTTTGCTAATAAACTCTTAAAATAACCGCCCCTGTAACGCATTGTAACGTTTTACGAGACCCCCCTCCCCCCCAAATTGCGTTACGTAATACTTGAACGCTACCTTAGTATATGGGTAGAGCTCAGTAGAATTCACTACAGATGAATTTTACTTTCGCATTAAAAATAAGACATTTTCTTTACAGAGGTTAAAGGTTACAAATTATAAATAATTCTAACTGACCCACGCAACCTCGTTTGCGTCTTCTATTACCCGTAGCGTGAAAATTTCCCCCGTTTTTGAAACGTACTTCATTGGTGCTTCGCTCCTATTGGTCTTAGCGTGATGATACATAGCCTTCCCCGGACCAGCGGTTCCTGAGATTAGCACGTTCAAACAAACAAACTCTTCAGCTTTATAATATTAGTATAGATAAACACAAAAATACAAAACACAAAACAAAACTAGATAACGTTGCGTGTCAGAAAGCTAAAAATGTTTTATAATATTAAGTAAAAATCACATAAACAAACGATAAAATATTTGAAAGTTTATTGATGTAAGTATGATGTTTAGTAGAAGAGCGTAACCAAACCTTCAAGAAAAGAGCGTACTCCTTCCTAAAAGGCCTGCAACGCACTTGTAACGCCTCTGGTGTTGCGGGTGTCCAAGGAGCGGCGGTAATCGCTTACCATCAGGCGATATGTCTGCTCATTTGCCCCCTACAGAGCAACATTTTATTGACCTCCTCCTTGTGTCGTTATCCTCAATTCTAAGGGTCGTAAACTCTACCCAGCGACTACATTCGGTCTACCCAGCGAAACGGGCTACGGCCCCTTTGGGTCTTTTCCCTGATGGTGTCGGGTAAGATAGAGACCCGACACCATCAGTCTTTCAAGGTTATCGCCTTCTCTCCACGCAATGTGACCAAAGTATTCAAGGATTCTTCAGGATTCATTGACAGATCAAGAAAATCAAATGATTTTGATTTTAAAATATTATATTATGCCATCTTATTGACAACAATGACAACTGATTTGTGACCCATTTATTTCATTGTAATGTAAGACTAAAATAACTTTATAATGGAATCTTTTTAAAATCTGGACATTTAAAATGTTATAGAAGGTAATATTACCAGACAAATATACAGAAAGACAATTTCTACCATGAGATAACGTAAGACGGCACAAAGGTCCCATACAAACCTACCATTGTAATTTATTTTAAGTGACAACATTCTTATTTCTACTGCAACTGGTATGACAAATTAACTATGTGATTGTTGCAATATTCATATCATCGTTATCAACTTCAAATACAAATCCGAGACAATAGAATCAACATAAATTTAAATAATAGCATTTTGATTAATTAGCAATAAGAAAAGTATTTATTTATGAAGTTACGGATCTTAGGACCTCATAAGACAAACAACAACGAATGAAAGAGTCACAGGGTGTGACGCTAATACAGCCTCAATGTCTCGTCCGTTTGATATTACTTAAAGCTTATTACTTAAACTTAAATACACATGACAACAAACTAAAGTTGAAACTACAAAGAGTGTCCTATAGACCATATTGGCAAAGTTTAGCATATTTTAATGTAATACAAAGAAACAATAAACAAATCAGATTATATTAAATTTATACTTTTGTTGTTTAATCGGTAATTTTATTAATATATATCTACATAAGGTTTTATTTAGTATAAAATAGTATAACTTAAATAATAATGCTAGTTAATGGGATTACCTCTGTGACCTGAATAGCTAATAGTTTTATACAAATATATTATACTTCTTTCTTATATGTACTCAAAATTTTGTCACTATTGCTTACTTCACTAGCGACTAGTCCACTGGTATTATTACTAGGTATGTGTGTTTTCTTATATATTTTTATGTTGTGATTGTGACGACTACTTCATGATATTTAATACAATATTGTAAATGTAGACTAGTTTAAAAATACGTGATAAACAGTAATAACAGTATTACCAAAGTAAGGCTCTAGATGAAATGAGTGTTTGTAGACATCTCTCGTCAAATAATAATGATACGAGCTATGTGAAAGCCTTCTTGTTAAATATTTAAGGGGTACATAATCAACAAGTAGATGATCTAAAAAAACTACTGCAATACGTTGTTATCAATAAAGAACATATTTTTAAATTGCTCTGCTAACAATTTCGTAGTAAAATGTTTCCGAGTTTTGTATCAGAGTTATTTAAGACAATGTTGTGGCAATTCTAAATAAATGTTTTCTTAAATGTAATGATTATAATTAGATTTTGCCTTTTAGCTATTTTATTCATAAATTACTTTAAATGTTGTATAGGTGACATGTAATGTCACAAGTATGCTTAAATACTATCAATTGTATTATATAAGAAAATCTTTGGGGCTTAGTTACGATAGATTGAATTGTTTTTTAACATGCCGTATTGGCAATGCTTTTAATTCTTCTGTGTGTGTGTATCATTAAAATTCTCTTAAACCGCTAGACTGATTGTGATGGTTTTGATGTGTGAGTTGAATTAGTCCCTTAATTGACGTTTTAGATTCACAATTGTAGCAAAAAGGTAGCGCTGTCACCCAGTTTCAGGATAGTGATTACATTTTTATAATGGAATATTTGTGTGTTTATGTAGCTTTGTAGATGATTTATATACACTATTGGAACAGGGAGATGGCGCTACCATCGTCCTCAACGAATCCTTTATAAAATATAGATGCAACTTTTGTGTTTGAGTGGTTCTCTAAATGGATTAGAATAAAAATTGGAACCAGTAGGTGATGCTGAAACCGGGTTTTGAATAATTATTCTTATTTCTCTATGATCACTTTTAATTTTTAGACTTATAGTAGTGACTCTACTCTGCCTGATGGAAAGCTTGAGCAGAATTCAAGAGTGGTGATCACCATAGTCATTGTGAATGCAGACAATGCAGCAATGCCGCATAGTGAGCTCATACTATGGCAGCCGATTGAGATGCTTCTGCATCTTTGGGCTTCCGGTCTCGCACTCACAAACGAACCATGCCTGCACGAATGCTATAATTAGAGGTTGGTCTTCTGTGCGAGAGTACTATCACCCCGGTCGAGCCGGCCCGTTCGTGCTGAAATCAACGTGGCTCCCGCTCTACTACCTTCATTTTAAATTCTCGTTAGAGCAGGATGACGTTTAGCTGCAATATTTGTATTATACTGTACCATTCATATATTTACTTTTAATTTTAACCAGGGACCTTTACCGTAAATCCTAATTTAAACAGTAACGTAATAGTACTAAGTTAAACACTTGTAGAACTAACTGTCAATGATCAATCGTTAACTGAGTACTTAAGCACGGGAGAATACCCCTGCAGAACAGTTTCTCTTTTCAATATTTTTTATATATATACTATGTCTTATTTTTTCCGAAAATAGCGGTTGTAGATTACGCTTTAATTCGTTCGTTAAAAGTTCGATAAGAAAAAAATACTAAAGTATCAAATATTTTTAATGCTCTATGCTAGTAAAGATCCTCGTTACAGACATACTCCGCTCTCAGAATAAGTTGTAAACTAATATTTTAGATGATAATCCCCAAATGGAAGACGTCACTTAAAAGTCTGAATTTACACAATGGAATCGTGCCCTTTGTAAATAAATATATGTAACAGATTGTAAATTTAAATTCAAAAATATATAAATGTACATTTAAACTTTAATCTTCGTACTTTTAAAGCATATAAATGTACTATTGCGATATAGGTTATAAAATATAATATATAACAATAATGACTTCTGGCATCGCTCGGTGCGTAAGTCAGCAAAAAAACTCAAGCGGGAGGTTTAATAACAAGACAGGTCAATATTTAACTTATCGGTAGTAATTTATAACGTAGAACTTCACTTCGGTCCTGTTTTCACCACAAGAGTTAACGTGATCATGCAATACTTGCGCTGATTTGCCACTTTATGTACTACCAAGTGTTCCTTACATGTAGCTCATAGTTATAGGAGTATGTAGGCAGTCGATGTATTGTATACTCGTATGTGGGTAGATAAAGAATTTGTAGAAAATCGTGGCGGTACAGTTTGTTTATGTGCGTTGCGTCATTCGTGTAAATCGGTCTGAACTACGTCGCTGATTACGTTAATTGTTTTGACTTATAGTAATTACTATTACTTGACTTATAAATCAATGTTATTAATTTTCCAAATATGTATAGACAATTTGATGTAAATCTGGGCCTAATACAAATTACTTCGTGACTAAATCTATGTGAAATTAGTAATTTTGGTTAGTAAGAAATTAAAATTTACTTTCTCTTTCTTTACTTCTTGTGTATTTAAAATCAATATTTTAAATCTTTAAAGTAAATAACTCTTTACAAGTTAACCATCATTTGTTTACTTTCTCTTAGTACAAACGCGAAACCAAATCTCGGTTTTTTTTTATTTGATGAAATGGCAACCAGCCTGATCACTCGGGATCAGCTATTTCTGCCAATGTCAAGTATTTATCGTCTACAATTATCAAGTCTTCTAGTCTTCAAGTCGTCGTCGTGGTGAAATTAATGATAAAAAATATATAAAATGTGGATGACATGAAATGGGGACCGTCTTTCGAAAAAACAAAAACGATCTCCCAAATCTCGGTTAAGAAGGTTTTAAAAACTCACGTTGATAGCTGACATATCTAGAAAACGGCCATAAAGAACGAAACGAACACAGTTTATTTAGGTACTCAATATATTTAATCTCATAACTAAAACATACATAGGTATATTAGGTATGCAAAATCATGAACACAAATAAATGCAATGTAAATCAACTTTTGTTTTATATTTGACGTAACTCCGGTATAGAGATGTTGACGATGTTTAATTGTCGTTTTGTTTGAATTACAGTTAAATTGTATTTGTATTGACACAAAAATAACATTCCATAAAAAATACATTCCGTTACAATTTTGGCGTATCTCCTACGCTGTAAAAAAGCATTTGTGTGGGGGAATTAGTGCAAGTAAAACCCAATAAACGATGATATCGAAACACATTTGATATGTATATTTTATTTCACTACATACTACATGTAGAATACAAAACACAATTACATGTCTTAAATAATATAGCATAATGTAGACAGGCATAGATAATGGCTACGGCCGTGTGCTACTCCTTACATTATCACAATTTCTCAAGAGGTTCATTACGCGTTAAAGTTTGTCCGATCCAAGAAGGTGATTTTGACAGGTGAAACTGTCCGTAACGATAGAATGCAACCACGCACTAATCGAACTTACCATAAAACTATTTTAATTTAAGTGATTTTTTTTAATAAATATAATAATTTATACTACTGAGTTGAATAAATGTAACGTATTATATTTCAATTATCCAAATTATATTAAATAATCGCTTAATTCTTCATTTCTGCAAGTTGCCCTAAAACAGTTACTTTTTATGGTTTTATTTTAAATTTTAGTAATACGACATTTTAATCGCGTCGGAGGTAATGATTATTCGTTTTATTTTTCAAACCGAATATTGTGTAGGACTTACTAACCAGAAGTCATTTTCGATATAATTAATATCTGTTATTTCTTATCCCTTAAAATAATTGAACACGTACGTACATATGTAAATGCATTGTGAAGCGTTCAGAAGTGATAGACTTTTACTTTTTTAGTTGTCTAAGTCTTGTACTCATTGTAATTGTGTGGTATTTTTTATGTATGAAGCTGCCAAAGTGACTACTCTGTTTGATGGAAAGAATGAGCAGAATCCAAGAGTGGTTGCCATTCGCCATTGACTGCCTCTGTGGCGTAGTGGTAGCGTATGCGACTGCTGTGCATGAGGTCTCGGGTTCGATTCCCGGGTCGGACCAAATGTTTGTATGATCTGCAAATATTTGTTTCGGAGTTTGGGTGTTTTCTATGTATAATATGTATGTATTTACAAAAAAAAAGTATATAAGTATTTATATCAGTTGTCTAGTACCCATAACACAAGCTCTGCTTAGCTTGGGACTAGATGGCGTTGTGTGTTAGATGTCCGAAATATTTATTTATTTATTTATTTATTCTCGTTGCGAATGCAGACAATGCAACAATGCAGTATGGTGACCCACACTATGGCGGCTTCTACATTATTGGACCTCCGGTCACCCACTCACCAACGAAATACAACAGCACAAATGTTGTCATTTTAGGTCGTTATTCTGTGAGAGGGTAGTGCCACTTCTGTCGATTCGGGCCGTTCGTGCTAAAATCGGCGTGGCTTTACTACCTTGAGTCACAATATATTCAACGATTACTAAGACTGGTGGTACCTGTAAACTCTTGCTTTAATGCTGACGTCAACACAGCATGCATATTGCTCCAGTAAAAGTATTTCTATTTAAAGTTATTACATAATAAATTGCATTTGCGCCGCTTATAACTATTTGTATCTATATTTAAACAGTACACGATAACCCATGTACTTTTCTATACTCTGAAATCTTGTAGATTTAGGCGTGAAACATAAAAAGCAAATACACTTTTAACACCAGTTAGTTTAAGTTCTGTTAAGATTAAGTAAAAGTAGATTATAAGTAGGTATAGTTAAAAAACACCACCTTATTTAGTCCAGATTGTTGAATAAGTTCGGCGGCATCTTGTAGCTTGTATGCTCCAACTTCTTAAGTGAAATATTTACCGCTTTTCTTGATTTTCATAACGACTGCACTTGCACAAATAAACACTTACTTAAGAACGAGTGTACTAAAAGCATGTTGTCTATAGTACTGGATGCGGGTAGCACACGACCGGTTGATGAGGAGCTTTGGGGAAGGCCTATATCCAGAAGTGGACGTTGTTCGGCTGAGATGATGATGATGAGTGTACCTGTAAGAGAATTTACGTTGATTATGACGTAATTTATGAAATGAAAATTATACGCTTTATATGTATGTGTTCACGGAACCTACGTTTGTATTTCCTTCGTATTATGAACAAAAATGTCACGCAATAACACCATGTATTCTACATGATAACGTAGTACATAGTAAGTATTGTCTGAGTTATTTAAATAATATAATATCTGTTCAGGATTTTTGTAACCCAAACCTTATGATATAATTAAGTTTAGCACATTGAAACGTATATAACCTATTATATGCTGTGAAGATCATGTATAAGGTGTAACCAAAAATTATCTTAAATAAATGATGAACAAAATTATTATGGGTTTATTTCACATACATCTTTTACCTTTTCAGTTAAGGTTCCCTTGTATAACTTCATTGCTAATTCATAAACGTTATTCAACTTTACGTTTATGGATGGAACATATGCAATAGTTCCAAATATAGAAAACAAGAAATGGTCGAGTTCTCATAGCCCAGGCATATTATTCGAATGAAGGCAAGAATCTCGGAATGAGAGATAGTTGGCTGAATATGTGCACAAGCCTTTATTTTGACATTCTAAAACTTTTCTCAAACCTATCTATCATAGGGTGTCCGTGTCTACAGATATTCCAAGATCAAAGGTTAAAAAAACGATATTTTACAAATTTATTGCAATTATCTCGTTTCCTATGGGTTTATGCTATTTGTAAGTTTATCATTGTATGTTAATAAATATTGTAGAAGATTAAATTCTCTACAATTGTTATTAAATAAAAATATATCTTGAACCATTTTCGAGATAAAGGGAAAAGCGCGCACAGTGTTAAACCATTTCGAGTATCATTTGAGGTCAACCTGTAGTCCTGATGATTCTAAATAATTTAATTTTTTTATTAACTGTTACGTTTTAATTAATAATATTTTTCAATAATTCTGTAACATACAGAGGAATTCGGGGGATGAAATGTTAGGCTTTAGTTACCTATAGTTTGTGTCAATCTGAAGTTGACCTTAGTCAGTAAAGGTAAAAAAACATTGCTCCCTCAGTTAAAATGCTTCAGTAAAATTAAACTTTTATTTACTTCCTAACAATTGACACAGATGTAATTACTGCTAAAATATTCTAAAGTCTTAGTTATGTTTTCTTCAGATAATTGCATTTGTTGCAAAATCCTCAGTACAAACGTTACTGAACTGAGGGCCCTATATAATGGCGCCCTAAATCCATAATACCTACTGTATTCTACAGTTTTGGGATTTTCTTAAAACTTAAGAATTTTCAAACTAAATTCTTAAATAAAAAGCATTGACCTAGGGCCAGTCCTTTCTGAGATCTAGGCTTTGTCATTTTTTGCAAGCGTCTGAACTGAGGGCTCAAGGTATTTGATCTTTACAGCTTTATTTCACGATTAAAAAATGTATGACCCTTTGCTTTAGGTTTCTATTTTTTTTTACTGACTTCCATTTCAATCTTAGACCGTTTCGCAAAAATTAAAAAATGGACCCCCAGATACACACCTCTTCTTATACTGAGTTCATAGCGTTGAACAATTTAGGCAATGTTAGAAAAATTATGTGTGGTAGAGTAGTCGTCTCTTACAAAGCCTAATAATCTATGTTTATTGAGAAATATTGTAAATAGACAACAATATTATTCCGCAATGCAATAGAATAGATATTTTAACAGGTTTCATGACATATATTAGGTCTTTACCTATGAAATTGCCGTTTTGTATGCAATAAGTGAAAGTACTTATTTTTTCAAACTTTTTTATTTCTGTTATTCGAAGTAATCACCCATGCAATCGATGCATCTTTGCCAACGCATTGGCAGTTTATTGATGCCCTTCTTGTGAAAATCAGCTGGACGGGAGGCAACAAACTCTTCAAAGGCATTTTGTACTGCCTCTCGGGAATTAAATTTTTTACCCACTAAAAAGTTGTCTAAATTTTGGAAAAAGTAATAGTCGGTAGGTGCAATGTCTGGTGAGTATGGCGGATGAGGGAGAGCTTCCAACCCCAGCTCTTGCAGCTTGGAGACTGTCTGTTGCGCAGTATGGGGTCGCGCGGAGTCGTGAAGGAGCAGTGGGGATGACCGATTGACCAAAGCTGGTTGCAGATGTGCAAGCTTCTCCATCATTCTCTCCAGTTCTTCACAGTACACATCTGCATTAATGCTCATGCCGTTTTGTAAAAAGCTGTGGTGAATCACACCCGCACTAGACCACCAAACAGTGACCATCACCTTTTTAGGGGTCATTTTTGGTTTAGGGCATTGCTTTGGTGCTGAACCAGGGTCTAACCAACTTGCTGAGCGCTTTCGATTGTCGAACAGAATCCATTTTTCGTCGCACGTAACTATTCGTTTCAAAATTCCTTTATTTCTTTGCCTATTGAGCAGCGAAAGGCAGGTCTCGACGCGTACGTTGCGCTGGCGATCGTTAAGGTCGTGGGGCACCCATCTATCAAGCTTTTTTACCTTGCCAATTTGTCGCAAATGGATCAATATTGTTTTGATGCTTACATTAAAAGCTGCTGCTAGCTCAGCTGTAGATTGAGTTTCGTCAGCTTCCACAATCGCCTTTAATTCATTATTGTTAACCAAAGTCTCCGGACGACCACGAGCTTCATTTTTCAAGTCAAAATTTCCAGAACGAAACCGGGAAAACCAATAAAGGGTTGTGCGTTCGTTTGTACAGTTCTCTCCGTAAACGTTTTTGATGTTACGTGCCGTGTGTGTCGCGTTGGTGCCACGACGTCATATTCATCCATCCATCCATCCATCATCCATCCATATTCCAAAATTACACGAATTTTTAAAGTATCCATTATGACGAAAAATGTTCAAATGTAATGAAAATACAACGCTAATCAAAAAACAAAAGACTGAGTTTGTAAATAGAATGTCATGGTTTTAAAACAAAATTAATTTGAATTTAGAATACAGAGCCATTACAAACTTTTTTTTGTTTGAAATGACCAGTACTGAAGAAACGCAATTTCATAGGTAAAGACCTATTATTATCCATCTATTAGCAGATAGGTACCTACGTACTATCCGATAATAGTATCGATAATAGCGATCGATTATTACGAGTAACGTCAACTTATACGTAGGTAGGTACTTCATTCGTTAATAAGATTAGTATTGTGAAAGATATTTATGAAACCATTTACTTTGGCTTAATTTTCGTAAACATAAATTAGCGCTAAATTCGCTATATTTTATAACTAAGTGGCCCAGTGTTATTCTCTCAATCTTAACACTCATAACATAGGCGTAATTCTCCTGGCAGAGTCGGTTAACTAATTAAATATATATTTTAATGACGATAGGTACTAATTTATAGCTATCATATTCTACATACGTCACGTTGTCAATATGAAATGTATGTGATCTAGTTAGCGTTTTGCAGTGCTTGTCTTATACTAAGTATCAAGTAAGTTTTTAACATTGCAACAGGCAATTGGTAGTATATATGACACAATTTGGTTTCTTCAATCAGTACATAACAAAAAAAATCGTTTAGCTATTTTAACAGTAAAAACCAGTTTGGAGGTTTTTTGATCCGCTCTCGGTCTTAACCAAATTAGCATATAGGTAAGATTGATATAACCTTTATGTAATACTGTTTCTGTTCTTTAGTCCTTGCTCCAAAGTGCTTCTGCTTATTTGACACAATAAATGACATTGATTGATTCGTTAGCTGCGTATCAGGCTGTAAAATTAAGTGTATAGCTATATTTTAATACATGTTGCTTCTTTTGCATATAGTTGTACTATTGTCTATTACAAATATTACATGTCGTAGTAAGAAGTATAAAGAAAGAGTACTATTAAGTCCAGTTGAACTCATTGATTTAGTAAGAGAGGAACAACACAAAAGCAGAGGACCACTTATTCAAGGGAAGCACACCATGACTGATGCGACTTACAATCAAGTACAAAATGAGGTCCAGTACGTTTCTGAACCAGGTATATCTTAAACTATACTTTACTTAAATATTACTTGTGTCTAAAAGAACATGTTTGAGCGTCATGGTAGAGCGTTAGATTTGCTTGCTCTTACCTTTTTTTGTTATTTAAAACTTATTGCACATGTTGTACAAGGGTGGGCTCGCAGTCGACCTTCAGGTGATAATAATAATAATAATAATAAATCTCTTTATTGTACACCAGTAGTAGTGTGATAACATGATAAACTTAAATGGATTTTACAAAGATAATATCTGAAATATACACGTTTTATGTACCTAAACTTTTCTAGTTGGAATCTTCTTGTTCATATAAATATTTTACATCTTATTAGATCTAGAGGTAGATGTCGCTAGCGACACGGTAAACATCGTGTCCATATACAAAAAATGTAAATAAATACTAAAAGTGAGTGTATAAACTATTTTGTAACACAATTACAATAGTTAAGTGCCAATAGTGACTGTGTAATGATATCTTTGTAAAAACTTTAATAACTATCTCATTATGGACAAAATAAAAAACTGTTACTTCATCTGTGCAAAAAGTTTGAAAATAAAAGTTTATAAATTCGTAAGTGATATTAAAAGTGAAAAACAAACACGATCAATAAGTCTGAGTCTTCAGTTAAGTCGTAAGCAGCGATAATTGCGGCTGATTCTTTTACAAAAACACAAAACAGTGACCGGACTTATGTGTGATTCCAATGTTTACAAGTAAGATTAGTAAATAACTTATACTATAGCTTACTGTACACTTTAAACTGTAAAGTAAATTCCATAAATCTAACTAGAGTACCGATAATTTGGAATCTTATGTGGTGATAAAATGACAACCGTTACATGAAAAATTTCAAAACAATCGTTTTACCGCGTCGGTGCTGCGTTCCAAGTATAGATGTAAAAACAAAAACTCATTCTTTAGCATAAAAAGTGCATTTACAAACTATGGTTGCAGTGTTGTACTAATTAATTTGGTGTTACTTTATTGAAACATTTCATACTAATACAATTATTATATTTTGAAAGTGTTTGTTAATTCCACCATTTTTTTTTTTTTTTTTTAAATGTTAACCATGGAATCACTTAGCAATATAACAATAAGAAACAAACAATTGCGACGTTCCTTTTTTCATGTCTCAAATGATTCCATAGACAGTTTGTCATCAGACCTAAGCGTTAAAAGCATGATGGATTTATCCACCACCGTAAAAAAGGATGATATTATGGAGCTCAAAAATACAATCGATAGGCTTAAGAAGGAGATTTTGAATGCGGATCTTAAAATAGAAACACTTCGTCTAGAAAATGGTTCATTAAAAAACTGTTTAGATGAAGAAAGAATAAAAACCGAGCAATTTAGAAAACTATACATTACAAGTTTAAATTCCAACACAACAACTTTATCATCTACAACAAGACGCTCTAAAAAACAAACTGCAATTACCTCGGTCCGAAGAATTAACTTTGACAACTCTTATTCTCAAACACCTAAAACACATGTCATTAACACAACTAATGATACACTCAAAGGTGAAATTAAATATAAAGAAATAAATTCTATACCTACCGATATATTAACAGAGACCAGTAGTATAATTGAGAAAAATACAGAACCCCAAGCTGCAACTAGTAAGAATGGTGGATGCGGCAGAATAATCCTGTTATCGGATGAAGATGGAAAAAATATAGTACAAGGATTGTTAAAGAAACAAGATGAACATAAATTTATTATTAATAGATACTCTATATCAGGCTTTAGAAAACCGGGCGCGACTGCTGCTGAAGTGTTATCGCATTGTAAAAGTCTGTCAGAAAATCTGACCATAAATGACAATGTGATTATTATGACAGGTAGAAATGATTCTAACCCAATAAAGTTTATGGCAGAAATGGCTGCAGCAATCAAAACGTTAAAAAATTGTAATATTTTCGTTGTGAATGTTCGAAACAATGCATTTCTAATTAAGCACAAACTTAACTACAATCTAAAATTATTGACAGACACTTATGAAACTTGCAATTTTATTGAAGCAGATAGTTTGAACGGCATATTAACTCAATTAACACATAAAATTAATACGGTTCAATATTATAATAAATTCCTTTCTTACAATAACAAAACAAAAAAAAAGGACAGTGTTACAAAACTTAATATACAAAAAAATACAATTATAAAAAAATTCCCTTCAGCAACAGTAATTACAACAGATGTAGTGAAACAGCCTCGTAAAGGCACCATTCCATATTATTTCTTAAAAGTTGACGAAGTACAATTACCTCAATTGACTTCACAAAATACCTCAGTCAACTCAAAACCGTTTTTTCGTAACTAGTAAGAAATTTAATGGGAACCAATTTACACTTCTTCATCAAAATATAGCAGGGGCTCTTAACAAATTACATGACATTGAAGTGGTAATTAATGAAATGGTTGAATCTAAATTAAAAATTGATCTCGTATGTCTCAGTGAACATTTTGTCAGTAGTAGTGAAGAAAAATATCTCAAACTGAATAATTTCTACCTCAGCGCTATATATTCGCGACCTAATCAACGTAGAGGAGGAACATGCATACTATGTAGAAATCACATACAAAGTTTTGAATTAAAAGACATTAGAGAATTTAGTGTAGTCAAACACTTTGAGATTTGTGGAATTGAAATAAAGGCTATACAAGTTATTATATTATGCATATACAGAACGCCGTCGTCAGATACAAATATATTTTTTGAACAGTTTAACAAAACCTTATCAAAACTACAACACAAGAAATGTAAACTAGTAATAGCAGGGGACTTTAATATTAACTTTCTTAGCAATGACAATAATTGTACCAAATTCAAGGAGCTCATTGTAAGTTATGGTTTAGATTATCACATTAGAGAGCCTACCAGGATAAATACGTGTATAGATAACATAATTAGTAATATCCCAAATGCAATAGGTAGAACTCATAATGTCTGTTTGTCTGATCATAATACTGCACAGACTATTACATTCGCATATGGCCCAAAACCTATACCAAGTTACTGCTTTAGAACCGTGCAAGATATGAGTAGGGACAATGTCAACAAATTTATCGAGTACATAAGTAAACTATCTTTTTTTGAAGTTTATGATAGTACTGATACTAACAATGCTTTTAATTATTTCCATGACACAATCACTTTATTTTATAAACTATGTTTTCCTATTATAAAGGTAAAAAAGAAGTACACGCAAAGTAAATTAAAATGGATAACGAAGGGGCTTAAAATCAGCTGTAACACTAAAAGAAAACTAAGATTTAATTATTATAAATATAAAACAAACGAAAATAAAATAAAGTTCAAGGCATACTCTAAATTGTTAAAAAAATGTATTCACAACCTGCAATCCTTATGTAATATTAAGCACATCGCAAATTCAAAAAACAAGGGAAGAGCTACATGGGATATAGTTAAACGTACTATAGGTAATGATAAGCCCAAAGAATGCATTGACAGTATTGTTGATAATAATATAACAATCACAAATGGTACAGAAATTGCTAATATGTTCAACAATTTTTTCATTGATGTTACAGAAAGCGACATAAAGGTAAAAAACAGTACAAATTTAAATATCAAAACAAACAATCAAAGCATATTTTTAGAACCTACCAATCCGATAGAAATTTATAACGTTATTAATTCATTAAAAAAAACAAAATCGTCAGGTTACGATGGAATCTCAACAGACCTTCTTAAAAACATATCACAGGTTATTGCTAATCCTCTTTCGTATATCGTTAATCTGTCACTAGAAAAAGGTTGTTTTCCAGACAAATTAAAAATATCTATCGTTAAACCTTTATACAAAAAAGGACATAAAAAAGATAAAAACAATTACAGGCCCATAGCATTACTCCCTATTATATCGAAAGTTTTTGAGAGAATTGTTTATAAGAGAGTGGTTTCCTTTTTAGAAAAGTTCAATGTTCTTACAACAGAACAATATGGGTTCAGAAAAAATAAATCCACTTCATTGGCAATATTTAATTTACTTAAGTCAGTTTCAAATAACATTAATGCAAAAATAAAAACTACGGCGCTATTTCTCGACTTAAGTAAAGCCTTTGATTTCGTTCAGCATAATATTCTCATTGATAAACTAGATAAAAGCGGCATAAGAGGCCCAGCTTTAGAATGGTTTAAATCCTACCTAGGAAATAGAACTCAGATAACTAGAATAACTAAATATGATGCCAAACTCAATAGTATTGTAGACTATGACTCACATCCGCGACTTAATCACTTTGGAGTCCCACAGGGAAGTATCCTGGGTCCTCTTCTTTTCCTTATTTATGTAAATGATCTGCCACAAGCAGTGACAAAAAAATGCATATTATTCGCTGACGATACTACAATCATCATAGATTGTAAGAATGAGGAAACATACGAATTAGAAATACAAACCACCTTAAATGAGATAATTGCATGGTTAGAGTGTAACGCACTAAGGATTAATTTAGGAAAATCTAAAATATTGAACTTCAAAACACCGAAAAGTAACCATATCGCTCTTAAAATTTCACACTCAAAGCAAATGATAGAGCAAGTTCTTAAAATTAAATTTTTGGGCATAATACTTGACGAACATATCACGTGGAAAAATCATATTGAGGAAATATGTATGAAAATTAGCAGATTTGTTTTCGCTTTGAAAGTAGTAAGCAATGAGGTATCAAGGTCAACTGCAATGATAGTCTACCACGCTCATGTTTGTTCCATAATTCGGTATGGTATTGTCATTTGGGGTAATTCTACTGAAATTGAAAGAGTTTTTATAGCCCAAAAAAAATGTATTCGCGCAATTTTTAACATGGAATGGACTTCATCCTGTAGACCTGTTTTCAAAGCTCACAACCTTTTAACTGTTCCTTGTATTTATATATATGAAATTGCAAAATTTGTTAAAAATAACCGTTCGCTTTTTGAATCTAAAGTTAATTTTAGCAAACGTGAAGCAACACAACTACCATTAAATATGCCAATACCCAGAATCGAACTATTTAGACGAAATTGCGTGTATATGGATTATGTATATATATCCACTTATTTATAACACAATACCCAAGTGTATAACTGACCTACCACTCAAGAAGTTTTATGTTGTGCTTAGAAAATGGTTGGTAGAAAACAGTTATTATTCCGTCAGGGAATTCCTACAAAAAAATGCGTGTCCGTCTTATCATTTTAGAAATGCATTGTAGGTGTGTATTGAATTTGTTAAGTAGTTTTTGTAAATATTTTCAAAATGTAACACGTAATTCTTTTAATTTTTTTAAAATTGTTTTAGTAATAGTTAATGTTAATTTAGCAATTAATTAACTATTGTATGAAAGACTGCAACACTATATTTGTATGCCTATAACTGGTGAAATGTGTATCGTGCCTATTTTTATTTTTTACCATCTTTTGTACCACATTTATGCAAATAAATTGATATTATTATTATTATTATTATTAAAACTATTATAAAGATAATGTACAAGTGGCGGCGGTGATGTAGATAATATGATCTGGTTAGTGCAGAGATATTGTATATATGAGATAAACCTAAATTAAATATGACTAATATACGTAAATGAATTACTAGGTACATCGACAAATCAATAAAACATCGGCCTATAAATTATAATAGGTATTGTTAGGGTTAAACTTGAACTAGCCGTTTCGTTATAATTGCTGAAACAAACAAACAACAATGCGTGTTACACGCCATATGTGTGGTGAGGCAGCAACAGCTACCCGCAACTTCAAGGGTCGCGTTGATAGCCTTTGATCAAATGTTTACACTCGTGTCCCTTTATGTCTATTTACATTTGTCTGGATCGTTCTATGTAGGTATAATCAGTGGTGTAACGTGGGGTGCTGTTGCCCTGGGCTGACCAGAAATTTGCCGTTGCTTCATTCTAATCATTAGGCTTCAATTCTAATTGTAGGTTGAAGTTTAATTATTTTACCCAACGGACACAATGCTCATGTTACTCATGTACAACTTACTAATGTCTGATTTAAGGTCAAGATAAACTTTCACTCCATAAATTTAAATATCAGAATTTTTACAAATTTGTGACTGGTAAACTTATAACTTACCACTAGGTAAATGCAGCAATGAATGACAATACCAATTGAATAGGATAAATGAATATGTTTTAGTATACAGTGGAATATTAATTTGCACATATTACTCAAGTACTCATCACTACCTATGGTGCCCCGGCCTGGTTCGCCCTCGTCTCCGAGACGAACCGCTGTTAGCTGCGTGCGCAGCAGTCGCTTGCACGGTGCGGTAATCCCCTCGGATACCACTTGTGGTTATGTCGGACTCGAACCGACTGAAAACGGCACACCGTCTGGGGTACTAGAAGCCGGGGAACCAGGTGCACCCTCGGAAGGAAATCCCTAGAACCCCGACGTACCTCGGGCCACCCATTGTTTGTAGGTGGCCCCCTCCCGTAGAGGAACCCAAACATTCCTATACTATAAAAGGGGCGCACTTTACAGAGCTCGCGCCGCCACCCCGGCCTGCTTCTGCTAAGATGACTGGTGGCCTCACCTGTCACCCTCAGGCATGCGCTTATGGAGGACGGAGATCGTTTAGCGATCTCCGCCCCCTGAGTCGTCTGCGGTAACTGGCCCGTTCCCGGGCCTGGCGGGCAGGGAGAGTTCTAAACCTCTGCGTGGGCCCACACCCCGAGGAGCTCGACCTCGCTAAGTACAGATCGGGCGGGTTGGCGGGTCCCCCGGTTAATTACGCCTAAACCTGGACTAACACCCTTGAACTACCAAAAGACCCACCAGGGCCCAACCCAGTGACCCGCCTGTAGTCGCAGGCGGCACGGAACACTACTTAAACAGGCCATGGCCTTGAAAAGTTTCCCCGAGACCCTAGGTCTACGAGAAGAACCACGGAGGACTCATCACTAGGCAATCGCTTCATTTATAGGTACACCACTTAAGTGGCAACTTGTATCGATAATCTCAAAATCAACAGCGTTAAATCGTTTTAAACCGAATATAATATTTATGATATGGGGTGCCTAGTGTTATTTAGTATTTGTGGCATTGTTTGAAAGGCAAATCCTTTAAACGATTGAAAAAAATCGATGGCATGTTCAACTGCCAGCATAGCTACATTAGTACATTTCATAGTCACAACGAAGACATAGTCAATTTCAGATATTGCTTGATGACTATTGTTTAAAGCAGCGTCTCTGCCTACTCCCTTTAATTACTACTAATTAACTTAGAAGCCAACATTTCCGCTTTTATTTTGTAGCTATTAGAATCTTCTACGTATTTCAGCATTTCCAATTCTTTCTCGTAACATGATCTACGTATTCATCACCAAAAATATTCTAACTTTTGAGGGTTCAAAGGAATCCAAACTCTTCAAATAAACGCACTGTCTAACACACAGACTACTACTTTCTTTGAAGAATTCATAGCTAAAGGCCATGGCGTAGACTCTGACGTTAATTTATTTAATTTTCAATTGAAAAAACTGTGCCGCCTTCCATCATATCGGTCCGTTTCACGTACCGCCCGGGGCCAGCCCTCCTCATCTCCCTAAGCCACCCCACGTTTCTTCATTTCTTATGTATATTTATACAAAAAAATCTACTATACATATTTTAGATAGCTTAGATTATTTATATCTCTAGCATGCACCAGACAAAGTACTAAATCCACAGATCACCCCCAAGTGGGTAGGGAGTGATCTGTGACTAAATCCAATAGGCCAACTTTATTATAGCCGATGTGTGTGCAAGTCAAACTTACAGCTGACACAAACAACGATATTGGAAAGGAATTAAGTAACTAGTAGTTGGAATCAATTTTTATTTCCGATGTTTTCACGGTCTCTGAAACACTTATCAACATCAATGATTTAAAATTATAAATTGTGTATAACTTAGAACTAGCCAGGGCTTTGTACATACCATATTCTAGTAAATTATTGTTATCAAGAGATAATAATAATATTTTTTTAATAATATGTACTTGTTTTATTAAAGAAGAACAATGCGAAGACGGCAAAATACTAAAAAGACGTAAAGTGTGGAGTCGTTGGAGCAAATGGGGGGAGTGTTCGGTGACTTGCGGCAGTGGTACGACAGCGCGTCATCGCATCTGTGTCGCAGGGCGCTGCGCACACGGCGAACGCGAAGAGCAGCGCCGCCCTTGTGCGAAAGTACCCTGTCACTTGCCTCTCTATAATATGACTGATGAACTACGAGAACTCGAATAAATATTAGTGTAATATCTTGATTCATTTTCTCATATGTTTATTGTTTCAGAACTGTAAGAGCCTATTGTCACGGCCTCACAGTTCTGGAACAAATGGTAAGTAGGTAATATTCTTTTGTGTAATTTTATTGCAGGGCTACTTATTTGTACAGAATTGATTAATGAAATATATTGGACAAGAGTATCAATAGCCCTGATTTTAATTTTCGCCCTGTTTCCTTAACAATGAGATAAGATACACCCTATCTGTCGGTATTTGTTCAAGCTTATAAAATTGTACTGTCTAGCAGAACAAGCGATGACCAGCCCGTTGTAACTATGAATTACCAGCTTTTTCCCACTTCTCCGCTTGCGTGTCGGATATCGCGGTAGTCTATGTATGAGCTATATAACTATAAAGTTTTAGATAAATATGTGCAGTAGTTTGTAACAAAGATACAAGCTTCCATACATCCTCACAAATTTTAGTAAGAAGTAGAAGTAGGACAGAACTAAACTTTTGTTCTTTTTGGTTTTGGAAGCTCAGTGGGGCTGTTCGTAAGTGGTGGTGAATTAAATACCTACACGGAAAACTCCCGTGTTAGAAATGTGTTTCGCCAATACTAAATACCATCTTCTAGAAACCTTTCTAGAACTTAGCTAACTACTACTCCCCTCTCATTACTCATCTTCAAGCCAGGGCAGTCAATACCAAAAGTTTTGTGCTGAAATGAAAGCTTTTCAATGTTATATGTAATGACTTTTCTTTTAAAACGTAATAACACTGAACTTTCTTGAGAAAATTTAGATAATTTTAGAATAGAAAATTTTAAAACACATAGTCTATTTGTCTATTATCTGTTAACTTATAATTGTTATTTATCTATTGACATGTTTAAGGTAAGGTAAAGGAGGTACGCCATTGTAGAGGAGGTGGCATACCTCCTTTACCCATTGAACGATAAAATTACTTTCAAATGTTCCCATCATTAAAAGGAAACTAAAGTAAGAATCTTCCCATCGCTGGCCCTTAATCAAAAAATCCAACAACCGAACCCCTCTATCGTACAAAAAAGACTTTCAAGATACCTTCGATCTTTGTTAATATTTGTTTTGTTATTTTATAAACTTTTGTCAATTTATGTATAATATAGCCGCATTTTAGAATTTAAACCAATTTAATCGGTTTTTTACCATCAAAATATTTATTTATTTTTTCTTCTTTTTAAAAAGACAACTTACAAACATACATGAAACGGACACAAAGAACATCCAGACTCGGGACAACAATTCGTGGATCACACAAAGTGTTGTACCGCGTGGGATTTGAACCCAAGACACTTGGCGCAGTAGCAAGCGGCATGGCGACCGCTGAAACCACTCGGCCAACCGTGCAGTGCGAATTGCAATTTCCCTGTAGTCAAGTATTCAATTTTGGTAAATTCTAAACTCAATTTAATTTGTTATTTGCTCTTATACGGTACGTGAATTTAGGAGGTGGGGTTGGTAATGGGTTGAAAATTTTATTTTTTCAAAAACAAATTTACATTTCACTGACATGAGAATACGTTTCAGTTCTTGATATATTATACATACTATCACTACAGTACTCTACTACTCTACTCTACTACACTACTCACAATTTTAACGGTCTGTCATTAACATTTTTGATACTAATAAAATAAAATCAATTTATGTCAACTCAACTTATCTACAAGTGTAGACAAATATGCGAATATACACTCGCTTAGTTGCTAAAACTCGTGGTCACAGTATAGTTAAGAAAACAGTAGTACTACTTTACTTCGTAACATTGTATTAATTAATAATATATTATATTTAGATGAGTGAGGTATTTTCGAGGATTTGCTTTTTGAGTTTACTTTTATAAATACTTAACAAGTTCGCATTCCTAATGTCTACGCCTCCTACGTATGCTTGCTCATTCTTGCTGTGGATTTGAGTATCATGGACATAAATAGAAACATCACCTCCTTTTAAAAATCCTTGATAATTACACCAGATAGGTACCTACAGCGGGGTAGACGCGTGAAAAAAATCATCCCTTCCTTACGTGTAGGTACCTACCCCAAAAATGGTTTTAGTCTCTATATTGATAATATGCCCAGGTAGGCTTGCTTACTTATTTCTATAATAAAAAAAAGTCTTGTTAATGTTATCAGATGGGTGTAAGTCGTCACCGGCTCTTAGACCCAATGCTTCGGTACATTCGGCTCGGCGATACCAATTTCTCCTTGCCTTCTTTCTGTTCTTGGGAGGAAAGGCACTCAAAGTTCAGTTATGCAGTTATCTTTTAACTTACAAGTGCCTATATTGCGACAATTGTTTAATAAATTCTTATTAATTTTGCCTTTCGAAGATTTCGAAGAATTACGATGCATTGCCTCAAACACACTGGTAACAGGAATTAATGAGCGTTTACAAGTAGCAGCAAACATACGTTTCACGGAACTGTAACGACAACGAAGTGCTATTGTCGTCCTCATTACAGTTACAATCTGAGTTGACCCGGTGGTCTCATTAGCTGAAGTTAGTTTGTGTAAGAAACTTTAAAATGTACATTTACTTCACATTTGTTGTACTACCAATTGTGACGAATTTCATCGCATGCGAATGTAAGTATCTTTAACATATAGTTTTCATTTTGTTCTGCTCTAACCTTCTTAGAGCCTAGTACGTCTGTGACCAAATTGCTTGTATGAAATAACGTAACGGTAAAAAACAATCAGTGAGTGTACAAAGGGTATCTATCAAACGATGATAGATTAATTCGTAATTATGATATTTTGCTAGGAATATAGCTATAACTAACTTATCTCTCATTCCTTTTACTTAAAGAACCGTAAGGCGTAAGCAGTACATGTAGTGTATTTCATTCAGCTCTTCGTAACGTAATCAAGTTAAAATTACAGAGTTATTTTCGCTTTTTCTGTAATGGGAAATAGCAACAGACTAGAACCATGTAAACAAATCTCATTATAGGCAAATATTCATTTAAGAGTAGTTATATTTTTTATAGAAAAAGGTAAATATATTAATGAAAACTGTTGAATTAGCCACCAGCGAGATACCCAAAGATGTTCAACAGAGATCTCCTCAAAAAGTTTCTTTGAAAGATCCTACAATAACTTCAGAGGCGGCAATCAATGCTGCAAATATAAAATCAGTACTGCGATACCAACCATCATCAAGCGTAAGTAATCTGCCTGTCTTTAATGCTAGAAAGTAGATATATAAATAATCAAAAAATTACCAACAATAAAAACCGACTTCAAGAACTGGACTAAATTGAAATGGGACCATACGGAAAGCACCAGCCTTCAAACAAAATAAGAATCATCATTATTGGATCACCCAGTCGAAAGCTACAAGGTAACAAACAAAAAAAAACAGTCGAATTGAGAACCTCTTCCTTTTTTGAAGTCTGTTAAATATTTATGCCTAACTAAAATATATTTTTACTTTAAAACGCGTCACTCACAATGAAAATACGATAAAATATGTCTTATCCTAGACATATCGCTAACTATACGTTTCAATGAACCACCACCAGTGAACACACAATTAATATAATATATATTTCACATTCGACTAACTTAAGATACTGACCGATATGTGAAAAATATTTTAACATACTAACGACATCTTAAGATTTTAAGATATATAAAAACACTAGTTTTTGTGCGCGGCTTCACCCACATGTTTGTTGGTTATCGCAACAAAGAGTAGCCTATGTCCTTCCTCAAGTCTAGCAACAGGCAGTTTTGTATCCGTTTCATCGCAAGAACTAAACACTCCGTATAAGGAACGAAACTGCAAGACCCTTCTGATAGAATGATGCGGTTGATATTATCGTATCTTAGCTGTGTGTGCTCCTTTAAGACAATATATTTTAATATTAGACGTTAAAATATATATATTATTTTTGTTAAAGGAAGATTTTGTAATCGATTTCGATTTTCACGTTTAACCTTACATAAAAAGTTTACAAAAACACAAAAATATTAGAGACACGGTTTAAATGAAATTGAAATGAGAGGCAGAGGCATGGGTCCGATCACAAGTCTGCCGTCTCCTCTCCATGCGTCTACCTTTGCATTAATTCTTTCTAACGCTTGTATACATTGTGATTTGTATGTGAAGAAAAAATAATAACTAGAAATTTAAAAAAAACTGTGGGAAGTGTGAGGTAACCTTTTTAATGCCATAACATCTATAAATTTTATCATAATTGAAATGTATGTACAATCTACTATCTCTATCTCTATCTCTATCTATACTATCTGTCAAATGTCCCTAATGTCCTATGTCCATTGTATGGGCGGCATACGCGCATAACTTCCGATCGACAACCCCAAATCGGATAATTATTTTTCGATGTATTTTCAATTTTAAAAAACGGAAGTGTTAATTCAAAGGTTATTTAATTAAATAAATCTACTAGTAAAGAAGACCAAGAATGAATTTTGCAAAATGTGGGGTTGACTTCTAATTTAACTTAAGAATTACCTAAAGCTTACTGACCAAAAACGCTATGGGTACATAAGTATATTACTTATAATCTTTTCTGTAGCTTAAACTCATTATGGCGTAATTTATCCACTGAGCACATGCCTTTATTTTATCAACTGTGTACCTATCAATTTTGCTTAAAGTACACGACAGGCATTCTGTTTTTTTTAAATAGCAAATAAAATTTTGTAATATGTACGAGGTATATCTCTCGATTATAAAGTGGAAAATACTACTAACTATTTCTATTTCTTAAAACCTAAAAGTAATAAATCATTAATGTGTAGTGTATTCAGATCTAACCGAGCCCACCCTAGCTAAAGTTCACCCAATGCGTTGACATTGTTAGTACACAACTCGTCATGGTCAATAGCAGAGAGCCAATAGTAAGCATTTACAATTTGCCTAGTTTATATAATATGGTCTATTGAATAGAATTATATACCGTGTTAAGCATTTCTTATCTAGATTCTGTTGTTAGGTAATCCTGTGAACATAAGTACTAGGACCAGCGTACTTCCGTAGGTCACTATAAAGTGCTAGCAACTTAAAACGAGAGGACAATAATTTGACAATATTTATTGCAAAAGAACATAAACAAACATAGACCAGCTAAGTAGTTAGTCTCTTTTCAATTGATAAAACGACACCCCTATTTCTTTCAAGTTTAGAAAAACTTAAATAAAATACATATCACTTAAAATTTGTAATTTGGTTTTTAAATTAGTAAGTCATAGATTAGAGTTAAAATAACAAGTCTGTTCTTAAAATACTATGTTAAAATAAGGGGACCCCCTATATTGTTACGCAGTTGGAATTAATGGAAGAAGTTATCATTTAATTAATAAATAATAATAATAAATAAATATTCTGGACATCTAACTCACAACGTCATCTAGTCCCAAGCTAAGCAGAGCTTGTGTTATGGGTACTAGACAACTGATATAAATACTTATATACTTTTTTTTTGTAAATTCATACATATTATACATAGGAAACACCCGTGTACGTATACAAGTAGTGCAACAACACTACATGCAGTAGAGAGTATTGTTGGTTAGAGCCATTCGCGGTTATCACATTGTGTCTACAGATGCGGCGTGCGCGATGGCCGGAATATCCATGTGGAATTCGTTATAGTCCACGGGCCCACATACAAGGGATTTCAGTGATTAATAACAGGCTGGAAGTTTATACACAGCTTCGTTTTGACGAGACCGAGAACTTTTATTATTGGACCAAATTCTGATAGTGGCAGGAAAAAGTGGGATAGGGAGCGAAACACGTCGATTTGATGAGTGTCCCAAATTATTAAATAACAGTTTCTAAAAATCAATACTTCGAGAAAATACGATGGAAAACTGAGAAAAACTTGTGGCATACAAAGTGAATGGTACCTTCCCGAGTGACCCCCAGCTCTAACATGTCAGAATGGTGACTTGAAAATTTTTATTCATTTTCATTAATAACAAACTGATTTTTGTTTTGGGGCTTGCAAAATATATATTTTACATAAAAAATGCATCGGCATACAAATTCGATGGTAATTTTTTTGAGACCCACACTCGAAAAAATATTAACATAATCTTGACAACTATCAGAATTTGGTCCAATAATAAAAGTTGGGGGTCTCGTCAAAACGAAGCTGTGTATAAACTTCCAGCCTGTAATTAATCACTGAAATCCCTTGTACGTGGGCCCGTGGACTATTACGAATATCGCAGGTTCCTTCCGGGCCCGGTTGCTTTGGGAATCATCTGCCTGTGGTCCTAGGTGTGAGTTCAATCCCGCCTGTCCGGTATATTAAGCCGATCCGCTGTGCTAGTGCTTGGGAATCGCGACGGTGGATACTCATTGCAGTTATCGAATAGCATCTCTCGCTGAAAACCGCGTTACGCACCATGGCCGGAAGCAACATATTTAACCTCCTTCCGCGAAGATGACATCGTGCAGAAAAAGGCGGCGCAAAGGACCATGGATGAAAATTTCCCTCCTAAAAGGTCCTGGACCTCATGCCGCTCTCAGTGGTGAAAAAAAAAAGTTAGACTAAATTACTAATTGAAATTGCAATATTAAGATTATATTATTAAGATGTTTGATGTTTATATTTACAAATATATATTTGACCAAGCGTTTAGTAAAATTTTAAATAATATTAAAGTTGAGAGTATTTGGTACACTGCATAATACATTGTTTCTTTTTTTAAAATTGTCAAGACTTCTTTTCTCCGTTTATATTTTAATAATGTATTTTATTTTCTGTGTAAAAAAAAATTATATAATTTGCAGCCCTCGGCTCCAGGCTACACAGCCTAGTGGTAAATCTACCACTGCCCATGTGTAAAAGTAAATAACAAATTTATTTGTAATTAGATACAATAATCGCCGTATTATTATTTTTGTGCAGGAACCACACAAACGTACGGAGCAAGAAGATTATCGTTACCGAGTTTCAGTGACGCCTTCACACTTGACCAAGCTAGCTAAAACACTGTTCCTAGGGTTTGACCCCTCTTTTAGCAAGGTAAAGTTTTAAGTGTGAACATTATTTTTTGCTGCAAGGTTTCGTCTAGTCTCGCATTTGGTGAATGACACGAATAACGAAACACGACAGCACATTTGCTGTTATTTTGGTTGGTCGAGCCAGCCCCTTCGTGCTGCTATCAGCGTTGTTCTACTATCTTAGTATCTCTACTACTCCTCTATAACTTTAGTGTGACAATACATATGTAACCAACCATATTATAATATTATTACAGTAATATAAGTTAGTTACAGTTTAGTATTCGATTTTGGTAGACTTCTTTAAATATGTTGCAGACAGTTAACGATTATTTCTTGTTAATTACTTGCAGGACTACTTTGAGCCGTTTGAAAGGAGGCCCCGACCTGTGACGCTTGTCGCGTTTCGAAAAAAGGGACTTCAACTAAGACACGTATTAAAAGTAGGTATGAAATGAAGTATTTAGGGGTAATTGTTTTTTCGAAAGACGGTCCCCATTTCATGTCATCCACATTTTTTATTATTAATTTCATCACGACGACGACTTGAAGACTCAAAGACTTGTAATTGAAGACTATAAATAGACATTGGCAGAAATAGCTGATCCGAGTGATCCGACTGGTTGCCATTTCATCAAAAGAAGAAGAATGAAGTATTTATTTCTGTTAAAGCTTTCGCCTATGGCTCCGCCCGCATACATATCGGTTATCGCGACAAAAAAAAACCTATGTCCTGCTCCAAGATCCAATCTGTCTCTATATCGAAATTAATTTAAATTGGTTTAGCGTTTAAGCCATGAAATGTGTTAAGTTACTTAGGAGTTTATAATATTATAATTATTTATGTCGGCTTAAGCGCCTAGTACAGTCAAGGTTCGTACCTAAGTGTAGTGGCACCTTAATGTTTATATTCACACACCGCGTTGGCCATTGCGCTGGCTGTACTTCTCTATGCTATCTATAGTTAGAATATTCTTATTATTTTAAATCTAACCTCAACATATGGCTTGAAGTCTGGAAGTTACTTGTTTGCAATGCTAATGTGAGGCTAGAGTTATGACCGCAAACCGCAACAGTATAGTCTATTCGCTTAGATACGGTCGTTTTGATCGCGCCCGCCACTGCAGTGCGGGTTTTTGTCGAAGGGACGCCGACATAACATTTAACAACCCGCCTGCGGCGTACACTCACAAGTATATAGGTATGATTGGTCAGTTTACGCCGGTGTATTAATTAGTGTGTTTATTTATTTAGTATAAAATGATAATCATCAATCATCAGTTTTATAAATGTAGTGAAGTCTCCTTCCAATTGTCTGACTAGTTACAGGTGAATACATCACACTATTTATTACGGTTCAAAGAGGAGACAATTATTCAAAAATTGTAAAAAAACAAGTAATTAAATACCAATACAAAATTAATATGAAATCATATCACAATAGACTTTAAACCATATCTCTTCTGTCCCACAAAAAGGCAGATTATACACGATAAATGTCATATCACTTTTTTAGTAACTCGCAAAAAACGGGCGTGTGTACATCATTGCGTCATTTAAGTAATAATTTACTGTTTATAATGGCACAATTTTTTCCTACTTTGTTCCTCTTCCACATCAATATGTCATTGCAAATTAGCGGCATTCATTGTTATGCGGATCACAGCACGGGCGCTCAAATATTTCTCGCGAAAACTTCATTGAGAGTCGAAATAAACTTATGCCTGAAATTGAGACCTCTTTGGAAAACGTCTCGGATTGGGATAGAATTTAGTTCAATTTAACCCCAAAAAGACACAAATTTGTGCGTTCACTGCTAAAAACTGCCAATGGTCGTTTGTCCTCGTTTTAAAGACTTCCCTTATCTGCCTCGTCCAATATTGAATTACTTGGTGTCGACATATCCAGGGAAGATTTTATTTTAACCTTCGGTTAAAATGTTTCTCATATTTAAAGGTACTCAGTTGCAGAAAAAAGCATGTGCTGCCTACCAATTTCCTGAATTTATATGTAGTAAATCTTTTCGAGTTTTTTTTCAGAGAAAATTAATTTAACGTTTTTATTATTTTTCATCTTCATTGTTTAGTTTTTATGGTATAGGGAGCGAATGAGCAGACTTATCGCCTGATGGTAAGCGAATCACTTTATTTATTGCTGAAAACTATATTAAAATTTGTTTAGTAGTTTAAAAGAGCTAAACGAACAGACAGCCGAATCGACTTCAATTGACACTACATAATAATATGTAAAGATTACATCGATCATCGATCTATTGGTAGTTGAATGATTACCAACTGTTAATCGGTACCGGAGGATACTCTGGTAACGCAATTTTATGTTGTAAAACTTATGTGAACTGAATTGTGACTCGATAGTTTAGTATTAGTCATCTACTTGATGACCTCAAAAAAGGAGAAGGTTCTTATATTGATACCTTAGAAATCAGTTTTTTTTGGTGATTTGGAAAATGCTTTTTTCAAAGAGATTGTAGGTATCCTGTAAATTAGGTTTAATATAAATTTGTAAATAAAATACCAGCTCTAAGAGTCCTCCTTGTGTCATTCTCCTCAATTCTGAGGGTCGTGAACTCGTGACCCCTAATTGAAGCTATTTTGCGAATGACAGCCCGTCATCTGTTTCTATCTTGAGCAGTGTGTAGGGGGGTAGCATGGATCGATGGATTAAAAATATGGTTGACCAGCTGACTTGTGCAACCTCGTCTGCATCTGCTATTGCCTAAAGTGTGATGTTATAACAGCGTAAACAAGTTTGTTTGCTATAAAAGAAGTTACAGTGAGCCAATTAGCAAATTTAGCTATTATGCTGTCGCAGATTTAAAAAAAAAATCATTAATCTATAAGTATTGAAACATGGGATTTCTTTTTTTTTCAGAATGAGGATAACATTATCAATTTGGAGGTGGCAGAATTGCAGTCGCCATTTAATGACGTCGGTAGCTTTTGGCAAGATGAGCCTGGACCTCTTGATAGTTAGAAAACTAATTTAAATGTAACATTTCATTTTATGAATGATTTAAATATATTGTCTGAGATAAATGTTTGTAGAAATAATAAACTAGTGTTTCAAATGTTTTAAATTGTTTTATTTTCATCGTTTTTGGCAAAATCAATTTGAAATGTTTTTTTTTTCGGAATGTAAAACACTGCGTGCTTCCCTAAGTAAGTATACTAGATGAGATTTACACTTTGCTTCTGATATTTAACGCACACACATCTTACACACGTAGCCTAATCCCAAACCCGGTAAAGCTAATGCTATGGTAAACAAACTTATGGTATAGCCCATTCGTTTAGACAGTGTCGGTGCACTAGCACGTAATTTTGGTTTTTCTTGTGAAATACGAATATATTAATTCACTAGCTGACCCAAGCAACCTCGTTTGCGTCTTCTATTGCCCGTAGCGTGAAAAATTCCTCCGTATTTGAAACATTCTTCATCGATGCTCTGCTCCTATTAGTATTAGCGTGATGGTATATACCCTATAGCCTTCCTTGATAAATGTACTAACCAACACTAAAAGAAGTTTTCAAATCGGAACAGCAGTTCCTGAAATTAGCGCGTTCAAACAAACAAACAAACTCATCAGCTTTATAATATTAGTATAGATACAACGGTGTAACCTGACAAATCTGGCTAGTGGGGGCACGTCGCAGATGCGGCCTTTGATTTTGTAGCGATTTGCTGCACGTGTGACGGCGGCGCGTGACCGTATCTAAGCGAATGAACTATGAACACAAAAAAGTACTTATAATATACGAACATGTACATTTAAAACAAATTAACTATAACTATATAAACCCAAACAGAGATAAATAATTGCGCTCATCGTCTTAGTCAGCAATAGAAACTACGACCTCAGGGCTTTTAGTCAGGGTCTCTTAGGACTAGATCCGCCGGCCACTCAATAATTTATACATATGTAGGTGTTTTCTTCTACTCCCCCCCTGTTAGTAACTTTCATTTGAAGTAAAAAATATCATATCCATATATAACCCCTGGCGATAACACAAGATTTTATTATAATTTGTTTCATTTTATTGGTCATAACACGAACTCAGTCAATACGTGAACATGACTATGCCGTCGGATATACAAGTTGTTCTACTTGAAATATTATCAGTGTTAATCATGACCGAGCTCATAGATACCTCGAAAGTCATCCCGTTAAACGCAGAAAGCGACGAAAATACTTTAATACAAGCTTTGTACATAGTCAAACTACTTAAATCAGGTAAATAAATCACAAGTCATTTAAGAATAAGACAGTTGATAGACTACGATATGGTCTACATTATTTTACACGTTAGTGAATTAAATATGGCTTTAAATCGAAACGTGTATTTCAGAAACTGGCAATGATAAAAAAGAAATAAAAGTATTACTCAATCCTGTTTAGTGTTACTCATATCAAGGTAGGCTATGTTTACAAACTACTTGTATTTACTTATATATTATATACATGTAGAATGAATGGCGGGAAGATTTAATGGTTTTCTGATGAGGTTATTAGTAGGTATTGTATTTGAATGCCTTAAGGATATTATACACTAATTAACTAGCTAAAAACATTTTAACCCAGACATACGGAGACAATTAAATATAGAGTAAGGAGATTTTTGTGCGTAGGTACTGTACCTCGCCTTCGTTTCGCAGTGATACAGCGATATACTGATGATGAGAATTAGACGTACCAAAGCTAATAAAAAAAAATCTGTGTAAGTTACACTTACTGCTAGGTTTCACAAATAATGCGCAATTCATCAATAACGACATTTAACGTAGAGGTAGCATATTGTTACGTGTTAGGGTTCGATGGTTTCGAGAAATAATAACAATACCTTCTGACACGAATAAGAGTTTTTAATAAAAAATCTTTTAGTATAACAATATCACTCCGAATAACAATATTTAATGGTCGGAGAGGTCGCTAGGTTGATCACTGACCATTACTACTTATATGATTTTTTCTCTTTTTGAAATTAACATAGCTACAGCAACGCGGGTCATTTGGTGAGCCGGTGAGAATCTCAACCGGTCATTATTTAAGTTACGTCGCCCAAGGGGGGTGCCTGTGGAGTAAGGACCTCGGCTTGGAGTGTTACTGGCAAACTAGGGTGACTAGGAGGCACATTGTGATGGAAAGTGCGACGCGTATTTCGACCTCAGCAGTGGGGTTGAAACCGTGGGCGATTCGTGTTGGCGCGTGAAATAATAAGATTAATACGTAATCTTAAAACGGTGTAAGAAGAAATAAAAGAAAAAGCCTTAATATATAGTAACATTCAAACATACTATATCACTACAAACACTGAACACCACAACACAATAGAGTGCACAAGAATGCATGATTTAAAAACTATAACCCGACTACGTAAAAACTTAAGAAAATCTTTTTATATCCTATGTCACCGAGGCTATTAGTACGCCTCATTCATTAATTTGAAATGATTTAGTAGTTTAGACACTAGGGGGAACATACAGACATGTATTTGGCTTTGCCGTAGTCGGGTAAAAACTGTTGAATGTTCTCGAAACATATTGTAGTTAATAAATAAAATTTCTGTATTAGGTGCCTAATAATAGTTATTTGTTATACACGAGTGCAAAGTTGAATATAATAATTGGAACGAAGTTCCTTATGGCGCGTTGTGTAAGGGGGCTAGACGGAAAAATTGTCACGACACAATTTGTTGACACGACACAATTTGTTGTCACGACACAATTTGTTGTCACGACACGACGACGACACACACAGATATTTTCGTTTCGTCTTTCTATTTCGAACTTCGTTTCATCCGGGTGTCCCTTGACACCTCTCAAGTTTTTTTAATGATATTTTGAATTCATAAACTTTGTGCACACGATGTTCTAAATTCAATTCAATTCACCTCTAGCTAGAAAAACGGCTTATGCACTCAGATATCAAAGGGCAAAAATACTCTTTCCAAAAAAATCATCGTTTCACATAGTTTTCATTTTAATCCAACTCATTCTACATTAATATTCACATAGAGAGCGACTATTTTAAAAAAACTCTTCAATAATATGTGACCAAAGCCTAAATTAGACTCATAGCAGAGCGTAATTCGTATATGTACTTTTTAGACTATCTGAAATCCATGCAAGACAACGAGTTGGAGAATAATATTGTGGACGACGAAGCCAATAATACATGTCCGGATAATGAGTTTAATTCAACAACTCCAATATCATATAGTGTACCAGGTGAGATACGAAGTGAAACTCATGTATCATTCAGTTCTTCCAATAACAAATTCATGGTGACAGCTCATTGTCATAGGTCAGTGAATGACTGAAGAAAATAATATTCTGAACCAGTATCTGATTACAAGATGTTTTCGAAATATGCCACATCTGGGACTCGCATTTGCAATTCTGATGTAAATCTTGTTTACAAAGATTATAATACATGACGACGATCCTCGATATGTAAAACTTCTTTGTTGCTACGTTTTGTATGTATTGAGAACGGTTAGCAATCTAGATCTTTCATGCATGGGCTAGATCTTCAAAGTAACTAATATTGTCGCATGAATGGAGTCGTGAGTTAAAAGAAAATAATATTATTTAATAACAAATATTTAACTAAAAAGTAGAGCAACACGGGCCAACGAACGGAGGGGAGTATACAGATAACGTTTTTATTTCAGATACAAAAGAGTCTGTCCTTTTTGCAGGGGGAAAACACACATACAAAAACAATCACCTGCTATTACGTACTCACACATAACAATTTAAACAAAACATTGAGAATTTCACGCACACTTAAATACATTCTGTGTCTTGTGTTTCACGTAGGCCAATTCGGGCTTATACATTGACGAGTGGGTAACGCCTGCGTATAACTATACTACTCCACCGTGTTGGTCTATGGGTGTGGTCTATCGGTAAATAAGAATTGTATTGGTCGGGTCTAAAATTTATTTATTTCAGCAAGTACATCACCAATTGCAATAACAATTCAACCTGAGATGTCGGTTACACCTTTGGAGTTCACCTCCCCGTCACATGAAGCTGTTCCAAAGGCCCAAAGTGTCCTCCCTGCCCATCTTATGCCGTCTGCAGCCAAAATCACCACAGGAGAACAAATTCAGAATAATTCAAGACCAAACACGGAAATCAGACCTGCCGCAAGCGGAGCACCAATCGAAAATTATATTTACCCGTACAGTAAGATAGTAATGTTATTAATTATAATCTATTATATTATAAAGCTGAAGAGTTTGTTTGTTTGAACGCGCTAATCTCAGAAACCGCTGGTACGATTTGAAAAATTCTTTCAGTGTTGGATAGTCCATACATTATCACGCTTAGACCAATAAGAGCGGAGCCCCAATGAAGAATGTTTAAAAAACAGGGGAAAATTATTACGCTACGGACAATAGTAGACGTAAACGAAATTGCGAGGGTCAGCTACTTATTTATAATGTTGGACAAATAAAATTGCTAGGTGTCTTCACAGATTTGTCTGTAACACTACTTGCTGACGTCAATTGATAACGGTGTTAGAGAACATCTTCCGACAACCGCATAACATATGTGTCGACTCCTGTAAACAATATTAATGGTTATGTATGCGCTTTTGTTACAATTGCATACATTTTCACCTTAGCAAACACTTCCAATTTAAATAATTTGTAAACAACTATAGCGAAATAAACCGTAGCTCATTACTGACCGATGTAATGCCTTAATTATAATAAATCTGTCTTACAAAGTAACCAGCGACTGAAGTATTACATACATTACATTAGGAACATTACATATACTTGATATACTGTATACAGTGTATACATTATTTACACATAATGTTTCGCGTCCAAAAGAAATATCATAATACTTACTCGTAGATAAAGGAATAGCGTAACTGAGCTTTCAGTCCTATGGTGTAAAACGATATCAAACTGACTAAATTATATTAACACTTCTCTATCTATAAGTTCGTATATTCTTTGCTCGATGGCTGTGGATAAATAAAATTAGTGAGATAGATGTTATTTTCTTATTTTAGGTAAGTACAGAAGATTTGGTGACGTGCCTCAATCGGTTGACACACGAAGACAGCAAAATTTCAACGAAAAAGGTAATTTTAAATGAACGCTATTTCTATAACCTTTTTTATTTCAAGCGCCGTGATATCAGCCAAATGAAACACCAACAGTGTTTCTTCTTTCCTCCACTATCTCAAGTAATATTTTTTCTTTTAAAACACCCATTTACTATATTATTTCCATTTACCATAAGATCATACGGGTGCAGCCCCTCTAGCTTTGATATGCCTATGTTAGTGGTAAATAGACCTAGATCAACGAAAACCTAGCCAATCCAGTTTGGTCGAATGTTGTTCCAAGGGGTACGAACAAAAAGCTCAGACCAACAAAAGAAACTTTCCCCCTCGATTAAAAGCTAAATTGGCCGTGATGAACGGTTTGGATTATAGATACATGCCTGAGTGAAAGTAGGGGGATTTGATCGCAATATTGTTTGTAACAATGTAATACTAGTTGCAATTTTTGAAATGTAACATTAATCGCATAACAATAAGCGAAAGCTAGGGTTGGCCTTACTCTAACCACCTGTTGTGGCATTGCAGCACCCGTACATTTGATGTTTATAGCAAGAAATTGCAATCATATCACTAATTCACTACCTACCATAAATAACTCTTTAAAACATTTTTGTAGCGTGTCTAGCACATTAGTAATTTTAGGGAATTAACCTAATAGTTAATACTGTCAATTGATTATTTACGTAAGTAAGTAGTACGTAGTAAGTACTCCTTAGTTTTTTTAATCCAAAATTATGTTTGTTTTTAAGTAATTAAAATTAAATCAAATCCATATACAGTCAAACCTCTTGCCTAGGGTGTACACCGATACGATTATTTAACTGAGGGTAGATCGATAGCGGTGCGATTTAAACTGGGAACTTGAACTTGAAACTCGCGGGCTAGGTCTCCGCAACTCGATGACTTCAGTGGGCCTAATTTGCTTGGAATTTAAACTGTTTTAAGATAGAACGCTAAACTGTTTCGTAAATAAAACTGTATACCTTGTGTGCATGTGTAGTGACAATAGACAATCAGAATAACTGTGTGAGACTGGTATTTGTGAATACAAACTCATTCGCTCCGCTGCACAATAAAAGGTACAGTCAATGTATCCACATTACCGTTTCATTATATTGTAATAATGTTACGATTTACGTAAACAAAAAATACTGGTTCTTGAGCCACTTATGCCGCAGAAAAGACTAATCAACTATAGTAGCTTTATACAGTTTCGTTTTAGAGTTCGAGTAGAACCGTCATCAATGTATCTGTCTCGCTTTCTGCAATTGGTTAAAGCCAAAACTAGTGATTCCTTTGTTACGTAATTACTCAAAACTATGACTAATTTCACTTTAGTAAAGATTTACTTTACTGTTTGGCCTCCGAAACTATGGCGGACAGTAAAACAGTAAAAATATTTTAAAAATGAAAAATCTGCGGTGATCAGGTATTTTTTCACAACTAATGAGAACGCGTGTAAAGAAATTGTGTTTACATTCAAATAAGTAATACAAAACGAAAATTTTCGAGGTAAACTACTTACCTCGTGTTATAATTAAAAATACTTTCTATATAATACTCTATTAATATATCTCTGACAGTATTTATTACAAAAATAAATGATGTTACAAGCACATCTACGAGTATACTAATATTATGAATTCAAAAGTACCTAAGTCTGTCACTTGCCTGTGTCTTTTGTCCGCCGGCGGAGCCACCGGAGCCGGACAAAAGCTAGTCCATCGTAGCATCGACAAGATAAAAAAATTTAAAAGCAATGAACAGTTTACCTTCCGTGGTTGCTAAAAACCGTTTGTTACAAAACATATGGAATGTTTAATTTGGACAAAATATTAGTTAACGATGTACCTAATTCTATTTGTAGGTTACTTACTATTTGTCAGTTCATACCAACTTTATCACTAATTTACATTTCCCGAAGATTTAGATATGAAAGGAAACAGTGGGCATAGGCATCAACAATGTCAATGACCAACGAGGATACCTCTGATATATTCTTATCAATAAAAAGAAACAAAGTTCCAAGAAAGACTAAACCGCACGTTGTCTCGGATACTAGAAGCCGGGGAACCAGGAACCATAGAGAGAAAAACCCTATAACCCCGACGTACCTCGGGCCACCTACAATATGTAGATGGCCCTCTAGTGTATGGGAACCACAATGTTCCCGTTATTGTCTCCGGGGGCCTGCTTCTGCTAGGGGTCAGATGGCCTCATCTGATACCGGCCGTAGGCGGCAGCGTTTTACCTACTTAGCGGGTGACGCGCTGTCGTCATCGTTCCCCAGGGTGCACCACGTGGAGGTTCCGGACCTGGCACCTCTCGTCTGTTACAACAGTGCGGCAGGATGAATAATTTTTTTACACGCTTTTTATAAGCTTTATCTGTTTGTTTGTATGCATGTTTGTTTGTAACCGACTCCTTTGGACTTGACTTTGACCCACTTCAAACGATTTCATTTAAACTTAGTAGACTTATCGATGACCGAAGACGATACAATAATTTTAAAAAATCAGAAAAGAAAATTAATAACAATAGTTTAAAAATCTTAAAAACAAGCGTTTTTTATAAAACAAACTAAAAAAAAATTAAAAAAAGTGGAGCGTGTTCTTGTTTGTTTTTAAAACTATTATTTATTTATTATAAAAAGATTATAGAGAGCCAACTTGAAAGATAGACATGTGCGGTAGTCGACCTTTTTAGAAATTTTAAAGGGGAACCTTTCTTTCTTATGCTGGGGCCACACTAATGAGAAATGCCATTAATTATCGCGATAATGGACGTTCACCATAGGTGTAGCCACAACTTAACGGGATAATTTGACAATGGCATTAACAATGCCATTTGGAGTTAGGCGATAGCTCAAGTGGCGGTACATCAAAGAGATTAACGCGAGAATTGATGCGATGAAGCGGCCACATTACGTATTGTCAGTGTGCATCGAGAGCGCAACGGGAGCGGACGTATTTTCTTTCTTTACGACGGATTTGCCTTAAAATCGCACGATTTTGACTCGAAATACGTACTATGGCGTCGGAGTGGAGTAATCATCCACTATCTTCTTTTTCTTTGTTTCCGTTTTCTTTTTATTCGGTAATGACTCAAAAAAGTCAAATAATATAAATTTACACTCATGAGATATAGAGCTCTGTCGACGTCCATCTTGCTTGAATTAAAGTAAATTCAATGCCGTTTTTATCGCCAATAATGAGCATTCATGTTGACCGTTGATGTGTAGCCACCCATTTTAATGCGGTAAAAATTATCGCAATAATTATCGAGATAATGGGCATTGACGTTAAACCTTAGTGTGGCCCCAGCATTACACTGTTTTTGTAATACGCAGCCGTTATTAACAATGGCAGCTCCGAAAGGGGTAATTTTTTCCGTTTTTGCAACATTTTTATTGATAGTCCACTCTTTTTGGTCGCAGCCTGATGATATATGGCCTCTAGCCTTCCTCGATAACTGCTATACCTGGGCTATATAATATGTACCTATTGAATTTTTCAAATGGGACGGGCAGTAAGGAGATTAGTGAGTTCAACCAATCAAACAAACTCTTTAGCTTTATAATATTGTATACGACTTATATACTATATATATATATATATATATATATGTATAGTATATATTATGTATATATATATATATATATATATATATATAGTATAGTAGTAGAGTATGGAAGAGGCCTACGTCCATAACTGTATAGAAAGAGGCTGAGATAGATAGATAGATATACAATACAGATTATAACGGTGAACAGTTTGTTGTATCTATACACAAACTTATAAATATATATATATATATGCCAATATTAAAAACAGTCGCTCGACTCAGTTACAGGTGTTAAGAATTGGGCTACTTTGAACCACTTACCCTCAGACATGCTCTTACCGATTTCTAGCCAAAAGGAAGCAGTTTGAAATATCCACAAATTAACTACTAAATTAAATAATTCTCTCATTTCCCCGGCCTGATCCCAGGTCACCACATTCCCTAGCTGATTAGTTACTCAAATCTTAACCTAAATCTATATTTCATACTAAAGTAGAATACTATAGAAATAGAATGGTCTTCTTGTGGTCGACTTTATGTGACAACAATAACAATTGAAATACGAATTTAAATTTATGACATTCACAATTTTTTGATAGATTTAAGTATGGTACTTACATCAAAAACTATTTTTTTTAATTTAATTTTCACTAGCATCTGCCACTGAAAACAATTCTGAAAAATAAGCCTAAGTTAATCCTTATTACATCAGCTGTCTACCTCATGTCATAAGCAGTAATTTATGCTATTTTAGCAAAAACCCAGAACCTAACACGAAAATTTATAAACTGAGAGTTAACGCAGACGAAGTCACGCGGGACAGTTAGATAATATATCATATTATCTTAATCACAAAATACTGTTTAAGAAAATAGTCACTTAACTGAAATTATTAGATCAGTTATGGTTAAGTGCTTAAGTATTCCATCGGGAGTTTAGTGCCACGCTGTTCGTGTATTATATTAGATTGGCTTGTTAAAGTTGCACGCTGGGAGATCAGGACGTCAATTAATCAGTAGCCTTTTGTATCTAGAATATACTATATTCAATTGGTCAATAGACATATGACTAATCTCCCATGTCTGATAGGTACCAAGGGCAACATGCAATTAGTGAAAAACATAATAACAGGTTTTGAAAAAGTTAGTTTAATTTATTACCCCCAAATTATTTACCAGTGGTCGCGCAGATAGGCGCTCGAGCGATCCAAGTTTGATGAGGAGACTCAGGAGAAATTAGCAACTTTTTATTTATTTTGCAGGTTACCGGCGGGTAGCTGATGATGATGCACAGACGATTGATACCGTTGCTGATCAGATGACAGGTAAATAAACACTAACAATCCTAAATTGTCTTAATAATTTGACGGGCCGTTTAGTCTAGTGGTAAGTGATCCTGACTGCTGATCCAGAGGTCGTGCGTTATTATAAATCTTTGTGTGATGAACATGATCATTTACACATATTCTGTGTCTGGGTATAGTTTGTCTATAATATGAATTAATTCAGAAATATCTAAATGTGTTTAACAACAGGCTGGTTACCATAAGTAGGTAGGTACAGGCTTTGCCTAATTTGGGTCAGACTGCTGTGTGTGGATATTCATTTATTGCTATCGTCGCTCATAAGGACGTGGGCGAAGCAAGGGGTGGGGGAAGAAAAATAGAGAATTAAAACACTCCTTGTTCAGTTTTCTAGAATGTTTATGTTTTCAGTTCCAAATATTCCTGTTTCCAGAAAATAACACGCCTAGTACAGCCTCAGTACAAGGATCGTCAACGTCAAAATTAATGGTCTCCATATCAACGTTAGAGAAAATAAGCCTTACTACAAACCGACCTAATATCGTTAACACTTTACAAGCCCTCGGAAAAGGTGAGACACATTTTTTTGCCTGTTTCACGTACTAAGAAGACCGTTTTGATTTTTTTGTTGACGCTTTAGTACTACCTTAGTTTTACAGTAATTTGATTTGTTAATTAAACTGAAGTTAGACTGCCAAGGGGTCTACCGGTTGGCGTATGCTACTGCCGATCATGATCGGACCTCCAGTTTTATTGGGTCTTCCTTACAAGAAATTTTTAATAACAGCCCGGAGTATGGAAATTTAGCAGTGTTTTACGCCCGTGCCTCGGAGAGCACCTTAAGCAGTCAGTCCCAATTGTCCCGAACATCTGTGGCAATCATTATTAGGAAGTCAGTGGCAGTGGCAAATATACTGACATCTTTTTTTTCTTTTGTTTACGTATGGGAACAACCACGAGCCGTCACCCCACCGGAGTTTGCGGTGTGGTGATGTGTCGGAATCTGACCTACAAAAACTAAAGGGTGTGCTACTCTGCGTCTGAGAAAGGAGGAATTCAGGAACTGCTGTCTACTTGTTGTGTCTGTCTACTTCTAAACTCTCTATTTAGGCGATGTAGGACACACGCATAAGTCGCCCCCTCGCGGCTGGCCACTTAAGCGGATGGAGGGGAAAAACCATCTCGTCCTTCCGCGGCTACGCACAGGGCGGCATGAGGCGCTGGTAAGCGCGCCTTCCGCCGGCGCCGGTGAATTGGGTCCGAGTGGAGGTCGTCCCCGGGCCCTTTCCCTAGGATCTCCTTCGATGACTGCAGTCCGTGTGCTGGACCGAGTTCTCACTACAGTCGCAGTGGTGGATGGCGGGACTCAGTTTCCTCCTATCGACCGAGTGCAGGTACTTCCCTAGGCAACCGTGCCCTCCTCATTTAGGATAGGATAGGACTTGCGTCAGTCGGAAGGTAAGGGTCCCGTGCTGCCACCCTGCCCACTCGAGGATGACAGTCTGGAGAGCCTCTACGGAGGCATAACCAGCACGTGGAATCTCCAGCCGGGACAACCAGCGAGCCATCGTGGCTTGAAGAGCGACTTCACGCCACTCGCGTACCTCTTCGAGCGGAGACCGAAAGCCATTCGCCGCCCGGAAGTCAGCCGCCCGCCTATAAAAAGAGTAGAGGCGTCGACAAGCTTTGGAGCAAGCTATCGGAAGTGCTCGTCGAAGAGCCACCTACCGTCGAGGATCAGGCCCAGATACTTCATTTGGGCCCAACCAGTGCGGGGACCGAGTTCAGTTCACCTTCAGGGTTGTGGTGGTCTGATGCCAGTAGCTCCGTGGAAAATCTGATATTCGGGTAAAACCGGTTTTACTAGTTGCCGAACTTATATAATATTGGGAATAATAAAGACTAGAAAGATAAAAATAATAGATACAGCATCAGAAATTTATGAAAACTTATACTCATTAAAAGACAGTGACCAACAAAACTGAACGCTACCTAAGAACTTAAATTGTGTGAAAAAAAAAATCTGCAACAGAGATCCTGAGAGCAATTGAAACCTTAAAGCCCGATAAAAGTGTTAGGCCGGATGACATATCAAACGCAGCAATTAAGACAGACAGATTTTTACTCGCATCACCCACAACTACATTATTTAATACAATTATAATAAATAAATTAATATGGGAAGAATCATACATGATACAAAAAGGGAAATCCAGCTGACATTGGAAATTATAGACCTATTACCCTGTAATCTAAGTTATACAAAGTTTTTGCATCATGTCTAGAAAAACGTATTGTATTTTACACTGAAAAAGACCAGCCCCCCCAGACCAGGCAGGTTTAAGGAAGAACTTTTCTACCACTGATCAAATTCACACAATTAATCTCATCATAGAAAAATATGTATACTTTAAGAAAGCTCTTTTTTTGGCTTTTATTGATTATGCCAAAACTTTTGCTTCTATCTCCCACAACAGCATGTGAAGAGCTCTACTTGAGTGTGATGTACTAATAGAGACCATTTGTATTATAAAAAATATATATGAGCAAAGTATAAGTCGTGTGAAAGTGGAGAAATTTAGACTGGATATAAATATACAAATGGGCGTTAGACAAGGCGACACCCTCTCGCCAACAATCTTTATAAACGTACTCCAGGAAAAAATAACTGAAATGAATTTCTGATGTATTAACAAAATATTAAGGAAATAAAAGGCTATAATAATAATAATAAATTATGTGATATTAGCCAGCCCGCTTACAATCAGCTCCTTGATCAGTATCAATAATAAAGTTCATTAATGTTTGGCATCATTGTAAGGTTGCAAGTAAAAAAAAATATCGCCATTATATTCGCAATGGTAACAATACAAGTGATAAAAAAGGAATTTCATACTTTATTTTTGTGGATACATTTTCGCATACTAAATTTTTCTCGTTACCTACTGGAGTCAACATTTCTAATGTAGGTCTGTCCTACGCCTTAGATCGTGTAAAACTATCGTGTACCTTTTTTTAACTTAAACGTTTTAACAATAATACTCTTGTATGACTTATTCAAATAAAATAAACCCTTGAAAAGCAAATAACCTAATGTCTGAAATACTTACACTAATGAGTATAAATTAATACCTACCTACTATACCTACTAGTAAATAACTTTTAATTCCGTTCTAAACATTTTGTTAACGTCATTGATGCATTATTTTTTGTTATACCAGCTCCTAAGGTCGATATTAGAAAGGACGTCCAAACTTTCAAGAAAAACAAAATCGCCCGTCATGGAAGCACTTCTGGTAAAGTGACTAAAAAAGAAGTCTTGGCAGCAAACTTTTCAGTAATATATATCGAACCGAAGCCGACTAAAATTAAAAAATCTATAAAAAAAACTACACTAAAAATATTTTTAAAAGGTAGCACTAGGATGCGCATTCCATTTTCAGAAAATAATGCGTTTTGCTATCAATATCCTCATAGTAAACTATGTAGTTCTGGTCTTTAAAACTATTCGACGAGGACATTTTACTCTTTGAGGGTTGGCACTACATTTTATAGCAGTTATTTTTTCTTTGTTAAAAAGTATATTTAATGGATAGATTTAAATGCAATAAAACAATATTATATTAAATACTTCACCGTTATTTGAAGCTTACTAGATTGTGAGCGGCATCCCTGACTTCCGCTATATTTGCCCTCTCTTTTACCTATTATCAGTATTTATATGTCTATCTATTTTGCTCCCATGTTTTCTCCCACCAGGTGGCGCTGTCGTAGAGAGCTTAGGGCCCGGTAGAGTATTACAATTCATTGGCGTCTAAATCGCATTCGTTGCCTAGCCAACGGTGCAGAATTTTAGAATATACATTCAATTAAATAAGTATTAAGTTAGATAATATTAAAATAAGTATTGTGATGAGTGATCCATTCATACTCACATTGAGTAAAGCCGTAAATACTTGTTTATTTTCAAATTAAATAAATCGACAACATACTGGTGGTTGCTATAATGGGCAAACAACCAATTCAACAATGACCAAATCGAATGTAGTGCAGATAAGTACTGTACACTGTGTGGTACAGAATCCATATAAATATGTACCTATGTATCCTTGACTTTGTGTGCCCTCCAACAATGGGACTAGTTACAAAAAAAGAAAGAAAACTGTCTCCTGGAATCAGAGTCGAGTTGGTATGATGGTTAATCAATTAAGGACCAGGATATGCTTCAGTCCTTCTGAGGTTATTACGCAGAAACAATCTTTTTTTATAAGTACACACCTATTTCGTGTTAATAGATTTAAAAAAAAACTCATATAAGTGACTTTGTCTTATTGAAAAATTGACGATCTTTGAACCGAAATACCGCCGTAGAATAAATGGTTTTGTTTTTTTCGGAAGACGGTCCCCATTTCATGTCATCCACATTTTATATATTTTTATCATTAATTTCATCACGACGACGACTTGAAGACTAGAAGACTTGATAATTGAAGACGATAAATACTTGACATTGGCAGAAATAGCTGATCCGAGTGATTCGGCTGGTTGCCATTTAATAAAAAATAAATAAATGGTTTTAATGCTGAGTTACTATCATTAGCTATATCAGAAGACAATCTGACAGGGTTACTGATGCTAGTTGATCAAAAATTATTATTATTTTAAATGTAAACAAGTGTTAAGTTATTATTATCAACTTGATTTAACTAAAATAACTGTACATAACATGATAAAGACTGTCCTTATTTATTTAATTATCTTTGTCATTAGTAAAAGTCGGAAATAGTCAGATGGATATTTTCGGCCCCAAACCTGCCCTCAGGGCAGGGTTAACGATAGGAACGAGTCATGTTTCGCAACCCCTCGCAGGGGTCTGCGCATTACGTATCATCGCAGGGTACCCATTAAACATACCACGTTATGCCGTGCGCATCCTAGCCCTCGCAGGGCTCGCGACTAGAACGGCTCACGTGTTGCAACCCCTCACAGGGGTCTGCTCATTACGTACCCTCAAAGGGTACCCATTAAACAGATCAGCCAGGCCACGCAACGCTAGCGACAAGAACGGGCTCGCGCAGAGTTAATAATATATTTAATAATAATATTTTTTTTTCGGACATCTTACACACAACGCCATCTAGTCCCAAGTTAAGCAGAGCTTGTGTTATGGGTACTAGACAACTGATATAAATACACATATACTTTTTTTTTTGTAAATACATACATATTATACATAGAAAACACCCAAACTCCGAAACAAATATTTGTAGATCATACAAACATTTGTTCCGACCCAGGAATCGAACCCGAGACCTCAAGAACAGCAGTCGCATACGCTACCACTGCGCCACAGAGGCAGTATAGATACCACGGAACTTCGCATAGTGCCTTTCGTTCACTGTCACTGGTGGTGATTCTGTTGTCATCAATAAACTAAAATTTTACTAAAATTTGTTGTTGGATTATATACTTTAATCTAATCTGCTTACAGTCCATTTTTCGATATGTCGCATCTCAGCTGTCACTATATTTAGTTGCCTTGTGTTAAAGAAATTTCTCTCTTGCTACAAAGGAATCAGCGGCGATGTCGGTTATTATTTCACAAGTGGTAAGAACCCTTTGTGATAGAACGAGTAGGTACATCTGCTATCACAAAGGGTTCTGACAACAATTTTTGTGGATCCAAGACTGACGGCCAGGCTTAGCTTTTCCAACAGGTTTAAACAATATAACTAATAATAAATTAAAGTGTTTCGCGACGAACCTCTTTCTATGATAGCCAGCAGATAATACTTTGAGTCAATCGTAGACTAAAGTCCATTGCTTGGAACATGCCAGTGTCTAAAAAATCTATAATTTAAGATGGGAACACGAACTAGTCTCACCTAGAAAGTTATGACATAGTAAAAATAATGGCAGGCAGGCGAGTCCATGACTTAACTACTGAAAGTTGCCACTAGGGTGGGTTACTTGCTAGAGGTAACTGGAAGTCTCGAAACACCTCGTTATAGTCTAAATAAATTGTGCCAACTATACCAACAAGGCTTAATACTTGTGAATGATTGTCCCCAATTTGCAAAATTATTTTTGTAATCTCATAACTAATGTCATTATTGTTGACTTTATTCAAATATTTATATCACATTGGTGTTCCCTTTCCACCAGGTAATAACAGACGTCTCAATCCAGTAAGCTTCAAATAACGGTCAGGTGTTTAATAGCAGTGTTTTACCTGAAAATAAAACACATATTAAATACTTACTTTATTTTCCATAGAATTTAAAGCCTTAAAAGGCTTTAAAGCCGTCGCCGTAAAGTTGACTCGAATTTTGTCGTTTGCATCCAACATTCGCCAACGATCCAATTAATTAATGTCGGATTTTCGTGCACAAATCAAAGTTTAGCGCAAGCTGCAAACAGGGTTCACACGTTGGCCGTCGCCGAATGTTCACTTCATAGTTACGCTTCAGAGTAAATAGATGCTCGTATCGCGCTTAATTGTTTCACGAACAGTGCACTCGCCGAGCGCACTCAGCCAATGTGTACTAAAGCTATATATCTGGCGCTTTCGACAGTGGCCCATGCTATTGCTAAAATTAAAAGCAAGAGGACGCTTAAAATACATTTATTACCTTATCTCCTCGTACTTCTCAAAAGGCACATCTAAATTAAGACTCGGGAATCATTCTGTGTCGAAGGCGCTTACTTGTGGAATATAAGCTTCAACGACTTTCTTACAATACCTATACCATCTGGATGTACCCTAAACGCGTATGCGGACGGTTCATTATTGGTAGAATCTGATACTAGCACGGGGTTTGAGAAACTAGCCAACTGATGTATGAATTTGAAGAGTGTATGTGTACTCTCCCTGTGAAAGTGATGAATGCGGATGGCCCGAGACCAGTCGAGGTGAAAGCATCTGGGGGATGTCTATGTCTAGCTGTGCATTTTTTGTAGCAGATGTGATACGTTGGTGTATATGCAGGTGTTACTAACCATGATCACATAACATTGTTACAAACTATCGATCTTCAAAAAGTGCATAAAGCACATCCCTATTTTATGTAGGTATTTATTAATAGTTTACTGTGCCTGGCGCTAAGGGCACGAAAACTGATACGTCGTTTGGCGGTTAAAGGGTTAATATCTCTTTGGGGTGTACGTAATCGCATGACTTTAGCACCAAACAAAACATTCCAGCTATATGCAATGACGAGGATATCAACTGTAACATGGGGTCTGTCATCTAATACACTAAAGATCATTAAATGATCTATACACTTTATAGAGCTATTTATTTCAGTTTTATTTTAATGCATTTCAACGGACACAGATGATACTCCTTATCTCTACCCTCCATAGCTATGGTGTTTCTGTATGGGCCGATAGGGCGACCGTAGGCGCTGTCCGTCGTTAACTGTTACAAGGCCAAGGACTTGCATTGATTTTCTTGTGCAAGGCATATAGGACGGTTAGGTTAGCTTTACCGGTGTTGGCAGGAGGTCTTCATGTCGATCGTGGTGTAAAGACGTGCAGCTAGCTAAAGCTATTTTAAGAATCCTTCCTATTCCATTCAAATAAAAGTATGTACACATTTTAAGATTTTTTCTTTGATTTCTGAGTAAATTTTCATTGAGTAGTCAACACTGGTCCGCTATTGTGATGTTAAGGCTTTGTCTTTGTCTAATCATAGTGGCGTTGTTATTGTAACGCGTGCGAGACATGCATATGTTTACTATGCGAAGTTTGCACCTCTTCATCACTACATAGTATAAAACAAAGTCGCCTTTTCTGTCCCTATATCCCATGTGCGCTTAAATCTTTAAAACTACGCAACGGATTTTGATGCGGTTTTTTCCAATAGATAGAGTGATTCAAGAGGAAGGTTTATATGTATAATACATGCATCATATACTAAGGCAACATTGCTAATTTTAGAGGTTTCTATTTTATGCCTGTGCAAAGTCGGAGCGGGCTGCTATGTTTTTATATACAACATTCATAGTTTTTCTGTAGTGTATTTAATTTAGTATCAGCATTGCACCCGTGCGAAGCCGGGGCGGGTCGCTAGTTATTTATATCTCAAACACGGGACGGTATGTTCGTGGGTCACTGCTATTGATCCTGGTATACAGTAGTGTGTAATAGTGGGCGTGTAGCCGTGATCAGTCCCAAAGTACAAAGAAAATCCAATTTTTTTTTGTACATATAGACTATTAAAAAAAAGACTATTTGCCGTCTGTCGCACCAGCTACAGCATATTTAGCCTATTTGTAAATCCACCTCCGACTAGTCGCACATTATGTAGAACATCACTGTAGAGAAAGAAGGTAAACTTGAAACCAACCCGTCTATCTGGCCAGCGTGGTATAGTTAGTAGGCCAAAACCTTTCTAAGGAGAGGTCGATGTCCAGTAGTTACTGAAAGGTTATTGATATCTTCTCACATAGTGGAGACTATGTGAGAAGATATCAAACCGCGTGTATCGCTATAAAAAGCCATGTCCTTCCTCAAGAATCACAGTACCACCATGACAAACATTAATAGTATTAGTGTGGCGTATAGCTGTGACGGGCTTAGTTTTGTTTTATTTGAATTCTCGTTGTTCCCTATTGATCCCTTGCTCAGATCAATCGGGGACGAGATCAATTTCATTAGAATACCGCTTACCCGTTAATAGAGACAGTAATAGGGATAGCCAGAATACAATGAAGGACGGATTTTACAGAGAAGCGGTAGCCGCCCTTACACATTTGCGCGTCACATTTAGTGAAGCGCAAATATGTATAGGGGCATTAAAATCCAGGGGAAAATAAATAACGCTAATCATCAATTAAAACACTAAATAAATTTCACCAGTTTATTACGTTAAGAAACCTAATTTTGACAACTTTCTGTTACTATGTTTAAAATAGCAATCTTATACTATATTGAATTTTCGTATTCTTTTAAAATCAGTTCCCAAAAACATGCACAAAGATAATTATCATATTCATTTAGTAATATTGAGGTAGTTATCAGTTTCAGAACTTATACCAATTATAAAATGGTTCTAAAAATAACAGTTAAATTCAAAGAAAATGCTGTGAACTATGTGTATGTTAATTGCTTTGTGAGAATAGTGTAAACAAAAATTATCAATGAATGAATATTGGACCTTGATTAATTTGAGAAGCAAACAACAACAGCTTCTCTACTATCTAAACACATATTAGACGCATAGCGTCGGTCCCGCCTCATGAGATCGCGCTATGTACGCCCGTTACTTTAACATTATTATCACATGGGGGGCGGGACGAGACGCTATGAAACGAATCTAACCGAAGGGAACCATCGCCGTGTTAAGGCAGATAAATCCGTCCTGTCCCACGACCACAATACGATTCAATATTCCACCAAGGTACATCAATTACATACGACATACATTAACACTATTATTCTAGATTGTGTATAAACGGTAATGTTAGCATACACTTGTCGGGGATGTGACATACGAACAGAATGAATACTTCCAATTCCCCAGTAAATAAAATTAACAAGTAATGAATAAAATAATAAAATGCAATGTGTGCTTTGAGGCCTTCATAACATAAAAATGTATTAATTCATCATAATATTCTGTCGATATTTCTGCACATATTAGATAATATCCAAAATACAATCATGCACATTAAAATGAAATCAATATTCATCCTTTCACACGTAAATACACAAATAGTGGTTACACACACGAGAAAGAACTATAATGTAATGTAAATAACAGTAGAACCATCAAACAAGAATGATAATTATTATTAGCGACAATGACATGTAAGTAATGGGCGCGAGGGCGCGACGGCAGGGGTGTAGTTCAGTCTCGTGGCCGCGCGCCGCCCGCGCCTACATCAACTTAAACTACTTCACAACGATACAATAAACTAAAACTATTTCTGCATCCTAATCATTACAAAATCATAATGTGCCCTCTACATTTGGAAGGAATAAACAACATGCCTATATGTACACTTCCTGTCGCAGTGAAAGTAACCATATATTCCATTTTGATAGCCGATACAAGCGGAATCTGGCTGTGTCGGACATTAGTCGTCCGACCAGGGTGTGACGTCGAACGACATTGAACATTATACAAGCCAATTTCTCCTGTCAAGAAAAAATATTCTACTTACGAGTGGAAATGTTACACCAATATGAATTCTAACATTTAATTCAACATTCAAATATCTTTAATGCATACACAATTTTTTAGCGAAAGAAATTTTTATCTTGCATACGTCGTTTACACATATTTTTCACTCGTTCCGTATAATATACATAAGTAATAACATTGATATCGCAAAATTATATAATTTAGTATTTCACTCTAAAATACTCGTTACAGATAGACGGTCTTTCAGCAATAGGTGTTATACTTGAGGTATGGAATGTAAAATTGTTTGCTGATGTTTCAGAACTCTGAACAATATTGCATAATTTTAAGCATCAATTGCTCCTAGCATGTCAGTACATTATACCTTTGCAATTCAGGCTTTACTAATAACTCAATGTGATAAGTTGTTAACAATCATTAATACTATATATCTGGTGTTACAGCTATTGTGGAGAGTAACAAAGTTATAGAGTACGTAATAATCGTACCTAATCGTACACTTAACATTAACAACAGACGCGGCAGTTCATAGAACTTCAAACATTGATCACGGTTCAGTCGTATCGTGAACGTAAACACTACCATTACTAAAACCATGTCAAAGTCGTGGATCACTGCTCTGGTAATAGGCAGTCCAATGTTTATTCTCCCAGATGTCTTGTAGATATGAAGTTCGTTTTCGCAATATGCCTTGTTTACATCAAAGGCATTACAACATTATGTATTCTATAGAAGTGCACATATTCTTATCCGTAGCGTGTAAAGGAACTCTGGACGAAGTTACCTGCGACATTCGTTGAAACCCGAGTTGCTTTCCCGTAATATTTCAAGAATTAAAGCATTCGACTGGTGTCCTTTCAAAATTAAGCCGTAAGTTTATGACACATTGTCCGAAAGGTGGTACTCGGGATAAAATTTAAAACATTGTGGACAGTTGATAATTGTATCTATTGTGTATTAACAATCAACGGCTGTAATTATTAATATTGATCGACATAAAGCACCTTCAGCACGTTTTCTTGTAAGACAATTACTTAGCCAATTGTGAGATTATTTTTTAATAATATGTGGAAGCAATACAAAATCGTAATTAGATTCAGTAGAGGTGTAAAGATTTTCAGGATAACTAAATCAGACTCAAGAACACTGGCCGCTAATTCAGCGTAGAGCCTTGTAATTATAATGAAATAAAATGAAAAAAGGGTGTTGGACAAAATTCAATAAGATGGATCTATCGTAGGATAGTAAATGAGACCCTCATTTTTATCAATATGTATAAATACAAGTTTGTTAGCTATAGAATTTTTGAGATTGTAGCAATGCACGGGAGCTCTTATATTTCGGCAAAGCGATAGTTTTAAGCATCATATTGGATGGTATCTTCTGAATAGAGAGTTCACAAGATATAAAAACAAACTTTCGTACTTATAAGCAGTGTACTGCTCCCTTTACATTCAGCACTAATCAGTATTTTAGAAATATGGTACGCCATTCTTGTGAAATGAATTGAAAATTACTTTGTTGCATTTGGGAGACGGCATAGACGTAACAAGATGTTAATGAATGTGTTGAAGTATTGGGACAATAGCTGGTGGCAGCGGGCACGGACACAGCCGCAATTAACGGCAACACGAGCGGTTTTGCACCGCGCACACCGTACACAACTTATAATTTATAATAATTAATATTATCTAACCTAAAACTGAGAAAATGGAAATAAGAATGTGAAACATTCTTAGTAACATTTTTGCCAAAACTTCCATATATTATCACAATTATACATATAAACATCTAAGCTTTTCATTAATTTTGATATTATTCACTTAATCTTAATCTCTCTTAGTTAAAGTATCTCACTTGGCACAATGATAACACAAATCGCACAACTGAATAATAAAACAAATCACGACAGAATCGAACAATACGACAGAGGCGACGTTAATATTCGCACCATTAAACGCTACGGTATCGTTCAATGTCAATACTTTTGTATTACATTTTCAATACAAGAAAACATTATAAAGCTAACATAGACAAAATTACAAAGAAAACGATCAACAAATGTTACTTACAAATTAAAACTCATAAGTTTCCTCCTTACTCTCCAACAATTACTATTATATCAAAAATATTTATGTCCATAATTAGGTAAGATCATCAAACCTTCTCCATATCTGAGATAGGAGAATGAGCGGCGTCGCCACCTCGCAGTAGTGAACGAGTGCGGCCGCGCGGCTTATCGCCGGGCTCGCGCGGGTGAGCGTCTCGCTCTTTACAAGGTGTTCGGCGCTGCTCCCAAGTCTAGTCAAGGCTCGTCATTACATCGGGCCGATTCGACACGATCGGCGTTCACTCTTTGGATTAGTTACTTATCACCCAACACACATATCAGTTCCATAGAAACCATTGTACCACACAATCTCAGCAGCATGCATGCAGAAACTCTTGTGTATAGTTAAACAAATATTCTTACAATATACTTGCAAAGCCGTATGTCCAATGAGCCTCCTTGTTTAAGCAACGTCATGTAATTTCCGTTCCTAGTAAGTTTGTTTCCCACACACCCTTCACTTTATTACATTTAACAGTGTAGTGCAGTTAATTCAACAGATTAAACTAATACATTAAAACAAAAAACATAATATGCATGTCTTGTTTGAATAAAAAGGGTTTGATACTATAGATACTGCTAGTATAACATTAGTATTTGTATAGAACACAATCAACTATTGCAATATGAGAACTGTTGCAGAATAAAATGGTATGAAAACAATATAACAATCATGTCCATTATTAAAAAATAGTGTATATGAATAATATTATATATATGTAAAATATATATTCAAATATTAATCATCAACATAGATAATTCCCGGGATAAAATATGGATTTATCAATAGATTAAATTACAATTCACTACAATAATATAAATACGTCAACAACAACATTTGGACACGTGTAGTCAACTAGGAGCCTGCCTGCGCGAAGTGTGTAAGCTAATGTAAAGGTTGCGGCGCACCGTGATCGTGGCTGGTCCAAGCTGACGGGGGTGTTGCGAGGGTTTGAGGGTTAGGTGGTGGCGGAGGGCGCGCGGGGTCTGTGCTGGTGGAGGCAGTCTACTGCTGTGGCGGCGGCGGCTGCGCGGCGCGACGGCGGCCTGGCGCCGACGCCTGCGCCACCATCGCACGAATGCGCCGCTGCGCCGACTGTCAATAAACCGACATCTTTATTTTACGAACCAAAGCCCCTTGCACGTAAGCCCGTGATATTGCATAACATTAATATAAAGGGCAAACTCGCTTCAGTGTTGTATAGATATAGATACGACATTATAAGGACAAAGTAAAGTAAATGTACAATATACAAAACAAAATACAAATACAAAAATAGGAAAGGCCTTGTTGAAGGAAGTTAATACGCTATCAGCATAAATTCCTTAAAGCATGGACATTTTATATCATAAAATACGGATATTTATTATATTTGTAGAAAAAAAACAGTATAAGTACAGAATACACCTAATATTTATTTATTATTGTACAGAAAGGTGGTTTATATTATTTTGTACCCAGAATACGTACTTGGCCGAATGTCTCCCTCAAAATGTTTTTTTATAGTTCTCAACAGAAATATTAAAGTTTTATAACTGAAAACAAATCGATAAGATATTTCTTCTTTATTTTCAAATTAATTAATTTAGTCTTAAAATAAATGTGACATTCTTAATCAATGCCAATACCTTTCAGTTATATAAATAAAGTAAAATACCTAGTATAGGGTACTGGTGTGCGAGTGTGGTCTAAGTTGTTTAGAGTTTAGAAATTAATTACAAAACACACCATGTTTTCAAATAAATAAAACGAAATACTTTTACCTAGCTACAAAAATTGCCTTGCAATCTTTGAAACAGGTTCCAAAAATCAAGTCAAACCGGTTGCGTGCGATACGCCAAAAAACTATCTCTGTGATTAAAAATAATTTTCTTGCAGATTTTTTTATATAACAATCCTCCTGTAAATTACGTACCTAAACTGAAATAACTATTAGTTTCAATTTTTTTTTTTGCTGAACTAAACTATCTAGCAGGGATTGGAATCTTCACTAAATCAACTTGAAAATGTTCAATTTTAACTGAAATACATCTTATTTTAACAATTGACAAGATAATCGTCTCACTTATGTACAAAAATATTCATAGCCATTGATTATAATAAATAATCAACAGAATCGGTTAAGGCCTATCTCGTAAAATTTTATTTGTTCCTCAATTATCAAGCGTTATATTTTTTTCAATCCCGACTCAATGCTTGGAACTGTGTTTAAATTTGATACGAATGTACGGCAGTTTATGGTAAAATCACAGAAAAAAAAATAAAAAAAAAACTTAATATTGTTCTTGATTTATATTGTACATGAATTAAAAGAAAAATAAATTAATATCATTGCCTTTTACTCCGAAAAGAAGATTCAAGTTTTTCCTTAAATATGTTTCTGATTTAAGTCTAATGCTTGTTACCGGCTTTAAGTTGAATTCTGGGACACTTATTCACTCACATTGTAATAACTAATTCATACACCTAAATCTCCATCGTATAAATACTATTAAAGAAAACGTAATACACAACATTATTTAACACAAACTATTGTAATACAACATTCTCACTCACATTTTCTCACTAGGCTTCCATAGCTTCCAATCTGTTAAAACCCACTTAACAAACATGTAGTTACAAAGTCCAATAACTTATTAATATAAAGGTGCAGCTTAAATTAAAGATATTTGTTTAAAAACTCTTTAATAAACAATATATACAAACATTCGCAACGTATTTATTATTTACATTAATATTGAAATCACTCACCTATGTTTAACATCAATGTTTTACACAACTTGAAATCGTGTTGCCATTTTATTCGCTAGTGAGGATTCTATTCTTATTCAGGCTCTGTGCCACTGTTTCAGCCCGCTTCGGTCGGTAGCTACAAAACGTAAATATCCTCGTTATGCCACAGTGAGTCGTGAGTTCAATTTCTACTGTACTAAGTTCGCCTTGCCGCAAGCAATAAGTAAAAAATATATAGGTACTTATCTTATGGATATTGTCACACCACCAAAACAATATATGTATCTAGAAATAAATTTTCATAAACGAGCTAAGATTGGACTTGTAACTACATGCGCGTCTCATGCGCATCCATCCCACACATCTCTCTCGCACTTCTCTTCAATCGGTAATTCACAGCTTGAAAAAAAATCGCAATCGCAATTTGATACACAAATATGTATACGCAAAACCATAATATCGGAATAAAGATACCGGGTTAGTACATACAATTATTTAGTTTTATTATTTATACGATGGGTTTAGTCACGTTTTAAGTAGGTATACTTTAAAAGGCATATGGATCATTCCAGTACAAGAATAATACCATTTATATTATGAGTATATTCGTACCTGAACACTGTAGAAGGGACCAACGATGTGCACCGTGGTGTCATGGTCCTGCTGCTGGCCGGCGAGTGCCTGCTGGGGCTGCTCTGGCAGCTTAATGAGCGAGCCTGTCACGCGTTGCAGCTCGCGCACGTTCTGTCCTCCCTTACCGATGATGCGGCCAACTTGAGACGATGCCACCACGATTTCTACTGTGAGTCGCACATCATCAGAACCAGACATAAAACCTTCTTCTCGCATCTTCTCAAAGATGAGATATTGAGCCTGTAAAAAACCATTGCAATGACCATAAAATACCAATGTTTGGATAGATACAAAGTTTTATATAATTAGAATAATGTTTATTGTGCACAATTTGTTTTAAAAACACTTGCCTTCCATTGAGCTTCAGGGCTGCCAACGATAGTAACTTTACGCTCCTGTTGTGGGTTGCTTGGGTTCTCACCCTGTTTATCTTGTTCCAGAGGAGCTATCTTCACAGAAGCATTGCTGAAGCGAATGATGTTGCGAATATGCAGACCTTTAGTGCCGATAATAGCACCCACGGCATTATTTGGGATGTACAAGTATGTAGTCTCCTGGATCAGAATTAAAAATAGTCAAAATGAATTTGTTTTCGTAGGTTTCAATTTTGTGTACCTCCAGCATAAAATTAATGGCACTGAATGTAATGGCGATTAAATAAATTTTGCTTAATTTTTCGATGATATTGAAGTAAATACTTTAAAAAAAAAATATTATGAAGAAGTGCCACTTGATGATATTTAATACTGAACACTATTTAGTTTTGTGCCTATTACCTGTGAGTCACCAGCTCCTTGCTGCGCACCGCCTTGGCCAGGAAGCGGAGCATATATTGGGGGAGGGAATGGTGGCGGCGCTCCGCAAAATCCACGCCCAGTCGACATCATTGCCATCGGGTGCAGACCCGGGAACATTATACTTTGAGGTGCCAACATCTAAAACATAAGAAGCTCGAGTTTTGTAATTTATACTTTTTAGAAATAAAGAGATGAATAAAATATATGCTTTATTTTGGTATTACCTGCAAATCGCTTTCGTAGCTTTGACGTAGTTTAGCAGAAATTTGTGACTCCGCTTTAGCCATATTTTCAATCGAGCCTTTAACGGTGATAATACGCTCCAAGTTGAAGCTATTAATATCATTGATGGAGGATACTGTGATCTTTGTATCAGTCTCTTGCATTATTCGTTTAATAGTGTTACCGCCTTTACCAATAATGCGACCAATAAGATTGTTGTGAGCCAGGATTTTTAGGCAGATCTCACTGAAATCATTAAGACTTAATATTAATTGAGGTTACTTTCATCGTTAACAATAAGTTGATAAAATTAACATATTAATTTTCTGGGTTTACCCTTTGTTAGTGTTGTTGGCTTCCTGCTGCATTACTTCTAGTATTCGTTTGCAAGCATTGGTGCAGTTCTCCGGATTGCCATATATTGTAATAGCTTTCTCCAGAGAGCCCACATTATCTTTGCGATGAACATCGACACGAGCGCGGCTCTGTTGTGTGATGAGACGAATCGTGCTGCCTTGACGGCCTATAATGGCACCAACCATATCACTCTGTACTAAGAGTCGTAGAGGAAAGTCGGTGGGGCGAGAACCACCACCAGTGGCGCCGCCGCCGCCACGACCGCCACCAGGTCGTCCGCGGCGTCCGCCACGGCTGTTTTGCTCCGCTGATTCTACCTTTATCCTACTACCGTCGAGTTCAAATCCATTTAGACCGTTAATGGCTCTGCAAAAACAATGTTTTTGGTTTTATAAAATCTATTATTAGAATACAAATAAAGTAATCAAATCAAACTCATCCTCAAAGGTTTTAGTCTTATTTTTAAATATTTAAAAATTATTTTGTTTTAAAAGATTACTAAATACAGGAATCTGTAACCTGGCAAGCCATAGGGCAAAGAAATAGAAAGACCACAAGATTGTGCATGCAAACGACATCAATAAGATGAAAGCAGAGCAGAGGTAGGCGGTGAAACACAAGCATGTCTCAAAGGGCCGTCCAATAATACTCACTGCTGAGCCTGCTCCGGAGTCTCGAATGTGATGAACACCGCTTGGGTGTTGGCATCCCGGGAATTCGCTTTGTCGCAATGTTGTGCATTGCCATATTGTGAGAGCAGGGGCTCGATGTTGTCGAAGCGGACATGAAGGGGTAGCCCACTGATGAGTACCTTTGATGACCGGCTGTGAGAAGCGATATTACCACGTGTAAATGTAATGTTCACTTTGTCTATTGTGTACAGTAACAGTAAGTTCCATAAAAAAATTACTTGAATATTTATTAAAATATATTAAACAGATTTTACTAATTTAATGAAAAATAAGCGACTTGAGAATGTTTAAATGACATTAAAAATTTTCAGTTCGAAACATTCTAAAAAACAACTAGACATCAAGAAAGAGGTAGATTTTTAGAAAATTTGGAATAAATAAACTTAGTAGTAGGTAGGTAGGTACATCTTTAAATTTCGAAACAAAGACCATAATTCATTTATAGTTAAACTTTAAAAAAAAATTAAAACCACGTGTGTTGTATATGATAGATAAGGTACAATCTTAACTCGTTATACCTACATAATAAAAACTAGATAGGAAGAATCATTAAAATTAAGATTCTCAGCTTGTATAGTAAACAAACTTGTTACTACATAGGTACTGTCTGTATAGATATAGCTGCTAATAACAATAAAAAGATTCTGGCGAATTAATAACTTCCTCCTTTTTTGAAGTCTGTTTAAAATATGTAAAAACATCGACTTATGATTTCTAGATAGACTTTATTATTATATTAATTGTTTACACCTGACTTTTTAGAAACCATTTTAACTAATGTAAATTTAGGACATTTCTACATATATAACAGAAATATTTTATTATAGAACATGAATGCAACATCTCATCTCCTTAATTTTTTATAGTAAATAATATGTATTTATATTTTAAATCCGGAAGCAAACATTGTACCCCTTTTCACGTAAACGAAAATTGGGTGCACAGTTAAACTTTATTTGGAGGAGTAAATTGTTAATTGTATCAAGTTATATTTTGTGTTACGTAGTCACTACGTGTGATTGCGTTTCGTGTCACGTTGATAACATTTTATCTAAGTAGTACGACAACGGTTCATGTAAGATTACAACTACCACTGATTTATTTAAACAATTAACAAGTTTAATGTCTCGATAAAGATCTTTGGCTACAAAATGGCGGAACGGCGGAGATGACATCACCGCGCCCTCGTCACTACTCCCGCGGCCCGTCGCAGTCAGACGCTCCGCACGACCTCTCGCCCTCCCCCAATCCGCCCCTCCACCCGCATGCCATTCACAACTTCGTTCCATTGCACTCGCTCGTTGCATGACCTCTCGTAGTGAATACATGTATACTATCTCGCTCTGATACAACATTAGCAAAATTACACACAATCCACTCGAAATATACTTGGAAGACAATAATGCCGTTAAACTTTATGGTGTAAGGACATTTTAAATCTGTTCTATTAAAGTAATTGTATACAGCGATGAGGCATATTATATATACATCTTGGAAACTGTAATTATTTAAAGGCGGTTCCCCGCTGCCATTGAATAGCATTAGGTTTTATATTTATATATATAAATTAAAAGAGTCATTCACAGCAATTAAAGTCATAGAATTGATAATCATTAATCAAACGCTTCAAATAATAATAATTTAGTTAAATTAAACTTCATCATTTTAATACAGTACAATTATTTTGGTACTATATTATAATAAAAATCAGTTTCACTGGGTACCTCGTACTTTTTCTATTCTGTCTTCAGAGGTCAATCCACTTTCGTCAATCAATTTATTTGTGCATCGATTTTCTTAACCCGGTTACCCGAACTTTACGTAAGCAGCGATTTACGTCGTCTTTACGTCTTATTATATTTTTTTTTATTATTATTATTATTAACCACGAATTAGAAAAATAATTAACGACTGTACGGACCTGAGTTGTACGAATAATTCCATTGTCGATTAAGTAAAATTAAATCACTAAATGGGGTAACTTTAACAAGTCAAAGTCCTGTAAATAATATTATGTAAAATAAATTTTAGTTTTAATAAATATTATTTTAACCACACTGTGAGAACAAAGAAAATATTTCATATTCTACTTATTACCTCCCTAGCGTGACGTCAACCGTGTGGAATGTACGGATACAAGTAGGTTGATAACTACAAGTGGGTTCCATGAAAATACAGATACATACGATATAAGCAATCTTTACTTGAGGGGCGAGTGGGGCGTGACTTCCTTTGTTATTAACTACTGACATTATTTATACCAGTTATGTTTCGAGTTCAATTCAATGGTTCTAAGAAACAGGACTTGATAAACGTAAAATGCATGTAATGCCGGTGTGTTCAATATAACAATGATTCATAACCGCGACGCGCCACATTATCGACGGCGGCGGCTTCGTGAGCCGCCATTTTACTTTACTCACCACGTGTTCATGTGCATCAAAAATCATTGATGCATTACAAATGAATTAATAAGCACATGAAACAAATGTACCACATACTTACTACTAATATTAATTGTTGTACCCCTACAAAATGCTATATTCGTCAGGGTTTTGTATATTTTCACAAAGAATCCAGTCATACCTGCGGTATTTCGCCATTCTGTATGCCATAAAGCAAGTTGTGAAACTCAGTACAGAGCGCGCTTGATGTGGATGCACACTAACGCTTTCAATATCACCACTTTTAAAATCTTGGTCTGTATCCACAACAGTTCATTGAGAGTAAAAAACATTAAAAGTAGTTAAATACTAAATGGAAGCTTGTAAAAGGGAAAATAAATGAACGGAAGAAAATGTGGACAAAGCGCAGTCGCACACGAGCTGTGGCGCAACCGAGTGTTGCCGTGTGACTGAAGAACGAGTGAACCGAGTTAAGTACCGGCTGTGTAGCGGACGCGACGCGGGTTCAGAACGGACTTGCAATGCAAAACGACTGCCTGCCACACCGCCGCCCTCACCCACCCGCCGCATAGTGATAAACACAACAATCCATTCACTAATTCTAATTACCTACTCCTTACAGTTTTCAACATTTATTCTAATGTTAGTGGAGTATGTAATTATGCCTAATTGTATATTATGTTGTGTCAATATAAATCGGGCAAATGCCAAAAAAGTAGGTATTCTTTCTACAAGAAGCTTTAATTATTATTTATTAATGATTTGATTCAATGTGCGTACTCTTATGATTTTCAGATTTTTTTGTGTTTTGTAGTTTTACTGGCGTGCCTGAGATAGGATAATTATTTATATCACGCTTAGATCAATAGGAGCCAACAACAGACCCTAGACGATGATTACATTAGATTGAGCCTACAATATTGGAAGTAATTAATCTAGTCATCCATTAATTATTCAATTAATTAGTTACCTCTTGGTGAGATAAGAGATTGGGCTCAAAATTCTGGTTGTGACTGCATGGTCTGAACGCTTCGTTCGATGGGACGATTTCGGTTTGCTTTTTGTCGGTCCGACTGATCGGACGACTAGGACTTTTCTTTAGGTCCGACTAATCAGACTGAAAGTATTTTTTTTATTTCCCAAAATTATCTCAAATGTCAACATTTTGTTTGACGTAGAAATCGGGTCTTTCAGGTTCTTCTCATACCTAGACCCAGATGGACCAGGATTATGTAACTAATCAAGATAATACGCTCAGCTAAATCTCCATATAAGAAGTATCTAGGAAAGCCTTTTTGTGACATTTCATATCTAACTCCATCTCTAGCTGTTTTATATTTACGAGAAATGATTCAAAACATTCAAAACTATGCATCAAGCTGCTATATATGCATCACTTAAGCATGTTTCTGATAGTTGATTCTCGGACATACCTACTGTTCTTCTTGCTAATTGTACATAATATAATGATGAATGAATATAAATTTCGACAACATGCAACATGTAGCTATAGTCCGAATCAAACTTTATGACGGTTCTGAAGTTAGCTGCGTTAACAGGTGTGCGCGCAGGTAGAGACAGATCGAAAATAATTAGACGAGTGGATATAATAATGTTGTGGATTTTTTAATAATGTGGTTAAATACTATGGAAATATCAAGCGAGATAAATACCGCGAGGTTCAATTATCGCAGTTTGTGACATTGCCTGATTCATCGGACTGCCCAGTTTGCTACTAGTGGTGAATGCTGAGCTAGAGGTCGTGGGTTCGATTCAAACCCAACCCTGCCTCCTCTGGGGTGTAATTAATTTATGATATGTAAAATGTATAAAGAAGTATACAAGCATGTTCAACAGCATTCTGGTTCTGCTACTGGCTTAGTCTGGTTTGGAACCAGACCAGCTGTGTGTGAGATTTGTCAGGTATTATATATTTTTAGGTATTGATATTAATCTCTGCTAATATTATAAAGCTAAGGATTTTTTGTTGCAGGAACTTCTGGTCCGATTTGAAAAATCCTTTCACTGTTATATTTCAGCTATGTAGCGTCAAGCTACGATCAAAAAGAACGGAGTGTTGCAAAAACGGGGTCAAATTATTCCTCTTTAGAGCTTCGCGCTTTCGAGTTTCTATTTCGTGAGTGTATTTTATAGTTTCACAAAAACAAAGTATGAAAGAATTATTCCCATTTAAAAAAAAAACTAAAAAAAGGCTGCGACTGCATCTTTTAAGGCTGGCAATCTTTATGTATATAAAAATGTTATGTTGGTTTGTGTACGCTTCAAAAACTCAAAAAGTTCTGCACCGATCGAGCTGAAATTTTAGAATGATATATAATCCGCATCAAGGATTGGTTTTATCTAATTTGTGCATCAGTCACATATCCGCGACCGCGAAAAACCAAAAAACCGACAAACGCGGGGCGGAGCCGCGGGCAACAGCTAGTAGGTATATTTTATTTTTATAGTAAATTTTTCTAAATATTTTTTAAATCGGACGTGTACTTCATACGATAAATACAAACAAAATCTTCATTTTTATGTTATTGATATACTGATATACAGTTGACTCTCGTTAATTCGAAACTTGAGGGACTCTTAAAATATTACGAATTATCGAGTGTTAGAAATATCAAATGGTTCGAAATTTGTTAGAGAAAATAAATAAAACTTCGAATTATTAAGTGTTGATCACTTATTATTTTTTAACTGCTATTCTATAACAATGTCAAAAGTTTAGAGGTACATTATGTATTCATAATGTGATTTAATTAATCTTCCGAAAGAAGTCTGTTATAGTCAACTAATCATAACAAAAACAAAGGCTCGTGTACGTTGATACAAGTTTGAACTTGTCGCAAAATGTACTTACAATCTTTCCGCCTCTTTCTCTCTGCAACTTTGAATTGTCGAGTGTTTAGACGCCTATGAGTTCGAATTAACGCGTCGTTTTGTTTTATAGCAATGATTTTTTCGTTCGAATTACCAAATGCATAAAAATGTATTGATTTAGTTCGAAATATAAAGAGATTTTGTAGGGAACTCGTGATAACTTTGAATTATAGAGAGGTTGGAATTAACGAGAGTCGACTGTAATCTATATCAATATCATAAAATTAAGATTTTGTACAGATTGTTGTTGTTGAGTGTTTTATTAGACCAGTTGGTAGCAATTTGAAGAGCAGTGCCAGGACACGTGCTTTGCAAAAGGCCAAAGAGAACCACCTGCCGACAGGTGCAAAATAAACCGCAACAACTGCGCACCCGCATGTTGCAGGCGCGTCACGTAATATAGATATATCATTATATGTAGTCAAGAGCTGGATTTCACAGTAATTACTTTAAAATTTTCACTTTAAGTAGTATTTTGTTAAATATTTAATTTAGTAAGCAAGGGTGTGTGCTATCCTAAATGAGGTGATGCAAGTATCGTGAAAAAGTGAAAATATAAAAAATGCACGAATGCATGAACGCTTAAGATTAACTGTTAAGCAAATCTTATAATAGATTGATCATTAGTAAATATACAAAACACGCTAGTGAGTCGAATAATGTAAAGAGCGGCCCTGTTAAAAAGACGAGCTTGTAATGATAGCAAGTGCCAGAACTATTATTGCAAGCTTTACAAGCGAGCATTTCCTGTTGCTAAACCGCAGCCCAGGTACATACATTTTATTTTCCTTTCTACTAAATCTACAGTGTACCTACTAAAATAAAATAAATTTAACAAGAAGATGGCAACATCCGGCCCTGATGAAGCCCTAGTTGGTCGTACATCTACCGATTTTCCCTGTTCTTTATCTTTTACGATAACGGTGTAGCCAATGTGATAACGATACCAAATGTTCCGTTCTATTCAGTGGTCATAAATTAATACCTAGTTGCATATTTTAATTTCATTTAAGAGCTGAATTGACGAGAAATATTAGACGACTACTACTATTCGCAGAACCTTAATTTATTTTTTAACTTATATTAGTAGTTGCAATATGTACGTAAGTTGCAATACTGTCGTGAGACATTACGAGAGATGGCATATACTTTGTAATTAACGTGTCTTATTAGGAATATAAAGTAAGGCATTATACGCTTTTTCATTTAAAGCGTGCTTTTGGTTTCGGTTTGGAATAACTTAGAATAACATTGAATTAGTTTCGAGTTTAAAGATTATTGTGAGAGAAATTATGTTATGTTACATAATGCAGAAAATAAATTCAAATACTGCTTTTTTGTGAATTACACGAAAGACCGTGTTCCGTCCAATTGTAAATTCTAAACTTACAGTATCATACCTCAAACGGGTTGGCTCGATATTTTTAGCACCCAACCCCGACAGCGTGGGCTATTCGTCATATTTGTAGAGCTAGTCAGTATTATTATTAAGAACCCGGTGTTGTACATTATCTTTTCCTTTACCGTTAACTTTTTTAAATTATATATTTTCTGGTAATTTTATTGGTAGATTAAATGTAATCGTAAAATGAACAAGTAGACATAAATTTTATATTGATTAAATAATTTAATTATACCTAAATAAATTGCGACGACTTGATGATGACTAACACCATCAGAGAGCCACTGCATACACGAATAAAGTTTCACAAAAACAATGTAGTAGTTGTTCCCATTAAAAGTTAAAAAAAAAAGTCCACAGTATAATATGTCAATGTTATCTTTCGAGGTTGGCTCACTACAATCTTTTTTAGTTTAACCAAATTTGTTTACGCTTTAATACATCACGCCACGAGCAATAAGAGATGCAGACGAGGTTGCGTTGATCAGCACAGAACAGTATTGGTAGCTTATTAATTTGACCAGTAAAGGCGATGCCTTCATGAGATGCAAATAATGTATGTACTGTACAATATGTACTATGCAACTATATACTCTTAAGTATGTACTCGTATGTGTCTAAAAAACGAAAATCATGAATAATAGTCAAGTATCTCCCGTGTCCATAAATAGCGTTACTATCAGTTGTGCTAGAATACATCTACCTTAGCTAAATCGCCAGAACCGGAATCATTAAAGACCAAGGTATTTAACCAGTTCGTCCTACAAGTGATGACATACGAAGCCGATATGTGAACACCCACCATTGCATATGAAACTTCTTATGCAAGAAGTTTCATATGCAATGGTCCATAAGTTTAAAATAGCGCAGCGTGCAATGCTGGGTTTTTCTCTGTCCGACAAAATTCGTAACTTATTTAATTTTTTTAAATTTATTAAATTTACTTAAAATCAATGTGTTAGAAGAGATACGATCATTCTAATGTTTATGTAACTTATATGTATAGTACTAGCGATTCGTCCCGGTTTCGTACGGTTCAAAGAAGTTACTTATGGGGTACGTACTATAGAGTAATTATAGCGTGGAATATTTCCTTAATTATGATTTTGTTTTAACAAGACTTTACCTACACGATTATCTTTGCTTATATTTTACGAAGTAAAGTTTGCGAGTTTTAGGGAGTTCTCTAGATCTACTAAACCGATTTTGATCATTTTATACTAATACATGTGTGAATGGAGTCGTAGGCAAAAGCTAGTAATACTATATTTCTAAGTACGCTCCTCTCAGGCCGACCGCAGCCACAAGAAACGGACCTACGGCCCAACCGGCAGCTCTACCTTCGCATATTTTAACATGTAACATATTTCTTAATTTTTTTTTTTATTTTTTTATTTATTTATTTAAAAACTTCATGCACATTTGTACATTGGCGGACTTAATGCCCAAGGCATTTTCTTCCAGTCAACCTTAGGGTGGTGTAGAGATCTAGTAAGGTAGGTGGTGCACAGAGGTTACATACACAAAAGAACATATACATATTGTTATAAAGAATACACACGCAATAAATACATATATAAAATATACTTACACAAATACACTACGTTCGTACACGATGACAACCTGAATATGAGGTGAAGCAACTATCAATTAGAAATTGCTGACGTTTCACTGAGAAGGAGGTCATGTACCTTATTTTTGAACATCAGACGGTTTGTGGACATCCTGATTTCGAGTGGGAGAGCATTCCAGAGTAGTACCGCTTGGACAAAGAATGAAGAGTTCATGAAATCTGAATTGTGGGAAGGACATAAGAGGAGCAGATTATTTTCTGAACGAAGATTTCTGTCATGATTAGAGGACAGATAACGGAAATATGAAGCAAGGTATGTAGGAGAAAAAGGTGAGTTAAGAAAAGAAAATAGGGAGGTAAGTGCTCGCTGATTGCGGCGCAGGCGAATAGGCAACCATTTAAGTTGAGAACGTAAGGCTGACACATGATCGTACTTACGGAGATTAAAAATGAATCGAATAATTTAATGACTGCTCTAGAGCGCAGATTTGGTCTACATTAATATCCCATGTCCGGTTTTAACTAGAGGTAGGTTATTGAAACGAAATCTTAGGAACTTACAGAGTGGTTCGAGAGAGAAAAGTTAATATATAATGCATGTTACAATAGGGAAAATACGAAAATAAAAGAATGTTGACGGGTTTCTTGTTTTTGAGTGCTTAAATAGCATAAAAAATCGCAAAATCTTATAAAATGTATGAAAATTATGTACTATACGAGATTACCAACAGTAAAAAGCCTGTCTCACATATTACATAAATCAGTTTTTTCCTATTTTATACAATGTTACGCTGTGCATTTGATCTAGATCAAAATTTACCTTTATCTTTACAGCATATCATTAAAATCAATGTGTTAGAAGGTTAAAAAATGCGGGGCCAAAAGGCAATCGCGCCGAGCAGCCCGGACCGTCACAAGTGGCAGCGGCCGGCATGTAAAAAATAAATAAGTTGACAAAAATGGTTTTATTTGGTTTTTGCGTAGTAAGTGTTTGTTATCAATGCATCCACAATTTGCCACTGTGGATCTGCAAAGTAATTTTAGTTTAGAAAATATAGTATGTTTATCAGTATTCTGGTAACCATAGTATAGGTTATGTCTAGTTTAGGGACAGACAGCCTTGTGTGAAGTTTTTATTAATATAACCGTCAGTCAAGGGCGTAACGAGTTTTATAACTGTATACCTTTCTACTTGGATGGGTCTAGGAGTCGACACCGTAGAGCAACACGGTGGGAGTAGCCATACGCAGGCGTTCTCCTCTGTCAAAGTATGTATTAGCCCAAACGGGCCTATGTATTGTACTGTTATGATGTATTTATGCGAGTACGGGTTCATAACGACAGTCGTTTATTGCCTTAAACGTGTATGCGTGGCAGATTTCTCTACGCAAAAAATGATGTAGTGTAGTGTAGTGTAAATCGCAAAATTTTCTTTGTTCGGTGGCCTGTTGCTCTGTAGGTCGAGACCTTTACCTTTGGATAGATTATTGCAATCATAGTTAGTATTTAATTCATACTATTGATATTAAGCTCCTTAATATTACAAAGGCAACCATTATATTAAAAACTAGCATTTAATAAAAAGTATCTTACGTTACTTCTAATACCTCCGAAGAATATATTGATCGGTTAGGTAGAAAGCGTAACCAAAAACTTACATTCACATTTATAATCGAGTATTAGGATTATTAGTTAAGAACTCAATACTGGTGCGATATAACAGGTAGCTTAGTTTTCCAGGAAGGCTATATCTATCATCACGCTACGCCCAAAAGGCACTAAGGCAATATTTGTTGCAAACACGGGGAGAATAATGTATTAAATAATTGCTGCCCTTCAAAGTATTAAAAAGTTAAGAGAAATTGTAAATATCTTGTGTGAGAAAAATAAAAATTATTATTATTATTCTCTTTATTTCATTATATATACATATTAATTACATTTTTAAATACATAAAAAAGATAAACAATAACATATATTTAAAAATATAAAAAATAGACCACCGACTTCGGGTACAGGGACCAAGAAACCGGTGGTTAGGGCTCCAAAGACAGGAACCTCCTCACTATACGTGCCGTGTCAAGGACTGCCTTCTGTATTATTATTATAGTTCAGAAGACCACGGACAAGGTTGACTCACTTAACCTTTTCTTAGTAAACTAATTTGTTCACGCAGTGTAACGTCACGCTATGGGCATTAGAGACGCGGCGCTCTGCTAGTATAGTATAAAAATGAATAGCTTGAATTGTTTTGGTAATCCTTTTAGTATTAGACACAGACCATTTATCGAGAAGGGCTGTAGTTTGTAAAACATCACGTTGCGATCAATAGGAGCCGTTGCGCGGGTTCAAGTTGCGCACCACGATATTAACAGGTTTTGTTGATTTTGAATTGATATATGTATAGGTTCATTATTTATATGGTTTTTACTTAGTTCATAAATATTTTTTTATAAAATGAAAGTACTTAGTTGAATGAAGTTACTCCTTATAACAGCAACTAACAGGAACGAACGAACAAAACACAAAACTTTTTTTTACGTTGATACTGTATATATTTCAATATGCGTTTAGTGAAAAGCTGTTAATTTAGTAGTTAGTTAAAAGTTTTGTACTGTTTTCTGTCCTGGTAGATTACTTTTTTTTTTAATTAAAATTACTTTTGTCGCCTTATCTTTCTAATGTTCAGTGCCGCCAGTTTTTTACTTTCATCAAATAGCTAACTAACTTTAGAATACTACAGCCATTTATATTGCATACACGGTACTAATATTATCTTATATTGAACGCGTCTAATACTTGGTTGGGGAATTCCTGTCTTAGCGGGGAATCCCTGAAGTAAGTGTAAGGCCCGTATTATAGTAGGCGTCTCAGGTATCTTTTGAACTCTGATCAGCTGAAACTAGTTTGAAGTTCCCATCGAAATCTAAAGAGTCGCTTTTATTATAGAATGCGTTTTAAGTTCTACTCAGTTAAAACTAGTTTCAGTAACTAATCAACTCACAAGTCTGTTCTCAGTTACGTTTCTGCAGGGTCGAAATTATTGGTTCGTATTACGCAACAAATTGTATTAAACAAATCATATCTAATGAATATAATTTGTATGTTATTGGTTATTAGTTTATATATAATACACTATTGGCTAGTGTATCAATTTAAATATAATATTAAGAAGCAGTTCGCCCTAAGGTAAGGTAATAAGGTAAATATTAAAATAAAAATGACTAGATACTACCTATAACGGAACGTTCAAATTGTTACCAATATTTGTCATGTCGAATTGACAAACTGTGTTTTTGTTTAAAAAAATTGTTTTATTTTTATAAAATATATTATTTTTTAGAAAAATCATAATATACGTTAATTTCCCTTATAAGGCATTAGAAATTACCACTTGAGACTAGATTAAGCTTGTCTCAGTTGAATAGAGATCACATCTGTCAAAATCTATTCCTGAGAGGAGATATAGACCTAAACATCATTCTAAAATAAGCTATTCATTGATCTTTACTCACTTGATTAACGATCAGTGAATCTAGTTTCAAGAGACGTTCAAAAATTCAATCTCTTCTTAAAAGTTGTTTTAAAACTAGATTCACGACTAAAATGCCTTTTAAAATATCTAACATAATAAATCTATAATATATTATATTATATAAATCTCGCAGTTCTCGTGCGCCTAAATACGTCGAATAATCACACACTCTTTTTTAGATTAATTTAATTTCGTAATTATATTTAGTATTAAAGATTGCGGAGTATGAACAAAAGAGTTTAAAAAATACTAGGGGTTAGGGAGTATTTTTTTGTAATTTAGTGAACTGTTCGTGACTTATTAAGCTAAGTGGCAATAAAAATTGGTGAATGTCTTGTGAATCTAACAAAAACTGACGTAAGCGACACTAAGAACAGTAAGATAAAATTGATAAAACTACAAAAATCTATTACATCAATTCTATCTATTACATGTTTTTTTTCTTTAAAAACGTAGTTTATTTTATTTTCGTAACTGAAAAGAAAACGTAGGTATTTTATTTCCTAACTGTTCATGAAAGTGTATAAAATTTGAATCAAATGAAAATAAGTACATACTCAATGGTACATACACTAAGCCTCTGACTGCGTTAGTCCGCCACGAAGGCATGGCACTAAATAAAAAGCATGGCAAACTTAATAACGATTCAGGTGCTGAGGCATGCTAGTTGACTTATTTCACGAGGATATACTTTGTAACCAGGTTCAATAAACTTTCATTTAGCTAGCCGTGTAGAATAATTAGCTTCTTTGAAAGCAATAATTTAATATCAGTTTTGATATCTTGGTGTGGTAAGCAATGATGATGTTAGGTATTGTCACCCTTGTCGAAGAAGCTTGCTAATTGGTTTGGAAGACGATGGATTAACAGTTTTTTTCCTGGTCTTTTTTTTCTTTTTAAAAAGACAACTCCCGCAGTAGGAAGAATTCCTGTGTCGCGGGGGACTTTACAAACATACATGAAATGGACACAGAGAACACCCTGACTTAGAGCAACAATTTGTGGATCACACAAAGTGTTATTCCATGTGGGATATGAACCCACAACACTTGGCGAAGTAGGGAACGGCGTGGCGACCCCTTAACCACTAGGCCAAACGTGCCGTTGCAATAGTCATCAAATCTTATAAAAAAAACCTTAAGCAAAGACAATGTCCTCAAATAAAGAAACAATCTTGTAATGTGAACTTTTACAGTTAGGTGCCTATATAGATTTGGGTGCTGTCAGTACAAATGAATCTTGTACGTCTTGTCAGAATTTTCTTAAATTACGAAATTTCTCAGGTTATAGTGGTTCATCGTTTACTTGGCGTTATAGAAGATCACTTAAAAATTTACTATGCTTGGAACAGTTGTCGAAGAAAAAAGTTTTAAAATTTTGTAAAGGTACGTAGATCAGCGTTGCCGGCCGCCTTGATTTTGGTGAGATAGCCCGCTTTTGAAATCAAAATTGTAATGTCCCTCACGGGACGGGTTATGTTATGTCCCGCTTTTTCCCGCGTCCGGATGGCTTGGACGACAAATAAGAAATATGCACTAGTTTTTTCACGAATTAGGGATAATTACCCTTTTTTGGTCACTTACTCATGTGTCGTAATTTCTGATTAATTGCGATACGTTGATACATTTTTTACTTTGTCCCGCTTTCGACGAAGGAGGACGCTTATTTTCGCCAGAGTCTCAAAATCCCGATTTAACTAAATAAAACCAACAACGCTGACGTAGGTATAGTATTGCTAAAGTTCAATAGTAGCTGCTTTGCAAAAATAAATGAAAAAAAAAGTTTACCTAAACAAAAAATTGGACCGCGATTTTTTATTATCTCGCTAAGACTCCGAGACAAATTCACTTACATTATAGGTAAAGTAGTGGGACTTGGGGTTCACGTCGTGTCATGGCTTCTTCCGTTAAAAGATACTTCACTGCTTTGAACAATAGCGTGATCTTAATATAGATTTAATTAACTATTAAATGAGGTGCAGAGTTAAAATTTTAACAAATGAAAGAATTTTATTCTATTGGCTACTTAAAGATAGTGATTTCTTTTAAGTTTAGGAAATTATATGATCTAGATTATTAAGTACCAATGAATTGTCTTTGAAGCAACACAATTATATTTGTTACACACGAGGTAAAGTACTTTATTCTAATTTGACAAAAATTTTGAAATCATAATTAGCAATACAATCAATCATTAAATTAAAATTATTGTTCAGTGTAAAATAAAGTACACATTACCTTGAAAAAAAAAAATATAACAAGCTCAGCGTACCTATTCGCCAACTTAGTTTCCAGATTTATTGTTTATTTTATTTTTTATCTTTCTAGTGAATATGTATTTAAGTTTTTGTTAACTATTTACCAGTTTAAAAAAATATCTTAACTTAATTTTACAACTATCCAACTTTTCGCGCATTATAACATAAAAGCGTCAATTAACGTTGATATTGGTCATCTACTAGGTATAGTACTAACCTTGGGTCTTGATGGTCTTCTTGTTCATATTGATCATGGTCCTCTTGTGATAAATTAAGCTCGCTAAATTGTTGTTCCACAGAATTAGACATCTCACTGGTTAGTTAAAACTATAAGTGACACAAATACTGATTTATGATTGGAATGGATTTCACAAAAGTTTTTCTAACACTTGTTTCTTTCCGATTGTCCTTAGAGCGCGCGTTACGGATGATGGATGATTAATTAATATAGTCAGGATTTTAAACGGGCGGCGCGCACACGTGGTGATTTGATCTGTTTATTTTGTATTACATAATATAGTATGAGACGGCAGTTAAGCTCCGTACGGGCGACACCAAGCACAAGCTGTGTCTACGGAGTGGAAATGGAGTAAGGAAAACGGTGGCGTCACCGAGCGAGCGGCGAAATCGCTCGGAGTGCGGTGTCGGAGAAGGGATGGGCGCGAGTGGCACGTGTGCGCCGTGCGTACGGTTCGACGGCTTTCGAGTTTCGAGATCACTACTCAACTGAGCTGCCTAACTGATGTGACGTGCGTGACTGAACGAAACGAACAACGACGCCGGCTCTAGTCGATTCTTCGAACAACATTTTGTGCGGATTGTTTGAGAATGCGCGCGCTGGGCGTGGCTGAACCCGGGGCCCGCGGGGAGAGCGCGCCACACCTTAGTGAAGCGCAAGTATCGATCTAAAGTTATATCGAGTGTAGACACTATCATCATTACAGAATATTTTGTAACCGAAAAGATAAATAATTATTACCTACATACTAACAAAAACTTATTGTGCAGGATGTAAGAAGGATCAAATATTTACAGAGACTTGTTGACAGTCAGTTTATTTTGCAACTAAATATAACATTTAAAGACATGATCTGTTTAATAAAATAATTGAAACTTCAATATTTCATGCATGAACAATTAGGGAAGTTATAACAATATTTTAATGTGTACTAGTACTACTAGTGTACCATTCGATTTTACCAAATTTCCAAAAAAGGAAGGGGCAACATTTATACAAAACATTTATTTATTTTATTTTTTATTATTTTCATATGCATGAAAATCATGAATTAATGTCTTAAATGAGAGTAATTGTTTTTTGTAGTAATTAAACCATTCAATTATACATTTTAAATTATTTTTTTTTACTAATTAAGTTAAATAATAAGAAAATAATAACGTATTGCATTAATTATTTATTCCCTTAGCCAGGTTTACTTATTGTGATAGGAATATTATGGTATTGCAAAGCAAAAAATGAAATATTTTTAATGAAATTAACGGGTTTTAACTGTTACTGCTACTACTAACTCTTAAAAAAAACTGAAGATGTTATTTACTTAATACAATATCGACAATATGTAATTGTCAATCACTAAGAGCGATAACAGGTTCGTGAAGTATATTTGTTACTGGGTCCGTGCGACGGCGCCCCGCGCTCATGCGTTTTCCACAGCGCTCGCCCGGGGCCCGCGGAGGGCGGTCGCCCGACACCGCCTACTTCGTCTGGTACAGGCGTCGCCCGCCTCGTGTCCCGCTTCACCTTAAAATTACAAGTAGACAAGTCGTCGCTCCAAGGAGAAAACGCCCTTCAACTAGCTTATCTACCCTTACAGGAGGTTAGCTGAGAGTAATAACTACCTGCCATCTTCAATAGTCACACATGGAACATTCAATATTTGCTCTATGTCGAGTTAGTTATTAATAAATACGGAAATTCACATTTTCAAAAGGAAAGGCAACAGAAGATTGCTATATGGTCAAATATTATTTTAAATAATAAAATATTTACTATTATCAGCCAATTAATTTTTAGGTGGAACGTCGCATACTCGATGCGTGCGTACGAGCGACGAGAACGAGCCCACTAACAACAGCGAGCTGAATCCAGAACGCTTGCACTAAACCGACGCTATACCTACGTCACTCTATGAATCATTATTTCACTGAACCGCAAGGAGATCTCTATTTTATAACCTATCGGTACTGTGACGAGCCGCTGTATTTACAAATTTATATATAAATAAAATCATGCTGTAAGCATTATATATACATACACGAGCGATTAAGTATTGTTGAATGTCTGATGCCTACGCAGGTAAACAGACACCACACAGGCATTATACCTGTAGGTACTTAATGGGTCCTGTAAGACAAGTATAAAAAAGAAATAATACCTTCCTAGCTCTCCTATAATTTCATTTCGTTAGTAGGTACTTACCTGCCAGGCATAACCTACTATTCTGTCGCAATGTATAAAGTTGTGACCTTATTATACGACATATAGAGCAGTGGAAAGAACAAGCAAGAATTAAATGAGAAAATATAAATGTCACCCATAACTGGCAGTAAATGTACTAAGCAATATTTTACGATGTGTATGGTTTTCATTAAACTAGATTTAATATTATTTACGTTTGATGTACGTGTGCATCAAGGGCAGCGTTTTTTTAGTTAAATCGGTATTTCGAGACTTTTTAGTGAAAGAAGCGGGATTCTTTCCTCTAAAGTGGGACAAAGAGTAAAAAACGTATCGTATTACGACACATGAGTACGAGTGACTTAGAAAAAAACGGGTCATTGACAACATTTTTATTTCTCTACAACATCATGCTGCATCATCCCTAATTGCCTACTAATTTTATTGGCGATAAAGCACTACGGCTACCTTCGTCCTGCCAGTTATTCCCTAAAAGCGGGACAAACCATGTCCCGTGCGGGACATTATGATGATATTCAAGACTAAGACTGAAATAATTGTAGAGTTGTAGTAAACAATAACATTGTGAAACGTAACTTGGAATCTATAATCAAGTATTTATAAAATTGTAGCCCTTGGTCCTTTTAACCGATTTCAAAAAAGGAGGAGGTTCTCAATTCAACGGTAAAAACCTTAACAATATTTTTATGTGTGTTCACTGATAACTTCGTCGTTTAAGAACCGATGTCGACGATTATTTTTTAATGGAAAGGAGATATCCCAACTATGGTACCATGATAAGGACACTAGGATCTGACGATGGCATCCAAGAAAAATCGAGGGGAAACTTTGAAGTTAGTAGAGGCGACTAGTGCATTTGTTAATTTTTTATATTTTCTTTGAAATCTGGTCCTTTCCGTCCGTGTTGGTCCCAATTTCAATTTGATCGTTCTTGAAGTCGATCGGTTTTTTTGGAAAAAAAATACTTTTAGTTCTTGCACACATGTCTTGATCCTGGTAGGTATCTCATAAAAGGAGGCAATATGATAATTATGATAAGAATTTGCTAGGTCAGTTAACTATACTATGACTTGTTGCAAAGTGTTATGTACAATATTAATAGCAAACTAACTTACAGGTTATTTAGGTTATACAGGCCCATAAAAATATTTGAGATAAAATAAAATATAAGAAATAAAATATGGGCTACAATCTAGAGTGATTCATGGCCTAAGCTGGTCCACCATTAGCACGCCCACTGCCATATCGTGCGTGCTGTTTGATTAAAAAGCTACATAAGTAATATGGACAAACTTGAATCATAACCTACTTAGCAGATAAATCCTTTAAAAGCGTCGGAACAAAGATTTCCCTTCCTTACAGTGCATGCCGCACTTAAGACGTTTTAAATACTAAGCAAATATTCTCCGTGCAATTAAATGACAGATAACAAGGTCGTTACGTTGTCGAATCTCGACTTAATTGTATTTGAATGTCTGTAAGAAAGTAAGCACCTGGTGAGACATGATTCAAATTGGTCGATAGTACATAGTGCCTTTCAGTACAAAGTTTTACCAAAGGGACCATACCATTTCTTAATAAATACTTTGTACCTTATAGAAAATTACATTAGTTGTGCTACGGGGTAGTCCCCGCCTACTAAACAAATCTTGCAATATTTTTACAAATGTTTGTTATCATCACCACCAGCACCTTTTAAAAGATACTTACCAGGATCGATAAGTGGGTGAGAACTGAGGGACCACATACAAATGGGAGTGATTAGTGCAAGTCTAGTACCAAATACTAAACAAGTTATTTTGCGTTACGTTACTTAGTGCGGCACCCCAATGCACACGGCATTCGAAAAGTATATTGCTAAGCTTTAGTTGGATATGGGTATTGGTACTAACGATAAACCGCCAACTGGACGTACCGCGAACTACAAACCGCGAACTATTAATTGAACTTTTGGCAATTGGACCAAACGCAATTACAGGCTTTCCGAAACCAAACCTGCATCACGGGCTGAAAGTCAGTGAAGTTTTTGGGCAAGACGATTTGGCAAGGTAGTTTTTCAGTAGATTTTTATCTCTTTTTTTAAACAATAGTACTGCCACGTTCCTGCTCTATGCCTCCGGTGTAGTGCCAGTATGAATTAGAGAATTAAACAACTTTGAACTCTACTAATGCAGAAGTTCCTCCGGTTTTTAGAAACTATTGTAACTCCGTCTTCATTCGAAGCTTTGTTGTTGTTAAGTTGTTTGAGCGTCATCCTTATATTGGCCAGATCGTTGTTAGAAAGCTCGTCTGTAAGGTGACGTGTTAGTCTCGGATGGACAGGTTTGTGAGGTGTATAGGGCCTCATAAAATCTCTTTAGCGAGAATCTGTTTTAGAATCTGTTTAGCTGGTGGTGCCTAGTGCTGTTTAGAGCTTTAACAGGAGGTCTCGGGCTTGGCAAAGATTTTTGAACCTCTATTCCGAGCAATCGTGTTCTCGATCGCTTGTGTAATCGCCTGACGAATATCTCGTCTTACCAGCCTCTGCCTGTTTAGTACCTGCCGCTTAGATGGTGTGGGTGTTTACTGTTTTTGTCTACACCTTTTAAGATCCAGAGACAACAGCAAGTCGAAACTCACCAGCCAGGTGAGTTTCGACTTGAGTCCAGTCAAAACGATTATAACCCACCACACGGATAACGCGTACCAGGCTGTTGGTGGCGTCATCTTGTACACGTAGGTAGTTCTTGTTGTATAGTGGGAATTATTAGCGATTAAATAAAGATTACGATATTATACTGCTCGTGGTCACCGGTAAACATAGCGACGCTTGTTGTACTATCAAGACTTACCGACGCACAACTCTTACACACGCACTGTAACATCCTAACGGTGGAGATTGAACCCGCAGAGGAAGGAATTCCTTGCGTTGATAGCCGTTACCGTCTTCCCGGTTATACGAATAAAAACAGATCTTGATCATCATGATCATCTTGAGTGATGGTACTATCTATGAGCCGATGTCTTACAGCTCTACCACCAGAGTCATTAGACATACGCATGCTAATAGCCGACCAAAAATAGTGTGGTCCCCAATCGTGATTATTCTTCTATTTACGAATAGGCCAAACGCGTGGCAAAGGGTCAAAGGTACTTCAATCCTTGGTGCCCCCCTCTCCACCAACTCCTACGTTTGTACAGAGTTTCTCGCCATTTTATCCAATATGTCAAGAACATACGATTAGAACCGGTTGAAATGGTGGTTGAGTTTTCGATGTCGAATCGATATACACAAACGTTCAAATTAAAGAGAAATTGACATAGAGTGGAGGATAAGGTACAACAACCTGTTGGGTACACTCTTGTGCCTTTGTTAGAAGAGAACTATTTTCTTCAATTTCAACACAAACCTCCAAACCATGTGTAGTTTTTTTTAAATAGGTATTGTAAAGATTATCTGTCACTCTTCTTTTGTTTGCAACAATGGACGTCTCGCAGGAAGCTCTTCGTGCTATGATCTTTTTATGATTATAAACGAGGTTTAAACTAGGAATCTCAAGAAAGTTTACAAGCTGCTTTTGGGGAGTCTCTTAGCAATAATTACTTATTGTTCCGTGAATTAGAAAGTGGTCGAGAGAACTTAAACGATGACCTTGGGACCTGGCCGACCACCAACTGCAGTAACTCATGAAAACATCATCAGGGTAGAGTGGCTATTGCGAGAGAATAGACATATTACACATCGAGAGATGTACTACAAATGTAGATGTTAAACGTGAATAAATGAAAACTGTAGGTATAAATTAAACTAAAGTTTAATCGTCTTGGCTTATGTCTTTTTGAAAACAAGACAATGATTTGTACGAAGAGGCTTCGTTTTTTAAGCAAATTCAAATGATTTTACCTCATTGAAATACCTGCACACTCCTTTTCTCAAATACCAAAGCCTACTCTCCAAACTAAAGTATACTCTAAATACGAGTATTAACATGGATTTTTCTTTATGGTAAATATATTTTTGACATGTTCAACTACTTTTTTTAGTGACTTGGCACTATGTTGTTCAGTTACTTATTGGCATTAAGTTAGCTAACTTTCGAATGGCTTTTTCTCAGATATGATAAATCTTAGAGAAAAAGTATGGAGACAATTTTAGTAGGTACCTAATCTAAAATTTTGTCTAAGCTACCTTTATAGTAAAACTAACCTATTGATCAATGGCGATTTTTAAGAATTTCATTAGAGTGTTATCCCTTATGCGCCTGGAACTTTTCAGCTTGTTGGGAATTAATGAAAGGGTCTATGTCTTTTGACCAAGCTAATATACACTCATTTGCAAAAAAAACGGGCGGTTTCGATTTTCTTCCTGGCTGAAAAAAATAAAATACCAAAAATTGGTTTTAATCATTTGAACATGTTCCTGGCCAGTTATAAAAGTGCCATAATGTTTATAAGAGTACATTCCAAATTCAAATTTTTGACTGAGCCTGGTTTTCAAAGAAAACAACTTTTAACTACATTTTGTGGCGCGAATTCCCTATAGTTAATATCGACTCTAATTAACTTTTTGTCAATTTTTATTAAATTATCTGATGTCTTTGACATTTAAAAGTATTGTTATTCCTGTTTAGCAATCTCGAAAATGGTAGATAAAGTGATAAAAGCGAGCAAAATTATTGCGCTGCTTGAAGAAGGTTGCAGCCAATGCCTCGTGGCTCAGAGGCTAAATGTGAGTCGGTCGACAGTTCAAAGGACCTGGCAGCGCTATCAAGAGACCGGTTCCGTCAAGAGAAGGCCTGGTTCTGGCAGAAAGACATGTACCGAACCACGGGATGATCGTTTTCTAGTTAATCAAGCGTTGAGAAATCGCAAATCTTCTTATGTGGACCTCAAGAACAGCCTCGAAGAAGTAAGAAATGTGCAAATTAGTCTATGGACGGTCAGGAGGAGGCTTCTCGCTGCTAATATACACAGTCATCGCCCGGCACGCGACCCTAAATTACTCCGTGGACATCGAGTTTCCAGGCTTAGCTTCGCTCGAAATTGTGTGTCATGGACTCATGAAGACTGGGATAGGATATTGTTCTCCGATGAAGCCAGGATATCTCTGCATGGTGAAGACCGACGTCGGCGAGTGCTACGTAGACGAGGAGAACGCTTTTCAGAGGCATGTTTTGAAGAAATCACACCTTATGGAGGGGGCTCTGTTATGTTTTGGGCAGAAATAAATTCCATGGATCGTACGGAGTTAGTCTTCATCGAAAACGGTACACTGACTGGACACCGATACATAACGGAAGTTCTAATTCCTTATGCACAACCCGCTTTAACCGCTCTTGGCGAAAACTCATTTTTTATGGACGACAACGCTTGCGCCCACCGGTCTGGCGATGTGGAAGCGTATATGCTAGAAGTCGGAATTCGTCGTTTGGACTGGCCAGCTAGAAGTCCGGACCTCAATCCCATAGAGCATGTCTGGGACGTTCTGGAGCGACGAGTGAGATCAGTGCAGCCGGCTCCGCAGACCATCAGAGAGCTAAAGAATGTGATTACCGCGGAGTGGGAACGTATTCCCCAAGAAACCATAAAAGATATACTCGCTAGCATGCCCAGACGAATGCAAGCCGTGATTTCAGCAAGAGAGGGTCACACTCAATACTAAACTTTTATCTGCTTTTAATGTATTCAAGAAAAACAAAGAAATTAACGCGTTTCATTTTTATTTAGCGAGCAGGTACAATAATAGTGTTTTGAGCTTAAACATTATTTCTCAATAATTTAATCAAAATGTTATGATAAAACTGATGATACCTATTCCTTCCTAATTAATTTATGAAATTCTGAGGATAACAATACCTAAAATTGTCAAACAAACTAATAGTAACTATAAAATAGTTCTTTGCTTAAGTGCCCGTTTTTTTTGCAAAAGAGTGTATTTTATTGTCATTTTATAATTATAAGCAGTTACGTAGTAATAATGTAATTGAGACAGTATATTTTTTATTTGTAATGGCTTTAATAAAACTCCTGGTCATAGGTATCTTAATTCGTCAATTACTATGTAGCGCGTCTATGTAATTGTTGTCAGATAAGAGAATCAATAGCTTTTATTAAAGGAGTAACATGCTTCTCCATATGCAACCTGGTTCCCCCAGCTTCATATTATTATGCTCAGAATTAATTTTATTCTAAAAGAATATAGAATATAGCTTTTTAGAGAATATTTACATTTGGAAACTTCACAACGAAGTACAGCCTAACTGGACAACAACAACAAAGAAATAGCGTGTTCTCTTGACGGACTTTTTGAACAACGAGAGGTCGATACGCTTCGAAAGCATTTTTCCTTCAATGAAATTATATATTATCGTGCTTAGCGTAGTCGGTCTGTAAATCTAATTTACTGCTAAAGTTAATTTATTACATACCTACCTAAAACAAACAGAAGGAAAAGGATGGACATACTGAAAACTGAGTTTTCGACTTATTACAGTGTCTATAAATAAAATGTTTAGATACATCTTTTTCGACTTTATTATTTGGACTTTCGTTGTTTATCTTGGTAGGCAGGCAATTGCATTCGGAAAATTTTATTGGTTGGGTCATCACTTGGTTGCCAGTTGTTTTTTTTGGTCATTATAAAATTGCACACTGCCAACAACATTATCTTTATTATGAGAGTATGTATTTATTTAGTCTTAACTGGCAATAACCCTCATAACACCAATCCAAATGTTGGTTTGTTACCTAGCAAGCTGACTTGGCTAATTGGCTGATTTTAATAATTGGCTATTAATAACATCCATCATCCGTTCCTCACTCATCTTTGTAATAAGTGCCTACCTAATGAAATTGTACATTAGTGCATCAATTATAAGGGTCAAAAATTTTGCTAAACGAAACGAGCGCGTTCGACCAAAAAATTAATTGTATTATATAGTACAGTGTATTTTTGTACCTACCTTGCTCCATTGAGAAAGAATGAATTTAATGGAATTTGTAATTAAAATGTGTAAGATATATATTATCTAACATTGGAATTAATGTTTAGTTTTACTAATCCATTTATAAGATTAAATTTCATACGTTTATAAAATTACGGCTTTTTCCTTTGATTTAAGCTAGAATTACCTGCTTCGATCCTAATATGATTAGGGTTCAGTAACCAAGGGTAAAAACCGGACCCTATTACTATGATCCACTGTACGTCTGTCTATCCATCCGACTGACTATCTCATGAACCGTGATGGCTAGACAGACCAGACAGTTGAAATTTTTATAGATGATCGTTCGCAAGTTCAACTCGCACTTGGCAGATTTTTTTTAAATTCTTTGTATATTTTCTATAAAGAGTTGTGCTATGAAATTAAAAATTACTACTGAATCTGTTACTGATGAATGAAATAATACGTTCAAAACTGTTGAAATACGACTGCCAAAAAAAATTGCCAATATTCCTGTTTGTACGAAGTATTAGCCCCTCTTCCTATGTGACTTTATTCTCACGACTATGACTATGTATTGGTTATGTTATTATGATTTTAAGTACATATACATATAAATCAGATGCAATACACACATGCAGTGAAATGATAACTAAGTCGCTGTAACATTAGCCGCAATATTATGGTGGTGGTTAATGTCGATCTATCGGTGTTCAAACGGCGACGGCAGCTGTGCACCCCGCCCGGTCTGGGGAGACAGCCCCTCACACATGTCCAAAATACACATTACAACATTCTACACATTCAACGTTCCCATTGTGTCGTAACTACACCAGCTGCTTGGACCGCTGCTCCTGACCTCGTCTCCTTTCAAAGTTATATGTATTTATCAGGTAATCATTTCTTTTCAAAAGGATTCAATCACCTGGCATCTTTTGATTTTATCACCACAAGACCATATTAAAATGAGCTAATTCATGCATTATGGATGATTTACAGGGGGTGTTATGACCCTGAATTCTTGATTGAATAATAATTATAAAATTTTGGCAAATTGCAATTATATGACAAACGTTCTTAACTATTCATTGCGGGTTGCACTAGTCCATGTATATTCACGTACTGAGGTTTCTTAATTTTATTCGTAAAAGACGGATCCAGCTTATTTGACAAATTATTAAAATTACTCTTTGAAAATTCGTATGTCAGCAATAATGAAATGATAGATGTTTGTGATGCTCATAATATATGTAGTTTAAATATGAATAAAAGACTTAAAATTATAAAAACGAATTAAGGGAATCCTTTAATTTTTATAGTACTTATAACTTCTCACAAATTACATGCGCCTGTGCGCCTGATCCTGATCTAGGTAAAGCCTGTTTTATGGCAACCAGACCGCTTTTAAACGTCTACATTATATTATTTTGATAAATTAACAAAAGATGCTGCCAGTACTATTCAGTTCCCTTACACAGATACGTAAGTTGTTGATTTAAAAGCAATATAAAACTTTTTCTTGGGGTAAGTTGATGATTAACGTGTAGAATAATAAAACACGAGGTCGTTACGAACGTTAGACGACATGCGCTCGCAGTACCAACCCCTCAGAAATATGAATTAGCTGGCGATCAGGTTTTAAGCAGGATTTAACTTGTGATATTGTTATTTCGCCGTGCCGTGTACATCTTATTCATTGCAATTTCAAGATCAGTAAGTAATAAGAAGTACCTACCTTCTGGTTTTGAGCCATTTATGAATACGAAGAATAAGCCCGTGATCAACGGTTTTAACATAATGTACAAGTTAGGTACGTAATTTTATTCAAATATCGCTTTTCAGTTTAGTAGGGTAATGTTCTGTACCATGTATAATTAATATACATATATAGGCTATATATATCACGCTCTATTGCGCTTATACTTTAGGATTAAAAGGTTATGAAATTTAATATGAAAAAGCAAATGAATTTTAGAATGTCATAGTCGTGTTTATTTGTAATCTCTATGTCATCTTAATTCTACCTTTTACGTCAATTTTGTTAGGAATTTACCTCTACTTATACTGCGCCTAAATAGTAGATATATAGATAAGTTGTAGATAGTCAGTAAGGATTGATGGAGAATTGAATAGCGTATTGAACGAGTTTTGCATACGACTGTTCTCCCGGACTAATACTTGTACGTCCTAGGTAGGTATATCTATCTAATACCTTTAAACTATCATTTATTGTACCTATTGTGTTTATATAATCTGAGTCTTGGAAACGGCGCCAAATAATTTCAAATAGGTATAAGTATCTTAAGAATGCTGAAAAGTGGCCAGGCAGGATATGTGCAACTTAAAATTCAAGGGCACGACGCTGCTCCCTTTCATGGTGAGCAAGGGCTTTGTCACGGTGGTCCCTAAAACCGACTATGTTCTATTGTTTGGTCGACCTTTTGAAAAGGTACACAAAATAATAATAATACGTAGTGTGATTTTTACTGTAGCTGGGTACAATTTGCTATAGGTATCAAGGTACTGAATTGAAATGATTGGATGACAATTTACGCTAATCACGAGGGCCCGATGACGGCTAGGTATGTTGTAGCTATAGCAACCCTTGAATGTTCTGCCGTTCTGCAAGATCCAGCGGGCGCGGGCCAATGGCACGCTGGCCACACCCCTTTACCCCTATGTTGCATATTATGCACCCACCCCGCCTCCCCGTACCTTTGCAATTGCATCAACGATGACATTCACATCAACAATTTTGTGTCTGGTAATTATTTAATCCTAACCTCGTAAGCGAACAAGGTTATACCCATTTCTTTGGTTTTCACATCTAGGTACACAATGAGAGATAGTCGGCTGTAAACTTGTACAAACCTTTGTTTTGACACTAGAAACTTCTCTTAGAACCTACCTTTGCCAAGGTCAAAGGGTCCAAAAATAGATTTTTCCTGATTTGTTGCAAATATTTGATTTCCTGTGGGTTTTATGCTACCTACCTATTGTATTTTTTAAATACTGTAGAGTATTAAATTCTCTACAATTTTTGTCACCAACATTTTTTTATATCTTGAACCATTTTAGATATTCATTCAGAGATACACATATACATGATTCAGTAGTTGATCCTCTTCAAACCGCGAATGATAAAGAATAATTATCATTAAAAAGGACAATACCATTTTTTAGACGAAATGGTTGGAGATGAGTTGCTTGTAACTACACAACTTGCTTTTTTCCTTTGGTTTTTCAGCACTAAAAAAGGTAAGTACCTATTAAGGTAAGTATTAAGGTAAGTAAAGGTAGGTATTAAAGGTTCATAGCTAAATTTTTTTCGTAAATCCTGTAAATACATTGTAACATGCTCCGTAATAACGTCACTGTGTATTCACTAGGTAACAGTGTCTTTGTATTACAGGTTGTGTATTATTCGCAATTTTAGAATGGTCATTTTTGAAAGTCTCCTCAGTCGCACCAGTTACTGCATATGCTCCTTGCTCTTACAGCTATTGCACACTTTGAATGCGTCTGCTAAGATTGTAGAGCCGTCGAAATTGTCCGGCTGTTAGTTTTTTAGATCCCAAAAACATATATAATTTATATTTTACAATATAACGAAAGTATAGTTACAAATTATAATACTTTAGGGGTGTCCGGCAGAGAGTTGGAACCATACTAAGTATCTGGCAACAATATCAAAACTCGCGTTGCTCGAGTTTTGATATTGTTAGATACGAATCAAATGTATGTAGTTTATATTGAAATAAATGTGAGGTGGAAATTTATACACCTTACCTGCCAAAGCCACCACTACCCAAGTTGTATAGGTGATTATCATTCTTAATTTTACTAGGAACACACATACAACTTTCAGCTTTGGCTATTCAATATTCATACGTTTCCAATGCTTATGTTAAAAAATAAATGTATAGGTATTTTGCTTGTCTATTGTTTATCTGTGATTCACTTCTCTTTGCAAATATGGTGTATTGTTGTAAGCCTGTCTTTATGCGTTTAATTAACCGCCACTGCTCCTATTATAACAATAATTTTAAATTATAGCTTGGTTACAAGATATTAACCGAATTGCACTCGATTTAGTCGCAACATCCTGTTTAGTGTATTCTGCTGCCGTTTGGAATATACGACCCCCTTGTCTGTGTCGGACGGCGAGCTACGTTTTACAAATAAAAGGTAAATTAAAAAACATAGCGAATAAAATAATTACAAACATTTTTAATTTAAGATTTTTTTCTGTTACACAGGTCAAAAACAATGCAAATTTTTAAATGCTTTGCTGTGCATTAGACTTTAGACCTAAGTACTTTAGATACCTACATCTACATACCTACATAGGTATTTGGTGAATTGATGTCTAACCAAGGTGAGCTTTAATCCATATAAGAATAAGCAATCATCATTTTTTTCACTCCCTAGGTGGATCACCGATAATGCGACCAACAATATTTGAATAATCATACAAATAATGCATAGGTAGGTAACATAAAATAAGATTTTCTCTTTGAGGTGTGTAAGTACTAGTTTTTAATATAGGTGCACATTTAAAAACTTCAACATTTATGTTAGTACCTATTGTGGCGTTCATTTCCGAACGTCACTAAAGGATGTTAAATATAGGACGATTACCGCGAAAATACATTGCCACGCAACAATCATAACTGAGCGCGCTCACCGCCTTTCTTGGCTTTCTTTCTGGTGCATGTATCTGTGCTTATTGTAAAGAGGATTAGTTATATGAATAAACCAACAACAAGGACTGATTTCGGGTAACGTAGTGAAGTGAGTGGGAATCTTCATTTATCCTTGCCTAGGCGGGATAACCCACATTGGTGACCCCGACGTGATCGGAAGCAGCCTTCAAAGAAGCAGATCCGCAGCACCATCATGTTCGCTCCCACAGCAAGTCTCAGCCAGCCAGCAACCTCGGCCTCAATAGGGATCAGCAGACTTTAGCCCCGACTCACTTGGACTAGCGGCATTCAGTTCCGACTCACTGGAACTTGCGGCACTCAGTTCCGACTCACTGGAACTACTCACTCCTGGCACTGGCAAGCTCCGCAACAGAGCACAGACAGCTGACTCAACATATATCGACGACGAAATTAAAACTAATTTTAATTGAGATTCAAAATTTGTTTTAATTTCTTCTGGAAAAATATTGCCGCCTGCTCCCCTTTTCCTTTTTAATGGTTTATTGTAATGAAACGCTTCAAAAGTAAGTAAGTTAAGTTACTATTATTACTTTTTAACCCAAAATATGACAACCTAGTTGTCGTCCCAACAAACTGTATTGCGACATTTCTTTCATTTCATTTAATAATAAAATTGAAAAAAATTCGGCTGCACCTAATTAAACCTAAAATTACAGATCCTTTTCGGTAAAATACTTGCAGTGCCTTTTCAAATCAATCCACAACAACGTTTAAAGCGATGAATGTTCTTGTTACGAACCGACTTGTTCCTCAATATTTTCAACGTTCAATCGATATTTTATATTGAGTTCTGGTCTGCGAAATGCAAAATGTATGTTAAATATATTTTTAAGGACAGCGCGTAACTAAGTTGAAATTTTCCTACATGAAAAGCTTGGCACCTACTTGCAGAACGTCTAATAAGTATATTTATACTATTGGTCGGTCTAGTATCATGAAAATTGGTTAAAGGAAGCCTCATAACATACCCCAGCCCTTACAGAACGAAATTCTAATGCCACAATTATGTTGATATCGCATAACACAAAAGCAAACAAGCCAAACACTAAGAGATTCCTGAGATACTCGTAAGTAGTTATGTTTATATAAAAAGGTCGAAGTTTAAAGCAGGTATGAACAAAAAGAAACTAAAACAGATGGGTACAACAGTTCTTGTAAAATTTCAATATTTTGAAAATTATATGGATAGTGTAATAAAAATTATATATTAGATACTAGCTTTCATCAGCGGCTTCGCTTGCATTTTAATAAAAAAGTATCCTATGGTACTTCTAATACCTCCAAGAATATGTGTACCTAGTTTCATGATGATCGATTAAGTAGTTTGCCCGTGATAGCGTAACAACCAAACTTACTTTCATCTTTTTATTACTAGTGTGAAGTATGACGTATTTTTGTTCTATATTTAGGTAGCAATGTAAATAGGTTATGATTATGTATTTCATAAAATAAATATATACTATTGTCTAGTTTTCAACTTTGGTTTTACATCAATTGTCACCAGTGTATCCATTACGCTTAGGTATTTATTGGAAATAACTATGCAAGCGGTAATACGAACATAATCACAATGCACGCTGAGACCCGACACTGCGAGCCCGCACACGAACAAAGTTGTGGCTACCGCGTCAGACACCCAATGTCAAACTCATTAGCTGAAGTATACAGTCTAAGTCTTAACAAACACCTCCGAATTACATTCAAAGAAACTAATATGCATTTCATATATTGCGTTCAGTAGCAGTATATCATTCGTAGGTCAATTTCTAACTAGAGTGACTGGGACAGATTCTTCAGTTTTCAACATATAAGTACTAGCTGTATAAAAATATAATGCTTCTCATAATAGCGATACATTTTAGGAAATTCTCCACCAGCTAGCGTCTCTTCGAAATCGTTAGTCCTTCGAATGGGATCATTTTAGGATTTATAAACATCTGACCGTGCCCGAATATTTTTTTTTCCCAGATTTTTCCTCTTTCTGTATAGTCAGAAAGAGGAAAGACAAGAGCGTATTCCTTCCTAAAAGGCCGGCAACGCACTTGTAACGCTTCTGGTGTTGCGGGTGTCCATGTGCGGCAGTAATCGCTTACCAAGAGGCGATAGGTCTGCACGTTTGCCCCCTACATAATAAAAAAAAAGTCACCGCGCAAGCTGCTTATGCTTTTCATCACGCAAAGTAGAGCCATTTTGGCAGGGCCATTCATAGCTGACCGATTAGCATACCTTTGTCATCGGATGCCGTTCTGGCAAACTGTTTTTTTTTTACTTATTTGAAAACTTATACGAGCTTCCCTCATGTAACTTTTATTCAATTGTCTTCTTTTTCACCCTATAATTCTTCTAATGCAATAGACAACCGCGACCCAAAAAAATTAATTTAGCACCATGGGCTCCCATAGTATATAGTTAAAGTTTCTACACAAAATAATATTAAAGGATAGCCTGGTGGTATAATTGGGTACGTTTTAAAGAATTTTATTAAATTGAATAAATTTTATATGTCCTTTGTTTTATATTAACCTGTTTGTACTGTACTGTTTTTTTTCTTCTTTAACTGTTTTCTGTATGATGAGTGAACACCGATGGACCTTTTTTTAAAACCGTTAAGGTTATGTTTCACTTAATTAATGTATTGTACAGAGTTAAAAAACGTTGTAGTGTTCACTTGCTTCCTAAGCTCTCAACTCATTTCCCATCCCCTGTCCTCCCCCTTAGATCACCGGCTTTCGACGGCATCGACACTCCTATATACATATATAGAAGTCAGAGCATGATGTGATGAATTGGCAGTGAGAACTGCACTTCAAAGATAGATTAATTTCATACGTCCACGTGTCCAACACGTGCCTTACCCTACCCTCCAGTTAAAAGCCCGACAAACTTTCTTGATGTATTTAGTACCTAAACTGTTCATGCCCTATTATTTGTGAATTTATGAGCTTTGCAATAAAAAGTAGCGTTTAAACTTGTATTTGTTAACACACGTGGCGTGCATGAACCCCTAGAATAAGGCACTGTAAACAAATTATCAATGTGTATAAAAATTTGGAAACTTGTTAGTTATTATTATTAAGTTCAGGTAAAAGTTCGCAAAAACGCTGTTACTTGATAATCCACTGGCATTACTGTATGTACACGTTTAAACTGTTTAGGGAGATTAGTCATTTGTCTATTGACCAATTGCCTCACCATATTCTAGATACAATAGGCTACTAATTAATTGACGAGCTGATCTCCCAGCGTGCAATAATAACAAGCCAATCTAATTTATTAAAGGAACAGCTTGGCACTAAACTCCCGATGTGATACATAAGCACTTAATCATAGCTGTTAACGAATACTTTCAATTAAGTGCATATTATATTAACGAATGTACTATGAACTAGTATGTAGTGTTTACTATATTATTTAAGATATATTTATTGGTTCCCTTGTCATTGTTGTCGCAAAATGTTAAAGGCCAACCACAAAAAGAGCATTCTGTTTTCTATAGTATTCTATTTTGGTAAAAAGTGAAAAGCACTAAGGAATTACTTCGCACAGGTTTTCTGTGAGCCGGACTTTAAGGTAAATGAAATGTGTAAAAGAATAATACTTTGGATAGACATGAACTGCGGTAGCTTGCTAGTTTTGCTTAATTTGTACAACAAAAAATCAAAATAAAAAAAAATTAAAAGCAATATTTCAATTAGCACATCACACAGTCGCAATTTTGAAAGTTTTTTCCGTTTTTACACACAGCCCTTCTTATGTTAATATCCATCAGTTGCGAATCCTCTAATAATATAATATGTATGTACTATCTACGCACTGGTCCTCTTGATTATCCAGTTTGTTGGTTAAATAGTTCAAAAACCGTTTATTGGCTGCTGACATCATCCACATTTCGTATTGATTTGACTGCAAACGATTTAGAAACTTTTAGCGTTGGATTAAACTTCAATGTGTATCGTTATATAGATAGATATAACAGGTATTTTACCAAGAATATAAAGCCACGGGCCAACGCGTAAGGTTTCTGCGGTATTGATCAACCAATTATGGAAGCTGTACCTTTGGGCAGGTAACTCGATTTTTGACGATATAACAGGCATTGCTCAATCGCCCAGTTCCAAACCACGGTTGACGCGATTTGCTTAAAAATCTATACAAAAATCTATAATACAATATACCTGGTAATATTGCCCAAACAATAACATTTTTATATATTACTGTATACTAAATATCGATTGCGATTTCTCAAAGTTTTGCAACATAAACTGCATTTATAATGGATCACAACGCGTATCCTGCTACCAATAGAGACGCGCTCGAGGCAAAGTAGGTCTAGAGTTCAACGACCATACCGTTCATAGAACGCCACGCCACGCAGTTGTTTCTTTTCAATGATTCATATCCCTAATCGAGGTTTCCCTTTATACATTTTAGATTTATACTTACCTACCACTGAATTGTAAAAAGGAGTTGTGTAGAAGATTTATCTTTACGTTACTACGTACAATATATATTATACACAAACCAAAACTAAAACCCTAAAATGTATAATTTTCTTAGGCAATATATAGATATACACCAATATTAATGTAGGTATAAGTAGGTACAATCTTTTACACACTGCCGTTGAATGTCAGCTGGGTGATCCACTGGGACCAGTTATCTTCAGTTTAGTATCCCAATATATGTAGAGTAGATATAATCTTTATTTAACATTTGATACCTCACTTTTTTGTAAACTGAGTTTGGTGCATTGACGATAGAACTTTAAGGAAGGGAAGTAGATAGTTTTAGAAGATTTATCTTTTTAAGAGTTATCGAGTCTAATTTTTGCCCTAGAATGTGCTAAGGTCATGATGTTGTTTTTGATGTAAAATAAAGTCCATAGCAGATTTGGACAAAAACTCACAAAGATTTTAAACGATGCTTGCGCCGTGAATTACTTTTGAAAGAATTTTAGTTGCTATATATTTGTTTTTAATAGAATATGGGGCAAACGAGCAGACGTATGGCCCTGATGGTAAGCGATTACCGCCGCCCATGGACACCCCGTAACACGTAGAAAACAAGTCATGGGTTCTCCATCAAGATAATGCGTCAACCCATTTGCATTGTCTCTCAAAACGTTTCTAGCCAAGTACAACATCCCAGTGTCGAATGGTCTACATTCGCCTAATTCACCTGACCTTGCACCATGTGACTTATCTGTTTTTCAAGGTCAAATCTGCATTATAAGAACCAAGATTTCAATTTGTTGAAGCTTTGAAAATAAAGCGGCACGCGTCAGCACTGTTTCGAACAATGGGAAATTCGCATCAAGAAGGCGGGAAGTGTATATTGAAGGTTAACAACTAAAAATGGATAAATTAAACATTTGTATACATTGCGGCCAGAGAAACGATTGAACGTAACGATTTTTAATATAATCATGTTCGATTAACTTATTTTCTGAGGATATAAGACGATTTTTATTAATGTATACATATATGTCGTCTTCGTGATTTGGGTATTATGCTTTCAATTTGAATAACCTGTGTGAGAGAACTCTCGAGAGCTTAGAGGGTGACGCCCCTACTAAATTAAAACTTGATTGCGCATGGGAACACGCTGGCCGCTAGGTATATTATAAAGAGCGACCTTGAGCGAGTGATGTAGCCCTGCATTGGGGTACTCAATTGGTGGATGTGCCGTCTGCACTGCTCTTATAAACCGGACGACTTATTTAAGACATGTTGGAAGATAGAATACATTGTAACTGTTAGAGTGAACAAGCGGATGTGACGGACAATCGAAGATATACATTCGAGTGAAGTCGGGTTCACGTAGTCCGTAATATGAAGTGATCTTTAATTTGGAATACTTTTTTGATAGAAAATGCCGCGCTTACCCAATTTCATATTACTTGTGTTATAGGTGCTAGACAACTGATATAAATACATAAATACTATGTATCTTTGCTAGTTATCGTTATTTTTGTTACCTAGTACCTAAGTAATATACTTATAATTAAATTATTAAAATTCTTAACGTAAATCTCATATCAAATAAAAAGGTAGATAACGCACGTAGAACAAGAAAATGAAGCATTTGTTTTAAATATGCGTGAATTGAAGTTTCAAAATAGTTAATATGCAAAAATAAATATGTTTGTTTCGTATAAATTACAATTAGGTTATACATATTTATGCAAATGAAGGATGCATGTATGTGCGAGCAGAAAAAATACGATAAATTTATAAATAATATAAATAAAAAATAAAAGATTGTTTTGTTGTGATTTTGACTAATTTAATATATGACATGTATGCATGTTTGTCTGTTCGTTTAGATATTAGTTTCGTTTAGAAGTTCTCATAACTTCTAAACTACTTATCATAACAAATGGGGTTCCGTGAATCCAATATGGCGCCCCCTAGAGGATGTTAAATTTAGAAAATGTAACCTTAAATAACAATCACATTATAAGAAAAAAAAGTTAGATATCTTTTCATTTTGGACCAGTTTTTCTGCCGCTGGTAAAAAATAAGTAATACCTACTTATGTCTCACTCACTCTATACTTCATTAATCGACTATGAATTTACCTACATTTCTAGGCTATTAGAAATACGAACTCCTGGCACACACACCCAGACCGTTTTTTGTCAAAATTGTCTTAGAATAACAAAAAGGAATATAGTTAAATATAGTTATTAAACAATATTATTTTATTATTAATATTACCTATTAACTATCAGGCCTAGTGTGAGATATACAACATTCACTCAATCGCACGGTGCGGATTACCGCATTCGTCGCTGCGATTGGCGCAGTAGAGAGCGAATTGATGTAAAATTAAATCAGGTTAGGCTCTAAGTACATATCTCATTTAGTGTCCAGTTAAGCTACATTTCTGACACCAGTTATCATATACAACAACAACAACGTACAAGATAATTAACAATGCGTGCGTGCATCGCAATCAAATGTTATTGTGGTACATTATGAGTCAAAGGTAATTTAACTATTTTCTTCAAAGTTAATTCATATACCATCTACCCCACTAAGTACGTACGAACGATAGCATTGTAACATTAAAAAAAGGGTGGGTGGTATTACAATTGGAGGGTAATAATCCCCCCAATTATCTCCTCCTAACAGAACATTCCTCTAATTTAGAGTATTTATTTGAGAGTATGAATCATTGACAGAGAAATAAAAAGTATATTGTTGAATAGTTAATGTAACTATAATAATAAATAATGTATTATTAAATTACTAACTTAAATATTTTGAAGGCATTTATAAGCAAAATTATTGAATTGAAGAAAATATTATATTTATTTTAATAACATTTATTTACCGGCTTACGGCGGTATTCCACACGGAAATATCAATTTAAATAGTATTAAAATATAGGTATGTATGTAATTCATATTTTTTAATTATTTTTTGTTAACATTATTTGTGTAAATAGTATACCTACTGTACTAGCTGGAACAGCAACACGAGACCTAACACTAACGGCGTCGCTCTAGAACACTGTTTCGTCATCTGGTATTTTCCGGGGCCTTTACTGATAAAGGAAACCCTATATACCACGGCAGCCATGGCCACCTGTTGAGCAAGCGAACTCACTATCATACTTGTTCTAGACTTGGCGTAAGTCTTTGTTTATGGATACCGCATGCGCGGAAAATACCGATATTAGGGTTGTTAAGGATCAGATGGCACATTTTAAGAACACCGAATGCCACTTAGTTCCTTTTGCCTTGTGATAACCGCTTTGACCTTGATCGGAATGTCAAATTATTTTTTTTTTTGTTTTCACTATTTTTAGTACCTGCTAATTACGTATTTATAAAATGATTGAGAAATATACGGTAAGTTCATTTATTCTAACCCTTAAAGCTCCTAAGTAGTAGATTGTGTCTAGAGGAGCATAAAAGGCAAGGCAAAAATATAAAATGAATGTTTAATGCAAAAAATAGTAAATATGCGATAAAAACACTTCTTGAAAGTACGGAAATTCAACGCTAATTATAAAATCTTGTACATGTTTATAGTTTGTTCATTGTTTAATGAATAGAATATTCTTTTATTTATTTGCACTTTATTCTCTGGCTTTTCTACATTTTGTCTATGAAGAGTCATTTTGGTAAAAATGACGGAAGTGTGTAACATTAGCTTGACATAGCAAGTATAGCCTACTACATATCAAGTTGGCCAGACGGGCTGGTGCAGTTTGTTTCAAGTTGCCCTTCTCTTGTCAGCGTTGTACTGCGTAGTGTACCTTGCTTTACCCTTCGCCAACATTTACGACACCCGCGGGTTATGTGGGGTTGTGACACACCGTACTTATTAATCTGTCACCACACGAGTCACGACTCGCATAACAGGAAGCAATAATTAGCGACGTTTCCTTTACTTATTCTGTAAGAATACAATGCTTGTCGCTAACCTGTCTTGCATTATTAAGTTTATGTATTATTAAGTCTACTACACATTTTAAGTAAATTACAATATACATATTTAATTTTTAAGTAAATATATTTACAATATTAAAATCTACGGGGGTCTTAAAAATAAGATATGTAATGTTAATTTTAACTTGACAGCATATCTCTTCTTTAGATATTTAGATGAATATTCATACAAAATCGAGTGACCTACTTGTAAAAATAACATGTTTTGTACGTTGTCTCTAACCAATAACATTGTTTATTAGCAATGTTAATAGAAAGAATATAGATAATGACTTGATAACAACAAATGCGTAGTAATAAGTATGGTTTATTAGATTAAAAGTACCTGATCAAATACTGTATACCTGTGACCTAAAACGTTATGCCTATGATTTAAAATAGTTTGTTTTAATTGAAACATTTTTTTTTACCAAAATACCTACCGCATTAATCCTATGCGCTATAGGTGTATAGTCATACTTATCAAAATCACAAAATAGCTCAGAAAAGCGTAAATATACATCCACTTTTACCCGAGTTTGCTGTAGGGATTTAGGATATTCATGGATACAAAATCTTGTAATTTACATATTTGTACAACACTACTAATCTGTTTTATGTATAGGTACTTTATTAGAGGTACAGACTTATTAGGAGCAACAATGAATGTATTCTAACGAGTGCCTAATCTATGTACCTGTTGATGTAGGAAGTAGGAAACGCTATTTCTAGCCAATAGGTTTTTGTGTTATGAATAAAGCTTACCTATCTTCGTAAATGGGGGAGGAATCACCGGAACCATCCTGGGACATGTCTCCGTCCATGATGAAGTTATAAGCTGTTCGGTACCGTGGACGGTAACAAGGGCCTCTAGCGGCTTTAACAAAGTGGAAAGTGGGCACACGGGGTAAACCGGTGCGCGCGTGTATGTAGCGAGTACTGAACGGAGTGCGCGTGAGGTGAGCCTGTCTCGGTCGGTTGGTAGTTTTCATTCAGTCGGTCGAGTGAGCGAGCGACCGGTCGACCGGCGGGCGGGCGTTGGTCCTAGAAGCGCGGGGTACATCGAACGGGCGGAGACGGAGGGGCTTCAACTCCCGCGCCCCGCCTGCGCGTCTCCACGGCAACGCCGCGTCGCTGCCGGCGAGGAGCACGTGGCGCTGTGGGACTGAATACTTGCAGCTACGGTACCGCTGTCATACGCCCGGGCACGACACGTAGCGCCCGGATGTTGTAATTTTTGTTTCATTCAAGTGTGGCCACCACTACTTGCTTTTGAGAGTAGATCGTACGTTTCCCACTCATCTTTATATAACTGTGGATTCAGTTCTACTTTAACGTAATAATAGTAATGAAACTAAATTTACATTTAACAGTCTGATATCAAACGAGGCTGAGCCTGTGCCAAAACTAGAGTCTAATCGATAAATAAATTAAATACTGACAAATGTCGTGGATCGTGCTCATTATAACTATTTATCCTGCTTGCGAATCGAACCTACTACCTCCGACATAGCAGTCAGGATAGAGACCAAGAGGTCTGCGTTCAATTGTTATTATGGCTAAAAATCAGCTACTTACCAGCTCAGCATCAGAAAAATACGTGATTCCATTGTCAAATACCTACGTATGTACCACCTCTACCTATATTTTTGCAACTAATCAATTACTCAACAACTGCGCCATATTATCGTCAGCGGCAGTTGCACACTTAGGTTTTGATCGTGTTTGGTCAAATATGTGTTAGCAGTGTTTCACTATTGGCACTTGGTAGGCTTGTCTTGTTGATCTTACTAAGCATTGCGGCGATCGCTGACCGCTGAAGCGCGGCCTCACCAGACGCGTAGACGATCAAATCCTACTACTATTATAAAGGCGAAAGTTTGTAAGTATGGATGTATGTATGTATGGATGTTTGTTACTCTTTGACGTAAAAACTACTGAATGGATTTGAATGAAACTTTACCACAATATAGCTTATACATCAGAATAACACATACGCTACTATTTATAAAGATATAGCTTCGCCTCGCGGCGTTGCCCGCAGTTATCATCGTACCGCGGGTAGCACCGCGGGGTTCAGCTAGTCTCTTATAATAACGCTGTCAAAATTCAGATCCACTCAATTTTAGGTCTCAACTACCATTAAAAGATATTTTCGTAGGAAATCATTAAACATCCACCGTTGGCCGTATTAAGATCGGATATTGAATCGGTTATGTTGTTTGTCAGTTAAAGAGTCTCAAAGACCAGCACGTCTTTGTGATACTTTTTTTACAGATTTTAACTAAAAAATACCTTTTACGCATAAGTTGCGAGATCTGAGAGTTGATAAGAATTAAATGTTGACAGAACTTTATTACGAGCCTTAAGCTTCAGGCGAGCCCGCGCTCCGAACACCGAAGGTTCTTCCGTACTCCTCTTGCTTATAGTCGGATAAATTAAACCAATTATTAGGTAAATTAAACCAATGAAATAACCATTTATGGTTTTTAAAGCTTGCCACATTTGGTTTTAGGACAGAAGAAGATAACGTAGAGAGAAAAGTTACATCTAAGGTTAACAACACCTGGCTATATACGCAAATAATATAAATAATAATAAATAATAAATAAATATTCCGGACATCTAACACACAACGCCATCTAGTCCCAAGCTAAGCAGAGCTTGTGTTATGGGTACTAGACAACTGATATAAATACTTATATACTTTTTTTTTTGTAAATACATACATATTATACATAGAAAACACCCAAACTCCGAAACAAATATTTGCAGGTCATACAAACATTTGGTCCGACTCGGGAATCGAACCCAAGACCTCTTGCTTAGCAGTCGCATACGCTACCACTACGCCAACGAGGCAGTTATTGATTCATTGATTGATGGATGGATTAATACATTTGATATATATGTAAAACTAGCTGACCCCACGCAACCTCGTTTACGTCTCCTATTTCATCCGCAGGTAGTAAGTAGTAGCAAGTAATTTTATCAGCATTGGACGCCTAATCTTCTTTAGGCCGACAATCGTCAGAAAAGACGAAAAGTTAAGCACAAATTAATTTATAATTTAGCTGTTGCAGCTGATTTTACTCACGATAAATACATATTCATTCAAGAGTTCATTTTTGGCTTCACACCAATTGTCGCAACTAAACAATTTCAGAAGAAATGAAATATTTACTTCCTTTGAATAAAAATTAACTAACATTGCAGTAACGTTTCCTTTGAAGTAACTTGTAACCTTTTGTAACAGTGCACATAGATGCCGATATTGATGTCAATTTGACACGGGAAATGAAATAGAAAAACTGGACGTACAAAGGAAACTAGATAAGTCGAAAGAAATGAAATCTGAACGCGCCGTCGCGTCGTTGCTTACCATCGCTAATTGTTTCTAATCACCGAGTGGAACTGGGCTATGAGCGCTCCTAAAATATATATATTTTAATATTACTTAGACTGTAATGTGACCATAATGTAACCAACTAGTCAAATTTTATCTAAGCTTGTGTGTTTTATTCAATTCGATCCTGATATTATAATGGTTTAGGTGATAACCTCGAAAAGTTCATGGTGACGAGTAAAATCGAAGGGAATACAAGTTTGCTCTATTCTCTATTAATGCTGCCTGCACATTGCTCACGACGAACTGATGGCCAGCTGTCATTTGTTTCCGATAGAGGTCAGCAGTCAAAGCGTCACATGGGGAGGATTATAATGAATTAAGTGGAAGGAATACCTCGAGTTAAAAAAACAATTTTTCTTTACTATGAAGAATTTGGCGTGTGAAATTGACTTTGCTAGATTTAAGAACGATAGTTAGTCCTGCCCACGGAGCAAATACAAAGAGGAGATAAGCGGATAGGCCCCGTGACAAAATAGAGATCCTGACGTTATCGCAGTTGAAGCGGCTCATGACTGCACCGTGTCAACGTTAATCTTTTAGAACTGTATTGATCAATCGCAAATCTTTATATTTTATCGGTATAAAAAAGTGTTGTATTTTATCATGTAGAAATTACTTGGATATATGTTCTGGTGCCATGAATAGCATCACATTTCATTTATAAGTATTTTTTTTAGCTAATTTCTCAAATAAGTTCGTGAAAAAACTCTGTGCTTTATTGAAATGTAAGTAAATTTATTCTTTCTTCTATTCTATAATATTTATATTGATTAAATATACACAAACAGTTCGAGAAAAAAATAACACACAAACTTTCGCTTTTGCAGTATTATTTACGTTATTAATAAAGCTTTTGTAATATATGTCAAGATGGTTTATAAAATCACCCTTAAAAAAACTACTCCCTAGTAATTTTGAGTATGTCCCTTAAATCCTACACTCAGTGTCAGATAGTTAACTACATAGCAACATTAATATAACGATGCAAGTAGTTTTGCTATAAAGTAGCACCTCCTCACACCCCTGATATTTATCACGCATTGCTTCATACACAAATCTCATTAGGGCATTTCTTTATATTTGTTCCGTGGTCATACGGATCTCTGCATTTAGATCCATATAATAATATCTGAATGGTATCTCAGAAATGGATGCGAGGTGTTGTAAATGTAATTGAAATGCGAATGTATATAGATTTATGTTAGATGCACTTGAATGGTCAAATAGATTTCATGAAGATTAAATATTTACATGAAAATTTACTTTTGTTCTACCTCTATTGTATAAATGCCAAACAGCCTGGAACGCGTCTTGTTTTCGTTGGGTCCCGGTTTAGATGCCATTATGCATTTAGGTATTATGACCCATTTGCTTTTTTCATCGAATCTATGTTATAACAACATGTATATCTTATGAATCGTGAACCGCCTTTATCAAACACTAGCTGACCGTCACAACCTCGTTTACATCTAGTATTGCCCGTTGCGTGAAAATTTTCCCCCGGTTTTGAAACATTCTTCATTGCTTCTCCGCTCCTGTTAGTATTAGTGTGATGACATATAGCCTATAGCCTCCCTCGTTAAATGGACTATCCAACATTGAAAGGATTTTTCAAATGGGACCAGCGGTTCCCGAGATTAACGCGTTCAAAAAACCAACAAGCAATTTTTAGACATTCACAAGGACATAATATACACTCATTTGCAAAAAAAACGGGCGGTATCGATTTTCTTCCTGGCTGAAAAAAATAAAATACCAAAAAGGTTTTAATCATTTGAACATGTTACTGGCAAAAGTGCCATAATGTTTATAAGAGTACATTCCAAATTCAAATTTTTGAGTGAGCCTGGTTTTCAAAGAAAACAACTTTTAACTACATTTTGTGGCGCGAATTCCCTATAGTTCACTAGCTGACTTATGCAACTTCGTCTGCTTCTCTTCAAAAGAAATATTTTTTTCCCAATTAGTAAATTGTGATATAAACTATCCTATCTCTCAAGTTGGATCGAACTGCACATGGTGTGCGAATTTTATTATAATCGGTTAAGTGGTTTAGGAGTCCATTGAGGACAAACATTGTGACACGAGATTTATATATATTAAGATATCGACTCTAACTTTTTGACAATTTTTATTAAATTATCTGATGTCCTTGACATTTAAAAGTATTGTTATTGCTGTTTAGCAATCTCGAAAATCTATACTAATATTATAAAGAAGTAAAGTTTGTGTGTTTGTTAAATTGTAGGGGGTAATCTCGGGATCTACTAAACCGATTTTAAAAATTCTTTCACCCATAGAAAGGCACATTATTGCTGAGTGTCATAGGCTATATTTTATTTTGGAAAAAAATAGGGTTCCGTAAGACATTTGGGTTTTTCGGACACAAGGTGTAAAAATCAACCAGAAAGTTACTTATTTTGCGAAAATTTTCATGCTACGGGCTATATAATAATTTATAAAGATACTAGCTTCGCCTCGCGACGTTGCCTGTGATTATTGTCGTACCGCGGGTAGCACCGCGGGGTTCAGCTAGTGGTAGATAAAGTGATAAAAGCGAGCAAAATTATTGCGCTGCTTGAAGAAGGTTGCAGCCAATTCTTCGTGGCTAAGAGGCTAAGTGTGAGTCGGTCGACAGTTCAAAGGACCTGGCAGCGCTATCAAGAGACCGGTTCCGTCAAGAGAAGGCCTGGTTCTGGCAGAAAGACATGTACCGAACCATGGGATGATCGTTTTCTAGTTAGTCAAGCGTTGAGAAATCGCAAATCTTCTATGTGGACCTCAAGAACAGCCTCGGAAGAAGTAAGAAATGTGCAAATTAGTCTATGGACGGTCAGGAGGAGGCTTCTCGCTGCTAATATACACAGTCATCGCCCGGCACGCGGCCCTAAATTACTCCGTGGACATCGAGGCTTAGCTTCGCTCGAAATTGTGTGTCATGGACTCATGAAGACTGGGATAGGATATTGTTCTCCGATGAAGCCAGGATATCTCTGCATGGTGAAGACCGACGTCGGCGAGTGCTACGTAGACGAGGAGAACGCTTTGCAGAGGCATGTTTTGAAGAAATCACACCTTATGGGCCCCCTCCATAAGGTGTGATTTCTGTCATGTTTTGGGCAGGAATAAATTCCATGGATCGTACGGAGTTAGTCTTCATCGAAAACGGTACACTGACTGGACACCGATACATAACGGAAGTTCTAATGCCTTATGCACAACCCGCTTTAACCGCTCTTGGCGAAAACTCATTTTTTATGGACGACAACGCTCGCGCCCACCGGTCTGGCGATGTGGAAGCGTATATGCTAGAAGTCGGAATTCGTCGTTTGGACTGGCCAGCTAGAAGTCCGGACCTCAATCCCATAGAGCATGTCTGGGACGTTCTGAAGCGACGAGTGAGATCAGTGCAGCTTGCTCCGCAGACCATCAGAGAGCTAAAGAATGTGATTACCGCGGAGTGGGAACGTATTCCCCAAGAAACCATAAAAGATATACTCGCTAGCATGCCCAGACGAATGCAAGCAGTGATTTCAGCAAGAGGGGGTCACACTCAATACTAAACTTTTATCTGCTTTTAATGTATTCAAGAAAAACAAAGAAATTAACGCGTTTCATTTTTATTTAGCGAGCAGGTACAATAATAGTGTTTTGAGCTTAAACATTATTTCTCAATAATTTAATCAAAATGTTATGATAAAACTGATGATACCTATTCCTTCCTAATTAATTTATGAAATTCTGAGGATAACAATACCTAAAATTGTCAAACAAACTAATAGTAACTATAAAATAGTTATTTGCTTAAGTGCCCGTTTTTTTTGCAAAAGAGTGTAATAATGTTTCGAAGCTATTTGTAAATTAATTCAAATTAGGATATCAAATAATTTTTATAAGAACCTGCGCATTCAACTGAACTATTTTTTCGAATTCAATTATTTAAATCTTGAATTTTAGGATCCAGTATATGCATAATATTGTTTTGTGGCATAACATCGTGGGAAATATTTATCTGGAATTCAGAACTAGAATCTGCTGTAAGTTGATCGATTATATAAACAATCGAAATATAAAAAAACAAATACAGAATTACCTACATGCCTATATGTGATACGATACAGAATTAAAACCTAATATACGATACGATACTATTATTAAATAACTGATAAAATAGATTTCAAACTAGCTTTACTTAACGTTGGCATGAGGGATGTTGCAAGCCACCCTCACTGTTAGGGGACCCTATCCTTGATTAATGGCAGACCCTTATAGCACAAAAAAGAAATATATGTAAAATGTGAACAATATCATGGAATAAATGCGTAGAGCTGCTAACGTAATAGTTAGTGAATCTATCATTCATTTTAGTATCGATTTTACTGAACCTACATATGAATATTGTTGAAAACAACAGTTAAAAACCAAATATTTCTTTTATTAAGTAGCAATACTTTATTTATAAATTACGAAAAGTCTCTTGCCTGTGAGTCAAAAGACAATTCTTAATGTTGTCTACGACTAATGACCATAGTTTAAATAATCGACTATGTGGGAGTCGGACTTGCCCACGAAAGGTTCCCGAACGTTTCTAACGTCTACCTATTGTCGTTATGAACATCGAACAACAAAAGCACGTTTGTAGTATGCGATGGTATGTTTAACATTTATTTTATTCTGATTTTAGTATTTGTTGTTATAGCGGCTACAGAAACACACTATATATGAAACCATAATTTTAACTGTCAAGCTATCACGATTCATGACATACAGCTTATTGACAGACAGACAGACATTACATACATTCAGACGGACAGACGGACCGTGACGGACAGACTGCGGAGTTTTTATTACAAGGTCCACCCGTTTTTAAACTTTGGGTACGGTACCCTAAAAAGATGTTTGAGGTATGCACGCTTGTGTGCCGATTATGTTTTGCAACAATAGGTATATTCTTATTCTTCTTCTCTTCAACACCATTGAAATGGCTTGGGCTTATAGCGTGCATTTCTCAGAAGTCACAATTTTTTTTAGATATGTGAAGTATTAGGGTGGTAAAGTTACAATTCGTCTATTTTTTTGTCACTCCTATAGTTTGGCAGATAAACCATAAAAACTATTTACACCCTTTTTTCTAAGATGGCGGCCGAGAGACAAGGGTTGCAACCTCACAAACTTAAATTTAACTATACACTAACACCTTCACATTATTATTTTAAAAATAAAATTACGTCCTGTGAGAAATGCAACCCCAAATGTAACTATTCAATGGAGACTAGATTTCTTTTGGTTTCATTTTCATTGTTTAGACATAGCAGGAAGATCTGTAAACTATTTTTAGGGATGAAGGTCATGCACCCTACGCTTCGCTGTCGGTCCACGACTTACGTAGTGGGTCGATTATGAGCGATACAATCGAGTTATGTATATAGTAAAATATGAAGCAAAAACATGGCCCCCTTTTTACGAAAATGTATGAAAATTAGCACAGTTAAAGTTTACATAGAGCTAGCTAAGCTACTATTCTTCTATTTTGATGCCTGAAATACATTTATAAAAATAACATCCCGCGTCGTTTAACTCATTAAAACTGCAGCCAAGTTAAACATCCGAAGTATACCTTCATAATAATACCTACAGCATGCCGCCGTGCTTGCGAAACACCTGTTGCTTTTCTGTGTTCCTAAACAGCTTGCGAAAATAAATGTAGGAAGCGTCTAACAATGTCTTTAGTTTGGGGCTGTTGTGTAATAATAATAAGAATAACAATACATGTAGATAATAATATAAAATGTAAGATTTTATCTCGAATAAGGATCTCGAATTCTCGATATGTTAACAATAGCTACACATCCGAAGGCTGACCTGGTTACGATACCATAATTTTGCATTGTGTTCACCTAGGTGCTCTGTTACCACAAAATTTATTTATTTATACTTATAAAATATTTTTTATACAATTTATCTAGTTGGTAAAAGTCTTTGAGGGCCGAATATCAAAGGTTGATTAGGTCTTCACCATGCATGTTCCACGTATTTCTATGAGTAGCTAGCACACGCTAGTGTCAAGGAATCACAGGAAATGAAATTGCTATAATAAAACACACTTCCCCGTTTTCCTCGAACAACCAATAAGAGAAGATTTGAGATAATTCTGCATAATACCTACATTGAACAGTGTTTTTGGTCCATACGTTGATGATGTCTCGAGACATTAACGCAACTAGTCCTCTGCATCCAACATTTTATTCAAAAATGTTATCCCGCATGTTAAATACGTGTAAAAATCTATCCATAAAAAGAAAAAAGATTATCATCAGTAAGTAAACTACTGTTCTACAAATAAATCAAACATATTTATTAAAATTTTGTACCCGCCATTTATGAATCAAAATATTTGATTATGCAAAGTACAGTATTCAGACTCGACGCGTAGGTAAAATAGTCGTGGTAGTAGTAAGTACATAGGTAAATGTTTATTGAACCAAATGACTAGGTATACAATTTTTGATGTGATATATTTTATGGTTGTTTATATATAGTGCTAATTATTTCTTTAAATATCTTATATTTCAAATTATTCCTAAAACATTATTTCGGTATTTCACATCTCAATTTTGTACAATGAAATCTAGTGGGTGGAATAATAAAAATGTCGCATCTCTTGGCATTAATTAGTTTTTAACCTTAAGATGTCCCCGGCTTCAGGACAGCCACGCGCGCACTAACTACGCTTTCCTACCGTTATGGAGTTGTACTATGGTTTTTGGTTGCGATAACTTCTCTATGTATTATTTCTCAATGACATAATACTTGATATAACAAAATGGTTAAGAATAAATTTAATGCGCGTTAGAAAGATGATGAATACATATTTTAATCCCAGCTATATTATAAAAATGACATAATAATGTCTGTCCATAACGCTTCCTGGACCGCAGGGCCAGCCCGCTGAACCGATTTTAATGGAAATTAGACTTGAAGATACCTACTTTCATTGTGGAGAAAGGACACTTGGCATATATATATATATATATATATATATTTATATATATATATATATATATATATATTTATATATATATATAAATATATATATATATTTATATATATATATATATATATATATAAATATATATATATATATATTTATATATATATATATTTATTTAGATGAAAATGTTAGTTGTAGTAACCGAGAATCACTCTACCCTATTGGTAAACACTGCATAAAACTCGCGTCGTACACCTGTCTACACCAACATACTTCACCTAATATAATGACGTTCACTAGGTAATTGCGTTCTGCACAGCGATACTATTTACGTCGAGAAGGTAGAGCCAATAACTTAATATATTTTAATTACACAATTAATAAAGGTTTGCCGTGATATAGGGTTCATATAACGCAGTTCCAGCCTCTTGTGTGTCTAGATTTCTTGGTTGTTGGAATTTTAGAGCTAAAAACCTTTTGCGCGGTTTTATTACTCGCTTCTAACAATTTATCTCTCTTTGCCCTCTCTACCCTTGTATGGAGTGATTCTCGAAGAAGGTTTTCGTATATAATTTGTTGAAACAAAATACAGGGTTTTTATCTAAATAACCAAATTAGTAAAATCCAAGAAAAGCAGAATCAATTTTAACCGATAATAATATTGTTACGAGCTGTGGTATTAAGTAAATTAAAGTAGTCGATTGATTACCAAAAATAACACAATATTTATTAACAACACTTTTTACAATTACAAATCACTAAATCACTCGTTAGTCGCACTAGAAGATCTCTTCGATGTTTATTCGCTGTATCGTGAAACAATACTGCCCCTACGGCTAACACGTTCCGCTTTTATATGGCTGTCGAAATAACTCGAATGTACGAAAATATTCGATCGATGTTTCTAGGCTAAATAGATTATTTTGGACTGTGTATGTATATATGACTTTATTTAAGTACTTATATGTAAAGGTTGAATATTTTGAATTTGTTGCTTATTTATGTTCACATCGTAAATTTAATATTTGTGCACCCCACTACTGCTACCCTAAATAATCTCGCTTACTTTAATATCCGTACAAAGGTTGTCTGTAAGAGATCGCCATGAGCGATAAGACCGCCAATTGTCAGATTTGTAAACTACAACTCCTTTTTGTATATTTGTTATTGTGTACAATAAAGATAAATAAATAAATAAAATAAAATAAATAAAATTATTCTAGAACAAACGAGATCCATCTGGTTATGGCGCAACAATATCAATATCAAGTAAAGAAACTAGAAGGTTTTAGAATGACGTATCTCCTACTACCCGTTGGAAATATCTGCGAGGGAAGCGAAAGGTGAAACGCATTCCAACCGGGTGGCTGGAATGCGCTTCACCTTTCGCTTCCCTACGCATCACCCCGCTTTCGCCTACCTGGTAGCGTAGCCAACGCAAACGCCGACGCACGTGTATTATTATTGCTTATGTAATCTCATTCTTGTTTATTGTTTCTCTGTTCGTTGAAATATTAACTCTCTAGATGGCATGACGTCATTCAGCCAGGATCGCAGATATTATATACGGGTTGTACTTACACAACTTCATGAACATGCTCAAGACTGTGTTGGAGACGATGCCCAATTGATATCTACAAACTGTTGTTGGTCGTCGTGATTAGAGTGGATAGACAAGCAAACACATAAACCCGAATGCATTCAACAGTGAGTATCAATATCGCAGTTATGTCAACATGGCATAAATTTGATTCCGTTTGATTTTGGTTTCTAAACAAACTTGGAACCAATCAATTTCTTTATTCAACTTGAAAAAACTCAGTGAGTCGAATAAGGAATTAGGGGTTGTTAGTTTAAGGACTAACAAACCAATCTCGAAATCATATTTACCTAACCTATATGAATATATTAAGAGATTTAGTAATCACACGTGTATCACACTAATGTACTTCTAAGATTATTTAATAATTACGTTTCATTTATTATTTATTAATTTATTACAACTTGCAATGTTTGTAGGTAACTATGTTTCTTCAGATAGAATATTTCAACTCAATTTTGAATAACAATAATAAATATTTCGGACATCTAACACACAACGCCATCTAGTCCCAAGCTAAGCAGAGCTTGTGTTATGGGGGTACTAGTCAACTGATATGAATACATATATACTTATATTTTTGTAAATACATAGGTACAGATTATCCATAGTAAACACCCAAACTCCGAAGCAAATATTTGCACATCATACAATCATTTGGTCCGACCTGGGAATCGAACCCGAGACCTCAAGCGAAGCAGTCGCATTCACTACCACTGCGCCTCCGAGGCAGAATGATATATGTTCATCCGATTGACCTCAAATTTTGACGCATTATATGTACAGTAAATATTTAATTCTTTTTATTGAATTTACTTTTAATTGATTTATTATTATTCTGTTTTTATTTGATGTGACAGAACTATGTACCGAGAAGGTTAGTTCTATGAATGATTAGAGAGGTTAGACCGTGCGTGAAAATGCTGATAAGTAACATTGCATCGAATATCGAAATGTCTTTACATCTTATATACATTTACGATTGAACCAGAAACAAACAAAAACAACAATTCGAAACGAACATGATGCATTACTTTCAGTACCTAAATTATTGATATTCGTTAAAAATTGGTTTGTATTTCGAGTATCTAGAAGCATTTAAATATTCGTGGGTTAACAATTTAAATCACTGCGAGATACCGGGTAGGGCGTTAATAACATTTTGCAGTGAGTTTTGCTTAAAAAACGATACTCCTAAGAACATTTCATTTCTTAATTGCATCTACAAATCGTGCACAATACCTATTTGTTATCAATTTTTTAAAAAAGGGGGCAAACGAGCAGACTTGTCGACTGATTGTAAGCGATTACCGCCGCCTATTGACACCCGCAACACCAGGGGCGTTACAAGTGCGTTGCCGGCCTTCTAGGAAAGAGTACGCTCTTTTCTTTAAGGTTTTATCATACTTTCGACATGGTTTTTAGGGAATCCACGCAACCTTGTGGCAAAAGTATGACCTATAGTTGTATGTATAGCAATGAAAGTTATATGTTGTATATATGTTTAAAATGGAACTGTCGACTTATTAGATTTATTTTTATTGTAGGAAGCCCTGGAAGGATGCCTCATTAAATTTGTCATCGTGCGATCCTTCTTAGCATTAGTAGTGGTTTCTTAAATAGCAGCCACCTTGTTATAAAGATCTCTTATATTTGTTTAACGTTGAAATTTCCATTTAACTTAACTAAGGAACAATCGACAGACCTACATGGTACGATGAGTAACTAAGCTAATTTGGCGCCTAAGAACAAAGGTGTCAACAGTTACTCGAGACTTGGTTCTATCCTTTATGTAAGAAGAAAGTAAGTAAGACTTTTATTCAGAATCAAATAATAGCTACTTTGCACTCATTCATTTCAATTCAGACAAACAGCCAATAACTATGCAACTAATTTTGCCTCGGCAATTAAATAAATGTTGGCTCATAGTATATTATACTACGAAATATAAATATGCACTGACTAGACAAGTCACGGTTGGGCTAGTGGTTCAAGCTGTCGCCACGCCCGCCGCTTCCTACTACGTCCAGTGTTGTGGTTTCAACAACTGTATTCCACAAATCGTTGTTCCGAGTCTGGGTGTTCCTTGTGTCCGTTTCGTGTATGTTTTTAAAATACTAAACTCCCCCGCGACACAGGATGTATATTCCTAATGACATATCCATGTAAACAAATACCTTAAGTAAATTTTAACATTAAGTTGCATAGCATCATCGGGAATTGCTAGCTAGAGCAACCCGCATGGATATATAGATTTTCATAGAAATTCTCTGACAAGTAAAAGTAACTTCTGTCCACAAGTTGTAGTGTTTTGCGTTACGTTCATAACAAAAATCATGTACTATAACTGAAAAAATTAATACATATATTCAAACAAATACACACACATTCTTAAAAAAAAATTTTTATTCTTACTAGCTTCTGCGCGCGGCTCCGCCCGCGTGTTTGTCTGTTATCGCAGCAAAGATTAGCCTATGCCCTTCTTCAAGAATCAAAGTATCTCTTTATGCCAAAATTTCACTGAAATCGGTGCAGCGGTTTGGCCGTTAAAACAGGACAGACAGACAGTTACTTTCGCATTTATAATATTGGTATGGCTTAACTTACAACATGGGGAGTAAAGAATTCTCAGCGAAGCTATCACATTTTAATACCGACTAAGTAGTCGGTAACAATGCATGGTAAAATCTAATGTAGAAATTTAATGCGGTATACGTATGAGCGAGCGAAGGTTTGAAAGATGAAAGCTAAATATTTGTGAACAAGCGGGCGGCAAAGTAGTTTATTGTGAAGTGGTTGCGAGCTCGAACAACCCACCACCCAGTGCGCTACCCGAGCCATACAAATAATTAATGCATTCCATTCCTGTTAGGAACTGTCATAGCTTAGACAAAGTTAGAAATCAATTAATAGTTAAATTGCCTCTGTTTCAAATAACTGAGAAAATATGGATATTTCAATGTATTATAGTACCGGATTTGATATTGAAGAAAAAATTATAGGATTCTATATATTTATTCTCTCGTTCTTGTCGAGTCCGTTTATGTAGGTAAATTGCATGTCTAAGGCCGAAGAAAAAAAGATCGAGAACATTGGTAGTATTACATACTAAGGTAGTTTATTCACACTCGCAAAGTAACCACACCAAATGCAATCACTCGTTATAATCATCAAGCGAACACAACGGCGCGGCTAATATCGAAACTAAGTGCTTCTCTGTCGGCGAGTATCGCAGGGGTAGATACGATTGTCGCTCTTATCTGTGCGTGATCTAATATCTCAAAAGTAATCCTTGGCAGTGAAATAAAAATTCATTATGCAGCTACCACAACTGTGAAGTACCGGTATTATGAATGCTTTGAATTTCAACACGACGCGCTAAGCGTCCTGTTACACTTTAATACCTGTAAAACTTCAAGATATTATATACTTGAATAAAAATGGAAACTTTTTGCCTATGTTCATACTTCGAAAGCGAAAAACATTGATAGCTAAATCGAAAGTGACCGGCTGCCGTGGGACTGTGGAGAGCGTGGGTGTTGGTACAAGGGCGCGCCCAGGCACGTGTCCCGGGTGTGACCCCTGGTGCGGCGGAGGAGTGCCCACGTGGCACCTCCGCGATCGAAACATTCGCGCAAGCGCTGCTTCTCCCGCCATTCAGCCGCCTGTCGGGCTGTTCCTATTGATATAGCAAAGTACAATTTCATGAAATCATACTCTTTATTTAGAACTTTATAATTTTTTTTCTAATATCTAAAATGTACAACAATTGTTTTCATTTCATAATCTGTGTCTTCATAACTTTATTTTTAATTAACGGAATATAATTATTAGGTATAATGCACCAATAGTAGGTAGGTACCAAGGCTCATATTGATGAGCTGATAAGTGTAGGAATTTCAATAAATGTGATATAATACAACACGCAATACGCATGTGTACATAGTTTGAAATCTAAAAAAAATAAAAACCACTGATTTTAATACCAACAGTGAACCTACCAAAGCCTAACCCAATAAATTCTTTTTTTTTGCGGCATACTGTTACTTAGGCTACATTGGTTTGTCATTCATTAAGTGTTTCGCTACAAAAATATTATACCTACTTCATATTTTTTTCTTACTCGATGTTTACCGCTAGATGCCTAAGGTCAGAGAGTTCATTTTGTATGTGTGCGTCCTACAGGTTGTCGACGGACTACGTCTTATCATTTTAAGTTTCTTGTGCAGTTGTGCTTAACCTAAACGAGCAATCTGTATTACATTTAGACGGTTATAGTTAGGTGACACGGTTGGCGACGTTGTCTGCAATGACATGTATCAGCTAAAAATAATTCTCGTGTGATTGCGATTATAGCGAGGATTCTCGTAGGCCAGCACACACAATATAAGTACCTAGATATATTAGGGTTGAACTAGAAGCTAGTAGTTTTGTTATCGCAACCTAGTTCGGTTAAAGAAACAACACTTAACGTTAACAGAAGTTATAACTATAAAAACTGTAGGAAATGAAAATATAAAACATTAATTTAGATCATTTAAAATTACACATTGTTACGACTTCTTTAATGGAAATGTGATATTCCTAAAATAGTCTACAGACACAACTTTTCTTTTAAAAATATTAGGTAACCTTAATATGCTGCTGGGTTATCCCCTTCGCTGTGTATCGCGCTCCTAGGACCTAGAGCGCGACGTCAAAACACACGCATCTGTGTACCCCGATCGCATTCCATCGAAGCTTATTTAGATAGTTATTATACGACGTGTACTATGTTTTTCCTACTCTAAGTTGCACAGATTATGGAAGAGAAAGACCGAGAAAGGAATTTAGTCACATGGCAAGTGTTTAAAACATATTGGCGCCAAATAATTAACGTTCAAAAATATTCGTCATTGCGCCGCCCAAGCTCTCGTTTGTGTTGTAATTTTTTTTATATTTTGTGTGTGATATTGACTCTAATTGGTATCTCCAACTGCATTGAAACATGAGTGGGTAAGTAATAAACAGTTTTTTATATATAGATTATGTATTTGATAAAGATTGTTTGTTGAAATAATTATTTTGTACCGCCTAACAGTCAATGAATTTCAATCCTAAACTTAGTTACTGGTTACCATAGCACATTCTCAGCCTAGTTTAAATCAGAGGGCCGTGTATTAAGTTAGTATTAGTTGTATTAAGTTATTTTTATTTATTTAGGATCTAAATAAACTTCAAACTTCAATAGTTTATTAGGATTATATACAGGACATTCATATAAATATATCAGCCTGCAAAATTATTTAGTTTGTCAATACTAAGGAACTATAATCGAACGATAACTTCCACCCGTATATAACCAAATTAATAACGGGTACGTTTAAAGATAGACTGGTCGTTTGGATCCATTTTGTGGGTTCCAAGGTCCCAAGATCGGAACCCGCTGTGCTCGATTTTTTATACTGCGAAGTTTTGCTCTACCTGCTACCGGGCCCAAATCAAAGGATTGCGCTATGCTCCGTCTCGTATAACATTTTTTTTGTTTTACATTAATGTAGTTTGAAAATCCTATTGTAAAAGTGTTTTTTTTCTATTAACTTTATAGATAGATAGACAGTATCTGCGAAGTTAAAGACACGAACAGAAACATTTAATTAAACATAGCATTGTTTAGCTGTATTATAAAAAAACAAAATATAATAATTCTAAATTATTAACAAGTGGAGGAAAATTAACCATTGATTTTTATATGACGTAACCCTTTTATTATTTTGAGGTCAAAATGTGTTTAACGAAACAAAATCGAATAACCAACTACCCGGCTTATTGGCAGGTACAGGCTTACCCTATTAAGATGCGCCACACTCTGAACAAAGAACCAAAAAGTTAAATCTATGTTAATAAAAATGACACACCAAAATGTATGTACGCACGCGGCATGACTTCCGATCTGCAGCAAATTGGAGGATTCTTTTTCTTAAGTGTCTCTTCGTTTTCTTTTTCCGTTAGGACAAGGTTTGAATAGAAGACAATTATAAGGTAATCGTGTGGGTTATATTTTCTCAGTCTGCGACTATACACTACCCGTGGAAACGTAGGCGTACATAAATACTAAAACCAGTATTTTGAAACTCAGGTCTGGCGACACGAAGTGCACCGGGTCAGCTAGCTTAAATTAAATAAGTAGGTACCTATATTTTTACAACGGCGTGTCAGCAAGACATACTTTTAATGAATCTGTCGGAGCTAGTGCATTCTATTCTCACTTAAGCACTTATTCTACTTGGCTGAATTTATTCTTCTAAATTCAGCATTAAAAATCCTTATTTAAAAACAGCCAAGTGCACGTTAGAATAGGACTCCGCAGTTACCAATTTGTTACAATTTTAATGTTTAATATTTTACATGTTTACTAATTATGTATTTCCGTATTTTTATACGAAGTTTTCTAAATAAACGCATTTTACAAGTTAGGGCTCGATAACTCCTGAACTAACAAAGTTATCCAAACTGTTATAGTTTTCCTTTAAAGTTCATCATATGGACTACCATCAGGGTTTTTTTCAGATTTTACGCGCCTTTTAACTTTTAGAGATGGTACCCACTGGTTTTGATAGAAAAATGCGCTTTTAAAGTTGAATATCGCTCAAACAAATACGGAGTTTTTCCTTTTTTTATGCAATACATATATAAAACGAGCAGACGTATAGCCTGATGGTAAGCGATCGATTAACGCCACCTATGGACGCCCCCGCAACACTAGGGGCGTCACAAGTGCATTGCCGGCCTTTGGGGGGTGGGGAGGAGGAGGAGATGGAGGGAGGGGTTGGGGTATGGGCCTCCGGTATCCTCACTCACTCGGTGAAACACGGCGCAAGCGTAATTAAAGTAATTTAAGAACGCTCTTAATTTTTTTAAAAGATCTTATTAATTCTCCACACTATGGCGATTCAGATATTATCTACGAATAGATACGAGATCATTAGATATGTTGTTAGATAAATCTTGTGACACCGTTTATTCAAAAGCAAGATACTATCCTCTAGGAGACAGCATATGTGTAAAAGAAAGATCGGAGAGAGAAAACTCGAATCAAGATTTAAAATTCAGTTCTGTAATTTTCTAACCCTTGCTGACCAAAATAACCCCTGAAACATGAGTGGATATTTAAATGCCTAGTAGGTATATCATATTAAGGTAAGTGAGTGAGTTCAAAACAAGTATATATCCACACGCACGGATAGTTTTGTAGGGACTGTAGTTAGTCACTAAATGCAATTACACCCTCCCTAAATGCGTTTCTAATTAGGTTTTTAAATTACTCAGTCAGTCAGAAACTTAATTTAGCTTAGGAAGCATCCCTGCTAATTGCAATTACACTTGACTAAATACAGTAACGACTGAAATAAGTTCGTTTACAGCGGTCTATAAAAGTTTAACTGTACCAAATTCGTTGTCAAAGTTTGCGATAATTCTTTTTGTTTCCAATTTTTTACACTCGTCCTACGAATAAATTTCATCTGCTCTAAATTTCATACTCCTCTGTTTACATAATTTTCGTATATTTACAAACACACGGGTAAAAAGTATAAACTTCATATATATAATATATGATTATGTATACAACACAGGGACAGCTTAATTTAAAATCAAATGTAAGATCGGTATTTTACTGTACGAGTTACACTCAATTCCACGTTCAGTGAAGCACTTGTGGGCTTGTGATATTCTTCGATTTGTCATCAGGCCCAACAACAAATTGTATTAAATGGATTGGACATGAGTAGTATAATTGCCCATGCATAGTTTTGGATCACTTCTTTTTTTTAAAAGACTACTTCCCGCACACTTGTTTGTAGCTCAATTTCTCATATTGAAAAATATTGCGGAATGTGGGTTATTTATTATATGAATGTGAAGCATTTCATCTTAAAACCTTTTTTACGAAAACTATGACAAACTTTTATACCTAAAAGAATTTTACGAAAGGTTAATTTTTTTAATTATCAAAGTTCTATTACTATCTATATATTGGTAGATCTAATAGTACCTACCATTCCATTTTTAATTATTATATAAAACTATTATATATTATAATATAATAAGTAGTACTTGTAGCAGTTATACCAGTTATAAGGCGATGTGTCCGTTCGTTTTTAGAAATTCCAATTTCGAATAGGAATTATTAGTAATTTACCAACTGTTCGGATTCTAAGGCAGCGTAATTACTGCAAAGTCTACTGTTTAATTTACTTTCTTCAAATAAATTTTGTAATGGTCAATCCCTAAATTTATTTCTAGGTCAGTAATTAAGTGGAATACTGGTTGCGTTACCGTTTGATTAATTTATGAGTGTGAAGGTTTACCAAATGGGGTATAACAAGTATAAAAGAGATTTATAAATTTCTAAAAGTTGCGTGCTAATAATATTTCATCTAGACTATCACAGGAAAAGCCATTTTTATTCATCAGAATTAGAACTTCAGTGAAAAAATTTGAATACTAGGCACATACAAATAATGTTTAAATTTACTCGTTTATATTTAGTTACTTTACAATATGTTTGAGAAACAACCCTCCTTATATCATTTCAAAAATAACCGGCTTTCTTATTACAAAGTTCCATATTAAAGTATTTATTTATAGAGACATACTACTTAAAAACATAACTTACAGTATGGCACATTTCCTACATGATGTTACATATACTCGTACACGTCCACCACACCAATAGATTGACTACAATTATAGTAACATTTTAAGAATGCGAACGATTGAAATACTTTCGTCAGAAGTTGTGGAACGAGTCTTGAAAAATATGCGTGTGATCGAGTTTACCATAATCTATTATATTCGGTACCACGCGCGCATGAGTGAACTTAATCCTTAAGTTTATTCACATTTTTAGGGCACCGAAATAAACTTGTCTTCGGACGGGATATATTCATATTTATATCAAATCAAGCAGAGGCATGGCAAAGACGTGTACCGTGGGAGCGAAGATAAGTTGTTGTAACTTTCTCATGACCTTTATTATGCAACTACAATATCGCATTGAATATAGTCTGTAACTATATTGTAAGTAAGAAATAAATAAATAAATTATTGATACGTAACGTTTATGGAGGGTAGAGATAAGGAGTATCATCTGTGTACATGAAAAGTGTCCGTTGAAATGCATTAAATTAGGGTGGCGCCACATTAGCATCAGAGTAAACTTCTTAAAATCAATACACACACTTTTTCATAAAATTGAATGATAAAAAATCAATAAACGTACTATTCCAGTTCAGAAAATAAAATATATTTACTACATTATTTTGTAATACGCAAGTAGTGACAATGTTAATTTTTTTACCTCGGCGTACTTCAATTCGTTCACAATTGCTACATTCATCAATACACACACTTTTTCATAAAATTGAATGATAAAAAATCAATAAACGTACTATTCACAGTTCAGAAAATAAAATATATTTACTACATTATTTTGTAATACGCAAGTAGTGACAATAATGTTAAATTTTTTACCTCGGCGTACTTCAATTCGTTCACAATTGCTACATTCATACCATAACCTGTGTCTACACCAGCGCCATTCTGGAAGGTTTTTGAACTGTTATTTACAGCTTATGCTAGACACTTTTTTCAATTTTCTTCCATATAAGATAACACTCCTTGTCTCTACCCTCCATAGTAACGTTATATAATTAGGGAACATTATCGTCATGGGTGAATCTAACAGTAATGACATTTATATGTACATATGTATATCAAAAACTTGTATATATAATAACATCTGGGGAAGACGCGCCTTCAATATTTAACCATATTTTATAATTATTTTTATTTATTTAGACCCCTATCATATTTTTATGAAGTCTGGTTATTTTAAAGTATAAAGCATTAAAAATTCAGTTTAATGAATTTATATCTTACTATTACTTGCTAAAAACCGCCTATAGCTCAGATGTGTCATGATATCTTTTTAAATTAGTATTAATTTTGTAATTTCATAATTGCCTCCATAAAATGCATTCAGGTTTTAAGAGAAACCAGAATAAACGATCATTCCGAAAATAAGCGGCATGTGTATGGTATAGGAGTACAATCCTTATATTTATTTAATTCTTTATTTAAAGCAGTCCCTATCTAAATGTTAAAAAGAATAAAACATAATGTGATAGGTTACATAATGGCGTCAAAGTACAAAAAGACCGATGAATAAACTGTTGTTGATGAATAAGATGTTGGTACATGCAAATCTTGACCGAGCCCTTTTAGAGAGAAGCTAATGATATTGTATTAACGGGCATGAGAACTTTTTTTTAGCATCGAAGTATTTAGCATAACAAAATGCGAATAAAAGTAGGGCCTGTCACTCATGCAAAATTAAGGTCTTTTTAACATAAAAATAACAAAGAAGTTGCTAGGCCAATAATGTTTGTTGAAAAGTGACGGCTTGGAAGAATTCGTATCATCTGCAATCTAAAGGCTATCTTGGGATGGCCTAACCGGAAAATTTATGGAATGTATTGGAAAAAGCTATGAACTTTTTAAAAACATTAGATGTTTTTAATTACTAATGTACCTATAGCGTGCGATGCTGGATGTTTATCAGTCTGAAAAAAATGAAAATGAAACTGAAAAAAAATAAAAAGTTATTCGACAGAGTACTAGAATTTATCGAACAGAATAGTAGAATCAGTGAAAGTGGCGTACGTTGAAAGAGTCATGTCTCCAGACGAACTAATGGTCAGTGGAGTCCAAATATGCTAGAGTGGAGACCGCGACTAGGCATACGTATAGATTAGGGATTAATGACAATTTGACGAACGTGGCCATCACCGGAAGGGTGCAGATTGTCCAAGACTGGGATAGATGGCGATCCTTGAAGAAGGCTTAATTCATACAGTAGTGGACGACGACAGAAAAATGAACATGATTAACTTTAAGGAAAACATCATTGCGTTGAAGGCCAGAAGCCGTGGACTTCCTTAACGCTGTCCATCCACGAAAACTTTCAACTGTTTCCTAATTTTACATAAACGGGAGGTAACCAGTCGCTTTTGTTGTTTTTAAGGTACAACGAAACGAAACAGAGGGGAACAAACAGACCTAGCAAAAGTAAAAAAAAAAAATTTTAATGTAGGCTCACATAGGACCAACCTAAAATTACCGCCTAAGATATGTATAGATGAATGTATAGTGTGGGTCACCATGCTTCATTGTTGCATTGTTTACATTCGCAATGAGTATGGTAACCACTAATTTTGGATTATTCTCATGCTTTTCATCAGGCAGAGTAGAGTTACTTTGGCAGGCCCACTAAATATAAAACAACACTATATGCTTCTAAATTTCGAGCGAAATATAGTCATATGTAGTTGTATTTTGTCGCCAAATCAATAATTTAGTCTGGTCTGGGCTTAGAAGAAAACTAACACCCACTTCGCAAACGGCGTCGTATCTCAAACGTATCGTAATACGCGCGTAGGACGAGAGCAATACGAGTGCGTACATATTTTCAAATAATTCCCCGCACACGAGGCGGTGCTGCTGCGAAGGAGATGTTTATTGTCATTACGTCGTAGGAACTTTTTGGTGAAATTTAAAAAAGCTAGAAAGATAATCCAATTAGACTTTCGAGTCGAAAGGCCTATTTGTACTTTACACAAAGCAAACCTTGAGAACGATCGTGACTTTTTGACTTTTGCTTTAGTTTTCATAGAAGGAGGTTTTAAGCACAAAGTACATTAATTTTGGTTACCTGCACGAAATTTAGGCACGAAATTTAGGCACGAGGAGAGAGGCTGTAGGGGTTTTATAATCCAGTAAAATCAATTCTTAAATTATACAATTATAATAATAATATGGGTTTGATAGTGGAATCTGAAGGAATAGAACTTTCAGATTCTATAAAACTTCGGTCTCTCTCTGCCACTGAAAGCTACAAGTATCTAGGTTTTTCACATTCTTTGGGAATACCAGAATCGGACATGAAACAGGCGTTGCGGGATCGCTTTCTTGGCCGCCTGAAAAAAGTACTTAAGTCTTTTATCAGGTGGTATCAAGGTGCGAGCCTACAATGGTTGGGTCATGCCGGTTCTGATGTATTCCTTTGGTGTACTTAGATGGACTCAGACCGAATTAGATGCCCTAGATAGGAGAGTCCGTACATTGCTGACTGCATTTCGAATGCATCACCCACGTTCATCGGTTATGAGGTTGTATATCCCGCGAAAATTTTGGGGGTCGTGGACTTTTAAATATTCTCAAGACCCTACACAATCGCGAGATATACAATCTTTGAGAATATTTTCTGCATACGGAATGCATCGCAGTGTAGTTGCAGTGGATAGCGGGCTCACTCCGCTCGCTCTGGCTAAACAGAATTGGCGCAAACCTGTGGTACTTAGTAATAATGATCGCAGGGAGGTATGGAAGGGCAAGGAACTCCATGGTCGGTTTTATCGGGCCCTTCACGGACCCGATATAGATTTTAAAACATCTACGTCCTGGCTACGATATGGTGATCTCTTCGGAAGAACCGAAGGTTTTGTTTGTGCGATTATGGACGAAACTTCGAATAACTATCGGAAGTATATCCTGAAAGATGGTACGGTCGACATCTGTCGGGTATGTCACCATCCTGGAGAATCTATCAGGCATATTCTGGTTGTTCTCGTCTTGCTAACGGCGAATATTTGCACAGGTACAACCAAGTAGCTAGGACCGTACATCAGCAACTTGCCCTTAAATACCATCTTGTGAACTCAGAGGTGCCATATACTACAGGTATGTGCCCGACCCAGTTCTCGAGAATGGTCGTGCTACGTCATATTGGGATCGATCTATTATTACAGACAGGACTATTGTTGCCAATAAACCTGATATTGTGGTGATAGATCGATTAGAGCGCCGCGCAATTATTATCGATAACGCCGTTCCTCATGACGAGAATCTCGTGAAAATCGAAAAAGAAAAACAAATAAAATATTTGGATTTATCTCACGAGATTGTCGATATGTGGAATGTGGATTCGGTAATAATTGTTCCGATAGTCGTATCTGCTCACGGATTGATTGCCTCGCTGCTACCTAAAAGAGTTGCCTACAAGAGCCTCGACCAACACCGTAAGAGGCTCACGTTAGAAGGGTGGATCAAGGGTATATCAATACAGAAGGCAGTCCTTCTTGACACGGCATGTATAGTGAGGAGGTTCCTGTCTTTGGAGCCCTAACCACCGGTTTCTTGGTCCCTGTACCCTAAGTCGGTGGTCTACTATTTTTTATATTTTTAAATATATGTTATTGTTCATCTTTTTATATATTTAAAAATGTATTTAATATGTATATTTAAATGAAATAAAAAGTATAATAATAATACACTCTTTTGCAAAAAAAACGGGCACTTAAGCAAAGAACTATTTTATAGTTACTATTAGTTTGTTTGACAATTTTAGGTATTGTTATCCTCAGAATTTTATAAATTAATTAGGAAGGAATAGGTATCATCAGTTTTATCATAACATTTTGATTAAATTATTGAGAAATAATGTTTAAGCTCAAAACACTATTATTGTACCTGCTCGCTAAATAAAAATGAAACGCGTTAATTTCTTTGTTTTTCTTGAATACATTAAAAGCAGATAAAAGTTTAGTATTGAGTGTGACCCCCTCTTGCTGGAATCACGGCTTGCATTCGTCTGGGCATGCTAGCGAGTATATCTTTTATGGTTTCTTGGGGAATACGTTCCAACTCCGCGGTAATCACATTCTTTAACTCTCTGATAGTCTGCGGAGCTGGCTGCACTGATCTCACTCGTCGCTTCAGAACGTCCCAGACATGCTCTATGGCATTGAGGTCCGGACTTCTAGCTGGCCAGTCCAAACGACGAATTCCGACTTCTAGCATATACGCTTCCACATCGCCAGACCGGTGGGCGCGAGCGTTGTCGTCCATTAAAAAATGAGTTTTCGCCAAGAGCGGTTAAAGCGGGTTGTGCATAAGGAATTAGAACTTCCGTTATGTATCGGTGTCCAGTCAGTGTACCGTTTACGATGGAGACTAACTCCGTACGATCCATGGAATTTATTCCTGCCCAAAACATAACAGAGCCCCCTCCATAAGGTGTGATTTCTTCAAAACATGCCTCTGCAAAGCGTTCTCCTCGTCTACGTAGCACTCGCCGACTTCGGTCTTCACCATGCAGAGATATCCTGGCTTCATCGGAGAACAATATCCTATCCCAGTCTTCATGAGTCCATGACACACAATTTCGAGCGAAGCTAAGCCTGACAACTCGATGTCCACGGAGTAATTTAGGGCCGCGTGCCGGGCGATGACTGTGTATATTGGCAGCGAGAAGCCTCCTCCTGACCGTCCATAGACTAATTTGCATATTTCTTACTTCTTCGAGGCTGTTCTTGAGGTCCACATAAGAAGATTTGCGATTTCTCAACGCTTGACTAACTAGAAAACGATCATCCGGTGGTTCGGTACATGTCTTTCTGCCAGAACCAGGCCTTCTCTTGACGGAACCGGTCTCTTGATAGCGCTGCCAGGTCCTTTGAACTGTCGACCGACTCACATTTAGCCTCTGAGCCACGAAGCATTGGCTGCAACCTTCTTCAAGCAGTGCAATAATTTTGCTCGCTTTTATCACTTTATCTACCATTTTCGAGATTACTAAACAGCAATAACAATACTTTTAAATGTCAAGGACATCAGATAATTTAATAAAAATTGTCAAAAAGTTAATTAGAGTCGATATTAACTATAGGGAATTCGCGCCACAAAATGTAGTTAAAAGTTGTTTTCTTTGAAAACCAGGCTCAGTCAAAAATTTGAATTTGGAATGTACTCTTATAAACATTATGGCACTTTTATAACTGGCCAGTAACATGTTCAAATGATTAAAACCTTTTTTGTATTTTATTTTTTTCAGCCAGGAAGAAAATCGAAACCGCCCGTTTTTTTTGCAAATGAGTGTAATAAATATTTCGGACATCTTACACACAACGCCATCTAGTCCCAAGCTAAGCAGAGCTTGTGTTATGGGTACTAGACAACTTCCAAGAGGCGGCGCGCCTGGCCACGCCACCAGGGTTGTCTCGCTACCGGCCATCATAAGCTCCATGGCCGGTAGCGATTGCAGTTTTACCGCGGTCGCAACCTTCTACGAAGACGTAATTTCGCAGAAGGAGTCGGCGGAGAAGGCCCGGGAGGACGACGTCCACTCGGACCCGATCCGCCGCCGGCGAACCGGGCGGCGGAGGCGCGGCTATCAGCGCCTCATGCCGCCCTGAGTGCGGCCGCGGATGGTGAGGACGGGTTTCCCCCTTCATCCGCTCTAGTGGCCAGCCGCGAAGGGGCGACGTACGCGTGTGCCGTGCGTCGCCTAATTTGAGCGTTTAACAGCAGACGGTGCCCGCTTCAGTGCGGGCAGGCGCTGGGAGGGGTCCAGTCGTGTTAATAACAGCAGTTTCCGGACCCCTTCCTTCTCAGGCGCAGAGTGGCACACCGTGTTTAGTCGGTTCGATTCCGACAAACCACCCCGCCGCAAACCCCGGCGGAGTGATGGCCTGAGGGGGTTTCACCAGGTAAAAAAAAAAATTAGTACTAGACAACTGATATGAATACATACATACATTTGGTCCGACCCAGGATTTGAACCCGAGACCTCAAGCATAGCAGTCGCATTCACTACCACTGCGCCACCGAGGCAGTCAACGTACATCAGGTACATTACATTACAATCTATCATCTCGATTTCTTAATTTGTTTTTATTGGGTAGGAGCAAAACGAGCAGACTTATCGCCTGATGGTAAGCGATTACCACCGCCCATGACCACCACCGGACACCCGCAACACCAAAGGCGTCACAAGTGCGCAAGTAATTTTGACTCACGCCTGAGCAAATGCTGGATACCCCTCCAACAAACTACACTACTACTTGGTAAACACCACGGTAAATGTAAAATGTTATAGGAGCAAATAATGTAATTTTTTATTGAATCTATTTTTTTATTTAAATTATTAGGTAATGATAGTCAAATTAGTCTAGAAAGGCTTAAGCCTACGCGCACGTCTAGACTACTTGATAACAACCTACATAAATGTATTTTTAACTTAAGTAGACATCGGAGGTACTTTCGTTATTGATCCATTTCATCACTTTCCACCGGTGGGATGGAAATGGAATGGAATGGAAATTCCACTTCATTATATCGTTACGTAAATTATGAATAACTCAGATTTCCTAAAGATGTGTATTTTGATACGGTTTTCTATTTTCAAGTTTTTTTTCGTATGAGGCAATCTACGAACAGTAATGTTCGACACACCCACTGTTTAGTTTGAACAAGCAAACTATAACAAACATTCAAATAATTAACACCTGTTTTCGTGTTCAGGTAAATCGTATTACTTACGGTACAACCATGCATGCTGAATTGTGCTAGTTTGAAGGAAATGTACCTACATTTAAACACATTTGTGAAACCACAATAAGCTTATATGACAACACCTCGGTAATCTGGGTACAATATGAAACATCTAGCGAATATAATGGTAAGGTACCTACGACAAAAGGTTGGACTCGCTACTTGCGAGTACAACAATAACGATATTTACTCCGAGACATAGTAACAAAAGTTCAAGTAAATACTAAATGTAAAACAGTAATAACAAAAACGTACGCGCAACGACGAAATATGTCGAAAGAAATACAATATTTTAACGTTGATTTTCAAATCGCATTATTAACAAAATGTGTATACAAATATAGGTTTGCTTCTCACATCACACCGGTTGTTTTGGGGCTACCCCAACAATTCAACTTAAAACTTACGGCCGTTTATTTTTAAAAGACCTAAGTTCACTTAGTGCGTGAAGGACCGTACCTAGTATTCGATCGTATATGATCTAAGGAAGTTTCAATTTAAAAGAGCAATTTGTTAAAGTATACTTACCGCCAGCTTCCGGAGAGAGAGTCATTATTGCCCTCCTTCAGTTGAGTGGTACTCGCGCTTTGAAGACTGGGAACGTTCACTCTGAAATATTTAAAACCATTAATTAATAAAACAAACAACAACATTCAATTATTAAGTTAATGGAATTTACTTTAGGGTGGTTATTGTATAAAAACATTATATTTAGTGGGAGACCAAGCAGATTTCGGTCCTTAATCTAAGGGCGGAAGAATAGCTTCATAAATATATAATGTTTAAACAAAATAAGAAATCAAAAGTAGATAGCGAGTAGAAGAGGTAAAGAGAAATAGTTATAGACAGAATCGAAACACGAAAATAACAAGATTTCACTAAGTAGACATATGGTATAATTCAAAAAAATATAATATTTAAAAAAAAAAAATTAGTCTATTAGGTAACGGTGAGATTGTATCTCCATTTCAGAGCGAATCACTATTTGACGACAATCAGTTGATGCTATCTTTAAGATTAGCTATACCTACAGTAGGTACTAATATTATAAACCTGAAGAGTTTGTTTGTTTGTTTGCTTGAACGCGATAATCTCAGGTACTACTGGTCCGATTTGAAAAATTCTTTCAATATTAGACAGCTCATTTACCGAGGAAGGCTATAAATTATCACGCTAAGACCGATAGGAGCGGAGCACCAATTAAGAATGTTTCAAAAGCGGGGGGCAATTATGACGTTACGGGCAAAAGGAGACAAACAAGTTTGCGTGGATCAGCTAGTTTTTATATAAATCTTAAAAAATCTACGTATTCTGAGTTTTATGAGCTTGAAAGTTTTTAATTGCCTAGCTACTAGTCATAATGCCTGCCATAAAAGCGATGTTAAAACAGCTTTCCGATCTTTGGCATACAAATAAGGTAAAGCGAACTAAGTAAATATTAAGATAAAAATAATAAGAAGAATTAAATTATCAACTAACGATTTTACATCGTAACCATTGCACAAACTATGCTCGGTCATTTTAATCCCTTCTGTCCCTTATGTAAATCAAATTATAAAATAAACTCAAACAACTCGCTGAAATAAGTGTAAATATTCAAAAATCATTTTCAATATAGGAATACAACAAATGAAACAATTACCTGTTATTTTAAAGAGCTGATTTATCCCTCGTAATCGTCGTATCTTTTTACAATAATACAATAATTATGTTCAATTTATATTTTATTCCAATATTTACTAGCTGACTCACGCAACGTCGTTAACGTCTTCTATTGCCCGTGGCGTAATAATATCCGCCCGTTTTTGTAACATTTTCATTGGTGCTCCGCTTTTATTGGTTTTAGCGTGATATATAGCCTATAGCCTTCCTCGATAAATGAGCTATCCAACATTGAAATATTTTTTCAAATCGGACCAGCGGTTCCTGAGATTAGCGCGTTCAAACAAACAAACAATCTATTCAGCTTTATAATATTAGTATAGATTAGTATGAATTTTGAACAGCAACCTCGCGGTGTTACCTGCAGTTATTAGTTTACATATTGTTTTTTTTTCTTACAATTAATATAGCCTATATTAATCAGTGATAATGTAGCATTCAAATGGTGAAAGATTTTTTTAAATCCGTCCAGTACTTTTTGAGCCAATTCGTTACAAACATACTTACATACAAACCTTTCCTCTTTATAATATTAGTATAGATAAATATCAAACTAGTGTATATGTTACTTACTGTAAAAGCTCGCATTTCGGTAAATCTTAACATTTTCCAGTAAAACCTAAGATTTGCCAATGGTAAAAGTCCGAACACTACGTATGTAGTCCACTAACACAAAATCTATTTTTTTAAACAGTAACTTTTAGATTCATGTGCCGCTAGATATTTTCAAATGAACAATCGTGAAACGCGCTCAGTGCCACGCTAGCGCCCAGTCCAACACGCAAGTGTAATAGAAGTTCCACAAAGTTCCTGGACTACACTGATAGTCCGCGCGACCAAAACAGTAAGTATATATTTCTTTTGTTTATAGTTATTTTATGTTAACATTGATTATTGCAAATTTACATATTATAGCAAAAAATGGACCCTCGCCAAGCTGCTCACATTGAGGCGTGGCTGAACACGTGTTTCGTAACAGTACAATTAAACCGTGTGAAAAAATAAATATTATTTATTTAAATAAAATCTTTTTCATTAATTTTAATATTTATCGTTAATCACTACTGCATTTTATAGTTATATTTTTTCCATACGCCAAAGAAGTATAACTTCTAACGCGTGTACGTACACACACTCATTTTTTTATATGTATGATGATTAGTATGATTATATAATATGAACCTAAAGTCAGGTTAGGTAACCTAACTAATAGTTTTTATTCTCAAAATCAATATTTACCAGCCGTCACTGGTAAAACCTAGCAATTTCGAAATTGTAATCGTAAAAGACCATCACTTTTTTTAAAATCGTTACATTTTATACAGACTCATGTCGGTAAATCCGAAGATATACTGGTAAAACCTAAGATTAACCAATATACGGGCTTTCACAGTAACAAATATATATCAAATTGTAAATAAATTTGAAAAATATGAAGTTTAAGTCTATTTGTCGCATATTCTTAACCATTGTTATCGTGTAGACAATGGATGGTAATTCAATATCAGGTGTAAACAAGCACAGTCCTTCTTTGGAATTATACCGGGGATAGATCGTTCGAGACAGCCAGTTCCAGTCGTTTCTTACCGCCGAACAAACCCACACACCTGTACATATGAACTTTGTCTTTAGCCTTAGTATATAGCGTGTTGTTTGTACTTACATTTTCTTGTTAGCAACTGACGGCTCAACAATGAGAGGCAGCCCACAGTATGAGTAACCTGCAAAAATAAAGTTTTATAAACGAACATTGTCATATAACTTTCTAGAGTCTAGAGCGACATTTGCTTCGAAGATTTCAGTTACATTGCACAACTTTAGTTCTAGAACTAACCGTCGCACACCATTTTTACCTAAGCCCTCTAATACCCACAACTGTTTTCATTAAATGTTTTGAAATATTGCAGATTAATCGATTGAATGAATTTTACGTTACATTTGTAATAAATTACCTAAATATTTGATAATCTTTTTCCACGATTGAAACTTTACAGAACTCTATAATATACCCAGAATATTTGAGCTTAGAAACGTCACATGAATTATTAACCTCCGTGACAGCTGGTAAGATCTTTTTTTTAAATTTTAAATTCGACTCTTGACGAAGGTCAGAACTTGCAGTTAGATCGAATTTACGCAGTAAATTTACTGAAAGTTGTCAGTTTTAGAGTAACTTAGAAATGATTATTTGCTTTCTCGATTAACAAGATTTATTTTTACTGAGATCTATAATTTTATAGTAAATAAATTGTCGTTACGTGTACCTCAGCATGCTACCTTTTATCATTTTGAAGTTATATGATACCTAAAGCTATTGCCTGTTGCTAACAAATCAATATATCTTACCATGCAATTTATCAATAGCCCGATCTGCCGCTGACTGATCAGGAAAATCAACAAATGCGTATCCACCTCTCTTCACAGATATATCGGCAACGGTCAGATTTTGTTCAGCAAACAGCTGTCTAACTGCTGCTTCATCTACTTCTATAGGCAAATTGCCTATGTATAATTTGTTCATCGCAGAAACAGTTTTCAATTGCTCACTCATTTTTATTACACTATTTCTTTAAGAATCTATAGAAAGTTTAAGATACCAAGACAGAACAGGCAAATCTAAAACCAGCATTCACTAGGTATTCATTTGTCTTTGACTGATTTTTGACTGACGTCAATCTGAAATTGGAACTAAAATGAATTAGTTTTTTAATCTAGCTGGCCATGATTGCGCACAGAATTGATAGAGGTTAGTGACATGTGAATGCATCTGTATTTTTGGCTATAACTACTTGTTTCTTTTAGATTTTGTTATGGTACACATATCTATAGCATTATAATGTGATTGCATCAAGTACACTAGGTTAGTGTAATGTTATTTAATAGATCAATCAGTTTGTAATGTAAGTTCGCACCGGTCACCGAGTCGTCAGTTAAATTCGTACATTTTTTGAAGTAAAACTTCTTTAGGCTCGTCATCGTCATCGAACGCTTTCCATGAGCTAGATATTTTTACATACAAAAAAAACAAAAAAAAATCCGATGAGCTTAAACAACTTGAGAGTTTTGAGTTATCCTTGCGACGTGATGATTAAATCATTTTTTTATACACATATTTATTGATGACCCTAAAATGTGATATTAGATACCTAATAAAAATAGTTTTTTTTAATTAACACAAAAAACAGGTTATATCTATATTTTAAATTTCATAAAGTTATGCAAAAGTAAACACAACCAAAATACAAATTATGAATAATTAATGTAATGAACTAATTTCGGGGCGACATAATCACTTCGTGACTAAGCCCTCATTAAATAAATAAAGAAAAAAAAAACTAATTTCGATAGACGGATACTCTAAAAATCTCAATATCCTAGTCCCTCTATAATAATTTCTAATCTAAAATAAAAAAAAATCTAAAATAATAATAATTTATCAAAAGAAATAAATAGGATAAATTGCAACATTTCTAAAAAAAGTATAATTGAATTACTGCAAAACTAATTTATGAGACGGACATTAGAGACTTTTACTTTGTATAGAAACTACAGGACGCGTTTGTGGTAAAGATTGTTGATTTGATATTTGATAAACGGTTTTGTTGAAGAATCGTATTCTCTTTAATTGTAGGCATTCATATACATAGAGCTGTTTCAGTTCACTAAAGAGTTCACAATACGTTGCTAGTAAAGTTATATTAAAATTCCCGTGGCGAATGGCGCCGTAGGCTGAAATACAGGATTTTACCTAGTTTGTCACGGGCGGCATCAGTAAAGTTTTATACTGATAATTTAGCAATTGGGACAAAACTTCTTGAAAAGTTGATAATATTTTTTGTTAATAAAAAATTGTTTAAATAACTCGACTACGTAATACCTTTAATCTATAATAATATCATAAAGCTGAGTTTGTTTGTTTGTTTTTTCGAACGCGCTAATCTCAGGAACCGCTGGTCATTATTGAAATCACCTTACAACATCATAGTTTTTGTTTTTGTGTTTGTGTTATACACGGTGACTAAAATAATAAATAATAATTATTACATAGATATTGTGTAATCCTACTAATATTATACATGCAAGAGTTTGTATAATTGCAAGGATATGTGTGTGTGTTTGTTACTCTTTCTGCTGAACAAATTTTCATGAAATGTTGCAGTAATATAGCTTAAACATCGGAATAACATAATAATTAAAATTTATGGACATTTTTAATAATTCTGTCATAATGTAACGACAACTGTCAAGTAAGTCGGAAAAAAATCAGCGTGCGCTGCCCAAACCGTTGGAGTTACATAAAGATAAGTACTGGATTCGTCTCAAATAGTTCTAAATAAAAGTCCGCGACAGCATATACCTTTTATGTAGAAGTCACTATGACGAAAATAGTAAACCATAAATACAATTAAATTGGATAATTTTTAACAAGGCACATTTTACAATATTTATATAGAATTATTTATTAATTATTTATTTAGAATTCTTATAAAAATTTATACATTTGTCACTTTTAGTATTAAATGTAGTCAAACTTTGTCTTTCAGACTAAGTTATTTGGACGAATAGCTTAAAAGTTATCACGACCAGATTGAATTGAATGAAGCTTCATTAAGCGCCGACAAACTACATATTAGAGAGAGAGTTGCGCGAGGGGCGCGGGGCGGAGAAGTAGTCAGTCAATGCATTGCCAATGTTAAATGTTGGTATAAATGCGAAAGTAATTAGATCTGTTTATTACTCTATTACGGCTATACGGCTTCACCGATTTTAATGAAATGAAAATTTCTAGTAGCTGAATAATTTAAATGCGCAATTGGAATATAAATTTGGTATAGAAAAAATAACATTTTACCATTTTCAATTTAATGCCAAGAAATAAAAACAACAAAAATATCTACGGTAGCTACACCAAATTGCGTCGTTGCGTGTTACTGGGTTTTCAATTAAAAGTTAATAAACTATATTCAAGTAGAAAACTTTTACCAAAGTACTGCCCCGAAAGTGAATTATGTCGACAGTTTTAGAAGTAGGTATATTCAAATACACGAATTCATTTTTTTTTTTAAATTGTTTGTTCGTAAATTTGAATAACACTTCATTCTTTTAAATTAAAAAATAATTAAGTTATATTATTTTGGGTCGATTTCCAAACATATATTTCTATTTGTTTTTTGTAGGAATGTCTTGCCTCTGTACAAATGGGTAGGCTCAGCTAGAGTGATGCCATGGCCTCATAGAAAAGCTGGTGGAGGTAAATTTTTCGTTGCTTATCTAGTGCGCGTCAAGTGATTGAGATTATCGATGGCCAAAAGGGTAACTCACACAAAAAATGGAATACAAATAAAGCAATTAATTCTGGAGGTCTTAATAACAGCTGTTCCCCGGATGTGGTTTCAGTCGGTTCGATTGGTGACACACCACTCCACCGCAAGCCCAGGAGGGGTCACGGCCCGAGGAATCCTAAACGTGTAAAAAAAATGCCTGGCCGCCAAGTCTGCAGAGCTTACGCATGTGTAGAGTAGTTTATCGTAGACTATCTCACCCATGTCAGCCAGAATGTCGAAGGGTGGACATTGCGCCAAGACCGGGCATAGATCTGTAACTGACTTGTGCGATCCGAGTGAGAGGTTGGCCTGGAAATGTGAAATGATTTCTCCCAGCATATATTGGTGACCCAGTCTTGTTTGCTACCCTTTTCATTAAAAGGGCCTCCAGGTAGTATTAGTCAAATTGATGAGAAATGAGGGGCATTGTCAAAAATTGAGCTCAGTTGAAGAAGCAAGAATATTTATGTACCTAAACTGTCCTAGTCTAGGTATTATCTACACTATCTACACTAATATTATAAAGAGGAAAACTTTGTTTGTATGTTTGTTTGTAATGAATAGGCTCAAAAACTACGGGACCGATTTTAAAAACTCTTTCACCATTCGAAAGCTACATTATCCACGAGTAACGTAGGCTATATTTTATTTTGGAAAAAAATAGGGTTCCGTAAGATATTTGGGGTTTTCGGCAATAAGGTGTAAAAAATCAACCAGAAAAGTTACTTATTTTGCGTACACTGCCTAAGCTATAAAAGATAGAACCATAAAATGTTCTTATTAATCGTAGATCTTATAAATATCTACAAAAAAGTCCGCGACACACTATACCTATCTATGTTGAATGAGGCACAACAACCATTTTTTTATTTAAAAATCTTGAATTTTTTTTGGACTACATTTAAACGCGTTTATTTTACTCATGCTATCAATCCTTATCAAAATAAATTATTTCATCACTAACTACACTTTATGTAAATAATATTTGGTCTTTGGAAGATAAAAATTGGACGTTTGGTTTTGAAGTTATGGCAAAATTAAAATATTACGATTTCTGCTGCACGGCCCATTAATAAATTTTTGTTTCACAAATAAGGACTTACGAAGACGGCACTTCATCTCTTATTGTGGCCAATTAATCGTCTGTACTAATATTAGGTCTTTACCTATGAAATTGCCGTTTTGTATGCAATAAGTGAAAGTACTTATTTTTTCAAACTTTTTTATTTCTGTTATTCGAAGTAATCACCCATGCAATCGACGCATCTTTGCCAATGCATTGGCAGTTTATTGATGCCCTTCTTGTAAAAATCAGCTGGACGGAAGGCAGCAAACTCTTCAAAGGCATTTTGTACTGCCTCTCGGGAATTGAATTTTTTACCCACTAAAAAGTTGTCTAAATTTTGGAAAAAGTAATAGTCGGTAAGTGCAAGGTCTGGTGAGTATGGCGGATGAGGGAGAGCTTCCAACCCCAGCTCTTGCAGCTTGGAGACTGTCTGTTGCGCAGTATGGGGTCGCGCGTTGCCGTGAAGGAGCAGTGGGGACGACCGATTGACCAAAGCTGGTTGCAGATGTGCAAGCTTCTCCATCATTCTCTCCAGTTCTTCACAGTACACATCTGCATTAATGCTCATGCCGTTTTGTAAAAAGCTGTGGTGAATCACACCCGCACTAGACCACCAAACAGTGACCATCACCTTTTTAGGGATCATTTTTGGTTTAGGGCATTGCTTTGGTGCTGAACCAGGGTCTAACCAACTTGCTGAGCGCTTTCGATTGTCGAACAGAATCCATTTTTCGTCGCACGTAACTATTCGTTTCAAAATTCCTTCATTTCTTTGCCTGTTGAGCAGCGAAAGGCAGGTCTCGACGCGTACGTTGCGCTGGCGATCGTTAAGGTCGTGGGGCACCCATCTATCAAGCTTTTTTACCTTGCCATTTGTCGCAAATGGATCAATATTGTTTTGATGCTTACATTAAAAGCTGCTGCTAGCTCAGCTGTAGATTGAGTTTCGTCAGCTTCCACAATCGCCTTTAATTAATTATTGTTAACCAAAGTCTCTGGACGACCACGAGCTTCATTTTTCAAGTCAAAATTTCCAGAAAGGAACCGGGAAAACCAATAAAGGGTTGTGCGTGCGTTTGTACAGTTCTCTCCGTAAACGTTTTTGATGTTACGTGCCGTTTGTGTCGCGTTGGTGCCACGACGGAACTCATATTCCATAATTACACGAATTTTTAAAGTATCCATTATGACGAAAAATGTTCAAATGTAATGAAAATACAACGCTAATCAAAAAACAAAAGACTGAGTTTGTAAATAGAATGTCATGGTTTTAAAACAAAATTAATTTGAATTTAGAATACAGACCCATTACAAACTTTTTTTTATTTGAAATGACCAGTACTGAAGAAACGCAATTTCATAGGTAAACACCTATTATTATAAAGCTGACGAGTTTGTTTGTTTATTTGAACGCCCTGATCCCAGGAAGCGCAGATCCGATTTAAAAAATTATTTCAATGTTGGATAGTCCATTTATCGAGGAAGGCTATAGGCTATATATCATCACGCTACTACTAATAAGAGCGGAGCACCAATGAAGAATGTTTTTAAAACGGGGAAAAATTTGCACGCTACAGGCATTATAAGACGCAAACGAGGTTGCGTGGGTCAGCTAGTTATATTATAAAGTTGTATTTTTTTTCTCCCAGCTAGGTAGGAGAACTTGGATCACACTTTCGTGGATTCCCCAGTGTCAAGTTCTATTTGGTTGACATTTGAATGATACAAAGTGAAAGGTAAGGAAACATTTGACTGCCTCGGTGGCGTAGTGGTAGCGTATGCGACTGCTAAGCTTGAGGTCTCGGGTTCGATTCCCGGGTCGGACCAAATGTTTGTATGATCTGCAAATATTTGTTTCGGAGTTTGGGTGTTTTATATGTATAATATGTATGTATTTACAAAAAAAGTATATAAGTATTTATATCAGTTTTCTAGTACCCATAACACAAGCTCTGCTTAGCTTGGGACTAGATGGCGTTGTGTGTTAGATGTTCGGAATATTTATTTATTTATTTGCGAACAGGGAATAGTCGGAATTTGTAACCAAGGAAACAGGATTAGGAATGTGAAAAAATCATGATCCTTACACACTGAAAAAATCATATTTTAAATAAATAACAGGCACAGCCAGTGTTTTTTTTCTATATTTTTTTAACAATAACATGCACGGTATTTGTAACATCCACTGAGCTGACATGACTACAGACAATCGAATGTCAAAGTCAAAATACTGTCATTCTCGTTAGATGTGAAATCGATCGAATTTTAGATTCCAAATTACAAGCTCAATCCGATATTTAAACTGATATTCTCGTCACGGCACTATTCAATCGATTCGTGTAATTTTTTTTTATTTTTTATTTTACAACTTTCCACTGGCATATTTGTTTTATTATTGTTTTTTTTTTTATTTCTTTCTTATGTTTATTATGTTTGCCCTATTTTTGCTTTTAGTGTATTTTTATTTGTTGCTTAATTTGTGAACACCAAGCAACTGGCAGGTGGACTATACTGTGCGGTTGCCATTAAAATTTGTATTTTATAATTTAAAAATATTTTACCTTTATATTTATATACCTATATATATATTTGCTATTATTTATTAAATTTATTGTTCTGGTTTTTATAATATCTTATGAACTCTGATAGTGATGACTTTTATTCACTAGGTAGTGATGACAATGACAGTTTCGTCAGTATTTCACCACTGCCTGACACACTTCAGCAACATTTTGCCGATGTTACACGAAATTTCAATGTCATCCATTTAAATGCACAAAGTATTCCGGCTCACTTCCCCGATATGCTGACAAGTTTTGTTTCTAAGGATATTCACGCTATCCTTGTTTCGAAATCGTGGCTTAAGCCCTGTCTTCCTTCAACCTCTTACTCATTGCCTGGTTTCACACTCGTGCGAAACGATCGAACAACGGGTGGTGGTGGTGGGGTCGCTATTTATCTTCGGCATTACATACCGCACAAGGTGGTTAGTACATCTCCACAGCCACCCCCTACAAACGCTGGTGAACACTTGTTCATAGAGGTTGAGCTACACCATTTAAAACTGTTATTAGGAGTTTACTACTGTCCGTCTTTACGAGTCAACTTTTTTTCTTCCTTCGAGAATCTCCTACAATCCTTCCTACCATTATATGGCCAAACCATTATTATGGGCGACTTTAACACTTGCCTACTCAAAAATGATTCCCGCTCTTCAGCACTACTCTCCATCGTAGAATCCAATAACCTTTCCCTTCTTCCTCTAAATGCCACCCATAATTTCCCTAACTGTAACCCTTCTCTTCTCGATCTAATTCTTGTTTCAGCAGTCGATCGCGTTGCCAGACATGGACAGTGCGTGGCAGACGAATTCTCTTACCATAATCTTCTTTTTCTCTCATATAAAACTCGTCCACCTAAGGCAAAGTCGAGACTTCTGATGCAACGCAATTTTAGTGGCATAGATCTTGATCTTCTTAGAAGGGACGCAGAGAAGATCAACTGGGCTCCTCTCCTATCGGCTTCATCCACTGATGAAATGATCGAAATATTTAATAATAATATTACAGCTCTGTATGACGTACATGCACCGGTTCGACCTATTAAGATGAGACACTTACCATCACCTTGGCTTACAGACGAAATTAAAAAAGTAATTAAGCGCAAAGCAGCTGCAAAATCAAAATATAAAGCAAGGCCTACAGATTACAATAAGGAAAAATACATAAGTCTGCGAAATCACTGCAACAAGGTGTGTAGGAATGCTCAACGCCAATATATTCATAACTCCGTACAAAACGGTGAGCCAGCTAAAGTCTGGAAATTTCTTCGGTCATTGGGGATTGGAAAACAGCGTCAAGAGTTATCTCATAACCATCTTGATATTAATTCACTTAACCAACACTTCTCTGCTTCGTCTGAATTTGATAAGACAACCAAAATTAAAACATTATCTTATCTTTCAACATTTCCAACCCCCGACTATCATCCTTTAGTTCTTAGTCAAGTGTCTGTTTGTGATGTTGAGAGGAGTATTCGGTCCATAACATCTAATGCTACTGGCTCTGATTCTATCAGTCGCAACATGGTCCTCCTTATCCTTGATCAAATATTACCCGTAGTCACCCGTGTACTAAATGAATCCATCATTAACGGCGTGTTTCCATCTAAATGGAAAGAGGCCCAGATTATTCCTTTACCTAAGAATCATAGTCCCGTATCCTATTCCGAATATCGACCTATCTCCATCTTACCCTTCCTTTCAAAGGTCCTTGAACGCCTTATTTACAACCAGCTCAATTCATTCCTTTGCAGAAACAACCTTCTTAACCCATTCCAATCTGGTTTCCGTCCCGGCCACAGCACAACTACTGCTGTCGTTAATATTACAGATGATATAAGGGCAGGTATGGAGAATGGGAAACTCACTGTATTATGTCTATTAGACTTTAGTAACGCCTTTAGTACGGTGGATTTCGACGTTCTTCTTGCCATACTACACTCTCTCAACATATCTCCGTCAGCTGTTGACTGGTTTCGTAGTTACCTGTTTGGCCGCCGGCAGCGTACCCGCTTTGATGACAACTACTCCAACTGGTTGAATACATCTGCTGGTGTACCACAGGGAGGCGTTTTATCTCCTTTGCTATTTTCAATATTTATTCATACCATCACTAATAAACTTCTCTCTTCCTACCACCTATATGCAGACGACTTACAAATATATTTTCAGTGTAATCTTAATGAGCTTCCACTAGGCATTGAGGCCATAAATAGGGATCTGAATAATATATGCCGATGGACAACAATGTATGGGCTTAAAGTTAACCCCAGTAAGACCCAAGCAGCAGTAATCGGCAGCTCCAGACAAATCGCAAGAATCGACTGGCTTGCACTCCCACAAGTGTCTTTTGAAGGAGTTATAATTCCAATTAGCGATAAAGTTAAAAATCTTGGGATATACATCGACAAAACTCTCTCCTGGAATCCTCAAATACAACATGTTAGCCGTAAAATATTTGCATCTGCAGCTTGTCTTAGAAGATTACGTAATTTTCTACCAACTGCCACTAAAGTTGAACTTGCCCAATCAATTCTTCTACCCATTCTCGACTATGCCGATGTTAGCTATCTTGACCTAAACGAGGACCAACTTGATAAACTTGAGAGACTCCAGAATTTCTGTATCAGATTCATTTTTGGTTTACGCAAATATGATCATGTTTCCGATTTTCGTACAAAACTCAAGTGGCTCCCAATCCGACTTCGCCGGAATACACATATCCTGTTACTCCTATATAACACCTTATTTAACCCTACTACACCAGCTTACTTAAAGAAACGTTTTACCTTTGTTCATGACACACATATACGATGCTTAAGGTCATCGGAAAATCGAGCCTTAGAAATACCAACACACTCCACAACTTTTGCTGATAAATCGTTCGCAGTGCAAGCTGCACGCCTGTGGAACTCCTTACCGGAAGCCGTAAGGCAGGCACAGTCAGTGAATACCTTTAAGAAACTCGTCAAGGATCACTATCTGTCTATGTAATATCTATATTCTTTATGGACATGAATATGTGTATGTATTATATTTATGTATGTATGTGTGTATGTATTGATATTTATGTATGTATGTATGTGTTCATATTTATATATGTATGTTAGTGTGAATATACATATATGTAGGAAGTATTAATTTTATACGCTATTTGTAAATGTGCACAACAAACTACGAGTTACTTAGTATGATCCATCTTAAGGTTGCCTGGAAGAGATCGCAGCCTGCGATAAGGCCGCCCATTGTACCACTGTTTTTGTATTATTGTAATATTATTTCTTTATATTAAGGTGTACAATAAAGCGTTTATCTATCTATCTATCTATCTATCTAAATATTAGTATGTATTTAAATATTTATACTTTTTAAAAGACGAATGTTATTATTATAAATACAATTCGAAAGAACACTATATATGGAGGGATTAATAGCAAAAAGAATAGTCGTTATGGGAGTCTATCATGCCATATGTAAGAAAAACCATTGATTTCGAAGATCGAGCCTGGCTTAAACCAGGTTTCTGAAATTGCAAAAAAAATAACTTAATATCTATTTAACAAGTAAATAATTTCACTTTTATTAAAAACTCCACTTCTAGAGTTCCATTGTAACATGTTCCGAATTTGTAGTAGGTAGGTAACATTATTAACAGGTTGAGGGTTTTATACATATCGACTATAGGGGCAACGTTGGACGGTATTTCTATATTAAATTGAGTTATGTTTGGATGAGCATTTGAATTATATCTGATGTGGACACCATTGTAGGATCTGTGGAGTTTGTGTTAAGGGCACACCCTTTTTCGATCATAACCTTTATCTGGTTTAGGGGGAGGACTGTCTAATATTTAAATGTATAATGCAAAAATTAATACATTATAAATCTTTATTAATCGAATAGTTGTCAATCCAATAGTATAATCGTTCAGCATTCATTCGCCTACTTCACTTGACCTGTGATCGTGTGCTAGGCAAGACGCACTTACCTTCCTAGTGACTTGTATTGAATAAACGAGTAATGTTTAAAAGTATTAATGTGTTTGGTTCTTACTACAAGTTATGAGTCCAGTATACTTTTTGTTAAAAAATATTAAAGGTGTTCGTAGTTCAAACTCGTCAACAGTGTTTTAAAATTTGTGTCTGGAAATTTAGAGTACACGCGCTTTTGAGCGAAATAGATGTTTTAAGTGTAATTGTTGAGGAAATACCCGCAATGCGGAGTCAAGAGTGGGTCAAAAAAAGAATTGTATTGCTAAAAGTACTATTGTTGCATATTTAGAAGATTCTTATCTTGGTTTTGCTAGGGAAGAAATAACGGTTAAAGACGTTTTAAAATTTAGATGCCCTTTGCGAACGAAAAATCTCACGACACAGTTGACTTTGAGAAAAAAGTTGTCTTTAAAATTACAAGGTGATACACCATTATTAAAACATTTTGTTAATTCTGCAGATTTAATTACGGAATTATTGGCTAAGTTAGAAGAAACTGATAGTGTCTCATTTATTTAACACTGGGTTACGTTAAAACTAGACTCTTGGATCATGAAGTTACATTAAAAACACAGAACAAAAAACAGAAAGCAGTGATACGAGTATGAAAGTTTTATATTTACTAATTCTCTTATTTAAAATTTCAGTGGCTAAAGTTGACGAATTTATTACAGCTACAAAAAGAGAAACAACAAAAGTTACCAGTGACATGGGTATTGATGGAATTTTGGAGGATGTACCTATTCTTTTCTGCCATCAGATTCCATATAACTACTACCCACTACTGTCCGTTTCCAAGATACAGAGAGCTGGAATGACGATTGATTTTGATTAAGATGGAGCTCATAAATGCAAGGATGGTAACAACATTAATTAATGATAAGTTTTTAAACAATTTAATCGCTATAGATTTCCTAGTATATGTGACTATTATGCTCCAGTATATATGCTCTAGTAGTAACTATGACTATTATATATATGATATGACATCAACGCTTAGGACATATTAGCAAAAATAAATTCTTTGAATTAAAAAGTAACAACATGGTTAATAATGTAAATGAAATTGAAACAATATTTCCAATTAATATGTTATTTGAGGCACGCGTAAATGGGAAACAATCGCGTCTACCTTTTAATATTATCAAAGATAAAAGTTATGTGAAACGACCATGACGGCAAGATGACGTGCTATCCAATATTGGGGGCATTTACGCTTGCGTTTTGGTTCAAAGCATCCCTCAAATGAACATAATTATACACTCTAAGTTTTTGGTAATTTCGGCAAATAAAAATTAACCTTTCGGAAATCATCCGTCATCTCCTCATACAAAGATTAGTGGATATTGTAACGGATCTTATGCGTGATGTAATTCCTACACTCGTTTTAGCTGTCCGTCTCTACCGTACAGTACTATATCCATGGGTCCTTTTTCTTTGTCGACCAAGAGAACGGCAACTTCATTTACAGTAGGAGCGTTATATTTGCCACGGTGTTCTGTCTGAGGTGTGCGACCAGAGTGATTAATTAATTTTAAACTCTCTGGAGCGTTGAGTTCAATACTATGTTAAAAAAATTTTGTATGTATACAATATGGCTTTTCAATATGGCCTGCATTCAGCATGGGGCCATGTTTGATCGCAACGATAGTTAGTCAGCATCTGAAATAAAATATATCTGCAAAAATTGTGGGCTTTGTCCTGATGCCGGTAGCAGACTATGTTCTAAATAATGGGAGTATGTATAAAATATTTATATAGTACTATATGTCGGTGATTTGGTTATAGCATGTGCTGATAAACATACTATGACAGATGTAAAACAGTATTTAAAGAGTAAATTTTCTGACTGACTTAGGCCATATTATATCGTAATCGCATCGGTTGTTTAATGTATGTAATGTTATGTACGAGACCGGACTTGAGTACTGCTGTTAATATATTGAGTCGATATACTAATTAAAATAATAAAGAATTATGGCAATGCCTGAAAAGGGTTCTTAGATATTTAAAAGGTTCAATTGATCTAAAATTAGTATATAAAAAGTGTAACTATAATCATATTCTAAGTGACTATGTAGACTCAGATTGGGGAGGAAATGATAAGACATATAGAAAGAGTACCTACTACAGGCTATATATTTATATTATTTGAAAATTGTGCTTTTACATGGAATACAAAGAGACAAACATCTGTAACAGCTTCTTCCACTGAAGCTGAATATATGGACGTTTCAGGCGGTTAAAGAAGCATTATGGTTTGAGTCTGTAGCTACAAGTATTCAATCAATTTAAAAGAACCGATAGTTATTTTTGAGTATAATAACGGCTGCATTAGTATAGCGAATAAGTCAATTAATCAAAAGCGGTCGAAGTATATTGATATAAAATGTTATTTTACCCGAGAACAGGTTGAGAAAAATGTAATAAAGTTACATTATATTCCCACAGGTAAACAGTTAGCCGACGTGCTCACGAAACCGCTACCTTCAATCATTTAAAACACATAGAGCCAAAATGGTATTAAATATATCATTTCAATGTGTTTCATGTAAAATTAATTGTAATGTAACATAGTTTGGTTAGGTGTTTGCTGGGTTTCCCTAATCCTTTGCAACCAATGTTAAACTATTAATTCATTATTTTTCCCAGCCAATCACTTGGAAGTTAAATAAATAAATAATGATTATTTTTTGAGGGGGCGTGTTGAATATTGAAATGTACAATGCAAAAATTAATACATTATAAATCGATATTAATAATCGAAGAAGTGACAGAAAAGGTAACATTGAACATAAATAAAATTTTAGAAGAAAAACTCATAGTTCTAGAAGAAAATCATAAAAATCTCAAACTAAGGGTGGAAAACCAAGAACAAAGAATATACTGTTTGGAAAAACAGGCAAGGCAACGCAATCTTGTGTTTTTTGGGTTGCAAGAAGATGAGAAGTCCTACACCAGCTTGGAAAATAAAATAATAGATTTCGTACATAACTATTTTTCGATAAGAATAGATTATTCAGACCTAGAAGCCATCAGAAGAATAGGAAAAAAGGCTGACAAACCAAGACCTATAGTTGTTACATTTGGAACACTTGGTAGAAAGATAAGTATCCTCAAAAACAAAGGAACTCTAAAAGAAACACCTTACTATGTGAAGGAGGACTATCCCCAACCAATTCTACAAATAAGAAAAGAGCTACAAGAGCAAGTAAAAGCCGAAAGAGAAAAGGGAAACACAGCCATAATTAAATATGACAAGCTTGTGATATTAAAAAATACGCCCACAAATACAAATTCTAAAAATACAAATTCTAAAAATAAAAAAAGAAATCTCTCAAATTCACCGGAAAATGCTACAAACAGTTACGAAGAACAGAGATCCCATGCTAACAAAAAGAATAAATCTCTAGCTCACACAAAGCAAAGATCTTCAAGCTGTTCTGAAAGTGTTGTGAAACCGGGGATATTAAATTTCCTAATAAATAAAAACAATAACAACACGAACATCCAAGACAACACCAAGAAGACATAGCAACGAACACATCAGCCCCTCTCAAATAATCACGAAAAAATTGAAAAAGAACTTACAAAAATACATAAAACTCATCTTCCAAGACGGTTGGTCACCGCGGGAGATTATGACCACAACCCTCCAAGGACATCATCATACCACATAAAACAAGCAACGAAGGAAAATGATCATCTTTATAAAATAACCTACAACTATAAAGAAAAAAGATAAAGAACATTAGAAATAGAGAAAGCGCTAGAACAAAAATAAGATCAGAGACGAAAGCAATTGATGTACTAAGGTACGCACAAAAAAGAGGCAGACCCTACGCTAGATGGGATGATGACATCAAAAAAAAAATAGCTCGGGATAGAGAAAGATGGAAGATGGAAAGCCTTGGAGGAGGCCTTCACCGGAGAGGGTTCCTGATACATACTAAATGTAAACACAGTAAAATTATATAATTAAGATTAGGTTTAGTTAAAATGTATTAAGATTAAGTGAAATATATACCTAGTTTTATAAATGTGTCAGGAAATAAAAAGGCTTAAATAAATTAATCAAATAGTTATAATCGATATGTTGTGTTGTCACTCCGATAGTATAATCGTTCAGCAAACATTCGCCCACTTCCGGGCCACTTCACTTGACCTGTGATCGTGTACTAGGCAAGACGCACTTACCTTCCTAGTGACTTGTATTGAATAAACGAGTAATATTTAAAAGTGTCAAGGTACACTGTTCTTTTATGTGAAGTGTGGGAAGGAGACTGTTGTGTATTAGGAGATTGAGAGTTTCGGTGAGCGTGAGTTGTAACCGGAGCACTAGCCTCTTATCTAACACACAACGCCTTCTAGTCCCACTAAACTAAGCAGAACTTGTGTATATATGTATATGTATATAAATACTTATGTACTTTTTTTTGTAAACACATACATATTATATGTACATATTAAATACCCAAACTCCAAAACAAATATTTGCAGATCATACAAACATTTGGTCCGACCCGGGAATCGAACCCGAGACCTCAACAGAGGCAGTCAACTTTGGCATAGGAATTAAAAACTGGAGCTATAAATTTAGCAACTTCGCTATATTAAATATATTTTTCTGTCCATAACAGTCTTAATTTCTTTTTGACGTAAAAAATCTGGACACAATTTAGAAGATGCAACATGATTATCAGAGCAATGACAGCAAGTTTTATTTTCTTCCTCAACATCACAAGTATCACCAGTATGTTCTTGGCCACACCTGTAACATTTTGGCTAGGACCTACACTGAATTTTTGTATGTCCAAAGCGACAACAACTGTAGCATTGGATAGTGGTATACACGACCACGTACAGCTCTACAGAAAATTAATTAGCTGTAGCACTTGAATGTAGGTACGTGTAGGAAGAACTTACAATACTCAGCCACCCAGCGTAATTACAATACTCTACGTTATTACAGTTCATCACAGTTATCAGGTACTGAAGCATTTTCAATTATTTTCTTAAGGCAACCATTCCGATGGAACCCCACGAACAAAGTCCGTTCGTGTTATTTTAAAAGTTGAAATAAATGGTTTAAAATTAGTTTTTGATAACTCGGTATTAGAAATAAAGGAATTAGGATCACAAAAACTGAGAACATTAAAGAAATTCTATTTCTGCCTATCCTCTTAACAGATCCATCTACAATAATGTGAATGGCATTGCTCTTGAGAAACCTACCAAATGTAAACGGGCCGATGTCATTGACCTCATACTTAGTCCTTAGAAGTTTTGAAACGACTTTTCGACGATTAATGCTTCGAAAGTATTGATTTTTCTTAAAATATGTATTTTCAACGTAGTAGTTGAAATAAGTAGAGGTTGTTAGACAAAAAGCCGGTATCGGTACTTACAACCTAGAGCGCAACACTAAGTATTTAATCATGAAGTGATTTAGCCGTAAAACAATTCAAAGTTCCCACAAAGGCCGGAGGGTATATTATGTGTATGTAATTATTATTACGTGTGATATTATATGTATATAATGATTGTTTTTTGTGTTGTTACTTTGTTATTTTATGTATTATGGCACGGATATGTAAAATAGCTTTATGATCAGCGTCACCTAGTCATAATTGAAAACCAGCGTCAGATGTTTTGTCTGACACAATATAATTGCCATTTTTTTTTTCTTTCAAGGTAACAATCATGAATCTAATGGGACCCACTGACCCTACTATTACCGATAACTAGTAATTATTTCTAGGACAAATTGTGGCAGGAAGCTGTGTGTGTAATTAAGGCGGTAGATAACGGTTCATTATTAGGAAATAGTTTAATATCCATATTTGCTTCAGTTGGTCAGTAGAAAACAAAGTAGTTGATAAATAAATAACACTGAGTTACAAATGGAAAAACAAGTGATTTTTTTTTTGAAATCAAGTTTTTATTACTTGTTAATAAAAAAGTAACTTTAAACCCTTTAATTTGATATCCATATAGGGTGGATTGTTCAGAAATATGTACGCCGCCATTTTGTTACGGCGGCCATTTTGGATCAATAATACATTTCATTGTCATCAAAACTAAATATCTAAGCTCAATCGGCAATCGGGAAGTGGATCAAATTTGATTACATACAAACATCGGGACAGTTGAAACTAAATTAAAGCTTGTAAAAAGCTTTGACACTCTCAAATGTTATGTTTTCTTGTATATTTCTATCGCTTAGTATATATAATATATATGTTTAAATATGTACAAGGAAAGTATTGCGTTACTGGCTACTGGCCGCCCATAAAAGTCTGAATTTCGTATGTTATATATTTTTTAAACATGAAAACTCAATATATTGTGTGGTAAAGTTTAGGGGGCGTCAAAGTACGTTTTTTTTTGTCTTACAGAAAAAAGAACATTATTTACACTAACAAAATTTTAGTTTTATGTATGGGCCTGTCTCTGCTCTGCTAAGGGAAAGCATAGATAAGTAGAATCCGAGGGTGGTGGTCACTATACTCATTGCGAATACAGACAATGCAGCATGGTGACCCACACCTTGGCAGCCTAGTGATGCTTCTGCATCATTGGGTCTCCGGTTTCGCGCTCACAAACGAAACATGACATCGTGAATGCTGTCATTCTAAATCGATCTTTTGTGCGAGGGTACTATCGCTCCGATTAAGCCAACACGTTAATACTGAAATCCGTGTGGCTCTATACTTCCTTTAGAGTCTCGAGAATTTAACAAAACTAACAATGTTTCAATGTAAACAGTGTACCGAATACTGTCCTCAACTTTAATATTATACTTTTTTATTTTAATAAATGAAATAGAAATGGATTTTTAGAAGTTAATATTTTAATAGCAGTTTAAGATGACAAATAAGTAAATCTTAACTAGGGCGATATGAGACGCTAAAATGCGTGTCTCCGCAGCCCGGTTCACCGGAGGTTAATTGTATCATGAGTTTAATCTTGCGCCCGACATCGCACCGCTTCTACCTCTGTACCCCTTTAATTTCTTGAACCTTCCCTACCATGTGGTGGCTAGTACCATAAATAGGGCGGTGCCCAGGCACAGGGAGTAGACTCTGGGGGCGCAAGAATGGCCAGACTAGGCAGGACTATTATTTTTTCGCTTTGCTCCTGATAAGTTCCCACTGCGCTCCTAGTGTGTAATTCCAACACATACGTACCTACAGGCCAGTATCTATAAAGAAGTCTGTTAAAGTAGACAAAATGCGCTCATTTTTTTTGGCAGCACACGAGCGTACGTATCAGTGTTTAGTGTTTATCGAAGTTAAGCGGCCGGCCGGTTACACGGTCGGTGCACGACAGGACTTAAATACGTTTAAATTTGTATAGAACAGTTAAATACAATTAGCATCTTGCACATCGACAAATTTATCGCTAGACACGTTTAAAAAACTGCCAAAGTTAAATACCGAAAATATTAAATTAACGGCGAGCGCCGCGCCCTTTGCGGATAGACAGGTGTCCGCGAGTAGGGTGTCGCGAAATACTTCTTTAGGATTTTGATTGCACGCCAGACGTATTGCATCAAGACGAGATGTCACAAATTTTGAGGTTCGTAAAAGTATTTGAACAGGCAGTAACCATAGAAGAACGTTTCATAGATTGTATTCTATCTCATGAAAAAAAGGGCGAAGGATTGTCAAAACTTAAAACAAAAAATATAATCTTACGTATTGAAAATTGATTATGTTCCTGGTCAAGGGTACTATAATAGCAGTAACATGGGTGGTAAATATAACGGAGTTCAAGCCAAAATAAAGCAAACTAATGTTAATGCTGAATACCTATCTTGTGCAGCACCTTCTTTGAATTTGTCTAGCGTACATGCCGCTAGTGTAACACCCGACATGATTAAACCATTCATTAATTCAAACAAAAATTTCTTTAGTAAACACGCCGACACTAGATGGGCTTCTAAACCTAGGGCTATTAAAGCTTTAAATATGCAACTGCCCCAAATCCGGTGCGTACTAAAGATTTTAACTACCAACAATTACAATGCAGTAACAATAGCTACAGCTAAAAGCATAATGCTTGGGTCTAATAAACTATTTTTTTTTTGTACTCTTCTAATTGGGATCAAGTTTTTGAGTCTGTTGGTAGGGTGAACGTGGCATTACACTCGAAAACTATTGCTATTGACAAAGCCTCTGAATAAATCAAGGGATTAACAAGGCAGATTTAGAATATTCGCGAGACTGTACATAACGTTTTTGATATGGCAAAAAAAAGTTTGTGAAGAATGTGAAATTAAGATGATTTTCCAGAAAAACGTAAAAAACGAGTAAAAAACACGACCTAAGAGAAAGAAAGCATCAGACACGGGCTATGATATTATACCACAGCAAATTAATATGTATGTAGCAATTGATAAAACGATTTCTGAATTCACATGGCGATTCGAGAAACTTTACGATATTCACCACCTTTTTAATTTTTTGACAATAAATCAGATTGCTAATTATCCAGCTGATGTAATAAAACTGCCACCACAGCCACTGATTTGAGTATCAAATATTCAGCAGATATGCTACTGAATTTCGGGCTGAATTAGACACTTTAAAGAGTCAAGTTGAAACGACTATATTATTTGATACATGTAGCCGTAGTTCAAGTCTGGGTCGTCTTAAAGCTAAAGGCGATTTTGTCGGTTGAACGCGACATAGGACAGTGCCTGTCGTATGAAAAGGTAATCAACAAATGAAGAAAGCGCGAAAAGTAAATCTTTAGAACAGTTCATAGCTTGCTTTACTTTTTTTATCTTTATTATCTGAACTCATTCGTGAATAATCTTTGCAAATATTTTTGAATAAACGATTTTTCACCAATTCAGGGAGCGTTCAAGTATTACGTAACGCAACTTTTGAAGATTTTTGAACCCCCCCCCTCCCCCCCTGTAACGCATCGTAACGTTTTTCTGTTCGATCCCCCCTATCTAAACGCTACGTAACACTCAAGTGTCATGTTTATATTTTATAAATTTTTGGCTTACAATACACACAATTGTTTTTCTCCTAGTTTTTGCTAATAAACTCTTAAAATAACCGCCCCTGTAACGCATCGAAACGTTTTACGAAAAAATTGCGTTACGTAATACTTGAACGCTCCCTCATACTTAAACGCTATTTATATTATGTTACTTTCCTTATTGAAAACTCTACCATACCAAATACTTAAATTAAATTAATTTATAGTTTACTGAAACTTTGCAAAGTGGGCCAAAATTAAAAATTTAGCATCAGGGTGGACAATGCATTTGCACTAGTGAACTTGTGTTTGACTTTTAGTTATGTTTTTAGTGGGTAGTATAATAGGCGAAGAGTTCAATTAAATAGTTCGTGTGCTTGTTTGCCTACATCAGTTCTAGTTCTTTAAAAAAATTATTTTTCCTCTAAAATATTAGATAATTGGTCCACCAACACCAAGGCCTTGTGCTTTATTTTGTCACCCTGAATGAAATAAAGTAGGCCTATACATGGCATTGCTCTAGCTAGGGTACCTATACCTAATATCTAAAGTAATCAAGGGCGCAGTTATAGAAGCTCGTACAGGGCGCAGAAAAGGCTATTTACGGCAATACTCGTGGGAGCCGATTGCCGCCAATTACGCCGTAATATACGTAATAAAATCAATAAGCTTTCATTTCAAGTAGACGATATTTTTCGAAATATTCCGCTCCTTAATCCCACGAGTATTTTCCTGCCAACGCACACGCTGCCTCCGCGATATGCTCACTGCGTAATCACTGCGTATGGTTCTCACATAATAAATAATTTGAATTTGTAAATATGTACATTATAAGTACGTCCACATCGATGTACCGTATAGTACGTTTAACCGGACAATATGCGTGTACCGTGTACAGCCTTTTCGCTACGCTAGATGCACCCCATAATGAGCAAAAGTAGTGCAAGGGCAAACGCAGGCCCAGATACATTGTTTGGACCTGATCATTATACAAGTCCAGCGCCTCAATACGTCTAACCACTAGCCAGTTATCGCTGGTGGCCAGGTGTGTAATTATTTTATATTTGCCCCTTGGCGTGTGAAGAAAGTGTCATCGGCGTAACAGATTACGCCCAGTCCAGATGGGAATTCTCCTGGAAGGGCCCCATCGTACCCTATGTTCCACATGAAGATGCCATTCTTCTTTAAATAGTCTGCTATTAGCCACCTCAGGCACTCTAGCGCCCCGTGGACTGCTTCTTTGATTCAGCTGATTGCCTGATTAGTTAATGCTTTGGCCGTATCCTCGGCATTGCTGTTGGGTACGGAACGGGCGGACGTTGCGTGCTACGCTCAAGGTTTACATTTTGAGGGGAGCGGCAAACTCAAATATTGCAAAGAAAACAATATGCTCATGGATCATATTTTGTTGATATTTAATTCCACCCGGTAGAAGTCGTGGTACTAAAAGCTTCTCTGAAAGCTTTTCTAGCGATGCGGCTAATCCCCGCTTTTTGGCATTATATGAATACTAGCTGACCCTCGCAACCTCGTTTACGTCTACTATTGCCCGTAGCGTAATAATTTTCCCGTTTTTAAACATTCTTCATTGGGGCTCCGCTCCTATTGGTCTTAGCGTTACCTCAGAACTTTCGACTGTCTGAACTAATTTTGATGATTATTTTTATTTGAAAGCTGGTGATTCCTGTGTGGTCCCATTTCAATTTGGTCCAGTACTTGAAGTCTTTTCTTTTTTGCTAAAAATACCAATTAAACGTTATTAACAATCAGTATCACTTACCACTACATGGACAGACCAGAAATAAATAAATATGTATATATATTAAGCACTCAAACGATGTTTGTAATTTAAAAAATATCATCATCTGCAAATGAAATACATTTTATTGCGTGTACAATTTCAGAGAAGCGTTTTAACACAAACCATGCGATAAACACGTCCGGTTTTAGCGACATGTGTGTGCAGAAGCTTACTGAGATTTTGGTGCCGCTTTTGAATCGGCGTTTATTTGAAAACATAATACTGTTTACAGCATCGCGAGCACGAATATTTTGCCTCATCGTCCGTCTACATCCTTTTATTTTTATTTCAATGTAAAAATGTTTTTATAGGAATTAGTGCAGACCCCTGTAGTCGTATTGGGCTCCAAAACTTCTACCGTATCTATGTATACGTAAACTGCACAAATAATTACAATAATATGCTAATATAATTAATTCAAGAACAAAATCATTTTTAACAAAAAAAATAGAAAGATAGGTACTCAACATATGTATTTAGAATAGTTAATGTTTATATTTGTTTACCCATGTCGGGAGGCAAGTTATCTAACCTATGTAATTTATACTCTCGATTGTCGCTACTTAATGGAACTTGTTGCAATACATTCTAGAATCAAACTCACTTGTACTTATTCGAATCGTTCTTATTGATATTAGTTTATTAACTGCCACTGACTACTAAGTAGCGAGTTCAAATTTTTTTTTCTTATGTTTTAAAGACTCTTTTACTCGTATTTTGATCATCACGGTTACCTACTTTTAATGCATTTTCTTCCAGTTTTTGATCTACAGCAAAATCGTAATGGTGAATTGCTCAATAACGACTTGCACAACTTGCTGTAGATATTAGTATTTCACAGTTCTGATGTCTGAATATTTCAACTTGTAATTTACCTTGTACATTGAACAGTTTCATTTGGACACAATTTTTGAAACACAGTGCAGATAGGTATTTCAGGCTTAGTAACGTTTTAAAATCACAACATAACACACAATAATACCATAAACCAGTAGAACACAAATATTTGCGTACACAACGAGGTAAAATAGCGCACTGCCAAAGATACAAAAATGACTTAATTAATAAAATGAGTTGCAACAAAAAAATTGTCTATATGTCTGTTTGTGCCGGCTAACCTCTTGAACTTTCACTGGTAGATTTGGCACCTTTAATAGTAAGTACAAAAAATTACATACACTCACCATTCAGAGGATAAAATCGCGGTACGTAGCTAGTTATACATAAATGTAGCCATGTTTTCATTCGTTCTAATTTTCGTCATTTACCTACTGGGCATAGCTTACAATCAAACTTTACACATGCGAGCAAGACCGAATAAAATTAAGTGAAATTGTTAGACAGATACAACATACAATTTTCAATAATACCTCCTTTCAACGCTAAGTATTAGTAAGTGTTAAAATTTATGTTCTAAGATCATCAGAAGTGTAGAGGAAATGAGAACCATCTCTGTGTAGGAAAAGACAAGTATTTCTGTCAGATGCTATAAATAGGGGGCGCTACAGTAGTATCAGGCATAATCCGGATCCAAACATTGATAAAGAAGGATAAAGATAAATAATAATCATTGAATTAAAACGTAGTAAAAAAAAATTATAGGTTAAACATAATTAGACGTTATTAGTACTAAATCTCATTTTGCGGCAAATAAATAAACGTGTGCGTTACTCCAGCAAAAAAATCCTAAAAATTGTACTTTAGAAAGGTGAGAGTAGGATTAACAGAAAATTAGTACATCGTTAGCAGTAAATACCAAATTTTGTGCATGTAGTAGGTTAAAAGTTATTCGGCAAAAACTAATTTGACAGGACAAAATTTATTTATATGAAATCGTTTCAGCCCGAAACTAAACACAGGAAAAAAGCTTTGTTATGGTATCTATGAAAAATAGTAAAATTTGTTTGTTGTGGTTCTTAAGTTATTAAAAATTTTGCTGGAGTAATGTTTTGGGCTTGCCTAGATCTTTAAAATGGATGAACGCAGAAGGTTACATAAAATACCATCGATAGACCTTCATTTGCTTACTCATTAGTTTTTCATTTGTTTGATTAACATCGATGTAGGTACTCAAATGGTTTTGAAAATCAGAAATAAGCGGATTTGTTAGTAAAACAGTACAATAAAAAAAAAAGCTGTAACATGTATCTATGTTTCACTTTATAACGACTGTAAATTTGAATTTTGTAACTTTACGCAAAATTAAGGTAAACATGAACAAAATTCATTTTTAAACGGTCTATTTAAGTCGTCGAATACTCAGTTTCTATAAAACAAGGAAACTTGGCAATCTGTAACTAATTTAAGTAGACCATCAATAAACAATTCTGTCAATTTCAGCTTTCTAATAAGATTTTAATAAAAGTTAAATGAAAAAAAAGATTCTGGCGTCAGGGACCAAATTATTAGTTCTGTGGTGGCAGCACTATCTAAGCTGTTTTCTAAACCGACCAAATAAAAAAGTTACTTAGAAGCGAACGCATCGTACATAAACTTAACTTTAGCTTATTATCACATTACACCGATAATTTAAGATGTAACCCAATACAGTGCGGAGCCTTGCCAGCTCTACGTCTTTTTACGTAGATCTACGTATTTTAAAATTTATAATAAGCAAATTATATATAAAAAAAATAGTAACACTTTAAGCTTAATAGGTCCCAATGCCGTTATTTTCAAATAAATAATATTTGAACGTTCCGTTTCATATTCGCCATATTGAATCGCGAAGTATTGTGCTAAAAGTGACTCTATTAAGTAGCTTACACACTATTCGCGAAGTTTAACGATGTTAGGCGAAAACGATAGTGTGGAGAAGCATTCGTCTTACTTCGTACAACCTCGGGTCGCCTCGGGCAACTTCCATTGTCGGTTTTTGCACCCGAGTCAAAGGATTCGAATTTACAAGAAGTGCCTATACGAAGCGCCTCTCTATAGTACTGGGGCACAGTGTAACTAACCCTAAAGTTAAAACTGTAGATTTTTAGTTAAAACTGTAGGGTTGGTTACACTGTACCCGAGTAGTTTAGACAGGCACTTCGTATATGTATATCAGTAACAACGGTAAAAAGATTAAAGTATCTCCATACCAATTCATTTTAATTAAATTTAAAACTGTAGATTTTTAGTTAAAACTGTAGGGTTGGTTACACTGTACCCGAGTAGATTAGACAGGCACTTCGTATATATCAGTAACAACGGTAAAAAGATTAAAGTATCTCCATACTAATTCATTTTAATTAAATTTAATTGAAATTGATGCAGTGGTTTAGCGTTAAAGACAAACAGAGTTACTTTCGAATTTATAATATTAGTAAGAATATGGATATAAGTGTTAATATTTGTTTAGAAAATGGATTCTCGCGTTACGTTGTTCTTGAGGAAAAGATGATCTTCGAAACTACGAGTATCAAACCGACTTTCATGTTTTTGAAATGAAAAAAATTAAAGTTCTTTAGCTGCATTGATCACTTTTTGGTACATGAAAATCTAAAGGTTCACCTCAGCGAAATGCTAATGTACATCTGTATCGACGCATTTTGGATGGTTGAAATTTTGAGAGTGTAGGTACGTCACCGATATGAGTAATAGCAGTATATCTATTGCTATACAGGTGACGTATTGTGCAACATTAGTGCTACATATATCTTTACAAGTAAAAATTTGTAGCAAAAAAAAGTGTATGTACGTACATTGTTCCAATAATGTTTGAGTTTGATTAATCTCTTAATTTTAAGTTATGAGTTTTCACTTCTATCCGCAGCCACAGGTGACTGCCAATTTTTTATTAAATGTGCTCCGCTGGCGTGCCTAAAGCTTATTACACTTGAATTTAGTCATCTTATTTTAATCCGTACTGCATTGTAATCGCAGTTTGCAAGCTAGCATCCTAACTTCAGGAACAATGATAGTTTCTGACCGACTGAATCATTTAGAAACCTTATTAGAAACGCATTTAGGAAGGCGTAATCGATAAAGAACTGAATTTTAAATCTTGATACAAGTTTTCTGTTGCAAGTAATTGATGGATGGTCTATTTTTATTTTTAAAAAGAATGTTGATATAACTAATACTATTGCTTAGTCTGTTTAGATATATATATAAAGAGAAGGAAAAAATAAGAAGTATAAATTACTTAGTTTTTTTTATGTTTAACCACATTCTGTTAAAACAATAACTAAAAATATATGATAATAAACTAGATCGATATCTTCTTCCTTAAGAATCAAAGTATCTCCATGCCAAATTTCATTGAATCGATGCATCGGTTTAGCCGTGAAAGTGTAAAACACAAACAGAAAGAGTTACTTTAGAATTTTGAATAGTATCTAGGTGCTTTATAACACAAACCTAGACATTGCTTGTTAAGGACAATGTGATCTGAAGCACCTAACTTACTTTTTAAGTGGTTTCTGAATTTAGGACACTATATTCAGGCATCATACACCATAATACAACACGCTCAGACCAATAGGAGTTGAGCATGATTGAAACGAGACGCAGGAGAAGTTGCGTGGACCAATTATTTTTTAATTAGTTTTTTTATTATTTTGATATCTATAAAGTAGGAGGTGTGTCGTCCTATGGCTGACATATACATCTAACCTATATTTCGAGATATTGTTTTTTACTATTAGCTTTTTGATTCTAGAGTGAATATTACAACTAATTTATGAAATTGAAATTGTTATCAGGTATTTAAGTTATTTACTTATCATACGTACGTATGTAAATTTTCAAGGAAAACCGATGTCCTTAAATTAGTTAAAATTACGTTGTAAGATTTCGGTACAAACATACCTTTTCATATACACCTCATTACCAAATCTACGTAATTCTCTAGCCTACGATTTTCCAAACCCTATATTGGCAACCCTGGGCTCGGTAGCTATATCATAACAACCCGTTAATTTAGTCGGCTTATACGAGAATGGAGAAAGATTTGCCGCTACATTCTTCTTTTCGATGTATTCTCTTTTATTATTCGTAAATGGCATTAACAGGATTGTTTATTTATCCAGAATATTTTTTTTTCATTTAACTTTTTTACAGTCTTAATAGAAAGCTATTTGTTTAGTTAATTGCATTCTTTGTAGATGCCTCCGTAGGACGTTACTGAACTGGGGGCCCTATATTATGCCGCCGTAAATCCGTAACGTCGTATTCAACAGTTTTGGGAGTTACTTACTAGTTTTAAGAAATTCTTGTATTAAAAGCATTAACCTAGAGGCAGTACTTCCTGAGATCTATATCATTTTTTGCAAGCGTCTGAACTGAGGGCGCAAGTTATTTGATCATAACAGCTTTATTTCTCGTTTATGAAATTTAGGACTCATTGCTTTAGATTTTTACTATTTTTAACTAATTCCTATTTGAATTTTGTCTTCTCGCAAATATTTGAAAAAATTTACACGAAAATTTTATATAATAAACGATTCATTTGTTATAATGTGATGATATAGCCTTCAAAGACTGCTATCTAACACTAAAATAATTTTTCAAACCGGATCAGTGGTTTACAAACTCTTTTCATTCTACACGATGAACAGAAGTAATAAAAATGAACAATAAGTTTGCATCAATCCATCTTTTTCGTTACTAATGTTAGATATGTTAATGTCAAGGATTGAAAACTATCAAAAATGACTAGGTTATTAGGGTTTGGACCCCTACAGTCACTGAGAGCCCTTGCAATAGCTTTGTTACAGAGTAGGAAGTTTTCAATTAAAACGCACGATGATATTTCAAAAATATTGTTTTATTGTTTTAATATTAATTCATCTATGTTGTTCTTTCATAGCTGAATTACTATTATTCGATTTTATCGTTCAAATAAATACACTTACTATAAGACAATAAAATATTACAGCCACTGTGACCACATATATCACACTAATATTATCAACTAACAAATATAGAGTTTACTTAAACGGCAAGTCACATATATTATATATTTTGTTTTAAATTATAAATTTAACAAAAACAGTATAAATTAATATTAACAACAATTAAAGTAGGTACACAACCAAGAATAAATGCTACTTAATAAGATTTCGTTGGAAGCTAGACAGGTACTTATACGTATAACAAAACACAAGGCTCAAGTTATATTAAATCTAATTTAAACCTTTGAACAATCATACGCTTGACTTTATCTAACAAAAATATAATCCTGATTTTGGTATTTTTCTCTTTTGAAACTGTGATTGGAATGAAAAATGTACCTAAATAGTTAAGGTTAGGCCATAACCATTTTCTGTAAAACATTTGTTGTACCGTAGGTTTTAGAATTCATAAAAGTTTGAATTATATCTAAATGCCCCCTTTGAGAAAGATTAATTTATTCACAGTGCAATAAAATTGATTTCGATGTTTTCAAATCTTATTTGAACACGCAAGATACTAAAACCGTCGGAGGACAACAATGGGAATGGTATTTTCATACACAACAAGGGATTATAGACTCGTGCTTTGCCAGCACCCATCTACTTATTAGCTATGGACTAAACTTAAAATTTGTACATTGCTTTTGTAAAAAAAAATGTCATTCTTTGTCAAAAAACCATGTCTCTGCAAAATAAATAAATAAAAACAAACATATACAAGTAACTCTTTAAAACTAATTAAAAAACAATTAAAACATTTCATGTTACATGACGATAGAAGAGTTATTGTATCATTTAAATTCGCGTCTTTATTTATGCACATACCTACTTGACGAAAACGATTATTTGGCACACATTTGTACAAGGTTTGATGATTCAATCCCGGTGACTTGCGAAATGAACGAAGGCAATAAGCCTACTAGAAGTTTTACAAATATACAATACACTCGCAGACTAGTCAATGATATGATACCGCCGCCAACAATCAATCAAATGAGATTCAGATCAAACAATATGCGAACTGCGAACTAAAAAGATGATTTCCAAAATTTTGCAAAATAAACATTCGAGAAATTCAGATCAATATTTGTAATACTAATTTTATTGTTTGCTTATTCTAAACACTTACATATATATATAATGTAGTGTTACTGATTTAATTAAAAATATAAAGCGTGTCTAGTGAATTTGACATTTTATTTGGTCAGGTACCAAGGGTATGGTCCTTTTAATTAGAATATCGACGCAAAAAATTTAAAATTTCTAAGTTTTTACCCTTTTCCCCGAATAATATATATATATTTTTTTTCTTTAGAATAAATTTAGGTTCAAAAAATAATACATAATAAATAATGCCCCTTATTTTTACGGACGACTTTAGTTAATAAAAAATACAAGTAGATCTATCAAAATATTGACATTAAGTCTGAAAATAACTTATTTATATAAATAAATTAATATCATACAACATTGATTCACATTTAAAATGACAAGTATCGATTTATCTAAACATTTATATCATTTTCGAAACGATAAAACACTTCTTTTCAAGAACCTTCTGTATAACATCCCGTTATCTCAGTCTTTCAATTTTCAACAACATTCCAACCTCAGAAAAAATAGTTTGCAATAGTTTAGACGACGATATTATTATGATTCTACACATTTAATACATTCCTTACATGATAAAACGTTGATACACCTCCACTGATACATAGATATATACAGGGTCTGTCGTAAATAATGGATAAGTCGTAAACTGGAGTTGGTCCGGCTATGAGACTATTAGAAAATCGTATCTTTTTGCCAGGGTTTCTAACCGTATGGAAATGGCGTAGACTTTTATGTTTTTTTATAAATTTCGCTACTCTTTGCATTCATTCCGTTGCCATTTCGTTAAAGTTAGGTATTTCTGTGTCATTTTTTTTGTATTATAGTCTTGAAGATGTGTATTATTTAGTTTTAGTACTGTTTTAGGCGTTTTTAACGTTGGTCATTTTCAAAATTGTCATTTTAAGATTTTTTATGTTTTTGTTTTACTTAGGGTCAACTTTTGATCATTTACTGTGTAAAAAAAAAGTACGGCGCTATAGCTGCCCATGATCTTAATAAATTATCTAGTATGTGTAGATTCTAAAAAGGTATAACAATGCATACTTCACAAGTAATATTAAGCTACATGAGCGAGATCAATATCAAGGTGAGAAAATATTTTTTTCATGTAATGTTGTAAATGGTTATAAAACTTCGTCAGAATGATTTATTTCTGCCAAGATTCTTTACACAAACACTATGGGGCCACTATTAAGGATATTCAAAGAAAACTAGGTAGTTTTTTGTCAAAAAAATTTCATGCCTCCTCATTTCATAAAGGTGTTTAATTTTAAAATTGATGTGCTCTAATAGTTACATGCGACAAACATGTTACAAGTTTATTCGTAAAAAGGATCATCAGGTAAAAAAATGAACAAAGACAGCAATACAAAGGGTCTCCCCGCGTGAAAAGGACATTGTTACTAGGCACACTGCATGATGCACCGTCCCTTTCACACTCACGATGTGTGAAAAGGTTAGCATGCGTTTAGCTAGGGCGCACTCCTGATACATCTCTCAGTGTGATTTTGACCATCGCATGTGCTCTCGTTTTCATTACTGTCGTCAATTTGTTACTGCTTTCTAATATCGGACTTAGATTTTCTTTGTGATTTGGACTTGTTAACCTGGTGATATTGACAACTCAGCTCTCATTTATGGGCATCATACAGTAAAACAATAAGTTCTGTAGAAGAGTTGCGTGCGCGCATTCAAGTAGCAGCGAGAAAAATTGAAGAAGCCGGTTATGTGCGCCGGATTAAGCGATCGTTTATTAGGCGATGTAGAGCGTGCATAGCTGCCGGCGGAGGACACTTCGAACATTTAGTTTAAGTTGTTGAATAATATTTTTACGTACTAAAACAACCTAGTTTTCTTTTGAATATCCTTAATAGTGACCCCATAGTGTTTGTGTAAAGAATCTTGGCAGAAATAAATCATTATGACGAAGTTTTATAACCATTTACAACATTACATGAAAAAAATATTTTCTCACCTTGATATTGATCTCGCTCATGTAGCTTAATATTACTTGTGAAGTATGCATTGTTATACCTTTTTAGAATCTACACATACTAGATAATTTATTAAGATCATGGGCAGCTATAGCGCCGTACTTTTTTTTTACACAGTAAATGATCAAAAGTTGACCCTAAGTAAAACAAAAACATAAAAAATCTTAAAATGACAATTTTGAAAATGACCAACGTTAAAAACGCCTAAAACAGTACTAAAACTAAATAATACACATCTTCAAGACTATAATACAAAAAAAATGACACAGAAATACCTAAATTTAACGAAATGGCAACGGAATGAATGCAAAGAGTAGCGAAATTTATAAAAAAACATAAAAGTCTACGCCATTTCCATACGGTTAGAAACCCTGGCAAAAAGATACGATTTTCTAATAGTCTCATAGCCGGACCAACTCCAGTTTACGACTTATCCATTATTTACGACAGACCCTGTATAAAAACTATGGAGGGTAGAGACAAGGAGTGTTATCTTATATGGAAGAAAATTGAAAAAAGTGTCCAGCATAAGCTGTAAATAACAGTTCAAAAACCTTTCAGAATGGCGCTGGTGTAGACACAGGTTATGGTATGAATGTAGCAATTGTGAACGAATTGAAGTACGCCGAGGTAAAAAAATTAACATTATTGTCACTACTTGCGTATTACAAAATAATGTAGTAAATATATTTTATTTTCTGAACTGTGAATAGTACGTTTATTGATTTTTTATCATTCAATTTTATGAAAAAGTGTGTGTATTGATTTTAAGAAGTATACTCTGATGCTAATGTGGCGCCACCCTAATTTAATGCATTTCAACGGACACTTTTCATGTACACAGATGATACTCCTTATCTCTACCCTCCATAATAAAAACACACAAAGATTATAACCTTATATAACTAATAAACTGTTAGATAGACGTGTGTATACGTTTATTGTATAACCCCCGCGCGTTGACATTGGGATTGAACCTTGTCATAATAAGAGCCGCGTGACGTCATCTATCGCAAAATAGTAACGCTAGTAACACAATCTAAAAGTTTATTTTTAAGAAATTTAATTTGATAGTTTGATTGATTGATTTCAGTTGATAATTCTTGTAAATTTCACATGTACTAAAGCAATACTGACGTCACCGCTCTTAGCTGTCAATCCCAATATCAACGCGCGGAGATAATACACAAGGTTGTATTTGATTATATAGTTGAATACTGATTAAAAAATACGTTGTTCACATTTAGAATATAGAATTGAGTACAGTTATAAATAAAGGATAGGATAGCCACTGTTGTACTAAGGAAGGAGGACATAAGATTCATTATTGTCTACCAATTACACATTTATCCTTCGAGTCAATCCGCGAGTTGACACTAGGTTAAAAAATATAAAATAATAGAATAAGATGATAAAAAATAAGTAGATGAAAACGTAGTCACAGAACAATAATGCCACACTCTTTGGGCATATCTGTTTTCTTTTCATAAAAAAATCTACTTTGATTTTATTTAAGGGTAAAACCGCAAATTTAAATCTATGAGGCGTTTAAAACTATTTTTGGAAAGTTGAAAACTCCCGGATCAGTGATTAAAGATTAAAAAGTATTTTTTTAATAAATATATAAATAAATCATAGTGGAAGAATAACTTAAATCTAAAATGGTACGCTCAACATATAAATAAATAGAGAAATATGAGTAAGAATTATGCTTGATAATCGCGGCAAGTGGAGCGAAAACTTAGGCCACAAAACAGAGCGTAGGCCAAAAGAAAATCGTAATAAACCATAATATTATATTTTAACTTAAATTGCGAAGACTTAGTTGGACTTAAAAAACGAAAGAGGACAAAAATAATACCTAATATTGGTATGTCATGTTGTGAACTTAAGCGGTGCTCTTCGAGGTGGAGGTGCCCTCTGTAGTGACGTTCTTGACTATTTGTATCTTTGAGTGTAGACGGAAGTGCAGCCTGGATTCTAGAGAATATCCCGAATACTTCTTCCTGCAAAATGAAATAATAATAAACAAAAATACATCTACTTCCCACTACACTATTGACCTACACAGTGAGACCTGAACTCACTGAATTAGTATTATTAATAAGTAATTGCGGAATGGATACTATACTTTAGTAATTTGAAATACTAAAGATAATTAATAATTTTAATAAAACAAAGATGTTATTATTAATAATAAATATTAATAATTATTGCAGATATCTGACACACAACGCCATCTAGTTTCTAACTAATTTGAGCTTGATTTATGAAAGCCTGTTGCCAGCTTATTATAGTCCACTGCTGTAAATAAATGTTTCCTTGAAAAGGAGGTATTGGCATACTATTCTACGCTGGCTGGACGGGTTGGTACAGGATTAGTATTAAAAAAAAAAAAAGTATTTGTATAAAATTCTTCTATATCCTGTGTTGTCCTGCATAGGTTTCTGCCGTAGTTGGCGATATGATATATGGTGACCATATTCTTAACTCATCACCACGTACGTAAGTAAGTACCACTAAGTATGTATTACCTGACGTCTAACAGCATGTTGTGCGCACGATCCTTATCTCCAAGTTGATAATGGCACATTGCCATTTCGGCGACAGTGTAAGGGAGCAAGAAGGTGTCCTCTTTGAGATCATTCTTCAACCTATGGAATATATATTAATATCATATATCATAGTTTTATTTAAGAAGTAGTTTAAACATTACTATACAAAACAAAACCAATACAACATTAAAATGGGTCATAAAAGAGTGTCACTTATTAAGAATAATTAATTATCATTTATACAAGATGCTTTATTACTTTTTAAAACTCATAAATACCAAAAATTATTTAGTCTTATTTAAATGGCAATTGTAACTTAGGTAGTTATTAATAATAACAAAATGAGATTAAGTGACCAAAAAATATAAGACCTTGAAGATTTATTTTCAGTATCGTTGAAGGAAGTTTTAATAGTTTTAAACATAATATACAAAATATTTCCATTTGTATGTGAGAAGAAGCTTACTTGAAGATGGAGTCAAAGGTATCAAGGGCAAGACGCGGCAGGTTCATTGCGGCGAGGCAGCTGCCGTGGAGGAACCGCACAAGGGCGCGGTTATCTGCCTCGTAGGGGCCCATCCAATCAAAACCTTGGCCTTCCACTTGCTCCCTGGTCGTCTCGATAAGCTGTTATACACATACATTTGTAGTATTTACCTATAAACTTGTCTGTTTGTTTTTGTATATAAAGAGAGTCCATATCCTATATTTGCTAGGCGTGAACTTTGGAATCCTAAAACTGTACAAATCCACAGGCCATTGTATAGAATTTAGTTCAAAGGAAAGGTTGCTAATTTTAACTGTAAATAAAATAATTTTTCAAATGACTACAAACTGGCGAATCTTTGTAAAAAGTCATGTGTGGATTCAATTTTAATTCACAATCGTGTCGAACCCCGAGTGTGACCGTGTCGACAAGGAAGTCTTACCCTGAGGACAAGCTGGGACTGACGATCATTCTTGGCAAGAATGTGGAACATATTCCAGAGGCACAGCAGCTCGATGGCTGGGAGTACCAGGTGCCCTCCCTGTGCGTGGTAACGAGCACATCTCTTGATGGCGAACTTCTCCATCGGCAACGACTTCCCAGCAATGCGTTGTTTGAACTGAGCCGCGTTCCTGCATATAACATTTAAGTACATTCATATAAAAGAAAGTAAATATTGTAATATTTTGTATGTAAATATTGTTATTGCTGTTTTAAATTATTGTTTCCTAGTATTTTAATTTAATTGTATAGTTATTATAAATATTAATTATAATAAACATAGATATAAATTGTATTCAAATATTAAAAGAAAATTGGGTTAGTTACGCCATTGAAAACTCACAGTCGGATAGATCTAGTTTTATGATGTTTATTTTGTTTGATTTCTCGTCGCCAAGAATAAATACTAAAATGTTATAATTACTTTTGTTTGAAATGATAGTTCACGTTGTGATATGTCACAATTTAAGATACAAATTCCCTTTACATTACACCAGATCCTACCCAGCACAAACAGTATAAATTGTACATATTCAAACCTCAACAGATGAGTGCACTGCTCCTTCTCCAAAGGTGTTATCTCATCTTCTAACTGCAGCAGCAGAGCGGCTTTGGAGTAGGAGTAAATGGTCTTAGACCAGCTGCTTTGCTCTATCAGCCTGTTAGCGTAGGAGGCAGCCTCACGATAGTTCAGTTCGAGGCTGAAATCATTTCATTCGTATGACCAAATATATGTTTGTTTATATAATATTGAAATACATAATATCCGTGTGTAATGGATTTAGAATAAAACTCACCACAGACGCATTTCTATTATATATTACATCAAGACATGTTACGATATGTTTAGACTACTGTAGGGTTTCAATAACTACAGACGGGGCTATAATTTATATTTCAATTACGTCACCATTATACATATTATATTAGTACACTTGCGACGGCGATCGCAGAACTAATGATATAGTATAGCCGAGATCCTCCACTAGGATCCCCTGTTTATTGTCCACACTGATCCCATAGGGAATCTTTTTAGATTTCTGTTCGATTTTGATTTCCAGTGGTTTTTTTTTTTGTAACGGACAAAAAGAACACCCAGACTCAGGACAACATTTTGTGGATCACACAAAGTGATGTCCCACGTGGGATTTGAACCCACGACACTTGGCGCAGTAGTGAACGTTTAAACCACTAGGCCAACCGTGCAGTCATTTATTTGGAAGTGTTTGTACACACAGTGTTCAGTAGGAAAAAATTAATGATCATAATACCCTCAAATGTATATAAATGTTTTGTTGTGTACAATAGAGTTCCTTACCTGTTAACCCACATGATCTCCCAGTAGCAGAGATGACGGAACTGATGCCATTGGTCCTGGCTGTTGATAGCACGTTGATAGGTCACGATCGCTGCTTCGAACTTGCCATGCATGAGCTCCAAACGTCCCTTGAACATCAAAAACCACACACTCTGTGGAAAGACCTGAGAACAAAATAGTTATAGACCTTAATGGGTTTGTACCTTAAGACACAAACAGTTTGCGTAACACTGCTCTAGTAGTTACAGAACTTAATGGGGTTGGTACCTTAGGTACAAAAAGTGGGCAGTCTATATCCAACAGTGGACTGCGATAGGCTGATGATAATGCCGATAGATATCGCATATTAGCTCATTTAGTACTAATTTATATAGACATTCAAACGGTACACTTCTGGGATACAAATTTCAGAAATGATTGTAAGAAGAAATAAATAATAAATAATAATAATAAATATTTCGGACAATTTAACACACAACGCCATCTAGTCCCAAGCTAAGCAGAGCTTGTGTTATGGGTACTAGACAACTGATATAAATACATATATACTTTTTTTTTTTGTAAATACATACATACTATACATAGAAAACACCCAAACTTCGAAACAAACATTTGCAGATCATACAAACATTTGGACCGACCCGGGAATCGAACCCGAGACCTCAAGCACAGCAGTCGCTTACGCTACCACTCGCGCCACCGAGGCAGTCAAAGAAAGAACATGTTTTATTATTTATTTTTCAACACATTCATTTCGCGGAATGAATCATTTTGGACTTACATAGAAGTCTTTGGTACTTGGAGATTAAAGAACATCTAGTGTCAATGCCACTATTCACACCATGAGTGTTGTATAAGGCGACTAAAGGAGAAAACTACACAGTGTAACATCACAGCAAAGTGGATAAAAACAAACCCTTTTTTATTACGTTTGAAACCCCCTCGGGCCGTCACCCCACTGGGGTTTGCGACGGGGCGATTTGTCGGAATCGAACCGATTAAAACCACACGGTGTGCCAACTCTGCGCCTGAGAAGGGATGGGTCCAGGAACTACTGTTATTAACACGACCGGACCCGGATACAAACAAACCCTTTTTTTTTTTTTTTTTACGTGTGGAAACCCCCTCGGGCCGTCACCCCGCCGGGGTTTGCGGCGGGGCGGTGTGTCGGAATCGAACCGACTAAAACCACACGGTGTGCCAACTCTGCGCCTGAGAAGGGAGGTGTCCGGGAATCGCAGATATTACACGACCGGACAAACCCTACACCAACCGCTCTGGCCAGCACGGTAGAGGAGGCCAAAACCTCCTTTATAAATAGAGGCCAATGTCCAGTGGACTGTTAAAGACTGTTTACAAGAATAGTTTATGCTTCCAAAGTCGAAAGAACAATATACTCTCATAATTACTGATTCAAAGATCCGATGTTGACCTTGTACAGTTTCCGTCACAGATGAAACCTGTTATTACAAACACGCACATTAGTGGGTGCGATAGCTATTATAATTTCATATCGCCTCTTTTCAAATACAAAATACTACCTGACCGACTACCACACCCTCATACAATTGTCCGCGTGTCCCTCAACATAGCCAGCAACAATATAATCACTAATCGACCGGAGTGATACCACGGCCTCACAGAAAACCGGTGTGAAATAGCGTTTGCGCTGTGTTTCACCGAGTGAGTGAGGATACCGGAGGCCCATACCCCAACCCATCCCCTCATCCCCTTTCCCATCCCCCAAAGGTCGGCAACGCACTTGTTACACCTTTGGTGTTGCGGGTGTCCATGGGCGGCGGTAATCGCTTACCATCAGGTGATACGTCTGCTCGTTTGCCCATTATTCAATAAAAAAAAAAAAAAACCTGAAACTTAGTTTCAATATGAAATTATAATAGCCTTAAGTTAGCATATAATAACTTACCGAAACTTAACAGTAGCAGTTTACTGATTGAAATCAGTAAAATTGTTTCATTGAAGAAATAAAGCTTTAAATGTAAGTTGACAAATGTGTTAGATGTTATAGCACAGGGCATTTATTTCTTTAAATTCATTAATAAGTTTTTACCTAACTAAAATGATAATGAGGTACAGATATACATAATTGTTTTGAGGCATGCTATAATTGGATTGACGTACGCCAATGGTTTGGGTTGTCCATACAAATATATGGGAAAAATAAAAAAATAAACTATTTCTTGTTTATTTACACATTTACAAGTTCTTTAAATACTTGTTTCGGTATTAATTGCCGTAAAACAACTATCATACTGTTACTTCTTCTATTTTCTTCTCTAACAAAGTCATGTAATCACAACACACGACATAATTTTAACAGAATCTGCTGAAAGTACCAATACTTGTGTAGTTTACCCTACCTCCAGCTGTTTTTTAAGTATCGCTTCGCAGGCAGGCAGGTCGCTGGGCGAGCTGATGAAGTGGCATATGACTAGATGATAGCCAAGCAAGGTGAGATCACATAACACGGACCTCAACCCTGGGGCCTTGGATCCAGCTTCCAATTCAGCAAGACCGAGAGCCTTAAACAAAATTTTAGGAAATATTTGTCAAATGGGTTTTTACAGGTTGATGAGATTTTCTATTGTGTTAATCTATACAAATAAATAAAATTGGAGTGTTTGTTTATGGAAATAATGTTTATGGAAGTAATGGAAAGCGGTTATTTTAATATTAAAATAACCGCTTTCTACTACATGCATATGAATGTATACACGGTGCATATACCAAAATATATATTTTTAAAGTTTTTGTCTGTCTGTCTGTTTGTTCCGGCTAATCTCAGGAACCACTGGTCCGATTTGAAAAATTCTTTCGGTGTTGGATAGTCCATTTATCGAGGAAGGCTATAGGCTATATATCATCACGCTACTACTAATAGGAGCGGAGCACCAATGAAGAATGTTTCAAAAACGGGGGAAAATTTTCACGCCACGGGCAATATAAGACGCAAACGAGGTTGCGTGGGTCAGCTAGTATATTATAAAGTTTGTATTAAGTTTTTGTTCTCTTTGCAGTGATATTTTGATATTTTGTCCTTCGTAGTTTGCTCCTTTAGTTGCCTCTTGCGACATCCACGGGACGAATAGAAGTGCACACAGACAGTATTCTTAATTATTTTAGTTATATTGCTTGGTTTTGTGCCAACTTTTGACGATATCTTGCATAGAATGATAAAGCTTAATTATTTTATCAGCTACCCAGAACAGATTTCTTAAGATTTTAAAAAGACAAAGAACTAAAAACTTAAAATTTCGAGTATTAGTTAAGTGTACGAAAGTGTAGTTTTTTAAACCTTAAGCCTTAAATATATATGTAAATTTATATTTACATATATACTTAAGGCTCAAAAGCAAGTAAAGCAAAAACTTTGTTCCCCTGTTAAAAAAATTATGCTAAATTTCATACTACTCCGTATAAAATTAAGAACAGTTAAAAATTTATATGGAGAAGTAGTGCTGGAAGCTAAAAATACAAAAAAATATGTAAGACAATTCGTTTGGTTACTGACATTACCAATGTAGGTGACTCTGTCTGATTTTATTTTTGTATGTTCTAGTTTGTTTTATTTGTATTTGTATTGTTTTATTTTTCTTTTTTCTTTCTTTTTCTATCTATTGATGTAATTAACTATGAACCTTGTGTTTGAAATAAAGAATTATTATTATTATATTTCTAATATGGCTTAAGCCTTTACAGACAAAGTATTTAACTATCGTAGCGAGTTACTTCCACTGAGTATAACATCACGGTATAGAAAACTTGAAATAAATTCCTAGTCAGTCTGGCTAGTTTAGTAAAGTAGGCTAAAATCTCTTTAATAGTAAGAAAAAATCAATCCAGCAGTCGACTACTGACAGTTGATGATAAAATAGTATATATATTTACCGTGGGAGAGCTATGCTTCGGCATGAATGGGTCGGCTCGACCGGAGTGATACCACAGCCTCACAGAAAACCGGTGTGAAATAGCGTTTGCGCTGTGTTTCACCGAGTGAGTGAGGATACCGGAGGCCCATACCCCAACCCCTCCCCCCATCCCCCAAAGGTCGGCAACGCACTTGGGACGCCTTTGGTGTTGCGGGTGTCCATGGGCGGCGGTAATCGCTTACCATCAGGTGATACGTCTGCTCGTTTGCCCACTATTCAATAAAAAAAATAAAAAAATTACCTTGTTTCCCGAGAAGCCCACGAACTCCAACAGGCTTATGATCTTCGGCGGGAGAAGCGAGATCATGACGTTAAATGTTGCAATACCGAGACGCACTCCACTTTGGAAATGCACTCTTGACTGCTCCGACTCCCATTGCTTCTTCTCTATGATCTTAGCACACTCCCTGTTTGACATTTGGGTGGGTTGCAAATAAAGAAGTGATATTTGTTTAACTATTACATGAACACATGAACATAAAGTTAAATACGGCTTGCAGTTGGTGTTGTAGCAAAGATAGTCTAAAATTAAAGTACCCCAAGTTGACTTAACCACTGCTAGCAATGACTTGTTTTATAAGGCGAATTACGACAGGATCAATGAGGAACTACCGAAAATTAACTGGGTTAAATGTGTGTTAATTATATGCTATCTATACAAATAAATAAAATTGGAGAGTCTGTTTGTAATATTAAAATAACCGCTTTCTACTACATGCATATGAATGTGTATACGGTACACATACCAAAATATATATTTTTAAAATTTTTGTCTGTCCGTCTGTCTGTTTGTTTGTTCCGATAGGTAGCTGATAGTACAAGGAGTAACTACACTTTTTCACTTTGTACTTCATAATTGGCGTGTTGTTCAAAGATCACTAGGTATTGTAAACTTTCTATTGACAGCTATGAAGGATCTAACATTCTACTAATATTATAAACGCGAAAGTTTGTATGTATGTTGATTTTTGACGCAAAAACTACTGAATGGATTTTGATAAAACTCTACTAAAATATAGCTTATACATCAGAATAACACATGGGCTACAATTTATAAAGATACCAGCTTCGCCTCGCGACGTTGCCCGCGGTGTTCAACTAGTTTTATATATGAAAAAGTTGGTGAGGATGTTTGTTACGCTTTCACGCAATAACTACTGAACGGATTTGTACGACACTGCACAGTTATACAATGGAATAACACATACGACTTTATTTTACTGAACCGACATATATGGAAAAGCCGCTGGCAGAAGTTAGTTTTCACATAATTGTATTAAGGCTAGTACAAAAGTAACTATTACAATTTATTGCGTTCTATACCTGAACAAATAACAATTTACATAATTAAAAAATATTACTTGTAGCTGTTGTAGCAGTTCTTCACTTTAATGGTTCCTTTAATGAGCCCAGTGAGGTCTTCTCCTTCCATGATAGTCATGGCCGCTTGCAGGAGAAGGGCTTCAGCGTAGCACAGTTCAGCATGTGCTTCGATGTCAGTATAGGTGGTATAATTGGGCTGCCAACGAATATTGTGATAAATGTACATAGATGACAGTGTATGATTAAATTTTGACTGCACGGTTAGCCGAGTGGTTTCAGCGGTCACCATGCCGCTTATAAACTTATTCTTCTCATTTTTATTTACTGTTAATTATATAACATTGTTTTTTAAATTCATTATTAAATTAATTTTAAGATTAAAGCTGACGGAAGTACAAGACGGCATCAACAGACAAAACGAGACCAAGAAAAAAACGAAAATTATGAAATATTATAAGTTAAAAGTACCTTTTTAATAATTGTACCAATGCTTTCAACAAATGTGTAGTTCCGTTTGTATTGATTACAGATGGAAAGTGCCACCTTGAGGGCCGCCAATGTGCGGCTAATCTGAAGTTGGTCGAATGTCAACATGGCTGGTATGAACTGGAATATGGCAGTGCCGAGGCTATGATACAATGATGTTGTCTCCCTAGTAAAGAAACAAATATAATAAAAGTTATTACAATTATCTACAAAAGTAGTAAAAAGAAGCGGTGGCGTAGTGGTAGCGTATGCGACTGCTAAGCTTGAGGTCTCGGGTTCGATTCCCGGGTCGGACCAAATGTTTATATGATCTGCAAATGTTTGTTTCGGAGTTTGGGTGTTTTCTATGTATTTACAAAAAAAAGTATATAAGTAATTATATCAGTTGTCTAGTACCCATTACACAAGCTCTGCTTAGCTTGGGACTAGATGGCGTTGTGATAGATGTAAAAAAAAAACCATTATCATCAATAGGCTTTAACCGTTCACTGTTGGATTTAAGCTTCTTGTTTGAAAGTAGGTTTAGTCAACTATACCATGCTGGCCGGATGGGTTGCTATAGTATTTCTTTCAAGATTAATATTTCTTGGCCGCGCTGTTCCCTTGCTCCCTTAGTTGGCCATTATTACACACAACACGAATATTGAAAGGTCACTGGGAGATTAAGTATTCGGCTGTAAAGAACATATGAAGAGAATGCATTATACGTAAATTTACCATAAATTTTAATATTTCAAATGTATTGCCTACACAAATATGTGCTACAATATGATGAAAATCGTTAAGAGTGGTAATTGTGTAAATTTCGACGTATTTCAGTTAATGAGCTGTGTGACGAATCATGGGTTATAAATGTTAGAGGTTAGATAAATGACTTACCAATTTTTCATGAGGTTCATAGCTCCAGCTAAGTCGTTGTTGAAGAATTTTCTTATAGCAACCTCACAGTCCTCGAAAGAGTCCTGCAGGTCCATAGCCGAGCTAAAAACATTTAATAATTACACACGGATTTGGTGACGATGTATCAACTTAATATGCTTTATTATTAAAGGCAACTCCCTAACTAGGAATTTATCTTGTTTTGTGAAGGACTTTATAAACACACAAAACTTGACCGCCTCGGTGCGTAATGGTAGCGTATGCGACTGCTAAGCTTGAGGCCTCAGGTTCGTTGCCAGGGTCGGACCAAATGTTTGTACGATGTGCAAATATTTGTTTCGGAGTTTGGGTGTTTTCTATGTATAATATGTATTTACAAAAAAAAGTATGTAAGTATTTATATCAGTTGTCTAGTACCCATAACACAAGCTCTGCTTAGCTTGGGACTAGATGGCGTTGTGTGTTAGATGTCCTTAATATTTATTTATTATTTGTTACAAAAAAAAATATATAAAACGGACATAAAAACCGACAAAGTGTTGTCCTATATGGGGAACGAATTTACTGCACTCAATCATTAGGTATCAGAACTCTCCTTCTTTATCTACCTACTAACATATGTATGTATATAATATAAATATTTCGAAAACAAATAGTACTAACCTCGAAAGTTCATCTTTGGCATCTTCAAACTCCTCCTGTAACAAGTAATACAAATATAATAAATTACTTCTACTAAAAACACTGTCCGCTGGTTTACCCGCACTTATCTGATTTACGTCTGCACGTTGTAGTGAGGATGACGTCACAACTATCGTTGTTCCAAAATATGTTTGAGTTTGCCTTTAAACAGGAAAATCTATGCAACACCTAAATAAAATGAAAACCAGGAGTTCGTTCGGAAACTCCAGTAAGTAATAAAACAGAGCTTACCACATCTTCAATATGATCTTCGGTTAAGGACCCCCCTTGTACACGGTAGGGGTCATGCAAAAGGGTCGGTGTTACAGGAGCAGACTCTTGCCTTAACGCCATCTTGATGTCCGCTACAGAAAAGAAAACGTTGTTATTTTCGTGTTTACAATTATTTATCTGGTAAGACTACATACTGCACAAGGCCACTTTAAGATGTTGCACACAAGGCAATTATTCAGGCAGCTTGACGCAAATACCCGATTGCTTAATATAAATTGTAAATGATCAATTTTATGAAGTGTATTTTTAGTAAACCGCAATCAGTAACTTCATATTGTATTTAACAGTGACGTATAATGATAATAGGTCTTTACCTATGAAATTGCGTTTCTTCAGTACTTGTCATTTCAAATAAAAAAAAGTTTGTAATGGCTCTGTATTCTAAATTCAAATTAATTTTGTTTTAAAACCATGACATTCTATTTACAAAGTCAGTCTTTTGTTTTTTGATTAGCGTTGTATTATCATTACATTTGAACATTTTTCGTCATAATGGATACTTTAAAAATTCGTGTAATTATGGAATATGAGTTCCGTCGTGGCACCAACGCGACACAAACGGCACGTAACATCAAAAACGTTTACGGAGAGAACTGTACAAACGAACGCACAACCCTTTATTGGTTTTCCCGGTTCCGTTCTGGAAATTTTGACTTGAAAAATGAAGCTCGTGGTCGTCCGGAGACTTTGGTTAACAATAATGAATTAAAGGCGATTGTGGAAGCTGACGAAACTCAATCTACAGCTGAGCTGCCTTTCGCTGCTCAACAGGCAAAGAAATGAAGGAATTTTGAAACGAATAGTTACGTGCGACGAAAAATGGATTCTGTTCGAAAATCGAAAGCGCTCAGCAAGTTGGTTAGACCCTGGTTCAGCACCAAAGCAATGCCCTAAACCAAAATTGACCCCTAAAAAGGTGATGGTCACTGTTTGGTGGTCTAGTGCGGGTGTGATTCACCACAGCTTTTTACAAAACGGCATGAGCATTAATGCAGATGTGTACTGTGAAGAACTGGAGAGAATGATGGAGAAGCTTGCACATCTTGAACCAGCTTTGGTCAATCGGTCGTCCCCACTGCTCCTTCACGACAACGCGCGACCCCATACTGCGCAACAGACAGTCTCCAAGCTGCAAGAGCTGGGGTTGGAAGCTCTCCCTCATCCGCCATACTCACCAGACCTTGCACCTACCGACTATTACTTTTTCCAAAATTTAGACAACTTTTTAGTGGGTAAAAAATTCAATTCCCGAGAGGCAGTACAAAATGCCTTTGAAGAGTTTGTTGCCTCCCGTCCAGCTGATTTTTACAAGAAGGGCATCAATAAACTGCCAATGCGTTGGCAAAGATGCGTCGATTGCATGGGTGATTATTTCGAATAACAGAAATAAAAAAAAATTAAAAAATAAATACTTTCACTTATTGCATACAAAACGGCAATTTCATAGGTAAAGACCTAATTTTATCTAACATAATGTTAAGATTTGTAACAGATTTTTTTCAGTTCAAAACACATGCTCCAAATCACGATAGGTTATCTACCTAACTTGTAGTTTTATAATATGTTAAATAACGCCACTTTTAAAGTAAAAATATAAACAAGGAATGTTTAAAAAACTAACAAACTACCAGAGTAAAAGCCTACTAACCAAAGCACGAGGTCTGTCAGTAGAGCTGTAACTTAAATTCAGTCTGAGTGACGCAAACAAAAGATAAATCGAGACCATCATAATTAACTATTCGATGAATAACATTCGAAGTACCTATTGAATTGAAAGCAGATAGGTCGTATAAGGTTACAATAGCAAATTGCTTTGGGCTACACTGGCACAGTATCAATATTTTATACTAGCTGATCCCCGGGTACAAAAACAAACGCGGGTAACGCCGAGGGGCAAAGCTAGTCTAAAAAAGCCTAGCCTAAGTTACTCCTTATATCAGCAGCTATCTACCAGTGAAAGTCCCGTCAAAATCGGTCCAGCCGTTCCAGAGAGAGAGAGAACAGACAGACAGAAAGACAGATAAAAATTGTACAAAATGATAATTTGGTACATGTACCATGATACATATGCATTTAGCAAAAAGCGGTTATTTTAATATTACAAACAGACACTCCAATTTTATTAGTTTGTTTATATTAAATACAATACAAAAATGATGCTTTCATTTTTCTATAATCCATATAATACAAGGTATCATAGCGAAGTGTCGGCCCACAGGGATTGATTAGGTTATAAATCTATTTCATCCTGTGAAGGCAATGACACAATATATATTACTATAACTGGAATGTGTACAAACAAGCGATTAAAATCTTTGGGTTTTCAGTGACTGCAATTAACTGCCATGGAGTCGCAAAAACGCCGAGAAGAAACTGGACAGGATTGTGCTAAATGGTACTATGTGGCGATGGTTACGTATCACGGCACCATTCAACACAACCACACCCAGAATAAAGCTTTGTAACTCTTGCAAAAGCGCTCATGAAAAATCTTGTGAATCTTCTTGAGTCAGTCTGTTTGATGAATTTCCTGTTCAATGAAATCTTTTTACCGTGTAGTTGAGGTTGAGTCTGATTATCATGCCATTGATAAAGGGGTTATGACAAGATTGCTTTTTTTTTACAGTGCAAACTTGACGCAAACCCTATACCAATCCATGTAGTCAGAGTGGTATATTGTACGCATAAACTTCCATTCTAAGAGGTCAATGTCCTATATAATATTTTCTAGTACTTATAACAAAACTAGTATACATATATATTGGTTACTGGATTACACACAAAGTTTAATCATTATTTTAGTCAGTATCTTTCGAATAACGGAGTTTATTTTTGGTCTAATTAATTATTATTAATATGTAGTGAGGTTTACAAACCCTTATCACAAACTCGTTTAATTAATATATTTGTATACACCTACTCACTTTTGGAACATGTGGTGATTTGATATATTTTTGCAGTGAATGAAATATACAATGCAGCTTATATTATCAAAGCAAGATATTTTATGTTAATTACCAGCACCTCAATAGTATGCCGACACATTTTTAGTCATAAAGGGAGAGTAGCGGCAAACTTCTTTTTTTTTTTTTTTGTATTGTATAGTGGGCAAACGAGCAGACGTATCACCTGATGGTAAGCGATTACCGCCGCCCATGGACACCCGCAACACCAAAGGCGTCACAAGTGCGTTGCCGACCTTTGTGGGATGGGAAAGGGGATGGGGGACGGGTTGGGGTATGGGTCTCCGGTATCCTCACTCACTCGGTGAAACACAGCGCAAACGCTATTTCACACCGGTTTTCTGTGAGGCCGTGGTATCACTCCGGTCGAGCCGACCCATTCATGCCGAAGCATAGCTCTCCCACGTACAAAAATCACATTGATTAAATATTTAATCGAGGGCGTATAATATTTAATTTAAATCGTTTAACCATTAACTTGACCATTGTAAGTTAAATATTTAGTGCTTAATACATACACAATATGTATTTTTATTTACACAAAACCGTATACATGTGTAAACGGTAATATATTACTTGCAGAAAAGCTCTGCATGAAATAATTATATTCAAGATATATCGCTTGATTAACGTTTCCGATTTACTAGTAGAACTATTATAATTGCACTCCTTTGTGTATAAAGTTACCTACATCACAATAAACATTAATTAACTTTTAACTACATAGTTACGTCGATATTTCTATCGATAGTGTTTATATAACATAATATATTTCAATTAACATTATTGATGAGGATGTTACGCTTGCATATCCAAACCACGAAGCCAATTTATGAACATTATTTTATCAATGGATAGCTACATAATCCGTGATAACTAAAAAACGGTAAAGTTAGTAACTTAAAAAAGAGACTATGAAGTTAACACATTATAATAATATAGATAACTCCTGAAAAAAAATTCAAGGTACATGAAAAAATCAAATGGATATGACTGAATTCATATGCATAATACAGGCAAAATGACAAACATCCCTCATCTATAGGCAAAACTAAAGGTTTATCCAACACCTACAGGCAATTGTGAAAATTAAACCTACATTTTATTTAACAATATGCGCCATAAAAGTTAAATTTATGCATGTAATACCAAAAGCCTGACCATAACTGAGTAAAAAATTTGTGTAATACTAAAAGCCTGACCATAACTAAGTAAAAAATTTGTGTAATACCAAAAGCCTGACCATAACTGAGTAAAAAAATTGATTTACAATAGATTTTAAAATACAATTTTATCTGCATATATTTTCTTTTTTAAAACTCTAGAATGGCTAGACCGATTTGGCTAATTGTGTCTCTCTCTCTCTAAAATGTTATACGTTCATCCCCAGGGATAAACGTATGCCTTTCAGACGTATGAAATTTTAGTTAAACATTTGCAACTTTAGATCTTGGTACATTTTTTCTGACTGATGTTTCCAAAGTTATGATATATATAATATTTTTATCTGTCTTAAACACAGTAATTGCAACTACTTATGACTCCAAAAAAATTATCGGCTATCCCATTATTTGCTGATATAAATCGCTATTAAAACTTAAGAATAAATACTTTTTATACTAAAAAAAAATAATAACATTGATTCCTAAACAGAGATAAACATCATATATATATGAACATCACTCCGATTACGATAGTTTGAAAAAAAAAGTTCCTTTTACAGTGTGTATCACGTCTACAAATACCCATTAATGCGCGTTTTGTTCTAATTTTACTAACTCTGTCATAGTTACGGTTTCAACCCAATTTGAAAGTAAAAGAATGGACAGAGATTTTTAGTTTTCGTAAAAATATATCTAATGTAGACCTCGCGTATATTTTGAAATTTGATTCGACTTCTCTTTTCTTAACTGACAAACTAGCAATCAAAACCTTTTAACGATTTTTAAAATGGAAAGTGGGTATAATTGTTACAAGTTACAATTCCACATTAAATTATGAACCTAATCAAAATGGTTACGGTTCATAATTCTAATTTGTTGTAATACATTTTAACACACATTGTTGTATACATTTGGCAGCTCTGATTTGATAACAGATTGTATTTAAAACAATACAGAATTTAGGGAAGAAAAGTTTATTAACGTAAAGATCAAACTACCTGTTTCTTAGATATTACACACCATTTTTGGGGCTTTCGTCATTATTTAACCGTGGGAGAGCCACGCTATGGCATGAATGGGCCGGCTCGACCTGAGTGATACCACGGCCTCACAGAAAATCGGTGTGAAATAGCGCTTGCGCTGTATTTCACCGAGTGAGTGAGGATACCGGAGGCCTGTACCCCATCCCCTTCCCTATCCCCCTCCCCATCCCCTAAAGGCCGGCAACGCACTTGTGACGCCTCTGGTGTTGCGGGTGTCCATGGGCGGCGGTAATCGCTTACCATAAGACGATACAACAGCTCGTTTGTCCCCAATCCAAAAAAAAATAAAAAAATAATATATAGAGGCCTTTCAACTTTCCTATCGCTTTTTCAAGTCTGGCGATTGATAGATACTAAAAAAAAAAGTTGCGTGTACTAGCGTACACTCGTAAGAAGTGAAACTTCTTTATGACGTTATTTTTCAAAAAATAAATATCATACGTCGACGTAAGGTATAACGACAAAAGACTTATAAACCAGCAATATTCGTGACAATTCTTATTTCAAGTGCAATAAAAGTTAAGGAGCGAGACCTGAGTAAATATTTCGCGATCTGTGGTGTGAATGAAGTAAGTTTGTGGAATGTGATGTATGTAGTTATTTACATTGTGGACTAAATAAAATAATATTGTTTGTAATGTAATATTTCATTGTAGTATTAATTTGGTCCTGTTTGTGTTTGAAAATGTTTTTTGTTTTATTTTATAAATTTTTTTTGAAGGATTGTATATAACTACTCTCAATAATGATAAAACATTTTATTTTAACCCCGATAAAGAAGTTTCACTTCAAAAAGATAGCGTAACGGATAAATGTGACGCGTAACATAACGGATAAATATTACGCGTAACGAAAAAATGTTACACAAAATTTTTTGACAACCCCGATAAAGAAGTTTCACTTCAAAAATACAGCTATTAGCTTAGAAAACCCTACAATTCGTTATAATTAGACTGGGCTTTCAATTTTCTGAAAGCCCAGTCTAATTATAACCACAGCCGTTATTTTGTATCACAGTATACACATAAGATATATCAAGAACATCAAAACACAACATACCATCATACAAAAAGGTTGCCTGAAAGACTTCTTGAAATTTTGAACAATATTTCGGTAACAATGAAAAGTTCATTTAAGGTCAATGGGGCAGACAAAAAGTCTTCACGTGCTGTAGTCCTTTGTCATACCTATTGTGAATTCGATCAATACCTATATGGGATATTATTTCTTTGGTACACAGATATAATTTATTATTTTGTTTAATAAAAGATTTAGGACTAACTTCCATTATTTTCGATCCTCTCTAGTGGTTAAGGAACGTGCAAAAAAATGTGAACCGTTAATCACCTAGTGTGAGAGAGCGGTGGGTATAGACATATAACATAGAACCTCGTCTAATAATGTAAGAATACCGTTATCTGTTTTGGTAATAGCGATCTAGAAACGGCAGACGCTCGTAGAAAAATATAAGATGTGTTCCGAAGTCAAGAACGGGAACAGCGGCCGAGATTAGAGTGTTTAGTAATTTACAACATAAAGTAAATGATCGCTAATCGGTGATGAAGAACTAATTTATGTTGTTTGCACTTACTAAATGGTGGATAATAGGTGACAGATGAAGTGTCATCATACTTATTCTATGGGTGTTGAAGCAGCGAGAAAGGGAGCAAGTTGCGCAGGACATCATCACTATAAATAAAAGGAAAACTTTAAACAAATCTAAACTGTTTCGTCGTGCCAGCTCTGCCACAGTAGGCAAAGAACCTAATTTTTAGGAATCCTATATTCCGCACTGGACTACTAAACGCTGATGGTGATGAAGGTACCTAGTAGACGTTCATTGGTAGTAATGGTAGTATACCCCCTTATAGAAACTCCAGTGAAACCATACTTACGTATGACAACAACAATAATAATGATAAAAAAGAAGTATATTTGGAATAAATAAAATTAACAGTAGGTAACCATACAAAATTATGTGTGAAGGGTTTCAGCAGTGAATAATATGAACGTACTTTATAGAGCATAACAGAAAAAAAAATGCATATTGATGTGTATTTTTATTTTGTTTATACTTTTTATTTAATCATACCATTAAAAAAATTGTTTTCCAATAAAATTATATTATATAAAAGCTATGGCCGAATTTGAACTCATTGACAATCACTAATAATAAACATACTAGTTCTATGTTCTACTGGTTCAAACTTTTCTAATGCACTCGCGAAAATATTGAGAAAGAAAAAAATGAAAGACTGAGGGGTACGTCAAGTTCATAAGGAACTGAATCAAATATGAATCAGTATATTAATATAAAACACACACACACACATATGTATGGTCATTGCTATAAATTTCAAGAGAAAGTTGTCAGAAACTTGTGCCTACCATAACACTTTCACTCGATACTGTCTCTGGTAACGTAAGCCTGTTATACGCTACGTAAAGGCGTCAACATAAAGATCGCATTAGTAATATTCTGCCACTTAATTGTTGTAAAATTTAGGTCCAATAGTAGATTCTTTTCGGTAGTTTCAAATTAATAGAAATTGTGTATCGACCTGAGTTACTAATATTTAATATAAATTATATTATTTATATACATTTATTAAGTTATAAAAAAAATCGTAATGGCATATTAATTTCAAGTTGAAAAAAATATATAAACAATTTTCTTATGTGATTAAGTATTTAGTGTTTAGATAATATAACAAATATGAAAAAAAGCACGAAAACTGGGTTTCGAGAGTCCCCTGTCTGTCTATCAGACAACGAAAAGTCGAGTTAATTGGTTCACCTCCCTAATTGAACTAATTGTGCTTTTTCCGCTCGGCAAAAGTAAAATTATGCTTTTATTATTACCAAGAAAGTCATTAGAAGACTAAAACGCTGATCACTCTCAGGGCCTTATTTCATAAATCTTGACAAGTCGACAATTTGTCAAAAATTACGTAATTTGTCGGATTGTCACGACCATTCCCGTTGCGTATAACCTGACAAATAAATAATTGTAGACAGGAATACAGAGGAAATTGTCACTTTTTGTGGCGTTTTATAAAACCATTTTCCTTACAATTGGTAATAAACACCTATCACACCAAAAATTGATTGGGAGAGTATGGAGGGTAGAGATAAGGAGTATCATCTCTGTACATGAAAAGTGTCCGTTGAAATGCATTAAATTAGGGTGGCGCCACATTAGCATCAGGGTAAACTTCTTAAAGTCAATACACACACTTTTTCATAAAATTGAATGATAAAAAATTAATAAACGTACTATTCACAGTTCAGAAAATAAAATATATTTACTACATTATTTTGTAATACGCAAGTAGTGACAATAATGTTAAATTTTTTAACTCGCGTACTTCAATTCGTTCACAATTGCTACATTCATACCATAACCTATGTCTACACCAGCGCCATTCTGGAAGGTTTTTGAACTGTTATTTACAGCTTATGCTGGACACTTTTTTCAATTTTCTTCCATATAAGATAACACTCCTTGTCTCTACCCTCCATATGGGAGAGGTATATAATTGTCGGCGACAGGTGACATTACTATTTAACTAAAACAGTATTCTAGTGTCGGTTTACTTACTCGAAATTTTTCATTAAAATCACTTACTTCAAAACAAAAGTTTATTCTTTCCCAAATACTCTGCTGTGATAAGTCTCTTCAAAAACGGATAATTGTTAAATACTTAAAACGTTTCCTGTCACTGACAATTGTATGTTTTATGAAATAGGTAAAAAATAATAACACCAACTTTTTTTTATTTCGGAATACACTCAGTTAGTTTTAACTTAAATCATATGGAAGGTTTAGGCGCAAAAGGCCTAACTCTCAGAATGGACAAGGCTCTAAAAGCCAAATTCTCGAAATTGACATTTCTCTAAATGGTATATACAATATACCTATCTATTATTCTGTTCTGTATTAAAATTTCCAACATAAGAAACTAATATCTTGACTGCTTTTGTCTGTCTGATATTCAACAATTTTCTTATTTATGGAAGAGTAAGACACCGTTTATGAAATAATTTAATTTAATTTTGCTTACCATCAGACGATATGTCTGTCCGTTTGCCCCTATATAGTAAAAACTTTTATTTCCATGTACCCACAGTTTTTAAGTTTTAGATGATTGATAATGCCATAGGGCGAAAGCGGTCAGGATTAAAACCAATAAATAAAATTTGGTAATGATATACATCCTTGTTTATTATTTGATCCCACAGTTGGTAAATCAAACTGTATCTTATTAACCAAATTGGTTATATTCAAACCAATGAAGTCTTGTTCATTGTTTATTCTTGTCCCTATTGTAATGATTGACCCAGGGAACGTTGTTCAACCATAAAAATTTAAAAAGTATAAATATTTAGGGTGACCCACCCTTATCGTTTAGGAGTATGAAAATCAGATGTCAGCTGATTATCAAACCTATACCCAATATTCACACAAGGTTTCATAAAAATTGGTCTAGCCGTTTGCGCTGTGTTTCACCGAGTGAGTGAGGATACCGGAGGCTCAAACCCCAACCCCTCCCTCCATCCCCTTTCCCATCCCCCAAAGGTCGGCAACGCACTTGTGACGCCTTTGGTGTTGCGGGTGTCCATGGGCGGCGGTAATAGCTTACCATCAGGTGATACGTCTGCTCGTTTGCCCACTATTAAATAAAAAAAAAAAAAAAAAGTTTGGTAAACATGACCATTTTTATTTGTTAGATATTTTCAGTATCTCTGTTTGAAGATGTTTATTGATGGAGTCCCGTAAATAAATAAAATTTATACAAACATGATTAAATATGTACTTTGACATCAGAATAACATTATATGATTTCCCACTCACTGTGGGAGGGCCATGTTTTGGCATGCATGGGCCGGCTCGACTGGAGTGATACCACGGTTTTACAGAAAACCGGTGTGAAACAGCGTTTACGCTGTGTTTCACCAAGTGAGTGAGGATACCAGAGGCCTTTTTTACGTGTGGAAATCCCCTAGGGCCGTCACCCTACCGGGGTTTGCAGCGGGGCGGTGTGTCGGAACCGAACTGACTAAAACCACATGGTGTACCACTCTGCGGCTGAGAAGAGACGGGTCCGGGAACCGCTGTTATTAACATGACCGGACCTGGATACCGGAGGCCCTACCTCAACCACTTCTCCCCCAAAGACCGGCAACGCACTTGTAACGCCACTGGTGTTGTGAGTGTCCATGGGCGAATGTAATCGCTTACCATTAGACGATGCGTCTGCTCATTTGCAAACCATTCAATAAAAAAAAAAAGAAAGTACAGTAAGTAGTAAAATAAAATATTACAAACGCCATGTAGAAATCTACCAGTTGTACCCACCCACTACTCTTTGTTGTGGCACAGTTAACTTACATTGATGAGACATGAAGAACAAGAAGACATGATTATTTATGTCAATTTTACATGTTAATAAACTGTCTGTATATTATCATGATAAAACATAAGTTCAATCAATGGAAAGCTTTTTGAGATTTTGAAGCATTTAAAAACCAAGGTAACACAGCAGGTAACAGATTTTGAAGCTATAACATTATTTAGATAATATGATCATATTCAATATATTCAAATAAGTATTGATTTTATTTAATAACTTCAAAACTCGTCCTGTTTTGAAGTTGATTAAAATTACATAAAAAAATAAATGAATCACAACCTTTCATTGGTTGCAACACTAATTGATTGGATAATTGGCATTGGATACATCTATGTTAGTTAAAATCTGTTTTAAAATCAATACACCTATACAAAAATCCATTGTTAGTTTATATTCTTAATTTCTTACTCATAGGGGGTATTATATTTTACTACCCATTTTAGGGTACCCTCCAAAATGAAAAAAAGAATCCACAAAATTGTTTCATAAACGCTGGAGTCCGGAGGTAACCAACATTAAAAATATTACTCCTTCCACTTTTGTTCCAATATGGAGGATGAAAATTTTCAGATATTATTATCATTTATTTCACTAACTACGGTGTGTGATTATTATGATTTTAATTATTAGTAAAATGTTTAGACATAATAAAACTTTAATCAGAGAAAATAAGGAGCCAATAAAAATTTTGCTAATAAAGTGTAAATTTAAATATATCAAAATGTGATTTTACTTACAGTATAATATTTAAAATATTGTTACAGATATTCAATAACCATTTGCTAACATGTTTAGAAATAGAACGAATAAAAAAATATATTTATTTTAATTTATAGGTCTAAGATAGATACGCTAGCTTTTTATAATGTTTATCGGGGCTAAACAATCATAAAAATCGAAAACACATTATTATAAGGCAAAATCTTTCAACTAATTTGATTAATTTATAATTTAAAACATAGAAGCAATCACAACTATTATGTTCAAAGAAATCAATACTTACGCGTTCCAATATTCGATGATATTTTGGAAGTCTTTCTTAATTTTTACACAAATTTATATTTTTATAACGCAACAAAGCAAGAAAAATCAATTACCTATGTTCTAATTCAGTTAAACCGTAATAACAATACCGTATTAATACTTTATTTATTAAAGTCGCACTTGAGCACTTGCCAACACTCAAATCACCGTAGGTCTCTCCCTGTACACTAACTTAAATCCAATCCATAGAGTAGTATGTAAATGTAATCCAATCACAAATATTCGTATTTTCATAGACACTTCAGTCGTTTGAGTGTGGTGTTCTGAGCGTGCGTCAGTCAGGTAACATTAATTTGTCAACCAGTTGTTGGTAAATCAAGGCAGTAATGTGTGTGAAACTGATTTAAGGACGCATCAATGCAGGATACCATTAAAAATAAATAGATTAAGAAGCAATTATTTAAGGTTATTTTGAGAAATGTTGTTGTTTTCGTTTTTCATGTTTTTCCTTAGAATTAGTTTTATTTCCATAATTTTAGTAGTAAATCCACATTTGAAATAGGTGAATCTGATAAAATTGTGAAAAATACAAGAATAAACTAATATTATAACATAAATGAATATTGATATAATTAACTATACATAATTAATTAAATAAAAGTATTACTATTGTTTTCCATTCATGTTGATTTACCCTGTTTTATAAGGCAACATTTTTGCATTCCAAGAAAAGCGGCATAAACCTTATGCCGCTTTTCTTTTTTCGTGCGTATTATCCGGAAGTTGTCACATTATCATCTCTCAAGGAGTGAGTAGTTTTTAAGTTATTCGAAATTGAGTGGCACTAGTTCCAGTAAGTGTGAACTGAGTGGCGCTGGTCTCAGTGAGTAGGGGCTGAAATTCGCTGATTCAAGGTGGTTACTGTATAGTGTCTGTTGCGTAGACGGGAGCAAATGTTCTTTTTACGCTAACACTGATGAGGTTATAGGGCTAAGTAGGCTAGAGTCATTGCAAGTTTAACACCGACTATCCGTCGGAAATATCTGCGCAACCGGCTGTAATGCGCTTTACCTCACACTTCCACACCCCGCCTTCACCTATCTAGTACCGCTGCCAACGCAAACGCCAACGCATGTGTATTATTCTTGCTTTCTTAATCTCATTCTTGTTTACTGTTTCTCTTTTAAAGAAAATTGTATAAAATACCTATTTAGTATTGTATTGTAAGATGGGTAGGACTATACATGGTGCAGAGCGGAATTTAGAGCTCAAAGTAATCTCATTCTTTGAAAATGAAATAAAAACACGGCTCTTTCATTATGCCGGTTGAACAAGTAACAAAAAGCGTGTGTTCAGCAACTGGTTTATCTAAAACGACGCTACTGAAAATAAAACGTGAAGCAAAAACATTTCAATTTTCGTCAGAAACAGCAAGAGAGGCAAATGTTCTGCTGCTTTAATGTTACTTTTCTGCGTATTGTTTGTTTTTGTTTAATCTATAAAGTACAATGTTGGACTCGCACTCTGAGAGTTCCGTTCAATTTTGATTGAATTTGAAACGAACCTAATTTAGACATTGGAAAAATGTAGTGCCCATGCATCGAAATAGGCCACGGTTAGTATACCAACTCCGGGTACGACAACGGTTAGTATTACAGTTAATCGCATCCTTTATTTTTCATGCTACTACAAATTTACGGTTTTAGGATTTCTTCCATGCCATGTCAAATTATCTGGGAATTTTACAGGAAGTACCTTATAGGTTTTGATTCCCTTGCGAGTGTCAAAACATGCGCCAAAAACGAATCTTAAAGCGATCTCTTGATTGCGTAGACTTAAAAGTTTTTTGTTTTTACTGTTGAATACCACCACAGAGTATTTGATATAATTAAACTGGCTCATGCTCGACGGCGAGCACTGGTGATCTTTGTTAAGCTACCTGGTCTTGGTATGGAGTACAGTACCTTAAAAATAAGTAAAAGAGACACGAGGTGTAAAGAACTTACGGTTCCATTACAGAATCAATACTCTGTTTTTCTTTAAAAAAAATATAATAATTATAATATATAATATAGTATGCGGTTGTAGTCAGTTCGATTCCGACATACTACCAGGAGGTAATATCCGAGGGCATTTCCGAAAAGAAAAAAAGTGCGTGCGTACAAAGTACACAGGTCAGAAGTGAAATTTCTTTGGCAAACTAATTTTAAAGTCTTGTTTATATTTATACAAATCTAAAACTTTAGAAATAAAAATATAAAATAGTAAGTATATTTCTGTCTCATTCTTTGCCGGCTTCGTCCTACACATTCGGTTTAAAATCACAACGATTCTAAAGAAATTTCATTTCAAAAAAATGGGTACGAATATTAGTAGTAAGCACTTTGTAGGCATTATGATATAAATTCAAATAAAATTTGATTATGAAATAAATGATAAGTTCAAAAGAAAGCAGCTTTTAAATTCAATTCTGATGGATATTATGTCTCCAAAATTGTTTCAACTTCTTAATATTTTATACGATATATATATTCGTTTGCAATATTCAAAACTTTGCTAGGAATTAAAGACTAACATAAAATCTTCAAGATAGGTGTTAAATTAACGACTACTCCAGTCTGGTTCTCCGATCTACTGGTGGATCGCGATGGTGGATTATAAGGGATAGAGGGTGTCGTAGATTTGTGTTAAAGAATGTTCTTATTCTTTAGCAGTTGATATGTTCTGACTTCGAAGCGTTTAGAGACAATACAGTGCCAGGTAACTCAAAAATATATATTAATTTGACTTTACAAAATGTAAATGGAATTAGTTAATGTTACTTTGACAGTTGAGCTGATGCAGCAAATTTTGTTTTCTTAGACCGTACCTCTATTTCAACGAGTATGGCAATACTATATAATTCGATCAAACGTCAATCAAATCTAGAAACAGAATCAGGGAAAATGGCTACAGTGAAAAAGAAATCAGAAATACCGATTAAAAGTGAACAAATATGTAGAACGTGTCTTTCAAAAGAAAATGAGCAATATTGCATTTTTGATATATTAATTGGAACAATTACAATAGATTGCATAGTTACTTCTATAACTGGACTTAAGGTAAATGACAGTCTTAATACAAAACTATTGTTGTTATTTGTTTTTGCTAGCGTAGTATTTTGTAGAAATTGCGATTGTTACAACGATTGTGGAACCAAAATAAAAAGCGTTTTAAAAATGATCTAGCTATATAAGTTTATTTAATTATCCTTCCATAAATCACCCAAAATAGGCAGTTTTGCAGAGGCCATAATTTCTGTTTATTTACTTTTACTAACGAATCGGGGTGAACAAGAATCACAACAATTACAAATCTATGTATGTTAGGAAAAAATCACGCGATACCAATACTGCTGTGTGAATTTATTAAATACACGTTACCTGAAAATATTTTGGCTTGTGAAACTCGGATACTTATGCATTTTTGTTTTCTTTTTAGTTCTTAGTGTTTGAGCAAATGCCTTTTTTTGTGCTGATTGCGGCTTGGCGGGCTAACTTCTTTCTTGTTGCTGTGTCTTGTCATTACAAATTTAATATGCATTCATAATGAGCATATTTACATTATAAATGTCATGTTTTATTAAGTAATGTTTTTCATGATTCTTTTTGAATATTATTGGGACTAAAACAATGTTTCAATAATTTCATGTCAATATGACTATTTTTATATTGACTACAATATTATATTGTTTTTTATTTTATTTAAATCTACTGTACACAAGAGCTATAGTTGAAAGATACTAATTTTACTTGAATGTTAATAGCATGTAATATATTAATATGTAATATACATAATGAGAAGAATGAGTCCTATCATAGCTATTTGGCATGTCATAAAGATATTAAACATGTTATATAAACTTACTATTTTAGATATTTAAGGATGATGGGTTCCCATCAACAATTTGTCATGAATGTAAGGAGAAAGCGGCTAAGGCTTATGAATTCAAGAAGAAATCAGAAGAAGCTTACATATCTCTGCAAGACACAATTAAAAATGAAAAAAAGGACTGGTCAACAGCTGCTAAGCCAGTAAGTTCTAGTTGTCTTAAAACTATGACTACTAGTGATGCTGTTGGGTAATCTTTGAAATACTCCTTAGCTTCATAATATCTTTTCATCTAATTAGCTTTAAGTCTACTACAATACTGCTGAACTTCATATTTTTAGAAAGAAAGGACTCTAGTTATCAGTACTGATCGCCAAAAAGGTTTGTGTGGCAACTGGGACTAAGAATTGAATTATAAGATTACTGGCAACTTGCTCCAGCTTTGCACAGGCTTTTTACAGAAAATAATAGCCTATATTAACCTGAGAAAGTGGGGACTTAATTTTGTTAACATCTTCAACAAATATTGTTATAATATAGCCAACTAGCATTTAATAAAAAGTATCCTATGTTACTTCTAATACATCCAAGAATATATAAGTTACATGATGATAGGTTAAGTAGTTTTCCCATGAAAGCATAACAAACATGCTTACTTTCACATATATAGTGTAACTAGCTAACCCTTGCGACCTTGTTTACGTCTACTATTGCCTGTAGCGTAATAATTTTTCCATGTTTTTGTAAACATTCTTCATTGGGGCTACGCTCCTATTGGTCTTAGCATGATGATATATAGCCTATAGCCTTCCTTGATAAATGGATCCAACACTGAAATAACTTTTGAAATCGGACCAATGGTATCTGAGATTAGCCTGTTCAAACAAACAAACAAACTTCTTCAGCTTTATTATATTAGTATAGATGTGATATACTCAAAAAAATTACAAATTATATATGAAAACCTTCCTCAAGAATCACTATCTACTGGTAAAAACTGCATCAAAATCCACGAAGTAGCTTTTGTATTTATCGTGAACAAACAGGTAGACACAGTGGAGGACTTTGTTTAATAATATGTAATGATTAAGATACAAGAGAGGCTATGGAATACTGGATTACCTATGTCAAAGCTTATGTAAATGTCAATCAGCAAAGAATAAGTGTTAAATGTTTAAAAATAAAATGAGTAGTGTAAAAACCCATAATATGTACTAGAAGTTTAATTCTCACTGGTATTATGATGTATGAACCCAATCATTTGGTTTTGTGTGTAAATGTAATATGTTTGTGTGTTAGAAATTTATATATTTTTATTTATAATTATCATATCCCAATTCTACCTAGGTAAGGATCAGATTATCTTATACAGTATGTGTAAAATATTTATTATCTTTAAAGGAGAGCCCAATGGGAGTCAAGACTGAAGATATGTTACTAAATGATCACGATGACTATACTGATGGTGATTACAGCATGTCCCTTAGTAATGGAACAGATTTAAATGATTTGGGTATGATATTTACTAATTATAGATATAGTTTACAGCATGTGAACATTTTAATGGTAGGTGTTGTTCTTGTAGATTTGCATTTGTTAATGGCTGTTGCTACTGTCAGTTCCAACTTATTGTTTAGTCAATGGTAATGCTATGTTCTAGTGATCTTATCACAAGACCTTGTATCATTAGACTCTGTAGTGGTTACAACTCTATAGATACCTTGCAGATTGATATCCATTAATATAACAGGCCAAAACACATTCCATGTTTCGGAAAACATATATTTAGTTCGGTCATACCTAAGAATAAATATATAATAAAGGAAAATTTGAAGTGCACATAGTGCAGAACACCCACAGATCAAGTGGGGTGATAACTTTTGCAAGATGCCTGGCAGGAACTGGATGCGAGTAGCCCAAAATCGATTAGAGTGATGTCCAATGGGAGAGACCTATGTCCTGTAGTGGATTGTAATCAGAGGACGATAAAGTCAATCATTTAAAATTTAAATGAGACCACACGGGAAGAACCAGCTTTCAAATAAAGAAAGAATGATCAAAATCGGTTCACCCAGTCGAAAGTTCTGAGGTAACAACTATAAAAAAAATACAGTCGAATTTAGAACTACCCTGTTTTTTGAAGTTGTTTAAAAATATATAAAGTTTATTTTGAAACTTGACTAATACAATTTTTTGTAAATATGGTAGATAAGTTTCAAATGCTTCCAAGGTTTTATCATTAAACAATCACATTTGAATGGAAGTTGAAACTTCAAGGTCAAGATTTCTGATGACCAACCAACTCATTGCGAAACCAGTTTCAAAACAATATATTTTATAGATTAGAGAGTAGAAAAGAGAAAACATTATTAAGACCAGCCAAAAAAGTTTTTTTTGTATGAAATTATACCATATTCAACTCAATAGCTAGCCAATACAATACTATAACATGACTTTCATGTGTCATTCTTTCATTCACCATAATGTAATATATTGTCTCTCATTTAGGGTAAAACCGGGATAGATGCCCACTTTTTGAAATACTTTCATAATTTTAAAAATAATAATTTTAAATTAATAATTTCTGTGCATATAGATAGCTTATTATTTGTTTTTGCTGACCTTAACAATTACAGATTTTGCAAAATGTAAGTTTCTGTGAAACGCTTTTTTTTGGGATGGATAGTTGCCCCAACATTAAAAATATACATATTTTTGGGCGCGAACTTCAGTGTTGCCACAGACACCACACGGTTCATAGTCTGTAGCGACAGTAGTTTTAACGCGATTGCAACCTTCTGCGGAGACGTCATTTCGCAGAAGGACGCGAAAGACATTTTCGCGAACAGGGTGGCGGAGACGCGCTTACCAGCCCCTCATGCCGTCCTGAGTGTGGCCGCACATGGACGGGACGGGTTTTCCACTCCATCCACTTTAATGGCCAGCCGCAAGAACGCAACGTTAGCGTGTGCCGTATGTCGCCTAAATAGAAAGTTTCACCATCAGACGGTGCCCGCGTCAGTGCGTGCAGGTGCTGGGAGGGGTCCGGATATTCTAATAATAACACAGCTCCCGGATTACTCCTGTCTAAGGCGCAGAGTGGCAGGCGCAGAGAAGTGGTTGAGGTAGGGCCTCCGGTATCCAGGTCCGGTCATGTTAATAACAGCGGTTCCCGGACCCCTCCCTTCTCAGCCGCAGAGTGGTACACTATGTGGTTTTAGTCGGTCCGATTCCGACAAACCGCCCCGCCGCAAAACCACGCGGGGTGACGACCCGCGGGGGTTTCCACACGTAAAAAAGAGGATTTTTTTATAGCAAGTTTTTTTGATTTATAAATTACTAGCTGACCGACGCAACCTCGTTTGCGTGTTTTATTGCCCGTAGCGAAAAATTTTCCCCCGTATAGGGTTGATTTTTTACACCTTGTGTCCGGAAAACCCCAATATCTTACGGAACCCTATTTTTTTCCAAAATAAAATATAGCCTATAGATTTACCATAGCAGCGCCATCTATTGATTACTTACTCAACCCAGTCGAAAGGTATCGACATCTGTTAGAATCATTTGGAGTTAACAGATAATTGTGACTGTCAAATAATAACAGACAAATAATTATCAATAAATTAAAATTGCGACTATAATTTGAGATTTAAACTATCCTATCTCTCAAGTTGGATCGAACTGCACATGGTGTGCGAATTTTATTATAATCGGTTAAGTGGTTTAGGAGTCCATTGATGACAAACATTGTGACACTAGATTTATATATATTAAGATAATAAAAGAGCTAGGCATGAGCGTACCCAGGTTCTGGGCAAGGGAGGGCAAATCAGATTTTTTTTTAAAAGTCTCTCGTCAAATACATGGATTTAAAAAAGGTATTTTTAAGCAAGCGGAATTTGTCAGGTGTCGAGGAACAAGAGAGCAAATTCTAATTCTTCGTCAATTGATCGAAAAGTCTAGAGAGTTTAACACCCCACTCTATATCTGCTTTGTCGACTTTCGCAAGGCCTTCGATACCTTGAAATGGTATATTCTATGGGAAGTGCTGATTGAAATGGGAGTGCCGCTCCACCTGATTAGTCTCATATGCCGATTTAATGAGGACGGAACTACGACTGTTCTGGACTGTTACAAACACCGGAGGATGTGAAAATGAGATTGGAAGATGTGCTATCACACTATCCGCCGTTGACAGGCTGAAAGGACTGATAGCCGATTTTACACCAACACAAAAAATAAAACTGTTTTTGTCGATAGTCCCCAATCCCTTGTATAGATGATATTTGATTTCTTACAACTTATTTAAATGTAGTAACAGTCACAGATGCTAAAAGGTTATGTTTTTTCTAGTTACAGATGCAGTTAAAAGTGAAAATGAGCAGCAAATGAAAACATTAAATGAATGTAAGAAATGTTCCTTAAATTTTAAAACACAAAATGAATATGATGATCACCAAAAGAAAAAATGCATTAGAAGTAAGTAGTAAGCAGAAAAAACATGTTCATTATTTTATTTTCTTACAACTTCCGTATTAGGAATATGCATGCTGTGTCGCGGGGGATGAAATATGCATGAAACGGACGCAATAAATACCAGACTCAGACAAACAATTGGTGGATCACATAAACTGTTGTCCCATGTGGGATTTGAACCCACAACACTTGACGTAATAAAAAGTGGCGTGACGACCGCTTAAACCAATAGGCTAACTGTGCTGACAAATTATTTAACTGCACGTTTGGCCTAGTGGTTAAGGGGTCGCCACGCCGTTCCCTACTTCGCTAAGTGTTGTGGGTTCAAATCTCACATGGAATAACACTTTGTGTGATCCACAAATTGTTGTTCTAAGTCCGGGTGTTCTTTGTGTCCGTTTCATGTATGTTTGTTGTATAAATAAATAAAAAAAAAATTGTACTTTATTCCCTAATGACTTAGCTGTAAAAATTGTGTTTTAGTACATACATTGTTTTAAAGTATTTATTTTTAAATACCTTTTTATTTTAGTTGAATGTGATGATTCAAATGGCAACTACTGTCCTCTGTGTGGCGTATGTTATGATGAGGAAAGTTTGACTAAACATATGTGGAAATGCCATTCAGATGTTATGGGTCCCAAGAAAAGAGGCAGGCCAAAGAAGTTATTGACAAGTGTAAGTGATCCAAATTAATATTTTGACAAAAACAGCCCCCTAGCCAAGTTGCAAGCGTTTTTCTTTCTGCAATCGTTAACGCCTAAGTTCTCGTGTGTCATTGGCTAATACTTTGTAGAAGATTACTTTGTCTAAGATTAGCAGAGACACTCACATACACTCCTTTCGAGGCTGTGGTATCACTCTTAAATATGCCAAGGTATGACGGGTTTTGACCAAATATATCACATACATCTAATATTGTAAATTTGAAAATAACTGTCTGTCTGTTTACACCTAAGTCGATGTACCGATTTCAATTAAATTTGGCATGGAGATACTTGAAAAGTTTCATCGTAAAATTGTTAACTGAAAGACTAAGGAAACCATAGGTAGGTGAGTTGTTAGCTGATTGTTCACTTTGCCTATGCAAAGACTAGTGAACAATCAGCTAACAACTCATCTACGAAGTTCATTAAAAAATAGGAACAGGATAACAGTCAATTAAATGTGGACTTGTGTCTTTTTTTTATATTTCAGACGATTATTGACAAGTTATCAGAAAATGGGTTTTTTATCACATCTTTGAAAAAAATAGAATGCTTATTTTGCAAAAAGTTTTTTGACACCAAAGAAGAATTAGGAACTCATTTGTTAAGTCATAAAGGTATGTATTGCGTTACAACGTTTTGATTGTACTAAACTCGTACGTAGTTGGTGCAACCCACACTGAACATTTGTATAAAAGCTTGATTTAAAAAATACTCATCTACTGAACATAAAAATTTTTTAACACGAAAGTTTATTCCTTTAACTATAAAACGACATTCTAAAAATGAAATTAGTTGTGTATTTTTAGGTTAAATCCAATTTGGACAAATCATAAACAACTTGGGCTGCTTTTTCAGGCGTAGTGTCCATTGTATTGCAATAAAATGAGTGAAATTTACGAAGGTTGTGTATGAATATCTAGGTTGTACCGAAAATTGATAGCCACAGAATAAATACAATGTCTTCTTTCATGAAACTATTTTGGGTTGACGGTTGATTTTTCAACACAAACCTCCTTTGTGAAAATCACTGGCCACTTAAATGTAGTTTTAAAAAATATGTTTAAATATAGAATATATAAAAATATGTTTAAATATATATTTAGAAAATGCCTGTGGCATTAAGTCCGCCTTGTGCAACATGTTTGCAGGAAGTTTTAATTAATAAATAAATAAATAAATATTATCTGTCACTCTTCTTTTGTTTCCAACAATGGACGCGGGAAGCTTTTCGTGCTATGATTTTCTATGATTATAAACGAGGATTAAACTTTAAGAATTCTCAAGAAAATTTAAAAACTGCTTTTGGGGAGTATGCTATACATATATATATATATTGTATATATTTGGATTTTGTATATATATATGTGCATGTGTGTGTATGTATATGTGTATGTTTATGTTTATATGTTATTATTAAACATCACCATAACTTTATAACACCTACACTACCCTTTATTACGTTCATTTCTTTCTCCGGTAAATATGTCCATCCAAAGGTTGCCTGGAAGAGATTGCTTTTGGCAATAAGGCCGCCCATTGTACACATCTTCTTGAATTTTAAGTTAAGTAATTTGTAATTGGTGTACAATAAAGTATATTATATTCTATTCTATTCTATTCTATTCTATGCTTCTGCGTTAGCAACAATTACTTATTGGTTTCGTGAATTTAAACATGGTCGATAGAACATAGACAGATCCGGCCGACCACCAACTGCAGTAACTCATGAAAACGTTATCAGGGTAGAGACTGGCTGAACTAAAAATTGGATCACAGGCAGTTTCCAACTTCACCACCATTCCCCCACTTTTACTATATAAAAGTGTACTATATTTGGCATAATAAATATAAATGCGTATATAATCTTTTCATATGTTTCTAAATGAATTGACGCGTCACAATAAACGTACACTGATAAACTCTAAGTTGACACTAAACTATCACGATATCACGGAGGAGGAACTTGATAACCTCACAGTCATAATTGTTAGTATAATTTTCTCAAATATATATATATATCGAATTATGGTCAGTCACATAAGTATAACCCTACTGCATATACCTAAACTTTGATAAAGTTTATATAGCCTTTAATACACAGAACACTATTACAGATCTATTCACACCTCATTCATAAAAATCGGTTGAGTAGTGTAGGTGCTACGGTTTCCTCGTGACCTGAACAGAGTTTGGTACAGAGCTAGGGAGTAGTTATCTCAAAGGAGACGTCACAACAAAGTACACGTCTTTAATAGGGAAACTTGGCATAAGATTTAAAAACCCTAATTTGTAATTATGTGGTAGACGATTTGTTAAACGGATGCGCTTTGGGCAAATCAGTAGTAGCAGATCGCCGGCCGCAGTATCCGCTGACATTTCACACTGTGCCTCGTAGTCAAATCTTCCCCTTATAAATTACGCCGACATAATATATTTAGAATTTTGGAAGATTTCTTGAAATTTGGTATGTAGGCGGTTTCGGGGCGATAAATCAATCTAGCTAGGATTATTTTTACAAAATTTACCAAATAAAAAAATAGTGTTCATCTAGGTACTATAATTTACAAGAGTATTTTTTTAAATCCCGTATATTCTGACACGTATATCTTACTCTACGACAACTTAACAAAAAAAATCGCATAAAACACATACATTTTATCATTATTTATAATTTTTTATTACCTTATATATTATTATATGTAGTAGTAGGAATGTTGTTTTATGGATAAATTGGATAATGTTGGTAAATTTTTGTACAATGGCAGAGTTAAAAAGAATATTCATATTATCTGTAATCACTTAATAAACTAGTGGTATATAATAAAACATATATGTTTCAGATATGAATATATTATGTTGTGAACTATGTAAAAAAATGTACCTGGAAAGAAAAAATATGGATCAACACAGTTGCAGTTCTGGAGAAGTTGGTGTAAATGTAAATATTTTGTTATTTTATACCTTTTAATGTTTTTATATATATTACACATATTATATTTACATGTTTTTATTGCCTACAGAATCTGCCAAGAACAGAAGGAGTCGAATTGAAACAATTTAGCTTCTATACAGAAATAAAATTACAAGAACTTATCGAATCCAACACTGATGTGGTATGTATTTAATTTAGCAATGGTTGAACTCTAAAATGCAATGAGCCAGTGTAGAAAAACATAAACACAACTCGTGAAAAGAGGTTTTATTAGTGTCTGAAAAGTTTCACCTTATTTTATGGAGATTGCGTTTTAAATATAATGTAGGAAATGTCATAATCATGTTTATACGCTGATATATACATGTTGATTGTTGTTGTAGTTGTATAAGAGATAATTGTTGATTACGTTGATTCACATTTTTATATTTATGATTAATTAATTTAATTTATTTATTTATTTTTATATCCGGTGTACGACGCTCGCAACTGCCTATTGAAATTTGTTCGGAATATTGCTGTCTCTGTTTGACAAATAATAATGTGTGCGCCGACTGCGCCAGTTTGTTCATGAGAGAGTGGATTGTCATTCATATTGACGTTGATACGACACGAGTCGCAGATATTTAATTATCTCGGTGTGCGCAGCGGTAGTGTATGCGACTGCTGTGCTCGAGGTCTCAGGTTTGATTTCCATCTCGGCCCAAATGTTCGTATGATCTATAAATATTTCTTTCGGAGCTTGAGTGTTTTCTTGTATGTAATATGTATGTATTTTCAAAAAAGTATATATATGTATTTTTATCAGTTGTTTAGTATCCATAATACAGCTTTACTTAGTTTAGAACTCGATGGCGTTAATAATAATAATATTTAGGATATATGTACGAAATATAATTATTAATACTATGATGGGATAAGGACAACTTGAGTAAAATACAACAACAATCGCGGATTACACCGAGGGGCTCAGTTAGGTTTTATCAGTAAAATTACGTGTGTTCATTCTTTGCTTTATTTCGTCGATTACTTTATGGAATCGTTAGTAATGCATAATTTGACTTTCTTTTTACCGCGCCCATTTCTCATTATATGAGAATATCTCGAGATCTGACCCTGTAAAGAAAACATAGTAGATAAGTCATTGCTTCTTTTTTAGGTATCATCATCATATCATAGGAGGCAAACGAGCAGACTTATCGCCTGATGGTAAGCGATTACCGCCGCCCATTAACACCCGCAACACCAGAGGCGTTACAAGTGCGTTGCGATGCGTTGCCCGTGTTATTAGGTAAATGTCATTAAGGTCAAGAATTGTTTGCAATTGTATTTTTTTGTTTATAATAACATAGCCCATAGAATCCGCTGAAGAAGTAAAAAGTTTCATACAAACTCCGAACTACTAATTTTACTTTCTAAGAGGGATTTATTTTTCTTAGTCTTAATTAATATCAATTGTGAAACCTATATAGACAGATTTAAGTGAATCCATTGAAAAAATAAAAAGTTTCATACAATCTTTGATGCCCTTTTTCACCACCTAAGAGGATAATAAATATGATGATGAATATGAGGACTACCAAAAATCATGAATTAAATCTCAATGTTTTTTATTTTCTTTTCGATAATTAGTAATTTCATAATAATAGGTCTTTACCTATGAAATTGCGTTTCTTCAGTACTGGTCATTTCAAATAAAAAAAAGTTTGTAATGGCTCTGTATTCTAAATTCAAATTAATTTTGTTTTAAAACCATGACATTCTATTTACAAACTCAGTCTTTTGTTTTTTGCTTAGCGTTGTATTTTCATTACATTTGAACATTTTTCGTCATAATGGATACTATAAAAATTCGTGTAATTATGGAATATGAGTTCCGTCGTGGCACCAACGCGACACAAACGGCACTTAACATCAAACACGTTTACGGAGAGAACTGTACAAACGAACGCACAACCCTTTATTGGTTTTCCCGGTTCCGTTCTGGAAATTTTGACTTGAAAAATGAAGCTCGTGGTCGTCCGGAGACTTTGGTTAACAATAATGAATTAAAGGCGATTGTGGAAGCTGACGAAACTCAATCTACAGCTGAGCTAGCAGCAGCTTTTAATGTAAGCATCAAAACAATATTGATCCATTTGCGACAAATTGGCAAGGTAAAAAAGCTTGGTAGATGGGTGCCCCACGACCTTAACGATCGCCAGCGCAACGTACGCGTCGAGACCTGCCTTTCGCTGCTCAACAGGCAAAGAAATGAAGGAATTTTGAAACGGATAGTTACGTGCGACGAAAAATGGATTCTGTTCGACAATCGAAAGCGCTCAGCAAGTTGGTTAGACCCTGGTTCAGCACCAAAGCAATGCCCTAAACCAAAAATGACCCCTAAAAAGGTGATGGTCACTGTTTGGTGGTCTAGTGCGGGTGTGATTCACCACAGCTTTTTACAAAACGGCATGAGCATTAATGCAGATGTGTACTGTGAAGAACTGGAGAGAATGATGGAGAAGCTTGCACATCTGCAACCAGCTTTGGTCAATCGGTCTTCCCCACTGCTCCTTCACGACAACGCGCGACCCCATACTGCGCAACAGACAGTCTCCAAGCTGCAAGAGCTGGGGTTGGAAGCTCTCCCTCATCCGCCATACTCACCAGACCTTGCACCTACCGACTATTACTTTTTCCAAAATTTAGACAACTTTTTAGTGGGTAATAAATTCAATTCCCGAGAGGCAGTACAAAATGCCTTTGAAGAGTTTGTTGCCTCCCGTCCAGCTGATTTTTACAAGAAGGGCATTAATAAACTGCCAATGCGTTGGCAAAGATGCGTCGATTGCATGGGTGATTACTTCGAATAACAGAAATAAAAAAGTTTGAAAAAATAAGTACTTTCACTTATTGCATACAAAACGGCAATTTCATAGGTAAAGACCTAATATAAGCTACGCTTCTGTTTAAACAATATTATACGTATTGTGGTTTATACTATAGAAAAACAGAAAGAAAATATGCCATTTACGCTGTTATTTTTACAGCGTAAATGGCATATTTTCTTTCTTGTTAAATTAAATTCGATTTCTTTTACTTTAGGTAAGTTTTTTTTATAAAAAGGCCTGCCCTAAAGGGAGCCTGGATAAATACTGTTTAAATCTGGATATCCACATTACACGTTGGAAATATGTTCAAACTGCAAATTATTTTGATATTCAATTTGTACGGAGAATTCAGCCAGCGCCGGCCCCCTTATTACTTTGTTTTATTACAAACTAGCTGACCCACGCAACCTCGTTTGCGTCTTCTATTGCCCGTAGCGTGAAAATTTTCCCCCATTTTTAAACATTCTTCATTGGTGCTCCGCTCCTATTAGTATTAGCGTGATGACATATAGCCTATAGCCTTTCTCGATAAATGGACTATCCAACGATTATCTACTTCAACGCACATAGGCACACAGTTTTGATAGATATGATTGAATTTGAACTTTGCATAGCGGTAATAAAGTGCAAATTGACTCATTGACGTTAAGAACACACCTACATTGCTTAGACAACAGTGAGTGCTTGTAATATATGAACTTTATACAATAGCAATGAAGCTGAAATTGACTTTACGTTTTAGTTAGAAAACGTTTGTATGGGAAAAAGAAAAGAGCTGCTTTTAGGGCTTTTCCGGCCATTATTCGAATTTTTCTCGCCGTAAAAACCATCCTTGAACTTCAACGAACATTTAAAAAAAAATTGGTAAAATTGGTCTAGGCGTTGTTGAGTTATGCGCTTACCAACACATTGACCGATTCATTTTTATATTATAGAAGATGAACTGGGATATCCATACTGATTGTCTCCATGCACACTTTCTTACCAAGTACATAATTCAATACGATGCCGTTACAATTTTATTGAGTTACAAACATTGTTTTACAGTTGGTGTCAGTAAAATACAGTAATAAATGTACTTCAGTAAACTTAATACGTCTATATACATATACGTATAAACAAATATACGTCTACTAGCTGACCCTATGCTGATGCTAGGTTCTTATTGGTCTAAGCGTGATGATAAGTATCCTATATTGAAAATGCCAACAGTTAATTTTTTAAGAACACACGTTCATCATTCTGTAAAATATTTTCGTAGTTCATCATGAGCAAGAACGTGATACGATAAATATATAGGTATATTAGATGACTCATAAATCAATAAATATTCCGGACATCTAACACACAAAGCCATCTAGTCCCAAGCTAAGCAGAGCTTGTGTTATGGGTACTAGATAACTGATATAAATACTTATTAACTTTTTTTAAAAAAATACATACATATTATACATAGAAAACATCCAAACTTCGAAACAAATATTTGCAGATCGTACAAATATCTGGTCCGATCCGGGTACCGAACCCGAGTCCTCAAGCTTAGCAGTCGCCTACGCTACCATTACGCCACTGAGGCAGTCGAAAGACAAATGTTTTATATACTTATGTTACTTATGTTAACATTAAATTATTTTTTTCAGGAAAATATCGCATTACTGCAAATATGTAGTGCATGCAGTTGTGTATTTCTATTTGAAAAAGATCTCATTAACCATCACGATACTGAACATCCAGAACTGTCGATGCGTTGTAATTTCTGTACGAAGGTATTTTCTATATTATTTTATAACCGATAGTTCGCAAAACTTACTTTTCCTTATTTTTATAGTTGGATCATATTTTAGGTGTTTGCCACTTTGAGATCGGCGGCTCGTCATAGAGGTATATGTAAAGAAATTGAAAGAAAATATAAATGTACCACCTGTGGACTTACATTTGCATACGAAATATCTCTAAATAAACATATTTTAAGGTATCACAAAGGTCAAAGTGTGTCTGTCAAATTCATTGACACGAAAACTAAACGTGATGAGAGACAATTCCAATGTGATACTTGCAGTAGGTGTTTCTACAAGTAAGTATTTGTATAACTGCCTTATAATATAATATATACACCATAGTTTTTTTTGGAGCTTTAGTTTCAGTCCTTTCTTTTGACGTTATTTTCAAAATGTCGTTGATTTGTGACGATTGTTAAAAAAAAAGTAAAATTATAATCTATAGAAGTCCATCTAACCTAAGAGGTACCTTTTGACGTTACTTACGTACTTTATATTTATATAAATTTGTATATTTATTTATTATATATATTCATACTTTTAATCAAAGATTTCATCATGGCTATTTTATACTAAATGTCAAATATATATAAGGTGGAAAGTTGTCTAATTTAAAGTATGCCAACGACACTCCCCTTTAAAAGAAGGAAGACATGAGACACTTTTAGACACAACCAGTCTTTCCTTCGGTTTGTCTTGCGCTCAACAGAGATAAAACCAAGATGATGATAGTGAACCGAGCTGAACTAAACCATCCCGACATCACTATGATTGGCAACTGGGAGGTTGTTCAATCTTATGTGTACCTTGGTTCCACCATCACAAACACTGGAGGATGTGGGGATGGGGTTCGAAGGAGATGCGCTATCACACGATCTGCCGTTGATAGACTGAAAAGGATCTGGTGCAACCGTAACATCACCAAAGCCACTAAAGTCCGCCTCATGAATAGTTTAGTATTTCCTAAATTTATCTATGGCGCAGAAACGTGGACGGTTCACCTTAAAGACCGACTTAAAATCGATGCCCTCGAGATGTGGTGCTGGCGTCGACTGCTGCGGATCCCGTGGACAGCACATAAGACCAACGTATCGATCCTAGAGGAATTAAAAATTAAACAGAGGTTATCGTCGATTGTGCAAGTACGAATCCTTAAATATTTCGGTTACGTTGTTCGCAACGAACACTCTACGGAGCTACGCGTAGTCCAGGGACAAGTGGAAGGCAAGCGATTGAGCGCAAGCTCACCTATGCGTTGGACAGACCTCATCAAGGCTGCAACACAAACCTCTAACGTCCAGAGTTCCTGAGACGCAATGGACCGTGATAGGTGGAGACACATTGCGGGAGCCCTATTGCCGCGAAGAGGCAGCATCGACAACCACGACTGCTCTATTAAAAGTAAACGACTAAGTAGAATGATAGTATTGTTACGAGCTGGGTATTAAATAAATTAAAGCACTCGATTAATTACCAAAAATAACACAATATTTATTAACAACACTTTTTACAATTACAAATCACTAAATCACTCGTTAGTCGCACTAGAAGATCTCTTCGATGTTTATCCGCTGTATCGTGAAACAATACTGTCCCTACGGCCAACACGTTCCGCTTTTATATGGCCGTGGAAATTACTCGAAAGTACGAAAAGATTCGATCGATGTTTCTAGGCTAAATAGATTACTCTAGAGCTACTTTTAGCGCCATCTAGCGTCGAGTAATCGTCATAATGCCCACAGTTGCGCGCTTTCCGACACTAGATGGCGTTGTCCTCAGTAGTTCTCGATTGTTCTCGTAGAAACGAGCTCCATCTGGTTATGGCGCAACAGTATTTCTTATTTTATTTGACTGCCTCGGTGGCGTAGTGGTAGCGTATGCGACTGCTAAGCTTGAGGTCTCGGGTTCGATTCCCGGGTCGGACCAAGTGTTTGTATGATCTGCAAATATTTGTTTCGGAGTTTGGGTGTTTTCTATGTATAATATGTATGTATTTACAAAAAAAAGTATATAAGTATTTATATCAGTTGTCTAGTACCCATAACACAAGCTCTGCTTAGCTTGGGACTAGATGGCGTTGTGTGTTTAGATGTCCGGAATATTTATTTATTTATTTATAGTATAGCCAAAAACTAATGATCTTCTGGTTTGACTTTGACAAACATACATTTGTGTATATGGATATATGTGTATATGTGTGTGTCTTACGCATGATAGTGTGTGGAATGTTATTTTTATTAATTTAATGTATTTTTATATACCACGATAAATAATAGTAGTTTTCTGTCTCATATAGAGGAGGCTGCTTTTTTAAGTTTAACTGTATCAAATTTTATACTCCTCCATTGGCATAATTTTCGTAAAAAGGGGTACAAACTTGATGCTTCACATATCAATATGATTATATTCAGATATAATTGAAATGGTGTTATTCTTGGTTTCAGGAGAGATTTACTAGTTAGACATACTAAAATACACATGCCCAACGAAAATAGTTTTGAATGCGATGTTTGTAAAAAACGATTTCATAGAAGAGATAATTTACGGTATGTACGTTTTTGATTTCAAACTAGCTGAGCCTCGCCCTTGCAACAGTAACAACCGCGGGTAAAGCCCCGGGCGTAGCTAGTCTAAAAAGTAGCCTAAGTTACTCCTTATATCATCAGCTATCTACCAATGAAAGTCCAGCCAAAATTGGTTCAACCGTTTCAGAAATTAGCGGGCACAAACAATCGGACCATTGACAATGTGCCAACTGTACCTACAGACGGACTGGTCAATTTTATTGACATCTTGGTATGGTGACAATTGACCTCTATTAATCTCGGGCGTATAGTAAGAGCCGACAAAGAACATTTAAAGCAATCATGATATTAACCCGTCTGGTGTGGTATATTGGGCCAAAACCCCCATATTGTCTAAATATTCAATAAAATTGTAAGAGGTCAATATCTGTATATTAAAGACTGAAGAAACACTAATAAAGGGAGTCTTTCTCTCCTCCAGTTTTCTTCTGGTTAATTTCGTTGCGGGTTCCAGACAGTTTAGTTTTGAGACTTCGGAAGTCGGTGTGTTCGTGGATTCCTGCTGTTGATCCTGATGTACAGAAGTTACAGTGGTGGGCGTGTCTTTATTAAAATAACAGAACTCAAAACAGTTTTTTAGATATTTTGTCTGTTTTTGTACGAGCTAATCTCTGAATTGGCTAAACCGATTTTAATGGGTTTCTCTTGTGTTATAATTGAGTTCACATAATATTAAGTGTTTTTATTTATAACCGACATATAAGCTATATCTATACTAATAATAAAGCTGAAGAGTTTGTTTGTTTGAACGCGCTAATCTCAGGAACCGCTGGTCCGATTTGAAACATTCTTTCGGTGTTGGATAGTCCATTTATCGAGGAAGATTATAGGCTATATATATATCATCACGCTACCTACTAATAGGAGCAGAGCACCAATGAAGAATGTTTTAAAAACGGTGAAAAATTTTCACGCCATGGGCAATATAAGACGCAAACGAGGTTGCGTGGGTCAGCTAGTTAAGATATATTTAGAATGTGTGGTTAATGTAATAATTATTTATTTGTGATTTTTTTCAGTTCTCACAAGCGTGTACATGAAGTGGCTCGCGATAAAGGTTCTCCAAGCACATCCTTGTGTCTTTACTGCGGCCGAAGTTTCTCTAATTCATCCAACTTGATAGTGCACATGCGCCGTCACACCGGAGAGAAACCTTACAAATGTGATTTTTGCGGCAAAGGTGAGCTTATTTATATTGTCTGTACAACACGTACGTATATTCGTGGTAAAAGGCGACTAAATGAGCAAATAGCACAGGTCAACAACATTGCAAAGAGAAGAACAAATTTAAACAAACCCTCGATGCATGTTTTGAATCATATTTGTGATTTTCCACAAGCTCTCGTTTTCTTTTACTGTAGTTTTAATTTGGTTTCTCATATATTTTTATACTTGAATAGAATTATTACGTTTTCAGATTTCTTAAATCTTTATTGATTTTTGAGTATACTAAACGGCTCATTTTAAGTTATACGATAGCGATTCGAATTCGAAATACAATTCGAATGCCTATGAAATCGAAACACCACAATTTTCATAAATACTCATTATTGTAATAAATTAAAAATATAGTTATAAAAACATATTTATATCAGTTGCAGTATATTTAAAACGAATGGATTCTTATTATGTTGAATGTTTTCAATAGTGTTTGAGAATATTTTTTTATTGGTATTGAATCGAGTTAATAGGTTTTTCTATCTGCAGGTTTTCCAAGATCATCAGATTTACAATGCCACAGAAGATCACATACCGGGGAAAAACCTTGCATATGCCGTGTTTGTGGAAAAGGTAGACAACATTATGTACACCTAACTAATATTTTGTGATCTTAAGTTCGTCTCTACTACAGGGTTATGCGAAATTAATTATAGTGTAATGATTTGTTTTAGTAATTCTAAATAACAGAATAATATATATTGGCATTGTGAAAATGACAGTTCCAAAAGCACCTCAAATCCATTGGTTTAGATAACCACTGGAGTGTCCAAACACACTTAACAATATTTAAAAAAACATTGTTGTACTGTTCGCCTCGTGTATATATTTCAAAAGGGTTGAATTAATATGTTTAGTTCGATGCCTATATTATGTTTTACACAGTGTGTTAAGATAGATTCATTGCAGCTTTTGCCAGTATGTTTGTCGCTTATCGCGTTAATAACTAACCCATATCTTTCAAGAGTCAAAGTATCTCTATATCAAATTTCATTGAAATCGGTACAGCTGTTTAGTCGTTATAGTGTGATGTATAATTTTAGTATGGATAGTAAACTAAGAACAATAATACTTTCGCCAACACCACTTCCGGTAAATTAAATAGTGTAGTGTAGGAAATACAATCATCAAACTGTTTATTACTTTATGGCTTTTGTTTTTACGTAAAATACTTTTTTTTTTTTTTTTTTTTTTTATTGAATAGTTGGCAAACGAGCAGACGTATCACCTGATGGTAAGCGATTACCGCCGCCCATGGACACTCGCAACATCAAAGGCGTCACAAGTGCGTTGCCGACCTTTGGGGGATGGGAAAGGGGATGATGGGAGGGTTGGGGTATGGGCCTCCGGTATCCTCACTCACTCGGTGAAACACAGCGCAAACGCTATTTCACACCGGTTTTCTGTGAGGCCGTGGTATCACTCCGGTCGAGCTGACCCATTCATGCCGAAGCATAGCTCTCCCACGGTAAAAAACTTAAAGCGAAATAAGGTTTTTCACCGACATCACGTAATCATCTTTGTACCCGTTTTCATAAAAATAATACGAACAGAAGAATATGAAAATTGCCTACGTTAAAGTTTATATGAAGGAGAAGGAGTGTAAAAAACTAAAAAAGATATAAATTGTGGTTTAATTTCGATCACTACACGACCACTAGTATATTTAAATGTGTCAATGAACTGTAATTGGTTTCACATGACGCCGTTACTGCATCAACACACCAATGGTGGCGTACATCACCATCAACAACCCATTATTTCCCACTACTGGGCTCGGGTCTGCTCTCAGGAGAGGGTTAAGGCCATAGTCCCCACACTGGCCAAGTGCGGGTTGGGGACTGATGGCGTATATTAAAAGTAAATTCTTCTCTAATCAGTAAACAAAACTAAATCCATAAAACAGTTATTAGACAGCTTAATGATAGAATAAAATATACTTTATTGTACAACAATTACAAATCATTACACTTAAAATTCAAGAAGATGTGTACAATGGGCGGCCACATTGCCAAAAACAATCTCTGCCAGACAACTTTTGGATGAACAAATTGACCGGAGAAAGAAAAAGAATGATAGTGTTCTAGATTCACAAGATCATTTTTATTTGTCGCTATGTAACAACATAAGTTAATAATATATTTTTTTGCAGGTTTTTCTCGCAGCAATAAGCTGTCCCGTCATATGCGAGTCCACACGGGGCAAAGACCGTACAAATGTACTTATTGCGAAAAGGCATTTTCTCAGAGTAACGACCTCACTTTGCACATTAGGAGACACACTGGTGACAGGCCTTACATCTGTGAAGTTTGCGGAGACAGATTCATTCAGGTAAGCTGTTATATACTAAAACATAACTACTTGCTTTTGCAGCCTCCCATGCGTATATGTCAGTTATCGCAACAAAATGTAGCCTTATTTCCTTCTCCAAAGTCTGTACTGAATTTCATTCCAGTTAGTTCAGCGGTTTAGCCGTGAAAACGTAACATACAGACAGATAGTTACTTTCGAATGTATAGTATAAGTTTGGATTTACATTAGTAATGCGTTACTATAATAGCTCCTTGTCAGGACTACAGAATCTTAAATAAAATACTATTCTAAATTCAAATTTTTGACTGAGCCTGGTTTTCAAAGAAAACAACTTTTAACTACATTTTGTGGCGCGAATTCCCTATAGTTAATATCGACTCTAATTAACTTTTCGTCAATTTTTATTAAATTATCTGATGTCTTTGACATTTAAAAGTATTGTTATTGCTGTTTAGCAATCTCGAAAATGGTAGATAAAGTGATAAAAGCGAGCAAAATTATTGCGCTGCTTGAAGAAGGTTGCAGCCAATGCTTCGCGGTTCAGAGGCTAAATGTGAGTCGGTCGACAGTTCAAAGGACCTGGCAGCGCTATCAAGAGACCGGTTCCGTCAAGAGAAGGCCTGGTTCTAGCAGAAAGACATGTACCGAACCACGGGATGATCGTTTTCTAGTTAGTCAAGCGTTGAGAAATCGCAAATCTTCTTATGTGGACCTCAAGAACAGCCTCGAAGAAGTAAGAAATGTGCAAATTAGTCTATGGACGGTCAGGAGGAGGCTTCTCGCTGCTAATATACAGTCATCGCCCGGCACGCGGCCCTAAATTACTCCGTGGACATCGAACTACCAGGCTTAGCTTCGCTCGAAATTGTGTGTCATGGACTCATGAAGACTGGGATAGGATATTGTTCTCCGATGAAGCCAGGATATCTCTGCATGGTGAAGACCGACGTCAGCGAGTGCTACGTAGACGAGGAGAACGCTTTGCAGAGGCATGTTTGAAGAAATCACACCTTATGGAGGGGGCTCTGTTATGTTTTGGGCAGGAATAAATTCCATGGATCGTACGGAGTTAGTCTTCATCGAAAACGGTACACTGACTGGACACCGATACATAACGGAAGTTCTAATTCCTTATGCACAACCCGCTTTAACCGCTCTTGGCGAAAACTCATTTTTTATGGACGACAACGCTCGCGCCCACCGGTCTGGCGATGTGGAAGCGTATATGCTAGAAGTCGGAATTCGTCGTTTGGACTGGCCAGCTAGAAGTCCGGACCTCAATCCCATAGAGCATGTCTGGGACGTTCTGAAGCGACGAGTGAGATCAGTGCAGCCGGCTCCGCAGACCATCAGAGAGCTAAAGAATGTGATTACCGCGGAGTGGGAACGTATTCCCCAAGAAACCATAAAAGATATACTCGCTAGCATGCCCAGACGAATGCAAGCTGTGATTTCAGCAAGAGGGGGTCACACTCAATACTAAACTTTTATCTGCTTTTAATGTATTCAAGAAAAACAAAGAAATTAACGCGTTTAATTTTTATTTAGCGAGCAGGTACAATAATAGTGTTTTGAGCTTAAACATTATTTCTCAATAATTTAATCAAAATGTTATGATAAAACTGAGGATACCTATTCCTTCCTAAGTAATTTATGAAATTCTGTGGATAACAATACCTAAAATTGACAAACAAACTAATAGTAACTATAAAATAGTTCTTTTCTTAAGTGCCCGTTTTTTTTTGCAAAAGAGTGTATTTATTCTACTATTACTAAGTAATACAAATTTGAATCACGTTATACTACAGTCCTTCCAACATGTCTGTGACTGACGAAGTACATGTGAACAAGCGATTTTATTTTGTATCACAGTTTTATCACAAACTATCTGATCCGCGTAATCTCGTATAACAGCGTGAACAGTTTACCTTAATTATAGTGAGCGAACATTAAAAGATAGACATATGTCGCGGACAATTTTTTTAACTGTTTAAGAGAAGGAAATTAATTCCTTTTGTAATAATTTTTCCAAAATTGACCACGATGTTAAGCACACTTCAAGTTTTTTAAAAGTACCATCTGTCTCCATTTGTGTCGTAGAAATTTTTTAATTATTTTCTTCAATAGAATTACTTCATAACAACCTTTTTAGCTTTCTACGATTTCGTGTTACTGTAATAAAACCGTTGTTGCAATTTTCATCACTTTTAGATATTAAATCTAATCGTCTATATCATCTTTATTTTTCTTTTATCTTTTTGTCTTAACAAGTAAAAAACATAATAACCTAACATACTTAATAAGTAAGTATCAAAAGTTTGATATTAAATAAGTTAATTGTGGTCATTTACCTTATTTTTTTTTTTTTATTGTATTGTGGGCAAACGAGCAGACGTATCACCTGATGGTAAGCGATTACCGCCGCCCATGGACACCCGCAACACCAAAGGTGTAACAAGTGCGTTGCCGACCTTTGGCGGATGGGAAAGGGGATGGGGGAGGGGTTGGGGTATGGGCCTCCGGTATCCTCACTCACTCGGTGAAACACAGCGCAAACGCTATTCCACACCGGTTTTCTGTGAGGCCGTGGTATCACTCCGGTCGAGCCGACCCATTCATGCTGTAGCATAGCTCTCCCACGGACTAATGTTTGTACTAATAAAATATAGTTGCAATTACTGTATCAATACGAATGATTGTTTCAGGGAACAGCATTGCAGAATCATAGGCGAGCTCACGGCCACTTTCCGCCGACGCCCACTGAGACCCCTGCCGTAGTTGAAGCTCTCACTTATGCGGTTCAAACCATTAACCACAGTGGTCACTAACATATTTATAATGTACATATGTAATTATTATTACGTGGACTGATGTCATGTAGGTACGCTGCCTGGTTTGTTTGACTCATATCAGATAAAAAAGCCAACAAATAATTAAGCCGATTGGAACTTGTAAATACACAATACAACGAAAAACTATGCCTTTACTTGTCAGAATTTACCAGTTAATAATGTAAAAGTATATTGTGAAATGGTGTTAAAAACCAATGTACGATATATAAATAGTAGATTAGAATTACAATTTACACATAAGTAAATCTAGAACTTAATATTTACAATCAAATATAATTGCTTGTTAACTACACTCCTGTGTAGTTGATTTCTTCACTTTCTATCTGATTTGTCATCAACAGCAAAGAGAAGCGAAACTTTAAACAAACTCTATGCTAATTGCCTCACCAGCGATGACCTAAACAAGGGGAGGCTGCAGTAAGAGCAGTGGACTATTAAAGACTATAAATGAGATTGTCGTAAACTTCTTGTTTCGCACCACATCATCATCAACCCGTTACATTCAACTGTTGGACATTAGCCTCTCCCAAGAAACATCACAGAGTCTGTTGCTTTCTGCATCCAGTCGCTGCCAAATGTGTATAAAATCTCGACTTTGTATATGATCTCAGGTCCAAGATCCAGAACCCTAAACTTGCAAATTCACAAAGTAGTATTTATGAGATCAATTTAAACAAACATTCAACTATGATGTAAATTTTGTTTGTATAGATAGTAAGATATCCCATTCTTTGATTTTTTGGGGATGGGTCCAACAAAGTTGCAAGATATGTAAGCATTATTACATTAGATTTTAGGTCAATAAAAACTAATTCACGCAAATTTCTTAGTTTCATTTTTTATCCTTTTGTCAAAAATACCAGGCTTAGAAGTTACTCTTTACATCATCAGCTATCTAGCTGTGGAAGTCCTATCAAATTCGATTAATGTGTTCCAGAGATTAGCCGAAATAAATATATAAAAATTTTGAAAATTGCTTTTTTTTTCATGGAAAATTTTCATGGAAGTACCGTAAATACTTTCATATGCATTTAGTTATAATCTTGTGGCGACTTCCACATACAACACAACAGTAACCTACTACAGGGCCATCTACCGAAGATACATTGAACTACGAAATTGCGCCCATCACGGAGTAACTATCAATCCTGAATCACGCAATAGAGGTTCTTGATTATTATATAAACAACAAACGTAGGGCAGTAGCCCGCCAGACATGATCGCCTCGCCTGGTCGGAGAATCCTCCCTTTGTGTTGCAGGGACATGACACACGTTCTCCCACAATGTTTCTTTGAAATTCACAAACACACAGAACACAAACAGACACTTCAATTTTATTTATTTATTTAGATAGATCATTTGGATTTTTTATCCGTGCTGAACCCGGAGATCTTTTTAATATATTTTTCCTTCTTGGTCCCCCAGGGGAACCATTTCAAAGTTTTTGCTAGTAAAATGTTCACTAGGATTCCCTACTCCTTCCTATACTACCTATACTTCCTACCGAGGCTTTCGTAACCCTGCAAAGTGCGTTAAATGATATCAACAAATGGCTTACCAAATGGAGAATAAAGCCTAGTGCAAATAAATCAGTCCACGTCACTTTCGCCTTACGCAGAGGAAATTGCCCTCCTGTCTTAATGGGCAGTAATGAACTTCCACAGAGTGACTCAGTTAAATATCTGGGAATGCACTTAGACCGCAGGCTTACATGGAGGAAACACGTGGAAAAGAAGAGAGATGAAATCAACCTGAAGTACAAAGGGATTCACGGGCTACTCGGAAGGAACTCCAAGTTATCTCTGGATAATAAGCTCCTTATATACAAGACCATGCTGAAACCCGTCTGGTCATATGGCATAGAACTGTGGGGTTCAGGGAGCGACTTCGAGTTATTTCCACGGCCATATAAAAGCGGAACGTGTTGGCCGTAGGGGTAGTATTGTTTCACGATACAGCGGATAAACATCGAAGAGATCTTCTAGTGCGACTAACGAGTAATTTAGTGATTTGTTATTGTAAAAAGTGTTGTTATTAATATTGTGTTATTTTTGGTAATTAATCGACTACTTTAATTTATTTAAAACCCAGCTCGTAACAATATTTTGGACCTGGACTGCTGTTCCTAATTATGCCAATATAGAGATTTTCCCAGTGGGGATTTCGCTCTAAAAAGTGTACACACATCCTTCATCTCATCTGCTCATAGTCTATCGACTGATTGCAAGATAATAATAATAAAAAAAAGGATTCCCTACTCAAATCCCCTAAGTGATATATATGATTTTTTTGCTTATACCGATCTCATATTATATAGGAGTTTTCTATTTTTCTTCTATAGAATATATCGGACGGAGCTATTTTAATTTCGAAAGGAAGTTAATAGTTTTACTGCATTATAACATGTTTGACCTTTTTTACCTTGACATTTTATTAATTTTGTTTGTATATATGTATATATTCTTGTATAATTACGCAGATATATTATATTTCATTGTTTTCTTCATAAAGTGTTGTGCACCATCTCACTCATTTCCGCATCACCCAACGGTAGACTGGTAGAGAATGCCTTTGGCATTAAGTCCACCATTGTACATTTGGTGCATAAAGTTAATAAATAAAATAAATAAATAATTTATTAATTGTATTCTTTGAAAGTAGATAGCCATGATACGTGTGTTCTGATTATAATCAGATGGGTGTAAGTCGATCTTTACTTGATTTTGTAATATTTACGATTATATTACCTCTTTACAAGGTAAAATATAACTGATTCTGACAACAGCTTCGGCATTTGAATGTTCGCTTTTAATTAATAATGACCACTGCTATTGGTGCAATACCGGCCTTCGCACTGAAAAAAAAAAAGAAAAAGAAATTATTAGTCACTAACTAATGGTTATCTGTTATTTATGTAAATAAGTCTGAACCCCTTTGGAGTAAACATTATATGAAAACGAACATAAATACTGAGAACATCAGTCTATTAAAATCAAGATTTAGTAAGTATCACTTTTCCTTAACTTAATAGTTATATTTTGACGCATTTTATCTGACTTCTACATAATATTTTCTACTTTTTAGTTCGGCTAGTGACACAAGAATGTTTACTTTTTTAATCTATGATGTAAACATTTCTTTGACGGCCGACATTACATATTTTTAAACAAAAGCAAAGTAGTTTCATATGGAACTGGTTTCATAGAAATACTGGAAATAAACATAAATCAAAATCTCTGAACAGTAATGGACAAGTTTAATTTGATACGTCAGGTGACAATTGTTTTTTTTGATATACTTTTATTAAGGTTGATCATAACAATGACTATTAGTAATATACGGCCGTTTTCAATAACCACTCTTAACTTCTAACTAAGGACAGGTAATTGAAAAAGGTCTGAATTAACCATAGTCTAACACGATAGGGAGAAGCTATTACGCCTATATATAAATGAGCCTACCGTTACAATGAAAAAAATGGCTACGTCACTTTAATCCTTAGCTTAGATACCCTGGGTGAATTATCTGGACTTTAGTCCACACTCATCCCCTAAGCGGTATCTAAGTGAACCTAGTCAAAAAAATTTGCCATTTTTATGGTATAGGGAGCAGACGCATCGCCTGATTGTAAGCGATTACCGCCACTCATCGACACCCACCAACACCGGGGGCGTCACAAGTGCGTTGCCGGCTTTAGGCGGGAGGGAGTACGCTCTTTTCTTGAAGGTCGTATTGGTCAAGGAATACCGCAGGCGACAGTTCATTTCACAGATTTGTTGTTCAAGGCCAAAAGTTTCTGGAGAAGCGCACAGTTGTTGACTGCCAATCATCTCGATGATGGGGATGAAACTCCTGTCGCGTAAGACGATGGCGGAAAGAGGCGGCTGGGATCAGACCGAACCGAAGATGCGGCAGAAGATTCATAGCCTCATCTCTACGTAGCGCCTGAGGGTCCAGCCGATTAGAAACATCTTGGCGATCGACAATTTGAATCGCTCTCCGTTGAATGCGGTCTAGTGGAAGGAGCTAGTACTGGGGTGCCCCTGCACAAAGATGAGAACAGTATGCCACATGCGGCTGAACCTGCGCCTTATAAAGTAGAAGGCGGTGAGCCAAAGTGAAATACTATCTCGATCAATTACTTAAGCACGACAAGCGTCTTCGAGGCCAATTTGGCCTTAGCCTGGACTTCACTCGATTTTTCTACACCAAGTATTTCAATACTGGCTGAGGCTTACTTATCTACAGTTTAAACTAGAGATAAGTTATTGAAAACTGCTGATAATATAATCAGAGTTTATTATTTAACTACAGTATTTATCTACGTTTTCAGAATGTATCGGCTTAAAATTATAACTTTTTTACCATAGATTCACAGGCGGAACCGGTGCACTGAAAATAAAAAGAATTAGAGCATTAACATTTCTTCTAAGTTTAAGAAAAAAAAAATCATGTTTTTCTGATTGACCGTACTATTAGTACTATTGTCCATATTGTTTTCAGAAGTTTCCGTAACAGCTTGTATTTCTGCTCTGTATACAGAATGTATGTATCCTTGTAATGCTGTTACTAGAAGTGCTAGATACCTATTATTGAATATTAAAGAGTATTACATGGTTAAGGATAGGTACTTACATGAGATTGACATTTTACGGCATGACACTGTAATTTGCGTATATTATGTCAACAAATTATCAAGTGAATTATTACAGTAGTCGTATAAGTTTAAGATTTACCTCAGCGATACAACCTGAGCCTTGGCACTATTAGTGAGTAGAAAAAAATTAATAATAGTATTTAATACCAATGAACGATATTATTTTCATAATTACTATTAGTTTTTTTTATAATACGGCTTAAACTGAAAACATTACAAAAACCCAAAACAATACTCTCTCAGAATATTAGTTTTGTAGTCCAATACTATATTATTGAAAATAAATATAAGCTTAATTAAAAGATTTCTAAGGCAGATTTTATAAATAAAAATTAACTTAGCAGAGTTTATCCGAATTTATTAGAGGTGTAATGTAGGTATTAAAAGCAGTGCAAAAATATAATACCTAAGGGAACAGTTATCTAATCTAAGGATAATTACTCATTTTCCTAGCCTTTATTATTTCCTAGACTATTTGGGGTCGGCTAGTAGTTCAACCGGTTTTACCTGAATATCAGTTTTTCCACGGAGCAACTGGCATTGGACCTCCGTAACCCTGAGGGTGTACTGAATTCGAAGGTTGAACTAGTTGTCAGTATATTTGAGGGCCCTGTCTTCCCAATAGCGATTGCCATTGATGTTCAGGACAACCGGGACCGACAACTTAACGTGTTCTTCGAGGCACGGGTGGGAACCACCGCCATCTTTCATACTCCGGGCTGCTATTAAGGATTTCTCGTAATAAAATCCCAACAACAGTCCAACCCAGGGGAATCGAACCCGAGACCTTTTGATCGGCAGTCGCTTACGCTTGCCACTAGACGAACGTGGCAGTCATTTTAGGATAATTACTAAAAGGAATAAATTATGTTGGAATGTGGAGAGTTTTGTGTGGTGAATTTATTAATCTATTTATTCTTATAAACTTTATATTTACCAACGCAATACAATAATCTCCGGTGCACTGAAATCATATTTCAATATTCACTCAAAATTCACACTGATGCATTTCTAAAGGAATCAATAAATGTTCAGACAAGTATACCTAATAAATACCAAAACAAAAAGTTACTATAGAAATAGATAGAGCAAAGAATTATGAAATAGAATAAATTGAAGTGCGCACTTTTTTAGAATTGTAATAATAAGAACATAGCAGAGTTCTGTCAATACATCAAAATTGCTCATAGAACAAGACGGTAGGCAGGCCTTCCGCTCTTTAAAAGTATAAGCCCAAATGGGCCTAAGCACACTGTGAACACAGAAGGAGTTTGTATGTGTGAGAATTTATTTCCCCCAGCAAATATTACAGACTGTTTTGTTATGGTAAAAACGCCATGGCTTCTCCCCTTCGGTCGTCGGTACGGTTTGATATTGCTACTAAAGGATGTTTATTCTTGAATTTTATATAAGAACTTACATTTGAATGACATTTATGACCCATGCACTAGAAAAAAAATAAGGTGAATAATTTAAGTGTAACGCAAAGAAATAAAACCGATGAGTCCATAACAAATACAATTTAATCAATTAATAGGGAGTGGGTCGTATTCCTTAAATACAAATATTCAAAGACAGCGTAAAAGTAAAAACAAATTGAAAAGAAAAAAAGCACTGACAACGAATCGGAATCGTACGCTCCTATAGGCACTTGCAGCGCAGCGGTAGAAAGTCTGAAGTTATATAATTATTTCATCAATGGTTGCATGATATGCTACATTGATTTTTTCGCAGACGTAGTATATCCGATCGAGGTGTCCGAATCCGTAGGTAGATAAGCTAGGTATGTTTTCCATACATATTTATAATTTGGTGCCTTAGTTTAGATAAGCTAAGATTAGCTGGTTGATAGTTATAATATCGCGGCTTCTTGATTTTTGAACTGAGTATAAGTTACGTGCTATTACTAGTACATTAAGTTTCAGATCTTACATTTGAAGAAGACTTTTGACCCTCGCTCTGAAATATACAAAGGATTATATGATAATGACGAAGAAGTAAACCTGAAGACGGAAGAGTAGAGACGTCAAACAGCTCTGTATGGAGGTATTTTGTATATCACCGCCATTAGGCATGGATCCTAGCCACAAAAAATTTACTTGCATAGTTATTTTAGGAAACTAATGTCAATTCACCGATTTTAATATTTTTGACTAATTAATAGATACATTATTACTAATTTAAAACAAATCCCTTATTACTTCCGGTTTCTCTAGGTTATATATAACTAAATTTCCCACCCATTTATCCCTTCTTAAAATATGAAATTGTATATTAAATACTCACAAAAGAGAGACATGTTACTGCACGACACTGCAAGTATAAGTTTATGTTTAAGTTTATTTTGGAATAACTGTGTTTAAAACTGTACTCATTATTATATTTTCCATGAATTTAACTTACTAGTGATTGACAGGACCTCCCAATGCACTGTAATTTATTAACATTAAAGATCACATAATTATGTAAAGCAGCTTAATGCAGTAAAAATTTATGATTTCACATTAAAAACAGTTAAAAACTACACACACAATAAATATAATTGTCAATCATCATCATCAATAATGCACTACTAAAAATACTATGGGAAAAAGTAATTACGAATTTAATGTATGTTTATAAAAGGTGTGTACAAATGTATGTGTTTGTGTATGTGTGAGTGTGATAAGCTTTTGTATTATGTAAGAGTGCAATTTTGAATTTTAAAATAAGAACACGTTTTTTTAAGAGAGTTGTGATTTTTTTATTGGACTATAAAGAAGACATGTTTTGAGTAAGTCTGGAACAAAATATCCGTCAAATGTCAAAAGCACGGCTCTAATGAGACATTACTGTTTTCAAGAAATTTTCCATGACTTTTTCTGGATTTGACTGTATCTCATTCAATGACGCGTTGGATCTCGGCTTTGAGCTCAGGAATAGTTTCTGATTTATTTGTGTAAACCTCAAAGAAAAAAAGGTGCACTATCTGGACTGACAATTTTTCGAAGTTTGCGATCGGCATATCTTAACATAGTTCGGCATAGAATAACTTTTAAAATTTTTGTAATAAGTTTTCACACTTTGATCTCTCGTAAAAATCGGAATTATAAACATATGAGCCAGCTGCAAAATTTCAGAGATGCGACTTGCACGAGAAGAAAACGACACTAAATTTAAAAGTGCGCTCTGATTGAGACACCCTATACTTACAATTGTCACGCTGTTAACTGATTATTTTATGACTAAGAACAACCCTAAAGTCCATTACCTAACGTGTTATTCGTATAAATCAAAATACTTTAGTAGACCTCTATGAATAGGATGTTCTGTTTACACCCGTATTTGTTTAGTTTGGATGCCATACTGGCTTTGCCTAGTATTGGATCAGACGGTCGTATGTAAGATAAGATGTGTAAGGATATTACCGTATTATTATTATTACTTACTTTCGACATACATACGTTTGTTTGGCCATCACACTGAAAAACATTTACCTATTAGTTAAATTGTTTTTGTACCTTTCACGCAATAAATAAATATATATATATAATGGAGTTGCCCCCTCAAATGAGCAGACGTATCGCCTGATGGTAATCGATTACCCATGTTGAACACCCGCAACACCAAAGGCGTCACAAGTGCATTGCCGGACTTTTGGGAAGGCATACGCTTTATTCAAGAAGTTTTGAAGGTCGTATTGGTCCGGCAACACCGTAAGCGACGGTTAATTCCACAGTTTTGTTCTGCGAGGCAGAAAGTTTCTAGAAAAGCGCACAGTTGTGGATTGCCAACGGTCTAAAAGATGGGGATGAAACTGTTGTCGCCTAGGACGCCTTCCAGCTACTTCTGAAAGGTAACGTCAAATAACCACCGTGTATTAAATTTATTAGTTATTTGGGTTTTAGAAAGAAACTTTTCATTTATCGAACATATTAGATAGAACAGTTAATGAAAAGTCTAAAAAAAGTTTCTTTGCTCTGACGAGGATATCAACTGCGACATGGGGTCTGCCATTTAATACACTAAAGATCATATATGGAGCTACGTATTTGGGTTCTTTTTGCTGTAGTGCTCCTATATGGCCCGATAAGGCGACTGCAGGTACTGTTCGTTGCAAACTGTCACAAGACCAACGACTTGCATTGCGGGTGTTCTTCCGGTCGATTTCGAGATGCAACCATGTACTATTCCACACTATGGAATGCGATTGTTTGGGCGTATGAGACCGCGATAAAGTCATAAGATTGTTTCCAAAGCAGTCCAATGTCTATAACGACCTCATAGCTGAATGGCAATATCGATGGGACGAATTATCTAAAGGGCACCTTTACCAGTTCTTTCCATTTGTTTGTGAACGGTTGTCGAGGACATGGCTCGAGCTAGATCACTGTGTCGCTCAATTTCTTACAGCCCATGGTAACTTTAAGAGCAAACTACACTCATTTAAATTGGTCCATTCACCATAGTATCAGTGCTCAACACCTGATTCTAGCTGTGAACAGTTGGTTCATCATATTCTCTGGGAAAGTAGTCTTTGGTACAATGAAAGTAACATAATACTAAATAGCTTACAAATTACATCTGGGGCAGTATACTATGGGGGTCTTGTGTCAACTGCGGTGAATTTCCGTGCGTTTGCGCGATTCTGCCCTACATACAATAGATATCAAATATAGCTCACTTAGGACACATAACATTATATCCTTGGTGCTTCCCGGTTTTAAAAAGGTTGCCTATTTCGACTTCATTTTGTTCACCGATTTACTAAAAAGGGAAGGGGCACTAATATATTTCGAACGACTCCAGTTTTGTTATTATTAATTTCGTTGCGGGTTCCAAGACAGTTCAATTTTTCCTGGGACTTCCCGAGTGTCATAACTGTTGTTGATCCTGGTATACAGGAGTTAGTGGTGGGCGTGTGGGCGAGATTAGTTTTAAAGAAATACTTACTACAGAACTGCACAGAGGACCGTAGCACTTGAAGGAAAAAGTATATTACAAAGTTTTATTAACATTCCACTTCTCATTATTTTTTCTATTTATATCCGTAACTGTTATAGAATAATTATATCGTTTACTTACTTCGACTGTCGATAAATCTCCATGAACCTTAGAAATTATAACAAATTGCTTGATTATCTTAGAACAGTTTAGTTGGAATAGCAAACAATTACAGTATAAACGATATTTGAGTAAAATCTGTCGTCGTAACAGAAATTTATAAAGAAGAGAAAGGTTTGAGTGGTACCCCAATTTGTTCTTCACATTAGCACAGTAGGAACTAGAAGTTAAAATATAGGTAAGTACATACTATTGCGGTTGTATTGAATCCGACAGCCTGGGGAAAATCAAGAGATTCCATTAATTAACTTTTGAGATTGTTCATCGTTCATCAATTCATCATAAGACAGAAGTTTGTCATGTTTATAGAAATGTCTTTTTTCTAACAGAATATTTATGTTTTAATTTGGAAACATATTTCAAGTAGGTAATACATAAGTATATCAAATAATTTATAAAAAACAATCACACTAAAATAATATAATTAATATTCACCGCAGCTGATGTCATTGAGCCTTTACACTGTAAACGCGATAAATAGTAATCAGTACAGTTTAAGATTCGGCATTAAGAAAAAATAATTAAAAATCTTACTCCAACAAAACAATCCGTGCCCTTGCACTACAAAAGAGTTTAAGCATTATTTTTCAAAAACGACCACTATTATTCGTATTGTCTATGATATTAAACAGCATTACCTTGGCTGAACAATTTCTTTTAGTAGCCTGGAAAAAATCCATTTTCAAATTAGGAACTAAACTATAAAGCCTTTTTATTAAACACCTTGTTAGAAGCGCATTAGCGTATGGTGGTAAAGGTTATGTGACCTTTTCAGGGCCCTCAGCTCAATTTTGGATGCTACAGTTTAGCCGTTTCTGTCTGTAAAGAATATCCCTGAATTTTATATTCATTGATATAATTTAATTCACTTATGTGAAAACCTATTCAAAAATTTCAATGATACTTTAGGGTGAGAGCCCTTGCGACTCTTTATCAGTGGAACAAGGAGGCGCAATATATACGAGTCCTGAGATTCGAGACATCGAAGATCAGATAGCCCGACTCCACCAGGTCGTCGTGGACGAATGGAAGGAACAACTTGGGCAACCGAGCGCAGGGCACGGCGTAATTGCGGCGGTAAGACCCGTTATGTGGGATTGGCTCGAAATCACTGCTTTGGTGATCACCTGTGTCTATCTGCAAGGAGCCAACGCCTAAGTACCACCACTGCGATGGTCAGACCATGGACACAGCGGTCCACACGATGGCGGAATGTCCAGCGGGGTGGGGGGGGGGGGGTCAGAGCTCAGTAACATGATTGCGGCCATGTTACGGAGCGAGAGCGCGTGGAAGACGGAGCGGGAATATCTATAAGCGCAAGCCTGGTGTGGCAAGTGCGGCCATCGGTCAATCTAGCAGTAGCAGGCCGGGGTGGAAGCGAAGCTCTATTTTTCTCTTAGTAAGGGAAGGAAGCTTCTGCTTATGAGAGGGCCATCTACGAATTTCTGGTCATTGCACTGTGGTATTTCGGAGTTTCAGGGATTTCCTTTGGAGGGTGCACCTGGTTCCCCGGCTCCTGGCACCCGAGGCGGCGTGCGGTTTTAGTTGGTTCGAGTCCGAAATGCCATCAGTCCGTGTACAAATTATGTATAATATGCAAGTATATGTATTTATAATATCTACTATTTATATGTTTGTCTGTCCTGCTTTTACGGCCAAATCGCTGCACCGATTTAAATGAAATTTGTCATGAAGATACTTTAAATCTTGAGAAAGGACATAGGTTACTTTTTACTGTGAAAACCGACAAAAACAAGGGCGGAGGCGCGCAAGAGTTAGTATACAATAAGTTCGTATATCAACAGCCCGATTCCCACTGTCTAGATTCTGCCTGTTATTACTATTTCAGTTTTTGTATATATGGAAAGGTTTAGATAGCGCATTAAGCTAATAGTGGAATCTCTCAGTATAGGTAAAAAGGGTAAATCATTATCATCATCCATAGTCATTTGTAGTACTAGATCTACTACTGCTAGATAGTAGACAATTATAGATCTAATTGTCTATAATTGTCTACTTAACCTTCTACTAGGCCTTTACTAACTAGGCTACAACACTTGTTGCAGAGACATTTCTTGAGCACCCTATCGGATCCACGCTGATTTCATCATACTCTCTCCCCTTTTAGAATTTATATTATGTATGTATTATATGTTTGTGTGTATACATGTATATATATATATATATTAGTACCTATGTATGTATAAGTATTTAATACGTATATGTTATGTGTATCTATATAAATTATTACTAATTATTGTTTAATTTATTATTCTTAATCTTGTTGATTTCTCGATGAGAAATTTATTATTAATTGGTGAATTCCTTGTTGAGAAGTCGGTATAAATTTTTAGTTTGTGCATCTACCTTGTTTGGCTCTGCATCGCCCTAAGGTCGACTGGTAGAAAATGCCTACGGCATTAAGTTCACCTTTGTTACTATAATGTGCATAAAGTATAAATAAAAAAAAAAAAATAAAAAAAAATAAAGGCCTAGTTTTAAAAAAGTCGTTACAAAAGTAGCCTACTTTTGTTACGACTTTTTTACAATTCCACGTACGTTTGGTCAGACAAGTTTTACAAGATTTGTTTCAAGTTTTCCTTCTCTTTGCAGTGTTATTAGTCCTGCATAGTTTGCTCCCTCAGTCACCTCTTACGACACCCATGGGGTGAATAGCATTATGTCGTACTGTATGGTTAATCCATCATGACAAAGAGAGGTACACTAACAATCCAGTCAAACATAACATGTGTAATTTTGAACCTCCAAGAGATCCATCATAACAGATTCAAACATTGTAATGTAATCGTACTCACTATAGACGTTGGATTCATCAAAGATGTTGGAGGTATCGTATCAGTTTCTCCCAGCAACATAGGTATCTGCATTAATGTTCAATTTATTAGCTCACCACTGCTTTTCTTTTTTAAAAAGACTACGCCCACACTACAAACACCTATTTTTAACTAATTTTTCGTTTTTCTTTTTATAAACACACTTAGATCATACAGTGTTATCTCATACGGGGATCGAATCCACAAAACTGACCAGAGTAGGAAACGGCTGTCAGCTTCAAGTGCTACGACATCCGTACAGTCAAATTGCAGTTGAATATTTAGAATATTTACTTTGATTTCTAAAAAATAAGCATATTATTTACCGTATAATATACCGCTATAAGTAACGCTATATAACAATTGGAAAGCATTTATAGTGACTACTTTTTATTCAGGTTATCTATAGCTAGTCGAACGCATAAATATCTGAGAAAACAAGGCTAATTCTGATGATTCGTTACGACTTTTTGCAGTAAACGTTACAAGCGTATCAAATCCCTGTAATTTCATCAAATATTTTCAGTTTTTTACTTGCATAAAGTATCTTCCACAATAGATAATACTTTTATAGATCAAAAAGGCATATACGTACATATACTTATCTATTATATAATATTCATCATTAGTTCATCAAATTGTCATTGTTAAAATATATAAATTGTTACATAATACTTACCTTTTTTCTGAGAACATAGAACGGTAGTCACTAGTCTCTTTGTATTAATTTAGGCAAATACATTTAAATTTAGGAAGTACAGTCCATTGACGTACAGTCTCATAAAAAGAAGCACATCAGTATATCCCGACAGCAACAAATCCCAAAACACCTTAAATTGTTTTGTCCTCGCATCATCTTATACCTTTTTTTTTTTTTTTTTTTTTACGCGGGGAATGCTTTTCGCACCATACCCTTCATGGGGAGACGAAGGGCGTGTGTGGGACTCCCGGAAGACCGGTCTACCCACTAAACCCCGCGGCGGCCTACCTCGGCAGTCAAGGGGAGCTCCAGGAACGCATCGGCGGCTTCTGGAGTCCCCTCTGCCGTACCCCATGACTGAGGTACATCCCAGAGTCACCCCCAGGGCGGTACGCTGTCACGCCTCACACCGTTTTAGACAGTAAGAGGCGGAACAACGACCCGCCCACGACGACACCCCCGGCCGCAATGCGGTGTCACCTTCCCGGGTCGTTTGCAGCGGCCACATTTCCCCTACATGTGGCCGCAGCGACCCTTAGACGACGATTGGGGAGCTAGCGACCTCTACCACGTCCCCTTCGTCGCCTCCTTCGAACGGGATCGGCCCTTTCCCGATCACGCTCTGCGGACTCCTTCTGGAGCATAACGTCCTCACAGAAGGAGACCGCGGCTTCCCATCCCTCACCACTCGCCAGCATTGCCGCGATCAATGCTGGCGGCGACAGGTTTTGTCCAATCTGTCCGACCAGGACTCGACGCTCGGACTCCCACGCAGGGCAGTCCTCCAGTGTGTGCTGGGCGGAGTCCCGTTCGGACCCGCAGTGGTGGCATTTTGGTGTGGCCTCCCGTCGTATTCGATTCAGATACTCACCGAAGCAACCGTGCCCGGTGAGTATCTGAGTCAATCGGTAGGTGACACAGTCGGTCCTTCCTATCCAAGCTTCGAAGCTCGGCAGAACGGCCCCGACAGCGCGTTGGCTAGCACAGCCCTGTATGTCGAGCCGTGCCTGCCAAGCCCGTAGAGCTTGCGTATGTGCGTTCCGCCGTAACATTCCGGGCTCATGGTCCGACGCTGTCTCTTCGTCACTCCGACCGGCAGAACGAATTTGGTCGTAGACCATCGTGTCCATGTCGGCCAGAATGTCGAAGGGTGGATATCGCGCCAGGACCGTCGCTGCCTCGTATGATATCGTACGGTAGCCCCGTACGACCCGTATGGCCATCAGCCGCTGCAGACTCCCTATTTGAGCCTTACAGCGGGGGGAACCCGCCAGATCCTTAGACCAGACGGGTGCCCCATAGAGGACCATGGATCGCACGACGCCCATGTAGAGGCAACGAACTTCTTCCCGTGGTCCCCCGAGATTGGGCAGCAGACGATGTAACGCCCCTGCTACCCCTCGTACTCGGGGGACTAGTCGCCCGAAATGCTCTTCGAAGCTCCACCGACTATCCAGGATGAGGCCTAGGTACTTCATGTACTGGCCCACCTGGATTTCAGTGTCATCTACCCGGAGGCGTGAGCTGGGTGGTTCCTGGCGCTTACGCAGGCCATGGAACCATATCGCCTCAGTTTTCTGAGGCGCTACCCTCAAGCCCAGCTGACGAATTTTTTCTACGACACATGCCACCCCCTGCTCGGCAAGCAGAAGCACTTCCTCAAAACTGGACCCTCTAGCCAATATTAAAGTATCGTCCGCATAGCAAACGACACTTAGGCCAGAGGGCAGACTGGTGCGAAGGACTGCATCATATGCGAGGTTCCATAACAATGGGCCCAATACAGAGCCCTGAGGAACCCCGCAACATACTTCCCTTTGATTTTCCATCCCGTTCCGATCGATAAACTTCACGGTTCTGTCGCGCAGATAGGCCCCTATGATGATCCGCAGGTAGGGCGGCACCTCGTGGTATTCAAGGGCCGTCCTAATTGCTTGCCAGGGGAGGGTGCCGAAAGCGTTGACAATATCCAGGCTAACTGCCAACGCCACCCCCCCTGACTGGACTGCCGACTCCGACAGGGAACGGACACATCTGATAGCGTCCACTGTCGAACGCCCCCGTCGGAATCCAAACTGGCAGTCCGACAGATCAGGGCCTACTCGCGACAGGTGCCCGCTGATACGGTCAGAGATGACTCTCTCAAAGAGTTTCCCCGACTCGTTCAGCAGGCATATCGGTCGGAACGCAGATGGAGAATCTGCAGTCCTTCCTTCCTTTTTTAGAAGTACCAATCTTGCTTCTTTCCAGGCGAGGGGGAAGATACCAAGGCTGAGACACTCCGTAAAAATCTGCCTCAGTTTCTCTCCCAGTACCGACAGAGCTATCACCAACGCCCGACCTGGAACTCCATCAGGTCCAGGCGCGGTGTTACGGGAAGCCAGCCGCCGTACGGCTCGATCCAGCTCTCCTTCCGTCACCTCACATCCGTCGGACCAGAGTTGCAGGTCCGATTGTGACGGAGGTATTGGGGGACTGTCCTGGACCCTTGGGAAGAGCGTGTCTAGTACTCTTCCCAGGAACTGCGGGTCCAGGGTTTCCGTCAGCGGAGGGACCCACGGTTTGAGCTTGCCCAATACCATTTTATAAGGTCGCCCCCATGGATCCCTATCCAGTCCCGCAATGAGCTCTTTCCAGGACCGAGCCTTGGCCTCAGCGATTGCATCACTGAGAGCCTTTACAGCTGCCCCATATTCCCGCCGTGCCCTGTCGATCTCCTCGACTGTAGCTCGCCGTCTTCTGCGGGCTCGAAGGTACGGGCGGCGCATTCTAGCGACTGTCGTTCGCAGCCGCGAGATCTCTGCGCTCCACCAGTACGCAGAGCCCTTTCTGGCTGGCATGACTCGGGGCATTGAGGCGTCACATATGGACGCCATAATGTTCCCAAACCAGGCCGCCAGCTCCTCCGGATCGGACGAAACCCTTTCCTCCGACCAATCCGCGACGTGGGATGCGGCTACAACCATCTCTCTGTTGAGCCGCTTAAGGGACCATCGTCGCGGAGGTTCTCTCTCCTGGGTTGGGCGGCTAGGGCGGCAGAGAGACACATCAAATATGATGTGCCGGTGGTCAGACAGACTAACCACTTCCTCCGCCACCCGCCATCCCGATACCGTGTGTACTGCGGAGGGAGTCGCCCACGACAGGTCGACAATCGACTCACCCTGCCATCGTACACAGGTACTGACTGAACCTCTGTTTAGAAGTCGGAGGTCCAGTCCAGCCGCCCACTCCAGGATAGTTTCTCCCCTCGCGTCGTCTCGGGTATCTCCCCACTCCCTAGAATGGGCGTTGAAGTCACCCAGGACGAATACCGGACGAGAGGTGTAACTGCGGATGCAATTCCCCAACCCGTGCAGGTATGCCTCATATTCGGCTAGGCCGCGATATCATCTTATACCTAACAGTGTGTCAGCAGTGCCAAAACATACGGAATCATAGAGTTATGTGCAACCCTTGTTTGAATCCTTATTCTAGCCTAATGCTGTGGCACCACCGCACAGCTTGTGAGCGCTTGTGGCTCAATGTAAGATGATCGACTGCATTAACTTCTGCCGCTAGAAACTTGGTAAGTACTTCTTACATATTTTTTACATGCCCGAGGACGGGTATGAATACCGAACGGATCTGAATTGAGGTAACATCGTAGATCGGGACTTTATTAAGACCACACAGCATTTTTTTAAACTAACTGACGAGGTACTACACTCAGAGTACCTTGTATACACTTGTAGCAGATTCATATTTTATACCTTTAAACGAGCCAGCTACTAGGATCATTATGATAAAAACCAGTACCGAGTAAAGCTACTACTCGATAATTATAATTGATATTTTTGTTATTTTACTACCTACTTTAAAACTTGCTGATTGCAATTTTAAATTAGTCATCTATTTGTGTTGCTGCACTACAAACACTACGATTTACAATCTTTTAATAGTACACTTCTGGATATAGGTACCTTATTATGCCAAAATCTCTTTTCCAGTCAACCCAGTCAGCAAGTTATTAGATCCTAATATATCTCGCTGGCTTCTCTATGCAGTACTATTGTTCAGTGTAGTTTATATCTTAGTTCTTCAGTCGACTCTTACGACAACCACGGTATGAATAGTGACGTTAATCCTGCGCATTCTTAGTCCAACTCCACCTGACCAGGGTGGTATATTATTAAGCCTCCTTTTTTAGGGGAGAGGCTTATGTACAGCAATGGACAGTAATAATGTCTGTTGATCTATATCTACTCGTAAATACAGACACTAAGATTACGATTTTAGGAATACATTGCTCAACATGGATTATTTTTAAACGATGTTGGTGTGTGTGTATATATGTGTTCTAATGAGCGTTGGTATTATTTATCGACGGCGATGCGATGGAGTAAATAAAATACAGTTTCAGTGAATACATGTATTTTTTATTCTGTTTTTATTGATTTTTAGTTTGCTCGAATCTAATAATATTTAATTCTATATTGGCATAGTACATTAGTGCAGAATCTAACATTTTGAAATTCAAGTTGATACATTTTCTTTGGTCAGATACACCAGAAAAAGGAAACCTAAGTGATTATTAAGTAAGGTACATACTTTTCTCCTATAAGATGGATATGTACAATAGTGTGTGATTTAAATTTTATTTACAATCTGAAAAAGTTTACGTAAAACTCTGATATAGTGTATATACAGACAGCGATGAGCTGACAAGCTGACTTATAATTTCCCTTACATAGTAACTAATTGATCCCGCTTACAATACACAGCTCTTACACCATCAGTCTACATCACTGTATTTAGGTGGCACTACTGGATAGGCAGAGACGCTACAACGTGAAGTAAGTTCCGTATAGGAGTGGCTTTACGAATAGCCGGTTCTACAGGAAGAAATACTCAAAAAGAAGTTTTTCGAGTTAAAATCTACGTCCACTTGTTTCTAACAACGGAACCCAGTCGGCGCCCCCACATCAGGTGGTATCATACAATTGTCCCTTGCAAATGCTGCGGGTCTGGTGTAGTGATTGGTGGTAGTGTTGGACCTAAAGACGAAGATGGTAGAGCAGCTGCGACTTCTTGATATGCACTGATAGGTATAGATGGACAAGGCAGACGATCTGACGGATTCTCTTCCGGCGGCGTCACTTCCAGGCCAATACTCCCGTTCAAAGCCATTTTAAATGCATTTTGTTGCTGCTGTTGCTGTTGATGTTGTAGTAAGGAATTGAAGTGCGAAATACCGATTTCTTCTAGACTGCTTTTACGTCGCCGGGATCCAACTCCGCTAAGTCCTTGACGCAATGAGTTTGATCGTCGTAGTAATATATCGTCGACAACTCTAAGAGAGTTTGATCGGCCTCTGAAATCAGTTATGATAGTTGGACTATCGGGTAAGGAGAGTGAATTAGCTTTGGTAGTTGATAGAGGAGGCGCACGGGGTTGAGCAAAACTGGCGCCTATAGCAGATCCTCTTCTGCTGGAAACTCCTTGTGCTTGTATTAAAGCTTGGGAACAAAAGCTTATATTTGATTTTCGACGACTGTTGTGGCGTTCGAATGTTTTTTGAGCGGAAAATGGTGATGGACGGACCAAATATCTGAAAAAATATTAGTGATGTGTTAATTTCATTGCTAATTATTGTTGTGAGTTTCGAATAGGCAACTAAATAGACTCTAAAATATACGCCACAACCCAGCATTGCTTGAGAACGGAGATTAAAATATATTCATAATAAACTTTTTTAAATTTGGTAAACTTATTTATTAGTGATATACTTACATAATGTCACCTTCTTGCAGATTCAGATCGCAGCTAGGATTTATAATTACGTAAGACAAGCTGTTTCGTTTTTCGCTCACGTCATCGTAATCTATACCAGTGAGATTTAGTGACTCCATCCTTGAACGTACTAAATTAGCTATTTCAGCTCTTTCGATCTGTTGAGCGTGATTATCTCGGGCTTCATCAGCTAGACTTGTAGAATACTGTGAATAAATTTTTTTTAAAACTTTTTAATAATTCGACATTTTTTTTTATCTTTTGATGTACCTAATACGTTTCTATGACTATCAACAAGAATATGTGGTTTCTAACAATATATATAATCGTTTTGAACATAAAACAGTGGTATCATACAAATCATTGTTGGTGCCTACGCCTAAGACAAACATGCATGATTTATCAATTTACACGCTCCATGAGTGAAACTAATCGCTTATTATTGAGTAAAGTCTCCATTATATTTGCCAATGCAATGAATGTTATTAATGGACTGATAGTTTAATATGAACTTCGATTCCATTCGAGAGACTCACCGCAATGGCTTTCCAATTAAGATATTATTTTAGGCTAAAAACGGAACTACGGTTCTATCAGGAGATGGTGAATATTGATATATCTTCTTAGAAAAATCTGCTCTTTTAAAAGGCCAGTAATATCATAGTGTGTAATTACTAATTCTTAGGTTTCTCCGATTTAATTATATTAACTAAATAAAAGGTAGGATACATTCAATGAAACTATAGTTCTCAGGACAGGTATGAAAGTTTCTTCTGTCCTCATTCAATTGTTGATGCATAGTAGAATGCAACATGCAACTTACAAATTGTAGTGTTACTCAATTATTTTTAGCATAGGATTATTCCCCAGGGTTCGCGTATTAATGCTTGCTCTTTATTAAACAACTTTCATTAGTGTTTTTGTCTTGTGCTAATTCCATAGGATTCTGTCGATAATCTATTGATTTAGTCAGTTGTGAAATGCAAAACACTTCAGTGAAATTGGTCAGGCACAATTATAGGCAAAACTATTTTTACAGAGTTTTTCTGTGTTGATTTAATTATTACTTGCTTTAAATTTTATTCAACTTAATTAAAACTCATGAATTTTAACGGGCATATTATTGAATACTAATATTATTGTACCATTAAAGAGAAACGTAATGTTTTTACAAAGTCTATATGTGATGTATTAGGTTTGAATGACTAGTACGCGCGAGCCCAGCTAGCGAAGCAAGCATGCCGTCATATTTGCGCAAAAAACTTTTCAACGTATAGGCCATGTGAAGTATAATATAGCACACTTGTGTGAACTTACATTCTTTTCACTTTGATTTCTTCGGAAATCTTGTAATATGCGTAACAATTTCTATAATACCTACTTGTTTTTATTCCAACTAAAACCAAACAAATCCGGATTTTTTCTCCCCATTTCTCTTAGCCAACCTAGAAATAGAAGTCAATTATGCTGTCTTCTTTACTAAATCTACCTTGGAACATGTTTAGTTATTAATTAGGTACGATAACTACTGCATTTCTTAAAATTATTGCTGTTACCACAGCTATCTCTCGATTTTATTTTCATAATCCGTATTTTGTTACTTGGGTTAAATCTATGTATATATATACAAATTCAGTAAATTATTGTATAATAATTAAAATAAATGCATTAAACATATTAAGCAGTAATTTATAGAATTTTAAAATATAAGCGATTTTGTGAGAAAGTGTTAGTTCACATCAATTTTATACAAATATTTTGTAAAATAATGTAAAGTTTATAAGAAAATATTAATATGTTTTTAATTTTATGAAGCTGCAATTAGACCTGGACAAGAGACATTGTACGTCAGGATCATCGTCTCCTGGCGTTCGATGTGAATATTTATGTAGTGTTGCGTTAAATTAAGTTTAAAATGTGTAATTCTTAAGTGCCCTAAAGTTATACGCATTATCCGAAAAATTACTACATTAGGTAGTTACTTTAATCATTAGTTCTGTTTACCTAGTTGTTATAATCTCCCTAACCTTCAGGTGTAAGTAATTTCTAAGTCAGTATGTACTCAGGAATAAAGTTAGTCAGTTATAGGTCAGGGCGAAATTCACGTGTTACACAGTTATGTGACCATTATAAGCGTTCGGCAAGGTTGGTTCAAGTCTTAAATAGTAGAGGTGATTATTGTAATCACCATGGACATACAAAGTCCATGTCAAAGGCCTCTGGTAGTGACCTTACCGCCGGCGTGCGTTCTCCGTAGCAGCCGCCGAGGCAGCTAGCCGCCTCCCTGCGCCCACAGGCCGAAAATCCTCCGTCTTCTCCCTCCTCCTGCTGCAACTGTTGTGTCACAGTTTTCCAATACTTTTACCTAATATAACTTAAAACATATCGACCACAAACGAGTTCAAATTGGAAAGACCAAAAATAAAGCTAGCGTTTTGAACGTGTTCTGTAATGTGAGCTCACTCAAAGCATCTATTATTGGAATACTTTAATGTACTATAAAATTTTCTCTTTATTATTCGTATAAACATATTGTGTTCTTTCGATTCATCTAGTTTTGCATATCTATTAAGTGTCAGTTATGTGAATAGTGATGGAAGTTTTATGAAGGACTACTTTGGTTTGATAGTAAGCATGCAATAAGCAAAAGCAGTTGTAGATAATATTTCAGATGCTGATTGTAATTATTTGTTAACTGCTAACATAACTTCTATATGTATCTAAGTTGGATCCCTCTGTGACTCAACATTATCCATGCATGGGACTGAGTTTTCAAAATATGGGTATTAAACTAATGACAATGTGTTTCAATTATTAATTCTATACTATCATAGTTATATATTATAAGAACTCTATCTATCTCTTCTTATAAGTTTGTACGTTTTTAACGTCACTATAGTTCTATAGTATGTCATGCAACACAAACTACATATTTAACATAAAGGCGGGATTGCGATCATCGAGTTCAATAGCGACAATTGTAATGGTGGAGTCAGTGTAGGTTTGTAGCAACTGTCGTTTTATTATTATTTGTTTTCGTTTACGCAAAAGCAACTTACATTGGTAGGTATACCTAACTCTTCTGGCCGTAGCAGTTTGCACAAAAATTATAAAACTAAAGCTTGTGTATTTTATAAGACAAATCAAGTATCGCGTGAAATAAAGAGAGGATAAGTTTAAAAATGCTACTAATTACAGACACTCCACAAGTGTTATGCTCAATATGTATACATTATGTAAATAGGTTACAGGAAATAAAATGAAGTGTAGCATTGACGCGACAAAAAGATAATAATAAGTAGAAACATAAACCCGAAATACAGTCCATAGACTCGGACTACATATATGAAAAATTGTGAAATAGTAAAGTGACATCTAATTCAGAAGATTTGAAATGGTGTGTGATGGTTTAATAGCTTTCAGGCGTAAACTGTAGTAAAGGACTGTATTTAAGGAGATAAATATGAGAGTAGGAATTAACCGACTCACCGATGCACACGATGGTCGCATTCTCGCGAGGCGTGACCAAAACCATTTTGATGGGGTCCTTGGCGACATACTCACGTGGTGAGATGCATCGGCCAAAGTCGTATCCTGGGTACGATAAATCCCAATGGGGATTTCGCATGTAGTTGAACACAACTTTTGATATAATCGACCGTACGTACGGATCCACATGTCTTCTTTTGATATTTTCATCTGTTAGAAGTTCAAGTTAAATATAAAAAAACCTGTTAATATTCGGTTAATAAATCACAAAGGATAATATGAAATTGACAATTCGCTATGTGTATCGCCCTTGTAATGAAAATGCAATTGTATTATTCATTTAAAGTCAAGTCAAGATCATTTTCGCAAGTACGTACATATTTACGCAAAGCGGAGTTGATAGGAATGACAATAAAAACTTACTGAAGTCAGAAATCCTGATCCTGGTGCTTGATCTACTCCCAGCAATAAACGGACAAAAGTTATGACGTAATCTTTCACAAATGCTTGGTACAGTAATGTGTCTAACATAGAAGCCGAGAACACAGAACCTGCAGCGAACGGTAGTCGAAACATGTAAGAGATGTGTGATCCACGTTCCTTTTCACGCTAAAAAATAAATATACCTTTGTTAAGTTGATATCTTCATTTTTAAATACATCTGTGTCATCTGTATAAGATGTATAAATATGGTACCTTTTCCATCTTTGACAAATGCAAGGCGTATTTATCGTGTGCACGGAATTGCATGAAGCGCATGTTCGATGACTGTGATAATTCAGTTATAGACTTAATAGATGGAAAGAATCTGAAAAGATAATAATTGGTTTAGAGATTAACTGCAAATTCCATATCTGTTCTAAATTTGTATTCGCATGGCTAACATTTTAAATAAATTTGCAACACTGTGTAAATTAAAAACTGTCGCTATGGCTGATATAATAAAGAAACCATTACTTGAACATCGTCTGTACGGCTACTATAGTGTTGCAGTCGGCTAGACTGTCTTCTTCGGCTGAATTTGATAGCTCTTTATTTACCACCACCACATTTTCAGCCAATGTAATTCCAGCTCGTAGAAGATCATCTAGGCTGAAATTTTAGTAATCATGATGTTTACGAGAAATAAAAATTAAAAGTAAAAATTAGAACTTTAAGATATCAATAACACTTACCAATCAATGGTACCTTTCATCCAGTATATCAGTGGAAAGTATGATATGGCATCAAGGAAAGCTATATTTGGTCGCCTTTCTAGCAGTAAGATGATAGGGTTCAAAGATGTTTTTGATCTGAAGTGTGCTCTTAGTGGTATTATGAAGTTGTAGATGCCATTAGATGCGTAGTCGGCAGCTAGTATAATTGTTTTATTTTGCCACTGGTATTCCTTAGCGTTCCTATAAGCACAATGTTCGCAGACTTGTGCTAATTGTAAACAGCATAGCGGTTTCTTCTCTTTTAGTAAATAACAAAGCGTGGGGCTCACTCCTATGAATGGCGAAACCGGCGGAAATCCCTTCACAATCCTGAAAAGTTCTATTGATAAGTATGCATTCTTTCATCCATGAATTTAGGATTTTACATAAAAATATAATACATCGTTTGGTCATTAGGACAGGCGAAGCAAAGCTTTTATATATTTTAAAAGATTTTGAAAATATAAATGGTGATTGAAAAAGATTATCAATACCTGTAATACTCGTACTTACAAATAAATTTCTAAATGACATCACATTCATCTATTAAAATAAAACAAAACATATAATCTGGCGGTGAGTAAATCTATGGTTAGATGTGATAAAATAATCTAACATTAAACATCAAGTTTACGATTGTAACATGCTCAAGGGCTTTTAAAGGATTGTGCAAGACATAGATTGCCTCCTTAACTTCAGTAACCAATTACGGAGGACAACTATTTAAACTATTTAAGAAATTGCCTTTTTAATTAAACTACATAATTATAATTTACCCACCTTGAGGAGAACCAAGATGTCAAGATGAATCGAAACTATAAAAATTTACTTACAAAATATTTTTATATTGGTTTCTAATATATATTTTTATAATGATTAAAATGACGCAAAATTAACTCCTTGGCACATGGTTCACTTGAGATTAAAACTTTACGATGCCCGCTCCGTAACTAACCTAGCTCTTTAGTAGAAAAGACAGTTGTTTCAACTACATAAGCACTCACTCATCCTATTTTATCTATTGGAGACTATCGTGAATAATAATAAAATAAGTGTATGTTCCTAGTTACTACTATTTCGTACTACTAGATAGGAAATGAAAGAACATTAGGGCAGTTTCTAGATCGATATGAATGTATTCCTAATACGGAAATTTAAATTGCCTACTATTTTAATAACTTTTTATATTTACATACTTGTTTAACTATCGAATAGTACATTGCGGTTAAGCAATTCTAAAACATGGATTGCAAACCTTTTTTATGTATTCTTCATGGCGTGGTAAGTCAGTATACATAAAATATTGTAGAATATGATGCAGTAGCTTAACTGATGGTGCTCGGTGTTCTGCATATGACATTTATGTGGACAATGCTTGCTCGAGTATTTTTGGATCTAAATTTAAGAAGTTTGGGATCGATGGCAGTACGGCTAAAAAACCCACCACGATGCGTCGTAATGCATTTGCAATGTCAAGACTTTTGATTTCGAAAATATTTTTTCTTGAATTTAGATAATTTAAGTCCTTCATGTATATAAACACTGATGTACCGACAAAATTATAAAGAGTTAGAACTGTCTCCATATTTTTCAAGTAACTAATGAAATAGTTGTTGAATGAGATGCTCTTCTTATATTTGAACAAAACCTAAACAGATCGTAATAAGTTAATCTTTGTTATTTATTAAAACTTTTAAAGTTACACAATCTCCTTCACTAGTAGCAATACCAATGAAAAGTGCTTACCTGCTAAAATCATTTCGCCAGGCGCTGTGCGCGACTTCACTGCCTGCCAGAGACGAGAAGCTGCTGGTGGTGATGTCATCACTGAAGGCAGGGGTACGGGCCGTGCAATTGGGTTTTTATGCTCAGGGGATTATACAGATACACAATGCACACAATTGCAACACGAACAATTTATAAGGTATCTGTATTAGGTTGACAGCTGTTACTATTTAAGGCTTTAGTTATTAAGGTGAAACATATTAAAAGTGTAGCACGCTAGTATAATAGTGAAATAGACAGTAAAAATCTTAACGAAAATGCATATACAGTCAATATTCTACATTGGCAGTTGTGATGCAGGATTATATGATAATTTAGTAGGTAGGTACATTACATCATATCTACCGCTTTGGACTCAGTGTTGTTAAAAACAACGAAATTGCAATATAAAGCAATACAAACATCTTAAACTGAACACTTAATATGATACTATGACGTACATACTGTGCGATATTCATGCAGCTTGTATGGATCCTGGACGGTTATCTACAGGTGTGAATGTATACGCTAAAACAGTGAAAAAATAAAATTGACGTACAATATTTTCGAATGTTAAAAAAAAACTGATAAAAATACAACTTCTAACATTCTCTCACTGAGATAAAGATTACAAAAGATAAAAACATGACATTATTAATTTTGTAAAAAATAAGAAAATAACTATAATAATTAAGTAAGTACTGATCATTGAAATCGTAAACTGAAAGTCTATAGAACTTGCGTGCGTGTGGGATGCCTTGAGTAGCTTTCTAGTCACATTAAACTTACGCGATTTTTTCCGACGGCGATCGCCAAGGTACGTCATCTTCCAGTTCATCTTCGCTTTCATCAATTTCGGCTTCGTCATCCTGATTATCAGAAGCGATGTTTAAACTGCTTGTCACCATATCGGGGACGGGAAGGATGGATGGCCGTCGACTCCCTGAAATATACGTAAGTGTCAGAATTTCTTAGTTAAGGCTAAACGGCAGTGCGTAAGATCATATTGGTTTACGTATGCACTGGAAGCTTATTGGCCAAAGTAATTGCGATGGGAGTAAGCTTTCGTATGAAGATGGGGTATGTTTCGAACAGGCTTTGATGGTTCGATTACTATGCGGCGTTAAATTTTCTAATTTTCATCGTGTGATAGGTGTTCTAGGGTAACTTTTGTTAAATTGTAACTGTGTTTTATATTTCAGACACGTCTTCATGGAATAAATGCAAAATTATTTAGTAATAGTAGTTTTTATGTAATATTGTTCTCGATGTAGGCACATTTTGTTTTTACTTTTATTGTTTTAATTTTTTTATTTTGAAAGTTAGTGTAATGTATAATAAAACTTTACATGCAAATATTTCTTCTCAGGTTTAGCTATAATTTAGTGTTTATTATTTTTGTTTTGTCCTGTCGATATATAGTATACTTATGATAGATGTGCAGAAAATAAAGTAATTATTTTAAAGTTACCTCTTCGATAAGTTAAAGCATCAGGGCTTAAAAAGTTTGTATCCGGTTTTGGCAGAAGTAAATGACTATCTGTAGCACTGTCGGTACCCGGTGAGTCTTTTAGACATGTTCTCGAATCTGATGTTGAAGGGCCTTCGCCATATTTAGCTGCGTAAACATATAATTTGTTTAGTAATAATCAGTTTGCATTAAAATTCAGGTTGCTAGTAAATAAAGTATTGGTTGAGTTGCTTTCTTGTAAATTGGTATTTATATTGAAGTGGAATACCATATGACAAAAGTTACATTTTAAATTCTTAACTCACAGCGGATCTAAAACTAAATATTTCGAAAATGGATGCAGTAAAAGCATCATTAATTGATTTATATGAATTATCTGTGTATACTCGTAGTGCTTGACTTAAAAGAAGACACAAACAAGTTTAAACGTGATACCTTTTGTTGTGTAAGTTACCATGTATATATACTAGTACTACTATAAAGAAACTAGTAGGTTCTTTAGACCAGGAATAATAGCATTAATTTAATAGAAATATACATTGTCTAGGAACCCACAACCGCTTTACGAAGAAGTTAAAACACAAACGAGGAGTCAGGATAATCCTTATCACAACTGAAGCAAAAATAGGTTATAACAAGACTCAATGTAAAAAAGTTCTTTGTTCAAAATAGACGCCCATAACATCTAATATTGTATTTGACTTCATGCTTTAAAACTAAATTATGCTGCTTGGATAATATTTTAAATTAACTAAGGCCTTTTACTGTCATGAACTAGCTTTCAAATTCATAAAACAGGTAATCCAACATACAGGTCAACAACCAAACGTATTCTCCCGCACCCATAAAGGCTTTAACGTACGTTGCTCATATGTATTGTATTAATATCATGTACCTTTTGGAGAGAAATAAATATAATTTAAATTAGATTAATATAAAAATGGCACAAAGATTTGACTTGTTGCTAGTTATATTTTTATGCTTCCTGCTAGTTCATAATCAGACTCGCTCTTGGTATATTATGTAAAAAGTCTGAGCTTCTAATGACTATAATTATTAGATCGGTCTAGTGTCTTGCATGATTTTTCAAATTTCAGCATCGAATTCAAATTGATGGTGAATTCAACAACACTGACCATTTAATGGTGGATTTACCATTGGATGAGTTCTAGAATAGTTAAAAAAATGGCCTAGGTAATTAAGATTTTGAAGATCAAATTCAGAGTGTACTTTTATCGTCCTACAAAAAATTGATTTTGTCTATACCCCGTCACAAAACCTTGTATTTTTTTTTGCATGTACTGTTATGAAATTCAATATATAAACGTTACCAAATTTGTAATGAGTTTTTGTCTGCTGCCTACATTGATGAACATTCTACATTTTCTCGAGCCCCTACCATGAAATTAGCAAAGAATATTGAATCGATGAACTACATGATTTCTAAAAAAAACGATAAAATCAAGCACTATATATAGCATTCAATTTTCTTAACGAGCTGGATATACGACCATTAAGTTTATATTTGGGTGGATCTCGTATCATTTTGCGGTAAGAGGGTTCCATCTACAATACGAGTCCAATAAGCAAGTTCTGTTTCTATTATTGCCTCTATTAACTACCCAAGCTGATGAAGAGAATGTCTCGAAAACATAAAAAGTCATCATTCATCATCAACAGCCCTTAATAGTCCACTGCTGCAGTTAAAACCAAGGAACTATTCTTTAACATTTAATCTGTTATGTCTTTACTCGACACACCCAAGCCACATATTAATTTTGGATACTTTTTTATAATTAAATGAGCAAAAAAAACTAGACAACTAGACTGCGCCACAATATGTAGCATTGTGATATAGTCTACTCATACTTGTATAAATATATATGTACGATGGACATGTATACAGAGTGGCGCAAAATTTATCACATTAAATTATATCGGTGTGTTGTGATACTTTCTTAGTGTAAGTCATTACTGGTATGAAAAAATCTATTTCAAAAATGTAAACCCCATTTTAGGCATTAAAAATGTAATAAAAGTGCGAATCAAATGGCATTTTGTCACATTGCCCATTTTGATAATCAGTGTCAAAGGACACGGTCACTAAAACTTAAAAGTTTATTGTGATTAAAGTATTTTCGTTCTCAATATTGACAAGATAATCACATTGTATTGTTTATAAAAACATCTAAATTGCCATTTACATAAAAAGCTAATGGTATTCTTTATAAATTTAGATATAAAACAACTATAAAAGAAAGGGACCCGTGTCATTACATCATAAAAGATAAATAATACAAAGACATACATTTTCACACACACGATATACGACTAACACAACAACTAGAATAGTTACCTTGTAGAAAAAATGTGAGTTCACAAACAAACAACATTTACTATTGTGACAATTGGAGGTGCTCGCGTTTCTTTAGAACACGGTTGGCATGCAATGATTTTATGATGACCAAGCCCTGACTGAACTAATTTACACGCTTCCTGGTGACTAAGTAATCTATATACTTCCTTTTAGTTTCATTTTTACTCGTATTGGTAGGTGGATGTAACTGATTATTGTTTTAAAGCTTTAACATTATAGTGAATATCGTTTACACTTACGATTACTCAGATCATTGCAAATTGTGAAAAGTATTATAAAACTATACATCACATTCACGCCACTCTGTTCATGTTCAATGTTCTTATTCGATTTAGTATGTGTGTGAGTTACTCACTGCCTTTTATGATTTTATTTAATTTTACGAATCAAAATATCTAAGGCAATGAGTAATAAGCAAAATTGAGATATACAAAGTAGTCCGATTGCATGAAACAGATAATTAAGTGACATGTTGCATTCGGTCTACTTTTGGCTATTACCAACTGTGACACTCACAGCTAGCGACAGTTAAATTAGCGGATGATACAGTATTAGCTGGGTTGATGCGTGATGGCGATGCTTTTGGTGTGGAACTCGCGGGAGCTTGGAGAATCACTTGTGGAAGTTCATATTGAGCCACGTTACTACCGTCTGGTTTTTTCTGGCGGCCCCCCTCCTCGGCGTCACTAGGCTTCTTTTCACTAGAGAGTAGACTAAAAGCAGTTTGGTCTTTTGGAATTGTTGGTTTCTGTTCCGTTTGTTTTTCTGATACGACAAAAGCCGAATTTTCCTCTTTAGTGATGCTCATGTAATAGCATGTGTCGCTACTTTTCATAATATGCCGGGGTCCGGGATTTAAGAGAATAGTATCTTCGTAAAATTCAGGTAGCTCGGCTGGACGTACTCCCACCAAAGCTACACCGTACCTTTAAAAAACAAAATGCATTATTTTTATTGCTCTCACATAAATGCGCCTATAAAAAAAAACTTTCATACTTTCTGTGAGAATGAAAACTAGCGTAGGTGAAACTTTTCCCCTCATATTCGCCAAAAAATCTACTGTCGCCCAGAATAATGTGGTAGATTTCGTTACCGGAGCATTTACCATAGAGTCTATGCCACTCTTCTGGTGACTGTTGACCCTCCCTGAAATAATTAAAATACATGATACAAAAAATACAAATCGTAAGAATCGATTCGTTTTGTGTCAAAAATGTATGTCAGAAAGTCAGAGAACACATTTCAAAACAACTTACTGTCCTCTACTTGTATGAAGAAGAAGAGTAACGAGTGTCGAAGCACCTGGACAGGTGCAATTATTTGCCAAAAGAGCATATTTGAACTCGTCTTCGCAAACAACAAATTCCGCAAATTTTACATGCAACTTATTTTCTGGTCTAAATATTTGAACATATTGTGGTACCGAGGGTGCAAAATCTTTTACCGCCCAGGACCTGGAAACCAACATTAAGGCGGTTACTATATCTTCCCATTTCCTACTTAACTGTCAATAACTTCTGAAAGAATGGATCAATGTGATTATAAAAAACTTGATAGCTGATGAATAGTCAACAATATAGAATAGACGTTAGTAAACATTTATTACCTTAGAATGGTGTGTTCATCTGCGGCTGTTTTATCAGCGTAATTCCGTGCAGCCAAAATAAAACACGCTTCGGCTTCATTCATTCGTGCTCTTATTAAGTCTGTGTCTTTTAAACACGATCCTTGAATGTATATAACTCTTTGAGCCCATATCGGTACCTTAAAAATATTATTATTTAACACTTACTTAAAATTTTGCCGTAACCAACCAATGCAAACTGTCTCGACGTATAAGAGTTACACAGTTTCGGCACAAACGGTATTTTTATATATGTATCCCTATTTTATAACGGATATATTTGGCTAAATTCTTCTTTAAAAAAATAGTTTATGTATTATTTTTTTAGTCACTGAGATTAACTGCTCTATTTTTTAGAGGTTCCGTAGTTCACGTCTCGGAACCCTTACAGTTTCGTCATGTCATCGGCTTACCTTCCAAACAGTTAGTGCTAGAACGATGAAACTTTGCAAGGATATGTCTATTGCATGAGTGAGGGAGGATACCGGACGCCCATACCCCGTCCCCTCCCCAATTTCCCTCCTCATTCCCCAAAGGCCGGCAATGCGCTTGTGACGCCTCTGGTGTTGCAGGTGTCCATGGGCAGCGGTAATCGCTTACCATCAGGCCATACGTCTGCTCGTTTGCCCCTTATTCAATAAAAAAAACACCATAAAAGTGAAAGTGGTGAAATAAAATCAGATATAAATGTTTTTCAGGTTTCTTTGTTTCTCGCGCCTACTTGATAGTGTGGAGTATTATTAGAAAAGTCTTTTAAAAACATTGATGTATTGCTAAGACGATTTTTTGACTTAAGTATCGCTTTGCAAGACATTCGACTAAAAAGTACATTTTGTTGTTGAAATAGGCCCTCCCCTATTAAAGCTTAATGGTTGGATCGTAAAAATCATGTGATAGTCCATGTGATTAACTTTGAAGGAAAACTATAACGGCAGAAACAACTTTGTTAGTAAAGGAGTCACATAGGTCTAACTTGTAAAATGTGCTTACTTGGAAAACCTTGGTCCAAAAAAAAAAGTTATTAGTAAACCATTTTTCATAGTAATAAATAACATAACCTTTTAAATCCACGTGCCATTATGAGTACAGGACTACAGGACCTTACTTTATGCGTGGCTTGATACGCACTTAGCCAGTTTTTTTTATTTCAATGATCAAATGAATAATTCACAATGAAGACTGTGTCTAACTTATATTTATATTCCAGGTACAAGAACTAAAATGAATTTCTAACCTGCAGTATCATTCTCATTGTTGTGTCCAGTTCCATAGGAGACAGTAATACTACGTAATAATCTTGCAATAAAGGATGTGCATAAAATTCATTAAGGAAATCCATGATAGTGTCGGCGTGTAGAGTTGTAGAACATACTACAACGTGTCTCTCAGATTGTGCGCGATGTGAGGAATATGAGCCGCCCAATTTTTGACGTTCCATCCATGTAAAGGCAAGTTGTTCAAACTAAATGAAAAAGTATAAAAATTAAATGATTACAAATTAACGTTTGCCTGCAGGTATCCTTGTAAAAAGTAGCCTAAGTGCTTCCTCAACAACCAAATATCTTCTAGCCCCGACTGTCTAACAGAAAATGTTATTAGAGATTGAAAAATACGTATAATCTTTGGTTCAACATAAGCCATAACATTCTCAAATACGGTCTCTTGAGCTCAAGGTTTTGAGATATGATCAATTTTTATTTTCTTTTTATTTTACCATAAAGGCTGAGATACACCTCGTCAGCCCTTGTGGTACTAAGAACAACAGATAATCACTAGACACAAACATATAAGTGTAAATTTTTATGGTTAAGTTCTCTAGTGTACAAAATTCATTTTCATACGGTCTATTTCACATTAATACCACTTTTTATAGATCTTACAGGTTGATAAAAGTAGTAATAGTAATTAAGTTGAATACTTAATTACGAAATCATTTTTAAAAATATCATTAGGTAACAAACATTAAAGTGATATTTTTTTTTACCTGAGTGGGTAAGACGACCAATGCCACTCCAATCATGATGACCATAAATAATTGTGATGGCCAAATATCAGGGACAAAATCACCGTAGCCCACTGTCGAAAATGTCACCACTACAAAGTAGGTGGCTTGAAATAAATTGAGGTGTCGATGTCCGGCTCGTTGAAAGTGTTGAATGCCACAAACACTGGAAAATGATACTATGTTATCAACTCCTGATTTCAATCCAATTAAATTAAATTTATTTATGATAATTAAACTTCCCAGTGCCCGTGTTATTTTGAGTGATTATTATATCAATAGCATAATATATTCGTTGGCTCATATTACAAAAGCTTTATTTTGTAATCTGAGCTCGTAGGGATATAAATATATTTGGAACAGAAATGAATTTACTATCTTTCATTAGTGATTAATATAAGATGAGTAGTAGATGAGAGTATAAAATTTGCATAAACATAGAATATTAATATAATTCAAGTTTGGAAGGCGCTGGAGAGTGCCGGAGTCGTCTCTAGTTCTAAAACATTGTTATCGACTTTCGTCAGGTGTTGCCGGTATTACCATTGTTTCGCTGTTTGAGTTTGGGGATTACATTTATTTCAATTAATTACAAACCTATAAACATGAATCGTATTTTTGTATTGTTACATCGAACAAGCGAAATGCAGGAATAAGCGAACCGCAAAAAAATCGTACGAAGACACGATTAACTCCTAGTAAAACTGTCAATTTAATGGGCAATACCAAATAATAGAATTTAAAAACATAACTGAATAAGTCATATAAAATTATTGGGATACGGTAAATCTACTTAAATAAATAATTATACCTACCTAAAAATTTACCATAGGAATTTTTGTTCGTCGTACATAGATACTTATAAGAATTTAGAATCAGAATTTAGAATTTATTCGTCCACATTGGAAACTAGTGATTGGAAACCAATTTAAAAAGCAGAATCTTTTTTTTAATGGAAACTTATTTTCTAATAAAGATTTTTGGACGCCACATTCTTTACTGGTAACAGTGGTAAACAGTTTCCACAACTGATTTTTTTCTAACTCACCTTGTAAAAACTAAACACAAAAGAGTAACGCAGAGTATCATCAATTGTTGCGACAGTGCTGACTGTGATTTTTGCATAGCTCTGTGGAGATCGTTCTGTAACGTTAAGAAATACATTGGATATACAAACATTATTACGATTTCAAAACATGTAATAGAGTCTACTTTCGCCTAGTTTAATAAAATTTAGTTTTTATATATTGTAGTGTTACAGAAATAAAAATAAAAATTGACAGAATAAGTAACACCATGTTTCTATTTGTAGTTGTACTCCTAACAATGCCTAAGGAACACCATATGAAAGTAGAAGGCTAAATATTAGTAATAACCTGCACTCGAACGATTTACTTACAAACATGTTTTCTAAAGATCGTTTCGCGAGCCAGCAATTAAGAAATACTGGTATAAAGAGATTCCTTAATGGCGGGAACGGCAACTGAAAACAGAGGAAAGAACCATTTACTTTTAATATTGTATATATTAGTCTATTCAACAAGTTGAAAAAAGTGTTAATTCTTGATATTGTAAATTAGCAAAAATTTCGAACCCACATATAAACCATTTCAAAAGTTATAAATAATTAAAGATTCCAAAATGGTGATTACCAGTCAATTTAGAAGCAGCGTTACGATGCTACGCTCGTCGCGTTGGTCTAGGTCCCTAGACCGCGTCGTTTCAATATCGAACCGTTTTTTAAATTATCCTAGTACCAAAAACATTCTTGAGTTATTTCTAATAATGTTGATCCCCTTTTATAAATCTACAATTGTTCATAACTTTTGAAATTGATACGGGTATAAAAAAATTCAAGACTAGACTATATTTAATTTGTAGTTTCAAGAATAAAATGTTTTTCAACTTGTTGACTAGACTAAAATGTGAAAGGTACAAAATGTTTGAATTGTAAACAACAACATGTTCCCAATCTAAATCCGAATCGCTTGAATATCGTTGACTTCTATTTTATGATATACAACAGGTAGTTCTATTTCATACAAGTGAGATTTCCTAAAGTCTTGAAGAAACCGTTATTTTGTTAGATGACTGTTTTATATTGTCCGTAGATCGACATAATTTTGTCACAGATGTAAATATTTAAAAAGTATTACCGTGGTATCTGGAATGTGCCATATTACAAGTACAAAAACAATATTGTTAATTATTATTAACAGTGCTTTATCCACAATAATATTTATGAATGATTAAAGTTTAACTCTACATTTAGTAGAACATTTATATTTTTGAATTCGATCAATTTTAATATAGATTAAATGACATGGAAAATGATTGGAGTTTCCTTTCTTTCCTTTAAAAAGCAAATTATAGTGTTGTAAACTTACCGTTAAGGCAAAAGGTATTGTGTTCACCATTTCTAAGACAAAGTGAAATGATAGAACTTGTTGCCAAATATTACCCTGAAAAACATAAAAGGTTAAATTACATCGTAAAATTGAGCTGCGTCAACTATTTCTGGTTTTGAACTAGACCTTACAAGACTGTTGATGAACTGACGCATATATTATAAATACAGATATATTACATAAGTATAAATAAAGTGGCTGAATTGTTATTTGCCTTATAGCAATTACATGTTACCTTATAGCCCAAATAAGCGAGGAGGATGGCTTCCGTGAACGATATCATAGCTAATATGACTTGCACAACCCATAAATACAAGGGTCTGTTGACCCATATTATTCCGTCCCAATTGATTATCGGGTGATCTTGAAATTCCTCTTCCGTCAAATTAGCCGAATATTCGAATTCAGTCTTATTTCCAGGTCTGCAGCCGTAACTGCAATAACATATTTAGGGATTTAAAAGTATCCTATTTTTTACTGAACCATTATACTTGTATAACTAAAATTCTATTGATGGATTGAATACTAATACGAAGCTTCGAATTTATTTTTAAATAAAAAATAAAATATACTGTGGCGACCTCCACATACTACTGCGCCATCTACCGAAGTTACACTGAACTACGGAGTAACCTACAATACGAAGAAACTACCAATCCTAAATCGCGCAAATAAAGTTCCCGCGCCGATTATCATATATACAACATCCCAACATCAACTGTTGGGCAGTAGCCCGCCAGGCATGATCACCTCGCCTGGTCGGAGGATCCTCCCGTTGTGTTGGGTGGAACATTATACCCGTTCCCCCACAGTGGTGACCCCGACGTGATTGGAAGCAGCCTTCAAGGCAGCGGATCAGCAGCGCCATCTTGTTCACTCCCACAGCAAGTCTCAAGCCAGCCAGCAACTTCGGCCTCAACAGGGATACACCACACGCAGGAAGCGACCGCTCCAGCCTGGTTACCCCTACGGCCTCATCAGCGTCTAGGCACAGCACACTGCACCTACGGTTCTTGTAAGCAGAGCACATCTCTCCCGTCTACGCAGCAGCCAGCCACTACGCAGCAATCGCCCCGACTCACTGGGGACCTCACCGCAGCACCGCGCACCGCATGCGATCCCGACTCACTGGGATCGGCGGACTTCAGCCCCGACTCACTGGGACTAACGGCATTCAGTTCCGACTCACTGGAACTTGCGGCATTCAGTTCCGACTCACTGGAACTGCTCACTCCTGGCACTGGCAAGCTCCGCAACGGAGCACAGACAGCTGACTCAACAATTAATCGACTTCCGGTCTTGGAGGGGAGTGATGTGGCGACCTCCACATACTACAGCGCCATCTACCGAAGTTACACTGAACTACGGAGTAACCTACAATACGAAGAAACTACCAATCCTAAATCGCGCAAATAAAGTTCCCGCGCCGATTATCATATATACAACATCCCAACATCAACTGTTGGGCAGTAGCCCGCCAGGCATGATCACCTCGCCTGGTCGGAGGATCCTCCCGTTGTGTTGGGTGGAACATTATACCCGTTCCCCCACAATACAAACCAAATACAATACCATGGCAATATTATTAAAAAATCTACTATAAATTTAAAATACAACAATCGGCAGATTGTGGTGTAACTACCATTTCTGGTTAAAGAACTTTTCATTCAATAGAAATTTTATACGAGGACCTTTTCAGAAATTAATGACTCATTCACGTCACTTTATGAAGCCTGGAGATCAATTGAAGTAGCCTGATTACACGGATTAATATATTCGTTCTAACCCATACCGTTCAACAATAACTTTTATTTTTAAATACTTAAGTACTATGCTATTTATATCAAGGATCTTTCATTGTCCAGCCACTATACAATTTTCTTAGAAAATATTAAGCTGATTAAAAATAGTGATTATCGATGTTTTCATATTGACCTATTTTCAATATGCTCGTTAAGCTTAAACTGGTTTTCTGCAACGTTTTATATAAATAAAGGGTAATATAGAATATACTTTTAACATCTTAGGAATTATTATATTATCCATAAGAATAAATAATTTATTGATAGTTTTTATGAAAATCACATCGAAGCATATAATATAGAAATTGATATTTGAAAGTAACCATTATCACAATTTAAAGCTTATATTTTCTTGTATGAATCTGTAGATATCATAACATGAAAAATAACAGAAAATATACTAACTAAAAACATTTCATTATTTATAGTTTATTCAACAGTCGAGGCCTCTTCATAACACTTAATGCAAATCATTAGAAATATTATGTAATTGATACCAACAGGCTCCATGTTCATAAGACCTGTTGCTACCATGCCATGGGGCTACAATTAGAAAGGAATTGTTTTGTGAGTAAGTCCGGTAGAAAGACTGTTGTCTCGCTTTTTTTAGGTCTCCGATTACCTGTAACTATTTCTGTTACTGTAACTATCATCCAAAGATATTTGCATGGCAACCGGGACCGAAGACTAGCTCTACGAGGCTCAGAGGGTCTCAATGTATTAACATTTTTAATACATCGAGACCCCTCTGAGCCTCATAGTCATAAGTCATACTATAGGCGGCCTTGGCTAATAGCCGTTTTAACTAACTATACTTAAACCATCTCTTAACTCGGAACCCCCTAATGTAGGTAGCTCCTAAATATAAATCTTAGCTAATCTCGTTTTCACCATACTAAGTGACACCTAACTAAGGGTCTCATATTTTGTAGGGATATCCAAAATCGTAAATGAGAGTAAGTGTATGTCAATTGTCTAATCTACAATATTAAATTAACTATTACTACTAAGTAATAAACATAAAATACGAAATAGAATATGTTTTAATTTTAATTAAAAGACACAAAAATAAAAATGAAGACACAAGAAAATTAATCACCAATTTTTTTCATTTTTTGTTTTATATTCCAATGTCTCGAAATGTCAAACTGATAATTGTCAAAAATATAAACCATGTGTCACATCGACTACGAGTCGTTGAGGTTATAAAATTAATATTAAACTACACGTAACTACTTAGTGAAACATATTAAATTATTAGGAATATGTATAAAATTTTGCAAAAAGTAGAAATTAATTTTAGTTTTTTTAGTACCACCATACCTACCATATGTTTATATCTAAGTAGCATTTGAGCCTCTATTATCAGGACATTCTAATTTTTGTTCAGTTTTATTTAATAAAAAATAACAGTCCTAGGTTAACCTAAATATTGTAGCAATATCTGTACCGCCATATTTTAACGCCAGCTATATGCTGGTCTATTTCGATGTCTTGAATAAACTAGAATTATTTATTATCTCTAAAGTCTCAATAGTATTGGAATCATCCCTTAATTCCTTCAATTCAATAATTTTAAGCTAAACGTACGTCAAGTTTCTTTATCACTTTGTTAGGGATTGGTTAGATGGTCACCATTCGAGCCCCTAAATTTAAAAAGACTTAGACTAAAGCGCTTAGGTAGCCCCCTTAAAGGTTAGTGAAAATGAAAGTATCGCTGAGGGCTACCTAGCTCACTCTAAGCTCATAAATTTAGGGGCGTTGGTGAAAACGGCCATAAGATTCATTATCTTGCCATGATGTTAAACTACGCGGTTAAAGCTGAGACCCGAGACCCTTATGTGCATAGGTTATCAGGTATATCAGCTGTAGGTTCTAAATATAGCACCTATATGGCAATAGGCCAGAACCTGTGAGTTGTTTTAGACTCACTATAACGCTATGTTTGTGCATAGATATTAGTGTTTCACGGTTCGATACCCACGTTCTATATGTACTACAAAGACAGCACTCTATATATAAATTAAGTATGGTCATTTAAAAGCTTAGGAGAGTGGGTTTATATTTACCGGGTATTAAAAGAATAAAAAAAAAGTTTCGGTCATAATTAAATAATTAAAATGTATCAAAGGATAAATTTGGAATGGATTTAGAAAGGGTATCCAAAAATATTTAGAGAAAGCCGATTGGCACATAATAAATAATGGACAATTCGTATTTTTAAATACATGCTAGCTTTCGCCCGTGACATTACTCGTATTTAATAAAAAGTATCATATGTTACTTCCAATACCTCCAAAAATATGTGTACAAAGTTTCATGATGATCGGTTAAGTAGTTTCACGTTAAAGCGTAACAAACAAACTTACATTTGCAATATTAAGGATAAACAGTGAGGGAAATAGAAGTGATTAGGAAGATTATTTCTATTATAAGAACTTGAAATTTTCGGGTAAACATTACAAGACAATCAAAACAAAGTCAATTCACAGAAGCTATACAAAAAAGCATTCTAGGAATCCTTAGTTTTAGCCATCTCATTCAGTTTTAATTGACAATGGTTCCTTTTATACTTTCTATAATTTGCCAACCCTATAATAGAAACTGACCTTTAACAAACTAAACATTACAAATTCATAACTTCCGAAGGTAATTCGGGTAACGAAAATTATTAAAGTCATTTTAAATGCCATGTGAATTATTGTGTAAGGCTTCAGCTCCATATTCGGCGAATACAACACGTAATTACATATACGAGTATGTTCCAAATGCTGTAAAATATAAGAAATAATTGAGTAACCTTCTTTCAAAGTTTAAGTTGAGTGATTTTCTTTGAAGTTTCACATTACATTCAATGACTTTGATGTGTTTATATAGGAAAAGTCAATAATGTCTATTCTAAAATAATTTTAGGCACAGCAATCGATGAACTTTTCAATGTTTTTCTTTTTTAGTTGTTATAACATTATTAATTATCATCGTTTTATTAACAATTCAATTCCGTTTTTTTTAAAAATGAACTAGACGAGCTACAACTATTTCACGAAGTTTTTTTTATATTTACATTTATATATTTGCTGCTATTAGTCAACAGTGCAACAAAAAATCTACTGGTACACTAATAGTCGTAGTGAATTATTGAAGTGCGGTAGCGACCATTTTACCATTTATTACAACTAAGAAAATTTTTCGTGAATAGCTTCATTGCCTAACTATGTCTACATAGTCACCTATATTGCAAAGATATGTATACAATTGCTAAGCCTCTTTCACGTTAATAGTACCTATGTATCAGTTACTGTGATTTGTGCCAAACAAGAAAGTGTTTAGCAGAGGTCCCGAAGAAAGCGATACGGTCTGTATCAGGTAGTATTTACATACGGCTTCGAACTAATTAAATGTAATGGATATTTAATCTGCATGGTTTAGGAGTAGGCAACAAGGCCCATATCCTATCACATGTAAAACCGAAATCAGTTAGAAACTGCAGCTCTACAATTATTAGGTACTACTGACTACTCCTGACAAGGTGCATCGAATTCGAATTGAAGACTCTTGGCTTTAAAACAGACTTGGTATAAGTTTGACCTCTGTCAGGATGTTCCGGCATTAATAAACCAATTTAATTACTTGGAAACCATTATCATACACAGAAAAGTAGCCAGAATCGTAACAGCTTCAGCTACTTTAAGTAAACTGAAATTTTTGAACAATCATGATCTTGACCTTTTTATGATAAAGACCTTTCGTTCGAGATACCCATGGGACACTCGCTGGAGATCAGTCACAGTGCAGAAGCTTTTTTCGAATAGAACAATGCTCTAGATAATAAGCAAAGAAGATGAATGGACACCGCGCAATGAACTAAAATCTTACTTTTCCTCGTCTGGACTAGGTTCATCAGTCACTTGCGAGTGGACAAAACATAAGAAAAAATAACGTAACGTTAGTGCTCACGCTATCGGAAGTCGGTTAAAAGAACTTTTCGTAAGTAACTAGGAAATGTTAAGCTACTTTTTATACAGTCTGGAGGAATATATATAGGTCTAATTAAGGTCACTTTTTAAAATTCCGTTTTTACGTTGCATATTTCTTTGAGGAGATTGGAGAGGCCTATGGCCAGCAGTGGACTGCGATAGGCTAATGATTATGAAGTTTGATTAAACTAATTTGATAATAATATTATGACAAATATGCAGACTAATACATGGGTAATTCTATAAGGGTATCGTTTTCTTCTTAAGATATATTAAACATTAATATTTCTGAATGAGGTTTGAAAAATCGTCTTCTTTTGTACAAAGTTATGTTTTGTAACGCTATGATTATATTATTTTTTACGATTTTCTATGTTTTAAATTCTGTTAATGCTAGTTAAAGATTTATCAAACCCAAAATTTGAATTTAAGGGTCATTAAAAACACGCAACGAAATGAGTCATCGTTCGTGATATTAACAAAGTATTACACTAACTAAAAGGTAAAAAAAAATGTAAGGAATTGGCCATTTATATAATTTCCATTGTACAATTATCTTGTTACGAAGTGATGACCGCGTTAACATATGCCCATATTATTGAACATAACCAGAATGGTCTCGGGATCGGTGACAATTATTAACGAATAAAGACCCTTCCGTACCCCAGAGAGGACGTTATCCGTTACCGATTGCCACTGATGATCGTATGGCATCCGGGTACCGATTGCCATACAATCATCTGTAGCAATCATTACGGTTAGTAGAACGCCTAAAAAGTCCGACAACAGTCTTTCTATAGATTTTCTCTATCACCTAGTATTTGAGTCACGAAGGTCTGATGCTGACCCCAAACTAGTTTGGGAAAAGGCTCGTAGGAAGAAAAGGTCTTTGTGAAACTGTGTGGGAAATATTGAATATGGATCATTCGCTACTGAATATTCATTGTGTTTTCTAATTTCTCAATTAAATATGCTTGTGATATTAAAATGAGGCAAGGTGATAAAGATGCAAATGTAATTTTTGAAACTCTCAGTACTTATATGAGTCGAATGTTCGTATACAGAAATGTCGCCCGCTTGCAATAAAATAGATGTAGCCTTCCAAGCTTTTTATGCAGTGAATTATAGAAGCTAAAGGTACATTTTAACAATACAATACATCTAGGGAAATAAATACAGGTAACCAAATGATAATGTAGGGCCTACATGCAACATGTAAAAGATTCACTGATCATTACTGAACTGACAACTTCAAAATATATGGTTTAACTCTAGCTAGACGATATAAAAATAGGTCATAGGCAAATTTACGAGACGGGACAAAACGAGAAAATAAAAAAAAGGAAATATCTAAATACTTTGTTATAGTATATATTTGTTACGTTGTTATAGGTAAGTTGGTGCATCTTATAGTCAACTTAAATCCATATTATAACACGTCTAGTAATTATTAAGAAGCTAAACTCGGAGTATGGTGTTCATAATGTACTCGTATGTGGATACAATTGTGATTGAATTAAACGAATTAAAGTCCATTAACACTTTGCTCACTCTGACAATCTATTTCGAAGTGGGTCTGTAACCTGGTAGTAGGCAGTTGTAACTAACACAATTAATTTGGTAATAGAAATACGATGTAGACCGGCGTCACGATAATTTTATGACGTAATGAGATTAAAAAGAGAAGAGAGAGAGAAAAATAGAAAAAGCTATCTGGGCTTGATGTTTTTCCTCTCCTGCCAAAGGCTTTAGAAATGTCTGGAATTTATAAAATTTACGAGGATCAAAGATAAAAGACTGCTATTGTTCTCCTAAACTTCCAGCAGCGTCAAACAAATTGAATACCGCTTGCATTAAATAGGTTTATATTTTTACTGAATTTTACACTTGTCTACAGGTCGAATTAATATTACGATTTATTTATAATTAATTTAAAATTAAATCAAAAAGTGCGTCACATGATTATATTTTTAACCTTTAAGATGTTGTCATATAACAATGCCTTTGAAAAGAACGAGAGGTCTTCATATACCTAGTGATCATTTTATTTTCACACATTTACTAAATCTTAGAATATCTATAAATACCTACATTATATATGTTTGCGTTTAATACTCGCTTTGTGCTATTGTATAGCGGACATAAGACCGCACAGATGCATAAGATCGCACGTTGGCGTTTTCTATTGTGCGCAAATGGCTAACGCTTTTCAAGCGTTGAAAGCGATTTGTCGCACTGAAAAAGTAGGCTTCAGTGCTTATAAGTATATAATATACAAACAATAGTCAGTATTTTACAAATTCAATTTTTATTCCATACTACACTAAATTTTTGAATTTTATCTATGAAAAAATATGTACCGAAATCAACAACTTCCTTTCCGGGCCTTTGAATAGCTGAACCTAATCTTATCTTTTTATAACGTTTAATAAGTACTGAAAGCGTCAGGTTATTCTATATTCTGAAGTCATTAGTTCGCCGTACTGTAGGTAAATTAATAATTGCGATGAAAACTCAACCATTGAATAACTTATTGCTCTACATGGTAATCAAATTCACCGCTAAACAACACATTCAATGCTAAATCACAACAATGCCTTAAATCTTTTACGAACATTGATAACATCGTTTTTTTATGAATTCCATTTCATTTTGCGTATTACCCTTTTAATTTATATGTTATTTAGAAGATGCGACTATAACAGAAACCAATTCGTAATATGTATAATGTCGTATTAAATCATTATTAAATAACATACCAAGAAGCGGAAATTGGCTCTCCATCAGTACAGACTCTGCATATGTATAGCACGCACGTTAAAAGTTTGAAAAATAAGTTTGCTATTCTAATGCGTAAACCTGAAACAAATATATAACTTTATTAAAGTATAGAAACAATTTTATTAAAGCTAGAATCGTAACAAAAGCGTAAATTTTAAAGTTCTTGAAACTGGGCGAAATGCGACATAACAAGCGTCAACCACTTTCCACTCATGCTGTCCCATTTGTGTCACCTCGTCACTTGAAAAGGCTGAATAAATTTCCATTTCATTTAAATTCATAATTTCAGTTGTGTAGTAAAAACAAACAAAGAAGTTTGTATTGTAAAGTCATATGAATAGTTTATTTCAATAGATTTAAATATGCAAATTGTCGGGTATAATACTACTAGAAATATTACAGGCTTTGCAGAATAAATTCACTTAGCTACATTAAAATTATGAATCAATGAAAAATCGTTCAAATATTATAAAGGGTTTTGGAATTTATAGATTTAAAGATAAAGATAATTTAATTTAAACAAAATGGTACCATCTTCTTTAAGGTACATTTACGTACATTTTGCATTAGAAAGCATCTCATGTATATCCAACTGCTCAAAGTCAAGTAATTATATATTAGTATGTATGTAGTAAATCCTCCCTATGTGCACTGCAGTACATGTTAAGATCTCGTCACACTCAAAATCTAGATTCACCAAGTGATTGTCGTGTAACATCTAACGACGTATATAATAAAAGTTGCAATAAAAACAATAAAGAACGTACATTTACTAGTAAGCTTAGTGGATGTTAACGATTACCGGAGCAACTGCAGATGGACTGCGCTTCAAATGTTTACGCTAACATAGTCGTATGTGTACACATATGTAAGTACATATATACACCATACCACTACACTCGTAACACACCTCATCATTAATTGATTGACGTAACAGGCCCATAGGATTTGGGTAGTAACTGCTGGCAAGGTACGGCTATGTATGTATATATGTATGTTAAACAGCAGTAGTGGACGCAATTCAACTGAGTCATTCATAGTGTGTAATTTTGTACTTATGCGTAATTGCAACCATGACACAATTTTCAATAAAACCTATTTAACGACATCATTTTATTTTAATTCTACGAACCATACGATTGTGTTCACACATTCATTTATTAATTTTGCAGAAATATGAGATATTCTTTCGAAAATAAATCAATAGCAGGACTACAATTTGAAAAATGTTTGCTAACTAACTCTTGGTTGGCACTTTCACGAAGTAAATATAAATTCTGTTTTATTTTGTCAAACAAATAGTCACGATTTTACACAGAATATGTAACACACATGAGGAGTTTTTTTTACACCACATTATTATTACATGATGGACAAATATTAACAACCAGCAACAAATATAATGTTCTCTTTTTTGTATGGATCCCCACGGGTATAAGCCCACCTAGAAAAGACACTAGCATGTAAGTCGAGGTCAAACGAACTTAAACTACTGTCTGTCCGATTACGTAGTTTTTTTTTGGAGTAAGGTTCCACAACTTCTGGGGGCTTGGCAAAGTTGCCTCTATGATGATCAATGATGTCGAGATAGTGTCAGCAAGACATTCAAATAAAGTGTTCCAATCTGTTTGCGTGCTATTTAAAACTTGATATTATGACTTTATCTTTGCTGAAAGTATTATTAAGTTAAAGGATGAACTACAAAAAACTTACTCGATCGTTGATTCTTTATAAAATATAGTTGCAGTCTTTCTTTGAAAGTATTCTCGTTTACGTAATACTCCACGCGCACTCTGAAACAAAGTAAAAAAATGGGGTTAGGGATTTTGTTAGTATTAAATTGTTAATACAAACAAAGGCTGAGGTTAGCCTTGTAGTTCTGTAACTCGTTTTACAATCTATTTAAATAAATATCATATAACTAACATCTATATATATTTACATTTGGTTTTTAGAAACAGTTAACTTTTGAATTAAAAGTATGGTTTAGGTTTTCTAAACTAAAACAAGTCTACGACAAAAACATAGAAATAAAACTGATGTGATCGCTATATTTACTGACTGCACGGTTGGCCGAGTGGTGTCAGCGGTCGCCATGCCGCTTGCTACTGCGCCAAGTGTCGTGGGTTCAAATCCCACGCGGTACCTACAACACTTTGTGTGATCCACGAATTGTTGTCCCGAGTCTGGATGTTCTTTGTGTCCGTTTCATGTATGTTTGTAAAGTCCCCCACGACACAGGATCTTTATTCCTAATGTGGGAGTTGTCTTTTTAATAGAAATTTATTTTATGTGGTAGGTACTATATTAGTAATAGTATCATATTGTTTAGAAAACAAACCAAGTTATTAGATACGAATTTTATAATATAAGAATATTATATTATGAATAGCATTCTCATCATTCTTAGATAGTTTATTAATTGATATTTGAGTCAGCATTTGGAACAAAACTAAGCAAGAGTTTCATGCTGAAGATATCTATGTAATGAAGTATACTATTAAATCTGTTAATAAGGCAATATTTCGTATGCAATATTTGCCATACTTTATGGTTATTTGACTACTTTATTGACTCTAGGGGGATAAACCCCTAGAATGGCAATACACTAATAATTCGAGAGTAAATTTATTAAATAGTGCTACCATGCAATTGTTTTTCAGAAATCTCGGTATATAATATGTTTTATATGTACTGGAAGTAGTCGATCGTTAAACGTCTTTTATTTTAACTCAGTTACTTTTTATTGTTACGAAATTAGAGGAACGTAAATATTTATAATACTTTTATATTATATGTTAAATTAATTCCGTCTGCTGAATGTGTGAGAGGTGGAACGTCATTAGTAGTACCGTGTCGCGAGGCACTCATTTTCAGCGAGCTCGCATCATGCATATGATCCGACGATATTATTTAAACTTTTTAAGCAGTACCAAGGAACCGAAAATTTAGGAAAAGATTAGTTCGAAAATGTTGACTAAAATATTTCTCTTTGTGGAATTCGTAGCTTATAAGTGGGTCAGGCCTATAAAATGACCGCAAAGTACAAGTAGAGTCTACCGATTTCAACGACTTTCTATACAAATTATTATAATCGGGTTGCTAGTTGCATTTTAATAGAGTGAGAAAAAGTTGTCCGTGTCTTAACGGGTAAAAAATACGAACCATCGCATACCTATTCATTCCGTGGGTGTCGTAATAGATAGGGAGAAAAACTCCATGACAACAGCATTGCAAAGAGAAGGTAAACTTAAAACAATCACTAACAAGCCCTTTTGATCAATCGGGTATATTACGCCAAAACCTCCTTTCTAAGGAGAGGCCTTTTTTTTTCTTGATGAGGTGGAAAATCCCTTCGGACCTCCAGCTCTTCGGGGACTGAGGAGCCAGATATGTGGTGAATCCACTAAAAACCACCCCGGCGGCCGGTCTCAGGCGCCCTGCTCTGGGGAGGACCCGGACCAAGTTATTTCAGGTCCTCCCCAGGAACGACACCGCGTCTGTTAGACTCTATCCTGGAGGAGTATAAGTCTGGGCTTCCCCTTACTGTAGGCCCAACCGTTATATGTTGCGGTCCGACCGCAGTTTCGCGGCCAGGACCTCTATCGCTGACCACATCAATTAACCAGCTACCAGAGGTCCCCACTCCCTCGGCGACGGTGCCTACGTTCGGGATCAGCCCTCTCCCGATCCCGTTCAGCGGTCTCTTTCTGGAGCATTACTGCCTCACAGAAAGTGACCACTGCGTCCCAGCCCTCCTCGCCCGCCAGCATGGCAACAGTGATTGCTGGAGGGTCTAAGAAGAGGCCTAGGCCTGGATTAACAAAAGGTGTGGATAACAATAATTATGAGTAATAGTACTAAAGATGAAACTTACGAGTTCTCTTAATAACTCTATCTACACTGTGTACTTTATATCTGTGCAGTCAGCACACGTCAGGAGGTGTGTGTAAACTAAGGAGGTCCGTAGCTACTACGTAAACCGGTCTTGGCAGGGAGCCGGTCTAATTCCCAGTCATCAGATATGTTGAAGCGTAAGCAATCATATAATGGTAAAAACAATCAATATGTGATTGTTATTACATCTACTAACTCTATGCTATCGCCGAAATACTCTAGGATATTGGTTTCAGTTATAAGCTAAGTTAGAAAGATAAAAGGTACCTTCATTAAAATTCGGTTATATAACTAACGTGCTACTGAACCAGCTTTATCGTTAAGTATGAACTAGGGACAGCGCCTCAGTATCACGCCACTCAACGACAAAGCAATAGCTACTTTACTTAATGTACAGTGCCGTTTGTGCATAGGTAAGCATTATATTTTAATCCATTTCAAATTTTAATTATTCATTACTGTTATTATTCTGTATCTGTTTTTATTCTTTATTGTACCTATTGTCATCATCTTCAAATTCTTCAACTTCATTATAATCATACATATCTCTCTTATAATTATTTATCACTGGATAATACAAAGGTACTAATTTATAGACATTTAGAATTTATTTTTATTATAAAGATAGGTATTAAGTAGATTTTTAAATAGTGTAATTATTTATTCCATCCATTATGTAATAACAATATTACAGTACTCAGTAATTACTGGATAGCAAGAAAAAATATGACCTTGAAAAACGTAGTTAAACTTTTTTAAAGTTTTAAAAACCAGTTGCCTCCGATTTCTATATTTGATTATAAATTTCGTTTTCCAATTCGTCTTGAATGTCTATTTGTGTTTTAACTTCGACTGCACGGTCGCCACGTCGCCGCTTTCTACTACACCAAGGGTACAAATCCTACACGGGACAACACTTTGTGTGATCCACAAATTGTTTTTCTGAGTCTGAGTGTTCTTTGTGTCCGTTTCATGTGTGTTTGTAAAGATCCCCCGTGTGTTTATTCCTAAAACGAGAGTTGTCTTATTAAAAGACAAATCTTTAATCGTAATAAGCTAATATGAAATAAAACTAGTATGTATTATGGCAAAATCTGCGAATTCCACTAAATAACCAATCAACCAAAAGAAATGTAGGTAGCTTTTACAAGCAATACAATCATTATTAAATAATATAGCTATGTATGTATATAATATATATATATATATATATATATATATATGTTATGTGATATTTTTTTTCAAATGAAATAACAACAGTTTTGATGAAAATGTGACAACATCACCAAAATGTCGTGAAAGTTAAAGATAGAATTCCTTCGTCAATCTTAATTTTGTTTTTCTATCTATCAGTTAATAAAAATAGACGTAGAACAAACTAGATGAACGCATCGTAAGTTACCACGTTAAACTTTAATATACTTAACTGAAATATAGTTCTAAAATACTATATTTCAAGTTTAACTAAATTGTGCGTATATCATTCTTATTTATTATTTTCCATATCGCGTGGTTACATAGTTATTCAGTTTTAATCTTTAATGTTGATCTTTAATACAATATCAAACAACAAAAAGCCTTTGTAAATAAATTTTAAAATGTAATAACTACAAAGGCTGATTAAACTCCGCAGTTCCTTTATGCGGTTGAACACATGCCTCAACTGTAAATAGGATATATAATATCTGAAAGCTATTACAGCACTAGTAGTGTTGCCCAAATGCAAGAACAAGACGAGACTTAGCCAGTCTTGGTCTTGGTCTTGCGCCAATACACCTGGTCTTGGTCTTGGTCTTGGTCTTGCGCTCCCAGTCTTGGTCTTGGTCTTGGTCTTGCAGCAAGAGTCTTGCAAGTCTTGCAATTACCTATTAGTCTATTACTATTTATTAAAGTTTACTTTAAATCTGAGAAAAACGTATTAGAATTGAAACATTGTGAGCTTGAATTAACATAGCCATAGTAAAGATCAACCAGATTAATAAGTAACTGAGGATTTGATAAGAAATTCGAAAAATCAACTGACCTATATGTCGTTTTCCATGGAAGTAACTGTTTCTTAATTAATATTTATGATTTATAAGCTTACATTTGCTAAAACATGTAAAAAACAAATTAATTACAATAACTTGACTGTATTTTAAAGAACAATATCTGTCTAGAAAGAGATTGAACCCTCAACCTATATGAAATTTAATAAAAGAGTTTTACGATTTATCATTTATTTCAATAAAAAATAATCCTATCATAATACTACTTGCGTGATCAGTATAATGTATTCATTTTCATTCTAAGCACTCTGAAACTTATTTATTCTTTGGAACACCTGTAGGTACTCTTAAAATTCGAAATTATTTTGCATGAGTACACCTACGCCCTGTGGCGGCAATCAAATAGTGTCAAATGTTGTGATTTCGGCGCGGCGGCAACGATTGTTGTATATGATTTCAAAAGAAGCCGCCGGCGCGTGTATCATAACCATGTACTTCCGAAAAGCGGCAAATTTCTTTGAGAAGTAAGTACAAAACCTTTGATGCCGCATTATCAAAGTGCCGATGGTTAAAACATAACTTTTTTCGCTATGTAGGTATGTTTATGGTATTAGTCGTAATGCGCATAGGTCCAGTTTTTCGTATTCTTTGATACAGTTTTTTGCGTCTCATCGAATTCCTAAGCGTACCTATACACCGAACTGTTACACCTAACTACTCCGTGAAATAGCGCTAAGTCCTAGCTGCAAGACGCAAGAGTCTTGCAGGCTTAGTCTTGTTCTTGCTCAAGTCTTGCGCGGTCAGTCTTGGTCTTGGTCTTGCTAAAAATACGCGGTCTTGTTCTTGGTCTTGGTCTTGCAAAAACGCAAGAACAAGCCCAAGACTGCAAGACCAAGACTGAATTTGGGCAACACTAAGCACTAGTAAATTGTTACACAAATACGGTAAAGTGCACAAAGAGATGACAGGCTAGGATTTCCACTGCACTTATCTCCTCTTTATAACTCTTTTACCTTTACCTGTTACCCGTAACCTGTTGAATTAAAACAACGAAGTCATTAAAATACGTTCACTGTAGCCGGGTCGAGGCACAAACCTAATTGCACTCGACTGTAGGCCAGGCCTTCGAGAGCTTACATTTGACGAGAGAAACAGCAAGATGTAACGCTTTGCACGAGTATATTCACAAAGGAATATTTCATCCAAAGGCATAAAGGAATAAATGAGTGGGTTCCAATTACGGCGACATTAATCCATTTCAAAAATCTTTGTTCGTTTATGCGATATTCTGGTTCTTCAGACAAACTTAGAATAAATATCACAAGATAATTTTTCCATTCGTTTAAAATCCTTTAGAACGACTTTAGTATAGGACATGATTATTTTACAAATCCCTTTTACAATTGTATTTTGCTTTGTTTGATGTATATTAGTTATAAATTAAAACCCTATTAGCAATATAATTAATTCGAAAGTAATTCTCTCTGTCCCACTGTGCCTTTTTTACGGCTAAACAGCTGCACCTGGTTTGACTGGTTTGAGATACACAATTTGGCATGGAGATAAGTTGATTTTTTTATTTTGATAATCTATCTAATTTACGTGACTCAACTTTTTATGAAAATATCAATACATATTGGACTGAAATAAATTAACTCTAACTGCTATGTAATAAGCACATGATTGCTTATTTAAGCAGCAGTAAATAATAATTTTTAGTGTGGGTCGATGTCGTAATGTAGAAAATAAGTTTTTTTAACAATATAGAACCACATTTCACTAAGACGGTGAAATAATTCAATCTCTGCATCAATCCAAGCTTTCGGCTCAGTCGTTTTCGATGATTACAATTATTACCCTACATCTCATGATTTACTATCTTTTTAAAAGGTTATTTAAAATTAAAGGTTCTTGTTGTGATTAGATAAAAACCACCAGCGTATCGAAAGAGGGAATTCAGCCATAATATCATATAAAGAGTGCAGTAAACCAATTGCGCAATTTTCACTTTATGTTTTTCTACGCGTGCTGTTCCTTTGTTATTACTTACTTTTATCTTTTGTTAGTACTTCATTAACAAATGAGGAATAATCAACGCGAATATATAAAAAAACAGCTTTCTTATATAATTACAATCTCGCTTTAATAGAGTAGCTAGTAAAGTACTAGCTGCTTCATTGCTATGCAGTATAAAGGCATCCTCCAACCTCTGTGTTCTTATTTATAATTAACTTTTCTTTGTCATGATAAGCTGGCATTCTTTTTAGTTTTATCTGACCACTGTTTTCTTTGCCTACAAAAAAACTCTAGAAAGAAAAGTAACTAGTTATGCGAACACGGTTAAGTAAAGAAGGAGCTGACAGACTCCCTGAGGCTGAGATTTCCACTGCACTTATCTCCTCTTCATAATTTCTTTTACCTTTGCCTGTTCGTTTCACACATTTTTTACAAGTTTTTTTTTATCCTTTGTGCACTTTGCATAATGTTAATTATATATTATCAAGAATCAAAGGTGTAAAGTAAGAAAGAGACGCAACATTTCAAACGTGTATTTTTTAGTGGTTTATTGCTGTAGGAGTTAAGTAAGTTACTGTTACTGATGCTTGATGTCATGTCAAGTTGATAAAGCTTTATCTATTATTAATATTGAAGACATGTTTTTTAAACAAAACAGAATCACGTTCCACAAAGATCGCGAAACAATTAGTAACTGCATGAGACATTTCCTAGCCGTCTGTTCAGTCGTTTCAATAATCTTCATTAAAAGGGGATTAAATCATATGATTTAGAACATTTTTATTAGGTCATTTAAAACCAATTAACATATTTGAAATTAAGCAAAAATAAATTTGTAGTCACAAGGACTGCCGATAGAACTGAAAACCCATAACTTAGAATGTTATTTATAAAATTAATCGGTAAAATTAGAAATTTCATAATGTTTAATTAAAAATTATCAACATCAAACATTAGCATATCGGTGACGATGAGATACCATAAGATTTTCCCCTACCGAAAAGTGCTTAACGCGGTCAAAGAAGTTTAGTGACATCAGCATATCAGTGACGCAAACTCATAAGATTTACTCCTACGAAAAAGTGCTCAACTCGGCCAAAGAAGTGTTCACGTAATATTAATGTTACTTCTGATCTTTATTCTACTGAATCTTCCAATGCCTAATTCGTCATTTCTCTTCGATATTAACGTTTAAATATTTATATTATATTATATTTTAATCCTGCAGTTTCTTAAAAAAGTACCCAACAACCCATTATAACAACAGACTATAAAGCGAAATATTACTATGTAAATTTACGTTGATCAAAATGTACTGTACTCACTATGATTACAACTAACTATTATTAACTCGATGACACAAGTGTGGACGATGGATTAGGAAAAGATTTTTTGAATTCTGAACTTTGAACTACGAGTATACCCGTACCATATCGACTTGCGGTCGCATTTCATATTTATGAATGTCTTATTACATTGACAGTTATAGAGCTATGTTTTGAACTATTAATCTTGAGACTTTAACACCATGACAGATATTCTAGGACTTAATTATTTTTTTACTTTTGCTTTTGTATCACATTTTGTTTTAATTTTAAAAGATTATCCCACGTGCTAATGATTAAAAAATGAATAGTTGTTTAGAGATGATTGTGGACTCTCAGCTAGAAAAGAAAAAAAAGTAAGAAATAGAGCCGATGAAAAATATTTAAATTTCAAAATAAGAACTCTTTCGGAATCTGTAGATTTTTAATGAAAAATACATAATAATGTAATTTGTTGTTACCAATTGCATCACGATAATTTTTATTCAATGATTTACATCGACTTTCACTGCGGTCTTCTCCAACGAAAACATTACGTATACCGTTGTGAGTTTTCCTATCGCTTCTAAATAAGTTAATAAGCTTAGGACATACATGAATGCAGATGTATGAAAGGCAATTTTCCTTTCAAACACGAATTCCTATATGTCTATAAGAATATTGACCAATTTTTAGCATAATGCCTGAAGTGTGGGTTTTGTTGGTGTTATACATAATACAACAGTCTCTTAAGGTAAGTAAATGATGGTAAAATATTACTCCTTAGCAATCTATAAAAAAGCCAATTATGTGTGATTGCTATAGAATGTCTCGACCGAATTCGTCGTTTTAAGTCTGGTTGCAATTAGTAGAACAATACTTGATTAAATTGTTTTATTTAGGAACATGGACGTTACAAGGTGGAATTTTATACGCCTATTTTTCTATTGCCTGCCTATTCTCTCTTGTGTGTTAGGCTCTAAAAGGATAAAATGCTAGAGTTATCAACAATACAATATTATAGATTTCTTCGATCATTAGCAAGGTTGATTTAATGAAATCACTAAGCTTTTAAATTTGATGTCAGAAAATGGTTTGTCCTTGATTGGACACTTATCTGGTACTGCTCATATTACAAACAATTTGCCTTAATAAATTTATAAATAAGTCTTAATTATAAAGACAAAGAGACCATGACCCAATATGTAAATCCAACACGTTCAAAAATAATCCTACAAGTCGAAAATTATGTTTAATTTGTAACAGTATACTAACCTCATTTGAACAAAATAAATTTACATAAATGTGCCATTAGACTGTCAATTATGACATTTGTTTAACGTACAATAATAAATAAATAGGAGATCGTTTTTTGTTTTTTCGGAAGACGGTCCCCATTTCATGTCATCCACATTTTATATATTTTATATCATTAATTTCATCACGACGACGACTTGAAGACTTGAAGACTTGATAATTGAAGACTATAAATACTTGTCATTGGCAGAAATAGCTGATCCGAGTGATCCGGCTAGTTGCCATTCATCATCAAAAAAAAAAAAAAAAAAATAAATAAATATTTTCGGACATTTAACACACAACGCCATCTAGTCCTAAACTAAGCAAAGCTTGTACTATGGGTACTAGACAACTGATATTAATACATATATATACTTTTTTTTGTAAATACATACATATTATACATAGAAAACACCCAAGCTACGAAACAAATATTTGCAGATCATACAAACATTTGGTCCGATCCGGGAATCGAACCCGAGACCTCAAGCTTAGCAGTCGCATACGCTACCACTACGCCACTGAGGCAGTCAGTACAATTTAAAAACAACAGACATAAGTATAATAACACAGGATCTTTGAATAATTGTAATATTGTGAATCGGTAGTGTGTGTAAATTTTGTTCAATCGAAGTGACTTATGAGTCGATTTAATATTTATATTGATAAATAAGAAGTTACTTACGTACAACGGCCCAATCAAGAGGCTAAGTGCGGAAATGGCCCGGTAAAACAAACAAAGAAGTTACATTGCTCGTGTTTATCACTTATAACCAAAAACAAACGTACTATTTTTAATACCTCGATTGTATTGTGGTAGTGTATGTTACTGCTTTGCTTGGTCATGAGTTCGATTCCCAAGTTGGACCAATTGCTTGTATGATCTACAAATATATGTTTCGAAGTTTGGTAGTTTATTTTCATTTCAATTTATGTTATCCTTACACATCAAATTGGCGTTCTATCGCACTGGTCACTTAAAGAAATCCAAATTTACCGTGGGTGAGCCACGCTTTTGGCCTGAATGGGCTAGCTTGACCGGATTGATACCACGGCTCCACAGAAAACCGGTGTGAAACAGCGCTTGTGCTGTATTTCACCGAGTGAGTGAGGATACCGGATCCCTATACCCAAACCCCTCATTCATCCCCTTCATCATTTTCCAAACACCGGCAACGCACTTGTGAACACATGCGGGTGTCGCTAAACTAAAGAACCTGCAATTGGCATGTCAACGACATCCACCATACTCCCCGGACCTTGCTCCGACAGATAACCATTTTTTTTCGAAAATTTGTATACCTGCTTACAAGAATAAAAAATCTCCGATGCAAACCGCCTTCAGAGAGTTTATTGATTTTCGGCCCTAAGTTTGTTTAGTAAAGGGATCAATGACCTACCTATCAGATGGCATAAGTGCATAGATAACAATGGTACATACTTTGATTAATCCATATTTATGTTATAAATGCGAAACTAACTCTGTCTGTCCTGCTTTCACGGCCAAACCGTGTTACCGATTTCAATGAAAATTGACATAGAGATACTTTGATTCTTGAGGAAGGACAGAGGCTACTTTTTGCTGCGATAATCGACAAACACGCAAAAGCTAGTTTAATATATTTAAAAAATACGACTTTATATTCTTCCTATACACTACACCAATTTCATTTGTAAGCACCTAATATTAAATCCAGCTGTTCATGATAATAAAAAAATTGTATAAATGAATACCCTTAGAATACCTGTTAAGGTGATTTGTTTCGTTTTAATGAGTTCAACTGATTAGGTTTGGTAACGGTGGATGATGTCATGTAGTACACAAAAAAGATAGATGTAATTACAAAAGAGAGTGCCGCCTTTATAATGCCCTCGTTGTAGTTTGCATAATGATAATTTCCACCCTCAACGGTAAATACTAAATAGATTTTAAAAGAAATGAAGTGTCTAGCGTAGGTTAACTTGCTAGTAGTGAATTGCTGTTGGCATAAAACAAACGAAATCATAAAAATCTGCTCACTGTAACCGGGTCGAGGCACAAACCTAATTGCACTCGACTGTAGGCCAGGCCTTCGAGAGCTTACATTTGACGAGAGAAACAGCAAGATGTAACGCTTTGCACGAGTATATTCACAAAGGAATATTTCATCCAAAGGCATAAAGGAATAAATGAGTGGGTTCCAATTACGGCGACATTAATCCATTCCAAAAATCTTTGTTCGTTTATGCGATATTCCGTTGCTTTAGACAAACTTCGAATAAATATCACGGGATAATTTTTCTATTCCTTTAAAATCCTTATGACGACTTTCGTATAGGACATGATTGTTTTAAAACAAGAAGATCATTTGTTTCGTTTTAATGAGATCAACAGATTGGCTTTAGTAACAGTGGATGGTGTCATTTAGTATTCAAAAGAGGTAGATGAAATTACAAAAAAGAGTGCCGCTATCCGCAGTGGATGCCTTATTGTATTTTTAATTTGTTATTCAGATCAAGAATATTATAGACTTTCATCGCTTTACCGATTTCAATGAAATTTGGTATGAATATACTTTGATTCCTGAGGAAGGACATAGGCTATTTTTACTGCGATAACTGACAAACCGAGGCAGCGCGCAAAAGCTAGTTAAATATATTTTACAAAAAAAACTCGACTTTATATTCTGCCCATACACTACGCCAATTTCGTATGTAAACACCTAATATTAAGTTCAGCTGTTCATGAATCAAGAACACCTTGAGGTCATTTGTTTCGTTTTTATGAGTTCAACGGATTGGGATTGGTAACGGTGGATGATGTCATGTAGTATACAAAAGGGATAGATGAAATTACAATAGAAAGTACCGCTTTTATTACACCCGCGGTGCAGAATGCTAATTAATTTTCTAACCTCAACAGTATATATTAAATAGATTTTAAAAGAAACAAAAAGTATCAAGCGTAGGTAAACTTGCTAGGAGTAAATTACTGTAGGAATCAGGAAACAAACGAAATCATTAAAATCCGTGCACTGCAGCCGGGTCGAGGTACAAACCTAATTGCACTCAACTGTAGGCCAGGCCTTCGAGAGCTTACATTTGACAAGAGAAACAGTGAGAGGTAACGCTTTGCACGACTATATTCACAAAGGAATATTCCATCCAAAGGCATAAAGGAATAAATGAGTAGGTACCAATTTCAGGGACATTAATTCATTCCAAAAATTTTTGTTCGTTTATGCGATATTCTGTTCCTTCAGATTAACTTAGAATAAATATCACGGGCTACGAGATAATTTTATTCTATTCGTTTGAAATCCTTTAGAACGACTTTCGTATAGGACATGATTATTTTACAATTGTATTTTTCTTTGTATGTATTTTAGTTAGATATTAAAACCCTAGTAGCAGTATAATTAATTCGAAAGTAATTCTCACTTTCCCTCTGCGCTGTTTTTACGGTTAAACAGCTGCACCTGGTTTGATAGATTTATCATGGATATACGTTGATTCTTGAGAAAGGATATAATATTTTTACCGCAATAATCGTCACACAGGCAGGCGGAGCTGCGGATTAAAGCTAATAAATATTAATTTATCTAATTAACGTAACTCAACTTTTTATGAAAATATTAATACATATCAGACTGAATTAAGTTAACTCTAACTACTATATAATATGCGTATGATTGCTTATTGAAGCAGCAGTAAATAATTTTTACTGGTGCTCGATGTCGTGACATGTTGATTAAGCTTTAGATGATATTATTAATGTGGGAAAAATGTTTTTTTAACAAAATATAATCACATTTCTATCATCTCTATTTTATTTTTAATTTTATTTAACCACCGTTTTCTTTGCCCACAAAAAACTCTGGAAGTAAAAATAATTTGTTACGCAAACCCGGTGAAGTAAAGAAAGAGCTGACATCCTGAGGCTTTGATTAATACATACTTATATTATAAATGCGAAAGTAACTCTGTCTGTCTGTCCAGATTTCACGGCCAAACTGTTGAACCGGTTAAATGTAATTTGGTATGGGGATACTTTAATTTCCGAGAAAGGACATAGCCATAGCTGCGATAACCGACAAATACCCTGGCGGACCCGCGCGCACAAGCTATTTAAATATATTTTACAAAAAAAACGACTTTATATTCTGCCCATACACTACGCCAATTTCATATGTAACCACCTAGTATTAAGTTCAGCTGTTCGTGATTCAAGAACACCTTCAGCTCATTTGTTTCGTTTCAATGAGTTCAACAGATTGGGTTTGGTAACGGTGGATGATGTCATGTAGTATACAAAAGGGATAGATGAAATTACAAATGAGAGTGCCGCTTTTATTACACCCGCGGTGTACTTTGCATAATGCTAATTAATTTTCAAACCTCAACGGTATAAATTAAATAGATTTTAAAAGAAACAAAAAGTATCAAGCGTAGGTAAACTTGCTAGGAGTAAATTGCTGTAGGTATTAAACAAACGAAATCATTAAAATCCGTGCACTGCAGCCGAGTCGAGGTACAAACCTAATTGCACTCGACTGTAGGCCAGGCCTTCGAGGGCTCACATTTCACGAGAGAAAAAGCGAGACGTAACGCTTTGCACGTGTATATTCACAAAGGAATATTCCATCCAAAGGCATAAAGGAATAAATGAGTACCAATCACGACGACATTAAATCATGGAAAAAATGTTTTTTAACAAGAGAGAACCACATTCCGATCATCTCTATTCGACTTTTTGTTTTATCTGATCACCGTTTCCTTTGCCTATAAAATACTCTGGAATGAAAAGTAATTTGTTACGCAAACACGGTGAAGTAAAGAAAGAGCTGACATCCTGAGCCTTTGATTAATCCATATTTATAATATAAATGCGAAAGTAACTCTGTCTGTCTGTCCAGTTTTATGGCCAAACTGCTGCACTGATTTCAATGGAATTTGGCACGTAGATACTTTTTTAATTTGTTTTTCAGATCAAGAATATTATAGGATTAAACAAAATTAAAGTTTTTACGACGAAATCTCTTTGAAGCAGTTAGGTGGCAGTCAAATATGTGATTATGTAATCTAATTCCGTCCATAAAAGTAAAAATCATTTAACAAGATTTTTTAAATCGGAAAAGACATTTAAACAAGCTTTAGTCATGTGGCTCATAATATTCTTTCAACAGCTACGAAAAGTCTGCCTCCTAATGTTGTGAAAAGGACAGAAAAATGTATGTCGAAATGTAATGATAATGAAAGAAAGGAATAGGTATTTGTTATACAAGCGGGCAAAGATGCTTTTTAACCGCGTGCTCAATTTTGATGACCGAGCAAGCGAATGGTTAAATAAAAGAGCACGAGGTGAAAAATCTATGCACTCGAGTGCAACACGTAACTTTTCCTCCTACCTGAGCGGGGAATACTACATTATGATAGGTAAGTATTACAGAATAATCTTAGAATTATTCCATTAAATACTTAGGTATAATTAAGAAAAATTTAAAGTAACGTTGCTACAGTTAGTTAAGTTGGTGTTAGTGACTTGTGTACTGTTTTTCGCTAAACTATCTGTCATAGTTATTTCAGTCAGTTAGGTTGGCGTCAATTAAGCTTCCTCGTCCCTAGAATTATTCATTTTAGGTGTTTCACTAGTTTTCAAGTTTCTTATTTTTAACCTAAGATTATAAAAAAAATGGTATGGGCAAAGCAAATTTAAAAAAATAAATTAAAAAAGTTTGTATGATAAATTCGGCACCATGAAAATAAGTTTAATGATGTTTTGAATTCACAAATTAGTGCACACCATATTCTAAATTCAATTTACTTTATCCTCTAGCAGATAAAAACTGCTTTTGCACTCAGATATCGAAGGGCAACAATACTCTTTACGAGATGGGGGATGAAAAAGCATTGCTTGTCCTGACTTCCAACTTACATTACAAGATGTTTTCAAATTGAAGAAGCAAAGTTCCAACAGCACTCTGCTGGAAGGTGCAATTTTAAATTCGTTTTTGAGTCGCGTTTGTATTTCGGTCAACAAATGGTACGACCTGCTGAATTCCCATAAAAATTTTTGAAAGTTTACTTTAAAATATTGGGTTTGGTTTCAAACTATAATTATGTTACTGATAAACAAATGTTTGATGTGATTCTGAATAACTGAATAGAATATGGTTCTATTAGTCAGGAATTGATTCCATTTTTATGTCCTTTTCGCGGGGTTTTATAATAAGTTTTGAAAGACAAATATTTGATAGATATTTTTATAAGGAGTCGTTATTCCTTTCAAAGTACAGATTTTTTTTGTACATCCAACTACATAGTAACAAATCCATGGATATTTTTGTAGTGTTTACTTTTTCAGGTAGCCATGACAATAATTCCAGTCAATCCGACGGTTATGACAAAAATGCAATTTCATATTGAATAGGTCAACCTGTATACATTTTTTATTACTACATTACATTTTAAATCGAGTTTCGATTTCGACATTTGATAGAGGCCAGTCGAGAATTAAATATTTATTATTATTGTTGTTCGATTTTTGTCCATAGTGCGAACTTTAAACCTGATAAAATATTTTTGGTATTACAATACTCATAGTTTGTTCGATTTGAAATATTCTGAATTTGAATTAAGAATGGGAGAGTTATCAATCAAATGCCTTCTCTATGCTGTCGAAAAGAGCACGTTTAGCTGTGCACAATGGTGTGCTCGTTCCAACTCTCATGTATGGCAGCGAATCTTTGGTATGGCAGAAGAAGCACGAAAGTTAAATAAATACTGTGGATATGCAGTCCCTAAGAAGTTTGATTGATGTGAAAATTATGTGACAGAGTCAGGAATGTAGTTATAAGAGAACGTTGTGGATTGGAAGAAGATGTAATGACAAGGATTCAAAAGGGCATGCTTCGATGGTTTGGCCATTTAGAGAGGATGGATGACAGAAGATTCTCAAAAGGAATTTATAGAGCAAATGTGTGTCGAAGTGACGGAAGAGGTTGTCCACAGCGAACATTTACCGATCAAATTGGTGATGTTCTTAAATAAGGTAATGTGAAAAGCACCAGGAACCGACGAGCATGTATGCAGCGATTGATGAATGTGGACGAAGCAAAAGAGGTGTGTCAGAACCGTAGTAAGTGGAGATCAATTGTCTCTGCCTAGCCCTCTGGGAAAAAGGCGTAACTGTATATATGTATGTATAATCATAGTATTTTAAACAAGTATTTATTTTACATATTTGTTAAGTCAACAAGTAAAAGATTCAAATAATTAATTACGGGTCACCTGATGGAAAGTGACTAACGCCGCCCACGAACACCCGCAAATCATTAGTCTTTACGATAGGAGGTTTTATATCTACTACTTTCTGAAGGACTTGAAGTTGTAGGTTCAACTTCATTACCCGCATTTCACTTATAAGTAATAATCTAACCTAACTATAATGTCATCATCAACAATCTTTCATAGTGCTGCTGGACTTAGGCTTCGCCTTACAAAAGATGTTATGACCTGCTATACCTGCCTGACAAAACGGGTTGACAAACGTTTTTTCTTCTCTTTGTAGTGCTTTTTGTCCTGCGCAGTTTTCCCCATTCACAGATTACCTCCTTTATTCTTTACTAGCTGACCCACGCAACCCCGTTTGCGTCTTCAATTACCCGTGGCGTGAAAATTTTCCCCCATTTTTATACATTCTTCATTGGTGCTCCGATCTGTTTATTATAAACGTGATCATATATAGCCTATAGCCTTTCTCGATAAATGGACTATCCAACACTGAAAGATTATTTTAAATCGGACCAGCGGTTGCTGACATTAACGCGTTCAAACAAACAAACTCTTCAGCTTTATAATATTAGTATAGATTCTCTTAGTCGGCTCTAACGACACACACGGGATGGACGGTGGTGACACTACTCTCTATTTTTCCATACCCATCACCATTCAGACTGTTACATCGATATTTCACCGATCCATTAGATACAATAACACCTTTTCTTGTAGTTACAAAGATTGCAAAGTACGAACCAACGTTTTACCTTTGTACTTTGTCTTATGTAAAGACAGATTATATCAAACATACATATGAAAAATAAATTTAAAAGGTAACGTCTCGGTCGCGTACGACATATTAAGTTTACGTGGGAAGTGAGGTAATAAGAGAGCGGGTACAATACAAGCACGTATTTGCATTTATTTGCTGCAATATAAAAAAAAAAACTTGGCTTCGGAGCGCTTTTTTAATTTAACACTTAGTATATTCATACCCATAGACAAACGTAAAATACTTTATTCTTTCGTTATTCTCATTCTAGTAAAAAATAGTCCGATGGGAGTCAAACTATTTCTATAAGTACTTAAATTCAACAATTCACAAACTTAAAATTATATTCACTTACAGGCTAACTTGTTTCAACTTTGCACTGCGTTGCTTAACTTTACATTAAATGACAAGAAGAATGGCACGTGATTGAAATTTTTATATTTATTTATAAATATATATATTTACTAGCTGACCCCCACCACCTCGTCTGCGTGTCCTATTGGCCGTATGGTGAAGTTATTAAGCGTAAACATTAAACATATTTGGTTGCCATAAAAGGTTATAGCGAGTCAATTTCAAAAGACAGATATATGTTGTTGCGCACTTAGATCTTTTAAAAGGGAACAAGTCTTAAAAATATTACTTGAATGATTTACGCAGCGAACGCGATGGAAGCTTTCAAAAGGAATATTTTTCCACCATTTCTGCAACATACTTTATTGACACTCCGCTCCCTTTAGTTGTAGCTTTCCTCGATAACTGCGATATCTAACTTTTTTTTAATATGCATGTACTTCATGAGTTTTGTACGATCAACCAAACAAAGAAACCAACTCTTCAGCTTTATAATCAATATATAGGTAGTATGGATTAAAAAAAAATCCTATAGAGGAACACTGACGTACTTATGTTAACTAATATCATAAAGGCAAATGTATGTTTGTTTGTTACACAATCACGCCTAAACCACTAACCCTATTTTAAAATTCTTTCACCTGTATAAAGTTACCTTTTTTCCCACTTTTAACTGACATTCACGCGGAAAAGGCCTTGTCCGAATATGGTACAATATAATAATAGATATCATTTTATCCAATTCAAAGTAACTTCAGTTCAAAGGAAATTCACACCCTTTTTTATCTTCTTCATTAACGCGATCCCCTAAAATGGTAGGGTTTCAGAAACATCAGATTTATTGCCACTTTCATTAGTTCAGGAACCCCTTTCATCGCACGAACTTCAATAATAATATTTATGATTTGGATTTCAGGCGTATGTTCTTTACAATATATTTTATATATGTTTACATACATAAAATATTATTATAGTATAATATATGTATTTTACACTGTCTTTTAAGATAAAGGTAATTCACCTAATTTAAAGGGCAGAGTTCCATATCTCAAGTGCAAATTAGTATTAACATTAACTGTGTATTCGTATAATGTAAATCTGTCTGTGTTAATAAACTAAATATTATTATTACTATACTATCTGACCCTGCGAAATTCGTATCGCCTTATTTCTTTTTGTGAATATTTTTCGATTGACATGAAATCCTTTGTAAGCCCGTGTCAATTTCCTGCAGCGCAGTGTTTAGAACAAAGAGAAAATAACACATTTTTTTTATTTTCTTTTATACAAACCTTGTCCTGATCATAACAAACAAAAAAAATGGTGCAGACGATCGAAAGCTATGTACATACATTTTTATAACTCATTTTTATTTTATATATATATGTCAATGAATGATGCTCTAATATCCAGTGCATAGCCAATCCGACATTTAATTACGTTCCTATTGTTGTTGCATTATTTGGTAAGTACATGCCAAATGCTTCATGATAATACCACAGCTCAATGTTGTGCATTTATTTGAAATGTGTTCCATTAACATCAATATTAATTACACACATTGGTATAAAGTGATTGTTAGTTCAATTCATGATACATACGAGACTTCTGATTATATAATTATTGATATCTAAACTTAATATACCTTGTATGAATTGAACACTAACTTTGAACTTCCGCATGAAAACCTCGTCGATTTATAAAGAATTGTAGAATTGAAAAATCCGAGTATAGAAAACATTTAGAGGTTTTTGTTATGAAAGATAAAAAGTTGAGAAAAACATTTATCTATTGTGATTAAAAAGATTATAATAATAATTTAACATGATTTATTTCTCACAACATAGACAGAATACACAAACAAAGTCAAAACATATGGGACAAATCAAAAGTATTTTCGATAAACTCTGGTACCCAGAATAAGATTTAACTTGTGTTCAGGGTACCGGTGTCCTTGTATATAATAAGGAAATAGAGAATCAGAAAGGAAATAAATCAAACAAAATAAAATCCACGCTTACTATTCAGTTGCATTTTTAGTCAAATCTGTAGAGGCCTATTCGAGTAACATCGAGATAGCAATTAACACAGGGTATGTCTCTATAAATTTTTAACGGACGTTTCTAATAACATAATTTTAATTACTAATATGTGACGAGAGATACGTAAAAATATAACTAAGATTCATTTTCAGCGCCCCTAATATTTTCAGTGTATCACAAAAAGTTAATACTATTTGAGAAAAATAGTACTCGTAAATACCACTCTATAATAGATTTATCTAGGTATACGTGAAAGTTGATTTATTTATTTTTAATACTAACAGTGACATAAAACCGATAAATATTTTTAGAAATATAAGTTTGAGTATAAGCTAACTGACTTATACTTGGAAGGAGGTAAGAAGGACTACAAAGTTTTAAAAAGTTTTAAATATGTTAAACTTTGTAGCGCCGCAGCGCCGGAACTTGTTGGAAGTAAACTAACACATGTATATAACACGCAAAACTATTTACTTAGTTGAAGGAAACCTTGTTATAGTAATGTACTTTTTATTTTAAAAGATCATAATCCTCGACTGACCCTTATACGTAAATAACAATCAGTGTTTAGCACTTTATAATCTTGATAAATATTCGAAATTCGTCTAATAGAAAAAAAAGGAACGAAGAAATATTAAAAATATTTATAATTGCATCAGAAGTTTTCTCAGTACCTTCAAGGGTGAAAATTTATGGGTTCAGTGAATTTGAGTGCGAATTACATGTGGTATGGTAACATATAAAATAAATTTGATGTAGTTATATTTATTATAATGTTCTTAACGTAAGTACGAAAATTTTGTATGAATATATATATATTGATTTCCTTAGAAAGTAGTATCTAGCTTTATAAGTGGTTGTGTTAATTAGTCATCTGAATTAGTTACATATGTATTATTAAACACAAGTAGATAATTCTATCATACCTAGTTATATTCTCAAAAATACTATCAACAAAATAATAATGAATGGACAGGATATAAAGCCAGTGGTTTTATTTTAGGCCTTTATTTTTTAAAGGCAAACCACAACTCCTCCAAAAATAAATTTCAATAGAAATAATTTTGAAGCAAACTTTTGAGAGTGTATTAGGTAACGAAGATACTGAGCTGTAAATCCAGCTACGAGAATATACATACGTATATCCTATACTCCACCCCGTACCGTGTGTGGATGAGGGTTGTCGTTAAAAAGTAATGTATTGAGCAATTGACACTAATCGTTTGTTTGACATCGAAATATGCAACCGTCATTTGTTCAGTGGTTCATGTGGTGTACATATATTATAATGCAGACTTAGAATTATGAGCACGGTGTTATGACTGAATTTACACGTGTACATTATTTAACTGTTTCCGATTTATGAAACCAGGTTTGGATAGTCATAGGTAGTGATAGTTTTAGTGAAATTAAAAAATCGGTGCTACACTAATACCCGTTGCCTATATAAATACAAAAATACACTTTTGATGAAAGGTGTACCGTTCTAATGGTGAAACTTTCGTTCTTGTTCATCAACTTCGACACCGACTTACCGAGACTTCTCTTTTTTTGAATTGATATTATAATTTTCAAAAACGCAGACATTAGTTTGCTTAATTAGTTAAAGTGGGCGCTAGTTTAGATGCATCGATTTTATATACAAAGAAAGTTCCAATATGACTTTCAGTTTCTCATTATTGACTTGCTCCTCCGGTTGTTTTTGAAATGAAGACGGGGCTGTGATTGAAATGAAAGTTGTAATAACGGAGGAGATTAAACCAAAATACACACTTCACTTGCAGTACTTAATCCTTATAGATCGTGCAGCGCTGGTGATATCAGAGAACGATCTAAAGGCGGGAAAAAATTGGCTCTACAAAGCTATGTCTTATTGAAGTCAATTTATAAATAGATTTAAATCACACATTCGACCTAATTTAAAACCTAAAAGTGATTTATTTCGTAAGTAGAATCTGATTAGTATTAGTTTGGTAAGTAGCATAATTACTTACCTTGGTATCTTATCATAGCTGTCCCAGCCGGTTAAGCAATTATAGGAGCTGTATCTGCTTACTGCTGCCATATCATCGAACATATAGGAGATAAACTTGGACGTCCTACAATACTTCGATAATTTGAAATGTGCCGCTTGCGGGCCGCACGATGCTCACAATTATTTCAGTTAGATCATGTAGTTCAGACACAGCGATACGAGTTTACAGCTCAAATGTTGTTAGGCGTCCGAATGACCGCAATTAAGAACAGAAATCCATTAGATACTATTTAATATACCGTTACGATATGCCTGAAATGAAGTTATTTATTTAAACTTTTGACATTTACGTGTACATTAGCTAAGATATCAAATATAATACGCAAACCATGCATGACACATAGTTACATTGAGCCTTATTTTGTTTCTACAAACAGAACAATGTTAGCTTGTAAATCTGCATATACAAGTTATACACTTATTTACATTATATGATCGCATGTTTTGCCACAGGGTAATTTTGTTATATTCAATTAGATGTTAATTTGCTTAAAAGCCTCAAAGTGAAAGTATGCGTTACTTCGTTGGCGTAATATAAATTAAATATCTATATAAGCACTACTAACGCCCGATAGGGTGCTTTTGTCGGCTTTTCGTAACTTGCAAAATGCACTTACTTAAGTACGTGTATAATAATATGCGTGTATCTTAAATGATCCTTAATTATATATTTTCCAAGAAGTCGTAATATTCCTAACAACGATTAAAATTTTAAAAGTATTCAGTAAATTTCACTGTTTACACGTCTATGCAAAGTTAACAACAAACATAACATTATTTTAGGAGAAAGTTAAGTATTAAGTTATTTTAGTTTTGAAGTAAAATAATTGTGTAGTTATTGAGCTTAGTTATCGATTTAGAGTGTATTTATTATTTCAAACGTGAGCATATACTACGTGCAAGTTTACTTTTCCTTTAGAATATATTGAAATGTATTCGTGAGCGAGTGGGAAGCGGCGGTGCGGCCGCCGTGTCGCGCTACCGAACTCGACTGACTGAAGCCAACGGAGGTTTGAGGCGGAGGGAGGCGCGGGCTCGCCGTACCTTCATCCGCCGCCGTGGCGCTCCCACGTTCGTACCACACTCCACAATTCAGCGGTCGCCGTAGCTTCAGACGAAAGCTGCTCCAGAATGAAGCAGCACCACCACATTAGCGAAACTATATATATATATATATATATATAAATCTTAAGATTATGTAGAGTCTAGTTAAAAGTGTAATCGATTATTCGAATGCCTCAGTGATACAGTAGTGCCGTACACGTGCTACTTACGTACAGTAGATCGTGTGTTTGACTCTGAGTATTCTGCGAATAGTTGTTTCGTAGTTTGTGTGTTTTCTATGCAAGTAAACAAACAAATAAACTCTTCAACTTTATATATTAGTACAAGCTGACTCACGCAACCTCGTTTGCGTCTCCTATTGCCGGTAGCGTGATAATTTCCACCTGTTTTTGAAACATTCTTCATTGGTTCACCGCTCCTATTGGTCTTTATTTTTAATTATTTTATTTTATTTTATTTGGACAACCAACAAGAACATACACCTTAAAAGCTAAGAGGCACATAACAGTAATGTACGAACATTGGTGCTGCCTTAATTATAGGTTGCCACGAAAAGCATAAATATTGTTTAAACAGACAGTTGGGAGCATAAGGCATCCCTTAACTTAAAAAAAAATAAAAGTACTTAAATTAAAACTTGAGAATAACAGGTAAATTATACAGAAATTCCAAAGAGGTCACCATACACAGTCAAACAATATACATAACCAACATACTTAATATATAAAGAAATCTGAATACGTTTGTCCTAGCTTATTAATGAATTTTTTTTCCTAAAAGATGGTAAACTTAAGTAAAATATATCGATGTCCTTATTTTTGCAGATAGAATTATACTCTGCTTGGAGTCTATTTTTTTTTTTTTTTATTGAATAGTGGGCAAACGAGCAGACGTATCACCTGATGGTAAGCGATTACCGCCGCCCATGGACACCCGCAACACCAAAGGCGTCACAAGTGCGTTGCCGACCTTTGGGGGATGGGAAAAGGGATGGGGGGGGGTTGGGGTATGGGCCTCCGGTATCCTCACTCACTCGGTGAAACACAGTGCAAACGCTATTTCACACCGGTTTTCTGTGAGGCCGTGGTATCACTCCGGACGAGCCGACCCATTTATGCCGAAGCATAGCTCTCCCACGGTATATATTTAGAGGAGAGAAATGGCCTAGGTTTGTTTTGGACCTCTTAGGTGCGAACAAGGAGTATCTCGTTAATCGCGGGAGCTTATGAGAGATCATTATGTTAACTTTTTGTAGCAGATGAGAGCAGTTTATATTACCATTAACCAATTTGTGTAAAAATGATAAATCTAAAATTTTACGGCGTTTTTTTAGTGACGTTAAGTTGACGGAAAATTTCTTTGCTAGATTAAATTTGTATGCCATGTGGTACATTAATCTTTATTGCACACGTTCGATTCTATTGGAATGGACTTCATAATGCGGATGCCAAACAACACAGCAATACTCCAGAACAGACCTAACAAGAGTTTCATACAATCTTAAAATAGTAGTTTTATTTTTAAACTTTTTAGTGTTTCTCATGTCTTTACTTGATGATATATAACCTATAGGCTTCCTTGATAAATGGGCTATCTAACAAGAATATAATTTTTCAAAAAATGGTCCGGCGAGCGAAGTCGCTGCTAGTAAACCAATATTTATCTCTTAATGTTTTTAATCCATTACTAAAACTAAATATAAAATTCATTAATTTGAAATCGAAAGGTGAATTATGAGTAATAAAAAAAATAGTTACATACATAATATGCATAATACAAATTTATTTAAACGAATTGTCAAAGTCCCACATAAAACCAGAATGGGTCGAGGAATATGGGTTTTACAATAAAATATCTGAAGACACCTATATCAAAATTCTTCTTAGTAATATACCAAGTCAGGGACAGAATTGCCGAACGTTAACTGAATTTTAAAGATAATCAAATTGGAGCAAAAATTCTCAACATTAAACAAATTTCTCCGTATTCAATAGACTCCGAATGTCGAGTTGTTGTTGAACTGTCTCTAAAACGTTATTAATACTGGGTCAGGTTCAAATAAACGTGCGAAATTCCCTGAAGAATAAAAATTCAATTACATACGTATGTTTATTATTACAATATGCAAATTGTTGTAAACATTCAGTGGTCAATGTTATGTTAGCAACACAGGTTTTAATATTATATAACCTGTCAGAGTATTTATTATTATACTTTGAAGAGACACTGCAGTCGCTTCTAGGCCATTTAGGACTTTATATTCTGGTAGTAAGCTTCACGGTATGTAATCAGAACGATAAAATCCTTATTAGAGTAACCTTTTCTAGTTTTTTTACATGGCAATGACGTCATTCGACAAATGAATTTAGCGAATCATGTCATTGCCATGTCATTTGTTTTTATACAAAATTGAACGGAGCAAATAAAAAAAAATGATTAACAGTCAAATCAGAAGTTTGTTTTGAAATTTACACAATTTACAGGTTTTGTCTTTGTCTGAAATCCTTGTACTAATTTTGCAAACTACGAAAATTGCTTTATCATATTCTACAATTGGATTATCGCAGAAATAAATAACAATTGTTTGAGCGTTATCTTCTAAAAATGAGAATGAATGCCGCTGCATGCTTTCAATTTAGTAGAGAGTACAATATGTTTATATTTAATCGCTTGACGTTTAAACTTGATGATTTATATTAAATAACTAAGAAATCAAGCGATTACAATGTGTTGTATTTGTCCAAAACTAACATGTTTACATCTTGACTCGAAAGATGGCGTTATGCTTTTGGGCTGAATCGCGATATCATTTGGTTACGAGCCGATTCATATAAAGGCTGATAAAATATTTTTGTTTAGAACACGTTTTTTTCCTGTAAACAAACCAATGTAATGATTTGATTTAATTTTTAATGTTTCACGTTGTAATGATTAGTAAAGAAATTGAAACGTGGTCGACGATATCTTAATGCATCAAGTAGGGTATCATTATAAGTTAGATCATGTTGTTGCTCTAACAAAAACAAAATCCATCAAAACAGCGATTCTTTTTGCACGCCGTGTGGTTCTAAAATGAATTCGTCGATTACATTTTAACTAATATATTTCCTCATTATGTCGATAAAATTCTAAAATGATTGATAGTTAAATAAATCTTACAAGTCCCAATAAGATAAATATGAGTAATTTTCTTCACTTTGACGTTGTATTTATTTCAAGTTTGTGTTACGTTTATGTGAGTAGGTAAATAGAATTCTTTCATATAAATTCGTGATATTTCAAGTATTGAAAGAGATTTTAGTTAATATGTGAAGCTAGGATTCAAATGTGCTAGTACGTATTTCTTACAGATACATATGTGTATTTAAGCGAATATAAATGTGTAGACTATGTATATTACTATTGCTTCGGACAGAATTGATGTGGTTAGCCATTATTCTCTCCAATAAGTTTACTTCAGAGGCTAGAGAGATAAATACGACGCGTGATCCCGGTTCTGCATCGTTGTCTCACAACGTTATGGTTTGTTGAAGTTTTGTCTGTATTATATACTGCTATATGTGCTATATACAGTGTTTCTCTTACTTAATATAAATTAGAATATAGTTTTTTTTTCAAATTCAGGTATAGAATCGACACAGCAGTTTTTAAACCTTGTTATATTTTATCCCAAAACGTCTATCAAGAATTATTAAATTAGAAAATTAAATTTAATGCGAAAGAAACGGGAGCCGATAGGTGTTTATCGAATGCCGCACCGATACCCACACAGCACATCACACAAAGTATTATTTTTCAAGTTCCGTAGTTAATCGGTTAGTGCTAGAAAGATAAAACTTTGCATGGATATGTGTATTTACTACGTCGACAAAGTGCTAATTAATATGACATTTGTTTTTGGAGTAAGTTGTCAACGTTTTATTTTTCTCGCATCTTGCGTCACTAAATATATTCGTAATACGACACGTATCCTGCAACAATATTCACTTTCCTATCAATTTATTTTAAAATTATTTTCTTGTAATCAGAGGTGACTTGTTGTCTTAACGACTTTCTTTTTCCGTTCATTTGAACCGATTTTTTTCACGCATAAATTACCTACTTTTCCAATCAAAGTCAGTTCAATAAAGCGTTTAAAGATTTTTCATTGGCATTTAAAGATGCTCCCGCGCATGTGTTATTTTCTAATTTTTAATAAGTGTTAATACATTCTTTATTGATATATATAGTCTGTATCGGGCAGACTGAATGAAGCTGCATCAACAAGAGCGTAGCTCTTAAGTAAATGATGACGATACTGAATGCACGTACACAAATTCGCGAGCACTGAAACACTGAGACAGCACATCCACTCTTTCTGTAGAAGAAGCAGATTTGAGCTTTGTTACTTTTATAATTTCTTATGAGTAAAACATATAGACCATGATCTTAGGCCTAGTTTTACCATTTATTACTATGAAGCTTATGTTCCATGAGTAGCGGCATGATGGCGAACTTATAGTCTTACAAAAAAAATCGATTGTGGTAGCTAACAGGGGTGACAGGAATAAAATATGTCGACAACGATTCTTTAAAATTCATGAATAACTGTTTTGTTTTTATTAAACCTTAATAAATATATTAATATAATAAAATAATGTCCTACAAAATATATGATTTGATCAAAGGAATCCCCTACTTCTAATATGTATCAACAACGAGGTCATCTAAAATGATTACCAACTACATTAGAAACTCGATTAACCGGACCAATTGTTGTCCCTAGGGCTTCGAATAATCGAAAATCCTGATAATACAATGTAAGAAGAAAAGCGGGTTTTGTGCTCATGTAGTACATACATAATGTAAAACAACAAACACATATCAACGTAATAGATGTTATTAAGAAATTATCGATCCCTCTGGGCGCTGGCGGGGTAATGGCCGGAAAATCGAGTTTCTACTGTAGCTGATTTTTAGGTTCATTAATATGTATGTATGTATGTATGTATGTATGTATGTATGTATGTATGTATGTATAATGTGATTTAACAGCCACAGTGTCGTGGCGTGGTGTATATTAGTCCTACACTCAAAAGTTGTCGTACAAAGCCCTGATGTAAATTAATAACTTAAAATATATTAAGTTGAATCTTTGCGAACTACTCCATTCCGATAAGACGCCCAACAATTTCCTTACGAAAATTGTCGATTATGGTAATAACTATAATTAATAGTATATCATGACTAAGAATAATTATTATTGAATTAAAGTATAACAATTTAACTTTTAGCATCAGTTTGTAAAAAAAATACGATTGAGTATTTTCCCAACGGGAAAACATAAATAAAAAAGGAAATCGGTACTAATTTAAACGAGTCTCTTGAAATTTTGAAAAACACAATTGTTTTGTAATGATATAAATGATCAATGACTAACTTTTGAAAAGTAGAAATTTAGAAATAATTATTAAAAAACGCACAAAAATATCTACAGAATAGCTATGAATCCCTTCTATAATTCTGCCCACCTCTCAGTTTCATACTATTTAAATAAACAAATAAAAAAAAATGAAATCGCTAATTTTAAACATTTTGCAAATACTATTAAAACACATTTCAAAATTTATGTAAAGATTCATGGCCTGGCCCTGGATTCCCAGGTATAAATCTGATGACGCTCCACTATTATTGTAAGTATAATTATGAAATAGTATAAGTATGAAAGTAGCACCTGACCTATATACAGTAACTAAAATTTTACTCTGTGATTAATAAATGTAATAAGATAATGTCAATCTAAAATATGTAGTTAATAAAGCGTTAAACGGGTATAACATATTGTTACTGGTGGATGTTATCCATCCGTGTCACTAATCGGTTGTAACTAAAATAGCTAGATAGTGAACGAAATTGTTCACTGAATCTGTTGGAATCGGACATCGGACTATGAATATTAATATTAACAAAGCGATTAAATCGGCCCAATTCTACGCTTCTATTTCGCTACGCGAGTCGCTGTTTGTAGAGGATGAAATCGTAATAGACTTGTGTACAAGATACTCGAATGAAGCTAGCAAGTACAAAATACCCGCGAAGCCAATTGTTATTTTACGTAATCGATAGCGATTATGTTAAAACATATTGACTGATATTATCTGATATTGATATTTTACATGCTATATAAGTTATGTATTTAAGAGCGTTAAAGTTGTACTTAGTTTTTAACTATTTTCATTGCCACATTAATGATAAATGTGTCCTGATACACATATCATTCCTGCTTAATAAACATTTTCTTAACTTTGTCATTCATTCGTTCATTGTTCATTCGTTCATATCTCAGAAGAATTTACACATTTAACTCTCTCTGTGGAGTTGACAAAACGCGGTCTTGTATTACATTAAACACCCGCATTTTGGTAAGTTCAGCTGGTTTTACTCACGTAATAGGGCAAGCCTATTGGGGTCAACGAGGGACGTTAACATTTAAACAAAGCCTGCAAAATGTATTTAATAATTTGAGAACATTAACAATATGTTTTTTAATTTATAGCTCATATTCACTAATGTCATTATTTGAATTCGTAGCTTAAATTGTTAATTCTTATTATATTGCTCTTTCTTCTTAAGCATCAGATGATTGATCTGTGCTAGTAATTAAATTTAAAAAATATCATGTTTTCTTAAATAGTAGGCTTCTTTCGTAATACATCATAATTATTGAATGTAAAATATGATAACCCTATATGTCAATCAAAGGCTTAGCGTTAGCACATGATGTCAAAGGCTACAATTTTATTCCGGCTTATAAAGTACTAGCTAAATCACGCAACCTCGTTTGCGTCTTCTACTGACTGTAGCGTGAAAATTTTCCCCCGTTTCAAAACATTCTTCATTGGTGCTCCGCTCCTATTAGTATTAGCGTGATGATATGATAGCCTATAGCCTTCCTCGATAAATGGACTATCCAACATTGGAAGAATTCCTGAGATTAGCGCTTTCAAACAAACTTACTCTTCAGCTTTATAATATTAGTATAGATTTGTATTTTACATTGTGGTTTTTACCTGAATTATTTTACGTTACTGATAAAAACAGCTCTTAAGTTGATTTGGAATTTATCAATACAAATAAATAAAATTGTAGTGTCTGTTTGTAATACTACGCTTTTTACTAAATGCATATGTATGTATACGCGGTATATATACCAAAATAACATAATTTTTTAATTTTTTTTCCGGGTAATCTCTGGAATGGCTGGACCGATTTTGACGGTACTTTTACTGGCAGGATGACACAAGGTAACTTAGGCGAGTAGTAGAGTGGTAGAGAAACCTCGATCGAAAAAAATTAAAAAAAATAATTTCAGATGCCACTTGAGTCGGTGAAATATATTTTATAATTGCAAACTTTTATTACATTTCTTATTCAACTTCTTATTTGAAGTAGATGTGTAATAAGACAGGTGCAAATATTTACCATTTCATAATTATGAATTATGCTTACACTTTTAATTTATTTATGTACTTTTTGTAGGATGGGCTGATCTAGTCCCAAACTATGCAGAACTTGTACTATGGGTACTAGAAAACTTATTTAAAAACAATTATTATACTTTTTTGTTAATGCATACTTAAGATAAGGTAAGGTGTTGAACAACACTACTATTACATGAATTTTAAACACCATACGAAAATAGAATATTTGTCGGCTGGAATCGACTGAAAAGTAAACTTTAAAATTCCATAAAATTATACTGCCCAAGACCGGGATCGTTGGCGCTCCTTGGGGCAGACCTTCGTTCAATAGTGGACGGCGATAGATTGATACTATATCCATTTCAAATAATTGACTCATTGCATTACACTTTTAACTTTCTAAGAGAGATTTGTTTACAAAGGTGCCTAATTATTGTGCTCTCTTCATTACTCCATGCCTCTATGAGCAAAACCTTAATTGAAAACTTGCACCCTTGCCGTATTAATTAAACGACGGAAAAGTTTCAAACCAAAGAACGTTGACATACATATTTTAAATAAGCAGGAACGTAATTAAGTTCAGACATATTGATTATTATAGCATTCAATTCACAAACATTTTAATAAAAGTATGATTATTTCCGTATAATTATTTTACTACACTTTAAAGTCATATGAAATGTATAGAATTAACTTTATTATACGTAGTTTGGTACCGATTACATATAGAAAATGTATTTAATGACCGTTTATAAATGGCGACGTTTGTGTTGTGTTTGGCGATGTTTGAAATGCAATTTCAAAGGTAATGTGGACAAATCGACTGTGCTAAACTTTCAACAGTCTATTTGTCTATGCAATTTTCCCGTTTTTAAAGAATATTCTCTACAAACTAAAGTTTTCAATTTTACTGGTTTGAAAAGCAATCACGACGATGGTCCAAGGAAGCGTGTTGGTAATATTGTTACTCTAACCAGAACGCTGTTCTACAGAAAACAATATAAAGAATAAACAATAAGAAATGTAGGTACACTCGCAATCGGAGTTAACGTAAAACGGATATACACACAAAATAGCGCGCTGTAAAATTTGCAGTCATGAAAACAATTAATAGTAACTAATAAAAGATCAACTCAAAAAAGCCCTTGTAGGTTCCAACCATTTAATATTCTAGTTTTATTCACTTTGTTTATTGTAGTAACAAGCATCACGTAATACCTAATGACACGCACAATACACAGCACAGTCTGAATATTTGATTGTTAAACACAAAATTTTATAGTAATACGCGTATATGAAGAATTATGGTATTGATTGAGTTTGTGTCTATCCTTATCATAATGCTATTATTCTGAATAATTCGTCTATTATTTATGTATTCTGACGATATGGATTTTGAGACTTAGTTAATTTCTATTTGTACCATAATATTCAGAAACATTACTATTCTGTTAGGTAATAGGCACCAAAATACAGTTTATACAATTTCATGTTATATAATCTGTTTACTTTATTATGCTTATGATTGCACAGATAACCTAACGTTTAAAACGGTCACCCCGTCGCTTCCTCCGAGCTTTCCTCCTTTCGCTCGTGTAGAAAGCTAAGTGTTGTTGATTCATTTCCACATGGAAAATGATTCTGTGTGATCCACAAAGTATTCTTTAGTATTAATTATTCTGGGAGTAGTCTATTCTATTTTTACATTTCCATCGAAAGGACAAGGTTACGAAGGATGTCAGAAAGATTTAACACAGCTGGTGTGTTCTTTTATATAATAAACTATGATTAATTGCTCGAACGAAAGTGTTAGATGCTTCCAATGCTAGGAGCATGCTAAAGAGCAAGACAAGCATCAACCTGATTTTCAACGATATCAGTGCGTCCAATATATACAACACTTCCATACATATCATTTTTTTTTATCACATTTCAAACAAGAACTACGCGCAGACATTTTGCGTAGTAAGTACGTCATCGACCCCACATCTTACAAGTCGAACTGTTCGAAAACCCTCATCTCGCGTTGTGTCAAGGTCATTCACGTTTCTCAGAAAGAACTATAGTCATTTGGCATGTTTCTAGAATATGAATTACCTCTTTATCCTTTAGTTCCACTTTATATCAGAGGCTGGATTGGTGTAGCTTAAATTCATCCTTACAAAAATAAAGAAATTTTACTTTTTCGAATTTTGTAGTCGATATTACAGAACAGCAGTAAGTTTATATAAGGTTTTTTGTAAGTTACGATTCACAAACCACGAATTTTCGAGTATTTATTCAAGATACAATGATTATTTTTCCTACGAAAGTACGTGTAATATGTGTGTATAAAGCCTGATTGCTAAACAGGTTTTTTTTAGATGTATCCTTGGTTACAGTTGTTTTAGTAAAACATCCTCAAAAATTACGATATTCGTTACCAAAAATTCATGTAACGCAACTATCAAATCAGCCAAAAGACGTCCACTGCTGGACATAGGCCTCATCCAAGGCTCTCTACATCACCCGACCTTCCCGAAGGCTTTATACTTTCTAAGATTGTTCACACAATTATTTGACATGGGTGGGAAATGGAGTCGTTGTTTTAGAGGTTAGTTAGTTAGTTCACTAACCAGTAGACCATAGAAACAGGCTCGTGGACAAAACTCTTAAATGGTCTAATAGTACACTTAGATTATTAACGACAACGTTTCTGAGAGACAAACAGACGTCCTTCGTAAGATTCGAATCAATAAACATTATCTGAGTCTGTACTCTGTACAAATTGTAATATACCTAAATGTTAAGGTTGTAATCTAGCTAAATCTTTAAACGGTTTTAACCACTCGTGTATTTGCAGGCTGACGAACTAAAAGATGATAAAAGAAATGCTTCATTTCTTGAAGAGGCGTCCCAATTGGGTCTCAAATTAGCCGGGTATCTTTAAACACACACTTATAGCCCTTAAAAGAAAGCTTTATATATATATATCATATATTTATTAATCATATCATTGTTTTATTTTAGAACTTGCGCTGTACATTTTGGGTGAAAATTTTTATAATAATAATAATTATTTATTTCAAACACAAGGTTCATAGTTAATTACATCAATAGATAGAAAAAAAGAAAAATAAAAGAATACAAATACGAATAAAACAAACTAGAACATACAAAAATAAAAAAATAAAATCAGACCACTGTTTTTAGCCAGTGCTTGTACATACAGGACGTAATTCTCCGATCTGACAGACTTTTAACGATGGAATTCTTACACCGGTCAACTCTGGATATGAATCGAACCATGCGATTTCTCTGGATGGCTTCAAAAGAGTTAACTCGTGCCTCAAAGAACATACCGGAAGCGCTACAGTATCGTGGTAGTCCCATGAGTTGCCTAAAGATGTTGTCATAGGCAACTCGAATGTTGTTAATGGATATTTTATTATAGTCTGTCCAAAGTTGACAAGTGTAAAATGTCTGACAAAAGGAGCAAAATGTATTACACTTCATATGTACTAATTTTATAAATGCGATAGTACTTTTCTTTTCTTTTCTTCTTTTCTCAATTTTTGATTTTTAGGGAACGAATGACATAAGCTAGTATTTACCGTACCGTATGTACTACCTATATTAGGATCTTCGTCTGTAGGTAATATTTAGAATTTAATTTAAGATTATTTTAGTAAATATATGGATCTTTTCATTCGAATATACATGTTAACATTGAAATAAAATAAAATAACTTCGTAATACTGAAATTCAATATTTATTTTATCTTTGTTACAAAGTCTCGAATCAAACTCTATGGATCTGTCATATTACAAACAAGAAAATGAAGTATTAATAAAGTATCCGTGTAGCTAATCTATTCTAAAGCTTTTACTGTTTAGTGGGCCGTAACGGGGAACAGTGGTAAAGATTTAATGAACTTGATGTTACGATTGCAACGATCAGAAGTATTAATTATAAATTTATATCAATGTGGTTATATTGTCGTCAAACCGCGAATAAAGCATTAATTTATACGTACGTTAAATTCACCGCATGTGGCTGTTCGCGTCTACTATTATTGCGTACCTACGTTCTCAAAATATTGATATTATGCGATTAATATATCTTTATCAAATAACAATAAAATCAATGAACAATAATCTTACCTCACACAAAAAAGTTTTTTTAAATAAATAGACAAATCATACAAACATTAGTTATAGTCGTTCCAATACTTTATTTAACTTTTGACAGATCACGCACATAAAGTTTTGTAATAATTTTTGATACAATGTACTACAGATAATACTGTACTTTATGGGCGGGCTCCGCCTACTTAGGGATGTGTCATTCGTAATTAATGACCACAGACTATAAAAACGGTTTTGAAATAAATCGATTATCGATTATATTAATAAAACATACAATAAAATTATTGTGATTATATTTTATATCAAATCACGTAAAAAGCTTTATTATTTTGCATTAAAATGCCCTAAATGTCTCTGTTTCAATGCATAAATAATTTGCGTAATGAAAACAGTTCCATCGTACTCGTACCTAGTAATGGGATCGAATGTATTCGCCGCAAATTAATGAATCTAAAATAATTGTTTAGACTTACTATAGTTGGTTCAAATAAAAACTACCTGCGGTACCTACTTGTAATGAACAGGTACAAAATGTTGAAATTCGTAGTAATTTACGAATTAAAAATAAAACAACCAAAAGAGGTACTGTAATACTAATTTTAATTATAAAGAATCGTCTTCTTCGTATGACCAGGAATCGTCATCACTTGAGTTCTCAGTAATATTGATTATCATTTCTTGGATAGATAAATTGTCGAATGCAACATCCCGATCCCAATCCGACATTATCACCTTCTTTGTTTTTTCTACAACATTCGCCCAGTTTTCTGGAGTTACTTTTTCACACGCATTTTTCAGTAAATTCAGCATTTTTCTTGCGGTGAAAGGAGGAGTTGTATTGTTCCTCGCAGCATATCCTTTAACTTGTGCCCAGATCATTCAATTGCATTATATTGGCAGTGATATGGGGGAATTCTAAGGACGGTATGCCCATGCTCTGCTGCCATTTCATCTATGACGTATCGTTTTGGCAGCTTCTTTGTTTTTAATATCTTTACTAACTCTACTTTTAGTAGGGACTCATTCACCTCTTCGCCATTGTCACGGAGCCAGTTTATAATTTCATGTTTTTTGTTGGCCTGTGTTGGTATTTTATTAATTTGACGAGAGTGATAAGGTGCATTATCAATAAATATTATTGATGGCTCTTCGAGTGATGTAAGCATTTCTCTGAACCACTTTTCATACACGTTCGAATTCATCTCCTCATGATAATCTCCTGTTTTCTGGGGTTTAAAAGCTAATAGAGCGCCTGGCACAAATCCTTTTACTGTTCCTGCATGACAAATAATCAGTCGTTCGCCTTTTCCCATTGGTACTGTAGAAGTGGAGCCAACGGTGTTGTCAGTCCAAGTTTTTGACAGCGTATGATTCGCATTGAGCCAAGTTTCATCTGTGAAAACAACATTCGACCAATCTTCTATTTTTTTGCTTGTCTTAAAAAATCGCATCTATACAAAGCAATATCATTGCGTTCCATTAAAATTTTTCGTTTGTCACATTTTTGGAATAACATTCCAATGTCTTTCAATACCTTTGTCAGAGAAGATTTTTGACCACGGAACAAACCACTATTTCGAAGAGATTGTGTTAGTTTTTTTAATGTTGGAATCTCTTTTCTTTGGTAATAGTCGTATATATGACGACGAATAGCATCAGCGTCAAAATTGTCAACGGCTGTAACTTTACTAGGCGGACGTTTTTTCTTAGGTGTAGATAGCTTATTCTGTTCCATGCCACTGCTGCCGTAGCCTTCTTTTGTTATTTTTGCCACTGTTGGAGCACTAATACCTAATGCTGCTGCAACACGGTCTCTAACTTGAGTCACTGGTATAAGAGGCCCACCATTACGGCTTTCCTTTTCAAAGTATTCACGAAGTCGCAAGACAAACTCTCTTGTTTGTCCTTTGAGTACTTTCTTTTTTGGCATTTTGACAGTAACGAAGGCAGGAACGATACGCTCAACTCAACCAAACGTGAGAATTCACAAATAAATCAATACGGAGGAATATAAATACTCAACTATATTGAAGGTTACTCATTGAAATACTGTAGATTATTTTAAAATAGACATAGAGAGATTTAATAAAGATCATCAATAGTTTAACAAATACAATATTAACCACTGAATTACAACACAATACAATAATACATTTTGAAAATTCAGTTCCTTTTATAAATTTTTTCATGACATAGAACCGTCATATTTGAACAACATTCTTTTAATCCATTTCTTCTTTATTTTGACAAAGGAGGTCGCACATTGAAACACATAGAAATATGAAGTACGAAATTATCTATAAAATAATGAGTTTGTTAAATCGATTAAAACTTCTTAATGCATAAAATCGATCGATGAAAGAAATCGAATAGGTAACGGGTCAGGGTATCACTATTTGATTAAGTATTAGAGCTGTCAAAAGTTAAATAAACTATTGGAACGACTATACATACACCATCAACATACATTTACACACTCGGCAAATCTCAAATTAGGCAGAGCTTGCATTATGATAACCAGGTCACTGATGAATATTTTTAAATATTTCTAAATACGTATGTAAATTATAGCCAGACATTATTATTTATCCTAGGTGGGAACCGAACTCACGGTCTGGTCAATAATATATTGCCATGAATCACTTCAGAATTGTAGTGGATTATACATATGTTTATACCTAAGAACATTCGATTTTTAATTGGCGGTTTATCATGGCCGTGCCTCGGAGAGTACTACAAGCTGTCGGTTCCGGTTGTCATGAACGTCTATGGCAATTGTTATTAGAAAGTCAGTGCCTTAAAATATACTAACAACCATTCAGCTTTCGAATTCAGTTTATTTTCCGGGTTGCGTAGGCCGAATGCCAACTTTCCCATGTAGCGAACATGGGAAAACACATATTCAGGTGAAACCGGTTAAGTACTAGCGTACCTTAAACAATATTAATAATAAAAACTACAAATAAAAATAGATTATACATTTCTTCCGTAAATAAAATAGATAGATCTATCCGTCCATCATCACCATACATAATCATACACAGTAAGAGATGATGATGGTAAAACCTCAAGTCAAACTGTATTTAAACCACACTCCACTCGCACTCAAACTACATCTTTATGTCTCTTTTTGTCGTTTTTATAACTATTTTATTGTTGTTATTATTGCGTACAGGCACATAAAACGCCCTGATGTTTGTATACGTAACGAAAGTATTGTAGGAAGCGAAATTGTTGTAGCTTACATCGAAAACGCGTTTACATAAATACAATTTGGTGCTTATAAACTTGGAACTTTAACTACCCTCTCCGATTAATAAAAAATCGTGAACCATTGAAATTCTTAATTGAAAGCATTTCGAAGCAATTAATGTTTGAACTTAGTTGTGGGTAGTCTGCGTTTTGTATTAAAGCGGAACACGTTCAAGGGATCGCTTAGATATGTATAATTATATCTATAGTTATGAGTGGATATTGGAATCGGTAATGACCTAGATTTATTCGTTCTCTAGGAGAAAGTTTTTCTCATTTATAAAACTTAATTTGACAGTTTGAGCCCTATATGTAAAAGTTAAATAAATATTGAAATCTTTTATTATAATTAATTACTTTGTTTTTCAATTTTCTCTTATTTCCTATTTCAATAAAAATTAGTGACTAGTAGAGTCTAGATAAGATTAGACAATTCCTGTATACTTTGTGTTACTGTCGTCAGTTTCTTCGTCAAAAGCAATTTAAGTCGTGTCATACGACTTAAATTGCGTTGCAATATAAGTTAAAACTTTCTGTACAATCCTCTGTAAATTTAAGTAAACCTATTAAGTTACAGGTAAATTGCATGTAAGTTGATAACCAAAAGAAATACTTTCTGCGATATACACACATATAATAAGTCCGGTAGCGTGAGCTATTAGATCTAATTTATTATGTTGTGTACCCGATGTTATTACGTTCGCACTAGATAAATTGGCGTTCTATACTATTAACCCAAGTGCGTTAGTAGAAGGGTAATGTTTTTCGAGCGTTTGTATGCATGTATATAATATATGTCCATTTCTTTGGCACTCTCTACAGCCCAAAAGAAAGGATAGTTTTTGATTTATGAATTGTCATTGAATTCATCAGAATCGTGATATAGTCCTAATCAAACTTTATGGCGGTTCTGAAGTTAGCTTCGCAAGCAGATGTGCATAGGTACAGTAAACTCCATAATTTATCTAATTTTATTTAATAATATTAACACTTTTCTAGCCCGTCGTAGGCGTTGTAAAAGTGTTCCTTAAAACCTATTTACAGAAATAAATAACTTTGACTTAGAACAATTAGAGTCCGCGAGGCATTTTAACCGACATATTAAATATGTAACCATCGTCGACTGCCTCGGTGGCGTAGTGGTAGCATATGCGACTGCTAAGCTTGAGGTCTCGGGTTCGATTCCCGGGTCGGACCAAATGTTTGTATGATCTGCAAATATTTGTTTCGAAGTTTGGGTGTTTTCTATGTATAATATGTATGTATTTACAAAAAAAAAAGTATATAAGTATTTATATCAGTTGTCTAGTACCCATAACACAAGCTCTGCTTAGCTTGGGACTAGATGGCGTTGTGTGTTAGATGTCCGAAATATTTATTATTTATTATTATTATTATTATCGTAAAGATAATATAAATACACAAAACTATTAACAGTCAAAAATAAAACTACTAACAAAAATAACAAAACATGAAGGTTACGAAACAATTAAATACTGTTAACAATTCGAATGTTCGAAGATTAAGCGTGTGGATGTGTAGCGTATGGACATAATTCTCACACACACACATACACACAAGGAAGATACAGCGTGTGTTGACCTCCCCCCGCACACCTGTACTCTGCATCGACACTATGGAGGGTAGAGATAAGGAGTGTTATCTCATATGGTAGAAAATTGAAAAAAGTGTCCAGCATAAGCTGTAAATAACAGTTCAAAAACCTTCCAGAATGGCGCTGGTGTAGACACAGGTTATGGTATGAATGTAGCAATTGTGAACGAATTGAAGTACGCCGAGGTAAAAATTTAACATTATTGTCACTACTTGCGTATTACAAAATAATGTAGTAAATATATTTTATTTTCTGAACTGTGAATAGTACGTTTATTGATTTTTTATCATTCAATTTTATGAAAAAGTGTGTGTATTGATTTTAAGAACTTTACTCTGATGCTAATGTGGCGCCACCCTAATTTAATGCATTTCAACGGACACTTTTCATGTACACAGATGATACTCCTTATCTCTACCCTCCATAATCGACACGCACAATGTTCCGACTGTTCCGAGCCGCCATAAAGTTTTGTCCGAAGTATAGCGACATATGCTATATAAATCAAAATGGCGCCAACAAATGGGAAAAAAGGGGAATAAGTTTTTTCATACCTCAGTAATATGCGTATCAAATGAACGAACAATACTTTGTTACAGGCAAAGAAAGATCTATCAAAACTACGTAATTTAAATATTAACGCTTACTAAACGATGCACTAGTCATCTTTATATCGTATAATTTATACTTGTTTTTTTACATTGACCACTGTGTCCCGTTATAACAGTATCAAAAATAAATTGTACATTTTTTATTAAGTGGCAATCTCCCACGGATTAGATCTCAGACCCAGGAATAATTTTATAAAAGTGAAGGAAAAGTCAATCATTGCATTTTCTGAATCTCATCAAAAAGTTTTAATATAACTTTAGCTACTTTGATCTGTAGTTCTGAAGCACTCTGATAAGTTTGTGACGTCTCTGTAAGGTGTATATCGAAATTATAACTTACGAAATCGAATTTACAAGTGAGAATTTCTTTAATGACTTTTAGTTATATATCTTTTTTATATATCTTCTATAATATAAAAATGAATCGCTAAATGTGTTGGTAAGCGCATAACTCAACAACGCCTGAACCAATTTGGCCAATTCTTTTTTGAAATGTTTGTTGAAGTTCAAGGATGGTTTTTACGGCGAGAAAAAATCGAATAATGGCCGGAAAAGCCCTAAAAACAGCTCTTTTCTTTTTACCATACAAATGTTTTCTAACTAAAACGTAAAGTCAATTTGAGCTTTATTGCTATTGTATAAACTTCATATATTACAAGCACTCACTGTTGTCTAAGCAATGTAGGTGTGTTCCTAACGTCAATGAGTCAATTTGCACTTTATTACCGCTATACAAAGTTCAAATTCAATCATATCTATCAAACCAGTGTGCGTATGTGCGTTGGAGTAGATAATAGTTGTTTAGTCAATTTATAGAGAAAGGCTATAGGCTATATGTCATCACGCTAATACTAATAGGAGCGGAGCACCAATGAAGAATGTTTCAAAAAACGGGGGAAAATTTTCACGCTACGGGCAATAGAAGACGCAAACGAGGTTGCGTGGGTCAGCTAGTTATAAATAAAATACGGTTAGCAGCATACGATTGGCTGCGTATGTATTCAAATAATCAGTTGATTAATAGGTGTTTAACGGATCTAGTTCAACAACAGCCTTTCTCCTTAAATAGGGGATTATGTCACATTAATAACTTAAAACTGATCTTAGGTAGCTAATTCATTTCGCAAAAAAATTCGCGTTACCCGGAGTTACCTATATGTTAAGTCAAACCTTCAAGAAAAGAGCGTACTCCTTCCTAAAGGCCGGCAACGCACTTGTAACGCCTCGCGGTAATCGCTTACCATCAGGCAATACGCCTGCTCGTTTGCCCCCTATAAAAAATACTTTTATTTGATGCCTAGATAGATATAATGTTTTCCGAATTGTAACTATTTACCTAAGATATTACAAATTATTGCGATAACATCTAAGAGTTTACATACTATACGATGGTAGGTCTATGCCTCATTAATTTCACATTAGGTGAAAAAAGTAAGTACATATATTTAACTAACAATAATAACTGGCATTAACTTAAAAGTTATTATACTTCTTTCTATACGAGATAATGTAACTACAACAAAACATCTACGTACATAATATATATATATATATATATCTAATCAATTACGTAAACATTAAACTAATCGAGCCGTATACTACACTACTAAAAAAAAAAAAAAAACAAAAAAAAATAAAAAAAATCAACAACAATATACTATCTACATACACAGGAAAACCAACACTGAGAAACCACATCATTAATTTTAATAAATATATACTTTACCATAAATTAAAATTATTTTATCATTTTCGAATAGTCGGCCACATCATTCAGAATCTATTTCACACAATCATTGAAAAGCATTGTGGTCATTCACCATTATACAAACCACATATTCAGAGAATTCAGCGTAATATGACTTTGTTTTGGGTTATTAATAAATATGCTTTTATGTTATTGTAGCAATAAACATAATGGATACGACCCTTAAACTATTTAAATTTATTGTTATAACTGTAACAGATCTTAAAATATACATTTTTAAGATTCAGTAATAGATTATTTAACTATTTCGATTACTATACTATTGATAATAAAAAATGTTTTGTTCGATTAATCCAATCTGTCATCTTAACGCTTACTTTTTTGAGCCATTTCTTATTTGATTCATTTTATCTAATTTTTCTAGTCATTCTCTGCTTTTGTGTCAGTACTTTCAAGTACATTTTATTTTTCACTTTTTTGTTAATATCGCGATAACATAAACATTATTCAACTTTATTGATACTACTTTCTAAATAAGCTACTTCTCTATATTCGTTGCCCATCCCAGTCACACCACTCGTATTGCAGTTACATGCAGTTACGTGTTCTTGATATGGGTTTTTCTTAGACCAAACTTACAGATACTTAAAATTAAAAAAAAATTACTGTGCAGTTTGAGTTTTAGTCTATGTATTTTTATACTATTTTATTACATTTAGCGTTTATATGTTTATCTCAACGGACTTTAATACGCTTATTTATTTTAAACTAGTTTTATTTCGTGTGCCTTTCAATAATTATGCTTTGTGTTCATTTTCTTATATAGTGAGTGTAACGTGTACATGACACCTATGTGAGATGCTGATCTAATTTATTGCTCTACGACCTGGCACAATTCTAAATTTATGATTAGTGTAATCATCCTCTTTTCTTTGCTTTTTCTCTTAGCGCTTAATTATTCGACACAACTGCACTCTTTTATTTGAAATCCCACAAATAATCAGAGACACCATTGATCAGGTATTTCTTTAAAACCATTCAAAAAGTCAAATATAGATGAATTTTTACACTCTTACCAAACTAAACATCATCGTGACTAACAGTTAAAACCCAAGATGCACGGTTGAATTCCAATATTAAAGTTAAAAAAATCTTTTAGTTTTGTACTATTCAAAATGTTAAATTTAACATACCGAATATTATATTTTACTATCATATATTATCAGTTAAACTACGGGTGCTTTATCCAATTTTATGGAGATCTTCTATTGTGATTTCTACCGTTGAATCTTGGGTTTAATCCACTATATCAATGTAAAAATATTGATAATGGCAAGGAGTTGAGTAGTATATAATTCTGTAACCGTACAGAATTAGTTCAACTTATATTGACACTTTCAATATTCAACTAATTTCAAGCAACATGGCTAACGAGATCCATAGATGCAGCACACTGTGGTTGAAAGGCAAGCAGTATTGAGCAAACATGAGGTAAAGCGAAATGATAACAATTGTGATAAACCTTGGTATCTGTAGGGCGATCTCATCGAGGCTGTCGACCGGTTCGCTGAGCGGTCGCTCAAGGAGTCGGGATGGTGCGGTAAACATATCAGAGTTCATATTTCTTCTGTTATTCGTAGCTGTGTTAAACTTTTTGCGCTTCTCTTCAGCTCGTTGTAGGTTGTGGAATCGGAAGAAGAACATCGACATTATACCTCGGTAACGTACACTTGAATAAGGACCTCCGCGTTCAATGAAGCTTGTTGTTGACAAAGCGGTTTCAGATGGGAAGTTCACTGTTTGGTTTTATAATACGAATTGTCACTTGTACTTGTTCTCTGATTAATATAGATAGATGATAAAAAGAAAAAGATGCAGAATGGAATGGTGTTTACTAATAAACTCCGCAAAGTCAATTCGGCTATCTGTCTTAAGAATCGTTGTTACTATGATGGGAAACGACATATGTAAGCACTTTATTACCTAAACATAGCAAATAAAAGTGAGTCGAATATAAAGAGACAAACTCAAGTGTAATAAGATGGTTGTTATTGTGGTGAGTATGTGATATCGAGCCTTTTCACGCGTTTCATGACCTACATTTCATTTGGGAGCGGCAGGTCGTAGGTACATAATTTATGATTTTGATCTATTCTGAGACACCAACCTGTCTGTTGTTATTACCTCACTCCTGTTTTGGTAATGCTCTTATCACTGATGTAATTCAATAAGTAAGTTAAGCTCAGAAGGTAGCGCGACGTGCGTAAAATCAAAGTTATCAAATTTTTATCGCTGATCTCCGATGGAAATCTATCTCAGCGGTTGATTGTGAAGGTTAATTCTACAATATTTCTGCACTTGATCAGATTGGATTTACCTGTTTCTCATTACTTTATAATAAGTACCTAACTATTGACTGATCACAGAAATATATTGGAATCGTATCAAAGGCGATTCTCCAGTTGTATGAACTATTTGAATTAAGTTCTCTCTATTGATTTCGGTTACGGACGCTCTTAAAGGTCAGCCTCCTTTTCCACCATGAGTTTCAATATAATACGGTAGACTGCACATGGTTTGGAATCATCTACTTAGACGTGTAGTACAAATTTAATATATTGATGTAAGAACTTTATATAATTATAATATAATCTGTTTTTTTTTATGTTTACCAAAGTGGTTCTACTCTGCCTGACCGGTCAAAATACTAATTGCGAATGAAGACAATGCAACAATGCAGCATGGTGACCCAGACTATGGTGACCTATTCAGTTGCTTCTGCTCTATTCCTTGAAATGTATATTTGCCTATCGTCATTTTTTACATTTATTACAACTTAACTATATCTGTTGCGTTACCTTAGCTTAGTTTGAAATTTTATAGTTAAGAAACATTTTAATATACAAGATATTTCAAAACATGAACAATTAGTGACCATAGGTATCACTAAAATCAAATAATATTTTTTTATTAAATATAAATAATTTGTTGAAATTAAATATACGAGTAAACTAATTTAACATTAATAATGTGTAGGTAAGAATTGTAATCCGTTTATTCAAATTCGAGTACTTTAAGAGTCGAGAGAGAGAGAGAGAGAGTTAAGTAAGAGAGAGTAAGTAAGGGTAAGAAAGATATGCATTACCAATAGTTTCAAGTGACGTCATAACAATCTGCATCTGAAGGATTAAGAATACAGAGTATCATAACCCCTATCTAATAAACTACTCAGGACAACAACACTGCAAAGGTGGGTATTAAGAATAACAGTAGTAAGGCTTTTGGTTAAGTTTTACAAAACATGTTTTACAAGAAGTCATACCGCGTCGCAGTTCTGCACACCTCACGTATTTCTAACTCGGGTGGCAGCACACAATCGTATCTTCCCCTCATTAGCGTCAAGCCCCACTGACACTGAGCTTAACCTTTAACTAGTGACATGAAAAATTTATAACACTATAAGGGACATGACGTCTCACAGGCTACTACTTTCAAAGTTAATATTTTTCATAAAATTGCACCTGGATGATTTAAAATTATGTTGATCTTTAACTATTGGAATGTAATAAAACAAATTTAAATGAATTTAATCAGTATTTATTTAATATTTTTCTTTAATAAGATAATTCACTATTTGTGGTACTTTTCAGCCTTAGTTGACATGAGATCCTTGTTTACCATTTTAATAGACGTTATATAAATGATATGACAAATTTAACATTTTTTACTTAAAATCTAATCACGAAAAAGCAAAAAAAACATAAAAGCTACTTCTGAAATCAAAAAATAAAAATTCTGACACCTTCTCAATTTGGCATAAATCATTGGCAATTCTTGCACAAGGGGCGAGAACATTGCAGACATATGGGATTGCAACACCCGACACATGTGGACACTGTCATTCTGTGCAGTTCGGGCGGACAAATACTGCATGCCCTTCGCTTGCCCTGACTAGTTTCAGGTCTTTGGATATCTTTTTACCATATCTTCACCCAGTACTCGCTTTATCACTAGCCGTAGCTCGCTTGGTAATTGACTGCACACAACACGTCTTTACATTTGGGGTATCACTAGCGAATGGGCTAACGACTTTTAAAAAATTCCTTTGTCTGTAATATTAGGCAGATACATATTGTATAATATGGGCATTTATGCTGCTCAAGTCCACAATGCGATAGAATACCACCATCGGCCACCTTCTCGTTCGGCGGCTGCTCGTGCTACCTTCATCAGAACTATCACTGCTCCTCTCATTGCTGCTATCCACTTCTGGAATATTCTCCTCTAAATCATCATCTTGGTCACGAAACTGTAATAGTTCACGATCGGAAACCAACAACTCGTCAATGTCATCTTCACTGGCAGATTGGTCTGAAACCAGTAAAAGGGTGTTGATTTCCTCTTCAAATGATGGACTGTCCACTCGTAATATTATCTCTTTGATGAACTCGTGGGCTGGAATTGACGTTTCTTAGCGATTTCAGCCATTTGCACTAAAATGAATAAAATATTTGGAAAAATATTTGTATGGCAACTAGGGACATGTAGCCTCACAGGCTACGGTCGATTTTCTAACTAGTATTACTTACCTATTAAACAACGGACGACATATCTGCTTCCTTCCGCGGTTGTTTGAGCACTAAAACAAAAGCTACTGAGACTCGGGGTCGCGGCAAGCGGGGGGAAGTGGTCAATTCTGAGAATTTGCAAATCACGCGACGCCTGAGAGACTACACGTCACTAGTTAAAGGTTAAAAATGTAAAGTATTTCATTACTACTACTAAATATAGTCATTCCTACGTAATCTACACTAATATCAAAGGTTACATATATTTCCATATTTAGTAAGGTGGTGCAAGATAATAAAGCTGTATTATTAATTATGTGATTGTCTTATTCATCAATCAATCTATCATATGGGCGACGTCGGAGTGTATGACGTTTGCATAGTTTATTTTACGCTTTGAAATAGTTAATCAATAAATTATGAGTACTTGAGTACCAGTAAAGGGATGTTCTTTTGCTAGAACATAAAACAATTCACCGCCAAAATCTAGGAATATAAGGTTGCGAATTGTTTGGTGAATAAAATAAATTAAATAATGAGCATACTTTTACTGGTTTTGTTTTTTATTTTGGTTCTTGAGCAACATAAAGTTACTTTTGTTTTATGGCATAATGGAATTAAATATTTGTTACTATTAGTGGGAACAATAAAAATCAGTATGTAAAAGCAGTGTGTACGTTATGGTCATACATTCCCATGTCCCATACTTTAATATCGTAAATACATATTTCAAATGAATATGTATTGCTGCGAAAGTATTTCTTTTTCATTGAAGATTATATACCTACCTATAGCTTTTTTTTGTCGTATAAAAGTTTCACAACCAGCTTATACTCGTATAATGAAATGGATTACATAAAATATTATCCTACATTTCCACAAGAATCAAGAGTAGGGTTGTTTGTCAGAATGTACCTTTGTCGTGGATAACCGAACAGATGTACTGTCTCGAAATAAATATGTTAAGCGGCTTGAACTTTTTATTATAAGCCTAACAATAAGGCAGATGATTTTTTTGGGGCTTTCATAGCGTGCTCTCAAACATATTTGATGCAGTAATGTTTTGTATCTTTTCCGAATTCTATATTGCTACGAAAATTTTTCATTCTTTGCCTAAGATTAATGAATTCCTCTTTATTATAAGATACTGATGTCATCATCATCACCATCACCCTACCGCAGTCCACTGCTAAACATAGGCGTCTCGAATTACAAGTCACTTGGTTCGATCCTCGGCTTCTCGCATCTAACCCCTGGCAGCCATCTTGCATAATACATGTATCGCTACATATGTCATAGAATTTCGGCAAAATAAATATCTATGGTCCGTACTGGCTAAATTTAAAATTTATAACATAAAAGAATATAAACTCTGATAAAAAAAAACTTTAACTGAAATTGTAAATAATATGTTCATTTTAAATATGTATATGCCCATATTTTACTTGAACAAGTAAAATAATAAGCCTACAAAATGATAACCAAAGAGCCTTGACCAATATCTCAAGAAGCTCGCTTCCGTTCGGCTAGGCTCTTGAGCTTGATATGCAGATGGCTGTGCTCCTCGACACGGTATATAATGGAGGGCGTTCCTGTCTTTGGAAGCCTCAATCCTCAGTAAGCCTGATCCGGGGATCAGGCTTAGTTGTGATATATTTTAAATAATTTGGTGGTTCAGTATTCTGAAAACAATACCAACAAAGGCGACAACTAGAAAAGGGATACGTAAATTACAGCAATTGAATTTTCTACGTAGAGTGCCTTCAATTTTGTTGGAAGATAATTTTGTAAGTGTAGTTGTGATGCCAAATTAATCGTTATAAATGAAGCAAAACATTATATACTTTGATAGAAATTCACTTTTTAGTGATGACTTTAAGATGAACATGTTATTAGCCCGTTTAAACATGGTGTCCGTTTTGCCAGTCCGTTTTATCGGAGATTTTATTTTCATCTATGGCTTATGGAGTTGTTTAATCGACTTCACACTAGACATAGTATTTTGTATATGTACCTACAATAAAAAATATCGGTCCTATACATAATTACACTCTGTTTTGTCATTGAATACTGTAATGACAGATGAATATAATACGGTGGCTATGTGAACAGAGCATAAATGTTTGTGGTATTCGTTGAAAAGGGTACTGTAAAAGTAAATACGGAGACCATGTGTGAACGAGCTGTAAGAAAACACAACATACGCCCGTCCCCCATCTGATTCCAACCTAGACAGAACGTGTGGTAGGTACTTGGTTTTATTTACATGTCTAGAGAGAGCTACGCTCAACAAAACAAATAAAACGAACGGAACAACTTTATTATAGGTATTGGTGTGAGTGACAGACAGCCAAGTTTTTCACCTGCTGAAGGTCACGGAGAGTACTTTACTGGTGTGTGTGCATGAAGATAGCTGTGTGTGTAATGTAATAAGGAAACATTTGACCATGGCAAACAGAGAATTAGTTATTCTCTTCTTTAATTTTGCACTTGAATTAATTTATTTTTGTGAAAATTCAACGAAAAATTTCATAATCATATTTGTAATAATTTTAACAAAATATTATTGTGTTTGTCTTCAAAACATAATTAATTTCTGTGATGAATATGATAAAATGTTATGAAACAATATCAGTCATATATTTTATAAGCTCTTATCAGAATCACTGCGTTTCCATTTAGGTTTGTTTTCTAAAAAAAAAGTATACCTATGCTACTTGCTAAAATTGCAAAAATTCATGATTTTTTTAAAAGCAAGTTTTAAATACCTGGTCATAAAAAAATAAGTTTAAGCCCTTTCATTTGATACCTATATTGGGTGGGTTGTTCAGAAGTATGTACGCCACCATTTTTTACGGCGGCCATTTCCAATTAATAATAATACCGATTCTATAAAATTACATTGTCATCAGAACTAAAGGTATATTTCAAATTTCAGCTCAATCGGCAATCGGGAAGTGGATCAAATTGAACTTGCAAGATTTGATGACAGACAAAAATCGGCCTAGAAACTAAATAAAAGCTTATCACTACATAGTATAAAACAAACTCGCTTTCGCTGTCTGTCCGTCCCTATGTATGCTTAAATCTTTAAAACTACGCAACGGATTTTGAAACGGTGTTTTTTAAAAGATAGAGTAATTCAAGAGGAAGGGTTTATATGTATAATACATGCATAATATTGCAGAGAAACACTGATAAATTTAGAGGTTTCTAATGTGATGTCGTAAATAAACACATTTTATTGGGCTTACATTGCAAACGCTGGCTGCACCCTACGGGATAGACCTAAATAACGTGCAACAGTATTTTACATCTTAAAAAGGTCTACAAAAAAGTCCGCGATGGCATATGTCTATCCATAATATCCATCCCACAATAACCATTTCTTATTACTTTCTTTTTACAAGAAATAATGGATTATTTACGAAGTGATTTTAAGCTATACGACATTAATCCTTATCCAATTAAGCACCTTAAATACATTGGGCATTTATGATAGATCAATATATCCCCTTAGAGTATCTAATTTAAATGAATATATTCGAAGATATTACAGATTTAAAATGCACGTGTCGTGTCGTCACTGAAATCCACTCGTGCGTAGCCGGGGCGGGTCGCTAGTAGATATATAAATCGAGTGTGGTTAGTAATAGCAACAACACATATGACCCACACACATACAAATATAATTGGAAGGTACTTAATAGCTAATAGTTGTACACTTGTTTTGATGGCCTGCCAGCCTGTCTAGGTGGCAAATCTTCGAAAACATATCCATGATCTAATGCTTTGCACTACGGTAACAGATATCTATATTTATGGCTCATTCTCACTCAGTCGCTTTTTATTCTGGTGGCCCTTTCTGTACCTCTACAAACGCGGTAATAATTTACATTTAAACGACATCGCCGCGTATTTTGCCATTCAATGAAAACAGGTTCAGTATTCCATTACAAGATTTTATCCAAACAATTCCATTGTGCGTTTAGTATAAACGGTATAAACCAAATAATTTTAATTACAAACTTATCTTTAGATCTTTTTATAGGATGGAAGAAGACAGTAGTAGTCGCGATACTTTAGTATCTTAGATAAAAATAAAAATCAAACCATTTATTACTCAGTAGCTTTCGCCCGTAGCTTCGTTCACATTTAATAAAAAATATCCTATGTTACTTCTTATACTTCCAAGAATATGCGTACAAAGTTTCAGGCAGATCGGTTATGTAGTTTACATTCACGTTTATAATAATAGATGGATAGATTCAACAAATGCCTAGAGCTATGAAATATCAATCTGAACCTCATTCACTCGTGTGTTGAATTCTATTCAACAGATCTTTTCAGATGCACTTTGAGAGCATAAGAAAATTGTATCCAACCAAAAACATTCTGTAAAAAACTAGCCAAGTCTCCGTGGAGCTGCTTGCTTATGTTTATCTCTAAAAAGTAATGAAATGCGTTCTGGTCTTACCCAGAGGTTCTCAAATAGGGGCCTGAAAATGCGACGAAATGGTTTTAGTAAAGGATGGTACGGCAGTGTTTGCTTCGCGCTCGACTTGGCCAGTGGGAAGCAATAAATAGGCTAGATTAAATTAGAAGATGTGTCCCACTGCGCTGGATTTTTGCAATGATAGTCGATTTTTTTATGTACCAATAGTAGAAGGGAGCATTACCATATCTCTAATACAGCTGAGACAAGCTGAGGGTTCTTCATCAGATACTTCAGACCTTCGATTTTTGACATCAAATGAATAGGCAAACAAAGTTAAATATTTTTTGTTAATTTGTTATGTCGATCTTTAATAGTTTGGTTGGGCACTTATGTTTTCAAATAAGGGTCACCAGGTACTCCAGATCTTCAATTATCCTAGTTTTTATAGTGTAGCCATTAAACCCTAACTCTGTACCAAATTTCAGCTCTCTGAGTTTATGGGAAGTACTAGTTCTATTTTGATGATCATGAGTGAGTGAGTGTCATAAATGCGAAACTTTGCTTTCGCTTAACTTCGGAACTAAATAACCTACAGGCTTGAATTTTTTTATTAAGAATGTGATTTTATAGCTTACTCGATGACGAAAATTTCAGCGTTCTGGTCTTACCCAGAGGTTCTCAAATAGGGGCCTGAAAATGCGACGAAATGGTCCTAGTAAAGGATGGTACGGCAGTGTTTGCTTCGCGCTCAACTTGGCGGGGGCACTGCCGTGGCCCCCGATAACTTTCAAGTCATTGTTGTTTCTAAAATTTCTTCGTTTAACATTTAAAATATCTGTGTTGTTTTGTAATCTAAACATTTTCTGTCATCATAGATATTTTCAGTTGTTTTCAGAAGTCGATGCATTCTAGTATTTAAAGTTCCTGACAATAGATATGTTACAGTAGAATTAAAATCTTTTATAGTTTCAAAAGTGAATTTTAGTATTTTGCCTTTGATTGTTTCTTTTAAGTGATTTAAAATATTTGATTCGGAATTTTATGACTTTAAATATCGCTAAATAATCAAAATATCAACTTAAAATAATTTTATCCAATAGTTTCCTATCTATTTATACATCTAAAATCATATTATAAAAATGTTGAATTAACTAAACGCTAATTTTTGTACGCTTGGAAACTCAAAAAGCACGAGCTCCGATTAACCTCAAATTTTGACACGATATTTTGTATACTGTGTCAAACGATATGATTTGGTTTTTTGAATATTATTAACTAACCTGACCTTTATTCAGAAGGTATCGTACACACTTAATCAAATGATTGATTTGGTTTTTTGAATATTATTAACTAACCTGACCTTTATTCAGAAGGTATCGTACACACTTAATCAAATGATTACTAAAAGCTCTCTAATTATCAATGTCCCTTATTACGAAAGAGTCCTTCCATCGAGTTCATAAATTCTATATGACAAAAGTTTTATCGAGGTTCGGCTTTTATCCTAAATGAAGAAAAACAAAGCCTACATATAGAACGTATGGTAACAAACGACAGCTGTATTGTTACTTATCTGACGAAGTTCGTTATTAACCTATTCATTCAGAACTTTACACACACACACACACACACACAACACATACACACATACACAAACATACACAACACAAACCTAACACAAACTAATATACATAGTGTTAGAATTTAATACAAATATTTTTCATTTGCAATAATATACATAGGTATAGTGTTTATAATATTTGTGAATAGCGATTATATATTTGTATATAAACCTACGTATGTAATGTTGATGTATGTTACCTATGTCCGCCTATCTCATTAAATATCTACACCACCATTGACTGGTAGAGAATGCCCTGGACACCGATGTACAAAAGTGCTTAAAGTCATAAATGAATAAATGTACTATTTTCAATTGTTTTTAATGCTAAAGTATCTATATTGTAAAGCTCGTGATCTTATTAGGAGCCTCTCCTGTTTCCATTTATATTTTATTTGTAAATAAAATGGAATCGGGACGTAATGAGGTTCTCCTATCCGATTACGGCCTCGGCGGCCAGTCTCAGCGGAGACCAACTACTCAGGAGATATTACGCTGCACAAGTGTGTACGCAAAGACAGTTGCACTCTCTGTTCCGTCTCTCTCATAATCCGATGGGAGCGCTTTACGTGCTCACCGAGGCACGGGGTTCAGACCCCATCTTTCAAACTCCGAGCTGTTATTAAATATTTCTATCAGAAAAACTCAGTAACACTTTTGGCCCGACTCGGTATTCGAACCTGATACCTCTTGATTGGCAATCGCCTACGTCACCCGCTAGACCAATGAGGCAGCTTAAATAGCGGGACGTTATTAAACTACTAATAAAATTAATATGTTATTTCATATTTGACGTGACTGTTAATTGATATGAAATACCTCTTAACGATGGAGTCTAAATTGTCTTAAACAAACTGTTTATTTAATTTTATTTTGACGTTCAATATTAACTGATATATATCGAAAAACAAATATAGAATCAAAATGACAACAATACAATATATAAAGTAGTTACCACTATCAGTTGTGACTAATAATGGTAATCATGACTATCGCTTTAGCTCTACTGGTAAGACTCCACTTCTGGAGAGGTCTCTGGCAGTTAGTTCTCCAACCAGAACCAGTAATCCTCAACAAAACTCCTATAAACGTTGTCATTAAAGTTAAATAATACTAAAAGTTACTACTCGAAGCAATAAAAACAATGTTGTTCCTTTCGTATTACTGAAGAACTCTAAATGGAAATAGGTTTCTTAAAAGATGTCTTTAGTCATTCAAATGCGAAACAGTATATGACCCAAAAAAGTGTATTTCTTGCAAAAGTCCATCCTCTTCCATCTTGCTCTGATCTTTTTCGCTACGAGTATTTACACATATTTTGTTCTAATCGTAAAAGATTCATGCCTTTTATACAGAGTTTCTTGAGGTACCGCCCAAATATCCCATCAATTCTTAAAATTATTTTTGGTTCAGGTGTACGCTCATGTTGGCTATATTTCAGTGCGTGTTTGGGATATCAATGTTACATATTTTCTCCCTATGATTGAAACTTTTACGTAGACGCATAAATTAATCCAATAACCTACAAACAGTACTGGAGATAAAGTTATAAATTAACTAAACGAGGTTTTGGAGATTTTTAATGCTAGTGTGCTTATATCTAGACAGACAGTAGACTTTGTAATGGGTCAGAATTACAATGGGTTGAATATCGTCAAATTTAACTCCATGAATAAACTAAACGATATTTCCAAAATAATTCTGTACCGCATGAAGTTCATGGAGTTTTATATTTTCTAATCGCTAATCGGTTTACTTTTAGTTACTTAACTTAGTATTTTTAAATTTTATTTTTATTTACATTTTAGTGAAATATTTTGATAGGAAAATACTTAAGTGAAAATAGATGAGGACTAAAGGGAATCAACACATTATGTTTTACAATGATTAGAAAAACGATTTTATTGCATACGAAATCCCATAAGTACATATTTATGAAAACGGAGATTTAGCACAAAGCAAAAAAACAATGCTTCTGAATTAACAAACTTATTCTGACATCTGAAAAGATTTCGGCTAACGAAAAATAAGTTAATATTAAGTGACCAGAATGAATATTTCAGTCAAACTTTACCTAAAATACGGCAATCTCATTTTGGGATAATTTAATGATCTGTCTTTAGTGATCCATTACGTTTATATCGCCTTTTATATTTCATTTCTTGGACTTTTTTCGGGGTTTGTTGCGAACAGTTTATATATAATTATTATTAGAATATAATTATTATTAACATCACAAGTAGTCAAAGATAGATTGATAAATTTTTAAGTCAAAAACCGAAACTGGGTAAATAAATATTTACACATGTTTGTAAATATAGGATAAAATATTAAATTGTGAGTTTTCTCGTTTCTTATTCCCCGGGGATTCATACCACATTTTCGTGGATCTGGTTTACGTCTGTTAAGGTTTTCACGACAAACAATTTTTGAAAGAATTGACTGGAATTTTGCAGATCCTATCATAGCTTGGAGCAGAGCTGGTCGGAGCCTTAATTTAATTCAGATATTTTTGAATATGTGCTCTATCTCCATCACGATGGAATCGATCTCAATTTAGTTTATAGTATCGAGCCTTTGCGCGGTCCACCGCCTTTATCTTCCTTTATTTGAGTAATTAAGAGGAATCAATAATATTGGGTTTTCAATTACATGCTTAATAAACCAACTAAATATATATGAAATAAAAATTTATTATATATTTTTTTAAGAATTGTTTTTAGATTTCAAAATATGCAAATAAATTCGACCAACTTTAGGTATCTATAATACGTATATATAATTTAGTTGGAGATTTTTTAACATAATTATGTAAAATTATTTTTTCATTATACGGTCTTAGTATCTAGTAGTACTTGTCAGTAAATATATATGAAGAAAGAAACTAAGTAATATGTTATCGGTATACTTAATGCTAATCCTCGTAAGTAGATCGGACGTTTATTATTATAATATGCAATCGGATATAGGATTGGACTTAGGATATTGAGAGCTGTTAAAGATGACTTTAATATTAAATTATCATTCTCTTTATTAAAATCATGATTACATATTATATACATTTTAAATATACATATCAACGCAAAATAGGCGCACAGAAGTCGTCGAGTTGCGGAGACCCAGCCCGCGAGTTTCAAATATACATATAAAAACAAATGCATTTAACACGTTCCGGGACAAACCGCCTCTCGACGTTATCTCGGTGTATCGTGATGTGACAGTACTGCTAAGGGCGGTGAACTTTATTTCTTGTAATTTGGCAAACCGTCGCTAGCCGTTGCTTGCCCATAACATTTATAGGAAGCACATAACGCGGCTTCATGCGTTTGTAGGTGTCACAGCAAACTCTTTTGGAGTCAGTTTTCAACACATACATATGCAGTGCTTATGAACCAACACAATACACTTATACCGCCGACAGGCGTAGAAAAGCCATACAAGTTCATCCGCGCAAAAATTTAGTGTCACATCGTGTGCGTCGCCGGCGTGTCGTCCTGACGTTTGGTGCAGTTTCAAATTTTGTCGGCAAAAACAAGGTAAATTTGTAATTAAATTCAATTAATTTGTGTTTTTTTCGTACGGCTTTTTATTGTAAGTACTTATAATGTTTTGCAGATGGCGTCCAAACGAAAGAAACTAGCATCAACATCAAACAACATATAACATTCCGCTCATAACCATCAACGGCTGTGGTCGTAATTGTCGTATCAAAAATTTAAAAATATATGCAATATAGTAGTACGGCTGTAGACGATATGATAAAATGTATGGAATTTTGAAGTGTCATATCATGATCTTTGCAAAAAGTCAAGTGTCCCGGAACGTGTTAAAAATATAAAAAATAGTAGACCACCGACTTCGGGTAACGGAAAACGGTGGTTAGGGCTCCAAAGACAGGAATTATTATTATTGTTATCATATAAATAAATATTTGTATAATAACCACCAATAGACACAAATATTTCGGTTTAAATGCGTTACATACAGCATGTAAGCAGTTATGTTTCGCCTATATCATGGGGAGTGTACTGAAGAGCTCATCCAAATGGCCCCCTCTTCTCCGTTCCTCTACAGGACAACACGTTCTGGCCTTCCAAGCCACCCTTTTAAGTGAAGTGGTAGACATATGCTCTCGAACGCAACGTTTCGGTTCTTCCTTCATGGGCCTAGCGATCAAAACATGGAACTCACTACCACCGCTCATGTTTCCCTCCCATTATGATCCTGGGTCCTTTAAGCGGGGCGTGAAAAAGAATCTTACTAGGCCGCTATAGTGTGTGCCACCATGCTGCTGTGTCTACGTTCGCATTGAGGATGGTGACCACCACCCTTTAATTCTACTCATGCTTTCCATCAGGCAAATTAGTCATTTTGGTAGCTTGGCAAACCTAATAAAAAACAGAAGTGAAGTTTGGTACCCATAATAAGATTCCAGTTAAGTTATATACCGGGACTCTTCATTTTTTGTTCAGTTAGAATCGTAGTCTCTTAAGGGAGAATGGTAACCTATTTTAGACATTTATACTAAAAATTTTTTTTTTATTATTGAATAGTGGGCAAGCGAGCAGACGCATCACCTGATTGTAAGCGATTACCACCGCCTATGGACACTCGCAACACCAAAAGCGTCACAAGTGCGTTGCCGACCTTTGGGGGATGGGGAGAGGGAATAGTGGGAGGGGTTAGGGTATGGGCCTCCGGTATCTTCATTCACTCGGTGAAACACAGCGCAAGCGCTATTTCACACCGGTTTTCTGTGAGGCCGTGGTATCACTCCGGTCGAGCCAGCCCATTCATGCCGAAGCGTGACTCTCCCACTATTGAAGAATTGGCGCAACAGACGCGCTTAGTTGTGTGCGTGTGCGAAATTCATGAGACATTGATTCTTGTATTTTTTCTGTTTCCCCATAATTCAATGTCTGTAGCCAATTATGAACTATCTTTTTACAGAAATTGAAAGTCAAGGGAAACATACTACAATGTTTGTTAATAGTGTTGTAAAAATAACTTCCGATAACATAAAATGTCTTTACGCACAGGCAGTATGAGTCGTTTTAGGAGTGTTGTTATTATTTGCAAAGTCTCTTAGCGTTTTGCAAAATAAAGATAAGCTTGCGTACCCTTGAGGTTAAATTTTACAAATGGGATTTCTTACTTTACGAGTTGTTAATTACGATGTCTGAACCGTGGTAGTATTTTTTATTTGTGGGCAGTCACAAAACAGAGCAATTTTATTGGGACATTGAGGGGCCAGTTTGTGAGCTGAGTTCCGAATTCTCTTTGAAACCCAGCCGGGGCATAAACATGGTTTTGCTTATGTTTACTCTTAGGATGACATCGGAAAATAAAAAAACAATACAACAATTCATCCCAAATCTGAAAGAATCTACCGCGTATCCGTATGTTTCGGTCCAGTCTATCACATGTATAAAAGCGCTGTGTTATCTGCATAGGTGAAAATCGAGCAGTTTACAAAGGACAAATTGCATAGTCGGATCCAAGATCGAACTCTGAGTGACTCCAAAGTTTAATAATTTATTTTCACTGATCACGTGATCACTGAATGCGATCACTCAAGTTATATCTATACATATTCTGTGTCTGTTTGCAAACGGTCACTAAATTAAATTGATAGCCTTGAAAATGAAGAGCTAACTAAGAGTAGTTGAAGTCTTTAGTGAGAAGTTATCATTTTATTAAATATTAATTAGCATATACCATACCTATAAGGTCCTTCCTACTCGACTGAGTAAGATGTTAAAACATACTTTTTGTTACGGTGAGGCCATCTGACTTAGTACTAAGTGCAATTATTATTACTACAAGTATAATAGAAGTTTTAAAAGTGCACACAATATATCGTTTGCCCACTACTAGATATGTGTCTTATATATTATAATAAACGTGCACTTTGTATTACCGGGGCGAAGTGAAGGGAAAGGGAAGGAGGATGAGTGCCACTGTCTCGAGTGTTGTGTCGCTTCACAAAAGTCTATTTCTACCGGCTGCTAGCTGTTTGCAAGTAGCAGTTGACCTCAAAATGTTCGTACACGTTAAGATTTTGATAATCTTTATTTATATTTTCTCTGTATTAACTATCATTTAGTAATACTGCACATGCGTGCGGTCGCTAATTACGTGTTTTTACAAATCATCAATTTACATAAATAATACAAACCCACTTCGTCCGTAAATGAAAAATATATCGTCACCTAATTCCATAACAACTATTACCTACTCTAAAACCTAAAAAGTTTTTATTTAGATTTGAGAAAGACAGAAAATAAAAAGAATGAAGCAAAATGTAGATAAATAAAATATTTGGTCTTATCAATAAATAAATAATTAGGCCTACAATTAAATATGAAAGTTGAAAACACTTCACACACGCACTGTATCTAACGAATGTTTAGATGCGTTACGCGTAAAGTTGACGTATATTAGTCGGAATGCGTTAACACGGGATGCTGACGTCCCGGCGGTAGGCCGTGCGATTCACACTGCCAGTACGACTAAAAGTGATTTGAGTCACCGTCTCACACAAGATACTGCCGGCGCCAGTCGGTCGCCCTTAACACAACTGCCTCCCGCTCTCTCAACTCACACCCCCGCGTGTAGCTCGTCAATCTATACCTACTCCAGTTTGATCCTTTACATTTATATACTACACCAGTCCCTTCCTAAACGAACATAATAATTCAAGACGCTGGCACAATTTTGGCCATGTTTTAATTAGTCTAGAATATCTTTGTCAATTTGTTATTAATGGTTTGTTTCGATAATGAACCTCCGTCTGGTGACGAAAATATTAATTTTAATTATTTACGAAGCATATTATACTGCCGCAGACAAACATTGCGTCAAATTGATCGACCCGATCGCTTTCTTATGTAGGAAATAACATTATTACGGGGAATGAAAAAGTAATTGAGCCTTTGAAATTCGAGGAATATTCGACGCAAAGGCAGTAACATGGCAATTTGCAATGAACAAATGATTTGAAAAACCTTGCATAATATATTAACTCCCTTTTGTAACCTGAACAAATATACTGTGATGTGTATGAATGAAATGAAACACAGCTTCAACATTCTTTGTGAAACAGGTACATTTGAATAGGTACATCTACTTTAAAGTTATGTTTTTGCAATATGATTCCTTTGGTTATAAAAGATATCAAAAAGGTGCATTTGAATTCAATGTTATTAAGGTAGCTGATATACTATCTCCTTTAAAACTATACTTCAACTTTAAAAATCTAGAAGCTGGAAAATGTCACTGTAAAATAATTTTACTTTTTATTTGAAAATTTGATGACTAGTCATTGAGTAGACTTCGATATTGGCCTCCCACAAGGCGGATTTTCATCTCCGCTCTTATTCTCAATGTTTATTAACCTCATAACTCAATATCTTTAGTGTGCGTAGCCTTTATATGCTGGTAATTTGCAGTTGTGTTCACATCCAAAAACAACCTAATGTCGTAGTCAATAAGAGTTTAAGGCTCATAAAATTCTGGTTATTTAGATTTTGATTTCGGTTAGCGCAACTAAATGGCAGGCGATCGTAGTTGATAATAAGAATAATGAGCAGATTGGATACTCTAAGTCCAGTTATTTTGTTCAGTTTTGTAGTACGTACGTAGTAGCTACGGGTCTAAACAGGTTAAGAACTGGGCTTACACATCAACTCAAGCTTTTGGCGTCGAACTTAGGTTACTAAAGTAAGCCAGAAAGTAATTAGAGAACTTATATCTTAGAACCACACTCATGCAGTTTTTAATTATTCTAGTAAGTGTTGAGATGTTAGTTCAACCTAAATGTAGACCATAATAAATTGGACATCTTTAATAACTACATTCAATACATTTTCTGTCATCGGAATGATTTTGGTAATTGTTTGTCTATAAGCCTGCGCCTTATCAGCGAGCACATATATCTCTTTTTACGGGACCGGAGCCGAAATTCCAAAAACGTATTATTTTTAGTTTCATCGTGTCCGTCCCTCTGACAGCGCATCCGTGGGTCTATCCACGTGGTACGGTCATTTGGTGCAAAAAACAAGGGGCTACCTAGATAGACTTCAGGGAGTTGTGTTTATTGGTAACATTTATAGATTTTAATTTGCTCTTTGCGAATTTCAACTTTGGCACCTCGTATCTTTGCCGCTCGCGCCACCGTAATAAATAAATGGAGGCTTACAGCAGGTTTTTAGACAGCTCCATTCCTACCTACAGACAATTTTCTATTCCTAATGTCTTTTCAACTTTTTTGTGAAATTAGTAATTTCGGAGCACGAGCGCCGCAAAGTGTTTTTTCAACACGCATTTTCGATGAATGCCTCTTTCCACTTTTACTTATCCTGTTTGTTTATTTTTTAGGTCATATGTAAGAATTGTAATTTGACCCTAAAGAGAAAAGAGATACTGAAAAGTCTCGATCGTACACCCTGGGGTCCTCACCCGGTCCCCCTCCCCTTACAGACACTTATACGCAGCTTCTTGCAGGTCGGAGACGACGGGAAGAGTTGAGACGGGCGAGGTTAATGTTCCGCCCGTTAGGGAATCGAATGTAGTGGCGGCAGTTCTACAGATCCAATCCAAGAATACTAACCGCGGGCCGGACGGGATATCTGCCCGAGTGCTGGCCCGAGTTCACGACCTCGACTCGATGTTCTGATAAATTTAATTATATTCTATATTATTGTAAGTCCAAGATGACCACCACTGTATCTCAAAGATTATTAGTGCTAAAAACCTGTAATTTTGCATTAACATGTAAACTATTAATGCTGACACAGCGGGCAAATAAAAAATAATCGGCCAAGTGCGAGAGTTTCGTATAAACCTGTAGGTATATATATCTAAGTTTTTTTCACAGCTTGACAGACACACAGAGTACACAGACACAGACCTAAGTAATTGATATAAATTTCAACTTGATACATCTACGTTAATGGGGAAAAGGGCATTAAGTTAATAATTATTCAAAAATATATATTATGTGGTGATGTTACTAAAAATTTAAGATTTTCGAAATTTTTCCTTTATGTGTGCTATAGAACGTTGCTTCATGTCAAATTTCAAGATTATAGTTCGACCAGAAGTATCCTTAAGGTGTTGATTGCCTAGCGAGTGGTCGCGAATTTCAAAATATGCGGCTTAAATTACCGTTTCCTTTGATTGCGTTACATACAAATATTATAGACCTAAATATATGATATGAATTTAAATTTAATACCTCTACGCGTTTATGGGGAAACGGTAATAAGTAAAAATCACTAAAAGTATTTTTTTGTATCATGTAACTAAATTTTATGCTTTCGCAATTTTCCTTTTATCTATGCTGTAAGACGTTGCTTCGTACCGAATTTCAAGATTCTGAGTTCACGGGTAGTACCATGTTAGTTTTGATTCCCTAGCGAGTATCAAAAATTTGCATCATAAACGACTTGTTATATAAAGTAACTCAAAATGTATACTTTTCGCAATTTTTCCTTTATCTATGCTATAAGATGTTGCTTCGTCCAAATTTCAAGATTCTTAGTTCACGGAAATTACCCTATAGGTTGTCATTCCCTTGTGAGTAGATGCGAGTTTCAAAATATGAAGCTTAAATTACTGTTCCTGTTGATTGCGTTGACATAGAAGTTTGATTTTGTTACAGCTTACAGGTATTATAGACTTGAGTATTTGATATGAACTGATCTTTTCTTCATGAACGCGTAAAGGTATTATTTATGAATAATATTTATAACTTGAAATTATAAAATGCACTTGTTTCATTTATATTTTAATAAGGTACGTACTAGTTTACGTTATGTTGATAGATACCCTATATTGGACGTGGCTCAAACACACTTGGCCAGTTGTTTTTTTAATTTCTCAACTCATCATAACTTATCTACGGACCAAGCTATCTACTTCTGTTAGAAATCTTATGTTCCTCCCAGAACTCCAACTTTGTGAACACTTTGTTCTTTGATTAAACAGTAGGTACAACTTTTGTTCTATAAACTACAAACTATTCATCATTTCAAAATCAGGTACATGATTTTATTTATTTATACAGTTTAATTGAACACTAATAAAAGAAATAAAGAAATTACAGACTACATGAAAATCTACAATTGGTATAACAATAGGCGGTCTTATCACTCACGGCGATCTCTTCCAGACTAACTTTGTACGGATATTGTGTAATTTGATTTCGAGTAGTTTAAGGTGTACCTAAGTTTGAAATAATCTATGTAAAAATTAATATATAAACCTAATACATGTTTCTAAAGTAAACATACTAGTAAATAACATGAATACATACATATAAACATGATTACATACATATATACGTATAAAAATACACATAAATGTCATGACTACATACATGACTCATACTACACCCCCAAGAGCCTTTATATTGTCCAGTAGTAGTTTGTGACTTGCTTCTTCTAAACTTGCAGAGATTTAGCTTGCCTCAGGCAAGTTGTACCACAGTCTAACGAACTCATAACGTTGTTTGAGATATGTAGGCGAGTGTGGAAGAAACAATGTACTACACTATATAAAATGGAGGGAATGTGGACATTATGGCGAGGGCTGATAGGTAAACAGTAACCATTTGAACTTAACGGGATATTCGGAGATGTGATCAAATTTACGTAAACCAAATGAACCTTATGCAGACATTTGGGACGTGCTCAAGTTTGTTCAGTTATTCTTAAGTGAGATAGCTAGCGTCACCATAGTCAATGTTAGTAAGAAGAAGGGATTGTGCTAGGGCGATTTTCGTATTAGCGAGAAGATGATTAAGATGGTCTTTGCAGTGATCTCGCTGTGGCAAACAATTTACGACTAACTTCACTAATTTGGGGGCCCAGGACATATACTTACCCAATAGATATATAGATACCAATGTTTTTAATCTTATCACTATATATAATTATACCCATGGAATATTTGGCCCATCACAAGATATATAGCAGGTAATTGCTGCCAATTTATTGCCGAGTTCATCCTACGACTACCTATTATAATTACCTAAATTTTGTTTGTATTGAGTTTTAATCTATACTACTTACTCCAAGTGCATATTTGTAGATCATCTGCATTAAGGAAGAAAGTAATGGATCAGTGATGGAGTTGTTGATAACTGCGAAGAGTAATGGGGATAGCGCGCCGCCTTGATTTACGCCTGCAGATGTAGTACACCAAGAGGAATGATTTTTTTTCAATACAAGTACCTACACTGCTGACGACCATACAAGTAGCTATGAAACCAGTCAATTGCTGATGGAGATATGTTAAGAGAGCGCAATATTTCAAGTAAGATATTAAAGTCAATTGTATTGAAAGCGTTGCTGAAATCGAGTAAGGTAAGGATCGTAAACTTTCCTTCCTCCATGTTAAATCAGATATCCTCCGAAATATGTAAAAGTGTGATGGTGGTGCTATGACCGGAACGAAAACCTGATTGGAGAGGATTCAGGAGACAAATTCTTGAGAGAAATGAGCTTAGCTGCGTGTGAATAAGACGTTCAAGGACTTTAGGGAAGAAGGGAAGAATGGATATTGAACGATAGTCTGAAGGGGGTGTTTTAGGGAGAGGAATGATTTGAGCCATTTTCCACGTAGATGGAAAAACCCTATTGGATATGGAATAATTAAATATATGGCAAATCACAGGTGGGATTTCATCTAAGATAGGAAGTATCATTTTACGACTTATGTTATCTGTTCCTGTCACGTTAGAAGTAATGGATATTAAGCACTTCTTGATTGTTTAATTTTCATCTTCGTGATTAAGATTATGATTTAATAAGGTGGCAGAGTTAGCTATTCTTATGGGATACTCTTTATCTTAATATAAAATCTCTAAAACCTTAATTATTAAGTGAACAATGTATATTTTAATTTTTAACATATAATTTCTGTGTATCTACATACCTTACACGATTTCGATATAATCCTAACATTGAAGAGAATGAATTTGGGAATTTAGTTCGTCGATGTATGTAGGTATAAATATTAATAATAAATCGAACTACCTAAAATATTGTGACACTGAATATTAAATGTGTCAATATTTTTATTGAGTATACATACTGTAAAAATCATCTTATCCTGTTAATAGTGATGTCGTATTGGTATCGATTGTAAGATGCCTTTTTTAAAAAAATCATCATTACTGTCTAGTTAACTATCGTTCAGAATTCAAAAGTTGATCTCTGTCGGTTGTGCACTCACATTCGATGTAGACAAACATGAAACTATGTCCAGTAAGAAATTGTGTGTGTAGTAATCTACTTTTTCATGTTTCCTTAAGATCCAGCCTATAAGTATAGCGCCTGCTGCAAATGCAACGCCCAATTCACACTTATTTAGAACAAACTTTTGCGTTTTGTCCATATCCTGTCGGTATTCAGGGTGTCACCCCCCTATTGATCGCAAGAGGAATGGTTATCTGGTATCATAAGAGGATACTAAAAGACTAAACCACAAAGGTCAACATCACTGCAATGAGAAGAAAAACTTGAAACAAACCCTTTTACCAACCCATCTGGCCAGCTTGATATTGTAATACTTTCTTTGTAAGCAGTACCCTGTGAAATAAAATTTCCGGGCTGGCTCGCTGTTGATAATAAAAGCTATCATAATATAGAGTTGACATTAAAGCTAAAGAGAAATGTATTCGTTATCACATAATCTTAAAACAAGTTTGTGGAATACCTTTGATCTTTGAAAAATATAACATTTAAAATGCATAGTTTGTAAATAGAGCGACACAAAGAACGGTACTAGGATTAGTGGTATTACAATATTTATTCTCACACTGGGTACATTTTATATTAAAATTTATTCTAGAGAATTTTGCCATCTTTTGTTACATCAAATTATTTTTCTTATAGTACCACTCCACGCAATTTTAACTATAAGTGATATTCTGAACAGCGAATTGGTGCTATAACCAAACCAGCTAAACCCGAAGGTTTTTAGCCAAAAGTATCGCCTCTGGACAATGCTTCTCTTGTCTCAGTCTTCTCTTGGATGACGAACTGTGGCATTATTTATTCGTTGTTTCTTTACATGACCATAGTATGACAATTTCCGGTGCTTGATTGTATTAATAAACTCTACCTTCTTCTTAAGTCCTGAAGAAAGTCGAACGTGCCTATTTCCATGCAGACTTTGTTTTCGTTTATCCGGTTTCGTTCATTCTTTTTCTTTTCAAATTCGACAATAAAATATATCAGTAAAACTGAACATTAATATAATTTCCTTTTTTTTGTGACGGTAATACACTGTTAAAGAGGATTACGTCGAGAGGAAACGGGGGAGGGGGGACAACAATGCCCGATTAGTCACAATATGACACTCAGTTTTACTCGTGGAGCCATTGACAAACTAATAAAAAATGTTTCTATACTTTAGCTGATGGCTTATATTAGTTATACTTTAATCAATCTTTGCAGGTAACAGCAGCTAACATATATACGTCTTTCTCATAGATCCTTATCTGTAGTGTTATAAATACGTTAACTTTAAGTTTAACTCATGTTCCAACACCTATAGTTTGCAAAAACTGTGTGATAAAATTGAACTGATTGTGTGATTGAACACACCAAATCCCTCGTTTATCCCTCGTTATCGTGACTGTAAAGTAAGAAATTCTCTATTATTTATATTATCTTTTATTGGACTTAAGTGGAAGTCCAATTAAAGAATGAAATCAAAATATCGATAGCGAAAAGCGTTAATATCGTAATTAACAGTACGTAATTAATAAGAAAAACTCCCGTTCATTGTCTAGACTTTCAGTCACAAAAAACTTAATTATGTGGTTAAAGAGAGTTATTTTCTCAAAAGATTACAATAATCACCTACAGAGAAAGAAACAAAAGCATTTGGTAATTATAATTTATATTTATGTTAACAAGTATTTATATAAAATATGAAAAATAATAATAATAATTATTTTTTATGTGAAATTGTTTCGTAGTTATTGTATGTATGTAGTTTTGTATGTATGGTATTAAACATAGTTATTATTATTTCTATATTTAAATTTAAAATTGTAGTTTTAAGATTTTATTAGCGAAAGATCTTTTAAACCGTAGCCTTTTAATAACCTTTTAAATGTTTTAACTTCTTTTATATCTTTAGGCAATTTATTATAATTTTGGGTCCCTTTATATAGAATACTTTTTGTTTGTTTTGTCCTATATTCCCGTAATTATAGAGTATTAATTCATTTTCTAATCTTGAATGAAAAAGACATTTTTATAAAATGGTTCTTGGAAAATCTGATATTTTAATAAAATACGATACAATCGCTTTTTATAGTCGATACTAATGTATTAATATCAAGGTAAACAAATCTACTAAAAGTTACAAACGAAACCAATATTCATGTTTCAATAGGCTTGTATTGAATATTCATGACATTCTGCTAACGTAATGAAATGCAGAATAACCATTAACTGACATTAAATGCGTTCGACTGACCGAGGTTAGCTCCAGGTGACCGGATAGTTAAATTTGGTGCTTCTATTCATTCAATGATGTAGTTGCCATCGCATTATTTATGATTGATTACAAATTTTGAGAAACAGCCGTTCTGAATCAGCGTCACAGTATATAAAATTTTAATAATACAATTTAACAACAGGCAATAATGGACAATAGAATGAATTTCTACTGTGGGTATATTATATTCATGTTTTGATTTCTGTTCTTTTTAGGACTACTCTCGCACTAGGAACCTATAGTGGTTCCAATCGTTTATTTAACTTTTGACAGCTCCAATACCTAATCAAATAGTGATACCCTGACCTGTTACCGATTCGATTTCTTCTATCGATCGATTTTCTGCATGAAGAAGTTTTAATCGATTTAACACACTCATTATTTTATAGATAATTTCGTACTTTTATCGATTACTAAACGGCAACACCGGACGCGGAGCCGACGCGCGACGCCATTTTGATGTCAGTGTTAATCCACATTTTCATACGTCGAGTTGAGTATTTACATTCCTCCATTTTGATTTATTTGTGAATTCTCACGATTGGTTGAGTTGAGCGTATAGTTCCTCCCTTCGTTACTGTCAAAATGCCAATAATAAAGTATAATAATATATTATATATTTTATTAATATAATCGATTATCGATTTATTCAAAAACCGTTTTTATAGTCTATGGTCAAAAATTACGAATGACACATCTCTAAGTGGGCGGAGCCCGTCCATGAAGAATAGTATTACTTGTAGTACATTGTATCAAAAATTATTACAAAACTTTATATGCGTGATCTGTCAAAAGTTAAATAAACAATTGGAAAGACTATAGTGACCTTTCTCGCGAGTTACTTTACAAATGGTACTATTAGGTATAAAAAATACTATTCTTATGTAAATGGAATCAATAATGTCTTACGATCAAATTTTTTTTGTAGTTTTGTCTACATGATGACGTTGTATCATAATGTTAATACGCTTTATAATATTATGCATAATTTGTTTCTTTTAATGTGAAACTAAAGCTTTTTTGAGAACGAGAACATAATCCTCGTATGTAACATTATTAAAGTTTATAGTGAGGAGGAAAGTAGGAAGCTAAATTTAATAAAATAATCATGGCCGAATTTCAACCACTGAGCGACCATGTAAGTACATATGAGTAATTGTAGCAGTATAAAATATAAATGCAAAGATAACCGGTAGGTAGCTAACTATATACGTTATGTGTGACCAGTACTGTTTCGTTTTACTTGAAATTTATGAATCGATCGGAATTAAATTTTAACATGAAATAGAACACGCAAAGGCTGATATCTGAAATCAATTCTAAATAAGTTAATTCATATCACGCTAGGTGGCAATTCAGCCCTTCAAAACAATACAGCAGATTGAATTTCTGATTTAGTGATTTGAAATGTGCCCAACCACCGGTCTTGATACTGTATGTTATCAGGCATTGGGAAAGGAACATTATATGTCAGTCTTTTATCATAGTCTCGGAATATTATGTTATTACCAGACCACTTTTTTCACCATAATTCAAATGAAACCAAACACAAATGGTATTAGTTTTCACTATCGGAAAATGCACCGATTGCGTTCTAAGTAAAGTATGATGTGAGACTTATTACAGAAAAATGAGGAGCCTCTTAATCAAGACAAAAGTTGATTCATCATCATCACATGAAAGATCATCTTCGGGAAGACGTGACTTAAGAATGTAACAATCATCTAACTGACAATAGAATGAATGAGCAAGATAATCCCTATGATATCGTTAAATGGCATCGGAGAAAATTAAAAAGTTTCGATTAGAAATGGCGGTTCATACCGTTCGGACAAATTGTGTTCTCCAACTTATCACGTTGCCATTTACTAGTTCGCTAATAAACTTTAAAATGCTACAAAGAGTTTTAGGGCGACAAAGAATGTCGTGTTTTGTCGTTGACTCTATCAGAGATTAGCGTATTTAATGCGAATAATATACAATAAAACAAAGCAGCCTTTCAAAAACAGTATAAGCACTAAGTTCAAGAAACAATTTTCCAAAAAATTTAACTGATCAATGATTATGTCTGCAGTTTTGTTAAAAAAACATTAAATTGTCTTAAAAAATTCGCAAACTTTAGATTTATTATATTTATTTCAACCTTTTTGGCTATCTTACCTTAAATCTAGGATCTATCTTAATTTCTTATTTTAACTCTAGGATACAAATAAATTACAACGTGGACGTATTCAAAATTCACTATGCAACAAATTTAAAAAAAAAATATTTCACTGGGTTCACAGTATGTAATTATGTTTTGCCACCTTAAAACTATGTGAAAAATCGAAATAAAAATTTTCTATCACATCAAGTTTAATAGTGAAATGGATTTATTAATTTTACTTAAAATCATCTACATAAATTTGTTATTCTACATAATTTTTTTTATTTTTCTGACCGACGAGCTTTTCTCTTATAGTCAGTAGTGGCAGTATCCCTCTGGAGGCTCCAACAGTAGTCTGCAACCTTTGCTGGCTCCCATCTTCCCTGGTAACGGTTTCGTATTCTGCAATTTCTTAATGAAATCTTTCACCGTGTTCATCACTTACCGAAACCATGTTATCAGGAAAGTAACTTAAAAGAGAGTGTAAAAATTAATTTTTAACGACATATTGCATCCTAGTTTCTGATACGCATCCAGCATCCGATTAATTTTTCCATGGAAATCCGGTGATTTGTGATTGCCAAGAATTTTTTTGTAACATCGATAAAAGCCAACCATGCATTTTTTTCAAAAGGTCTGAGGCTCGATAAAAAAGCAGGATCATTGACCAATGTTCTTATGTCAGGACCGTTGAAAATACCTTCTTTAATTTTGCCCCACTTAGCATAGGAAATTTTGTTTTAAGAAATAAAAATCCAGGTCGGTCCGTCCAGCTTGAAGAACTACAAAATCTTTTCGGTACTGGAATATCTGGAGAATGTGGTAGCGGCATTGACACTGATGACACAGTAGCATACTTCACCGAATGTTTTGACTTTTTGAAAACCCTTTCACAGTTGTTAAACAAAAGTAACAGTCATCTACGTGATTTTTGGGTTCACGCCACTGCATTGGTACATCAAAAGGCATCTGTTTAATATTACCCTTGTACAACCCGTCAAATATTTATAACATTTTAAACAACGCATTTTCTATGATTTATCTTGATGTTTAATGGCAATTTTAAAATAAGCTTCATAACACTTCTCAAGCAGAGGCGAAATTGGCTTTTTTTCACTTTTAGGTGTAAATTGACCACAAAAATTAACAAAATAAGCTAAGAGAATTAACACAGACACGCGGCATTTTGTAGATATGAATAACATAAATGTTCTGATGTCTTTTGTACACATCAATGATATTAATTTATAACTTCACTCAACTAAGTGTAACAGAAAGTAAATTCAGTAAGATTAAAATCTTACGTTACGAATATTATCGTTATTTTTGTTCTGGGACGTGATATCTAAATATAAATTTGTTTTCTGTTTTTTACTAAGCATACCTAATACAAATCATCACCCTAGATATCAGTGATTTTTTCGATGTTGCATAGTGATTAATCCATGCAAGGCTCAAATCATAATTTTATTCATTTGTTATCCCGGGTAGGATTTGTGCCCATGTAAAATGTTACATAGTACATAAATTACTTACAAGAAAAATTTCAAAACCTAGCGACTTATATAGATAGTTGTTTGTCGTGAGAGATTTCAACTGCAAGAACTGAGCCGTAAAGAAATTGACGTTGAAGGGTCCTTGCGGAGACTTTCTAATTTTGTACCTCTAACTACTCAGATAGCGCTTAACCTTCGCCATTCTCAATTATGCTCATGACAGTCATCTAAATGGTAATGAACTCTAGTAACCACTTTATTAGAGACAAGGTTATTATACTCCTACCTAAATAAAAACCAGATCAGAAGCCAATATCTAATTTTTAGTGTAACATTAAAATGATGTCGTTTCCGCTGTCCTTTTTTTTCTTTTTTTATTGAATTGGTGGCAAACGAGCCGACGTATCGCCTGATGGTAAGCATTTACCGCCGCCTATGGATACCCGCAACACCAGAGGCGTTACAAGCGCGTTGCCGGCCTTTGGGGGATGGGAAGGAGGAAGGGGGAAGGAGATGGGGTATGGGCCTCCGGTATCCTCACTCACTCGGTGAAACACAGTACAAGCGCTATTTCACACCGGTTTTCTGTGAGGCCGTGGTATCACTCCGGTCGAGCCGGCCCATTCATGCCGAAGCGTAGCTCTCCCACTGTTTAAACGGTGTCTTTTCTGATTATGATATTTTGAACAAGTCGGGATTTCAATTTATAGAATGATTCAAAGGGAAGATTTATATATTTAACTAGTTGCGCCCCACGATGTTACCCGCGGTTGTTGTTGTGCACTGGGAACGTGCACGACAGTTGCGCCATCTCGCGAACACAATTTCGCAATTTTTGGGGCGTTTGTCAAATAGTGAATGACAAGACAAATAAAACAAAGAAAATAAATTATATATCAGAAAGAAAATAAATGATATTTAAAATGCATTTATTACAACCAATAACAGAAAAAAATGGATGTTATGATATAAACTAGTTTTGGGAGTGTAAAACACTAAATAAGCTTTCAGTGCCAAAATATACTGAAAGGAAATTAATTGTTTTTAGCAAAATATGTAACGAATATAGAAGAACTAAAAACAAATGGCATTAGTTATTTAATATGAGCTAACATAATTCGGAAAACCTTAACACCCAAGTTTGAACGTAAATACTCGCTAACCCAAAACGAATTAAAACGAAACCCATATATTGTAGTATTCTACAGTAAATGACGTATATCTCATTTTAACTAATTACTTTTGATAATTTAACAGATCCATAACTCTTAAATTGTCACTGAAATAAAATGCAGTTGAGTTTATAAGCAGAGCGGCAAATGCAAACATGTTGCAGCTTTTCTTTTATAGCAGCTATCCATTTAAATCTTTGATTATATAGCCAGGCCGCTTTAGAAAAAACATAAAATGGACACTGACTATTCCTGCTGTTATTTTTATAGTAAACAATACTGAAGATTTTTAAAGAAATTGTCATTTGACAAGTTTCACTAAGCCTTCTATTGTTGTACATTTCTGCTAGCGCTGTGATCGTTTCCTATACCCCCACCATACACTTCGCACGATCCCAATATCGCTAGGTATTTTTCAAAAGTGTTCTGTAGAACTGAACCAAGTATTATTTGCGCATCATGCAGGTTGATGGAAAAACATAAATACAGAGTTTGCAACTAAGCCTTTTTGCGGAACATACTTTGAACGTCAATTGCAGGAATTGAATATAACAGACATGTGGAAAGCACATTAACTACAATTTTACACTAAAGTTTCTTCTGTAACGAAATCACTAATTATAAAATTTAATTTAATTTTCAATGATAACCAACGCTCCCTGGTACGTGACAAACGAACAGTTGCATAACGACCTTCAAGTACATACTGTCAAACAAGAAATTTTACGACACACAAGAACCTACAAAAAAAGGATCACAAACCACCCAAATCATCTGGCGAAAGTCTTGATGGAGGAAACTCACGCAACTCGAAGACTAAAACGGAAAATGCCCCAGAACATACTCAAATCACAGTTATCACAGTAAAGTGAAGTAGGTTGTGACTCAGATCACATGCCGAGCATGCCATGACAACTCCGACCAGCCAACTGCTAAATGTCCCAGTACGTGACAGAGTGTAGTGCATAAATAAAACAAAAAAAAATTCAATTAGTCATTTAGTTACAGAAGAAACTTTAGAACGTCAAGATTAGGTAATTAGTACGATATGAAAAACGTAACAATAAGAGAAAAACTGAATATAACAGTTATGTGGGTACAACGCCAAAGTTAATATATATTGCTACTTAGTAGAAGTATCAAGTAGGTAATCATCTGGTCTCTTTAATAAATTGGTTGAGTTTAATTTCCCGTAATTCTCGCTTCTAAGAAAAGTGTCTATACTTTATTATGTTTAGAAACTATCAATGTCACGTATTAAGTGATTATTATTAGTGTGACTGTTCTAGGAACAGTGATCAAAGATTAAGCTTTCTTTGTAAGCTAAATGTTCTCTTTTATGTGGAACTGTTGAATTTCGAAAGGCTTTAATAATACAGGATAGGTATGTTATGTTATTGGAAATGAAAATTTCATTTCTTTATGAATAAAAAACGTACAGATTACAGTTAGTTCATGAAGTTAATGAGAATATGTTAAAAAGTTAAGACGAATTGAAGTTTTTAGAAATTTGATTTCACTGATTCAATCGTTAACAGTGTTTTAATGTCGAAAATAGATAAAATGTATCTGTATAAGAATATATAATACTCATGTTTTTGCTCTTTTAAAATATGTATGCTCTTTATATAGCGTGAGAAAGTAGCAAGATTGAATGACTTCTGCATCACATGAGCTGAAAGCCATGTCAATTCAGTAGGGAGACGCCGCGACGGCGGCTACGAGCAGCAACTTCGTTGCATGCACATAACTTTGACAGTTATTCTAAGCGAAACTGCGCTTAGGAGACAGTAATAAACGAGAGAAGAATCTACATATTTATCTATTTCAACCAGAAAATTAATCCAGTTTGAGGAAGTTCTAGCATGGGTGCTAGAACGTATTAGCACGTTTTTTTATTTTACGTTTGGCAACCTCCAAGGACCGTCACTCTACCTAAGGTCAAAGTCCTGATGCGGGAAAAAAAAGGAAATAATCGAATTCAGGTCCTTTAAAAGTTATGATTGTTTATGAGCAAGTTCATAATACGACTCGTACCTGGCCGATTTTAGGGTGGCTGTACCCAAAACCTTTTGAGACCAAATTCGCGTCAGTATACAATCTTGAGTAAATAAATTATATATATGTACGCGACAGTATATATGTCTTTCTTTTGAAGTTAGGTCACTGTGACCATTGTAAACAAATTTGTTCACGCTCTATAATTGTTACTGCCTCAGAGGCCCAGTGGTAGTAAATGCGACTGATGTGCTTGAGGTCTCGGTTTCAAAACCTGAGTCGGACCAAGTGTTTGTGTGATTTGCAAATATTTGTTTCGGAGTTTGGGTGTTTTCTATGTATAATATGTATGTATTTACAAAAAAAGTATCTTATAGATATATATATTATGTATTATTAATTTACTACTCTACTACTCTCAGCCTATTGCCGTCCACTACTGAACGAAGGCCTCCCCCAAAGAGCGCCAACCATCCCTGTCCTGGGCAACCCGCATCCATCCGTTGCCAGCTATTTTCTTCAAGTCGTCGGTCCATCGTGCCGCAGGGCGCCCTACACTGCGTTTGCCTAAACGTGGTATCCACTCTAAGACTTGTCGGCTTCAGCGACCATCAGTCCGCCTGGAGACATGACCGGCCCACTTCCACTTCAGCGTGCTGATCCTGCGTGCGATATTGGTTACTCCAGTTCTCTTTCGGATTGTCTCGTTACGAATCTTATCTAGTAGAGAAACACCCAGCATCGCACGCTCCATTGCAAGCTGAGCGACCTTAAATTTATGGACCAGTCCAACGGTGAGTGTCCACGTCTCGGCTCCATACGTCATTACGGGCAAGATGCACTGCTCAAAAGCCTTGGCTTTCAGTGATTGTGGGATCGACGACTCTAAGATATGACGAAGCTTCCCACAAGCTGCCCAGCCTAAACGAATTCTTCTATCGGTCTCCCGATCGAAGTTGTGCCGGCCGAGTTGAATAGTTTGGCCAAGAAAGACGTATTCTTGCACAACCCCGATACTAACACCATTAACGGCCACGGGACTCGGCAGCACATGCATATTATGCATGACTTTGGTCTTAATAATAATTTGCTGGACTATAATTATTTATTCCAATTTTATCAATCTATACTAATATTATAAAGAAGTAAAGTTTGTGTGTTTGTTAAATTGTAGGGGGTAATCTCGGGATCTACCAAACCGATTTTAAAAATTCTTTCAGTGTTGGATAGTCCATTTATTGAGGAAGGCTATAGGCTATATATCATCACGGTAATACTAATAGGAGCGGAGCACCAATGAAGAATGTTTCAAAAACGGGGAAAATTTTCACGCTACGGGCAATTGAAGACGCAAACGAGGTTGCGTGGGTCAGCTAGTAATTAATAAAATTATAAATTTTGAGTGTAGTTCGCACGATAAGTTAGTGAAGTAATTTACATAACCTCAAAAGTAGTCAACACGTGTCACGAGCTGAGCTCCCGCCAACAACGGCTATTGTATTGTAAGTATAAATAATTCTTATTAATTTATAAAAAAATCCATAACAATGCTAACAAAACGCAAAGGGGTTAATTTGAGCCGTAATACAAGTAGATCTAAAAGCATGCTAATTAGAACAAATCCAGTATCAAAATACTGATGCGCTTGTGTGCATGGCGCAATTGCGTTAAGAACAATCAACAGATACACGAGCTGAACGCAATCAAGTAATAAGATTAGAACAAAGACAATCAAACCGTTTCACAGTCAATATATGTAGAATAAATGACCAATAGCGCCAACAGTTACATCGAACATATACATCTGATTCATTCACACATGAGCCCAATATTGAACATTGTGTTGCGCGTCAGGAAAGGTGCAACTACCTGAAATTGAAACACCGCCTGAACCATTGAACGGTTTAGTTATCGACAGGGATTCAAATTCTAACGTAATTCATCCTTTCAAATGACATTGTTCAAAGCAACAGAAATAGTTCGAAATACTAGATGGAGACAGAACAGCTTATTCAGTATTTATGCTGCCACTAAATATTCAAAATTACCCTGACGCAGTGTGCAACATAAAAAACAATCGGCCATGGCCACAGTGCTGAAACAGTGTAAAATTATTATCTTTGATGTTGAATAGGACATTAAAATATATTAAAAACAACGACAAACTAGACAGCGGCACTCTGTTAGTCCTTTCAGGTGATTTCAGACAAACACTTTCGGCCATTCCATGTTTAACATATGCTGGTGACATCAACGCTTGCTTAAAATCATCGCCATTGTGACGTAATTTTGAAAAAGTACAGCTGAAAGTAAATATGCGCTTTCAAATGCTTCAAGATCTATTAGCTGGAAGATTCTCAAAACAATTCTTAGATATCGGTGACTGAAAAGTTACTATAGATGAAACTGGATGCGTAAAATTACCGACCGATTTCTGCACCATTGTTTCACAAGATGCTCTGAATAGACTAATATTTCCCGATGTACACACACAGTACATAAATCATGAGTGGCTTGCAGAAAGAGCAGTTTTAGCGGCAAAAAATGTTGTTGACGATTTAAATCTGAAGATACAACAGCCAGGGAACTTGGTATCATACAAATCTATTGATACAGTTTGCGACGCCAGCGAAGCTGTAAATTATCCAACAGAGTTTTGTTATTTTATATCCCTCATCGTTCACAGCGCTCCATGCCTCTTTCACGCATACACCACATCCTTTCACACTTACAATAAGTTTTTTTTTTCTACACTAGAAATTCCCTAGAAATAATTTATATGTAAAACAACGTTTGCCGGGTCAGCTAGTATATGTATACATATCAGTTGTCTAGTACCCATAACATAAGCTCTGCTTAGCTTGGGACTAGATGGCGTTGTGTTAGATGTCCGAAATATTTATTATTTATAACAATATGCTATGACTATAGGAGAAGCAGATGAATTTGCGCGGGCTAGGCAATGTTTCAATATTTTAGCATAGTTTTAATTTAAGTGCTTTTTATATAAATTTAATTAAAATTACCATTATCATATAAATCACATACCTATCTATAGCCTTTTACAGTTCTCTGCTCTTCTATAAAGCAAGTTTAGATATTTGGGCTAATATACACCGCTGGCTAGAGGGGTTGGTTGGTTTCGTGCTTTTTGGAGAGGTGTTGTCTTGCTAACTTGCTCTTTTATTCCTTGGGATGGATGAATAGGGGTGGTGACATTCCATATTCTTAAATACTACACGAGTAATAAACTGCAGTAAATAAAACATTCAATTTTTTTTGTTATTGGAACGAAGTTCCTTATGGCGCGTTCTGTAAGGGGGCTAGACGGAAAAATTGTCACGACACAATTTGTTGACACGACACAATTTGTTGTCACGACACGACGATGACACACACAGATATTTTCGTTTCGTCTTTCTATTTCGAACTTCGTTCCATCCGGGTGTCCCTTGACACCTCTCAAGTTTTTTGTTAGTTATACTTTATTAAAAAGGTAATCCAACCTGAGATTCTCTCAATAAAAGAATAATTATATAATTATTTCAATAAAAGTTCGTATCTGTAGCATATGTAGATATCACTGTTGAAATGTGTTGTTCACACCACAGCACTGTTTGAGATTGCAACATATACTCATTAAATCCATTGTTTGCCGTGACAGGAGGTGAAGTTTCATTACAATATATCAAACATGTAAGTAAGTTTTGTTGACTTACGGCTAAAATGAATACCAGCTTCGATCTGAAATTATTGGGTATTAGGTAAATATCGTGTTTGTAAGTTAATACTATGAAGTTATATATAAGATATTGCGTAATATCTACGAATTCGAAAACACACATATAAAACAATACCGTTTAAGGACCTTGATATTTTAAAAGTTAAAATTATGTTTTTTAGGATTTGAGGAATTTTTTTACAAATTGACTGTTGTATCTTTGATTCACCTCACCGCAGGTTACTCAAACAGTTTCTTCTCAATCTAATGTTATATTAATTTGTGACAAGCATTAGATGAAATTGACATTTTTCAGCTATCGTTCGTAGTCTTTCAGTCACATTGACCGACTCAGTTAAGTAAATCCTACGGTTTTGAATTGAATTGTGTATCTGTACGTCTATTTGCAGAAACTTTCCAACGATTCTGACTGCTTTTAGAATCAATGTGAGGGTAAATGTGGGCATTTTCTGTGTATTGAAGCTATCTTGGAGAGTCTTTGAAACTACACGTCTCCTAACTATTCCAATATCTTATCCCTTCCTCTACATGACTACCTGTGCTGGCCTTGGAAGTCATCGCTTTAGAGTGGTAGATACGCTCTTGAACTAAATGCTACTGCTCTTTCTTCCTGTGGCGGGCAGTGAAAACCTGGAACCAACTACCAGCGTATGTGTACTACCAGCCTAGACCGCCATACTGTGAGAACCATTCTGTATTGTCTATGTTCGCAATGAAGATAGCTTTTCATCAGGTACAGTAGTATTCTGGCAGCTAATACAAAACGAAAAGAAGCTCGAAGCGGCAACCATGTCATTTTTCTTTGCTTGTTGTTACCTTGTAACAAACAATGGTTTTAGCTAACAGAGTAGTTACATATTTATATAGTTTCATAATCTTTAGACTTAAGTTTAAGTGAATCGAGAACAGATTTAAAAATCATCAAATTAATAAGACTCAATTATGAACCGTTTAATAACTTAAATAGAATTCAAAAAGTTTTCAACCCACAATGAGATAAAAATTAGAATTAATAACTAAGTTACCTAGATTAACTCCATCAATGACTTAATGAAGTTTAAATGTAGACTAGCTTATATTTATGGCTTCGTATCTCGATTCGCCATAATTCATTATAGTGATTTGGACGAGGTGGACGGACGACCTGGTTAAGATCGCAGGGACTCGTTGGATGCAGGCCGCTAACGACCGGTCAATGTGATGGTCATTGGGGGAGGCCTACGTTCAGCAGTGGACTTCTTGCGGCTGATATGATGATAGTGATTTGGCGCCACCAAAAATGAGTTATACACAGATGACCTTCGCTGGTATTCAACTTATTACGACAAAAGTCAGTATGGCCTTATTATCATTAATTATTGCTATGACAATTTTGTCGTAATAGTTAATTAGTTTTTAAGGCAGTAAGTAAAATCGACAGTTACGTTACTAGTAACACGATTGTGTACACGTGTCACGTTTTTTAGGGTTTCCTTTGCTCATAAAAAACAAATGAAATCTTGCTATCATATATAAACGAAACCGGTTTTGTGTATTTCTGCAAATACATCAGTATGTCTTTTGACAATGGAACGTTTATTCTACATTTCGAACGTAAGTAAAAAATGGACTTAATTTAAAATAAAATCTACGATATACCTCCCATACGGAGTATAATTGCAGGAGTTTATCATATAGAACGTGTATTTGATAAAACGCCTGCAATTAAATAAATAAATCCTGATATCGAAGTTATCATCTTGAGTTTAAGAGCAATTTAAAATAGATAACTGTAAACACCAATAACGGACGGTATATTGATTTCATGTTCAACCTTCACTTAGAATTATTAAATACACTACATGTATTCATAAACAAACTCAGGATACATACTCGTATGTATATAGTTTAAAGGTAAAAGTAAGTTAAATTAGGTCTAGAAAAAAAAAGATGCTTTTTTAGTCATAACCGTTTTCAATTCTGTATACTAAGTGTATATGTACACACCAGATTCAAAAACTCGCTTGTACAAATATTATGTAAATGTAATCACATACAATAAACCTGTGTAAGGTATATTTAGAACAAAATAGTACGGAAAACGTGCCTTGTATGATTTTCATGCTCTATTTACATTGACTGACATTCCAGCCCAATAGCTGCTACAACCTGAATAGCTTATCGTAGCGGATATCCATTTTATATTCGGGTATTATTCTCCGTGATAACTAGTGTTCATTTCATTTAAATCTTTCACGTAAATTTTATTTTACCAACAGACTCTGTTTGTACCAACCCGTCTGGCCAGCTTCGTATAGTAGGCGTAAACCCCAAGGCTGTTAATGATGATGATGACTTTAGTTTTTAGACCTGTCTGTACCTGCTGGTAGTAAGATATTTTAATGAGTCTTGGTCAAATAATGACACATTATTATGTGCATAATATTTTCCGCGAGCATCACTTATGTTGTACCAAGGGAAGATCAACGACCAAAGGCGCGGTCAAGTATCACACATTTTAGGATCTCTCCAAGGCTTTTCATTGCGTTGACATAGTACTCTAATCGTAAAGTTTAAGTATTATGGACAATCTTTACAATTGGTATTGTCATATTTATCATCTAGACAGCAAAGGGTAGACGTAAACGGCGTAACTTCATCCGGGTCCTTGGCAAGAATGGGCGTGCCGCAGAATGCGATTTTAGGCCGCTTACTTTTCCAAGCGAATATTAATGACCTTCCTTTTATGATGGCCAATTAGACTGACATAATTCTATAAGTAGATGATGCATCTCTCGTTTTTGAAGTTAACAGGAAAGCTCAATTTATTAGTAACTTAAATAATGACCTTGATGGATTGATTTTCAGCGAATAACTTCTGAACGCGTTTAAAACTAAATGCCTAATATTCTCGCTTCCAAATGTTTCGTCTCTGTCGAATTTTAATGTAACGCTGGACGGACATTTGAATTCATTAATGATACGGCTTTTCTCGGTATTTCTCGGTATGAAGTTTAGCTGCATTTGCGTTTCGAAGAATAAGACAGCTTACCTTACTTAAGATGTTCCCGCTGCTAAATCGGTTTATTATGCGTGTTTCTATAGCATCCTGTCATATGGTATTTTGCTGTGGGGCTCTGTTACCGGTATGGAGTCCATATTTGTTTTACAGACACGCGCAATTAGAGAAATCTACTGTATGGGCCCTCGCGAGACTTTAAAAGACATATGTATGGAAATTAATATTCTTAAATTGCCATCGCTTTACATTCTGGTGAATTAAATGTACCTACGTACGAAAATATTTAGTGATGACCATAACAAAAACACGCGAAGTAGAAATTAACTTGCAGTTCCAAGATTAAAATTAACTAAAACAAACACTAAAATTTTTGGGGGAATTCTATTCGTTTTACAATAAATTGACAGAGAATGCCTGTAACTGATTTACCTTTAATGAGTTAAAAATATCGTGAAATATATGCTAATTATTAATAATCGAAATGGCTATAATAGGCTTTATAGCATAGTATAAAAAAGTAGAGATTTCGTAAAGGATAAGCGAGTGTGGACGTAGTGTTTTCTCCGCGCATGGTCCTCGTGGCGCATGGCTGTCTGCTGGTTTCTTTTGTTTTATATACTACATATTAATTTTATTAGCTTAATAATTTTTTTATTCTTATTTTTACTAGGTACATATGTATGTTTTGTACATGTTTCAACCGCGTAAATCTTAATAAATATACCTATATCACCTAATTTCAAAATTAGTTTCTTTTTTTTCTATTTACGTTGTTGTTGCATACATAAATAATAAAGTACACAAAAATTAAAATTCTGTTATTTTTGAAAGTGTAACTTATTGAGCTACTCGCCAGTTCTTCTCCATAAGAATGACCTTTTGGAACCGAACAACTAGAGCCACTAATGTAAAGTTTCGAAAGTGCCAGAAAATGTCTACTTGAAATTAACGCTTTTTAATACAAAAATTTTGAAGACAGTGTCGAAATAGTAGGTTGTCATTAGATTAAAACTTGATACATTTACTAAGCCTGAAATATCGATTAATACATCATTCGTATGCTCTTTGGATCGAGTTGTGTTATACAAATGTCAAGCTTATAAGGTTGCCGGGTAGATCGACAGTAGGTATGCTTTTATCCATAACCTTGTAATTTTATAGAACTGACATTAAGAGACGTAGGGTGGCTATAGAAAGCCATACGTCATCTCCTTTCCTTGATGAACTCATCACTACTGTACCGTACTGTACCTACTGTAGTAACTGATTTTCTTCAATTATTAAGTAAAGGCTATTTTTACACAACGGGATTTTTAAAATTATTCTATATTTTTAAAAGATTTTTCTGCATTTAATTATGGTGTTTACCACCTATAAGAATGTGTTACACCAGTTAATTAGTAAACCAGAATTATCTAGTATTATTTTATACATCTTATCAAATATTGGTGAACCTCACAGAAAACCGGTGTGAAAAAGCGCTTGCGCTGTGTTTCACGAGTGAGTGTGGATACCGGAGGCCCACTTTATCCCCCTCCCCTTCCCCTTCCCCTGAAGGCCGGCAACTCACTTGTGACGCCTCTGATTGCGGGTGTCAATGGGCGGCGGTAATCGCTTACCATCAGGCGATACGTCTGCTCGTTTGCCCCCTATTCAATAAAAAAAGGAACCAAATAGGCTAAATTTAAGCATAGAGGTTGTTGTTTAGAAGTTTTCTTATTTCAATTTAAAGTTTAGAAATCCCAGACAACGATATCAAATTGAGAGGTAACACATAAATACGGACAATTAATTAATTAAGGACGAACATAGAATATTTTCTAACCACTTAAAATATCATTTCTTATTAAAATTTAGGATAATATATTGAAGACTAAAGTCTAACTTGGCCAGTTGTAAAATACTTTGTTGTTTTATATAAATTTCAGGACTGACTATTAAACTTGGCACCCATTTAGATCGCACTTCTTTTACCTTTGAAGTGAACTATCAAGACATATATCATAATATTGAACTTTACTCTCATTTCACACATAATTATGTTTTTGTTACAAAAAGTAATGATATCCATTACTTTTTATAAAGAAATTATTAGTAGGTACTTATCCTACTAATATTATAAAAGTGAAAGTTTGTGAGTATGTACGAGTATGTGAGGATGTTTGATGCTTTTTAACGCAAAAACTACTGAATGGATTTTGTTGAAACTTTACAATAATATAGCTTATACATCAAAATAACACATAGGCTACACGGCGTTAGCTGAACCCCGCGGTGCTGCCCGCGGTACGACAATAACCGCGGGCAGCACCGCGGGGTTCAGCTAGTTATTAAAAAATACCAAATGGTTTTTGTTAATCTACTGTATTTTCCTTTGTTTACAGGGTACAATTGGCTTTTTTGTAATATTTTCTTGTATCTTTGAAGTTTTCGAGTAAATTGCCCATTTACTATCCATTTTTATATGCGTTTTCTGTTTATACTTAATTTTGCTAAGTCGGGGATGGCGAGGGGGATGGGGTACGAGCCTCCGGTATACCACTCATTCGGTGAAACACAGCGCAAGCGCTGTTTAACACCGGTTTTTCTGTGAGGCCGTAGTATCACTCCGGTCGGGATGGTACATTCATATCCAAGTGTGGCTCTCCCACGGTAAGAAAGTGCGAAAGTGCAACGTAGTCCGAAATACTTATTATTGAATTTTTCTTACACTATTAATGGGCTGGCCTTACAAGAAAAAGTGTAGGTATATGTATTCATATCAGTTGTCTAGTACCCATAACACTGCTTAGCTTGGGACTAGATGGCGTTGTGTTAGACGTCTGAAATATTTATTTATTTATATATATTATATCGATCGAACTAAGTGGCGTGCTATTGGAGAGGCCTATGTCCAGCAGTGGACTGCGATAGGCTGATGATATATATATTAACTACCTACCTGGTTGCCAAAATTGAATTTTCTAGGTCATCAGGAACTAGGTTATAATTTTGATCTATAGGTGTGTTAATGATAAAAATAAGGATTTTTGGACGTTAATGTCTAAATAGCTGTTTGAGATGTGTTTATGATATTAAGACGACATGTGTATTTCGCTTGTCTAAATACATGAGCCAAATCCGACATCTATATAGTTTTGAAGTTATGAGAGTGACAAAAGTGGCTCTCAATGGTAAATTTTTGTCGTTATATTTAGAGCTTTCCGATAACTTAATAGATACTGAATTGAACTTTTAAGAATATCTCCAGTTAAAAGGTAATCGATCTAGAATTAAATCGTAGCCATTACTGTAATGTACTATTTCTAAACAACAATTTATTTAAGATTATAATAATGATGCACTTTAGTGCCCTCTATTTTGGCGTTATTGCGAATTGGTAGAGTCGGATTTATGCACATTTTTGAATACAATGTAAAATGCAACCATTAACAACGCCCTTGATTCCTTATTTTATTTATTTATTTGATTTATATATTAAGAAACTTTTACATTAATACAACATGATAAATTTCAAAGGCAATATTGGCAGCTTAAAACTAAAGCTAATCGATGAAGAAGACGAATCGATGACATGCCTTGCGGGCGACTGATATGTTAGTCAAAGTCGCAGTAAGTAATGGAAGAAATCGTTTTGCTTACTTTGTGTCGTACGCCCTCGCTTTCCAACTATTGAGGAAGTGTTTTGTATTCGTTTTATTATAAGCATTACTGAAGGGCCCGATGAAACGTAATAAACATTGTGCTGACTTAAAGACGTTCTTGAAAATTGGTGAAAACTACTTTCGTACGTAATACAATCAATCAAGATACGGACGAAAGGATACGTATAAAGGGTCATTGATAACAAATGACTAAAAAAGATAAGAAACAAGTGAACTGAAACGTGGAAACTACTTTCATTGTAACAGTCTGACGTACTTCTATTTATTTATTATTCTGTTAAGAATTTATCATTACAACTAGTTCATTGGTAACCCACCGCTAAACTTATGTTTAGCGGAGGGTTACCAATGAACAAGTCTCTTCTCTCTTCTTCTCTTCAAGTCTTTTCTTATATAGGAAGTTCATTATTTGGCTAATAGTTGTTCATTGACCGACATACGCTTAGGTATTGTTCATTTGATTTTTAATGAAGACTGAGCGTATAGTTTTAAAAATTTAGCTTAATACAAGCTAATTCTGTTCACACTTTCTATTTTAAGTAACTAGGTACAATTTTAATTAGGACTGCAGTTTTGGAACTCATTACCACTACTTAAAAAAAATAATTGGTTCTCTACAACATTCAACATAATTCTATCGAATAGGTAATATTATTAAATACTGTTAGAGAAAATGGTGGTATACGAATTTGAAGCGTTTACAGTCACAACTAATTCCAAAATCAGAAACCATCGTAGTGGACCTAAGACCTTTCAACGCGTAATCCCTGTCGCCGCGGCGTGGTCCTGATTGCGCATGCTACAATGAATCCGATGGCGGAATGCGTCAAGCGTTACTCATGCACGAAAGACGCTAGATTATTTCATTTTAATAACTTTAAGAATTGGTGAGTGGATGTAGAATTCCTCTAATGATTCCCCCTTCTGTAAGAAGCATGAGTTGTTTTTCCTGAGACTGATACATTTCCGCACATTTCCTTCATAGCATGTTGTATACGTGGTCGGCACCAATGTATGTACTTGGTGTATATACTATTAAAATACTGCATACGAACAAAGATTATATACTATATATACCCCTACCTTACTAATGAGTGGGCTGAATGTTTAATTTGTACTGTAATAACGTCAAATGATTAAAATGAACCCAAGTAGTTAGGAAACTTCTCGTTTAATGGTTGGCTATTTATTGATTTGTACACAAAGACATTTTGTCGTTATTACTGAATTAGGCGATTTTTTACTTTTATGTTGAAGCGTTCAAACGTTGGTACATTCTTTTACATATGTTTAAGTATATATGAATATACGAAAAGATACGCACCTTTCTTCAAAACGTATACTAGATCGACTAATGTCGCTCCAGGCGCTCATGGACCGCCCACGACCTCGATGGTAAGCCGCACTTGCCACTGCAGAGACGGTTGGTCGCCTTTCTAACTCCACTTCTGGAGGGAAGTTGACCTTGGTAGAACCTCTCGAGGATGGCCCTTCAGCAGACTCTCCACCACCGGAAAGCTCCATTTCAAAGGCGGCGTACTCTGGCGCTTCTTCAAGTTCTCCTTCACTACCGTCGCTGGCCACGGAGAGAGCTTCATATCCATAGCCAGGGCGGACGTAACCGGCGGCGCCGCCGGCCTCGCCACCCTCGTTCCGATCGCTTTCCCCTTCGCCAGCCAGCCTCGGCGAAGCTTCGATTCGACTCAATGACGAGGCTTTTACTGACTGCCCTCTGATATTTAATGGCGAACCTCTTGATGGGAAATGGTTTGAGTAACGTAGCTTGCTGTGTCGAAACGTGGTGAAGGCTTAGATTGTCAACTAACAAATGGAAAGACACGTTTAATTTGAAATCACTATACAACACATGCGAAGTGTCTTACACTTTCGTATATCATACCACTATGTGTCACTTAACTCGGATAAAGTACAACTTGTTTGATAAATAGGTACGTCAAAACGATTCCCATAAATGAGACATTGTGTGTAAGTGGTGAGATATGCCCTTCAGTCTATCTAAAATTGTCCACAGTCTTATTCACACAAATCCTGTGAGGAGTTCTTACGCATTCCTCAATAATAGTTTCACATAAAACACTCAGTTAAAGTAACCACAAAAATGCCAATAAACAGAAGTACGTCAAACTGTTACAATGCAAGTAATGATATGATGCCAACGTCACCTTCGTTCTTCGACTAGTGACCTTTGTGCCGCCAGCCGTTAGATATTAGGTTTTGTTAATGGGGGTGGCTAAACAATAAAAGCGTATAGATACTACGTTTCATACATAAGGAGGTAGTCGTGAAGTGAGCAAGATATCTAAAGGAACTATTGGAGTGAAGTGCGCCCAAAAGACGGGCGGGCGGGGCAGATCGATGCGGCCATCTCGCCGCTACAGCGTTCAAAATGTTTTCGTAGTACAAGTTAACACCGCCGTAGCGCTATTGTGACCCTCCACATTTGTAATAGCATACACTGCATACCCAAACAATTCTTGTAATTGCTGGCTTGTCCCTGCATTACAACCTTACACTTACATTTGAGGTCAATACACAATGGCACACATATGGCACATATGGCAGATTTAATAACAATATTACAAAAAATAATTCAAGCAGAAATAGAGTTACATGTCGTAGAGCAGTTTGGAAAATTTGGCAACAATTTATACATACTGTAGATAATTGATGATTAAACACATTAATAGACAGTAATTTAATATATATATAATTTAATATGATAGTAATTTAAGGGCTGGCCCAATGGCATCCTGTAGCTTGTAACCCCCTCTATATATTTACGAGTAAAGTTTTCAGTATTATGTTATTTTTTATGGTTTCATTGTAAATTACTATTGCAAATTTAATTTAAGTGCCATGATTTTTTTTCTTACTAGTCAAATTTGTTGAACGTTGTTCAGAATTATTAAACATATTTGACTATAACTGTTGTAATGTTTCGCAATAAAATGTGAAATACCTTGTTCAACATCTTTAGGAGATAGATAAAGTAATGAATTTCATAACTATTAGGTTTGTGTATTAGAATTAAGAGATTATACACATTAGGTACCTGCAGTGAGTAACTTATATTACATCTACTTAATATTTTTGCGAATCTCCACATACTGATAATAATAAGCAAAGTTATTGAAGTAAAACCAAAGTCACAATAATTAATAAATACCTAGACTGTTCTTGAGTTAGAGCCCCATTTACTTCATAAGAAACTCATGTCTAACAGCACCATCTAGTAAATATTAACGTAACTACTTACTCGTCAGCCATGTACACTGGGTACAAAGTTAAATATTACCAGTAAGGAAGGAGAGAGGGCAATATCTTATGCATTAAAAAATAGAGGACCACAAAGTATCGTAGATAACCCTCTAATTGCTAATTTGGATAATGTTGAACCCGTGGGAGAGCCTCGCTACGGCATGTATGGGCCGGCTCGACCGGAGTGATACCACGGCCTCACAGAAAACCGGTATGAAATAGCGCTTGCGCTGTGTTTCACCGAGTGAGTGAGGATACCAGAGGCCTATACCCCATCCCCTCCCCATCCCACTCCCCACCCCCTAAAGGCCGGCAACGCACTTGTGACACCTCTGGTGTTGCGGGTGTCCATGGGCGGCGGTAATCGCTTACCATCAAGCGATACGCATGCTCGTTTGCCCCCTATAGAATAAAAAAAAAAACCCGTATCATAAATTTACCTAAAAGTTTCTATTAAAGTATGTTTCTTACTTAACCATGCTAGAACGGCTGAACAAATCACCATATCTTTAATCATATCGGAAGTTCATTTGACTTTGTACAGCATACCAAGACTGTGCAGCTTCCCGGGATACCGAGCATACTTTGGAACACTACCTTTAGTCTGACCGGCAGTGGCGGATTTACATATTTGCCAGTACTAGGCTATCGAATATTTGCTGCTCCTTCTAATGCCCGCAATTCAATACCCATTTTTTATGTGTGGAAACCATATCAAGCTTTGTGTCGAAATCGAACCGAAAAAAGCTATACGGTGTTTTGGCGGGGCTATGTCTCATTTTTGGCTCAGTCACCGTTAACACCCTGTTGGTGGTTGGTAATGTGGTTATGTCATACTGAAACCGATTAAAACTATACTCTGTCTTGGGTACTACTAGCCGAGGAACTACTTGTAACCTAGAAAGGAATCCTGGTACCCTGACGCCTCTATGAAGATTGGGCGGTGGCCTAGACAGTGGCCCTCTACAAAAAGATAGGCTGTTCATTTCATGACTCCTGTCGTGATCTACCTTATGGCACCTCAATCGTGTTCAATTCGGTCCTCGTACCGAATCAATCCGAAACAATATATCTAGTCCTGTTCCTTCTCCTTAACGACGGAGGCGTGGTCTAGTGGCGGTAGTTATGCTTGCCAAGGAGACGGCGGAGCGGGGGTTTGGAACTCTCCCAGCCCGCCAGGCCCGGGAACGGGCCAGGTACCGCAGGCGACTCAGGCGCCGGATATCGTAGAACGATCTCCGTCCTCCATAAGCGCAAGCCTGAGGGTGATAGATGAGACCATCTGTCACCCCTAGCTTCGTTATCGTTGCTGTCGTACCACGGGTAGCACCGCGGGGTTCAGCTAGTGTAGACATAAATACAGCTAAGGAACACATTTATGAAACAGAAGCAATTAAATCGTGAATTACGATTCGTTTTCGCGTAAACGATACTATGAAACAAATAACATTTACGTTTTCGACAATATTAATAGCAACATTTTCTGTCACTTGGAATTTTGTTGTGAAAACAAAACTTATGAAGATAATTTTGTAACTGGATCTAGTACAGCAAAGAAAGTGAGACTGGGGGTTTGGTGAAGATTACAGTACTGATATACATAATGGAGAAAAGAAATAAAATGTTTGCATATACTTTTATAATATTTTTACCCATGGCAAAGGTAAGATATCTTTAATTTTCAAGGGGAAACTGCAGCGACAAAGTATTTCTGTATGTCAAATAAATACGACATAGCTACTTATGGAGAATACATATAAGTGTTACATAAGTATTTATAATTTATATACAAAATATTAATGAAGTGTCGGTTTCAGAGTTGGGGAACAAAGTGGTTCGCGGTTATGGTAGATCTAATCATTTGAACAGACCTGTATACATTCACTATCAAATATTGAGTAAAATATTTATTCATTGAAATCTTGAATATTTTTACAAACACAGATTAGATTCCAAAAGTTCGTACCAATATTATAAATCCAAACACATTTATAAAGGCCTAAACTAGCCAAGGTAATAGTGATTTCTGGAACTCTAATAACCTCAAGCAAGTGTATTGAAATCATTATTTTAAGCGCTAGGAATCAATTTATTACGGTCGAATTTAACACGTTTTCAATATGTTGTGTGTAAAACATTAAAATTGACACTAAAACATTTATAACAAGTCCAACTTCATAAGTTAAAAAACTTGGACTGTGTCCTTAGAATTTTAATCGATAGGTAAGCAGTAGTGACGTGCCCCTTTGAAATATTACTTCAGTGATAACTATCTAAAGAAAACTTAATAGAGAACAGTAGCTAAGTTCAGATCAGTGAAAGTTCTGTCAAAATCAGTCAACCGGTTCTAGAAAGTAGGAATAAACAAACAAACGGAGAGACAAAATACATAAAAATTGCGTCTTAGGTGTAATTACCGTATACCTATGCTTTTTTTAGTTTAGTGAAAAAGTATTAATTGGAAATTACAAATAGTCCTGTAATGTTTAATTGTAGTAAAAACAGTAAGCCTGCAAAATTGAGAGTCACTTTGGCAGCATAAGGGAAAGCATGAGTATATAATTGAAGAGTGGTGATCACCATACTCATTGCGAATGCAGCATGGTGACCCGCACAATGGCGGCCTATTGAGATGATTCTGCATCATTGGGCTTGCGGTCTCGCATTCACCAATGAAATAACAGCACGAGAAAAATGTTCTGGGATATAAATACATTTATATATATATATATATATATTAAGGAATGCGAGATCTTGATACCCATAACACAAGTTAAATCTTTCTCTCTGTACCAGAACTCAACTGTCAACTTAGTGATATATTAGAATAGTTGAATAACTAGTGTTGTAAACCTGGATTTACGTATAATTGTTTTAGTATAAACGTTTTGTTCTCCTCGTGCCCAATATAAGAATACGGGGTGTCACCACCGCTATTCATCAATTGGTTGTCCTTAGAGCCAACTTATAGGGGCAAACTCCCAAAGCACTTGCAAAGAGAAGGAAAACTTGGGTTTTTTTTTATGCACCCGTCTGGCCAGCTTGCTGAAGCTGGTCAAAACTTCTTTGCTAATGAGAAGCTGATAATGATGATGAGTGTATTAATTTAACATTCTCTGGAAAATTATAACAAAGTTAAAATCCTAAAGCAAGGCGACCTTACCTTCATAGGCATGAAAGCCAAACAGAGAACAAGGAATGAAAGCAATAACTGAACATAATTTTTATGTCTTCTAGTGTACAATACCGGGTACCTTCTTTTGGAAGCCTCGCTTGGGTATCGATTTGTCTATTCCTTCGACAGGTAAGATATAAAAATATTAATTATACTTCATAAATATAATTTATTATACTCGTAACTACCTAACTATGTAAACATTTTGATATGGCATCTCTTCGGAAGATATAAAATACATAATTTCAGAAACTTTCTCAGGAAGTAATTATTAACACTTTATTCATTTTAGTTTAAATCACGATATTAAAGCGTTCACGAGCTTACTACAATTCTTAAGTTTTAACACTTCTAAAACTAAAACTCTGCGTTTAGGAATGAGTGAACATCATATTAATGACTGGAGTGTTGTTCAATAATCAATAATTTTTTTCTTCTTTTTCAATAAAAAATAAATAAAAGACACACATTTAATCTGACAACCGCTAAAAGTCACTTCATCTCGAAATCTTTATAAATTTAATTTCAAAAATTTAACTCGTGTTTCAGAACCTGAACAGAGAGCTCAATTACCTACTCTTGAAAACATTGAGCTTGGCGTTACTATAATATTTGAGGGATACCAGGCTGGAATAACTTTCATAGCTCTTGTTTCTGGTTTAACTAGTGGCGAATATTATCCACATCTGAACCCGTTAACTTCTTTTTATTACACCAACGCATACAGGTGGTTTCTAAGACACGTCAGTCTGTGAGTTCATGGATTTTAATTATTATTATTTTTATTTACCCCAAGCATTATTCTAAATTTACTTCATTTCTCCTTAGTATACCTTTCTGGGTGGGAGGCACTGGCGGGCACTACTGTGATACACACAAAGTATGGAAGAGGCGATTTTATTATATGGACGAATTTGTGCCGAAATGGTTGCAAAAAGCGCTTTTCTTTGTTAAGAAAGAAACTTGGGATCAGGAGCTAAGCGATTTCAAGACATTCAAAAAATATGCCGAACCCGCATTTGGTAAACACTTCCGCTACCCAAGTAAAATATTCAATGATTTCGCATCAGAATATACCAAGGAGACAGTAGAAGATATGAGCATTTCATTAGACAGCGTGGAGGAGAAAATTTCTTCAGAATCAGAAGAAAACCCAAAATAAAAGAAGCAGGTGTCTCAGTTGTTGGGAAGTGAATATTTTGTAGAAGTTTTGTGAGGTTTAGTATCACCAGAGTGTAAGATAAGTATCGCAATCTGAGATTTGCATTACATAATGTAATCTCTGGTTATGATCACCTTCATAGTTACTGATGGTTAACAAACTTTCATAGTTTGGTATGTTAATTTTTCTTAGCAACATTTTACACAATATATTCTTTCTGAGAAATGGAGGAAAAGATAACATTTATTTTACTTCATTTTTTAGAACTATCACTTATTTTTGGAAAGATGAGTCGATCATAATTATGATTTAAATTTTTTTAGAGTAAGTATTGCATGTTTGACGTAGGAGTCTAGGTTCTTTATGACTCCATTTGATCTAATCCAAAATTGTGTCAGATAAAATTACATACTAAGTTTCAATCCAATTAGAATGTTGGTAGTGGCTTCACATCATTAAAGTATTTGTACAATCAATCCACAACTCGTAATGTCCCTCTTCTGGGCTCGGGTTGGGGACTAGCAAGACAACGTTGTGACTACCTAATCTTGCCGTTGGATGTTTTTAAGCCAATTTGTACAGCATTTTATAGCTATTTAGCTGGACAATATTGGGACCATAAATCATACCATTCAATATAAGTAAAATACATAGGGACGACAAAGTCATGAGTTTGCGTTAATATTCTGCTGTCACCTTATCAATTGTATATAAATATTAGTGTAAAATAAGTATTATTAACTATTATTTTTTATTGAATGTACGGTTTTATGACCCTGTCTGTCTTTTTATTATCCTATCGACACTGTCCAATCACAACCTAAAATCCTAAGCCTGTTGAAAAATGCAGATTTGAATAAGTTACAAGCTGTGCTCTTTATTATTTATTTTTTTACCGTTAGTGGTACCATTTACTCTTTAAATGCATTTTCGAATGCAATAAACCGTCAAGTATACTAAGTTCTGATATAACAAACAAAAAAAAATACTACGATATTGAAATATTGAAGTTGATTACTCACACTATTCAAATCCATTGCGAGGCTAAAAGTATATTCGGTATAGTAAAAAAAAAATAATATTATCGCGTCACACATCAGAGATGCGTCTGCATTTATCATTTGGATTTACAGTTTTAACTACAACTTTTATGAGTTGTGTATCATCAAAATTAATGAACAGCAGCAAAAAACCACAATAAATACAAATTACTAAAATGTTCCTTATTCGATGGAGATTATCAGATTTCCGACTCGTTAGCATAGAGCCTCATTACTAACTACATACTTTGGTAGTAATGACTCTCGATTATCGCGTTCGTTCTTATTTTTCTTAAGTCTTTATTTGTCCCCCGTCTGAGGGGAATCATGTAATAAACCAAAAATAATCAAGCAATGCAATAATTAAAAGCATTCAGATAATACATTTGAAAATACATTTCGACACTTAGTTTACAAATTTAAGATTAGAATTAAAAATTTTAAATGGTGACTTGAGGAAAGTGGCTGGCTGGTACGGATTGCAAATGAACTTGATATTTGGCGCTACTCGGGAGAGATCTTCAACCAACAGTAGACCGCAGTAGGCTGATAAAAGAATACCCAAATAAATTATTAAGATAATGAATTTTACTAAGATTGAATTGGAAAAAGAAACTGAGATCATTAATTACTTAAAAATAAGATCCGACTACGTAAAGATAATTGATAAATTTGGAATAAAAACTGAAAAGATAAAAACAAGTTCAGAAGTGTAGAAATCAATTTAATTACGGTACGTAGCTTACGTACTAATCATCAAAAGTTGAAGGTTAAGTCATCAGTTGATATTAACTTTTACGTTTTTTTTATTTATAAAAAAATTTACTCACATTCAAGATACGCGCTAAAAAATAACCCTTCCTAAGCGGTCGGGTAAAAATGTAATCACATGTTTTTGTCATCACCGGACACTGCGCCTGCGAAGATAAACACAATCCCATCAATTATTGTCAACTGCAAAACAGATGAACGATGGTATTTCCTGCCGTAAGTGGCTCTCGACAAATGGAATTTGTTATCATAAACAAATCTACAAAGGTCATCACATACTCAATTCTTTCACAATCGTTAGTTACTGTGCTCAGTGAAGATGTTATACACTTACCTTGTACTGAACCAAAGATACATTATCATTATGTTTTTTTTATTTGTACATGTTATACCTTGCACAATGGTAAGTTACTCGAATCAGAATATTTAAAGGGAATCAAAAATATTGTTTTGAGTTCTGTTACTCTAATAAAGACCATCATTGGTTTTCTTCAATATCTTTAATGTACCTACATACATCTACCTGTTAAAATTTTATTAAATGTACAAATACTCATATAGATATGTGCAATAGAGTATATTTAAAAAATGTTGATGTTTCAGGGGGCCATCCCAGGAACATTCTTTTGGAAACCCCGTTTGGGTCTCGATTTAACCATTCCAAAAGGAGGTAAGTATCACGACAGGTATATCATAATTAATATTTAGGCATTGATAATTTAGAAAAGGTGAGAATTTACTTATAAATTTACAACTCTTTTAGAACACTTCTCCAACTAGCACAGTATTCACGAAGTAAAGATGTGAAAAATATCAGATCTCATAATATGGTATAATAATATGTATGTATTTTATTGTGATAAGTTATAATATAGTTGTAATATGCGATTAACTGTTTCTGCGATCATTTTACGAATATAGCTAGTAAAGGAAAGTATAGAATAGCCTCTGGGAGTAAAAATATTTCTCTGATTTTTAGGTGTAGGTATATAATATCAAAATACTTAATAAACGCTTTTTTTTGGGTAAAAACTACTTATGTTTTAATTTTTCTTCTTTGATGGTTAAGAAACCGAGTGATATCACATTTATTCATCCCGTGGGTGTCGCAAGAGACGTCTGAGGGGAATCAAAAAAACTACACAGGACAACATTACTACAAAGTGAAAAAAAACTTTTCATTTATCACTTCTAAGGAGAAACTTATGTCCAACAGCAGTAGACTGTGTGATGTGTGTATGTGATGAGTTAATTCAGGGTGTCATTTACTTGGTTCGGATGTGTTAATAACAGCAGTTCCTGGATCCCTCACTTCTCAGGCGTAGAACACCGTGTGGTTATAGTCGGTCGAATTCCGACACATTACCCCGGCGCAAACCCCGGTGGCGTGAGGGTCCGTGGGGGTTTCCACACTTAAAAAAGTGTCATTTACTTCCATACTAAATGAAAAATATTTATTGATATTAATATTTTATAAAAAAAACTTGGATTTAAAGAACGTTATTCACTATACCTTAACGTTTGATTTTAAAATGTATTTTTTTCTCAGAGGATAGTGAGATTGGAGTTAAACCGTCCTTACAAAACATAAGGGAGGGTAAAGTTGTAGTTTTCGAAGGATACCAAACTGGAATGACAATAATGGCACTTTCTGTTGCATACGCCGGTGGCACCGATTATTATCACTTAAACCCCCTTTCTGCTCACTTCTATACAAACTCATACAGATGGGCTTTAAGGCACTTGAACCTGTGAGTAATATACTTTTTTTTTAAAGACAAAACCCGCTCTAGGAATAATTCCTGTGTCGCTGGAGACTTTTCAAACATACATGAAACGGACACAAAGAACATCCTGACTTAGAACAACAATTTGTGGATCACACAAAGTGTTATTCCATGTGGGATTTGAACCCATAACACTTGGCGAAGTAGGGAACGACGTGGCGACCGGTTAACCACTAGGCCGAACGTGCAGTTTATCAAAATAATTTTTGTTAGTAGCTATATGTCGCCATTTAAATGTAGAGAATGGTTGGCATCTAAATAAGGTAATCTAAATCCCACCGCTTATCACTCTTATACTATTTCAATAGAGACTATATTAAATATTGTATTGAAGTGATTTTTATTTCGGTTCACCTACTGTTACAGTTCTAATGAAATTTAAATGTATCCTTAGCCTACCACCTTGGATCGCAGGCAATGGCGGTAACTATTGTGAAACTCATAAACTTTGGAGAAGAAGATTCCATTATATGGATTCATTCATACCAGGCTGGTTAAGGAGAGTTCTTTTCTTTGTTAAAGAAGAAGACTGGGATAGAGAGGAAGAGGATTACAAAAAATTCGTTAAATATGCTCAACCAGCATTTGGAAAACATAATCGTTATCCGAGCAAAGTATTTAATGATTTCGCATCTCAACGGAAAGACGATTCGGCAGAGAAATTAGAGAATTCTGATTCAAATCATTATAAAGCAAAATAAATGAACCAGTATAAATAAAACATAGGTATATAAAAGGGAAAGCTCATTGTATATGAATTATTTTTATATAACGATATTTTACTTTTTATTGTTTGTTTTTTAAAGTGTTTCAAAAATAATTGTACATATTTTAGTTAGATATGATTTACATAATGTAGTGATATTTTTGTAAAATACATATAAATAATATGAAATGTAAACTTTAAATTATATCAAGTGCTACCAATGTTAGTATTATTTTGTTTAATTAGCTAAATATTAGATATGATAGTTTTGATTCAAAACGACCCACAGGGAAAGAGAATAAGATAAAATACCACGAAGATGCTGAGCAGTTTCTTTAAGAAGCAATCTTTAATACTTTAAAAAAGAGAGAGACCACAGAAATATATCAATTGAATCCATTTAAATAAATAGTTTCGTACAAACACCGATCTTTTTTACCCCTTTAGAGGGGGAATGGCAGGATTTCTTTTCTGATTGCTCATTTACATCTATACAAAGTTTCAAGTGAATTCGTTAAAGGAATAAAAACTTTCATACATATCACGATCCCGTGTTTTACCCCTTAGATAGGGAATTTCTTCGTTTCTTTCTTATTACTTACATCAATTGAGGAACGTATATCCAAAGTCTCAAGTGAATTCATGAATTAAACAAATAGTTTCATATAAATTCGAGTCCTTTTTAACTCCTGTTATGGGTAGAATTATCTTATTTATGTTCTTAGTACTCACTTACATTACTTGAGGAACCCGTGATGTTTAGAATCTTAGTCGATTTTTTAATTCAGCATTCAATTCATAGCAATGGTTATTTTTCTAATTATTCTTTTCTTTTCTGACATTACATTGATACTGGATAATAGAGTATACCTAACCGGTGTGAAATAGCGTTGGCGCTATGTTTCACCGAGTAAGTGAGGATACCCGAGGCCCATTCGTGTGGAAACCCCCTCGGGCCGTCACCCCACCGGGGTTTGCGGCGGGGCGGTGTGTCGGAATCGAACCGACTAAAACCACACGGTGTGCTACTCTGCGCCTGAGAAGGGAGGGGTCCGGGAACTGCAGTTATTAACACGACCGGACCCCAGGATACCCGAGGCCTATACCCCAACCCCTCCCTCCATTCGTCAAAGGTCGGCAACGTACCTATGACGCCTCTGGTGTTGCGGATGTGCATGGGCAGCGGTAATCGTTTGCCACCTACTGCATTAAATAAATATATATTCTATTTCTCTCCTCGAATCCTATTTCTATATTTCAAATACTTTTGTAAAAAAAGGAAAACTCTGGTTCGAAAACTCGGCTATAACTCAAAGGATAAAAATGAAACGAGAGTAAAAAATACATTAATCACTTTATTTTGCATTATATAGCAAGTCTTTGGTTTATAATATTTATAATATTTGTCAGTAAGTTTTACTACAATTTGAGAAATTCTCTCAACATTAGTTACCGTCTGTTAATCGTATTTGTAGTACTCACTGACTAAGAACAATTTCCAAACTGAGTGTTTCATTATGAGATGAAAACTGCATATTACAGTTTCGACAAGCTGGTCACTAATGAGATTCATACGCTATCTTTACGAAAAAGAACATCCATCTAAAACATTCAAGCATCTTATTAACTAGTACTAGTGTAAAATTGTCAAAATTAGAAAAGTAAAATTAAAAAATGGTGTATAGATTATTCTATCTTAATAACAATTATAATAACACGTAAGATATGCTGGTATCTTATGTTTGTTTGATTTCTCATGGAATAAATGAGGTGTTCACGGGTCGACGAAAGAAATCATGATATAACGTGTGCCTTTGGTGACAAGTAGACCTTCGTGGTAGTGGGTTAGCCGCCCCGGGTGCATTAGCAACCATCCCAGCTTAGTATCACGTACGGAACAGTTGTACCTAATGAAGCGACATCCACCGCCTTCGTAGTCCACATCTGAAATATACATAAAAGTCAGCTATTGAACTGGGATTGTCGTGTGTTTGAGTGTAGATATTTGTTTCTCTATAACTTGTGTAACCATATTTTAGTTCACAGAAGGTTGATCGCTGTTCAAAGTGTTTATTAATTGTCGTCGAAATAAAATTGACACAACGCCTGTAGATTCTTTGTATAACTTTTTCAAGTATTAAATATTTTTCAGTATAAATTCACTTCGTGTTTTATATCTCAGTCCCGGCTAGGAACAATGCAAAAGTGCTAATTAACTACATATAATCTTATTGACTTTATTCACATTCATAGTAACATTAACCGTGATAAAGTGTTAATTTATTTATATATATCTTCTAAAATTCCTTCATCTCATCACCTTTCTACAAATCATTTACTTCTTCATTTATCAAGGGTCAAGTGGTAAAATATGCCTTTGGTCTAAAGTCTGTAAATAATGGACTGGTTCGCATGGCATAACCAGCTCAAGAAAACCCCGAGTGACTCCTTCTTTGTGTCTGACAGCCTAAAGTGATGCTATATATTGCTTGCTTGTATCTGTGTTGTTACATGAATGTCGATTTCAATTTACATCTATCTAATTGTGCTGTTTTCTGTGAAAACTTCTAATTAAACCTTTTTTTTCGTACTAAATTTGTATGCTGTATTAATTTAGCCGTAACTTTTCCTACAGTTGTAAAATATAAGTGACTTTTATACTTACTGGGAGTGTTCAAAGCTAAGTTAATGGTGTAAGTTGATGAGTCGTGATGTGGGCGTAAGGAAGGCTGCTCGTCTGGCCTGTAGCGCACCACGAAGTTCATAATCGACACGGGTGGCTATTGGAAATAAAATGTACAATACATCAGTAAAGTTATCATTATATAGATTCGTCAGGCTGGATTGAGACACCTATATGAGAAGTGAACTACCAAACTTAAAAATGCTCTAACAGATGCAACATATCGGACAGAGTAGTGGCTTATTGTTACATTTTAACAGATTGCCACGGAGCAGAATAAAACAAAAAATAAGAACGAGAAAAAAAGTCGATATAATAAGAAAGTCGGCACAAAGATCTTTACCCTAAAATTCTTATACATCTCTCATAAATGCATTGTTGAAAAATTATATAAATATTACTGGTTATCATTTGCTTTTCGATGCAACGTTTAAGTAAGGCAGCACCAATGCTTGTATACTACATGATTTTATTAATAATAAATATATCGGATATCTGATACACAACGTCATCTACCTTCAAAGCTAGATTGATATAATAACATAAAAATATGCATTACTGCGACAATTTGAGTTCATGATGACACATAAGACTTGTGACATTGTATTATTGCTGAATAAATCAATGCATTCAAAACTATTAAATTAATTAAACAACCTGGAAACTCGTGGCAAATATTCGACAAATACGACTCTTGCTTTTACTTACATTGTGATAATACCCAGTGAAGACCATCTCTTGTAGGGGACGCACGAACTCCTTGAGTATGTGGAGCCAGTGTCGTTCTAGACCAACCTGATTCATGTGGATATCACGTGTTGGAACTGCTTCGTATCCACCCTCCAGACGTTTGTCCTATAACCATTCGTTTCATATATAAACAGAAAATGATAATGTTGAAGGGTTGTTTGTGTTACAATTACTTTTTTATATTATCACTAGATGACCCGACAAACGTTGCTTTGAAAAAAAAAAACCCTTAAGATTTAGGGGGATGAAAAATAGACGTTGGCCGATTTTCAGACCTACCTAAAATGCTCACAAAATTTCATGAATATCGGTCCAGCCGTTTTGCAGAAGCCATACTTCTTACAACTAACATTGTAACACGAAAATTTTATATTATATAGATTTTCATGATCATCAACAGTACACTAGTTGGACATAAAGCTCTTACGACACCTACGGGACGAATACTGCCGGGGTAATCGAGATGGTAGTAAATCAAAGTATCTGGAATTTACGTGAAATTAGCTTCTAACTAGGTTCTTTTTAAAAAAAGGCATCTTCCACATTAGGAATATACATTCTGTGTCTCGTTTTTTATTTTATTTAATAGTGGGCAAACGAGCAGACGTATCACCTGATGGTAAGCGATTACCGTCGCCCATGGACACCCGCAACACCAAAGGCGTCACAAGTGCGTTGCCGACCTTTGGGGGATAGGAAAGGGGATGGGGGAGGGGTTGGGGTATGGGCCTCCGGTATCCTCACTCACTCGGTGAAACACAGCACAAACGCTATTTCACACCGGTTTTCTGTGAGGCCGTGGTATCACTCCGGTCGAGCCGACCCATTCATGCCGAAGCATAGCTCTCCCACGGTAAGCATAGCTCTCCCACGGTCATCCGTTATATACACATGAAACGAACACAAGAAAACAATCCAGACTCAGCAAAACACTACTACTAAGTGTTGTCCCATGTGGGATTTGAACCCGACGACTAAACACAGTAGGCCAGCCTTACAGTCTAAGGTTTCATACGTGTACGTAAATTAGGAATGCATATTCTTGTTAGATAAAGCGCAGTAATTCTTATATCGAAACCGTCTTTTCAGACTTACTGTATTTTCAATAAAAACCATCAGGACGGTTTTTTTTTTGCTTGCGTCACAATGCATTGGTGAGACACAATATTACTGTTTAACAAAACTATATAACAAAAGTATAGAGTATTTCTGCAGTGCTATCAAAACATATATGTTAAAGAATTAACAACTTTAGTGATTTTCTTTGACTTGCTTGCTTTAAATATTTTTTATTGATTTAGCCTCGTTACAGGACTTTCAAACCTAAGTAGTGCAAATTACAATCAATTTAAATAAAATATTTAAATAAAATAAAATAAATATTTCGGACATCTAACACACAACGCCATCTAGTCCCATGATAAGCAGAGCTTGTGTTATGGGTACTAGACAACTGATATGAATACATATTATACTTTTTTTTTGTAAATACATACATATTATACATAGAAAACACCCAAACTCCGAAACAAATATTTGTAGATTCCACAAACATTTGGTCCGACCCAGGATTTGAACCCGAGACCTCAAGCTTAGCAGTCGCATACGCTACCACTACGCCACCGAGGCAGTCAAAATATCCTACTACTATTATAAAGGCGAAAGTTTGTAAGTATGGATGTATGGATGTATGTATGTATGGATGTTTGTTACTCTTTCACGTAAAAACTACTGAATGGATTTGAATGAAACTTTACCACAATATAGCTTATACATCAGAATAACACATAGGCTACTATTTATAAAGATATAGCTTCGCCTCGCGGCGTTGCCCGCAGTTATCATCGTACCGCGGGTAGCACCGCGGGGTTCAGCTAGTAATTAATAATATATTACGTATTCTTGTGTTATGTTTGGTCTATTATATACTACATTATAATATGTATACAAGAAAAAAACAATTCAGGTGTAAAATGGTTAATATATTACGTACGCTGTTACTTCCGTCGCTCCATTGGCCGAACGCTTCCATTATATCTATCCACTCCACGCAAAACTGCTTAGACATGAGAGGGAACCAGTATACGTCAGGGCAGGGCTGTAACAAGTCACATTTTTGTCAAATTTTAACGAAAAAAATAACAATTTCAATAAACATTTGTAACATTTTCTTTACAGAAAAAGAAAACTTCCGCATCAGGAAAACATATTGTGCAAACATCATCATCATTATGAATGTGCTGTTTAATGTTGTTTAATTTAATACTGCTCGGTGGCTTAGTAGTATAACCGGTCGCCAAGCTGCTTTCAGTACTCAAAGTGTTGTGGGTTCAAATCCCACATGGAACCACCATTCCCAACTTTTATGGGAACCACAAATTGTTGTTCCGAGATTGGGTGCTTCTTGTACCTTTTTCATGTATGTTTATAAAGTCCCCCGCGACAAAGGACGTATCCAAATGCGGGAGTTGATTTAAAAAAAAAAATTACTGTTTCAATTTGTGTATAACACAAAATCTGGTCCCATGTGGGAACCAAACCCATAATACTAAGCGCAGTAGGTTGCAATAAGGTGACCACTTACACTACGGCCTACACCATTCGTGCAGACTTTATTATTTAGATAGATAGATAGATAAACGCTTTATTGTACACCTTAATATAAAGAAATAATATTACAATAATACAAAAACAGTGGTACAATGGGCGGCCTTATCGCAGGCTGCGATCTCTTCCAGGCAACCTTAAGATGGACCTTACTAAGTAACTCGTAGTTTGTTTTTTAGTATCGTTACAAATATCGTATCGTTATAATACCTACCATATTCGGTTTTTTCTTCTCATCAAAATTCAAAAGATAATCTTCATGAAGGTAACGAGTGGTCCACTCCATTTTGTTTTCAAACAACTGGTACATATCAGGATGAGTACGAGTTATGTCATACGTTTCTGGGTTAACCAAATGACCGAATTCCATTTCATTGCTGACATGCATAAATATTCCCTGAAATAGAGTAGAAAAACAAATGTAATATTTGTATATTACTGACCTGACCTATGCAACTTGGTTTAAGCGTGATGTTAACTGTCCTATCTTATGCACGCCAGCAAAAGACACATTCAAAAAAAGTGAAAATCAGTTAAATAATTCATCCGACCAATTCGTTTGTTTTTTTCAATATTTTCATTAAGATACAGAGAATATTCTTATATAAGACTTATTTATTTTTAGTGTTCTGCGACAGGCCAATCACTTTCGACAGAACGAAGTCTGTCGGGGCTAATATGAGAACTTAGAATAATGTTACAACCCGCGAAAGGTTTAATTAATCATACGGCAGTGAATTATTAGAATTATGTGTCCTTTAAATGCAAGTCTAGTATGTAGTTACGGTACGCATATACTAGTCCATACTACTTTCACGGCTAATTTGCTGTACTTATTTCAATAAAATTTTAAAAAAAGATTCTTAAAGAATGACATACGCTCCTGTTTACCGCGATAACCGACAGACTTGCGGGGGAAGCTGCGAGCAAAAACTAGTAAATAAAAAATAGTAAGTATCTTCAAATATCTATAGGTATGATAAAAACTTTACAATGGAGATGAAAATTTTATTAAGGTAGAACTTAAACTTACAAGGTCTCTAAGACTGGCACTGAAAGCCATGTCTGGATCCAAGCCCTCTGTTGTGTAAGTTACAGATTTTGCATTTGATGCCCTTAGCACTGACATCTTGATCAGGTAGCAATTGGTGATGAATGGGACGTTCCATATTCCTCTGTAAGCACATTAACATTTTATGAGTCCTCTTATTAACAGCCTTTAACAGTCAACAACTGGACATAGGTTTCTCGTTAGAAGAGACAGAAGAAGAAGAAGGTACAGAATATGATACAAGTTTTCCTTTTCTGTGCAAAGATAAATAAATAATAAATAATATAAATAAATATTTCGGACGTCTAACACACAACGCCATCTAGTCCCATGATAAGCAGAGCTTGTGTTATGGGTACTAGACAACTGATATGAATACATATATACTTTTTTTTGTCAATACATACATATTATACATAGAAATCACCCAAACTCCGAAACAAATATTTGTAAATCTCACAAACATTTGGTCCGACCCAGGACTTGAACCCGAGACCTCAAGCACAGCAGTTGCATTCACTACCACTGCGCCATCTAGGCAGTCAAAAGATGTTTTCCTGCGTAGCATTTAGTAGGAATGACAGATGTAATGAAACTCTTAATACTTAATATCCGTCACCACGTGGACATTTTATGAGTTAATTAAGGTATCTATGTATTATTAAAACTGTATATATTATCTACGGAGTCAAATATTTGAAAACTATGCAAGTTTAAATATGTACCCATTTAGTAGCACGTAAGGTCATATCGATAACCTCTAATAATATATTTCTTTATGACGCAATTGATTATTGTCATAAGAAATATCTGGAAGTAATACGTGACCGTGATGGGGACACGCGATAGTGATCCCATGACCTATGTACAAATTTATAAGTATACTCCATTTATAGTATCGTCGTATGAAATGCGAAAGGAAATGACGACTCTCGTATATCACATAGGGGAGACAAGGGCCCTCCTGCTAGCACCTCGTCATTAGCCAATTGAAAGATTGGCGCAACAGGAATCGCCGTTACCACCAGTTGCACTCAGAACTCCGCACAAGAACATACCAGAACATCTCATCGTGTATTTTGGGATCGTACTAAACTATATCCTTAACTCATTTACTTTACAAAAGTTAGTCATGAAACCGAAGGTTTTTATTGCAATCTTAATACTTTACTCAATTTTCATTATTGCCATCGAGGCTCGACGTGGGAGGTCGAGGAGTAGGACCAAGTCGAAGGTATGTTCAGTTTTTTAAGTAAATACCTGTGTTGTTAAAGCTAAAAGTATTGATTTATAAAATATTTTTAGTCGAGGTCAATTTATTTACCACTGTTATTTTGGTATTACGTCAATATGGAATCGCTTACCATTTTCGAATTTATAATAATGTGTGTTATTAATATTTTCGTTTTAAGGTACAAATCGGATTACCAATAACGGGGAAATACAGAGATCCGGAGTCAGATCAATATTATAACAATAACGATGTAAGCATACAGATAACGTTATTTTAGATTATATGAGTAAAACGTTGTATTGTGTAACTGAAATACTGAATATAACTTTACAGGGAGCTAAGATCTTACTCGCATCGCATTTCGACCTCGAGTACGTATTGGGACATAAGATCGCATTCCTGTGTATCGCCAAAGGTTCACCCCGGCCACACATCACGTGGTTCAAAGACGGAGTGGAAATCTTTGCTCATCATTATTTGCATGTAAGTTGTATTATTTACTCGTATATTAAACGTGGCTTTAACTGACAACTGCTCAGCGATTTATATTCAATTACTCAGTACATACAGACCAAATAGTTATTTTTCGCTTAGCTAAGCATTCAAAGACAGCCCCCATGCAGATTACAGAAGGGAAAAGATATAAATAAGCCCCAATTTTCCTATTACGATCGATTTATCGCGACTGTCGCTAACAGAGATATGATGACCGTTGACGAAAAAACTTCTTATATAACAGATTAATTGTCAATGAACATATGTATTTGTTATTTTCCACGGTTGATGTCTTATTCAGCCCGGATCAGCATATCAATAAATGAACATAAAACAATGATAGATACCAATTATAGGCCACTACACCACAAGATTTATACATTATTTAAATTGACGCCGGTCTGATTAATAGTACCATTTAAAACGAAGGAAGCTTGCGGCAATATATGTGAACTGAGATACACAAATTACACGTACTTTTAAATAAAAAAAGTTTATAATACGTCGACTGACAACCAATTGGTAACTGGCATTAAATAAAGCAACAGTCAGGTGGATGGTAGACAATATTTAGAAAGAAATATGTACATAGATAAATACTCTAGGTTAGCATGAGATACACTTTATTTGTGTTAGACTCACAGAGACTCAACGAGCGAAGGATAAAAATATTAGGAGATATCAGAGGCATATTTCGATGATGATGGTGTTCACGATACAAGGGTTTTACTCATTTTCGAGAAACAATTTGACGAAGATGAAAGTGCATAAAGATCTTAAAAAGTATCCTAGTTGCAACACAATCTGTACTTATAAGTCTGTTTTATAAAAATATATTTTATAATTAAGATGGAGAAGCCATTTGTTTGCGAATTACTGATTTTATATCCTAAGCCACATTACAGATTTGTCTCTGGATTGGCGAGATTATTAAGTTTTGGTATCCATTAATTAATTTGGACGTCGTGAGTTTAACGCGTGGTAACTTATGTAGGTATTAAACCACATAAGTTACCACGCATAAAAATTACTCAAACATCTCAATCAATTTTTACACATTTCAATAAAAATCAAATGGTATAATGAAGATTCAGTGATCCTAATCTTTATTTTTGCTTGGAATATAAACTATTGAGCGATTTACACATGACACTGTTTAAAATTTCGTAACAATGCCATTGTTCTCTGTCCCAAGAAATTTACAAAACTGAAAGTATTGCTACTAATGAAATAACCTAAACAAAACCTATCACAAATATAGGCTAGAATAACATTTACGATATTTTATGACAAGAATTTTATTGACAAAATTGAGATTCACGCGAACAAAGCCGTGGTTAACAAGCTAAACCTAAACATTTTATGAGCATTTAGTATACAGGGTGTAAAAAGACTACTACCGAAAACTTGGGGGTTGCAATCAGACCATAATACTGAATATGTTTAGCGAAAAAAAAACTTAAAAAAAAATGTTAATTTATCTAAGTCGTTTTATGTTTTTTTCTGCTTACATACACATAGTAAAACATAACAGGACCCAAACTACCTAATTATCTCATTTAGAAAACCAAAAAACAAAGAAAATCAATAAAACAGTAATGTATTTTAATATCAAAACAGCTGTGGCCGGCTGAGTGCAATGACCGCGACAGAGCGCGCGGACGCGTTAAGTTGTACATTGCTGGCTTTTGAAATTAATAAAAATCTTGACACATTGTTTTATCAAGCTACAATTTTTTTTAAAGACAACTGTTTGTTTTTTTTAATAAGTTTTGGGGTGCTGGATCAGCCCCTTTCGTTTTCGGTAGTCGTCTTTTTACACCCTGTATAGCTGGTAACATTAACGGGTCTGTTTTTTAGATCCACGAATGGCCGATCGGTAACGACCGTGTCAAGTCCAAGATAGAAATTGATCCAGCCACGCAGATGGACGCCGGAGTGTACGAGTGCACAGCAGATAATATGTATTCCATCGACCGACGCTCATTCAAGACCGACTTCTCTATTGCCTTCGACTGATCATACTCATTTAGTTTTACATGGCTGTCGTGCCAACAAACAACTATTTTGTAGAGCAATAAACATAATGTAGAACACCAGTAGGTGATGTGATATTATTGCACAAAATTCATTCATACTATTTAAGACAATGACGCATACTGAACGTTATGAAATATGTTACAACGACCGGGCTTCTGATTAGATCAATATCAATCAGTACGCAGTCATTGTCCCCAATAATAGTTATTGTTTAGTTAAGACTCACACAAACATATAAACGAGTTACCTCATTTGTTTATCATACGAATATGTCCTAAAAATGTTATGATATAGTGATTATTGAAATTATCCCCTTTGATATTATTTTGTGGTCATTTATTTTTTAGTTTTCATTAAATATATTTTACTTAACAACGTGTTTGAAATGCCTTGGTTTATTAGTCAACATGTTAAATAACCACAGAAATTGTATTTTAAAAGAATTTATTTATTTTTAACCATATAATATTAAAATAAAATGGAAAAAAATATTTACATCAATGAGCTTTTTTCATTTCTATAATTCTGCATAAATTGGAATATCTAGCTTTCTTAATAAATAAATGAATATCTAGCTTCTCAGGGACGAAAATTAACAAAGTACAGATCTCTATTTCACCAAAATAACTAAACTAGACGAGGATTTTACGCAAGTGAGATATAGATTGTTCGCTAAAAGTGACGAAAGAAACAAAAAAAAATCAAATTATAATTAATATATTTCAAAAGAGAGTAAGATTCTGAATGGTTCTGCTTTTCCTATTTATAGATATTGACAGTCAAGTTTTAAATATAGTTTACTGTATTTTACACATAAAAATGATTTGGTATTTGGTCAAGTTAGTTGATTTAGTCTCACTACTTTTCTACCCTGTGTTTTAACTTTACTAATACACTCAATCGGTTTTTTGGTTCCCAGTTAAAACAGTAGTTTTTAAAAATATTTTCTTAAATTGTACAATTATTGACAGGCTGTTTCTACAAGCGCTGCGACCCTTTAATAAATATAACTTACTTCACTTCTCTGTAGACAATATCCATGTAATCAGCTGATCTGGCATAAAAGCCAGCTGAGTTAATGGCACCCCAGAAGTTGGACCACGCATGCCCTGGCCGCACAAGCATAGGAGCTACAACATCATATCCAGAAGACAGCAAATAACGCAAAGTGTTTGCTTCAAGTCGAGACAAGCTGTCGATGGAAAAGAGATAGTCGCACGCACTGTTCACGCAGCGATCCCTAAAACAATAGAAAATAATAATAATAACTTAACACATCTCACACTGTCGCTTGCGGTATTCCCGAACCAATACGACCTTCAAGAAAAGAGCGTGTTCCTTCTTAAAAGGCCGGCAACACACATGTGACGCCTCTGGTGTTGCGGGTGTCTATGGGCGGCGGTAATCGCTTACCATCAGGCGATCCGTCTGTCGTTGTTGTGTGATTATTCCATAAAAAACGAGAGTCTAAATTCAAATTAGCCAAAGCTATGGTAACGAAACAGCTGATAAACATATTTAAATTGTTTGACAGAGAACAAATGATCACACACAATATTTGTCCTGTGTGGGGATTGAGCCATAGCCTCTGGTTTAACAGTCAGGGTTGCAGTAACTTATAATAATATTAGTTACGAAATCAATAAAAACTGATTATTTAATCAATCATACATATCAAATAAACAGAAAGTCTTACTTGGCTATATTTCTGGCTTCTGATTCAGCAATGAAGTCATCAGGCTTTATTCGCTTTGCAGTTGCATAATTCTTAGAATGGGTTTGGAAGAACTCCTCAACTTCTGTTTCATGATATTCAACATTATTTCTAAGCAATAGATGAATCTTTTCCTTTGGATAATCAGTAGTCAAGACTTGATCTAGAAATTCTTTCAAGAATGGTGTGGCCTGTTCGATGAATACTGCTACCATGACAGTTGGTAACTCATCCTAAAAAATATATTTTAAATAAAAATAGTTTGTTCCTCATAGAAATGAAAATTAAAAAACGAAAGAGGATGGATACCATTAGGTATTTACCTTTAATATGACTCTCTTCTCATTACACAAAGTACAACCATCCGTAGCTGACCAAGCTTTAGCTAAATAATTTCCGAAGTTATTTAATGTCAGCTTGGATGGTCCATTTCCATGTAAAATAAGTGGACGCTGTTTGGTAACCACATTCTCAATGTATGAAAAAGCTTCTGTTGTGTTTGTCTTCAGTTGAACATCAGCTATAAAACGAAATACATTTATCCTTACATCAATCTAAAAGTATGGCAGTAACATTTGCTTTGTAGTTATAATAGTTAGGTTTGATGAGTATAAATTCTAAAATTTCATGATATTTGTATAATACTCACACAAAGCACCGTTCAGATTTTGGAATATGGCAGAATTATGATCCAATGAGATTTTCAATGTTTCCCTCAAAGTCTTGTCCAAATAAATTTTTGTGTAATACAGTTGATCATCCTCTTTATCGCTTACTGTTTTATAGTTAAGAATCGCCTGTATTTGTGCCAAGTGACCTAAACCAAAAAATGTTTATTGTATTCCACTATTTTATGGAAAATTTATGAGAGCAATGAAAATGAAATGAGGTGTCATCTTTCTTTTTTGTTATTTTATGATTCTTTTTCACCGTGGGAGAGCTATGGCTTCGGCATGAATGGGTCGGCTCGACCGGAGTGATACCACGGCCTCACAGAAAACCGGTGTGAAATAGCGCTTGCGCTGTGTTTCACCGAGTGAGTGAGGATACCGGAGGCCCATACCCCATCCCCTCCCCTCATTTCCTTTCCCATCCCCCAAAGGTCGGCAACGCACTTGTGACGCCTTTGGTGGTGCGGGTGTCCATGGGCGGCGGTAATCGCTTACCATCAGGTGATACGTCTGCTCGTTTGCCAACTATTAAATTAAAAAAAAAAAAAAATTTTTTTTTTAAATACTTTCTAATGTTTATTGAGATAGAGAACACATGTCAACATTGTTATAGAAACACTTCATATATGGACACAATGTTCTTTACTCCAGTTAATCCAAGTTAAAAAGTTCTGTCATCTACTTCAAAATCCTTTAAAAGTTCAGCATTAGGATAGGTTTCTTTTTAAAAAGAAGATTTTGGATGACTATACCACACTGGCCAGACAGGTCGATAAAACTTTGAAATAAGTTTCCCATCTCTTTGCTGTTTTGCTTAGTTCGCTACGTTAGTTGGATCTTTATCATACTTAAACCTATAGACTGGTATTAAAGTTTATTGTGTATTGTATCTGTAATGGCAGTTAGTAAACATTTTTGAAATACCAATTTTATTTACCTATAAATCCTCCTGAATTCAAATATGGGCTAGAAACTTCGATCTTAGGATACAATCCAGCAAGTTTAGCATCAGGCCAACAAAACTGTTCAGCAGAAAATAACACACGAGTATCAGGGAAAGCTTGGAATCTTTTAACGATTTCCTCTATACCTGCTAAAAATAGCACATCGTAGCTGCAATGGAAATATAACTGTATTAATTATAATTATTAATTACTAAAATATTTTTATTTACGGCCAGTTATCTCTCAAATAGATACAGAATTGAGTTTCACAAGTCTTAGATAGAAAAATATATTGTCAGATACACATTGTATATATTTATTAGTAACTTTTATCTGTGGAATAATGATATATGGAAGATAATAACTGACATTTTATCAGGCACTGGTGAAAGTTGGATAGGATATCAATACCTATATTAATCAGCCCACTGCTAGATGCAAATACAAGGTCCTATATATTTAACCCACCGACTATATATTTAATTAAACAGATAATCAAATGAATCCCAAACCTGTCAGTAAATAATACAATAGTTTCTGGGCTACTTGTCTCTGCTATCTCATTTATTTTTTCTTTAAGTAAGTTGATCTTTTGTCCTCCTCCAGGGAAGTTCATGTCACCTCCTGCCCATACTGCTGTTTTCCCGAGAACTTCCACATCAATCCCATATATCTTAGCAGATCTCATGAACCGCTCAAAGCCATGGTTTTCTTCTGTTGCCACTGTTAATACTTTCACTCCTGCAACAATAGTTTATTTATAAAATATTATGTTCTATCTGCACAAAAAACTAATAAATCACTATCCAGTATATTTTAGTTTTTTTTATTTTTATTTTGGACAGTTAAAGTTGACCAATATGGGGATTTTTCAGCAACTTTTTAGATTTTGCGCAGAATTCTATGTCGTTTCAGAACCATCCAGAAGACTGCACGGTTGGCCGAGTGGTTTCAGCGGTCGCCATGCCGCTTGCTACTGCGCCAAGTGTCTTGGGTTCAAATCCCACGCGGTACAACACTTTGTGTGATCCACGAATTGTTGTCCCGAGTCTGGATGTTCTTTGTATCCGTTTCATGTATGTTTGTAAAGTCCCCCACGACACAGGATGTTTATTCCTAATGTGGGAGTTGTCTGATATATTAGTAGACTAGAATGTTAAGACCATAAAAATTAAAACATTATTTAGCATATACTTGGGTTCAAATCCCACGCGGTACAACACTTTGTGTGATCCACGAATTGTTGTCCCGAGTCTGGATGTTCTTTGTATCCGTTTCATGTATGTTTGTAAAGTCCCCCACGACACAGGATGTTTATTCCTAATGTGGGAGTTGTCTGATATATTAGTAGACTAGAATGTTAAGACCATAAAAATTAAAACATTATTTAGCATATAGTTATGACTAGATACAAATAATGATTAGATATTTTTTTTAGTAGACCAGGTTTGTTTTTATACATTATTAAAGTTATAAAAATGTGAACATACAAATAAGGAAAATAATCACTATAATGTAACACACAGAGAGTAAAGACTTTAGAAAGAATATTAAGTTCGCTTAGCCTGATTGTTATTGTAGTTAGCTAAGAGCTATGGCATTGTTAATCATCTTTTGAGGTTCATAGAATATGTCTCTATGTCTCTGTTCTAAGAACCCACAAGTTTTTATATCAATATTTGTTTGAAATCTTTCTAAATCACATAACCCAATGTAGTAAGACAATTTATGTGCATTTTCTAGCTAATATTTACAATAAAGTAGTAAGGGTGGAATTAAAATGGGCTTTATCAATTGTTCAATAGGAGTATATTATGAATAGAAACGCTTAGCATGTTAACGTCAAAACCAACTGGACTAATTTATCTTTTCATTGTATAAACAGATGAGCCAGCACAGACTTCTGTTATTATAAGCAGTCATAAAAATTGTGAATATGGTCTGATGTAATTTCTGTGTAAGTATATAAAAGATAGAAGAAACTGAACAAATCTAAATATTTTATACAAGGGACCATTCTTCTTTTAATGTTTGATAAAATAATGATGAAATACTATAAGCGAATGACAATGATAGTCATGAATGGGTTCATGCTTAGTAGATTCATGATGAATGTAATGATTTTTTTTTCATTTTATCTATACCTTGTTGCAATTTAAAAAAAAAATATGTAATGAGAATATTTTTTGTAAAAAAATAAAAAGTGTATATTTTGAGATCCTGTCACTTGTTTTAGATACTTTTATGAAAAGAAAAAAAATAAGTAATGAATAAGGAGTTGGCAGAAGGCAGATAAATTCAAAATTATTTAATTAAAATTAAGTGTTTTTGATAGTTTAATTATCCAATCCGCATCTTGAAATCAGAATCTAATGAAAAATCAAATTGTCATTAGATGCATCATGGATCTGGCTAATAAATCTCCTGAGATTGTGCGAATAAAAAAATTACAATATATCCACATCTTGAAATGAGGATCTAATAAGAAAAAATATACTCATTAGATCCTTCTTGAATCTGGCCAATGGATATTCTGAGAATGAATCCATGAATGTGTCACCAAATATCTAAACAACAATATTTATGCCTTTTTAGTTTCTTCAATCTAGATTTAAAAGAAACTAATTCAGAATATTATAAGAAAAGAGAAACATAAAAATATTATTTGTTAAAATATCAGACTAATTTAAGAGTAAGTAAATAAATGACTTAAAATACTTTACATTTATTTACTAATATAAATATTCAACTAACACAGTGCCATACTACACTTCTGTTCCATTAATATTTTGGTGAACATTAAAAGCTAATATAAACCTTATAGTAGGTAGAACAATTCCAGAATAATCCATTTGGATCCAGGGCAGTTATTAAGAACATAATAATGATGAGTAACTATAATTCATACATGTAGAAGCTTCCATAACATGTTATTACAATTAAAAATTACATTCAAGTATCAAAATTTTGCACAAAATTATTCCATATTAAAAGCCCAGCAAAAATAACGCTAGCTTTGAACACAAATTCCACATACCTGCGCTTTCTGCTATTTGAATGAGAGCCTGGATTCCTATAAGTTGTATTACCAATATTTTCACAGATTTGTGCATGGCGACGAGTGAGTTCACTGGCCTTCCGTCAGTGCGAGCGTAAACTGGAACTCGCTATACAAAGCGCCGCTAAAGAAACGCTCGTTTACGTCCCTCCTGTTCCAGATACGTGTCCCCGCTTCCGAATCGATAAGCTTGCAGTACTCAGTTAAAAATACATAACGATAAAAATTATATTACAGAGAAGTCCATACGTCGCCCGTTCACGCGGTCACCGCTTCATATGAGATCATTGGCGTCGTGGGAATGGTTTTATATTTCATCGACACGCATTATTATCAAAATATAAACGTACAAAGAATCGTATAGGTATACAGGCATTCAGTCCTTCGCTAGTAAATACAAAACATTACGACAGAACCACATCACATTTGGCACTGATGAGCACAACACAATGTACACTACATCAACAAAATTGATCATCTACGATACGAGCACTATTATGATTACTATTAAAGAATGACACAAGATTTATTTTCGTTTCCCATTAATCAAATACAAAAACTTAAAATATTTTTTTTTAATAATTGCCTATGACTATACTATTACTATGACTTAACTGTCATCATAACATCAGAGATGTCACGCTGAAGGAAAAGAGACCAGGGTTGTCATCTCTTACCACCGATTTTCATTAATTTTTCCGTCACTTTATGAAAAAAAATTGAGTAGGCTGTCTTTCCAATAAGTAATGATAATTTTTTAATCGATGTATGACATTATTTCTTAAACATCAAACCGGTGAAAAGGCACTCCTCTTTTACCTCAAAATCGTAACCAAACCATGGTTATGATTTTGACCGCTTTTACTGATTTTACTGCGCCCATCTACCAATATGGCAGTAAACAGTAAACTAGTATTATCAACGCGAACAAAAAGAGCTTTATTTTATTCTCATCTTTGTTGTACATATTTTATTTCAAAGTAACGTCTTTTGGTACTTATATTGTATTTGCAAAATTTTGATATATAGTGCATATTTTTTCAGAACTGTATTTTTTCAGTAAGATATGTCTTGGTCTAGGTATTTAAAATAACTGTAAAATAGAAAACAAATTTCATAAGTTACTGCTAGGAACTTTCGTTCAAGTAAAAAAATATACCGAAATATCTGTATACAATACTACTTTTTTACCCGATTACGGCGAAGCAAAAAGGAAGGGTAATACTTTTAGCGGTCTATGTATGTTTGTATTATCCACCGCAACGCCTAATCTGCTGATCCCGATTTTTATAAATGAGGTGATAATAGATTCGTAATATCTGTTCGCTGTTGCCCTGCGTGGTTGGCCTCATTAGTCGACTTTTAAATTAAAATAGATTCATGAAATGGCTATATAATAAACTAATGTTAGTTCGTATTAAAAATTAGTTAAGCGTTTGTTTTCCACCCTTAAATCGTTCTTCGATTTTAAGTACCGCCAGATGAACGAGAACGACAGACTCAATAAATATGGACGTCCCGCTACTAGCTACACAATAATATAATAACCGAATAATGGAGTACGGTATCTAAACAATTACTTTAAAAAAATCATTTGTAGAATCATCCTAAGATACGTTCGAACTTAATGTCTTAGTCGTCATACGACTGCAAAAAATAATTTATATTATATTTTACTATCAAAAACGTAAGTTCCTTCTAAAAAACATGAGGTACCTATACTTAGTGGAAATGTCTCCTATATGTTATTATCATCTGGTATAACAATGATTGATTTCTATCGTGAAATTATGAAATGAAGAATTTCGTATGATGAATCTATTGAAAGCTTAGCTACGTAATACCCATAAACAGTTAATCGCTAAGCATTAGGCGATACATCTGCTCGTTTGCTCCCTATACCATAAAAATGTGTGTGTGTCTTTCTTTTACGGCAAACCAAAGTACCTATTCGCTTAAAATCCATGAGATTCACATTTGAAAAAAATAGTTGGCTGCACGTACCTGGTAGGTATTAGGAAAATTTCGTACAGAGTACAGAATCGTTTAAAATGAGTTCTTAGGTCATTTTGTTATTAGTTTAACCGATAAGAGATTAATTATATTATTATGGAGCAATTAGCTGATTTTACGTACCAATGAATTAATAAAACAAAACGTCTTATTTTCAAAGGTTCGAAAACATTGTTAAAAAAACGTCGTGTAACATAAGTACACGACGTTTTTTTAACAATGTTTAACAATACGTTCTGTCGTAATAACTTTCTAATACAAGTACCTACTTATTAGTTGTGTACATAGTTTGCTGAGTTGACTAAACCATTGAATTTTAACTAAGATCATTAAAAAACACACCTCAACGATCGAGTGTCTTATAAATTTTTAAACAATTTTTTTTTTACCTATCCCAAGAGTAGTTTAAACAGCCCTGCTTAGTTGTAAATAAATAAATAATACCTACTACATACCTACAGAAAAGAAAATTAGTTGCCAGATAAATGAGTTATTTTAACTGTTTTTTCCTAAATAAAAAAAAAATATACTCAGAAATAAGTATATAACTTAATACATAAATTGTACAAAATTCATAGGTATGTTCACAAAAAAAGTTTAAATAGCTATGTAATTAGTTAATTCGCATCGCGTTCGCGCTTAAATTATGGCAAATTGTTTAAATATGTTAGGTTAAATAAGTTAATAAATAAATTAGAATAGTTACCTTTAAAATACAGGAATTGTTCCTTGCAGCTTTCGTCTTCACTGCCCTTTTTACAAAACTCTTGAGATTTGCTCTGCCTGAGAGCTATCAGCATCGCCAGAACCCAGCAACATTTGAGAGCAAAGCATTGACGATTGAAAACCATCTTTTCGCTTAAGCTCCCGACGTCCAACTACTGTCACGACCCGGAAACAACCTATAAAATTGATTACAACGGCTAGGTGAGAGCTATAGTCTACTTTTATTGCTTTTACAAAAAGTTATTTAACCGTGAAATGAAAGTGTTGATTAAAAAAGAAAACCCCGGTTAACGTAACACTAAAATTGAGTTTGCTAGCGAAGCTATGTTCAGATAGTTGCATTCGTAAATAAAGTAAATGGTAGCAGATTTAAGCTGAGCTTTACCTTTAATGTTGTTAAGTTCATTGAGATATTGATGCATTTAACATGAACATCGTTTGGCGCCTTGGAAATAATTTAGAAAATTCAGAAACGTGTAGTAAGTACTGAGAATACATTATCGTTTCTGACCTTTTACTGACTTAAATCCAGGGGTGGAGAGGGGTGTTGGGGAGGCGTGAGTTCGATTAACAGTTTGGCATAATAATAAATACCTAACTCTTTATATATGGCGGGGATATATCCTTCTTGCCTCTAAAGAAAGCATGAAGAAATTCAGCTAACAATAGAATGGCTTGTATAATCTTTTGATAATTTGATTGGCTTTTTGGTCTAACAGTTATTGATTCTGACTGCTACTCTAGAGAACCGAACCTATAACGAGCTCGATCTTCAAAATTGACTTGGCAAATATATATATATAGGTATTAATTGTTTGATGAACACGACAATGCCTGCTGTGTCTTTATATAATACTAGCTGACCCACGCAACCTCGTTTGCGTTTTATATTGCCCGTAGCGTAAAAATTTCCCCGTTTTTGAAACATTCTTCATTGGTGCTCCGCTCCTATTAGTAGTAGCGTGATGATATATATAGCCTTCCTCGATAAATGGACTATCCAACACCGAAATAATTTTTCAAATCGGATCAGCGGTTCCTGAGATTAGCGCGTTCAAACAAACAAATAAAGAAACTCTTCAGCTTTATTATATTAGTATAATCTATATTTACACAGGAATATTTAAGTATGTTTATAAAGAGTTTAGTAGCACAGGCTCTGGTTAGTTTGGGACCAGACAATCGTGTGTCCAGCATTAGACTGCGATAGGCTGCTGATGATGATGTCAAATATGGAAGTGGGATGATATTATTAAAGTATTTTACCTTACGCTCCGAACAGATCTTGTTTTTCGCTAATACGGTCAATCTAAAGCATGCTATCTCAGTCGTTTTTGAACAAATTTTACAACTAAAACGAGTTTATAACAACCAGGCAGTAATTATTTTTTCCTTTATGATTGCCTGTTTTTATAATTCCAACATCAAATTATTTTCATGTTTTAGTTTAAATTTCGTTGGCTATTTCGTTTTTGTTTTCTTAATTTTGTTTGTGTATTAGAATGACACTAACATACTTGAGTACAATGCATCATCAAAAACTTCGATTTATTCAACACCTTGTCTAAATTGCTCTGATTTCAACAGAAAACTATCTCGAACAGTTACTTTCTGTTCTATTATCGTCGGTTTTTGCATTGACATTTATTCAATCCACGGTTATAATAGCCAAAAACGAAGTGAAACGTTTACAGAAAGTGATTGTATTGAATCTGGAGCGAATGCTGTTGTGGTTCACTGCATTTTGTCTATAATTCTCGGCTGATACAGTTACACTCTACCTATAGTTGTATTTACCTAACAGTACCTATTTATTCCCTGAATTAAAAATAGGGCATGTCCACATTTGTTCATCCCGAGTGTCTTTAGGGCCGACTAGAGAAGTGAAGCCAAAAGAGGAGAAAATCTAGAAACATACCCTATACAACACGTCAAACCAGCGTGGTTTACTACCTCAAAACATTGTTATGGGTGGCCTAGGTCCACGACTACTAAAGTGACTTCACTACGACATGGCTAAGTACTTACTTAATCATGTACATACTTTAAACGTCTAGTTTTATAATTTAACGTTGTTATATATTATATATACTTCCTAGAACAACTTTGTATCTATCTTCTATTATATAAAATTCTCGTGTCGTGTTGGTGCGTAATCGAACTCCTCCGAAACGGCTCGACCGATTTTGATGAAATTTTTTGTGATTATCCGGTATCTATGAGAATCGGTTCTTATCTATTTTTCATCCCCCTAAATGTTAGGGGTAGTCCACCCCTAAATTTTTTTTTTTTTTGACAAAATTTCTAATTTCTATTTTTTTATGATGCAGCATTAGAAAATACATACAACCCTAGATTTTCAACCCTCTACGATCAACCCCTATTTTTTTATATTCCCTTTTATGGCAAAGCAACGTTTGCCGGGACAGCTAGTAATATATATAAATCTCGTGTCACAATGTTTGTCATCAATGGACTCCTAAACCACTTAACCGATTATAATAAAATTCGCACACCATGTGCAGTTCGATCCAACTTGAGAGATAGGATAGTTTAAATCTCAAATTATAGTCGCAATTTTAATTTATTGATAGTTATTTGTCTGTTATTATTTGACAGTCACAATTATCTGTTAACTCCAAATGATTCTAACAGATGTCGATACCTTTCGACTGGGTTGAGTAAGTAATCAATAGATGGCGCTGCTATGGTAAATCTATAGGCTATATTTTATTTTGGAAAAAAATAGGGTTCCGTAAGATATTAGGGTTTTTCGGACACAAGGTGTAAAAAATCAACCCTATACGGGGGAAAATTTTTCGCTACGGGCAATAAAAGACGCAAACGAGGTTGCGTCGGTCAGCTAGTATAATATATATGTTTGTATAAGAATTGTCCTAAGATTATTATAACTTTCTACAAGAGAAGCCTTTTTAAGAATAAACAGAACGATATTGAACATTCTCTCCAAATGCTGAATACTAAATCCATTCCTAAGATTAAGAAAATAAATTTGCATCGTTTTTAGGGTTCCGCACCTCAAAAGAAAAAACGGAACCCTTATACGATCACTTTCTTGTCCGTCTGTCTGTCAAGACGCTTTTATCAAGCTGAAATTCATATCAAATACTCAAGTCTCCTGTACTTTGTCGCTGTGAAAAAATGAAACTTCTAAGTAAACGCAATTAACAGATACAGCCGTTTATACTGAAAATTTTCAACACTCGTAAGGGAATCATCTGTATCTGATCCGCAAGGAGCCGGCGCCTGAGTGTCACAACTGCGATGGCCAGACCGTGGACACGGCGCTCCACACGCTGGCAGAATTTCCGGCATGAAGGAAGCTGAGATGTGATCTCGTGGCGGCCATCGGGGTGGGGGTTGTCTCGCTCGGTAACCTGATAGCGGCCATGCGCGGAGTGAGAGCGCGTGTAATTCCGCCGTTTCTTTCTGCAAGCAAGGTATGCTTGCCAAAGAGGAACAACGTAGGCGATAGCACACAGCTTTGCGGAACACCAGCATGCACAGATATGGAGTCAGAGCATTTACCGTCGACTACGACCTTTATGTTTCTACCTGCTAAAAAGCTGGTGACACAAACGCATAATTTCTCGTTAGGCCCGATCGAAGGCCTTCGCAATGTCCAAACTAACTGTCAAGGCTTCCCCCTTAGTCTCAATCGCACCTTTACGTAAGCCGTATTGCTGGTCACTAAGCAAATGACGAACTTCTAGATGCCGCAGGAGTTGACAGTTTATAATGGACTCTATTATTTTCAAAACTGCTAAGCGTTGGTGAAACTGGAAGTCCAGAATGCGGCTCTCGCACCGCAGTATGGTAGGCGGCCCCTGTTCCCCGTCATCCAAGGTCGAGTTGGACGCAAAGTGTTAGCGTCCTAGGCCAACGGATTATTTCCTAAGTTCAGGGGCCTTGGCAAGAGACCAGAATATGCAAGTTCCCGAAGGAAGACGCTCAAGCCTCTCGCCAATCCTAGAAATGTGCTTCGACTTCACCCTTGCAATGTCTTTTTTGAAGGACCTGGAGGCAAAGTTGTACTCTTTTTCAGAGCGCTGGTATTTTGATCCTGTATCGCCACTGCGACAGCCCAGGCTTGGTAAGCTTCCTACTTTCTGCGAGAAACTTTTTTGGAAGATGGACCAAATCAGGGCTGAAACTTACCAACAACGGGGACTGGAGAGAATGTTCCATAGTTCCATAACCTGCAGCACAACATCAGCAACGGAATCAGCTGCGGTGTTGGAATTATCCAGCGAGAAGCACAACTATCTAGGTAGGGTAAGACGCAAAGAAGGATCGCAGCCCATCTCAATCTGCTGATTTGTAGCCACACACGACGGCCACGTGCAACTCGCGATCGCGGCGAGCATGTGAGAGGCACTGTGCTCCGGACCAGGCAATGGTCTGAGGAGCCAAGTGGGGCGTTTACAGATACTCGATCCGTCTGGATGAAAAGTCACCAGAAGGTCCAACAATGAGGAATTCTGGCCCTCCACATCAGGGTAGGCCATATGCCAGGGCGAGGTCGTGAACAGATTTCCTAGCATGATCCGTTTTACTGGAGCTGAGCCAGTCAGCGTGGTGAGCGTTAAAATCGCCAAGTACGTTGATCTCTGCGGAAGGGATCTGCTGCTTCACGAAGTCTGTAGTCATCTTGATGTGCTCAATGTGTCTGCCAGTTTTGGCATCACCGCTATGGGACCTATAGAGGCACTCAAAGATGCGTGGATGGTGGTCGCTGCTTCCTTCAAGATTGCTAAGGCGACGAGAGCTGATATCGTCTCTGAAGTACCCACATTCCGACTTTAGACATAAAAAATGTTCTAGTTCGTACCTAGGGTAGCCGAGGTATGTTGTGTCCGCTGGAGACGATATCTGCGTCTCGGTCAAAAAGAGTAAATCTGGCTTTGTTGTCTCGAGGTGGTGATGGACAGCACCAAGATTACTATGTAATCCTCTGATGTTGCAAATGTAAACGACCAGTGTGGTAGATGGTACCGTGATGTTACTGCTCTTACCCCGAACGTGATTGTGCGCAATTTTGCCCTCCCCAGAATACAAGGGGCAGCCTAGGCACCTACACTCAGGCTTGTTATATCCTGAGTGCGGACGCCCAGAGTGGGATTCTCCAACGTCAGCGCAGTAGGTAACCTCCTGGGATAAAAATCTGTGTTATAACTGTGCCATCATAGAAGTAATTGGGGGGATGGGCCTCCGGTATCTCGGTATGAGTCACTCAGTGAATCATAGCGCAAGCGCTGTTTCACACTGGTGTTCTGTATGGCCGTGATATCACTCCGGTCGAGCCGGCTCGTTCATGCCGAAGCGTGGCTCTCTACGCGGTATATAATTATATCATATAATATACACTGTGTACGAAAAGAGCGTGACCTGCTAAATTAAATGAAAACCTTACAAATATCAAACGATAAATTGTAATCAATTAAGTCTTTCATTGCTGTTTGATGCTTTATATTAATACGGCGTCCATTCTCCATTATTTTCAAAAATCGCTTGGCTTCTTCATGGCATACTTTCCGCCAATTTTTCAGCATGTCTTGAGGTAACGCCCTCCACGCGGACTTCAGTTTACGACTAAGGTCAATGAGGGGCACTACATTTTTTGCCCTTAGTTTAAGCATCATCCCCGTCCAAAAAAATTCAATTGGATCTTCATAAGGGGATTGTGATCACCAATACAACACGTTAATACTGTGTCTTGCTGTCGAAGTAGTGCAGAGCCAACTTCGGTGTTTAGGATCATTCTCCTCTTGCAGAATCCAGAAATCATTTAGGTGTAGAAACATCTTCTTAGCCGATGGCAAAAATACTTTCTCGTAAATATTTGTCATCTTCTCAGCATCCAAATCCCGGACAACAAGTGCAAATTTCTGAACCAATTTTTTGAGAAGCTTCCCCAAACATACACCTTCAAAGAGTGTTTTATAGTTTGTACCATCCGTGTATTGCCGTAGTCCAAGTCGAGTAACCGGCTGCCCAAAATTAAGTTTCATCAGAAAAAATGATCTTATCCCAATCACGGTTTTTATTTTCGCACGCCCAATGCAGCTTTACATCAACATGCGTTTCAGAGAGGAGAGGTTTTTTCACAGTGATTCGATATTTTAAGCCATTTACAACTAAATGCCTTTTGATGGTGTCAAGTGACCCCTTTTTCTTCAACTGTTCTTGCCCAGGGTGATAAGTGAAGCGCATAGCACAATGCGTTTATCCTCTGCTACAGACGTTTTTTTCGATATGCCACGATCTTGTAAGTCATCGACGGATTTTGTTTGTGAATACCTTTTCGCTCACTTGCTCACGAAGGTACTGCTTTGGACTTTTCATATAATGGGCAGCCTGATCGTGTGATATTTAGGGTTCTTTCGGATGAGTATGGAGAAATACAGCCTAAAAGGGAAAACGTTCGCGGCACTCATTGCAAATAATAATATTTTTAACAAGAAAAACTGGACGGAATACTTATGTTTTTTACAATGCATTTTAAATAAAGGATTAATCTATTGCCAGCCCAATATTTATTTCCATAACTTTCATTTAAAAATTCTAAATATATCGGTCACATTCTTGTCAAACACACTGTACCAACAGGTTTGTATGGAACCCTCTGTACGCCAGTCCGACTCGCACTTCACCGGTTTTTTATTTATTAATTATCTACTTTCAAAATTACTTTGACGATCAGATTTTAAATAAATTTCAGGAATTAATGTTAATTACATTTCGTTTCCTAGGTCAATGTAACCCTTTAAATACGAAATCTTTTTACTAATGATAAAATATTGGGCCAGGATAACAATTAGGTACTTCACCTAATTTTATATAATCTAAGGGTCCTCCCTTAGATTATACAGATAGAGCAAAAAAAGATGAAGACATAGTATGCGTGCGTGATAACTAAACATACAATCTACATAAAACACTGAAAAGGAAGGTAGTTCATAATGTATGATCTAAGTACATGGTTCAAACTGGAAGTGCTTGAGTGAATACCATTGCAGTATTGAAAGCAATGCAATCTCGACGAAACTGCCATCAGAGCAAATCATTTGCTCGTATATACAAATCAAAATCTTAGCCTTATGTTTAAAGTTTCATATTTAACAAGTCCCAATTATAACAATCTTCTCTCTCAAAACTACAACTGACATTCTCACTGTTTTCGCAATGTAGCAAATACTATAATTATTTATTTTTTTGTAAACCTGAGAGTTCAAAGAATTACATGCACTTGTAACATAATAAAGTGCGGTGAGTAATATCCCCAGCACATATAAAGCTTCAGTTGAAGTAAATTAAAATCCAATTTACACAAATGAGATTAGACACCATAGCCCTGGTGTGCCAAGCTCATAACAGTGGTCGTACTGAAGGGAGCAACTTCACCCCAGTTATTGTACATCAAGAGTCATGCCGAAGGAAGATCCAGAACAAACCGCCCTTCAAAAGGAACTCACTGATTTGATCGCCAAAGCAAAGGTATACTACAAAACTGACTGCTACTTGCACATGCTAATAGCGACTCATTGTAACTTCATGAATTTTTAAACAACTGTTTATTTTCAAACAGGCCGAACAGGAAAAAGTAGCTGATGCTAAGTTAGCGGAAAAATGCTCAGATTTAGCCGATGTGCCCAAAATACGATTTGTAACAAAGAAAACCTTGAAAGGCCACATCAATAAGGTGAATTCTGTGCATTACAGTGGAGACTCCAGGTTAGTTTTCACTTTCGTCGAATGACTTATTCTTTTATAACATAGTAACCAGCTACTAAAATTGTATGAATTAATTTTATTTCACCAGACTTTGTTATCTACTCCGTCAAGGTCATTCAATAATCTCTGCAGGTTATCATTATCAGTTCAGTAACTACGTCACAATAGCTATTGTATCAAGAATGCTCCGGAGTGGGTATAAAACTAGTAGGTACAATTATCAGTTTGGTATTTAACCCTTAATTTGGTAACGTTCACTGTGATGAACATAAAAGAAAAAAAAACATTGAGCAACTAATTTCTACTTTTCTTCCGTTTTTATTTTACGTACAACAAGTTTAAAGTATATTCTATGGTATAAAAATATTCCTACTACTGGTAACACTATTCACCTGACATTATCGAGAAAGGATGTCGACAAGACGCGGGAGTACAATTCTTCGAAAAGTAAATATTATATTTTTCATGCTTTACATCACTTTCCTAACTTATTCATTCTTTATATTTGCTATATAATGTTTTTATTATTTGGTTTTGTGTGTTTTGCGCATTTTTATGACTTTTTAGTAAGTTTTTTTTATCGATAAACGTGTTTGTTCATCACAGTGAACACTGCCAAATACACGAACAAATATTCTCAATTTGATATGTTCACTGTGATGAACCTTGCCAAAATAGGTATAACGTTTATTTACCAATAGCATGCTTTCATATGACTTTTTATTTGGCTTATGGGTTGTTTTCTGCTTTTTATCAGCATACATTACGAAGTCGCACAAATAGAATCTTAGAACTTGAGCATGCACCTTTTTGTACTAGTGACAAATCCGATAATAGCAGTGACAATGAACTACCGCCACCTTCTTCAAGCCTTGCTTCATCTTCTGCGCCTTCCATAAATTACTCTTTAGAGCGCCTAATAAACATATATAGTAGTCCGGAACTGAAAATACTCCATACAGATGATGAACAACTATTAGAACCCTTCGACTTGTATCACTCCGAAGCTCTTCAGTTGACTCCAGTTTTGCAGGAAATATGCCTTACTACCCCATCTAGAGAACCAAATTTTGATAACAACTTATAGCACTCTGACAGATACTATAAAGTAAGACCCATAGCTGAAAAGATGGGAAGAAACTGTTTACAGCAACAAAATAAGAACAAATTTAGTATTGACGAGATGATCCCTTACAAGGGCAGGAAAGCGGGCAACAGAAAACAGTACAAGAAAGACAACCCGAATAAATGGGGGTTCAAAAATTAAGTCCGAGCAGGTGTAAGTGGAATGATTTACGATTTCGTTTCATATGCAGAAGATACTTTTCGTTCACACAAGTTTACAGTGCAAGAAGCATCACTTGGATTCGGAGCACAAATAGTTATAGCCTTGAGTCAGTCTATTCAAAATAAATCAGCAACGATATTTTGTGATTTTGTTTTCACAAGTTGTTTGCTATAAAAATAACTTAGTTATTGTACACTGGAATGATAATGAACCAGTAACTCTTATAAGCTCATTTGTTGGATCTGAACCTGTTCAAAAAATAAAGAGGTATAGTAAAGAACACATACAAAGGATTGATGTTGATTGTCCGCAAATTGTTGCTAAGTACAACAGACACATGGGGGGTGTAGACCTGGCTAAACATGTTGATACCATTATATAAAGTACCATTTAAAACTAGAAGGTAGTGATAGGAATTTTTAGTCAGTTACTAGATATATGCAACAAGAGACTTTGTTTTGTCACTGGCAAAATGCCTCGTAATTGTATTTATATTTTTACAATAAATCATTTTAATAATTGATAAACATAGCTTTTTTATTTTACCTTTTAAACAACCCTAATTTGGCAATGTTTACCACAATGAACATGAAAAAATAATTTTGTGCTCTATGAATTTGGCGGTGTTCACTGTGAGAAACATGGATTTCCTGAAAACCTGTAAAAGCTATATTTTTTTAAATATTTTTTCTGTACTTATTATAACACTAGGACTTCAGTAATATATGTTTTTTCACAAAATAAGATAACATAAATGTCTGCCAAATTAAGGGTTAAGGATACTATTTTGCTAACTTATATTAAACATCAAAATAAATAATCATATAACTTATCTATCTTAATAACAAACAAATATAATAAAACAATAAGAAAAGTATTGACACAATGTCAGCAAATATTCCTACCTATAGGTTAAGTTGTGACTAACGCCGATACACCACACCGCAAATGAACTTGAAAATACAACATACTCGTACATCATATCATATAAATTGTAAGGATTACAATGACAGGTTTTTGAACTCACCCGTCTACAGCATAAATCTTGTTTGATGAACGCTAAATTGATTCGATATTTGTCAGGCACGACTCCGAACACTGAACAGATAGCGTTTTATTTCAATATTGTTTGACATGACACAGCACACATATAATTTTTATTATCAACTAACAACAAGAGTGGTCTGGGACCATGCGGTGGGTTTACTGAGCCGAAACTAGTTGCAACAACAGATTAGGTATTTCAATGGTTGCGGTAAAGCTCGCATAGATATAATTTTCTAATATTTTCGATAGATATATGTATAATATCTCAATTTAGATGTATCATGCGTTCGTGCCCGCTGTCAGTTTATGACGCCAGATTTATCAGTGACATCCGGTATTTCCCAAACACGGGGAATAAAGTAGTTAAAATCATATTACATTTTAACTCATATTAAACTATCTAGTTACTAGTCATTTGCTTGCTCTCTATTTCGACTGATTTAAATTTATTCTTTCAATAATAATCAGTACAGGTTGAACTATAGTTATATAGACTTATGTGCTATGATTGGTGTAACTATGCAATGGGTCCCAATAGCTTAATGTAGCTGTATTTCCATAATTTTCAACCGTATGACATATATATTTAATTCATATAACCTTTATGATTTTCCAAACTAGGTATGCCTTGATATATCCCCTATTTGTTAAAAAGGGATTAATATATTTTTAAATCTTAGATCACATTATATAACTACTTTAAAAGTAGTTATAAGTTATGTTATATTTTTTATTACGTCAATACACTGGTTCATTAAGGGTGCATCAAAATGTAAGCTGTTTGTTTTTATTTTATTTAGATTTTAGAAAATAGCTGGGCATCCCGCCCGTCTCCGAGGCACGGGTGCTCGGAGAGCACTTTAAGCCGTCGATACCGGTTGTCATGAACACCTATGACAATCGTTATTGAGATGTCAGTGTCCTCAAATATAATGGCTACTAGTTCAGCCTTCGAATTCAGTTCACCCTCAGGTTCAGCCGCTCCATAAAAGAACTGATATTCAGTTATTCCACGAAGAACTAATAGCCGACCCCGAATATTCTTGGTAATAAATAATATTTCATTTAAAAAAAAGTATATTATATTTATTGTTTCTTAACAATTAGTATTTTATAATAAAATCTAAATTTAATATTTTTGTTGAACAAATGGTTTTAAAATTTATTTATTGTTGTTTGTGTCATATTAAAAATAAATGATTTTCGTAATTTAAACCAAGTTTCTTGGAGAATTGCTGTTTTTCACAGTATGAAGGGCATCTATCCACTGACACAGCACTGCAGGCGTCTATCCTCCTTTTAATTTTCATTGTGGGGCAACTATCCATACAGGCGTCTATCCCAAAAAAGGCGTTTCACAGAAACCTACATTTTGTAAAATCTGTAATTGATAGGTCAGCAAAACAAATCATAATCCAACTTAAATGACTAAGCTAGCTACATACACAGAAATTATTTATTTAAACTTAAAATTTAAAAAATGGTAAAACCGGGATTGATGCCCCACTTTTTGAAATACCTTCTTTATTTTATTTAATAATAATAAAATTTATCCCGGGTTTTCCATAAACAAACTCAGGTATTCTCTAAAACTGGCTGGAACCCAGTCTTTGCGACTCTCACTTTATTGTAAGTATAACTCACATTCATGTTGCATTTGTCTTAAAATATTGAAACCAAGCCATAGCTTCGTCCCGAGACTAACAATCATATACCTACATTAAACTACGAGTATTTTGAGACTCATAGTGATGAGTTCGCACAGTTTACTGCACATGGTTGTAGCTTTTATTTCTAATATTAACTAACTGACACGTCTAACTTCGTGTCGGCTATTTTGTGAATATTTTCTTTTTTATCGAAAAAAAAAATTGGTAAGCCCGTGTCAACTTCCTTCAGCGCTGCAGTGTATAGAACTAAGTGGGCTAAAAGAATATATGTAACACCACCTTTTGTTTATTAAGTTCTATACAAACCTTGTCCTGACAATAACAGATACATAAAACAAGAATTATTCATTTTGGTGCAGTCGATCAAAAGTTATGGGGTACATACACTTTTGTGATTCATTTTTATTTATATAGATAGATAGATATATTAGCTATCATTAACTAGAACTGACAACATTCCTATTGAGAATGACAATTGTCGAATCATAACTAAATAATAAACAACGTACATAATATATTTGATAATTCCTCGTACCACCAGTAGGCAAAAAAAATCGATACAATTTACACACAAGGTACCTATACTTTCCGTGTTATTCTAATCTTATGATTAGGGAGATCTGATGATGGGGTCATAAACAAATCACGGGAAATTTCCATATATAGCTGGTACTGCAAAGGATGATAGTTAATCCCATTCTTCCTTTGTCTTAAATTCCTTGTAATTTCCCCTAGAAACCTTAAAATAAACATGTACCAATACGAGGTCCTCTATTGTAATTTTTAACTCAATACACTGTTGGTAAACTAGTTATTAAATAGGTGCAGTACGTATACATTAAATGATGGTACTTACATCCAAGAGGACTGCTTCTATAAATAAGACCCTAAGAATAGGAAAAACATACGCATAAATGATGTCTTTGGCCGAACCAATCCCTCACAAACGTCGTGACTTCTACGAACCATATGACCAAATCCATAACCAATGAACGCCATTGATATGTCTTGATGATCCGCCTTTTTTAATCATAAAGAAATTCATCACATAGTCTACAGTCGTGTTTTAATAATAATAATAAATATTTCGGACATCTAACCCACAACGCCATCTAGTCTCAAGCTAAACAGAGCTTGTGTTATGGGTACTAGACAACTGATATAAATACATATATACTTTTTTTGTAAATACATACATATTATACATAGAAAACACCCAAACTCCGAAACAAATATTTGTAGATTACACAAACACTTGGTCCGACTCAGGATTTGAACCCGAGACCTCAAGCACAGTAGCCGCATTCACTACCACTGCGCCACTGAGGCAGTCAAAAAGTTTTGTTTGTATGATTTGTTTACTTTAAAATATTATAAACCTCTGTTAAATTCAAATTTAAAGGTACTCATCTTGTGTACATTACACATCAATCGCCATCGCCAAGCAATGTTTCAAAGAATATTCACAAATACATTTTTTTTGTATTATATTATTTATTACCCTCCCAACGGTGTTACCTGCGGTTGTTGTTGTACCAGGGCGAAGCTAGTCTGAAATACAAGTATTCTAAGTTACTCCTTTTATCAATAGCTATCTGCCAGTTAAAGTCCCATAAAAATCGGTCCACCCAGTCCAGGGATTAGCCAATACAAACAGACAAAAAAAAATGTTTTGATGTAAGTAGAATAAGTTTTAATTTGTGTGTGTGTGTGTGGTTTGTCTAGATAAAATACAGCTTAAGATATCTTCACTTGAACCTACTTAGAGATTTTAAGCTGTTATAGACTTAGGAGTACAAAAAGGTTTAAATTTTGAGGTTACGTCATTGCCTAAATATTTTTTTATGTATGGTCCGGCCAAAATTAGTACTCTGACTGATGAAAAGCATAAGCAGAATCTAAGATTGGTGGTCAACATACTCATTTCGAATGCAGACAATGCCACAATGCAGCATGGTGACCCACACCATGGCGGCCGGCCTCGCACAATAAGACTCATACCCAAACACCCATAGTCCTCGTATTATGTTTATTTTGTATTCATTTATTATATAATGAAGTAATAATCGTGTCCTAAGGATACTTGAATATTGTAACATAACAAAAACTTGAACAGTAATTAACTAAGTAATAATTCACTATTTCTAGAAGCTACTTACGTAGAAATTGTGCAACAAAATATTTATAACAACAATAATAATATCAATTTAGTTGCATAAATGTGATACAAAAGATGGTAAAAAATAAAACTAGGTTATTATAAAATTTAAAAGTGATTATTTATTATATTTCATGAGTATCTACTGCAAGTATAAATCACCCTGAGTAATTTTCCTTCCAAAACAATAAGGAAATGTTATTCATTAACTTAAGTTTTCCCTATCGTGTTGACTGGTTTATGATGTTTGTAAATATGCTATCATCGTCATCACCACGTACACATTAAATGAGATGATCTGTTGGCAGTTTAATATTTTTGTCTAGTCTCTTCGACATCGTGTCTCAGGTCTCTGTTACAAAAGCTAAGTAGAGTAGTCTTTGCATAGAATCTAGGTGTCTGATATATAAGCTACGTAAAACAGTCTTTGAATAGAGTCTACACTCCAGTGACATCTGATTAATCAGCATTTATATTCAAACAACCCTAAAGTCATAGTCATCATACATAAGTGGAATGTACTAGTAGGTACTAGTGAAATATCACTTACGTACCACTGGCCAAGCGGATGACAACAGCTGAATGCGAGAAGCCCAAAATCGATCAGAGTGGCATGCAATAAAAGAAGCCGAGCTAGCAGTGCAATAATCTAATGACGCTGTACTAGACTAACTACTATCTGTATACCTACCTACCTATCACATACATACTGTTTGATAACGAGCCTTTAATTCGTATTTATCATAAAATAAGACTCTTAAAAATCAAACAAATTGACCTTTTCTTTTCGACCCTTCGAGAACAGATATTTAAAATAATCGTTATAATGTAACACTTTTTAAACAAAGACTTATAGACGTGTTTCTGTTACCAACTATTTTAGTCCTACTTTAATAGTAATCGTAATAAATTAACAGGCAGTCAGGTAAAAATTGGGTAACAGTACCTACTGGGGTATAGGTTATTCGAACTCGCTGCCACGAGATGCAAATCCGTCCATACATCATTTATATTTGTAACTGGGTTTGTTATCAATATGATATTAATTAATTTTACATTTTTTTATGAAATATTTAAATACATCACTGTGTAGACTGTCAATCTAAAGAATGATTCAATGATGGACGAATCACCTTGTCATATCAAACTATTAATATCTACATTTGGGCATCAGCAATCTACTTAGAAACGGCCCCCTTAGCCAAGATGACTGCCTCGGTGGCGCGAGTGGTAGCGTAAGCGACTGCTGTGCTTGAGGTCTCGGGTTCGATTCCCGGGTCTGTCCAAATATTTGTATGATCTGCAAATATTTGTTTCGAAGTTTGGGTGTTTTCTATGTATAATATGTATGTATTTACAAAAAAAAAGTATATATGTATTTATATCAGTTGTCTAGTACCCATAACACAAGCTCTGCTTAGCTTGGGACTAGATGGCGTTGTGTGTTAAATTGTCCGAAATATTTGTCCGAAATATTTATTTATTTAAGATGTAAGCGTTATTCTTTCTGCAATCGTTAACGCCTAAATTCTCGTGAGTCATTAGCTAATACTTTGTATGAGATTACTTAAGAAAAACGCTTGTAACTTGCTAAAGGTGCTATTCCGTGTCCCTTCATCATCTTCGTAGCCTTTAATATTCCCAAGATTATTTGGCGTCGGCTACTAGTTCAACCGGTTTTACCAGAATATCAGTTTTTCCATGGAGCGACTGGCATCGAATCTCCACAACCTCTGTTTCGCGTCTATTCTCTTTTTTAAATTACTAACACCTATAGTCTCTTCTATTATTGGCTTATATAACCACTAGCTGATCCACGCAACCTCGTTTGCATCTTCTATTGACCGTAGCGTGCAAATTTTCCCCCGTTTTTGAAACACTCTTCATTGGTGCTCCGCTTCTATTATTATTAGCGTGATGATATATAGCCTATAGCCTTCCTCGATAAATGGACTATCCAACACTGAAAGAGTTTTTGAAATCGGACTAGCAGTTCCTGAAATTAGCTCGTTCAAACAAACAAACTCTTGAGCTTTATAATATTAGTATAGATTCTAACAGCGGACTATTTAAAGCTTTTGATATGGTGATAGTTGGCTAATAATTTGTTACGATCACGTGATTGAATTTTGAAATGATATCATTGCCATAGATTTGATAGTTTTCTAATAATAATTACGTTTGTAGAATGCCAACTTGTTTGTAAAATATCTAGTGGTTAGGTTCCCGAACCGAAACCGAAAGTAGTTGCTTCGATTCCCAGAAAAAATAAACATGTGGTGCTTTGTTGTGTCTGGATGTTTTTAATTTTGACATATATTTATTTAGGAATATACTCGTATAAGCGTGGTTGTCAGTAGTGTGGTTACCATACTATGTACAGATTACCGTGTGTGAAATATATGAACTAATTATTATTTCCAGGCATTGCGTTACCGGTTCGCTGGATGGTAAGCTGATCATATGGGATACCTGGAGTGGCAACAAAGTGCAAGTGATACCGCTTCGATCCGCTTGGGTCATGAGCGTCGCGTTTGCACCGTCAGGCAACTTCGTTGGTAAGAACCATGACAATTGATTACTGTGAACTGTTGTGACCTACATAATGAATAAAAACTCATCGACGGACATTAAACAGTAACTTGTTGTTTATACCAACACGATATCACATAGTCCCTTATCACCAGTTATATTTTATACTGGTTATTGTAAAGATACAACAACAATCCTACTAATATAAACGCAAAAGTTTGTGATACATACTCACAAACTTTTGCGTATGTTTATTGCACATTCACGCAAAAACTACTGAATGAATTTTGATGAAACTTTACAATAAAATAGCTTATACATCGGAATAACACATAGGCTATAATTTATAAAGATACCAGCTTCGCCTCGCGGCGTTGCCCGTGGTTATTGTCGTACCGCGGGTAGCTAGACTAAAATAAAAGCAAGCCTAGGTTATTCCTTATAACAGTGAAAGGCTGTCAAAATCAGTTCACCCGTTCCAGAGATTAGCCGGAACAAACAGACAGACCGACTGTCAAAAATTGTCAAAATTGATTTTATAATATAAGTACAGTATATACTTCTATGTGATTTCAGTGAAAAGCTCTCAATTGGAAATTACAAACAGACACTTCAAGTTTATTTATTTGTATAGATACCTACTCTTATTGAACATGTGTTCGTTACCTCTAACCTGAAATCGACTCTTGAAAAAAATGAAGATAAGTCCTGCCTATTCCCTTCAAACCGGTTCCATTCTTACAAAAATGTCAAAATAACTTAAGTACCAAAGAACTAGAATAGGTACAGATAGTCCATTTCAGTGGTGTTTGTATGCTTACTAAAAATAAATGTGTTTTAGCTTGCGGTGGTATGGATAACATGTGCACTGTTTACGACGTAAACAACCGTGATTCTACTGGTGCTGCTAAGATGGTACGTGAACTGGCAGGATACGAAGGTTTTCTCAGTAGTTGTCGCTTCCTCGACGACAACCATATTCTCACAGGCTCGGGAGACATGAAAATGTAAGTATTTACCAACTCAAAACATTCTCTCAACTTTTACAAAGCAAGCCTGACTAATGTTCTTGATCTGATGCAAATTGTTAATAGTACACATTGAAGAAGAAACAATTCAGGACACTTACAAAATGTCTTGTCATCCAGCAGATGTAGCGACGCCTACTGCCTCCTAGAATAGTACCTGAAAGTTAAATTATAGTGGTTAGACAGAATGCAAACTTTATAATCTAAAAGAACTATCATAAGAATATTTATTTCGGACATCTAACACACAACGCCAACTAGTCCCAAACTAAGCAGACATGTATTATGGTTATTAGACAACCGATATGAATACATTTATACTGTTTTGTAAACACACTCAGTCACATATATTGTACATAGAAAACACCCAAACTTCGAAACTAATATTTGCATATACGAGTACAAACATTTAGTCCGACCCGGTAATCGAACCTCATGCACGCTACACCAGGGTGTCAGCGAGGCAGTCAAAGAAGGGGTGATATTCTAGGTGAACCCTTAATAAGTGGCTAGCAATTAGATAAGAGCATAAGAGTGGGAGCAGTGTATAGCTTTCTCGCTTTTAAGCACACGTCAGTGACTTTGATAAATATTCGCTATGGAGGGTAGAGATAAGGAGTATCATCTGTGTACATGAAAAGTGTCCGTTGAAATGCATTAAATTAGGGTGGCGCCACATTAGCATCAGAGTAAACTTCTTAAAATCCATACACACACTTTTTCATAAAATTAAATGATAAAAAATCAATAAACGTACTATTCACAGTTCAGAAAATAAAATATATTTACTACATTATTTTGTAATACGCAAGTAGTGACAATAATGTTAATTTTTTTACCTCGGCGTACTTCAATTCGTTCACAATTGCTACATTCATACCATAACCTGTGTCTACACCAGCGCTATTCTGGAAGGTTTTTGAACTGTTATTTACAGCTTATGCTGGACACTTTTTTCAATTTTCTTCCATATAAGATAACACTCCTTGTCTCTACCCTCCATAATATTCGCGTTTATTGTAAATCACCAACGATGACCAGTTTCACCAGATCCTGATAAAGTTTTACATATTTACGTGCCCTATGTCTATAACGCTATTTAACAGATTAAAGTAGTCAATGTACATATGTTTATTTGACTTGATACAAGTGTTGTGAAACCGAAACTTGTAATTACCTGGCAGGTAATTTGACATTCGTCTTTCAGGGACATAATAAACAAGTAGTAAAACTGGCCCTAATCTTAAAACGAATCAATTCGATGTATTGTTTTGAGTGATCACTGACGAACTCCGATGTATCTTATCATGCTCGTATTTACCTTCAAGCAACTGCAATAGGTACTTATTGTTTAAAGTTTAAACTGTTCTATAGAGAATAACATACCCACGCTATTTCGATACAGAAACATATTTTACTAACACGCTAGTGGCAAATAAAACATCATCTCTATCTTGCAAAATCGATGTCCAGTTGTTTTTAGATGTATGTAAATAGGGAAACAGTTTTAAATATTTTAGACGGAGTCTAACGAAAGTGGTTTAACTATTATTTCAAAATTAACTACTTAAAGTAATTTTAGTTCATATTTAAATCTGTAATTAAATAAGACAAAACTATAACTATCTACTACAGTAAAAAGATCGAAAAATAATTTTTATTTTATTCGTGATCGGTACGATGTGCTAAAACGGGTTTTAGATGGTTTCGTTCATTATCAGCTGTTACGAAGGCCGAGAATAACCAAAGGTCAAAATGGGATAGGACGAGGGAGCTACCAGTGAGGACTATCATATATTATACGAGTATCAGACGCAGAAATGAAGTTCTCTTTGTAGTAGGTAAAAGGGACAGTGTAATTAGAGAGTCTGGTCTATTCTACTACACTAGCCTCTAACGGTCCATTGCTTAACGTAGGACTCTCCTTAGAAGGCAGGTTTCAGCATGCTGTACGCAGACCTATTGGTATCGGGTTTGTATCAAGTTTAGTACCATAATGAACAAAATCGCAATTTAGAGGTCACAGATTTACTTATGACATGTTTTCAAATACATAATTAAAAAAATAATTTAAAGAATTGAACATTTTGACTGTTAGTTTGACTTAAGAATGATTTATAATCGTTCTAAAGTCAAAATAATCATTCCCTTTATGTTCAAGTTCCTATTACATCGTTTTAATATTCTATTTTATTATTTACAGTTGCGTCTGGGATTTGGAAGCTGGTAAAAGGGAAATGGAATTCGATGCTCATGCTGGTGATGTCGTAACTATTTCTTTGTCACCTGGTGTGTATCAATAGTTTTAGCTGATGAAAAAATTTGTAGAATAAAAAGTTTAGTCTCTCAAAATACTTTTTCTTAGAAACGTTAAAGAGACAACTATAAATTCTTTGCTCACGGACATGAAAATTTCGATAATTTAGGATAAAATAAGTTGTCTATAATAGACAGTTACAAACACGAGAAATTAAATGAGATTAAGTATCTACATACGTATGCACTTTAATAACTTCATTAATAAAAAATAAACAAAAATAAAAATAAATATTCTTAATATGTCAAACATGGTTGTCTAATTCGAATTTTGAAACTATAAGCAGAAAATGGCAACGGTTACCATAACATACTTGTATCATATTTCTAAATGTGTACATATAAATACCAAGAACGAATTATTTTACTTTTCACACAATTTTGTCCTTGGTGGGAAACGAACTCGCTACCTCTGGCTTACTATTCAGGTTATATAAACTTTTACTATAGTTTATTAATATGTTTAGATATGAAGACGTACGTGACCGGATCAGTGGACAAAACCTGTAAACTGTGGGACGTTCGGGATGAAAAAGCGAAGCAAACTTTCTTTGGCCATGACGCCGACGTGAACAGCGTCTGTGTGAGTATACTTCAATATCTTCAACTGTAAGGATGATATTCCTCGCGGTAACATATTAAGGATACGGCTTGTCTCTATTGTCGTATGGAACAGAAAGCGAAAAAACTATGCAGGATGAGAGATTTGACTTGACACAAACCTTATAGGGGAGAGTTGAATATTACCGTGCCATTGGTGGATAGAACAGACAGGGTTTGATAAACAGATTCGAAAAGACGTTTAAGTAGTATAGAATTTATTTCAATACACATACAGCATGACGAATTATTATAAAGAACAAACAGACGGTAGTTAAAAGGATATTTAAAAAAAAAACGAGAAAGCGTGGTATTATAAGACTGGTTTGTTAACCGTGTCGAGGTTTGATAAAACCGAGCTCATAACAATATCGGGCAATTCTATGAATAACCTCGGATTACATATTAAAATAATCAATTTTAAAATATTATTTTATTTTTATTAAGATACTATTCTAAAACAAGATAAACTCACTAAAAATATTATGGAAATAACAACAGAAACTTTAGAAAGCAAAACTTGTACATTGATTGTGGTTTAAGGACTTTATTTTCCTCAAAATAAATTAACAATAAACTTCACTTCATGAGATCATTCAATAAAAACACAAGATTTACATAGTAGTGATCTTAATGGCATTTTTATAATAAATAAATAAATATAAAAAAAAATAAATTAATAATAACAATCTGATACTAGGAGTAATCACACTCAGTTAGGACTTAAAAACAAATTATGACTATTAATAATTAAAAAAGTAAATAAACTAGTTCGTTTCGAATTTCGTTGTTGCGGCTGGCAACAACGTGTACGAAACAATTTCACGACCCATCTAATAATACCGCGCCGGGCGCGGAATCGACAAACGAGTTGGATCATATCATTTTAAAACTTGAAAATAATACAGTAAAGTTAATTATGTAATTAAATCCTTTTGGATATTAATTCTTCAATATATTGGCATTAGAATACAAGGAAAATGTGTTAAAATATAAATACAGAATAGCCTACCTCTTGTCAAAAATATTCGTTATATGAGGTACGCACGGGAAAGTCCAGGCGCTTCGGACTTAAGCGTTGAAGAGCGTTATGTTCATGCACGGAATTATCAGACGCGCGGTATTAACCAACACTCCCCTATACAAAAATTTATGATATAAGCAAACAATATATTTTTTTTATATTATTATATAGGGTGCAAACGAGCAGACGTATCGCCTGATGGTAAACGATTACTGCCGCTCATGGACACCCGCAACACCAGAGGTGTTACAAGTGCGTTGCCGGCCTTTTAGAAAGGAATACGCTCTTTTCTTGAAGGTTTGAAGGTCGTATTTTCGTCTGATATAAATTGCAATTATCTTGTTTAGGCTACTACTTTTGAGTAAACAACATATTTTTTATACTTCGTGAATAACAGTTCCATAACAGCGGCCACGCTTTTGCCACTGCTTCTGAAGACAAGACAGCCCGTCTATTTGACATCCGTAGCGACCAACAACTGGGGCACTACACTCCGCCTGGTGCTGGCGGCTTCACCAGTTGTGGTAAGTCCTCAGACACCTCATTACAGAATAACTAAATATCAAAATAAACTTAGTTTTTATATATTTGCTCTCAGTAGATAATAATAATCCTTATTTTAACAAACAACAAACATGAATGTCATTATGTTTTGCTCACGAAATATTGGTTTCGATAGTAGGTAGTGCATAGTGCATACGTACTGACTGATTATATTATCCCCATAAAGATTCAACTGACCTTGAATTAACTACGCGCAATCTCAGCCCGAAAACCGGTAAATGATACTCGTAGTTAAGTATCTACACATACACACGTAATGTCACTTTCATTTGAAGGTGTTTGTGTTCTATTACCTCACCATTATCGATATGCAAACGGGTTTCTAAGAAATATAAAATTAGACTTTTCCTTAGCTTTAAAGCAAGTTGTTATTAACAAGAGGATTGGTTGACTAAATTCTCTGACAATTCAAATTGGAAAATTTATGTCACATTGTTTTATAAAATGATTCTTTACCACCACTAACTCTGCTCTAAAATTACCACATTATTTTACAAACTTAACCTTCCATGTACCTTTAGGTATGCAGATATATGATAGTAGTATAATATGCATTTCAAAATTATACTACTCTTGTACAAAAAGGCATTAGTTTAGTAAGAATAGCGAATGAATGTACCTACCTACATATTTTGTTAGCATTACAACTTAAAGATTTAGATATACCTGTGGATGTACATTTTAGTACCTGCTGTACATACAACAGGACTAAGGTATTTTATTTGTTTGTTTCATTAAAATTTCCCACTGTGTCTTGTTTGTTTATTTAGCTTACTCAATTAAAAGAGCGTTTTTTCCTTGAAAGGATTACATTGTACCTTGGGGAGACCCTGAGTTTTATAGTCATGAGTCGGTTTGTAAATTCCTTAAGAGAGAGAAGATATATTCTACACGTTTTAAAAGCGCCATCCAGAAGATAATTTACAACGAAAATTATAGCAATAGTTTCTTGGTTCATAAACATTCTTGGTTGTAAATAGGAATGTATTTTTTTAAGTTTAAAAATATACACAATATGACTGATGTTTTTTGACAGCTTTGTCACTAAGTGGAAGATATCTCCTCGCTGGTTCGGATGACAACTCCGTCCACTCCTGGGATACCTTGAAAGTATGTCATACAGGTAATACACAAAATTCACATAAAAGTAAAAAAGTTACTCATATTTAAGTATATTATTTTTCTGGGCGATAATTTACTGAATACAATAGTGTAGTAAATGATACAGTCTAAGAATTTACTGGAGTTATGAACCCATGAAACCACCTACATTTTATATCCCAAGCAAGACAAACAAACAAAATTTTTGATATGATTGCGTAAGGTTTACCGGTACTTTTAAACACCAAATCATTTAATGCAACTTATTGCATTAAATGATTTGGTGTTTAAAAAGAGAGTTACCTGGTTTTCGAGTCACTTTACCACCTCGTATCTTGGCCGCTCGCGCTGCCATATTGGAAAAATGGCTCAGGCTCCCGAAATCCCTTTTTCTATTTGCAAGAAGTACGTTTTAACAAGGTTTCCGGAGTTGGGGGCAGGAATTAATAAGACTAATAATCTATTGACCTAAGAGTGATGTTAACTATACTTAAATGTGAATATTTTAGGTACTCCAAAGAAAATACATTTAAAAAAATTTAAAATTGGTGAGATGGTTTTGTAGTTCATCGTGAGCAACAATTGGACACGAGAATTATGTATAACTAGATAGTAGATATCGTTGGTAATCTTGGTTTTGCTTCACTAAATTAAAGTTTATCTAAAATCTTCTAGTACCTTATTTTAGGGAAGCGATTTTCAAAATGCTGTTTTTGTGTGTGTGAATTTAATATTTCCAATTTTCGACAATCGTTGATAAATGAATTAGAATGTGATTTGATTGGAGAAAGCTTACTTTTAGCGTAGTGATTTTCGAATAACGAAATTAGTACCAATAGCTGACCATCTTCGCCTGCATCTGTATAAAGAAACAATTTTGTCTAGTTTTTACAACACTGACTCACTTATACGTTGATGCTTAGATCCTATTGATCGTACGGTAACGTTGTACCTATATATAGCCTTTATAAGTAAACTAGCGAAAGTGACTAATGTAAAGATTTCTTTAAACTCTTTAGAGATACCTTCATACAACGTATTATATGTACCTATATTTTAGAACCCGCAGAACCAGCTTCAATGTTTTATTTAAAATGCCAAGAACAAATATATCTTTAAATGTTTCAACAATGTTGCAGGTACCTTGAATGGTCACGAGAATCGTGTGACGTCAATCTCAGTGGCTCCTAACGGAGTAGCGATGGCCAGCTGCTCCTGGGACCAAAGCGTCAGAGTTTGGGGCTAAACATTTATTCACCTTATTCTCTATATTCCTTCCTTTCAAAAATATATTTTCGCATACTTTTCATCAATATTCGCATATAATTTGCATATTTTTCATCAATATTTATTTCGCATATTTTTTATCAATGTTACAAAACCGTTTCCTTTGGAATAAACTTTTATTAATATCCCTTGTTTTATTGTTTTGAATCCTTTCCCATTTACAACAGATTTTATAGTTTTACAGAAATAAGCAGTTACGTTAGTTTTTACGTTGTACATACAACGGTATGTACAACGTTCTGTAAAACTTGCAAGTAAGAAGCGAAAAGCAAGAATTAAATTAAATCAATTTGTGTTCTTAGAAAACATATTTTCAAAGACAAATTGTATCCTGTGTTAGTTGGGCTGGTGAAATTTGGATGGTATGATTCCAAGTACTCTTTATACATGCTAATCTAATAAATCAAAATAAACATTATCAAGTATAAAGGTTCGAGACCTTTCGTCCAATTAGATTTTTGTAATGAAATAATTGTTAAGCTAAGCAAGTTCCTTCTTACTTAACAAATTATTAAATTTAGATCCTAGCAGATGTGCATTGAATTTTTTTTATTCTGGTCCAAGGTCCGAAAAAACTGTCCTACACATAATTTTTGAGTGCCCCATTTTCGGGGCTCTACGGTACGAGGCTGAGCAACGTCTTGGGGTTCAGCTAAAGAAGGAAAGGGCACACTTCCTGATAAAGGACCGTAATATAAGAACCGCATTTTTAAAATTTGCAGAAACTATCTGTACAAAAATTATCGACCAGAATAAATAGACACAAATTTTAGAAATCAAAGTGAACCTAGCACAAATTATGATTGAAGAAATGGACAAACAATTTTAACATGGAAAATTAACTATCAGATGCATAAAAAAGGCTCTTGTCATGTAAGAGGTTGACAGTAATCAATTTAAAAAAAAAAAAAAAACAAAAGGTCCGAAAAAAAAGAATAGCTAAGAACTGCACCGAATATAAATGACAGTTTTTGCCTTCGTAGGTATATACTCATCTGTTTAAATTAATCCTCGTAAAGGATAGCGGAAAATCCATACTCTGATCTCGATCTCTGGATGTACCTGCTGTAAGGCTGAACAAGCAAAAAGGGTGATAAGCGGTGGGATTTAGATTAGCTTATTTAGATGCCAACCATTCTCCATATTTAAATGGCGACATATACATTGCCGAGTCTATGCATAAACTTTTTCAAGACTAAATATGATCAAGAATGTGTGTACAAACAATTTTCTTCATTTTAATAACACAAACAGGACATGAACGTCGTGTTTTAACTGCTTATTTCAATTGTCTACTTCATTTAAGTGCAGTTGGCAAAGATGCAACCCGTTTTAAAAAAAGTTAAAGGTACGTATTGTGTTGCCACAACACTACTACTGTTCATATTCTTTTACTCAAATAATAAAAGGATTGTTCAATTTACTAAAGTTCAGAAGGAGTTAACAGTGACAAAGACATCTGAAATCCAAGTGACTACAACTACCGAAAAGCCTGACATGAAATATATTTTGCTTTGGACTAGTCACGATAAATCGCCATTCCTCTATTTCGGAGAAGGAAATGATATTTTTGTAAAGAAATCGTGCGAATTCGTTAACTGTTATGTCACATCCGACAGGAATTTATTAGGCCATTACAAAGAATTTGAAGTAGTTGCCTTTAACGGTCCTCAACTGACAGACATTATTGGTTTGGATGACATGCCTAAAGATCGATCTCCACATCAGAAATACGTTTACGTTAATATAGAAGCTGAAAGTGTTTACCCTATTTGTGGCAAAACCTGAAATGGATTTTTTAATTGGACTTGGACATATAAATTGAATTCTGATGCTGTTTGGGGATATTTTTCAATTAAAAATAAGAGTAACTACGTTGTTGGTCCTAGAGAAGAAATGAATTGGATAAGTGAACATAAAATGGAACTTATTGATGAAGATATAAAATCGAAATTGGCAACTAAAGAGAAGGCAGCAGTGTGGTTTGTTTCAAATTGTTTAACAAGAAGTAAAAGAGAACAATTCTTTACCATGTTTCAGCATTATCTTGGTGAATACAACTTGAAAACAGACGTTTATGGCCAATGTGGAGACTTCCAATGTCCAAAAAATATATTGTACCAATGTCTTAACGAAGTTCAACGAACTTACTATTTTTACTTAGCATTCGAAAATGCTATCAGTGAAGATTACATTACAGAAAAGATTTTGCATGCTCTAAATCACTATACTGTACCCATTGTGCTTGGTGGAAGTAATTACAGTAGGTGTGTAGTAATATTATTATTTCTTACAAACGTGCCGTAATTTATTCTGAACTTTAATCATCACTAATATAATTCTAGGTTCCTACCACCGGGCTCATATCTAGATGCTGCCGAACTGGGCCCACGATTACTGGCTAAAAAAGTCTATGAAATCATTGAGGACCCTGAATTATATTACAGCTTTTTTAGATGGCGAAAGTATTACTCGTACTATTTAAGAAGCGAGTCTTCAGAGACTGACGTATACTGTAATTTCTGCAGCATCATAAATAATAAAACAATGATGGAAAACATTACAATTTACGATAACTTTCGTGTCTGGTGGAGCGGCAAGTCAAGTTGCGTCATATCTGATTAAGTAATGTGCAGTTTTGAAAATAAAAAAGACCGAAAATCCTAAAATGATTGTAATTGGCTAAATTAAAGTTCATCTATAAATCGGTGGTTCCGCATATTATGCCACAAAGGCAAGGTGCCCCAATAACGCGATCGTGACGCCAAGTCTTTCTTCATCTGTGGTTGTTTTCCTATTTCTAAGTACTCCATGTTGCGTCTTCCACTCGCTGCTTTCCAACTAAATGATATTGGTACTGGCTTATTTGGATTTCTGAAACCAACGATTTAATGTATTTAAAAGGTACCGATATGTAGATACAAAAGTCATCAGTTTAAAGAAAATGTTACTAAAAACGTATGATAATAGGTATTCCAGACTGTAATGGAAAATTTTGAAAACATAATTTTAAGGTAGTCTTTAGAAAGGTTGAAATTTGTTTATTATGTATGTAATCTTACCCAGAAGTAGCAAAGTTTGTGAAGAGCGTCACAAGCAATTTGCTAAATTTGATATCTTCCGCAGAAATGGGTTTTTTGAGAAAGTAAATAGGGAATAAATGCATCAAGTCATCGGCGTGGCAAACTCCTAAAAAAGATACAAACATGTATTAGTTCATTACCTATCAGTTATAAAGTCTTAACCTAAATTGTATTATAAGTTTTTTCCGCAGCTCCGCCAGCGTGTGTATCGGTTATCGCGCTAAAAGGTAGCCCTACACTACTTAGTCCTAATCCTCAAAAATCAAAGTATCTTCATGCCAAGTTTCTTTGAAATCGGTGCAGCGATTTAGCCGTGAAAGTGTAACAAACAGACAAACGAGCAGAGTTACCTTCGAATATATAATACCAGATTTCGCCCGCGACTTCAGTCGCATTTAATAAAAAGTATCCCATGTTATTTCTAATACATACTTCCAAGAATATGTGGACAAAGTTTCATGACGATCGGTTCGCGTGAGAGCGTATCAAACAAACTTTAATTCACATTTTAAAAAATTTGAATTAGTAAGTATTCATTAATAATACCGTAATTTTCATTAAACATGTTAATTAATATATAGCATGATTGTTTAGATAACATAAGATAGTTCTTTGTAGGTATATTATACAAATTCTACAGATTTGATCATATCTAATTACCTTATTGATTTTAGAAGAAATAAACGATGGCCGTTATTGATTGTTCATTTCATTTGCACTACTACTACTATACTAATGTTAAGCCTTAAAATACGAAAAATGTATAAAGTATTTACATTTTCATGAACCTACCATAGTCTCCTTCTTCATCTCCAAAAACTTGTGAAAAGCTGTTCGTAGCTCTGTATGCTAGCTCGTACAAATATATTGGGTTCTTGGTGTAACTGAATACTATCTCAATGGCTTCCACCGCCGGGAAGCCAAAGTAGGAATCGGTATACAACTGTAATGTTTAGTAATAAAGTTAGACGACACTGTAAATGTACAAGTTCAATATACGAGTATGTGATCAGATAATTATTTCTTGGTTCTGTGGTACGTAGTGATTTGTTTTAAGTTTTGAATGAATGACAATTGGATGGCAAGGGATATACTGTTGGCGATGAGACGTCGAAACAGGGCTTTTAGTACTTACAAGCGGAACCGTGTCGAAGTCAACTGGCAGCTGTATAAGTCTGCGAGAAATCAGTGTAATCAGATGATACGGAACGCCAAACGCCGCCACATTTTCGAAAATATCTCCTGCTCCTCTCCTGCCGACATCTGGAAGTTCCTTGGAACACTTGGTATCGGCAGATCGCGACATGTAGACTTTCCACAATCCATAAGCCTAGATTCCCTAAACCAACATTTTACCACCTCTTTCACATTGGACAGTCTAACTGAACAAAATACCCGTAATTACGTCAATAGTCTACCGCGTCCCAAGTTAAACTCTTTTCATTTCAGTCCAGTAGCAGAGGGAGAGATTAGGAAGATCATTGTGTCTATCAAATCCCAAGCTGTGGGTTATGATGGCATTAGTCGTAGAATGATTATCACATTACTTATATATCTCCTTCCCGCTATCTCACATATCGTTAACTTCTCTCTCATGTCTTGCACATTCCCTTGTCTATGGAGGAAAGCATATGTGCGTCCGTTGCCTAAAATCCTCAATCCGTCTCTTCCCACTCACTTTCGTCCAATCTCTATCCTTCCCTTCCTCTCGAAAGTGCTAGAAGCCTGTGTCCATAAACAGTTTTCCAAATTTATTTATAGTAACAACTTACTCAGTCCTTTTCAGTCAGGTTTTCGACCAGGTCATAGCACGGTTTCTGCCCTTCTTAAAGTGACTGGCGATATTAAGACGGGGATGGAGAATACTAAGGTTACTACCACAGTACTGATTGATTTTTCCAACGCCTTCGATACCGTCAGTCACGAACTCCTCCTTGCTGTCCTATCCCATTTTTCAGTCTCTCAAGAAGCACTGGACTGGTTTTCCTCATACCTTCGGGATCGTCAGCAATCAGTTAGTGTGGAGGATTCTTCCTCCGATTGGTGTGGTCTTGCTGCTGGCGTCCCTCAAGGCGGTATTCTCTCACCTCTCCTATTTTCCATTTTCATTAACTTTATTACCCTAAAGCTTCAGTGTTCCTATCATCTATACGCTGATGACTTGCAGTTATACTATCAAACAGATTTGTGCAATGTATCGTCCGCGATTTCTATTGTAAATAGTGACCTGGCAGCTATTAAACACTGGTCCGATATGTTTAGTGTAGCAGTTAATCCAAACAAATGTCAGGCTATAATCATTGGTAGCAATCGCAATATCAGCCAGCTCAACCTTGCTTTACTTCCACCAATTACGTACAATGGCATAGTTATTACATATTGTGAAAGTGTGAAGGACCTCGGATTGTACATTGACACGACTCTCAGCTGGAAAAAACAAGTTGCATCCGTGTGTCAAAAAGTCACAGGCTCGTTGCGGGTCCTCCACAGACTGAAGAACTTCCTTCCATCAAAAACTAAGGTAATGCTTGTTCAGACCCTAATATTCCCAATAATTGACTATGGTGATATGTGTTACTTTGACCTGAATGCAGATCTGCTCAATAAGCTTGACCGTCTTCTCAACAATTGCATTCGATTCGTTTTCAATTTACGCAAATATGATCACGTATCTCAGTATCGCACCATTTTGAGTTGGTTTCCTATTCGCACACGTAGGCAGATACGTGCATTGACTACCCTATACTCTATACAGTTCTCTCCAAATTCTCCTTCCTACTTAACCACACAACTACAATATTTAGGTGCAAACCACGCTAAGAACCTCAGGTCTTCAAACAACCTACTACTTCACTGTCCCACACACAGCTCTGACTTTGTACACTCCACTTTCCTCATACAGTCTGTCCTGCTTTGGAACGCGCTCCCTCTTGAGATCAGAATGGCAAAAACACGGCAAGCTTTTAAATATATGTTGCGGAAACATTTTCTAAACGCACTGTCAGAACCACCTTAATTTCATACTCTCCCCTTCTAAATTTTATATTATGTATATTTATATATGTATAATTGTAAAAATATGTATATAAACATTTATTTATTATATTAGAATCAGTATCACTATTACTTAATATATGTATATATATTTATATTTTTTCTTTTCTTTTTTTCAATTACAGTTATTTCTGTGCATCTACCATGGCTAGCTCTGCATCACCCTAAGGTCGACTGGCAGAAAATGCCTTTGGCATTAAGTCCGCCTTTGCCACTTTTGTGCATAAAGATTTAAATAAATAAATAAATAAATGAATGAATGAAAGCTTTAAAATGTATATTTATTTGCTTTGCCTTTGATATGACAATGTTTTTGAAGTGAACACTTCTTTAGCCGCGTTGAACATTTTTTGGTAGGGAAAAATCTTATGGGTTCGCATCACCGACATGCTAATGTTTGATGTTGACAATTATAATTTAAACATCATGAAATTTATAATTTTACAAATAACATTCTAAGTTATAAATTTTCACTTCCATAGGCAGTCCTTATGACAGTAAATTTTTATTTTATTTTTGTTCGAGTAAAATTGTGGTAGATGCAAATAGAAAGAGAGAAGGCTATTGGTGAATCGTAACAACAAAGAGATAAAAAAATACTTACATCAAGAATGCCTCTTTTAATATCTTCGTCATTTCCTTTCAAATATTTGTCTTCAAGATCCTCAGTGATTTTATCGATGTAGGGAGAGTTCTCGTAGTAGAATGTAACTGGAGCTATCGTTTCAAAAGCTGATACGAATTCCTTATATCTAGTTTCATTTGCCGTTATCCCTTGAAAAATAATATTAAATGTTTATTTCTTAATATTAGGAATCAGACTCATGCGGACGAATATCCTGCAAATATTGGAGCTAGAGAACTGGATGCGTAACGTCCGGTCGTACATTGTCGGTCTTATGAGTGGCGGAAGTAGTGCCTTGAATTTATATATTAAATTATTAATGTATTAATATTAAGTATTGTATGTCTTTAAGAAAAATATTAAACTGATTATAACAAAATTTCTAAACATAGTGAGGTACGTATACGGTAAGTTCTGAGTTTGCAATCGATAGTTATGGTATGTATAAAATTTATAAAGCGTCAGCTAGCGCACTCGGAGTAGACCAGGTGGACAGAAAATTTCCATTATTTATATACAAAAATGAGAAATCAATTTAAAACATTTTTATTTTTAATTGCTGTCGTAATTAAGATAATTGATTTGAAACGGTGAACAATTCAAAAATATAATTCGCGAAGTTGAACGAGTGTGTAGCGACGTACTTCGCACTGCGGTCAATTTTCTCGAGTAGTCTGAAGGGCCCATAAAACATGAACAAATGCTGTCGCAGTTTTTTAATTTAAACTTTCAACGCAGCGTTGACGCAGCTGAAACTATCATGAGTTACAACTTTCTCCCAGTTTTCAACATTTTTCATTGAAACTCCGCTCCTTTTGATCGTAGCATGATGATATTTAGCCTCTAGCCTTTCTCAATAACTGGGCTACTTAAGACTGACAGATTTTTTAAATCAAACGATTAGTTCGTGATATTACCGCGCTCAACCAAACAAACTCTTCAGCTGTATAATATTAGTATAGATTAAAAAAAGAAAACTTGAATGTTTAAGCTTATCTTATGAGAGTTGGTATGATAGTGGCGGTATTCTGTATCCGGGGTGATTTCCGCACAAAAAATATGGAATTGAAAGAAGTTAAAAAGACTATAACCAGTTGTTATTTTTTTAAATATGGAGTATATTAAAACAGTTTTTTTTTTGACAGACTAGTTTCAAATTTATAAAACCACTCTTGTAAAGCATGAGACTTCTTGATTTTTATTTGTACGTAGGGAACGTCAGTATTTTGTTAAAACATTTCAGCAGGTCAAATAACATTATGTTTGAGATTCTTAAATTAGGATAAGCTAACTATGTATGTCGTCGGTGCAAGCAGTCAAGCACCGTTAGATGACCGACTTAAATTTAAAAAAATCAGTGGGATGTTTATTAAGTCTGTTTGTCAGTATCGGAATAAAATAGTTAATAGATGCTAAATAATCATAATAATAATAATAATAATCGCTTTATTATCCACCAGATAGACAACAAAGGTAACTTAAAGCTAAGAGGTACAATTGGCGGCCTTATCGCCAGAAGGTAATCTCTTACAGGCAACCATTGGATGGAAAGGTAGACGTGGAAAGTTTAGGGTAGTGCCTGGTGTATAAAAAGTTGATAAGAAAAAGAAGTATTTACATATACATATTATATAAAGTAATAGTAACATCTAGTGTGGATGTTAAAATAAATAAATAAGTACGTAGAAATATTAATTAATAGATATTCCATATAAACTGCAGTGGAATTCGAGACTTCATTCAGAGCAAGGTCGATTACGAGTCTTTGAGGTCTCCTATATAATATGCCTTCACCAGTCGCTTGAACGCAGCTAATGTCTGTGCACGTCTTATTTTTATTGGTAAAGCCTTCCACAAGGAGTGGTCGAGGAATATGGAACTATGTCCAGGCATTTTCAATGTCAGATTCTCTGACGATCTCAACAATTTAGAGTGTGTGTCATGTAGAAAGGTGAACAGGGATTTAAGGTAACGTGGAGTAAGAGGATTGAATAGAATGTTATAAAGAAGAGAAAGAACACCAGCATTCCGGCGAAGGCGAATGAGTAACTACTTAAGCTGTTCTCGATTATCGGAGATATGATCATATTTGCGTAATATAAATATAAATCTTATGCAGAGATTTTGGAGTCTCTCAAGCTTATTCAATTGGTCTTCGGTGAGATCTATATAACTGGCATTAGCATAATCAAGGATGGAGAAAAGAAGGGATTGTGTAAGAGCAATCTTGATGGATAAAGGCAGAAAGTTGCGTAATCTGCGCAAAGACCCTGTAGCAGCAAACATTTTGCGACTCAGTTCTTGTAGCTGAGGACGCCAGGATAAGATATTATCAATGAAAATCCCCAAGTTCTTCACCCTGTCACTGTACGGTATCGGTGTGCCATTACAAGTGATTCGAGGCAGTCTCGACCAATCAATTTTGGAAATCATTCGCGAGCTTCCAATGACAATTACCTGAGTTTTAGATGGGTTAATTTTTAGACCATAGGTGTTGCTCCAGTTGCAAATTTTGTCCAGGACATCATTAGTGGTGTTAACGGCATCAGTCAGATTAATCAGTGATGTCCTGCTATAAATTTGGAGATCATCCGCGTATAGGTGGTAGGAAGAAGACAGATCCGTAGTGATGGTGTTTATGAAAACACAGAAAAGTAGGGGAGAGAGCACGCCGCCTTGTGGTACACCGACTGTAGTACTGCATCAAGAAGAAACGGTGTTTTCAATACTAATGCGCTGCCGGCGACCACACAGGTAGTTGTGAAACCAGTCAATCGCAGTTGGAGATATGTTAAGAGAGCGTAGTATACACAGCAGAACGTCGAAGTCAACGGTGTTGAACGCGTTACTGAAGTCAAGAAGTGTTAGAACTGACAGCTCGCCATTCACCATAGCCGAGCTCATGTCCTCTGTGATGTGTACAAGGGTAGTAGTGGTGCTGTGACCGGGTCGAAAGCCAGATTGTAAAGGATTAAGTAGAGAGTTTGTGGATAGAAAATTCGAGAGCTGAGTATGGATTAAACGTTCGAGGACCTTGGAGAGAAAGAGAAGAATAGAGATAGGGCAGTAATCAGAAAAGGATTCGGGATTTTTCTTTTTAGGAATGGGTATAATTTCAGCATTCAATAATTGAGGATGTGGCAGATAACAGGAAGAATTTCGTCAAGGATAGAGAGGATCATATTACGGCTTAGACAATCCGAACCCACTTTCGTTCGAAGTTATAGATGATATGCTCTTCTTAACATCCCAATCAGAAAATTGACTAAAAAAAAATGGAGTACAGTCAGGAGTGGGGAGCAGAATTGAGAAGTTTTAGGGTAGTGTCTTTTGTCATTTTATCAAAATTTGACGAAGCAGAGAAATGTTGATTTAATGTATTTAAGTTGAATTTTTTAGGAAACGAATCTTTAATAGATTTGCCTACTCCCAGTGACTTTAGAAATTTTCAGACTTTAGCTGGATTTCCGTTTTCAACGGAGGTGTGGATGTATCGGCGTTGCGCATTCCTACACATCTTACCGCAATGATTCCTGACAGTTACATAATTGTCCCAGTTCCTATTGCTGGGGTTTTTTAAACTTGGACTTAGCTATTGCTTTATATATATATATATATCATATCCCATTAATAAGAATACATAACGAAATTGTCACCAGAAGTATTCATGATTGATAAGTGAAATCTTTTTGCGACATACATAAAGAAACATAAATGCATAATATGCAACAGCTTTTTAATGATTAATGAAATTTCACTCATTCATTACCTAATAGTTTTGTAGGTATACTAAGTAAAATAAGTGAAAGTTAATTTCAATCAATCTATCACCATCCACTACTGAAGGAAGGTTACAACCAAGAATTTAAGTTACCTTCTAATTTAAATAAAATAATTTTACTGCAACAAAATATTCAAGGTTATATAGTTTTTTTTGTATTAGGTAAGTATATTAATTACGAACTACGAGTCCCACGCAATTTCGTCTGCGTCCCTTTTCCATCTTACTCGGGTCCTATTGGTCTAAGCGTGTGTTTTGCTGGAAAATCACTCTTAAAAAACGTAAAAATCGGTTAGATACTTTCGGAGTACATTGTGAACAAGAACGGAACACGAGATTTATATTATTAACTTTATAGTAAGCAGTTTAATGTAGCAAAATAAAAGTAATTAAATAATGTTACTTTACTTTTCTGTTATACAATATGAAAGTGAACGACTCCATAAGTTCGCAGCTAGTATTGATGTAACAAGCTCTCATTATTTCATTTTCTCATAGTCTGTTTCTGAAAGAAATTACTTTAAAAACAAACTTACAAACTGATTTCAAGCATCCTTCGTTTGTAGTAAGACCAGTCATCCAGGGAACAGCGGCTACCTTAGGTATTTTGCGTGCACTTCTTGTCAAGAATGCTCCCGGCAAGTTGGGCTCAACCACAGCTTTGAACGGGGTCATGGGCTCGTAATCCCACGCCTGTCAAAGAAGTATAATAACAATGCAATATCTTTCAAGTAATCTGAGTACAATAAATTCAATTTGTATTCGTACAGATACGTTATTATAGGCGTGTTACATTCACATATTGAAGCAGTGTTAAGCAATTTATCATTGCTTTTCATCAAATGTGACTCTTGATTCGCAAATGACGTGAGGAGGCGGTAGTCAATTTAATCAATCAGTGACCCGTCGCCTTGTTTGCCTCTTATACTAAACAAAAAAGAACGGAACGGAAAACTGGTCTACCCACTAAACAGCCTCCGTCGGGGGAAGCTCCAGGAATGTATCAGCGCCAACACTTAGCTTATCACAGAAACACGTATAATATAATTTTTAATTGTAAATAATCAATAAAATACGTACATAGAAGTCGAATTCAGTTCCGATGATATCGTAGCTATCCTTAGTGCGAAGGCAAGCGAGCATTTTTTCTGAAGGAGCTTGTGGACAACCCAAAAATTTGGCCAATTTGAACGCATTTCGCAATGCTTCTCCAGGTGGAGCCTCTGCCCATGGAACTAGTGCAGTACCTGACTCTGATATAGCCTTATGGAAAAGTCCTATAATAATCATTAAATCAAACTATTAATTTTTTTTTTTTTTTTTTTTTTATTGAATAGTGGGCAAACGAGCAGACGTATCACCTGATGGTAAGCGATTACCGCCGCCCATGGACACCCGCAACACCAAAGGCGTCACAAGTGCGTTGCCGACCTTTGGGGGGATGGGAAAGGGGATGGGGGGAGGGTTAGGGGTATGGGCCTCCGGTATCCTCACTCACGCGGTGAAACACAGCGCAAGCGCTATTTCACACCGGTTTTTTGTGAGGCCGTGGTATCACTCCGGTGGAGCCGACCCATTCACGCCGAAGCATAGCTCTGCCACGGTAGCATAGCTCTCCCACGGTAATTAGGTGTAGAATTGGCAGAATACTCGTATATAAATATATCTCCGCTCAGGAATATGGTTATAGAGCAATTCAAATGAAGTTTAACTTTTGTCCTTAGAAACGGTATTAAGAAAACCAGTTAAAAAGAATAACTCCTTCAGTGTTGTCATATTTCTGATTGTGTGCAGATCATCAGTACTGTTTCGTCTAAGAATGCTTATATCAGAACGGCTAGGCAGTGTTTCATCACCATTAAAAATTAACCGATCATGGGTATAGACATTTATTTTTCGTCAGTCGTTTAGTAACATAATCATGCCAGTTTAATCTCTCTCTCTTTCTCATATTGACGAAGTTAAAGTTGGTGGGAATTTCAATACACCATGCAGGTTACAAATACATACGCCATATAGCCCCAAACTAAGCAGAGCTTGTATTATGAGTACTAGACAAGTAATGCAAATACATATGCAACTTTTGTAAATACATACCTATTATACATACAAACTCAGAAACAAATATTTGCAGATAATACAAACATTTGGTCTGACCCGGGAATCGAGCCTGAGACCTCAAGCATAGCAGTCCCATGCGCTACCACTGCGCCACTGAGGCAGTCAGAAAATAGTTTTAAGATATTAGAGTAATATTTTCGACGCCCTTACAAAATTATTTTCATGTATTTTCTCACCCGGATATTTTAAATTTATAAATGCTACGGGTTTGAAATAAGGTACGAAATGTTCAAATTTCAGTCAGCTAATCATCCACACTGAAATTTGTATTAGGTGAAAATGAGTGTCAGTGAGAGCAGCGAATTTCAGTACCTTCACCTCATTTTGATTTCATTTCAAAATGAAAGAATTTTCAGATGTACATATTATTGGAAAAAGTCATAATAAAATACACTACCTTTAAATATAAATATCTATATCTAAAAATATGTACTGACAGAGAAATGCTTACCAGTGCTCGTTTCAGATATCATGTGATAGTGTACACTTGCTCCTCCGGCACTCTCTCCAAATATCGTTACCGAGTTTTTATCGCCGCCAAAACTTTCTACAGTTTTTTGTAAGAATCTCAATGCCTCTTGTTGGTCTTTAAGACCAATATTACCAGGACAATGTTCGTCTTGAGTAGACAGGAAACCGAGAGGACCTGTAATTTCATAAAACAAATTTTAATAATCTACTAGCACTATTCTTCTATATAATTGTATGTACAAAATAGGCAAGCAAAAAGTATCAATATAAATAATTATATCTGTAATTCGATTCGAGATTTACGTCGAGGAGATTCAATGCTTTGCGTTTATATTTTCGCTGATTTCGTCACGAAGCACGGGCACAGTGCATTTGTGAGAAATCGTGGAAAAGAAGATTTTTTTTTAATACATAATATGCAAAAGCAATTGCAAAAACGGTAGTAAATCTGTTTGATAAGGATAAAATCATAGATGAGGAAAGGCATTCTTACCTAACCTATAGTTTATGGTAACTAATAAGACGTCTCTGTCAAGTAAGAACTCGGGACCGTACATTTCAGTTGTAGAATCGCCGCACATCCATCCTCCTCCATGTATGAACACCATTACTGGAAGTAGCTTTTTATCTTCGATTTGATCCTTTTAAATCATAAACACAATAGAAAAATAATTTCTTGGATAAACTTAAATCGTATTATAATCATTGTTTGGTTCCAAAGCGTAGCGTAATTTTAGCCTATTGTAAATTGGGCTGTTATATTCAAAAACTTTTTCTCAAAACGTGTTTCTAAAGATTAACGCGTTTAGTGAATAAACACTAACTTCAAAATTAAATTATAAATATTTAAATAAATAAATAAATAATTCGGACGTCTTACACACAACGCCATTTAGTCCCAAGCTAAGCAGAGCTTATGTTATGGGTACTAGATAACTGATTTAATACGTATATACTTTTTTTTTGTAAATACATACATATTATACATAGAAAACATCCAAACTCCGAAACAAATATTTGTAGGTCATACAAACATTTGATCCGACCCAGGAGTCGAACCCAAGACTTTAAGAACAGCAATCGCATACGCTACCACTGCGCCACAGAGGCAGTCATTATATATTATATTATGTTGGTAATATAATTAGATAATACTTGTTATTGTACTGACATTGTTTGTTACGGGCGTGTAAACATTCAGGTACAAACAATCTTCTTGTCCGACAATGTCCTTTTGACGTATGTATGGATTCTTCTGAACACATACAGGAGTAACTTTGGTTGCATCTAACGTGTTTCCCCATGGTTTTACTGGTACTGCTGTCTGTTAAAGAAAAAAGTGTATAATATATGGGTACGTATCATCGATTAACTCGGGCAATCAACCGCTGATAACTGAAGGTATGCTCCCGGGATTGTGTTGATTAGTTGTGGAGTCTATTCGAGGAGGATCTAAAATCACAGGCATCACTCCCCGGAGTTTCTAGCTTGGTTAATAGTGGAATAGATCAGGAATTCCACACCCTAAACCAAAAAAACTACAGGTAAACAACTTTGATCAGCTCAATCAATAGCTTGAACAATAGTTTATCCTCCTCAATACAGCCGCAAAAACAATATTTCTTTCTTTTATTGCCTTTTCTTCCTACTTCTTCCTCCTAACCCTTTTCCTAAATTAAATAAGGGTGGGCTACATGTCGACTACGGTACGGCTATACTCCGACTTTTTGTGTAGAGCACCTTCCATCGGTTCTTCAAAACGTTTCTTAAAACCTATCTTCCCATTTTAATGTAATTACATTGGTTTCTGACTTTTGGCTGGTATGCTCCCTCTGGACCTCAAGATCCGTGTGGCAGCCATGGTTGGGTTATAGGAGCACCTTACCCCGCAGAACTCGGGGTCCTTGAGTTCAAATTTCTGATAGACGAGAAACAACTACAGTGCACCGACAACATCGAGGTGCGCATCTATACGGACGGTAGCAAGATTGAGGGCCGGGTCGGCGCGGCGTTATCCTTATGGAATAACGAAATCAAATCCGAGGCCCTCAAACTTGCTCTATCGCCCCACTGCACCGTTTACCAGGCAGAACTGTGGGCCTTGAAACCACGTTCGGTATCTTCAGCGATAGCAGAGCCGCACTTCAAACGGTCACCAATCGCCATGCCCTTCATCCCCTTGCAGTGGAGGCCAGAGCAGCCATTCGAAAAGGCATGATCCAGGGTAAGGAGATATCCTTATTCTGGGTCAAGGCCCATGCAGGGTTGAGTGGCAACGAGCGAGCAGACCAGCTCGCTAAGGAAGCGGCTCTACGCTTGAAGAAAGCACCGGACTACGGTCTGTGCCCTGTTTCATTCGTGAAGCGAGGTCTTCGATAGGCCTCGCTTGTCGAGTAGAACAGGAGATACAGAGAGGGCGAGACCGCCTCCGTCACCAGGCTCCTTTTCCCCTGTGCATTCGCAGCATAAGATGGAGATCGCCAGCACTACCACCCAATTATTAACGGGGCATGGTGGGTTCTCCGAATACTTGACGCGTTTCGAGTGTAAGGAGAACCCATCCTGCATTTGTGACCCTAATATTGCAAAAACTGTCCCTCACCTTATCGTGGATTGCCCAGTATATTCTAAGCAAAGACTATATAAGATCGAACTTAAGTGATATAATCAGGAGTAAAAATAGAAATGTTTTCATAAAATATTGTACAAATATAGTTAAGTTAGCCAATAAACGAAATAAAGTAGATTAAGGTAATGATTTCAAAATAATTTGTATTATTTTTGTAAATCATAACACAGTTTAGGAAATTAAGTAGATTGTAAGTTGTACGGTACCATGTCGTAGAAGAATATGTAGCTTTTATTTTGAATTCCTAATCTAGTTTAAGGAACAATATGTATATTAACAAACTGATAGGTTAATAAATAAATAATTGAAAAACTTTGTTACCCTCCTAAGAAAGAAGAGAATGCCTACATACGAGTAGTATAGAGAATAGCCAGGCATCCTACCTGGAGAGTGTAAGTAAAAGCGTGAAAGAAAGATAACAGTATGCAGAATGAAAATACGAGAAGTAGCACTAGTGAGAACTGGAATGGACGTAAACAGTAGGTAATGGGCTCCAAAGAACATTGGAGGTGCTAGATATTAAAAAAAAACTTACACTGGTTACATACGTTAACCCCCGAAGCGATAGATGGCCTACCTCAGTCTTACTCTCTATTACGTAAGTGGGATAATATTTTAGTTGGTAAGAGACAGATTTTAATGCTCTATCTATTCCTTCGTGGGCATAGGCGAAATGCGTGTAACCGTCGCGGCATTGTCTCAACCGACTGTTCAGTACTGCTCATACGCCTTTTTTTTTTTTTTTACGTGTGGAAACCCCCTCGGGCCGTCACCCCGCCGGGGTTTGCAGCGGGGCGGTGTGTCGGAATTGAACCGACTAAAACCACACGGTGTGCCAACTCTGCGCCTGAGAAGGGAGGGGTCCGGGAAATGCATTTATTAACACAACCGGACCCCTCCCAGCACTGCTCATACGCCTCATCCAAGCTTCCCCACAGCTACCACTCATATAAATAAAACATACGTACATTCAAATAATGCATTATCTTCAAAGTCAAAGTAAAGTTAAAGTCAAATCATTTATTTCCATAGGCCCCAAAAGGCACTTGAACACGTCAAAAATACATCAAACATTATTAATACAAATATAAAATAAAACTCAAGTACTGAATTGATCAGTGATAAAAGGATGTAACTCAAGTAATCAATGATTTGAATTACCGGAGCTTAGATTGATTTCGATTCAACTCAAAGGTTTAAATTGAAATCAATCCAAGTACCAGCTCCGATGGGTATTGCATTCATGAGAAGAGCTGGTGAGAAACTCATGTGCACCATCTTTTCAAATAATTCATACAAAGTTTGTTGGTTTTTGACAACAATACTTATATTTGCAAGTTAGTTCTTCGTTACTAATAGATTCTAAAACTCAGTTAAATTAAATTAAAAATAATGTTTAAATGAAGACTAACCTAACAACACTAACAATATAAACATAGTGAAAAAATGACTGACGATTATTCTCATGACCATGAACTTACTTATCTGGAAGTAATCACTTTACATCACATTTTTTTCACATCCAAACGATTATTTTTGTAGGTACTTCAAATACTTATGCCTCCAATCCGTCAAATTTGTTTATAACTAACCAGTTATTTATACTGTTAGAAACAAGATTACTTTTACCGAATAGCAATCTAATGTATATTTTAAATCTGTGAAGCATTTGTATCGATACCCGTTTGGTTAAAATCGACAATAGACTATCACGAGCGGGAAGCATGGCGTATAAATGCCTCCCAATTACCATATTATAACCTGTTATTCCATCTATATTTCACAACAATGTGATAGTCATATTATTGTGTTGTATCTAACGATAATTCAATACTAACTAGTTACACCCCGTTGCGTTACCCGCGGTGTTTATTGTACCTTCGTCATCCCACGTGAATACTACATTTTTCGTTTTAAAAAGTAGTTCATATGCTTTTCCAGACTAGAGTATGATGATCTCCTAGCCGATTACAGCCTCAACGGCCAGTCTCAATGTAGACCAGCCAACTAGGTACGCAGGAGAAATTATAGTGCCCAAATATGTGCGCAAACATATGAGCACTCTTTGTTCCCTCACTCATACGATGATTAACCGACACGGTCGGTGAGAGTCAGAGGAGAGAGGTCAGGTGCAGATCCGACAGCTTTACATCATACATACTTTACATACATCCATTCAGCATGTCAAACACCCATATAGACTTTCATCTTAATAATATTAGTTATATAGTTCATCATTCCAAGCATCATAACTACCTAAATACCTAAGTAAATAAATACCAAATACGTCTTTTAGAACTAAGAAACACAGCAGCAGCAAGCAGTTTACATGTTTTTGTTTTTAAAGCCGTAAGGCGTTTTATCTTAAAACTCTCACACCCAGTAATATACCTAATCGTAACTTCGGTGGTTATCTAATTGGTTCAAATACAATAGAGTATGATTAAGACCGATAATGACATAAGTACCTACGTTAAACTTGATAGGGATATACGTATATATATATGTCAATTATGTAAATAATTACTGTAACTCCCTTGTAAATAATATCATATAATGAATATAAAACTAAATCCTAAACTAACTTTACTGGTATACTCTTGTTTGTGTTCAAATATTACGCCAGCGTCTGGATAAATATTTCGCTTTTGTTATGTAGGTATATAATGTACATATTTATTTTATTAAATTAAGGAAGTATGAAAATCGCATCATAATAGAATAAATGAACTTCAAATTCAAATCTCATTCAAAAATGTATTCCTCAAAACGTAAAAGACGGTAAATTAATACGAACACACAAATATCACACATAAAACCGATTTACCCATGATCTTTGTTATTAATTTATTAATTAGTTATTAGGTTTATATCACGTGGTTGTTGTGTTATTGGTAAGTTAACGTACCTTAAATCTGAGGTCACCGACTGGTGGGATCGCGTATGGTATCGCTGTGAAGGCAGCTACCTGTCTTCCTCCTCTGGTTTGCATGTAGTACCCTTTCAACTCACCCAGTGACGTTTTTACCGTGGGCTGACTCTCGCTTTTCACATAACTTGCTATTGTCAATGTAACTGTAATACATATTACTGAACTCCTCATTTCAACTAAAGTGTTAACTATCATAAACTAAACCCGTTTCGAATGATCGAATTAAGATGATCGTACCGCGACGAAAACCAAAACGAAATGAAAACAAGCGCACGGGTCTCGTGGTTTTATGATGTGATACTTGCGTGCGTTCAACAGCGAGGTATGTCCATTAAGTCACTCGTGGCTTTTCCTACAAGCTGAGCACCTGTATAGTAGTTACTTATTAAGATAACATTTGTTTTATATCTGCAAGAAAATCCAACAAACAGCACATGACTCAAGAGAGGTAAACACTCAACAACTTTTAATATTCTAATAATCTACATAATAATATTTAGTTTTTCGCTAATTAGTTTGTTTATGTATGTATGCTAAATATTAGGAAAAGAGAATGGCATGAAAAATCATTATAACTTGAGTAAAGTAATAGGTACTTTACACAAAACTGAAAAACTAAGTATTATTACTAATTTACAGGTGATACAAAAGATGAAACCATACTTAAACTTCTTAATTCGTTACAGAGTGACTAGTATTTGGTTAATATACAACTTTAAAAGTGTTCAAAGAATCTCTAACACAGTTTATAAAAAAATATTAACGTGATAATAGTACGTCAAGTAATATACATGTTTTAAAGGTTACGTACCGCATCTTAAGTATGACATATTTAAATGTACGTAACTTTGTTCTTATCCAAAGTATTAATCAAAGAACCAATCATGGCCAATGGATAGTTAGCGCTCCTTGGGGAAATCCTTCGTTCAACAGACGACTGCAATGTGCTGATGATTAGTATTAGTAGAGTCGAGAATTAAGGAATGTAACAATTTATACATAAAATATCTATATCTTATTTTTTAAATATTAATTGCATTACGTAATCATTTATTTATTACTTATTAATTGTTTTATGAGCTATGTGCTCAGTGGCGGATTTAACTATTGTAAATATGTACTTGCTAGTACCGCTCACTATTCTTCGCGCTTGTTTACCTGCTGTGTCACAGGCAGAGAAATGAAGCTACTACTCATCGGATCGAGTACATATATATAGGCGCCATTTCTCTCACAGTTCAGTAAGACGAACGAACCAGCGAACTTTTAACACTTAATTTAAAAAGCAATCAGCAAAATATTAAAAACTAGCTGACCCACGCAACCTTGTTTGCGTCTTCTATTGCCCGTAGCGTGAAAATTTTCCCCCGGTTTTGAAACATTCTTCATTGGTGCTTCTTTCCTACTAGTGTTAGTCGCGAGATATTTGCGAAAAACTGTTTTTCGACAGGTCACGCCTTTTTATCTTTACAACTTTTTAGACGCCACGATATCAAAGTCAATATTATATAACTTCATTACAACGCCTTAATAAAGGTGTATACAAAAATTCAACTCGTTAGGAATTTTTCGGCGGATTAGGGTTTAAAATGCCTAAAATGACTGGACTAATGCCCAAACATTAACAATGGCTAGTTTCGGGAAAACTTCGAATTAAGCACTCAATACATTCAGTAGAAATTGATAAATGGTAGTTTTTTTTAATCGATCATCTCTATTTAATCAATTTCAAAAAAGGGAAACTTTCAACTGGTTTAGTTTAACTGTATTTTTATATAGATTCTGGTATTTTATGTTGGTGAATAGCTAAATTTACTAATAACCCCCAAGCATACAAGTTTGGTCAAGAAATGAGGTCGGGGACCCTTATCTTGTAATTTTATCAAATAAAGAGGTGGAGGTCGTATGATTTAAATAGATTAATATCACAGAATAACCAATAAGTAAATACGTTATCACATAAGTAAAAGATAAATATTTAATGTCATTAATAACCTTCAATTTGAAGTGTGTGTACGTCTGCATCGGGACAGAGGACCCATTTTTTAAATTTTAGCAAAATGATATAAAATTCAAATAGGAATTAGTTAAAAATAGAAAAAACCTAAAGCAATGGTTTATAAATTTCTTAACCGTGAAAGAACGCTGTTATGATCAAATAACTTGGGCCCTCAATACAGATACTTGCAAAAAATGACATAGCTCATAGCATATCAGGAAGTACTGCCTCTAGGTTAATGTTTTTTATTTAGGAATTTACTTGAAAATCCCAAAACTGTAGAATACGACATCACGGATTTACGGTGGCATAATATAGGGCCCTCAGTTCAGTGACGTCTCTACGGAGGAATCTGCGAAAATACAATTGTCTAAAATAATACGTAACTATGACCTTGGAATTATTAATACGTAACTAGGTATGACCTTGGAACAGTGAACCTCTGTGAATTAGTTAGAAAAATTGAGACAGAAGTCAATTGTTAAGACGTAAATAAAAGTTGAATTTTATTAAAACATTTGAACTGAGGCCCAATGTTTTTCACCTTTACTGACTAAAGTCAACCTCACAGATTAACGCAAACTAAGCTAAGTTTTTTTACTATTTTTTAATTAAAACCTTACATTTCATCCGTTGTCCTCAATGCTATATTTTGAGAGAAAATTGGTTTTCTGTTTTTTGTATGAGAATATTTTGTAGGGCGGCCATAATTTTTTATATATTATCAGGACGGATGAGTTTGTATTTTTAATTGTTAACACAGTCAATAAAAAGGATTTGTTTCTTATTTTTTATTCTATTGATTTATGATTATTGTAAAAACATAAACAAAGAGTTACAATATGCAAACGTGAGAATTAGCGGTTTTATCGCTCATGGCGATCTCTTACAACAACCTTTATACGGATATTACTTTATTCCGAATAATACTTTTTTGCTTAGTTCTGATATCGGAACAGACTCTGCCGGAAGCCTAGTCTGGCTTCCGCCGTAACCGGGGCACATGCGATACCGTCTTTTCTCTGCGTCAATTATTGCAGCAGAAAGTAGAGAACAATTATGTCAATGTATTGAGTTTCCCTCGTGTTTATTCGATGTATATCTATCAGAAACCTCTATTCAAAAAGCTCTCAAATCGTTAGACTCCTCCAAAGGTGCGAGTCCTAATAGGATACCACCATACTTCTTTTTAAGAACAGTAGACACTATTTCTCAAGCTTTAGAAATTATGTTCAATAAAAGACTACTTGAGTTTGGAATCCGTGTGGAAACAAGTATTTATAACATCAATTTACAAGCACGGGAATAAGAATAACGTGGAAAATTATCACCACCTGATCTCCATTTTACCCACTCTGTCAAAAGTCTTTGAGAGACTCGTTCATGATTTATTCTCATATCCACCAACTAATTTTACCTGAGCAACATAGTTTTGACAAACGGCGGTCTACTTGTACGAACCTTATGACCTTTGTTGGATATACATATTCAAATATGGTCAAGCAAGTTTAAGTTGATGCTGTTTACACGGATTTTAAGAAAGCATTTGATAAAGTGGATCATTTACTGTTATTAGATAAAATTGCTTTCAATGGTATACGTGGGAACTTGCTTCGTTGGTTTATGTCATATATTGTTAATAGAACACAAACGGTTGTTATAAATGGACACTATTTGGACTCCATTGTGGCCAGCTCTGGAGTTCCGTAGGGGTCGATATTGGGCCCACTGCTTTTTATAATTTTTGTCAATGACATAAAACGATGTTTTAAGCACTCGTAAGTTCTTGATGTACTCTGACGATATTAAAATTTATAAGTCATGCAAAAATATACAACATTGTCTGATTATTCAACAAGACCTGTGTAGATTACATAATTACTGTATTTAAAATAAGCTATTTTTTAGCCTCCCTAAATGCCACACTATTTCATTTACAAAAAAAACATAAATTCGACTTCTTTTATTCAATTAATAATGTCCCTTTAAATAAGGTGGATCTGGTTCACAATCTGGGGGTCTTATTGGATCCCTGTCTGCAACACAAGCACATTGATAATATAATAAACAAAGCTTATCGTATGTATAGCTTTGTCGTGCGATCCTCCGTTGACTTTGTGCGACCATCCACACAATTGTTGTCGTATAAAACACTCATACGTTCTCAATTGGAATTTGCCATACCTGTTTGGAACCCTATATACTTGAAATATTCGTACATACTAGAATTAGTGCAGAAAAAATTCTTACGCTCGGCTTACTATAGGTGTGCAGGATCTAGACTACCTTATTCTAAGTTGTTAAACAATTTTAATCTTCTAAGCTTGGAGTCTAGACGTCTGCTATTCAATGTCATGATGTGGTACGGAGTATGCAATAAAAGATATGACTGACTGTCATCACAAATGAAATTTACTTATTTACTACATTGTGCCAAGAACAGTCTATCGGCGAAAAGCGCATCAATACCAACTTTTTCACACAGCATCTTGTAGGACTAATGCTGGTGTCCGCATACCTCTACAACGCCTTGTGGATACATGTGATAGATATTTCAATGATATTGACATTTTTGCTTTATTCAATACCTCTTCAAGAGTCATGCTATAAAATTATTGTCTGCTTTGCCAACGAGATAAATTATTAATAATTTTCTATAGTGCCTGCATGCGTTTATGTTTAAAAGTCACTGTAATAGTGTGACCTGTTTCGTCTCAATTTTATTTTGATTAATCTGTGAACAATATTGTGGGTTACATGTTCATTACCCCTAATATTAGATTGTATTTAGTTAAGATTTTACCATGTAACTGTTTTTTGTTTCAAATAAATAAAATAAAATAAAGGTCACATGAAATCTGCAATATTGACCCCTCTCGGTGAGAGGATTTGGCGGCATAGCGGTTTGTATGGTCGAACACATAGAGCAAAAAGTACGTGAGTTTGAAGAGTAACGTCTAGCTGGTCTGTACGCTAAACGTGATCAGATTAAGGCCCGTGCTCCCGCAGCCATTAACTACAATATTGTTAATAATAGGCTTTTCGTGCACTATGTGGACATCCACATAGAGCGCGTGAATTTTCTGCAAAGATTGGCTATGTAAGTCATCTTCGCTCGCTTCAATGGAGTTTTCAGTAGGAGTCGAAGAGGTCACCATGGCTGAAATCGGTCGGAGGATGTATGTATACTTTAAGCAGATTCCTTTGCATGTACCTACGACCTAGAAGGAACGAAGCAACGTTATAGGTACCGAAAAAAAGGAAATAAAAACATGGACAAACGGAGAGTGTCAAGGAAATCGAGCACTACTATATTCGAGTATTGATATATTTTCTTTCAATTTGGTAATTTCAATGTTACATATTAATGTACAAACGTGTATTAAGATACCAGTAGATAGGCATTTGAAAACTAGAGCTAGTGAACAATTTGGAGTAGATTCTTGATGTACTACGAATCTTTTGTACGTACGAATCACTTGTCGTAATATCCGTATAAAAGTTCGCCTATAAGAGATCGCCATGAGCGATAAGACTGCTAATTGTCACGTTTTTATATTGTAACCTTTTTTTGCTATTTGTTTATGTTCGTGCGATAAACCTAAATCAATAAAATAAAAAATAAGAACCAAATGCTTTTCATTTGACTGTGCTAACAATATAAAATACAAACTTTTCTGTCCTGGAAATATAAAAAAATATGGCCGCCCTACCAAATATTCTCTTACAAAAAGCAGAATACCAATTTTCTCTTAAAATATAGCATTGAGGGCAATAGTAAAGAAACTTAGTATACGTTTGCGTTAATTTGTGAGGTTGACTTTAGTCAGAAAATGGTTAAAAATATTGGGCCCTCAGATCAAACGTTTTCAAAAAAATTCAAACTTTATTTACTTCTTAACAATCGTCTTTTATCTCATTTAAAATATTCTAAAGTATTAGTTGTCTATTTGTTTAGATTTCTTGGTTACATTTTCTTAAGAGTTTTAAGAAATTCTTAAGTAAATTCTGAAATAAAAATCATTAACCTAGGCAGTACTGCCTGAGATCTAGGCTATGTCATTTTTTGCAAGCGTCTGAACTGAGAGCGCAAGTTCTTAAATTATAACAGCGTTCTTTCACGTTTAAAATATTTATGACCCATTGCTAAAGCAATGGGTCATAATTATTTTTCGTGTTTAGGTTTTTACTATTTTTATTTAATTCCTATTTGAATTTTAGAAATGGATCATCTGTACAAAAGTTCACTGTTTGTACCCAACATTTTTAAAGAACAGATGATGACCTCCGACTGCCTCCTTCAACCTCTGATTAATAGAAAATGACTTACCTATTCAATTTAACTTCGTATGCAAAATAGATTACGTAATGTTTTGTACCAAATATTATAATTATATTTCCCATACAGTATATTTGTTATTATGTTTGTAAATATCATATTTTTTAATTAATAATAAAATATGTTTAACTAGCTAACCCATGCCCACTTCGTTGGGCAGAATGTTAATAATCCCTTTTTAGTACAGAGTGTTATGTTTTAATTTCTAACTGCCAAGAATAAGATAGAAAGTAGTTCTGATAAGAACCTTTTATTTAAACAATGTCGAAAGTGTACTATTTACGTTTCGAAAAAATCAATTTCGGAGACGTCCTACGGGTACCTACCTCTCATATGTAAAAGGCCACGCCTCCTTCTCCCGAAGCGAGCACGAACGCGAACCGAATTAAACCCGAAGCCATCGCGCGCCGTCCGCTGCTTTGGCCTTCCGTTGAAATTTCTCCGATTCACTTTGCAAAACCGACTACCACGTAAAAGCCTTTTTATTTTTTGGTTTTTTATATAACCTATGACACTCAGCTATAATGTGGCTTTCTATTGGTGAAAGAATTTTTAAAATCGGTTTAGTAGATCCCGAGATTACCCCTTACAATTTAACAAATATACAAACACACAAACTTTACTTCTTTATAATATTAGTATAGATAGGGATAGCCACGCTTCGGCATGAATGGGCCGGCTCGACCGGAGTGATACCACGGCCTCACAGAAAACCGGTGTGAAACAGCGCCTGCGCTGTGTTTCACCGAGTGAGCGAGGATACCGAAGGCCCATACTCCAACCCCTTCCCCCATCCCCCTCCCCATCCTCCAAAGTCCGGCAACGCACTTGTGACGCCTCTGGTGTTACGGGTGTCCATGGGCGGCAATAATCGCTTACCATCAGGCGATACGATGTTGCGATGCTGGTTTGCCCGCTATGCCATAAAACAAAAAAAAGTTTAAAAGTTGTTAATTGGCTAGTTATTTAAAAAATAGTAACAGATAATTTTTTGCAGTCTTGCCTTCACGACACAATATATTTAGCTGAAACTAAATTACGGTCCGCCCAGCCAAATCTAGGTGTGACCAAGTGATAGAATGTTGTCTCTTCTGTCACAAGAAATGAATGAGTCAAGAAATCAAAAATCATAACGTTATCTGCCACAGCAGATCTTAATCAATCCATATTTACGATACAAGCAATTAGCTGACGAAATATAAGAAAATGCTGCGTATAATAAATTACTTATATAAATATAGCTCCCTTCTCTACTAAACCTCAGGAAAATAAGTCCGGAGTTTGGGTGTTTTCTATGTATAATATGTATGTATTTACAAAAAAGTATATATGTATTCATATCAGTTGTTTAGTACCCATAACACAAGCTCTGCTTAGCTTGGGACTAGATGGCGTTGTGTGTTAGATGTCCGAAATATTTATTTATTTATTTAAAGCTGCAAGACTGCAAGGTACACAGTTTCCTCTTCCTGTGTAACCAGGGCCTTTTTAGTGTCACAATTCAACAGCTTCTGAAATTTCCGATTGATTGACTGATTTTTTGTTAGAAAATAAGTAATTACGAGTTTTTTTAATACATTTTATTTAGAAACAGATTGTTAATGGTTGCACTACAATTTTCTTGGACTACTAACTTTATTTGTTTTGCTCATTTTTCTGTTTAATATTTTAAATATTTTTAGCAAAAGGTATGATCTCCTTCGTGTTCGGTACCGCACATTCTTCTCCGGAAATGACACTGGAACGTCATTATTACCGGCCATACTAACTAATTTTGGCGCAAGATTTACACTTCTCTTGCGATATCTATTAGTTGATACATTCAATACCACCTTTTCACTTTTCCTTGCATCATCCAATTTATCTATTTTTCTCAATATGTATTCATTCTGATTGGCGATGCGATCTGCTACAGATTTAATATTCGCAAGATTGCTATTTAATTTTGGCAATTGTATTTTATTCACCATTTCAACCTTTTCGTTTAAAGCGCTTATAATCTGCATCAAACTCTCATTGTTTTTGTCTCTGCTTGTTTCTGATCCGCTGCTATGCAAATTACTCACATAACTTTGACACAAACTGCACTTCCACCGATAGCCTTTATCACCATTGTCACGAAGCTCTTTCCCTAGACTGTTGGCACAACGCACATGGGAGCAGGGCTCGCATATCCCACATTTAAGTCCTTCATCGCTTCTAAGCGAACGTTGACATCGTTTACAAATCATTTCGATGACATGGAGACGATTCTAAATAACCAATTACCAGTAAATGTAAATGCTATAGATTTTGCAAGTAAACGCCTAAATAAGGCACACCTTTAATGCTAATGCGTTCCTCAGTCAGAATATACAGAACAGAACAATAAACGATGTTCTCTAGTTCCACAAAAGTAATTTTCAAATTAAATTAAAGTTACACTGTGTTTAAAAGGATATAAAAATAATACAACATTATAAACTAAATAAAATTAAAATACTTCAAAGTATTTTATATCATTATAGATAAATATATACTGTCATATACAACCGTCATCCTATTTATTCACAAAGAAAACAAAGCAAATGACCAACGTACCTTCATAGGCTTATACCAAGTCATGTCAATACTCCTTATTGGTTAAAATTATAGAGGTGAAGTGGATTGAAACAAAATTGTTGTGTAAAAATATTAAAATCTCTCCATATTATTATTGTATGGTACACTTAAAGGAAAGTGATGGCCTGGTGTGCTCAGTAACTTATTTACTAAGAGTTAAGCAGTCCTATCAATGGTTTGATTTTAGCAGATGCGGTCCTAAGGACCGTGACGCCTCTGGTGTTGCGGGTGTCCAAGGGTGGCGGTACCATCAGGCGATATGTCTGCTCGTTTGCCCCTTATACAATAAAAAAAAAACAAAAAACAAGTAATGTTGAGGGGCTTTACATGAAATGGACACAAAGAACATCGAGACCCAGAAGTATGAGGTGAAAATCGATCCCACGATACTTAGCTCAGTGAGAAATGGCGAGGACAAGGTGATCGCTTATTAAACCACTATACCTTCCGTGCAGTCAATCACTGTCCAATTCAATATTTCCAACGAAACAGCTTCATTTTATAGAGGAAAATCTAATGAGAATAGTGTGCATCATATCTGATTACAAATTGCATAATTTTTAGTTAGAGCGTGTACAAAAATATTCACGCTGATAAAGTACGATATCAAACCCACAAAATTTAACCACAATTGACATAAACGGTTATCGATATTTCCATGATAATGCATTTTAGTTCATCTGTCATTATCAAACCACCTTCCAGATTGCAATGCTAAATTCATAATTTAGGCGAATAAAGAAAACAAAACAAAATCATAAAGTTAGTAGAGGTAGCCACGTTGATTTCAACACGAACGGGCCGGCTATGGAGGGTAGAGGTAAGGAGTATCATCTGTGTACATGAAAAGTGTCCGTTGAAATGCATTAAATTAGGGTGGCGCCACATTAGCATCAGAGTAAACTTCTTAAAATCAATACACACACTTTTTCATAAAATTGAATGATAAAAAATCAATAAACGTACTATTCACAGTTCAGAAAATAAAATATATTTACTACATTATTTTGTAATACGCAAGTAGTGACAATAATGTTAATTTTTTTAACTCGGCGTACTTCAATTCGTTCACAATTGCTAAATTCATACCATACCCTGTGTCTACACCAGCGCCATTCTGGAAGGTTTTTGAACTGTTATTTACAGCTTATGCTGGACACTTTTTTCAATTTTCTACTATATAAGATAACACTCCTTGTCTCTACCCTCCATAGGGCCGGCTCAACCGGACGGCACCACGGTTCCACAGAAGATCAACTTAAAATGACAGACACATACGTGCTGTCGTGTTTCGTTGGTCAGTGCGAGACCAGAGACCCAATAACGCAGAAGCATCACTAGGCCTCCGGTCTCGCACTCGATAACTGCACTGTTGCATATCTGCTTAGATTCAATGAATATGGTGATTTTTGTATTATTTTATGCTTCCCATCAGACAGAGTAGAGTTTGGCAGGCCCATTCATAAGAAATAAAATAAAAAGTGTAGATAACCCACAATCTACGTGGATTTTAAGACACCAATTCAAATATTAGTGCCATAATAATTTACAAAGTTAAAATAATAACTACTGTTGCAAAATCTGTAACTAACATTCTTTCGTTATAAGAGTTTTTTTAACAATGAATCTAAACTGACCTATTTTTGTTTCTTGGTAACAGTCGAGCAACACGTGGCCCACAGTAAAATAGTTGGGGAACATTTGGCAAGACAAGAGAATAACCAAGAACACAAAGGTTCGTCTGATGAACTTCCATCAAACTTCCTTAACGTGGCTGAAACCTGGTCACTTAGAAAACGAGATCAGCAAAAAATCTATGCTTTAGTAATGTGGTACTGATGACGACTATTAAACATGCCCTGGACAGACGCACCAAATTAAACATATATTAATACGTAAAGAAACACTTTGTACCTCTTTTTACAAAAATTATTCTAAAGGAGGAGAATTTTTCTCAGGTGAGTTTACACAGTAGGTACTATGGCACAGTTAAGTTTATATGGAAGACAAATACATAAAGCTGAAAATATGAAAAATGGTTTCATTTCAACCACTGGGCGACCACTAGTTTAAATAACTGGCTGACCAACTCAACTTCGTCTGCATGTCTTTTCCATTATAAAGCTAAACGATATGAGCAGTAAGCAAAGCGCGTTAATAGCGCAGCTGTCTTTAGATATCAGCGAACTTAAGACACAGACAAGTAAAATTCAAGCTTCAAACGACGAGGTAATGCAGAGCATGGCGTTTTTTAATAACCAATATGAAGAAATTAGAACTGGTTTGGACTGCTTACAAAAAGAACGCCTTGAACAGCAAAAATGTATCGCGCATATCGAAAAAAAGGTACAGGACCTTCAGTTCAAATCCAGATCTTCTACCATAGAGATAAGAAACGTACCGGTTGCCGAGGGGGAGTCCTCTACTAGCCTCGCGAATACTGTCTACAAAATTGGCGAGGTCATAGGGTCAAGCATTTCACCAACCGACCTACGTGACATCTATCGCATTCCCGGTAAACCTGGAATTATTCGACCGGTCGTCGCCGAATTCCAGACGGTTCAAATGAGGAACAGTGTTATCTCGGCGGTGCGACACTACAACAAGAGCAAAAAAACAATGGAGGATAAGTTAAACACAGAACAATTAAACATCCCTGGTAGGAAACAGGCTATTTATATAGCTGACTACTTACCAGTAAGTCTTAAAAAACTCTTCCATCAATCTCGGGAATTCGCAAAGAAAAACGGTTACCAGTATTGCTGGACCTCAAATGGAAACATATTCATGCGTAAAATACAAGGAGATAAGCAAATACTCATCACTTCGGCACAATCCCTTCTGGACCTCGAGAAACCAAATCCATCATTTAGCACAGTTAATTTGTTTCTTGTTATTTTTAATGTTTTTTACAATAACTACATTTTTATATAAATATATTAAACTACATTATGCTACTACTAAACTAACACTACACTATACCACACATATATACCTACTCACAAATCACATCTATACTAGAAAACTATAAGTCAAAGTCAAAGTCAAATCATTTATTTCCATAGGCCCCAAAAGGCACTTGAACACGTCAAAAATACAAACATCAAACATTATTAATACAAATATAAAAAAAAAAACTCAAGTACTGAATTGATCAGTGATAAAAGGATGTAACTCAAGTAATCAATGATTTGAATTACCGGAGCTTAGATTGATTTCGATTCAACTCAAAGGTTTAAATTGAAATCAATCCAAGCACCAGCTCCGATGGGTATTGCATTCATGAGAAGAGCTGGTGAGAAACTCATGTGCACCATCTTTTCAAATAATTTATACAAAGTTTGTTTGTTTTTGACAACAATACTTATATGTGCAAGTTAAGGCAACCAAAACACAAAGGCTAGAAAGCGGTCTAAAGAAATATTAAAGTTAGGGAAATCAATTTCTTGTCTAATAAAATAATAAAAATTAGTCCATAGCATATAAGGTTGCAATCACTTACACATCAAGGAGTAAAAGCAATGTGTGCATATATCGTGGTCGCAGAGAGAAAAAAAAAAAAACGTTCAAAATGTAATAAAATAATAAATACTAATATAATTATTTACACCAACAATGTAAACACAGATCGCCTTAACTTAACAAAATTCAAATGTCAGGTAATAAATAAATAAATAAATATTCTGGACATCTAACACACAACGCCATCTAGTCCCAAGCTAAGCAGAGCTTGTGTTATGGGTACTAGACAACTGATATAAATACTTATATACTTTTTTTTGTAAATACATACATATTATACATAGAAAACACCCAAACTCCGAAATAAATATTTGCAGATCATACAAACATTTGGTCCGACCCGGGAATCGAACCCGAGACCTCATGCTTAGCAGTCGCATACGCTACCACTACGCCACCGAGGCAGTCAAATGCAGTATAAGATGTCAAGAATTAATTACAATCAAATTAATTATATGAAGGATTGTAAATAAATAAATACATTGCCCATAAATACAAATTACTCCAATCAGCACATAACAAGTCCATACCAAATTCCCACTCACATCCAAGGCACTGCGTCGGTCAAGAAATCGTTTATTGTATAATAGCCCCTTTCCATAAGACGACTCTTAACGGAACTCTTGAACTTTTGCAGGGGTAAGTTCAAGATTTGGACAGGAATTTTGTTATAAAAACGCACACCAAGTCCTTCAAATGAATTGTGGACCCTTCCCAGGCGATAATATTGGCCTACTAATTTGTGCTTATTCCTTGTGTTTAGTGAATGATGATCACTTTTGCTAGTATATTTATCTATGTTTTTCCGTACAAACATAATATTAGAAAATATATATTAAGACGCCACTGTTAAAATACCTATTTCCTTAAATCGTTCTTTCAGAGAATCTCGAACTTTAAGTTTATAAATCGCACGAATTGCCCGTTTTTGAATTACAAAAATGGTTTCAATATCAGCTGCCTTGCCCCATAGTAAAATACCATATGACATGACACTGTGAAAATAGCTAAAATAAACTAGTCGCGCAGTTTCAATATTAGTTAACTGGCGAACTTTCCAAACAGCGAATGCCGCGGAGCTCAGTTTCCCTGCTAGATACGATATATGGGCGCCCCACTGAAGCTTATGATCCAAGGTTATTCCTAAAAACATAGTTGACTCTACGAGACTAATCATTTCGTTATTTATTATAATGTTCGTGTCGAGTTTCTTAACATTAGGCAAAGTAAACTTTAGTATATATAATGCATAATATACCGCTAATAAGTGACACTCTTCTTCACTACATACACTACATTATTCTGCCAGTTAGGACCCAATCATTAGGACTAATTCAGAAACCACACACACTGTCCTGTGTTTTTTTACCATTCACCAATGAATAATATAAGCAACGTTATATCTGAACTGGACCGTTTAGAGGCGACAACGTCATATTCCTGCAGACCCAATGACTGTCACCTCTGTGTAAATAATCAAATAGGTATTAATATATTTCACATCAATATACGGAGTATAACTAAGAACTTTGATCAACTGTGTTTGCTAATATCTATGACTAGAATTCAATTCGATGTTATTGTCCTTACTGAATGTTGGCTTCGAAAAACTAATAACATACATACCTTTAATGAATGGGTATACGTCGTACTACACGACTATGAATCAAAACCAGAATGATGGAATTGTCATTTATACTAGAAATGACATATCGAGTAAAGTATCGGAACCGGAATTTAGAAATGGGAACTGTCTATTATGCAAAATAGGTAATAACATTAACATTGTAGCCATATACCGGTCCCCGTCATTATCAAATAAAGAACAATTTGCTAACTTTTTAAATAGCCTTGACAACATATACAAGGACATTAAAACTAGTAACGTTATACTTGTCAGAGATTTAAATATTAATATATGTGATAACTACACAGACCCACTATGTGACGAATACCTAACCTTGAATGCCTCCTATGGTCTCTTCCGTACACATTCCCAACCTACGAGAAACAATTCATGCCTTGATCACTTTTTTACGAAATTAGACAATCCATCAGTCACGCTCATATTCATAGTACTACATATTAAAAATACTTCAACTCTTAAATACCAACATTACAGTAAAATACGTACAAACTATCAAAATATTAAAGTAGATATTGAAAATGCAAATTATTCAAATATATTATCAACAACTGACGCAAATCTAGCATCGAATTTATTTGTGACATTAATATCAGACATAATGGAAAAACACTCAATCACCTGTACAACTCCTAAGAAAACTAGAATTTTAAAACCATGGATGACGCAGGAGCTGTTGAGATGTATTCGAAATCGGGACAAATTGAATGTATCAAACTCAAGAAAATCACCTGAGAATATGACTCTTAAATTGACGTTCACCCGTTACCGTAACTTCTTAAACAATATAATTCGCAAAAATAAGCTCGCCTACAACAAAAGCTTAATTGACAAAGCGGGTAATAACCCTAAAGCTTTATGGAAAGCCATAAAGGATATTTCATCAACTTGCAAAATTAATAATAGTCCGAAGGAATTTCTAAAATTATGCAATAATCCAAAATCATCCATTGATCAAGTCTGCAAGTTTTTCACAGATATAGGCCGAAACTTAGCCGAAGATATCACTCCTTGTAGTAATTGGGTATATGTAGGTGTATTGAAATTAAATAAGTTCACGATACACTATGGACGGACGAACGTTTATTGTAACAATTACACAAACATATAAACTACACAAGAACATAGAAGGAGTAATTTACAATAGTTTAAATTTAGGGAAAATTACTAGATAAGCACTGCGAGATTTAAGTGACAGATCAACGTTAGCAACCGGGACGGTACTGCCTGTCCTCCTATGCCCGGGCTGTTGCGAGGCGCGTATGCGCGAGCGCAACACCGGTATAATGTCGTCTCGCTCACACTCGTAGGGCTCGTCTTAGATACACCGGCGCGCCGGCCGGCTGTTATAAAGTAAACAACTATATACAAAACAAATCTGTTTGTCATGTAACTATAATTTTTGCATTATTAAATTTAAGTAATATATATATTATTTGTGTGGTTTAAAGTTAAGTACAACTGAAAGAATACAATTTATAATATTTAAAATATAATACACAAATAAGTGTACTGAGTCACTACATCACCCCCTTCCAGAGACCGTCAAGGGCGATAATAGTCGGGAAATTTAACGCGACGTCCTGACCGCGTCGTTCTAATGACGTCATTGTCAGCGGAACGTAAGTCCTGGTTATCCGCGTTAGGTGTGTAGTGATGAGTGTTACTGTTGAGTGATGACTGTGGTGTGTCATGATGTATGTTTATGGTATGTGGTGAGTGTGATGTGTTAGGGTCACGCAGTATGAAGGCCGGCTTAATGCGGTCTATCGATACGGTAACCTGTTTACCATTTACCACTATTTTGAAGACCTTGTCTCCCCTTTCTATGACCTTATGAGGACCAGAATATGCTGGTTTCAGACTACCACCAGTAGTACAGTCCTTAAGGAACACATGAGTCGAAGTTGGTAATTCCTTGTAGACGAAGATCTTCTGACTGCTGTTGTGTCTGGCTGCTGGTGATGGTTGCAGTTTTCTGATGATGGTCCGAAGTCTTGACAGGTAATCGGTGATGTCTAAAGTGTCATCAGTGTGAGGGTCAAAAAATTCGCCAGGGAGTCGCATTGGTTGGCCGTACACCAACTCGGCTGCTGAAGCCTGAGCGTCCTCCTTGAAGGCGCTACGAACACCTAACATGACTAGTGGAAGAGAGTCCACCCAACTGTCATTGCCGTGGCAGGTGATAGCAGCCTTGAGTTGCCGGTGGAATCTCTCCACCAGTCCGTTACAGGCCGGATGGTACGCAGTTGTTCTGCGATGTTGAAACCCGACAATGGCAGATAGGCATTTAAATAGTGCGGATTCAAACTGCCTACCTCTATCGGTCACTATATCTGATGGGCAACCGAAACGAGCGATCCATCCATTCAGTAAGGCCCTTGCGACCGTTTCTGCAGTTATGTCTGCTAAAGGTATTGCCTCAGGCCATCGCGTAAAGCGATCGACGGCTGTCAGACAATACCGGAAACCTTGGCACAAGGGTAAAGGGCCCACAAGGTCTATGTGAATGAACGCAAACCTTGAAGTGGGTAATTTAAAAGAGTGTAATGGGGCGGAGACGTGCCTTGTGGTCTTTGAGCGCTGGCAAGCCAGACATGCACGAACCCACTCACGGCAGTCTTTCCTAACCCCAGGCCACACATATCGGTCAGCAACTAGCCTTGCGGACGCAATGGTACCTGGGTGACTCAAGGAGTGCAGGCTAAGGAAAATTGTCCTGCGCAACTCTTTGGGCACGAATGGTCTAGGCGTAGGAGTGCTGATGTCACAATAAATTTGAGTCTGTGACCCTGGAAGGCTTACCATTTTTAAGTGCAGTGGTGTATCCCCAATAAGGAGTTTTTTTAGCTCCTGGTCTTCCTGCTGAGCTGCAGCGATCCTTTCAGCGGGCACAGGTTGAGTAATCTCCTCAATGCGCGAAAGGGTATCCGCCACGACATTGTTCTTGCCAGAAATATGTCTTATGTCCGTCGTAAACTGGGCTATAAAGTCCAAGTGACGGAACTGTCGTGGGGAGCAGTTTTCTTTACGAGAGTGGAAGGCGAAAGTGAGAGGCTTGTGGTCTGTATAAATCACAAAGTCGCGAGCCTCCACCATGTGTCGAAAATATTTAATACTCTCGTAAATAGCGAGTAGTTCGCGGTCGTAAGGAGAATACTTAACCTGCGCCTCGCTCAGCTTCCGTGAGAAGAAAGCTAGTGGTTGCCATGCTCCTGCTTTCAGCTGCTGAAGGACTGCACCAATGGCTTTGTCAGAAGCGTCCGTGACTAACGCCAACTTAGCGTTGCAGTCAGGATGAGCCAACAGTGCTGCTCGACAAAGGCTGTTCTTGCAGTTCTGAAATGCCTCGTACTCCTCGGGTGAAAATGTAACTGGGTGTGAACCCTTAACGGAGCCAACGAGGAGAGCATTTAAAGGTGCCTGGTACGAAGCTGCGCCTGGAATGAAACGGCGATAAAAGTTTAACATCCCAAGAAACCTACGTAATTCTCTGACAGTCTTGGGTGCTGGAAAATTTTGAACTGCCTCGACCTTGGAAGGCAGTGGACTAGTACCTTTGGCTGATACATGACAGCCTAAGAAGTTGACCTCCGATACTCCGAAGACGCACTTAGAACTGTTGATGACCATACCGTATTCTCTGAGTCTGGTGAAAAGCTGACGCAGGTGGTGCTCGTGGGTCTTCTGGTCTTTTGAGAAGACCAAAAAATCGTCGCAGTACGCATACGTGAAGTCTAGACCCCTGAGCATCTCATCCACAAAGCGCTGAAACGTCTGTCCGGCATTTCGAAGTCCAAACGTCATGAATGGGAATTCGAAAAGACCGAACGGCGTTGTGATCGCAGTCTTCGGGATGTCCTCAGAATATACGGGAATTTGATTAAAAGCTTTTACCAGGTCAATCTGAGAGAATACGGCACAGCCAGACAGGCTATGGGCGAAGTCCTGGATGTGTCTGATGGGGTATTGGTCAGGAATGGTTCGGGCGTTCAGCATTCTGTAGTCGCCACAAGGACGCCAACCGTCATCTTTCTTGGGTGCGAGGTGAAGAGGCGACGACCAAGGTGACTCAGACGGGCGACAGGTACCACTCTGTAACATGGAGTCAAATTCGGCCCTGGCTATTTTAAGTTTATCCGGGGCTAATCTGCGCGGTGTGCCCGATACTGGTGGCCCTGGTGTAGTACGTATGTGATGTACTGTATTGTGTTTAATAGTGCGGTGTATTCCGTGTGGGCGGGTGATGTCGGGAAATTCCCGTAGTATGTGAGTGTATGCGGAATCGCCAAGACTCACCCTCACCGAAGAGACACCATCAGAACGAAGAACAGGCAACGCCGGGGTGGAGAGCGTAGTATAGTTGTCGATGAGGCGTTGGTACCTGCAATCAACAATTAAATTATAAAATGCTAAAAAATCCACGCCTATTATCGCCCTCGTAACGTCGGCAATAATAAATCGCCAGGCGTAGTCACGGCGTAGCCCTAGGTTTAACGACACATCAATAAAACCGTAGGTTGATATTGATGTACCGTTAGCCGCACAAAGTTGGTAGTTTGTTTTTAACAGTCGCTTATTTATTGCCGATCGGGGGTAGACACAGAGGTCGCTACCGGTGTCGACCAAAAACTGCACCTTAGACCTTCGATCGGTGACGAACAGGCGACCAGCACTCGGACAATCATCGGTCGCCATCACTGATTGCCCTTCACATTTCCCGACGGAGGGTAATCACAGGGCCTTATGCACTTCTTAGCACGGTCGCCGAAATTCTGGTGGTACCAGCACTGGGGGAACCTCCTGTAGCTGGATTGGGATCTTCCTGACGTAGACCGATGGCGCGTACGACTTCGTGACCTTTCCCTGGGGCGAGACAATCGCTCCACCTTCTCCGCTAGCATCTCCACTTGCCTGGTTAGAGCAGCGATCTCTGAGTATGCGCTGCTGTTTTGGGTGCTTGGGGATGTCGATGTCGTGATGGCAGACGTAGATGCCATCTGGTTTCCGACGACGTCGTGGATCCGGTCTGCCAGATCAGCCAGCTCAGGCAGGTCCTGCTTGGACTGCGAAGCTATTATAGCCTGCGTACTTGCAGGTAGGCGGCTCGTCCATATAGTACGCAAGAACTCTTCTGGTACGCCTGGACCAGCGAGGTTGAGGAGGTGCCGATAAAACTGAGAAGGCTTCCGGTCTCCAAGCTCTTCGTGCATGAGAAGCTGCTTCACCTTCTTCTCCCGAGAAGCAGACAACCTCTTTACTACCTCAGTTTTGAGTTTCTCGTATTTCCCGGTCTCTGGAGGACTGCTGATAATATCTTCGACCTCTGCCGCGTATTGAGGATCTAAGTTGCCAATGACGTAATAAAATTTCGTTTCATCGGTCTTTATGTTCGCCAACGCGAACTGTGCCTCCATTTGCGCGAACCACAGCGCCGGTTTGTCGGGATAAAACGGTGGGACGCGTACTCCAACGCGAAATGTCTCCGCTGCTGAATCCCCAACATTCTGCAAGTCTAGCGCTTTCTCCTGGGTCATTCTCGTGTTCTTTTTTCGGGGTCACCAATGTAGTAATTGGGTATATGTAGGTGTATTGAAATTAAATAAGTTCACGATACACTATGGACGGACGAACGTTTATTGTAACAATTACACAAACATATAAACTACACAAGAACATAGAAGGAGTAATTTACAATAGTTTAAATTTAGGGAAAATTACTAGATAAGCACTGCGAGATTTAAGTGACAGATCAACGTTAGCAACCGGGACGGTACTGCCTGTCCTCCTATGCCCGGGCTGTTGCGAGGCGCGTATGCGCGAGCGCAACACCGGTATAATGTCGTCTCGCTCACACTCGTAGGGCTCGTCTTAGATACACCGGCGCGCCGGCCGGCTGTTATAAAGTAAACAACTATATACAAAACAAATCTGTTTGTCATGTAACTATAATTTTTGCATTATTAAATTTAAGTAATATATATATTATTTGTGTGGTTTAAAGTTAAGTACAACTGAAAGAATACAATTTATAATATTTAAAATATAATACACAAATAAGTGTACTGAGTCACTACATCCTCAACCAGACCCAGCAGATCATAATGTTTCTTCCCCACGTCCTCTCGATCTTTGTAGTCTGTCAAGCTCACTGGTCCTATTGGAGGTATGTCCCAAAGATATTGAAGCCATCATCCTGCAACTTCGCCCCGAGTGTGCGACAGGTTGGGATAATACTTCATCCCGACGACGACGAGACTGTGTAAATAACTATCGCCCAATCTCGGTTCTCTCTGCCCTGTCAAAAATTATGGAGAAGGTACTGAACAAAGCATTAAAAGAATTTCTAGAAAAATATAATGTTCTGGCATCAAACCAGTATGGGTTTCGGCCGTCGGTATCAACAGAGGATGCAATAACGGACCTCACAAATACAATTATGGAGAATTTAGATGCACAAAACAGATGTCTGTGCGTCTTCCTCGATATAACGAAGGCATTTGACACGGTCTCGGTCCCTATTCTAATGACCAAAATGGAGAGGTTGGGAATCCGAGGTTTTGCGCGTGACATTTTTGAAGACTATCTTGCGAATAGGAGACAACAAGTCCTAATAGAGGGACAGCTTAGTGACGAACAGTTAATTAATTATGGTGTGCCGCAGGGTAGTGTATTGGGCCCAACCCTCTTCCAAATATACATTAATGATCTCTGTACGATGCAGCTACCCAATACAAAAATTCTTACCTACGCAGATGACACTGCTATATTTACTTGGGGACCCAGCTGGCAGGTTGTTAGAGAAAGAGCAGAACACTCGCTACATAGGGTCATGAGTTGGCTAAACAAAAATCTCCTTACGCTAAACTTAAATAAGACTAACTACGTGGTCTTTTCACTAAGCCAACGTACCGACCCTGCCCCTAATTTTTCTATTAAAGCTCACTCTTGTTCATACCAACAGGATTGCGCATGCTTGGAGTTAACAAGGGTTGAGCAAGTGAAATACCTGGGAGTACAAATTGATCATAGGCTTAAATGGGACAAACATATACACCTAGTTACGACCAGGGTTAGACGGCTGATACATATTTTCAAGTCCCTATACTCTTTGCGCTGTAGCATGGTGCGGGTGACAGTTGCCTGTACGACGTTGACATCTATCAGTACCACATAACTAAGGGATGTGACGTTATGCAATTCATTTTTATCGCTAACGATACTCGCAGCATAAATCTAGTTCTCTTTAATATTGTTATGAAAATGAGTGTGTTATTCAGTTGTGCAGTGTAACTGTTATTTGTTTGTTGACTTGGTTGTTATTACCATGCCTAAGCATACAAAAATAAACTGTTTTGGGTAGTCAGGCCAGGGAGGTTGTTGTTCGTTAATAATATCCGTCACAATTCAGATGTTCCTGACTCTGATATGAGTTTAGACGAACAAAATGTATTTTTTCTTAGCAACCTTTTAAGCAACCTTACTATATAAATGTTCTGTTGTATAATTATAGATCAATTTTAACAATAAAAATTAACCGTTTTTTATTATGAAAAATATCGACTATCCATCGTAGCAGTACATCCCATCACTAAATACTTCTATGGCGTTACGTCATACGCATAACACTGCTTATTTTTTCATTAAATTTGATTTTATTTGTGGATTAGAACATTCTGGTTTGGTTTAATTTAATTTACTACAGTTATTAATGATTTAATATATGGCAAATGTGGTACAGCTGAAATACTCAGTCATAATTTATAAATCGCGGCAACTTTCAAGAGTAAAACGAAGTGTTACTGAAACTGTCACCCGCACCATGCTACAGCGCAAAGAGTATAAGAGAGGTCCTTCCGATAGATAAATTGACATCAGTGTATCTCGCGCTGTCCCAATCTGTAATTAATTACTGCATTGTGGTATGGGGAGGGGCAGCAAAAATACACCTCTTTAAATTAGAGAGAGCACAGAGAGCAGTGTTAAAAGTGATGACAAAAAACCGATAAGATACCCTACCACGTCTCTGTATGCAAACACTAATGTTCTCACAGTTCGACAACTGTACATATTGCGAACAGTTTTGAGAAAACATCGGACCGTGCCTCTTCCTGACCCAAAAAAACGCTCCACGTCATTGGTCTGCCGTTCAGTTAGGTGCAGAACTGCCTTTAAAAAAAAACAAACTTCCAACGTGAGCACTAAGTTATACAATACCCTAAATAAAGAATTTAACATCGTAGGCCTAAATAAAGAAGAAATAAAATGTAAAATTGTTGGCTGGCTTCAGGGACTTGATTATATGACTACTGAAGACCTCCTTACTCATAGTGTATAAGTACATGGAACATAAGAATAATAAAAGTATATACATAATAAATTTGCTCCAAAAACTTACATACACAAAAATACACACACATATAACACAAACGCACGCACACACATATACACAAACTCACACACACACACTCACAAATATACACAAACACACACATACACACACTTACACCTCCATACATGCACAGCAAAGCAACAGATATAGAAAGCAAATTTTGCCACTAGCAGCGATCAGCACGACGAAACACACTGGTTCTCAAAACACAGGCCTTGCTTAGCCTGAGAATCAGCAATGTACAATTATTTAGTTTTTCTTTTTCTATATCATTCTTTCTAATCTATTATATCTTATTTTTTAAGGAAAAATGTAACATTTTGCGAAATAAACGTTATTATTATTATTATATTATGCTCAACTCCAATAGTCTAAGTGTGATGGTAACTATCCTAAACACAAACAAAAAAACGTTAAAATTGGTTAGATAGTTTCTGAGTTCATCGTGAGTAGTAACGTGACATGGGATTATTATATATTAGTTTTGAGACCACTTCAATCTTAACCTTCAGTGACGTGTACTTTATATAAAAATATGCCCTGGTAGTAAATCAAGAAAGCGCCTTAAATATTGCTCTTACTTAGCCGATGTTGCCAATATAAATTGCTCAAAATATTTAAATAACTGAATGTTCATAATAACATAAGATATAAAAATAGTTTGTAGTTTGTGAAATGGAAAAAAAATAAGTACTCGCGTAATTTTTCGACTAACTTAAATGGTCCATAGTTCTAGCAGTTTTGTGAACGGACTCGTTATTTTAGTGATAAAGAATGCCTTGGACGCCGCTCCTTGGGCGCTAGCTATCAAACTCGCCGAAAGCTTGATGCAGACTAACTTGGCTAGGTACACCATTCATTAGTAACTGTTCTACGGTCTTCTAGCGGAATTACTACTACTGGTCCACTGCGTCGAAAATAAACCGCTATCATTTTGTTATTAACGCTGCGCCTGCAAACAATTTTTGTGGACGAATTATTCTCTTCAAACACTGATTGCGTGGATTGTTGAGATGTTCGTAATTATAAATCCATGATTCATCAGTTGTAAGAATGTAGGACACATTTTGCGAAGTTCCTCCTTCGAACTTTCCTAACAGAAATTTGAACCAATCAATCATTTTTGCTCATCGGTATCAATCCAATCAATGAGGTATCCATCGCGAAATAAGTTTCCTAACTCCTCAAGGTGTTCCTGCAAGTATGATTTGAATGAAAATGATTTGTTACCTATTAAATTTGTTAAACATCTACAGCTGTGCATGCTTTTTATATACGAGTACTAAGTCTGTTCGTTATTACTATTTGCCGAAGGCTCATCGAGGCCGAATAATTAAGCGTCGCTACTTTAGGCACACTTGTGAAAATGGAAATGGTTGTATAGATATATATATATATATATAGCATACCTACCAACATTTGAAATGCATGTGTTTTAACAATAAGTAGGAACTCATGTCTCACAAACCAAACACTGATACAACCACGGATTCAACATAACCTAAATACTTTAATTGTTGCCAAAGTGAAGTATGAGATATTTTTGCTGTTCCAATTTAACTTAGAAACCTAGTATAAAATATTACCCTGACTTCATTGGCTTGATATAAGATATAGATGAACTATCAGTAACAAATTGTATACTTGCTATTAAAATACAATAGGCATTTAATAGCCACTATTGTAAAATTTACTCAAAAAATACATTAATTTTAATGACTGGTTTGATTTCCTTTACACAAATCATTTAAAACATGAGTTACGCAAAAATAATTATTAATAAACATTAAAATAACCGGATATATGTAAATACTAGCTGAACCCCGCGGTGTTACCCGCGGTTATTGCCGTACCGCGGATAAGTTAGTCTAAAAAGCGTAGCCTAAGTTACTCCTTATATCATCAGTTACCTATCAGTGAAAGTCCTATCAAAGCTGTCCAGCGTTTCCGGAGATTAGCCAATGTCAATGAGAAAATGCTACGAGTATTTTGGTATATGTACCGTGTAAACACACATTTGCATTAAGTAAAAAGCGGACACTCCAATTTTTTTTTGTATGTAAATATAGATTAAACGCAGCAAAACGTAATACCATAATCTTGACCATACTAAAGCAATAGGTAGGTGAGTACTTACATAATAGCAGAGTGAGTGACATCATGTTTTTATATCTCGGTTTTGTAAAAGATATATAACTTTTATCACTTTAATTACCTACCAATGTGGTTTCAATCCTGCGCAGAATTGACTCAAACAAATATCTTTACCTACAATAGCTCATGCCTCCTAAAATACGGATTTCAATGTTGATTATTTATTTAGCAGCATGTGGTATTTGTATTGCGTTTGTACACAGAATAAAGGGAATAAAGGTTGTTAAGTTAAATCTAAAGGTATGAACAGACGATCGAATATCGTATCGTATCGACCGAACGGAGGCGTAAACGTATACGATACGATATTCGATCGTCAAATCGTCGGATTCGTTTTCCGTCTCTTCAGGCGGAGAACGAATGCTGCTACCCATCCGGAAACCAGCCATCTGCCAGATAAATTTCGACGAGCTCTTCCGCCTCCAATTTCCACGGGAGATTACGTACAAGGCGCACGCTGCGTTTGTCGATACAGTACAGTAACCAGGTTTTAACCATCATTATTCTCTGAAGATAGAAGCGGAGCACAAGAGCCGTGCCCGGGAAAGTGACGACGTCGAACGACGAAGTGCCCAGTCCTATCCTATGTTTTAAAGGAGTGGTCCTAAAACCAATCTCCGCGGAACACCGTATAATATAAACCGACGCCTTAGAACACCATCTCAGTCCTGCGTTAGCAATTTCCGGTGACGCCGCCAACAGCACACCCTTAAACGCAATGTAGCGTCGACCATTGAACGCCCCGCTTGAAATCAAATTAGGCGTCCGACAGATTGGGCTCCGGGTTGAAAGTACAAACAACTAACCAGCCTCGTCCGAAAACACTAGAACCAGATCCGGACGTCATACTAGCATAAAACACCTCCCTGAAGCGGTCTATAGTGACACTTAGTTAACCTGTATATAGTTTGTGAGCCGTTTCCCACAAATACGGAAAGTTTTATATAACTCTAAACTACCGCAAATAATGTTTTAACGCAATATTTGATGTTTTCCACTTTTGTCAACAGAACGCTGGCTGTTTGTAATTTATTAATTCCACAGATGACATTGGAAGGTTTATAACAATTTAAACACAAGTTACGATGAATTAAAATATAAATATTTTATTTAAATAGTGTATTACCTAAAAAAATGTATAATGCCTTGTTCAATGATATCCAGGATTAGTAATTACCATAATGTGAGTGTTTTATGAAAGCTCCTGCCTTAAAAGTGGCTGTGTGGCGACGAACCGGATATCTATGCTAGAATGCTACTTTTCTGAATAAGTTTGCCAAGTTCCGTGATTTTGGCCAATTTATGGAACTGAACATAGAAATTCATCAGCTGAATGAACGTCAGATTTCAATAATGGGTTAAAAACAAATAAAAGCCCAGAACTTAACTCTCCATTGCCTTATGTACTTATCTAACCATATAATATACATCGACGTACTTAAGTTACATTATATTTCTCAAGTATATACGAGTAATATAAGTTAGAAGAAAATTTTATGTTATACTAGCTGACCCACGCAACCTCGTTTGCGTCTTCTATTAAATTTCCCCCGTTTTTGCAACATTCTTCATTGGTGCTCCGCTCCTATTAGTATTAGCGTGATGACATATAGCCTAGAGCCTTTCTCGATAAATGGACTATCCAACGATTATCTACTCCAACGCACATACGGACACTGTTTTGATAGATATGATTGAATTTGAACTTTGTGTAGCTGTAATAAAGTGCAAATTGACTCATTGACGTTAGGAACACACCTACATTGCTTAGACAACAGTAAGTGCTTGTAATGTATGAACTTTATGCAATAGCAATAAAGCTCAAATTGACTTTACGTTATTGTTAGAAAAAGTTTGTATGGGAAAAAGAAAAGGGCTCTTTTTAGGGCTTTTCCGGCCATTATTCGATTTATTCTCGCCGTAAAAACTATCCTTAAACTTCAACGAACATTTAAAAAAAAGAATTGGCCAAATTGGTCCAGGCGTTGTTGAGTTATGCGCTTACCAACACATTGAGCGATTCATTTTTATATTATAGAAGATATAAGACTAGCTGAACCCCGCGGTGCTACCCACGGTACGATGATAACTGCGGGCAACGCCGCGAGGCGAAGCTATATCTTTATAAATAGTAGCCTATGTGTTATTCTGATGTATAAGCTATATTGTGGTAAAGTTTCATTCAAATCCATTCAGTAGTTTTTACGTGAAAGAGTAACAAACATCCATACATACATACATCCATACTTACAAACTTTCGCCTTTATAATAGTAGTAGGATATATAACCTCTAATTAACAAAATCAGTATTTTCTTTTACTTGAGCAGTTTAAACTTTGTTCTAAAACCGATGTTGATGATTCTTTTTTAAAAGCTGGTGCTTCTCATGTGGTCCATGTCAATTTGGTCCAGTCCTTGAAGTCGGTTTTTATTTAGTTAAAATATTTGTTTATAAACTTCTAAGTGTTGCAAAACCCATTCTTTAGATAAAGTCTTGTCATGCTGAGTAACAGACAGTAACAAGGTTATCATATAAGATCCTTAGCTCCTCAATGGCTCAGAACACTACTGTATAGTTTATTCAATTATTTTTATTTAATTAGGTAACGTATAATATATATGACAGTAACACAACAAAGTTAAAAGTGTAAATGTGAGTTGAATAGTAAAATATGACAGAGCTATCTGCCATATAGTACGTCAAATTTAATTATGAATAAGTAAAATTGATCAATGACAATAATAAGCAGATGATAATGCACTACATAATGAACTAACATGTCGCTTTAACTGATTGCAAGAAATAATATCAAAATTTTATGTGCATAAATGTAATATATTATGTATGTATGTAATATATTATTATATGACTGCCTCGGTGGCGTAGTGGTACGCGTATGCGACTGCTTAGCTTGAGGTCTCGGGTTCAAATCCTTAGGGTTCAATCAAACATTTGGTTTGACCCAGGGGTCAAACCAAATGTTTGTGGAATCTACAAATATTTGTTTCGGAGTTTGGGTGTTTTCTATGTATAATATGTATTTACAAAAAAAAAAGTATATATAAGTATTTATATCAGTTGTCTAGTACCCATAACACAAGCACTGCTTAGCTTGGGACTAGATGGCGTTGTGTGTTAGATGTCCGAAATATTTATTTTAATATAGTACCTTTACAATACTCTGATACCAATTCTGGCAATAACAATAGGAACATAAAATAAAATGTTGGAGTATGTAGATTAATGACAGTCACCTGATACCTAGTAACATGTCTATAAAAGAAAGCTCATAAAAAGTGTCATTTTATTAAAAAACAAATGCAATAAAAAACATTTATTTTCTGTTTTAAAATATATTGGTAGAAGTAACAAGTACATATACACAATAAGATGAGTGATGTCATAATTATTTGTGACAACAGTAGTGTAAATATGCAATAAAAATTAAATATTAGGACATAATGGCATTTTGATGTACAGCCCTTCACATTTTATATAAGACCCAAGTTTCCCTACAAGATTGTATTTTTAATAAAAAAACCTTGTCACTTAGTATCTAATATAAAAACAGAACCTTACACTTATACAAAGATCATTTTACAAATTAGCGTGGTACTTCTTGAAAGGAGCCAAACCAGAAGCGATTTTGCTGCCTAAATCTGGATGTACTTGAGTGAACATCTTGATGCCCCTTTCTTGAATGAAAGCAGCAGCATCTTTTAGGTTACCAACGATGTTTTCGACGACGCGCTGCTTTTCGGCATCATCGAACACATTCTTGTAAAGCGCTGTAGCTTGGGAGAAGTTATCTTCAGTCTGTCCACTGTCGTATCTGTCAATATCGCCGCTCACGTTGTACCTTGGTTGCAAGCGTTGGGCGCGTGGGCATTCCTGAGGCCCAGAGAATGAGTTGGGGAAGTAGTTGGGGCAACCATCCTGGTTGCTAATAGATTGAGGGCCATCTCGTTGATAGTTGGATACAGTAACACGGTATGGGCAGTTCACAGGTATTTGCAAATAATTGGCTCCAAGACGATGGCGGTGTGTGTCACTGTATGAGAACAAACGACCCTGTAACATCTTGTCAGGGGATGGTTCAATACCTGGCACCAAGTTAGCGGGACTAAATGCAATCTGCTCTACTTCAGCAAAGTAGTTCTTTGGGTTTCTGTCCAACACCATTTTACCAACAGGAATCAAAGGATAGTCAACATGTGGCCACACCTTTGTCAGGTCAAATGGATTGAAACTGCAACTATCAGCTTGAGCCATGGTCATGACTTGAATGAACATATTCCAGGATGGGGCTTCGCCCTTGGCAATTGCATTGTACAAATCTCTTATTGAATAGTCAGGATCAGAAGCAGCCAATTCATTAGCTTTCTCAACAGTCAAATTTTTTATACCCTGGTTGGTCTTAAGATGGAATTTAACCCAGTGAGCTACTCCTTGAGCATTAACCAATTTAAATGTGTGGGAACCATATCCATTCATGTGTCTGTAACCGTCAGGCAGACCACGATCACCAAAGAGGTACAGTGTTTGGTGGGTAGTCTCTGGTCTCAAAGTTATAAAGTCCCAAAACATGTCAGGATCCTTCAAGTGAGTAGCAGGATTTCTCTTTTGTGTGTGGATGAAGCTGGGGAAAAGTGTAGGATCTCTGATAAAGAAAATAGGTGTGTTGTTGCCTACCAGATCCCAGTTACCGTCATCGGTGTAGAACTTCAGAGCAAAACCTCTAGGGTCACGGACTGTATCAGCTGAGCCACTTTCACCGCCAACAGTAGAGAACCTTGCAGCCATTGGAGTTCTTTTACCAATTGATTCGAATACTTTAGCAGCACTGTATTTGGTAATATCATGTGTCACTTCAAAATAACCAAAACCTCCTGCTCCTTTGGCATGCACCACACGCTCAGGAATGCGTTCCCTGTCAAAGGCTGACATCTCATCAAGAAAATAGACATCCTGGAGGAGAGCAGGGCCATTTTTACCAACAGTCTGGATTGCAGTTTTGACTCCAACAGGTGCTCCAGATTTGGTAGTGATGTAGCCAGGAGAGTCCTAAAAATAAAATTAAAATTGCATTGTTATTTAAGACAAATATTCACTTTTTTCTTTAAATTATATATGGCTAACACAGTTGACAATTTATTCAATTCCTACACATAATAAAGAGTAAGTGGAGCAATGTTGATTCGCAATGCATTACAAGGCAAACATCAAAAAGGTTAATAAAATCACATATTTGCATTTAGATTTTCTGCAGTCACTGACAGCTTAAATATTCATTTCACAAACCCTTGACTAAATAATAATACTACAACTTTGTATGATAATTATATTACATGATTTTAAAAATGAAAAGTACAAAGATCAAGTTAATGACGTGGGACACACTAATAAGCATACAATGCACAGCTTACTATAACACAACTCAACAAAATGCAAAATAGCCAGTAGAAAAACAAGTAATTATTATATTCTTTAGGTGTCGAAAAGTAAATTCCGGTTGAAGCTTTATATCAGAAGACGGCAGATATTGACGAATGTTAACTATATTTAATGCGCACAAATAATGCAATCTCTTATGATTATTCTCACTGCACTTATCACTGATTGTTTTTCTAGGTCTAATTGGAAATAAACAACTTACTTTAAGACTTTTCTTGTAGTTGATAAGTTGGTCCGTTGCAGGGTCTCTTGAAGCCATTTTAGTGCTTTATTTTATTAGGCGTGCGTAATATGCAAGAAGTGTCGTGCACTGAGCGTCGGAGCGCGTGCTGTGAACACAAATACCGCTTTAGCGGGCGCGCCTTCCCCTTTTATAGAATTTCCAGCGACAAACAAGTATCATGCCAAACAACTGCGACCGGTGACCGATATACTTTGTTGCTTTATCGCAAGTTCTTAACATACCTACTGTTCTATCCACTTCTAACTTATATAAATATTTCTTTTTTTCTCTTAACTTATGTTATACCTCAGACAAATATAGAATTATATACATATGTTTTGTGTAAAAGCTCACAGTAAGATTTTTTTTAAGAACAATACCGAGTTCCGTAAGTTCCGTTCTAGGAATCATAACTTTGATGAGTCGTAATCTATTATGCTTTTATTTTAATTTCTTTGATTAAATTTTTAAATAAACAAAACATAAAAACTTACAAACTTCAATTGGCATCTATGAGCCTACCTATTTCTTTTATTATTTTATAAAGTTACTCCATCTCCATTGTTTGAATAACATTATGTAAGTAACAATAATAATACATCTAATAAAAAAAATAACTCTTAGGCAAAGTGTATAATTTTTTAATTTATTATTTATTATTATTTATTAGTATTTTACCGTGTTTTTAACCCCCGACGCCAAAAGAGGGCAGTTATAAGTTTGACATCGATGTCTACCTGTGTGTGTGGGTGAGTCTGTTTGTAGCATCGTAGCTCTCAATGGATGGAACGGATGGACCGATTTCGATGCGGTTTTTTCATTTGAAAGCCAGTTTCCTTGCAGTGGTTCTTAGCTATGTTATAAGAGTAGTAGCTCTTTGCCAGAATGATGTATGACATTTTTGACGTATGATTACTCTATTAAGTGCTTCACGCGTGTCAGTATAATCGTTAAATTCCAATTAATTGATAACTTCGACCTGATGCTGCGTAGGAGCTATTTAAATTTTTAATTTATGATTATATTTAACAGATAAAGATTGCAATTACTTATGGTGCATGTCTTTCATACATGTAAATGAAAAATATCGTAGATTTTGTTTAGTTTAACGTCACACTCCCCACATGAAATATTTGCATTTTAGGTAAGCGTGCGATGTGTTTGATGTTATTAGGCACACGTGATACCGAATCAATCTGTAACCGTTTCGAAGGGTTACTCATTGACGCGGTTAACTGATTTTATACGTTATTGTTTTAACCCAAACGATAAGGGTTTACCAAAATTAAAGGGTTTATGTTTTTGAAATTGTTAGCTCAAATGATAGAAGTTAACCCAGGATTTCGGATATTTTCGTGATGCGATTACGCAGATGGCTATGCCCCGCATCCGAGGTCGTCGGTCTCCACGGAAGGAGGTCTACTGGTTGTCCCAGAAGTTGGCGGACCTCCGTGCGGCCTGCACCCATGCCCGGAGGACATTTAACCGCAGTCGGCGGCGACACCGTGAAAGCGGTAAGGAGGACCAGCTTCATGAGGAGTACCAAGAAGCACGGAAAACTCTGAAGCTGGCCATTAGCCGCGCCAAAGATGAGAGGAGAAAAGAGATGCTGTAGAGTCTCGAATGTGACCCCGGGGTCGCACATACCGTGCGTTGCGACAGAAGCGCCGCACGGCTTACGGGTGGCCCTAGACAAGACGAAGTCCTGGTTGTTTCACCGTCCGGTCATCCTCGAGTGGGCAGGGCGGCAGTACGGGACCTTTTCCTTCCGACTGACGCTGGTCCTTTCCGGACACGCTTGCTTCGGAAAGTACCTGCACTCGGACGCTAGGAGGGAACTGAGTCCCGCCTACCACCATTGCGACTGCAGTGAGGACCAGTGCTGGATTAACCCTTAAGCAAATTAAGCAATTGCTTAGGGCATCACGTCTTGGGGGGGCACCAGCATCAGAAACAGTAAAAAAGCTCGATGCTTTATCAATATTGTACATAGAGTCAGATATGCTAAAAACGTAGGACTTAAAAACTATTTTCCGCGAATTTAATGCCCGAAAAAGTCGCAAGTCGTATATCAATAAAAATTTTTAAAAAATGCTTTTGTTTTTATTGTATGTAATACCTTCTCCACGTATGTCTTTCGACCTTCATACATATTCTAAGGTACGTAATTTATGATACTAGTTTACTTATGGATAGGGGGGCCCCAGAGGCGTGGATTGCTTAGGGCATCAAGTAGTCTTAATCCGGCACTGGTGAGGACTCGACCCAGCACACGCTGGCGATTTGCCACGAAGATTTGTAACGAAGAATGAATCACAGACCTACAAATATCCAGAAACCTATATCAATTCGGTTACGGTTAACCGTAATAGTATTTGTAATACCTATCTATTTGTGTTAATCTGAAATATAGGTTAACCCTAACCGTTGGCTAAAAAATAACAAATTATTTCGGTTAGGTTAACCCTAACCGGAATATCCCAGGTCTAGCGTTGTCCTAAAGCAACAGCAGGCCACTGGACTTTGCGTGATTAACCAGGCTCGTTTGTATAGCAGCTAGTTTTTCCATCATAGTCTACAGTTGCTGACAACAGATATATGTCGTAATCGTTTGACTGGATTTTAGAAAGCTGTAGTGAAAGACACCAGCTGTAGTGGTGGACTGGTGCCACAACACTCACTTACTCACTCACTGACTGCCTCGATGTCGTAGTGGTAGCATATGCGACTGCTGTGCTTGAGGTCTCGGGTTCGATTGCCGGGTCAGACTAAATGTTTGTATGATCTGCAAAAAATTGTTTCGGAGTTTGAGTGTTTTCTATGTATAATATGTATGTATGTATTTACAAAAATAAATATTTATGTATTTATATCAGATACCCATAACACAAGCTCTGCTCAGCTTGGTACTAGATGGCGTTGTGTGTTAGATGTCCGATGTATTTATTTATTTATTTAAGTAACTTTTTTAAGTTAATTTTTGTTTGTGGCAGGATTTGGCTGGTTCGCCAGATTCAAATTCAAAATCATTTATTCAGTTACAACACTGAGTGACATTTATAAATGTTAAATTGAAGCTACAATTAAAAATCGTGAGGAGATCGTTTTTTGTTTTTTCGAAAGACGGTCCCCATTTCATGTCATCCACGTTTTATATAGTTATTATCATTAATTTCATCACGACGAAGACTCGAAGACTTATAATTGAAAACTATAAATACATGACATTAGCAGAAATAGCTGATCCGAGTGATCCGGCTGGTTGCCATTTCATTAAAAGAAGAAATAAAAAATCGTAGATCTAACAGACGCCACAGAATGTGCTGCATATGACAAGATTACTGGTAAAGAAACTCATAGCTACTTTTTTTAAAAGTCAGTCCAGGGTTCAGTCATTGCGAAGAGCGTTTTCGATTATCGTACAGGATCAAATTTTCATCGCAGGCAATGACCCGATTTAAAATTATTCATTATTGTACCTATCAATTGAGCCATGTAACGCAGGATTGATCCACCCCCCGTTCAAGCTTTATTATTTGCCCTATTTGCTTCCAGTGGATTAAAATTTATCATCTGGTGAAGCCTGCAACCAATCTACATTTAAGAAAATCAATTGCAACCAATAAATCAAATATACATTTGGCTGTTGGCATGAAAACGCATGTCATGGCAACGTATCGTCATACGCACATGACTGCAAGACTCTCTCGCTGATTATAATTGTCAAAGTGGATTTATACTCATTATTTCCAAATAATTTCTATGTTTTACACTTGGCAGATGTTCTTGGGTCTCGCTGATTATAATTATCAAAGTGAATGTAAACTCATTATTTCTAAATAGCTTCTAAGTATGTTTTACATTTAACATAATATGTCCTTTGTTGAATTGAATTTTTTTACTGGTCATTTCGAGCCTAAGAATTATGAGAACCGAATGCAAATCATAAAGAAGGTTAATCGTTGTAGGTAGGTATCTCACTGTAACACGTTAATAATGTGAAATTGTATATTTACGTAGAAATATAGACCTGGTCTATGTTTACCTCTGTCCATAACCTTCACATTCACATTTTGGAAATAAATCTTTGCATTTGTACACGGCTCCGATCAGTACCAAACAGGAAATGTATGTGTTTAGGGGTTGTAGTTGTATGTTCTAGTTGTTCTACAACTAACAGTTTACAAAATAAAAAGCAGAACACCGTGTGTATAGTACAGTAGAGAAATGGAGAAGGAAATAGTCTGTTTTCATACATTTTTATAATCGATTTAAAATTATTTATCTTTAAATTAAAAAAAAAGAATGCGAGGTGATACGAAGCTTTAAACCGCGCGTTATTAGCCGTAGGTAAAATATTATCATTCTTACAATGAAACCCACTCAAGCCTCATTCGATCTTTATTAAGTACTGTGTACAGTAGGTAGTTAGGTACCATACGATGGTAACACACACTTAGCTACCTTTTTCTTGAAAATTCAAACTACAATAATTAAATAATAGGTACAAAATATTTTCGTTTTCAAGATCTTAATCTAAATCACAAAACATTTTTATAAATGTTTCAAGATTCATCTAGAATACCTATTCAATAATTAAATATGTACCTACTGCCTACTGGTATTTGTATATTTGCACCAAGTCAAATAGATTTTGTTATATAGTTTTTATAAAGAGCAGATAAAGGTTTGATACTTTCACTGTACAATAACGGGCTGCACACGATTGGGATTGCTGGCGGTCCTTGGGGGAGACCTTAACCCAGCAGTGGCCGACGATGATAGGTCGATTACTAGATTACTGTGTAGAATATGTAATAAATAACTAACCTGTAAATAATAGATTACGTAGGTGTGGTAATTGATAGGTTATAAATAATAAGTATACTGGTTGCACAATGATTAATCATTAACTTATGTAGTTACATATGCTGCGTAAGTTACTGAATGAGTTTCAAATCGATTAAACGCAGGTGCATTTACAATGCTTTGTTTACTTCAGAAGAAAAATCAAGAACTATAAGAAGAAAAATATTCTTACTTGATACTAGTTAAATAGTGTTATTGGGTACTAAGGTTTAACTTGTATGTTCAGGCTGTTATAAGTTGTATGTTAAGGTAAAGTTAAAATGTTCAAAAACCACAAATAAAGTATTCTAAAATACAAATTTCTTCTAGACTAACATATACGAATACGTAGGGATTGATAGTCATATCGTTTTTTTTATTATAGTGAATTTGCCTCTATTCCTTCTTAAAAGAAAGACAAAACTACGGTCACAGCCCACAACTCTAAACAGCAAAACTGCCAATGATAAATTGGTATCGCAACTTCTGAATATACCTGTATTACTTGACTACAGAGTACAGACTATATGGCAAAAGGGAGGAATGTGATAGTGATAACTTCAATATAAATATAAGACATAAACTCATGGTCAAGGCCTTTCAGTTTTATTATTACATATTTAAATAATTCTACGAAAATCGACAAGTCACATTAATGCATAAACATTGATAATTTAGTCAGTCTAGCTGATAAGACTACTAACGTTAATCGATAGAAAATTATGTGGGGGTTTGGGTGGGATTGTTAGTATACGTAACTACATGTAAACATGCTGGGCTTATACCGGCCATAACTATATTAAGCAGATATTCCATGCACGTTTCATATTGAAAAAATACCTCAGTGATCGACGTTTTTGAATATCGATTCTAGTTACTGTTAAATGACCTTAAAGTACTTATTCTCACTTAATTAAAATAAAGTCGGTTTTAGTTTATTGACATTTATTCAAGTTTTAAACTTCTTTCTTTGGAACCCGAGCACGGACTGATATCAAAGTTCTGTATAAAGACTATTGTCGTACTTTTTTCAAGGCTTTGACTACCTACCCGTAACGATTGCTTAAGATATTCTTATAACAATACATTTAAACGAGCAATTCTTGTATATATTTAATATGAATCTAGTAAACGACTCCAATGATTTTCATTTTTTAAATTTAGTATGCTGGGGTTTTCGGTGCTAACTATATAGGATTTGTTTTTAATACCTAAAAAATCTATTGAGCGAAGCTCGGTCATCCAGGTACTTTATATTAACAAATTACTTATGAATGGTCTTAATAATTTTAACTTTTTGAAGTGAAACTTTTTCGGATGCAACGGAAAAAACGACAGGTAAGAGACACAAATACAAAAAGTCGCTTGTAATTTAGTGAGCCAGAGCGAGAGAGCAAATGTCGGTCTCATTCTTTTGTCGATTTATGGAAGTTTCACTTCTATCGTGTTTGAATCGCACACACACCTTTTATTGTATAAAATATTACCAAACCCTCGTAATCATATAGTAGATACCTGAGTAATTTTATATTTTTCTATTATTAATGTTTTACCGAATGTCAATTGTGGTTTTTATTTATAAAATAAGTACTTGGGCATATTGATCTGCAATGAACAGGCACCTTATGTGATGATCTACTTATCATTCTAAGTTTAGCTAACAAGTACCTACTTGCTATTTAAAATGTGTTTCATAAGTTGCTCTGATCTTGCATAAGCAATGAGTGTACGCGACTAAAGGTTCTAATAGATAGGTACAACAACTATGTTAAAGAATTTTGTAACTGTAGTACAGATATTTTATGTCAAGAAACCAACGTGCACAACAGAAATATGTTTTAACATAAGAATAGATGAAGTCAACATACGATAAGATATATATATAAGATGAAGACAACATAACAATAAAAAAACTCAAGAATTTATTCTTGAGTTTTTTTTATTGTTTCCAATACACATACATTTACAGACACAATGATGAAAACTGCACTACGAAGACCTCGCAGGGTCTATGTGAGTAGCAGTGAATCGCTTAAAAACAAAAAAAACTATGTAATACACATAAATTAACACTCACGGTCTTAAATCCATGCAAATTTAGAAAGTGGTTTTTCATTTTATATCGGCAGGCATGTTTTTCTTTCTTTACATACAATGTTTGTATCTCCTCTGGCATTTTAATTATAAGATTAGGCAATAAATAATCCTCTGCTCTTTCACCGTACAAGTTAGTTTTTCGGCAGTAAATATTTTTTTTAAGGTCCCTATAATTTTCCCTAGGTTATTTGGTCCTTGGGAAATTACGCAGCGTCTTCACGTCCAAAATACCACAGCCCTTAAAGACGAAGGTCTTCAATCAGTGCGTCTCTATTTATGGGCCTCATAAGGAAGCTCGGGGTCACACAGCGAGCTATGGAACGTACTATGCTTGGGGTCTCTCTACGAGATCGAATCAGAAATGAGGAGATCCGTAGACGAACTAAAGTTACCGACATAGCAGAGTGAGTCAGCAAGCTGAAGTGGCAGTTGGCAGGGCACATAGCCCGGAGAACCGATGGCCGATGGGGCAGAAAGGTTCTTGAGTGGAGACCACGTGACGGTAAACGCAGCGTAGGAAGACCTCCCGCGAGGTGGACGGACGACCTGGTTAAGATCGCGGGGACTCGTTGGATGCGGACCGCTGCCGACCGGTCAATACGGAAGTCAATAGGGGAGGCCTATGTTCAGCAGTGGACTTCTTGTGGCTGAGATGATGATGATGATGATGATTGGGTCTTTTCAATCAAAAATTCATGTTTACATTTTAATGATAGTGTGTTAAATTCCTATCTTTCGAAAAAAATCATTACCTTACAATATTTGAATAAGCTCATAATCTTTAAACTTCTGTCTAACATGTTTTGGTACTATTATTTTGAGTAACCTTAATTGTAAATTATAGACTTCATCTATATCTGTTTTACACTTTTTATTGACTGCCTGGGTGGCGTAGTGGTAGTGTATGCGACTGCTATGCTTGAGGTCTCGGGTTCGAAAATATTTGTTTCAGAGTTTGGGTGTTCTCAATATATAATATGTATGTATTTACAAAAAAAAAGTATGTAAGTATTTATATCAGTTGTCTAGTACCCATAACACAAGCTTTGCTTAGCTTGGGACTAGATGGCATTGTTTGTTAGATGTCCGAAATATTTATTTATTTATTTATATGTTCTCCCGTAGCTACTGAGCTCGTAACCGACAACCGAATCAGCTAGTGCTATATAAACTGCCTCGGTGGCGCGAGTGGTAGCGTAAGCAACTGCTGTGCTTGAGTTCTCGGGTTCGATTCCCGAGTCGGACCAAATGTTTGTATGATCTGCAAATATTTGTTTCGAAGTTTGGGTGTTTTCTATGTATAATATGTATGTATTTACAAAAAAAAAGTATGTAAGTATTTATATCAGTTGTCTAGTACCCATAACACAAGCTCTGCTTAGCTTGGGACTAGATGGCGTTGTGTGTTAATAAATTTTCCGAAATATTTATTATTTATTATTTATAAACACTAGCTGACCCACGCCACCTCGTTTACGTCTACTATTGCCCGTAGCTTGAACATTTTCCCCCGTTTTTGACACATTCTTCATTGGTGCTCCGCTTTGGCATTGGCATTCCTCGATAATTGGACTATCCAAAACTGAAAGAATTTTTCAAATCGGACCAGCGGTGCCTGAGATTAGCGCATTCAAACAAACAAACAAACTCTTCAGCTTTATACTCGTAATACGAGTATTAGTAGGTATATAAATCATTGGATTTGGAACCAAACACGCCCATATAAATTCATAAAGTCTTACTAAATGTCAATAAAGACAGATTGTAAGAAGATAAAAGAGTAGATATAGATTTTCAGTACCTTATATGGAAATTCATTTTTTAATATACAAAACTTGCCAATAAGGCTCCAATTGGCTCAATTTGTTGCATACGTGGTCTTTGTGAGATCGACAACTAAGTCGACTGTCAATGACGAGCCCAATGTACCTACATGTGTTGGTGAACTACTTCTAGTGATGAGCATTGGCAATTGCTGGTTGCACCATGCAGACAGATAATTCTTAACTTAAGTTAAGTTAAGACAATCTCCAATTTGAATTGGAGATATGTAAGGTATTGAAAACAGTCCGGGTAAATGGCGTAATTTAGAATAAATTGAGTTTTGTAATAATTTTGAGTAAATAATTTTGTAGGATCCGACAGAGACTCGGGCACCCCTACGGAATACACCGACTGGTATCAATGTCGGACTCGAATCGATAAAAGCCACATACCGTCTAGGGAACTAGAAGTCGGGGAACCAGGTGCACCTTCGAAATTACTATCTGAATGTCGATTTCGTTACTTTAAATTTAATTAATTAAAATAAATATTGGTAACAACACCATAAAAATTTGAGAAATAGGGATAAAGTATTAATTCATTTTATAGTCAATCATCAGAGCTCATGTTAGTCATTTTGACCAGTAAGAAGGTGCACTCTCAGTGGTGAATTTACCACTAGCTGGAGCCTAGGGCGGCGAATTTTAGAGGGCGTCTAATTAATTAAAAGAATCTTTTTTTTATACAGAAATACTAAAATCATTATTATAATATAAACGAAGAAAAAAAATCTTGACAGTTTAACAAAAAACAAAACAATTTATTATGCAGTGTACCAAATACTCTCAACTTTACTACTATTTGACAAATTACTAAACGCTTGGAAAAATATATCTTTCGCCGAAAGGTAGTTACTGTGCCCACCAGCTTTTGGCAAGCTCTTGGAAGTGCTCGTCAAAGTGCCATCTACCATTAAGGAACAGGTCTAGATACATTGTTTGGGACTGATCCGGTACGACAACCGAATTGAACACGATTGAGGTTAAATTCAATCCTGAGTCAAACTGGTTAAACTCTTAAGCCCAGCTTATTTTAAATAAATTAAATATGTAAATCCGCCACTGTGCACTCTCATTCGCTTTCCGATCCCGCCAGACGTGTGCACAGTCGCCGAGCGCTCGCTCTAAATCCCTTTGATCCGTGCTGGACCGTGCCGCAAACATCGACAACAAACGGATTAGTGGCGGACGCATCTGCTGACATTTAATACCCAGCACAGACGAACAAATCACCTCCTCTAAACGTAATGACGTCTGCAGACGCATCTGTCTACGTGTACAGCAGGCATTATGATGTACACAAAACACCATAATATCTGTATAATAATTTATTATAAGTAAGTCTCTAATACCTCTATCTTGTGATTATCATACAAAGCACTCTTACTTAATATTTATCGCAATTTAAGTAGGTACTAAATGTGGCTCCAAAAGATAGTTGTCTTAAGTCCAATTATTTAACACAGACTTATTATAAAACACCGTTTGATCTCATGTTGCTAATAATCAACAGATGGAAATATACACAGAAGTAATTATAACAATGTGATTTGATACTATTAAATTTAACGGACTGACGACTGTTTAAACACTGTCAAAAATGTATCTGTTAGTCCGTGGTGTGGGGACCTGGTGATTTGTAACACAGACATTACATGCCTATCACAGACACCAGTTCCTCACATTTCTAAACAAAACTTTGTAAAATGACTAGTTGTAAGTGTACCATTGTGAGGAGAAATAAAGAGAGACAAACTTCTTAGCATTCCATGAATTCGCCGTGCGGGTGTCGGGTCCATCGTGTGGCCGAGAGAGAAACTCAGAGCAGTTCCCAGGACTTGCGACCTAGGTGTAGGTTTAAGGAGGCCCCCTTTGAGATGCGCAGCAACGCTCACCTTCACTGCTCGATTATTATATTATATTATAAAAGTATTATAATAATTATGTTTTTTTTTATTTAATCCGGCCTCATATTGTTCCAAATTTTATACACAGCACTGTAATCTTTTTATAAGGAATATTAATAATTTATATTTTATACACAACTTGAAATCCGTTCTTTAGGATAATAATATTATGCCAACCACGTCATTATCTTATCTCATACCGACCGTTGTTAATCGACAACGATCGAACTCAGAGGAGTGAGAGGCAGGGGGCACACGCTTGCGACTTCGATTAAACTTGTAGGACAAGATTTGGGTAGCATGTTAAGCTACATTATTAATATTTTTATCGTAAACCTGCATTGCAATCCGTTATTTAGTTTAATATCGAATTAAAAAAATATGATAGTTCCGTCTCGAATCTCGAACTTTAGCGGCAATTGTGACTTAGTTAGCGGTGATGCACGGTTGTATTGACAATGCGTGGGACGAATTAAAACAAAAACCGCCAATGTAAAAACATTTGGAGAAGTTTTCATGTTTCATTAGTAAAGTGGCGTGACAATTTCGTTGAAAAAAGAAGGTCCTATTGAATAAAGCTTATGAAAACTATTAGGTATACTATATTAAATAGGTCCTGGTTCTATAATAATCTAAATAAACGATTACCTTCTTAATGTAAACATTCATGTGCGCAATCATTATTGGGTAGGTAGTTACGTAAACTCATTTATGTTGTAATCAAAAATTATCACTAGCAAACATGGTATCTTTTTGATAGCAGAAAGGCCACGACACATTCATTTTATAAAAAAAAGATACGTACGTATTTATTTTATTAACTATCAGTATTATGACAATAATATTATTTGCTCGTCAATGCCATTATAATATGACATCGATATTATTAACATTGTTTATTAATTTTTAAATAAGTTTCTGATAATTAATGAACAGAAACTTATGTAAAAATTGTTTTGTGAAATGGGCAATAAGCCAGGTATAAGTACGAAAGATTTCTACTGACAATTCAGTTGGAGAATGCCGAAAGAAAACATTACGACTGTGCCGTAGATCACAATCAGAAGATTCACTATTACTTACAATTGACATTATTAAACAAATCATTTTAACGTTTTTGACCTACTCGTATAAGTACCTGATACAACTGGACTTTGGAAACTCACAATTACCGGATATCAACGATAAAATAGACACGGCTTTAAGTATTACTTATCTATTCATTACATCGTATAGTCACATGTTGGGTATTGTTACGTTTCTTCGTTTTGAAAATTACAAGTCATTTAATATGTCCTTCTATCGACATGCGCGGCACGGGAAGGCGTGTGGACAACACCTATTAGGTATCTTTATCGTATTGTAGATAAAATGCTAAAATTTCTGTGATATTCATTTGATTCTAGCTTCTAGTTCTTAAACTTTGATCAAGTTTTTCAATATCTTAATATATATAAATCTCGTGTCACAATGTTTGTCCTCAATGGACTCCTAAACCACTTAACCGATTATAATAAAATTCGCACACCATGTGCAGTTCGATCCAACTTGAGAGATAGGATAGTTTAAATCTCAAATTATAGTCGCAATTTTAATTTATTGCTAATTATTTGGCTGTTATTATTTGACAGTCACAATTATCTGTTAACTCCAAATGATTCTAACAGATGTCGATACCTTTCGACTGGGTTGAGTAAGTAATCAATAGATGGCGCTGCTATGGTAAATCTATAGGCTATATTTTATTTTGGAAAAAAATAGGGTTCCGTAAGATATTGGGGTTTTTCGGACACAAGGTGTAAAAAATCAACCCTATACGGGGGAAAATTTTTCGCTACGGGCAATAAAAGACGCAAACGAGGTTGCGTCGGTCAGCTAGTTATCAATATAGGTTTACTATGTTATACATACCTTTTTTTTCTTACGTGCGGATTTCCGATCGGATACCACCTCCTGGTGGCAGGTCGGACCCGAACCGACTAAAACCGTACGTCGTCTTGGGTACTAGGAGCCGGGGACCAGGTGCACCCTAGTAAGGAAAACCCTGGAACCCCGACGTACCTCGAGCCACCTACAAACTGAAGGTGCCTCCCTACTGTGTGGGAACACCGATGTTCCCGTTACTGTTCCCAAGGGCGCGCACATTCCGCAGCCTTTGCGCCTTCACCTGAGCCTGCTTCTGTTAGGGTGACAGAACCCAGGCTTGCGCTTATGGAGGACCGAGATCGTTCTGCGATCTCCGGCGCCTGAGACGCCGACGGTACCATGCCCGTTCTCGGGACCGTCGGGCCGTGAGTCTTCTAAACCTCTGCCGGTCCTGCTCCGCCGTCTCTTTGACAAGCATACCTTGCTCGCAAAACGAAACGGCGGAGTTCCACGCGCTCTTGCTCCGCAACATGGCCGCAATCATGTTACCGAGCGAGAGAACTCCCATATGTTATAACTACCTAGTTTTTTTATAAAACTGGTTTTATTCGACGAAAAAATCAACAACATTTACTTCTAACCGAGTCATTGACCTCAATATCATGTTCATTCCATGACCTTAGTACGTATAGGTAGGGAGGGACTAGCGTATTGCCTATAAATAGTAAGTGGTAGTAATAAATATATCAAACCTTTGGTTTAAAACGTCTTAAACTGGTTTCGTAATTTAGAAATAAGTTTAAATAAATATTAATCGAAGTGTATTTTGTGTAATTTTAAATTACCAGCTTTTCACTAAGTACATATAAAAGTATTTACGGTAATTACATCGAAAAACAATTTATATCTAACATTTTTGTCTATCTCTCTGTTTGTTCCAGTTATTCCCAGGAACCACTAAACCGATTTTGACGGGACTTTCACTAGCAAATATCTGATGATATAGGGTGTAACTCAGGCATTTTTTTAACAAGTTTCGCGCCGCGGCTTTTCCCGCTTTTGTTATTGTAAAGGTACTGCTAGTCATAAATAAAATTAAGTAATAATACGTATGCATCTAAATAGCTAAATATTCTATTCAATTTCTTTTATTATAATTCACAAAACAACATATGATGAACACGAACAAGCATAAATACAAACTTAAGTACAAAAATAACCTGATTGACATCTTCTGGATGTGAATTCATGCTTTAAGTTAATGGTAAGAAATCTTAAGATATTTAATATTTCTTTATAACGCTACCTACACAATTAATCCATACTAATATTATAAATTCGCAAGTAACTCTGTCTGTCTGCCACGCTTTCACGGCTAAACCGCTGCACCGATTTCAATGTAATTTGGCATGTCGATACTTTGATTCTTGAGGAAGGACATGGACTACTTTTTATCGCGATAACCGACATAAACACCGGTGGAACGGCTGGCTAAAACTAGTTATACATTTAATATAAATAATACCGATGAATAGTTTTTGTTGGTTAACGGGACTTATTCACGACAAAACCATTCAAGAGGTCATCAAGTCAGGATACCGTCTATATCCCGAAGTTTCGAATGGGTTATTGATCGTAGTGCCTGGTTTCATACAAGAGTTATCTATGCATAAATTAATTAATTATTTAATTAATTGTCAGTTTTATATCTCGGATCCAGGGGGCTGGGCTGAATCCATGACCAAAATTAAATTGTTAAACATAATATTCTTTATATTATTTGTCACAATATACATTTTTATATCACACAATATAGAATTTTATCGTGGTTTAGACCTTTAATGTTTGAAGAACGTCTAACCGGACTGACACTTCTCCACATTCATAAAAACGTACCCATTGAAGTAGCAATAGAAGTGATTACGCGTTTTAGGTGAAGACGTAAAAGAAAAATAGATTTTCTTATTTGTATATAGGTATTTTTAAGCATAGTACTTATAAAACCATGTATAATGGCCCAATCAAGAGGCTAAGTTATTTAGGTGATAAACGAGCAGACGGATCTCATGATGGTAAGCGATTACCGCCATCCATAGGCATCTGCAACACCAGAGGCGTCACTAGTGCGTCGCCGACCTTTTAAAATGGAGTACCTAGGTTTGAAGGTCGTATTAGTCCGGGAATACCGCAGGCGACAATTCATTCCACAGTTTTATTGTGCGAGACAGAAAGTTACTAGAAAAGCGAACAGCTGTTAACTGCCGCCAAGGAGTCCAGCCGATTAGAAAAAGTGCTTTGTGCAGACCCGATGGAAGGCCTTCGCAATCTCTTATTAGACTACGCCAGAAGAGTAGGAGAGCTGAAAAAGACGCGTTAAGACCGATACCAACTCTGAAGAGCACATCTTCAACACTTTAGGAAGGATACCTAAAGGGCCTTCGACTTATGTTATCTAGTGATAGAAGTGGTAAACACACTGAGCGTTGGTAGAACTGGATATCCAGCATAGCAGAAGGTCCAACAATGAAGAATTCTGACCCTCCACATTTAAGACTCGCGTGGTCGTGGTAACCAGTTGTGTCAGGCCATATACCAGTGCGAAGTCGTGAATAGATCTCCCTGCATGATCGGTTTTATTAATAAGCCATTCGGGCGTTAAAATCATCAAGTAAGACGATCTCTGTGGACGGGATCTGCTGCTGCACGAAGTCTGTAGCTATCTGTATGTGCTCAATGAGTCGGCCAGTGTCGGCATCACCGCTATGGGATCTATAGAGGCACGCTTAGACGCGGGTGTAGCCGTCATTGACAAGGTCTCCTACATGAAGCCGTACCATTAAGAAGTACCTATCTTGTAGATTGCTGAAAAGTTGAAAACTGATATCGTCTCAAACGTACACGCAAGCTCTGGCCTTAGACATGAAGGAGTGTTCTAGTCCGTACCCAGAGTGAGTGAGGTAGGAGTACCCGCTGGAGACAATATCTGCAACCCTGATATTGCAAAGGTCCACGACCGTTGGGTGGTAGAGGGTGCCATATTAATTCTGCTATTACACTGGGCATAATTAAGCTCAATTTTCCCTCCCCCGCTCCCAGAATTCGAGGGGGAGCCTGGGCCTTCACGCTCAATTGCAGAAGCAGCCCGGGAAAATCAAGTACATTACTAACATTAACACTTACGTACATTATTAAAAACTTACTTTTTATCTGTATCTATTTATTATCAAAATTAAATTATAACTTCTTGTGACTTGACCACGTCTATATGACCCAGCACCAACCCCCCTCGCCCCCCTGGCGCCAAAGCTGGATCCGCACTTGGGTATGTAATACATGTGATGTACACTGAAGTGACAATGATCCTCTATGTTACGCCATTTAGGCCTACAATAATTAAAATTATATTCAAAGCATGCATTAATAATAATATTGGTGGTAGGTAGGTGTTAGCCTACTATACCACGCTGGCCCGACGGGTTGAAATAGAATTTGTGCCATGTTTTCCTGTCGCTAACAGTGATATTGTTCTGCGTAATTTGCTCCCTTAGTCATTCATACGCCACCCACGGGATAGCTCACCTCTAGCTATCCCGTATTCACACTCTATATTCCTATATTTTAAACTCCGTAATTCCACTTTGGAATTTAGATGGGCAAATTCCTTAGGTATAATAATTGATCTAAGTAATAACCATACCTATTCCATTCATATACAACTACTTTTTTTTTCTCGGTTTTATGGGTAAATTTTCAGAGAGTAGTCAAAACTGGTCCGCCAATGTGATGTTTATGCTTTGTCTTTGTCTAATCTTAGCGACGTTATTGTTCTTGTAACGCGTGTAAGTGAGATGCGTATGTTTATTTTCAAATGTCTAATTGTTTCAAAGCTACATCGTCGTGGTTCAAAATTGTTACATTTCTTGCGATGTGTGGTAATGAAATTTGCGCCTCTATAGCTATATCTCAATGGGTACAACGTATTATCATTATTTTTGCAAGGCAAAGTATTTTCACTTTTTCTCTATTCGTAACACAGAACAGAGAAATATACACTGTTCTGTGATTCGTAAAATCCAGGTATATTAAAATAAAACAAGTTTGTTCATCAAAAAACTGTAATAGTCCCCTCCCGGAAATATGCCTCTTTTTAGAAAGTATTGTTCATTTAATTTTCTTCGTTATTAATTTAATTACGTAAGAAATCATTATTAACATCAACTCAGTATATTATATCGTTTTTATCGTTTAGCCTGACAACGACAGATTTATGATTATTATTATTCTATATATTTTTGTTATTTATAGCTCTAAGTGATATATAATAGATAGGAGTTGCCATCCACATATAAAACCACATACTTGTATTATTCTTGTATATCGAATGTCGTTAAAATCGCTAAATGTGGTAGATTAAAACGTTTCTCTGCTGGGCAATTAACAGCTAATTGAAAGGCGAAAGTAGTATGGATTCGTTACTTAATAAGCTACACGGCTTCAGAAGGTGAAATTGCCAGAGAGTATTGTGTAGGGTTATTTCACATCATACTACGTCATCGTAGCTACAGTGTAGGGCTTTGCAAGTGGTGAGAGTTCAGTGCGAGCCAATCGCCAGGTCGACGGAGTTATTGTGAGATAAATTCGCACTAGGCCCTTTGACCAGATTCTTATAATTTCCGAGTGCCTTAGTAACTCCCAAAGCGTAACATACTAAAGAAAATTTAAAACACTTTGTCATCATCAACAGCCTGCCACACTACCCTACTGCCTCACAGGCCTCTCTATAGGAAGAAGGCTTTGGCTTTTCACATTGGTCACCTTTTTAATTACTTTACGCATAAGTTACCGTGAGGTTGTCAAAACCGTTAGATTGTAATCTATCTCGCGAGATCGTAAACTGTAACATACTGCTTACAATTTAACATATTATTATTAGTTAGATTATAATATATCTATAAAAAAGTGAATTTGTGATTATTCAAAGAAGATCTCACCTAACCTAACTCTATGGCCATAGAACGGCCTACTGTAAGACCGATTAATCAGGGACAGTTGACAATCTCGCTAGGACGTCGGTGACACTTAAATTTATTAAAATATTTTACAAACACAGACAATCTAGATAGTTAGTGTATCCTCAATCACTAACTTTAACTACTCTGCCTTGAACTTAACTTATCATTGGTCAATATAAATATTTTCCAGAACAATGATGCTTCATGGCTGACCTCTCCCGTATATCTCTTAAACCAGTGTATACAGTTTAGTTGCGCCCACTGCGCTCGATATTGCGCACTCGCACCTCGTAATGATTCAACTTTAGTAGGTATAGCAAACGATTGTCAGATCTTCGGCTAAGAACGGTCGTGGTAATTTTCCCTAATGCTTGTCTGTTACTATAGCAAACAGAAAACTCTTAACCATGGTGGTTTTGGGAGGCATTAGGCACCAAACATGTGAAAAATTTAAACCTACCTCCGTTAAGCATATGCACTTGATTTAATCTCCCACCCAATTTTAAATTCAATACGAAAATTTTTCGGGGTTTCATTTGGTACAAACTTAAAAATTTGTTCTTAGTTCGCATCAAAATCTCTATAATAATGATTTTGGCATCGTTACAAATTTTAATACATATAATTTTTATATCGTTACTAATTTTAGTCACGAATTAAGCTGAGCAAGAAGAAAGCCATATCAAATGAAGTCGTAAAAGATGCACATACTTGATTACATCAGACAGAGAAGATTTTTACACAATTTTATTTGAAAATCTATATTTCTTTTAAAAACTTGTAGTTGAAATATTGTTGTGCTATCTACCTAATGTAAGTTAAATTGAAAATAGAATTACGTATTAACCTTGGCTGAGAAGAATATTAAACATAGGTGCAAAGTTCTTACAGCTGCTCCGTACATTTATTCACTAGGTATTTTGCCACACTATCACAAAACAATTTTAAATACATTTCGCAGTGATATGACGGTGTTATTTACGATAATTTCTCTAGGTAACGACCTTACTTAAGATCAACACAAGGACATTTTACTCGTTATTACACACTATCTGTATATATGCCTACTACCTCTCTTTTAATTTTATAATAAGAGTATGATTTGATATGCTGAAGCGTAATAGGGTGTCATCTACATGTGTTTAAGGGTAAAAAACAGAAACTATCCCAGTTTCTGTTTTTTATCTATTTATATCTATTTTTACTATCGTAAAATCTTTGTATGGGGGTTTGCTAATGGGTTTAAATATAGCTACTTTTCTATAAAGACCTTCAGAATAAAAGATTTGGTTCCCCTTACTTATGACAATTATTAACTTACTAGCTGACCAAGCGACCTTCGTACCGCCATATTCTTTTGTGAATATTTTCTAAATTTCCAAAAACTTGTTTTAATATTACGCCCGCTTCTGTTTTCCGCTGATAGGGTACAGACGCGGACTAAGAAAATTTAGATTTTTTTTTATACAAACCTTGTCCTCACAATAACAAACGTATTACGAGTAGTAAAGGAATTATCCGATTTAGTACTTTTGGGTATTTTTTGTGATTTATTTATATTTATATAGATTTATATAGTGACATTTATTAGCAAATAAAGTTACTTTTATAAACATGTAATTATTAAAAATATACCTAATTTATATTCCTTTATCGCCAATTACACACTTCATAGCAAATATATTATGATTTCGTTTGACCGTATCATTATCATTAATAATTTTATGTTGGCAATTAGTTATTATCCAACCCAGCTTTGACATTGTTATCAAAAAATAACTTAATTTTTATGGCTTCAACTATGAACTTTTTAACGGCTTATCTAGAAGCAAAACTTAGTATCCGTAATTACTTGACGAAATATTATGCAATATAAACCACTCGACAGGGGGCTCGCGGACTTATACGACTCTAAAAAGAATGGCTGGAAAAAAATCATGTATTACACAATCACCCGATAGGAATTAAAATGACTCTTTCGCACATTATTGGCAAATTCCATCCATCATGTATGGAAGTTGCATTAACTAATTCTGCCATAAGGTGCTACAGCAATTCTTGGAAACCAGGCTTTGGAGTCAATTATGATTCACTATTCTTTTTATGAATTCTGAAATATTTTTGAAAATCATTAAGTGTTGGTGAATTAACTACAAAGGAGTTTGAAAGCCTTTATTAGATGTTATTTGCTCAGAGCAAGAAACACCAGTTAAGAATAGAAGGATTTTTTCTTTTTGTCCATTAACAAATTTCTTCTAAAGCCAATGCATATTCATTTATATGTAAGCTGCATTACATACAAAATATAAAACCATTTTCAAATAACTACGTAGCCTTACAACTTAAAAATAAAAGAGCGTGACGTAAATAAGAATGAGGACTCAGTAAGTGAGAATAACCAGTTTCTTGTCTATACTCTGCTACCAATTAAAAGACATCGGAGGGGAGACCTCAAAAAGCTTGGTCATCTTAAAACCCCTTAGAGTGAACCGCCGAAACCGCGACTCATGACGTCAACGATCACATGGCTTAGAAACATAACAGAACCCCCCAAGATCCAGTCTTGATAATACATAGATACCTAGTAAATACCTTACTTTGCCATTATCAAAGTTAGCGGATAATTGATAACAAAGGTATTTCTGATTCTACATATCTACATAATATGCAAACGCGAGTTATTTAGTCATTACTACGAGTAATATAAGTAGTAACACAAACACACGTCATATTTACGAATAAATTTAGTGGTGACCTTCTACAAGGTCAGAGTACAAAACAGTTGATATGTAGTGTCATGCATGGAATATGCGTAAGTAGGTTTATTTTTCATAAATTATTTTACTTTATGTAATTTTGATCCGCTTGGAATCCGACATTTGATTGTTTCAAGAAAATTATAAAGCTGAAGAGTTTTTTTGAACGCGTGGCGTCAATTTCAAGAAGTACTGATCCGATTTCAAAAATTTCCAGCCCAGTTATCAAGAAAGGCTATATAACATCACGCTACTACCAAAAGGAGCGGTGAATCAATAACAAAATGTTGCAAAAACGGGGAAAAATTATGTCTTTTGAGAGCTTCCATTGCATACTAAGTGGGAGAGCCACGCTTCGGCATGAATGGGCCGGCTCGACCGGAGTGATACCATGGCCTCACAGAAAACCGGTGTGAAATAGCGCTTGCGCTGTGTTTCACCGAGTGAGTGAGGAAACCGGAGGCCCATACCCCAACCCCTTCCTCCATTCCCTCTCCCCATCCCCTAAAGGTCGGCAACGCACTTGTGACACTTTGCGGCGGTAATCGCTTACCATCAGGTGATACGCCTGCTCGTTTGCCCACTATTCAATAAAAAAAAAAGAAAAAAAAATACGCAGTTAAAAAAAAAACCCAAAGACAATGTATAAAAGAATTGTTTACCTTTAAAAGTTCTAAAAAATGTCACGACAGCATACCTAGGTCTATTTTTAAGCTTGGCAAACTTTAACATTTTTATTAGTTGTTTTGGTAGGTAAACAAATGTGTTTACTTTCTTATAACATCACGCTACGGGTAATCAAAAGATCGAACCACTTAGCTACGGTGATTGTATAGCAGAATATAAAGAAGACCCAATTGGGAGTTCCGAGCGTGGAACGAGGAGTGTGTCAGGTGAGTGTCAGGTAGGTCAAGGCTTCAGCCAAGACGACTGCATCCAAGGTGGGGCCTAAGACAACAGCAAGCGCTCCGAAAACTCAGCTTCCCACTCCAACACCTTTGCTGGCCCTTCCACATCAGCCCCATCAGCTCGGTCTTCGTACCGGTTGGGGCCCAGACGAAGTATCTGGGCCTGATCCTAGGATCGTCTAGACGGTAGGTGGCTATTCGAGGAGCACTTCCGACAGCTTGCTCCGAAGCTGGTCCACGCTACCTCTGCCCTTGGGCTACTTTAGCCCAATTTGGGTGGTGCCATCGTCGCAACAAGACACCTCTACACGAGGGTTGTCCGGTGTATGGCGCTGTATGGTGGACCGGTATGGGTGGCGGCTCTCTGGCGCGCTACTGGCGCCCTCAGAGAGTTTAGGCGGTCAAAGCCATACGCCGTTATCGCACAGTGTCGACCGAGGCGGCTTGCGTCTTGACCGGAACACCCACGTGGGATTTGGAGGCGAAAGTACTCGCCAAACGTGCCAGAACGCCGAACGCCTGACCGTACCAGAAGTATAGCTGGCAGCTATAGGCCAGTTTCATACTAACCTACAAATGGAAGAATTTGTAACAATCGTTTGTGTTTTTGTAATAGTTTTAAGAAAGAGTGAATAAATAAACTTGGTTGCGTGGATCAGTTAGTGTGAGTATAATATTAGTAATTGGAAAGCTTAAACCGACGAATTGATAATGCACTTTATCATATCATTTATGATAAGGCTAAATTGTAAATAATATTTTTTACGTCGCAGTCGCAAAAACACAGTTATTAATTTCATTATGAATTGAAACAGTTTTATATAAAGAAGTAAAACTATTGGAACTCTAACAAATAACGTATTGCGCAATAGCAGTGCAATGGCCATACCCCAAGTGGAAGTGTCTCAAGGATACCTGTTATGTTATATGATATATGTTAATGTTTATGTACTGCGTACTAAATGCATTTCTCATTCCACTGTTTTCAATGTGATTGATATTTACAGATGTTTCCACAGAGTTTATTGTGTCACCGAACTGGCTGTGAATAGAAAACTACGTTCCACATTTGTAACCATACCTAAGTACCTATCCAGGGGCACACAATGCATTATTATCTCAATTTATGCTTATAAATAGGATCACTTATAGTGGTAGAATACAATAATTGGACTTACTGTAGATAAGATTGTATAGAATGTAGATTTTTGTTGTTTACGAGTTCTCGAAATTTCGTATAAAATTATACAAATTAATTTAACAGGGGTTTGTGAAAAAATAACAACACTTCTCAAAATAATTTTAAAACCATTAGGATAAATCAATATAATATTATTATACCTTCAAGACACGTAAACTTGGATTTATTCAATTATATCGTGCGTGCTGGATTCAATTAATTAAAAGTAAATATGTAAATAATTTAGTTAGGTACTCAATAAATTAAACAATTTAGTAAATCATTGAAATGTTTGCACATTTATCTTTAACAACTATTTACTTAGCACGCTTAATTTCTTACCGTACTGATAAAAATCATAAATCTTTATTGCTTTAAAAGTGTACCTACATGTGAAAACTGTTGACTGATAACTGTTATAGAAATAGTTAACCAAAACTATTTATCTACAGACTTTTAATAATTTCTAAACCCATACTAGCAGATTAATATTGTAGATAGAAATTTATAAAAAACACTATTCTATAGATTCTAAGTTTACCTCAATTACGTAGCTTGCATCTAAATTAAAAGAACCGGTTTGTTAATGTTGTGACGGATCGTGGAACGCTACGAATCCTTGATAATGAGCTCAGTGGCAATTAAAATCCACACTGTAACATTTAAATAGTTTGTCGACGTGAAGCTGTGCAAGTGCAACTACAATAATTTGTACAATAACCATGTTTTCAATGGAAATGTACCCGTTTTTTATAATGATACTGGCCGCACGTGGATCGCCTCAAACTTGTTTATATTACTGCAAACAGTAAGTTCTAGATCACTATTTTAAACCGTCTCTGACAGTTAGTGATAAAACGTTATTTTATTTTATTATGTAAATAAAATAACATTTACAAAATGAGACGAGGGATCATATCAGTAGCTAATCAACTTTACAATAAAATGTATATCAATCATAGTTATCACAGTAATTGTCGAACCTTATGATTGAAAACAAATACATAAGCCAATACTAGCTAAATTTTAGTCTGTTTTATTTATTTTCTTATATAAACGCATTTTCATAGAAAAAAATGCTATAAACACGCATGCACAAGAAAAACGCATACGTTATTGTATATTTATAAGTTTTGTTAAAGAACTAGAAATGAAGTGTTTATTTATTAATTTTCCTTCAGATTAACAGATAATCTTCAAAAAGTACCTCAAGAATGTAATTGCACAACTTTTTATGTAAGTGAACAGCCTTTATCAAGTGACCCACATGATTCATTTGAACTACTGAATTTGAAAATGTTGCAAAAATTTCAAGAACGTTTTTTTTCAGTTATCAGAAGTATCACCAAATAAAAATATCGAAGCACGTACTATGAAGAGGGAAACATCCACACTTGCTGAACATAATCTCAACCACCTTCACAAAACCGGTGAAAGTTATTTACATGGAACAACCCAGACTGTGGAATATCCTTTATTTTTAGATTTCAACTTGCATACATCATCGAGTAAACCAGGAATTGATAAAAAATTTAAAGAGTACTTTAAACATGTATTTGAAAAAATACGAGCGTCAGAAAAACATGTGAATGAATGTACTGATCTTCATATCTACATATTTTCTAAAAACAATGATAATATTAAAATAACACATACAAATTGGGGTCATGTCACTCATGATAAATTAACCGATTCTGATGTCATGACTGAGATTCTAAATAAATGCGATCACCCCGTCACTATTGTACACGAAAGCGTTTATGAAATTAAAAAGAGGAAGTATCTGAAATCGACCATTGTTAACAACTCATTAGATGAAAAGAAATATAAGAATGTTCTAGATAACTTATCTTTAACACCATCAACTAAAGGATTAAAAATTAACCAAAGAAAGTTTGGAAACAAAAATGTTCAAGAAACCACTACAGCCTTCACAACTGTAACTGATAATGGAAAAATATTTATGAATGGAAATGAAAATCAGAGTGATGAGGATTCGATCTCAAAAAGATTAGAGACATACGCGACTACAAAAATGCCTACATATCATAATGGCTTTCGACGTGACAAACATATGGAGAAAGACTTACTTATACCCAAAATAATAACTAGAGAATATGCGAACAATACAATTACTAGTGTCGTTGATGGTTTCGAACTTATTCCAAATCAAGACTTCGTACAAAATCATGTTTTCTCCAAAACTAGAAAATCGCTTGAATCTGTTGATGATCATGCAGATAACACCGATCAAACTAATCTCATACAAAACACAACGGGAAACTTGCATATTTCGATGGATAATAATCCAATCCCAGCTCGCTTCATCTTAAATTCAAAGGGAGAAATGCAACTGGCTTTCAATGGTTTCGCCTTATGTAATCAAATGACGGAAAATCAAAAAGAGAAAATCGTTTTCATGAAATTAATTTGTCAATGTATTCAATTTCTTAACTGCTCATCTTGACTTTACCTAATACCTACTCATTCTATGTCATCCATAAGTGCCTACTTGTAGTCTTTGAAGTATTTATTTGTATTAAAATTGTGAAGTTATTATTACTTGAGACGACATTATAAACTGCACGGTTGGCCTAGTGGTTTAAGCGGTCGCCACGCTGCTTTCTACAGCGTCAAGTGTTGTGGGTTCAAATCGTATACGGGACAACACTTTGTGAGATCCACAAATTGTTGTTCTGAGTCTGGGTGTTCTTTATATTCGTTTTATGTATTTATGTAAAGTTCCCCGCGATACAGGATACATATTACTGATGGAGTTGTCTTTGAAAGAAGGTAGATAACAAACGGCCTTTTTTATTGCTGAGGCCAACAATCTGCGCTACTTCCAACTAACACTTGTTAACGCACACATATGCAACAAACTACGGTACTTTTCGTTAGTATCGTACAAGTTGTCTTTCAGTAAGTTTACCTACAAAATGCCGTGTTGTGGAAGTGTCTGAAGGAATAAAACATTTCACACGTAATACACACAACATACGTATTGGGAGAGTGTTGCCAGGAGTTTGTATTCTTAATGGCCAAGAAATGTGGGTAAATATTTGTAGGTAAATAGGTCAATGAAGTAGAGAGTGAGACATAAGCATTAATTTATATTTTTAATGACGTACTTTTAAATTGTTAATAAAATCACACTTATAAAAAAACTAATATTTATTCTTTTAAATTAAACGTATACTTATAAGTTATCTATTATTAAAAATATGACTGTGATGACAAAATTATCCATGCTATGTAATGCATGCTAGTTCTTACCATGATAATATCAATAGATAATATCTTTATTCTCGTGAATAAAGCAAAATTATGTAAATAAATACATATTCTTCTACTAATTTAGGGGAAAAAAATATGTATGAATGGCAACAATGTGTTTAAATTGCAAGTATTATTTTTTACTCAGATTATAGCGTTATTTGCCTTAATTTCAATACACACAGACTATATTTCCATGTGCTAAATATTTCTGCTTGATTTGTTAATATGGAACGTGCAGGAACTGTGCAGCACTCAATTGACAAAGTGACGAATATGTGGACAGTAAAGGAAACATAATAGACCTGTCATTGTGCTTTGAAATATATAAAAAAATATATCTCTTAAATTATAATATTTCTTAATATGATAAAAGTTATAAAATATGGGTTCCGGTCTATCAATAATGATCGTCAGCGTGGCCGAAATATGTTAAAATCTACGAGGCCGGCCAAGTATTGGAGGTTGAAGAGATAATAAATGAAGGAAATTGATTACTAGCATAATTGTCGCACAAACTAAAATATCCAATTTTTACGACTTGAAAATAATTAAATATTTATATAAATTCTCCTGAATGCGGCAAATTAAAAACTAGCTACTAATACATTGAAAGATTGATTGTATTAATTACAAAACTTAGTAATTTTCACTACAAATATTACTGATTATTTTTAAATGCTCAATACTAACGTATACTTCTTTACTGAAGTTTATCCATTTTTTGTGTTTTTCACTTAACCATGGCATAATATGAGAGTACCATTCTTTGGAAAGTAATTAAATTTTATACTATTTCATTTAGTTTTATCCATTTATTTATTTATTTAAATTTAATGCACATTTTGGACAAAGGCGGACTAAATGCCATTGGGCATTCTCTGCCAGTCAACCTTGAGGTGATGTGAAAATATGATGTGGTAGGTGCGTAAAAGAAAATAGTATTATTTGACATATTATATGTATAATAATAAATTTTATAAGATGATTTTTATTTATTTCTGTAAGTATTGGTACATCCAAAAATGCAACAATGCATAATGCATTAGCTATAATAATAATTTTCTCTAATCAAATTAAATCTGTTTACTTGTTTTATATGTCAATGTGAACTACAAACCCACCATTTTATTTAATAATAAAACTTATATTGATACAAATAAAATCTTGTCGCGAGAACACAAACATTTTTGTTTCCAAAAAACAAACTAACTTTAATTCTAAGAAATGATAAGAACGCTTTTAATACTTTTTTTATAATTAAACTAGCTGACCGACGCAACCTCGTTTGCGTCTTTTATTGCCCGTAGCGAAAAAATTTCCCCCGTATAGGGTTGATTTTTTACACCTTGTGTCCGAAAAACCCCAATATCTTACGGAACCCTATTTTTTTCCAAAATAAAATATAGCCTATAGATTTACCATACCAGCGCCATCTATTGATTACTTACTCAACCCAGTCGAAAGGTATCGACATCTGTTAGAATCATTTGGAGTTAACAGATAATTGTGACTGTCAAATAATAACAGACAAATAATTATCAATAAATTAAAATTGCGACTATAATTTGAGATTTAAACTATCCTATCTCTCAAGTTGGATCGAACTGCACATGGTGTGCGAATTTTATTATAATCGGTTAAGTGGTTTAGGAGTCCATTGATGACAAACATTGTGACACGAGATTTATATATATTTATATATTTGACCGTGGGAGAGCTATGCTTCGGCATGAATGGGTCGGCTCGACCGGAGTGATACCACGGCCTCACAGAAAACCGGTGTGAAATAGCGTTTGCGCTGTGTTTCACCGAGTGAGTGAGGATCCCGGAGGCCCATACCCCAACCCCTCCCCCCATTCCCTTTCCCATCCCCCAAAGGTCGGCAACGCACTTGTGACGCCTTTGGTGTTGCGGGTGTCCATGGGCGGCGGTAATCGCTTACCATCAGGTGATACGTCTGCTCGTTTTCTCACTATTCAATAAAAAAAAATATATATATATATATTAAGATATTACTTAGTAGATAGGTACGATGTTGTTTGAAATCTCGCGACAAGCTTTTATTCATATGAATATACATTTTATAATTTTATAAAATGGTGAGTTTGATTGCATTCAAAATTTATTTCCTTCGTTTTACCTTTTTTATATATACATTTTTTTATTTAATTTTTTTTCAATCTCTTCATTTTTGTATTGCATCATTGTTACACGGTATAGTTTTATACTGTCCAGTTCCCACGAGAATCGTATATTTAAATCGTCTATCCTCCCAGTGATCCGGATAGAAGGGCAAGGGCTTCATTACAACAGGGTGCGCCCTGGTTCCCTGAGGTGGTATGTTCACGACAATATATTATTTGACACCATATTGCCATTCAGTTCATCAGCACGGCCTCACCTTCACTTGGGTGCTTTTCATACCACCGCTTATTTCTGGTTGGACTTCAGTTGCGCCTGACGGAAATTCCATTCCGGGTTTGATTTCGGAGTTTTCCTTCTCCTAGACAGGTTGCAGACCAATATTATCGACGCGCATCTCACCGATCTCTACAAAACTCCGTAACTCCAAGAGAGTTCTTGGGACTTCATCTTTAGATCCTGGATATGACGACGACAAGAGTGCTTGTCAAAACTATTCAAACGAGTCCAAACTCGACGGTTTTATCTCGTTTAGTTTAGGAGTTTCTACGGCCACCTTCCGACGCCATCTTAAGACCCTGGCTGTCATGTAACACAAGAGTGCTTGTCAAAACTATTCAAACGAGTCCAAACTCGACGGTTTTATCTCATTTAGTTTAGGAATGTCTACGGCCACCTTCCGACGCCATCTTGAGACCAGCTTCATGGTACCATATTATTGCATTGTCACCGAAGTTACGTAAGTAAACCAAATTTCAACCTTATCTAACTACAGAAAGTGGGTCTAATTTAACTCGCAAGATTTGTCCCATACAAACATACTAACAGGGCAAGTTAAATAAAAGCTTTTAAAATGGGAGAGATGATAAGAATATAGACAGTCACCACCCAATCATCCATCAATTCATCTTGCGACTGTTCTGAGAGCCTACTGAAGGAAAAAAACTACCACAGAACTTCATTCGAGAAAGTTAACTTGAATCGTAGGCCAAAACTTCCTTCGTAAGTCGCGGCCTATGTCTAGCAATGTAGGTACTATTGGACACTACTGAATGATACTGATCTTTATTACTTTTATTAAATCCAAAGAACCAAATATTTCCCAATAACCCAGCAAATACGTTTAAGTGGATGAGACCATTTGACTGATCAAATTAGCAAAAAACGAATCAAAAATAAGCTATGTCATACCATGTAATCACTACATAGTATATAACAAAGACGCTTCCCGCTGTCTGTCTGTCCCTATGAATGGTTAGATCTTTAAAACTATGCAACGGATTTTGATGTGATTTACTTTAATGGATAGAGTGATTCAAGAGGAACGTTCATATATATGCATATATATGTGTATAATAATACATGCATAATATAGTAGAGAAACAATGATAATTTTAGAGGTTTCTAATGTGATGTCGTAAATAAACTATTTTTTATGTAAGCTTACATTGCAAACGCTGGCTAAAGCCTACTACTAGGCTAAGATCAAAATAATGTACTACAGTATTGTACACCTTAAAAAGGTCTACAAATAATCACAAAATTTTAACAAAAAAAATAACCGAATTCAAGAACTGGACCAAATTCGAATCAAAATCGGCTCACCCAGTTGAAAGTTATGAGGTAACAAATATTAAACAAAATACAGTCGAATTGAAAACCTCCTCTTTTTTAAAGTCGGTTAAAAAGTCTGCGATGGTATACGTCTATCTCTTAAGGATAACCCACAATAACCATTTTTTATCCTTTACTTTTTACAAGAAATAATGGCTTATTTACGAAGCGATTTTAAGCAATACAGCATTAATCCTTACCCAATTAAGTAGGTACCTTAAATACATTATGCTTTTAATATATATTTGAAAACTAACTGCCTCGGTGGCGCGAGTGACAGCGTAAGCGGCTGCTGTGCTTGAGGTCTCGGGTTCGATGCCCGGGTCGGACCTATTGTTTGTATGATCTGCAAATATTTGTTTCGAAGTTTGGATGTTTTCAAAAAAAAAATATATAGCTCAACATAGACATTTACAGAGTGTAATTTAAATAAATATTTTCAAAGATATTACAGATTAAAAATGCAAGGATATAGGGATTGCGGCGGTACCGGTCGGGGAGGTCGGCCGGCGCATAGTCCGTACTTATGAGTACGTTACAATAATATAAAAAAAAACTAAATTATATTATAAATACTAAAGTTAATTCTTTTTAAGACAAAACGTGCTTTTCAGCGCAACTTTTTTTCCAAAAATGTATGTTCGTACCTTAGTTCTTAGTCGGTTTTAAAGTTAATTTTTAAACGGCACTTACCAAGAGTAACCTCTAAAATGACAAAAAGCTGTGAACGTTGTACATAAAGACATTATGTAGAATATTTTATTTAGTATCAGCATTGCATCCGTGCGAAGCCGGGGTGGGTCGCTAGTTGTTCAATAAATAAAAAAATACTGCAAAAACTACGTGTTCGAATTTCCCATACAGAAATACCAGTACCTATCTAATAAGTTCGAATGACTAACACCACAAATTATTTACATCATTTTAAGGTAAGGTAGTGTAGTATAGTAGTAATTTGTCAAGTGTAGTTTGGCCATAAACAGATAACAATGTTACTGCATTAACAATATTAGACCGTAGTTACCTATAATGAAACCACTGGCCTAGCACGCCTACACCAGAAATTTGATGCATTACTTAAAGTAATCGTATTTTTTATTATTATAGCTCCCACTTTGCATGATCCTGCACCTGTATTATCTACGTTATAATGGAGCGTTATAACTGAAACGTACATAAAAAGAGCTCCATACGTGTACGTCACACTTTGAATTCTATTGCTCTACTCCAGTACTCCATAATTTTGCGAAGTAAGCCTTGACGCAATGAATTGAGTATTGTATATATGAAATATAGTAGCCTAATAAACCAAAGGAGTAATTTTATATATTTTTAAAATAAATATTTTCCATTTCCCTTTTACATTAGCAGAGACATTGCTCAAATCTAATCATACCTTTAAAATTACTGGTTAATAAAGGTTAATCTTTAAAGAGCATAGATCTGATGGGTATGGTGGGGTTGCTATACTTATCAAGAACTCTAACCCATTCTCTACCATTTTATTACCTTCTCATAGTGAGGACATTTCAATTGTACCTATTAAAGTTAGTAGCTACAAAACCACCTACTTAACGTTTTCGAAACCAAATATAACTCAACCCTCATTAGACGACTGCTTTCTTAAAGCTCATATCTATATATTAAATCCCTATAACCATTCTCACGTCTCATGCGTCACTCTACGGACTTGGATACTCTTCGGACAGTTTACTTCTGTTTATTATGAACTAGCTGACCGACGCAACCTCATTTGCGTCTTTTATTGCCCGTAGCGAAAAAATTTCCCCCGTATAGGGTTGATTTTTTACACCTTGTGTCCGAAAAACCCCAATATCTTACGGAACCCTATTTTTTTCCAAAATAAAATATAGCCTATGTTACTCGTGGATAATGTAGCCTTCGAATGGTGAAAGAATTTTTAAAATCGGTCCAGTAGTTTTAGAGCCTATTCATTACAAACAAACATACAAACAAAGTTTTCCTCTTTATAATATTAGTATAGATAATAGTTTTTTCCGTGGGAGAGCCGCGCTTCGGCATGAATGGGCCGGCTCGACCGGAGTGATACCACGGCCTCACAGAAAACCGGTGTGAAATAGCGCTTGCGCTGTGTTTCACCGAGTGAGTGAGGATACCGGAGGCCCATACCCCAACCCCTCCCCCATTCCCTCTCCCCATCCCCCAAAGGTCGGCAACGCATTTGTGACGCTTTTGGTGTTGCAGGTGTCCATGGGCGGCGGTAATCGCTTACCATCAGGTGATGCGTCGGCTCGTTTGCCTCCTATTCAATAATAAAAAAAAAAAAAGGTTACTGTATTGGAGTGTGGGATGGAGCGGCTAAGACATCCATAAGACATTGTAAAAATATTTTGATGTCTAATTGTTGTAATTTTTTGGATAAATAAATGTTTATTATTATTATTATTTATTGATATGCTTCAATTCTAGTAATTTTATTATTATTTTCTGAATATAAATCTTGCTTACTTTTGATTGCTTTTTTAATTGCATAACTACAGGTTATCGCCTGTGTTTAAGAGATGTCGTTGCAATCGATTTAAAGAAACTTGAAAATAATAACGACCTTTTAACTTTGCTAGATTTTTCTGATTTTTTTTTGATTTCACATTTAAATCATTGTTATGACATACAAAATATTTAATTCGCTGGATGCGCGATAACTGCGCCAACTAGCGGCTATAATTACGTCGGACTTTGAAATGTCAAATAAATAAATAAATAATAAATATATTGGACATCTAACAAACAACGCCATCTAGTCCCAAGGTAAGCAGAGCTTGTGTTATGGGTACTAGAACTGATAAAAATATATACAGGGTCTGTCGTAAATAATGGATAAGTCGTAAATTGGAGTTGGTCCGGCTATGAGACTATTAGAAAATCGTATCTTTTTGCCAGGGTTTCTAACCGTATGGAAATGGCGTAGACTTTTATGTTTTTTTATAAATTTCGCTACTCTTTGCATTCATTCCGTTGCCATTTCGTTAAATTTAGGTATTTCTGTGTCATTTTTTTTGTATTATAGTCTTGAAGATGTGTATTATTTAGTTTTAGTACTGTTTTAGGCGTTTTTAACGTTGGTCATTTTCAAAATTGTCATTTTAAGATTTTTTATGTTTTTGTTTTACTTAGGGTCAACTTTTGATCATTTACTGTGTAAAAAAAAAGTACGGCGCTATAGCTGCCCATGATCTTAATAAATTATCTAGTATGTGTAGATTCTAAAAAGGTATAACAATGCATACTTCACAAGTAATATTAAGCTACATGAGCGAGATCAATATCAAGGTGAGAAAATATTTTTTTCATGTAATGTTGTAAATGGTTATAAAACTTCGTCAGAATGATTTATTTCTGCCAAGATTCTTTACACAAACACTATGGGGCCACTATTAAGGATATTCAAAGAAAACTAGGTAGTTTTTTGTCAAAAAAATTTCATGCCTCCTCATTTCATAAAGGTGTTTAATTTTAAAATTGATGTGCTCTAATAGTTACATGCGACAAACATGTTACAAGTTTATTCGTAAAAAGGATCATCAGGTAAAAAAATGAACAAAGACAGCAATACAAAGGGTCTCCCCGCGTGAAAAGGACATTGTTACTAGGCACACTGCATGATGCACCGTCCCTTTCACACTCACGATGTGTGAAAAGGTTAGCATGCGTTTAGCTAGGGCGCACTCCTGATACATCTCTCAGTGTGATTTTGACCATCGCATGTGCTCTCGTTTTCATTACTGTCGTCAATTTGTTACTGCTTTCTAATATCGGACTTAGATTTTCTTTGTGATTTGGACTTGTTAACCTGGTGATATTGACAACTCAGCTCTCATTTATGGGCATCGTGTTGTGCTATCGATTGCACGTGTTATTTTGGAAAATTTTGTATATCATGCCTCAACAATACACGCCGGCCGAATACGTAAACATGCATTACATTTATGGTTTATGTGATGGCAACGCCAATAGAGCTGCTAGAGTTTATCGGGAAAAATATCCAAATGCCCGGCATCCTGACTATCGTGTCTTCATAAGAGTGCACAACACATTTTTGGAAGGACGATTTCCTGGGACCGGCGTAGGCGGGGCGAGTGAAGGACGACCACAACGCCACAGTGCAGCCGAAGTACTGGAAATAGTTGCAGAAGACCCTGGTACGTCCATAAGTGTAATTTCAAGGTGCACCGGTATACCTCAAAAATCTGTACACAGGATTTTAAAAAGGCATGAATTATATCCCTATCATTATCAAAGGGTCCAAACATTAATGCCAAGGGACGCTGCTGCGAGAATAACATTTTGTCGCATAATGCTGCGAAAGATGAGGGAAGACCAAAGTTTTTTTAATAAAATTTTATGGAGTGACGAGTCAACGTGTCGAAAAGATGGTTTTTTGAATCTTCACAACATACACAGCTGGCAACTCGAAAACCCAAGACTTATCCGAGAAGACCGATCGCAATATCAATTTAAAATTAATTTATGGACTGGCATTATTAATGGCAAAATCATTGGTCCATTCGAATTGCCGGCAATATTAAATGCGGATATGTATTTGAATTTTTTAGCAAATACTTTACCTAGTTTACTGCAAGACGTCCCACAAGAGATAAGAAATGAGATGTGGTTACAAAATGATGGGTGTCCAGCACATTACGCTGTTCGTGTCAGGGAACATTTAAATAATACTTATCCAGATAGATGGATAGGGCGATTGGGGCCAATTTTATGGCCTCCACGTTCGCCAGACCTGAACCCCTTGGACTTCTTTTACTGGGGCTGTATAAAAGAAAAAGTATACAGTGAAACAATAAGTTCTGTAGAAGAGTTGCGTGCGCGCATTCAAGTAGCAGCGAGAAAAATTGAAGAAGCCGGTTATGTGCGCCGGATTAAGCGATCGTTTATTAGGCGATGTAGAGCGTGCATAGCTGCCGGCGGAGGACACTTCGAACATTTAGTTTAAGTTGTTGAATAAATATTTTTACGTACTAAAACAACCTAGTTTTCTTTTGAATATCCTTAATAGTGACCCCATAGTGTTTGTGTAAAGAATCTTGGCAGAAATAAATCATTATGACGAAGTTTTATAACCATTTACAACATTACATGAAAAAAATATTTTCTCACCTTGATATTGATCTCGCTCATGTAGCTTAATATTACTTGTGAAGTATGCATTGTTATACCTTTTTAGAATCTACACATACTAGATAATTTATTAAGATCATGGGCAGCTATAGCGCCGTACTTTTTTTTTACACAGTAAATGATCAAAAGTTGACCCTAAGTAAAACAAAAACATAAAAAATCTTAAAATGACAATTTTGAAAATGACCAACGTTAAAAACGCCTAAAACAGTACTAAAACTAAATAATACACATCTTCAAGACTTTAATACAAAAAAAATGACACAGAAATACCTAAATTTAACGAAATGGCAACGGAATGAATGCAAAGAGTAGCGAAATTTATAAAAAAACATAAAAGTCTACGCCATTTCCATACGGTTAGAAACCCTGGCAAAAAGATACGATTTTCTAATAGTCTCATAGCCGGACCAACTCCAGTTTACGACTTATCCATTATTTACGACAGACCCTGTATATACTTTTTTTGTAAATACATGTATGTATTGTATGTATTATACATAGAAAACACCCAAACTGCGAAACAAATATTTGTAGATCACACAAACATTTGGTCCGACCCAGGACTTGAACTCGAGACCTCAAGCACATCAGTCGCATTCACTACCACTGCGCCACCGAGGCAGTCAATGGTTGCTTGTCTTACGAAAAGTAAACAAACAAAAAAAATTCAATGAGTCACCGTAATTTTAATATGTTCTATTCGATCACGTAATTGTATAGTGTTAATATTAATGTTGAATTATTTTATTTTCTGTTAAAAAGGGCATAATCAGCATAAATGAAATCACCTATTTAATTGTGGTTTACAAACACAAACATAGAAATAAAAAAAACACAATTGCAAGCAATTTTCGATCGTAATAAAATTTACAAATTTTATTTTTATGCAAATTTCTAACGACAAAAATTACTTACACCTTTTTGTCATCTACATGTGATAACTACGAGTATTTTAATCAATAGGTGCAAGCTTATCTCGACTTATCAACTTGCAGTAATCCCATTTTTTTATGGTCAACGTCATTTATAATTTCATTAAGGGCGGCAACTGCAACATGTAACTGTAAATTATTAATTCATCGATTTTATTTATTTTTGAAACCATAGAAAAAATAAAAACTTGTAAGTATATAAGCTCCAAACCCCTATTTTACGCCCTAAATAGAAATTCTAAATTTATTTTATCAGGTCTTACTAATGTCAATTGAGAAACCTACAAGTACATACAAGGTTTCAAGTGAACCCATAGAATACTCGTATATAAGTTTCATACAAAAAATAATAAAAAAATATACTCATGTACCGTATATACTGAGAAGCATTTATTGAGAAGCTGTTAATTTGAAATTACAAAAAATCATTTAATTATTTTTGTGTGTATTGATGGCTCTCAAACGATAAAATAAAATATTTCTTAAATGACCAATATTGTTAGTTGGAAAACGACATCTAGTGGTACATTTTGCACTTATACAATAACAATCAACTTGACAGTTGACCATCAGGTTCGTATTGGTGTAGAAGGTCAGAAAATATCGTTGAAATTCACGATTCGATGAATTGAATTATTATTTACATATTTAAATATTGTTGGCATTTCAGATAGAGTTCTACCAACCAAAGAAGTAGCAGAAACGGCATTGGAAGCAATTGACTGTAAGATTTTAGGATGTAATGTTAGTTTCCTAATTAAAGAATTATTGTTTGATGCCATGACTTATAATAAAAATCTCTCAACCAACAACAACAACACTTTTAATGAATTAATAGGTGTGGAGCGCATAGCAAATAAGCCTCAGTCCCATATTTTGAATTATATCTAATCTTCGTAACAAGGTCCTATTGGCATTCAGGTAAGCTATACTCTATGCGCTGTAGCATGGTGCGGGTGACAGTTTCAGTAACACTTCGTTTCACTCTTGAAAGTTGCCGCGATTTATAAATTATGACTGAGTATTTCAGCTGTACCACATTCGCAATATATTAAATCATTAATAACTGTAGTAAATTAAATTAAACCAAACCAGAATGTTCTAATCTACAAATAAAATCAAATTTAATGAAAAATTAAGCAGTGTTATGCGTATGACGTAACGCCATAGAAGTATTTAGTGATGGGATGTGCTGCTACGATGGATAGTCGATATTTTTCATAATAAAAAACGGTAATTTTTTATTGTTAAAATTGGTCTATAATTATAGTAGTATATATTATAGTAAGGTTGCTTAAAAGGTTGCTAAATAAAAATACATTTTTAATACGTCCAAATTCATTTCAAAATCGTCATATCAGAGTCAGGAACATCTGAATTGTCACTCAATTCATCATCTGAGTCTGTGACGGATATTATTAACGAACAACAACCTCCCTTGCCTGACTACCCAAAACAGTTTATTTTTGTATGCTTAGACATGGTAATAACAACGAACTCAACAAACAAATAACAGTTACACTGCACAACTGAATAACACACTCATTTTCATAATAATATTAAAGAGAACTAGATTTATGCTGCGAGTATCGTATGCGATAAAAATTAATTGCATAACGTCACATCCCTTAGTTATGTGATACTGATAGATGTCAACGTCGTACAGGCAAATGTCACCTGCACCATGCTACAGCGCAACGAGTACAAACTACTATAATCAAAATGGCTTCGCACTATACTTTTGTACAACATATCATATATCTCATAACTTTGGGATCTGATCCCCAGAAACTTCGTGCTAAATGTCTCAATAGATTATACCATTCAGTGCTTTGTTACTTATATGATTAACTAGCTGAACCCCGCGGTGCTACCCGCGGTACGATGATAACTGCGGGCAACGCCGCGAGGCGAAGCTATATCTTTATAAATAGTAGCCTATGTGTTATTCTGATGTATAAGCTATATTGTGGTAAAGTTTCATTCAAATCCATTCAGTAGTTTTTACGTGAAAGAGTAACAAACATCCATACATACATACATCCATACTTACAAACTTTCGCCTTTATAATAGTAGTAGGATATGCTCATCAAACTTTAATTTATTATCAATAATGACGCCTTTTATTTTTGTGCGGAAATCCCCTCGGATACCACCTTCTAGTGGCATGTCGGACTCGAACCGACCAAAACCGCACGCCGTCTCGGGTACCAGATGCCAGGGAACCAGGTGCACCCTAGAAAGGAAAAACCCTGGAACCCCGACGTACCTCGGGCCACCTACGCTTTGTAGATAGCCCTCTCCGGTGTGTGTGTGTGTGTGGGAATCCTAATAATCCCGCCACTGTTCCCCAGGGCGCGCACGCTCCGCAGCGTCCGCACCGCCACCCGAGCCTGCTTCTGCTAGGCCGTCTCTTTGGCAAGCATAACTTGCTCGCAGAAAGAAACGGCGGAGTTCCACGCGCTCTCGCTCCGCAACATGGCCGCAATCATGTTACCGAGCGAGAGGACCCCCACCGCGATAGCCGCCACGAGATCACGCCTCGGCTCCCCCCACGCAGGACATTCTGCCAGCGTGTGGAGCGCCGTGTCAACGGTCTGGCCATCGCAGTGGTAGCACTCAGGCGTTGGCTCCTTGCGGATCAGACACAGGTGCTCTCCGAAGCATCCTTTCCCAGTTATCACCTGTGTCATCCGGTATGAGAGGGTCCCATGACTCGAGCCAATCCTCCATAACGGGTCTTACCGCCGCAATAACGGCGTGCCCAGCGCTCGGTTGCCCAAGTCGCCCCTTCCATTCTTCCACAAGGACCTGGCGGAGTTGGGATTTCTGGTCTTCGATTTCTCGAGTCTCAGGACTTTTACCCAACTCCCGTGCCTCCTTGCGCCACTGGTAAAGAGCCGCAAGGGTTCTCGGCTCCTGGTCCCATGGTGGAGTTCCGGCCAGGAAATATACGAGTATATATAGGATGACGTATAATCAATAATGACGCCTAGGAATTTATGTTGTTTAACAACAGTAATTTCTATATTATTGTATAAAATTTTAACATTGCTATGAGTATTTTAATTTTTATTGACAACTAAAACTCTTCCGACTTATTTCTAATTTAAGTTTATTAGTTGTATAGCTGAGACAAAACCTTATATAATATTAGCCACTGCTATTAGTCTAAGATCCGGCAGTAGAATCAGTAGGTACATTCATAGAGTGTTTGCTAAAAACCAAATTTTTACGCATATTTATGATTAGGAGAATGTATATCTACCAAGTTGCCTATCAAAATGTGGCCGCTAATACTTTTAATTAAATTATTGCTAATTGATTTTTGAGAAAATTTTTTTCATTTGTTTTTAAATATAATAGAGGGTAGACCTCACGGCAAAATACATAAACACTCTGAAAAATCATGGTTGCCGTTGCGCACTTGGCCGCACCTCTTCGCAGCCAGGTGTAAACAGGAATGATTTTGATACATTTATACGTTCATAACGTACATTTATTATTTATATATCAAATTAAAGCTTTTTTTTCTGTTTGTTTTGATTTACGGTTGGTTAATTAAATCTGGGCGCAAATAAGGGTTGCTGGCTGTTAGTGTTCCAGCCCAACCCAGCTACTACACAAAGTTTGTGAAGAAGATCTTTCTTCCTTTACAATTCTTTTCTTTTTTGCATCTAGTTTTTTATACATTATCCAATTTTCAACGTTGGGTTCAGAAAATAATACTTTATTGCATCTTTTGATTTTGCGACGTAATCACTACATTTTGAATTTCACCATGGTACTGATTTCTTAATAGTTGTGTTTGCACCTAATTTTGGTTTTGGAATAATTTTATTCCTTAAATTATTTAATATTTCTATAAAGTGGTTATAAGCATCGATAGGGAAATAATTTATTGAATCCAAGTTGGAAAAACAAGTTTCTATCAGACTCAGACAGATAACTAAAATAGGCTATAATATTATAGCATAGCTATTATATTATATAATAATTGGGATGAATCCCAATCTATCCTACTATAAATATATTTCTCTTGATCCACTGGTAGTGACATGTCATACATAGAAGGTTGAATGTTGATCTGAAGTAAAGTTGGATAGTAGGATACTATACCATAGGATCGTCATGAACATAACAGTTACATAAATGAGCTATTGAAGAACTAACAAGGGCAAGATCTATCGCTGAAGTTTGTCTATTAGGATAAGTAAAAGTTGTTGGTGATCAATCATTCAAAATACTTATGTAAAATTCGTCCATTAACTATTATATACAATATAATAACCCCTGAACCGATTTTAACGTTTTTTTTAAATGTATGCTTAGTTCCAACTTCAGAGATAGGATGATGATATTTCTCAATTTGAGATTGCAATTTTATTTATTGAGAATTAATTGTTTTTTATCTGATAAAGAGACATAGTTCGATAAGATTCTAACAGATGACGGTATAAGGTAGTCAGTTGACTGGATTAAGTATGTATCCAATAGATGGCGCTATGTTAAAAGTACTAACACTTTAATAAGCTACAATTTATTAGTATAACCGACCACGCGTTGCTGAGTCCAAAGGATAAGTTAAATTTTTATTATAGTAAATGCAATTTGGTGAAAGTTTCCGATACGTTTGGCTTTTGCGATGACAATAAATAAGTCGCAAGGGCAGACAATAGCTATTTGTAGCTTTGACTTGGAGAATCCGTGTTTCTCGCATGGACATGTATGTTGCATGCTCACTTGTTGGAAAACCATCTAATTTATTTATTTTGACGAAAGACAGATTAACGAAAAATATTGTTCAGTTAGGCTTAGTTCTTAGTTAAAAGAAAGTATTGATTATTAAAAATTCAATTAGGTAAAATAATTATTAGTTTCAGTTTTGAAAATCAGTATTATCAAACTCATTCATAAAATCAATAAAAAGTAAACATTTACTATCCGTTGAAACTTAATTTGCACTTTTTATCATTCTTAACAATCACTTCCTTAATAACACCAATAGTACCAAGTAATAGTCCATTTATCGAGGAAGGCTACAGGCTATTTATCATCACGCTAATCACATCACTAATAGGAGCGTAGCACCAAAGAAGAATGTTTCAAAAATTGCGTGTTGTTGAATGTTGTGTGTGCGTTTTATTATTATCACCATGACATCCAAAAGCTATGTTATGAGCCTTAAAATCACCCATAACTATACAAGGTTAGGGTATGTTATTGATTAAATCCTTTAACTTTGCCGAGTCAAACCTGATACTTAGAGGGCTATACACATAGAATTGTCATTGCTCCTTTCGTATCTTTTACACCTAGTATGGGATGATATAATAACAATTTAAAAAGATTTATTTGTAAATAATAATAATGCGCAAATGAAAAAAGAGGGCCAACAAGAGGCAATAGGAGTTGCTGGTCGAGCACTTCCATAACAAAACGGAAATTTTGCGAGTTGAGAATTATCCAGTGTTTCTGTTTGTTTAGGAAGATCATTAATAATGTATATAAATTTCAATTCTATATTCATTATATAAATTTTGTTTCTTCAGGTTATCAAACAAATCAAAGTGTTATTTTAATGATCAAAGTTTGAAGATAACATATACAAAATGCAATGGATTTAGCCATCCAAGCCATTAAATGTGGGCGGCACAGAACCAGTAGTTGTTAAATCTTGGAGGAGGCCTATGTCCAGCATTCAAATTCTTTTGGCTATTTATTACTTATTATGGCTCCTGTATTACAGGTGTAATACCTAGAATGGGAAACAGGAACTTCAAATAGTTGTAAGTATTATTATTTTTTTGTATGGGCCTGCCAAAATGACTACTTTACCTGATGGGCAGCATAAACAGAATCCAAGAGTCACAATAAGAATTTATTGTGAATTGCAACAATGCAGCATGGTGATCCACACCATGGCATCCTAGTAATGCTTCTGCATCATTACTGCAGAAAAAGTTTTTTTTTTTTTTTAGTTTTTTTTTAAGGAGCTTAGCCACAATTATGACTATGTCGCTCCATCATAGCCACTTTGCGGAATATATATAAAAAAAGTATTTAAACCTGCGTTATATGTATTAAAAGCCTGTTACATTAAATAATAATAAATAATAAATATTTCGGACATCTAACACACAACGCCATCTAGTCCCAAGCTAAGCAGAGCTTGTGTTATGGGTACTAGACAACTGATATAAATACTTATATACTTTTTTTTTTGTGAATACATACATATTATACATAGAAAACACCCAAACTTCGAAACAAATATTTGCAGTTCATACAAACATTTGTTCCGACCCGGGAATCAGACCCGAGACCTCATGCACAGTAGTCGCATACGCTACCACTACGCCACCGAGGCAGTCCACATTTGATGTAACATTAAAGAATAGCATATTACACCTTCATATTTTTTTTGTTTTACAATCACATGCTATTATTATGAAGGTCAATAAATTATTGTTAAAGGTTGCAATGCAGGGCATGCATGGAGGATGAAACAGCCGACCATGTCATCATGACATGTCATGAGGTGGCAGAATACCAGGCGAGACACCTCGGATCACCGAGGTCACTTCCAGAAGTCGTCGGCAAAGTAAAGGGTCTTCTAGGCTTCTTGGAGGAACTGTGTTGGCATGAATAATGCCGACCCACCACGCAAAATACACACTGAAGTCGTCGAGTTGCGGAGGTTTCAATTATTTTTTTACTTTTTAGTTTCTTTTTTTTATTAACATGTAATTAAAGCTTGTTTTTTCTAGATTTGGAGTGTATGGTTCACAACACTATAAAATATTATGTATTATAATTTGGGACTGCCTCATTTCCAGGATTTGCCGTGCTTGAAGAGGTAAAATATTTAAACTTACATATACCCATAACAACAGGTATTTTATTACAAACTAGTGACTTAACCTAGCCTCACCTGAAGTTTTGAAATTCTTCGATTTCCTCTATTATAATATGCACATTTATGTCACATAAAAGCCTTCCTCTTTAATCACTCTTTTATTTGCTGAAAACTGCATTAGAATCCTTTGTAGTGTAAAGACCTAAGTAAACAGTGGAATTGACTTGGTTTTTATGTAATGTACTATGTAAAGATTTATATTATTACAAGACCCTTTTGTTCAGTTGATAAATTACACTCACTTCTAAATGTATATTTACAACTTTTATACACATAAATGTAATTGAATTGTGTGTTAATTTTATATTAAGAGCTTTTTACAAAATGAATATGAAAGTATATATAAATATAGTACTTACATCACAAAATCTGTATTTAAAATTTTGTCTGTCTGTTTGTTCCAGCTAACCTATGGAATGGCACTACGGATTTTGACGGGAGTTTCACTGATGATATATTATAAGGACTAAATTAGGCAACTTTATTTATGTTAACTTCCCCCGCACAACTACAAATATGTAAATCTTAATTGTATATTTAATTTATTGTAATAATAGTCTTAATCTATGTTCAATTGAGAATGAATGTAAATTATGAATGAAAGATTATTTGGGTCTTAAAATACAAGATGTAGTACCTAATTCCTTAAAGGTATATAGGAAGTAACATCACTGCTAGCTCAGTACTGGTTGATCAAATATGAACCAGTTTAACAGAATAAGGATTTACTGTCCCTTTGATAACAAAATAGTTTGATGATGTTGTTTCATGTTTGTTTATACATATTATATTAGGTCATATTATAGGTGTTATATTAGGTCCTTGCATATCAAATTGGCTTTTTGTTTCACTGGCCGGTTTCATCTGAATGAATGAATATATTAGTTAGCTGGTAAATTGGAGTTTCTTTCTGAAATTCTCAAAACTTCCATTTCTCTTCGCATGAGCACAATAAAAAAAGTACCTACTAATAATCCATTAATGCTTGCAATTTATTTTAATTTAAACTTTCTGTACTTGACACCTACTTTATTCCATTGATTATGGATTTGTATATATATTACATTTAACAGCAGTAAAGTTAAAAATACACTATATATATGGACTGCCTCGGTAATGTAGTGGTAGCATATGCAACTGCTGTGCATGAGGTCTCGGGTTTGATTCCCAAGTTGGACCAAAAGCTTGTATGATATACAAACATTTATATCGGAGTTTGGATGTTTTCTATGTATAATATGTATGTATTTACAAAAAAAGTATATAAATAGTTATAGTATATAGATAGATCAGTTGTTTAGTACCCAATACACAAGCTCTGTTTAACTTGGGACTACATGGCAGTGTGTTATATGTCCAAAATATAAATTTATTTTTCTTTGTACTCTGCCATTAAACCATAAGACAGTCCCTTAAAGTACAAAATCCTAATGATATCTGAATCATCGCTTACATAATGTCATACATTCATTAAGACATGCAGAAAAAGGAAGCACAAATGCTGTAGGTTTATTCCTAAAGAGTTGAGCCTTGGTAGATGATGCCAATTATGCTATTACTTAACATTGTACAAAGATCTAGAAATCTGCTAATGAGGAAAAAGTGACCTTTGATGGTTGTTCCGTCCCTGTCTATTGTATGTTATAAAGGTATCTGACTTCATTGATAGCTTTGCTATAGCAATCTATAAATAGCACTTATGCTGTCAGGCATATTTAACAATTCTACAAAAATCCAAGTATCTTGGTTTTTAGATTACTGACTGATGATGTGGGATACCTATGCTCGAATACGAAGTAATATCTTGTCGAAATGATTGAATAATATAAATCACCACTATTATTTTAAAGCCGTGAATATCGCAATACGTTAAAGAAGCAAAATGGCAGATATTTTATCAACAGGCGCAAATTTTTGTAGACATGGCCCTTTTAACCTTTGCAATGTATCATTATTGTTTTTTTCATCTGGTAGTTTTAATTATTTTCTACTGTTCTTTGTTGTAATGTCTGAAGTTCTATCAACAGTTAATATTACTCTCTATTGGTACCCAAAGATGTGTTTCCTTGCCAGATTTCTCATTGTTTGACACCGTAACGGTGAAGCATACGTTAGAAACGATTGGGATCAAGGTGTCAAGCTAGGTTTTATATAGGTACAATCTTCAAAAATAATTTGTTAAATAGGTGTAACTATAAAAACACTTTCTGTACGTTCTTCATCTTTTGATGAGATAGAAACCAGCCAGTCTTCAAATTCAAGTCTTCAAGTCTTCGTCGTGATGAAATTAATGAAAACAAATATAAAATATGTGGATGACTTGAAATGGGGACATTCTTTCGAAAAAACAAAAAAATCTCCATACATCGATCTTTCTAAACGTTTAAGTTTCTTTTTTTTTTATGATGAATGGCAACTAGCCGGATCACTCGGATCAGCTATTTCTGCCAATGTCAAGTATTTATCGTCTTCAATTATCAAGTCTTCAAATCTTCAAGTCGTCGTCGTGATGAAATTAATGATAAAAAATATATAAAATGTGGATGACATGAAATGGGGACCGTCTTCCGAAAAAACAAAAAACGATCTCCCGTTTAAGTTTCCCGCCCATGCTTGGCTTCGTTCGGTTTGATATCGGTCTTGTCATTATTGTTGTTGTTGCGTGCGTCATTAGTTTATAGTTAGTAGTTACTGGATGGCGACCATAGACATAAAATACTATTTTAACAGTCGATATAGTGTTATTTTTTCGAAAGACGAAATTTTTATCATTAAATTCATCACGACGAAGATTCGAAGAATTATGATTTGAAGCCTGGCTGGTTGCCATCTCATGAAATGAAGAAGAACAATGTGTGTGAAGGTCTGAGTTGAGAGAGAGTAACCTGACAAAGAAACAATGAAACCTTTTTTGAAAATATAGTCGCCAATCATGTCCTGTGAAAATAATAGCCCGTTTTCTTTATGTACATTGCATTGAGCACAAACAACTGGATGCAGACACAGACAGATGCAATGTATTGATTTAGAGCATATTTATAACACCCAAAACCCACACTTAGCTCCAGAGTTTATGATCAATGCAATTAAATAGGTTATTGAGTTAAATACAAAAGTATTTAAAGTAACAAACCGTAAAAAATGGTTAAAGAATGGATGACACCGGGTCTTTTATGTTGTATACGTTATAGAGATCGTATAAACCTAAAATCAAAAAATGAACCAAATAATCTAATCCTTAAAGTTACTTACACGAAGTACAGGAATTATTGTAAAAAATTAATTGAACTAATCAAAATTACCTAAGACAGAGCCAGCATCGCTAATGCGGGAAATGATGCCAAGCAATTATGGACAGCAATCAACACTATTATGAATAGACCTTAAACAAGGGACTTCAGAGGAGAATTACTCACTATATCTTCAACACCGGCACAATCTGTTAATTACATAAAAAATACTTGGCCAACATAGGAAAAAAAATAGCTGAAAGGATCAGTAACGTGACATCTGGACAACCTTCGTCTATCAATGTCAATAACCCTAACTCCATGGGTCTACTTCGGACTAATGAGGATCAGGTTGCGGAAATGATCAATTTTTAAAAACGGGGACAGAGGCAGTGTCAGTAACTATAGACCAATAGCAGTTTTGCAAACACTGTCTAAGGTACTGTAACAGATTATGAACAGCAGACTTTTCAACTACTTGTCCAAGAACAATATCCTATCCTCGTCGCAATATGAGTTCAGGCAAGTCAACGTCGGATGTGGTTCATGATCTTACCAACTCCGTTATCACCAACCTGAATAAGGGCCACAAAGTCATAGGAATCTTGCCAAGGTCTTTGACACGGTTTCTGTTCCCATGCTTATTGAGAAAATGGAACGCCTTGGAATTAGAGGTACTCCGCTGCGGCTGTTCGAAGACTACCTTAGTGAGAGAACGCAGTGTGTTAGGATTAATGAATATGTTACTCATGAGCGGCGGGTCTCATACGGAGTTGCTCAGGATAGCATGATTGGCCCGACCCTCTTTCACATCTATATAAACGACTTGGGTATGCTCGCTATCCCAAATAGTAAAGTGATTACGTTCGCAGATAACACTGTCTTCCTATTTAATGCTGACACATGGGGTGACGTCTATAAATACGCACAGTCTGGGTTTGACATCGTAATTGATTGGTTGCAGAATAATGTTCTCACCCTAAACGCGTCAAAAACACATTATATGACTTTTACAATTACACGCAAAACACCACCGAACTTGTCAACACCGTACTCGATCATAGCCCACTCACTCACTGCCCTAAACCTCGCAATGATACGAGCTCCTGCCTACACCTTCAAAAAACCGATGTGGTAAAATTCCTCGGATTCCATGAGCATATATCTGCCCTCAGTTTAGGATGCCAAAATTAATCTACATGTTTAAAAACCTAAGGCCGGTGTTCACCAACACTTAACCGACCATTTAAGTATTAAAACGGTTGTTTAAGCAATATTTCCTGTCACCACTGTTAACCGGATGATTATCCTAACCGAGCTTTAAGACGTTATTTAAACGTTGGTTACAGTAATTTGACAGAAATTTTATAGGTTTTATTGTTCGATTTATCAACGAAGTATCTATTTATCTCTGACAAATAATGGATTTTAATTTCATAATGAATGTTGAATGCAATCCCGAAATGTTAGATTATTTGGACGAGTTAGAAACGATAACGAGAAGTCGAAAATCAAAATCGTAATAACTTTTACGAGGAATTCGATGAAATTCCAAGAAAGAATACTAACACATGACCCAGATCTGCAACTACCAGCACCTTGGGAAGACCTTATTGAAAGAGGAAGAATACGACAACAGCGAGGGCAAAATGCCACTACATTTATAAATAGAAGGGTTGCTAATCCTATGAGAGCTCTAATTAATAATTATTTTCAAAGCCTTTAACCAAACTAATGTTTGTTAGATGGAGGTTGTGATATAAATAGAAAATTCAAATATTTCTTAATATCCTTTATTATGTAATTACAATAAAATAATTAAATAATTTATCACTATAATATACTTTATTTTTGGTTATTTATTTTACTAAATTAAAAGAAAAAAATTCTAGGTTCCTTGTCATCGTCTTGCTGATACTGATTCTCCTAAAAAAATGTTAAAATGAAATATATAAAGTTAGTTAAATATAAATTAAATGTAAAAATAATCATTATATGTACCTTATTGTCTTCTACGATACCAATAAGTATAGCATCGCGACTCTGCTGTTCATCACAACCAGTCTGTACCAGACTCCAACTCTCTCTTATACAAAAAGGCAAATGTTCTAACGGTAACATAGTTGTTTATTGAGCAGTTAATTTTAATGCAGCACAGTATGCTGGTATATAATACTGCTCTGTCCCGTGGAAAAAGACGATACAGTCCTGCTGGAATAAGTAAAGTCCGACTTAAAACCCTATTTTCAAAACGATACTTCTGCTACTTAGGGCCTTACTTTTATAATAAAATAATTAAAATCCTATATATTTATGAATTATCGAAAATTAAAAGCAAAATAAAATTGACTGCTCGCAGACTTAACCTATGATGATGCTGAAAAGCTGCTTGTTGTCTTGGCATGGTTGTGGTGTCGGTCACGGATATCCTACCTACAGTGTCTTGTAATGCGCACACACACACACATTCACACATTATCACACACATTCACGCATTATCACGAACACATCCACCCACACACTCACCCACTGTAATAGGTATTTCCTTATACCCTCGTTTTCGACCACAACCGATCATTGAAAGTTATACAAACTTAATGTAAGCAATAACGGAGAGGATCCTGGTGAACTGAAATACAGTCTGTGAGCCTAGCTTAGCACCACAGTATGAAATTCTCTTCAAATTTATGTGTAATCTGTAACGTTGAAAATGTATTGTGGCGAGTAAATAAATGTTTATTATTATTAATAATGAAAATAACCAAATTAATATGAACTATATTTAATACATAAAAAATATTGTATTTTTATGTATTATAGAAAAAGAGACACTATAGTTAAAGAAAACTAGTGTCTCTCTTTAAGAGGTTTTGCTAAGAACAGACATACTAATGTATGTCAGATTAGTTTGTTCTTAATAAAACCTCTTACAGTTATAAAAATAGCAATGAGATTTCTATGATAAATTAAATTGCTTTTTAAAGAAAGATATACATCACGATGGATAGTGTGGTAAGTAAGTAAATAAATATACAATAAATCGTAGGCTGATAACTGAGCCAACGATAGAAAAACTATTAACTGACAGCTGAAGATGAAATAAAACGTTAATAAAAAGTGTTTTATTCCTATTTAATAATGAAACTTATTTAGGGGTTCTCCGATTATAAGAAACATTGTATTTTCTTATTCCTGTTGGCATTGTTCTATGTTTTTACAAAGTTAGTATTTCATATTCCCATTTATAGATGAGGTAGTATTTCTGGTTATTACTAAAACTATTTCAAATCCATTTTCTTCTGAACAATACATAAATAAGTCAATCTAATCCAAATAATCCAAACATTTTTCATGTATTCATTCATAATACCTACTAAACTTTTATCATCATTATACAAATCTAATTATATATAAATAAATTTTACGGTTGGAAATTTCACTAAAAATAAAGTAGTTCTAAAACTCGAAAAATCTTTCATTATAATAAACAATGTTTTTTTAAACCATTTTGTTTGTATAAGACGTATATAAATTATTGTTTATGTTTTTTTCGTTGACTCGACCTTATATGTTGGCAACCCCTCTGCAACAGATAGTCAATCAAATCAATTGTAACGACGACGAAGACCAGTGAACATCGGAGAGGTCGTGGAGGAATTTACCATCTAGCCACCATCGCCGTTCGCCAATTACACCATGGCTGATACCGAAAAAGCGCCCCAGCCGCAGCCCCAACAGCAGCAGCCAGAGCAACAACCCCTAAATCAACCGCAACAAGCTAAAGCGGCTAAACAAAAGCAGGTCATTGGTAAGTGCCGCTACGCCATCTTAGTTTTTGCGTGTCCCGGCGTCAAATGTATCAAAAGCACATGTTTCTAAAATTGCGGTATTTTATCATTTGGATGCAAATTACTTATTTTAGGAATGAAATCTTTTATTTAAAAGTAGAAACAATATTATTTTCGTTTGGAAGAGTAGGATGCGCCGTTATCGATTGATTGGTGACCCCGCCAGAACTAGGTATATACCTATGTACTTCGCGTCACGCGGGACGAATCAATAACGGAGCCTCGTTTCGTTGCATCCTGAAGCCATTTTGAATCATTTTATGCAATATCAGAATTCTTCTTGGTATCTTGCTGCATCTTCGTGTAAACAGGCTTGAATGACGCCGCCATGTAATCAAAAGTAATTACAGCTTGCGAATTTGTAAAATTTTAGGCAAATTACAACAATCATTTTTAAGTAATTTTTAACATTCAGATGGCGTAAATGCAGTCGCGTCGATTTGGAATAATATTATCATTATTGTTTTCCATTGTCTGCAATTGTAGTGTTGTAGGCTTGTTACAAGTTCAACTTACCCTCTGATGTGAATTGATAGATCACACATTAAGAATATCTGTTCTGTTGGTGCCCATTAGGTTTTGTTAACCGTGCTTTGCTCATATTCATATTATTCATACTATTTGTCTTATCATTGACAACAATCACTGTACTTTTAATTTTGCTCTGCGATTATACCCACTTTTACATTTTTGTATTTCTAAGACCTACTTATGTTTAAACCAATCATTTTATTCTACAAGTTAGACTGGCATGGTTGGCAAACATAATGGACACTAAAATATTTCAAAAAATGCTGGTCTTAAATTAATTGCATAAGTTGACCTTGTTTATTTCAAATTTATTAAAGTATTTTGTTAACTTGGCTCAATATGAATTAATGCAGGCTGGGTAGGTTTCAAATAGTACTTAATTTGTACATTCAAATTATTATTATAGTTTCAGAGTCTTCAGGTGTCTGGTAGAGTCCTATGCTAGATGATTGTTTGTCAGGCATAACATTGTATAAGTATGTACTTCTAAGTAATGTTTGCAAAATTAACCCATTCAATTATTTTTTCAGCGGAGAAAGTTTCGGGAACCGTCAAATGGTTTAACGTGAAAAGTGGATATGGCTTCATCAACAGGTATCATACTCACTTTCAATTAGAAAAATAAAAAACTAATTTGAAAAGCACTACTTTTCTTATTAGTTTTTTATTTTTATTTAGTGGTTTATTCAACCAATCTAGTGTTGGCGGCTGCACACATGGATGGATGTTCACAAGAACCATGCATTTGGCATATGCAGCCAACATTAGATAGGATAAAGGGATTTCTAAAAGATTAAACATTATCCTTTATTAATTATCTTCCATAAAACATGCAACATAAGGTATCGAAGACTTCAAACTTTCTATTTTACCAGGAATGACACCAAGGAGGACGTGTTTGTACACCAAACTGCTATCGCCCGGAACAACCCACGCAAGGCTGTGCGCTCGGTCGGCGACGGGGAGGCGGTGGAGTTTGCCGTGGTTGCCGGGGAGAAAGGCTATGAAGCAGCCGGAGTGACAGGTCCCGGTGGTGAGCCAGTTAAGGGCTCGCCCTATGCAGCTGATAAACGCCGCGGATTCCATCGCCAGTAAGTGCTGTAACAATAGAGTGTAGTAGTCTTAAGTCCCATTGTTTCTACAGCTTAAGTATTTTCAGGTATTACCCCCGTCAAGGAGGCGGACGTGGCGGTGAGGGTGCTCCACGTAGAGGTGGCATGGGACGTCGTGGACCCCCGCCCAACCAGGGGGGTGCACAGGGGGATGAAGGTCAGGAGGGAGGCGGAGCACCACCGCAACAGCGCAGTTATTTCCGTCGCAACTTTAGGGGCGGACGTCGCGGTGGTGGTCCCGGACCCATGAACCGCGGTGGATACCGCCGCCCGCGACCACGCAACTACCAACAGGGCCAGCCGCAGCAGAACCAACCCCCTCGTCAGAATGGACAAGAGGGAGAGGCCCCAGTCTCTGCTCCATCACCGCAGCATCAACAGGCCAAACCAAAAGTCAACAATAAGCCTGTTGGTGCCTCTATTGAGACTACCACCAATGAGAGCCAGGCTTAAACACCCGGCAGATGCACAGTGTGGCACATTTATGTAGTGCGTTAATTCTAGCTGTGCCACACATCCATCACATATTTGTCTTATCTGTACAACGGAAGAGTGTTTTGTTTTATTGTTGTTGCAGAAGCTATACTGTCTAAAAAATTCTGCAAATTAATCTTATTGGAAAGCTAGGGGAAAGTTTTCATGGAACTGCGAAGTATCATAGATAAAAAATGTGATATTTAATTATTCTGAATAATATATTGCTTTGATTTTAGGTTGTTCCTACAAGATTGTGTATTATATTTTCTAAACTACAAAGTAACTTAGTATACAAGTTTTGTAAATCCAAGATTTAAGCTGTGTAATGAAATTGGATGACTGGATATTATATGCAGGTTCCAAAGCCCCAATAAAAATGTATTTCTAAAAGGATTATTTTCTTTATAAATTTATATGGATGCATGTTTTTACTTAAAAAAGTTTATTTGTATTAAAATTCCTAGTACTGTAACACTCTCAGAAAATAAAAGCTCCTTTTTACCTGTGTGAATTTTTATTTTTTTTGGAAATATGTCTTGATATTTAACACCTTAGAACCTACCTATTTTCCTATGTTAGGGGGCAGAGGCGCTGTTCTACTAAGTCGTCACTGTATTAGGGAAATTTTATTTCTTTTATTGGTAATAAAAAAATGGCAATAACATTTTTCTTCACGAATTGAAATGCGCTAAACAAGAATGCAACGGATGGTTCCACACCCACCATTTTTTTTATTATTAGAAATTCTACACATCAGATACAGAGAACACAACAACATGACTTCCTCGGGCAACATTTTTAACGCAAACTGGATTACCTATATCGATTTAAACAAAGTTTTCAGCAACATTCTCGTTGCTCATCAACAATTTTGATCAACTGTTGCTAAACAAATGTTTACCATGAATACGAGGCTTAAGAATGTCTCATCCATTCACAACTAACTTTTTACCTATGACGAACCTACTTCTTAATCATTATCAATCGGGCTTCTCAATCCTTATCAAATCAGGCAGTACAGGCCACAGCACGGTAAGCGCGCTGGTCAATGTCGTACACAGACGACATGAGGCTGCTTATGGAGCACGGCAAACTTACTATACTCTCCCTACTGAACTTAGTATGCGTTTATAACTATTAACATATCTCCAACGGTTTTTGATTGATTTCGTAGTTACCTGTCAGGTCCAAGGCAGCGCGTGTCGTTATATCCATTACTTTTCAGGATTTTCATAAATTCTATTTCTAAAACATTTCTCATCCTACAACCTTTATGCAAATGATCTTTAAAACTATACGCATGCACTTTTAAACTAATATTCGCCAGCTTTTGCTTAGCGCGTGTGTTTAAATGGAGCAGCCAGTTGGAATGTTCATCAGAATCTTTGGAGATAATGGTACCTAGCCACACTACCATACTCTATGACAAATCTTTTACGGTTCAGGCTGTCAGATTATGGAACTTCTTGCCGATATCCATAATAAGACGTGCCCAAACACTAACAGCATTTAAGAATATACAGGATACGTTTTTATTAAATGCGAGCGAAGCCGCGGGCGTAACTCTAGTACTTATTGTATAAATTTATATTGTTGTTTATTTAAAATTATGTATGCATGAGTATACATACTCATTATACTTGTATGAACAATATGTAGGTACATATTTATATTTCAACACTACCATAGCCTTAAAACACCTACACCACCCTATATCCTTCATTTCTTTCTCCTGTCAATATGTCCATCCAAAGGTTGCCTGGAAGAGATTGCTGAAATGGCCTCTTCTGATTTTTAATGCACTACCAAATTTACTGACAGTAGAATCATGATAGGGCATATTTTCTCCGTTTGTACTACTAACCGGTATGAAGTCATAGACTCATAGGTTACTACTAAGGAACGCGAACGGTCAAACAATCCTGACCGCATTGTGCTATCATATAAAAGTACCGTGGGGTCCGTGGGTGATAAGGGTAGATTTTTCTCACCATACATAACATACTTGTTGCTTTTTATGTAACTTGAAAAGTAGGTACTCTTAATATAGACGTGTGATAGGAAGAAGCTCGTTTCACGTACATACCTACATTCCAAATAGGTAATAAAAAAAGTTCTAACAAGTGGACGGGTAATTGATAATTATCACATTTATTTGTTACCTTTGAAATTTCTGCAGTATTTGCAAATTTAGCCTAAGTAACGAGGCCTGTATCCAGTTAGACACGCATTGCCACTATCATTTCATACCCATATTGGGTTTATTATTGAGAAATATGTACGTCGCCATCCGCGTCCATTTTGGATTAATACTAATACTGATTATTTAAATTTGCATTGTCATCAGAACTAAAGGTACATTTTAAATTTTAGCTTAATTGGGAAGTGGATCAAATTTAACTTGCAAGATTTGTTTACCTATACAGACAAACATCAGGACAGTAGAAACTAAATAAAAGCATGTGTGATAGTTTTGTATTAATTATAATAAAACCAATTACTTAACAATGACAGCTCCAACAAAGTGGTTAAATCGCTAAAATAACCGTTTTAGCATTCATCAGTCGAAATTTCGATTAGTGGCGAAAAGGTCTCCCGCCATCTAGCGGCTGTTTCTAAAGCTTTTAAGCCAAAAATCAATAGTTGTAGTTTCATCTTTTCCGGTAGATCGCACTAATAACTCAGTATACTTAGTGACATTTTTGGAATAAGAGTGCCATGTTTTTAAATTTCACGATATAAAGCGTTACAAACAAACTTACATTCACATTTATAATTTTCAGGATAGGATTAGGATATTAGTAGGTTTAGCTGGTACATTGTGTACAATAAATTTTATTTAATTCTATTTCTATAAATATGTTCTATAACAAGGTTGGATTTATTTGCTTCATACAGCACACAGATTATATCAAACAAAAATGTTATCTAAGTTTGGCAATTCAGGTTCGCTTAAAAGCAAACACCGATGAGGCGATGACATAAAATGGCCGACGATAAGTTTGTTATGAACCATACCAGATGGCACCACTACCTATCTAAGACACGGGAAAACGGTACTTCTATGTGGAATAAAAATGGCACCAAACTAGAAAAAAATATAGAAAGCAGATATGATTTGATAAGATGAAAAAAAAAAAAAATTTAAGATCAATCTGTCAGATAAACCTTAAACCCTTCTTCACTATCTTCATATTAGGTTAGGCTTTACAGTGACATGAGAGATTAAGTTACCTATTTATCAGTATTGAAATAATTTTCACTATTGAATAATAACCGACTTCAAATACAAAACGTTTCATTTGTACCTATCATCAACTGCAGTATCAGCCTATGTACTAGTCCACTGCTGTATAGGCATGTAAAAGTCATTTAATTTGCATGTATATTAGTATAGATTTATAAAATCAACGCACAATCATATACTAACAAGGTCACTTATACGTTTAAATAGGTACATTACAATGAGGATCTTATGTATCATAGCAAATTAATCTCAATAACAAAGGATAAATATACTGAGACCCCACGTGCTTTCGCACAAAGTAACCGAACCACGCGGACATACCGATAAAGCGCGCCCTTGTGGATCAAAATGGCGTCCGGATGCATCCGAGCCGAACGCCATCTTGAACGAGACACGAGCCACGAGGAGTACCAAATACAGGTGGCGTCCTGTATTTGGTATCATTATTATGTCGTAAGGGCTAAAAATCACCGGTGGATCTTATATTGATTTAAATAATATGTTGCAGTTCTCTATAAAATATCAACGATGATGTCATTTTTCTTATGAAAGTCAATCTAATCTTGATGAATTGTTTCCAAAAAATATCTTAGATCATTAAAAATATAAATTAAAAATACCTTAAAAATTATTTTAGTGCTAGATAGCCCATTTATCGAGGAAGGCTATATTTCATTACGCTAAGATCAACAGTAGTGAAGCATCAATGAAGAATGTTATAGAAACGAGGGAATATTATTACGCTACCACGGGCAATAGCAGACATAAACGAGGTTGCGTGGGTCAGTTAGTATTATATGTCTACATATAATGAAAATGTGTAAACAATTGTAAAAGAAAAATGTGATTTGGATAGGTACGAGTATAATGGGTATACCTACTATTTCAAATGGCCTACACTATTATTAAACTATCTCGTCTCTCTTTAAATTAATTGCTAAAAACAAACCGTAACTATTTTCAAATGTGCTGTAGTTCCACTATTTTTATAAGTTTGTTTTGTTATTTATTGCATTTATGACAATATGGATGAATAGAAAGATATAATTATAAACACTGATAGTTTGCAAGTTCTACCTTTCGTATGCGATTACCTACATCATGTAAAGAAAAGCTCGGAAACATAAACACGTGTTATCCTTGACTTAGACGCGGTATGGATATGGATATTTCATATACATTTGATGCTAGAACACAGGATGTTATTAACGGAACAGTGCGAACAATCTTGTCAGATACGTTCTACTTGCAGACAACTAGGTGGAACTTCCGTGATAATGTCTGCCTGTCAATCTGTTACGCTTGCAAGGTAGTGCCACTGCAAAGTTTGACAACGAGATATTTAAATTTTGATTTTTGATTAAAGATATAGTTAACTCTTATTATATCTACATTAAAACTAATAATGTATCTACATATATATGTAACACATAATTATGTTATGGTGGTCGGTAAATAGTAGCCTATGTGTTATTCTGATGTTTAAGCTATATTTCTATGAAGTTTCATATCGATCCGTTCCGTAGCTTTCACGTAAAAAAGTAACAAACATTCATATAAACTATTTTCACAAACTTATGCGTTAATAATATTAGCAGGATGAGATTTTAAGCTGAAGAGTTTGGTAGTTTGGTTAAACACGAACACGCTAAATTGTTAAATTATTTATTGGTTGATAGCAAAATTAACCGCGAAAGGTTATAAGTAAGTAAATATACCATCACGCTATGACCAACAGGAGCCGAATATCAATGAAAAATATAACAAAAAATACTGGGACATTTCCCGTCTGAGAGACGCAAATGGAGTCTGTGCTGGCAATCTATACAAATAAATAATATTAAAGTGTCTCTTTATTATTTCAAATAACCAGCAATCAAGTATAATTTAAAATACAACAAAAATATTTTTTTTAAATTTCTGTCTGTCTTTTTGTTTCGGCTAATCTCTATAAAGTTTGGACCAATTTTGACGGAAATTTTACCGGCAGATAGCTGATTAAATAAGGAATAACTTATGTTATTTTTATTTTTCACTAGCTTCCGCCCGCGATATTACCCGCGTCTTTTGTTGTAAAGGTAAAAATTCCCGCGGGTGAAGCAAGTAAAATATCTAATACAATTAACGTCACGACATTTTAGATTTGAATAGACATAACAAGGTACAAACATCGTTCATAAATAAGTATTTCAAATTGTCTGTGCTTAGACATAACTACCTAGTTGATACCTGACCTTAAGTTGAGTACTAGAATATCACACTGTTATTTGATTCAAAGGCGTGCATTTTTTGTGATTTATTGACTTTAATATTAAATGTCACGCCACCCTTAATTTTATTTTTATTTTTATGGCAAAACCACGTTTGCCAGGTCAGTTAGTTATTCTATAAGTACTAACTAACTAATGTCACTCACTATATTTAATTTTATACGTTACATGCATGCTTAATACTACTCGTACTTTGGAATCTTTCTCAAAAATATCAACGTTTCTAAAAGTCGTAAGTTGTATTTTATCATGAATCAGCGATCTTCATTTCGCTGAGGGTTGGCGAATGGTTGTTCGTGGGCCGGAGAGTTCGGTATTGTATCCCCAAATCGACTTTTCAGGAGAGCGTAGATCTCCTTGTCCATAAGTAGGTCCTCCATTTATAATTGAAGAGCCATCTTGGCGGTGGCTGCTGTTCTGCCTTATATTTAGGTGAGCCCTAAGCTTGATTCCCTTCGCCAGTCTTATTGTGCGAAGGGTTCCTAACAGCCCATAACAACCCAGGTGCAAAGGTGGTATGGGCCTAGGTCCGGTCTGGTAGGGCCGGCACACCTAAACTAACACTGGGGAATAGGATTAGAAGGAGGAGGAAGAGGCGGGAGGATGTTAGCTAGGCTCTACTAGGAGTCACCCCAAGGCCTGACTGGGTGACTTTTGTTTTACCCAGACGGGGCAAAGCGGATGGGTCGGGTCACCGCCCACTCGGTTTTATTAACACGTTTCCACCGAGGACCAGAAAAGGTTTTCCCTGAAGGAGTGCAAAGCTTTGTATTATGTTTAACGGAAACACACGCTACGACTATAACTTCGTCTAATTAACAAACGTATATAAAATACGACGTTACTTAAACGAGCCTAGGCGATGCGTGGTGAGTCTCGTGGTTATTTTTCGCGTTCTAAAAAGAACATTACTTATTTTTAATACGCAACCATTGACTGCACTTAGGTCGTAGCTGCGCTAGAGCACAATGGAGAGGGGTGTGCGGAGCGCGGGAGGTGCGGCAGGTAGCTGGCGGCATCGGTTTTATTGTGCATCCCAAAATGGCGGTCGGGACCCAAGTCGTACACGTGGGGGAGCGGCGGAGCGTCGGAACGTGCGTAGGGCGCAGGGCCATGAGAGGCGCGTCGCAGCGGCCGGGTGGATAGCGCAAGCCGCCCGGCCTGGCTTGCAGGCCGGGGCGGCGCGCGAATAATCGAAGAGCGATGCACGTCCGACCGGGATGACGGACTAACTCAGTAGTTTTTATTGTAAAAATTAATAGTATAGTGCGCATGCAACTTTTTCTGCTGTTATCTCTTCCATTGCAGATATCTCTGGCCACTTGGTAGCTTACCGATCGTTTCGTCGTCCTTACGCCTGGGTGATTAAGGTTGCGAATTGCTTGAAAAGCCTTCTGAACTCCGGTGGTAAGATAGCCATCCTGTATTAACGGTTTCAGTTCTACACTGCATTGTTGAGCTTTAGCTAACTCGTGGTAGTCGATCGGCGTTGGACATGTAATTGTTTCAATTCTGGAGAGAGCGTCAGCAACGATGTGATCTTTCCCTGTTATGTGTTCGATGTTGCTAACAAATTGACCGATGTACTCTAGATATCGCGGCGTCTCGTTCCTGCTAATTGTCTTTAGTGCGATGACTAGAGATGATTTATGATCCATGAAATCGGTGACAAGTTGGCGTTCAAATATCCGGCTAAAGTGTCAAACAGTCATGTAGATCGATAGCTGTTCGCGTTCGTAGGAACTGTATTTTCTCTGTGCATTGTTAAATTTCTTTGAACACATATTTAAGAAAAAAAAAAGTGAAAATTGTATGATGCCATCAGGCAGGTAAAGCTGATGACAGTAAAGAGAGTTTGCTAGTTAAGGCAAGTATCACTGTATAGGCCTAGATCTTCGACGGGAAGTCTAAACGATGGATGTGATAGATCTGAACCTCACGGGTGACAGTATACTAAATGGATTAACTGTGTAACCAACATATCGGACGAAACCACTAACACTAACATTAGCATATAATTACTATTTATATATAAGTATATAACAAATAGTCATTATATGCTAATGAATACATTAGCATATAATTACTATTTGTATCATTTTCACTCATGTTCACTGTTAATTGTACTTTATTAAAATCATCATTAAAGGTCTAGTTATCATTTTAGTAATTGCTTTTAAATAGTAGCCGCAAGCAAGTATACGAAGAAGCCTACAAGTCAAGATTCACAAATGCGTTACCTGCTGTTGAGTGCGTAGCTTGTTACGAAATGCAGATAAAGAACTTCCTAACTGCGGTTGTCGATGAAGTCTGTTGAGCCGACTTCTATAATAAACCGAAACAAGTTTTCTCATATACATCTCTCACATGTGTGTGATCTCACATGAGTTAATACGTTTCACCGTATTATTCTGAAAGATTGTTTGTTCTCCTTTAATGCGTGGAGAATAGATTCTGCATAGTCAAAAGATGGATACGCCGTGCCAATTGTTCCTACTAATAGTACCTAATTAAATCGATTACCTCGCCGTTCACTACTACGTTGAGTGTTGTAAGTCAGATGCCTACATAGGACTTCACTTTGTGTGATCCACAAACAATTGTTCTAAGATTTCTCGACACGACAAGATTTATTCCTATTGCGAAAGTTGTCTTAAAAAAAGGAAAAATGTAAAATATGTTGACGTGATCGTTTGATATTGTTTTTGTCGTATTCTAACATAATTAGTAATTATCGTTACAGAATTCCACAAGAATTCCGTTGATGTCCACACATATTGAGTTCACTATCGTTTATTTCAACAATTGAATTCAACAACACCCAATAATTTTATGGTGGACGGAAACTATTAAACCACGCCAAGTACAGGTCTAAATACTATTATCTTGTATCATAAAATCATCATATTTAACGAAGTAAACTCTACTACCGCGGTTATACTCGTAACACTTGAGATTGTATGAAAAAATCCTTGATCGTGATCAAATCTTATTGTAAGGTTGAATTAAAAAAAACATTGGAGTTCCATTGATGCATCTATAAACGTTTACGGTCCGGTGTTGCCTCTCACGTAACTACATCAGCGATTGTGAAGTATGTACCTTGACACAAGAGTGGTGGCAAATACTTCGAGCTTCAAGTTTTGATACGGGCTCAGTAAGTGTAGTGTCAATACTGCTGAACGGTATAGCACAATTTTCCGCGCGATTTTTCAAATAACGACCGATTAAAAAAATCTTCGCAACTCACGTTGTACAAGTAAGTAATGTTTTTTTTTACATTTCGTGTGTTTGATTAACAACAGGGAGATATATAAACAATGTGGATATTTTTTGCTTTGCGCAATTCTACCTTTCTATGTGTATTTATGTAGTTATTTCAATACGAAGACTACATAGAATATTTTCATAAATTACATCGGTATATATAAATATAATATTATATCACATTGGAAATGAAAAAATACAAGTACTTTTTAACTTCAAATTAAAAAGTAAGACGTTACGATTATTTGTCAGTAACTATATCTAGTAGTTAAGAGTAAGCGTATGTATTAGTAAATATTGAAGCTAAGCAATTGTGTGTAAACTACATAAATTGCTATGTGTTATCGTTTATGACAGCCTTGCTTGCAAGCAATAGTCACTATATAGATTTAAATGTCGTGTAGAGGAAGTAGCTATATCTAGTCAGCAGAATGTTAAGGTAACTACTGACTGTATCGTGTATTGTATTGTTGGACTGATTGCGATTGATTATCATAATAAACTGTGTTATTATGTTTACCTCTCTACCACTACGCCTACTGTGCTATTGTCTCTTTTACTAAAATTCCATTAAGAACTAAATATATAAATATTTATTTTATTAACAATGAGTTAGCTACTAAAGCATACTCGTAAGCTAAAAGGTGGATAGTATTCTCAGTGCAAATGTTTTGTAATGGCCCAACTGAGGGTCATGGAGCGATTGTGACAAGGATTATGTTGCAATATTATCTACACGCGAGTAATGACTCGATGAGGGTCGAATAGAGCGAAAGCGAGGGGTCACCGTGCCCGGAAAAATCAATTAAATTTACTAACTAAAGCCACACATAGAATGCTAATAAAGATGAAATGTTCCCCTTTTTTTTCTCGTGCGGCAATTCCCACGGATGCCACCTCCTGGTGGTATGTCTATGGTCCGACTAAAAACGGACGCTGTCTCGGGTACTAGAAGCCGGGGAACCAGATATAAAGAAAAACCCTGGAACCCTGACGTACCTCGGGCCACCTACGGTTTGTAGATGGCCCTCTAATTTGAGGGAACCCACGGCCCCGGGGGACAGTAACGGGAATATCGGATCCCGTTACTGTCCCCCAGGGCACGCACTCTACGCAGCGTCCGCGCTTCCACCAGAGCCTGCTTTTGCCGGGATGACAGATGGCCTCATCTGTCACTCTCAGGCTTGCGCTTATGGAGGACGGAGATCGTTCTGAGATTACCTGTGGTTCCTGGCTCGTTTCTGCCCGATGACTTGTGCCCTGTATTTAATTTATGTTAAGGAATTCAGATCGTCGTTATCTTAAACATGCACTAGAAATGGCGAAAATATCTTAACAATTGTCTAACACTGTCTGTACTAGTGATGTAAGTATATAAATATGATAAAACGTTTATGATTTTATGTGTAGTTTAAGTTAGATTGAATAATTAGCCTTCAAACAATATTAATTTTAGCCTTAAAAGAGAATGTCTTCATTATGAGTATATCCTGTGTCTTCGGGGACTTTCGAAACATAGGTTGACTTCATTCTGAGTTCGTATTCAGAACACTCAGTGCATTTCAGCAGCAGAGAGGTATGGAGACCGCTTAGACCACTACAACATCCGTGCATTAAATCTGAAAATATAAACTTAAAAACCCTGCCAAGGTCGTGTCGGAATCGCACACTAATGGTTCCGTACCATTATTTATAAAAACGTCAAAAGAAATTGCGTTTGTTGTGTGGGAGCACCCTTTCAAATTTAGTTTATTCTATTATTAGTATTTGTCAGCAATTTAAAACAATACCAATTTGTTTTAAATTGTCTAACTATCACGGTTCATGAGATAAAGCCTCGCAGGTGACAGACGGACGGCCTGACAGACAAACAGACAGCAAAGTCTTAGTAAAAGATTCCCGTTTTATCCTTTGGGTATGGAACCCTTAACAAGATGCAGCAATGAAGGCTATTTTGATCAGAATATCTATAATTTTGATTTCTTTATTTTTAAAGAGACACGTGTCATTTGATGGTAGGTGACTGCGGTCTATATTGATGACCATACCTGCAAATCAGAATATGGAAACCAGTTACCGAAGGTAGGGAGTTAGGTCTACGATCACCTCTTCCTCCATCTATACCTACATACACTGCATACACATGTACTACATAAATAAGTAGCCTTGTATAAATGTATACTCTACTTTATCTTGCCATAAGTATCGTTACAAAGAAAATCAACATATTTTTACTGTGCGTTTTATTATTATTTATTATGATTAAAGTTTGGTGGTTTAATGTATTAATATAAAGCCATTAAAAATGTATATTGCTTATTCGAAGTGCTTCTTCCATTTGCTTCAATACAGTTCTTTAACCGCTGAGGTCAATAGCAGAACCATTCATGGTTATTAAACATGGTGTGGTTAAGGAGCTTCACTACCTTCTTAAGAATGTATCTTGATACACTAGTGCCGATGTTTTGATACTTTTTTAAGAAAAATATGGCTCAGTCACTCCTTAATAGCTAGCACCTCATCCCATTAATAAAAAAATCCCAAAACAAAATTTGTATGTGTCCTCCCTTTGCGTCGCTTCAATAGTTGTTTTGTTTTAACTAAAATATTCTTTTTATAGTTGTTAATTAAGAAATGAACAGTACGTCTTTTATAGGCTGCAAGTCCAAAGTCATCTTTTAAAATTCGCGACATTGTTCTAGGTGCTTTCTTTATCTCATATACCCGCGCCTAATAATATATAAAATATAAAGGTCTATGATGTATTTATATTATTAGGCCCCGTACCTACCTATTATCTAAATACTACGACTATCACAAGTAAATTATAGTTATTTCGTCCAATGCCTGCAACCGGATATCTGACAGACTTGACATTTACAAACATGCTATGGAATTTTCGAAAAGTCACACGACATTGTAAAAATAGCCGATGTTGTATCTCCTATCAAAATAATATTAATTGGCCCAACTTATTCATTGCATCGAGTCGTTTTATTATCAAATGGAAAAATCTAAATACGTACCTACATATTACTCTTAGGGGTTTATTTTGTTTCGCCTAGTGGAAGGGAAAGGGGAAGGCAAACCCAACCCAAACCCCAACCCCAAACCCGGCTAATACCAAACAGCGCCCGTTGGAAGGGGGTATGAAAAAGAGGCGGAAGGCCGCCAAAAAAGCGGCTAAAAGGGCCAAAAAGGACGCCGCCCCTGCGACGGGAGCGCCGAGGAGGCTCCTCACACCTCGCTTAGCGGCAGTCGTCGTCATTATAACAGACCGTGTTCGGGACTGGCGCGTCTTAGTGGGGGAGAAGACTGGTTCGGATTACCGATACATTCGGTTTGATGTCTCCGCTCCCACAGCTGATGCGCCGGTCATACCGGCTGCACCTGAGCCACGTTGGGCGCTCAAGCGCTTAGATCGAGAGCTCCTCCTGAAAGCCGGCATCGTGCAGACCTGGGCTCCAGTGCCGGATAGGCTTGTTGATGTGGATGCCGAGGCACAATGGTTCCGGGAGGCTATGACCCGCACCTGCGATGCGGTGATGCCTAGGGTTCAGCCCGATACTGCGAGGCAGCGGGTCTACTGGTAGTCGCCGGAGATCGCTAGGCCACGACAAGCCTACGACGTCAGTGGTATTCGACGTTGGTGGAATATAGGGGTGCCAAGAGGCAGGAATCAGGCAGCGATTAAACGGGCCAAAAGTGGGTAGCGGGATCCATGGGGACGCCCTTACCGCATGGTTAGGGGCAAGATGCGCCCGTGGGCCCTGCCGTTGACTAGCGCTGGCGGTGCAACGGCTAAAATCTAAAAGCACCGCCCCAGGACCCGATGGCATTATAGGTCGAGCGTGGGTCCTGGCTCTAGATGATGAGGCGCCGGCTCTCGAGCCCCGACTAAGAGGGTTGTTCAGCGCTTGCGTCGAGCAGGGTCAGTTTTCGAAATTGTTGAAGACGGGGAAACTGGTCCTCATCCAAAAGGAGGGGCGCTTGGTGGAGTCACCATCTGCCTACCAGCCCATAGTACTGCTTGACGAGGTATGCAAGCTCCTTGAAAGAGTGATTACATGGCGCCTCGTCAAGCACCTCTACAGGGTAGGGCTGGATCTGGCGGACAACCGGTATGGTTTCCGTCAGGGGCGCTCCACCGTGGATGTGATCATGCGTGTGAAGGCTTTGGCGGAGGAAGCAGTTACCCGGGGCGAAGTAGTATTGGCGATGTCTTTGGACATCGCCTGACGTGACGTGAAATGTCGTGTGGTGTTCCGCAGAGGTCGGTCTTAAAGCCGCTCCTGTGGAACATTGGCTACGACTGGCAGCTTCGCGGTGCATTATATATATTCGATGGTGTCGCCGTCACGTGTTACGCGGATGACACGCTTGTGACGGCGAGTGGCAGGATGCACCGTGAGGCCACCCTGAGGGCCACGGCTGGGGTTGCCCAAGTCGTCGAACGAATCCGGCGGCTAGGTCTCGAGGTGGCTCTGCATAAATCTGAGGCTTTGCTTTTTCATGGACCTCGGAGCAAGCCACCTGATCGATTCAGCCTCATAGTAGGGGGCACTCGCATCGGCATCGAGCCCTCTATGAGATATTTGGGGCTCGTACTCGACGGCCGGTGGGACTTCGGATACCACTTACGAAATCTGGTCCCCAAGCTGGTTGGCGCAGCACGTGTATTGGCACGGTTGCTGCCAAACATGAGGGGGCTTAATGACTCCTGCAGGAGACTCTACTCGGGGGTCGTACGGTCCATGGCCCTTTATGTGGCCCCAGTATGAGCGGAGATCCTGAGGGCCAGCAATATTGAGCTATTGCGACGACTGCAACGAGTGCTGGCTATCAGGATCATAAGGGGGTACCGCACGATTTCCTTTGAGGCAGCGAGTCTTCTGGCCGGAACTCCACCATGGGACCTGGAGGCGAGAGCCCTTGCGGCTCTTTACTAGTGGGGCAAGAAGGCGCGGGAGTTGGGTTTGAGTCCTGAGAAACGAGAAGTCGATGATCAGAAATCCCAATACCACCAGGTCCTCGTGGAAGAATGGAGGGAACGACTTGGGCAACCGAGCGCTGGGCACGCCGTTATTGCGGCGATAAGACCCGTTATGGAGGATTGGCTGGAGGGGTGTCACGGGACCTCGGTAAAATGATTGCGGTCATGTTGCGGAGCGAGAGCGCGTGGACGCCGTTTCTTTCTGCGAGCAAGTTATGCTTGCCAAAGAGACGGCGGAGCGGGACCGGAAGAGGTTTAGAACTCTTCTGGCCCGCCAGGCCCGAGAACGGGCCAGGTACCGCAGACGACTTAGGCGCCAGAGATCGCAGAACGATCTCCGTCCTCCATAAGCGCAGGCCTGGGTACAGTAAAGGGAACATCAGGGTTGCCACACAGTCGGGGGCCACCTACGAACTTTTCCAGGGTTTTCCTTACTAGGTTGCACCTGGTTCCCCGGCTCCTAGTACCCAAGACTGCGTGCGGTTTTAGTCGGTTCGAGTCCGACATGCGACCAGTAGGAGGTATCCGAGGGGCTTTCCGCACGGAGAAAAAGAAAAGAAAAGGGTTTATTTTGTTGGTTTTTTTCTACATTAACCATGGAAAAAATATTTCATTTATGGCCTCTATGTTAATTATTAGTTTATTTATATAATTGTAAAACTCACTGCTGTATTTTGATATCATTTTTTTGGTTCAGGAACTCTCACGACTGTTCAAAAAATAAGTACATACGGTGTTCAGAGTTTAAAACTTCATCACAATTAATTTGGTTTCAATTTGGTTTTAAGAAGGGTTCAAATATTGTTTTCTGTTTAGACCTATAGAGATCACAGCACACTGCAAAATATGAATGTTATGGTATTTTTTTATGTACAATTCATCCATCTACATTAAAACTCCAAACACGGAACATCAGTACTACCTAATCTAAAACTTTGAATGATGATTTTATTAATTTTAAATGACATGTATGTATTAGAAAATTTATTTTTCCAGAATTTAGATTAATTGTTATGACTACAAAAACATCGTTATTTAAGGTATTGTCTTTCAAATAAAAAAAAATAGAGATCGTTATGCTGTAAAATTATATTCATTTTGAACGATTTAATCTATTTCATCGACCAGTATTTTTAGACTTAGACTTTAGAGATATACGAATAATTTTAATTTAATAATAAGCACTTCCACTTTGCTATACCTATTATGTCCAGCAGTGGATTATAATATTTTTTTTTTAATAATAATTTTTAGTTTACTAACAAAAAGCCATACAACATTTTCTCTATCTCAGTCATGCCTATAAGCACATCACTAGGTATATTTGTTTTAATTTCATAGAGATAGAGTGAACGTCAGTGTCTATGATAGTATAAACTGTGTTACAGACACTGGCGCCTTACTGGACCCACAAAGAAACCCCACTGATTCTACAATCCTTTCGCTTCTACAGTCCTTTTATCAATTCTGCTGTGAAATTTATTAACCTCCCCCTTTTCTCCTTTGAATACAATGTAGTAACTTTTAAGCCGAATGTTCTCTTGGATACTGGAATTCACAAGGGATCTACGTCTGCTAATTCCGCCTTTAATGCCCATGTGGATGACCACTGGACTGGGTTTGAGAGGTTTTTTACCGACGCCTCTAAACTGACAAGTGATAGTCTCACTGGAGCAGCTGTGTATTATCAAAACTCCAGAATTATTTTGCAGTTCAAGTGCCCAAAAGAGGCTTCAGTATTTACAGGAGAATCCGTCGCTATATTAGAGGCATGCAGGTATATTGAATCCCATAACATCTATAAGGCAGTTATATTCACAGACTCATTAAGCTGCCTTAAAGCCCTGCTACAAGATCCATTTCACTGTAAACTCCGCAGCCCTCTGATCCTGGAAATTAAAAAAAGCCTTTTCAATTGCTTCACTCATGCTAAACTGGTTCAATTGGTGTGGGTTCCCAGCCATAGTGGCATTGTGGGCAATGAGTGTGCTGACTCATTGGCCAGAAGTGCTGCTACTTCCCTAATGGCAGACCCGAAACACATGAAACACCAACACTACGACCTCTTAAGGCTACCTCAGAGAGAACTGATGACATCCTGGCAGATAGAGTGGAATAGCTTCTCACAACGTAAAGGTCGGCATTATTATGCAATCCAGCCCTGCATTCCACCAAAACCCTGGTTTTTTAAATCCAAAAAAGTAGCCAAAGCTGTCATCTCCACCATATGCAGACTCCGCATAGGCCACTGTAGCTCCCCTGTCTTCCTGAATAAAATTCGGGTGCGGGACACGTCTTTATGCGAATGCGGTCTGGACGAGGGCAATCTGGACCACATCTTCTTCAGTTGCGGCAAAAATAACCCTTCCCTAGACCTTTATTTATACCTACCCAAACTAAAAATTCCCATCCCTATTAATTTTTCATCCCTACTAACCTTCTCATCCCCCAAGCTCCTTCAAGCCTTGATGATATTCATTCGATGCAATGATATCAAACTTTGACCTGTGTACATACGAACGATGTTACAGTGTAATAATCTCACCAAAAGCCCCACAATCAGTCAACTGCTAACTTTGGAAAATTTTTATAGTTGCAATTTTATTATTACTATGCTCTATTTTTTCTTTCCATAAAACCCACGTATCTCCATCCCACTTGACATTGGCAGAATTGTCGACATCGGCACAGTTTGCCATTTATTAAGAAGAAGAAGAAGAAGACACTGGCGCCATAATAGCATTTGATGGGGATGATACACGTGTATGTTAGTATAGAATGTTCCTGAAATAGAGGTACATGTATCTAAAAAAACCTATTAGCAGAAATAACTCCAGCTCTAGACTTACTTTTTTCAAAAGGTTTCGATACTCAAAGGCATACTCGGCATAAAATTTAATGCGGAAATAGGTAACTAGATATGGAAACCGTAATTGTGTTAATGAGTTAAGTATAAAACGATTTAACTCTTACAAAATGTTATCAATGATAGTAGGTACCTATTATATTTTATCTATGTGTTTTGTTGTATATTTGCTTACATACCTATCTAAATCTTAAATGGCTATAAACCAGAATCTTGGTACCATTTATTATAGTGCAGTCTCTTTAATACTACTTAAATTAGACATAGATACGAACTTGTAAAATTGGCAAATTCAATCAGTAGGTTACATACAGGGTTCATTTTTCTTTAATTGTATGTGGTACCAATATTAAAAATATGTGATTTTCTGTTTTAGGGTTCCATACCTTAAAAGGAAAAGCGAAACCTGTGGCGTAGTGGTAGCGTATGCGACTGCTAGGCTTCGCTGCTAGACTGCTAGGTGTCGGGTTCGATTCCCGAGTCGGACCAAATGTTTGTATGATCTGCAAATAATTGTTTTGTTTTAAGGAGTTTGGGTGTTTTCTATGTATAATATGTATGTATTTACAAAAAAATCATTACTATTTTTGACAATAGCGAGGAATCAAAACCTACAAGGTACTTCTCGAGAACTCAGAATCTTAAAATTTGGTACGAAGCAGCGTCTTATAAAGGCAACATTGCGAAAAGCATAAATGTTTAGTTACATCATATAATATATTGATAGTGTTAAATAATTATTAACTAATTTTCACAAACAACAATATCTGGATTAAAAAACTTAGCTTATGGTTGCTAAACAGCTAAATTTATGAGGTAAATAATTACAACGTGGAAGTGCAACTAAGTATTTACAGTTAAGAAGAATAGGTTCCCAGCCCCTAACTCGAAACGGGGTACTCGCATAATGCTAAAACAACCATTGTTGCAACCAAAGGAAAAAAAACTTTGTTAAGTGGTTCTGTGGTGGCACAGATGTCGTCATTCTTTTTATTGATATTTTTACTTTCGATACCTGCTTCCTTTACAATATGTAGGCACTTTACTTTCTTTTCAATTATTTAAGTTATAACTATTATATAGTAGAGAGAGAGAGAAGGCGTTAAAGGTTCATTTGCCTATTATTATATTTCTTAATTACCTAGTTATTACATCATTTAGGGTATTAACTACCTACTTATTATTAATATCTCAGGTTTAGTAACTGATAACCATAGTTTAGCTTAGAACCCTCGGACTTATTCATAAACGATATTTAACTTTAAGCAACGGTCCTCAGTTATTTTCAGCATTAAATAAATAACCTTAAAGATGAAAATAACAAAGGACTGTGTTGCTTAAAGTAAACTAATGACTAAATAATGCTAAATATGATTATTGTGTTAATTTAAGTTCTATTCATTTAACTAACATATAACTCAATGGTTTCATTTCCATTGGGCTTGCACCTATGTCTCTCCGAACGACGGAAAGGTAAAATTTTAATTCTAATCACTATTTAATTTAAAATATTACTAAAATAATAAATCTATAAATTATATATTCTTTATTTGAAATGGTTTGGTATTCTAAATGTTATCGGAGCAGACATGTGTAGGTATTACATACGAGTATAATAATTTGAATTTTTTACAAAAACGAAATTTATGCCAGTTTTATTAACTTGTTTTTATGTCTGGCTTATTGATTACATAATACTATATTTTTTAAAACATGCGTTATTAGGCGCATTACACGCTAGTCAGCGATTGACAAAATAGTAAACAATTTGTGTAGTCCCATGTGGAGATGAACCCACAACTATATTAAGTAGAAAGGGGGGGCGTAATCACTTGTACACACCGTCTATGCAGAAATTTGTTATAACTATTACATATTATTATGTGTGCAACAAAAAGGACCTAATGTCCTTCTCCAAAGTTCAATCTACATTCAATCAAAGCATCGTTGTTTATGGTTCCAAATTTTCCGATTTTTTTCTTGTTGTTAGACTGGCTTCATAATGGCTGGTTTCATAATGGACAAAAACATTGAACAAAGAGTTTGTCCTAAATTTTGCATCGTCAATGGAATTTCGTGTTGCGAGTCACTGAAAATGTTACAGAAGGCTTACGGCGAAACGACTTTACCAAAAACACGTGCTTGTAGCAAATAAAGAATATTATTTGAGCGTTGTGCGGCGTTCAAGAGAGCAAATTCGACGAAAAAGGTCAGATTTGTGGGAAGAAAATTCTTGTACTTTGCACCACGATAATGCGTTTTCGCACAAGGCCATCATTGTGAACGAATTTTTGATCAAATACTTAACAAACACCATCTAAGAACCACCATATTCACCAGATATGGCTCCAGCCTAGTTTCTTTTCTTTTCCTAAACTCTAATTACTACTTCGTGGCACCCGTTTTCAATCGATAGTCGACATCAAGAACAATTTGCAGCGAGAACTAAACTCGATTCCGTAAGCGTAACAGACATACAGACAGAAAAGTAACTCTTACTTTCGAATTTATAATATGAGTATAGACATAGATTACTGCAGCCCATGTACATATACTAACTCAAGACTCAACGCGTTGACGTTCTTTGATCCTGTCATTACGAACTCACACATAGTAATTAAAACAAAACCATCGTTGTCTCATAACAGCGTAATGCATACGCCTATTTGGGCTTAAAGTTTGACAGAGGGGAACGCCTGCGTATATGGCTGCTTCCTACCGTGTTATTTTTTATTTTATAGGGCGCAAACGTGTAGACGTATTGCCTGATGGTAAGCGATTACCGCCGCACATGGATACCCGCAACACCAGGAGCGTCAAAATTGTGTTTGGGGGACGGGGTAGAGGTTGGGGCCTCTGTTGAGGCAGATGGCCATTGTTGCTCTATTTTCAAAGATTTAATTTAATCTCTGTCACTCGTTATTTAAAATAATAAGTATTACATGAGTATACTGTATATATAAACACACATTCACACACACACACAAACACACACACACACACTAACACATACGCAATCAAATACATAAAATTATAATTTTTTTGTTTTTCTTTTATCGTCCATTATAACCATAATATTAATACTTAATTCCATAATGTTACAAATTAAGTTCACTTATACTGCATCGCGCTAAGCGGAGCCACTAATTCCTCAAAATACAGGAATACCTAGTTTGAGGATTAGGGGTCTTATTTAATTGTCTGCCATACTAGCTAATATACTTTGCCAATGTAAGTAAATGACTTTGTAAATTGTTTGTAAATGTATTGTATGGTTAGGTTTATGTAATAAAATTATTATTATTATTATTACTGATAAACTTTTTTACCTATAGACCAGACAATAAAGCGTTTTGAAATCGAGGATTACGTTTGAGTCACACTTTCTTTCTTCAGTCAAAGAAGAAGAGAAGACATCATCATCATCAGAAAATGTCAGCAATGATTGATATCATTGTTCTAATAATCTGATATGATAGGTGACAATGGGTACAATAGGGTAGATAGCTTGGTTATAGATAAATCAATAATAAAAGTAATTATCTGATAAAAGTTGGGTATGACGTCACGTCTTAGTAAAATCATTGCAATATCAGAGACAAGAATAAAATCGTTGGGCTTTCATATGGTACCCATATAGAGGTAGTTATAACAAAATTTGTAAACCACCATTTTGTAGCGGCTGCCATCTTGAATTTTCTATGAAAACAAAATTTATTTAATTGTATTATCACCAGAACTAAAGGTGTGTACCAAATTTCAGATCAATCTGTCAACAGGGAGGGGGTCAAATTTCAATTACTACATTTGACCCACACAAACAGGGAAGCTAAAAAAATCCGTTTATAAATGATTCGTTATTCGTAAGTTCGATGATTTTATCACCGTTTGCTATAGGGTAAGTTGGGTGGGCAAATTCAACAAAATTAAGCTAAGAATGAGCAAAACGCTGATTGCATCGCAGTTGTCGAGAGATTGCATATTATTGAGATCGAGCCATGACCATGTTTGAAATTAACTACGATAAGTTTTAGAGATTTTTACATGAAAATGCTTAAGCGAAACCGTGTTCGTTATGTTACGGCTACCTATATTATTGCCATTATCAATTTTCATTCATGTGGATCATGTGTTATGAACGAAACTATAAATACGGATTTCTAACATAACGGTAAAATTATAAATCAAGGCCGTAATAAAGTGTGCTATATAATGCAGTGCCTATGCACATTAGAACAAATTAGAGATTCTCTAGGTTACACTCTAGGTTACACGAGCGATCTCTTTTAGAAATCGAATCTCAAATACGAATCAAACTTTAAAGTTAATTAAATAAGAGTAATGTAATTATCTACAAGAAAGATTCTAAGAATATTTTACTAAGATAAAAAAAAAAGTGGCAGCTAATATTTTCTTTTTTCATGAAATGACAAAAAAATTTCCTAATTTTTTTTATTTTTTTTTAAAAGACAACTCCCACATTAGGAATAAACATCCTGTGTCGTGGGGGACTTTACAAACATACATGAAACGGACACAAAGAACACCCAGACTCGGGACAACAATTCGTGGATCACACAAAGTGTTGTAGGTACCGCGTGGGATTTGAACCCACGACACTTGGCGCAGTAGCAAGCGGCATGGCGACCGCTGACACCACTCGGCCAACCGTGCAGTCAATTGAATTAAATGTATTCAGTTCTTTAAATATATTCTCTGTGTTACGGCTGTGTCAACTATTAACATATTTCCGTTGGATCCACATTTAAAATACTAAGATTCCTGTAATTAGGAACAGCACACTCATGATATGATAAGTAGAATAACACATATTAGTGAACTATAAATGATACTAACTTTTGCCCGCGGCTCCGCCCTCTTGTATGTCGTTTATTGCAGTAAAGAGTAGTTCCTCACGAATCAGAGTCTCTTCATGCCAAATTACTGACTTCAAAAAAGGAGGAGGTTATCAATTCGACTGTTTTTTTTTTAAATGTTTATTACCTGATAACTTTTGACTGAGTGACTCGAAATAAATGATTATTTTTTTATTTCATAGCTGATGCTTCCTGTGTGGTCCCATTTCAATGTAATGTATTCTCCCATTTAAATTATTCTTTTGTTAAAATTTGTGATTATTCTGTTCTGTGTTCTTTGCTGTGAAATTAGATATTTTGTTGTTTCTTGCCTTCCAGCATGGCTAATGATAAGACGTTTTTGTAACTTTATAACAGATTGTTATACGAAAGTAATTAAGTAACTCATTAAGATATTACTAAATGATAAATTAATTGATAAAAATGTAAAAAAAATTGTAATAGCGTAAGTACATTTCTCCATGTTAGTTGACTGTTTCTCTTGAACTGTTGGATGATAAAGGGTATTTTCTGGAAAGGAAATGCAAGCAGGCAAGGCAGAAATATTTCAGCATCTTAATCAGTATAATATTGAATGGTATTTAAAACATGGCTTTCTGCATAAAGTGTCGTCGCTATTACTGTAAGAAATTTCAGAACTGCACCTAATCATTTTTTTCTTATTGAAAATTTACGAATTTGACGGGCCTCGCTATGTACTTATAAGCTACCAAGGAAAGGTTATTTGTATAACTCGTTATTACACCTTATCAGTTCACGTTTTCGTGGCCAGCTCTTATGTCCAGCAGTGTGTTAGAAGACTGTTGGTTATTGTTCCTGGCGTAAAAATATTAAACTACCTGAATGATGGTTAATGGTTATAATATGGTTTTTTTTTGTACTCGTTACACCTGAGATTAGTATCTTTGTCTGGTAAATGTTTCATACTTTTGCTTCCGTCTAATAGTAAAATAATTTAAGCTTTAGTAAGAAGAATTACATTATTGCTTCCTTATTTTTTGTCAGTAGGTATGTATCCTTCGTCAATGCTATGTACTGACAGCTTGTTCACTCTTTGTGTTCAACCAATTATTATGGCCCTACCTGTGTTTATTAGCAGATATTTTGTTCAGTGATAGGTAAGAAAGAACATGGTAACAAATGCACCGAATTGTTCTCATTGTCCTTGTATTTTGTTATTGTCTTTTTTTTTAATGTCATAAAAATGAAATTTTAGCAGTCAAGTCAGACGGCCGTTTTGCACTGTAATACGAGTACATACACATCTTTCATACTTTTGATAATCATCTTGATGGCGAGACAAACTAGGTGTAACTATTTTATTTATTTTTAACCTGTAAGCCTACAACTGGCGAAATGTGTATTGTGCCTATTTTTATTTTTCACCATCTTTTGTACCACATTTATGCAAATAAATTGATATTATTATTATTATTTAACCGATTTCAAAAAAGGAGGAGATATTCGACCGTATTTTTAAAATTTTATGTTTGTTACCTCATAACTTTCAACTGGGTGAACAGGTTTTGATGATTATTTTTGTATTTGAAAGCTAGTGCTGCCCGTGTGGTCCCATTTTGAACCAATTTAAAAAAAGGAGGAGGTTCTCAATTCGACTGTATTTCTTTTTTAAATATTTGTTACCTCATAACTTTCGACTAGGTGAACCGATTTTGATGATTATTTTTATTTGAAAGCTGGTGCTTCCCATTTCAATTCGTGTTTATAATTTGTTCCAGTTCTTGAAATCGGTTGTTTTTTTGTTAAAATTTGTGATTATTTCACTCAATATAGAACAAAATTATACTAATAATATTACGCTTATCCCTATGATGTCGCCCCCACTGTTTGCACTTTAAACAAATTTTTATTGTTCAAAAATAAAAAGAAGAAATTACATACATAAATATATTTCAGTTACGGTAATAGCTTGTCTTATACAATATCATATATATATATGTATATATATTAAAATGCATTATATTCTCCAAGCATCAGTTTGCGTGCACATATTTCAAAGAAATAACCAATGAGGTGAAAACAAAAGATTTTACCATTTCGTTCTCAACTTACCGTATTAAGTATTAAAAAAGACAGGTTTCAAATGCAGGTAAAGAATCACGTGGTACATCTACCATCAAGTTATCACGTTTGCATAAATAATGAACTACCTAAATATAGACATCGTACTGTTAGTTTTGCATCCAAACATAGCTGCAGCCAGACACAATGTTTTAGACGAGTTTCAGAATAACGAACTAGATGTTACTTGTTTTATAGGAAGCCAGTAAGTAACACTTCTACCCTTTCCAAATAAAGTATGCAAATTAGCCTTTGGTCCTGTGGTTGAAGTATGCGACTGCCAACCAAGAGGTCTGGGGTTCGAATCCCGGGTCAGGCGAAAAGTGTAATTGAGTTTTTCTGATTATAGAAATACTTAATAACAGCTCGGAGTTTGGAAGTTGGGGTCTGAATTCCCGTGCCTCGGAGAGCACGTAAAGCTGTCAGTCCTGCACCTGATCTCTCCCCGGTCGTGTCGGATAACCGTCCCATCGGATTACAAGAGAGAGGGAACAGAGAGTGTACACGCACACACTTGTGCACTATGATATCTCCTGCGTAGTTGGTTTGTCTCCGTTGAGACTGGCCGCCGTGGCTGTAATCGGCTGGAGAACATCATGCTAATCTGAACTTTTGTAGTCCAAATTGTAGTCAAATGAGATTTAAATCAATAAATATTTCGAACATCTGACACACAACGCCATCAAGCCCCAAGCAAAGAGCCCAGAGCTTGTGTTATGGATACTAGACAACTGATATAAATACATAAATACTTTTTTTTGTAAATATAAACATACACACTATACATAGAAAACTCCGGAAAAAAAAATTGCAGATCATACAAACATTTGGTCCGACTCGGGAATGGAACCCCAGACCTCAAGCAGAACAGTCGCATACGCTACCACTACGCCACCGAGGCAGTCAATCTATACAAATAAATAAAATTGGAGTGTATGTTTGTAATACATATTAAAATAACCGCTTTCTACTACATGCATATGAATGTATATACGGTACACATACCAAAATATATATTTTTAAAATTTTTGTCTGTTTGTCTGTCTGTTTGTTCCGGTTAATCTCTGGAACGGCTGGACCGATTTGGACGGGACTTTCACTGGTAGGTAGCTGATGGTACAAGGAGTAACTTAGGCTTACATTTTTAGGCTAGATTCGCCCCGCGGCGTTACCCACGATACGACGATAACCGCGGGTAACACCGCGGGGTTCAGCTAGTTGTATATATAAGGACTACCCGAGACAACTACTGACAGACTGATGCCGCAGTGGTTTAAGTAGTCACTTTGCTCAACTACACTTTGTGTGGTGCACTAATTGTTGTTTTGACTCTGAGTGTTATTTAAATACATTTCATGTATATGTTTGTAAAGCTCCCCACAACACTGGATATTTTCTGATAAGTTGTCTTTTAAAAAGCAACCGAAAGTAATTAACAATTTATTGATATATTCGCATTCAAAATGACATCCGTAGCACTTTCTAGTACATTCAGTGTCACGCGCCGTTTTAATGCGATTACATCATTGCTAGTCGCACACCACGCACCCTTTTCTGCTCTTGAGGCCTTTCACTGCCTGTGCGGATGTGTTGTAATCGCGACCTCGCAGTAGATTTTATTTTAGTTACGAGATTTGTTTACCACTAATAAAAGCTATGACTTGGTAATACATAAAAACATTTTTACTAACGTGATTAGGTACTAGTAAAATTAGGTATATCAAGACCGAATTGCTTAAATCTATAATGATATGTATTGTTTTTTAAATGATAATTTTTATTTATGTATTTATTTATTTATAAACTACATGCACTTTTTCGTACATTCAACCTTAAGGTGGTGAAGGTTGTGAGTTGGTGCACAGATGTGTATTAAGTGATTAAAGAAAATGTAGTGTCGTATACAGCTCACAACATATATAACAAGAACAGAACAACAGTGGTGTAAAAGACGACTACCAAAAACAAAAGAGGCAGCTTCAGAACCCGAAATCCCATTAAAAAAATAAATATGTAGTTGTTCTAAAAATAAATAGCTGGAAAAAACAATGTGTCAAGATTTTTATTCATTTCGAAAGCCAGCAATGTATTGCACGCACCGTGTAGCTACGTGCATGCCTATTTATAACTATTAAATTTAACTACCTACGCGTCGGTAAAGTTGCTAATGCCTCTACTTACCTAATTCTGCGGTAGCTCGGTCGAACCAGAAGTGGCTCAAACTGAGCTCCTTCTCGATCATAGCACAGCTGAGCAAGTCTGGATGTAGACCGATGAACGGTACTTCTTGCGTTTAGGTCTGAGAATACTGACGTGACACGGCTTCTCATTTCTTCAGCCGTATCGCACTCCCGATCGAAGACGCATTTCTTGACGTGAACTCATAGAAAAAATCCAGTGCATTCAAGTCACAAACCGAGAAATCCAGGTACAAGGTCCAAATCGTTCAATCCACCGATTTGGAAACTATTGACCAGTCTGTTCCCGCATTGACCGGCCTCATGTTTTTTCGCTGGGCTAGTGGAATTTCGTCCAGATATGAGGTCACTGGACCTCATATTAAGTCTGGTATGCCATCCTCGAGGGCAACAACACGGGCCCTACGATCGTCACCTGATGTATACCTGTCCAAACATTTACAGACTACCGTACCTGATCCGACTCTCTCTCCGATCTCCGACCAAAAGTGAGAATTCCGTCGGCTCTACATGCCATTTCGCGTGAAGGCTGATACGTATGTCCTTTAAACATTTTTGGAGTATCTATTTGCAATAATCAAGTCGCATAGCTAAGTTATCTGCAGTAAGTAGTGCCTGGACTTTGTGAATTTAGTAAGATTTTTTCAATAAAAAAAAGAAAAAGAAAGAAATCTTATAAGACGTTGCATAAGCAACGTTTTTATGCGATATTGCGGTTCCATAACCTCTAATTAACTTCGCCGCAGATTGTGTTCCTACCCGAGGATTTCTTTCAATAAGACCTGTTCTTACACTCGAAGCTCAAGTTCTATGCCACCTCCATGCTTTTGGGCTGTAATTCTCTCATTATTCAAAACTCTCTGGTAGGCAGCCCTGATGACACATTCATCACTATCACGGTAAATACTTAAGGTAGCTAGCCGCTAGCTTCACCATAGTACATAAACATTATAAATATTCACTGTCACTGTTACATTAAAAGTACCTATTCTAAAATAACTTAACACAAAAATTTTATAAAAACGAACAAATTACGTAATTAACTTACTATACCTACTAAAAAAAGACAAATGAGAATACAAATACTTTCGCGAAATGCAAGTACCTACTTGTAAATTTTAATGCACCACGGAACTATCCAGTACGAATATCCAACACCGACTAAACAAACAATAAATTTAAACATCAAATGAAATACGTCTTTTTGACTAATGACCAATGTTCATTGGTCGTTAATTAAGTCACTGTACAGCAGGCGGGAAATCCCCGAAAACAGACTATCGACATATGGCATGCGGATATTCCCCGTATGCAGCCTAACAACCAATGGAATTCATCGATCGGTATAAAGCAAGCGTGGCGCGGGGACTCAGTTTCTTTTTCTTCAGTGAAGCTAATAATTTCTTCTTCCCGAATGCGAGCTCTAATGACCAAGTAAAATGAGCCTTATAGGAGGTAAAGGGCGGCACACAACCCCGTCGATGACCCACTTAGTGGCCAGAGACGACGGGAGCAGAGAGGACGATGTTCCGCCCGTTAAGGATTCAGAGGTAGGGGCGGCTGTTCTAAGGATCCATTTCAAGACCACCGCCCCCAGACCGAATGGGATACCAGCCCGAATACCAGAGCCCTCGACCATATGTCGGACCGGTCCAGACGCTTCTGCAGAGTGCTGGATAAGCGTGAAGCTGGTCCTACTGAGGAAGTCGGAACGGCCTGCCGCTTCGGTCACGATCTATAGGCCCATCGTGTTGCTGGACGAGGCGGGTAAACTGTTTGAGATGATACTCTCTGCCCGCATTGTCCAGCACCTCTGCGATGTGGGCACCGACCTGTCGGGTTCTGAAAGAAGCGTTCGACAGTCGATGTCGAGTTGCGCCTTAGGGCCATGCCCGAAGAGGCAGTGGGTTGTGGCGGCGTTGTGTTGGCGGTGTGTCCGACGAAGTGATCACCCAATTTATGAGATATTAAAAAAATATCCTGATATACTTTAGCCTATGTCTTTTAAGGACGCACCGAAACATTCCGCTTATCATTACATTGATATTAAAACTAGACATTTAGCACCGCCGCGTTACAAAGTGCGGTCTATACGTATTCGAACGCATGACGTTTGGATTGAGAAACGCGGCACAAACCTTTCAACGTTTTATGACTACTATTGTACTATCTAGTTTAGTTTTTGTATACTATTACCTTGACTATATCTTGATAGGGTCCTCTAGTACACAGCATGAGGAGCATTTAGAACAGATATTTAGTCGTTAAAACGAATATGGTATAACAATAAACTTAGAGAAATGTACTTTCAAACCTAGTATAGAATTTTTAGGCTACAACGCTACAACAGAAGGTGTTAGGCCGCTAGAACTAAAGTGCAAGCAATTGTCGAATATCCAAAATTGAAAAATGTAAGCGAGTTAAGAATAGTTTGGGCATGGTTAATTTTTATAGAAGTAATTTACCTGGAGTAATAGAATATTTAGAGATATTAAATAGATTTATTCAAAAGGCTAAAAAGAACGACAAAACATTGATACAGTGGACACCGGATGCTGATAAAGCATTCCTAGAATCTAAGAACGGATTCAGATATGCAGTCACGTTATCATTTCCTGCGAACAACGTGCCACTTGAACTTTTTGCAGACGCGTCAAATAATTGGTTAGGGGAAGTATTACAACAATGTATCAAGAGTAAATGGAATCCGTTAGGTTACTTTTCTAGGAAATTAACGCAGGAAATAAGCTTCTTAAATGCTCTAGGTGTAGAGCATTTAAGAAGCTTATTTGAAGGACGTGATTTAATTATCTTTACAGACCGCAAACCCTTAACTTTCGCATTTCGAAAAATATTTAAAATAATAAGAAAGAAAGCCCAAACGAGTTAGACAACTAAATTTTACAAGTGAATTTACAACTGACATACGACACGTGCGTGGGCAGGATAATGTGATATCGGACGCATTATTGCGTATACAGACCATAGAATGAACATCGAAGGCAATAGATTACGAGAAATTAGTAGAATTCCAAAAAGTTTTAAGTAATCCACAATGCAAGTTTAAGAAATGTTTAATTCCAAATTCCGATCTGCCGAGTGTGTGTGTGTATTGTGAAATATCTAACGAAAATGCAAGGCCATATTTAACAGAATCTGTGAGAAAAACGGCATTTTCTACCATTTATAATCTTAGTCACCCGGGACTGCGTACATCGCGCCGGATGTTTAAAGAAAATTAACCCTTTGACGGTGTTTCAAAAGAACTTAATTTCTTCAAATGTTTTGTATTTTTTTACATATTTATTTATTTTATTATATAGCGTTACAAATGCGTTACCGGCCTTTTAGGAAGGAGTACGCTCTTTTCTTGAAGGTTTGAAGTCGGTGTCCAATATTGGTACTTAGCACTCACGCGGTGCATAGAATTTGAATTACATTTCGCGAAAGTGTTCTGTGGTTTTCTTTTGTGTTTTCCGAAGCAGCAATACATTGCTGGCTATCTATGGGATAAAAAAATTGACACATTGTTTTCTACAGCTATAATTTTTTGATAAACTGATATTTTTAATGGAATTTCGGGTGCTGTATCTGCCCCTTTTGTTTTCGGTACACACACCCTGTATATAAATATTTATATTCAAAACGTATGTTTTCTTGCAAGAGAAGGAAAACTTGAAACAATCAGTATGGCAAGCGTCGTATAGAAAGCCAAAACCTCCTTGCGAAGGAAAAGCCTATGTCCAAGGGCAGGCTATTTAAGGTGGTTGATAATGGTGATGTTTCTTTGTAAAAGGTTATTAAAACTTACAAAAGCATAACTAAATTACATGTTTTAGAGATCAGGAGGTATAAGAAGTTGTCTCTAAAACAGGTATTTACTTCTTGATATTAACACGTTAAGTAATTTTAACCGTACAGACAACAACCCGCCAGCATCTTACCAATGACCTAACGTTCACTTTTTCAACCTTGGCTAGGTGTGGCGACACCAATGACCGAGAAAATTAAACGTATATTTACCTAATCAACATAGCATCAAAACCAAATCATATGATAAGTAGTTTTATGTAATCTTCTCTGTGCATAATCATTCTGATATACCGTATGATATAATTCTAGCAAAATTGATTTTAATTTCTTATTTTAATTAAAATTCTTCTAAGTTGTTACAAGTAGAACCTAGGTACATGATTACTGAAAGTTCTTGACCATTCACCAACACAATTTATTGTTGTCTACAGATTAAGATTGCGCTTTTTTAAATGCATAAAATGCTGGTCTCAATCAAACGAACATAGGAGAAAAATTATGTGATATTTTACTTTTTAACCGACTTCAAAAAAATAGGAGTTCCTCAATTCTACTGGTTTTATCCTATGTTCATTACCTAAGCTGGTGCTTCCAGTGTGGTCCCATTTCAATCTGGTCCAGTTCTTGAAGTCGTTTTTCTTATTAAAATATTGATATTTAATTCACATTTAGTATTCACACAGCGTAATCATAAAATGCACACAATTAACAAGATAAAAGTTTGTAGTTAGGGATTCCACTTGGTTATTATCTTAAACTAAATTGAGGTCGCTCTGGCTTTGGGTATAGTATTAATCAAGTACTAGGCAGATATCGAAGTTCTGTTGGAAGACTATTGTCGGAATTTTTAGGGCTCCAACTACTCGTAAAGATTCTCAAAGATGTTCGTATGGCAACCAGAACCGACGGCTTAACGTGCCAAGTACGGTACATGGACTGACTTAGTGAGGTATCCTTTATTGCCCCTTTACCACATTCTATTAATATTATAAACGCGAAAGTATGGATGTATGGATGTTTGTTAATCTTTCACGTAAAAACTACTGAACGGATTTTAATGAAACTTTACAATGATATAGCTTATACATGAGAATAACAATTTATGAACATATATATTCGCCTCGCGGCCGTAACGCGGGTAGCACCGCGGGGTTTGGCTTTTACAAATATGTATCATATGTAACTTACATTTCTCGAAATTCCATATGTCGATTTGAATGCTGGAATATAATATAACATTTTCTTTTATGAAATCACTTTCTTTTCGTGACTGTCCTCAGACATTAACTCATCGATGATTTTGAAGATATACGACTGAGTTATAATTAAAACAAGCATTTGAATTACTTATATTCGTGTCAGTTTTTTTAATCCAGTCGTTGTTAGGCAATTTTGATTTGCCAAAAAGGAATTTTTAACACATATTTAAAACAAACATACAGTTTCATAATCGATAGATACTTAGGTACATGGGTACGTTTTAACTTATATGTTGTTATTCTTAATTATTTTCTGACAAATATTGAGTTGAAATAGTTTTGTATCGGAAACAACAAATTGCTTGTCAAGGACCATTTGAAAGGTCGATGGCGATGACTTTTAGTGCAGGCTATTTCTACACATCATCGACTTTAAGAATTAATACTGACGAGTTTAGTAGTTTCCTTTTACCACTGACAGAGCGAAGTGTCTCTTGTAGTCTCGCAGTCATTGTTCGTACAAGCGATCTTCGTCTTCTCGGTGTATCAGTTTCCTACAAGCAATAATATTTTATTCGTCAATTCTTCAGAGTTGACTCTTAGCAATAGCGACTTTTTTATGTTTTAATGTTGTCCTCAATCGGAGCAACGTATAATAATTGTCAATCGTAATTATAAAGTAAAAATCACTGATTTCGTCGAGTAGATCACCAAACCTTGTGCAAGATGTGTATGTTTTAATAATAGTCTAGGCAGCAAAATTTATTTCGGAGCTGATAAAACGTCTATGGAGCTCATTACATGTCTATAACTTCTTACGCTAACTTATAACACAGAACACAGTATTTTTTAGCCAGAGCGAATAAAGTGATCTTACTACGACAAATTATATGTATACTGGGTCTAAATTATGTATTCTATTTACACTTTTATTACACTCAAAATTTATTGTATTCCTATTTATATATTTGTGTGAACATTCTTTTCCATGATGTGGTCTCCTATAAGTGAGGAAGCACATAACTTATTGTTCTACTAACCATGTTTTTGTGTATGCCTCGTTGTAAGATCCTTAAATAAATAAAGTTTAAATATTTAAGAAACCACGGTCTTCATGATTCCGAATATGAAACTTAATTCTGAAGGTCTGAGTAACTTACACACTACATAAAACTTATCAATGGGAGAAATAACGTAACTAGGAATTATCAAAAGGCAACATTTAAATGCCATACCGATTCCAGACCTTTTTTTCCGTCAGTTACGCTCAAGGCGTGCGCACCTCTCGTAGGTGCACTCTCTTCATCAGTATTTTCTGTAGTCGTATCCGATGACGTACTAGAAGTAACCTGTAAAATACGATATTCGGAAAAATTACGAAGTGTTGTATGTTATTTTTTTTTTTTTAAAGACACCTCCCACATTATGTATAAACATCCTGTGTCGTGGGGGACTTTACAAACATACATGAAACGGACACAAAGAACATCCAGACTCGGGACAACAATATATATCTTAAACTTTGATAGTCTACTTCTGGAAATACGCTTCTCATTCGAAAGGAGGTTTTCGCCGACTATACTACGCTAACCAAACGTGTTGGTATTTACTATTCATAAGTACTCTATTATATGCAAAAAATTAAAATCATATGTATATCTCTAACTGAGACACACGACAAACTCCTCCCCTTATTTTCCCTCTTATTATAAGCCTGAATTAAGGTGAGTTCCAGCATGAGATAACGTATTGCAGCTGGGCATAGGCTTTTTCATTATTCAATCGTGTCGTATTGGAAAGAAATTCCGAAACAAACATACTGACAGATGCATACTCCTGGCCCGGGAATGATGTCAAAGTATACGAGTACAGTATAGGGTCCCGAACCCTTTACTGTACTCGCACTAGCGTTTTGAAAAGAAGACTAAAATTATGAATCGGCCTGTCCATGCAGACGACACACGATTCCCAGTCAGCGTGAACCCAAATTAGTATTAGTCAAAATCGACTACTCACAGCACGACATTACATTTGGGCAACACTCAAAACCACGAAAATTACTAAATAGAAACTAACATATACATAAGTCTACACTATGCTAAGTTTACAATTTAAATTGAGTAGGAAAAAAAAATGAAATGCGAAATACAACCATAAATTAAATGTAAGTAGAGTAATCATTTTGAAAGAAAACGAAAATGATAGGAACGTAAAAAACGGGAGTGAGCACCATTTCTTTTTGTATCCTTGACGCACAGTAAGGCTTTTTGTTTTATAAACTAGGACTAGAAATATAGATGTATCGCGGGAAACTTTACAAACCTGTCATTTTCTTTGTTTTTTATATTAACAACGCATACTTGTGGATTACAAAGTGTTGTTTCATGTGGGGATCGAACCCGCAACACTTAGCGCAATATTATAGAAAGCGTAAATATGACCTGTTAAACCGTTATGCCATCCGTGCAGTCATAGCAGTCATCATATACTAATATTATAAAGAGGAAAACTTTGTTTGTATGTTTGTTTGTAATGAATAGGCTCTAAAACTACTGGACCGATTTTAAAAATTCTTTCACCATTCGAAGGCTACATTATCCACGAGTAACATAGGTAATATTTTATTTTGGAAAAAAATAGGGTTCTGTTAGATATTGGAGTTTTTCGGACACAAGGTGTAAAAAATCAACCCTATACGGGGGAAAATTTTTCGCTACGGGCAATAAAAGACGCAAACGAGGTTGCGTCGGTCAGCTAGTAGATTATAAAGAGATAAAGGTGCAGAGGAGATTGGCACATGTCAGTGAACCGTAAATGTGATAAGTTTAATTGTACCGGAATTAAAGAGATCCTTTTGGCTTTTTCTATTGTAGATATCACATGTTGGGGAGGGCATAGCAGAGGATCTATGCAAAGTCTGTTATCCTCATTCGCGTTGAATATAAAGAATGAGTTTGCCTGCGGTGGAAGACATCGCAAAATAATGTGCCCACCGGCTAGTAGAGCACATGCCAGGGCCCCCACAACTGCGATTGTAGGTGCATACCCAAGATATTCAACTGGTAAACTGCATTCGGCTTGACGTTCGTCAAACCTGAAAGAAATAATCTGATTAAGCATACTATCGATTACATTAGAGATTATTTTTATAGATATGTGCATTTAATAATTAAAATTTCAAACAAACAAGTAACACTTCAAATGTAGAAACACAGGAATGATGTTGACAACATAGTTATGTAGTGGTTATATTTTATATTGATCAGTGTTATTGCATTGTAGTAACTAGTAAGGTTGAACAAATTAAATTATTAATTAAAAATTCGTAACCTGAATTTGTTTCATTCTGAGCATGCTTATCGCATACCTTTCCGTTGCGCACCTTATGATCAATGTATCAAGCGATCTACATAAAAAAATCTATATTAAAATACTTTTTATGCAATAAGTAAAATTTAACCCATCCATCAAACTCTGCCGGTACGCATCTAGCTATTGATTTTATAGTTTATGCATTTTATGAACTTACTTACATAGCTAGGTTGGAAAATTGATAGCCTCAGAATAAATACAATCTCTTCTTTCATGAAACTATTTTGGATTGACAGCTAATTTCAACACAAACTTCCTTTGTGAAAATCACTGGCCACCTATGTGTAGTTTTTTTTTATTATGTCTAAAAATTATCTGTTACTCTTCTTTTGTTTGCTATAATGGAGGTCTCGCGGGAAGTTTTTCGAGCTATGATTTTCTATGATTACAAACGAGGGTTAAACTTCAAGGAATCTTAAGAAAATTTATAAGCTGCTTTTGGGGAATTAGCAACAGTTACTTATTGGTTTCGTCAATGTAAAGGTGATCGAGATAACTTAAACGATGACCCCAGACCCGGCCGACTATCAACTGCAGTAACTCATGAAAACGTCATCGGGGTAGAGTGACTATTGCGAGAGAATAGACATATTACATATCGAGAGATACAGGCTGAACTTATGATTGCTGATTTAGCTCCATGCGGTTTTTTTATTCCCACGGTTTTTTTTTACCGTGGGAATGCTTCGTGGGATGGGATGCTTTGAAAATTTAGCACTGCAGACGAGGCCGTTAAAGAATTTCGATGGTTATTTTCCGACTAACCGCACGACACGTTTTTAAAATGTTTTGAAAGCTGGTTCACCCGAATGCATAAGTGCATTGAGATGGAAGGGCGATATTTTAAAAAGTTGTAAATAATCTTCTTTTATATTCTAACTATTTTTCATTTTACTAACTATTATATATTAACAGCCGACGTATATACATTAAAATAAATTGAAACACCTTGCGTGAACAATATATAAGACATTGGGTCAAAGAGCAAATAATGCTTTAGTTATTTAAGATTGGGTCATTAGCATCTTCATATCAATACTCAAGTTTAGTCGATTACTTATATATACCTACTGTTTTTTACAATTAAAACGATATTTTTTTAACAATTACCAATCTTTGGCGCCACAGTTTATGATTCCGTCGCAAACAACCCCGTTTGTGAAGCAGTACTCCTTTCGATCAATGACACATAACGTCTCATTTTTAGTTTGACAGTCTTCAGGATTGGGTTTTTTTCGAGCAGTTGTAGCAGTGACTTGATACATATCGGCCTGCACAATTAAAAGATAACATTTATCCTTTTACAGAATTTGTTTTCTGTCATGCTTGCACTCTGTGATAAATATTAAACCCGTCATAGCATCCCGTCACACACATCACTAATCTACGATCATCATCATAGTTTTATTCTTTCCCTTAATTTATTTGGGAACGGCACAATAAGTTTATTTTATTTCATACTTGTAATTATTACTGAATAGGTAGCGCACTCCCTATTGAAATTATAATTTCTTGAAATGATGACTTTAGATGCATAAAATAAAAACAATACATTGTTGTGTCAGAAGGAAATAAGAAGTGAAAAAAGGCTCTTACATTTATCTCTGAATTAATGCTACTATTACTCAGGAATCTAAATCGTAGTCTACCCTTTACGGTAATCACGAAGTATGTTGAAAATAAATTCCTGTCTCCTAGTAGTTCACATAGTCGGAAACATTTATTCTTCTTCATCACCATAAAAGCATCTTCATTAGTGAAGCAGTTCTTAAGCAGATTCGTGGGGAACTTAATTACCACAATCAGGTAATCATGTGGAGATTGCGCTGCGATCTCGATGTTGCATTCATAATCTATACCATTTATTGTGCGAAATACCTGTAAATAAACAGAATATGGTCTATGTCCTATAAAACAGAATACGGTCTATGTCCAGCTGTGGACGATTTAAAGCCAGTTCAGTGAACTCATATGGAATGTTTGAAAATGAGAGCATTCCTTAGAAGGTTGCAATTCATCAAATATGTTAGTACAAGACGAAGATAAATAGGTACACTTTTTAACCATTGATATCTTCGATACCGTCTGGTTGGATCGATTCCAATCGATAATCCCCGTGGTTGGTGAAACGTCAGAATGTAAAATCATTTAGAGTGAGGTCCTTTAAGGCTTAACGATATTGTGCGTTTCTTACATAGATAAGGATTGAATAAAATAAAAATAAATGACCTTCCTTTTGTCGGGATCACTGTACCAGCCTATATTGTCGATGATACCGTGGTCCTGTATCTAGTTAAAGGATCTCCGCACACCCTACTGAACTGAAGAAGACTAACCGGAGGCTTACCCTCTGTTTTAACAAAAGAAACACTCGTAATTCAGTCGTCAGGTGAACATTGAAATTCTTGTCAAGGAGTCGACCAGCGGGTGTATATATGATTTAATCCATATTTATTAATTTAAAATAAAATCGAGAGGTATCTAATACAATATGAAGGATTATAATTGGATCTTTCGAGCGTAGATAGATTTAATTATTTTTTTAAGGGAGGCATTAGATATAAATGGATACATTTTCATACCAATAAAGATTTTGAGTTTTTGTAGCCTATTCATATATTTATCTATTCATTTATTTCACATATTCTAAATTAATTCTAAAAACTCCAGTACGTAAGTACTTGATTTACTCATGTCGTATAAACGTACACGCGCTTATACAAATATGAATATATTAAAAAGACTACAATATTACTATATACTTAACTAACTAATCATATTTACACGTTACTATCTGAGGTTAATTTAATGTTTATTCTAGATTTATCATTATCATAAAGAGTTTAAAAAAAAAAAAAAACGCTTTTTAAAATGGAATGCTATTATCCCTAAACCAGATTATGTTTGTCTTTGGCTCTCGGTTCTTGTCTATGGTTAGTAGTAGAACTAATATTTATATAAGGTTTACAACATATGTGAAGACACAGCCTTTTTTTTTTAAATAAGGCTGTAAATGCTTATTATATTCACTTTTTGTTGTAGATAACAGCCAACTAATATTGAAATTTGTTTGAGTAGTACGATTTTATGTCGATTAAAGGATTTAATACCTATGATAGACTGAATCTGTCGGGAAATTAAGTTCTTAACATATTTTGAAAACTACATCCTAATTGTTATTTTAATCTTTTTTTAGTCTATGGATATAATTTTAAGTTTTCTGCGAACAATGGTTACTAAGCGTTCTGTGTGAAAGACTGTCTCATTTATATAAACGAATTCCGAATATTATCCGTAGTAATATAAAAAAAACTGTTTTCATACTCTGGTGATATTTTTATGTTGTTTATTTTTTGTGAAATAGTAGTAACATAGCAATCTACTTAAAACAAACTGACTCAGTTAAAACCCACAACGCAACTGTTAGGTAAGATGAAACGGTAAAAAGAAATACATATGAAGTGAGTATTTCTTACTTACATTTCTTAATTGTGTATGTCTTAATGTAGATAAATGTTAAATTGGTTTACGTGCGCTTCAAAAACTCAAAAAGTTCTGCACCGATTGATCTCAAATATTCACTCGGTATACCTACCCACCACTTTAAAGATTGTTTTTATATTTAGTTCCTCATTTCTTTCTAATGTGACACAGCGAAACGTGACAAGGCACAGATAGTTAATAATAAATTTAAATAGCATTATTACAAACATTTTATTTAACTAAATTATAAAGTCAATGCTGTTAAAATGTAATGTACCACCCTCTAATTATAGTATTGTAACAGTTCATTGTCGGTATTATAGTTTTATTTTGGTAAGGAACTGTTTCCCCAGATGCTATTCCCGTTAGTTTGGGTATCAGGGCTTGCACTTGATTTGTATGCAACTTTTGTTACAATAAAGATTTTCTATCAGATATTTTATTTCTTAATGACAGTTGACTTTCTATGGCATAAAACCGTTCAAATATAAATATTTAAGAGGTTAAGAGTGAGTGGCCTATGATCTTCCTCACGAATCAAAGTATCTTCATGTCAAAGTTCATTGAAATCGGTGGTTTAGCATGGAAGCGTATTAGACATACAGTAACTTTAGAATTTATAATATTAAACATGAATGGCAGGAAGTTCCTATGGCTGATAAACTAACAAGCAAGTGCTTACAATACACAGAAGTATCCTGTATTTGTACAAGGTCCTCACTATTTAATGTCACCCAATAGACATGCAAGATCACATAGTTATTTCCTAGGTAAATTAGACGTCAGGATCAAAAATAGTGAGTTGGCACCTCAGATTAGAAAAGAAAACTTTTTGTTGTAATCTGAGGTTGGCACGATTTACGGTCAGATTATAATCATGCTACACACTAGGTGGCTCCATGATCTAGTATACTTACAATTGCAATTGATTGTGTTTACTAACCATTGTGATAGTGTCGGACATGCCCATACCGAAAGACAAATCGTAACGCAAATGACCTGAAAATGCACACTCGTTGGACACATCCAATGGACGGTAAAGTAAAAGCAATCCATTCTTTGGAATATCCGTATAAGCAGCAGCAGCTAAATAATAACCTAAAATGTAATATAATATATGAAACAATAACATTTTAAAACCCTAAACTAATATTTCACTTTTAATAATGAATGATGTAAAAAGTAGATGGTCATGACCGTTTACGCTTATTTATACGTTTCCACAAGAGGTTATAGGTAACGTGATAGGTATAGGATTAAAGAAAAGGAACTACCAAGTCAATACTCAACTTAAATATAACAAGGTGTATAAATGTGTTTGTACCGTTTTTCTTCCAATGCTAACGCATGAAATACTTACATACGACAATGAATAAGGTGAAAAAATCTATTAGATACAAGAGAATTCTCTTGTTACTCTGTTGCACACGATGAACTCCGAAACTGTCTTAACTGATTTTCACGTTTTTTCTTTTGAAATGTGCTTCGCTGACGTTCCTAACATAGGATAGTTAACAGCACGCTGAGACCAATAAAAGCCAAGCATGACAGAATTAAGGCACAGACGAAGTTGCGTGGGTCAGCTAGTATTCTATAAGTTGGTACGTTTACTGCATACAGGTAATATTAATATCTATAATGACATCGTAAGTGGGTAGTAGTGAATGTTTACATAACAATCATGCGTCGAATTCTACTCGTACCTACACGTCTTTCACTAATCAAGCAGTAGGTACTATTGATAGTTTTCTAAATACATAATGAACACTAAGTTGTGTGTTATATTCAAAGGAACCTAACTTCAAATTGTTTATATGCAAGCTGTGTTTATTTAATCTTCACGCGTTAATTAGGTAACTCTAAATGACAATATTTTACTTCTCAAAGTGTTTGTATAATACAAATAACTGTAACAAATTACGTAATACAGATTTTGTTATTTCGAATAGACATTTGCAGCAACGTTCAAAGCGAAGTTCTTAGATATTGACGTTAAAGATGCATACAGCACCAAATATTTTAGTTCGACAAAGGCATGCAAGTAATATTTATAGGTACAAAATTACGTTATCCACACTTCAATATTTCTATCCATCTATCAACAACCCATAACGTCCCACTGCTGGGCTCGGGTCTCCTCTCAGTAGAGGGTAAAGAAATACTACTATAATAGTAATACTAGCTCCATACTTATTATTATTAATTCGAAATTAACTCTGTCTGTCTGTTATACTTTCACGGATAAACCGCTGCACCAAGATGGAGTTATCTGATTCTTGAGTAAGAACATACGCAACTTTTTAACGCGATTACTGACATACCGCGAGCAAAATATAATAATTTTCATTGTAATATTTTTTTATGACAAAGGGGGCAAACGGGCATTATAGTCACCTGAGGCCTATGAGTCATCTCCTCTAGAATCAGGAGTAGAAATAGTAGAAGAAGGGGGAGGGCGAGGGAACTGCGGTAACTTCACTCACTAGATGAATTGCGAAAAAATTTGTTATTAAAGCTCAAAGTAGTTTACATGTGATAAAACCTTTATCATTTAATACGTACCCATTAAATGTACGTATTAAATAATTCATGAATACATACACTTTCTGCTGTGTTGCCCAATTACTGCAATGGCAGAAAGTTATGAAATGAAATTTAAAAAATTGGGTTGCCGTGAGATACTCCTTGTATTAATCCGATCTAGTATGTTCCATATATATATTTTTTTGTTTTCTATTATTATAAATGTTAAAGTTTCCCCTAGGCGCTTAAATTGCTGTAGCAATTTAGAGTAATTTTTATACAGAGATAGTTTAAAAGAAAAGACAGACAATAACTTTGAAAAGGGGCGGAAATTTATATGGGAAATCAATAACCGATAAAACGAATTAAATAAAATTTGGAATGGATGTAGTTTGAATTGTTTTATGCCCGAAATCAGATCTCAAGGGTGTATTATATTATAAATGCGAAAGTAGGGAAGGACATTGGCTATTTTTTATCAAGATAACTGCCATACACACGAGCTTAAGCCAGCTTAACTCCAATTTTCAACATTGTTAACATGGCTTTCAGCCCGGTTGTTGACATAGGATTCCCGCGGGCGTTCCCATAATTTTCAATTTGCGGGGATACTGTGCAATACAATTTGTCATATGATAATATAAGAATATTCGTATAATACCAAAAATGACGTGACCGATGATAGGCCGCGGAATAATCCTATCGACCATAGCTAGGAAAGCTTTTAGAACGTCTTGTAGTACCTCGACTTCTACTGGGTGTAAACAATCATATCTACTCGTATAACTAATGCAGTTCAATCTATAAGGAAAACTGTCACCCAGTCAAGATTTCAATATGTCTTATGTATCTTCTTATACCTTCGACAAATCGTGGTGTCTGCTTTAAAAATATTAATTACCTCATATCCTCGTACTTCTTACAAGACACGACTAAATTGAGACTTGGGCATCGTTCTGTGTCAAAGGCGCTTACGATGGGGTGTCCTCAGGGGTTAGTACTAGGTCGATACTCGTGGAATATAGGCTTCGACGATTATCTTACAATGCCTATACCACCCTGATGTACTTTAAACGCGTATGTGGACGATGATTTATTATGGGTAGAATCTGATTCTAGAACGGGGCTTGAGAAACTAGCTAATAGATGTTTGTACATAGGTAGTATATTTTTGGGGTGTACGTAATCGGGTAACTTTTGCACCAAACAAAACCTTCCAGCTACTTCTGAAAGGTAACCTCAAATCACCGCCATGTATTAAATTTGTAAATGGTACTAATAAAAAAAATGGGTTTGTTATTTGGGATTGGTTTTATAACGAAACTTTTCATTTATCGGAGATATTAGAACAGCTAATGAAAAGTCTGAAAAGAGTTTCTTTGCCCTAAAGAGGATATCAACTGCGACATAGAGTCTGTCATTAATACACCAGAGATACTATGGTGGCCCTGTATGGGCCGATAGGACGACTGTAGATGATGTACGTCGCAAACCGTTACAAGGCCAACGACTTGCATGTGCTTCCGGTCGATCTCATCGATCGATCGAAAGATCTCGAAGTGCAAAAATGTGCAGCCATTTACTATTCCACACTACAAAACATGGAATGCGTTTTTTTGGGTGTACTAGACCGCGATAAAATCATAAGATTGTTTCAACAGCAATCCAACGTCTATAACGATCTCATGGATGAATGGCATCAACCATGGGGCGAATTATCTAAGGGGCGTCACCTCTACCAGTTTTTCCATCTATTCGCGAACTGTTGTCGAGGACATAACTCGAGGTAGATCACTGTGTCACTCAATTTCTTATAGGCCACGGTAGCTTTAAGAGCAAACTACACTCATTTAAATTAGTCGATTCACCATTGTGTCAATGCTTAACACCTGATTCTAGCTGTGAACAGTCGGCTAATCATATCCTCTGGAAATGTAGTCTTTGGTACAATAAATAAATATTTCGGATATCTTACACACAACGCCATCTAGTCCCAAGCTAAGCAGAGCTTGTGTTATGGGTACTAAAAAACTGATATAAATACATATATACTTTTTTTTGTCAATACTTATATATGTCAGGATTTATACATAGAAAACACCCAAACTCCGGAACAAATATTTGTAGATCATACAAACATTTGGTCCGACCTGGCCACAGAGGCAGTCAACGCACAATTAACGTAATATAATACTAAATAACTTACAAATGACATCTGACGCGGTATACTATGGACATTTTGTGTCAACTGCGGTGGATTTACGCGCTTATAGGCGATTCCGAACCATCGTCTTCTTGTAAATGCCATCATTTATATCCGGAGTATATTTTCCCGGTAATCACCTGCGTCACACACGATCCTGTGATATGGTGAATAACACTGAATTTATTTTATTTCATTACTGTTTAATAAATACTCATTTTTGTTTCAGATGAGTTTAGAAAAGAATGCAACGTTAGCTGAAGGAGAGTGTAATAACAATAATGACTACAGATACAAAAAGGACTTTCAGACGGCTTTACCTCAATTTCTAGCAGTGAGCGCTAAGAATTTGTTACTTTTGGGTAAGTAGCAGACATAATACTCGTATTTATTATAGCTGATCCACGCAACCCCGTCTGCGTCTCCTACTTCCCGCCCGTAGCGTTATGTTATAACAGCGCGAACAAATATATTTACCGTAAAAAAGGTTATAGTTAATGACCCAATTGTAAAACATAGACATATGTCGCAGACTTTGTTTAGAACTTTTAAAAGGTAAACATTTTTTTCTTTAACCGTCTAGGCTGCGCACGTAATGAAAGCTCTCAAAAGGAATAATTTTCTCCCTGTCTTTTCAACATTTTCAATTGATACTCTGCTACTTTTGGTCACAGTCTGACCTTCCTCGATAACTGGGCTATCTGACACTGAAGTAATTTTTCAAATCGTACAAGTAGGTACATCCAGAGATTAGCGCATTCATAAAAAAATTACCCTTAAAGGTGAATATAATTCTTTACAAAATAAGTCACGGTGATATCAGTTACACGTTAATTATTATGTACTATCTGCTGTAATCGCTCCCCTTCAGGCGATACGTCTGCTCGTTTGCACCCTATACCATAAAAATCAAAAATACATGTAGTGTTACCAGCCCTATTTTATTCATGGGTGTCGGAAAAGGTTACTAAAGGAGCAAATTACTTGAAAACAACTCTGAAAGCACCTCTGGCGTGGTATAGTAGTTCAAAACCTCCTTGTTAAAGAGACATCCATGTTTGGCAGAGAACTGTTGGCAAAGGCTATAGATGTTATGTGATACGATTTTGTAATACCGTGGCTGTATTTCTTTTTTGCAATGTCAGTTGCGGCTAGTGACTATAGTGCTTTTTATAGATATTTTTCCTTTCAGGATATGGAATGACTCTTGGATTTTCAACGATCCTCATTCCAGCTGTTCAATCACCGAGGAAGGGTGAAATATTGCATTTGAGCAAATCAGAAATATCATGGATTAGTAAGTCACACTTTATCCGTTGTGTATCATTAAATTAAATAAATAAATAAATATTTCGGACATCTAACACACAAAGCCTTGAGCTTGTGTTATGGTACTAGACAACTGATATGAATACATATTCACTTTTTTTTTGTAAATACATATTATACATAGAAAACACCCAAACTCCGAAACAAATATTAGTAGATTACACAAACATTCGGTCCGACCTAGAATTTGAACCAAAGACCTCATGCACAGCTTTCACTACCACTGCGCCACCGAGGTAGTCATTATATTTAAATGTACACCAGTTACGTAATTAAGTGTGTGTGCGATTCTTTCACTATAAAAGATCGCACACACACTACCAGTTACAGCAAAGCATCTAAAATACTCTAAAACCTAATGAGTACAAAAAATACTAACAGGTAAAACATTATTAAATAAAAGTAGGCCCTTCATAGAATCCCTTAGACATTAAATTAATTTCTTCTAAAGAACAGATGATAGATTTCATACAAAACAACAGGTATCATGAGTGGACATCAAACCTCTGGCTAGGCAATCAGAATCGCTTACCTATTGACCAGAAGATTCATTTCATTAAGCAAAGTCACACAAAATCTAATGCTATTTTTTATTTCGGTGCAGGTTCCATTAACTTAATCGTAGTGCCAATAGGATGTGCGCTCTCAGGTTTTGTAACATCACCACTGGGTCGAAAAAAGGCGATGCAGATGGTGAATATACCGTTTTGCATAGCGTGGCTGTTGTTCCACTTCTCGTCAACAACAGAACATCTTTACGGAGCTTTATTTCTGACTGGTATAGCAGGAGGATTACTTGAGGCACCTGTGAGTATAATACCATAGTGTTACAAATTAGAAAGCCGATATTGTTGTGTTAAGGCGGAACCTGATTTATCAGCCAGAGAACAAGCCGGTATTGAGAGGATACCTTAAATGTTTTAACTTATTCATGAGCTTTAGATTCGTACCATAATCGTTAAAATAATTTTAAGCCTCAAGTATCATTATTTTGTCAGATTTTTTATGATATGCAGAGCAAACCACTAAAAAGGTTGCATAAAAGAAAATGAGTACGCCTTAAAATAAACGCCTTCAGCTCAGGAGTGACAAGATTATTTATTTAACAATTGTATTTATAAGCCAACAAGTAATCAGTTTAATCAATCAATCAATTACTGGATCACTGCAAAGGAAATTTTTGAAAGTAGGCATAATACCCCGAATTTTCAGACGTATTACAGTGTTATATGTATGTATATGTGGGACCACACAGGAAGCACCAGTTTTCAAATAAAAAAGAATCATCAAATTCGGTTCACCCAGTTAAAAGTTCTGAGATAATAAACAAAAAATACAGTCGAATTGAGAAGACCTTAGAGATTTGAGGCTCAGATCTATCGTCAACAGAAATTATACATAACATTTTTAAAATTGCAGGTACTGACATATGTGGCTGAAATCACTCAACCTCATATAAGAGGTGCCCTTTCTGCTTCTAGTTCCTTGTGTATAATCATAGGAGTGTTTACGCAGTTCCTACTTGGTCTTTTGCTGTACTGGAGGATAGTGGCCCTAGTGAATATTACATTTACGGTAATATACTACTGAAATTATTTCATTTTTCTTTTTAAATCCTATCATACGAGTATTAATATTACAAATGCGAATGTTTTTGACGATGCTTGGATGTTTGTTACTATTTCACGAAAAACTACGGCACGGGTTTAAATAATGGGTTTTTAGGCCGCTATAGTATATGCTGCATTGTCCCTATTAGCATTGAGGATGGTGACCACCACTCCTGGATTCTGCTCGTGCTTTCCATCAGGCAGAGAAGAGTCATTTTGGCAGCTAAGACATTAACATGATAATATTGAACTGATAAAATTGTATTGTATTGTTCGTCCTAAATAGTTTATACAAATAAATAAGTTTGGAGTGTCTGTTTGTAACAATATATTAAAATAACATTTGTCCGTCTGTCGGTCTGTCTGTCTGTTTGTTCCGGCTAATCTCTGGAATGGCTGAACCGATTTTGATGGGACTTTCACCGAGGATATAAGGAGTAACTTTTTTAGACTAGCTTCGCCCCGCGGTGCTACCCGCCGTTATTGTCGTACTGTGGGTTTGGCTAGTTCTAAATAAAAGTTCGCGACAGCATATATCTACCGCTATCATAAATAAGGAGCCAAAAATCCAATTAAATTGGATACTTTTTGCAATTTAAATTATATAGCATTTATCAAATACTCATTAAAATTGCCACATTTTTCGCTTTCAGTATTTAATGTATCATTTACATTACTGTGTCTTTTAAGTTTACTTAGTACTTTGGACGAGTAGTTTAAATGTATGGCACTTCTTCCATTTTTCTATAATTTGTTTTTTAGATAGAAATATATAGATAAAGAAGTACTAATAAAGATTAAAAAGTTAACTTTAAAATTTTAACTTGAAAAAGGAATGCAAATTCAGTAATTTGCATTCTTTTTTCAAGTTAAAATTATCTGGCAATTAAATATTTTGCCGACAATAAATTGTCTTTATTGGAAATTCTTGCTTCTAATACCGTATTACCCTTAAAAAGTTTTTCTTTTTCACAATATAAAATGTATAAATCGACAGATAATTGAACAGAAATATTCATATGGCATCGCTCATCGTTTATTGACTGTCTTATAACGAGCACATCTCAGTGCTAATGAAATGTTTTGTAGAAATTTTGTACAAACTAGATATGTTTACTTTCCATCTATAGATACATTAATATTCTTTTAAATTAAGGTATTGGCAATCGTCGCCCTTTGCTTTGTGCCCGAGTCGCCACACTGGTTGGTATCAAAGAATCGCACCAACGATGCAAGGAAGGTATTTATTGTTTCTTGTTACGTCTATCTAATTTTAAAATAATAAAAATATTTACATATAATATTCACTTTTGTTCAATAATTTTATATACTTCTTTTATCTAAGGAGTACATTCCTAACTAGCTAACTTTTTTAAGAGTCTCCAGTGGTTACGAGGTTGGACTTCAACCACTGCTGTAGAGCAAGAACTTCAAGATATTCAAGCCTTATTTAAAAAAGAAAAAGGTAAATCTTATCATCTCTTCGTACATATATGAGCTACTAAATATTTATTTAGGTATAAGGTTGTGCTTTTTTTGTTTCACATGCATAGTATATTGAAAGATTGCTTTGTTAATGCTAGTAGGCCAGAAAACTCCTTTCTAAAGAGAGACCTATGTTCAGCAGTGGACAGTTAAAGGCTGTTGATATGAAGATGATGTGATTTGTTACAGTTGCTGTCAACACAGAAGAAACTTTCTCTGAAAAAATATCAAACTACCTCAATAAAAGTTTTTTTATGCCATTTTTTATCGTCAGCTTTAGTTTCTTCGTGGGTAACTTCAGTGGCATGACTACTTTACAGGTTAGTTGGTTAAAATATAATTAACTATGTTCCAAACACATGGTAAAATGGCGTGGTATTTAATAATATAATAATTATTAAAATATCCAACTCATAAAACCAATCCTGAAATCTTGAAAGTTGATCTGTCTTATAAATGATATTAGACGAGAATATATGTATAATTGATTTAAAATAAACATATTCATTTCTTTGTGTTCAGTCTGCTACTTGGCGATCTGTGGTGACATAATGAGCCTATCGTTTGGCATTTAATCGAATTTACTAGCTTAGAGCATAAAGAATATCTGAGAATTCTCCTCAGATTCCTCAATCAAATCTCGCGGCTAGCTGTAGCTGTAATTTCGAAAAAATTGAGTGGATATTCTGGTACCGATAACTTCTTCTGTACTCGGCGATCTCTTGTCTAACTGTCTTCATAAATCAATCAACGTGTAACTGTTTGTTGCTCACGTTATACGTCATACATATTTAGCATAGCTCTTAGTATTTTGCTTTGAAATCTTCGAGAATTTCAATATTACTATTGCTAGTAGTTCCCCACAGTTGGATACCATAAGTCCATATGGGTTTTAAAATGATCTTATATATTGTTCTTTTGCTTTCAAGTGACAGGTTTGACTTACGGACTATCGGCCAGTATATAGATCTCACTCTTATATTCGTTTTCGCTTCGTCCATATGCGTTTTCTCCAGGTTAGCCGGCGATCTAGATGCATGCTTGAGGAATGTCTTTGTTGCAAAGTTTTGTTGGGGGCAGGTTGGTTTTCTCAGCATGAAAGTCATCTGTCCAGACACTCCTCTACCTTTAAAACGTGGACTTGTAGTTCACCTGATGCTACTACTGGGTTATCATAAACTGATAGTGTGGCTGTGTCATCTGCCTATGTAGCTGTTATTGTATCCTCTTGTGTCGGCAGATCCGCAGTGTACAGTATATAGATATAGGATAGGGCCCTACATACTTGTATACCCTGTGATACCCCTGAAAGGATTTCTTTTAAGGGAGGATTTTTTCAATCGATCGCTAGAGAGTCATCACTATCAAGATTCTAATAGAGTTACAATATATTGGCACGAAAACAAAAATCGCATATTTTGGCAACCGATGCACTTATGAAGATTGGTAGATCTAAATATAAGAAACATAGCTCCAAATGTTTAATTACATTTACTGAATGTCAATTTTTTTTGTTTATAGAAACGATTACCGAATGCGCGTCGTGACTAATGCCCTTAAATTTCTCTATCTTCTTTTACAACGTAAAATGATATAGATAGTAAACGGCTTTACCGATTAGTCTAATTTACTTATGACTTGAAATGTTATTGGAAGTCCAGAGAAAGTTTAAGCGATAAATAAAAATTAAAAAATTCGAGAAAAATAATAAATCCACCATTTTGAAAACAATAAACATAAACAAATAGATAATATAAATGATGCAGCATGATAAATACGTAGTTCACTGTGTCATCTAGTATGTTGACAAAATATCATTCTATAGTTTTTTTCTGCTACACGTGTCTTTTTTACAAAATAACTTTTTTGTTTGGTTGAATTGAATTTTTTTTTTCAATATTTGACAAAACCAATTGTAGCTATCGTGATTCAATCATACTTGCATAAATTCTATCCTAATAATTATAAATGTAAATTTGTTTGTTTTGCTTTCACCCTAAACCTACTTAACCGATTGTCATTAAACTTTGTACACATATTCTTGGAGTGGAGGTATTAGAAGTAACATAGAATAGGCTATTTTTTTTATGAAACAAATATTTTGATATTATTTAAAAGGTTTTTTTATACAAATTAGGTATATTCTTCTATATTGAGTTCTAGCAAATACAATGGGAATAGTTTAACTATTGACCTTGGGGAAATAATATGTTAACATATATTCACAACATTAAATACTAAATATTCCAGATTTTGACAACTCTAAACCGGCAACATAATTCTCCACAAAAATATATATTTTTATTAAGTATTTCGTGGTCAATTTTAATAAACATAATCAATATATAAAAATAAAACAGATATTGATAATATTGTCCGCAAAGGAAAATGACATTCGATTTTGCTCCCCGTGCAAAATAAAACAGTAAATAATTTCATAGTATCGCTGCGGACCAATATGGTAAAACAAATTATTCTTGTAACATACCTTAGTTAATTTGTATTACCTAACAACTATCTTCTGCATAAAATGTAACTATAAGTTAATTATTATAATTTTTTTTCCAGACCTACGCGGTGTCGATTTTCCAAATGCTGCAAACTCCAATAGACAAATACTACGCCACTTTAATACTCGGATTGCTACAGATTATAGGGTCAACGACATGTGTCTTTCTTGTACATTACACGGGGAAGCGACCCCTGACGTTTTTCTCTACCGGAGGTGCTGGCGTCTGCTGCATATTAGTTGCTGCCTTTGACATTTATATAAAAACGGTTTGCAAATACATAATTATAAATATTTCCATCTTTGAGTAATTTATTATGGTTAAGTTAGCTATATGGATATTGTCGCCCATATCGTGCGGGCCCCCCCCCCCCCCCTTACCGAGACTCTCCAGCCCAGCTTCCTGCAGCAGGTGGTCGAGGGCCTTTTCCCACAGCGGGCGGAGCACACGCCCCCGTCGATGGCCTATCAGGTCAGAGGCGACGGGGACGGAGGGAGTGAGGTGCCGCCCGTTAGGGAATTGGAGGTAGGGGCGGCTGTTCTAAGGATTCGTTCCAAGAACACCGCCCCGGGCCGGACGGGGTACCACCCCGAGTGATGGCCCGAGCCCTCGACCATATGTCGGACCGCCTCAGGGAGGTTTTGGACGCCAGCCTGGCGTCCGAACGCTTCCCTGAGTGCTGGGAATGTGGGAAGCTGGTCCTGTTGCCGAAGCCGTGACGGCCAGCCGATTCGGTCGCGGTCTATAGGCCCATCGTGTTGCTGGACGAGGCGGGCAAATTGTTCGAGAGAATTCTCTCTGCCCGCATCGTCCAGCATCTCAGCGAGCGGCTGAATATCGGGCGGAGAACGGGTATCGTCCTCCGCCCGAAGAGGTACGCGAATGGCGTGAAGCCGCTCGCCGAGGCACGATGGCTCGTTGGTCTTCCCGGCTGGAGGCTCCACGCGCTGGCTTTGCCACCGTGGAGGCGCTCCAGCCGGTCATCCTCGAGTGGGCAGGGCGGCAGCACGGGACCCTTTCCTTCCGGCTGACGCAGGTGCTTTCCGGGCATGGTTGCTTCGGAAAGTACCTGCACTCGGTCGCTAGGAGCGAATTGAGTCCCGCCTGCCACCACTGCGACTGCAGTGAGGACTCGGCCCAGCATACGCTGGAGATGTGCCCCGCTTGGGCGGAGGAGCGCCGGGCCCTCACTGCAGTCATTGGAGGAGATCTGTCGCTGCCGGCCGTCGTACTGTCCATGGCCGGTAGCGACAGCAGTTTTACCGCGGTCGCGACCTTCTGCGAAGAAGTAATTTCGCAGAAGGAGGCGGCGGAGAAGGCCCGGGAGGACGATATCCACTCGGACCCGATCCGCCGCCGGCGCACGGGGCGGCGAAGGCGCGCCTATTAGCGCCTCATGCCGCCCTGAGTGTGGCCGCGGATGGACGGGATGGGTTTTCCCCTCCATCCGCATTACAGGCCAACCGCGAGGGGGCGACGTACGCGTGTGCCGTGCGTCGCCTAATTTGAGATTTTTACCAGCAGACGGTGCCCGGTTTATGATAACTCAGTGCGGGCAGGCGCTGGGAGGGGCCTGGTAGTGTAATACCTGCAATTCCCGGACCCCTCCCTTCTCAGGCGCAGAGTTGGCACATCGTGTGGTTTTAGTCGGTTCGATTCCGACACACCGCCCCGTCGCAAACCCCGGCGGGGTGACGGCCCGAGGGGGTTTCCAAACGTAAAAAAAAAAAAGCTATATGAATATTGAGCGCGAAAAATATTCTAAAGATGTGTCTATGACGTTCTTTTTCCCATTAGCTGTCTAATCCGTGGCATTTATGTAAGTAAAATGTTATGAAATTGCAAAAAAATCCATCTGCACAGAACCATCATAATTTAAGGTTAAATTGAGACGCAAAAGCTTATGACAAAATTAGGTTAAATCAAGGTAAAATTATACCAGTAGGTACGTCAAAAGCTCTCTTATTATTTTCTACATCAGTGATTTTGCTGTCGTCACGTCTAACATGTCTGCTTACGTATTTGGGGCTTATTGCTATGGTTCCTTCTTTCGAATTTATTACCCCTAATGTATCTTTTGTTCATTATGGTTTTCAGACATCGTCGGAGATAGATTTGACATCAATTAGCCCGAACATCACGACACAGCCTATTGACGATCATGTGGTAAGAATTGGTGGGACTTATTTTTGATGGCTAATTGACACGTTGTGATAGGTTGGACTAATGGCTATCGCAGCGCGTGTTCCTAAACATTCAGGGCTAAACATAAAATAATGTGTATATTACTGTAATAGGATATGTGTCCATTGTTTAATAAGGTCTAAGGCCAAAAAACCCGGCTTTTACAGATAACTTATTGAATATTTTATTAAAATAACCTTATAAAAACTTTGAGCCTTAGCTTACCTTAAGAATACAAGTTGGAAGTAGTAGTTGGTAGTAATACAAAAAGGAAGGTTTCTTGATGAAGATTGTGACTCTAGAAGTAAATTTAACATTACTAGTTGCGTATTCGTGGTCAGTCACGTTCTCTTTGGTATAAATAACAATATTGGAATAATAAACATGATAAAGTAAACCTTAATTACTTTACCTTCGTCATCATCATCATTTGAGCCACTCCACTCCAGGACGAAAGCCTTTCTTCACAAGATCTAAGGAGAATGGTCGAAGCGGTCACAACGGCATTCGCCATCAACGCCTTATCACAATTTAGTTAATGTTTTGTAAAGCAGTGTAATTTCATTCGATTTATATTTTCAGCAAAACCCATACTCCTGGATTCCCATAACATTACTCATGCTATTGGCTCTAGTCTCACATACTGGCCTAAGATTACTTCCTTGGATATTAATAGGAGAGGTAATTATTGCAAAAATAAATTACTATTCGTTTTAAAGCTGGAGCTTGTTCTTTAGTATCTACTTACAGAGCTGTAATACGAGTACTCTGAGGATTGGTTTCTAAAGTCAGACGGTAAGCCATTCTTATAAATTAAATAATTAGATGCAAACTATTTTTTTATCCTGTTTATCTGTTTGCATAGAAACAATGTAAATATAAAATATCTCGAAAGTATACACACGGTAAACAACACCTGATATATTGACAATAGTGTCAATTAACAGAGCCCCTACTCCTATATTGATGTCAATATCGATATATGACACCTAATTAGCGCAAAAGGTCAAACACGCCCCTAGGTGATTCATAATAAGAAAGGAAAATAACCTAGTTGATTTTCGTTTTATATTATGTCGAGACATGGAACGTATAGGTAATAAGTATAGGTAGGGATAAATGATATGTCTTTGTTGTTATTTTATTATGATAAGATATGTGACTATACCAAGGCGATCTATCGATCGTTATCTGTGTCAGTTACAACACTTACTGGCTGAATTAAAGATAATCACAAATTATAACAAAAAAGACGACATTAAGAACTGGACCAAAGTGAAATGAGACCACACGGGAAGCACCAGCTTTCAAATAAAAAAATAATCATCAAAAATCGGTTCACCCAGTTGAAAGTTGGTAATGTGGTAACAAACATAAATAACAGTTGAATTGATAACCTCATCCTTTTTTTAAGTCGGTTTAAAATATAACCACAAGGAGAGTTATTTGTTAAATGATTCACTATAAAAATACACGCAGTACAACGTCTTTACAGGAACATGAAAATAAAGGCAGTTATCAGTAGACTTTTAAAAGCTGTTGATGATAAGACCGATCGCGATAAAAACGGACTTAGTGTACCCAGTTCTTCGTAATTGTTAGAAACACTAACCTCTGATATTTATAGGTGTTCAGTGCGAAAACGAGGACAGCTGGAGCTGGTTTCGCAAGCGCTGTAGGATACATTTTTGGATTCCTCACAAATAAAATGTACATCAACATGGTTGATTCCCTATCTATATGGGGTACTTACGGCTTATACGGAATCGTTAGGTAAAAAAAAATATATTTAACTTTTATCTATATCTATATCTATACTAACATTATAAAGAGGAAAGGTTTGTATGTAAGTATGTTTGTAACGAATTGGCTCAAAAAGTACTGGACGGATTTTAAAAATTCTTTCTCCATTTGAATGCTACATTATCACTGATTAATATAGGCTATTTTAATTATAAGAAGAAAAAAAAAACAAGATGTAAACTAACAATATGCCTAGAAAGAGAAAGTTGCAGCTATCTCAAAATAGTTCCCAAGCGAGATAAGCGAAAATACGTCGTATCGGAGAATCTTCTTCTGAAAATTCAGATTGTCTCGCATGTCAGAAAGATACGTACGTATCGCAGTCGAGAGCCAGAGAATCTAGCGCCGAACGTTCGCAGCGATAACTTAAAAAAAATAAAAAAATAGTGTGGTTAATGTCACGCTTAGACTAATAGGAGCCGAACATGAATGAAAAGGGACGCAAATGAAGTTGTACGGATCAGCTAGTATATAATAATAATATTATTTTGAAATATATCTACGACTTTAAAAACAACTATGCTTGCATGTTATCTACGCGCACCCTAAACATAACTTATTAAGGGATTTTCTAAAACGTTTTAGTCCCCTGTCAAATATATTCGTACTAAAATATCTGTATTAGTAGGAATAGTTAGTTGGTTTTTTTCTACCGAATAGATTGTCGCATGTTTTTAAATGAACCTTATTGTTTTTCAGTTTTATTGGATGCATTGTATTTTATTTCATCTTGCCGGAAACAGAAGGGAAGAAACTAAATGACATAGAAAATCATTTTGCTGGCAGAAAAAAACTAACCAATAAAGTTTATCGTTCCAAGGTTTGTATATAACTTCTAGTGGGTTTTCTAACATTTTATATAATACGTGGGCTGTTCCAAAAATAGTCAGTGAAATGAAAAACAGTTAGAATATGAAAAAAGTTTATTACAGCTTTTCAAAATATAAGAAGGATGTGGTAACATTTGTGGTTAAATAGTTCATAGTTCTAGCAGTTGTTTGTGCATTATCTTGTCTTGGTGAAAAAAGAATACCACGAACGCCGCTCCTTTGGCGCACGCTATCCAACTAGCCGAAAGCTTGAGGCAGACAAACTTCGCTAGGCACACTATTCACTAGTAACTGTTCTACGGTCTTCTAGCGGAAGCTACTGGTCCACTGCGTCGCAAAAGAACCGCTATCACTTTTTTATTAACGCTCTGACCGCGCAAAACTTTGTGTGGCAAATCGTCCTCTTTAAACACCCATTGCGTGGGTTGCTGCTTCGTGAGAGAAACGTAGCTGAATCGTCAATTGTAAGAATGTAGGATACGTTTTGCGAAGTTCCTCTTTTTAACTCTTATAACATAAATTTACACCAATCGACAAGCGCGACGGCAAATTTGCTCATTGGTGAGCATCGCGAAGCAAGCTACCTAGCTTTAAGGTGCTCATGTAGGATGGTGAAAACTGCCTGTGATCCAATGTTTAGTTCAGCCTGTATCTCCCGATATGTAATATGTCTATTCTCTCGCAATAATCACTCTACCCCGAACGTTTCCATGAGTTACTGCATTGGATGGTCGGCCGGGTCTAGGGTCATCGTTTAAGTTCTCTCGATCACCTTTAATTTCACGAATCCAATAAGTAACCGTTGCTAATTCCCTAAAAGCAGCCTTCCTTGAAATTTTACCCTCGTTTATAATCATAGAAAATCATAGCATGAAAAGCTTCCCGCGAGATTTCCATTGTTGCAAACAAAAAAAGAGTGACAGATGAACTTTAATTTTTTTTTTTAAACTACACGTCGGTGGCTAGTGGTTTTTATTTAGGTTTGTGTTGAAATTAGCCCTCAATCCAAATAGGTTCATGAAAGAAGATATTGTATTTAGTCTGTGGCTGTCAATTTTCGTAACAATCTAGGTAGTCTTAAATAGGCAAATGATTAATGAATGGCAATGGATAAATATATATTTGTTGAATACATAAAACACGGAAATCGATAGGCGTAAACGATTTATTTTTAAGCTGGTCATCTTCTCAAATTAACTAATTACGGAAGATAATTTAAATTGCATAGTTTTTGTTCAATACTTCTTCGGTTCATACATTTTCCTTAATAGTTCATAGATTAAACTTTCATATTTACAGAGAATCGAAGGATCAAGAATGCATGAGCTAAAAGGCGTCACTAATCCAACGTTTGAAGGAGATACCTCAAAATTATAGTAAAACAAAAATCACAGTAAGCGAAATGTGACAAGATAGGTTGGCCTTTCTCATTAACACGCATATGTATAAATAAATAACACTTTATATATATCAAAAATATTTACAAAGGAACTAGGTAAGGTAAATAAATACCGTCACAAGATGTTGTTGTCACTTTGGCGGGATTAACTTATTAATGTGTCGGGGGTTTAATTTTATTTCCATAAATTCAAAAAACCTTTGAATATTTGTGTGCGTGTGATTATTTCAGTGTTGGATAGTCCATTTATCGAGAAAGGTTATATACCATCACGCTAAGACCAATAGGAGCGGAACACTAATGAAGAATGTTACAAAAACCGGGGAAAATATTACACTACGGGCAATAAGAGACGTAAACGAGGTTGCGTGGGTCAGCTAGTCTATTATAAGCATGTAGTTAGATAAATTTGTTACGAAGATACTTGACTGGGTTTTAATAAAATAGTATTATTCTCTTGTAACAATTCAAACAATATTGATGTGAAAGATATTTATTTACTATTAGCTAATTGGTGTTTCTCGGGAGAGGCTTATGTCCAGCAGTGGACTGGAACTGGCTGATGATAATGATAAGCTAATTCCCGTTCTCAAAAAATATGATTAATTTGGCCTTTACTGGATTAATTTCATTGTATTTAATGTAGGAAATTCTTAATACAAACATTTCATATCTATTGTAAGTGCATTAGTTACAATAAAGTCTGTGATGAATTTGATACTTATTAGGGACCATCCATAAAGTACGTCACACGAATTTCATGATTTTTGCCCCCCCCCCCCCCCCGTACTTGTCAGAGATGGTCACATTTCTGAGACCCCCCCCCCTCCCTAGTGTGACATCACATGTTTTGCAATTTCACATCGAAAAATTATTAAATTAAAACAGCAGTTCCGAAATTAGTTTAATTTCCATTTAAATTAAGTACTTTTTTATGAAATCAACATTAACATCAAATATTTGAAACAATAAATAGCAATAAACTATTGAATATAAAGAAAAAGAAGAAGAAAGAAACTCAATCATCGTCAGTCCATGGACTTTGAACCCACTCCTTTAAATTATTTATAACTGGCATGGCAGTCACTGCGTTCTCATTTATTCGTATTATATTAGATATTGAAATGTGATGTCACGAAACTTAGGACCCCTTCCACCCCTTGTCACACCATGTCACACTTTGTCGACCCCCTCCCCCCTCTTTATGTGTGACGTACTTTATGGATGGCCCCTTATCTAAATGTTAAGATAATTAAGTTAAACGCTTTGAAACGAACTTAGTAAGAAAATAATTAACCTGACTATCTTTACAAAAGCTTTTAATGGTAGTAAGCCTGTAAAACAAAATGTTACCTAAAGATTTCTAAGCTCAGGAAAATATACAGAAGGACGATTACTAGAATCAGTGAACATTACTAGGTACATGACTAAACATAATAATAGGTACAAGCTATGGAACTGCGTATATAGGACAAATCTACTCACTATCCATCATATGCATTGTTATTTTTTGTGTATTTTCTTTATAATTATTATTTTGATATTTAAGAATACGTTTTTGCACAGTTAAACGTTTGTTATTTTAATGAGTGGAAGGCGCTGACGACTGTAACACAATTTATATTCGTACGGTCGTCAACGGCAACCTCTTATTGTCATTTTTTATATGTATCTATATAGTATCAGTATAAGAGAAACTTGTAAAATTATGTGTTGAATAAACATTATTATTATTATAAACCGAATAAGGCAAAATATTTTTTTCCTGTTCTACAACATCTTATTGATTTCAACCTGTAAAGTTTTGGGTATAGTAAGTAGTGTATAAATATTGTTGTTTAAAAATATTGTCGTGTGTAATGGTTTCAATTATGGTGAATAAAATAAATATATCTCCCGAAATAATGTGTATTATTCAATCTTTCTTTAGAGAGAATGAAAAAATATGGCTGGATAGATAATTTATCCGCTGAATATTCATGAAAAGTTAGGTAACTAGGTTAACGTAACTAGGATTTGTCAGCAAGAACGACTGTTGCCGGTTGTATCTCTTAATCCGGTCTGAGGTCTTAGACACAATTGATTTTATGATAGTAGTAGAACTATCGACTAGATAAAACCTAGTTCTTATCGTACTATTTTTTTTTTCCTCTCGTTACTCATGCTTTCTGCCATCAGACCAGGGGTTGCTGCTACATCAGGTTGGTTATTATGTTAGTAAGTCAAGTTGTACCTAGGTACGTGCCCTAATAGTTAAACAAGAATTACAGGAACGGAATAAAAGAGTTTTTATTTATAAAAAGATATTAAAAATAATTTATACAGATTACTGATTACGACAAAATCATCATCATAGCCATTGATTTACGGGGACGGGGGAAGTCGTTTGAGAGCGTTAGTGTTCTAAGCCGTGGTAAGCAATTCAAATAGTTCTGGAGTAATTTGTAAAAGGAATTCATATCCAAAAGTGTTTAACTCTTTCATGTGACCTTGAAGAATAATTATTTTCTTCATGCTGTCAATAAGTTTTGATTGAGATTGAGAGAGATTTGCTTCTAAATTATATTAATTTCCAATATATAAGTGAGGTGTTTAAATGTCCTGAAGAACAGGCTTGGAATTAAGAAAAGAGCCAACAGGAGGCATCTGAATGTACTATGTAAGTACTTATATGTATTTATGACCAGCACACACTTTTTTCCTTCCTGTAAGTCCATCTACCCTCATTCTTTCTCTAAATAGCATCGGTCGTCTTATAGAGAATGCATTGGACGTTGGGTGAGTCTGCTTAGTTAGTGCTTAGTGTTACACGCTTTTGACTTTATCTTTGAACACATACCTATGCGGTGGACAGTTGCAAATATATATGGTTTAATAGTAAATATGTTCAAATTTATTTTGTTCGAAACATATATATATATATATATATATATATATATATATATTTTATATATATGTATCAATATTTTGATTTTATTAATTTCTAAACATAATGCATTTTTGTAAAATTTGAGGGTATCTGTAAATTTCTGACACCCGCGTTGTTATGTGCATCGCGATAAATCAAAATGGTTGTTCACACGTCTTTTTAAAAGCGTTTTGACGAAAAAGTGATTATAATATAATTAAAACATCATGGATAACTACCAAAGCAGAACCAATGATTTTGATCTGAATTCTTTAATTAGTTCTAATCTAAGCCAATGTATATTCAATTATGATCTGGACCAACGAAGTTCAAGTCCGCAATCATGTGATAGTGATCTGCTGTTGTGGTCCTCATTACAGTATATTGCTGACTCTTGTGACTCATATACAGCGGCTGCCGATATGATAGCTTATGACTACATGTATCAAGGTAAGTTGTACTTAAAATCTTTCATAGTAGGAAAGTCAGGTGAATACAAACTCGCTGCATTAACAAGCCAAGCACATGTGCACACACTATGTACATATGTTCCTTCTTTTGAAGCATATGAATATCAAGTAAACGCTTTGCATTTCAAAATGAAACATTATGACTGTATACTTAAAACTACTAGAGAGCACATCAATAGCCTACTGCTGTCAACTGCTAAACGAAGGTCTCCCCAAAGAGACAACGATTTAATTGTAGCAAATTAATTGTAATATTTTTGTAAAGTTTAAAGTACATAATGGTGTATATATCGTATATTCGTCACTCGAACCTCAAATATTGTAACCCATCATGCTTAGTGTAAAACTAAACACAACCCTTATTTGTTGTGTCCCCGGATTCCCCCGGATACTACCAGCTGATGTTTAGGTCGGATTCGAACCAACCATAAACCGCACGACGTTTCGGATACTAGTGGCTGGAGAACCCGGTGCCCCCTAGAAAGGAAATGGTAAAGTAGGCGGCCCCCTCCTGTGTGGGAACCCCGATGTTTCCTTTCTGCACCTCACTGCCCCTGCTCCCCGCTCCTAACCCCCCTCCGGGCCATCCCCCTCCTGATCATGCCCCCCTGCCACTGCTCTCCACTGCGCTTGCCCCTGCGCGCTCCCTGGTGCCCGCACGGCCATCTGAGCCTGCTTTGGCCTCTCTTGTCTTCCTCAGGCTTATGCTTATGAAGCATGGATATTGTTTTGGGATTGCTGGCGCGTGTGCCCTGCGGGACCTGACCCAAACTAGGTACAAATATGTATTCTCCGTTTCATTATGACAGCCAAAAATTCCTAATCTTTGCTAACTTAATAACAATTTGTTGGTTGGCCGAGTGGTGTCAGCGGTCGCCATGCCGCTTGCTACTGCGCCAAGTGTCGTGGGTTCAAATCCCACGCGGTACCTTCATACCGGTTCATGTATGTTTGTAAAGTCCCCCACGACACAGGATGTTATTCCTAATGTGGGAGTTGACTTTAAAAAAAAAAAAAAAAAAAATGTCTCATTTTAGTCAATCTACTTTTTTCGGTATCTATTTAACTGACTTTACAATTAAAATATTTTGTGTTAGGCGGTTATCTAATTGATTAAACAAATTACCTATCAAATATCTACATATCTTGTGTATTCAATGTAAACATAATAATAAAAGTTGATATATATTGCAATTCCTAAGACACCAAGGTTTTTAGTACCTAAATGCTAAGCGTTAATCTATTTTGCTAAAACAAAAACAAAAGTGGTAGTAAATAAAAGTAAGGTCTTGTGTTAGTTCAGTAATATTTTTAAAACGTATAGAGCTTCCAGGCTTTGCCCGTGGCTCCGGCCGCTTGTATGTCGATTAAAGTGGTTATTCGTAGCCTAGGCCGTTTCTTAAGAATCAAAGGGATACTTTCAAATTCGTCAAAATTGGTGCTGCCGTAAAACTGTTAGACGTAAAATAGATTCAATTACTTTCGCATCTACAACTGCCTCTGTGGCGTAGTGGTAGCGTATGCGACGGCTGTGCTTGAGGTCTCGGTTTCGATTCCCGGATCGGACCACGTGTTTGTATGATCTACAAATTTTCATTTCGGAGTTTGGGTGTTTTCAAAGTATAATTTGCATGTATTTAAAAAAAAAAGTATACATTATGTATTTATATCAGTTGTCTCTCATAACACAAACTCTGCTTAGCTTGGGACTAGAAGATGGTGTTGTGTGTTAGATGTCCGAAATAATAATTATTATTTATACTTACTAATAAATTAAATAACAGCTTTTCACTAATTGCAAATGAAAGTGTTTACGATAATTAAACACTTCCGGCTAATTTCTGGAACGGCTGAACTAATTTTGAAGGGACTTTCACTTATAGGTAGGCTTATAATATAAGGAGTAACTTAAGTTACTTTTTTTGACTAGCTTCGTTCCACGACGTTACCCGCTGATACTTTCGTACCGCGTGTAGCACCGCTAGTCTATAATAACATTTAAAATTGGCATTGCATGGACGACCCAGATAGTTTTGTTCATGTTGCTTCATTCTACTCAATCTTATCGTAATAACTTATAAACTATTCATCCGAATTACTATGTTTAAAGACCAAATTCATTTATATTAAATACTAAAAGCGAGATATGTATCAATTGTATAAAATTACCATAGTAAAATAAATGTATTCAATTTATTTGGGTTTTCTGAGCAATGAAATAAAGATTTTAGTCCAAATCGATCTTCCTCTTGTAATTCTGCGAAAATATTAAAAGTACGTAGGTATTTGTAGATAGGTTCGAACGTGAAATCGGTTCTACAACATCGTAAGTCTTCTTCGTTCAGTAGAGTAGATGTTTGAAGTTCGTATTTAAAAATCGCAGGAGACTGCAATGTTAACAAGTCTTGTTACTTTGTTTTGTTATTGTTAAGAGCAGGAGACACGCCTTTACGCGAATGTCAACAATTAAGACTACCAATCCTCTCAGAAAGTATTGCGAAAAAAAGATTTTTTGTATGAGAAACTGGCCAGTTATAAACTATTATAAAAATAATGATTATTTATAAGTTAAACATAGGTATGTTCCAATTTCATAATTTACCTAGCGAGATTGTAAAATATCGAACGTCAACTGTGATATACTTCTTGCAATTTGACGAACTATTTTTCGTTAAATTTTAATGTATAGGTAAGTAAAACGTTAACGTTAAATCACAATCTGTCGCGCGACAAATTGTCATCTGTCCCTGCTTGGTCGGTTTTACAATGCCGTTCTATGGGAAGGCTGCCATAGAACGGCATTCCCGGATTTGTCCTAGTTTAAAGGGCATCCGGTTAACGTCCGGACGGGGTTTCATTCATCGTCCGGTTTTTTTATTCGTAGTCCGAATTAAAAAAAGAAAAATATTTATTATTATGAGTAAGGCATGATATGTCTGCCAAAGGTTGAGTATTTAGCTTCTCTTTAATTCAAAGACACGTTGGCTAAATCTGTATAAAGCTCGAGTTCAAAAGCTCTACCGTCCTTTAAATGATTATTTCGAAAGCTTAGAAAAGTAACCCGTTATGATTAATCTTTTTTTAAAGCCTCTCTCGGAGGCGTAGCTACTTGTTTCTGGATATCATTCACTCAAAAATAAAAACATTAGAAAAAAGTGATAATTCAGTCCTTGAAACCAGAAGGATACTTACATCCATTTCAAAAAGCTTGGACTATCAAATTTGAGAAAGTTTTTTGCCATTGAATGTTAAAGAGTATTGTAAATGGAGTAATACATTGAAAGAATTCGACATATTCGTTTAAATATGTTTTATCTAACATTAATAATAACACTGAATAAAATAATATTGAAAAGACTGTCCTTTTTTTAAAGATAATAATTTACATTCATAAGGAATGCTGATAGAAGTGAAAACTTATAACTTGGGAAGTTATTCGTAAAATTAGCAATTTCATAATGTTTAAATTAAAGTTATCAATATCAAATATTAGCATCTCGGTGATGCGAACCCGTAAGATTTTACTTAACCAAAAAGTGATCAACGCGGCATAAGGAGTTTTCATTTCAAAATAATATTATTGGCAACACAGAATTAATTGACGACTAGGTAAACTTAAAACCTTTTAGCCACAACCCAAATGAACATGAAAACATTTTAAAATTCCAACTAAACTTAGGTTAAATAAATGAAATATATTAGAAAATAAATAAAACACCAAATGCTAATTTAATATGCTGAATTACGGTAAAAAGCGATTTATTTCGCCTGCACATAATGCACAGTCAACAAAGGGTAAAAGAATTTCCTTTAACGTATAATCAGTATCATCAATTATTAAAATTAAAGACAAGTTACGGGAGTACAACTGTAATAACTTTCATAAATTCATGAATGATATCTTGTATGTTTTAATTTTAACATTATTTTATCAAATTAGTCTGATTTAAAAAAAAGGTTGTAAAAAGTATATGTATTACTATTTGAACACAACACCATTTTCAAAATTGTAAGATTTTACTTTTATCACTGATATCGACGAAAAATAACTAAATGTTAAAACTGAAGTATGAAAATATTTTTTTATTTTGTTCTTTTGATCTATTTTGACTGATTGATTTATTATTACTGCTATTTCAACTATCTAAATTAAATATTTTAATATGAAAACTTCCGGGTTTTTGACCTCAAAAAGCCGGAGATATTACGTTTGTTGTCCTGGTTTCGCAAATTTTGAGATGGCAGCCCTAACCTATGGCCATAGAGATAGGTTAGAACTTCTGTAATTAATCATAAATTCATTTCACAGCCACAACAATTTTATGTTACCAATTCTAAAGCTGTGAGGTATTTTCAACATGAAATCAATTTACAATCACAAAAATACTTTACATTCAGCAAAACTTTACAATCGAATTAATAAACAAATATGGCAGCGCGGGACATATGCTGTTTAACCAATCAGCGCGCAAGATGCGATCAGTCGCAAACCAAATTAAAATTTGACGGTTTCAATTAAATCTAGACACGATACGTTAAATTGTAAGGTGTATGTTACGGTTCACAATCTTTCGACATAAATATTTAAACGGTCGAATTGAGAAACGTCCTTCTTTTTTTGTTTGAAGTCAGTTTAAAAAATTAAAGTTGCTCACATTGGTACGATTACAGAAGAAAATGATGGATGAGACCATCTATCATTTTCTTCTGTAATCGTATCAGACCATTTTAGAGAAATAACTTGACTTAATATTGTTAGCATAGCATGAATTTTATTGAGAACACTACATTAGATCATCACATTCTATGGCTCAAAAAAAAAAAGCGCTACGCCGCCATCTTAGGAGTCATGCTTAGAGTTCATAATTTTTTATATGTAGTAGATTGTTCAGTCCCTAGATCGTCTTGAGAGTTGGGGTTTGTTGGTATACGTCTATTTTTAAATTGTAAACGTTTCGCCCCACTAAATAATACTGTTATGCTACTTTTATTATTCCAAACACAATGGGAAAAGAAGTTACCCCTGTTGCTAAAAATGTTTAATTATGGGCAATTATTTTCATTACCCTATTCATCATTTTATGTGTGTGCACATAAATGTTTAAAAATAACATGCGGTTTCAACCTACCTTTTTTGGTGGTGTCTAGGCTCTAGGTATGTCAAAACGAATGGTACATAGGATAACCACATAAATATTGTAATTTTTTTTAATTTCGTGAAGTTCATAAACTAAGAAAGTGGTGTGCAATTTGAGAGGCCTATGTCTTGCAGGGGACTGCAATAAGCCTAACATGATAATGATGAATAAACCACAAAAATTAATTGTTTAAAATTTTGAATGTTTTATTGGGCATTTAAGGCATGGCGTTATTCATTATAACTCTGCATTGATTTACTGCTGTATACTTTAACATTTACATATTTATTAAAAAGTACAATAATAATGGTATTTTCCTCAATTTGCATTTACCAAGCATGAATTAATGACAATTTTTTGAGATACCACAACAGTCTTACAGAGTTTGAAGTATGACTACAAATCATCCTTAACGCGGATACAATGATTGATGTTATCAAAAAACATAGTACGATAATATAGGGGTTACCACAGACAGTGAAGTAAACTTTACACTTTTAAGTAATGAAAAAAAAAGAGCAAGTTGAGGTATTAACCTATAGGTAAAATAGCTCACTCAGTTCTTGGCTAACATGATATCAATATATTTCGTATTCAGCTACTGAAGCAGAATTTCAGCTATGGGTTTTGAGAAACCCGTACGAACTGATAATGGAAAAATTCTAATCCATTATTTAATCGTTACTTTTTTATATTTTGAAGCTTCTTTTTTAATATCTAAGGTCTCTGCTCTATGTCACAAGGTCATCACCTTAACTGTTAATAAACAAGAATATTGAAAAAAGAATGAAAGCAACTATTAAATATCTCCAAACATAACAAATAAAACAAAACATTCACAATTTCACACACACAATACATTTTGTATCATACTCATAAAAGTGTAATCCCAAAGCTCATTAGGGGATACTCAATGCCGCGTTACTCCATCCCTTGTAAAAAGGTTTTTCTTTACTTTCTTTGTTTTCGTTATCTTTATTGGCTAATAAATATGCACAATAGTAACTTAAACTTACTTACATAAACCTAAAGTATCTAATTTGTAAAAAAAATACTATCGTAGTTTACTTACTAAAATGTTTTTTTTATAAATGGGATACTTATCGGAAGGCTTTAAATCTCCATAATAAGATTATGTATGAACAGACAATTTACTAGAGATTATTTTAATAAACATTTTCTAAATAAAAGTCTATTTAATATTTTTCTCTACATTTAAGAAAATGATTTTAACATTAAATATATTTTTAAATTTTTTTGATCGCCTTATAATCTACTAAAAATTTGTCCGTTAAGTTTTACTACTCTACTTCAGTGGTTCTGCTACCACTAGAAAAAAAAACAAGCTACCGGAGAATTGCATATGCCATGTTTGCGTGCGTGACACATGAGTAGACGTAAACGTTCGAATGACAGTTTAAAGATTTCAAAACTACGTGATAATATTCTTACTGAAAAGAAATATTTTTATATTTTTTATAATTATTACGACGATTCCGTACCGCGGCGTCAATAATAAAATTAAGTGATTAACAGAGTTCTCCACTAAATCGGTGACAGTCACGTTTGTTTATTGGTTAACATCCGCCATTTTGTACTGTCGTTTGTTTAGTGACTGGGTGTCTATCCTAGTGATGCTATTAACATTAACCAGGAAATATACATTGTGATTTCACAAGTGGTGTACAATGTTTTTACAAGAAACGTTGCTTTCTAAGGGTACAAATTAAAACGTGGTACTTGTCAACTGACGTCGGTATATCTCTACCTATGTGCCGGATGTGTCCTACAATCGGTTAGGGCGATTTTACGTGCCACCTTGAGTGGTGTACGTGTCCCGACACCTATGCTGCCAAGAATATGAGTAGCAACGGGAATCAGGTGCCGTTGGCGCCGAACCAGCGAGGACCCGGACCGTATCCTTTTTAAATATTGTGTTTATTAAAGTTTGTATCTTTATATTTACGTAATATATGCCACTTCAGCACATAGTCGTGCCGCATTTGCGAATAATAATAATATACATGTTATTAGCTTTGTAATCCATCATACAACATTATGAGTATGCCTTGCAGCACATTAATAAAAATTACAGTTTCAGTAAATACAGTATTTTTTTTAGTTTTATCATTTCTATGAAGATTTTAAACTTATAAGATTATTATTTTGTTACAACATTCTTGGTTACCCATCATTGTTTGATGCATTTGACAAACCATTTAGTTGATAGAAGAATTAATTCATAAAGTTTCTTAGTTTTAAAAGTTTAGAAACAATCACTCAAGTTATAGTTTTTTAATGTAACAGTCAACTTTAAATTACAATTTTCAGGTTGTTTTTTATTTTGACCAGGAAACATTTACTGGTGTTCTTGGGGATTCTTTTTGCAGTAACCTGTTGAGTGAGGAGTATTTCCATTGGTGTTTAACTTGTAGAACAAAGCGAATGTGATACACTCCTGTTAGTTCACTGTGCGAAGTTAGTTGTTATAAATTAATATGTATTGTTGTATAGGCCTAATCACTTTGCTCTATATTATCTCAATAACTTAATATAAACAAATTTGATGCTGTTGATGTGGATATTAATGTTGACAACATCATTACTGTTCAACAATATCTACTGATAATTTTTATGAGATAAACTTCAGTGGGTACAACTGAACAATTGAATTGGAGAACAAACCATTGCATATGTTTCTTTGTACCTAGACATGTACAACCAATTTGAAGACAATTTCTGATTGTACTTGGATTTTTATCATAAAACTTGAACATTGCAGAATAAATGATTCCATTTCATTTTAAATAACTAAAGACATATCCACCATACCTCTACATTATTATTATTGTTATATATGAGTTTATTCATGCAGTTATGACATTATCATTTGAAATAGTATTGTTTAAAAGAGTTTATAGAATTGATTTTTCTGTGTATTATTACATTAGGCAATTTACAGAAACATCAATTCAGACAAATATGTAATATTTTTTTACTTCTTTTACTTACAAATAACCCTGTCATTTTCTCTCATTTACAGAAAAAATAAAATCAATTTTGAGCTATTAGTTCACCTGAATTTTGGTATAATTGAATATGTACATTTTATAGAATATTAATATGATAGTCCTGTTTATTTATTAGGTTAAAATTACCTTACCAAGTTAATCTTTTTCTATAATATGTAGATTAGCAAAATCTACATATTAGAAGTGATTGATACAATATAAAATAAATGGCTATATAAATTAACACAATTATTAAAAGTGACTAATTGGAATTTTATAAAAAAAATCATTAGTCTTCTAATGAAAGTAATTTAAGCTTCAATTTTGATATTACCAACATATCTTGTCAAAAGTGTAAATTGTAATATCTTATGAATATAAGGGTAGAATGCCTATAAATTCATAAGATAACAAATATTATGCACACTTTCAGGTCTTTGTATGTGCTCATACTTATATGTATGTATATACAATAGACACTGTGTCACAAAAATCACAAGTTACCTATATAGATAAAAAAAAATCTGTTTAACTGATGTTCTTCAAGAGTAAAGTTATGGTTATGATGTTGTTATGTAAAGTTAGTAAGTCTATAAACCATGAAAAACAAAAGTTTCTATATATGTTCACCAGATGCTAAAAAACAGTTAATTATGAAAACATTTAATTTAAATGAAAATTAACAAACAAAAACAGTAGCCTATAAAGTAACAACCAAAAAACCTTAATAATAAAATTTCAAATCTAGTTTAAACCGCTCTCGCCTTTCGCCCTAAGTACCAATTCTGTATGATATTTCATGGATCTATATTTCATTTTATGAGCACACACACTCATACGCTCACACTAACACGACTCATATACACACACACACAAACGCGCTCGCGCACACACCACACACTCATGTACACATATCTCTCGAAGAATGCTATTCCCTTCCTCAACAGAAACAGAAGAGTCTTGAGATTCATTTGGGCCGCATCATGGGACCCTATGTTGTTCTAGGTACCCAAAAGGTGCTCTATTGGTTTAAGGACAGGGATCCCAATCTCGTCAATCACAATTTAAGCTGGATGTGAACAAGCATTCTCGTGTTTTAATGTGTACCCATTGCCAACAGTACCCGCATGGGGTACCACATGCTCTTTGCTGTTTTACCACTCTAGACCGGCAATTGCACACATGTTCGGTTTTGTTGTTGATTGACATGGCACACTGTAGACTCTCCCTCGCCAGTCGTTACAGAACAGACATGTTCTTGTCTCATCGGAAAGGATAAAATACTCCAATGGCCGGCAGTCCACATGCTTACTGCAATTGCTCTCTGCAACAACACGAAAACCGTCATCTCTTTAAAAGGAATATGTCGTCGTTGTCCAGATCCGTGTCTGTGGTTGTTGTATTCAGTCTGTTGAAACCGTTGGAATTCCGTATGAACGGCAAAACACCAGTTGAATTCTTTTGCATCATCAAACTGTCGTCGCATCCCTGAATGCAATAGTGAAACCACTTGAGATGCAACTTAGCAGTAGTGTCCATTGTAAAGTTCATTACAATCTATCAAATCAACCAAAAGGAGAGCCTTTAGAAACATTTGAATATCAAACATTGTTTTTGTTTTAATTGACCTCATTGGTTACATCCTCCCCACCGGACTGACACCTTGGGAACTTTCAATAGGCCCAACTGGGCCCAATCCAGTGACCTGTCTGCTGTTGCAGGTGGTGCGGAAAACACGGTATTATAAAATTAGTATGGTTTTTCCACGAGCTTAAGTAATACTTTTAGCCATTGTGATACAATTGATTTTCTTTCTCAGAAAATGTCTCCCAAGTCTTGCCCTAAAGTACTTTGTGATTGCACCTGCAAAGGCAAGTAAATTGTTACAGTGGGTGCGACTATCTTTGATTAAACATTCAGACTGTCTGCAATAGTTTGGCTATAATAGCTAAGACCCCCGCAATAAATGAGAATAGTACTTTACTACATGACACTTCTTTTAAGTTAAAAAATGTCTTATTTGGGAGCATGTTTCAAAAAAATAACAGTAAAACTTTCTGCAGGAACTTTTATGCAAAATGGGTTTGATACAGTGTTTTTGTGATAAGTTATTATAAATTAAACAAAAAAGATTTGGTGATGAAAAATTGTATTAAAACCTAAATTGTTAATATTTTATATTCTTTGGCAGCTAAAATGAGAGAAGTCAGATAATCTGTAGTGGGAGATATGTGACAAAACCCTAAACAAAAGCTGATAATTAATCCTTCCACAGCAACTGGTGCAGATGATATACATGAGTCCATACACTAATTAATATAGAGAGACTATAATGAGTTCTGAACTACAATGTTCTTAAACAACATTAATTCAATATCTAGATTTGTTAATAACCTTTGTGACCCATTAGAAATGTTTGTTTACTTATCATACAAGAGTATGTATATTGGTATTGTGAGTAATACTGTTCATTAAAAAGTTAACAATATAATCATAGCATAGGTTATGACCAATATAATGATTACCACCTGTGAAGCTGTATGTGCACTAAGCAATGTTAAAGTATATTGCATACTAACTTTTGCCTACAGCTCCTCTAGAGCATATGTCATTCCTCATGAAACAAAGTTTCTTCATGCCAACTTGAGACATAAATGACAGTCACATGTGGTTTTCTTCTGTGAGACGTTTTTTTTAATTTATATTTTTTTGCCAAGCAAATTTACCAAAATACATTAATGAAAACCACATCCAAATTAGTTAGGCCACTTCTGAGAATTGTGCGCACAAACACACATATAAACAGACAATAATTGTAAAGACTAGTTTTTCATGAACATCTTAAAGGTACACATATATATATACATACACACATACACACACTGGATGTGTTAAATTTATATTATAATTATCATGTATGTATAGCTAGTACGAAATTTATTCAGAACTCAACTATCTTAATGAAGTACCCAAGGTTAAAGTAAATTATAACGATTATAACCTTTGTTCCTGAGAATTGTTTAATACCGAATACGATTTTCAGGTATCACTGCAATTGACCAAAAATTTTACAGAACAAGAGTTTAAAAAGAAACTAATATGTTTTTATTTTCAACGATCCTTAGGCATAATTAGGCAATTTTGTAATTACGTCCAAAATAACCGGTAGAGGCGTAGTATTGTATAAGTTCATAAAGAAAGTACGATTTGACGTTTTATTCTTTTCCACACGAAACAAGTTTGTTGAACACTATCTTAATAACTTTTCCGTAAAACCATGATACTTATTTAAATGTAATTTTTTAAAACAAATCAATAAGCAAAAATATACACGTGTTTTTTTCAGACGCCATTTCAAAATCACCTGTCCTTTACCATAGTGTCATAATCGTTGAAATGTACTAATATAACTAGCTTATGCCCGCAGCTTAGCTCGGGTGTGTGTCGCATAACGTGGTAATCATTTTACTGCTTATTATACAATATATCCTATGATACTCACAAATAAAGTGGCTTACTATTGGTGAAATCATTTTCAAAATCGGCTTAGTAAATCCAGATATTACCACCTACAATCTCTTAATCTTAACCTTTTTAAAGTATAGTACAGACTACGCGTGTCTAACCTAAATGTTTTGATGTTTTTAGTATTTCAAAATATTTAAATTTCATCTGCCATCCAACGGCTGTCCAATGACCGTATTGAATGAATGAATGAATGAAACACATTTCGAAATTTTATTTTTCTTTTCTCCTATACTAGCCGCATATGTTTTTGTAGAGGTCACACTTTTTGAAACCTGAGGAAGGGTGAATGAGTGAATGCTAAAATCTTCACTCATTCATTAGTCATCTCCGTGAAGACTTCTTCTTCTGTTGTCGAATGATGACCGTATTAAATGAATGAACCGCATTTAGAAAAAAAAAGTTTTTTCTCCTATTATATACGAGTATATAGTATAGGAGAAAAGAATCGCACATGTTTTTGTCGAGGGCGAATTGGCTTTATTTATTTACATGTCTACAAAGTGAAATCTATTTAGAAATAATATCCAAAAATTTAAAATGGACATTAATTGGTCACACTTTTTAACACCTGGGGGTGGGGTGAATGAGTGAATGCATGAATGAATGAAAATCTTCACTCATTCATCAGTCATCTCCGTGAAGTGAATTGTTGGTTGATGGTTTGAAGTTATTCAAACTGTAGTTGAAACTCTGTGCTAGTCTTGTGCACACTGTTTTTTTGGGAAAACGGGATCAAAACATAAACGTTATGGATGAAGATCGAGGTAAGTACTCTCCTGAAATCAATATTTGTCTGTTTTTATCGTATAAAGACCCAGGAGATACTCCATAGTTTCCTGCACCCAGGTTTTATCTCAATCGTACTTGCTTTACCTACTTGTGTATAACACTAGCCTTCATTGAAAATCTAGTGACATGGTTATTCAGGATTGAAGATTAAGTGTATAGTAAAAGTGAGTTTGTATTTCAACATTGTTTGTTTAAGAAATATTTTAGTAGCTTTGGTTGTTTTAGCAACATAACACAAACTCTGCTTAGCTTGGGACTAGATGACGTTGTGTGTTAGTCGTTCGAAATATTTATTTTTGTTTATTTATTTGTTATATTTTTACCCGGCTAAGGAGAAGCCAAAAGGAAGGGTTATGATTTTGACAGTATGTGTCTGTTTAAAGTTCCACCGTAGCGCCTAAACTGCTAAACTTATTTTCAACTATTATGGTGCCAATAGATTCATAATAATGGCGCCGGTGACATATACAATATAAATGTTATCATATGTTTATATGGCAGATTCTAACCTCGAAAAAATGCAATTGAGAAAATCATCACGTGTTTGATGTCAACAGAAAGTGTACAAAAATGTGTATATGTTACAACCTAAAATTTACTTAATGGTAAAAGTTCAAACCGCTTTATGTTAATCGCTTATTTCATTCATCTATTATACACTTAATTATCAATTACGAACCAAAAATGTACAGGCCGAAATTAAGAACTTGTTCTTAATCGAGGCAAACGTCAGTTTAGTGTTCAATGTCGCACCTACCAAAGGTTACATAGTGACACGTGACAACAACAATAATTAAAATTAGCAAATGCGTAGTGAAAGAATGCGATACAATGTCAAAAAATTCATAAATCAAGTAGAAATACTTTTCTCATGTATATATAGCCTATATGTATTGAAATTAATGCAAATAACGGTTTAATCTAAATAAAAAATAATAGTAATTGCAATTTAAATACAGTGTTGCCATTCACACATCTTTTTAACCCAAATTATTAGAGGAATATGTATTAAATTCAATAGTTTTGCTTTATTCCTGAGAACAAAGATATTTACAAACGTTAAATTACTTAATGATGTTGACATGATAAGAACTAGCATTGAATTACTTAGTCATTACATTAATATTTGTAATAATTAATAATATAATTAGCAAATTAATTGTAGTCGTGAAGCTATACATTTATACTAATTTATGCTATTAATTATACATACGTTAAAATCAAATGATATCATGAAAGCAAATTGTTTACTTAAACTTACAAAAAATCTTACAGACAATGATTTACAAACTTATGCTTCACAGCGGTGTTTCATTTTATTTATTATATAAATTATTTGAACAAAAAATGTACAGCTATTATATTCATTATACTTATTCCATTCAAATGTAAGTACACAAAATAAAATATTAAAAAAACTTTTTATGGGTAAATTTTCATAAAGTAGACAATACTGCCATTGTGATGTTTATGCTTTGTCCTTGTTTAATCATAGCTACGTAAATGTTTTTGTGCCGCGTGTAAATGAGACATGCGTATGTTAACTTTCAAATGTCTGACGGTTTCAAAGCTACATAGTGATAGTTGAAAATTGTTACATTTTTGCGACATGTTTGAATAAAGCTAGCGCCTCTATCTGTAGGTATATCTGAATGGCTTATTTCGAACTTTTGCCACCGTTCACTTGGCTAATCATAGGATTTGTCTCTAAGACACGTTAAATATTAAAATTAATATGGCACAAGAACGTTGTTATTGAACCATGTAGGTTAGCCAGCGGCCAACGAGCGCCAGCGCCACTTTGTTATTGTTGAAACATTAGGTTTAGATTTGTTTGACAGGATTATTTTATTTCAAAAACCAACATTTATCATTCGTCACTGATCTATGGTTGAGGTTACTGTTCTAACCTAAGCTGCATAATTTAAAAACAATAAAATGTGAAATGTTTATTTCGACTATACCTTGTCTTGAGCTTTATCCTAAGATTCACCACGTGAATGGTGGTGTAAGTTCAAAATAAACGAAGTTTGTAAATCTTGGTTTTAGTGGAAAACTTTACGATTTACCGTAAAAGGGGCTGTACCCACATGGGTACCAACCCAACTTAAACGGTAACTGAAACGACTGGACCGCACGAATACGACTGCATTTTAAACATATATTTTTACTTAAACCATGTGGTTTAAAAAACTACTTAAACCATGTGGTTTAAGTAAAAATATATGTTTAAAATGCAGTCGTATTCGTGCGGTCCAGTCGTTTCAGTTACCGTTTAAGTTTATAACAACTTAGAATGTGACAATGTAGATATTCCACTGCTAACGCATGATCAGCAAACGGACTATTATTAATAAAAAAAAGTTAATAAAACTATAACCTGACATCTAAAAACACCATGGCCCTAGAGTTTGATATTTTTTGGAAAATCATTTAATAATTTTTTAAAAGAACGAAGAAGATGTAGTTAAATACCCATATATATATATATATATATATATATATATATATATATATATATATATATATATATATATATATATATATATATATCACTAAATAGTATAAAACAAAGTCGATTTCGCTGTCTGTCCGTCCCTATGTATACTTAAATCTTTAAAACTACGCAACGGATTTTGAAGCAGTTTTTTTAATAGATAGAGTAATTCAAGAGGAAGGTTTATATGTATAATATTGTTTCATGGACCAGTAGCTCTTCCAGGCGTTATCGATTCGTCGATCCATTTCCTGTTCTTGTCTGTTTTCGAAGGATGCTAACTGGCCCAGGTACAGGTATTCTTCGACATATTGTATCACCTACCCGTCGACCTCCACCTTACATTTTCTGCCGTTGGTCAAAAGTTGGGTCTTAGATCGATTCATTTGAAGTCCAACTTCAAGGCTTGCCATGCTTAGGTCTTGAAGCATTTTTTTGCAGTTCTCCGGCTGTGGTTGCGAAAAGTACAATGTCGTCGGCAAAACGAAGATTTGTCAATCTTTGTTCACCAACGACAATGCCCCTTATCCAATTAAGTACCTTAAATACATTGGACATTTAAAATAGATCAATATGGCCCCTTACAGTATCTAATTTAAATGAATAGGTATATTCGAAGACATTACAGATTTAAAATGCACGTGTCGTGTCATCACTGATTGCATCTGAAATTCACCCGTGCTTAGCCGGGGCGGGTCGCTAGTATATATATAAATATTTATTATTCATCATCGATATTTAAGATTAAATTAGCCTAAAGACGCATTACGTAGATTCCGCGACCAATTAATAAGCTGATAAGGTATTAAATGTAATTGCCTTTGTACCTACAGTAACGGTTGCCTGGAAGAGATCGCAGCCTGCTATAAGGCCGCCCATTGTACCACTGTTTTTGTACTATTGTAATATTATTTCTTTATATTAAGGTGTACAATAAAGCGTTTATCTATCTATCTATCTAAATGTTTAAAATATGCTTTCAAACAGAAACACGAGATATGCATTTAGCTGGAGACTTTAACAGATGATACATAAATCTGGTTTTTTTTTCGTTAATGAGCCTAGAGAAGAAGATATACTTACAGGTTGCACACCCTCGAATAACTGATAAAATAGTTTCGACGTCTAAGAATCTTCTATCAATAGAGTTACTGTGACCAGTCGCAATGGTGTAGTTCGGTTCGCAATAACCGATCGATCTAAAATAAAAAGCCAATCATCTGATGGGGAAGGCCATCTTATGATTGGCTTTAGAAGGACTACAAGCCACTCCGCGAATTTTAGCAAATATTAAAGATTAAATTAGAGAGGACGACGTATAGTTTCTACCTGCAGCTACAGCAGCAGTGTGAGGTCTTGCGTTATCATGGAACCATAATGGTGAAGATTGAATCAACAGTCGGAGTCGGCTGTTTCGCAATCATTATTCAAAGTTTGTCACAGTCAACATCTGCTATTATTACTTGACCAGACCTGGGACAGCTATAGTGAATGATACCGTGAATAGACTACCAAACAGTTACATTAACTTTTTATTGATAAACTTTGCTTAAAGGCACTTTTGCGACGTTTGGCCTGGGGTCAGCCATTGCATTTTTCGCTTTCAGCTATAGTAAAGAATCAACTTTTCGTCAGATCCCACAATTCGAATCGGATCAGTTTCCACCTTAATCTTCAATTCAGCGTTATTCATATGTGTGGACAGTGTTCCACCGAGTTCGTTCTTCAAGTCGAAATTGCCATTACAAAAACAAACTATTTATATTATAAATGCGAAAGTAGTTCCGTCTGTCTCACCCGCTTTCACAGCCAAACTGCTGCACCGATTTCAATGAAATTTGCCATGGAGATACTTTGATTCTTGAGGAAGGACATAGGCTTCTCTTTGCTGCGATAACCGACAAACACGCTGGCCAAGTCGCGCGCAAAGCTAGTTATAATATAACTAAAAATAATATGTTGAACTGTTAGCAGTATGTTACGTTACGGTTCACAATCCTTCGATAGTTTACAATTTCGCGAAATATATTACAATCTGATGGTAACACAACTATAAAAAGTCGCCGTGGGCGATCGCCCTTAGATTTATTTAATCCGTTTTGATGCGAGTAGTTCGGTGGAAATTATCCTTAATTGTTCAAAGTTGCTGAAATCGCATTTTCCAGCTCACGCATCGATCCTCAATGAACGCAATTGCATACGGACGTATTTTGTTGTGTGTTGACGTTGCTTCTAATTGTAAGAGGTTGTCTGTAAAAGAAAGAGTAGCGTAGGCCGTCAGTTTAGATCAATGCCTTCCAAGGGTTCAGTTCCTGAATTCCTGCTGCAAAACCCTACATACGATGAGATCCTGAAGACCAGTTTTTCCCCTACAGTGAGTGGCGTCTGCTACGTAGACAACACTTAAGCTTTGGCTAAAGGGCATGAATACCAGGAAGTCCTGGAACTCCAATAGTTATGAATGTGCTGTGTTGTTCAAAATGACAGCGGTTTAGGACTACGGGCACCTCATAAGAAGTCTTGGTCCAAAAGATATAACAAGGTCTGGCTTTCACCCTAGACAACGGTCCCTGCTTAAGACTTAAGTCCCTTTTTATTCAGAATAATAAATTAAATTTGTATGTAATTCTAAAAATACTTCCATATAACGTATTAATTTCATTTTTCAACCTTGTTTGAAATCGAAAAAAAAATTTTTAAAGTCACGGAAATATTCTTGTTATTTTTTATTCAAACCAAACTAAACATGACTTGTAGATAAGTCATATAACATCTCTTATTCACCCTCAATGAGAATGCTAAAGAACCAATGTGAACCTTACAAATTACGATAAATTTATCTCATCAAAAAAATACCTACCATTTAGTAATCGATTCGTATCATTAGATACTCTACTGCAAAGCTATTTCAAAATAGCAACCCTAACATGCTCCCAAGAAAATACCACACCAACTATTTTTCTTGTATGGCCGTACTCTTGTAGAAAACATTCAATTCGTTATCCATTGCTAGTCGTATTCGTATATGCTTCTATTATTGGAGTATGAATTGCCTTGGACGGTGTATAATTCGACTCGTTGCTAACTTCGACCACATTACGGGGGTAACTAGGGGCGTCTGGGAACGCCCCAAAACTGTAGCATTGGATGTAACCTTGTCTCTTTCTTTCATTCTGTCACTTTATACATATAAAAAAGTCCATTGCTGCGAAATCTTCTCAGACGGTTTTCCGACATTGATCACTGCTGTTATTAATAAAAATAGATTAATTAGTAGATCGCTAGTAATGTTTGTACGAATTTGCGTCTATTATAGGTATAAAAGTGAAAGTGTCATGTTGGCACATATATTTGAGTGCGAGTGTTGAGCGATGTACCGCGCCGTGTGCTTATCGATTTTCTCTATGCTGCATTAAATTACTCTTAAATGTGAATGCGGACTGAATCGAGTTACAATTAAACAATATGATTTGTGCCAATATTTTTGAATATCGAACCCACAATTTAGTGCTGTGATTAATATTAAAGTAAAATGGTTGGCTTAAGTTAGTTATCACAAGCAATTCAAATGCACTTCTAAATCCGCATACAACACATCTCGTGTCCTTCTAACCTGAAATGATATAACTATTATCTACCCTATGCCGATGATATTATCTCCATTGTTTTGGGAATGGTTCAACGTTTGGCTAATTCAATTTCTAAAAGATTTTTATCATGAAATTAAAATGGTGGCATTAAGAGGAACAAATAGCTCTCTAAATACATTGTCACATGCTTGTGTCAACCATGGCCATCCGTCACAACAGAGTACGATTGATGTTTCGCAAAGTTTACAAACATCATTGAATATGCCACAATCGGCTGTGGCACAGCATATCAATGCGAATCAAAGTAATTTGCAACCCTTGAATAATGTTTCAATGCAGTTTATATCGCAGCAAAGTAATACTAACTCCAACAAACATGAACAATCCTCTTCACGGTACTCTAACTCTAATTGTATGCTGCCTTCGCATCATTATCGTCTATTAACGCAAGCTAGTAAGTCTCTTATTTATAAGAAGTAATAATCTCCACAAATCTGTACATTTCTTAACATTTATAAACGCTTTCTTTTTGATTGCCGTGTTACTTCGACTATCGTCTACAGTTTCAGTTAAATGGTGATATCTTAGCACAAATTATTTGTTTCATAAAAGTTGATTCGTTTCTTTGCTATTAAAATATCAACCGTCATATATGCAGTATTTTATATTTCACAAAAAATTTCCTTAGCGAGATTCAGTTATCCGCGGGCGTCGACACCCCACAGTGAGTTTTCGGAAGCAATCGGAGCATGGTTTTCTGCAGACTATTAAATACTCATATGGTAAAAATGAATATGACACAAATTGTATGTTTACTTTCAGGGCCAGTGGAATGCTTTCATCCCACCGGCGCCCCCGGGTCTGCATATATGCCTAGCACAGCCGGAGGAGCACAAACCCCCGCGCAAGCTTCTTTAAGAGGTCAACCGACACCGCAGCCATCGGCACCGCCGGCACCTCAACAAGACCTGTCAAAGACGTCCATGGTACGTACAATTGTTCACTTATACAACCGACTTATTGATCTGAATAAACAAGTAGCGTTAATTAATGCTTAGAATTATATACACATGAAAACTGAGATATAAAGCCTATACACCTATACTAAAACAAACAATATTCTGTACTTTCGCACTGAATTGAGATAAACAAATGTTCCAAAGCAATTATTATTTACTAGTATTTTTATTTTCAGGCTGGCCATAGTTATGTATCGCAGAACCAGACGCCGCAGCCCAGACCGCAATTTACGAATTACCAATATAGGGCAACCCAACACACGAGACCCAGCACACACGCACGGTATTTTAAACATTTCTATCTAGATAATAATTTTATTTGTTGTCGATCATTGCTTAATAAGTCGGTAAATAATTATATTTTTTAAACTATCACTGTCCATAATATTATATAAGGATGTTTACGCGAATTAAGTATTTATCTTAAGCAGCAGACCAAGCTCTGTTGTGTGCCTTGGGTACTCCCAAGTGTATTTTTCTTGTATATCATCCATATCCTTTGAGATGCCTAAACAAATTTACCAGGACCTGGCTCGGTAGTACACTTTGCAATATCTCTTGCAATGACTGTCAATCTATTATTATATTTTTTGTTTCTGCAGTCAACAGCAGTCGTACATACCAAGCGCTGGAGCCACCGCAGCTGGACCAGTCATGTACCCGACGATAGTGTTTCAACCGACGCCTATGGGTATGCAGAGTTACCAACAGCCTCGTTCCAATACGCCAGCAGGGTAAGACCAGTTTGCGCTAACTCTATTACTAATAAGTAATACTAACGACTGCGTTTTCGTTTTGTTATATATTTTGTAAGTTGTATTTATTAACTACACTGTCTATTATTCATCTGAAGACGGATTAAAAATATGAAGTGTGACAACCTCTATTCATCTCATGGACACAAGAGCGAACTAAGAAAGCAATGCAGCACAACAGCATTGGAAAGATAACGAAAACTTGATACAAACCTTGTACTAATCTGTTTAACCAGCGTGGAATGTGGCATATACATAACATTATTACACAACGTCATATCTAGGAAAAAGTTCGTGTACAGCAGTGGACAATTAAAGGTGATTTGTACTGTGACTAAGAGCAAAACTCGAGAACTGCTTCACCAATTCGGTTTATTTATTTTTAATCTTTTCGTTTTAGTCCAGGAACCCCGGAACCAATTTAAAAATGAATGGAAAATATATAAAACTGAATAGCGTGCGGTAATTCCTCTACTCAGTCCTAAGCTACCTAAACGTATACATTATTTTGTGGAAATCCCCAAATATGCGTTACATTTTCAAACATTGACAATGTGTGGGTTGCCATACGTGTAAAAAATAACTACTGCTGACGTAATCACCACCTAGACGCCCTCGCCTCCATATCATCAAAAATAAGCTAAGCTCAGAACCCCCCGCCCCTATAGTGTTTACGTAATACTTATTTTTTGAAATTCTCAAAAATGCGTTTCTTTTTCAAACATTGACAATGTTTACGTAATACGTGAATAGCCCATAAAACGTAAAAACGTTTAATTTTACTTTTTCTGTTAAACTGTGACAGACTAATATCTTTTGACAGAATAAAGTCTGTCGGGGTAACTAGTGTTGAATAATTAAAACATACACTACACATGATCGAAACTTAAGTAGAAACAGTAAATAATAGTAGAGATTTACTAAAATGTTAAGTAGAAAAATAATGAAGCCTAACTATTATATTTAGGAAAGAGTTGTCAAAACAAATTATCCTTTTACACAGATTAAACATGCTTCAGATATCCTTACTGAATCAAAACCTCAAATTAAATTAAGATTATAGAAGAACCATACTTCAGTTAACTGTGTAGGCAAACCTGTCAGATAAACCCTAACGTGCATACCAACGTGGCTACCTTAAGAAATATAAACAACTTATAAATCTTCCTCAAGTGTTTAAATGTTATAATATTTTATAATTTCTATACACTTTTTTTCAACAATATTTTAAATTTGTACACTCAATATCTCATTTAAGGAATACAAAAATAGCTTTCAAAATGGAAGTATTTTAAATCAAATCATAAAACTTCCGTTTATATAGACTTAGAAGGCTAATTTTATGTATATATAGGTAATCCAATTTTTTATTTCACAGGTACTACCCATACCACATGGGACATTTCATTGGTTACAATAATCCGACAAGCCATTCAGCACCATGTATGTATAATTATGTATTATTTAAAAGTAAATTACTAAACTAAACTGTCTCATTGGTCTAGCAACTAGCATAAGCTACTGCTGATCAAGAGGTCTCGGGTTCGACTGCTTTTGGATTTTACGTACAAGAAATTGTTAACACCGTGCCCGTGCCTCGGTGAGCACGTTAAGCTGTTTGTCCTGGTTGTCACACCCATGACAATCGTTATTGGGAAGTCAGTGCCGTCAAATATACCGGAAACTAGTTCAACCTTCGAATTCAGTTCTTCCTCAGGGTTACGATGATCTGATGCCATTCGCTCCATGGAAAAACTGATATTCTGGTAAAACCGGTTGAACTAGTAGCCAACCCATATTAATTTTGGGAATAATAAAGGCTAGGAAGATGATAATGATTTGAAAGTAAATGATTAACCTCCAATTGACAAAAACAAAAAACAAAAAATGTAGGTTATAACTACTAACGAATGAACTTTGTAAAAGTGCACAAATGTACAGTAACAGTTTTAACTAAATAAGTATACAGCATAATTTCTTTTGAATTAATCATTTATCAAAATAATATAATATTTTTATAAATATTGAAGAACAAAAATAATATAGGGTAATCATTTTTTTATTCCCAGATTACTACGCTTCAAACAGTCCTCAGCTGCCAGCTTCAAATTTACCAACGAACCCCCCTGGCGGTAGGAGTAATCCCACTACATTGGTGGGACCTCAGGGAACACCTGTCACCCCCACCGCCCCTGTGTCCACGCTTTCACACCCTACAGCTTCTACACTAATGCACCAAACTATGCCTGGTAATCATTGAACATTATGTAATATTGTTTAGATAATGTAATATTATTTAGATATAACTTTAAACAAGTTACAAAAGAGATTCATCTGACTTACATTGCCATTTACTGTATAGAAGATCTCTCTCACATTCGACTTTTTCACATGTGATGTAGACTCACTTTTACTGAAATATTTTTTACCTTAAATATACATACATATTTATTATATGAGTATTTATCATATTAAATGTTTATGTAGCTAATGATGTATTTGAAAACACTTAATTCTGACAAGTATGTGTGTCACTGTGCAGTATATGGTATTGAATTTATGCTTTCAATCCTAAATATGCTGTCACACAATGATAAACATCTGGCTTTGGCTTTAATCTAACTTTATAAGATTATAAGATACATAAAATTAAAATTAAATAGGTCTAAAACTAAAACAAAGGATTCCACAAATATTACAGTATCAACAAATAAAACATAAGGCCATACATTCAAGTAGACACATGACAATAATGTCATAAGTTAAATTTCAATTAATTATACGCATGATTATATAATTGCCTTCTTAGTGATTAATCTCAAAGTCTTTAGTATTAGTATTTATTGTCTTCAATATTGTATAAAGAACCGCAACAAACGCTTTAACAATCGGCAATCTCTGAAAATTTTATTAACTATAAAATTAAATTATGTATTTTTTTATATTGCATGTAAGTCGATTTTATATGCGAACATATATGTATATTCTTTAAAAATAAATTAATAAATAATAAAATAAATAAAAATAAATTCAATCTTAATTTGAAAAGATTGAAAGAAGAACGAAGATTTTCTTAGACATGCGACTTTGAAATCATGACGTTGAAATTGTGAAGTAAAATTATTCTGCAGTGTTATATAAAGTTCGTATGCATAATCGATTGCAAAAAGTAGACCTACGCTCAACCAAATATTGGTAAATATTTATTTTATGGTTGGCTTCAAGTACACTTAAATATAGAGTGAATAGTTAGGAATCGCTGGATAAGTGAGTGGTAGGGGCGTAGTGACAAATCAAGAAAACGGAGCATCACTAGCATCCCGCAGGTGTCATAAGTGCCGAATAAGTGAGTAAACTACGCAGAACTAAAACACTGCAAAGAGAAGGAAATCTCGACAAACACTACCAACTCGTCTGACCAGTATAATATAGTAGGCCAAAAGATCCTTTTCTAAGAGGGACCTTATTCCACGCAGTGACTATTAAAGACTGTGTATGATAATAATGGTGAAGTAGATAAGACCCAAAGTGATGTTTAGTTCAGATATGGGATATGCATTAATGAAATATTGAAGTAGCTCAGACAATAGACAAAAGTCTGAGAGGACGTAGAAGAGCAAACTAATTTTCTGAATTTCATTTACTAACAATTTTCAAATGTGACTAATCATTCGTAAATGTTTTGTTTGATAAAATCATCTTTTCTTACCAATAATTGTAGATTGTTTGGATTATTGTATTATAATTGATGTTCATTCAGGTATACGTCAGCCACATCAAAAAAGAAGTCACAGAGTGCCGATCATAGATCCAAAAACTCGTAAGTACTAATTATCTAACACAACAACCTCTTAATAATTTCATCAGTCGTTAAATGTCCAATTTTAAATGTATATTGTGCTCTTTTAGAACAAGACATCTTCTCCGAGTTATACACAAACGATAACAATTTTTTAAATTGTGTTACGAACGATCGACAAACGCCGCAGCCGCCGGTAAGTCCTATCCAACTTATTATATAATATTATAAAAGCGAAGGTTTGTGAGGATGTTTGGCACTCCTCCACGTAGAAACTTCTCAGGTATTGTGTGGTTTCAGTCTTATAGTCCTAACTAGTAAAAAATTTAGGTACCTTAGCAGTATTCTTAATAATAATAACATTTACTTCGGCTTACGGCGCCATTCTCCACGGGAATTTCAACTTAGAATTAGAGAAACAAAATGAAAAGTGTGAAGTGAACGTCTCTTTTTGGGTATGTGTAGGAGTGAGAGTGCACTTGTGTGTTTGAGAGGATGTGTATCTGTTAGAGGTGAGAATTTTTCGGAAAGTAATAAAATGTTAAATGTGTATAAACCGATTTCTACAACCGTTCGACCATATATATATATATATATATATATATATATATATATATATATGACGACGTACTTTTAATATTTACGACGAATTACAAGTGGAAGATCAATTTGGACTGAAATCTTTTTGAAAGTGCAAATAAGGCAATACTAAATGCACAACCTCAATGTTCGTGATAACATGTTTGCTTGTTTCAGTTAACAAAACAGTTAGGGATACGCCCATGGGCGTACCCAGGGTAGGGCAGGGGAGGGCAGCTGCCCCCCCCTAGATGTTGACGTTCCTACTATTTTCTTCTCTCGATTATATATAAAGCACACTCAGACGGGTAAAAACGTGACTAAGATCGACTATGGACAAAGACAGATTTATTTTCTGTGTTGTTGTAAGATCGGCAATCGGCATCGGAATCGGAATCAGTCCTAGGGTTATGCGATGTTCGAGCGTAATGACGATCAGAGATCATGCTCTTTAGCGAGGAGAACTACTCATCATAGTCCTATGATATCAAATCTTCCGAGTCGGTTTATGTAGTTTTTATGGACAGCTGACGTGCCCATTCATTTGGAATGTATTTTAGTCACTACAAATAATTCTCGGAAGCAAAATATTATCGTCTGATATATCAGAAATTGGTTGGCCAGTAATAATTTATAGTTTCGTCCTAGCATCCAGTACAGGTTTTTGTGCCGCCTAGATATATCACCTTATTTTGCTTTGATATGGTTTTTCCACCGGTCTATATGTAAGCCCACATTGGCTCGCACTCGAAGGCCGATGGGACACCATTTCAGAAGTCTGATTCCCAAGCTGGCGCAGCGCGTGTTTGGCTCGGTTGCTACCAAATATGAGGGGGCCCCCCGATAACTCCTGCAGGAGACCATACGCGGGCGTTGTGCGGTCCCCAGTATGGGCTGAGGTCCTGAAGGCCAGCAATATCGGGTTATTGCGACGTCCGCAACGAGTGCTAACCTTTAGGTAGGAGACCTAAGACTCGAGAAATCGAAGACCAGAAATTTTAATTCCACCAGGTTCTTGTGGAGGAATGGAAGGAACGACTTGGGCAACCGAGTGCTGGGCACGCCGTTATTGCGGCGGTAAGACCCGTTATGGAGGATTGGCTCGAGAGGCATCACGGCTGACACAGGTGATCACTGGGAAAGGATGCTTCGGAGAGCACCTGTGTCTGATCCGCAAGGAGCCAACGTCTGAATGCCACCACTACGATGACCAGACCGTAGACACGGCATTCCACACACTGGCAGAATGTCCGGAGTAGGACGAGTCGAGGCGGCCATCGGAGTGGGGGTCTCTCGCTTGGTAACATTATTGCGACTATGTTGCGTAGCGAGAACTATGTTGCCCGGGAACGGGCCAGGTACCGCAGACGACTCGAGCGCCGGAGATCGCCAAACGATCTCCGTACTCCACAAGCGCAAGCTTGGGGGTGACAGGTGAGTATCACCCTTTTTTTTTAACGTGTGGAAACCCTCTCGGGCCGTCACCCCACTGAGATTTGTTTGGTGTGTCGGTCTCGAACCGACTAAAACCACACGGTGTGCCAACTCGTCGCCTGAGAAGGGAGGGGTCCGGCAGTTATTAACACGACCGGGCCCCTCCCAGCGCCGGCCCACACTGAAGCGGGCACTGTCTGCAGTTCAAATTTCAATTTAGGCGACGCTCGGCACACGCGTACGTCGTCTCCTCGCGGTTGGCCTGTATTGCGGATGGAGGGGAAAACCCGTCCCGTCCATCCGCGGCCACACTCAGGGCGGCATGAGGCGCTGATATGCGCGCCTCCGCCGCCCGGTTCGCCGGCGGCTGATCGGGTCCGAGTGAACGTCGTCCTCTCGGGCCTTTTCCGCCGCCTCCTTCTGAAATTACGTCTTCGCAGAAGTATGCGACCGCGGTAAAACTGCAATCGCTACCGGCCATGGATCGTATGATGGCCGGTAGCGAGAGATCTTCTCCTATGACGGCAGTGAGGGCCCGACGCTGCGACACACAAGCGGGTCAGATCGCCAGCGTGTGCTGGACCGAGTCCTCACTGCAATCGCAGTGGTAGTAGGCGGGACTCAGTTCCCTCCTAGCGACCGAGCGCAGGTACTTCCCGAAGCAACCGTGCCCGGAAAGCACCTGCGTCAGTCGGAAGGCAAGAGTCCCGTGCTGCCGCCCTGCCCACTCGAGGATGACCGGCTGGAGCGCCTCCACGGTGGCAAAATCAGCGCGTGGAGCCTCCAGCCGGAACGACCAACTAGCCATGGTGGCTCGACACTCGCGTATCTCTTCTCGAAATCGAAAAAGGAAAAAGGACGAAATCCGTTCTCCGCCCGATATTCAGCCGCTCGTCGATAAACTTCGGCGAGCACTTCCGCCTCGAAATCCCACGGGGGTGTTCCGGCCAAAGGTGAGGATCACCCTAGCAGAAGCAAACCGGGGTAGCGGCGCAACCTCAACAAAGTGCTCGAGCCCCATTTTAAAATAGAAAAGGAGCATCAGGGTTCCTACACAGGAGGGGGCCATCTACAAACCATAGGTGGCCCGAAGTACGTCGGGGTTCTAGGGATTTCCTTCCGAGGGTGCACCTGATTCCATGCCAATGCCTTTTTCATATCCATTTATTTGACGAGGTGCTTTTAAAAAAACCCGATTTGCCCCCCCCTGGCCCAGAACCTGGGTACGCCCATGGATACGCCCATATTTTATTACGTGTTAGAAAACACAAAACAGTGTCGCACACTAATTCCGTTTTTACTTTTAACCCGACTGCGAAAGCGAGCGATATGTTTTTTGAATGTATGTATGTACTCGTATATTTCTTTGGCATGCCCTAGAGCTTGTCGCATTTCTATGTGAGTGATGTCAATAGATTCGTCTTAGTCATAAGTGATAAAGGGTACATCAAAATAAAAGAATACTTTTTTTATGTAATAATTCATTATTTGTTAACAGGATACACACAGCATTGCCCAACAATTTAACCGCATGGTCAACGAGGCCGCAAATCAACCGTCATGTGATAACTCGATGAAATCGAATTATGTAGCTAAGACCGTGGAAGTCCCCGTGACATCCGCATCTAGTTCGGTCCAAACTCTACCAAATGCAATAAACTCCTTTAATAATAATTTAGTAAAGTCTGAATTAATAAATGTTAATGAAAATAAGAATCTGGGACCTGATATTGCTGCAGAATCTAGCGAGACCCCAATCGTGTCGGCGATATCCGATAGTCCTGTTATAGTGCCTAAAATGACTGTGAACATTAAACAAATACAGAAAAATAGTGATCAGACTTTCCAGTCTTTAGTTCTAGATACAAATAAGAATCTACCACCTAATAAACATTTAAAACAAGTCAGACATGTGCCTCAAGTCGATGAAGTAGAAAAGCCTTCAGATAATATAAATGTTGACTCCGTAGCAATAATTACGTTAGAGCCAGTTACCGCATCCGCAACAGTAGTTGCGTCTACAGTGCCTGTACCCTTGCAAACCACTGCCTCAATTATAAACCCTACGCCCGTGCCTAACCTGATGCCTGCTCCTCAACCACAGAGGATAAGGGAACCCAGAAGAGAAGAAAGAAATAAAACTGAAGACAAGGAAAAAGCTAAAGATGCTGATATGAAAGACGAAGAAAACCGTGCCGTGTCCATTAAGCCTAATGGGCCTACTACACCTTCAATAGGTGAGTGACAAGCTTTTTTAGAAGCCTTACTGTACACAACCATAAACCTATGCTAAATCATTGCTTCAATTAATTCTTTTTTTGTGCTAGGATCCCTGAAACAATATGATTATGGCACAAAAAAGACCTTTTTGCCATTGCAAAGTCTCTTTTTTAACCTCTGTATATAGTTGTTGTTTGTCTAATGTAAACTATTAAAATATAGAATTAGAGCTTTTATCTATTAATTTGAAATATAAATTATTAACCATTATTATTAATGATAAAATTCAACTAGCAATGGTCATCTACCTTCTACTAAACATTTAGGATGAGTAAGACTCTTCTATTTTTTTTGAAAACTGTTTTTTCATAACAACAATTTTTCCACACCACATACCCATAGATGATAACTGAATAAGTCTTGCATCCTTTATTAAATTTCTTTCATGCATTTTGTGCACATATAAAAATATAATTACTGATGATATAGCACTAATTAATTACACAAATAGTGCGGTTGCATCGGTTAACAACATCGGTTTTTATTGATAGTATCCTATTGTGGCATTTATGTTTTGAAAGCAATTATTCTGAAAAATTAAATAGTCAATGACAAAACTTTTCAAATGATCGTTATCTCTTTATTCACAATATTACGAAGATTGCATTATTGCTTGCACTGTCAAAATGCCATTTATTTAAGTTATAAATTATACAAGATTGGACTATGTTGCGTTCATTAGACTCTGAATCAAAAATTTTCATTTGTAAGGGATATGAATATACTACATAAATTTTAAGAAATCAGAAATAACCACTCTCTAAATTTCCTCTTCAATTTAGACATATTAAAATGCCATTGGTTATAGAATCAAAAAAAGATCCTTGTTATGTTATATTCTAATATTTAATCGTTTTGTTATGTAATGTCTATTTTAAAATAATGTCAAATATTTTTGGCAACCGGACATACACCGCCATCTGGTTTTCAGACTAAATAGACTTTAATCATAGCGTGTTTAGGACATGTTGGTATGCGTTTTGTTAATGCAGTTGTAACAACTTTATGAGCAGAATTAAAATTCTTGTAGTACAGTTCTAAAAATATAATATATACATGAAAATAATTATCATGATTCACCTAATAAACGGTATAAATCTCATAATCATTCATAACATATTGACAGCTGTACAGGATCTGCCATTCTCCTTTATTCTACGCAGATAGCGCTAATAGTTGACTTAAATAAAATTTTAAGTTTCTTAAATCGATGTTTAGTGTGACCAACGATGTGTGATGTCATATATGAAATCAATCTTAGTGTCACGTTTTCGAGATAAGAATTATCAAAGATTAATGGTTAGGAAAATTCAACATTGTGCATACTCATCTCAGTAAAATTTAACGTCATGATTATTTAATCTATAGTCACTGGTGTATAGCTCCATTTGTCTGTTTGTGCTTATCTGCATTTTTTAAATTACTTTTTGTATGAAATCGAAATGTATAAACAGCATAGTAAAAAATAAGACCAGCGATTAAAATACGAATTATTATGAAATACATAAATTACAAACGAACTCATTTTTACGAAAATTATGCTTTGGCACAGGTTACGTATGCACAAAGTTAATGGACATGAGGAGTAAACAGAGCTCAAAAAATAATAATAGAATGAAATTATAGTCGAATTTCAACTACTGGGTGACCACTAGTCGTGTAATTGGATTATCTGAAATAAAAATTAGTATTTTAAACGTCTAATTATCTTTCTTTAGAAAGATTTACTCATATGCACAGTAAAAAAACTAAATTACAAATTATTTACAAACTATTCAATTTAAATATCATACTTTTTAGATTACATTAAATTTTGTAACCTAGAACAACTTTATTTAAGCTGAGTTTTATAGAATCAATCTTATTTCTCTTATAATTTTTCCACTGCAAAACAACCGAATGGACTTTGTAGTTTTCGAGAAATAATATTATTTAGTGATACATTAAACATCCGCCATATTTGAATGTAAAATGAGTTACTTCAGTCATATGTAAACGAAAGAATCGATTGATTCTGCACTTGCGCACAACACTAGCGGGCCGGGCCTCTTGTCCGCATGGAACGATCCAAGATGGCGGCTTTTACCTTACAGTCATTTGGAGTATGGCTGCGTTTTAAATATTTGTACATTTTTATTAACACCATTTTAACATATGAATTTAGTAATTTAATATCTTTAGTGTAAAGTATTTCTTTAAGTTTTAGTAATAAGTAATGTGTTTCATGTGAAAATAGTGTTAAAAGTTAGACAATATTCTAGATCCTTGAGTGACCTTTTGTATAGACTTTCTTTTACCATATTGTTAGACTGTAGTATCTTATTTTAGGTGTGTGAAGATTTATTCTAAAGTTTACGGATTAACATACTGTGATATAATTTATGTATCAGTGCCACATAAAGTCTGATATTCAGGTACTGTGCAAGAACTCCCACGTGGAAATAACTCACGTCTCTATTTATAGATTTACGTACTTGGTCCATAAAAATGTTATAGGCTAGATTAAAAATCAATTGAAATACATTTTGTTTAATTCTTACTGTCGTTTTCTAAGCTGCTTGCCACATGGTATTAAAATCACTCCTTGGATTACAATTATACCGACATTTTATTGTGTCCGGTTCGATTACTGTCACTCCATATTTCAGCAATTAGTTGTTTTATATACCTACTTATATGATTTAGGTATATCTATGTTAGTTACATTCGTTTTTCAATCTGACCTTGATGTTCGTGAGTGGCACATTACTTTTACATGAAAGACATAATTTAGAAAACTGTAACTTATGCGTCTGTTTTTCGTAATCATTGCAATCATTCGTGAATTTTTTGAATTCATATTAACTATATTTATTAACTTATTTGCATGTTATATTTGTAAATTATGGACTAACATATTTTTATTTTCTTTTGCAGTGAGTAGTTCAATTGGTAGCTTACAAGGAGCCAATAACCCATCAACTAGTCAAATTAATCAAGTTATAGGTCTGGACCCAACAAAGAAGCATACAAAGCAATCCACTATAGCTCCTGAAACAAAACCTGTTTTCATAGAAGCTAATATTGAAGTAATCAAGAATAACCCTGTTGAAACTCCACCTACTGCTACACAGTTACTATCAGCTAGTATTGAGAAAGTTGCTAAGGAGCAGCATTCTGCTCATCAAAAATCAACAGAAACAAAAGAAGCATCAAGCGCAATTGAAGCCCAAGCTAAATTGACACAGAGTATATCAAGCGTATTACGGACGTCACAACAAGATTCCAAGATGAAAGATATAAATCTAAATATTAAGACTCCAGGTTAGTGTTCTTTGTATTTCCACTATTAGTGTCACCATTTTGTTAAGCACAACTCTCTTCTTTCTTTGTCTAAGCATAACCAAGTTAAAGCAACACATATTTGCTGCTTTTACTTACATGTGTTCGATAAACATACATCAGTTAATTTTAAGCTGTTGCATTGCTATCATTAATATGACATATTAAAAGTTGCTTTTGCTGTCTGTTAGCATAGATAATTTAAACTACTCAATGGAATTTTATGGTTTCCGAGAATTTCAAAGACTTTAGCATAAAGCTGTACCAGGTTGCTCGTCTAGTATAAAATAGTATTTGGTTAACAATATGTAATTTCGACACCTATTTTCATAGTATAGACTAAAGAGATTAAAACCAACTTACAAATACATTTAAAATGAGTAAAAAGATCTAGTTATGTATGTGCACACTTGAAAGTTATCAAAATCAAGCAGAAAATAATTGTTTTCTTAATAAAACTCTTTCTCTTTGCTTAAAACCTTACTAAGTTTAATCAGAATATATGCTATTACCCATCAACAGCTTTAACTTACAACTCATAGGTGTTGCTTTTATTATACATCAATTATTTTAAACTGTGCCTTGCTGTCATTATCTAGTACAAAATAGTATTTGATAGAAAATATTCAATTTTAACTCTCATTTTGATAGTAGTGAGATATTTTACAACTTTCAAAATTATTAAGATTTACAAAATACATTATCTAAAACATAAATTAGCACTATTATTAAATTTTGGTTTTGTTCATCTATAGCTTTCGTTATTTTCTTTGAAAAAGCATAGCTAGGTTAAAGCTGCACATGTCCTACTTTCCATGTGCTGCATCAAGTGTTGCAGTTACTTAAAGCTTCTTTGCTATTACTATCTATTTGATATAAAATATCTAATTTCATCACTCATTTTGATAGTTTATTGATATCTTTTCATTTCTTTACCATCTTACAATTAATTTAATCTCTTAGTATAAGCATATAGCCAAGTTAAATCACCACAAGTCCTGTTATCCATGTGCTGCTTTAACTTACAGCACACATGTGTTGCTCTTCCTTCTCTTTGTCTAAGCCTAGCTAGGTTAAAGTACGTGTACTATTATCCATGTGCTGTATCAACTTACAACACACATATGTTGCTCGTTCTTCTCTTTGTCTAAGCCTAGCTAGGTTAAAGTACATGAACTATTAACCATGTGCTGCTTTAACTTACAGCACACATGTGTTGCTATTTCTTCTCTTTGTTTAAGCCTACCTAGGTTAAAGTATGTGTACTATTATCCATGTGCGGTATCAACTTACAACACATGTGTTGCTCATTCTTCTCTTTGTCTAAGCCTAGCTAGGTTAAAGTACATGTACAATTATCCATGTGCTGTATCAACTTCCAACACACATGTGTTGCTCTTTCTTCTCTTTGTCTAAGCCTAGCTAGGTTTAAGCGCATCTACTATTATCCATGTGCTGTATAAGCGTACAACACACATTTATTGCTCTTTATTCTCTTTGTCTAGGTCTAGCTAGGTTAAAGTACATGTACTATTATCCATGTGCTGTATCAACTTACAACACACATGTGTTGCTTTTTCTTCTCATTGTCTAAGCCTAGCTAGGTTTAAACGCATCTACTATTATCCATGTGCTGTAACAACTTACAACACACATGTGTTGTTCTTTCTTCTCTTTGTTTAAGCCTAGCTAGGTTAAAGTACATGTACTTATTATCCATGTGCTGTATCAACTTACAACACACATGTATTGTTCTTTCTTCTCTTTGTCTAAGCCTAGCTAGGTTAAAGAACATGTACTATGAGTATATTGCATGTGTTGTGTAAATTAAACTTTATTTTACTATATATGCTATACATATTTCGGTTTTCAATAATTGGTTGTCATCATTGTCACCCTGGTAGAAAAGCACAAGTTTAAAAATTCCTCTTTGTCTAATATTAAACAATGTGTAAAATGTAACATCAATCAGCACAGGTTGGTTTATCCAAAACCCATGTTTTTTTTTTGTTTAAATTCAATTGGTGTAAAATAAAAATTTATTACATTGTATTGAACACTGAAACAAGCGAAAATAGGCATTCTGGTCGTCTTAAAAGTAGTATTTTCATAGTTTGTAATATCACTAAACTGAGATTACATTAAGATGATACTGAAAGTGGTTCGTATATTTGAAGAGAATACCTGTTTATAATCAATTTACATTTCAGTATGTGATGTTTTAAAACTTTGAGAATTGGTCTTCAGTACTTAAAAGTAGAAAAGAACCGAATTAATTGACGGGATCTTAGGGTGTAGGGAACACCATTTTTATCCAAATATTTCAGAAAGTTTGTTCATTCAAAGAATCAATAACAATTTTTGTCTGTAAATGATTACAAATGTCAAAAAAACATTTATGAGCATAATCTATGGGATGCCTGGGTTGATGGATGATGGGTTACTTGGTTTATTCTGGTAATTATACCTAGCCCCCTAGGTATCCCCGAAACCAGTAGGGCTAAGTATAAATTTTGTTTACCTGAAAATTGTTTAATTGAAAATACTGAAGGTTATATAAATAATACATAAATGCTTGATGAATACATTTTTTAGTTTAGAAACATTTGTAAATGTGTGTTTATTATTATTATTATTTACCTGTCCTACATTTAAACAGACTTCATTTCTTTGTTTCTTTTTATTAGATCCTGACGCTGCAAATGGAAACTCGAATGAAGTTTCTAAAACAGAGACTCTTAAAGAAGATATCAATAAAAATGAAAAAGGGACAAAGAATTCCAAGAAAAAATCGGGAAATAAAATGACACAAAATGATGTTAATATAGAAAAAACTGAGTCATTTGAAAATGGCAAAAATGAGACTGATAAAGTAGATAATCTAGAAACTGACAAAACACAAGAACCCGATGAAGAAATACCTTCACCTAGTATTTCACTGCCTGAAGAGGAAAAAGATGCAAAGGAATCACCTGCAGCTATTTTCTTGCCTAAATACAAATATGGGGAAGGTATGTCTGAATATATTGTATAGTTAAGTAAATTTAACAAGCAATATAAATGATAATTTATTATAATGCTTGTTTTTCTTTTAGATCAATGGTCTCCACTTAACACTGCTGGAAAAAAATGTTATGATATTGACTTGCTGAAACAAATCAAAGATGACCCTCTATCTAAAAATAAACCCAATGTTCCATTATTGGAGCAGTGGAACGTCATTAGGGTAAGTGTTCTAGAATGTCTATATGGTATTACATGCACGAATTTGTGTATCATGTATAACTACTTATACTACTATTATTATTTTAGACCACGCCAATGCAAGAGCCGCCATCCTTTACACCTAACTTGAGGCCTATGAATGACTCACTATTCCCACCATTTGCCAAAGGTGCTGGCATGGGTTCTAGAAATAATATACCTAGGGACGCTAAGAAAGACTCAAGAAATATGACACCAAGTGGTAAGAATAAATTTTACCATACTTAATAAATCTACACTTTCTTAATAAATAAATTAATAAATTAGTGTCTTAATTATTTTTATAACAAAATAATTGTTTACAGGTAAGGGAAGTGTGAAGTTAACATCAAACACTGGTGGTAATAGCCCACATAAACCAGTTATACATGTGTCTTTATCTTTGAGAGAAGAAGTAAAACTTAATGAGGTAGACTCAGCCTGGAAACCCACTAGATTCCGGAAAGATAACATTACGGAAGAAGAGCAAAGGACACAGGTACGTAGTAAAAATGAAAAGGTCTATTATATTATGCACTACTCTATGTTGCAATAAAATATTTAAAAAATATTTTCAGGAATTGTACAAGAAATTCAGGGGTATTTTGAATAAGTTGACTCCCCAGAAATTTGACACATTACTTGATAGAGTGAAACACTTGGAGATCAACAACCAAAAACGTTTAGAGGGTGTCATTGATCTGGTGTTTGAGAAAGCTATTGATGAGCCCAACTTTTCAGAAGCCTATGCAGCAATGTGCAATAAGTTGTCCCTTCTCAAGGTATTGTGATATAGCTATCATTTGAAATTTTGATTAGTGGTAAATTATACATATTTTACATCTCGCATATAAAAATTAATTGCTGTTTGTTTATCTTGCTTAAACTGGCAAATGGCTAGACTGATTTTTAAAGTATTTTGTGGCAGTCCAGAGAAAATATGGAAAAAATGAGTGGAAAATAGTAAAAACAACAATTTTAGTTTTTCTTAAACAATGTCCATTTAATGCCGTGATCGGTACAATAAACTCTGATCTTTTCAAACAATTCAGTCATAGGCCCGAATTATAGAAGGCGTCTCAGTCGTGAATCGAATTTTAAAACTAGTTTCAAGAAGAGATTGTATTATAGAACGTCTCTTGAAACAAGATTCACTGATCGTTAATCAAGTGCTTAAAGATCAATGAATAACTTATTTTAGAACAATGTTTATGTCAAAATCTTCTTTCAGGAATACATAAGTATTTAATTTAAGGTGAACTGCTTCTTATTATATAATTAAATGAAAACAAACCAGCCAATAGTGTATATATATATACACTAATGACCAATAATATAAAAATTATATTTGTTAGATATGATTTGTTTAATTAATATAATTTTCTGCGTAATACGGTACAATGATTTCGACCATGCAGAAATGTTACTGAGAACAGACTTGTGAGTTGAGATTAGTTACTAAAACTAGCTTCTACTGAGTAGAACTTAAAATGCGTACTATAATAAAAGCGACGCTTGAGATTTGATGAGAACTTGAAACTTGTTTCACCTCATCAGAGTTCAAACTATACTTGAGACATCTTCTAAAATATGGGCCTAATTGAAAACTGTAATCACGCTATTCACCTGTTACAATCCAATTCTGATTCATTTACAGGTACCTGTTGATAATGCCGGAACACCAGATCAGTGTGTAAACTTCAGAGCACTTATTATTACCAAATGTCAAAATCAATTTGTGACAGATAAAATTGATGAGCAAGTTTTGAAATTAGAAAAAGACTTGGCTGAATGCAGTGACCCTGTAAGCACTAGTTTTATTTTTATTTACTTATCCAACTATGAATATGCTAATCTAGTAAAAAAAAAACATCTCCTTTCATTCAATTTACATGTTAATAAAATTATTTTAAGTTTACATTTATACTAATTCAAATGATGATGTGTGTAATTAATTAGAGGCTGAAATTGGGAATTCATATTCTCGTGGTTTAAAAAAGTACTTAATAAAGTAATAGAAACTGCCCCCAAAAATATAAAAAATTTGTTCTCTACATTGCATTTTCGGAGTAGACAACAATTTCACAAGTACATCTTGTGCTTTCGTAAATTGTAAACACCTAAACTGTACACCCAATATGTATAAACCTTTTTTTTTTCAGCTAAAAAAGAAAGAGATTTCATTGATGATAGATGAAGAAAATAGAAGAGCACGAATGCGATCTGTTGGGAATGTTAGGTTTATTGGTAAGTCCATCACATTTGGATTACATACTTTAGTAATATAGTGTTACTAATCACGATTAGACTATTAAATAATTAATAAATTCTAAATACATTTTATTAACAATACTCATTTTTTTTTAGTAATATATAATTTTATTGGTAATTATGTGCTTTAGCTGTTTGGCCCAAGCAGAAGCCATGTGCGAAATTATACTTTTCTTTATTGTTGCGATTATTATGTTATGAATTGTGTGTGAAAATATATTATGATGTTTGCAATCATTCCATTGTGCTTGTCTTCACAATTTTTCAATATGCAATGAAATATAAAATATAAGTATATATAAGTCTTGTGTCACATTGTTGCTCACAATGAACTCCTTAACTATCTAATCGATTTTTATGTTTTTTATGCGTGTTTTGCTGGCGTGTCTGAGATAGGATAGTTAAAATCAAGCTTATGCCAATAGGTGCCAAGCATGATTGAAAATAAGCGCAGATGAAGTTGCCTGGGTCATCTAGTATATGTTTATATGGTCGGCTCGCGGTAGGGACGTGACAAAAATATTTGCATTCTGGCCCTCAGGCGAAGTGCTGTAGTGTGTTTACAAACTGGTGTATAATAAGTACTACATATCGATTCGTTTTTGTTACAGGTGAGCTATATAAGTTGAAAATGTTAAGACCTAGAATAATGGATTATTGCATGAACCATTTGATTGATAAATTAGAAGAAGAGAAACTAGAATGCTTATGTAAATTGCTTACAACAGTTGGTAAACAAGTGGAAACTGAGGGAAGTGGTCAAATTGATAACATTTTCAAGAAAATGCAAGACATAGTAAAAGATCGAAAGTCTAATAAAATCAGCAGTCGTGTTAGGTAAATAAAGTCGTAATATGAATTTCATTTTAGGTTTAGTGCTTAGAAAATGTCTAAAATAACTACGTTTTCCAGGTTTATGCTTCAAGATGTGATTGAACTTAAAAAACGGAAGTGGGTTGCCAAGACTGTCATAGATTCTCAACCTAAAATGATGGATCAGATTCAGAAAGAAGCTGAGCAACAGCAACGTCACATTGAGGCAAGTATCAATTCAATAAATTTATCATGTTCACATATCATTTAATTTATGTGTTATTGCTATAAACTATGTATATATTTGTTTTTGTAGCTCATGAATGCATGCCCAATTGGAGGATACCGTGGTCGAGAAGAAGGTGGCCGTGGAAAACGGGGCGGCGATAATCGTAGACAGAACTCAAATAATGCATATATGGATAACGCATGGAAATCGGCGTCCAGAACTCCTGTAGATACTTCAAAACTAAAATCAGTTGCCCAGAAGGTAAGTGTTTTAATTAAATTATACATTTCAAGCACTAATTTATTTTGATTCAAACATAAGCTTTCTCGAATTTCTATTAGCCATATTGCGAAAATCTTCATAATGTAAGTAGACTTAGTTACTCCTTATATCATCAGCTATTTGCCTTTATTATTTGCATCATACTTTTTAAGACGAAACAACTTTGTATTGGTGTAACTCACACAATTTCAATAACTGTTTGTATAACCATTATAAATTATTATTTTAATTAATTATGAAAAATGAATTATAAAGCTATTTTTATTTTGTCACAACAGTCATCATTTACAAATAAATTAAAAGGAAAATCTTTAGAACAAAAAAATCTAATATATATATACATACACATGTTAGGATAAGCGAGTTTTAAGTACAAAAGAAATCAATAACTACACGTATTTTTTTAATTTATTGTATATGTAAAACTATACAATCTGAGTTAAAATGAAGGTTAAACGTTTTGGGTATTGAACTCTTAGCCCCTTGGTCATGTCTTGGGCCAGAAAGCCTAAAATAATTTCTGGCCATTTCCACTCGCATCCAGCTATGCTGCAATGTCTGTAATCCAAATAAAACTCAACATAGGATGATCACAATTACACTGTGTATTCAATATATGTGATATTGATTCTAATGCATCTGCGCAACATCACCTGCATTTACGCCACCTGTGGCGTTTCGTTATTACTATTTAGTTTTATACTTTAGAATCCCCGAACTTATCGATTTGCCCAAACTTATCGATTTGCCCGAACAATAACGTAATCTAATATATACTACTATTGCCACTAAGCAATCTACTGAAATGGGGTTTGTATAAAAAAGAGATGTGGATTTTTACACATTCCATTTAATAATGCTTGATTCGTCCAAAAAATACAATGTATATTCTCATAAAGTAATATTTAATTGGTAGTAATACAACAAAACATAGTACAACAAAAAATAGAAACTTTTAACATCAAATTAAATCTTGCGAAAGTTATTATTATTTTTATTTTTTTTGAGATAGCCAAGTGGGGGGGCAGTTCTTGCGAACGCATCAGTTCAAACATGAGTTAATGCTCCAATGTCGCCTCAGTTTCAGTTTTTGAATGTTGGGAGTTGGTTGGTTGTATGTTACAAGCAAAGCAGTGAATTACGTTAAGGATATCATCTAGTTTCACGTGTAAATGTTATAAGAACGTTATTAATATATATTATTATCAATAAAATCAAGTTAAAGATTACTTCATGGGAGCAAACATCATTATTTATTATAACTATCGGTACAAACACTATTGCTATCTTAAAATACTGTGATAAATAGAATAGTGTAACATCCACGGGTGCAATGGATGTGAATTTTAGTGACACTTTTGAAAGTAAAGTACATATATTAAAAAAATATATGACAATAAATACTCAAATACCAAAAGATTTCATATCTGGTACTAAGTTTTTATTATTTTAAAACAAGCTATTTGTAACTCTTCAGGTTTTCTTTAATATTAAGTAATATTACCTTTGCATGTAAACTATTTTTTATTTTCAAATTAGTTTTTTGTTAATATGTACCTAAAATATGATTATTTTTTTAGTAAGTTATGTGTCTAGAACAAAGAGCGGTAATAATAATAAAAACCAATAGAAGGCTCACAGTACACATAGTTCCAATATATAATATAATAGTGTTGTTGTTAATTAGCAGGAGAATCATGGTGACATGGGCACACAAATTCTTTGTGAAAGTCAAATTTCCTTTGTTGGAATGATCAGAGTTTAGTATTCATATTCTACTTCGGAATCCCTAAATGAGGTTACAAAACCTTTCTAAATATAGCCTTTGATGCTATGTGATAACATAAGCTATGTACATGGGTAAAAATGGTAAAAAACATATTGTATTACAATTTTATTGCAATTAAATGTTAAAACTGTAATAAGTCATTGGCAAAAAAAATACATTTCAAACACAAGTACTTTGTTATTTTAATTACAAGCTTTTATTTAGTTTAACCTGTCCGATGTTTGTCTGTAATCAAATCTTGCAAATTAAATTTGATCCACTGCCCGATTGCCAATTGAGCTGAAATTTGAAATATACCTTTAGTTCTCATGACAATGCAATTATTCAAAACTAGCTGAACCTCGCAGTGTTACCTGCAGTTATTAGTTTACATATTGTTTTTTTTTTCTTACAATTAAAATAGCCTATATTAATCAGTGAAAGAATTTTGAAAAACCGTCCAGTACTTTTTGAGCCAATTCATTACAAACATACTTACATACAAACCTTTCTTCTTTATAATATTAGTAAAAAATATTAGCATTATCCTTAAGCCAAAATGGCTGCAGTAACAAAATGGCGGCGTACTTATTTCTGAACAACTGTTAAGGTATATGGGTATCAAATGCAAGGAACAATTTTTTTTTTATAAACAAGTATTAAAAACTTGTTTTTAAAAATACTTTTTTAATTAATCAATTGTTAATGATTACTTTTGTTTTATGCAACTCAGAATTTGTTTTTGAATGCGGTTTTTTTCTTGATATAACTTCACCTAACATTTTGCGTGTTTTATTTCAATCGGTTGAAATGTCATGTATTAAAACACTACTTTTTTTGCAGAACCTTACTAACATTAAATTAGCTCCGCCTAGCTCCTCGTGGAATCATGGATCAGGTATAAAGAATACTTCACAAGTCAGTAGTAGTTCGACGATCAGCCTTTCAAAAAATAAGTTCAGTGTTCTTGAAAATGCTCAAACTGATCCTACGTCGCTTAGAGGTATGTATATTAACCCCATTGATTTTAAAATTTAATCTTAACTTGAATAAACAATAAATTGAAACTATTTGTGCTTCAGGCAACAGGGATATACCACCCACTTATCACTCGAAGGGTGCTTCTATAGAAAGATCGACATTTAACTCCAGAGGTGACTTCAGTAAGTAAATGGTGCTAATTTTTTGCTATAGTTTTGTCTCATAACAGTATTTCTAAAATCGTATACTTGAATGTTTTAGCAAGCGGTGGTGGCAGTCGCTCTGGATCTGTAGGCGTGGCTCGTTCAAATTCCGGAACACGGAGCACTAGTGCGGCGCCGTCTACGCCTCCGGTTGCTAATGAACCGCCAGCGCCCGCACCAGCTCCCGCTCCCGCTCCAGCTCCCGCTCCCGTACCTCAGGAGCCGTTGCCAGAGGCCAAAAAGAAATCTGTCAAGTCGATGATTGACCTGAGTCTTATTAACCCTAATGATGACGAAATTGTTGCTGAAGTAAAACACTTGTTCCCAGTTCAGTACCACGCGGATGTTGTAAGCGAAATACTTGAAATGGCCATGGAAAAGTAAGCAAAATATACCTGAGTTTTCTCTACTGCAATAGTATTAAATTAATCTAATATGTAATTTTTGTTTTTAGGGGAGCAAAGGAATATGGTATGATAGTTAAGTCATTGCTCTATTTAGTTTCAACCAACACAGTATCAATTGATAATTTTATAGCGGGCATGAAGAATATTCTTGAATTTGCTCCTGATCTATACATAGATATTCCAATGTTATATGACAATTTAGGAAAGCTTATAACACCACAAATTGAGAAAAAGGTATGTGCACAATAATTGTTTATTTAAAATAAACGATATTTCCTAGTTGATGAAAATACCCTTCATTTTTTTAATTATTCTAATCTCATTTTATTGATTTCAGCGATTCACGTTTCTACAGCTCTTTAGCATTTGTGAAAGTATCATAGCTGGTAATCAAGGACACCTTATGTTGAAAGCCATTGTCAAAGAATTGAAAGAAACAATGGGCCCATCGTTTGTTAAGAGCAAATGGCAAGAATCTGGGCTTCAATTTAACCAATGGATGAATGAAAATCAGGTACAATGTTTAATACACAGTACACCACAAGTGAATTGTAATAATACTCTTGAAACTAACCCCATTAGTTGATTGTCTCTTTAATTCCTATAAGAACACAACAAATTTTATGAACAGTGGAATATTTTGCCTTCGCATTCACATTAATGAATAAATTAATAGAACAAGACATGAGCTTTTCATATCTTATAGTATATCATATGAAATAAATTATACCATATGTCATCTCAATAAAAATATTTAAAGTTGATATGATTAGTTAAGTGTATGTACTACTACTTTTTGGATAACTTTGCCACCTATTTTCTCAAGTTCCTGTTAAAATAATATATAAAATAGGATATTTTTATTAAAGTCTTAAAATTTAATTATTTAAAAAAAATGCTAAAGAAATATAAGTATCACACTAAACGGTATTTATTTGACCAATTCATACAGGTTGCAAAATGGATAGAAGATAATAAATTTGAATTCTTAGAAGGAGATTCTAAGACTTGTGACGAAGCAAAAAAAATTTTGACACCTGGTCAAACACAACAAAAATTAAATCAACTTATGAATAGTGATGAAAGCTGTGACTGCATAAAAGGATGGGTACAGGTAAAATCAAATATTCTTTATACTACATACATGTTGCTAATTGTTTTAAAGAACTTCCATTTCAGAATATTTTTGAACTTGGAATAACCACCCCTATTCTTCAAAAAATAAATTATTGACAATGTATTGTTTCAGGATAAGTTTGGTAAATCTTCTAATGAGGATTGGTTTATGCGAGCGTTGATCCAAGCCATATGTGAACATGCACTGTTTGGACCTGAAACACATGATGTTCCTCACTTTAATCAAGATCGCATGAATAAGTATGCTAGCTTGATACACGATTTTGGTGAAACAAAGCAGTCGAGAGAAGCAAGTTGTTTATTTGGTATACAACAGCTAATACATAGGCTAGAACATCCACAAGGCAAGTTTTTTCAGCACTTTTTCTAAAGATACTCAATTACTGATACACCACAACACAGGTCTAAATAATTATTTATTTTGTTACAGGGTTAACATTGGAAATATTCCAATATTTGCATGAACAATATATAATATCCCTAGAAGGATTTTTGGCATGGGAGGCATCTGATAAAGAGCCAGAAGGCAAAGGTAATATTAATTGTGTAAGCTAAAAATAAACTCATAATATTAAACGCAAAATATATAACGATTTAATGATGTTTTTAGGTGTGATGATGAAGGCGCTAACCTCGTTTTTCACAAACATTAAGGAGGCCGACAATGAGGACTCGTGTAGTGAAGACTGACGCGGGCCCTACGCCGCGATCTCGTCGGTGATCGGGCCCGCGCCATCAACATCGCCCGAGACAGCACCTACCTTCAATGTCTTCTATATTTTTATATATTAGATCATCCTAAATGGAACTCATAGATTATATATTATTATTATGATAATGCTTAACCTAACAGAAGCTAGAGAAAAGTTGTATAATATTTTTTAATGCGATAGTTATTTATCAAGGTTTTAAATTAAAATTGCTTCAAAATTTTAATACGTAAGTTGGTATCGTACCTTACGAATTCGGAAATTCGTCTCATTGATTGAGCTCTTGACTTAATTTCCGAGGTACATCCTTATTTTACGGTTAAAATAGTTTTATTGAATGTGAAATCACAGAATTAAGTAGTCTGGTTTATAGTGATTGTTTTATTCATCGCAAAAAAGTTTCGTATAAAAAACGGTTGCTTCATTCTCTGTTTTACAAGATTTGCAATGACATATTTATATTTCTTTTCTTTATTCTTTGTACTATGTTTATTTTTAATTCTAGAGATACGAATATACATGATTTCCAATTACATTTTTACAAGAGGACATTATTTTTAAAATGATATTTTATGATCTAATCTAATTTGGTAGACTTTTCCAATTCTTATATTGAGGGCTGGACATACCCATATAATTCCATTGCGTCGACGCATATAGTTTCGAATCAATCTTGAAAAATACGTATATCAACTTGCTTCAACGAACTTAAAACGCAGGTTTCGAGTATTCAAATAAATATAGTTATGGTAATTGTCTATATTCTATGTATAATCTCAACAGCTAATCTTGTCAACAGAGAATATGTCAGTGATTTCAATATAGTTTGTCACTGTGCTTTACGGAAACTAAATAAAATGAGAATTTAGCCGTCTATTCTGGTTCTGAAGTTCATAAACCTTTTGGACGTTTTAATTTTGTACTTTTTTTTGATGAACTCTGTTTTCTTTTTTGTTAAAATTGAACAGACACATATTTTTAAACATTATACAATAAAACTTGAAAGAAAATCGAAGAAAAAAAGAAAATACTTTAAAGGTATAAATATATATTTGTGATAACACAATATCCATAGTTTTAGGCATAGATTAAATCGTATATTTCCGTTCAAAAGGAAAGTTAACGCAATTTGTACACAATAAAAGTAACTTTTAAACATGATTTTACAGCTATTGTAATAAATAATTTTAACCTATTATATTTGTTATAATATTACAATAATTTCGATTGATTGGAATACCTTAGAGTAGTTCTTAAATTTTTTTTAAATAGTTATCGATACTTCCATGTACTGATATATTTTATTTTAAAAGTTTAATTACATGATTTCTCTTCAAGTCGTCGATATCGTTTATTTTAGTCTTCTTTTTAATATTCTGTAAGTTAATAATTTCTTCTTTATGATTTATCAAAAGCGCCAAGTAAAACTACATTTCTTATACAATGTGACTTTTGATTTAATAAATATTTTTGTTTAGTTTTAGTTTAATTAGCAGTGACTCAGTTAGCAGTGATATTTGTCTCAAATCCTCGGTAAACTTGGATGGCATGATGCGTGCAGTCAGCAGCAGCGGCAAATTAACCGCAACCCCGCTTTGCTGAACCTCGCTCTTCACACACGTCTTTTGCATGTTGTTTCATTTCAACTTTACTGTCTCCGCTACTGAGTTTCTATTACTTATATATCTAGCATTGTCAGTTCTATGTATGTTATGTAAATAAACTTTTTAAAAAAGCTAATTTTTACTGAGTATTCCTATTTAATGAACACCAAACATTGTAATCTGCTCATCGATAATAATATAAAATATACAGCTTCGAACATAGTACTAATAGAAAAAAAAGATTTTTATAGCCAATTGAAATGTATATTCATCAAGAAAATAAATAAATACGTGTTATTTATTATTACATTTTATATAAAAAGAAAAAATAAATAATCTCTCTCTGAGATTTTTTTTTGTACATAATCGTTGTTTTAGTTTTTAGATAAGGTGCATAGGTGCAAGAAATTATAAATACATGCCAACTAACTTAGTTGGAATCCTCACAATATACGAATGCAAAGTGAACTTTAGCAATAACATTAATAAGATTGAAGTAATCATAGGTAGATATTTAAATAGAAATACAAAAAAATAGAAAATAGAGTATAAGATAGTTTAAAATTTATATTTGTTGCAGGCATTTAAGAACACCACTTTATCTCGTAATAATCACAGGGACATGTATCGGCTACAATATAAACGAATATTTTCGTATGTTTCGTAATAGTTACGTAAATTGTGTAGACTTTTATAACAATATACATTATAGGTATAATAATATGTTGTTGCAGCGAATAAAAGTTAAATGTTATTCTATTTGCCCTTGTTGACACTAATCTCAGGTAATAAAGGCTTATATCTTAACAGTCCGTTATTTGAAAAATAAAACAACGATATTGTCATTTGAAATGTTTATAAAAAAGTTACATGATTCAAACTAATCCAAAATATACGTGGCGCGTAAAATGAGTGCGTCGTGTTTTTGTCACTGTTAACTATAAACATGGTAATGTTGTATGAGATTGTTGATTGAATGACTGAAGTGTTATCTACAATTGACATTTGTTATGTTAAACTTAATGTAATAAGTTGTCTTTACACCAAACTTCCATTGCTGTTACCTATTTGTATCATATCAATAGTAATGTAAAAATATTTTGTTCTTTTTAAGGCTTAATCCTAGGGTACGATTTCATAGCCTCGCATTAATTCTAATCGATAATTGTTGCTTTGTTGATTATATTAGGCTATTTGCAACATGTCGACACTGTGATCAGTTACACTGCGATCTGTCGGAACCCTAGGACGGCTTTGTATTGTTTTATTAAATTTATTATTATCTGTATAAAAGATGAAGTCATCGTATACATACTTCATACTAACGAAATTGTCCATTTATTTTACCATGTAAAATTTCTATATGGATTTGCTGAATAAACTGGTCACTTAAAATGGACTTGGGCGATATTCTTTCCCCATTTTTTTTAAATTTATTTTTTTGTTTACCGATTTTTCTGAATTTGCGACACCTATTTTATTTTCTCACGATATAAACAAATTAATATTATGGCTTTGTGCTTGCACAATGGCAATTTAATAAATTAAAATATATCAATTTTCGTTTTTCTTAATAAACGATTACTTCCACCACAAAAGATCAAAAATATTTTTTTTTGGCAGATAGTTTTAGTTATTATCTAGACTACAAAAATCACACGTTACAAGTAGTTTGAGATTTTAAAGTAACGCTTTCTGAAAATGTAGGTTGATATGTATTTTTTTATCATTTATTCATGAAATTATAAATTAATTAAATATAAAGAAATTCCTCGCCAAGCTACACAGCTTTTCGTAATATTTTTTAATAAAAAATAATTTTACGGTAAACGCTTTCAACGTTGTTTCGTAATTTTTGACAATATGGGTTCGATAAGAAAATTATTATTAAGAACGTAAACATAGCGAATGGACGGGAAATAAATGTCATTCTGATATAGTAAAAGTGGGTCGAATAAAAATTGATTTTAACGTAACTATCATAATGAAATCCACGTATGATACTATTAGTTTTGACATATTGTACAAGTGAGTACAGTACACAACTACCTTTTCTTAAAAGATCTTTAGATGGACTTGTGGCGATGATGATGTGATGTGATGGACCTCTCAACTGCGAAGGAAAAATCTGACATATCTAGGTAATATGTGAATCCCATGACAGGACTTTCCACAGATAGGGGTTTGAGCACTAATTGCCGAAACCTAGATTTATAAAAACATGGTTTTCTCGAAAACTAATTGAAATTTTGTAAAACTTCAATTAGTTTTATCAATAATATATATTTCTGTATACAATTTCTTACATTACACTTCAGTTCGAATTGCATTGCAACTGTTCTATGATAAACATTACGAGTCACCGAAAACCTAACTATAATCTCTCGATTAATAAAAAATAAAACGCTTGCTGGATGTAATGTTATGTATTTATTATACAATCTTACGTAGATGATCAAATAAAAACCGAAACCCATATGCTCCAATACATTTTTATACTGCACTTGTTTTTAACCCTTAAATGCATGGTTTTTTATTGCGGCCTGGAAAAAATGTTTCCTGGTAGGTATTTAGGTACATATAACATAAAAAATAATGAAAAAAATCTGGTATAAAAAAATAGGTATTTATTATGAAAAAATATGTATGTAGACAATTGGCAACACTATGCGTTAAGTACTAAATTTATGCTTACATATTTGTAGGGGCCTATAAATCAACTTAGTCTAAAAATAAATAATATACAGACTATTTTGAGTGAAATACAGCAAAACAGTTTCGATTTTAAGTGTGACACAATGCCACCTTACATTTAGTACACTCAGTCCGCGAAAAATCTTTACAACCGGGAAGTTTGCATCTATTTTTAGAAGTGAATCTTTTTTCATTGTGGCCTTAGCCATCAGTCCGCACGTCTCTTGGAGGAACAGGCTTCATTGGACCCCGTTGTCTTTTTGCTTCTATCTCCCGATATATATTACTGCTTGAAGGCCTTCCTCTTTTGGGTTCAGTATTTTTTTTATAATTGCACAATGTCTCCGCAAGATCTGATCTATAATCACCTAGTGTCATGTTTGGGTGGTGTTTTTTATAAAGTACCCATGAATTTATTACCGCCATGTCGATCATGTGATAAAATAATTGAATGTACCATTTTCGACTTTTTTTTTTTTTTTTAAAAAAGACAACACCCACATTAGGAATAAACATCCTGTGTCGTGGGGGACTTTACAAACATACATGAAACGGACACAAAGAACATCCAGACTCGGGACAACAATTCGTGGATCACACAAAGTGTTGTACCGCGTGGGATTTGAACCCAAGACACTTGGCGCAGTAGCAAGCGTCATGGCAACCGCTGAAACCACTCGGCCAACCGTGCAGTCACTTTTGATTCGAATTTTGTAGAGGCCCAAATAACTATCCATCAAATCTACTCCACCTATGGGCATTGTAATCTTTTACAATTTTTGGACAGGCAACAGAGACTTTTTTCTTTTGTTTCTTATCAAATCTGCTGACAGTTTCAGCTGGTTCGGAACCAACATAAGTAGATACCAACGTAACAAGCTTATTATCCTTTCAATAAGTTACCGAGATATCCACACCTTCATAGTCTGCTACGAGTTCCTCATATGATCCCCTTGGAACAGAGTCCTTGATGAACTCTTTTACTACCGGCAACTTACAGGTTTTACCGAGGCGGTTCCTCTGAATTTTGCCCAATGCATATATATATACCTTGAGTATCTTCTAAATCCTGTATCAGATCTTGTACATTCGAGTAGTAATCTATGTCATTTTCGTCTCCTATAGACTCTTCATCTTCAGAAATGTCTCCATTTTCAAGAACTGATAAAATATTTTCAATATCTAGCTCTGCCAACCGCTTAGACATATTAAAAAGTGAAAAAAATTAGCTAAAAGCCCAAATCCAAGAAAATAATAAGCATGCACATAATATGCAACAAACGCATAATGTAGACATTTGGCAACACACATAAAAATCAAAATACAAACACATTCAGGATAAATTGCCAAAAAAAACGTTATAATATTGATTTCTTACCTTACGTCTAATATATTTGTAATTTTTTTAACTCTTTTCGGCAATTATTTCTCATCTAAATCTTTATTCAAAAGTCACAAATTATCATACAACCAACTTTTTCCACCTTCACAATGCTTATGTCAAATTACCCGCCAATTTTATTTTCTGAAGACCCTCTTACACGTTTTTTATTTTCATTATGATATTAGCTATTATATAAAAATACGTTCTGCAACACTTGTCACAGCTGTCACTTTTTAAAATGACAAAATTTGGTTTGTAGACTTTTGGCAACAATATGCATTTAAGGGTTAAACTGGCCAAAAAAGGTCTCCTTAAAATGTCAAGTGGGTCTCACATTTCAATAGTTATCAAAACATTCTTGGCGTAATTACGATAGCCGCATCCGGAGGTTCCAAAATAAAGCAATTTATAATATTTAGTAGATTTAATTAATTGCTAATTTTACAATGTAATAACTTAGAGCTAATTATATTAGTGATTCCACCTCGGAAGTGTGAAGCCAGAATCTTCTTATTAACTAATTTTACAAAATTAAATTCATTCTTGCTTCTCACTTCGAGGCGGAATCACTAGGCTAGTTAGCTATAGGTTTTAACTACGTTTCTTAAATTCGGTTGAGGTCCAACGTCGCCATTCTTATCTTAGCATATTCCGCAGATGTCAAGTGCCGTGTGAGACGTTTATGGATACGTAACATCGTCCTTATAAAAAACACATTCCACAGACCTTAAGTGCTGTGTGACATGTTTAGGGATACGTAACAGCGTCAGGGACACAGGGTGTTTTGTTTACAATAATTTAAGCTTATCGCCAAGCTAGTTTCGAGAATAGTAAGTTGTTATATAATACAGATCTTGAGTATGAATGCTCTAAATATGAGACTCAAAATTGGCACAAAAAACAGTGTCTCATGAAAACTAAGATTTTGCAGAATATATGTTTACAATGGTTATATTAATTAATTATTCAAGATTTAAATGGAACTAGGCATTCATTCCAATAAAATATACTACATATTTGGAGGAAAAATATCAAAAAAATCTATTATTTCAATATTGAAAACTCAATAACGCAATTGTTTTAATTACTGTGCTTTAAAAGTCAAAAAGAATTAAAATAATTTGATAAAAGTAGCGACAACTACTTCACAAATTGTTGTTCTGAGTCTGGGTGTTCTTTGTATCCGTTTCATGTATGTTTGTAAAGTTTCCCACGACACAGGCATGGGCGGCGGGAATCTATGTCCGCGAGAGGTTGATGGGGTTGCTGGGGTGATCAAGTCCATGGATGATCTGAAAACTTTTTTTTTGCCGTTTTGAACATATTTATCTTTAAAATAATTAGAATACTTACTCTTTTAGGGTGGATTGGCCGGCTATAACACATGCCTCTCTGAAATATGTAGTGACATTAATATAAATATTCAAGAAATAAATAGATAAACAAATAAATATTATAGAAATAAATAGGTAACCAAATAAAAAATTAATAGACCAAAAATAATATTAAATATTATTGAATATGCATCAGTAAATATGATAAATAGATACATACATATTATAAATAGAAAACACCGAAACAAATATTTGCAGATCATACAAGCATTTGACCCGGGAATCGAACCCGTCGTCGTCGTCGTTGAGATCTCAAGCAGAGCAGTTGCATACTCTACCACTGCACCACAGAGGCAGTCATAGTGTTAGCACTTTAATGTTTAAAGCAATCAAACCAATGTTGCTAAAAGAAACTTCAAATAATAATAATAAATAAAATAATAATATTAAAAAAATCACTAGTATAAATTATAAAAAATCAAATAAGTAAAACAACAAAAAAATATCAATAAAATAATTGTTGTAAATGCAAGTCTTATCCATATTGCGTTCAACTGACAGCCATTTTGTAACTGAAAACACCTGTCAGTGACGTATCCCAGTATAGGACTTTGAGATTTTTCATATCTTTGAGGTCGAAATTTACGCATTTGCGACTAAAATACACGTATTCTGTAGTAATTAAATTGAAATAGCTATCTATTTACCCTTATACGTTTGGGTTTTAATATTTTCTCTATCAAATATGACAAAACAAAATCCAGCTACAAATTCGTAAAATGACTTGGCCGTATTTGCAAAGGTTGTTTCGGACTTAAAATGTTAAAAATATATACATATGTGAAAATAAAATTAAATATTACTTACTGCTCCATCATTTTTTTGGTATAAATCAGTAGAACTCCCAAAATTGTGCACAACAATAATAGTTTATTGGCGGCAATCACTTGCTGATCCGGTCACAGAAGAAATGAATTAATAATTATTAATATCAACTTTTTTTGTTCCATAGAATAGCTAAATTGCATGTGAGAGGGAGAACCCGTGTCGAAGTGCATAGGAGCGCAAAACCTAATGCGTTTTAACTACGAGAGTCAATTGACAACTGATATAATAATATATCCATCACTTTAAATGTAAAAGCGCCGTCTCTGCTCAAGTATGAATTGACCATTACGACCTGAAACTAGAAGGTCTCACGAACATAATATAGATGGCCTAATATCTGAGAAAGAGAAATATATCAGATATTTCTCCATTAGATTTATATCCTGAGAGCTAAGAAGGTTCGACTATCAGGATTTCTGGATCAGGATTCATCGCGTAATCTGCATATAGTCCACGGGCCCACATACAAGGGATTTCAGTGATTAATAACAGGCTGAAAGTTTATACACAGCTTCGTTTTTCAAAAGTTGTCAAGATTATGTTAATATTTTTTCGAGTGTAGGTCTCAAAAAAATTACCATCAAATTTGTATGCCGATGCATTTTTTATGACAAATATATATTTTGCAAGCCCCAAAACAAAAATCAGCTTGTTATTAATGAAAATGAATAAAATTTTTCAAGTCACCATTCTGACATGTTAGAGCTGGGGGTCACTCGGAAGGTACCATTATCTTTGTATGCCACAAGTTTTTCTCAGTTTTCCATCGTATTTTCTCGAAGTATTGATTTTTAGAAACTGTTATTATTTAATTTGGGACACTCATCAAATCGACGTGTTTCGCTCCCTATCGCGCTTTTTCCTGCCACTATCAGAATTTGGTCCAATGATAAAAGTTGGGTGTCTCGTCAAAACGAAGCTGTGTATAAACTTTCAGCCTGTTATTAATCACTGAAATCCCTTGTATGTGGGCCCGTGGACTAATAGGGACCTCTAGACGTTTACAAGCGTATATCATTTTTTAGGACTGTAAATACATTTTCAACTAAAAATCATCATTTTGTAGATTACTTTATTTACTTTGCTCCCTTCCATATACAGGGCTGTAAAAAGACTACTACCGAAAACTTGGGGGTTGCAATCTGAGATTGGGTAGGAGGTTAAGAACTAAACACATTGATACTTTGAAATATTATTCGTTCAATATAATAATATTCAATACTAGCCGACCCTCGCAACCTCGTTTACGCCTACTATTGCATGTTGCGTAATGATTATACCCCGCTTTTAAACATTCTTCATTGGGGCTCCGCTCCTATTGGTCTTAGCGTGATGATATATAGCCTATAGCCTTCTTCTATAAAAGGACCAGCGGTTCATGAGATTAGCGCTTCAAACAAACAAACTCTTCAACTTTATAATAGTATATAGATAAGTCACTAGGAAGGTAAGTGCATCTTGCCTAGCACTCGATCACAGGTCAAGTGAAGTGGGCGAAAGAATGCTGAACAATTATTATACTATCGGATTGACATTATAACTTCTCGATTATGTTTGATACGACACGATACGACAGATGTTTGTGTCTTTCTATTCCATGTAAGTGCACAATTTTCAAATAATTTAAATAAATAGCCTGTATTACTCTTTCTATCTGTTATAAATTTTTCTCCCCAATCAGAGTCTACATAACCTAAGAATAAGATTATATTTTACACCTTTTATATACTAATTTTATATCAATTGAACTTTTTAAATATCTAAGCACCCTTTTCAGGCATTGCCATAATTCTTTATTATTTTTATTAGTTTAACAACTCGATACTGAAAAGCTGCTTATTGTCTTGGCATAGATGTGGTGTCGGTCACCGATGTCCCACAGTGTCTTTTAATACACACAAACACACATTCATACATTATCACACACACACGAACACATCCACCCACACACTCACCTACTTATATAGGTACTTCCTTATACCCTCAAATTGTTCGACCACAACCGATCATTGAAAGTAAAACTTAATGTAAACAGTAGCGGAGGGGATCCTGGTGTCCTGAAATACAGGCTGTGAGCCTAGCTTAGGTACCAGTCTCCCACAGTATGAAACCTTTTCATATAAATGTGTAATCTGTAAAGTGGAATATGTATTGTGGCGAGTAAATAAATGTTTATTAAATTAAAGTTAAAAGGTAATTATTTTCAAGTTTCTTTAAATCGATTGCAACGACATCTCTTAAACATAGGTGATAACTTGTAGTTATGCAATTGAAAAATAATTTAATATAATATATAACTGCTGAAACGATTTTAATAAAATTTGCACACCGTGTGCAGTTAGTACCAACTTAAAAGATAGGACAGTTTATATCTCAATTTAATAATAGAAGCCGAGTATCGACCGAATACGTTGGGGAAATGGTTAAAAAAATTTTTGGAGAAAAGCAGACGAAATTGCATAGGTCAGCTAGTTTACTATATAATTTAAATTGGCTATCATAATATTTATTTAAAATATTTTAGAAACATTTGACACACAACACCATCTAGCTTCAAACTAACCAAAGCCCGAACTTTGAAAGCTAGAATGACTGATAGAACACGTACATATTTTTTTTGTAATTACGAGTACATACGTACATATTATGCCTACATAGAAAATTCGAAAACCGATATTTGAAAACAAACAAACATTTGGTTAGACCGGGAGTGGAACCCGAGACCTCAAGCACAGAAATCGCATAAGCTCCCACTGCGCCACCGAGGTAGTCAATTAGAATATAAAATAAGTCTTTTACTTGTTACTTACCAACTTACCTAATACTTTGCAAAAAAGTTAAAAAAGCAAAAAATGTTAATTGAAGCTTTGAGGTAGGTAGGTAGTAGAACCACGCTGATTTGAGCACGAACGGAGCGGCTCCACCGGGGCGGTTCCGCCTGTACAGAAGATCAACCTAAAGTGACAGCATTCCTGCTGTCGTGTTTCGTTTGCGAGTGCGGTGCCGGTGGCCTAATGATGCAAAAGCATCACTAGACTGTCATAGTGTGGGTCACCATGCTACATTGTTGCAGTTTGGTGACCAGCACTCTTGGATTCTGCTTTTGCGTTCCATCAGGCACAGTAGGTAGAGTCATTTTGGCAAGGCCGTACATAAAAAGAAGGCGTTGCTTTTTAAAACTGAGGCCATTGTAAAGGAATTATCGAAACACTAGCAGTCTCGCGCAACATCGTCATGCTCGAGACTGATTTCAAGATTGATCCAGATTTATGCAGCGCACGCAATGGAAGCCATTTCCACGTACCTACTTTTTTATGCAGGCAAACGAGCGGTCGGCGAATGAAGCAAACTAAACTACTAACTTACATATTTTATTAATACATTTTCTTTTTAGTTTTGATTACAGGACCATTGTCTTTAGATTTAGAGATAGAGAGAAGGATGGTAAAATGATATGTTACAGTGGTTTGCAAGATGGCAGTAAATGCCGAGTTCTTCCTCTTGTTAATTTTTATCATGCAGTGGTCTAAACAGTTGTAATCTCTTGTGGGTATAGTATGATTTGCCAATATTCCATAACTCGACAGAGCACTTAGGGAATTAACTCTGTAGCCAATATTCATGAGTTGGTGCGATTTCCTTAGGAGCAATATTTATATCGATATCACCCGCTATTACGATATTGTTAAGGCCTGTTAAGCCATCTAAGTGTGACGAAAGTGATTCTATAAATCTAGTAGCGTTTGTATTAGATGAAGAGCGATAAATATATAGGTAACATAGTGTTAGAAAGAACATTGAGCTGAAAACATGATGCATTGATTAACCTGACCTCCTTAAATTTACCCTGTATGATTTCTTAACATGTACTTACAACAACCCCGTCATTCTGGTTGAGCTGAGATGTAGAACAAAAAGAGTTGTAATTATCAAGTTGTGTATGTGATTTAGGATTTTACGCACACTAGTAGGTAGGTATGTTTCAGCTTTGTAGAACATAAGTGTAATAGGATCAGTGACTGTAATGTAAGTGTTGATTGTTGTATAGCGAACATTTGTGTAGATTTGTCTGAATTTGTGTATTTGTGTAAAGTTGTACCTACCTACTGATATAGCGGGGGTTCAGGCGTGATCGTGATGTGGAATAAAACTTTGTATGGAAATTATCTACATTTTAAAACTTAGATATTTGGCGCACAGCTTACCTTTATTTCTATTATTGAATGACTTAGCGGATCTAAGAATGTTGTTCTTCAATAATGTTGATTTAGTTTCCACAATAATGGGAAGGCTTTTTATTTCAGCTGACTTTGGTTTCATACGGTAATCAGCGATATCCGATTTTTCGATGGCAACGTTCTTTATATCATTACTGAATTTCCGGCCAATAACTTGCATTTCTTCTATTTTATTCTCTAGAATAGTAATATAGTCCCTGTTTTTAGTCGCTTGTGTCCCCACCACACCACCAATCCACAATTCCTTTCCTAAACTCCTCATTTTGTGCACCGAGAAAAGATACTGTGTTCTCAATATTGTAGCTTGCTTTATTTCTTTGAGAGCAGTATTCAGTTTCTTTAATTCATTAGCCTGTGAGGTAAAATTAGATGTCATTAGTTTTCGCATCTCTTCCTTGAAATCCCATGCTCCTCCAACACAAAGGGAGGATATTCCGACCAGGCGAGGTGATCATGCCTGGCGGGCCACTGCCCAACAGTTGATGTTGGGATGTTGTACATATGATAATCGGTGCGAGAACTTCTAAATAGCGATTCAGGATTGGTAGTTACTCCGTGTAGTGCGTTACTTCGTAGTTCAGTGTAACTTCGGTAGATGGCGCAGTAGTAGGTTACTGTTGTGTTGTATGTGGAAGTCGCCATACAGTCATTTGAACTGAGATCGAATCTTCCATTTGAGCACGATATCTCTTTTTTCTTTGTGTTACAAAGTCCTGCGGGATGGTATGGGACAGATCCGAATCAGAGACAGATCTATTCATAGCATTCTCTGCTGATACCACGGACTCAGAGCTAGTTGAAATTGAATCAACAGGCACCTGGTCAGTCATAGTTTTAATTTTCGAAGGTGTTCTCTAAGGTGACATAGTGTAATAGGTAGGTGTGGTGCCGCTATTTTTTGCTAGGGTTTTTCTACAGGGCATAAATCTAAAGATATCCTCATTTGATTAAAAGGACCCCTGAACTACGGAGCACTGTGACTGTCGATACGCGTATTATATTATTAATATTTAAAAAAAATTAGTGATATCTGCCCCAGTCAAATAAAATTAAAAACATATAAAAATACTATCAATAGTAAATCAGTAATGTTTAAGTTTAAAAAAACAATCATATAAAATGATCTAATTCTATGTATCACAGGTGGAGATGATGCTGTATTATTCAGAAACAGGAAGAGCAACATGTCCATCAAAATGAAAATCATTATTTTGGCAAACTTATTGATCACCAACATTTTTGCATGGTGGCTAGGGTCCACACATGATTCAACAATATACCAAAACAGTAAAAGAGACGAAAAATTTGAAAGGGGAGAGTACAGAGAATCGTATTTATTAGGAGATAGTGGATATCCTTCAAAGGTATATAAAAGTAATAATAACAATCATAAATCTCTTTATTTATTACAAAATGTTACATATTCAAATAACTTTGTGAGCGTCTGGTGCCAGAAGTAGGTTTAAAAGAAACAGGTAATAAGGGCCCCCCTCAGCAATGAATCTTTACAATGTTACATAAAGTAGATTTAAAAGAAAAATAAAAAAACAGTGAATCAATATTAAAAACAAAAGTAAAAAAAAAAAAAGTGGTCAAACAGATCTCAGTTGTTGTGAAGATAATTTTTAATCAATGATTTAAAGGCAAAGAGGTTTATAGTTTTAATTATTTCTAAACAGCTGATGCACAGGTAAGCCACCACCTGAAACACCTAATTCTATTACTAAATAATTAATTAATATCTCCTTGAGAATATTTATTTTGTATGTTTTGCATCTTTTTTGTTTTTATTAACACTTTTGTAACTCATAGAAATTGTATTCGACGCATCAGATCTCTCATTTCCATGGAGTGATACAAGCTGTCTCCTTGACTACAGTGGAGTCCTCTTTATGTAGTTTTTTTGTAACCTCATCCTGAAATAATAACATATCAGATATATGTATCTGTTATGCAAATAAAAACAAATATTTATTTTTTTATTCAGTTTACAACAAAATGAATTTATTAGTGAATCATTATAGATAGTGGAACATGAAAGATTTATAAGACCCACTTATACAACACCATAATGTTTTATCAGAATTACCTTAATTTTTTTTATATTATATACAAGGGGAGAGCCCTTGTAGAATTGTATATTAAATGTAATAGTGACTTGGCCTGCTTTCACATAGAACTATTTGAAATTATCATATTTCCTCTACTATACATAATATGCATGTATTCCCTTAACCATCCTCTTGAATCGCTCCATCTATTACAAAAATCATATTAAAATATGGTAAATAGTTTAAAAGATCTAAGTAAACAGACAGTGGAAGCAACTTCATTTTATACTATGTAAAGATAAACATATAATTATAATATACAATTACACATATATATATTAATATAATAATGTATAATAATTAATATACATTTGTGTCTAAAGAATAAACCAACAAATATTGTAAGAAAGATTACCTTTTCTCTTCTACCCTAATCCCAAGGGAGCTTTTCGGGAACTACAGTCGGTAACTCAATTTTTTTTATGTTTGTTATTGTTATTTGGATGATCCAAACAAACTATTTTTGGTATACTTTCTTCTATTCATATTGAGGTTTCAACTATACTAGTAGAAGCATCACTGTCATGTAAGCCCTCTATACCAGAACAGCCTCACCCGGGTATATTTCACACTTGTTCTAGTATAGGGTCAGTCATTATCAAAGAAGTTTTTTTTTTGTTATATAGCGGGAAAACGAGCAGACGTATCGCCTGATAGTAAGTGATTACCGCCGCCCATGGACATCTGCAGCACCAGAGGTATTACAAGTGCGTTGCCGGCCTTTTAGGAAGGAGTACGCTCTTTTCTTGAAGGTTTGGTCCGTGTACACTGCAGGCGACATCTCATTCCAGTTTGGCTGTACGCGGCAGAAAGTTTGGGGAAAATCGTACAGTGGTGGACTGCCAACCATCTAGATTCTAGATAATGGGGATGAAATGGAAGATCCTGGCAATCGACGATATGAGTCATCCTCCGCTAAATGCGTTCCAGAGGGAGGAGTTGGTATTGGGGTGCCCCTGCCCAAAGATGAGGACAGTATTCCATGTGAGGCCGAACCTGCGCCCTTTAAAGCCGAAGGCGGTGGATCAGAGTGAAATACTGCATCTTCTGTTGAGCACACCAAGCTTTTTCGAGACCAATTTGACCTTACCCTCAGAATGGCCACGAAACTGGACTTCGCTCGATTCGTCGACAACAAGTACTCCAATATTGGCTGAGGCAGATAGGGTAGTGTCTTCAAAACGAGGATATGCGACCCACAGTAGTTTTTTGGCGGCTAACGCAAATGTGTCTTGAAGAAACTCCTTCGTGCAGAGTTGTAGTACAAATAATTGCTCTCACTTTTAGTTTGTTTCCAAACTTCCATAAGTGATTCCTTAGTCCTAGAAAGAGAAATCAAAAATTAAAATTCTTTAAGATAATAATTTCAGACACAAAGTAATAACTTTGAAGAAACAAATCACTTAGAATACCTGCAAAGGGTACCAGGATCATTAAAAGATTCTGTTAATGGGAATCACATTTTGTTATAATATTTCTAGTTTAACTGATTCCAAGCTAAAATCTTGGCTTTGTTTGTACATCCATCCGTTGTCTTATTAAGGATCATATTTCTGTGGTCCATCAATAATTTCACCACTTTCTCTTTCTCTTCTGGTGTATAGTTTTGACTCCGGGTTCTTTTCTCCATTTAAAAAAAATATAAACTAAACACGAAGTTCTTCTTTTGATGAAATGGCCACCAGCCTGATCACTCGGATCACCTATTTCTGCCAATGTCAAGTGCTTCCTCTTTTTCTTTTTTGATGAAATAGCAACCAGCCGGATCACTCGGATCAGCTATTTCTGCCAATGACAAGTATTTATCGTCTTCAATTATCAAGTCTTCTAGTCTTCAAGTCGTCGTCGTCGTGATGAAATTAATGATATAAAATATTTAAAATGTGGATGACATGAAATGGGGACCGTCTTTCGTCAAGTGCTTAAAGTTTTCAAGTCGTTGTCGAACAACACGAAGAAGGCACAATATTTACCACGCTCTTTTTCTTTTCTTTTTCTTAGGAATGGCAGTTTTACCACTCTCAAAATATACTTTCTTTGACAGTTGTCACTTAGACTTTTCCAAACATTGAATATTTGTACTTTCACCAAAAAATTTGTGGTTTAATCTGTAAATATGCATAAAATATATTTTATTTGACAATATCTGCTTTAAACTAAGTAATAATAATTAAATAAAAAAAAACTTACAATTACACTTCTACGGTTTTAAAATCCCTACAAAATAGGAGACTATTATATAGGAGTCACTTAATATGGTGAAAATGGAATTAAGAAGATTTGTATTTAGGGGCTACCTACGGTAAAGGGTAGTTAGGAGATAGTTTAAGCATAGTTGGTGAAAACGGGTACTAGACGAAGTTAAGGAACGGGTCATAAGTACTGGTGTCAGTGTGAAGACTGGCTTTACAGAATTGCTGAACAAAACTTCTCCTAGAAATATAGGTCTAGCTTTGTTCTGGTATACACATGGTGTAGTACATGCACCCAGTGTAAAGGTTCCCACATACGAAGGAAGTACTTCGTGGACCTAACCATGTTTGTATGATCTAGAAATATTTGTCTCTATGTTCAAGAAGAGTTTGGGTGTTTTCTGTCTATCTATACTAATATTATAACAAGGTAAAGTTTCTAACTTTGTATGGTTGTAGAGGGTAATCTTCGAAAGCGACACATTTCAGAATCAACCAACCAATATTTAAAAAAATCAACAGTCCTAACAAACCACTTCAGTCACAGTATAGTGAGCGAAGTTGACGGTTTCTTATTCACGCATGCTTGTCACGGTACCATCTGCGTTGTGTTCATTTGCAACGAAAAATAGAAATAGCCTTATAAAAAACATTCAAGTTAAGTTTGTGTGGTTTCGAAGTGCTACAAGTGTTATCTCGCCATAAGAACAAGCATTCGACTAGTAAAATCAGTGTTAAAATTATAAAATAGTGGTCAACTTGTGAAATTTAATAAAAGTGTTTTTGTTTATCCTAACAGCTGATTTATCAGCTGTTGTAAGTCCACGCGTAACAGTGCCACCACCTTGCGAAGAGGTTTGCGCGTTAGCGGTTAGCTAATTAATCAATAACTTTCACCTTTTCCCGTATCGTGCGACGGGTCATACTATGTCCCAGGCCAGTGCAAAGCTTGTGGTCGTTACATATCGCAGACAAATGTCGTTAGTTGTTCTACCTGTCCTATTACATACCATCAAGCATGCATAGGTAAGGGGAAGGATAGCAGAATTGGCAGGGATTGGTCTTGTCTGGAATGCACCAAAAATAAACAAAGAAACAATGGTTCCGATACACCATTAAAAGAGATACTAAACCACGGAGTGTTAAGAGAGGGTTGGGCACTAGAGCAAGGTGTATCTCAGAAAAGCAACAGTGTGGTTCAATTTAAAAGCGTCAATGGGCAACTGCGACTTGAGCTCGACCAAAAAGAGCAGGAGCTGCTGGCCAGTGACATAGAACCCGAGATGCAAGCTGAAAATCTAACTCATCTTATCATCCTAATTGACACTAAGTTGGGAATGACACTTGATGAACGAGACATTGTCAGTACCTAACAAGCGCGTGGAGCCATTGTATATGCGCGGTGATTATGCTTCGACTGGGAGTAGGGAGACTGCAGCGCGTGATGTGAGTTTGCGACCGATGGTATTGCGGTTCACTCGCCGGGCGCAGCGCGAGGACATATTACGAAGCATGCGCGTGAGACGGGGTGCTAACACGGCGGACTTTGATATGCCTGGTGACTCACGTTCATTTTCAAACATTAGACGTGGTACGGTACTGTTTTTACCGACTCAAACAAAAAAAAAAAAAAAAGAATAGGAGATTTTATAAGTACTGACCTGCGTATACAATTATGTGTACTCGCAATATAAGTTCAATTATGTCAATGTAGTATATATCCTAAGCTACTCGCTAAAACGCTGCTTTAATATTCCAAGACGAGCCCATGATACACCTTTTCTGAATGTTGCTGGTATTTTAAAAATGGGGCAGCATTAGGCTGGATGGAACGCAAAAGGCACAATAGCAGAGAAGGGTCTGTACCACTACACATACCTAGACACAGGACTACAGCATTTAAACAGGGTTTCCCTTATCGCGCAACAAAGTACTGGAATAATTTGCAACTTCGTAACCTAGTCAGTCATAATACTTTCTCTTTTTTTGTTTATTGTCTAGTAGTGTCTAGTAAATGTATTTCTTTCGTCATCGGTGAATATCATCGATCGCTATTACTAAATCTACTCTGTGCAGTTAGTTTTCTCGGTAACTCGAGTACAAACGAACTCAAGTCAAATAAATTTTCACTCGATTAAGAGTTTCATAAGTTTGCTGAAGTCAATCAAGTAAAAACCGACTTACCGCGAGTCGTATAGTCGCATCACTAACTGAAAGATTCTATAGGTATCGACATTATCGATCGACGACTGACAATTTAGGCTTAGCAAAAATGATTTTTCAACTTAAGAGAATTGATTCTGAAGAACCTCTTAGGATATTGGAGCGCGGGAAGCACAATATAGGACCCGGAAAATTTCTATTAGTAAGTGCGCACTTAAATTACTAGCATTTCAAGTACCTATTTATTTTGCTTAATAAAAGGCAAGAAAGAGGCGCACACATTTTTCACACTTATTATGATAATAAAATTTATTACATGAATAATTCTTTGTCGCTTCCTTCGCCTTATATCAGTCTTATTTAAAGTACTAATGTGAAATATTTGCTTTTGTAAAAAAATCAAACTTAAATTAATAGCGTCCTTAAGAGGCAATAATATTTTTTATTTATTTGAATTGGCCTAGATGATGAATGATAAAACGGGGTTGTTTCATGTTATTTATTGAAATACGGTAAGTAGTGGCTAGTCAATTTGAGTTAGTTTTTCATCATTTCTTGCCCCAGTTATAATACCACAACCATTATATTTTTTATTGTAATAGGCCATTTATTTTCTTTTCAGGAATGTAAAACATATATTCTTATCTCTTCATGCAATTTACTGTTAAGGTATTTACCTAATTATTTTTCTCTAATCCTAGCAATGAAAGCCAAATATGCTTTTTTTAACAGAAAAGCATTGCACTCATTACATAAGTTTTAATAACCAGGCATTCGCTAATAATATTTTAGTATTAATAATCAGTTAAATCCTGCATTTCTTTGCCATCATTTACTGTCACTATCATCAGTCGCATTTTTATCAGTAATGCCATTTATTTATATTTCAGATAATCATTTTTAGAATATGAATTACTTCTTTGACTTACATTTGCCTTTAGTAAATTATTTAGGCTTTAAATTTTTGTCTCATTTTTTCAATTGTGTATATTTAAATAAAACTTGTCTGTTCCATTCTAGTGCTTTCTCATACATTTCTCAACACTGTCAGTCAGTTACCTATTTTAATCTTATTGTGACAGTTATGTAGAGAAGCATAGTGTGCGTCTCTAATGGAGTCAATTTTCACTTCTACTTGCAACAGTTGAACTGAACTTTGAGGCTCAGCTCTTATTAGTTGTAGCATGATCTTATACATATATAGCTTATAGCCATATAGCTTATAGCGTACATAGTAAAATGGCCTCTATACAACACTAAAATACATATCTGCCTGTTGTTTCTCAAGTGAGCTACATTCATAGAGTATCTCTATGCCTAAGTGATACCATTGATATCATTTGTGATTATACTTTTGTGAATTATTCAGAGTGATGGAACTCTTTTTTTCTTTATCTATTTTGGGTTAATAATTAGTCAATTTGGCACATTAGAAGTCATCATCAGTAAATGCACTATCAGAAATCCTGGAGCCTAACTAAAGACTTGACTTTGACTGCCTCGGTGGCGCAAGTGGTAGCGTAAGCGACTGCTGAGTTTGAGGTCTCGAGTTTGATTCCCGGGTCAGACCAAATGTTTGTATGATCTGCAAATATTTCTTTCGAAGTTTGGGTATTTTCTATGTATAATGTGTATGTATTTACAAAAGAAAAGTATATATGTATTTATATCAGTTGTCTAATACCCATAACACAAGGTCTGCTTAGGTTGGAATTAGACGGCGTTCTGTGTTAAATTGTCCAAAATATTAAAGAGTGTATTGTGTGCTAGAGTGATAATGGCAGGCAGATCATGAATTGCGTGTTTTTATGAGGATATTTTAACTGCCAATGCTTTACGGACTGTGGATGAATGTCTTACCATAGCAAGCGAAGATCTACAAAAACTTCTCAAAACCACCTCTGCCTGACTTGAAAAATTGAGGATTTAAGTCGTTGCCCAGTAACCCAAATACACAGCATTCATATTCATGCTAAGAAAAGAAAACTATACTCTGGTTCACATATTTAATTAGGTATGTTTTCCCTGGGACAGACTGTGTGAAATATCTTTTCTTTTAGACAGATGATGAGGAAAAATCACAAAGGCAAAAAGAGATCATGTTAACCTTAAGTTTAACTTACCTAAGATTAGCAAAATGAGCTAAATGCCTAATGCTTGTTGCATAAGTACACCCAAGTGTGTAGCCGTCACTGGATCGGTTAGGAGTAGGCAGAAACTTAATCCTTTTTCCGGTTTTAATCTAAAACTCCTTTCTAAAATTGGATGTAACTATTGGGGGTGTCAAGCAAAAGTAATGTTATGTGCTTGCAAACATTTGTAATACTCCTTAGAACATAGTTTTGGAACTATGTATGAGTATTGTAAATGTCATTACTTCTGAACCCCGGTTCACATATATGTGAACATTGCAAAAGTTGCCTCAGATATTGAGTGATATAAGAAACAAGACATTGAACATCTTCTCACATCTTCTCCATCGCCTCAATCCACTTGCTTTATAGTGTCAATATAGTAAGAGGCTTTAAAGAAACCACCCATTTGTATATAAGCAACTAGCTGAACCTCGCAGTGCCTGCAGTTATATGTTTACATATTGCTTTTTTTTTTCTTACAATTAAAATAGCCTATATTAATCAGTGATAATGTAGCATTCAAATGGTGAAAGAATTTTTAAAATCCGTCCAGTACTTTTTGAGCCAATTCCTTACAAATATACTTACATACAAACCTTTCTATAATGTTAGTATAGATAACATCAGATTCCGCAGGATATGCCACAGTAATGAAAATGGTTTTGTCTAAATTGAAAATTTGGTATAGACCGAAAATATCATTTGTATATTTTTTCTCATAACTATTTAAAAATATTTTCACATTAGAAACTAAATAATGTTTGTCGATCATGTTAAACTATTGCTTCGTATGTTTTTCCAAAACTATATATAACTAAGAAGAGATCACTAATTTATTTTCAAAGTATTTATTTGGACAGGTCATTTGAACAAAGTTTAAAACTACAATTATAATATGTAACTAAAAATATTTACTCAAATAAATAACAGACATCCAGAATTTATAATATATAAACATAATTACAGTTAATTCATTCAAGAGACGATTCTTAACCACATTTATTAACAATGAGAAGATAATATTATTTGTTTTAAAAGTTGTGTACACACACTATGTAAAGTTTGAAAAATTTGGTACAACTGATAACAACATGACTTAGAAATTACGCTTCACTGTAGGGGTATTTTGATTAAAATTACATTATTAAATATTTTAAAACTGTTATTAAAATTAGTTTTTCTTTTATATTTAAACACTATTTACAGTTAAAAAACACAAAAATATGAGGATAAATGACAAATTGGTGTCAGTTTCGTTACTATTTTTAATCAATTATACAAATAAAACTGCTGCATTCTATCAATTTTTACGTATGAGTTGGAAAAAGACTTTTAATATTACTAAAATGTATAAATAACAAATAGAAACTATTCGAACTGTTTAAAAAAATATTTATCTTTCGGGTTTGTTACCATTGATTGCAAAACATCGTGGTTTTTTTATGCTTTCAATATAATACTAGTAATAATATACTAAGACCAAAGTCAATATAACCAAAACATAATTGTTTTAAAACAAGTACCAGAAAATAAGAACATTTGAAGAATAATATAAGAGATAATTGCTAAAACTCTTAATATTTTTCAGGGACTGTAACAAAACGGATGGTAACAAAGTTGAAAGATAGTTTAGAAGTGTTCTCGATGAAAAATAAATTAAACTTAAAAAGCTGAATGTGATTACTGTTTTATTTTATGATAAGCTAGTTGATATTACAAGGGCTAGGGCATATCAGGATAACGTAGGTATAGCCTGTGGGACTCAGGAGGCACTTAGTTTTCATTTAAATTGGTTCAGTAGTTTTTGAGTAAAACAACAAATCAAATCTTGTCTTTTTATAGAATAACTTTTTTAGATGTGACATATATACAAATTGCATTAACACAAATCTGACGATTAATTTAGTTCCCGACGAGCTGGTCGCACACAAACCGCAGTTACTGGCGACAAGATGTTACACTTTCATGTTAATTTCAACATTGAAAATCCTATGATATATCTATGTAGATTAGACTTGCAACGAATAGTATATTCGGCAGTATACCGAATATTCGGCGAGGCCCCTGACCGAATAGCCAAATATTAGGCAAAAGTATTCGGCTGGATTTTAGCGCCAAAAACTTGTACAGACGTGATTAAATTATGTACCTGTTTTATGTACCAATGACACTTAATAAATGATTATAAAAGAAATGAGAACCTTACACTTCTAAATTTTGATTACCACAATAATTCAAATACATAGAATCCTCCATTTTTCCAATTCAGGAGATGATTATGTACCTGTGTTATGTACCAAAGACTACTAAAATGATTATAACAGAAATGAAAATATGTAAATAAACATAATCAATCGATTTTAATTTTTCATTTTACAAATTATTTCTCTGACAAAATATTTATTTAAGTATTCGGTATTCGGCCGAATAATATGTAGATATTCGGTATTCGGCCGAATATAATAAAAGCAGCCGAATACCGAATAGTAACCGAATATTCGTTGCAAGTCTAATGTAGATTGTTCCTTTAACCCCAGTGTTGAGATATGTCATAAAAAATACAGATTTGTAGAAGGTTCCTTTTATGGGGCAAACAAGCAGACGTATCGTGAGAGAGATAGAGAGAGACGCGATTGTGGATTAAAACAATTAAAACAATAGGCATGATGACACACATGAAACAACTACAAAATACAGCAACCCACCATGTTAAGTTGAACACCAATCAGAGCGAGTGACGTCACGTGTATGTAAACCTCATTTCTTTTGGATATAATCGACGATCACTTACTGTTTTTAGTGTTATAACTAGTATTTTGTGTTTCCCGATGATCATTTGTCTTGTTTTGTGATATCAACATCAAGAAAAGTTAGCTATGGAACTAGGATTTACCAGGCAAACATCTCTGATTTGTGAACTAACTTGACTTGTGTAGCAACAGCAATCTAAAAACTTTTCTAAATATTTTAATCTCTTCAGGGAAAGTAACATAATGTGTATCCGTTATTATACCAAAATTTATTATTAAATGTGTGGGTAAATAAAATTCATGTATTAATAAGGTAACTTTGTAGTTTCATATTACATATTAGTAAATCTTGCAAGTTGCAAAACTAACTACGAACACCATCAAGTAAGTACTTGCATGTGGCTTTACTGTTTGTTGAGGAGACATAAGAATAAACTTACGTCACAGCGATCTTCAAAGAAATAAATTGTAGAAGTTAAACAAATAGTTGTTGGATCTCGTAGTGCAAGATTTTTTTCACATTGTTGTATGGAATGTAAACAAATAACTTATTTTTTTATGCACACTACTTACAGACATATTTTACAAACAAAATAAATAAATTATTGCAATAATACCCAGTGTTTACTACGGACTCTGGTTGACAACAGACGTGACGTCACGAGCAGACTCCACCAAGCGGTTTGGCGTGAATTTTAAACTCAAAATTGTATTTTTTTTCTACTAAAACTTTATTTGTTGCAGAATTATAATTGCTTATGGCAATAATAGCTACTTCGAACATTATATAACGGTTTTTCATCAGTTGTACTAATATAAGCTTGTGTTATAAAGTCAACAAGTTTAAATCTAAGACCTCTTCAGGGCCGCCTCTCAACGCCAAATACGGACTTCCTACAGGCCCAGTATCGCCAACTGATTGAAAACTTTCCCCCTAAAGCAATTTCAAAAACCACTAAATTCAAAACAAAACTCCCCAACGACGGACCAAGTATTTTTTTTTTTTTTATATTACATTACAATATAAGTAAAGAAATAAATAAAAACAATAAATAATTAGTTAATAACAATAGTTATTTAGTATTTTTAAGTATTTTTCTTTAATTTCATTACATTATGAAATGTACTTCCAATTATTATATAATTTATGTCATTTACTTACCAGCATCTCCTTATTTCTTTAAAAATGAATAAGTTTAATGGGAAAAAATCAAAATAATATAGAAAAATCAAGTTTATATAGTAATAATTATATAACAATCATATATATTATCATATATATAATAATAATATATAAATAATAATCATTTAAATAATTTAATAATAATCATTTAAATTTTTTTTTAAATACAAAAAAAAAATATCCCTAAAAATATCCCCGAAAAATTTCACCCCCTAATAAAATCCCTGTATAGATTTTTTCCCCCTAAATTTGGAGAGAAAACCCAGGAGTTGGCATCACTGTACAGGCTTATGCACCTAGACGCGTATATATTTAATGTTAATCGGAACCCGTAATGAGCAATGTTATTTTTATAATTGTAGAAAAACGACACTAACATAGATGTGCCCGTCAACCATGCACAGCTGGTGGTCACAGAAGATGTAGTCTCACTAAAGGCAGTAAGTACCTACTAATATACAGTATAGATAAAGACAGTGAGAATTAATAATAAATAAAATGCCAAAAAATTTAATAAATTAAGTATTACCAAATTTTAGTCCGTAATAAAACACAAACTATATGAAAAGGTAGTAAACATAGTTTTGGATTATTTGGATGACAAATTTGTTTGGGATTATTGATGCATACTCCAACATTTACGTATTTTGTGTCTGAAAGTGACAGACATTTTAATTTTTAGTTGTGTTACCTTTTCAATTATAAAAAAATAGTTGTGAGTATAGTCTAGGCTTGTAATATAAGTTCATATTTAGTATCTTTCTGGTGGTTTTGAGTGTTTCCCCGGCCTACCCAAATGTCTCGCTGGCGGTAGTGTCGCACTTCGCGTCGTTACCCTTGGTAACACGATGGCTGGGGTTCGTGTACCGTCTGTATGGACAGGCCGACTCAAAACTATGGCCCTTTCTTCAAAAGACCAATCCAGATCCTCCTATACTGTACTCGCATAGATTTTTATTTAATCAATATTCACACACTTAAAAAAAGACTTTGTGGTTTGTTTCGGTATTTCTTCCCAGAATGAGTCTTAGGAAATGTCGGCCTCTTCTAGCTGTAAAATCCGACGTGTAAAATATGTGTAAAGATTTACTTACAAAAAATAATATAATTTATCATTATTGAATATTCCATACATACACAAACAATTTGGTGTCTAGAAAGTAAAGCAATACGTTAATGAAAGCTATTACTCAATCAATCTTCATAACATACTTTTCTTTACAGCTAAACAAAGTTCCTTGTTGGTACACGAAGACAAAAACTATAAAGAAGGAAATTTTAAGGCAGAGTGAGGCATATACTTTTAGCAACGGTGATAGATTTGGCTTAACATTCAATAAATACTGGTATGAATTAACCATTTTTTGTGGACCAGATCCAGATCCATTGATGTCTAATAGTACAAAAAGCAACAATGGGGATCAATTAGAAAGTGAAGATATAATATCGGTGTCCGACGCAGAAGATGACCCTGTTGTATTGCCTGAATCAACTGGTGATTCAAACGAACCAGCTTCAGTGATATTATTGGGTAAGTTCCTTCGATTAATTCTTCATAATTGTAAACATAAAAAGTAACATAATTATGGTGTTGAGGCAATCTAAAACTTTGATTTAATTGCCACCTTAATTGGTGGTTGTTTTAGTGGTGTTCGTTGGGAATAAGCCTTTCTGTATTATATATTTTTTTAGTGGTGGTGGTTAAGAACAGAACAGATGTAAAATTACGTCTCAACAATCTACACTAAATATTATAAAGAGGAAAGGTTTGTATGTAAATAATTTTGTAACGAATTGGCTCAAAAAGTACTGGACGGATTTTAAAAACTCTTTTACCATTTGAATGCTACATTATCACTGATTAATATAGGCGATTTTAATTGTAAGGAAAAAAAAACAATATGTAAACTAAAAACTGCAGGTAACACCGCGTGGTTCAGCTAGTCACTAATAAAAGCAGTTTTAGTGGTGGCTGTTGGGATTAAGGTTAACATCTGTTCCAAACCGCCTCTAGTTGTAGTGGTTGGGAAAACAAATTTTAAATTTGGCTCAACGACCACTAGTTTAACTTTTTCTTTTAACTTTTATACTAAAGTCTTTTAGTCTTTTATTCTTTTATTTTGTCGGTCCCGGTTGTCATGAACAGCTATGGCAATCGTTATTGGGAAGTCAGTGCCCTCAAATATACTGACAACTAGTTCAACCTTCGAATTCAGTTCGCCCTCAGGGTTGCGGAGGTCAGATGCCAGTCGCTCTGTGTAAAAACTGATATTCAGGTAAAATCGGTTGAACTGGTAGCCGACCCCAAATAATATTGGGAATAATAAAGGCTAGGAAGATGATGACTAAAGTCTTTTAGTATGATATCCCACTGCAGAAATGCTACGCTCATCAAGTATATATAGTAAAAAGCAAAAGGGAGCAATATGGTTCGGCCGTGTTGCAGTTAAAATGTACCTGTTAATATTTTTATTAAACTACTATTGGTTGAGAACGCTAGCGATTGATGCATGCGCAATGGCTTTAAAATCTCTGACGGTCTAAGCAACCATCAAAGGCTAGCGACCCTTATTTGCAGGAAATTCACACAAGTAGCAGTGGTTTATCACATAAGAGAAAATACTTTAATCTTCTATCTATCTATAATATAAAAATGAATCGTTCAATGTGTTGGTAAGCGCATAACTCAACAACGCCTGGACCAATTTGGCCAATTTTTTTTTAAATGTTCGTTGAATTTCATGGATGGTTTTTACGATGAGAGAAATTCGAATAATGGCCGGAAAAGCCCTAAAAACAGCCCTTTTCTTTTTCCCATACAAACGTTTTCTAACTAAAACGTAAAGTCAATTTGAGCTTTATTGCTATTGTATGAAGTTCATATATTACAAGCACTCACTGTTGTCTAAGCAATGTAGGTGTGTTTCTAACGTCAATGAGTCAATTTGCACTTTATTACCGCCAGACAAAGTTCAAATTCAATCAAATCTATCAAAACAGTGTGCGTATGTGCGTTGGAGTAGATAATCGTTGGATAGTCCATTTATCGAGAAAGGCTATAGGCTATAATCATCACGCTACTACTAATAGGAGCGGAGCACAATGAAGGATGTTTCAAAAGCGGGGAAAAAAATTCACGCTACGGGCAATATAAGACACAAACGAGGTTGCGTGGGTCAGCTAGTTTAATATATAAACGATTAGGTAGTATACATTATGAACGTAAAAAATTGACAAAATATTACCTGGTTATACCTGGCTGCGACGAGGTTACGCCCAAGTCCGCTACAGCAACCGTCACTTTTTGAGTTCTGAAGTATACAGTTCAGCTTCTAAACCTCCTCTTCCTGTATCCTCTTATATTATAAATGTGAGTGTAAGTTTGTTTGTTACGTACTACTTAACTATTATATTATATATTAGATAGTTACATAGGATACTTTTTATTAAATGCGAGCGAATCCGTGGGCGAACGTGGGTGGTTATAAACGAAAGTGTTGTAAAATTTTAGCCCCCCTTTATAATCGTTTAAGAAAATTGTCTTTTTATCATGGACTCGATGAACAGCATTTCTGCTGTGGAATCTTAAACCATTTCTTCACCAGCCATTAGAATTAAATAACTTACGGTTTCCTCGGTTTAGTATGTTGTTGCAAATAACCCTAAATAAAGTACTAAAGTTGAAAATCCAAATATAAACTATGTATTTAATGAGTATGTATGTATTTATTATAGAAGAACCAGTAGCATCAAGTAGCGAAACCGCGGGAAATACTCTAGATATTGCTACTACTTCTAAAAGGGAACAAGAATCAAAGGAATCCAGCCCTGTTCCTATTAAAAAAGCGAAAACGGAATCACCCCCAGAAGATGTGCAGGATGAGCAGGTTTCTCAAAGTGAACCTATGAATGAAAATGTATGTGTTTGCTGTCCACCTCATCGCTGAACCAGCATCATCTAGTCACGTATTTATTAACATTCTCGTATGTTATTCATAACGCAGTATTAATTATTTATGTTATTTAAATAAAATTCAAAATGTTTAGATCTTTAACAATTTGTAAATTTTATTTTAAATTATTAAATTAATATGTTTAGATTTGAACTACTTGCAAATTTTATTTTGAGTTATTAAATTATTGTTTAGATCTTAACTATTTCTAAATTTTATTTTTAATTATTAAATTAATATATTAAGATCTTGACTACTTATAAATTTTATTTAAAGTTATTTAATTACGTAATATCTACTTTTAGATCCTAAATACTTGCAAATTTTTATTTTGAGTTACTAAATTAATAAGTTAGTTTTTATATATGCTAAGGCATAGGTCGATGTTGTATAGAATCATTATATCAGCATATTCTTTGTTCAAAACATGCACAACGTCTTGCCAATAGGTTCTCTTCAGTTCGTCATCTTGTATTTGAATTCTTAGCTGCTTTAACTCTATAATGATAAAGACATTGACGATTAATGTGAAATAAGTAAAATTTGCTCAAACAGAGCCAGGCATTAAAGTATTATATTACTGTAAACACACGTCAATAGATTGTAAACAGTCAACTTACAGTAACATATTTATTATCTGTAATACTTATCTTAAGACTATTTAATCAGAGCGTAAACTCTCGCGCTACTAAGTATGTACATTATTTTAATCCAAATACTCGTTAGACTTATATAGATTAAGAAAATACGTACCGATGTATTGACATTTTTTACAATAAAGTGATACACTTTGGAGTTGCGGTTTTACTACATATTAACTGTTTCCCTGTTTCTGGCACCTCACCAGTAAGAGTCGACTATGGCTAGCTAAGACAGACGAAGTGACGGCGAAGAGAGAACTTCAGAGAGAGTTAGTCTTTTCGCCGTCACTCCGTTCGTCGGTGCTGACCCTAACGGCAGCAAACTATACAGGACAGCAGCAGAAAGAAATCGTGAGAACCCTATAGCGTCTTGTCTGGCCAGTGAGGGTAATATAGGCCAAATCCTCTTATACCTAGAGAGGCCTATGTCCAGCTGTGAACTAATGGTTTATAATAATATTTCCAAAGCCAAAAGGAGGGGTAGATATAGTTTTAGCATAATACGTAAGTTCCACCGTAGTTAATGGACTATTGAACCGATTTTGATGAACAGGGTGTGATAAATTCATAATAATGTTCAGGTTGACATAACAAAGGTCGTGTGCAAATGGACTGAGGGCCGTTTTTTTTGAAATTCTTGAGAATCGATATAATATTCGAATAGGAATTAATTAAAAATAGTAAAATCCTAATACGGTCTTCACTATCGACTTTCTTCAGACCAAGATTTTGTTTTTTTTGAGAGCGCGTTAGCATAGTGGTAGAAGCAACCGGTAACTTAGGCAATGGATTATACAGCTTTTACTGATTACTCTTACCTAGTTATCATAAAGTCCTAAAAACTTCAGTAATAAATCAATCACAATGGCATATGATCATTTTATACATTTATTAAATATAGGTACCTACTATGGCCATTGTAGGTAGACTTATTTATATTTATTAAAATTGATAGGTAGGAAAACTAAGTAATGTTTTGCTATACAACAATTTTGATCGTAAAGCGAATATGCTATTAAATCGATTAGTAATTGGAATAAAGTAAGATATTTCGTCATATTATTTCATACATAATCAAAAAAATCATTTTTTTAAGACATCTTCGAAAACCACCTATTAGATCAATCATTCAGTCGAGGAAGCGTTTAGCGATAAAATAATCACAATTTAAAAACATACCACTAAGCATTGGGCATTTTAATTTTAACAAATTAAAATAGGACCACACGGGAAGCATCAGCTTTCAAAAAAAGGATCATTAAAACACCCAATCGAATAGATTGTCATCTTTTCGACTGGGTGTTCCTCCTTTTTAAAGTCGGTTAAAAAGGTTATATCACAATAAATTCCATTCTTACAATTTTAGTCGGCGTTCCTTTACGATTAAGACATTTCGTCATATTCCATTCATAATCAAGAAAATCAAACACTTGTAAGAAATCTTCAAATAAGGAATTTATCGATTAATAAATATCTACCTATTCGATGAATCATTCAGTTGAGGAAGCGTTGGGTGATAAACTAAATCACAAATTTGAACAAAATAAAATCAACTACAAAAACTGGGCCAAATTAAAATGAGACCACACGGGAAGCATCAGCTTTCTAATAAAAAAAACATCATCAAAATCGGTTCACCCAGTCGAACGTTATGATGTACCTAACAAATATAAAAAAAAAACAGTTGAATAGATAACCTACTCCTTTTTTTAAGTCTGTTAAAAATGTTATTTCGCAATAAATTCCATTTGAACGATCTTTGTGTCGGCGTTCCATTACGATTAATGGATCGACTCTTGAAGTCAGATCACAGATCCGTCAATGAAAGTAGGTTGGCCAAACTCGTGGAATTTAAATAAAAAAAAAAGTGTGTTGTTGCCAAATATGTAGTCCAGAATTTGCCAGTCACTGGTTCAAAATTTATTAGCGTTTAAAGGAGACCCATTCATAAAACTCTTTAAATTCTTTGTCGAGCAGTGCACTATTGGACAGTCTATTTGAGGATGATGAATAGGTACCCTAACACAGAAAGCCTGGATACTAAAACTCTGTTAAATATTGCCTTTACACATATGCATATACTTACTGTCACAAACACCGTATGATATCAGTTCAAACATTCTTTTTAAATCAACTTCATCTTCAACACGACCGACGTAGTAAAATCGTACTAGATGTGGCATCAGTTCGAACACACGACGCAGGGGGAATACAGCAAACCGCCACTGATGGATACTTAGGGTTACTGAAGAGGAAAAACATAGTTTTAAATAAGGAAATAGAACAATAATTTATACATACTTCGGCATATATGGGCAAGGCTAGACCGGAATGATTCCATGGTCACCCTGAACCTTGTGGCAGCCAGCCCACTTGTTACTTTTGAGTTCCAGATGTCCATAGGCAGCGGTAGTCACTTTCCATCAGGTAACTCACTATACCATCCATTTTGGAGATTGGATCGTTTAAGAACAAGGTGCAAATGTCTTTAGTGTCAAATGTGATTAGAAACTTTTGCCATTTTTCATTAAATGTCTATATTCGACATGTTTATAATAATATACCTAAAACATGTTATGTAGATACCTAGCCCTACATATTGGTATAAACATAAGCCAATTTGAAAAATAATTATAGGTACTAATTTTTTTAAAAGGTATCGTCATCCTCGATCTCAATGCGGTAGCACCATGAGATATTTTAATAAACCGTATTCTTCGTGACTAAATTTACCACCGCTTAGGAGTTCCTCAATTTTGCTTTAAATGGCAATGGGTTCAAAAAAAGCATTATACCCTTCAATAAAAAAAAATGTTTCCTTTGATATCAGTTATTATAATTTTACATTAACAGAAAAAAAAGAAAGCAAAGCTGACACGATATCACAAATATATGAAAAAACATAATTATAAATACATTTTATTTTACTCTAAGATCAAAGATACAACATAATCTAAAATATGTATTTATTAGAATAAGGGAATTTTGTCATATTTATTGTATACTAGCTATATCGGCGCGCGGCTCTGCCCGTGTGTTTGTCGATTATCGCAGCAAAGAGTAGTCTATGTCCTTCCTCAAGAATCAAAGTATCTCCATGACAAATTTAATTGAAATCTGTACAGCGGTTTGGCCGTGAAAGCAGGACAGACAGACAGACAGAGTTACTTTCGCATTTATAATATAAGTATGGAAGTAGGTATGCTTAACACATATTCCAAAGTACAAACTTTTTTTGCTCGCCTGTAAAATCACGTTTTTTAGATAGTGCCAGTATTGGTTTAAACGTGCGAAATTATGTTTATACGTAGGTACATATCTGCATACCGTACTTATAATAATAAGGTATTTTCTGGAAAGTTTAGAAATGCCGATCATCTTTACTAATATTATAAAGAGGTAAAGTTTGTTAGTTTGTTGTACCTAAGCTTAATCTCTGGATTTTTCTGAACCGATTTCAACAATCTTTTACCAATAGAAACCCATGTTACTTGTGAGTGTTATAGACTAAATATTATCGCAATATTCGATATAAATAAAAAACTTCCCAATGCAAACTTAAAAAATGGTTAAAATAAAGTTAGTTAAAATAAATCTAGAAAAGACTTACTCATAGTGTCAGCGTATCGGTAAGCAATGTGCCGAACGAAGCAGCTAATGTCAGAGTCTTGTCGTTGTTTCATCTTCAGGTCGATGCCAAGTTGTAAGTGAACTTCGCGTATACACATACTTGGTGTCAAGAAGCGCCTTATATTGTCATAGTCCCGAACTTTGACTGGTGAAACAGTAATTATACGTCCATTTTGTGTCTCGAACGAAGCGTGGCCATGAATTACTTTGGCATATTTGGGCGGACTTGATCGGAGATGTACCTACAGTATACTACGGCCTCACAGAAAACCTTTGTTACCAATTTTGTTGCTGCTTTTTTAAAAGATAACTCTACCCAACTCAAATGGGGTTTGAGTCCACAACACTCAACGCCGTAGGAAGCGGCGTAGCGACCGCTTAAATCACTAGGCCAACGGTGCAATTATCGAGTTAACAAGGTTAACGAAAACAAGCTCTCGCCTTCTACCTTAAAATGCCCAAAGGATGGCAATGGAAACGTTTCTTATCTCTTGAGTTACACAAGTCCATAGGCGGCGTAAATTTATTACTCTCTGGTGATCCGCTGGTTTCTCCCTCTATAAAAACCACCACCAAAACCAAACAAAAAGCAAACAATATGAATTTTGTACTACGAGATGTAGGCACATCGCATGGTCGGCGACTAGATACTAATAGTTCAAACTGCTAACTATTATGTCTCACGCTGAGACTTTACCTGGTTTCCAAGAAATCGAAATATAAAGATAGAAGGCAAGAGAAAATGAGGAAGGCGTAGCTTAAGTTATATACAGCAAGTGAGAGAGGTCAAACAGATTGCAGAAAATAAGAAGTTTGGAGTGGAGATTTAATGAAATGAAGAACAGGACTCATTCAATCTTATTAATATTATAAAAGGAAAGTTTTCATGTCTGTTTGTGTGTCGACGTAACTTATAATAGAGATAGACATAATAAAAGTTAAGTATTTTTTTATTTCCAAAAAAATAGTGATCCCGTAAGATGTGCAAAGTACGATAATAGCCGCGGATAAAACAGTGGGGCGTAGCTAATATTTCAATAACATTAACTTACAGAAAGCTATCAACAGGTATAAATCGGGGCAAGCCTTGGTGACCTGTCTCCATGCTGTATCAGGTATGATATGTCCACCAGCACCAAGCCTTGCATCTGTGCATCCAGGAATTTGAGTCTCTCTACACACCAACTGTATTTAATATATCTATGAGTCTTAAGAGTACTTTCTTATGTACATGATTTATTAAAATCATACACATGAGATATCTATTATCTACAATGCATTCATAAAGAGTTTAAAAAAGATCTAATGCTGAAAACGAAGTTTCAAGTCCAAGTAGTTTTTATCTGTACCTACTGAGATATAGTCTTTGATCAACTTAACACTGTGTATTCTTAATCCGTCACCAAACGGTCCCTAATTTATATTAGCGAATCATAATAACTTACCTGTAACCTGAAGTTCGATTTCTTTAATACCGGTAATAAAGAGAGCAGCGCACCTCCAGTGCCATCAGCTAAGTGGGAATATTCTAAGGCTAGAACTCTAAGATGTTTAAGCTCTCCTAGGCTTCGCAAGAAACATTGTTTCGTACAGGGTCTTGGAATGTATTGACCAGTACCTAAAAAGGCATTTTTTAGTTAGTTATAAGACAGAAACTTCAATGACGGAAATTTAATTACCAGGTAAGTAGTATTACCAGGTAATTTGAGCTTTATTGCTATTGTATGAAGTTCATATATTACAAGCACTCACTGTTGTCTAAGCAATGTAGGTGTGTTTCTAACGTCAATGAGTCAATTTGCACTTTATTACCGCCAGACAAAGTTCAAATTCAATCAAATCTATCAAAACAGTGTGCGTATGTGCGTTGGAGTAGATAATCGTTGGATAGTCCATTTATCGAGAAAGGCTATAGGCTATAATCATCACGCTACTACTAATAGGAGCGGAGCACAATGAAGGATGTTTCAAAAGCGGGGAAAAAAATTCACGCTACGGGCAATATAAGACACAAACGAGGTTGCGTGGGTCAGCTAGTTTAATATATAAACGATTAGGTAGTATACATTATGAACGTAAAAAATTGACAAAATATTACCTGGTTATACCTGGCTGCGACGAGGTTACGCCCAAGTCCGCTACAGCAACCGTCACTTTTTGAGTTCTGAAGTATACAGTTCAGCTTCTAAACCTCCTCTTCCTGTATCCTCTTATATTATAAATGTGAGTGTAAGTTTGTTTGTTACATACTACTTAACCGATCATCATGAAACTTTGTACACATATTCTTGGAGATATTAGATAGTAACATAGGATACTTTTTATTAAATGCGAGCGAATCCGTGGGCGAACGTGGGTGGTTATAAACGAATAAACCGTGGGAGACCCGCGCTTCGGCATGAATGGGCCGGCTCGACCGGAGTGATACCACGGCCTCACAGAAAACCGATGTGAAATAGCGCTTGCGCTGTGTTTCACCGAGTGAGTGAGGATACCGGAAGCCCATACCCAACCCCTCCCTCATTCCCCCTCCCCATCCCCCAAAGGTCGGCAACGCACTTGTGATACCTCTGGTGCTGCGGGTGTCCATGGGCGGCGGTAATTGCTTACCATCAGGTGATACGCCTGCTCGTTTGCCACCTATTACATAAAAAAAAAAAAAAGTGTTGTAAAATTTTAGCCCCCTTTATAATCGTTTAAGAAAATTGTCTTTTTATCATGGACTCGATGAACAGCATTTCTGCTGTGGAATCTTAAACCATTTCTTCACCAGCCATTAGAATTAAATAACTTACGGTTTCCTCGGTTTAGTATGTTGTTGCAAATAACCCTAAATAAAGTACTAAAGTTGAAAATCCAAATATAAACTATGTATTTAATGAGTATGTATGTATTTATTATAGAAGAACCAGTAGCATCAAGTAGCGAAACCGCGGGAAATACTCTAGATATTGCTACTACTTCTAAAAGGGAACAAGAATCAAAGGAATCCAGCCCTGTTCCTATTAAAAAAGTGAAAACGGAATCACCCCCAGAGGATGTGCAGGATGAGCAGGTTTCTCAAAGTGAACCTATGAATGAAAATGTATGTGTTTGCTGTCCACCTCATCGCTGAACCAGCATCATCTAGTCACGTATTTATTAACATTCTCGTATGTTATTCATAACGCAGTATTAATTATTTATGTTATTTAAATAAAATTCTAAATGTTTAGATCTTTAACAATTTGTAAATTTTATTTTAAATTATTAAATTAATATGTTTAGATTTGAACTACTTGCAAATTTTATTTTGAGTTATTAAATTATTGTTTAGATCTTAACTATTTCTAAATTTTATTTTTAATTATTAAATTAATATATTAAGATCTTGACTACTTATAAATTTTATTTAAAGTTATTTAATTACGTAATATCTACTTTTAGATCCTAAATACTTGCAAATTTTTATTTTGAGTTACTAAATTAATAAGTTAGTTTTTATATATGCTAAGGCATAGGTCGATGTTGTATAGAATCATTATATCAGCATATTCTTTGTTCAAAACATGCACAACGTCTTGCCAATAGGTTCTCTTCAGTTCGTCATCTTGTATTTGAATTCTTAGCTGCTTTAACTCTATAATGATAAAGACATTGACGATTAATGTGAAATAAGTAAAATTTGCTCAAACAGAGCCAGGCATTAAAGTATTATATTACTGTAAACACACGTCAATAGATTGTAAACAGTCAACTTACAGTAACATATTTATTATCTGTAATACTTATCTTAAGACTATTTAATCAGAGCGTAAACTCTCGCGCTACTAAGTATGTACATTATTTTAATCCAAATACTCGTTAGACTTATATAGATTAAGAAAATACGTACCGATGTATTGACATTTTTTACAATAAAGTGATACACTTTGGAATTGCGGTTTTACTTCATATTAACTGTTTCCCTGTTTCTGGCACCTCACCAGTAAGAGTCGACTATGGCTAGCTAAGACAGACGAAGTGACGGCGAAGAGAGAACTTCAGAGAGAGTTAGTCTTTTCGCCGTCACTCCGTTCGTCGGTGCTGACCCTAACGGCAGCAAACTATACAGGACAGCAGCAGAAAGAAATCGTGAGAACCCTATAGCGTCTTGTCTGGCCAGTGAGGGTAATATAGGCCAAATCCTCTTATACCTAGAGAGGCCTATGTCCAGCTGTGAACTAATGGTTTATAATAATATTTCCAAAGCCAAAAGGAGGGGTAGATATAGTTTTAGCATAATACGTAAGTTCCACCGTAGTTAATGGACTATTGAACCGATTTTGATGAACAGGGTGTGATAAATTCATAATAATGTTCAGGTTGACATAACAAAGGTCGTGTGCAAATGGACTGAGGGCCGTTTTTTTTGAAATTCTTGAGAATCGATATAATATTCGAATAGGAATTAATTAAAAATAGTAAAATCCTAATACGGTCTTCACTATCGACTTTCTTCAGACCAAGATTTTGTTTTTTTTGAGAGCGCGTTAGCATAGTGGTAGAAGCAACCGGTAACTTAGGCAATGGATTATACAGCTTTTACTGATTACTCTTACCTAGTTATCATAAAGTCCTAAAAACTTCAGTAATAAATCAATCACAATGGCATATGATCATTTTATACATTTATTAAATATAGGTACCTACTATGGCCATTGTAGGTAGACTTATTTATATTTATTAAAATTGATAGGTAGGAAAACTAAGTAATGTTTTGCTATACAACAATTTTGATCGTAAAGCGAATATGCTATTAAATCGATTAGTAATTGGAATAAAGTAAGATATTTCGTCATATTATTTCATACATAATCAAAAAAATCATTTTTTTAAGACATCTTCGAAAACCACCTATTAGATCAATCATTCAGTCGAGGAAGCGTTTAGCGATAAAATAATCACAATTTAAAAACATACCACTAAGCATTGGGCATTTTAATTTTAACAAATTAAAATAGGACCACACGGGAAGCATCAGCTTTCAAAAAAAGGATCATTAAAACACCCAATCGAATAGATTGTCATCTTTTCGACTGGGTGTTCCTCCTTTTTAAAGTCGGTTAAAAAGGTTATATCACAATAAATTCCATTCTTACAATTTTAGTCGGCGTTCCTTTACGATTAAGACATTTCGTCATATTCCATTCATAATCAAGAAAATCAAACACTTGTAAGAAATCTTCAAATAAGGAATTTATCGATTAATAAATATCTACCTATTCGATGAATCATTCAGTTGAGGAAGCGTTGGGTGATAAACTAAATCACAAATTTGAACAAAATAAAATCAACTACAAAAACTGGGCCAAATTAAAATGAGACCACACGGGAAGCATCAGCTTTCTAATAAAAAAAACATCATCAAAATCGGTTCACCCAGTCGAACGTTATGATGTACCTAACAAATATAAAAAAAAAACAGTTGAATAGATAACCTACTCCTTTTTTTAAGTCTGTTAAAAATGTTATTTCGCAATAAATTCCATTTGAACGATCTTTGTGTCGGCGTTCCATTACGATTAATGGATCGACTCTTGAAGTCAGATCACAGATCCGTCAATGAAAGTAGGTTGGCCAAACTCGTGGAATTTAAATAAAAAAAAAGTGTGTTGTTGCCAAATATGTAGTCCAGAATTTGCCAGTCACTGGTTCAAAATTTATTAGCGTTTAAAGGAGACCCATTCATAAAACTCTTTAAATTCTTTGTCGAGCAGTGCACTATTGGACAGTCTATTTGAGGATGATGAATAGGTACCCTAACACAGAAAGCCTGGATACTAAAACTCTGTTAAATATTGCCTTTACACATATGCATATACTTACTGTCACAAACACCGTATGATATCAGTTCAAACATTCTTTTTAAATCAACTTCATCTTCAACACGACCGACGTAGTAAAATCGTACTAGATGTGGCATCAGTTCGAACACACGACGCAGGGGGAATACAGCAAACCGCCACTGATGGATACTTAGGGTTACTGAAGAGGAAAAACATAGTTTTAAATAAGGAAATAGAACAATAATTTATACATACTTCGGCATATATGGGCAAGGCTAGACCGGAATGATTCCATGGTCACCCTGAACCTTGTGGCAGCCAGCCCACTTGTTACTTTTGAGTTCCAGATGTCCATAGGCAGCGGTAGTCACTTTCCATCAGGTAACTCACTATACCATCCATTTTGGAGATTGGATCGTTTAAGAACAAGGTGCAAATGTCTTTAGTGTCAAATGTGATTAGAAACTTTTGCCATTTTTCATTAAATGTCTATATTCGACATGTTTATAATAATATACCTAAAACATGTTATGTAGATACCTAGCCCTACATATACATATATAAACATAAGCCAATTTGAAAAATAATTATAGGTACTAATTTTTTTAAAAGGTATCGTCATCCTCGATCTCAATGCGGTAGCACCATGAGATATTTTAATAAACCGTATTCTTCGTGACTAAATTTACCACCGCTTAGGAGTTCCTCAATTTTGCTTTAAATGGCAATGGGTTCAAAAAAAGCATTATACCCTTCAATAAAAAAAAATGTTTCCTTTGATATCAGTTATTATAATTTTACATTAACAGAAAAAAAAGAAAGCAAAGCTGACACGATATCACAAATATATGAAAAAACATAATTATAAATACATTTTATTTTACTCTAAGATCAAAGATACAACATAATCTAAAATATGTATTTATTAGAATAAGGGAATTTTGTCATATTTATTGTATACTAGCTATATCGGCGCGCGGCTCTGCCCGTGTGTTTGTCGATTATCGCAGCAAAGAGTAGTCTATGTCCTTCCTCAAGAATCAAAGTATCTCCATGACAAATTTAATTGAAATCTGTACAGCGGTTTGGCCGTGAAAGCAGGACAGACAGACAGACAGAGTTACTTTCGCATTTATAATATAAGTATGGAAGTAGGTATGCTTAACACATATTCCAAAGTACAAACTTTTTTTGCTCGCCTGTAAAATCACGTTTTTTAGATAGTGCCAGTATTGGTTTAAACGTGCGAAATTATGTTTATACGTAGGTACATATCTGCATACCGTACTTATAATAATAAGGTATTTTCTGGAAAGTTTAGAAATGCCGATCATCTTTACTAATATTATAAAGAGGTAAAGTTTGTTAGTTTGTTGTACCTAAGCTTAATCTCTGGATTTTTCTGAACCGATTTCAACAATCTTTTACCAATAGAAACCCATGTTACTTGTGAGTGTTATAGACTAAATATTATCGCAATATTCGATATAAATAAAAAACTTCCCAATGCAAACTTAAAAAATGGTTAAAATAAAGTTAGTTAAAATAAATCTAGAAAAGACTTACTCATAGTGTCAGCGTATCGGTAAGCAATGTGCCGAACGAAGCAGCTAATGTCAGAGTCTTGTCGTTGTTTCATCTTCAGGTCGATGCCAAGTTGTAAGTGAACTTCGCGTATACACATACTTGGTGTCAAGAAGCGCCTTATATTGTCATAGTCCCGAACTTTGACTGGTGAAACAGTAATTATACGTCCATTTTGTGTCTCGAACGAAGCGTGGCCATGAATTACTTTGGCATATTTGGGCGGACTTGATCGGAGATGTACCTACATAATACTACGGCCTCACAGAAAACCTTTGTTACCAATTTTGTTGCTGCCTTTTTTTAAAGATAACTCTACCCAACTTAAATGGGGTTTAAGTGCACAACACTCAATGCCGTGCGTGGCGACCGCTTAAATCACTAGGCCAACGGTGCAATTATCGAGTTAACAAGGTTAACGAAAACAAGCTCTCGCCTTCTACCTTAAAATGCCCAAAGGATGGCAATGGAAACGTTTCTTATCTCTTGAGTTACACAAGTCCATAGGCGGCGGAAATTTATTACTCTCTGGTGATCCGCTGGTTTCTTCCTCTATAAAAACCACCACCAAAACCAAACAAAAAGCAAACAATATGAATTTTGTACTACGAGATGTAGGCACATCGCATGGTCGGCGACTAGATACTAATAGTTCAAACTGCTAACTATTGTGTCTCACGCTGAGACTTTACCTGGTTTCCAAGAAATCGAAATATAAAGATAGAAGGCAAGAGAAAATGAGGAAGGCGTAGCTTAAGTTATATACAGCAAGTGAGAGAGGTCAAACAGATTGCAGAAAATAGAGGGCGATTTCTCTACCAGAAGTTTGGAGTGGAGATTTAATGAAATGAAGAACAGGACTCATTCAATCTTATTAATATTATAAAAGGAAAGTTTTCATGTCTGTTTGTGTGTCGACGTAACTTATAATAGAGATAGATATAATAAAAGTTAAGTATTTTTTTATTTCCAAAAAAATAGTGATCCCGTAGGATGTGCAAAGTACGATAATATCCGCGGATAAAACAGTGGGGCGTAGCTAATATTTCAATAACATTAACTTACAGAAAGCTATCAACAGGTATAAATCGGGGCAAGCCTTGGTGACCTGTCTCCATGCTGTATCAGGTATGATATGTCCACCAGCACCAAGCCTTGCATCTGTGCATCCAGGAATTTGAGTCTCTCTACACACCAACTGTATTTAATATATCTATGAGTCTTAGGAGTACTTTCTTACGTACATGATTTAATAAAATCATACACATGAGATATCTATTATCTACAATACATTCATAAAGAGTTTAAAAAAGATCTAATGTTAAAAACGAAGTTTCAAGTCCAATTAGTTTTTATCTGTATCTACTGAGATATAGTCTTTGATCAACTTAACACTGTGTATTCTTAATCCGTCACCAAACGGTCCCTAATTTATATTAGCGAATCATAATAACTTACCTGTAACCTGAAGTTCGATTTCTTTAATACCGGTAATAAAGAGAGCAGCGCACCTCCAGTGCCATCAGCTAAGTGGGAATATTCTAAGGCTAGAACTCGAAGATGTTTAAGCTCTCCTAGGCTTCGCAAGAAACATTGTTTCGTACAGGGTCTTGGAATGTATTGACCAGTACCTAAAAAGACATTTTTTAGTTAGTTATAAGACAGAAACTTCAATGACGGAAATTTAATTACCAGGTTAGTAGCAAATTGATGAAATTGTAATCATTAGCTGGATCACTACTCTGGATGGATGGTTTCAGATCCATCTTGTCAGTAAGAGATCAGATGGTCAACCATATTTAATTCGTTGCATCAAATACGGTTGTATTCGGGAGAACTTTAGGTTGAATTTAAATTGTTGCTATATTAGTCTCTACGCCATCATTCCGCGAGTCAGCGATGACCCTTATTCAATTAAAACATACTCTCATAAATCAATGATTACTAGATTAATTAAGTTCTTGAATGACCTTGTCATAATAAAACACATTGAACAGAGTATATTTACGAGTATGCTTACATATTTTAAGGGAGTAGGTCCTTCTATACCTAAATCCTCTTTTAAAATAATTAATATTCTATTTATAAAGAAAATAAAAATGTCTTAGCTGTCAATGTCACAAAAAATCACATGTTAATTTTATAGAAAATTTATCGTAATAAAATAAAAAGAGAAAAAAAATAAAAAAAGACAAAATATAGAATAAAATATAAAACGGTGATTCAAACAAGAATCGCAATTATGATTAATTGCTTTCCAGCATTAATTCTGTGTCCAAGTGCAAAATTGTTTTGCTTTCTTATACCGTGTGCAACGTTTTTGGGAATGATGGGTGTTTATATCGGGGGTCTATTTTCTTACTATTCAGATGTAGCATACGTAAAAATAAATGAATTTGTAAACAATACTTCAATATGAACGTTTGATATGCTACGAATAATTTATACAGTGATGTGATGTGGTTGTTATGTACATAATTACCTAGCAACCGATTTGACAAGCGCCATGCTATAGTTACTAAACCTTGCAAAAGTAAATCAAAAAAGAAAATGACTACAGATGAAGAAAAATCCAAACTATGTAAATTACTACAAAGCGTAGAAGTTCCAGAAATAAAATTAACGGAACGGTGTTCGAGCCTGGTTAAAGAATTTCATAAAAGATATGATAAAGAACTAGAGGAAGAAATGAAACAAGGCGATGGGGAAGACCTTGGGAAAGACCAATTTATTAAAAACCCTTACAAAGTAGATGCAGGTCTACTAGAAGAAAATGAAAGGAAATTAAGTGAACTCTTAGCTGAAACTAAGAGGTTAGCATCTTAAAATATTATAGTTTCTTTACTAATTAATTTGATTTACAATTTCCTTTTCTCTTATAGAGTGAAAAAGCAAGTTCCAGATTCGGTGACAACTCTGACAACTCAAGATCCTAAGCGACCGTGGAGAACTCACACCAGTAAGGAAAAGCTCCTGCGTATAGAGGGTGAGCTAAAACGTCATTTGGAGAAATCGTCACAGTTGATACAACCATTAGGCGAAGATGAGATGCAAGACCTTATAAAAGAATGTAGGGATGAATCCCGTTCGGCACCACCAATTGGGCTAAACCGGCTACGAGATACGGTAATTGCAGCTAAGAAGAATTTGCCGAACTTTCAATACAAGAAGATTGAAAACTCTACAGCAACCGCCATTATGTCTGAAGTTCATGTATTTGAATCTCAAAATGAAGTGTCTTCGGAATATCTGAAGACTGAGTGATAGTAACTGTGCTGTAAGGTAATAAAAATATTACAAAATTGTTGTTTTAATAACATCCAGACGCAACAGTGTTAATGGCTCAATGGAAGGCATAACAGGAAATAATTTATGAAAAAAACTGTTACTATTTTTACCTATAGGTTAGACTTTGTATTTTTGTATTATTAGGTTTGTTTACGCAAACAAATGTGTATTTGTGTTGTCTTTCTTTACGTAAACTTGTATTTAAGCATTTTTGTTAAACAAATACCTATTTTTTACCGTAACTAAATTCGAACGACAAAGGGTCAAGTAATATGCAATACTTGCTGATGGTCGTACAAGAGGAACTAAGTATGTGACCTGTAAACGTACGTAAACCGCACTCATAATCTTTCAATTGAGAGACTGAACTACCTATGTGGTTTTCCTACTATTTATGGGTATAAATCCCGTATCATCGTCATTATATAACCAAAAATCGTCTAAATTGCCTCATTCACCACTATCACAAGCCTTCTTTAAATCAGATGTTTCTTTTTTTTTACCGATGCACTGTGGGTTCTCTTTAAACTTGATTGGCTAGATTTACCCTTTCCTATAATGAATTCACATTCCGAATCGTAATACGTAGATGTCTAACTCTCTAGCCGCCAGATCAATTCATCACGTTCGAAGCAAACTATTATAGATTTCTATTTATATGTAAATATGTCAATTTTAATTTCTCAGAAACAATAGCGATATAAAAATAATGTAAGAAATATACAAACCGGTCAAATAACTGTAGTTGATAAGTAAGGGATTTTCATTTTGCAGAACAAAGTCCCATAAAAATAAATACTTCAGTGACTCCGAGTTAAATATTGCTAACTGTTGAATCAAGCGAACACCTTCTAATCTTTTACAGCGCATGTTCTCGAATGATACCAGCTGAAGATGATTCTGTACACTGTAACAGAAGGTAATTTTAAGCGCTGTCACACGGAATTCCTCTAACTCTGGCAATCTTTTGATGTCAAATCACAACCACATATCTAAAACCTAAAAGCTTAATATTTACTTATGGATAGGTTTTCAAAACTTATTTTATAAGCGAACGTTTATACACTCATTTTTTACGACACTATATCTTTTGAATATTAAAAGCTGTAATGCATAATAAACACGATGGTAGCTATTGTTAAAGATTACAAGAATAATTTAGTTTTTAACCAATCAATTTATAACGAATTATAGAATTACCTTAAAACATGGATCAAATTCTCTAATATACTCTTTCTTCTGAAATAGTCGAGACGATCCAAGTGCAACAGTTGATCAGGAACTATCAAACGATCCATTTGCTCTTCACTTGATTTCATTTTCTGTTATTTTAATTAATTGCATTGTCATTTCATGTCAGAAAAATGTAATGGGTTAGTTGCTACAACTCAATAAGACCTTGATCGTTATTTTAATGGAACGCAACAATATAAGATACTAACTTTTTTTAAGTCTTATTACTTGCTAGCTGAACCTCGCGGTGTTACCTGCAGTTATTAGTTTACATATTGTTATTTTTATTTTTTTCTTACAGTTAAAATAGCCTATATTAATCGGTGATAATGTAGCATTCAAACGGTGAAAGAATTTTTAAAATCCGTCCAGTACTTTTTGAGCCAATTCGTTGCAAACATACTTACATACAAACCTTTCCTCTTTATAATATTCTTTATTTTCCTCTTAATATTTTCTTCTTTATTAACTTTTTTAAGTCTACTTATTATATTATATATTACTTATAAGAAAACTTAACGAGCCTAAAGTTATCTGTATGTTCAAACACGACGTGCTTTTGTTCAAAGAATAAGTGTTAGGTTAAGAACAATTAAATCTAACTGTTTGAACCCAATATTTATAGTAAAAATTCTCAAATTTAAAAGAAAAAAGCATTCACTAAGAATTTGCCTATTCTTATTAGGTATATTCGACACAATGCCATATCAAAAAAGCACTACAAAATTAATATTAATACCTATTATGAATCTGAAAGTAACTCATGTCTGTTACGCTTTCATGGCTAAATCGTTTGGCGAAATTTGGCATGGAGAATGGAGATTCTTTGATTCTTGAGAACTGACATAACTGCCCGTTACCGCGATGACCGGACATACCTACTGGCAGAGACGCGGGCAAACGTTGGTATATTTTATACGATATTTTGGCTAAAACCACGGTAAGTCATTAAATTTAATCTATAATATACATAATCTAGAAACATGACGCGTTGCCAGTTCTTTTTTTAATCGGACACGGACACACTGCCTTATTTTTTACTAATAAATATTCAGCGTGTACTTTACTTCCTACAGCTTACTCTTACTTACCTATTAAAATACTTGATTTCGAACATTCTGTTATCATTAGAAACACCTCCTGAACAACTAGGTTCCTACCTTAAGAGTAATTGCTATATCTTTGTTCAACATTTTCAAAAACTGATTAGACGGGAGCTTCATAGCAGTGTTCGCCCTCCATAAGTAGTCCCCGAAGTGTGTCGGCATCCGTAAGTTGGGATATTGGTAGGTATACAATATTTGATTGCAGTGCTCATGTGCGTAGAAATAGCGTTGCACATCGTGGATGTTCCAGTAGCGTGTGTCGGTGCTTCTGTACATTATATGAATATACACTTCATATTTGAACTCTAATATTAACAAATAACAAAATTTTAAACCGTTTCGACTTGCATCATATCACCAACCTGTAGTAGTTCGAAAGAAGGTTGTAGCCTGCCTGATATATGTACAACGCTGCACTGGCCAGATAGGTTCGTATAAGATTTGTGTAAAGTTTGTCTTCTCATTGCAGTGCTTTTGTCCAGCGTAGTTCGCTCTCTAAATCGGCTCTTACAACCACGGAATGAATAAGTTTCGTAGCACTTTGTATTATTAACCCACCACATCAAACTCCGACTTGCTAATCAAGTATAAGTGTCACAATTCGATATATTCGTGGGTGACTGTTGCAGTTGTAAGTGTATAGGAGGGGTTAGTACCATAACATGAAACTGTATGATCAATATGTAGTAGTGGTGTAGTCCTATGTAATATAAGCAGAAATAGGCTATGTGGCTAGATAAGGTACTTCAGTTTTAATACTTACAATAAAACATCATCATCAGCTAATAATCCGTCTGAACTTTCCACATAGTGCAACCAGATATGTGGGTTCTGGATCCAGTCGCCAAGAACAAGATATCCCGGCCCTGTCCGGTATATTCGAGGATACACTATCCATTTCACAGATTCCAAATTACCAACTATTTGGATACATTTGCAGCTGTTGTCTACATGAATACAACAAAGGCAAGTTTAATAGTGTTCAAATCAAATCAAATAATGCAAAATGGTCAAAATTTCAAGGCTGTTAATAATTACCCATAGGATCAAGAGTTTTAGTAACATTTCGCTGTTTATTCATGTCGTTCCAAATCGTTTAAAATAAATCGAAATTAAAATAGTTATATAAATCAAAAATAACAAATGTCATTCGTAAACAATGACAGTAGTTTATATAGGTAAACAAACCATAATAAACATAAATCTCATATATAGTTTTTAAATTGACGTCATCTCTATAGAAATATTTTTAAACAGGTCACTTTGAATAAACATTTATTAAACCAGGAAACTTTGGATAGGCATTAGTTAATTAAAATAGTAGGAGAGCCCTAGAAAAATTTCGTGATTTACTAAAGCGCGGCAGATTAATATACAGGGGGATACCTTGTACCCGGTTAAGAACTCCACCAAAATGAGCCTCGTATATATGGCCACCTATCAAGGATGAAGGACCAGATTATTAAAAAAAAATGATCATCAGAAATTCTTGAGCGTGTCAGATTAAGGTTAATTACATGCTAAAAACTGCATATTCCACTAATAGGTCTATTTGAGAATGACGTAAAGAAAGGGGAGGACTACAAAGTTGTAAAAAAACGTCATCTTGACATTCTCGAGCGTGCCTCCAATTTTTTTTATTTTAGATGGAATAATTCAAAGATAACGAAAAAAATATAATCTGACGATTTCCACAAGCCAAAGTAATACATATTTATCGAAAAAGTTTAATGCTTACAGCTGCATGATGCCTATATTCAGACTGATAGGTCAGTACTAATCCATGAGTCAGAGAAGCAATCGAAGATATGGAGCAATCGCCATCCCAATTTGACCATGTAATTGTAGATGGCTCCTTTTTTTAAATAATTTTAAATAAATGCCCCGTATTTCGGGAGGCGTGTCAAAGAACATATTATAATGCCTTGGCAATAACGCTGCAAGTAGTGTCCATCGTATTTGATCGCTACTTCACACCCTCTATCAAAGATTATAAGCATTCTCTTCTAGGTAGTGTACACGACAAGGAACTCCACGTTTCCGATCCTAAAAGATATACGCGTAAAGCTTAAAGGAAGCTGTTGTCAAGTTTTGATCGATTACTGGGCTGATCAGGAGATGGCAATAATTATAGATATTGAGGGAATTTACATGATTCATAATTTGTGTTATGAATATTCTGTTACTGATAATTAATTATAATTAATTATGAGTTGTCATGCCCTGATTACGAAGAAGCGGAGACGAACATAGCATTTCTTGCTTGCCAACAAAATGAAGATTCTACTATTACTATCAGAAATTCTAACACTTATGTAGTGGTAATTTTCCAAAAAGCATTTGTGAAATTAGGAGCAAATTTTTATTTAATTATCAGATTTATCGAATCCCTTCAGATAATTGTCAGATTATGAGACAGCGCATCTAGGACATAAAGATGAACCATATATCATATATGTTGTTATACTTAATTAAAAAGCTAAAACAATAATAAATAAATGGTATTAACTTTTATCTTGTAAATAACATTATTTGTTATTCATAAAAATGTATACCTGCAATTTTAAAACTATAATGTATTGTAAGATATTTAGAACGGTGAGCTACCGATTCCCAAGATACGAATTTTTTGCTCAGTTTGGGATCGCATGTCACTTCACTGAATGCCTAAATACATATTTTTAAAATTCTTAAAAGTCGCCAGACTCTTGCGATTACGACGTACCTGCTGGCTTATGGCCAAGTCTATGATAAGGAGCTTTTTAGTGCCACGGGATACATTTCTTTTTTTTTATTATAAATCACTAGGTACACAACAACACTCTTCTACATCCATTCTGAGAGACAGAAATTATCGAATTGTTATTAATGCGTGTAGTAATTATTGTATGTATTTTGAGTCTCAGAATAGATGTTAGAAGTTAATATAAAGTTAGTAAACAAGTAATACTTCTAAAATTTGTGAGGTCCATGGCACTACCAGATTTATGGAGAAAGTGAGTTATACCGGAGATTACAAATTGTGGTAATGAATCCGAATCCAATGCTGCCTAAAGTTGTGTAGATCGTCTGGACCAGGTGATTTCCAATTTGGCAATGAACGTACTGCACAACTTTCATTTTCTGTGTCTATGACAATGGGTTCCATAGATGTTATAGAGTCACATGAGCGTCTGATATCTCGCATCCAATGACCATCTGTATAAATGACGGGCACCAACCAAATGTTACGCCAAAATATATTTGTGGTATTTTCATCTGGCAAGTGCCGATCACGCTCACATGGACTCGGTGCCTCCCCATTTCGGTACACCTTCTCATTTCTTTGCAACATACGATACTGATTGAACCGGTCTCCTCGTTTTTTATAACGTCTTATCCTACTTGGCCATACACAGACACTCGACATATACTGTTGAGGACTGATGGTAGTCCCCCCAAGTATGCCTTTCACAAAGCGCGTAACTCTCGGCAGGGTATTACTTAACTGAAACGCAATTAATTTGGCGATGAGTGTCCAGGTCTCAGCAATACAACTTCCTATTCTATACTACCAAGCTGACACAGCATTTTTGGGTCGAGTTGTGATTTGTAACAAATAAACACCAGCTACTCAACAAACTGCAATAACCGCACTCTACAAAATATAATGTGTATCACTAAGATCTTCACAATTACCAAAATAATCCGATAATAACGAATTCCATGCATTCACCAAAGCTAAATTGCTTTTATGTATTGGCAAACGGGGTAACCGGGGTCTGTTATTATAATTAACATACCGGAACTCCTGAATCGCATCCTACAAAGCACTCCTTATTCTATTATTATATTGGGTACTTACGGATATAATTTCTTTCTCCACTTGTTCATCAACATCTTTACTGTATGGTAGTTATGGTGTATTAACTACCACATCTATAGCATGTAACAAAGAAGGGATAGTCAAAGTATTCCGTACGTCCGAGCGTATCCTCTCAAGGAAAGCATCATTCAGTAAGTGACAGCGCTGTATAACTCGTACTTGGTCCGACAACCGTTGTGCAGTTACGTTAACGGCTGGCTCAAGCTCCTGAAATAGGGAGACTAATCGAACATGGTACGCTGTAAGGTTCGTTCCTAACTATGTGGCCCGAAAATATGCCCGCATGACATTCTCGTTTATAGAATGTGTCCACTTCATGCGACGCACATCACCACCAGTAGCAGGGTAGCCTGTTCGAGGTCAATGGTCCTCGTGATCACAAGCTGGTCGGTGGCCGGCCTCTCCTCTGCCGACGTATAGGTATTGGGACGTCAGTGGCGAGAAAAACTCGTCGCTGGAAGAAGAGCTCGACGCCTTTGCACCTTGCGGAAACTTCTATTGTTTCTTCCGGAGACGGCAAGGCGGAACGGAACGACAAGTCCGGTAATGTTAGCAGCTCTCCATCTAGCTCTGGTTGCCATCGTTATTAGAATTTCTCAAGCATTGTTTTGACATGACGTTTAAGTTTAAACGTCATGTCTTGTAAAGTAGATATTTCTATGTTTTTTTTCAATTTATGCATTTAATTTCTTCCTTTTATTTATTTTATAGTCGTTTAATCTGTATGCAAATAGTTATTTTGTGTTGTTCTAAACAGTGAAAATAATTTATTAAAAAAAATTGTATGAGAAATTCTAATTATTATAATCTGGCACGCTCGAGTATTTCAAAATGGCGAATTTTATTTGCACATCCATTTAATGAACGCGAGTTTGCCTCACATCCAAATCGTCAGATTATTACTTCACTTAACATCCCCTTAGAAAATCTGAAATATATTTATTTGTTATGTAGGTACAACCCTTACGCACGACTACCCCCAGCATGCAAACGATCATATTGTCATAAATACATTATTAAAAAGACGTAGGACATGGATGCTATCAATATCTGACGCGCTCGAGTATGTCCATGCAACAGTTTTATTTTACGACTAGCTGACCCTCGCAACCTCGTTTACGTTTACTAGTGCCCGGAGCGTTAATTTTTACCCGTTTTTTAAACATTCTTCATTGGGGCTCCGCTCCTATTGGTCTTAGCGTGATGATATATAGCCTATAGCCTTTCTCGATAAATGGATTATCCAACGCTGAAATAATTTTTCAAATCAGACCAACGGTTCCTGAGATTAGCGCGTTTAAACAAACAAACTCTTCGCCGCTCTGCCCACCGGTGAAAAGGTAGGTGTACCTACATTATCATCTTAGCTGTGCAACCCAATAGCTTTCTATGACGCTTGAGTTAATCACCCCATTTAGCATCGTGGGCTCCCTTACTAAAAAAAAAAAAGTTGTGTGTACTAGCGTATACTCGTAAGAAGTGAAACTTCTTTATGACGTTATTTTTCATAAAATAAATATCATATGTCGACGTAAGGTATAACGACAAAAGACTTATAAACCAGCAATATTCGTGACAATTCTTATTTCAAGTGCAATAAAAGTTAAGGAGCGAGACCTGAGTAAATATCTATCTGTGGTGTGAATGAAGTAAGTTTGTGGAATGTGATGTGTGTAGTTATTTACATTGTGGACTAAATAAAATAATATTGTTTGTAATGTGATATTTCATTGTAGTATTAATTTGGTCCTGTTTGTGTTTGAAAATGTTTTTTGTTTTATTTTATAATTTTTTTTTGAAGGAAGATATAACTACTCTCAATAATGATAAAACATTTTATCATGGCCGAAAAACGTCAACGTCCACCATCGATTTACAAGCAGAATTTAAACGATTGTTTCTGAATAAAGTAGAGACTATAAATGAACAATTGTTTCAGTTTATAAATAACAGGAAAAAAACTCAAACGTAACTACTCAAAACGGGCCGCAAAATACATTGGAGACATTTACCAATCCCTACTCCTCTGGAGAAAGTATACTTCGAATCACGCGTGGTAGGGATAAAAAAAAGATGGCGCGTAACGGATAAATGTGACGCGTAACGAAAAAATGTTACACTAAATTTTTTGACAACCCCGATAAAGAAGTTTCACTTCAAAAATATATTGGTGAATAAGGAAAGAATTGACTAAAGTCGAAGAGTGGTTCAATGAGACAGACCTATATCTAGCAGCGGACTGCGATAGGCTGAAGAAGATGAAATCTCATTAAAAATATGCCAAAAGAGGTTTTATGACATTATCTTCATATTATATTTTTTCCGTTCATGAGAAAATTAAATTTAAGGTAGGTACGAGTAAATAGCTTTACTATTTCATAGTCTACTTACGGGTCAAAACTTATGTATATACATATTGGTACAAACCTATACACATACGAGTAAGACAAAAGTATTGTAATGTGTACCTACACATCTTTTTTTCTTACTCCTATTCTAAGCTACATTTTTTACATTTATAATTTAAGTACTAGCTTAAGAGTGTTTGGATGCGAACTGACATTAAATAATTGTCCTTTAAGTATCGTTTGTACTTTCATTTGCATTTAGTGAAAAGCAGTTTTGAAATTATAAACAGACACTTAAATTTTATTTGTTTGTACAGATGAAGACGCTGATTGTATATAGTATGGCTACTGTAAGATGTGCCGCACATATCAGTTATCTCCGGTGTTGAATTGATAAATTGCAAGACACTTACGAACGGCACAATTTGTGATGATTATCATATAAACCGATCAACTGGGACTAAATTGAACTGTCCTACTTTTTGCTTTAGATTGCGTAGTTGATATTTTTGCATTTATGTATTACGTATAGGTACTAATAGGTCTTTACCTATGAAATTGCGTTTCTTCAGTACTGGTCATTTCAAATAAAAAAAAGTTTGTAATGGCTCTGTATTCTAAATTCAAATTAATTTTGTTTTAAAACCATGACATTCTATTCACAAACTCAGTCTTTTGTTTTTTGATTAGCGTTGTATTTTCATTACATTTGAACATTTTTCGTCATAATGGATACCTACTGTAAAAATTCGTGTAATTATGGAATATGAGTTCCGTCGTGGCACCAACGCGACACAAACGGCACGTAACATCAAAAACGTTAACGGAGAGGACTGTACAAACGAACGCACAACCCTTTATTGGTTTTCCCGGTTCCGTTCTGGAAATTTTGACTTGAAAAATGAAGCTCGTGGTCGTCCGGAGACTTTGGTTAACAATAATGAATTAAAGGCGATTGTGGAAGCTGACGAAACTCAATCTACAGCTGAGCTAGCAGCAGCTTTTAATGTAAGCATCAAAACAATATTGATCCATTTGCGACAAATTGGCAAGGTAAAAAAGCTTGATAGATGGGTGCCCCACGACCTTAACGATCGCCAGCGCAACGTACGCGTCGAGACCTGCCTTTCGCTGCTCAACAGGCAAAGAAATGAAGGAATTTTGAAACGAATAGTTATGTGCGACGAAAAATGGATTCTGTTCGACAATCAAAAGCGCTCAGCAAGTTGGTTAGACCCTGGTTCAGCACCAAAGCAATGCGCTAAACCAAAAATGACCCCTAAAAAGGTGATGGTCACTGTTTGGTGGTCTAGTGCGGGTGTGATTCACCACAGCTTTTTACAAAACGGCATGAGCATTAATGCAGACGTGTACTGTGAAGAACTGGAGAGAATGATGGAGAAGCTTGCACATCTGCAACCAGCTTTGGTCAATCGGTCGTCCCCACTGCTCCTTCACGACAACGCGCGAACCCATACTGCGCAACAGACAGTCTCCAAGCTGCAAGAGCTGGGGTTGGAAGCTATCCCTCATCCGCCATACTCACCAGACCTTGCACCTACCGACTATTACTTTTTCCAAAATTTAGACAACTTTTTAGTGGGTAAAAAATTCAATTCCCGAGAGGCAGTACAAAATGCCTTTGAAGAGTTAGTTGCCTCCCGTCCAGCTGATTTTTACAAGAAGGGCATCAATAAACTGCCAATGCGTTGGCAAAGATGCGTCGATTGCATGGGTGATTACTTCGAATAACAGAAATAAAAAGTTTGAAAAAATAAGTACTTTCACTTATTGCATACAAAACGGCAATTTCATAGGTAAAGACCTAATATTTATATGTACTCGTATGAAGATAGTTACATAATTTCACCTAAAGTAAAGTCCGAAATAAAATGATAATAATCACATAGTAACATCCCTAAAGAAGTAACTGTTTTGGCTGCACTGTTGTCTAAATGGTTTATGCGGTCACCACGCTGCTTTCTACTGCACCTGCGGGTTCAAATCCCACATAGGACAAAACTATGTGTGATGCACAAATTGTTGTTTTGAGTCTGGTTGTTCTTTGTGTCCGGTTTATGTAGGGTAAAACCGGGATAGATGCCCCACTTTTTGAAAAACCTTCATAATTTCAAAAATATTAATTTTAAATGGATAATTTCTGTGCATGTAGCTAGCTTTTTGGGCGGCTTTAAAACATCCAACGGCAAGATTACGTAGCCACAACATTGTCTTGCGTCAACGTCAAAAAGATTGCAATGATCCAACAACATTTAGAAACGTACACTCTCTTCTTTTGCTTATCCGAAAGATCGTAACAATTTAGCCAGTTTTATACATTAACTAGCTGTTCCACGCAACCTCGTTTACGTCACTATTGCCCGTAGCGTGAAAATTTTCTCCCGTTTTTGAAACATTCTTCATGGTGCTCCGCTCCTATTAGTAGTAGTGTGATAATATATAGCCTATAGCCTTCCTCGATAAATGGACTATCTAACACTAAAAGAATTTTTCAAATCGGACCTTTCCTGAGATTAGCGCGTTCAAACAAACAAACAAACTAACTCTTAAGCTTTATTATAGTACTTATAGATTATTATTAGTATATATTCTCCTGAAGATTACATTTTGTTTAAGAAGAACGAACAGGTGTATGCAATGCAATTGCACTACTCTTGAGCAAATTTAGCTTTTTATTAAGATTAGGTACAAATAAAACGAAAAGGATTCTTGGAATTCAGTTATATTTGAAAAAATATACAAAGAATTAATGTTACAATTAATTTGTTCTGTACAATTTAACATAGGTATTTAAGGGTACTAATAAATGCGTTACACAAAGTGGATTAATTATATAACCTGTTTTACTTACAACATATAGTGAATGTTTCGCAATGATGAACATTTTAGGGTATATGAGTTCTATATACAATATTAATGATCAATTAGTTACTTATAATTTTCAATATTTTTTTAAAGTCCCATCGTGAGACTTGCGGCACAATAGAGCTATAAAACATTACACATTTAATCAAATACTACTTTAGTAAAATCCACCACATAGCACGCACATACAGGTAACAACTCGTATATATGGTGTAGGTACATATAGCGAATATTTCATATTACATCTATTACATACGATCATAGGTATATTTTACATATTAATTCAATCGTGCAGTTGACTTTACTACAGTATTTCAAGCATAGTGACTTCATTATGCAGAGCAGTATTATTCAATCACAAAAAGAAAAAACCGCCAAAATCTTTATTTTTGGCAATTGATTAATACCCTAATGATAAAAAATGTATACTGAACTGAATTTTATTTTACATTATAACTGGCATTTTCTTTCCTACGATCAGCCCAGCGACGATTACGCTACTTTCATTCATGTTGTCAATGTTAAAAAAAAATACTACTGACACCCGGTTCTAAAAACCTGATCGATAATATTGTACAGTTAACAGAACCGTCAAAATGACAGCCGTGTCAACTCAATCAGTGTCGGAAACGGTTTTGACAATGATTTCATATTATTTTATGTTCAGTAACGTATGTTTAAGTTTAAAAAAGTTTCATGATAAGTTTATTGAATTTTTGGTGTTGATCTGCATTTACAAGTATGATCAGAGTGTAACAAAATCAGGAATGTCAATTAAAATACAGGTGCTCTATTATATAGCTGTTTATTACAATGTACATTTAAATTGGTACTGATTACAATATAGTTACACTTTTGAGCGCATAGTATTTTAGAAACCGAGCGTCTTAGGACAAGTTACATTGACTTCTTGAAATATAACGGATTTTATAACAAAAAACATACTTTAAAAAATTCTAACCGGCAGTCTTTATTACAGTTTTAATATATTATTATAGCACTCATAAATCAGGAGCATCATTTTTGTCTTAAAATGTTATAATACAAAGAGATTACAAAGACATCAATTGAATGATAATGCCTACCTAGAGGGTCAAGTGTGAGTTTGAATCGAGTCACGATGGCCGCGTTCGGTGTTGCGATTGGCCCTCGCTAAAATAAATATTTTAGCGTTTTCTGTTATTGGCACAGACCAACCGCAACGGCAAACACGGCCGCAGTCAAAAGCGCGTTGATATGAAATAAACTCACACTAGACTCTCTGGATCAGCCACCAAGCCAGTCGAATTGAAATTTATCTATGTGTCGTTATGTTGTGCCATCTGTCCTCATAAACACTGAATAAATGGACGTGTGACGTGTATATGACACAACTATTTAAGGCAATTTGAGTTGGTCTTTTTGCAATTCTCAAACGACTTTGGTTTGTTGGACGTAAACTTATTGTCAATATTTGAATTGCGCTTCAGTCTTTACAATCCGAATGTGTATTGGATGGAGTTAGTATTACAATAAAATAAATAATATGATTTAACATAACCAGTAGCAACAGTTGCGAACTCCTCATCTTCTAGTTATATCTAAGAATACAGCGTAATATGGTACGTTTTAAAGATTCAAATGAAAGTCGTGTCATTAAATAATCAAGTTATACCTATATATATATATATATATATATATATATATATATAGATATATAACAATATCCACCTTATTGTATTGTGAACTTAGTAGAAGGGAATGATAAGTATTATACTGAAATTCTAAAAAACGAGTATTCTTAATTGTATTTATTTCCAAATAATACCATGTTAGTGGTAAATCCACTGACATGGTATTATTTATTATTGGTATTAAACTTAGAATTGGTATTGCTTCCAAAGTTGAAAATTTTTATGTAAATCCACTCTTTCAAATTAAACTCATTCATTATCATTAGACTTTTACGTAACTACTACTGCTGGTTATTTATTGAAATTATTATTTACTTTTTGAGATACCTATTGAAAGGAGCTGAGAAACTGTATTGTCAGAACAAAAATGTCCCCTCCGCTGTTAAAGATCTTTAAAGAGCAGCTATGGTGATTTTTTATATAAGTTACAAACAATGTTTATCATTTTGTAGCAGCCTTATGATTTTAGCTTCTATTGTGTGAGTGCCATTTTGCAAGGCCATTTATCCTTCCATTTATGACATTATTTCCTAATTGAAGTTGTTATGTTATACAATACTATCTCTGATTCTCATTAGTTAGCGAATTCCGTCAAATAATATAAAATGATACAAACATAATTAATCACTAAAATATTAAATCTAGTCAGGTATTCAAAGCTTAATATTATAGCTACACAAGGACCAAGAATTATTACTGTAGTGCTCCATTAAAAATACATAAAAATAATTTACAAACAATATTTTTCAAATGTAATACCCGCAACGACGACAACATAAATAAGACATTCTTAAAAAAGTATTACATTAATTTTAGGTAAGATAATGCAGACCTCTGCTTAATTATTTTGCCACCGTTGCCATATCAAATTGTTTTCAGAAAATAAACCAGATGCTATAATCACAGCCTAAACATAATATTAATGCTTACTGACGGTACAGTGAGATCAGACCACATTGGAGTTCTGTTTAATTTTTATTTTGTCCCATGAGTGCAGGTTTCCCATGTACATTTGTTTTTAGGTTGGATCGCGAACAAATCGTGTCGCTCATGTATATTTAACTAGGAAGGCAGTAGATAATAGCGTTTACAAACTTTATTAAACAATTACGGAATTGAACACATTAAATTATATTTATCTAGCTATGGCACAAATAAGGCATTTATCAATCCAAGTATTACACACACGTAATAGGTTCTCGACCTTCCATTAATGCAGAGCAGATTACGGTAATTTAATATCTCTTTGATAAGACGCCTTACATTTTTATAAATCTACGACTCCTTTCATTTGTTTTTTATGAAGCTCTTCATATACTATAGTCAATTAATTGATGTAAATATAATTTGAGTAAATATCGGCCGGACTTCTTATTGGCCCTAATATCTTTTGTCCCAATCACTGGGACGTGAGTTTATTAACTAATAATATATAATTATAACTACAATATGTAGACTGTGCCAAGGTCAAACAATATAGATACATATAATAATTAACTAGGAACATAACATAAAAATCGACAAAACTCCAACTCATGCAATAAATATTATTTTGCAAGTTTACAAGCAATTAATTTCGTATTATATAAAACACAAGGACTTAAACATTATATAAAAAACTTATAAAGTACCATCTTTTAACCATGTATACTGTTTAGTTTTATAGTGTTGTCCTTTTCGTGTTTTCAGTTTATACTGTGAACTTGCAAAAATCCCAACCTACATACCTTATTATACCTTTTCAAAATAGCACCCCATTCTGATTACTATCCCTCCAAATGATAATATTTATCAAGATTGGTCATTTTATGCATGGTGCAAACATTTTGCTTAACACATGCAGTGTCTTTACATACATGACGTTGCTAATTGTCAACGAAATTTGTCACATATTTTTTCCTACTCCACAGAGCTCCAATTTACTATTAGGCTGACCCAAAGTTACCTATTAGTGCAAAATTCATCTGCTAAACAACTTTCAGCGAGTAATAGGACAATTAGGTTTATATCCATAACTTATAGCATAACAACATAAATTGCTTTAAAAATTTCTAACACAGTACATCGCGTGTTCGCATTCGTAATAATAGTGTATCAGCACTGAGCACTAATGCCAGCTTATTTAAACAGTGGGCTGCGCCGCTGACACATGAGGATGTGTCGACAAATGGGTGGACTCACTACGACGTGGTGGGGCAGGTGGGGGACGCTTCTTTATAGGCTTTGGTTCCTCGCGACGAGGCTGGGGCTCCCTACCAAAAACATTCTCATAAAAAGGATCTTCAACCCCACCACCGTAGTGCTCTTGCACCCACATCGATACACTCGTCTCTTTGTAGTCTTCTGACAATGGATATTCTCTAAAACCGAGTACTTCATGTGGAGTTGTAGCAGGTTCTAATTTACATTTTTGAGCGACTTGCCATTTCTTTCGCATCACCCTTTGTAAATCTCTTAGAAACTCCTTAGGAGGATTACTGTTAGAATCTGCTAATTTCTTTGGTGAAGATAATTTTGTGCTTTCATTACGTTTAGGCGGTGGTGGTTTCCGAGGTGAGGATGGAGGTTGTTCTTTCAAACTGAATGATATTTTTTTATTCTTTTTGGTGTCGGAGCACGTAGGAAGGTCGTCGGCAAAATTAACTTTCTTAATAGAGCCAGATCGTTCTTTGCCAAGTTCATTGGGTAATTTCCTTGGAAGAGATGGACTTCCATTACTAATTTTCTTATTCTGTAGTTCTACAAGGCAAGCGCCGTATGCTACAGTCTGCTGACCATAGATACTTTTGTCGGAATGTAGAGACGACGTTCGGGACGTTTCCGAGGTGACACTATCTAAAGAAGGCTGCCGTGGGAATGTACGGCACGGTTCAGCAGGTCGCGCGCTGACTCTTATCTGCCCAGCTCGGGCGGCTTGATCTACTTGCTGTGCCGTGAGCTGATTAAGTATATCGTGCACTCGAATTCCACCATTATGAGCATCCATAGTGTGTTCTGGTGGTGGAGGTGGCAGGCTGAGTTGTGAAGCGGTGAGATCGTCTATCGGCTCGAGTGGAGGAGGAGGGGGAGGAGGTAAAGAATCTAGGCTAAGTGTAGAACTGAACATACCATCAGGAATGTCTTCAGTAGGTGGCGGTGGTGGAGGTAAGTCTTCCATGGAAGGGATGTTCAAAGGTCGTTGCACTTTATCGTAGATTGTTGTGTAACCGTAAAGCGCAGAGGTGCTATCGGCACTGTTACGGAACAAGCTGTCTCTGGCAATGCTTTCGTAATGGCTGTAGGTAGGTGTTGGTGAAGCAGACGGTGAATCATGACGGATTGGGCTTGCAGTCGCACTGAGTCGTGTGCTTGCTGTGCTGCTGTATGCCGCCGTTTCTGGAGTATCTGTAAAATAAGTAACTTTATTTAAAATTACGAAATTAAAGATACTATTAATAACTTTACACATAGTTCGTCAGTTTGTGTTAGTAACGTAACATGTTTGATAATAAGAGACAAAATATTGTATGTCTGTAAATTTAGTAGATGATTAAATTAGATTAGGATTATCATGTTCGAGTGATTTCAAAGAAAATTATTCACCAGGTTGATATAAAAAAAATAAACTTTATGTTATGAACTTTATATAAGCTTGATATTTACTAAAATAAAATCACTTCTATAAATTAATACTCTAGCCAATATAAAATAATAATTTATTTCTGAATGTTTGTTCAAGAGATATCATATTTACAAACAATAAATTAAATAGATAGGTACTATATTTATTACAAGTACGTATAAATTTTGTTCCGAACCGACATCCACAGAAAAATACACGTGTGAAGCTGTTAATATCCGTGTAGTGGTTAAGTATATGGAGTGATTCAGAAATCGCAGGTTCGATGCCTACTCGTAGCAACTAATATTAACTATTGTTAAGTAGCTCGTCAGCTGTGTTGTCTTGTTTAGCTGTCTACTCAACCAGGGGCGACTTCATAATCACTGATAAATCTATAATAGTTATTTATTGTTTAGGTTAACTAACTAACTAACTTTGTGTGATCCACAAATTTTTGTTCTGAGTCTGGGTGTCCTTTGTGTCCGTTTCATATGTTTGTAAAGTCCCCCGCGATACAGGATGTATATTCCTGATATGGGAGGTGTGTGGTAATCAACCCTGTCTGGCCAGGGAGGAGGAGGAAACGTAAGTCGAGCAGCAGACTAATCTAAGCTGTTGATGAGGATGAAATATGTACAAAGAGATTACCAATAGTATGATGTCGTTTTAGAGTGGAGTCGTCAGTCCTGGCGGCACGGGGTCGGCGTGTGAGCGTACCAGAATCACCGCCCCCCTCATCTTCAACACCACAATCTCCACCTTTCTCAACCATTTCTTTCAGCTGCCGTGTCATCCAAGTTAACGGAATATTAGGTTTCATCGATGGTTTCCGCTTTATCGTTCCTGAAAGCATACATTTAATTTATAAATAAATATTTCGAACATCTAACACGCAACGCCATCTAGTCCCAAGATAAGCAGAGCTTGTGTTATGGGTACTAGACAACTGATATAAATAAATGTATACTTTTTTGTATCTACATACATACTTTACATAGAAAATACCCAACCAGCGAAACAAATATTTGCAGATCATACAAATATTTGGTCTGACCCAGGCATCGAACCCGAGAACTCAAGCACAGCAGTCGCATACACTACCAATACGCCGCCGAGGCAGTTAATAAAATTAAAACATTAATTCTAATTTTCAAGCCTTATTCTTCTTATATCTTGATTCCTTCATACGTGTTCTCAGTTCTATTACATCTCTTTGAAAAGCTCTGCAAATAGTGGAAAGACTGTAAGTGTCTTATAAAAATTTAATAAAGCCTGCATCGTTTTGTGCTGCCACTTGCAAATGTGAAGAAACTTCTAATTAATTCATTTTTACTACACACTACACAACACTTCTTTTTTTTCAAAACCGTTGTGTGATCCCGCAGGCAGTTCCCATAATACTATTGGTTTAAAAGATTTAATTAAAGTTAATTACCCATAGGAAACTCGCAGTCGAAAGCGCTTTCAGATGCAGTACCGCCATCTGACAGACATCCGCTCGAACTGGACGACGATGCGCGGGAGTGTCTGTGTACGTCAACAGTGATCATCGTTTTTTATTATAAATTAAATACACAACACATTATACATTTAATACAATAAATTAACAACTACATTTCATATTGACGATTCAATTCGCTACATAAAGATAATACAAACGTTGTGTGTATAACTTTTATTTATATTTAATATCAAATAAACAAAAAACATACGCAAGCTACGCATACATATTTTATTAACAACTTAAAAATAAAACGCAAAGCTTCGATACAATAAAGTATAAAATATTACTCGTATGTGTAATAAATTACCTAAATTATCACTGAAGATTGAAATTGACTTGTGGAAAAATACAAATAAAATATTTTTAGAAACAATTGATACTCACACATTAAACTTTCAATTAAATAATTGTAACGATAAAAATAAGTAGTTGTATTGTCACAGACGAGCAATAATATTATTATTAAATATATATAAGTCACATGATGACACAACGATACCAACCTTCCACTGCTTATATCTGAGTTTGCAACACTTGCGTTACTCGAGGTGGACTGTGCCGGGCTGCTTATGCCCACTGCTGTACTGCCATTTGTCTTAGTTGGGATCGACGTGATCTATATGCAAAAGAAATGCCGTTAAAATTATACGGGGTATGAAGACACATTGCAATTTACTTCTATCCCTACATATCTGACCTATTCTTAGAGCCCGCCTATTTCGGATTATTCTTTATAATTAATTTAATGCCGCTTCTAACGTTTGTTGATATAGGAGGTAATTGTTTTGCTGTCAACTCATTATTTCCATGCGAAGCATATACTAAATGTTAATGTCTACATGAAATATTGTATACATCAAGCAAGTCGAGTGTGATCATCAATTAAATAGATCAAGTTTTTAAACAAAAAGAGTAAAATGAAACTTATATTTATTGAAATTCAATTTACTGACCGTATTCGCATCGCCTACGGCGAGATCCTTGACTGTTTTATTAGGCATAAATGTATATTCATGTCATACTTGTTTGCAATTTTAATAAAGAGAGACAGCTTAACATTTAGTTATTTTACGCTTTGCACAAGTTACATTTTATTCATAGGTTGATATATTTTATGTTAAATGAAATGAAATTAATAAATGATGTTTAATTATACTAAGAGAGCACGCACACGTACCGAACAGGAACGCGCGTGAGCAAGATGATCCAAGTCCTCCTGAGTCAACTCTTCCACCAACGCCCGGTGATTCTCCAGTAATTGTCTTCCATGCTGTAAATATTAACAAATAATATGATACCATCTGAGCCTTTAACGTCAAGAAAACAAATTTATTTATGTGTGGACGAGCAGAGAGTAATTATTCATTTACCTTTGCTATGCGCATTGCTGTAACCCATCTTTCGAGAGAACGTTGGTCTTCAGCGCACAGAAACTTAATAAACTTCACGCTCTTTGGTTGTTGCAGTCTTGGGTGTTTGATGGCGAAGCAATAATCTGTAGGAGACTTGTACTTCTTCTTCCAGTTCAAGCCTAGATAAACCTCGTTGGTGTCAAACGTCGCTAAGCACACCAGTTCCTTCAAAGTTTTCACCTTGTCCTTGGGCGAGTAGTACAGTCCTATACAAGTGACAAATAAGTATTTATAAGTACATAATTCTACAATGCGAAACTATTTTGAATTCGCTTTTGCCAAATCGCTTTAGCTTAATAAATATAAAGTGTGGCCACACAACAGCTTTTTATGTATTCGTTACTAACCCGAGGGTCGTAAGACGCAATATATTTTCTTCCATCCTTTCTTCGTATCATTTTTTAAATACAAAGGCCCCTCCATCGGAGGCACGGGATGACCAGAAACCGATGGAATTGTGCTAGTTGTTCCTCCGCTCTGACCAAAAAATTCCTCTACAATTACCTGCCTTGAATGTTCATCGTGTTCACTGGACCAACCTATACATGAAATTTATTTTTATTAAAAACATAACGCAACTCCAGTTTACTCTATCTATATATATATATATATATATATATATATATATATGTATCTCTATATATACATATATAATTACCTCGGTCGTCTTCAGTCAGAAGAAACTTTTCAGGTGTTTGAAATAAAGATATTTTATCTGGTCGTTCGGCGAAGAATATTTTATTTTTTGATTCTCTCGTCCAGAGCATTAGATTATCTACTAACATCTCATGGTCTTCGTAGACGCGTTCTGTAATAGAAGTGTTACGAATTATTAATAAATATTTAAGAAAATTTGCACTAAAATGGTTCAAGTCTTTTATATATTCTTTACCCATGTGAAGATCAGGCAAATGTTCTACTACAGCCCATTTTGGTTCCATGATGACGTGATTTTTGTCGGCCAGAAGCCTTGCTACATATCCGCATGTCATCTTCTCGTCTACCAGCAGACTTTTAGAAGATCCATCCATAGAAAAAGCTTTGATAAATAGTTTCTTGATGTTGGCCTCGCGCATTCGTTCTAAGGCTAATTTTATTTTGTCGGCCTTTTGTTGAAAATTTGCATCCTGAAAATAGTTTCGATGGTAAAAAGTTATACAAAGTACCCGTATAAAGTAAATTATGTCAAATGAATAGGTGTTATGATATTTACCTTTGGGTTTGATTGAAGAAGGTTCAACTTCATGGTTTTGCACTTAGTACTGGTACTACTCGATGCCGATGATTCGCTTGATAGCATAGAAACCTGAAAAGAAACAAACCAATAAAATATAACGCAAGTCACAGATAATTTTAAGATATATTTGTAGTAGTTTTTACCGTATCGCTAAACGCTGAATCGTTGTCTGGAGAGTCGGTACGGACGATACTAGAAGCCCCATCGCTACACTCTTTCTCTTGTTTTTGAGCAACATCGTGACCAACATCTGCTCTTGCTTTTGATACTGAAGATAAAGCTGAAAATTGATCAATACATGCCAGTTAGAGCTCTATACTAATTCGAAGTAAGATGCATTTGCAGCAAGAAGCACTTCCTATGAAACTTACCAGATGAGACTCTTGATATTTCTTCGTCATACTCGGAGTCAAGAGCACAGAGCTCCCCTAGAATTGCATCGAGGTCTGCATCCTGTGTTTCTTCGAGGTTGGCCATCGAGAAGCGATAGGTATCAATGCGTGGAGCAACAATCTCTAGTGGCCTTAACACCGACGATGGTTCATTAGACGAGTTTAGACCCTGAAAATAAGAGTATGAATCTAAAAAGTGATCCTCCTGTTTAAGTTTAATCAACATACATTTAATCATGTATACAGTTGCTCCCAACGTTGTAGATTACGACGCAATCTTGAATAATTTGTGTTAGGTATATTTTAAAAGAAACATTTAGGAAGATAATTTAAACTTTAAGAGACTTTAAGGAATTACTTTTTTTCTCTTGGATTAAATAAAACTTGTTGTCATATAATTTTGAAAGTTTAAAAGTACACGATTTAATAGCACTGTAAAAATCAGATAAATTATTTATTTAAAACTTATGCGTTGCTCAACGCAAGCTAGAGCGCGTGTTAACGTGAAAGATTGTGAATATTTTCAAATACAACGTAGACATAACTTTAAAAGTATAGCTTTTTGTTTAGTTTTATACTATTATTTTTCAGCTATACATGACACTTTTAGCTACACATTTCTAGCAATAAAAAACCAAAACCGACGTCATAAATGAACAGATGGATATTATCTATAGACATAATAATATTGGAAATAAAAGGGTTGATAACCCAATTTAAAAAAGTACAGGCAGTAATAATAGATACTGATTTTTACATAAGATTAATTATTCGAACGATAATTCTGAGCCGCGTCATTTAATCCCCAGCCATAAATGTAGTTACGGGACCCCATGAATACAAATGACATTGTCTGTACTTATATGCTGATGAATTAATTATTGAGGCACATACAAGCTGACATCCCAAAACATAGTTGGGAATGCATTGTCTTTAAACAATGAATGTTTTGTTAGGTACTTATATGTTAATATTTTAATAGATTTAATTACATTTTATGATATTGTACTTAATGGTGAATACATCGCTAAATAAAGTTTAATATTGTGTCACTAGAACTTAATTTAACATTTGTTTAACTTGTACTAATTGCTTGTTTTTGTTAAGTTTATGGAACACACACAAGATTTATTATGATCATGAGATCAGTTTCAGCACTAACTACAATAGAAGTTAGTTATTTTACATACCGATGATATATCGAAAGTTTGATCCATGATTTTATTTTCTGTGGGAGAGTTGTTAACACTTCTTGTTTTGCCACTTGCTAATCGAAAACTTCTGTTGAGAGATGACAGAAAACCTCCGCGCTGCCACTTACTCGTTTCGTTTAGTTGAACATCCATCATTTCGTTAACATCGCAGTGCGGAATGAGTCACAGAACAGCACTTTACACTATTAGCAAAGCGTGCCAAAAGGCCGGCGCTTTGTCACGCGGACTACGGACCATACTCCTACTGCGCTATGTTCACAATGATATAGACGCTATCGTACTTAATACGATTTTGCTAAACTTAATTCAGTCAGACGTACGTATGCATTTATATTAAATTAGTTGGTACGCAAACGAGTTTGTTATTACCTACACAGAACGGAGCCTGCGCGGAACTGCACAAACACTAAACTATACCACAGTATGTATATATCACGCACGGAGTACTGACCTCGCCCATTCACTTAGCCGAAAACAAACTTTTCGCGCCAGACACCATTTAATAATTATGATAAATACTCGAACAAAGAGCACGATGCTGATGAACGCAAGAAACGCGTAAGTCGTATGCAAGCACGACCACAACTAGGCAACGTGAAGTGAGTAGTATTACAAAATGAAGCATGAGCGTCGACCGCACGCCTCGGCCGGTCGCAAAGGCAGGCAACAGCGCAGGGGGGAGGTTAGTAGACAAGCGGCAACCGTGTTTTGTGACTTGCGCACGTGTGCGGGTTTGGTACGCTACGTTTGTTTGATTCCAGAATGACGGCACGAAGTCAGTGCGGTAGTGTGCGTGCTAGTCCCCTCAGTTGTAACCCCTCGTGCTCGGGACGACAAGGCGCGAGCCCTGTTTTCCCTGTTCTGTTCTCTATCACCATAGCACGCCACACGCACGAGTACGATTAAAATACTACACAATTACATGTGTACAATTCCGTATTTCCTTGATGCTTTCATTCATTAATGTACTCAGTATCTTACAATAACTATTCGCTGAACATTTAAGTCAGACAGCAACTTATAGATTTCTTTCTTCATCTAAAAAAATTTTACTTATTTTCGATCAATTTTAAGATTAACTTTCGTTTTAGTTTCGAACCCATCTAGATACTATTTATGCTAGCATTTAAATGCAATAAATACACGTTTAATTTATCAATTAATAACATTTTTATTTAATGACATAGATAGGTCTTTACGCAAAACATAAATTGTGTAGCCCCTTTTTACAACAATAACGTGAATGTAGTATAGAATTTTGCATAGTTAAAGTTTATCTATATAATACCTAGGGCGTTCAGGCAATGTATGAAATATTACGAATATTATTGTCCATTATATACTTTGCCTAGGTATTCTTTACAATTTCTAGGGATTGTACAGAATACCTACTGATAGTACTGATTCACCGGCAATGTGTAAAAATAATGAATTTTGGTTTGTATTGATTAATTTTATGTTACTACTTACATCCCTATAAAATGACGAGCAAAGGAAACGTGTTCTGTTTGCGTAGGTTTAGATTAGATTAGAACAGTTACCACTCCAGATCCTCTGTGTTGTTGTTAATAATTTGGATTATATGAGTCAGCTAGGTTAGGTTAGAACAGTGACCACCCCCCTCCCTGTGTTGTTGTTGAATTATTTGGATAGAGAGAGTCTTTCCGTAGATAGCACATTACCGGCTGCTTATTCTGCACTGTATAGAGTACCTAGGCGAATAATAAAATAAATAATGTTTCTCACATTACCTACACGTTTTAGGTATTGTATTGTATACACTGCCTAGGTATTGTAAAGAATACCGAACTATACAGATTCCCGATAACATACCTATACATCATGGATGGACTGCGTAAAAGAGAATTAGGCCAGGAAGGGAGTAAGCAGTGAACTGACGAGTGGTAGAGGAGAATGAAGGAAGAAAACTCATTGCACCGACCCCAAATAAATTTCGGGGTTAGTGCATTGGTCGGGTCGGAGGAATAAATTAAAGGGTAAGGAGATGATGAAAGTTTATAAACATAGAAGAGGAGTGCAGAAAGCTAAAATAATATTAAATGAATTAAAGACAATTTCGTCTACTGGACGACCACTAATAAAAGAAATACTGTATGAAACATATTAAGTAATAAAACATTGTAGATTATCCAAATTTTGTACGTGTAGAAACCTTCGATGAATGACCTAATTTCACTTGTCCTACTTCTACAACACTCCTTGCTAACAATCCATGAAATTAATAAAAAAAATTGTGTGTTAAAAAACAACAAATTAAATTAGTTTGAATGTGCTTATGTCATGCTTAATTATGTTTTGTATCTATATGCTATATACATATTTAATAAAAAAATAAACTTTAAGAAGTGCGTGCGTGCGTGTGTGGTACCTAATGCGCGCTCCAAAATTACATTAAGTTGATTTAATAAAAAAATATTTTAGTTCTTAATTTGTATATTATACAGCAGTATGGGACTGATCAGATACTTTATAAAGAAGCTGGGCAAAAAATGGGAAACAGGTGGTGTTTACGAAACACCTGCTCGCGCAGAGACCAACGCTCACGACAGATGTGCGGGACACACATTTTATCGATCTTTAACTCACCGTACTCTGATAATCATCTGTAGTATGCGAAACACATTATATTACAGATACATGTTACATTGTCTTTTTAATACAGATCGTTAATGTCAAATATGCTTACAGGATTACTTCTTTAACATACATTTTGTATGTACAAATTATAAATAACATTAAGTATATAACTATTTGCATGTCGCCCTACTGTTGCTAGGGCATTGTTACATAATAATGATTTGTTCAATTGTTTTTGCATCTTTACCTTTAATCATTATTGTGAGTAATGTTCAACTTGTCTATGATTCAATGATAAATAGGTAAATAGCAAAACTTTTATTTTATTAAATCTATACAAATATAAATTAAAAAAATTAAAGTGTCTGTTTGTAGTTTCAAAATAACAGCATTAGCTTACTAAATGCATACGAAAGTATTTACGGTACTTACATATATAGTAATTTTTTTTCAAACTGTCTGTTTGTTCCGGTTCCGGAACTGTTGGACCGATTTAAACGGGACTTTTATCGGCAGATAACTGATGATATAAGGAGTAATTTGGGCTACTTTTAAGACTAAATCACCCTGCGGTGTTGGTCGCGGGTCTCAGCTAGTTTAAAATAATAATATTTCTACGTATTTAGTAAAAAACATCGAAGAACAATATCGTAGTAATTTTTAAAGCTGACCTTTTAAAATCTAATTTAGGTAAAGGACTCGGAGTAAGACATTTTAATCTTTAAACACACAGCCCTTAAAAACTTTGTCTTTTTAGTTTCTGGTACTGTCTTATTACTATCGTCTTTTTATTAATTGTAAAATTTTAGGAATGTACAAGGTTTTTGTATTTATGTAATTTTTTGGTTAGTTATTTTTTCGAATTTAATACTCTTTATCAGAATCAAAATTAATAGATTATAGTTTTCATTTGTCGTTCTCCACACAGATTATTGTTAATTAAGGATTTTCATACTTTCAACATTTTATTTTACGACCATCCATTATCAGTACAACCTAAGTGTTGTAAAAAAAGAACAGTAATCATGTCAAGAAAAGGTTAATTAAGAAACAGCCAAAGGTCTGTTGAAAATCAAGTTATCGTTAAACGCATTGACTGCTGTTTGTATCGCTCAGCGTGTTCAAAGATGCAAAATCTTGGTTACAAGACATGTGCTCGCACACCTGTCTCGCACGTCCCACACCCGCGCCTGGGCGCCCGGTCGTGCCGGCTGCAACTCACACGTGTTCCAACTCATTTGTGATCCAGCATCAATCATCCCTTTTTAAACTCAACCTTTTCGTTTTTATTTATTTAATGAATGGAGGTACATCGTTTCGTTAAGTGCTCAATTTTCCAGGTGCCTCTATTTATGTCACGAAATCTGAATTAAACGTGATTAAAGTGTTAGGCAACCGGGATTTATAATACTGTGTATTATAAATCCCGACGATTTATAATACTGTGTATTATAAATCCCGTAAGTAAATACTATAGCATATTTAAGTTGTAGGAAGAAAAAATACATACCGCAGTAAGCACTGTTAGTTCGCCTAGCCATTCGTTGAGCAAAGCCTCGGGGTCGTCAGCGCCAGCGCCGGCGCCTGCTTCTTCTACCAACGCCATCTGAAACATAACATTTAGCTATGAGTAACAAATAAATTAGTGACATGGCACACGAAGAGTCTAGGAGTTTAAAAGTATTACATGGCTATCGCTTTTTGCCTTACCATCTCAAAACGACATACGGTAGGCATATTAAATCCAACCTTCACTCCACGTACCAATTAAATAATGATAAAATAAAAATTACAAACTGTTACAAGTATAATGGGCGTTTTTGCAACTGTTACGTTACAATGTTGCTTTCTGTAAGTTACTTTATGAATTGACTGCTAACAATCTCAAAACGTGCAGCTCGTACAACAATGAGTCGCGTGTCCGAAAATATTACTTTGTAACATTCACCAGATGTGTATTTGTTTATTGGTCAGGTAGACGTTTCTCGCTTGCCGGGACACAATGATAAACCATTTTTTTTGGTTTTATTTGGTCACAGCTGCTACTTATCAGGCATCTACTTTTCAGGGCTTCCTGTTATTTCGTCATTAGAGCAGGCAATTCCCAATTTAAGATATAATGAGATATTTAAAACATTTTCTATACGTAATAAGTATGTATAATTTATTTTTAATCTGTAAAATGTCTTGGTAAGCACGGTATACTTAAGAATTTAAAGCGAACTGAAATATAGATGACACGTGTATGACGATACAAATATATAAGTATTAGTCAGATTACTAAGCAACTACTCGGTCTACTCGTAATTCACTTGTTTCTTTTTTTGTTTTTATAATCGACTTTCAAAAAGGAGGTTTTGAATTCGATTGTATCTGTTTAAATGTAGAACATTCGATTGGGTGAACCGATTTTGTTGATTTTATTTATTTGAAAACTGGTGCTTCCCGAGTGGCTATATAAAATGTACACTGTGGTTACAATCTCTTCTAATATTTAAAATTCTCATGACGCGGTTTGTTACTAAACTCCTCCGAAACGGCTGGTCCGAGTATTAAGAAATTTTGTGTGCATATCGGGTAGGTCTGAGAATCGGCCAACATAATGATAAGAGTTACCTTAAATATTTTTTGTCGGGTCAGCTAGTTACATAATATAATTCTGTCAATTCTAAATTAGGAACACAATTTTGGCAACAATGGATTTTTGTTTTGTGTTGTCTTCTAAAATGCAGTAAAAATCCCAAAAATACTTAATTCTTACCGATTATCGGTAGATGAGAATATCACAGATTAGAACATAGTACATCTTTAATTAGAAGTTAAGTTTAAGATGAACTCATTTTAATTTGCTCCGATGGCGTAGTGGTTTAAGCGATCACCTTGACGCTTTCTATTGTTAACGTTAAGCAGTGTGCCTTCATATATATTTGTGAAGTCCCCAGGAATCATCCCAGACTTTAAAGGAATGAAAATAGGTACTTTAAAAAAGGGAATAAAGAATATTACTGCTCAAGAAACTTTAGTCATAGGCCAACACTAAACTACGGAAAAGTTAAATCTACCCGTTACAGCTGCGGCATTCGGCTGATATTAAAAAAAAAATTAAGACTCATTCACTACCTATGTTATTCTCATGTTCCCCCTAATGGCGTAAGGTAAGTAAATACGAAGAAACTACAAATTTGTCTCCTTTTTAAATGGTTCTTGAAGTTACTTTTAATTGCAGGTGCTTACTATATGTAGAACGGAAATCACTGCGTAATATTTGATACGACAGTCCTCTGTACTCATAGTCGATATTTCATATGAAGTAATACGTAGTATAGGTAAATGGTAAGTAAGGTAATAAGGTCAGTTAGTATGTTAGTAAATTAATGCCAGCGGTTAGGACCGGTGGTATTATTTTTAGAATATAGGGACTGACGAACCGTGTATGAAAAGAAATTAGGGGCGTTTGGGGCATGGTTGTTTTTTGTACGAAGAATGTATGGGCCTCAGGTATTGTCACTCACTCGGTGAAACATAGCGCAGGCGCTGTTTCACACCGGTTTCTTGGAAGGCCGTGGTATCACTCCGGTCGAGCCAGCCCATGCGTGCCGAAGCGTGGCTCTCGCACGGTAAAACCGTATAGATGTATGGATTAAAATATTTGTTAAAAGTAGTCTCAAAGGGCTTGTTTAAATTTATTAGACTATTATACAATGAGTATGTCGGACTATGAGCACGTCGCGGTTCTTGCTCGGCACATTATGTTTTTGTTATTATGACTTCCCTAACCGGGAAAGAAAGCCGATTGATGTAATACTTTACGTAATGATATCGACAACAATAACACGTAAACAATATTTTCGCAACTTTAATACAATGAAGTCATGCTCGATTATACAGCTTTTTAGAATTTGTTGTAAGTAACTTTTCTATAAAATGAATTGGAGGAAGGAGATTTGGATCACAGAACATTGGGTTACGATATCGGGCGCAAATAAATATCTACGAGTAAATAGAATATCACAAAAAGTTTACGGATTACACAATTCTTTCAGGGCCAAGAATGAAAAGAGATTTTCAAACACAAAGTTGTCTATTATAGAAAAATACTACTATAATAGTAAATAGTAATAAATGTATCAACTGTTATATAATTTAATATATTATAATAAAAACACTTTTTAATATTATGTCATGAACCAATGATTGAGAGAATTATGACATTATGGGCAAAGCCAAGTGTTATATCCGAGGACTCAGGGGAGACAGCTCAGTATCAGGTCGTATCGAGGTGATGCGGTGGTATATTATTTCTTTAGGTGTTTATCGTAGTAAGTAATTATGATGTGATAGGTTGTCACAATAACAGTATACATTTTAAGTTTAATGAAAATATGCTCAATTGTAATAGGTATGTGACTGATATCCCTTAACCTAAACGATTCCATAATCTATATTCTATACAAATAAATAAAATTGGAGTGTCTGTTTGTAATATTAATATAACCGCTGTTTACCAAATAACTTTTAATTTTTTTTCCTGTCTGTGTTTGTTCCGGCTAATCTCTGAAACGGCGAGACCGTTTTTGACGGGACCCACACTGGCATATAGCTGATGTAATGAGGAGCAACTTTTTTTAGACTAGATTTGCCCCGTGGTGTTACCCGCGGTTGTACCTAAAGGTACAACAATAACCGCGGGTCTCAGCTAGTAATTAATAAGTAGGTATTCTAATGTTTCCTTGCATCTAGCCAACATGCAAGTGTTTCCGAGTTGAATCTTTTTCTACAATTTCTAACGACTATAATCTCTTATTTTATTGCCTAATATTTTGATTTTACCACGTGAGTTAGTGTTGAGCCACCTCAACTGCAAACATAGACTAGTTTTGTATTGTTGTTTATGTTTGTAGAATGTCATCTTAACAAGATACTTTTACGCAATTTATATTTGAGAATGACTTCCACCATTACCATTACTATTAAAACACTACTAATGTTGCATCCTATATAAGCTAGGGTAGTAAAGTAAAGTAGGGTAGGGTGGATGAGAAATAATGCGTGACGTCACGCGAAACGCGCCATCTTTTTTTTCGGTTCTGAAATCCTCTCGGATACCACATCCTTGTGGCATACGCCGCGAAAGGCACCACCTGGTGTATATACTAATGCCGTTTCCGTGTGTAAAAAATCTATACTTGCTTCTTCTGTTTGTTGTTGAAAGTAGAGATATAAGATTTCTGATTACTATAAGCCCATCACCTAATTTGTTAGTTGAGTACACAACTTTCTTAATATAATTGAAGGTCATTTTCTTCTTACGGTGTCTCTCCACTTATGGAGGTTTACCGTCAGCTCTTCACATTACTTTCCTTTTTGTTACCAAACGAATTTCTTCTAATTTGAAGTCACAGTGGTCAAATGATTAACTGTTTTTTTATAGCGTACGGGGCAATCAAGCAAACAGGTCACCTGGGAGTAATGCCGCCCATACGTTCACTACTGTAACTCTTGCACACAAGGATCAACTTGCAGTAGTGACCCATGAGCACTCGGGCAATCTCAGGAAACAAATTAACTGTTTTGGAACCCGTGGTAAGAGACTAACACCTCCTGTGGACGCCAGCAGCTAATAAAACACGATTCCGTTGCCGCTCTTTGAATGCTCACTCCCCACGGATTTAAAAAATTTTAACTTCTGGGAAGAAGTTACAAAGTTGGAGACATTGTTTGCAGTTCAAATGGTTGCTGTTGAACTTTTGTTAAACTCTATAACATAAATCATGGAAATGGTCCCAGCATAAAATAGAGATAGTACGTAACATTGTGGTAGGTATATACTATTATGTAATTAGTAATCGCAATGATATTTAGTGTTATGGCAGATTATGCAAACCGCTATGACTAGCTCCGTAAATGCAATGTGCGATTAGCTATATCCGGTACTAGCCAATTAAATCATACATACGATAGTGGTAGTCAACTGGTATTGTCTGCAAAGATGGTGTGTTGGTTTAAGACGTCACGTCACCTATGATTACCTGAGAATTATGGAATCGCAACATGGAACAACACTTTGTGATCCACAAATTGATGATCGGAGGTGTCTGGGTATTCCTTGTTCCATAAAAGTTCCCCGAGGCGCAGGACATATTCTTAGTTCGGAAGTTGACGATACATATCGTATTGAATTTGTTAAAGCTGGTAATTCTACTGATTGATATCCAACCGATGTGGTGTAGATAAGTAGATCAAAACAATAATCTATAACTTATTAGTACATTTTAATATTATGGTATATGGTTATTTATCTCTTGGGTATTAAGAGGCGACTAAAGCAAACAACGGAGGACAACATCACTGCAAAGAGAAGGAAAACCTGTAACAAACCCTATAGCAACCCGTCTGCTAGCTTTCCTACTATTAAAACACACGTGATCTGATAGCGGAACCATTGTACGAATCTAAAACAATCGACCTATTCAGTGTAAATGTAAATGAATAGAAAATGAAATTGACATGAACACTTAGGCAATTTAAAACAAAAGTAAAGGAGATTTAATTTAAGAGATTTGTTTAAGTCAGATATAAGTTTTAGTTTAGATAGCTTGAAACCCTAAAACATTAAAACGGAAAAAAAATACCAAAGCCAAATTAAATAACTTGTTAAAATCTTTAATTAGACCGCCACCTTAACGATTTGTGATCATAACCAATCAATCATTGATACACTCAATCTTTGCACCTCAAGCTGTTACTAAATCATAATAATACAAACATGAATATATGCTTTCTAACAGCAAACTATTGGCTCGTAACTTAGCTATATAATTTACTTCGACTAGAGCATAAACTCAATTCATTGAGCGAACTTTCTCCTAAAATATATGGACCCATATAGTTAGGGGAAAGTGTAGCAGTTGTTGAGATAAATTAACTGCGACAATTTGTAATGCTCGGCCATCAATAACGGCTATGCGGGCAGGCAAACACACCGATAATTTATGTATACGCACGTACTGAGTGTGTGTGTACAACGCACAGTAATATATATATATATATAATCTGTGCAGTAAAGCTCTACAGTACTCTGACGCAGATGGCGCTAGTAGTGCCTTAAACCGCCTAATTGTGAATGGTGAATAAGATATATTTATATTTTTCTAGCTGTTGCCCGCGGCTCCGCCCGCGTTTATGTCAGTTTTTTCGTGTTTTTTCGCGATCGCGGATATGTGACTGATACAAAAATTAGATAAAAACAATCCTTGATGCGGATTATATATCATTCCTAAAATTTCAGCTCGATCGGTGCAGAACTTTTTGAGTTTTTGAAGCGTACACAAACCAACATAACATTTTTATATATATTGATTTCAGACTAAAGTTACTCCGAACTTGTATGTATTTACCTATTATTAATATATAATGTTTACAATGATATATTTAAACACTAAAATAGCCTAATAGTATACAAATAACCATTGTTTCCTAAAACATGGACTTATTATTTTAGAAGTTTAATAAAATAGAAATTACATCTCAGGTATAGTAGGCGTTATGTAGATTTACCGACAACCGAATACCCAGAAGAAAATAGTTGTTTCAAAATGAACAGCTGTGCTACGATATTTATAATATTATGTAACAATACTGAACCAGTTCTGACTACGGCATAATGGTGTCGGAAATCGGGCTTTAAAGCTTTGTAATAACTCTGAAATAGAATTCATTTAAGAATTTTTCAATAAAATTATTGCATCAGTTTCATCATGAATGATCTGAGAACATTGAGCTAATGAATGATTTTTCACTATTTTACATTATTATCCCGTTTCTTAAAGAAGTCACTAGGAACTTATAAACTTTTCAAAAAAAATACTCATCTCTAAAATAGGCGGGTAATGAATCGACATGATGACAAAGACATGATGAAAGAGATTCAACTTGCTGATGCTACATAGTTATATCTTGGGTTTAAAAAACCTCAGTGGCAATGTGCATATGTAGGGGCCTAATATTATGTAAATTGTTTTGTAACACTTTTACTAACATTAGGTTAAGACTTTTGTAACTTAATATGGATCTCTGTTTACAATTAATGATTAATAATAATAATAATGTAACAATACACCTCATCTGGCTTTAAACCTCGGGGTCATTAACTGTTGGAAAATAATTGTGAATATAGTCACATTTTGAAGTAAATGAAATCGACGGCCTATTATTATTGATAAGAAAAAGTTTACGAAATCAATTTTTGAATGAGTTTATCCTGAACTGACCCGATCTTTTTTGCACTTGTTTTTCAGTAGAAATACCTATAAATGTGTGAAATAGATTCCACTAACCTTGTTTTTAGCAGGTATATTTAGGTCGGATACGAGGCCTCGTTTTCTGAGGAAGCGATATACACAAATCTGTAAATACCATTCTCCTATTTAGCTGAGGATTTGTCTGGATAACTACTATCAAATAATGTAATGGGATAGGTGAATGTAAAATCAAATTATTATCCCTTATGCCCTTAATGCTCTAAGCTTAACCGTTAAATCTCGATGCGGTAATAAACGAGTGAGTGAGGATACCGGAGGCCCCCCCTACGATGGCGCAGTTGAAACATAGCATGTTACCCCAGGAGGGTATCAACTGCGCTAGCGTTGGAGAATCCCTCTCTGAACGTCCGCGCTTAGGACACAACGCATCTGAGCGTGGATGCCCAGGCTGTCTAACCGATCCCTAAAACAGGCGACGCTCAAATCCTTCCAACTACAGGCCGATAGCCATAACTGCCCTCTCCGGAGTACATTGTCAACTATAAACTCCTGCGTTATGTAGAAGTTCACCATCTGCTTAGAGACCAGCAGTACACCTTCCGTAAGGGTCGCGTCGGTCTGATGATCTTCTAGTATACCTGACACATTGCTGGGCACAAGCGATTGAGACTAAGGGGGAAGCCTTGGCAGTTAGTTTGGACATTGCGAAGGCCTTCGATCAGGTCTGGCACAAAGCGCTCCTTTCGAAGCTCCCTTCCTATGGACTTGCCGAGAAATTCAGTAGATTTTTATCAAATAGAAGCATGAAGGTCGTAGTCGACTAGTGACTAGTAGGTGAATACTGTGACTCCATATCTGTGAAAGCTGGTGTCCCGCAAGGCTGTGTGCTGTCGCCTACTTTATTCCTTCTCTATGTCACATGCTGCACTGCTTTATAAGGTGCAGGTACAGCCTCATATGGAATACTGTTCTTATCTTTGGGCGAGGGCACCGTAGTGTCAGCTCCTCCCTCTGGGCCGCATTCAACGGAGAGCGACTCGAATCCTCGACTACCAAGAAGTTTCAATTCGGCTGGTCTCTTTAGCGCTGCGTAGAGATGTGACTTCGCTATGCATCTTCTACCGCATTTACTATGGGGAGTGCTCCGAAGAATTATTCAGAATGATTCCTGTCGGCCCTTTCCGCGATCGTCCTATGTGACAGCAGTTTCATCCTCATCACTTAGATGGTTGGCAGTCCACAACTGTGCGCTTTTCTAGAAACTTTCTGCTACACGCACAACAATAATGTGGAATGAACTGTCGCCTGCGGTAATCCCGGATCAATACGACTCTCAAACCTCCACGAAAAGAACGTAATCCTTCTTAAAAGTGGTAATCGCTTACCATCAGGCGATGCGACTGCTCGTTTGCCCCCATAAAAAAGAACCCTCAGAGACCTGGTCTGTCTTTCTCTGTAGGCAAGAAGATGGGTGTGCCCATATTAGGCAGGAACAGTTTGTTAATATACATAGCTTACTGTGACATAAAGAATAATGAGGGCCAGTTTCACCAGTGGCTGACTCAGTTTCCGAAATCATCATAAATCACTATTTAACAAATAAATTTACTGATAAATACATGACTATATGACATCTGTCAGGAGGCTGTCCAGGATTTGAGAAACCTAAATTTGAAGTTATTTGACAGATAAGTGGCCATTGGTCTATCAGGGACTTTTCAGAAAATAGTAGCCCTAACATTCACCAATAATCTTTACTTAACAATTTTGGGTTTAATGTGCTTTTTAACGTCTTATAGGTATCCCATAAAAACCGAGCAGAGTCCTATATCAGCTAAAGATTATTTTATCACAAACACACAAGTAGTCGACCGTCTCCGTCTTTAAAAACATTGAGAACCTTGAAAACCTCTATTCTTTGCTCACTTTCTGCATCCAGGTCACAGGAAAGTCCTCGATACGCTTTAACAAACCAGGAAAAACTTTTGAACAAACGAATAAAACAATTCTTTCTTGAACACTGCACTCAAGCACGAGGTCTATGCACAATTGAGCCGTAGTGTAATTAGTTCCGTTCACTATCGATTACACAAACAAATGAACTGACCAAAGTGCAATTTTTAAACGATATTTATTTTTCATTATGTTATATGTATCGACCGACCTACAGTTATTAAATGAATGAATGGCGTTATCTATACGCGTCACCGACGTCGGTATTATTAAAAACGATAATTACGTCACTTTTACAAACATAGTTCAAGAAATTGTTCGCAAAAAACAAGTCCATCAGTTATAAGGCACGCAACGAATACACTTCTGTATTACTTTCGTATAAGGGCTGTGTTGTGGTCGAGGACAAGTAGGTGCACACAATGTTTCAAATCCATTTGAAACATTGTACCACCACTACTCTTAGATTTTTCTCATGCTTAGTAGTAGTCACTTTGACAGACTCATATATAATATAGGGGCGTCTTTACCTATAGAGCAGAGTGTGCTTTGCAGTGGTGTTAGGAGCGCGCGATGCAGCACTTTTAATGAATCTGCGTGCTTATTGAAGGGCGCTAGAGGATTGATTGCACACGGGCGCTTCACGGACTAGAGACGTCTCTGCTCACATAACTATATAAGAAAAAAAATGTTGGAACGATTTGCTTAAATTGGCCTCAAAATCGATGTTTAACTAAACATGTATCCATACATACTACAACAGACATGGTAGGTACAACGCCAGTTGGGTTGATTTATGTTATACACAGATTATTATGTTGTTCGACTTGTAAATGAGTTGACGACAGTGATAGACATATGAGATTGCACAAACAAGTCAAACAAAGTTGAAGTTAAGTGGAACTGAATATTTCTTTATCTACATTCCAGACTTAATACATGACCATATACCCCACGTTATAATTATGTTGCTGTTATTATGAAAGAAGGTATGTAATTATAGCTCAATCGGTTAAGGGAAGTACTTCAGAGACTTGATCAATTAACACTAACAAGGTAATACTACCAAATATTGCATAAATCTAAGCTGCAATAACGCATATCATATTGATTTTGGACTACGAGGGCCAGGGTGTGTTTACTTTACATCTAATCGAACGTTATGGTGACCGTGTTTGATTGGCCAGCACCGAACCTTCACCAATCGTAACAACAAACGTGTTCGCTGTTAAGGGCAGGTTGATGTGAAATAATTTTACACTAGGCCTACAGATGGTAAAAAAGTTCTCATGCAATCCGGTCATCGTCCATTGGATATGTAAAGAATGCCCCCTCGCTCTTTACGTAAACAACGTGGCTACGTACTTTACGGTAAAGTTGTTCTTATTATAGTTTTTATAAATAGCGATGGCTAAACTTTATCGATCTCACCTTGTTTACATCATCAACTCGTGCCGATGACTGTTCTTCCGCCTAAAAGCTGGTTCATAGCGTGAATCATATCTTATTCAAATGACTGTTTTGTAAAACAAGATTAGGTTTGGAATCGATCTGAATAATTTACAAATAGAAAACAAGTGCAGTGTAATACCATTAAACAACTTAGAAATTTCCTCGTTTACTTAGAAATTTTATAACTCTGTAATCTCCTTCTCCATGCAAAGATTGCAGAGATCGTAAATCACGATAAGGCTGGCAGTTGTACAAACTTTTTCTTTTCTCTGTCTAACTCTCCTTAGATCACAAGACTAACACAAATGGATACAAACTGAGCTGTTGTATTGTTTTGTTTTTTGTACAGTAATGAAAGTCAAAATCGTATAGACTTGAAATGTAATCTTTACCTACTCGCAATAATCCCTTTACACAATAATTACGTAAGCGCTTTATGGCTTCTTAAACAATTCTAAATAAACATACTTTTACAATTACAAGAAATGTTCGCTTATCAGTCAAGGATAACCGGACTGCATATTTGTATTCTCTTAACGACCTTAGTCATTGTTCAGTAGGTAGGTACATAATATGGCTATGTCTTATTTTTATTTTCTCGTTATAATATTTTTATTATAAGGAATGTTTAATAATAATGACAATAACTTCACGTATCTCACACACAGAACAATCTAATCCTAAATCTATACTAATATTATAAAGCAGAAGTGTTTGTTTGTTTGTTTGAACGCGCTAATCTCAGGTAACAATGGTCCGATTTGAAAATAATCTTTCAGTATTGGATAGTCCACTTATCGAGGAAAGCTATAGGCTGTATATCATCACGCTAATACTAATAGGAGCGGAGCACCAATGAAGAATGTTTCAAAAACGGGGGAAAATTTTCATGCTACGGGCAATAGAAACTAGAAGCTGACCCACGCAAGCGAGGTTGGCGTGATCAACTAGTCAGACATAAACTGCCATGTTTTCCAGGTTGCCAATAAACATATTTTAATTTTCTCAAATCCCTTTGTGCATCAGCTTCTATTTTTCGCATTTATGGCATTACGCGTGAATAGCTTAACCAATTTCGCTAATTTTTGCTTATTGGATAGCCAATTTATAGAGAAAGGCTACGAAACATTATGCTAAGACCACTAGGACCGAAACGTCAATGTTTTATTTTGCAAAACTTCGTAGCATTTATTTATTTTGAGTTTTGCAGACGATGTTGTGTGGGGCTATTAGTTATATGTACTTATATAAAATGACACCCAGACACAACAATAATTTATCGGAAAATAATTAAGATATGATGTTTATGAGTTTAAATGCTTACAACTCAATACCATACGATATGAAGCAATTAAACAAAATATATAAATTAAGGAGTCATTTATAGATAGGTATTATAAGCGTTTTATCGAAGAATGTTTTTGCCTTTCATTTTATGTCAAAAATGTTCTTTAATATTGGTGATTAATAATAATAATAATATTTATTTGGCCCATACCCCAACCCCTCCCCCCATCCCCCAAAGGTCGGCAACGCACTTGTGACGCCTTTGGTGTTGCGGGTGTCCATGGGCGGCGGTAATCGCTTACCATCAAGTGATACGTCTGCTCGTTTGCGCACCATGTGCGTGGTGCAGAAGCCCGAAACCTCCTTTCTAAGGAGAAGCTTAATAAAATCTGTCGATGATGATGATAAAACTAACCATTCAGATCTCTGAACATAACTAAATATAACGACAATAATATCTTAATTAGTACTGCATATAACTTATTTAACAAAATATATTTCATTATTTGCTTTGACCTCGTTTGTTGTAATCCCGTAAATTTGAGAAATAACGCAATGTTATGATTTTAATCTTGATTTTTAACTGCAGCAATCGCATAGGCTACCAATACGCCACCGAGGCAGTTAATAACGGGTGTTTTTTTAAGCTAGATAGAACTTTAAATTGTAAAAAGTAACACAAACAATTAAATTTTGATGAAACTTTTTTTTTTATTTGTTTCAGTATACTCTGACAAATCATCATGAATAGACTCACGCTTGAACAACGCTACGAAATTATCCAAATTTACTTTGAAAATCAGTCGTCGATTCGCGCAACTTATAGACGAATAAAATAAACACTAATAAACTAATTAGTTCCCTTTTTTTATAGTGATTTAACAAATTATTGAGCCCACTGGGTTAAGCAGCCATAATCTGATCCTACGTTCTTTATCAAAACATTATAGGTATATATAATAATAATAAATATTCCGGACATCTAACACACAACGCCATCTAGTCCCAAGCTAAGCTGAGCTTGTGTTATGGATACTAGACAACTGATATAAATACTTATATACTTTTTTTTTGTAAATACGTAGGTACATATTACACATAGAAAACACCCAAACTCCGAAACAAATATTTGCAGATCATACAAACATTTGGTTCGATCCGGGAATCGAACCCGAGACCTCAAGCTTAGCAGTCGCATAAGCTACCACTGCGCCACAGAGGCAGTCGATATATAATTTGTGGTGTTTGGTTTTCAGTTTTCAATTAAATTGGCATACATATTTATTTCCTCAGGTCTACATTTTCAATTTGTTCACACGAGCTTGTAGACAACAACAGCGTTCCAGTTAAAATCGTACACCAATTCCTATGCTGTCAATTTGTAAAATGAAAATGATTTCTGCATAATGGTAATTAATTTCGAACTCTGAAAATAAATGGCCAATATTTGCAATGTGAATAATTTACCAAAGTTACAAAAAGGGAATAACGTGTACAATAATGGTTTCATTGATAGCTCTCGGCATATACAAAAGCATGGCATATTAATTTCAATGTGAAATGAAGTGAATATTTATGGTGGAGCAGGCATGTTTGCTATGAGCGTAATATTACAATGAAAAAATTACTATGACCGTTTAACCATAAAATTATTATAAAAGAAATTATAGGTACATAATATTATGTAAAAATATCAATAGTTTTAAAACATTTGTGGCTCTTAAACCACAACACCCCCGTAGCTACACATCATTTGACATATGATAGTATGAGTAGAATCCAAAAGTGGTGGTCAGCTTCCTCATTACGAACGTGGAAAATGTAGTATAGTGGTCCATACTATGGCTGTCTGGTGAGATGCTTTTTCACATCCCGCTTAAACGACCTGAGATCATAGTAGGCGGAAAACATTCTCTGGTAGTAGGTCCAGGTTTGAGTGGTTTTGACCGCTTGGCACAGGAAGACCAGTATCCAACATTCAGTTCGAGAGAGTATCTCCATCACTCTAAAGCGGTGACTCAGTTAGATGTTAGATACAATATCGTATTGGATTTAGGCTGTGAGGATATTTTAGAAACAAAAGAAGTAAATAAAAATGTAAATGTAGATAGATTAGTTGTAGTAGATTATTACATTCCATTTGCAACAAAGAGTCGGGAGGCAAGCACTATGTTTTGCATTTATGCAGTTAATGTGTGTATACAAGTCGGTACGAAATATTGCAACAACAATGAAATTCTAGTCCTGAACCTTTAATACAATGTATGTTATTTTAAAATAACAAAAGTTTTCACTACAATAGTGGTCACAGTATTGCCACATTGTTATTTCAATGTTTGATTGACCATAGCTACCTACACGTACACATGTCTAGGTACGAGGTCTTGATTTAGATTTAATATAAGAAATGGTCCCTTTTGTGGCCAGTCCGTGTTGTAACGGATTAAGAATACTAAGTGTTACCACCCCTATACATCCCATGGGTGTCATAAAAGGCGACTTAGGGACAAACTATACTATAGGGTGTCTCAATAAAAATGCACAAATACACTGTATTTCTTTTGTGCATGTGGCAACTCAAAAATTTTACAGCTGCCACATATGTTATTACGATTTTAAAAATAGAGTGCTTTAGAAGAAAAAGCGTTACGATAGTGAAAACTTATTACAAAAATTTGAGACCGCTTGAAACTTCGAATAATTATCAGTCAAGAAAGTGCACCTTTCTTTCTTTGGGGTTTTGTGATCTATCGAATTTATGCGATTATACCAGAAACAATATGTGAGCTCAGATCCAACGCGTTATCGATGAGATACAGCCACATCCAGAATGAGTCATTGAACGATTTCATGAAAAGAGTAATGGCCCCTCATCAGAGCCGTAGGGATTGATGGATATTTTATTCCATACTTAATCGGAAAATGTCTCCCTTCCAATCCAATTAAAAAATTAAAACTCTCCCAAAAATACGGGTTATTTTCCTTTATAATTCTATTAGCTTTTACGCGCAGCTCCGCCCGCGTTTTTGTTGGATATCGCAGCAAAGAGTAGTCTATGTCCTTCCTTAAGAAACAAAGTATCTCCATGCCTAATTTCATTGAAATCGGTGCAGCGGTTTGGCCACCGTGAAAGTAGGACAGACAGACAGAATTACTTTCGCATTTACCGCCGCCCATTCCCTATCCTCATCCCCCAAAGGTCGACAACGCACTTGTGACGCTTTTGGTGTTGTGGGTGTCCATGGGCGGCGGTAATCGCTTACCATCAGGTGATGCGTCTGCTGGTTTGCCCCCTATTCAATAAAAAAAAAAGGCAAGTCACCATGTGAGTGTTCAGGGCCCAATTCCATACATTAAATAGGTATTTTTTTAAACTGAGAAAACTTTAACACATCACATTTTGTAATCTAAACTTTATTAATAAAGCAACACATTACTTTAGAACTTGGTTAATAAACAAATTGCTGTGTTGTCAACTGTTAAGTATGAATCTGACAGTTTAAGAGGAAGTTCAAGCAACAGGCAATCAAACTTTTAATTATTTTAGTTTTCATCCGGTGTGAACGACGAAAAAAAGTGCGTGCGTACATAATACACATGTCAGAAGTGAAACTTCTTTGGCAAACTAATTATGTATTAATAAAAATAATTAAACATTTGTTTTATATTGTTTAAAAAATAATATAGTAAAATCTCAGATGATGAATATAAAATTAGAATTCGCCCTTTCTCACTCCATCTTAATTGGTCTCAATCGCTCTCTCCCTCTTCTTCGACAAAAACGCTGCACATCTTCGCATGTGCCTAAAGAAACTTTACTTAAAAAAAACTGTTATAATAAATTTGCCGTATAACAAAAGATCGTAGGTACCTTTCCTAATTGTGTCTTTTAAAGATACAAAATTATATTCCGTAGGTATGTTACTTGCGCGATAATTTAGTGCGACCAATATCTGAACAAAAATAAGCAAATTGTTTAAAAATTGGTACGATTTAAGAAAAAAATGTTGGAATTATGTGGTATGTAGATAAAATATGCGACCAGAAAGTTACCAACTTGTATAAGTGCCATAAAAACAGTTCAATATGTACCATTTCCCGACATAGATTCTTTCCGATAAATTGTGTACCACTCGTAAAAGGTTTCGGTTCAGACTGTAAACTGCATAGAATGTAAACACCAAACATAACATATGGTTGCATACCTCGTCATGCTTTGGCGCAATTTAATTGCTTCCGAAATAGTTTCATTTAACGCGCGACGGGTACTCGTACTCACAGCTACTCATAGAATCGTAAGCACACATACCTGGAACCACGATTCTGTAATTGAAGAACATACCTACTTGATATAATCGTATTCAGGTAAGAGACGTGAGATGTATGTAATCCGGTTGGTACTTGCAATGCCCGCCCTGCCCAAATATAGAGTAGATTCCAGCTTGTTAAGACGACTATTAACGTCCCTCAGTCCCCCTCCTTCCTCTTTCCCCTCGAGAGCTTGCACAGTGCTAGCGTAAGGCGTTGCGGCGCCGCATCGGCGTCAACAAGAGCGTTGGCCTCGCATACTCATCAGATTCATCACGGACATTTGTCATTTTGTAAAATATTTAGTCTATTTTATATAATAGCTACGGAATCCTAACAGAAATAGTTAGAGTCAAGGACTTGTAGAAGGAACTCCAGCATCAGAATGTTCGATGTACATAGAAAATACTTTCAAATTTTTCAGTCTATGAAAATTAAAATACAAACTTATATTATTTATGTTATATTATAAAAACATACTTAAATTATGTCTGTATGTCACTCTTTCACGGTCAAGCCACGGCACCGATTTCAATGAAATTAGGCATGGAGATACTTTGATTCTTGAGGAAGAACATAGGCTATTATTTTCTTTGCGATAATCCACAAATAAGCGTAAGGAGACACGTGATCTGTCCCCTATCGTGTCGGTTAACCGTCCCATCGGATTATGAGAGAGAGAGGGTACAGAGAGTGCACCAGTGTGTGTGTGTGTTTGCGTACACACTTGTGCACTAAAATATCTCCTGCGTAGTTGGCTGGTCTCCGTTGAGACTGGCCGCCGTAGCCGTTACCGGCTAGGAGAACATTATAATGTAAATAAGTAAATTTATACGTAAAAATGTTTAAAATTATCATTAATGTCATGCTATAAACATGTCGTTGTTCGCCTGTCTGTCAAATCTTTAGTATTCACAGAAGTATTAGTACTGGACAGAAGATTCTATTATCTATAGACCCTGAAGCTGATAGAAAATTAAACTTTTAAATCAACTTGTATCTGACAGAACTACTTGCAACAGTATTTCTGATGACCAATAACTGCCATAGGTGGGATCGTTGTCTGTTTTCCTGTATATGGCTATATGTTCCTATCCACATCAGACGTGATCTTGCTCGACTAAAAGGTAAATGATTACCTATGTAATTAACTACACAAAAAAGCCCTGTCAGGATTGGACATTTAATTGGCCCTACATGTCGTGATACAGCAAGCAGTACATCTTCACTATTGTGACACAATAATATCCGTTAAACCAAACCTTTGTTACTACTAAACATTATTGTCAGAGAAAACTTATTTACGTAAAAATCGTTTTGGATCATTGATAAAATATTACAGTTACTAAACAAAGAGAGAGAGAGCGAGAGAGAGAATGAAAGAACTTCAATGAACTGAAAAGTCGGTTAGGTATAATTTAAAATAAATGACTATGAAATTAAGCCAGATAATGGATTAGACCTCGATAGCCTTTCCCCATAAAAATATTACTACGTGGAAAACAAGTTTAACGATAACTACGAGAAGATCCTTTGCTATAACGTCATGTCGAAAGGGAAATGCGCTCGTAGGTAAGTGCCGAGAACTGAATTGCGTGATTACGTCACCCGTAGATAACAAACAGTTAACACTATTGACACTTCGCACAGATGTTAGAATAAAGGCGTACTTGTAAGAAATTATCACAACATTATATTTGAATATAACATGCATTTTACCAGCCATTAATGCGATGGAACAATGGCCCCGTGTTCAGTGGAATGCTCGTGCGAAACCTCTTACCCATGCTAGGCGCATGACTACGCATATTTTAGACACTTCAGGAACGCCTCTTCTCTTACAGCGCTCGAAGTGTAGTAGTGTGAGTATTCAGATATCTTTTGGACGTGAACGGTGATATTGCAAAAAAAAATTCTTGAAGACGAATTTCTTTTGTTAGATTTTAAATTTAAAATCGTCTGCCAAAGACAGGGTAGTTTAAACCCAATTGTACCAGATAACAGCTTTACTTACTTGTTATCTTATAAAAAATAAAAACACTAAAAAAGTAAAAGTAATGAGGAGTCTAATTGTGATGTTTGGAACGGAACCTTCCATCAGCCTGATGCCGCGTACATTTAATTTTTCACATTATATTTTTTTATGAATTGTTATTCATATAAAATTTGTATGTTATGTACAAACATACATGTAACGGATACAAAGAACACCCAGACTCAGGACAACATTTTGTGAATCACACAAAGTGATGTCCCACGTGGGATTTGAACCCCCGGCACTTGGCGCATAGCAAGTGTTGTAGTGAACGCTTAAACCACTAGGCCAACCGTGCAGTTATTAACTAGCAAACCCGATCCCACTTCGTTGGGCATTAACCGCCCGCTATTATTCAAGTTGAGTTACAAAGACTGTTTACTATTTTAAACTGTTTTTTTTGTTCATTCATAATAAATAAAATGGCCTACTACCATATTCGCAGAATACATTTCTTTTTGCATTAAAAGTTAGTTGCAAATTAACTGAATTTCGTGAACTCAATTCTTCTCTTTTAAAACAAATACAGGTAACCTCATCATAGCATATTCCATCTATAAAGCTGTATTACAATGCTTTATGAAACCTAAAAGTAAATATTAGACTTATTTATTGTTAATTCTACATTTCATATATACGGCATGAATTAACATACTTAGGAGGTACCCCCTGGCCCAGACAGTTGTCTTACGTCAAAATAATCTTAGAGCGTTGAAGGAATTTCATATCTCCGGGAGCGTGGAGTCTTAATTAATATTAATTCCTTTGAAAAGTAAGTTGCGAGCGTAACGAGACATTTGAGGCTATTAAAACTGATCACGAGCACGCGAGCGCTAGTATCAATCGACTCTCGCTCTATAAGGACCCAAAAATCACTTGCAACCAGTTAATAAAACCGCTCATTGTTTGAAATAAAAGACGCAATGTTGCATAACATTTATCCGAATATATTATACTTATTCCCATTGTTTTCACAGAACCAATCACGCTCGTATCGTTTCTATTTTGAATTTGTGGATAGAATGTGTGAATTTGGTATAACGAGATCTTCCGCCGTCACTTCCTGTGTGTATGCGATCTCAGCACGTGGCATTCGTATCCTATTTTCGTAGTATTTCAATTTCCAATGCACCTATATTGGAAATTGAATTGGAGATTGTCTAGTTTATGTGCAACTACTTTTTGAGTCTTGTATTAGCACCTACATGCACAACTGTGATGCACATTATAAGTCACAATTAACTTTAAAAGTCAATAAATTAAAAATCAAATCTTTCCTAGATGTATGTAAAACCAAATGACTTTGGGATATGTCATGGACCTGTGTGTTTAAAATTATTTAACGTTTGTTTACCATTCTCATGGACCTCCTACAACTCCCTACAATGTAGGGTTGTCACACTATTTTTGGATAATTATATTATTATATAAATAACTAGCTGACCCGACATGCGTTGTTTTGCCATAAAAAAGGAATATATGTTGTAGAGGTGGGTCAATAAAAATCGAGATAGAAAAATAGGGGTTGATCGTAGAGGGTTGAAAATTCAGGGTTGTATGTATTTTCTAATGCTATATTACAAAAAATAAAAAATAAAGAAAATATCTAAAAATTAAAAAGAAAATTAAGGGTTACTACCCTTAACATTTAGGGGGTGAAAAATAGCCGTTGGCCGATTCTCAGACCTACCTAAAATGCTCACCAAATTTCATGAAAATCGGTCCAGCCGTTTTGGAGGAGGATGGTAACTAACATTGTGACACGAGAATTGTATATATAAAATAATCCAAGCATAGGTCGTTTTCAAACAATTTAAGAACTGGTCATATGTCTCTGGTCTGTCGGAAATAGAGGAGGTGACCAGAATCCAGGGCTATTTTACCTCACCCTGTCTTTAGACTTCTGAAGGCCCCAAAACATGGCAGTTTATGTTGTTCACCTCCGCCTCCAATTCCGCAATGCGATTGTCCAGCCGCAGCATGGGTCCGTTATACGGCACACAAAAATATAGTCATCGGTTGTACCCTGTCATCATGCGAGGATTCTTCGCACCCTCTGCCGCACCATTACCATTACATTTTCTAGTGACGACCAAAGATTCGATTTCGGCCAGTTTTGACCAAAAAACGAACAAACTTTCGGCCGCCGAAACTCGAGTGATTGTGAATTTTCGTGCGTCATGCAGCAAACACGTGGCCGGATAGTTCACCGCCCGACCGTTCATCGTTAATAGAATTGAGATGAGTTTATGTTTTGCATGTACATAATTGATTAACATATAATTTAACAAATTTATTTGCGTTATATACATTTATTACATAAAATAATTAATGTATAATTATAACGTACTTTAATCATTGTATATGCAAATAAATACTCAAAAATGCTCTAGATTACAGTATGTAAGAAAACTTAACTTTTGTTTCAAAAGTGTTTAATGATGGTTTCGGCTGAATGACCATATATAGGTAAATACAAAACTATCATACTCAATAAAATATCGAAATACACAGTATTGAAGGCGTTGCGTTTGGGTTTTCTTTTACTTGAGGTACTTTTAAGGTACAATTTATTGGTATAATTATATTTCATAAATAATGGCTAAATATTGGCCTATTATATTATATATTTTATATAATTATGGAATATAATTTGATTTGACAAAATTTTCGCGCGTCTTTTCAAATTATTTCAAATTTTTTCAACGAATATTTTGAGATGTCTTTTTTGAATTCAAATACCTAACCTACGACATTTTATGTGTAAAGAAATGGTAAGTATTCTGAGGGGAGAAAATTGGTCGTTTTCTGTTTTAGCCAAATTTTTTTAGAAACCTTTCTGGCTTAATAGCTACACTTTTGGTTTACATTATTAGTAATACAATTAGTAGTTGAAAAAATAAACCTATGTACCTAACCTTATTTTATTAAATCTTGATTAAATTTACAAAATTAGTAACTACCGAAAATGCAAGACATCTTTTGACAAATAGGAACAGGCATGCGTTTATTTCAACGTTAGGCGAGTTTCCAGCTAGGCCGAAAGTTGGGTTTTGGCTAAAAAACCAGTTTCAGTCAGACATTATAATTTTCGTTATAAGGGGTACAAAGTTTTTATTTCACGTATATAATATACGTGCATACCGTTTTAAAGATTTTACATTATATGGATACATTACATACTATATAATTATGATCAGGTGGTAACCCTGAGTGTCGGTACAATACGAGTGGGTTCTCCGCTCGTTAAATGATTCAAATGCTTGCGTAGCGCTCAATAATTAATATTAACGGACCGCGGTAAATGCTCCAACTCAAAGTCTGAAAAAATGTATAACCATTCTGACATCAATATTGCCAACCTTCTAAACCTTAAGTCTTAAGTGAAAAGGCTGTTTAACCAGATCATCCTATCCTATAGGTACTAACTGACCATCACATTATTTTCGTAATTATTTTCTAAATTTCCGAAAATCTTGTTTTAGTATTTTTGCACGCTTTATCTTCCCACGGTGGTAGTATACAGCCGTAGATGAAAACATAACACTTTTGTTTTTTTATTTTCTTTTATACAAACCTAGTCCATACAATGACAAACACGTGTAAAAATAATTATATAATGTGTATATAAACATTTATTTACTATACTAGAATCAGTATCACTATTACTTATTGTATGTGTACATATATTACATTTTCTTTTTATTTAATTAGAGTTATTTCTGTGGATCTACAATGGCTAGCTCTGCATCGCCCTAAGGTCGACTGGCAGAAAATGCCTTTGGCATTCAGTCCGCCTTTGCCACTATTGTGCAGAAAGATTTAAATAAATAATTATTTACTTTTATTGCAGTTGATCGGGAGTTACGAGCGTACATACATTTCGATGACTCATTTTTAATTATAATATGTAGATTATAGATTAATATGAATTTACTTTCTAGGGACATATTAATTATTTTTATATAGGAGTCGGGGTAAAATTTAGTCTTTTTGTCTTGTATTTCAGTGACCAATGCAATTAGAGAAAATTATTCACTGATTGATCAAATTTTCAGTGCATCAATGCGAGTTAGTTAATCTCAGTAAACGAAATTGAATTAAGCAAAAAAATATTGGTCATATGTAACAACAACAAACTTTATTTTTGGTAATTACAGAAAACGTATACCGTCAAAGGGTTGATTATGCTTTTCTTGCCTTTGATCATAAGGGACTCATAAATACGAACTGCGTAAACATACACATTCAAAAATGACAATTATGCCGACCGTTTACGAAATGAGTTAAATGTAAAATCACGGTACCATTTTTAATCAACCGTATCTAGATGATGAAAAGTATGTTGGGGAAAAAATTCGATTTCCTCGTTGAATTTCAAGCGTGCATTTCAGAGGATCACTAAATAAGCGCTGTCGTGAAATTCACAAGCGGAATTAATTGATTTCACAGATTAAAATCTCTCGATTAATTTAACGCTTCTGTGTTGCATGTAGTGCTATTATATTCAATAAATTGAATTAATAAAATTGTCAAGAACATATCAAAGTTTGTAATGCATTTTGTTAATTCAATTTGTTGTATAACATTTAATTAGAAACTAATTAAATTGCCTTCCACGACAAAAGTACATAAAATTAGTGTTATAGTTTAGGTAAATGTGAGTTACTCATTGTAAGTAAGTACTTCTGTTCTATGGTAAGTCGTTATTGCCTTCAAACGTCGATATTATGATGACCACATTAGTGAAGTTATGTGTGTTTGTTAAACTAAAAATTTTAGTAAAATAGAGAACGTGGACACAGTTTTATCAAATTAATTTTGAACAGGTAAATTGTATGTATTATACCTACATATTTTCGTCTTTATCGTAATAAATGGATAAAAAAATTTGGTCCTTCACGTAATTTCAATAGAGGCAGTTTAGTCAAAATAAAACTCATATTATATATATTAACTAAACAGTGAGTTATGGTAGTAAAGTTCATATTCTAAGAATAATTAAGTTGATAAGTTGCGATATTTGTGTGGTGCATCGGGCGTGGGCTATCGGCGTGAAAAGCTTGAGAGACGCGGGGTAGGGGACTGTATGGGAAGGGACCGGTGGGGTATTGATCGGTCCTGCCAGCTGCACCACCTGCCACTGCAACTCGGGAAATTCGCTTTCCTCACAATAGAACCGCTCGGACAATACTCAATCCGATTAGATGTGATACAGTAGACGCTGTTATATTGCCCTAAGTTTCCCACGCCGGTTAATTGAGATTGCGATGGGTACTTTGTAAGTTAGTAAATAATTAAATTAGTGCCAAGTGCTATTTTCTACTGATACTAGAGGAGAGCAAATAAGCTCGTGCTTCATTTTCGTTTTTTAATACTAGAAACGTTCTTGAATTTATTTTTAGTTTTTTGTAATATTAATATGATATTTTTTAATGTTGTGGGCAGTGTATCGAGAGTGCACCACCGAGTTGACACGTGTCATATATATATATTTTCAGGTGAAAAATTATTATCTTAAGAAATTTAAAAATGATTATAGGTATCTATTGTATTCACTACCTACTTTAACACATTGCGTTCCATAACCTAATCAAGCAGTCGAATTAAGAACCCTTCCTATTAAAAATCGGTAGAACAGTATTACCCAGTATTCATACAAAATTATTTGAATAAAAATAAATAATGAATAAATAACACTTGAAACTCGGTCTAATGTAATGCTTTAAACGTCAACATTTATTGTGACCGTATACACTGTAAGGTTAAGAAACGAGTTTATGATTACGTAGGCGATACGATAGCCACTTTAACGGCATGTGCGATTGCAATCTTTCAACCAACACGTTTATCTGCGTGAAACTTTAAACTGACCCCACTCCTATGTTTTCTTTACACCGCTAATCTGGCAAATAAACAGCCGGCTGGTAAGGTGTTGTCACAGCTTAATGACACCGTAACTCAGGAAGTCTGAGATTCTTTTGATGTTCTACTATTTTAGTCTGTGAAAAGATCTGCAAACCTTTAACTCGATAATAGAACGCTAAAATACCCACTTAAGGAATACGGATCGAAACTATGAATGATTTATTACAGTGAAGTAGGAGGGGTAGGGTGTGAATCGAGTTACGGTCTTATAGCGCGCAAACTAAATAAAGGAAAAACAAACGGCTGCTGTATTTTTATTTTTAGCTTTCCACATAATCAAATTAAGTCCGCAAATAGCATTTGGTATTTATTGTGAGACTAAGCATATTTGGTCATCCGTTAACTACATCACTAATTTTGTTGAAAATTTGTTGCGTTCACAACCCTGACTAAGTCGACTGACAGCACTCCCCTTGTGTTTCGTGAATGAAGGCGAGTTTGACGCCTGTCTGTGTCTTTTTGTGGCTTCGTACGCCCCGAATGAATTGACCAATTTCAAAGCAACTTTTTATAATTTTTAAAAAGACTAATTAATGAACATGAATATTAGTTCTTTTGCTGAAAATGGTTTTTAACTCTTTGAGCGTTTTATAAACGTTCAGATTCAGACAGTGATTATTTTATGAATTTGCCTACCTATACCTGTCGTGGGCGGTCTATAATAATGAATCAATTAACGGCCGTATATTTTAATAGGCATTCTCTTAGATCCTTTACGGAATTAAATACAAACTATAGAAACATATAGGTATTTGTTATTGCAAATACATGTAATTCCATGTCAAAAATTATATGATTCTCAGACAATTATCGCATATTTGATAAAGTTAAACATACAATATTTTCTTTGCATTATGCATGCAGTTAAGTAAATACTTACATTCTAACGGTGCCATGCGCCACTCGGTGCCTACTTAACCACCAACATTAAATATCTATGACATATCTACTGCATATTCATGTTCTAAATAACGTCTGCATGTAAGTCAACAAGATCTGAGCCTGGGAGAACTATGTTCTTATACAATATGTTTGTCAACATACACGAACACGTGATCATTTATTTATCGGATTATTTCAGAAGATATTGTTACAGTCATTACTCAACTGTCATCTATTTATCTATGTTGTTTTTATGACTGTGTGGTTTTGCGAAACGGAGTTCTAATTCTAATAAATGTTCTAGTCAATAAAAAGGCTAAGAAGGGCTTGTTACTAAAAAGGTATTTATTTCTTACAAGAATCATGATCTATTTACCGATATGTGATAAAAAATATTTTTGATGTAGAAATCAATTTCACAATTATTTTTTTTACACAAATATGGTACACTGGTACTGTAATTTATTTATTTATTGATACAAACGTACATAGCATACATGAAATGTGAATTATCTAGCCACTCAACTAGTGTAAACTGTATTTCAGGGACCAGTAATGTATGGCATACTTGATTTTTCATAAAACTAAAATATATAAGCACTATTTACACAAAGGCATTGTGAGCAAGCGAACATAAATGAAGGACGATAATTTATGCTTGTATATGTCCTATATATGTATATGTATATGTATATGTATATACCCATTGTAAGGTACTCTTTAAAGAGCTAATGTACGTAAAATGCATGTGCAATGCCACTTGTTGTCTCACTAATACATACAAGTGTACAAAATAAAATGTAGTATAAGTTTGTAATGTAAATCTTTTACACAGAGCACACATTTGTGGCTTAAGATTATTTCCAGAAGAGAAAGAAAAGATGACAGTCGTGGTTGTTAACCTTAAATTAAAAAGGAAAGGTTAACAGTTACAAATATGTTAAATTTGTTCTGAACAACCTGTATTTGTTTCTTTATTTAAATTTGGTTACTTTTGCGATCAAACATTTATACGACTTCAGTATTTACCACATTAAAATGACATCATTTGATTGTTCTCATTATGAAAAGCACAAAATATGAGAAACATATCCTTAATTTATTATAATTTTAGCAAAAAGGTAATACTGTACCAGCAATAAGGTTTTTATTTAGGTACATATTGAATTTTGCTCATCTGGCAGATGCATTGCACAAACCCATAACAGATTTATATTCGTTCGATACGGTCGGCACAATATCTGTCTCTGTATATAAGTTATTACTTATAACGATAAGACAAATTTCGAGTTTATGCAAACATTTATAACACAGTTTTTTTAATTTCGATTTTGATTGTTAAGCGAGAATCTTTTCATTACTGTTCTATTTACAGCCATTTTAATGTACTACTGAAGAAATATTGCTTCTAAGCTTACAATATATTTTGTGCTTCTTATGACCATATAATGAAACATCACAAGTTATCATTCGAAGTCATAGAAGGGCCTGAGCGCTTTGTGTGTATGCGCTAGATGGAGAGAGGTGGAGGGTGGGTGTTGAAGTAAGAGTGGGAAGAGACGGCACTCGGCGGTTAGCGGCCAAGACCTTCAACTAACGGTGCTATTGACCTGCAAATGGATTTTGTAATGTCATGTGTACGTAATCGAGCGTTAACGAGTTGGGCAGAAGGTTTTTGGCGTGTACTCACACGAGTGAACAATAAACTCGAGTACCCATAACAGGGTGTGACACCTCACTCGACACGTTCTAGTGCACATTGACCGGACCTCTACTGAGTATTTACGCATATTGTTTTAAATTGCTCTATCCTGGTCACATATACCAAGTACAGTATTAAGCGAATTCGCTTCCTCCGACTATGTTCTAGTCCTGACAGTTTCTTGTTGCGTAATAGGGAATCGAGGTCGTAACGCGAATTGTTTCATTCTAGAAATTATTTGCCATTTAGATAAACGTTTTGACGAACCAAGTTCAGAGCTAAAGTTAGACAAAATCCTCATACAGACTGTGTGGCTACAAACTAGGACAACGGTGCGAATTCGGTAACATCGTCCCTTCCGGCAGTGCGCACAAGGTCTGGGTTGGTCGGGTCGACGTCCTGCGCCTCGCCCCCGCACCCTTGCACCGCCAGCTGTCCCCGCCCGGTTATATTTAGACCGGATGGCGGAGCTCTCACTGAAACAGTTTCTCCCCTCTGTTTGCATAACGCACCAAATTATTCGACGGAGTGATTCCTTTATTACAAGACAATGATGGCTAGCACATCCGGGTCGCCATTGACATTCGACCTGATGCTTCGTTTGCATATTATTAAGCGAAATTAAATCCAATTGTTGCATTAGGGCTCTATTCAACGACAGTGAATAGGAGTTGACAATGTCGCACATACTAAATCTGGATGGAATTCTCAATTGCTTGTCAGGTTTCATTGCACATTATAACATATATGGCCGCGGACATAAATGTTGGTAAGATAGAAAATCAAATGGGCGATCGATCCCAAAAAGGGCAATGTACCGTTAGTCAGCGAGTAATTCAGTGAGATGCAAACGACTGTTGCACTGCGCCGCTGGTGCGTACACGCGACATATATACTCAATTGTCGCCACGACCACGTTACAAAAAGTAAACTTATATGTACCAAATTTTTTTTTGTATTTGAAGAGAAAAAACAAACATTACATTGCAAGCACCTCATAACACGTTATAATAGCTATTCAAATAAACCTACTTATGGAATAAGTTCTGGACGTCAGTTTATTTAAAAATTACTACATATTATATTTAGTATGTTACAAATATTACGTGTACATGTAACAAGACTCCAAAATAAAGATAATAATAATATTATAAGTTTGTTGATGCACAAAAATATTTGCAGTGATTGGACTTGAATCTAAATAAAAAGTCGAAACGAACACGTCTGCATCCTTAATTATTTTCAATGTATACTGTAATAATGCAATACAATGTAATCATGCAATTTGAATCCACAGACTTCGAATATGTTCAATGGTAGGTATAACGAAACCACATCTCTACGCAGCGCCAAAGAGACCAGCCGAATTGAAAATTCTTGGCAGTCGACAATTCGAGCCGCTCTCCATTGAATGCGGTCCAAAGGGAAGAGCTGGTACTGGGGTGCCCCGACCCAAAGATGGGGACAGTATTCCATATGAGGCTAAGGAAGGCCGGAGTGAAATACTGTCTCGATCTGTTAAGCACGCCAAGCTTCTTAGAGGCCAATTTGGCCTTATCCTCCAAATGGCCCTGAAACTGAACTTCACTCGATATGTCTTTAACTCTTTCTGTACGCTACAAAAAGCTCTAAAATGAGTAACCTGTCATAGGCATATAAAGGCTGTAGAATGATAATTGAATGCCAGTACATATATTACTCAAAATTACAACCTTAGTGATGAACGAATTTCAACCTACAGGCGCTTTCCACCTTTATTAAACTGATAATTTCTTTACAAATCATTTTATCCTAATTCTTTTATGTTGTATAGATGCAATTATACCGTTATTGTATCAACCATCTTGATAATAAATTGTGAAAAACAAATATCAATGTGCAAATACCTATCATCGTCGAGACATGAAATTGAAGCAAATAATATATGCGAAGGCAATCGAGGGGAACGTAATTACAAGTACTATTATTTATATATGAACAGACATATATGTACATATTTGAAATGGAAGGAATATTAACGTCAATGCCTTATTGTGTTTATTGTTTACTATTATGAGCAATACTTCATATTGTTATCTAAGAGGATTTGCAATCTATACATATATTATTATTTGCCCTGATTGAGTCATCAACGCAGCTGGAGTTACTAACCTCTTTTGGAAGCTTTTTATGTTTGAAAAAAGGGTTTTTGGAAATACCAACCCTAAGGCTGTAAAATTAAGTATAAACGGTTGTGAAATTTGTTTTTGAAGTTAGAAAGACTAAATAAGGAACGATCATACGTTCTTTAGACATAAAAGTTACTGGTACTGGTGTATAACTAAAGTCATTCAGAGTTAAAAATTTCTTAATATTATCTATAATCTTACAGTTCAATAATGACGACAATTTTTGTAATGGGGTATTGTTTGTTTTCGTGTATAAGTGTGAATGTAAATGTCTGTTATTTAATTTGTAGTGCAATTAATATATATTCTTTATTTGTAGTTGTTGCACTATGGTTTACCTAAGCAACACTGTAACTATAGCAGTTCGTTATTATTGTCTGTACACCGCCCATTTTGTTATTTCTTATTTTCCGATAGTGTGAAGGTGATATGTGGGGTTTTCCGACTACAATTTTATCATCAAACAAATGTAGGTGTTTGAGATTCAAATTACGGGCACATGTTGTATTATAAATGTATTACGTAACCTAATCTAAGTCTAAGCATGTTATTTCTTAGAATTTAGCGGCTTTGCCGTATGGCTAACACGACGAGCTCAACTACAACAAATTAAGCAAGATATCAAATTACAAAAATTTAAACGCAAAAATGGATGTGTCGATTCATCTAAAAGCTTGATAGTGTCTATTATATACATAAACACAGACTACTACACTACACGGACGAAGTTAAATCGAGTCCTCAGAGTCCTCCCTTTGTGTGGAGGCTTTTAGAGAGAGATGAATCCTGCCAATGGACACCGAGCAGTGAGTACAAACCACACCTCGATGCACCTTGATAAGTTTGAATTCATTTCCGTTTGAAACACCTAGACTAAAAGCTCTTTTGTCTATGCCGTAATCGGACTTTCAAATAAATGGTGGAAACCCGTTAACAGGACTTTCTCGACTTTATTTAATGAATATTAAATGTTGACGGGGACACATCCGTTATTTGCTACACGTGTATCATGTGCGGTGCAAGAAAGCAATTCGAAGTTCCACTAAATGCATTAAACATTTTTCGACACGAATCTATTGCTTACATGAAAGGATAGATAAATACATAAATCTATTACAACTGAATAATACAGCTTTTAAATCTAGCCAGCGAATTGTAGATATACCTAAACGAACGCCGTTATTGAAAAATGTCAATTTTTATCTCAAAATTTTGTTAAGAGAGGGTGTTAATAGTCATGTGGATCGTTTTTTGTTTTTTCGAAAGACGGTTCCCATTTCATCTCATTCACATTTTTTCCACTTGTATCATTAATTTAATCACGATGAATACTTAGGATTCGAAGAATTTCAATATTGACATGGGCAGAAATAGCTGATTAGCTGGTTGTCATCTCACCAAAAGGAGAAGATAATATACATTCCAAAAACAGTTTGGTTCAATTGTGGATTATAAAAGATACACAAAGTCTAAATACATAGTTCGGTGACTGAGAGACTGCTTTGGTGACGTTTGAGATTATTGTGCTTGAGATCTCGGGTTCGATTCCCGGGTTAGGACCAAATGTTTCTATGATACCAACCCGCTGGACAGCGTGGCATGGCCAGAACCTCCTTCATAAGGAGAGGCTTATATTCAGCAGTGTACTGTTAAAAGTCTTTTATGTGCACCAAGTTATAAGAAAAAAAGCTTACCCCTAGTTTTGATTATTATCGCAGCTGCATTCTTAAACGAACATCTGTAACAAAAACAAAAGACAAATTAAAAAAAATATAAATAAATGTAATCATTACCATCGAATGTAATTAACAATATTTTCTTAGTATATTGATTCCATTATGCGCTTTTAAACATAACACTAGTCCCAAGTAGATCTATAAGTAATTTCGTTCAAAAAGTCGAATGAAATCGGATTGTCACGTGGAATAAACTAAAAGATATGCCAGAGTGAGCCGTGATCAGTTAGAAAGAATAAAATAATACATTATATGGCGAAAGAATCGTCGCGAGCGACCGTTCTTGGTGAGACAAGTGAAGATTGCCATTAAGGGAAGCTGCACAAATGTCCCAAGCGTCTGACTAGTTTTTTATCCCGTACAGGAAATGTGAAGGTGGACTGCAGGAACACAATAGGGTAGATGACTGTATAGTAAATAAATACCGATGTCTCCTTCAATAAAACGAATAATATTATTGTAGCTTTTTATTTCTATTACAAATTTTTATATTAAATTTTAATAAACATTGAAATATATTGCTTAATTGAGTAGTCTAAAACAGTGACGTCACAAGTTTATATTTAGTTACTTTTTCATACAAAGTTAGCGTTATGACATTAGATAAAAAGTAACTAATTTGACTAAGAAGTCTTCTACTATTTGCAAGTTCCATTTAATTTGCCTGGGATCTGACATTCTGAGTAAAAGGTTGTATCTCAGTGTAAGGTATTTTTACCTGTCTGCGAAAGAAAAATCTTTATGTTTTTCGAGTGTATGTATGTATGCATGTATATTTCTTTAGCACGACCTAGAGCCTAAACGGGTTGTCGATTTTTATGCGAGTGATGTCAATAGATTATTCTTAGTCGTGAGTGACACTGGGTACACCAAAATTAAAAAAAAACAAAATAATGAAAATTACACGCCGTTGGGTTTATGTTTCATTCATTATTTGTATACTAAGTAACAAAAGATAAAAGCTTTAATAACATTGAAACAGGTTTAATAAATATCTCATGATTGATATTTGTTCTTATGTGAAATAGATATTTGTATAGAAGGCTTGTTTAAGAATGTTTATTGTCAAACAAGTTTGTGTGCTAGTGCTATGTACAAGCAGTAGATAAGTAAACGTAGAACTTTTATCACAGATAGCTTTTTCAAGATAAATGGTATTTTAGTTAGTCATATTAAATGTCACGTTTAAAGTAAGCATCAAAGCGATAGGAGAGGTATATTTTTGTATGAATTACTATGAAATACTATTATCTTTGGATGAGTCGGTAGCTGACTTTTGAAATATGTTATATAAGTAAATCAATAACACTGGCGACTACCACATACAGTGTAATAACGAAACATATGACAGCGCTATCTACCGAAGATACACTGAACTACAGAGTAACGTACTGCACAATACTACCAATCCTTAATCGTGCAATAGAAATTCTCGCGTCGATTAGCTTAAATACAACATCCCAACATCAACCGTTAGGCAAAGTCCCGCCAGGCATGGGGACATGGCAACCCAGCCCACAATACTACAGATGTACATTGTATCCTACCCTTTTTGATTACTCGATACTCGTATCGAATAACGCAGACAGTGACTACGAGTTAAAATTATCCCATTTAAGGCCCTCTTCACAAATGTTATACGTATAATTGGGAAACTGATACTTAAATACTATACAAAAAATATATACCTAGATACAGTTCTACAATGTGCAAATATTGGCAGTATTCCAGATCTTTCGTAGGTGTAACCACCAAGAGAACACCACCGTTCACTTATTGCTAAGCAGTATTTTGCGACATATGCGGTATCGGTATATGTCGCAAAATACTGCAAATACGCAAAATATTTATGGACTAGATATATTGACGGGAAAAATCATCTAATATACCTAAAAAATGTCAAGAAAATTCACAAGTACTAGTCATTAGGCGTCAAATACAATCCATACTAATTTTATAAATGCGAATGTAAGTTTGTTTGTTACGCTTTTACGCGAAAACTACTTAACCGATCATCATGAAGCTTTGTACACATATTCTTGGTGGTATTAGAAGTAAAATAGGATCCTTTATATTAAATGCCAGCGAAGTCGCGGGCGAAAGCTTGTAACATCATAAATTCGTGGGGCTACTTTGATTCTTGATTAAGGTCATAAACGCGGGCGACGCCGCGGGTAATAGTTAGTGTGACATTTGATACTGATTTGAATATTCTCTTGATTAAGCATTAAAATACCCATCTGCACAAAAATGCGTATATCCTGTGTTATTCCGTATCGTATATCAAACCTACAACAAAGCGAGGTCGCGTACAAAACGGAAATGCCAGGCCTACACATCTTGCGCCCGCGCTAATGTTCGCAAGCAAAATACATTCTGTACCTTGTCATATCTAGTTATAAAACGCTTCCTCAACAATACACCTGACTATTCATTCACCTTTTTGTATGAATACTAGTTTTTACCCGCGGTTTTGTTAGCGTTTAGTAGTAGTAGCGTAACTCTTTCGTCAAGAATCAAAGTAGGTTATCAAAGCGGTTTAGTCGTCAAAGTTTAACAGACAGACAGAGAGTTGTGTATGTGTATCTTCCCGCAAAAAAATACAGACTGTTTTGTATCGGGAAAAGACGCTATGGCGATTCCCCTCCGGTCTGGTGGCCTGTGTTGCTCTATGACATTAACAATTAAAACAAGGTCGTATATATCATATTTGCAGCAGCATAAAAAATTACGTCCTTTAAAGAAAATCTACTGTCACGTAAACTTCTATTACCTAATTTAATTGCTTAAGTGATCCTTAAAAGATACCTATCATCACGAAAACGTTGCAACAGTTACTTTAGAGCACTTTCATTAGATGTTATCTAATATTTAAGTCTTACTAAAGACCATAAACCACTCAATGTTAACAATAAAAGCAGTGAAGTCATATTTTTAGAAAGTATTACTAAAAATATTGTCGAAAGTCACCAAATATGAATGAGGACGCCCACAATGGTAACCAGATCGTGTTCCATTAAAAATATTTGTGAGCGTGGGTCCTTAGTGACATGTACTAACATCATAAAGGCGAAAGCTTGTATGAATGTTGTTCTTTATTATTCTTTCACGCAAAAATGGAATTCGCACAGATGTAGATTATAGTCTGGAATAACATATAAAAATAGGCTATTTTTTATCACGAAAAAATGCAATGTTCCGTGACGTGAGCAACGTATAACAATACCGCGGAGCACAGAGTCTTATCTTACTTATATAATATTATAAATGTGAAAGTTTATAAGGATGTGTGGATGATTCTTACTCTTTTACGCTTAATACAGAACGAATTTATACGAAACTTTACAGTAGTGTAGCTCATACTTTTGAACACATAGACTTCTTTTTCACAGCGAAATACGACATAAACGCGGGAGGAGCTGTAGACAAAACTTAGTATAAAATTTTTGTGAGCGTGAGTCCTCAGTGACACAATGGTTCAATAGAGTGGTATGTCATGGACACCGAGAATATTTCGGCAGAAGCCACGAGATACGAAACACAAACTAGGTTTAAGGTTACTTATAAACGATACCTCACTTGACCTACATAATCATTTAAACTTAAAGTTCTGATACGTGAGGAGTTTGTCAATGATTCTCAATATTCTTTAGTGGGTACCTTTTTTTTCGTAATTTAAATTCCGAGCACCAATGGCGTGCTCTAACGAAGCCATTTAAGAAATTTCAATGGTTTGAAAACTTTGTTATACAACATTATAACAGAACTTCTAAGAATTTACCTGCAGGAATCTTTAATAACATTTAGATGGGAAAGATGGATTCGGTAGAAAAACCATTTACAAAATTAAAATATTTTTTGAACGTTCCTATTGTGAATGAAATATAGTATTTTGTTATTTCCTAATACTTTTTATACCATAGTATTTTATTATTTCCTAGTACTTTTTTATACCATAGTATTTTATTCTTTTTAATAACGAACAGACAGGTACATTAAACGGTAAACCTACCTTCGCCATTGGACACATAATTCAAGTGCTTTATTCAATTCGAGTGCGTTGTTCAACGCACTAGTGAGTGGCCGCCTTTTGAGCCACCCGAGCTAGAATCTGGCGCAAGGGGGCTCCGGTATCCTATCTATCGCATAACATGGCGTTTTCTGTCGTTGTGGTATTGCTTCGGTCGAGTCCATCCATCTGTACCATAATATGGCTCTCTGGCGTTTTACGTTTCAACACTAGATTTCAATACCATTATGAGATTTACAAGACCATCCCATCACTTAAAATTGTAAAAGTTGATCTTAAGAACCACACTGTGCCAGTTTGAATTTACTCATAGAATTTTTGTAGTTATAAACTTCTAACGACTGCGTTCGGGGCAGTCTTCAAAATTATTACTATACTAAATGAAAAGGAATTGGCACTTAATAAACAGTTGAAATACTGTTTTTCTTTTATTGAATTATAATGAAAAAATATATCGTATAATCAGTTAAGCATATCCATTGAATTAGAAAAGATCACAAATTGTTTTATCTCTTGTTTTGTGTATAATACATTTGAATATTCATCACTTTCAGAGTCCTCTCAAAATTAATTGGTTAGAAAATATTTTATCTTCGATTCAATAATCGCGCATAAATCAGTGAGGCTATAATATTCTATCAGTACGACAGGAAATCAGTAGAGGATTACCTATATTTATTACCGATAACCAATAAAGTGTTATCGGTTAACGACCGTTCATTTAGCCTATGTCTGTATAAGATGCTCTTGTAAAATAACTGATATAAAAAATTGTACCGTACATATTTGACTTAAGTTCGTACTAGAAGTTGTCTGGTCTAATATCGACGATTTTAATATCATTGATTAGTATTTTGTAGTAGATCGGTAGTGGTAGTCGATCCATGTTGTGACGAATTTATAATACTCCGGACATCTAACACACAACAACGCAATCTAGTCCCAAGCTAAGCAGAGCTTGTGTATGGGTACTAGACAACTGATATAAATACTTATATATGTACTTTTTTTTGTAAATACATACATATTATACATAGAAAACACCTAAACTCCGAAACAAATATTTGCAGATCATACAAACATGTAGTCCGACCCGAGACCTCAAGCTTAGCAGTCGCATACGCTACCACTACGCCACCGAGGCAGTGGCATACTGGATGTCACTGTTCCTATTTATCCCATAGAGCGAGCTAAGGAAGCAAACTACACATGACAACAACGTTTAGTAGTCCACTGTGGTGAACAAACCTTCCTAGAAAGCTGGTTTTAGTTTGCTATATTGGGGGGTCCGTAGCTGTAGAGGAAACCGGTGTTGACGGTGAGCCGGTCGAAGTCCCCATCAGCTGACAGTTCAGTCTTATAAGAGTCTATAATCTAGTATGATCTAAAGGACTTACAAGAAGAGATAATCCAATGAGCGAGTAATTCAGATGAAACTATATTGCCTTGGCCAGTCGAGTTGGTATTGAGTTTGTTTTTAGTTGTCTTTCTATTTACACTGCTGTTGTCCTGCGTTTTGTTTACATTTCTATGGTTTTGGTTTAATAAACACGAGTATAATAAAATATAAATATCATACATACGAATGTATGAATATGAATGGTGGTACTCCGTATTCTTATTCCATCACAACACAGAAATTTTATTAGAGCGTATTTAAAATATCTAAAGTTAATAGAATATACTTACCCGTATTATAGCGTTTTTTAATATCTATAAAGTATGTTATCCTGCCAGGATGACCTACTTCTACACCGTTATTATCAGTTCAATAAACATTGACGGTGCGATAAATAAACCGGTGCGATAACAAACAACATTACGGTCAAGCTATTGCAAAAATCGTATTTTTACACACCTTTACTTGGGTCACAACACCAAAAGGTATTATTATCGCCCTTGTTATTTCAAATAATCTCAAAGCTCACTCGGGAACCAAGGGTTAATTTTCTCGTATAAGACAGTATTCATCTAATTCACATTTAATCTCAGAAACTAACTTTTGAAGTTAATTCTTCTTTTTTTAGAATGTATTAAGAAAATACCAATGTAAGTTTTATTGCTGTCTGCCGTAATATTTCCTTATATTCATTGATATGTTTTCGCGTAATAATGACACTAACTTATTACTTTCCAAATGGAAATTTAAGAAATATAGCCAGTTTAACAATATCTATATAGATATATTTATACACTTTTTGCAGAGGACACTCACAGTACCTAATATTTCTTAGAAATGATAAGCACGATTGCCCTTCAAAATACACGACTTGGCCATTTTATGCATGCAGGCAGTCATAGGTTCTTCAACGGAGGTTCTTAGAACTGTTACAGAATATAATGATGATGCTATCTTTGTTTTCATATTGACTAGAGTAATGTTATTGTTTTGGTTCTTACCTATTTCATCTCAACGTACACTATAATGTAAAACTATAGTAGGTAGATATACCATATTGTAGTTGTGACAAGCAGAATGCATGTATTTCGCATTTAGTATTATGCGTCAGTGTATCATTGTTGACAATTGGCTGCATCATTCTGCTGATAGTTAATTTATCAACAAGTCTTGAATCAATTTAGTTACGTTGTTGTTTATACAAAACACCACGACACATTCACTTAACTACTACTAGGTCGATAAATTTAAGGCTTCTCGTGACAATATCTTAGCTGCCTTTTTGTAATTTTGGAATTCCACATAGGAATATACCTTTGACTGATTAATGATACCAAACTGAATTTTGGACCTTATTAATTTATTTTCATCGTTTAATTTCAAAAATACCTACCGCATATTAACGCATTATAAATGTCATTCGACACAAATAATTTGATTGGTTAATTTACAGTGAATCTTCTCGCACAAGAAGAAAGACTGAGTGATTTAGGAAGTTTAATCCATAGTACTAATATTGTAAATTCAGCTATGTTGTTGTTTTCGGTATAGAGATGGATTGTAGTATAGTCTATTCGCTTAGATACGGTCAACTGGATCGAGCTACCGTGTGCCCACAAGCTAGTGTGATTTGTCAGTTTACGCCGTTGTATGAATTAATATATTTGTATTTCACAACAATAACCACAATTGCGTTCGGGTGCACCGACACTATCTAAACGAATGGACTATACAGCCTTTTGATTGCGATAACGTCGGTTACCGTCACAAAAAGCCTGTCCTTCTCCGATATACATGCGGGTGGAGCCGTGGACAAAAGTTACTTTGTTTTATACAAACAATTCTCGTGTCACGTTGTTACTCACGATGAATTTCGAAGTTATCGTACTGATTTTCCCCTTTTTATTAATACTATTTTTTATGTTTGTTATCTCAGAACATTTGACTGAGAGAACTAATTTTGAAGATTTTTTTTAAAGTTGGCGTTTCCTTTGTGTTCGTCCTATTTCAATTTGGATTAGTTCTAAAGCCGGTTTCATTTGTGATTTTTTTGTATTATTTAGCGTGTTTTTTGCTGGCGTACCTAAGATAGGATAATTAACATCACGCTAATACCTTTAGCAGCCGAGCACGATTGAAAAGAGGCGTACATATATGTTATACATAACATAGGTGTACCTACCACTCTTTATTGATGACAATACATGACAGAGGACTGTCAAACAAGATACTGAAACGAATTATTTATGTTTTATAAGTTTGTCAATGAAGATAGCTGGGTATGGGAAAGGTTTCAGTACATTTTCTCATAATTTAACTTTTATTTTTATTCATAACATACATTTACTTATAACGTAAACACCAAAAGAATGCTCAGTGAGTCTATTGTTACAATTATTGCACACAATCTTCCAGGCAATATGCTATTTACATATTATAATTAGTTCAGAAATAGATGTTTCTAAATATATGATATGCATTACATTACATTCTTTATTTTTTGTTATATATTTGCGTCTTTTTCGATGAATCAAATTAACTTATAATGCTCAATTACAATTTTATGTTCAAAGAGCATTTTATAGAAGATAAATGATTGCGCTGTTTTTAGTGGTCGAAATTCGACCATGATTCATTTGTTTTTAATTTATAAACTAAATTTATAAGCTTTCTGCACTCCTCCTCCATATAACGAGAGAGCCACGCTTCGGCATTAATAGGCCACGGCCACCGGTGCAAAATAGCGATTGTGTTGTGTTTCACCGAATGAGTGAGGATACCGTAGGCCCATACCCCAAACCCATCCCCATCCCCCAAAGGACGGCAACGCACTTGTGGCGCCTCTGGCGTTGCGGATGTCGGTATCGTCGTATCAGGTGATACGGCTGCTCGATTTCCCCCTATTCCATAAAAAAAAATATAAACTTTAACTGTGCCAAATTTCATACTCCTCCGCATAATTTTCGTAAAAAGGGGTAAGTAGAAAGTTTTTACTTCACGTATTAATATACGAGTATGGATAGTTATAGTCGAAAATTTGTAAGGCATAACATTTTTAAAGGTATAACATTGTTCCTGTAGATGCTTTTCCCCCAGCTAGCTACCTGGAGGAATGATTTAGCGAAAAAATAGAAGAAAGAAACCGGGAAAGCGCGCTATTAGATTTGACCTAAGAGCACGCTCGTTGCTCGCTTTTCCCCTTAGCAGATAAGATTACTAACATTTCAGACTATTGTTAAATTCGTTTATAGTTCGACGAATAGGATTTGACAGTTATTGAAAAAGCTAACCACGTATTACAACAAAATCGAGCAGGCGCTCGTATTTCGGGAAGAAAAGAAGATTGGGCTAGTTTATATACTTGTAAGGGATTTTCAGGACTGTTAGTTTGTAATAAGGTTAATATTACATTAACATCTTATAAGTGCTTGCACATGTTACCGCTCGATTTGAGTTGACCCCAATATGTGGCGTAATTTTTAATAGACGCGATTGGTACTAGTCAATGAAAATAAAATATAATACTATACCACATAATAAAGAGATTCAGATATAACTGTACCTACCTGTCGTCGCTTGTAACGACAACTATTGAGATATAGCTTTTACTTTATGTTAATAATCGAAAATGGGCACTCTTAATTGAATCACCAGCGTACTAGTATTTGTTACAAGGACGAAACATACGAAATAATCGAATAACGGCTTTAATTGTGTACTGCGAGGTTCATCTGTACGCCATGTTGATAATTACTGTTCCGATACGACATACTGGTTATGTATATCAGTCCTACAAATGTATTTAACAGAGCTCTCTGCAACGATTAGAGACTGCGTGCGTTTTCGAATAGGCACATCAGATTAAGCAGTAGTTGTCCTTCCTGTTAATACCGTTACATAAAAATCCTTAAAGTTTTGATGCCTCTGAAAGCTCATTCATCATTTGAAGAAGAAATATTAAAAAAAAACAAAATACAGTTTATGAATATAGTTTGTTTGAATTTACCGTGACTTAGGCGCTTTAAAGTCGCGTTAACCGTCTTAAAAGATTACAGACGATAATACAGGGTGCTATATTTCGTGTAATAGGAAAATAAAGCTAATGAACGAAGAATTATGATTTTAATTAAGCTATAACTCCATGCGCCACGAATTATTGGGCTCTTTTAATAAGGATGAATTTCCTTGCTTGTGCCCATTTTCGGAACTCTTGTCTCCTAGATTTTTAGGTATATATATTTTAACAAGTTTTATAGCCACGATAACTAACTGGTCTCAAAAATAGTTTAATTCAAAACCATATTCATTATGAACTTTACATACGACTTATTCTCGCGACATTTTTGTTAGGTATCTTTTGAATGTATAAAACATTTAAGCAGTCAGTCAATTAATAAATTTTATGCATGTATAAGAAAAAATGCAACTCCTTATTTTACGCAATAAATGTAGGCTCGAACGAAAACGTGCGAGTATTTGTTTCCGTCTTTCGAACAGGTTGGGACATATGTGACAGTGTGACAATATTATTATAGATTGAATGATTTGTACCAGTCTAGGCACGTTTTGAACGATTGTTAGACGCCGAAACCACCGGAAGGATGTCCCAGGAGTGGAGAGCACGTGTGGAGAATACAACGCGTCTTCATTAATAACATTAGTTTGCTGTCATATAGCGGTAGCGACTGCGGTCCCTGACACTGCATGTCTAAATTTACATCCCTCAGAAATTAAATAACAGGATTGTATGATATTACATTCAAAATCTGCATGCTAATAATCCTAGAAAATATTAAAGGGTTTCACGCGTTATTATGAGTTCGTTTTCATAACAGTCTAAAATTATGGATAAATATTTAATCGATCTGTTTAATCGTAAAAAATACAGCTAATCAAACAGTCAAAGCGACTAACTGTAAAGTATGCAGTTTTATGATAAATGATATTTACTTTGTAAGTAAATCTTAACAGATATTTTTACACGTTGGACTCTACAACTAGAAGAGGCCGGCATTTCCTAAGACTCACTTTGGGAAAAAATGCCGAAATAAACCACAGAGGTGTCTCTTTTTTTTTAGTCCGTGAACATTGATTAATTACAAAATATTGGCGTAATGTTTTTTTTTTATTGCCGATTATTGTTTGATAGTGGCTATGTCCACGAGACGAGGACTGTTCCAGTTTTTATGTGCAAGAGTAATTTTGGTTATTTCATAGCAATATAATCTTTTATTAGAATAATATTAGGTACAGTAAAGAAGATAATTTTGCATGGACGAGTCTTATCATGTGCCTAATGAAATAGAAATAATATGCATTAGTTGAGACTCATTGACTCGTCACTTCAAATTCATAACTGCATTCATAATTTACTTAATTTTGGTGACTGTAAAATCTTTAGACTTCTTGAAAATTTCAAACCATTGGCGGGTTAATGCCGCTATTGGATAAACTAGATGCTTAATCGAACTTAACTAGAAAATTATTGTAATTATCTAATTGACCTCTACGGAATAAGGAATCTTTAATTTCTAAGGAACACATTAGGCTACAGTTTTCTTTGTAAGTAACAGTACCGATAATTTTGAATATAACTGACAATCGATTAAGTCGGTAGATACACTTGACAGATGGTTAAGGTGGGTCATTAGTAACATGAGCATGGAAGTAATGGAGACTCGTAAGTCATAACTATGCAGAGATCGTCAAAATTTACTCGTTCATAATTAGATACTGGCTATATCCAGAATATGGGCAAAAGGTAGGATGACCGCATTTGTTTTTCTGTATTGGCAGTTAACAATTTATTTATCAACATGTCCTTAGTCGAAAGCACTATTGGAAAGAGCAAAGAAGAAGGATATCTCCAATTATTTTACAGTAAGTACCTAGTAAGGTTATATACACAGTACAATACGCGGTTTCCATAGATGCTCAAATATTTATATCGGGGTTTACCAAGCATCCAGCCAAATCTATACTAATATTATAAAGCTAAAGAGGTTGGTTGCTTGTTTGTTTAGTCCGATTCGAGAAATTCTTTCAGTATTAGATAATCCATCCGTCCACCCAGGAAGGCTAGATAAATATCATCATGCCACGACTATCGAGTATCAATGAAAAATGTTGTAAAAACGGTTTGCGTGCGTATACGGTTAAAGTTTCACAAAAATAATGCATGAAAGAACTAAAAGTTCTAAAAAAAGTCCGTGACACATTACGTCTACTATTTAAAAGTTGGCTCACTATAACCTTAGTTTGTGGTTAAGAAGTTTGTACACGCTGTTATAACATCATGCTACGGGCAATAGGATCAGCTAGTAAATACATTATTTGTCGACATATGGGCAATTTGAATAATAATGAATAATAAACATAAGTTCTCTGTTCTGTAGGAAAGCCCTATTTCCAAAGCTCTTAAAGTTTTAATGTATCAATAAATTCAATTATTTAGTTCATAGGGTCGAAGATATCAAAGAAAAGATATATTTGTAAGATTTAACGATATGTGTCGTCTCTATTATATACTATATTCCAGAGACGACGACACGCTACTATATTTAAATCTCTCAAAGTCTCAAAGTACGTACGTACTATTGGATCCAAGGCAACAGACAAAAGACACATTCACATTCGAACAGAAGTAATATAAGTAAGTAAATATGGAATGTTACTTTGTTATCATAATATCGATGTTTTCATCGGCAACGTCATAAAGAGTTCATTAAAAGAAATCGAGGTCGTGCGAAATAAAACAGTTCGTTCAATATTTAAAGTTGACTGTCGCTCGAGGACTTAAATATAAATTAATATATATAAGCAGGTAGTAAAGTGTATTTGTGAGACTTTCCATATCAATTATGTCATTTAATTAGATCTGTCAAAAGATTTAATAGTGTACAGTACTCGTATAAATAATTAAAGTTTCGATAAATTGCACGGCCCGGCAGACTTTATGATTGGTTAGTTTCTATTTAAAATAATAATTATCTACGCAATACATCAATCTGAAACAGAAGAGAATCATTCGTTCACTTTTTGGTTCCTCAGAAATCCATTTATACCTTAGAACGGTTGATATGTAAATGTATTTTATAAATAATGCCGTAATTAACACATTCACATTAATTAACCCTTGTTGAATCATTATAACCGATGGTTAGACTCGTCAGTATCGGTTTAGATAATTGTACAGATTCATTCCACTGTCACTTATACAGAAATAATTTTTATTTATCGAACAATGTCAACACCATATAGGGGTTGAAGTTCTATTTGGTCGCGTGTTTCGATGTATTAACGGCCACCGTCCACCTATTCAGAAGGACAGTGTGTTTGTTTGCCAGTTTAGTTAAATAATAGGTGAATTGAGTGTTTACTTGCCTAGTTCAGTATAGGCTTGCACAATACGTTTGATCTAAATCCATTACGAAGACCGTTAGTTGATTGCTGGCCTATAAATAAGTCGTGCTTTCCGTTTCCATTGGCAAATTGAACGCAGTGTCCTATCGCGTAGTATTTTAATAATAATTTTATTTACTTTATTGTTTTAAGGTTTGACGATGGTGAAGCAACAAAGTACTTTTAAATTCCCATGTTGTCGTTTGCGGAATTAGGTACAGCTGTGATGTTTCTCACAACACTTCTTTTGACGTAAATGAGAGCATCCTTCATCGCAAGCCTGACTGGTTGTCCAATACGTTTCACGTCAAAAATATTTGTCATACTGTCTTTAATATATGCACATCGATGTTTCTGATATTTAGTTTGATGTTTTTTGTAATGAATTAGAAAATGACTGATTTAATGTTCTGGTATGCAATTAAATACTGGCGGTTCTTATTTGTGAAACAACCACGCAAGAGATTATCATTTTCATCAGTGTTTAGGCCCGTATTTTAAAAGTTGAATCAATTGCGACTCTAGTTCTGAAACGGATTGGAAGAAGAGATTTAATTATTGAATGTAACTTGAAACGAAATTCACTGATCCATACTCAAGAGAGTTTGTATTAATAAATCTCTGTGAATAGCTTATTTTATAATATTTTTATGTCAAAATCTTCTCTCAAGAATAGATTTTGACAGATGTGATCTCTATTTACGTAAGGCAAACTTAAGCTAGTCTCAAGGGGTATTATCTAAGGCATGTTGTTAATCAAAAATATCATCATAAAATACTTAATTTTCCTAAAAGACCTACACGAGAAACCTACAGGCAAAACATACATTAAAAAACGTTTAGATGTAGATATACGTTATATGGTTTCGGAGTTCAACACAATAGATTTGTTATTAAATGAAGAATCTTAAGTTAAGTCAGTTTCAACATTGAGTTTGAACCCGAAGTGGTTTTAGTAGTCTGAAGTAGTTAATTTCTTCCAATACGGTGACGGTGCCAATTTAGCTCATCTTATTTAGAAATCGATAGATTTCTGTATTTGATTTGAGAGACTTTGGGTTTGATTTAAGTTGAATGATGCAATCCTTTCAACAAACAAATGATCATATTCTAAAGTTAGACCCGTTTGTCAACTTTTTATGATGGCTTCTATAGACGTAGTTAATACTCAGGACTATTGAATTTCCATACATATTTGGTCTTCTTACACAGAATCGTTGGTTGAATGCTGATTAGAAAATAAATGTATATTGTAAGTTGATACCATGTAGGTTTCAAATCGTTTACAGATTTTGATGGGACCTCCCGCATAGATATGTACCTACATAAGCTGTGATGTAACTAAACGTCATTAGATTGGTCTGCATTGGTATTTCTTGCTTTATTTTATTGTTTATTGTTATACTGACTGTTGAATACATGTAGTGTTAAATCTTGTTTTAAAAACTAATGGGTTGATTATGTATTGTCTCTGAAGAAGAGACATACTATTTTTATAATATGACTAGCTGACCCCCGCAACTTCGTTTACGTCTACTATTGCCCGTAGCGTAATAATTTCCCCCTTTTTTTAACATTCTTCATTGGGGTTCCGCTTCTATTGATCTTAGCGTGATGATATATAGCCTATAGACTTCATCGATAAATGGACTATCCAACACTGAAAGAATTTTTGAAATTGGACCAGCGGTTCCTGAGATTAGCGTATTCAAACAAACAAACAAACTTTTCAGCTTTATAATTTCAGTATAGATTGTGGTTAAATACTCTTCGAAATTGGCGTGATCTGAGCTGAAGAGTTTGTTTGTTTGCGCTTATCTCATAAAGTACTGGCCTCGACAAAAACAAATAATAAAAAACCGACTTTAAGAACTGAGACAAATTAAAATGGGAAAATTAAAAAGTATCATCGAAATCGGTTAACCCACTCGAAAGTTATGTGGTTACAAACATAAAAAAAAACAGTCGAATTGATAACCTTCTCCTTTTTTGAAGTTGGTTAATAATAACTTCGATCGACACACAAGTAAGATTTTGTCACTAAATATTTTAATTCGGTTCTTAATGTCTTGATTTTTATTTCTTAAGTTTGCTGGACCTTTTTACCAGCTATAACAACAAGGCTAAGTTAATCTTAAATTGACAAATTCTAGTTACTGGAAAATCTAATATTTTCCAAAATATATCATCAAACTGAATTTAGTTTCTGCAAAATCGATGATAACACATTTGCCTACTAGCCTAACTTATAAAATCAACCTTATATCAAAGTCCAATCAGCTGATAACTCAATAACTTAACTTACTATATATTATATCACAGATAATGAACATAACGCAAGAGAAAGCGTTGACTACGAGTATGATGAGACTACGATAAAGCACGTTTTGAAGGAGAACGCACACATGTTCCAAAGGATTATCACGAGTAAGTATCTATGTCTAACAATATGTAGAAATATACATATATAGTATGTAATGGAATGTCGGTGTTGTATGTTTATATGTCGCTTCTACTCATGTTTTTTTTCGAATTTATTACTGATGAGTAGATTGATATTTAAAATATTTAGTAACATTTCTAAGCTACTTCAGGTTTCTACTAGTCAAATAAATAAGCTTTATTATTAGTATATACTAATAATAAAGCTGACGAGTTATATTGCTTGTTGTGTTGAACGCGGTCGGTTTGAAAACTATCTCTCGGTCCGATTAAAAAAATCTTTCAGGATTATATAGACGAGTTATTGAGAAGGGCTATTGACTATTAGAATATATCATCACGCCATGACCAAAACGCGCTAAGTATCAATAAAAAGGTGGAAGAACTGGTGATGGTTAAGTTTTGTTTGTTTGTTAAAAATAATGTTTCATAGAATTGTTCCTCTTCAGAAGTTAAAAAATATGTCTTTGAAGGATGGCTCTTTGTAACTTATTTATGGCAATAAAAATTTGTTCACTCTGTATTACATCACGCTACGAGCAATATCCGGTGATATTAAAGCATAAACAAAAAAGGTACGCAGATGAGATTGCGCAGGTCAGCTAGTAGAAAAATAAATCTGGTCGCTTCATAACGTTAAACTGCGGCATAACAGTACTTTTTCTCAAAGACTCCATTAACTGCAATTTTTGGTGTACACTGCGTACATAATCTAACATGATAATGAAATGTAATAAATTAAGGCAGTAATGTAATAAATAAATGTAAAAATTTTACCAAAAGTGCTTAAGGATATTTCAATTTTTTTTTTTTTTTTAAACAATTTTAGAAAAAAATGTTCCTATTTTGACGATATTCTTCGCTCTGATAAATTTTCTATATTATATTGTGATACCTACGCACTTTTTCATATAAATAGCCAAAATACAAACAGAATATACATTATTAGTTAGTAAGGAAAATTCCCTTCAATAAATTTATTGTTTGATTAGTAAATTTTCGTAAGAATATTTTATACTAGCTGAACCCCGCGGTGCTACCCGCGGTACGATGATAACTGCGGGCAACGCCGCGAGGCGAAGCTATATATTTATAAATAGTAGCCTATGTGTTATTCTGATGTATAAGCTATATTGTGGTAAAGTTTCATTCAAATCCATTCAGTAGTTTTTACGTGAAAGAGTAACAAACATCCATACATACATACATCCATACTTACAAACTTTCGCCTTTATAATAGTAGTAGGATAGAAAGTAATCAAGCTTTAATATCTAAATTTATAAAATATCCTCCAAATTGAAGGCGATTTTGGGTCGCATAACTTTTGTTAAATCAAAATCCGCTGCGACTGGCGCCTCCATTACCCTCCAGAGATGAGCGGGTCCTCCCACGCTTCGCCCGATGCCCTGCGCTGCCTACACTGTCTCTTCACAAATATATCAGACACGAACACTCTAATGTTTTCTTAGAAAAAGTGATGTAGGTGTACAACAATGCAAGTACATCTATGTTAAATTTACATAAAGTCGAATATTTACAGGTCAATGAATAATTATGGGAAGAGCTTCTATGTATGTTATACATTTATTTTGTACCCCACTGGTCGTTTATTTTTTAAGGAGATTTATTCATAAAAACCATAAATAGTATTCAAAACTAGTGATGATCAAAATAAGTCTACTGCATCGATATCTACGCGATGTTATCGTATCTTTTTATATCGATGTTCATAATAGCGTTGCATGTATTTAGATCGGTATGTGCATAGAAACAACAACAAACTTATATCCAATTTAGACAAAAAAAAAAATTACTTGCACTCGAGCTTGCTTATGCTCTACCTAGTCTACTTCTATAACCAAAAATTAAGGCCATCAATGAATAATCTTCAGAAGCGTTTTGAGAATGAAAATCTTTGTAATAAATATGTAACGTAGGATAATATTATGTTTCATATTGTAATTTTTGTATTCAAATGAAATGATATATATGAAAAATAATTTATAAACGGTTTTAAAAATAAGAACAAATACATTATGTATGTTCACTTCACTTTATACAGTAACATAGCTTTTTTATAACGTACAAAGTGAATTTAAAATCATAAACAAATACAGTTGAATGTGATACGATATATGGAAGCGTATCGTATGCACAAAATATCGAATTAAATATCTTTAAATCGTACGGTGATTCATCGATGTTTCGATTTACCTATTGCATCATATCGGGCATCCCTTTTGAAAGCATGGTACGAATCGTTAAAACGACCCTGTTTATGGGTTCATGCCCTACGTTCGTAAGCTGTTTTGTAAATTTCATAGTTGTTATTTATATGTTGTACACAGAATAATGTCAGTTATTTGTTAGTGACTTATATGAATAACAGAATTATAATTGCAATTCTATGTCAACCATTTATTAAAGCCGTAAAAGAAAAGTGATTATCTTTTTATTGCTTCAACAAGTTTAATAGTGTTAATATTCTAAATATTATATTATGCTCCATTTAACTTAGAAATGTATTCATTGTATTAAAATACACTTATTATTCTCAAAAACTCAAAACATACCTTTATATATAGACTACGGGTCCGTGTCGAAAATTGGTTGGTCATGTGAACTACCAGGAGACCTTTTTAGAAAGATACACGGGTATAAAACAATATTTTTGTATGGCGTTGCGGAATATGGATTAAAAGAGGTATTGAAATTGTATGGAACCGATGCCGTACAAAAATAGTGCGCCACAACAAGTTGTTTCTTTTTTATTTCCGGGCAATTCTCTCGGTCAATTTGGTCATTTGATTATGTACGGCATCGGTTACATACAATTTCAATACCTCTTCTAATCCATTATTCCGCAATGCCGTACAAACATCAAATGACAAGGGTAAAAATCGAGAGTTGCTCCCGCTCCCCTACACCAGTAGGTACTCAGTTGGACAGCTTACAAGTGATGGCATAGTGCTAAATATTATTGTTTTATGCCCCTGTATCTTTCAAAAAATGTCAATTTTCGACACTAGCCCGTAGTCTAATATATTTATCTGCAACATTATTACATATTGTAATTTAAAAACAAATGCATACTCCTTACACAATCTTACAGATTCTGTCAATACATTTATAATGGAACCATGTCCCAGCATATTAATTATGGTTCTGGTCATGAATAATACTTGAGTATTATGGATGTCTAATATATATGTACATATATGTATTTGTATTCGAGTAAGGTCTCGATACGTCCTATTATTATGGCCATGGCAGTTCTCATAGCAATGAATTTAGTTCTTTAATAAATGAAGATCAGCTATGCTTCGGCATGAATGAGTCGGCTCGACCGGAGTGATACCACGGCCTCACAGAAAACCGGTGTGAAATAGCGTTTGCGCTGTGTTTCACCGAGTGAGTGAGGATACCGGAGGCCCATACCCCAACCCCTCCCCCATCCCCTTTCCCATTCCCTAAAGGCAACGCACTTGTAACGCCTTTGGTGTTGCGGGTGTCTATGGGCGGCGGTAATCGCTTACCATCAGATGATACGTCTGCTCGTTTGCCCACTATTAAATAAAAAAAAAAAAAAAAATCACGTCAACAATGTTTAATTTTAGTGTTAACAAGAAACTTAATAATATTTTTCTTTTTTATAGCTTAAATGTACCAGTATTGAGAGGTCTAAAAAGTTCAGATAAACGTCGACGAGTGTTTTAAAAGTTTTATTTACATTAAATTTTCAATTTTCAAACATACACGGATTAATGAAAGCAACTCTACTTTTTATTGGATTCTAAAGTTCAGTATTGCAGTCTACAGCAGGTCTATTATATGCTTCTTTTGACAATTGGTTAAGTAGTTACAACTTACCAGGTCTGGTTTATAAGTCTTCTGTATGTCAAAGTATTTATTAATGAAACAACTACATATATTGTACATTACATAATACGAGTATATATTCTTAGTTGTCAGACACTAGACATCTTCAAGATATTTCCGCGTCGTGCGCAATAAACAACATTACAATAGATAATTCATACCAAACACTAATACTGAAGATACACAATGAAGATGTTGAGATTGAAAATGAATAAATATTGAAATACTTAACAGGTATTCTCATTTTTCATATAAATTACTTGTCAATGATAACAAACACTATTGTCAAATGAGATCTTGTATTCATCTGCAATAATAATATCTCAGGATATGATGTTGGGTTTTTATCTTGAATAGTGTTATGGTTTTACAGAGGATACTTATTTATATACCTAAAGTTACTATTTATGAAGAAGTAACATTAGTCGATTGTTTACTGTACGTTAACAAGGGACTACATTCCAAAACCACTTAAATATTCTGTAGACAGATCGATGTTGTTCCTTTCCCTGTAATTCTGAATCGCATCAAAAACATAAATGTGAAATGAGAGCGAAGTTCTATATGATGAGATATGCCTTGGTTGTTCACTTCAACGACAAAAGAGGTGAGATTTAAATGCGTGCCAGTAATGAGAGGTCTAAGAAGTTCAGATCAACGTCGACGAGTGTTTTAAAAGTTTTATTTACATTACATTTACAATTTTCAAACATACACGGATTAATGAAAGCAAGTTCAATGGGCAGTTCTGAAATTTATTTATAACAACCTAATATATTTTATAACAACTGACAATATAATTTCTTCTTAAAACTTAGGATAATATATTGAAGCCTAAATTCTGACTTGCAAATTTTCTACACTCGCAAGGGAATCAAAACCTATTTCGGTACAAAGCTACGTTACATCATATAATATACCTACAGGTTTATACGGAACCCTCGGTACGTGAGTTCGACTCGCACTTAGCCGGTTTTTTTCGCGTCAGTATTGTTTCTTATCTCCCTTCAATGCAAGTACAATATGCCACAGGAAACTATGGCAAGGTAAAGCATCAAAAATATTTTTGTTTCATTTATATGGATGTCATTGTTTCTAGAAAAACAAATATTTGACTACATCAAAACTAATAACACGAAATAGACGAACACCGAAATTATTAAAAGAAATCTAAACCGACAAAGGAACCTACTTGCACAAGAAACGAAAAAGCTATTAGAATACTTAAACTTATTACTATTTGGACGGCGTCAAACAAGATAAAAGTATTTGCAGTTTATCTATGAACGTGTAATCAGTATCCCCAGAGTGTCGCATGCTTATTACAGCTACTAATGACATTCTTGGTACAGTAAATAAGTGACTTTCATTACAGCTTAGCACTTCCGATAACAGTCCGTGGAGTATTGCTAAATTGAAATTCACTCTAGCTTCGACCTCTTTCGTTACATCTTATAACAAGTTTTATACTAACCATACAGCTGCTGATTTAATCTATATCGCCTATTTTAATTTCAGTTCTATTATCGAGACGGATAAAATAAACTGATGTCATTAAGATTGTTATAATGTTGATAACTTAGGTCTTGCAATAGAGTTCTGGCTGTCTAAAGTGTATTTTTAATTAAACTTAAATATCGCACTGTACATAATTTAAAGTAGCAACTACCGCCTCCTTCTATTCAAGTATTAGCGTTGGTTACGGAAAAGAAAGCTGTCTTTTAAATTAAGGGCTTGTATGCTGTAATAAGACCCATTTAAAGAATAATGGTCTCATAAATACCTTGAAGCAAGAGGGAGAGGCGATGCCTTAAGTGATTAATTTGACTTTATTTGACACTGTCCGGTCGGAATAATATAAATCTTATCAATTTTTAATCTATCTAAAATATGTCTCCTCCTCAAAGGTTTTGTTACACAATAAATTATTTCATAACGAATTTATGCGAGTAATGTCGAGTGGTATAGCTGATTTTTCAGTTGCTGATTTTAAATATGTTATGGTTTGTTTTACCAACAGTATTAACGACTTCAAGAATTCCCTCCATCAACTAAGTTTATCTAGTATCGTATTTTCGTATATAGATAGGTGTTAAAAGTTATGTAATGTGACCAAGCCCTTATAATGCCGTGCCCTTACACTCCTACCATCCATACTACCTTGGACTATTGTAAGTAAAATTATAATAATGTTATTATTATCTTTTGGATTGTTAAAACTGAAATGTGAATAATAAGAACTGAATAATAATCATATTTATTTATTAATATCTCTGCCCGCGTGTAAGTAATGTGTAAAAACTAGCACATGCTTCAAGGTACAATCTATTTCTATATCAAAATACATCCAAAAAGGTTGGTTATCCGTAAAATCTTACCAGACAAACATATAGACAAACAGACGGAGTTACTTTCGAATTTGTAATATTAGTATGAATTCAAATACATGAAAACGAGTTTAAAAACAGTATGAACTCAGTAGTTACCTACACTTTTACCCCAACTTGACTTAAATTATATATTTTGTGAACATGCATGACCAATAAAGGTGGAAGATTAAAGCCATTTTTACTCTAAGAAACATTAACAAATAAATGTTAGAAATACGGCATTGCGCTACTTTGTGCAGCTTTCTGACATTGTATTCTGTCTAATTAAGGTTTTTCCTTACTGTTGTTAAGAAATATTTACACTTTATATATTATCGCTGGGTTTCGCATTAAACTACTTTAATGGTATATTTTAGTTTCCTGACATTTAAACTAGTATCTGCGCTACGGGTAAAAAGATTTTATGTTTCCCACAAAGTGTCATAAAATGTTTACATTTTATATCAATGTCATAGTTTAAACAAATCTGTGACTCCTCATGAGTGTTACCTACGTCTCAGAACAAGGAGAAAAATATATTTCCGTAAACCAAAGACTATGTTTCTGTGATGAAGCATTTATTATTCTGATGACTTCCTGTTATAGTTATCAAGTGAATAATTCTAAATTTAAACAAATTATTTACTATGACCAGCACTTTTCTACGAAGAAAACCTAAGTTCGTAAAATCATTGCTATCAGCTTATCAGCGTCCTTGAATTCTTATAAAATTGTTGCTAGTATGGGCTACCAAGAAGCAGATGTTCGCTTCCTAACAGTAGCCACATCAAAAACAAATATACATTTAAATTAAATTTAAATATATTATTTCATTGTAGAAATAATAATATTAGCCATATGGAGTTAAACGATAAAACCATTGTCATTATTTAATAAAACAAGTAAATAGAAGTTAATTCGCTGTATATTGCTATTATTCTATTTATACCAGTGGTTTAAAGGCGTTGACCTGCCTGCAAATGTATGAGTCTCAAGATTGTTACGGGAGTTGATTTAACTATTTTCTAAGGTACTGTGTCTCTAGGAGGAAATGAGGATCTCAAAGGTTTAATTGCAATACTGCTCTGTATAGGTATTTCGTGTCCTCTATTATCTATTGGTTAATAGTTACTGTGGATGATTACTCATCATACTCATTAGATATATAAGAAACATAAGGTATATCAAGTATTAGAATATTTTATAAAGTATTTCTCTTCAATTGAGTCAGTTAAATTTTCTGTAGTAAATTGTACAAAAACGTAATAGACAAACTTAAATGTTAACTTATTCATGTATTAATTCTTCACAAACACATTTTGCCATCCAAGTTTGACACAATAATCACTAATAACACATTTGTTGGCGACTAGTCACTATAAATAAACATCCCGCGCGCCATCGCCATACGGTTTACGCACCGTTCCTATGTTTAGAAACATATGCTTTGCTTATCAACTCTTTGCACTTGATGTACTTAACTACAAAGTAGACGAGGCTTACCCTATACTCATATGAATAGTTTGTATCACACATCACACAAAATAGAACGTTTCAAAGATTAACAACTGCTTACGAAAGCTATTTATAAAAATCACGAGATAATCGTACTTTATATTGAAACTTTTTTAAAAAAGGAGGCAAATAGATATTAGATTTTTATGATTTATGAATTGCATTACCTACTGATAAGAGTTTAATGTAGAAATTATATACCTAATTAACCTATTTTAGGGGTACCGAAGGCAGATGAGTGCTATGTTAACAATTTAGGTAAATATGGGAATCAAATAGACTGTTATCTTCCGCGAGGAGTATCTGGCTGGCCCCGTTCTACGGTCGATGCCCTTGGGCGCCGCAGACAAACCACGAATGCATTTATACCATAATTCGTACACAATATAATAACCTATAAAAGCAATATCAATATCATTCCAATTCGTCCTCACAAGAAGATAACTACCTCAATATAATTATCTAATGATATTATGTTAAAATTACATTTAATTTAAAAAAAAAACAAACAGTACAGCGCAAAGTATGAAAGCAGTAAAATATAATACAAAATGATTCTAACTAATATTATAAATACGGAAGATAACCTAATAAGGTTTCGTTTTCTTTTGAAGTCTTGCAACTCTGTCAATTTTCGTGAAATTTTGTACAAACAATGTCTGGAGTAAAAACATTTAAGATACCTAACGAACTCTACCCAGAAAGTATGGACAAATTAAGTTAAATAAATTCGAGTACTGATACATTTATGAGATAATATAAGGTGGTTGTCCAATTTAGTAATTTTGTTGTTTGATTTAACTTATTTAATTTAGAGTATAACTAACGTTATACTGACATTGACTAGACTTTCTCAGCTTTCCATGACTAGGAAGGAAATTTATTTAATTATATTAGTAATTTAGTCATAATAATAAAAGTACATAACTTCTAACAGTTTCATACTAATATTTATGCTTACATTTAAACTTTAGCTTTAACTATATTTTTATTATGTTAAGAACTGGTATTAGATGTAAGAATAAGTGTAACCGTTGTTAGTTAACTTATTATAAATTAATATCGCGTAGTTCAGTTGCATTTTGTTAGAAGTGACTTTGGTTTATAAAAGGACAAAATGAGTGAGTGTCAAAGTGAACGCCATACATTCCAACACATGAGGAGTATTGCGAGAGCGATCGCCTTCTATAAATAGTTCCCTATAAAAATACAACATCTTCCCAGAACTTCCGCATAAAGATAGGGGACTCACTATTTATTATGTGTTTTTTTTGCATGATTGAATCCGTACATTTGAAACTAGTTTCTCATGTTTCTATTCATATAAAGTAACTTGTTATATCTGACTGATACCTTAATGTACGAACTCAGACGTTGGGGCTTCAAACTTAAAATTTTTACAGTTAATGTTTTTGGAAAAAGGTATTTTTTGGTAATTTAACCCCTTAAAGATCCTTTATTTTACATAAAGGATAAACGTTATAAGCATGAAATAGGTAATAATCACGCAAAAGAGAGAAAGAGAGAGAGTCGCATGCAGTCAGTCACTTCTGATGAAACTAATACAGTTCATGGAGGTTTTACTGTAATTAAGCATCTCCACTTCGTAAACCTCTTTTTTATTTAAAGCCAGTGATCCAGGGTAGATTAAGAGTAGGGAATAATTTGTTCTGAATTCGAAGTGAATAGCCCGCAGCGCGTGAATCATGAAATCACGAGGTCTGGCGGCGGAAGCCACTTCCGGCAACGAACATGCCTCACGACGACGATAAGGCTACGTGTTGTGTCGTTGTTATACCACATATACCCTGTAGTAGGTAGCCTCGTATATATTTATCTGCACTAGATTGGATACTAGGCGGAAACTGAAGTGTCAAGAAAAATACCGTAGTAGCAACTGTTATACTTTCTTTAGATTTTGGTGATACGAGTAGTATCAAAATGCCTACAATCGAGTTTAGTTAACTTAGATCATTTAGGACTAGTGTGATTTAATACAATAAAGTTGTATAATGGCAGGATAGCTAGTAAAGAAATTCACATACGTATTTTGACCACCGCGGCGCCAGACATGTAGGATTAAGGAATTAAAAAAATACAGTGCCACATAAATTGCGTAAAAAATTATAATATTTGCATGGGGTATAGAGCAGCATAATAAAGTTTTATTATTAGGATCAAAAACAACAAATCTGAACCCTACGGACTACTCCACGCCACAGATTAAGATGGTCTATTTATAATAATAAAACATATAATAAACAAGTGGTTAACCCATCTCAATGATAAATTGTCGAATGACTACCATAATACTGCCGCCGGGCAGGCGCAACGGCTTTGCACAGCCCCGCTTATCTGCCAACATAATAAGCACTCACATTATATACTCTATATATTTGCATGGTAACATGACAACGGAAATTAACTGCTTGTATTCGATATGATGATATAGTTGGTGATCCATCATCTTTGGCTGACGTTTTAACTCTCGTTTAATGGAACATTTCCGGCCAACAGTGCGCAGACGCATTGCCCCGATTGTCGACACTCAGGTCAAGGGTTGACCTTATATTGTTCAGCTATCGATAAGCGAGGCGCCGCCGCTGTCATGCAACATCACTAATGTAAGCTATTACGATAGAAACCGCTCTCTGAGCGAAAACGGAAAGTTGCCAAACAAATCAATACCAAAAAGAAAACTTATTCCTTTGGTAATGCTCTCCATGTAGCTGTTTCGCCAATTAGATAGTTCTATTAAGTTTTTCATAAACTGTCAATTATGCCTACATGCGTCACTATAATTATATCATTGGGTTGAACCAGTGAAAGGGATGCAGTTGTTATACTCGTAGAACCCGGTCATTTCAGTAAAAGAAAACTTTTGGTTTCATTGGGTGATTTGATACGCTTCAAGTACGTGGCATATGACTGATTTTTCCTGCCAACATAGATTTACTTCAATCTAATCCGTCGGAGGAATGGTAGGGTGGCGGACGGAAGCTCGTCGCGTGGTTCGGTGCCATATACTCCGAGCCATGGCTCCGACAGCCGAGCCCCGCGCTTCTCGACCCCTCCGCACACCCCCGCCGCACCCGGCCATCTCCCTCGAGGTGAATGAACGTCTTACAGCGGATTTCTAGTTTGAATATTAGGAATGCCTAACTGATTTAACTCATTATTACACATTACTGGTGCCTACTTATTCCGATTCACTTTTTCTTTTATTTATTACTATGCCAATAAAGTTAACATTTCAGTACGACAGTATGATTGCTAAAATTAAGTGGAGGCCTTGGGCAATTCAGTCAAATTGCGTTAAATTACTCACAGTCGGTACGTGACGAGGTAAAAACTAAAACATAATGTAAGAATAGGTGGGTGCAATGTTTATCTAAGGAGAGTTTTCCTTTTCGACTAGAAAAATTAAAACGACAATATATTATGTAGGTACGGTAATTACGATAAAAAGCAAGTCTTTCTACCGGTACCTAGGAAGATATCTTTCGATACGACAGTTACGGTTGGTTCTTCTAGTTTTGGCTATGGTCTTTTATTTAGTTTTTAAACTAAACAATCTACCTATATGTAATCTCGGGACTAGAGCCAAGATAAAGATCATATTAAGTAGATAGTAGTTAAATTCCAGCTCAAAACTGGGCTGTATTAATTTACAGTGCATTCATAAAAAGAACACTAAAAAAACTTAGTCAATTCAAACTTATTTTAATTGAAAACGAGGAAAAAACTCAGTTATATGTATAAACATCGTTCTTTTTGGGAATTTCAATGATGGGTTGTATTAAATATAATTTGTTGTTGTTTTGGGGATAATGCAGAGTGACAGCAGCGTGCTGGCGCTCCCTCATCGACTCGTCGCTTCGGCGGGTAGGGCAGTGACTCATTCTACGGTCAGCTGTTAATGTTGTAATCACATTTTATTTCGTCAATCCAGCCCTAGTTCAACTTTAACGTGTGATAATGCATGCCATTACTAAAATAACACTGACATAACGGTTTTTATTAATTAAATTTGCTTTAATGCATGTATTACGAACTTTTAGTGAGAATACTAATATTTAAAAGTATGCTATGACAATATCAATTGTCAATTAAGAGGAAATTGGTGTGAAGAACAACTGAAAGGGTTTTCAAACGAAATTTTCATTGCAAAAACTTATTGCACCTTACATTGCTCAAAAAAACAAGAGGTTTTGCTAAAAGCTTTGGGTGTCTTTTGCAAAAGAACTTTTATAGTGTACTTTAATTAAAAATTCTCCTTTGTCACGTTTAAAAGTTAAAAACCTTGAAACAACCTTTTAATATTATAAAGCTAAAGACTTTCTTTTGTGTTGTTAATTGGTTTAAACGCTGTTTTTTCTAAAGATGCGAAAAAAACTGTATTGGAGAGAGCATTCATTGAGTAAGGTTGTGTAAAATAAGGTTGCGAACCTTAGGCACAGAGTTTTGACCATAACTGCAATTAAAAACGCGGGGAGTTGCTAATTAGCTCGAATAAAATAAGGTAAAGTAATGAAAACGTTCACCTACTCTAACACTACCGTGTTCATTTCAAATATTTGTAATTAAATATGTTTGAAACGTTTGACTCTTGATATCTTGTAACTCCTGCACAGTTTTAATATCGAAAATGTTAAAGAAGCGCCAAAATAAAAGCTATTGTTCTTTTTCCATTGCCAGGTTAAATCCTTATTCGATTTGTATATTCCGTATCTAGGCTACAATGTACATTGATGTTATTGACATTGAAATACGCAACATACACGCTTAGTAGAAACGCAGTTCTATTGTATATCAAATGTAATATTAAATATCACATATTGCTTTTCACGGACAATCGTAATAATATTCCTGTGGGTTATTTATGCTATTGTTGCATTATTGCTTTATTTGTGTAACACAAACGTCATTATAATTTGGTCCAATTAGATCACCATTGCCTTCACCCGTAGTGTTGCAGGTTATTAACAGCCCTTAACTGTCCATTGCTAGACATCGTCCTCTCGTTATACAAGAGATTTGGCCGACTATCTTACAAGATAAATAAAATTAAATATATTCTACTGTCTTCATCAAATAAAAATTTGAATTCATTATAAAAACAACAGTCGCATTTACTGCAAATAAAGAAAGCTTTGGTTAAACTTATCGGTTAAGTTTCACGGAAAAATGAAATTCCCAAGGAAAACCTTTTCTTGGCAATATTACCAAGGTTCCTCGAATATGGTTATATTTAGATATATTCATGATTAGGTACACACAATCCTTTAATTTTTTTTATTCTTTAGAAATGACCTTTAATATTTAAATAATTATTTTTGAATAAGCGGATAATGATTCAAACTGCTCAGCCAAGGGTCGTGGACTTGAACCCAGGACAAATAGTTTTGTGATCAGCACCATCACGTTTTGTTCTAATCTCGTTATTGTAGCAGTTAAGCACAGGCTTTGTATATTATATTGTAATAATGCTGAAATATTTATGACATTTTTGCTAGCTTTTCTTTTCTGAACATCACATGTCGTCTCTTTCTAGCACCCTGTATCGTTAAAATTATAGTAAGAGATACCTTGATCATTCATCTTCGATATTTAGTTTAACAGACAGAATGTTCATTTTACAATTGCTGGAATTTTACTGACTGCACGCTTGGCCTAGTGGTTTAAGCGGTCACTACGCCGCTTGCTACTGCGCCAAGTGCCGTGGGTACAAATCCCACGTGGGTCATCACTTTGTGTGATCCACAAAATGTTGTCCTGAGTCTGGGTGTTCTTTGTGTCCGTTACATGTATGTTTGTAAAGTCTCCCGCGACACAGGATGTGTATTCCTAATGCGGGAGATGACTTTATAAAAAAATTTCAACGTTGCACCTTTCAGGTATGAAATGAGAAATTGCAACAATGAAATTTGAGTCGAACAGTAACGTCAAACTCACGATGTACAGACAAATAGAGGTAGTCAGTTTCATGTCATTTAACTGTGACATATTGACATTTTGGCCAGCGGCCAATTTGAATGGATTTCCAATTTTGTGTAAACAATAACTGTTTTCGCGGTTTTGGACTAAATGTACAGTATATAAGTATTTGTAAATGTTTAAGTATTTGTGTACAGTATATAAGTATTTGTAAATGTTTAAGTATTCGTAACTTGAGAATATTGGATTTAAGTTTTTATTTCAAAGTAATTAAGTGAAGAAGTAACAATTTTTATTTTAGTTTGAGTGAGATGGTTGGAGTGATACTGCGTCGGCAGCGTATGCGACTTCTGTGCTTGTGGTCTCAGGTTAGATTCCCATGTTAGACCAAATGTTTCTATCGTCTGTAAATGTTTGTTTCGGAGGGTGTTTTCCATGTATGTATGTATATATAATACCTATTTACATAAAAGTAATTGTGTATTCATATCAAAGTACATATGTTTACCTAAGTCCTGATGAGTTTGGGACTAGATGACGTTGTGCCATATGTTGGTAAAATATTATTAATATCGTTTTGTATTACACCATGTTTGGTCGGCATTCATACTTTCATATTTAAATAGCATACGAATAAATATTTATAGACATATAAAATAAGACTAGACATATCTACTTTGGCATCAAAACGAAAGCAAGTCGTTAGTCTTAGATAGAGTATTTCTTTTTGTCTTGGACAGAGTATTAATTGAGCCTTGAAACATCAGGCTACGACCTTTAGGGGCAGAGTAGTGACTTTAAGCACAGGTGAAAGTAGTTACAAGATAAGTGACGTAATGAAATAGAGTCTATTCAATATTTTCAGTAAAATCAAACACAGAAGAATATAATAATAACATTATAATCGAAATGGAATATTCTCGTTTTCGTGTAATAATATTTTTACTTAGATTTAACTTTGAAAAAAATACTGTTAAAATACAAATATTGGTGTAAAACGTCATCATCTGGCGAATGATTTACAAACGTATGATTAACTTATAAGATACATTTCTGAATGACGATTGTTTGCTCTTCCGCCTTGATAGCCTTAACCTTGCCTTCTCAGAATGATAACTGTTCTCTTGGACTTGATTGTATTACGTACTTATAATGAAACATAGGGAACATAATATAAAATCACGTCTGCACATCGCAAAAGTAAGGTCAGGATTAATTAATCTTTTAGTATACATTGCACTTAATGTTCGCAGGTGCTTTCTTCTACACTTACTAAACGCTGCATTGTATAACAAAAAAATAAAACTACCTCTTTTATAGATAATGGCGCCCGGCGATTTGGATAACTGCACACCACTAGTGGCATTCCTCCTTAAATCCACCGATTTCAACGTACGTATTCTGAATAAAGCTTTTCAAGACAGCTGTCTAAAGAGGCTTTATTCTGGCAGTGCTATGCTGGTTGAAGTTGGCGTGATTCCGTAGCTACCAAAGCCACAAATTTGCTTTCATTCTCGTATCAGTCGTCTAGTACATATAGAACTAGCTCTGCTTAGTTTGGAATTAGATGGCGATTTATGCCTGATGCCTGAAAATATCATTATAATTGTGTGTGTGTGTGTGTGTGTGTGTGTGTGTGTGTGTGTGTGTGTGTGTGTACTATTCCAATATAGGTAAGAAGAAACGGCATAAGTCAAGAAAGAGTTTTTTTTTTTATTTGGGAAAGATGGAAAAATATGAAATAAACTGTGATCTGTGTTAGCAGTTCCTCTAATAACTCTTCCCTTTGGTTGTAAACCAACTTACACACGTTTCACACACAAAAATCGTTATAAATAAAATTTTAATATATAGTAAATAGTATTATCCAACTTTATAATCTTATTTCTAATCGTAATACATTTAAATTAAAGTTCAGAATGTTTATAAGTTATTCTAGTCGAAAAAGAGAATTATACATAGGTATATACCTACTATAACAAAACAGTTCGTCATCCACCGGCGCGGATCAGCGAATAAAGGTAGGATGGATGAGTAATATGTGTTTATGGAGTTACAGATCTCAGTTCTCGCGTAATGCGTAATGCCATCTACTTACTCGCATGATATCATTCGCTTAATCGCATCAGCGACACGTGCCTATGTTCATATTCGATTTGTATCTCTTATTTACCATAAAAGACTTACGAATCGAGTGCAAAGTTCGCCAGAATAAAGAGTTGTTGACTGGAAACGCAAATTGTTAATACAAGGAAAGGCTAGCCTTCCCGTCAAGGTCGCTTTGTTATCATATCTTCTGTTCATAACACACTATTTTTACTCGACTATGGTGAAGGTAATATGAGGATTATGATTTGATGTATTATATCGAAGTTCGTAATACTGATTAACATAATTTCGTACACTCAATTCACGATTCCTATGGGGAACAAAGCCGTGAAATTAAAAAAAATATTTGAAAGGGAGTGTGTCGGGCATCGATTTTATTTTATTGGTTTACAAACAATTGTTTTCACAGTACAAACACCGAAATATATATTTTAAAGGCTGATAAATACATGTAAATATAATAATAATCGATGACAACGTCATTATCATGGCTGAGACGTTGCAGATCCTACAACAGATGCTGACGACTTGGCTGACTCTTCTGTACACATCGGCCTATGAATAAACTTGGACAAACTCAGATCATGTTCAATGAACATCTACTACCTGAACCGTTTGAAGTACAAGGAGCTGTCCTCGAAGTTGTTAAAAATATGTGTACCTCGGGCGGACTTTGATGTTGGGTAGAAACAACCATAGAAGATCAATATCAATCCAAATGGAGTGGAATGGGAGAGTGTTATGTCTAGCAGTGAACTGTGATAAGCTGATGATGATGATTAGAAAATCTAAAACAGTATGTGGATATGAGTGTCAAATAACAATAATTTTATCTTTTGTAGTTCTCATGGCAGGATATTTATGAAGAATAAACAAAAATTAAAATAAAGGGTCTTGACAGACAGACAGACGGACAAACAAAGTCATCTTTTAAGGGTTCCGTATTTTCCTTTTGAGGTACGGAACCCCAAAAACAGTTTCATACTAGGAAGTTCTTGAATGATGTTACATAATTCAAAATGATTAATACACGAAGTTAATTTTAGATTAAGTAACAATGTATTTATATTTGTCTAAACGGTTGCAAATTGTAATTAACAAGAGAAAACCGTAACTAATCGATAAACAATAAAAGTGATAGTGATTGGTTGATAATGTTATATAAACTTCAGGATTACAAGTTATTTTAATGTAAATAATTTGTAAAAGAGAATTTGAGACTTTAATTCGTACTTCTTGATAAACTGTAAGAAACAGTACTCTTTAATAGTTAAATGTTCACCCTTAGGCTACCCTTAAATGAAAATCCTACAATTTCACACACTTTCGCTCTATAAATTCGTTTCACAATTATTAATTATTAAATTATGATTTATGAGAAAATTTATTCCTGACGAAGTTTTGAAGAAACGAATTTAAATAAAGTACAACGAAATTGAGAAGATACAGATTTTCCGGTAATTACCGATTGGAGTTTAAAGTATACAGCTTAGCCCAACTTGAACAATTTATTCCCCAAACCACTAATTTACTATAGCGATATCATTTGCATACTGTTGCCTTCCACACCCTTGCCGTCCCCTTGAAATACTCTCATCTTAGACCTTACGTTTCATCACGTTTTAGGACCAGATCTATTTGATTAAGTAACTACTGCCGATGGTAGACATCTGTAACTCTCGACAAGAGAATTGTTTATAAGTCTGGTCAAGACGTACCATATTGTTACATGCTGACGAAACTTATTTCTCCCGCGGCTGAAAGGTTCGATTGACTGCAATAGGCTTAGCTCCTACTACGTGAGTGAAACTTTAGGGAATAACTATATAGACGAAGGTGTGTCCACCATAAAAGACCACGTCATCGATACTAATATTATAAATTCGAATAGTCCGTCTGGTACACTGATGGTTTAGCCGTGAAACCTAAACCGCTGCATCAATTTCAATGAACATTGGCCTGGAGATACTCTGATTCTTGAGGAAGAATATAAGCTGTTTTGCCCTACTCTTACTCTCTAACAGAGTCTTTAACCGAACTACAAGCGGGCGTAGCCACGGGCGAAAGTTATACCTAAAAAAGTTTACTTAGAACATATTATTATTTTTACAAATAACTAATAAATCAATGGTCGAGCAAACTGTCACTTGGTATTTCTTCTCCTTGTTTTCAAAAGACACAAATCGTGAATTTAAATGCATTACACAGTAGGTACAAAGTATGCATTCATCTAAAATGATTGTAAGTAGTTGTGATGACATCAGAGTGTACCAACACATTTCTTTGTGAAATTGATTGAATTATAATTTAAATCGTTACGCTTCACTATGGTTTATTTAACCTTTCTGGAATGTACTATTAAAAGAAGTTAGAATTATTGATTCAGATAAAGTTGGAGAGCAATAGTCTCCTATTAATCTTACCAGAATAACTGAACGGGACCGTATGACATTTGGAAGTAGAAATAATTTATAGTGCGTGACCCTGTGCTTATTCAAACGTGCTAAAGTTATCTTATAGTTAGTAGTAACTTAAATAGTTATATATTATTTTTTATTTTACGTTCTCTTACTTTGACGTAATGTATTTAGGGAAGAAGCTCAGTAAAAAGTTGTACACCATCAACAAATTTACGCAATCAAAACGGTTTAATAAATTGTACTAAACAGGGAGTGTTTCAAAGTACTTAGATCTGTATGGCGTGCTTGTCAATTGGTCACGCGGCCTAACTAGGCACATGTACTGTACAAGGCGAGGATTGCGCCATGTCCATTTTAACAGCTGTTTTATTCATAACCGACCATGTTCCAGATTGCGTGTTGACGTCTTTTGCGCAGTTTTACATGATTCCATTTTCATGTATTCCACCCGACACTCCCGTATCCTGTCTTGAACTTAAGACTCGTTAATTTTCATGTCACTGGTTTTATAACCAACACGTAGGTAGAATAGGTAGGTAGCTACCTTCCCCCGGAACGCCAACGCTTGGAGAGTTGCGAGAATATAATTTGAATAAATACCACACCTAGGGAATAACTAAAATGTGATTGGGTAATGTAGTACGGTCTCTATTGTAATTTTTTGTTTTATCAGATTTTGTTAATGAGATCAGTTATATACAAGCATATAAATAAATTCACTTTAGGGTGTCAATGATTACTATTTAACACAACTTAAGAATACATAATCGGAATAAAGAAATGGTAATTTTGAAGACATAATAAATGCCCTTTCTCCATTCTCATAGTTACTTCAGATTCTGTCGGTCAATATGAACAGCTGTAATGTGTCTGTGCTTTCTGATGGATTTTCTTCTCTGTTTTTAGTCATGGATAGTCATCGTAGGTATGTAATATTGCAACATGTAGGTGTAAGTTGTATCATTTTAAACTTGGATCCACATTTTTTCAAAGCAACTTTTTTTGATATCTTTAACTTAAATTACACTGTAGGTTTTAAATAGATTAGATAAAGAGCTACCTATTTAACACTGCTTTAAGCTGTACTTCGTTCGAAAAGTTGGTGTTCACAACGTAAATATTTATTGTATATACAAGTATCTGTAGGTACTTAATATAAATACTTTAAGTGAGTAGTTTTTGTTAAATTTCAATGAAACTACAGATTTCTTAAATATTTAATATTTAAGAAATCGGTAGTTTCATAGCAAGTAATAAATATCGTTTATACAATTTGAATAACCAATGTGCATCTGATGTATTTAAGAATATTACAGTCCTGTGTTCAAGCAATCTAGGTTTGTAAATTGAGGCCATCATTCCAATAATAATTAATTAGATACCTACAACTTATCACAATAACAAATGAACACTCACCAGTATTCAGATATGAAGCTCCAGATTGTTCATAACAAGCCCAGTCTATTAACACAAAAGGAAATACATCATTAATTACAATAACAATAGTGTTCAATATAATTTTCACTCAAAATCTTTACGAAGTTTAAGCGCTGTGTCGGCACAGCGTGCACATTCCGTCGATAAAACAACACGCAGCGGACTAGTACGCTCAATGTGTACGTCCGTACCGTGACTCCGCCGCCGGTATCATAGCAGGCAGACCGATACCTCAAAACCCGCTTACCGAGTGTAGGCGGAAGCGTGAGTTTGTATACCACGCCGTTTATACGATATCTTGGTCATACTTTAGTTGGCACAGCGCCATCTATGAATAGTACTCCTTATTAATTTTCAAGCAATCTTTATGGAGGTTACTTATTGGGTTCTTACGTGTAGCGCCATCTTTGATCTAATAACGATTCTAGGAAAGTTTCCAGTATACATACCTAGTCATTATTTTCTACGCTGCCTTGTGTAAACCACAGATAGCAAGATAAAAATTCTTCAAAGCAGAAAGCAGGAACGTTAGTTTTATTACTCTGTACTTTCCATAGATGTCGCTACATGAAAGTGTGTATGTGAGAATGAAATAATAATACTATACGGTATGGTTACTTATTCCCTTTTCAGTTTAAATTAATTTAATAATTTATTGGAAATTATTTTTGAGATAAGGTCACTAGAATTCTAACTTCTTAAAGGACTTTTTTAAAGTTAAAATTAACCAGCATTTATTTTCGTCGGATCCTAATTTCTTTACATTTCTTTTTAAATATTTTTTACATTTAACACACAACGTCATCTAGTCCCAAGCTAAGCAGAGCTTCTGTCAAGGGTACTAGACAACTGATATAAATACATTAAATACTTTTTTGTAAATACATACATATTATATATAGAAAACATTATTATTTACATTGAATTTTTATTCCATAAATGCAAATTGTTGTTGATTGTAGTTGATAGTTGATGAGTGAGATTTGTCTCACTCAATTGATCGTGTGTGTGTGTGTGTGTGTTCATTGAACACACACTAAACTGATTGATGATTATCATTTATTGTTTATGTTGAAATGTTGTTGATGATGATCGAACACTATTCAATCATCAATGTCCCGTCCCGCCCACCGAAAGTGACGTTTTGACACGTGACAACAACAATAAATAAAATGGGCAAACGCGTAGTGAAAGTATTCGTTACAAGGCCAAAAGACTGTAACATTTGTAACAAATCAAGCAGAAATACTTTTCACATGTATATATAGTCTATATGTATTGAAACTAAGGCAAATAACGCTATAGTCGAAATAAAAAAATAATAAATGCAATTTAAATACAGTGTTGCCATTCACACATCTTTTTACCCCAAATTAGTGAGAGAATGTGTTTTTATTATATTTATGATTTTGCTTTATTTATGAGAATAAAGATATTTACATATTACATATTGAAATTAACATGATAAGATCTAGCATTGGATTACTGAGTCATCACAGGCATATTTTAAAAATAATTGATAATAGAATTGTAGTCGGGAAATGTCGTGAACGTATGAATGTTTTTTTTTAAATATTAATAGGGGGCTAACGAGCAGACGTACTGCCTGATGCACGGTTGGCCGAGTGGTGTCAGTGGTCGCCATGCCGCTTGCTACTGCGCCAAGAGTCGTGGGTTCAAATCCCACGCGGTACCTACAACACTTTGTGTGATCCACGAATTGTTGTCCCGAGTCTGGATGTTCTTTGTGTCCGTTTCATGTATGTTTGTAAAGTACCCCACGACACAGGATGTTTATTCCTAACGTGGGAGTTGTCTTTTTTTAAAAGAGATTACCGCCGCCCATGGACACCCGCAACACCAGAGGCGTCACAAGTGCGTTGCCGGCTTTTGGGAAAGGGGAGACGGATGGGGGAGAGGTTGGGATATAAGCCTCCGGTATCCTCACTCACTCGGTGAAACACAGCGTAGGCACTATTTCACACCGGTTTTCTGCGAGGCCGTGGTATCACTCCGATCGAGCCGGCCCATGCACGCCAAAGCGTGGCTCTCCCACGGTAATTAATAGCTACGTATGCCAAATTTCATCGCTTCATACGTTGAAGCTATACATTTATATTAATTTATGCTATTATTTATACATACGAGCGTACGTAAAAAAATATTGTATTAAAAAATAAACTGTTCACTCAAACTTACAAGAAAGAATCTAAAAGACAATTATTAACAAAACTGATGCTTCACAGCGGTGTTTGATTGAATTTTATATAAATTATTAAATATACAAAAAATGTACAGCTATAACCTTAAACATACCTATTCCGTTCTCAGATCAAATAAAAAAAGGTAGATAACGCACGCAGAATAAAATAATAAGCATTTTTTTAAATATGTGTGAGAGACTGATATTTTACCGCTTTTTAAAAAAAAATATCCTGTAAATTGCAAAATAGGTAACTAATATGCAAAAATAAATCTCTTTCCTGTATATTACAATTAGATTATACGAGTACATAGTTATGTAAATATAACCATACATACTTCCTTCAGGCATTTATGTATGATCAGAAAAAATACGGGAAGGTTATTCTAAGATTGTTTTGTTGCGATTTTGACTCGTATGTATGACATGTGTGTATATTTGTCTGTCCGTATAGAAGTAGTTTAGAATTTCCCATAACTTCTAAACTACTTATCATAACTTAACAAATGGGGTGCGGTAAATCGTAATTACAAAGTGTTTAAAAAGTGTCTACATCGGTATTAAACGGGTAGCGTAGTTTCTTAGTATGTGTGCGTGAACGCGCGTTTACTTGGAAGTAGCTGAGTTTTTTGGCTTCAACAAGAACCAAGGCCGTGCGTTTTCTACCCTTATTTAATTTGATTTGAGATTCCATAAAAAATTTTATTCCTCAATTTTTAAGTGTGAATTTCCATTGTGATATGTATGCTTTGTCTTTGTCTAATCAAAGCAACGTTATTGTTCTTGTAACACGTGTAAGTGAGACATGCCTACATTAACTTTCAAATGCCTAATGGTTTCAAAGCTACATCGTCATAGTTTAAAGTTGTAACATTTCTTGCGATGTTTTGTAATAAATTTTGCCTGTATAATTATATCTCGGTTATGATAAAGTTCTTAATTTCGCCCTATGCATTTTTTGTTCGTTATTGCTAATATAGTGTAAATAGATCAATGGTTTATTTATGTAACTCTAGGGATTTTTTGCTGGGTCGCCAGGGTCATCCCATCCCTGTAACTCTAGCATTTCGTTTCTTATTTAATTTTAAATCGAATAGTCAAATGTGGTACTGATTTTCGAAACTGAGTAGTTATTTTGTTAGTTAGTTTGTTTGACAAAGGTTTGATGATTTTTCTATCTAACACTGAATTTCTAAATCTGGGTTCCAATGAAAACCTATCTCATCCGTCATTTATACGATAGACATTTAATTCCAATTAATTATAATGTTGTATGTCGTCAGAATCAAGGCACAGGATATCAGCTCCTTTCTTGTTTTGCTACCGTGCCGATTGTCTCAGAAATAAAAATATAAAACACTGTCGAATGCAATTACTTTTTCCAGCTAGGCGCCCCCAGCGTCCGGTCGCCCAGTCGTTCCAATATAGTTAGCTTAAATTTTTATTTTACCTTTATTTTCAATTATTTTTTTCACACAGTGATAATGATTTTTCTTTCCAGTATTCTGTTACATTTGTTTTAGTAGTGTTCGGGTGGTGTTCGGTTTTAGTACATCGATGAACACTATTTCTTGGAACTGGTCAACTACCTACTGACTTAATTATCAGTTATCACGCATGTATAACAGTATTTCAAGTAACCTACGAAAAAATTACATGTCTGTATAAAATTAGATTAGTTACTGTAAGAAGATTTATGCACTTGTGGGCTGACTTGACCTGGGTGGAGTGAGGTTACCGAAATCCTAACAAACTCCTCCTAATTCAACAACAAGCTACAAATACCAAAATTACGTTTTATTTTGTCTGTCTGTCTGTTTGTACCGGCTAATCTCTAGAACGGCGTTTTTCGACAAGCTTCACTATAATATAAATAATAACAACGTGTGGTTCATCTATTATATATTTAAAAACAAATACTGTACAATATGTTGTTTTACTGCATATTTGAACTCCGTCTCCCTTAACAATAAAATATAAATGGCTTGACACAGACAAAATCAAAAATCAAAAATTGACTTTGTTTGTGTTCAACGTTGAAAACCACTGCATTGTTTGTTTGTTGAGTCCATTCGTTTGTTGTGGTAATTGTCCAGCCGTATCGCTCCGATTGAATTTCTGTCAAAGGGTTCATAATATGGTCAGATATATTCGAATTGAAATTCAAAATCATTTATTAAATTTTTTTTAGATGTTGGAAAAGACAACTCCCGCATTAGGAATATACATTCTGTGTCGCGGGGGACTTTACAAACATACATGTAACGGACACAAAGAACACCCAGACTCAGGACAACATTTTGTGGATCACACGAAGTGATGTCCCACGTGGGATTTGAACCCTCGGCACTTGGCGCAGTAGCTAGCGGCGTAGTGACCGCTTGAACCACTAGGCCAACCGTGCAGTGCAGTGCAGTTAAGACACTAAGTGACGTTTACAGTTAAAAATCATAAATCGACACAAACACCAATCCATAACTTCCAGTTTCCAATTTAAAAGTTTAAATTAAAAATTGAGGTTTCATCGGAATATTGGCTTGATCTGTAACATACATCCATGAATCCGGTTTAGGTGAAGCGTTTTCTGTAATATTCCATTGGCTTATTTTAGTCACAATTTATGTGAAGCCGCCGCCTTATGATTCCTTTTCCACATTTGTTTATTCGTACCTATATGTCTCTCTATATTCCTATACTTATTATAATATGGTCCCTATTTACAATGCCCTATTAAAAAAAACAATCAAAGAACTGTGAATGTACAAATTTTTATTAACATAAATACAGTCAGTGAATTATGACGGAATGCTACCATCAGGCATGCCCCCTATCCATCCCACCAGTTGGCCAAACGAATAAAGAGAGCTGGTGGGGGCCTAGGCTGGAGAGATTCAGGCGCAGGATGAGGAGGCAACTCAACAGAGCGATGAACACCAGTACAGACCAGGGCTGAGATAAATACAAGTCCATTAAGTCCAGGTACAAAAAACGACTAAGATAAAGGAGTAGCAACTCATGGCGGAACTTCTGTACAAATATTTAGGAAAATACACCGGCCAATAGGTAAGGAAAGTTCTCTCCAATAACTCAGTCACATCACTGGGGTTATGATAGAGTGGATAAATGCCATGGGCATTAAGTCCGCCTATGTACAAAGTGCATAAAGTGTAAAATAAATAAACAAGATACTGAGGCAGAGAGTCATCAGACTCGAAATAGATGCCACTAAACAAGCACTAGTGGCGAAGGGCTACCCCTAAGAAGGCCTTCTCCCACCACTTCTATGGAACCTAGTAGTGAACGACCTTATCAACACTCTGAACTTCAATAACCATTATACCATCGGATATGCTGATGACATAGTGATATTAGCAAGCGCTACGCACGCAGGTATAGTATGAAATCTCATACGCTCAGCACTGGCAATAGTGGAACCACCAGCGTTCATGGACAACGAACTTTCAGTTAACCCAAGGAAGACTGAAGTGGTAATGTTCACCAACAAACGGAATCTGGGAAATTGCCGACTTCCCAGGCTGTTCAACATAGAGCTCCAATTCTCGTCTGAGGCAAAGTATCTAGGGGTAATATTCGACCACAGACTGAATTGGAGTGCCCACCTCAAAAACAAGATTGAAAAAGCAACATTCGTATTCTGGCAGAGCCGCAGAATGGTAGGTAAAACTTTGGGACTAAACCCCAAGATCACTCCATGGCTCTACGAGGCAGTAATTCGACCAATGGTAAGCTACGGCGCAACAATATGGCGGCCACGGACTGCTTGGTCCGTGGCCGCCATATTGTTGCGCACAGTCGATGCTAAACTACAATGACTCCAGATATTGGCCTGTCCGGCGGCCACGGGGTGTACAAGGACTACACTGACTGCTGCTATGGAAGCCATCATAGGCTTACCACCACTCCACCTCTTTAAAAGGCAGGAGGCTCCAGCCGCGGCAGCATGGTAAAGAAATCAAATCTCTAGAGACCGCCTAGGGTACCACACACCGAAATCCTCTACGTGGCCATAGGTAAGGAACATCACCTTCGTCGGTCGTCATGTTGCGGAGACCCAGCCCGCGAGTTCAAGTTCAAGTAAAGTCAGTGAAAATTTTAACATTCACAGTTCTTTGATGGTTTCTTTATCGTTAAAACAACGGTTGAACTACCTAGTCTACTCGGAAATTGTCTTTTCCGACATTATTAATAGGGACCTCCAAAAGATATATTATATATGTCTTAATTTAGTTTCACATACGATATTCCCAGTGTCTGTGTCTGTCTCCTTTTAATCTTAGATTGATAATACACCTCAAGAGAGCTCTGTCCTTTTCTAGCAAGAGTAGTGTCAAGTGCAACAGAATCGGGGAACTACATGGAAGCAGCAAAAAGAAAATCTATGAAAACTAAAAAATTCAAAACAAGTTAATCGAGGTCATCTATTTTTATTTGTATGTATATGATGTAAAGTTATAATTATTTTCAAGTATTGCGGTTTTGTGATGGCAAGAAAAAACGTAATGATTGACGGATACAAAAACGTAGATGATGCTATTAACCAAAGATAAAACATGCACAGCTACAGTATCTGAATTCAATTCTAACATTATTATTAATATAGTCAATTAACAATATCTAATAACATGAGAGATCTAATTCAGTTATGGATCTGTTAGATCTTCTCTATACCATGTAACAGTGGAAAAGTCAGCTGTCGTATCATATTGGAGTGTACCGGTCTCCGCGCTCCTATATAACCTCAATCTATGTCAGTCCAATTTAAGTAACGTATGTAATTCGATAAAACCGGCCAAGTGCGTATCAGGCCACGCATAGTATAGGGTTCCGTAGTCACTCATAATGGCACGTGGATTTAAAAGACGGGGTTGCAATTTATTACTATGATAATAATAATATAATGTTTACGTGTTTAGTTTGCCAAGTAAGCGCATTTTTAAAATGGACCTACATAAATCCTGAACTAAAAATGTTTACTATGCCTTTATAATTTCCTTTAAAGTTTATCACATGGACTAACATCTTTATTTTTTTCTGTTTTTTTGAGCCAGCCTATTAGCTTTTAGAGGGAGGACACCCTATTTTTACAAAAAAACCGGCACAGTACGTGTTAGGCCACGCATTGTATGAATGAATTTTAAAGGCAGGGTTTATTTATTACTATAATATAATTAATGTTAACTTATTAATCCGTTATTTTTGTACGAAGTTTTCCAAGTAAGTAAAGGGCATTTTACAAGTTAGGCCTCTATGACTCCTGAACCAACGAAGTTTTCTACCATCATGAACTATAATTATTTTCAGTATTTTCGAGCCAGCCATTTAGCTATTACACTTGTTCACAACAAAAAAATTTAATAACGCGCAAACAGATACCTAAATCAAAAAGTCGTCTTAGCAACCTCCCAGCGTTTTTAAATGACCTTTCTAATGATACTATGGGGTAGACGCGAGAAAAAAAACTTAGATATTAGGGATTTTTTTAGCAATTTTTTGACGTACTAAATACACATAATATATATGCAAAGTTCCATATTCCTAGCACTTACAATTTGAAATATAAGCCAAAGGCTGAGGGACGGACATTAGGAGAATATAAGGATTCCGAGACGTATACTACGGATCCCTAAAAATGTCGAGTCAACCAATTATTTACCACAGTCTTTCTTCGAAACTAAATAAATCAAATTGTTGTGTCTTTTTGTAATTACACATTTAAAGCTTTTCACTAACTAGCGATGTTACCCGTTGTTGTTGTTGTATAGGTACAACCACAGGGCACAACTGGTCAACCACTAAAATGTTGATAAGACAGTTCTACAAGCGATATTGAAATCGTAGGTATCTGATTGCATCAAAAGGGTCTGCTTTGAAAACGTAATAACTATTGTCCGACTAAAACTGTTTTTTCAGCTGAAACCGAAACCAACCTTCGGCCCAGCTCCCAGTTTCGGCCTAGCTCCCAGTTTCGGCCAAAACCTAATTTTGCTTAACCTTGAACCAAACGCGCCTGTTCCCATTTTTTCAAAAGTCGTCTTGCATTTTCAGTAATTAGAGTTACTAATATTGTATTTTTAACAAAATTGTATAAAAATAAGGTTTTGAGGTTGTCAACTATTTAAAATTATCTTTGCAGAACCACAAAATTCTCCGTGTTGGTGGTAAAATTGTGACCATTGTACGTTCCACTTTATTTTTTATTTCTAGACAGCTCCTTTGGGTTTAGTGTCTTGTAAATTTAAATGTTGATTAAATATTTTTGACATGTATGCAAACTCACACCTTACGTATCAATTTAAATAATAATTTTGAACTATGTGGCGACTTCCACATATAACACAAAAATAACCTACTACAGCGCCATCTACCGAAGATACACTGAACTACTAAGTAACGCACTACACGGAGTAACAAATCCTGAATCGCGAAATAAATAATTCTCGCGCCGATTATCATATATACAACATCCCAACATCAACTGTTGGGCAGTAGCCCGCCAGGCATGATCACCTCGCCTGGTCGGAGGATCCTCTCTTTGTGTTGGGTGGAACATGATACCCGTTCCCCCACAAACTACTAGTTGTATTACCAATAGTGTAAACCAAAAGTACAGCATTGAGCCAGAAAGATTTCTAAAAAATATTTAGCTGAAACAGAAAAAAAACGACCATTTCTTTTCCTCAGAAAACTTACCATTATTTTACACGAAAAAGGTCGTAGTTTCAGCATATGCATTGAAAAAAAAATTCTAAAAATTTTCGTTAAACAAATTTGTAACAATTTTACAAATACACAAATTTCGGGTAAAGTGAATCAAATTATACCAATTACCAAAAAAATTTACCTTACTGTATTATTATGTACCTAGCTTTAAAATTTGTACCTCATTCGGAACGAAATTATTTCAGAACTAAGGTACACCCGCCACATTGACATCAATATGGTGGCTGTACTATATATATAAGGTATTTAACCATTATTTATGCAATATAATTACGAGTGAGCACGAGTGAGCCACGAAATTCACTGAATGACCCACGAAAATTCACAATCACTCGAGTTTCAGCGCGGCCGAAAGTTCGGGCGTTTTTTGCCCGAAATCGAAACTACGGCTGAAACTAGATGTTTTGGCGGTTACTGGCCAAAACCGAATCTTCGGTCGGTCGGTAATAGTGATTACACATTGGCAACATAAACGAAATTATATATAGGGGATAAACTAAACTATCGAAACGGTAGACGGCAGTTTGCAACTATTTTCCTTGATCCGTATTACGAGCCAAGTATAAGAACGATGCCAAGCGGATGCCAAGCGGACGCCAAGCGGATGTCAGTGTTCTTGTGAAGTATTTGGTTTGTCTCTTAAACTCCTATTATTAGAAATTAATCGAAATGTCCATTTCTTATGTGATTCGATGAAAACCCACGTCCTATTAAAAAATAGCGGTTTTTTATTTAAATTAATAATGTACTCGTGTTATCTAAAGTATGTCATACAACAAGTGTTAAACAATAGGATCTGAAATCATATGGTAGTAGTAGGATGTTTTAGGTCCGAGATATATATAATACCTCCAAGAATATGTGTATAAAGTTTCATGATGATCGGTTAAGAAGAAATCCCGGAAAACGTAACAAACAAACTTACCGACGATCTTCAAAATATTAATGTGATGTTGCCACATTTAATGCATTAAAACAGAATTTACTTTCATCCTACTAATATTATCAATGCGAAAGTTCATAAGGTTGTGTGTGTGTATGTGTGTGTGTTTGTTACTCTAAAACTACCGATCAGGCTAATCTCTGGATTTTGACGGGACTTTCATTGGTAGGTAGCTGATGATACAAGCGGCGTTACCCACGGTATGACAATAACCGCGGGGTTCAGCTAGTGTTAGTATAGATGTGAAAGTAATTAAGTCTCTTTATTACACTTTTATGGCGAAACGGTTGCACCGAGTTTAATGATTTTTTCCATGGAGATACTTTGTTCTTAAGAGAAGGCATAGGTGACCACGATAACCGACATACATGCGGGCGGAGCCACGGGTAAAAGCTAGTAATAAAATAAAGTTGAATACCAACACTTTATAGTACGGGAGGTAGCGTTGTATTTTTTTTTCGGCCTTCTCCCGATACCGTTGAGCGGTCTCTTTCTGGAGCATAACTGCCTCACAGAAAAAGACCACTGCGTCCCAGCCCTCCTCACCCCTCTATAAGATAGCCTAGCCTATTAGTTAGTGACACAAGAAATATGAAAGTATTTTGACATTCGGCCTACAGACAAACAGTCTTATTCTTATGTGACGTTATAAGGAGACAGTTATAATCCACCTCTTCTTTTTCTTCTCTTCAAAAACAAACAATTATAAACAAGATCAGAATAAAATTAAGCACTTAATAGAGACATGCTTTTTTGGCGGCTATAAAAACAAAAAAAAAACAATACAATTTTATGCTCGGAGTTTGGTTTTAACAAAAGCACATTATTTCAGCCTGAAATATTGTAAATACCCATGCAAATACTGTTACATTATGTTGGGTAAAAGCCTTTCAGAAAATTCATACATTGGCACACATACGGTCTACTTGATTGGTTTGACGTTTAACGGAATGAAGGAGCTCTTTTGTACTCGCATAATATGTATTATTAGGCGAATATTGAAGGAGTACGGAGTGCTCATATGGTACAAAACAATTTCACCGTTGTTATTTTACGTATTTTTGGGTTTTATGGTAGGTATGTTATTCTATAACAATGAGCCTTATAGAACTTAGATACATATATTGACGTGACAACGTCTTATAAATTGGTTTGCCGGGTGACACTTCAAGAAACTGCGTTACGCTCCGCTCACGTTATGCGCTCACAATGAGAGCGAGTGAGAGGCACGCGTCCCTTCCACTCGGGCATGGTTAGCCCGCCTAAGAGCGAGAGAGACAGACATAAAAAGTGAAAGGCATGCGTCGAATTATATTTAAAACGTTAAAATTAATGTTTTAAATATAATTCTTTGTATAAATAAATGTTTTAAATTGTTACTATTATTTCATCCTTCTTCCTACTATACGAATGAATATTCACATTAAAATTATTTTACCACTCAAAGTCGTTGTCACGTAAAACTTTCGCCCGTATACCGACTTTACAGGCAACCAATTTTTTAGCTGTGATATTAACTTACTTGTATTGATTGTTAGAATTGTTGTGTTGCTAACTTCTTACTTTAAGTCATAGTTTATTATATGTATATAAAAGAGTTTATGTATTTTAAATACGCTAAAAGGATTAACTCAAACTTTATTTGTATATATTTGTGGACTCGCGTATATCAGGTTCTATTAGTCCATTTGAAAGTCCTTTTGCGTTGCAGTCTCAATGTAATGAGATTGATTAGATCCATTCAATATCGAATTTCAGTGAACATGATTAACAATTTGTAATACTAATATCGTTTTGTCATTATAATTTTCTTTTAAAAGCCATAAAAATGTAAGTTTATTTTTTAATTTATTGTTTCAACTACCAACTAAGGGGACAAGCTGCTTCCTAATTCTGTGAACGCTTGTCTGGATGTATTAATGAAGATTGCCGTTATTTTAGCCGCAGTACGCCTGAGATCATAGCGCAAAATAACCTGGATGAAAGGAGGTCGTGGCACTCTGCATTCAACGGTGGTGTTTTCGTGGACTTTCTTCCAAAAGACTGAAATCAAACGCAATATAGCGTGGTTTTACCCGGTTCGATTATGAAAAACAACGTCACCGTGAGCCCTAGTGAGGTGATGACCCTCTGGTAATTCCACGCGATAAATAACATAATTTAAATGGACTTAATTATTATTTTATTTTTGTGTTTGGATTATAAGTGTTATAAGTTTGAGCAAGACGTACTTATATGCATAAAGAGTAGGTGTAATCTCGGGGATCAATCCGAGGACAATGCACTTGTACGTATAATTTAATACTTTTGGTTACCACTAAGTCATACATTAAGACTTTAAAATAATTGTGTTATCTTTTTATAGTAAACAGTATAATTTGTAACACTTTTCAAGTTAGCAAGTATGAGATTTTATACTTTAGGATAAGTTGAAAAACTCAGAATTTCCGACCGGCTGTCTGTCACCACGCTGTATCTAATAAACGGTGATAGCTAGACAGTTGAAATTTTTACAGATGCTGTATTTTTGTTACCGCTTTAAGAACAATTACTGAAAACATAATAAAATAATTATTTAAAGAGGCTCCCATACAACAAACGTGGTTTTTATCTTTTTTTCGCTCGATATTATTTGTAAATATATTTATACATATATTAGTATTATTAATCCTACATGCGAGAAGTACAGTCGTGGAATAAAAAACTTTTACACTTCCGGATTTCTTAGAATTTTCTTAAGACAATAGCGAACACATAAAAAAAACATGCTTTTTTTATGATTTATTCAACTTTTTTTTATGATTTATTTTTATTCATATATATACCTACCTATCTTCTTGTTAAAATTGTCACTACTCGGAAATTAGTCTAAGAATAACTAAATAAAGCGAAATAATAACTAAATAATAACTTGCGCTGTGTTTCACCGAGTGAGTGAGGATACCGGAGGCCCATACCCCAACCACTTCCCTCATCCCCTTCCCCTTCCTCCAAGGGCCGGCAACGCACTTGTGACACCTCGGGTGTCCATGGGCGGCGGTAATCGCTTACCATCAGGCGATACGGCTGCTCCATTTATTTATTTGATTCCATAAAAAAGCTATTATTAACAAGCAATATCATATTTCAATGGAAATGTGATAATTTAGAAAACGAACGTAACTATTACAAAGACTCCCCAAAGGACGCTTTTTATGTACAATTTGGTATAAATTTACATCATATTTAGTGAAAACGGTGAATGTTACGCTAAATTACATTTTAACACAATGTGCCATTTCAAAATCGTTCTTACGACGTTAAGCTTTGAATAGGTATTGCTTTATTACAATGCGAGAACTACCTTCCGTTGTATAATAATTCAGTAAGATATGTTACGATATTTATTCAATAGCCTATGGCGGATAAACGTTGGTCAATCTAATCAGATTTTCTTTAGCAATATAGATCAGAAAAAAATTACGGATAGTAGCAATGGTTTTTACTTGTTGTAATTGCTACAAACCGTGAGTAGGTACATCGAAATAATAAAACAGTATGCATTTATAAAGTTTCTCACTTGAATCGGTTAAAATATTTTACAGGTAATTAAAATGAAAAAGGTATAAATCTACACTGTAATATCTGAGTGCAAAAGCCGCTTTTATGCGATCGAGGCGATTTAGGCGATCGATTCATCATACAACCTTTTTTAATTTGTTAAAAACTCAGACTCGGAACTGTCTTGGTGTACTTCTATTTTAATTTGCTTTGCTTGCGCTGATTTTGCTTTCACGTCATGTTGTTAAAAACAAGAAACTTGAAAACAACTGAAAATCCTAAAATGAGTAATTCTAGCGACGAGGAAGTTTATTTGACGCCAACCGAACTGACTGAAATCCTACTAATATTTTAAACGCGAAAGTTTGTGAGTACGTAAGTGAGTATGTTTGTTGCTCTTTCACGCAAAAACTACAGAATGGATTTTAATGAAACTTTACAATAATATAGCTTATACATCAGAATAACACATAAGCTACAATTTATAAAGATATCAGCTTCGCTTCGCGTCGTTGCCTGCGGATATTGTCGTACCACGGGTAACACCGCGGGGTTCAGCTAGTTGTTAATAATGCGCAAACGAGCTTTCTCCCTCAACAACCATACGAGAAGTATTTGAAACAGTACGATATGTTTAACACGTGGCGACTATCTAAAGGAGACAAAACTTTCTCAGAAAACGTTTTTCTGGCATATTTTATTGAATTATCCGAGACCAAGAAATCAAGAACTATGGAGTACGCATTCAATGCTAAAAGCGACAATAAAGATGAAAACGTAACGTATCCTAAATAAGTGGCATTTAAAAAAACCTCATCTGGTCATCAACAAAGAAAATCGAAGCCTTTCACAGCATCTGAAATTGAGAAGGTTCTTAACGAAGCACCTGATTCCGTATATTTGGCGGAAAAAGTAAGTCAGTTGCACGTTCAGTATTTACTTAAGTATATTAATCAACTACTTAACATACCCTAAAACGTACTTAGTAGATATTGATAGGCATAATTATGCATTCTTATCAATTTTATTGATTTATCTTCTACAATACCATTTATGTTACAGGTTGTTCTGATTATTGGCATAAACGGAGCATGTCGAACTAATGAACTAACACAATTTAATATCAAAATATTGAGAAACATTCTTTGAAGTAAGTTAAAAATGTAATTAATTCGATACACTACTAACTACTACAATAACTATAATGTTTTGTATTATTTTAAAAGTATACACACGAAATTTTAGATTTTTATCGTTCAATAAATTAGTATAAACAAAAAACGAATCGTCGAAAGAAAGGAATATATACTTACTATTCCTTATCAGCTGATCGCATCGATTGGTGTTTACATAACCTCAGCAACATATCGATTTTAAAGAAAAGAAACCACTGATTTCTCATCATAGCCATTATATTTCCTTTACAATATCCTCTAAAATGGTCACTGGTGGAAGTATTAGCGGAAATGGCAAGCATGTTCATTGGCATGCACATTGCATAGCTAGTAGTGAACAATGACCTTTACTTAAGTTTATTATGCTGTCGGCAACAAGGATGGCTAAGTTCCTACTGTAATAGAACATTCTTCGATGACGTCGGGTTAATTTCCGTCTCTCAAGCTTTCCAATTTTGTGTCCAATCAAGACTCCATTTTCAAATGGAAGTCTTGCATATATTTTGAAACTTACCATCTACTAGCATACATTATGATTTAACGAAAGAGCATCGTGATTATGCGATTGTCACAGCTCAAATTATTAACAGGAAAACATTCACACAAGCAAACCTGCTTGGTTTATTTACTAAAATGTTTGTGATGGCCTACGCAGGAGTCACGGTTAGAGTATAAAATTATCCTGCCTATTTTAGGTATAATCTACCGTTTCTTATTAAGGTCATAGGTAGTTGAATATACATATTAGGTTACATTTATTATCTCTCGTTACTAAAATTATTTTATTCTTTTCAATTACGTTTTAAAATCGCGTGTCTTTTCAACTTTTTTAAACTTTGATTCTTTTTTTATTTTTTTTAGAAAGCATAGGTATCATGTAGATTGTACAAACCGTTTGGTTCCATCTAGTTCTGTCGAGTTTCTTTAAAATGTAGTAGCCGTTATAAAACATATAACGGCAACACAACAGTGAGTTCCTACCGTAACACGAATCTAAGAACCCCTTGTACCAAAAACCACATCAAAATCGGTCTAGTAGTTTTAGAGTTAAATGGCAACATTGCTTTGTACAAACATCTTCTCCGCCTTCTACTTTATAGGCGCAGATTCAGCGAATAAAATATCCTAAACAACGATGTTTAATCACCATCGATAAATCATCATCTTCATCATCTTCCTAGCCTTTATTATTCCCAATATTTGGGGTCGGCTACCAGTTCAACCGGTTTTACCTGAATATCAGTTTTTACACAGAGCGACTGGCATCTGACCTCCGCAACCCTGAGGGCGAACTGAATTCGAAGGTTGAACTAGTTGTCAGTATATTTGAGGGCACTGACTTCCCAATAACGATTGCCATAGATGTTCATGACAACCGGGACCGACGGCTTAACGTGCTCTCCGAAGCACGGGCAGGAAACACCGCCATCTTCCATACTCCGGGCTGCTATTAGGAATTTCTTGTAGGAAAAACCCAACAGCAGTCCGACCCGGGAATTGAACCCGAGACCTCTTGATTTGCAGTCGCTTACGCTAACCACTAGACCAACGAGGCAGTTCACCATCACTAAATATCGAACCCTATTAAATCCGAGTAGACTCAGATTTCAGATCGGTGTACCGAGTTGACTCGGTAACTCACGTGCAAACGAACTCGAGTCAAATTTATTTTCACTCGAGTACGAGTATAAGTAATATTAAAACTTTTCTGTAACCAAGAGCGTGGGCTACGGGGCAATAGGGATCCTATCCAAGCTCAAATGACCTGCGCTTTGCCGAGATTACATAGAAGCAGGCGAGTTACCTAAAGCAAAATACATTAAGGAGTTAGTAATCAAAGCACATGTGTCAACATCCTATCAGAAGGCTACGGGGATGTTAAACGGAGAATACTACTGCTAATCTTTAGATGTGTGATTATGATACATAAACTCTTGAGGTACTAGTGTGACTGTATATCACATCTAAACAATGGTCACGGCGACTGCCTCCGGTTTTCGATCGAATGATACCGAAATCTTCACCGCGCGCTCGCCGTGACAATCGAGTCACTGTGAAACAAACTAACACTAGACCCTCTGAACATTTCACTAAGCGCAGTGCCAAATACGGTCACGTTCTTACTGGAATAAATTTAGACAAAACCCAAATAACTTCAAAATATACGTCATTTAAAGATTTATGCTCCAACTCCTAACCGTTAAGTGGTTATACCTTACATCATCAGTTCATTATTATCAGTAATGATGACTACCACGCAAATATAGGAGTAACTTAAAAAAAAATTGTAGGGACGTGCCTAAAAATTTGAGGGCTTCCCTCGATTTCCTTGGAAGCCCATGATCAGATTCTGATATGGTGGCAATGAGACCACATCGAGAGCATAGCTTTTCTAATTTTAAAAGAATTTTCAAAATACATCCACAATTAACGGAGTAATCGGGGTACATACATAAGAAAAGACTTACATGGAACATATAACCTCATCCTTTTTTGAAGAGGGTTAAAAACAGTTTAAACTACTTGAAGATACCATTCTATTAACTTTATTCATACATATTCTATTGTTCAAAAACTAAAAGATAAAACATTCGTCACCTTAGGTAAAATTGTTCCCAAACCAAGACCAAGCGGAAAGAGTTCTCTTTCCATATAAAAAGGATCTTGAAAACAGATTTATAAATGAAGGAGTTAGGAGATAACCTCTTCCTTTATGACCAGTGTTTCACATTGTCACATGTCGTATAATTTATGATTTATCATGTCCCTCATTAATGCGCTCGGTTTGGGTTGGTTAATTTTCATGGGAGTGTATTTTGCTATTTGAATTGCGGCAGTTGTTTCATTTCGTTAAAATCGACAATGAGCAATCTCAGAACCGGATAATCGACATATATTATCCAAGTAAGGCATGCAGGCAAATTTCAATCATAGTTATTGGCATACGTTGTAATCGAGAGTCTATCCAAAGTTATGTTTCAAATGAGAATGAGTGGATTGGATTTGGTTTTGAGTTAAAGGTCATATTCAAAAGTTTCTTATTTGTGTGTTCACCTTTTTTGTGTGTGTTCAGAAATCCCTCCGAATACGTCGGACCCGAACTGACCAAAACCGCACGTCGTTTCCGGTACTAGTAGCCGCGCTTTCTTTCCATTTAACTCGTTCGTTTCCACTTACCCCTTGAACACCGGAACACCGATATTTGCCCTAAGGGGCCCCGCCCCTTTATTGTTCCAGGCTGGTGACAGTTGGCCTCATCTGTCACCCTAAGGCTGGCGCTTATAGAAGCCAGAGATAGTTTCGAGATCTCCGATGCCTAAGCGGTCTGGAATACTTGGCCCGTTCTCGGGATAGGCGGACCGAAAGATCCAGACTTTTCCGTTCACGCTCCGCCATCTCATTCTTAAGTGATAATTATTATCTAGCATTTTATTCCCAGGACTATAAATTTCAATTCGTTAAAGTGACGTGTCTAAAGTAAACAGTAGATACTCAATAGTGCATTGACCTTCTAATGACAAAATCAAAATTCCACCCACTCGAAATTTAATACTTAATGTATGCAGACCCATTGTTGAGCCAATATTACAAGACAGGTATGCACAAGGGATAGTCATCACTGTCGGTGGCTATCACAATGCTGCAAGACAATCATCAATGTAGATCAACGACCGAACAAAGACAAAGAAGTGGCAATGGTACGGAGTTTTTTTAAATGTTATCAACGGTATAGTAGAACCTCACCAAATTAAACAATCACATTCTGCGTATCACGTTTTATGTTTACGTCATTACAACTTTGATGATTTGACCCCTGCCATGGTCGAATGATTATTATAAATAATATATAAATACAAACATTATAAACAATCGCACTGGGTCTGTTAAAAGTACATATTTATTTTTATAGTACCTATACGATTAAAATAGATAAAATATCTACTATGCAATCTCTATTAAGTCTTAATCAACGTAGTTATGTCTGACTGATTCCTAATTGGGCAAATAATAAGTAAAACTTATTAACAGGTTATACCTATGTATAACCTGTTATTTATAGGTTTACAAAAACTTTATGCACACGTGTACAACGACGGGGTTAATGCGCAAGGTATCCTCTACCAGCCAACCTTTGGGAGAATTTTTTGAAATTTTTTGAGGTGGGTGCATTGTGGTGAAAGTAAGAGGTTGTAATTGCAATCAATATATGGATCTATCATTTTCTATCAGGCGACACGCCGGCGGCGTCTCACGTATTTGAAACCGATGATCAGAAGTATGATCGAATCAGACTACCGACTGACGGAGTAAATACAAAGAAATAAAAAGAGGAGATTCCCTGATCAGGATTTTCCATGAATGGGTGACAATTGGCGGGATTCCACCCATTTCAAAACTAAGAAGAATAGCCATGTCTTCCATCAACCATGCCTACACTGATGACGTCAAAACATTGTTTAGTCACTGTGCAAATGGCGATTATTGGTTTGGGTATTCATCTTTGTATATATGTACTGTGAAGTCACACTCATTCTAAAAGACCTTTATCTTGAAACAGCTACCAAACAACATTATTTAAATAGTTTCAAACAAATCAAGGTTAAAAGTGCTGCGACGAGCAATCACGATCTGAGATCGTCGTATAGGACAGTCTAGTTCTTTGGAATTAAATGGAAACTTACTTGTAAACAGTTTTGCGCTTTCTAAGTTCTCTATTCCAGGATAATGCTTTTACCAAGCTTATATTTAGACTAGACCAAGAAGACAAAATCATTCACTATTCATTAGTTAATTCTTTACTTATACATAACAGGAAAGTAAAAAAATAATGTTGCCATACTCTGACTTATCTGTCACTTATAAGAACTAGCGTTTAAATGTTTACGTTGATTACACGATAGGATTCCCCGCATTAAAGTCCCCTTTTTCATTTCATTTAGACTTTACTGAGTTGACATCTCGTGATTTATACAGTGATAAGTCGACCTGTGTGCCTGGTTACTTTAAATCATGATAATAAAGACAAAATTTCCATTAATATCTTCATTTGAACGTAAACTGATTTGATATTTTAATTTTCGATTCGATTTTGATTCATTATTTATAAATACATTTATTAAATAAAATAAAAATAGGTAAAAAAACTTTTTAAATTAAACGGTTTTATGTTAAACATACATTGCAATGTTTAAGATAAATGTACTAAAAAACAAAAAATAATAAAATAGATACAGTCGTGGGAATTATAAACATATGCATAGACTAGACTAAAATAAAACCGTGGGGTTAACATGGAGTGTATAACTATTGGAATTTCCATGAGCAAGAAAATAGTAAGTAATTTCCTCACCGTCTGCGGGCCAACTGCCTAACGACGAATTAAACGATTCTTCTATCGCACATTAAGTCGATAATTTGTAGACAATTGACGTGCCCCACGGTTTTATTTTAGTCTAGTCTATGCATATGTTTATAATTCCCACGACTGTATCTATTTTATTATTTTTTGTTTTTTAGTACATTTATCTTAAACATTGCAATGTATGTTTAACATAAAACCGTTTAACTTAAAAAGTTTTTTTACCTATTTTTATTTTCTAGTTTTTAGTTTTTATTTCGCATTCTGTTTAATTCATTTAGTGCTTCATTATTTCAATTTTTCATTTGATACCCATATTGATGGGATTGATAAAACCTACGTTATCCGCCATTTTGTAGCGGCCACCATCATGGATTTCAATTTTTTATAGTATATTGTATTCTGCTTGTTGAGCCCTTTCATTTGATACCCATATTGATGGGATTGATAAAACCTACGTTATCCGCCATTTTGTAGCGGCCGCCATCTTGGATTTCAATTTTTTATAGTATATTGTATTCTGCTTGTTGAGCCCTTTCATTTGATACCCATATTGATGGGATTGATAAAACCTACGTTATCCGCCATTTTGTAGCGGCGGCCATCTTGAATTTATAATGATAATGAATAAACATAATTGTATTGTCACCAAAATCCAAAGTGTATACAAAATTTCAGATTAATCGGTTGACAGGAAGATGGTGAAATTTGAATTACTAAATTTGACCCAAGAATAAAACAAACGGGGTGAGCTAAATAAAACCGTTTAATAATTGCAAATTTTTTAATATTTACTGTTTTATACTGTGATATGCCTTTTCTAAGGAGAAGAATATGTTTAGCAGTGCACTGTTAAATGTCGTTGATGATGATAAGGAAAAGGGAGTGTTGATCATAGTTCAGAGGGTCAGTATACAGGTTACTCGGTGAGTTATCAGTATTCTCCTGCGTTGTTGCTTAAGGTTGTCATTTTTATTTTGACTTAATATTATTTGTGTATTATGAGCAGCTTTTTGTACTAGTATTATGACAAGACAGGGGCAATACTTGCTTGCCTTCACAAAGCAGTGTATGTGAATGCCTGGTTGTGAAATAATACGTGATGTGCACAAATAGTAATGGTTAGGTATTTTATAGGCATTTGAAAATTAAATCAGGAAGATAAATCAATAAGAAGTTAAACAGAGAAATATTGTTAAAAAAAGTGCGTGCGTACAAAGTACACATGTCAGAAGTAAAACTTCTTTGGCAAACTAATTATTAAAAAATATAATTAAAGATAATTATTAAAATGCAGTTATTTTATATTGTTTAAAAATTCATCATCTTCCTAGCCTTTATTATTCCCAATATTTGGGGTCGGCTACCAGTTCAATCGGTTTTACCAGAATATCAGTTTTTACACAGAGCGACTGGCATCTGACCTCCGCAACCCTGAGGGCGAACTGAATTCGAAGGTTGAACTAGTTGTCAGTATATTTGAGGGCACTGAATTCCCAATAACGATTGCCATAGATGTTCATGACAACCGGGACCGACGGCTTAACGTGCTCTCCGAAGCACGGGCAGGAAACACCGCCATCTTCCATACTCCGGGCTGCTATTAAGAATTTCTTGTAGGAAAAACCCAACAGCAGTCCGACCCGGGAATTGAACCCGAGACCTCTTGATTTGCAGTCGCTTACGCTAACCACTAGACCAAATTAATATAGTAAAATCTCAGATGATGAATATTAAATTAAAATTCGTCCTTTCTCACTCTCTCTCAATCGGTCTCAATCGCTCTCTCCCCCTTCTTCGACAAAAACGCTGCACATGTTCGTGACGCGTTTCATTCGTAAAAAAAATTACCCTGATGCGCCTAAATAAGTTTCACTTCAAAAATATACAAAGTAAGCGATATTGTAGTTTATACTAACACAGTTTCAAACTAAAATCAATTTAATACTTGTAATCTACTTATGACACAAGCACAATAGCGGCTATTGGTAGTTCTGAAGACAGAGATAGTTAACATAATACTTGCTATTCCCCTCTTAGGAGTATGTAGCGATTTATTAAGAAAAAGATATTTCCGTCTTATGAAAGGAAACACGGTGTGACAGCTGAGAACATCCGCACGAATAAAACGAACAATATCACATAGTCTCTAAAATAGAACCTCACATTTTTTATACTGAATAACAACTGGATTCATGACAAATAAGTTTAATTAAATTTTTGTCCATATTCGATGTAGAATTTAAAATAACTTAGTTATTTTAAAATATAAATCTCATTCCTCTGAACTTTGATACCACGATCTATGTAAAGGTTTTTCTAATGATGTCGTTTAAAAGCAGTAGAAGAGGTATTACAGCAAGATCTCTGTGGAAAGTTTCATCTAAAACATCGCTGACAAAATTCGAGTTTAGTGAAATAAACAATCACTCTTTCATTGATGGCTCAATAAAACCTCTTATATCTACTAGAAATACCTACTTATTTTATTAATCTCTTCAACGCAGGCTTATAAATTGTTATCCAACTAATTTCTAATCTTAGATACTCGTACTATAAATCAGTGCGATTTGAGTCATAACCGATTTTACTCAGAACAAAAAACATCCTTGAAAGCAAATGTGACAAAAATGTATACCTAAATATAGTCACGCGTGGTTCATTTCTTGAACATAACTTTTAAGGCAGTAGCTAGTAATTTGAATATCTGACCGATAGGGACTAACCCTGCTGATAGGGATAAATATAAAATAACTAGACGACCCGACAAACGTTGCTTTGCTATAATGTTAAAAATATATTTAGGGGTGGGTCACCCTCATCATTTAGAGGATAAAAATAGATGTCGGCCGATTCTCAAACCTACCCGATATGCACACAAAATTTTATAAAAATCGGTCCAGCCGTTTCGTAGGTGTTGTTTCGTAGGTTTGGTAACAAACACCGCGACACGAGAATTTCACATTGCACTACACTGACTGATAACTAGTAGAGCTAAGTGTAACGTTACCGTTGCGTTAATTATTATGCGTAAAATAAACAATAATATTACGTAATACAAATTAGAAAAAAAAAATTAAAAACTCTAATTCTTCTCTAAAAATAACCCAAAAATATAACAGTCGTTTAAAAAACAAAATATAACACGACGTAGCCAACTGTCATTTAGCTACGCCGTGGTCGGTTGAAAATAAGTTTCGAACTTTCTAGTTAAGCCAAGTAGTGTAAAAAAAAACACTGTGGGGACTAATAAATAAGAGAAAGAATACTTGAAACAGAGGCTTATGTCCTGCAGTGGGCTGCTATATTATGTAATGATGGTGTGCACTAATAAAATATTTATGTTATACTAGTTTCTGCGCACGGCTCCGCCCGCGTGTTTGTCGGTTATCGCAACAAAGAGAGAATCAAAGTATCTCCATGCCATTCTTGACGAAGCATATAGGGTACTCTTTGGTGCGATAACCGACAAATACGCAGGCGTAATCGCGTGCAAAAGGTAATTATACATAAATTACACCGAAACTAGAAACAAGAATTATCGTATTCATCCCAAAATTTATTGTTTGCACTCTTATATAACAAATAACTATTTGTTTGCACTCTTGTATAACAAATAACTATTTCTTTACACACACGCAACTTTTCATACCACCTCAGCGTGGAAATCATTGAACGAAAAAAAGCATTTACAATCACAAAATACTTTTATTTCTAAATAGGTATTAATATTTATTAGGCACTACATTATGATAGTGATACGTTCGCTGTTCCAAAAATAGTTAGTGAAATAACAATAGTTAAAATATTAAAAATAAGTTTATTTTTCGATCTTAATACACTTATGCACTCGGGTGAACCAGCTTTCAAAACATTTAAAAAACATGTCTTGCGGGAAGTCGAGAAATAACCGCCGTAATTCTTCGACGGCCTCGTTTGCAGCGCAAAATTTTCGCCCACGAAGTATTTTTTTTTACCATGGGAAATACTGTGATGCAATGTTTAGTTCAGCTTGTATCTCTCAATGTGTAATATGTCTATTCTCTCGCAATAGCTACTGACGCCTACCCTGTATATGTATACCCTGATGACGTTTTCATGAGTTACTGCAGTTGGTGGTTGGCTGGGACATCGGTTAAGTTCTCTCGACCACGTTTCAATTCACGAAACCAATAAGCAATTGTTGCTAACGTAGGAGCAGACTTCCCACAAGCAGCTTATAATTTTTTATGAGATACCTGTAAGTTTAACCCTCGTTTATAATTACAGCACAAAAAGCTTACTGCGAGACGTCCATTGCATACAAAAAAAGAGTGGCAGATAATTTTCAAAAATATTTAAAATAAAATTACACATATTTGGCCAGTTCTTTTGACAAAGGAGGTTTGTGTTGAAATTAGCTGTCAATCCAGAATAGTTTCATGAAATGAGATTGTATTTATTCTGTGGCTATCAATTTTCAAAGCAACAACCTAGGTACTTAGGTAGAATTAAGAAAAAACACAAAGAATAAGAACAACCTGTAACTTAAATAGTATTGTAGTAGACACATTAATAAATGTAACCAATGTGTTATTCTGATGTGTAAGCTATAGTATTGTAAAGTTTCATCAAAATCCATTCAGTGGTTTCTGTTATAAAGAGCAGCAAAATACTCACAGACTTTCGTTGTACCTAATATTATTAGGAGTCCAGTCAGTTCGGTTGGCGTCAAATAAACTTCTTCGTCTCTAGAATTACTTATTTTTGGTTTTTCACTTGTTTTCATGTTTCTTGTTTTTAACCTAAGGTTTCAACAACATGACGTGAAAAGAAAATGACGCTTGCAAAGAAAACTAAATAAAAGTACACCAAGAAGTGGCCGAGTCTAAGTATTTAACAAATTAAAAAAGGTTGTATGATAAATTCGGTAAATTCGAATAAATCGTAAATAGATGTTTTGAATTCACAAACTTAGTGCACACGATGTTCTAAATTCAATTTACTTTATCCTCTAACGGATAAAAACGGCCTTTGCAGTCAGATATCGAAGGGCAAAAATGCAAAAATACTCTTTCCGGGATAGGGAATGAAATATCGACTTTTGCTTTTAATTATTGACTGAGTTTGAGGTTGAACTTCACTGACATTCTTTACCATGACAAGACAAAAGAGAGATATAGACTACGGGCCCGTGTTGAAAATTTATGAATCATGTGAACCATCACGAGACCTTTTTAGAAAGATACAAAGGCATAAAATAATAACATTTAACACTATGCTGTCACTTGTAAGTTGTCCAACTGAGTACTAGTGAAGGTAAGGGAGTAACCCACGATTTCTCCCTTGTCACATGATTTTTTTACGGCGTTTCGGAATTATTAATTAGAAAAGGTATTGAAATTGTATGGAACAAAAATTTGGTCATTTGATTTTGTACGGCATCGGTTCCATATAATTTCAATACCTCTTCGAATCCTGACCCATAAATTTTTCACTCGGGCCGTAGTCTAATGGGCATGCATACAACAATTCATTTTTAACTGTTTCTGTTCTACTAACTTAGTTTGGCGATGATTTAGAATAATAGTTCATATTCCAAATTTATAATTAAGAGAATTTAAGACTCAAGTATCAACAAAAGTTGGTTTAAAAGAAAATAATATTTTAAAACTTAATGTGGCACACTGAATTACTGTAAATCTGTGTCAATTCGAAATTCTGAGAAACACGGAGGTACTTTATGTTTACAAATTTTAAATTCAAAAAACAAGAATGGAAAAGATATAATTTAAAAGTGGTTTCTGCATTCTTCATCGCCATTACTATAACAAGTGCTTGACTTGTTTGAACTTCGTTCATTATTACAAAACTTCTATTCCCATCACTAGGTTAATTCAGCTTTTTAACAAATTTAGCATTAGCGAATGATCCATTCTAATCATAACGTTTCGAAAAGTAAATTAATAGTCTCAGTGACAAAAGATCTTGATGATTTTGTTATATGAAAAATATGTATACCGGTTACATACAAACAACAACAGGCGAACCTAAATGTTAAAAAAAAAAGTACACAGACGACACTCATACTCAAATCATGCGGTACAATCATCGTATATTAAGTATTAAACACTTTCGTATCTGCTCAAGCCTGCCCTATTATTAAAAGTTATTGTTTCAATTGAACGGGTAAGCACAAAAAGATTGTTTATCTGAACATAAAAAGAATATTGGAGCTTGTTGGCGACCAAATTGATAGCTGTTATTTTATGATTGGCAATCGGCACGCGCCACACGTCTTATTTTTACTGTTATTTTGCTAATTGACCGAAAACTTTAAAGACATACTTCGCTAGTCCGTTGAGTGTGACAAATTCTAATTTGCCGGGTATTCACTTAAATACTTTTAGTGTAGCATGAAGATAATATCTATACAAATAAATAAAATTGGAGTGTCTGTTTGTAATATTAAAATAACCGCTTTCTACTACATGCATATGAATGTATATACGGTACACATACCCAAATATATAATTTTAAAATTTTTGTCTGTCTGTCTGTTTGTTCCGGCTAATCTCAGGAACCACTGGTCCGATTTGAAAAATTCTTTCGGTGTTGGATAGTCCATTTATCGAGGAAGGCTATAGGCTATATATCATCACGCTACTACTAAAAGGAGCGGAGCACCAATGAAGAATGTTTCAAAAACGGGGGAAAATGTTCACGCCACGGGCAATATAAGACGCAAACGAGGTTGCGTGGGTCAGCTAGTTAGAAATAAATGTTTGGAAATGAAGGTCTCTCTGTTGTTATTACGCTTTTTTTTTGTTAAATATTCTAAAAGTAGAATTTCTCTTAGTGTTAATCGATGTTTTCGGTCAGTATTATCGTGACGCAGTCCACTACCTTGTTTTTCTTACAAAGCTGGCTTTTTTTATTAATTTATCATATTATTATTATTATCTCTGTTAGTTTAGTCCCTAAATTATTAAGTAGTATATACTAAGAGTATTGTGTGATCTGCGAAGAAAACGACGCAAATAGAGCCCGATGAGGTTCTTTGATGTAATGGGTATATTTTCTTTTCTTTTTCTGGAACTGTAGCTAGTAGTATTGGTTCTACGCTATGTACAGGACGAATCTATATAATATTTTATAACAATTGAATGGATGAGAGCAAAATATTTTATTGACATACAAAAACAATTTAATAAATTTATTTATGAGAAGGTGATTCATTTTAAACGGATGTCATCACGATATTCTGTGATTTCGGCCACGGTGGCCAGTCTCATCGGAGACCAGTCAAGCAGGAGATATTATAGTGCACAAGTATGTGCGTAAACACAGGTGCACCCTCTGTTTTCTCACTTTTATTGTCCGATGGGACGGTTTCACAGATATAGTAACTTGGGCATATAACATATATTTGTAACGGTCCTCGTAATATTGAAGTAAATGTTTAAATATACATATTTATGCTGGAAGAACCACTTTTGTTGTCTTTAAACAAGTTTTTTGACCTACACAGATAAAAAACTCCGTTAGATGACCTGTATATGGTAATAGAATTCATGAACAGATATTTGTTAGTATATATTGGCACACAACATTACTGCGAGGCGTCCTCAAATTCTTTTGTCTTTGATATTAACAAGTTAGGAAAAAAATAAAAACTTAAGTAAGTAAGTTTACGTAAATCCGTGTTGCGGTTTAAGAATACTAAAAGACACCTTCCTTGTTAATCCCGTGGGTGTCATTAGAGCCAACTTAGAGAAAAATTACGCTGGACATCCAGGCTCCAGGATTAGGGCTACCGTATTGTTGTTTACCTCCAGCACTATTCGACGTGTGGCCTGGTTTGTACTGGAGGTTGGTTTGGATGATGTCATCTTCGTCGCTAGTCCGCCCCTCCCATTGCAGTGATGAATCCGTCTCCATCCCGCTCAAACCGTGTTCGGAAGCAAGGTATAATACATACAAAGATGATTAAAAAACCAGGCAAGTGCGTGTTAGGCCATGCATATAATAGGGTTTAGTAGTCAACCATAATGACACCTGGATTTAGAAGACGGAATTGATATTTATTACTATGAATAATATTTATTTATTTTTTCATTATTTTTGTAAGCAGTGTTCAAAGTTCATCACGTGGACTACTTACCATCATGATTGTTTTCTTTCAGAGGAGAAGAGGGAAGAATCCTATTTTAAACAAAAAAAGATCTTGAAAAAAAAATGTGAATAATATCTCACACAAGGTCACACAAAACTGTCTTAGTGGTCTCTTAAGGTTTTTAAAAAACTTATCTATAGAAACCCAACATTATGGGGTGGAATTGAGAAAAAAAGTCATCCACAAATTACGTGGGGTGTACAAAAAAAAATTTGGTGATCATATTTTAGCACTATTTTGACGTGGTATATACATATTTCCACACAAAGTTTCATCTTTTTAGCACTCCGTTCGAAAGCTAAGCCGAGGACGGACGGATGGACATGACGAAACTATTAGGGTACCGAGACGAGAAGTACGGCACTCAAAAAAGGAAAGATAAGAAATAAATAGGAAGATGTGAATATAAACATGTTTATGGCCTTAAGAGAGTGATGTAGCCTTGATCGTAAGTCTGAGTATAGTCATCATCATCATTACTGCCTCTGCGGCGCAGTGGTAGCGTTTGCAACTGCTGTTCCAATGTTTGTATGATCTACAAGTATTTGTTTCGGAGTTTGGGTGTTTTCTATGTATAATATGTATGTATTTACAAAAAAAGTATATATGTATTTATATCAGTTGTCTAGTAGCCATAACACAAGCTCTGCTTAGCTTGGGAATAGACGGCGTTGTGTGTAAGATGTCCGAAATATTTATTTATTTATATCATGAAAAAAAATAAGTAGGTTGTATATGAATAAAATTCGAATACTCCAAAGCTAATTAAATTCTAAGTTGTACTTACTCTACTACTCAGACTTTAATAGTCCACTGTTAAGTCTAAGAGAGATAATAAGTCTCCCCTTAGCAAGTAGGTTTTTGTTTACTATGCTAGCTAGACAGATTTGTAGAGGGTTTGCTGTAACTTTTTCTTCTTTTTGCAGTGCTGGATTCCTGCAGAGTTTGCCCTATTTAAGGACATAGGGATGTCCAATAGGGACACTGCGTATTAATAATCTGTTTTCACACGAACATAACACATTATATTAATTGATATTTTGCATATTTAAGTTCACGTGAAATATAACAATGTATACGATCCTCGCGGATGCAAGGACAATGAGAGGTGGTTGACCGGTCTGTGTGAAACTGTAAGTATTAATAACTAAATATAGGGTTCATTTCAAGTTTTAAATTGGCTATCAAATATTAAAAGAATGAGCGAAATTGGTCCAGACGTACACGCATGATACTGTGACCAATGGAAATAGGGATATATAAATATAAATATACTAACAAGGCACGTGGTACAGTGAATTGGTTTTTAAGTCTCTCGTCCAGTGAATCTGATCAATCCGGCGTCGGTGCAGCGTAACGAAACGGGAATGGAGTAATGGTATTCTAGTTTGAATTATGTCGGTCATTTTTTAACATCGATTGGTACTCGGTAGGGTTTAGTTTGCTCGAACAGTTTTGACAACATTTAACAAACTACATTTAAAATTTGTTTTGTTAATGTCTTAAACAATAAAAGTATTTTAAGTACCTTTGATGACTTCACAACTAACACGGGACACTTCACAATCATACATTATGTGGATCATAAAGTTTTGTCCCATTGAAAACGGCGTGGTGACTACTTAAACCACATTAGAAAAGTAAATGAAAAGTGTGACTTAAAAGAAGTAATTCCTGTAGCTGAAAGTAGACGCCTATGATTAACTGTGGACTGTTAAATGGATGATGACGTTTATATAACTACATTTTAAGTTGCTCGATTGGTTTCTCAATACGTACCATTAGAAAAAAACCCAATAGAGCAGAAGTACTTACGTATAGAAACTACAAAATATTATGCCATCGAATAAAACTTTTCTATTGCATTTTTGATGTATTTTATGAGTTTGAGTTCTTGAATAAATGAGGAAGCAAGATAATGAGGTTTCGCGAGGTCTAACCGAAGCAGTAAGCATTTATACTTAAGACTAGCTGAGCCCTGTGGTTCTACCCGCGGTACAACAATCGCAGAGAACGCGACGGGGCACAGTTAGTCTAAAAAAGTAGCCTAAGTTACTCTTTATATCATCAATTATCTGCCACTGAAAGTCCCGTCAAAATCGGTTCAGCCGTTCCAGAGATTAGCCGGAACAAACAAACACAGACAAAAATTGTAAAAAATGAAATTTAAATATTACAACAGAAACTCCAGTTTTATTTATTTGTATATAGAAATTGAGGTAAGAAAACGTATACAATAATTTTTACAAGTGACTTATTAACATTTGTGTATGTATGGTTCATCTCAAACTACTCTTGAAATACCAGAAAAATAGTCTAGTCGATAAGGGATTCAATCATTTTCTGTTAACAGAAAATAGTTTGGCTAACATAGCTGCTTAAAGCTGTCAGTGCGAGAAATAGTGCCTAATTTTAACTCTCTTCAATTTATATTTTTGCTCCAGTTCTTTTTTGCAAACTAAGTTGGGTTTGGCTTTATGCGACACGGCTGAACTTGACCTTTTTACGTGGATTGACTAGTATCAGATCTCAATAACTTAACTAGTAGGCGATATCGGAGTTCTCTAGAAATACTATTTGTTCTGTTGTAAGAAATGAAAAGAGAGATTGTAATAAGATATTATAAACAAATGAATCTTATCTGATTTCTATTAAGCCTTGTGTACACTTTACCCATCTACCAACCTGCTTAACTAAATAGATATCTTAGTGTTTATATACATACCCCCATTATTTCACTTACTTGTACATCTTATGTATATGATAAGTCTATTTTCGTAACCATGTCATCTTTCCAAAATTTGTTAAACAGTTGAAAGAATTAACTAATTATAAACTCAGTTGATCTTCATATTTTACGCAGGTTCTAATTAAAATACATAAAATAGTTGACACTTAAAAATAGTCCTATATGATGCCATGCTGTGATCACACCATTTTTAGTATCGATGGATAAATCGAAAATCTTCTGATTGCGTAAATCGATAATTTGATAATAATGTAATAACTTACCATTAAAAAGGTTTCTGTGACAGAGCCACGCTTGCGCATGAATCGGCCGGCTTGACCGGAGTGATACCTCACAGAAAACCGGTGCGAAATAGCGCTTGCGCTGAGTTACACAGAGTGAGTGAGGATACCAGAGGCCTATGCCCCAACCCCTCCCTCCTTCACCCTCCCCACAGGCCGGCAACGCATTTGTGACGCCCCGGTGTTGCAATATATTAGCAAAAATACTTTGTTTGAAACAATGCGTTCCATTTCTTAATAACCAATTAAATAAATCTTCACTACACCCTAATAGCCTTAAAATATGGGTCTCTGATAAATAGAATGGCTGTTACAGATGGCTACGAAATCGACGAAGTAACTTTGAACAAGCGATTTTATTTTCAATGGTAGTTAGTGCCAATGTTATCACAAACAAAGTAAAAATATTAATATAAAAATTCACACCTCAAATGTGTCTGTCTGTCTATCTGTTACGTTTTCAGGGCCACCACATTTTCAGTGAAATTTGTTGTAGATAATTTAATTTTAATTTAGATTTTTGATGGACGTCATAAGCTATTCTTTACCGCGATAACAAACATATACACGGGCGCAGCCGTGGCAAAAGATATTAAATAAATAAATTATAGTATCATTCATAAATACATAATACTCGTACAAATATTAAGTTATACAGACATTGTGTGATACACTTCAATCCAAAGGTCGGACCTTAGACAAGGTCAGACCTTGTAGAACTACTAGGGTGGGATTTATGTGTTCCTTTATCATCATCATTATCATATTACTTTGTACATCCCATATATCAATGTTATATAGCTACAAATAAATATTTCGGACATCTGACACACAACGCCGTCTAGTCCCAAGCTAAGCAGAGCTTATGTTATGGGTACTAGACAACTGATATTGATACATATATACTGTTTTTTTTTGTAAATACATACATATTATACATAGAAAACACCCAAACTATTACGAACGAAACAAGACCCGGGAATGGAACCCGAGACCTCAAGCACAGCAGTCGCATACGCTACCACTACGCCACCGAGGCAGTTAACAAATGATAGTAAACTAGCGGGAGAACTTTTAAAACGCGATCCAGGAACATTAGTAAGTATGTAAGTCGTTCTTTGTACCAAACTACTACTACATTCCCAGATCATGATGTGATGAAGCTTACTCAGGACCCATAACATTTTATGTTCGTATTGCTTTCTTATTTTAAAACATGGTTACTTATTTTTACCTATTTTGTCTCTCAGTTTGTTAAGGAAGGAAGTAGACGTATTATATTTCCAAGTCCTAAAGTTTTGCGTGTCATAAACTCGGTGTGTTCGATGTACAGGAGTAACAGTTTTGGGAGAGATTGGTCCCCATAAAGTATATAAAACTGTTAGCTATACATGTTTATTTAGTTTTTATTATATTTTACCATCCATTTAAAATTTTAACTGCTTATTTACCGGCAATACGAACTGAACTTGACATATACGTAAAATTACATCAATAAATAACATTGGGATATTAGTAAATAGTAGGAAATTATTAGCGAAGAACTCACTCTGACTTTGCGCCTTAACTTTATCACACCAATCTTTAATAAGAGCTTATTCTAAGTATGACTCAAATGACAAATGGGTGTCGTATCGTTTGTCACATGGGCAAAAGTGGGGGAACGGGTATCATGTTCCACCCAATACAAAGGGAGGATCCTCCGACCAGGCGAGGTGATCATGCCTGGCGGCTACTGTTGTGTTCGGTTCGGATCGGTTGTGATGCCTCTGGTGTTGAGGGTGTCCAAGGGCGGCGGTAATTTCTTACCATCAGGCGTCTACTCGTTCAGTAAATAATAAAAGTACAATGTATATTATAATATAAAAGGAAACAAATATTTTGAATTGATGTTTGATGAAAGGGTGGTTGAGTGGTCCGGCTGGTTGCCAACCAGCCGGACCACTCGGACCAGCTATTTCTACCAATGTCAAATATTTATAGTCTTAAATTCTAAGTCTTCGAGTCTTCAAGTCGTTGTCGTGAAGAAATTAACGATAAAAAATATATAAAATGTGGATGACATGAAATGGGGACCTTCTTGTCAAATATTTTGAAGCTACAGTATCTAGTAAGTATAATAATAATACACTAATATTTTGGACATCTAACTTAAGTACGTGAGTTATCAAAATCTTCGTTCATAAATTTTATTTCACGTAAAGTTTTTGAGCAGTTTTTTTTTGCTGTGGAGATGAAAATACTATAAACATACCTAAGTACATCCGTGTATGTATCTATACAAATAAATAAAATTGGTGTCTGTTTGTAATATTAAAATAACCGCTTTCTACTACATGCATATGAATGTATATACGGTACACATACCAAAATGTATATTTTTAAAATTTTTGTCTGTCTGTCTGTCTGTTTGTTCCGGCTAATCTCTGGAACGGCTGGACCGATTTGGACGGGACTTTCACTGGTAGGTAGCTGATGGTACAAGGAGTAACTTATGCTTACATTTTTTAGACTAGCTTCGCCCCGCGGCGTTACCCACGATACGACAATAACCGCGGGTAACACCGCGGGGTTCAGCTAGTTACAAATATTTATAAAGCTTTCATGCGGTTTACAGCAGAATTTCGATGATCTATTTATTAGTAACTATGACTGCTTTGCCCAAGGTCGTGGGTCATAGGTTCGATTCCCACTAAGGTCAAATATTTATGTGACGAGTACGGTCATTTATTCTGTATCTGGGTGTACTTTAATTTAACTTAAATAAGTACATAGGTATATTTTTAATAACATATAAGGATATTTATCAGCAGTCTAGTTACAATGTCATAGATTCTGCATAATACGTTGCATAGAATAGTCACAGTCACATGTGACTGAATTCGTTTATAATCTTACAGCTGGTATTACGAGTAAGTAACATATCTCAATAGTTAGGATAGGTCCATTGGACTGGATTGAAACATGTTTAGTAGTAGTAGCTACTGTAGTTAGCACCAGCATGACTGGATTCCGGCGCTGGGTCAGCACTGTATCAATGTTAATCAACATTTTTTTTTTCTCACCATACCCATACAAAACTGCATTTGTACAATTTTATCTAACAGTAACACAGAATCTGATTATGATGAGCTGATACCTGAACTAGCTTAAACCTGTATCTCAAGTTATCAACCCTCCGTTAATAGTATAAGTACATATATTATGACCCGAAACTACCAACTGTTAAACAGGAGATCATGACGTATAGCAACAACTATCAGAAAATACTCTCAAAACATATAAATGAGCATGCTTTTGGACTTAGCGGAGGCCTCCAACATAGAAGACTAAAAAGACACAGTGTTCAAACTCTGCGGGATATATTCGTCAGGTTGGATTGAGACACCCATATGAGAAGTGTCCTACTAAACTTAAAATGCCTTAACAGATGCAACATATCAGACAGAGAAGTGGCTTATTGTTACAATTTAACAGATTGCCACGGAGCAGATCTCTTTCCAAAGTAAGAATTTCTTTAAAGAAACAAATATGTATTAACGGTTCTCCGCAAAATTAGAATTTTGGAAACATGATACGTATTTATTCATTATGATTTGACTCGCCTGAATGTATTTCTTTATGTTTGGACATTATTGAATATTACTTACAAAAGATTACTTAATATTTGCTGTCCACGGTACCTTCATCGAGAAAGCGTTATTGTATAAATATTGTCTGAAATGTTAGGGAAGAAGATATTATAGTAAACTGTGTATAATGGAAATATAGACACTATTGACGCTGGTAGAAGCTCTATTTTCCTATAACGTACAAGCACGACAAAATTGTTTTGTTTAAAAAGAATAATCTCTACGCATCGTGTTAATTGCTTGCGTAATTTTATACATTTACTAAAGATTAATAATGTTAACGTTATGTAATCTTAAAGACTTCGACGGTAAGCTACCTAGTATTGATCTTCAAATATTTGCAGCAAAACAGTTTGTATACAAAATTCACTTTGACAAGTTTATTTCATTGCAGGAGACGCTCGAATACCATAATAATATACATATATACCATATACAGAAAACCCACTCTAAGTTTAGCTACATTTTGGTAGTACAAGTAATCTCTAAGCTACCGACCGATACACAGGCAGACAACAGTCTAGATCTGCCCCCTTGTCAAATTACAAGCGTTTTTCTTTCCGCAATCAATAACGACTAAATTTTCGTAAGTTTATGGCTAATACTTTGTCTAAGATTAGCCAATGACACACGAGAATTTAGGCGTTAACGATTGCAGAAAGAAAAACGCTTGCAACTTGGCTAAGGCCCCTGATTAGAGGATCCAGCATTTGTGTGCCTACAGATGAATAATTATTATCATGTGGAGATAATAAATAGTCATCTGTTGGCAGTAGCTGAGTTACTGAACATCGTAGTGAGAAGTTAGATAACGTTGCCTAATGAAAAGTCATTGGAGTCCAAATAATTAAGACAACAGTTATGCAGTTTCAAAACGAGCAAACATAAATAAAAATAAAAAGTTGCGTGTACTAGCGTACACTCGTAAGAAGTGAAACTTCTTTATGACGTTATTTTTCAAAAAATAAATATCATATGTCGACGTAAGGTATAACGACAAAAGACTTATAAACCAGCAATATTCGTGACAATTCTTATTTCAAGTGCAATAAAAGTTAAGGAGCGAGACTTTCCCCGCGGATACCACCTGGTGGCATGTCGGACTCGAACCGACCAAAACCGCACGCCGTCCCGGGCACTAGATGCCGGGGAACCAGGTGCACCCTAGAAAGGAAAACCCTGGAACCCCGACGTACCTCGGGCCATCTGCGCTTTGTAGATGGCCCCCTACTGTGTGAGAACCCCAATGTTCCCTTTAATAAAACCCCCAGGGCGCGCACGTTCCGCAGCGTCCGCGCCATCATCCGGCCTGCTTCTGCTAGGGTGACACATGGCCTCATGTGTCACCCTCAGGCTTGCGCTTATGGAGGACGGAGATCGTTCTGCGCTCTCCGGCGCCTGAGTCGCCTGCGGTGCCTGGCCCGTTCCCGGGACCGGCGCGCCGGGAGAGTTCTAAACCTCTCCCGGTTCCGCTCCGCCGCGCCGTCTCCTTGGCAAGCATAACTTGCTCGCAGAAAGAAACGGCGGAGTTCCACGCCCTCTCGCTCCGCAACATGGCTGCAATCATGTTACCGAGCGAACGAGACCTGAGTAAATATTTCGCGATCTGTGGTATGAATGAAGTAAGTTTGTGGAATGTGATGTGTGTAGTTATTTACATTGTGGACTAAATAAAATAATATTGTTTGTAATGTGATATTTCATTGTAGTATTAATTTGGTCCTGTTTGTGTTTGAAAATGTTTTTTGTTTTATTTTATAAGTTTGACGCGTAACGTAACGGATAAATGTTACACGTAACGAAAAAATGTTACACGAAATTTTTTGACAACCCCGATAAAGAAGTTTCACTTCAATAATATTGTTTGTAATGTGATATTTCATTGTAGTATTAATTTGGTCCTGTTTGTGTTTGAAAATGTTTTTTGTTATATTTTATAAGTTTGACGCGTAACGTAACGGATAAATGTTACACGTAACGAAAAAATGTTACACGAAATTTTTTGACAACCCCGATAAAGAAGTTTCACTTCAATAATATTGTTTGTAATGTGATATTTCATTGTAGTATTAATTTGGTCCTGTTTGTGTTTGAAAATGTTTTTTGTTTTATTTTATAAGTTTGACGCGTAACGTAACGGATAAATGTTACACGTAACGAAAAAATGTTACACGAAATTTTTTGACAACCCCGATAAAGAAGTTTCACTTCAATAATTTATACTGTGTTTGACATTCATTCAAAATAAATAAAAGCTAGTTGTCTATAAAAAGAGACTACAAAAAGTGTAACTCTTTCTAAATTAGTTTCCTATTAGCTAAATACGTGTTTGGAAAGGGTAAACGATACCTCTTTGTCTATGTTAGATACTGTTTTATTTAACGTTTGTTTTAATATCGCAAAAAGCTTTGAATTGAAAATTACTAAATTAAAATCACTATGAATAAAGTACCTACAGAATGTGACTTTCGTTATAAATACACACTAACTATAAACAAGAAGTACGAATTAAACCCAACACACCAAGGTATACCTACTGTGTTCCACAATATACAGTAGTACACATAGTCAATATACAATCAGACCGATATACCGAAGGATTCAACAGAGGTGATTAAATTTTACTAACTATAATTTGTCATAGCTATAGCGTAATTAGGGTATGGGTTAACAGGTTGAGAGTCAATTGTCAAAATATTAGTGACTTCGTCTCTCATATGTCAGCCTCATCCTAAACTAGGCAGAACCTGAACTCTGACACTGACATAGGGCTCTCTCATTGCACGCTATCTGATTTTGGGTGTCCCGCATTCACCTCCTGCCAGCCATTTTGCGCAAGTCGTCACTCTACCTGGCCTGTGGGCGTCCTACACTACGCTTGTCGAGACGCGGTCTCCACTCTACCACTCTTCTACCCCAACCGTTGTCAGATCTGCAGCTAATATAAATAGCCGAATAACACTTCAGGTTGCTAAACCAGTGGGCTACGTCGGTGACTTTAAATAACAATAAACATAAATAAATTTCACCCAAACACGAACAAATTCTCTCGAGATCTTGGTCTGGGCTGAAGTCAAGGCCACTACGCCAGCGCTGCAGTAAAATCTATTACCGACAGACACGTTGCAGTTGAAATAAAGTAAAATAGAACTGTCAGGGCAGTCTATAAAAGGAAAGCAATAAAATGAAAGTGTATTGTATAATGGATCGGGGTGGACGGTCAAGGCCTCAAACCTCTATTTCAATGACTTTGACCGTGAAGGCGGCGTCCTCTAAAATTGAAATGAATCGATATCTATCTTCAGAATCTGGATTCGACATGTTTTAAAATGATTTTTGGTTCATTTCTGATAGTAAGGCAATTGATATAAACGAGACTATCTTTATGTAATAATATATGTATATGGGATACAATCGATACAGGTCTAATCAACTTTATTATTAGACTATATATAATTTTATTTTACTTTAGTTCCGCTTAAATAATAGCATCGAAAGAGCATTGAGGAAGGCTGGTTAAAGAAATATATAATATCTCTTGATGAATAAATTCACTGTACATATGTTCTGGTAACAGTACAATTGTTTCATATAGCTTACATGGTGTCAGTGTAGATTTAAAGAATGACAGAAAATAGTACTAAGTACTTAGTAGAAATTACAAATACTTATATGCTGTCACTTGTTCACAGTAAAGTTGATTCTCTTTACTCAAACACAACTCTCGCATTAGAAACATGCGTGTGCTGTGTCGTGGGGGACTTTACAAATATATACGAAATGGACACAAAGAACGTCCAGACTCAGAACAACAATTTGTGGATCACACTTGGCGCAATAGAGAGCGTCGTGGCGACCGCTTTAACCACTAGGCCAACCGTGCACTCCAAGCTGTTGTAAAGCAAAAAACATACGAGTATTTAGAAAAAAAAAAAATGATTTAGCGCGCTTCAAAAGTTTTATAAAGATTAATTTTAAAATTTTACACTGTATAACCCGCCTCAGAGGTTGTTTTCATCTATTTTTTTATTTGTTTTATTTGCAATCGAGTACAACTACAATGTCAATGCAGCTAGGCAGGGTACACCTAGTCTTAGATTATTTAATCCTTTTGAATAATTTTTAGTCAATTTCTTATAATTTTTAGTTAAATATCTGATACCTTTGAACGTGCAAATCGATATACATACATATATAATCAATCTCGGAAACGACTCCAATGATTTTCATGAAATTTGCAGGTTTCAGGGGCGATAAATCCATCATTATTAGGATACATTTTTAGAAAAATTACCAAAAGAAATATCGAGGAAAAGCCAGTCGTCTGGGTAGGTAGGCAGATGTGTAAACAGTAGTAGCGTAGTGGCAAAGGCTATGGATATGCGATCATACCATCTGTATCACTTGACAAAAGCAGTTAACTTAGCAAGAGAGAAAGTACAGCCAAAATCTGTAATCTGCCAATGTGCATCTGAATTTTCTCCAAACAATAAATTTGCAATCGAAACACACTTACATGTGGAATTTATTATAATGTGCAACCGCTCCTCTGACACCGATTTTCAAGGATAGGTACTTGAAGAAGTCACAAACAGTTTGCTCGTTTTGAAACTGCATAACTGTTGTCTTAATTATTTGGACTCTAATGACTTTTCATTTTATTTATTAATTCAAACAATATAAGGTACCAGAAATTTAATACAAGATGCAACATAAACTCATTTGAGTTTTTCCGTGCATCCGTGTCATCACCAAATCATATTTAAATCTTTGCCATTTTCGATTATTGCCAACTTCATACATATTCATGGTTATAAAATAAACCAGCATTATCTAACACTACGTTTTTAGTAACACTTAATAGAAGAAAAGAACAATAAACAGCATTGAAGAACTAAACAGAAATATACAGTCACTTATAAATTAGAGAGGGTAGTCATTGCAATTTATGTTATTCCACTACCCTACCAAGTCGCGCTTATCACCAGCACTGATCACAACCGATCACAGCCGACCGGCGCTCGATGATCCGATCACAATATTCTTATAAGCAGAGATCTTTAATACGATCTACAGAGTGATACATTATTGCAAAATAAAACAATAAGATAGAAAAAAAAATGTTACAAAGGCAAGGTTACCTAACTTCGCACTAAGTTTTTTTTTTTTGTTTTATTGAATAGTGGGCAAACGAGCAGACGTATCACCTGATGGTAAGCAATTACCGCCGCCCATGGACACCCGCAACACCAAAGGCGTCACAAGTGCGTTGCCGACCTTTGGGGGATGGGAAAGGGGATGGGGGGAGGGGTTGGGGTATGGGCCTCCGGTATCCTCACTCACTCGGTGAAACACAGCGCAAACGCTATTTCACACCGGTTTTCTGTGAGGCCGTGGTATCACTCCGGTCGAGCCGACCCATTCATGCCGAAGCATAGCTCTCCCACGGTAGAGTAGATCTTCAGTAACTCAGCTATGTGGAGATAATAAGTATTCATCGGTAGGCACACAAATGCTGGATCCTCTAATGAGGGGCGCTAGCCAAGTTGCAATCGTTTACGCCTAAATTCTCGTGTGTCATTGGCTAGGCTAATCTTAGACAAAGTATTAGCTAACTGTTTTTCTGCAAATGTTTGAAGATTAATACTAGGTAGATTACCATCGAAGACTTTAAGAGTTCAGAGAATTCAGAAATTCTACAGGGTAATTCGGAACGTCGTCTAGATTGAACACCGTGTCTATAGCTGCCAATCGATCGTTTTCCTAAGTAAGTATAGTATGTTCACGCAACCAATTCATTGGCTTTTCGTCAATTTCAGGAATATTAGATTTAATTTTTGATATTTACTCCTGAACCGTAGCTTCGTCAACGTTCGAATAATCACCGTTGCCGATTCCAAGTATGAGATCTGCAAACCCAGCAGTATTTTTCCTTCCTAAGTAAACCCTATTTTTTCATAAAGCTTGAGAAAAGTAACTTGTAGCCACAAAATATAACTCTTTAATCATGATATGACTTCATCGGCTCTGGTTCTTTTTGACATTACTAGAGTTTAACCCAACCATTATTTTTTAGCAATTTAGCGTTTATTAGTATGTTTTTGAATTATGAATTAACTCTTTGGCAAAATTATTTAACTTGACCATATTGTAAATGGGAGTCTAAACAATTGTTAGATTAAGTAGTAACTTATAGTTTGCATGAGCAGTTCATACACCTTCAAGCAGTGAAGCTGCTATTCCAAAGGAAAAAGGAACAGAAGACTATTTCGATATTCTTTGAACCGAAATGGAAATATCAGTTCCGCTGCTATTTATTCAGAAAGCCCTAGTAAGACTTTTTTATTTTTAACATATCTTGAGAATTAGTATTGGTTAGTAATTATTACTATTTCTGTCGTGAGACATAACAGAAAACTTGATCCAATCATTAATCACAATTTTATCAATTTTTGGTCCAGTACCGCGGGTATACCACTGCATACTACTAAATTATTACACTAATGTTAATAGTTAATGATATTTCATGTCTGTCAAAACCAATGTCATTTTCGTAACCCGTACCCCAAAAACTTAAAAACGATACCCATAGGGGTTAATTTTCGAAAAACTCTGCAACAGGTATTTACTGTTAGTTAAATGATCTCGTGAAGTTTCGAATTGAAAAACCTACGCAATCTTAGTACTCCATACAAACTTTGGACCCCGTTTCACCCCTTTAGGGGGTGAATTTTGAAAAATCCTTTCTTAGCGCATTACATCATAATAGCTGTATGTGTGCTAAATTTTAGCGCAATCCGTTCAGTAGTTTGAGTTGTGCATTGATAGATCAGTCAGTCAGTAACGGTGGTTTAAAAACTCGTAACCGTACAACTGTCTTTTGGCTTTATGTAAATTTACAAGTGTATGCAGATACTATTTTGATACACATATTCCTTTAGAGCAGGTCGCAAACGTGTACACTTTTGTGTATTGTGTCAGATACAAGCTACCGATGAATATAACAAGTTTACTTGGTGCTCATTTATAAAAAGCTAACGTAGTTTAAAAGAAAATTGATGAAACATGAAAAAAGTTTCAACTGGCAGTACAGGTAATGATGTAGATAGCATGAGGATACCTTCACTTCAGATTAATTGTCCTTTAAAAGTACGGTTAGTAGAAACATTATTTAAAAGAAACGATCACTCTACGCTTGATTTTCGGCCCGATCGGACTATATAAATAAATATTTATGTTTGTATGATCCGAAAGTATTTATTTCGGCGTTTGTGTGTTTTATATGAATAATATCCTTCACTAGGGGATCTACTACTTGAAATAGACAACAAATTCACTTTCTGATTAATTTTAACTTTTTCTTAGAAACACCTTCCATAGATTTCATTGTTTTCTACATTAATATTATAAAGAGGAAAGATTTGTATTTTTGTATGTAACGAATAAACTCAAAAGCTATTGAAACGATTTCAAAAATTCTTTCACCTGTAGTACCGTATATTATCCCTGAGGCTATATTTAATCCCGTATTCGGGCAACGGGAACTACGCAGGTGAAACTGCGGAGAGTTGCTAGTACTTAATAAAAGCTAAGTGCTATAATGTAACCGTTTACTTTCTGTGAATTTTAATGCATAGGTGTCTTGCAGACTTGCAGCCTTGCTTGCCAGTCCATGCGACCTATCTTATTTTCTTGTCAGTGTAAAAGAAACATAACTCTTTATTATTAGAAAAAATATATTTGTACAAGTTTATATTGCTTCGAAACTAAGTTTTGTTTGTATTTATAAATTGGTTGACCCACACAACCTTGTCTATGTCTTCTATTGCCCGTAGCGTGATGCTGTAACAACATAAACTAATTGTTTGCCAAAAAAAATTGTAAGTCAACCTTAAAAGACAGATATGCTATCGATGTTTTTTTATAGGGACACCGTTTTAATGAATCTTTAACCTTTTACGTAACATACGAAATGGAAGCTCTAAAAAGGAATAATTTGCCCCCGTGTTCGTAACATTTTTTATTGATACTCTGTTCCCTTTGGTCGTAGCGGGATATCACGTATATAGCCTATAGGCTTATAGAAAATTCTTTCTGTGCTTTATATAGTACAAAAATAATTTTGAAGTAGGACCAGTATTTCCTGTAATTAACGCTTTCAACCGAACATAATTCTTCAACTATGTAATGTCTTTACAAAATATATATGTATAAAGAAGTCGCTTCCGCTGTCTGTTCGCTTAGACCTTTCAAACTACTTTACAGATTTCGATGTAGTTTTTAGCAATAGATAGAATAATTCAAAATTCATTTATTTGTGTAAAATATGCACTGATGAATTATTGTCGAAATTAAACGTATTTCTTAACACAACCCATGATACATCTAAGAAAAAAATTTGTGTACGCTCTTACGCCGTACATAACGGTCTTGACAAGTTGACTTTGACATTAATGTACGATACTCTCATACGATACGTGCAGTTATGTCCCATTTAATAACGTAGGTAAAACCGAATTTACGAGTCAATAACTTTTATACTGGAATGGAATATTAACAACAAATATAAATAATCAAATAGATGCAGAACAAAGAAAATAAATATTGAATTGATTTATTTCATAAAAGCGTTTAAAGATTCCGTGTTATTATGAAACATTGTCAATTTTATATGTTCTATCAATTTAGTATAGGTGTATTTTAAATATAATCCTTCCTTAAAATGTAACCTGAAGCAGTTTTTACACGACCACGGCAATGTACGTTCATCTGTTCCTTCATAGCTCCTCAACTACTTATTAGAACTGGTGTATATAATATGGTATAAATGAGGTATCGTTAGAAGCGTCTTGATTGTCCGTTGGTTATATGCCATTTGACGTGTCACTGAATCTAATGTGGCGCCCTCTAGCGCTTAAAATACTGCATTATAAAATAAATTTGAAATAAATATGCCGTTTTTGGTGCCATTGGAAAGGGCGTTACTTGCACATTTTAAATATATATATATTATCTAGTGACTTAGTCCGTATTTTCTAAAACAGGCAATTTATAATCGGTTTGGTTAGTTAATTCCAAAAAAAATAAAATTATAACAGCACCATAACATTTTAATTAAAAAAAGGTAAAAACTTAAACCCAACTACGATAAAAAACGACGACTAAAAAGTGTGAAACAGGTTTGGAAAGCCGTAGTCACACGTTACGTAGAAACGTAGGTATCATAACACTTTAACAATGGCTTTTCAAACTGGTTTCATCCTTTTTCAAAGTTGTTTTTTGTCGTAGTTAGGTTTTAGTTTTTACTTTTTTTATTATACTATAATTCTTTACTTTACTGCTTACGTTATTTTACAAATGTATTGTGTGTTTGTACTTGTTTCAATTAGAGTACCTATTTAAGATAAAGTATGCTTCGTTGCGTCACATATGTATCAAAAGGGATACCTAAAAAAAAATGTTTGCCTACCTACATCACATCACATCAACAGGCTTTTACAGGCCACTGCTGGACAAGGGCCTCTCCTTGGCAACATGGATACATGTAGCATTTGTCTTAAGTTTTGCTATTAATTTTCTACGTCTACTTTCATATTTATATCAGAATCAGTAACTCGACTCATATTTTAATATTTTGCTTGCAATGCTTTATAATTATAAATTGTACGTGAATTGACTGTCATAGATAATTATTACCTTCGTATTGCGTGAGTTTTAAACTACACTTATTAAAGACTAGTAGTTGCTCGAGGCACTGCCAACGTGTATGTCGGTTAACATGGTAAATAGCGGCCTATGTACAACCTCAAGAAACAGTGTGTAGCTCCATGCCAAATTCCATTAAAATCAATGCAGCGGTTTAGCCTTGAAAACATAACTAATAGTTACTTTCGCATTCATCGCACTAATATTATAAATGCAAAAGTGTGTCTGTCAATTTGTATATGTCTATTTGTCTCTTCACGCTTCGATTTGAATTCCGAGAAATGACAGGATTATTTTATTCTAGAAATCGTCCTTTGAGGGGATAAAAATGAGAATGGAAGTTTGTGTGGGTATCAATATAACCACTTCGATGAAATTTTTATATGTATATATTTTTAGTTTTTCCTAGAAAAATAATAATTTCACTCTTTTACGTTAAAAGGTGATGTTGAAATGGGAATCTATAACTGCTCAACTGATTGAGATGTAATTTGGTATGAAGATAATTAAGTTGTGGGGAAGGATTTAAATGTGTTTACCCTCGAATACATGCCTTATTGTTTTGGTGACAAAAATAAAGTCGATATATATATATTACTAGATTTTGCCCGCGGCTCCCCCGCGTATGTCGGTTATCGTGGTAATTTGTAGCCTATTTAATGTCTTAAGAATCAAAGTGGCATGGCAAATTCTATTTTACAGTGCAGCCGTTTAGCCGTAAAAGTGTAACAAAGAGACTTAATTTGGCAACAACATTTAACATTGGCAATGCATTGACTACCTCTCCGCCCCAGCGCCATCCACACCACTCTCTCTCACAGTAGGCGCTTCATTCGGTTCAATCTTATCTTGATAACTTTTAAACTATTCGTACAAATTACTTAGTGTTTAAGACAAAGTTTATCTAAATTCAATACTTAAAGTGACAAATATATAAATTTTGGTAGGAGTTCAATAAATATTCTAAAATGCGCATTATAAAAAAAATATTCAACTTAATTGTATTAATGGTTTACTATTTTGGTCATAGTGACTTCCGCATAAGAGGTAGATATATACTGTCTCGGACTTTTATTTAGAACTATTACAGATAAACAATACTATAGTACATTATTATAATGTAACTCCAACGGTTTGGGCAGCGCACGCTAAGATAGCTCTCAGAGGGCTGTTTTTTTTCCGACTTACTTGACAGTTATCGTTATAAGTATTATGACCAAATTATAAAAAATCTATATAAATTTGAACTTCTTATGTTATTCCGATGTCTAAGCTATATTACTGCAAAGTTTTATAAATTCCGTTCAATAGTTTTTGCGTGAAAGAGTAACAAACACACCCAAACACACATCTTCACAAACTTTCGCATTTATAATATTAGTAGGATTCATAATATTAGTAGGACTAGTAGGATACCTACATCATGCACTTTAAGTGCATTGGCGGACTTAATGCCTCAGGCATTCTCTACCAGTCAACCTTTGGGTGATGCAGAGAAAATGGGAAGTAGGTGGGGATGGGTGTTGACTGCACGGTTGGCCGAGTGGTTTCAGCGGTCGCCATGCCGCTTGCTACTGCGCCAAGTGTCTTGGGTTCAAATCCCACGCGGTACAACACTTTGTGTGATCCACGAATTGTTGTCCCGAGTCTGGATGTTATTTGTGTCCGTTTCATGTATGTTTGTAAAATCCCCCACGACGCAGGATGTTTATTCCTAATGTGGGAGTTGTAAAAAAACATGAAATAGGAAAAAAGGTGCATTTAGGTTGTTTGTGATTTATCGTACGTACGTACATACATATATAAACTCATCATCCACTAAAACTTGTACACGTAAGACATACACTACATACACATACTTAAATATATATAAATACATACATTCACAAGTAAATACCATAACTGGTATAAGATGACATTTATGTATTGATTGATCTGCAGTTGTTTTCATAAATGGATAATTCTCATTATATTTTGAAGTTTGAGATATTCCTATATACTTTTTGTGTAAACTTATGTATTTGCAGAAATCAAGAAAGTAGGTTTAATCTATAAAAATGAGTATATATACAGGGTCTGTCGTAAATAATGGATAAGTCGTAAACTGGAGTTGGTCCGGCTATGAGACTATTAGAAAATCGTATCTTTTTGCCAGGGTTTCTAACCGTATGGAAATGGCGTAGACTTTTATGTTTTTTTAAAATTTCGCTACTCTTTGCATTCATTCCGTTGCCATTTCGTTAAATTTAGGTATTTCTGTGTCATTTTTTTTGTATTATAGTCTTGAAGATGTGTATTATTTAGTTTTAGTACTGTTTTAGGCGTTTTTAACGTTGGTCATTTTCAAAATTGTCATTTTAAGATTTTTTATGTTTTTGTTTTACTTAGGGTCAACTTTTGATCATTTACTGTGTAAAAAAAAAGTACGGCGCTATAGCTGCCCATGATCTTAATAAATTATCTAGTATGTGTAGATTCTAAAAAGGTATAACAATGCATACTTCACAAGTAATATTAAGCTACATGAGCGAGATCAATATCAAGGTGAGAAAATATTTTTTTCATGTAATGTTGTAAATGGTTATAAAACTTCGTCATAATGATTTATTTCTGCCAAGATTCTTTACACAAACACTATGGGGTCACTATTAAGGATATTCAAAAGAAAACTAGGTTGTTTTAGTACGTAAAAATATTTATTCAACAACCTAAACTAAATGTTCGAAGTGTCCTCCGCCGGCAGCTATGCACGCTCTACATCGCCTAATAAACGATCGCTTAATCCGGCGCACATAACCGGCTTCTTCAATTTTTCTCGCTGCTGCTTGAATGCGCGCACGCAACTCTTCTACAGAACTTATTGTTTCACTGTATACTTTTTCTTTTATACAGCCCCAGTAAAAGAAGTCCAAGGGGTTCAGGTCTGGCGAACGTGGAGGCCATAAAATTGGCCCCAATCGCCCTATCCATCTATCTGGATAAGTATTATTTAAATGTTCCCTGACACGAACAGCGTAATGTGCTGGACACCCATCATTTTGTAGCCACATCTCATTTCTTATCTCTTGTGGGACGTCTTGCCATCACATAAACCATAAATGTAATGCATGTTTACGTATTCGGCCGGCGTGTATTGTTGAGGCATGATATACAAAATTTTCCAAAATAACACGTGCAATCGATAGCACAACACGATGCCCATAAATGAGAGCTGAGTTGTCAATATCACCAGGTTAACAAGTCCAAATCACAAAGAAAATCTAAGTCCGATATTAGAAAGCAGTAACAAATTGACGACAGTAATGAAAACGAGAGGACATGCGATGGTCAAAATCACACTGAGAGATGTATCAGGAGTGCGCCCTAGCTAAACGCATGCTAACCTTTTCACACATCGTGAGTGTGAAAGGGACGGTGCATCATGCAGTGTGCCTAGTAACAATGTCCTTTTCACGCGGGGAGACCCTTTGTATTGCTGTCTTTGTTCATTTTTTTACCTGATGATCCTTTTTACGAATAAACTTGTAACATGTTTGTCGCATGTAACTATTAGAGCACATCAATTTTAAAATTAAACACCTTTATGAAATGAGGAGGCATGAAATTTTTTTGACAAAAAACTACCTAGTTTTCTTTGAATATCCTTAATAGTGGCCCCATAGTGTTTGTGTAAAGAATCTTGGCAGAAATAAATCATTATGACGAAGTTTTATAACCATTTACAACATTACATGAAAAAAATATTTTCTCACCTTGATATTGATCTCGCTCATGTAGCTTAATATTACTTGTGAAGTATGCATTGTTATACCTTTTTAGAATCTACACATACTAGATAATTTATTAAGATCATGGGCAGCTATAGCGCCGTACTTTTTTTTTACACAGTAAATGATCAAAAGTTGACCCTAAGTAAAACAAAAACATAAAAAATCTTAAAATGACAATTTTGAAAATGACCAACGTTAAAAACGCCTAAAACAGTACTAAAACTAAATAATACACATCTTCAAGACTATAATACAAAAAAAATGACACAGAAATACCTAAATTTAACGAAATGGCAACGGAATGAATGCAAAGAGTAGCGAAATTTTAAAAAAACATAAAAGTCTACGCCATTTCCATACGGTTAGAAACCCTGGCAAAAAGATACGATTTTCTAATAGTCTCATAGCCGGACCAACTCCAGTTTACGACTTATCCATTATTTACGACAGACCCTGTATATTTTTTTTGTGAATGATTAACTATTATATTATAATAAAAAAAACAAAGGAAATTATATTTTTTTTATTATATTAAACAATCATCATCAGCCTACTACAGTCCACTGCTGGGCATAGGCCTCTCTAATTGCACGCCACTTGGATAGATCCTCGGGTTTTTGCATCCAGCTCCTACTGGTAGTTTTCGCAATCAACATTCCACCTGGCCTGTGGACGTCCTATACTACATTTGCACACACGGTCTTTACTCAAGAACCCGTTTACCCCTACGGTTATCTGTCTATCTAAAAACTAGAGCAGCAAATCTTTTCCAAATACATTCATCATCATCATCATCATCAGCCTATCGCAGTCCACTGCTGGACACAGGCCTCTCCAATAGCACGCCACTTAGTTCGATCCTCGGCTTCTCGCATCCAGCTCCTGCCAGCCGTCTTGCGCAAATCATCACTCCACCTGGCCTGTGGACGTCCTACACTACGTTTGCCGAGACGCGGTCTCCACTCAAGAACCCGTTTACCCCAGCGGTTATCGGTTCTGCGGCAAATATGGCCAGCCCCCTGCCACTTCAGCTTGCTAATCCTGTGGGCTATGTCGATGACCTTGGTTCTCTGTCGGATCACCTCATTTCTAATACGGTCCCTTAGAGAAACGCCGAGCATAGCCCTTTCCATAGCACGCTGAGCGACTTTGAACTTGTGGACCAGCCGTACCGTAAGTGTCCACGTTTCGGCTCCGTATGTCATTACGGGTAGGACGCACTCATTGAAGACTTTTGTCTTTAGGCACTGTGGGATCGATGATGAGAAGACTCGACGAAGCTTCCCAAACGCTGCCCAACCCAGCCGGATTCTCCTGTTCACCTCGTCCTCAAAGTTGTTTCTCCCTAACTGCAAAGTCTGCCCGAGGTACACGTATTTTTGAACAACTTCGAGAACGGCACCGTGTACCGCAACTGGTTCCGGTAGTACGTGTTCATTGAACATGACCTTGGTCTTGTCCAAGTTCATCCGTAGGCCGATGCGTACCGAAGAGTCAGCAAGGTCGTTCAGCATCTGTTGTAGGTCCTGCAGCGTCTCTGCCATGATGACAATGTCGTCTGCAAATCGCAAGTGAGAGATGTATTCGCCATTGATGTTGATTCCGCGTCCTTTCCAGTGCAGCGTCTTGAAGAAGTCGTCCATTGCATTAGTGAACAATTTCGGGGATATAACGTCCCCTTGTCTCACTCCTCGATGCAATGGTACGGGTCTTGTATGCTGATTCTGTACTTGGACGGACATTGTGGCGGCTTTGTAGAGACATCTCAACACTTGTATGTATCGCCAATCTACTTGGCAACGCTGCAGGGACTCCAGAACAGACCAGATTTCTATCGAGTCAAAGGCCTTCTCATAGTCCACAAATGCTAGACACAGGGGCTGATTATACTCTTCGGTCTTCTGTATAATCTGCCGTACTGTGTGAATGTGGTCTATGGTGCCATATCCGCTCCGAGACCCAGCTTGCTCCGGTGGTTGGAATTCATCGAGTCTTCGCGCAAGACGGTTCGAAATGACTCTCGAAAACAGCTTGTAGACGTGGCTTAGAAGGGAAATGGGCCGATAGTTCTTCAACATGGTCTTGTCACCCTTCTTGAAGAACAAGATGACCACACTTCTACTCCACGCCTCTGGAGTTCTCCCTTCGAACAGGACAGCGTTAAAAAGCTTTTTGAGCTCCCTCAATACGGGTGTACCTCCAGCCTTTAACAGCTCTGTTGTAATGCCATCCTCTCCAGGGGCTTTTCCATTTTTCAGCTGTCCAAGAGCCATTTCGATTTCACCAATGCTGACTTCTGGCAGATCTTCGGTGTTGTGGCGTGTTAATGTAGCTCTAGGGTCCTCATTTTCGGGATCAGGTCGAGATGTATGCGAAGCGTATAAGCTGCCGTAGAAGCTTTCGACTTCCGAAAGGACGGCCGGCTTGGAAGCAACGACTTCTCCTCCTGATGTGGTCAACTTTGTCAGGTGGCTTCTTCCAAGAGATTGTATGAACACTTTTGACCCCCGATTCTGCTCGATCGCTCTTTCCATCGAAAGAGTATTGGAGCATCGGAGGTCGTGTCGCACAAGTTTGGTGATCTCTCGGTTTAGAGCCCGCTTTGCTGACGAAGTGGCAGGTGGGTTCTCACGTCGTTCCCTCATTAGCCCTAATGTCCTCTCTGAAAGCTTCGACTCCCCGCTTTTACGCTACATTTTACAAAATCTCGTACCTTCGTCCCTGAGAATCCGAACCACATTTTCAAGGTTCTGGTTTACGTCTCTTGTGGTTTCCATGGCAGCAAATCGGTTTTCCAGATTTGACTGGAATTTTTCAGATCCCATCGCGGTATGGAGCAGAGTTGGTCGGAGCCTGGATTTCATCAAACGGACACGTTCAGCCTTAAAGTCGATATTCAGAGAGCCTCGGACAAGACGGTGATCACTACCGGTGTTAAACCTACAACCAAATACATTCACACTAATATTATAAATATGGAAGAAACTCTGTCTATTTACGAATTAAACCGCTGCGCTGATTTCATTATCGTCTAGTCATTAAAGAAAGAAAAAACTCAAATTCAATATATAAAAGTATTTTGCAAGTGTATAGAATATGATTACATAGTTACTTTTGTAGTTCCCAAAATGCCTCCATACCTACAAGAACGAATAGATTTCAATAAAAATATGACAAATGAAATAACACATTTTTAATGATGTGTTTCGTGGTAACATTGTAATGGTGTAAAATTAGACGGTTCCACATACAACCTACCCACAACAATGTCTCGTCTAAACACATACATGTGTGAGTTACCTAATAAAACTAGGAGAGTTTAATTATGTACATTGAATAAAAAAAAAAAATACCCCGAGGGGTGTTGTCCAACTATTAAGGTAAAAACTACTGGACGGATTTTGATGAAGGGTTTTGAGGCCATAACTTCTTTTGAAGATCGGATTATCAGATTGATAAATGTCTGTCTGTCTGTTGTCCGGCTTTCATGCAAAAACTACTCTACAGGTGCATGCGTTGAGTTTGTCTCCCTAGACAAACTGCCGTCACAGAAATTGAGAAAAAACAAAAAAAATAAAATCTCCTACTAATATTATAAACGCGAAAGTTTGTGAGTATTTAAGTGAGTATGTTGTTGGCGTTGTTGCTATTTGACGCAAAAACTACTCAATGGATGTTGATGAAACTTTACAATAATATAGCTTATACATCAGAATAACACAAAGGCTACAATTTATAAAGATACTAGCTTCGCCTCGTGGCGTTGACCGTGGTTATTGTCGTACCGCGGGTAGCACCGCGGGGTTCAGCTACTAATAAATAATATAATTTTTCAAACCCGGACTACAACGAATGAAAATCGGGTCGACGAATGAAACCCAGGTCGGACGCTCCCCGGATTTTTTTAATTTATTAAATCATGATGCACATTGAGCACAAAGGCGTATTTAATGCCATGGGGCATTCTCTGCTAGTCAACCTTAAGGTGATGTGAAAATATGATGTGGTAGGTGCATAAGAGAATATAAAATAATTTAACATACGAGTATATATTCGATACAATGATATATATATACATAAATAATAATAGTAATAATGAATAATATAAAATAATGATGAATATAGATATACATAAATAAAATATAATACATAATCGTTGTGACTGTTCTGCCAATTCATTCCGGAGTAGATCGCGTACTTTTGTCTTGAATGTGAGGCGGCTAATGGTCTTCTTGATTTCGGTAGTAATGAAGTTAGAGATATGAGGGGGGCATACAAAATCATATTGTTTCTTGACTGAAGGTTTCAATCATGATTGGAGCATAGTACAGCGAAGTGGGATACGAGGTATTCGGGTAACGATGGGGAGTTGAGAAAAGAAAAAAGAGAAGTGAGCACGCAAGCTACGGCGCTGTCGAATCGGGAGCCACTGCAATTGTGTACATAAAGCAGACACATGGTTATATTTGCGTAGATTGAAAACGAATTGGAAATTTATTGAGGAGGTCTGCATTCAGGTCAAAATAAAACACATCACCATATTCGATTAAGGGAATAATTAGGGACAATAAGCGTAGCCTTGGTTTTAGTGGGAAAAAAGTTCTTGAGACGATATAAAGCGCGTAGATACGAAGTGACTTTCTGGCTGATATGTGCAACTTGAGGCTGCCAATCAAGTTTTGAGTCCATATATAGCCCCAGATTATGTACTACTGCACGCCGAGGTACAGTTTAGTTATTATAGACAACAGGTGGGATGACTTTCATATCCAACCTACTTAGCATTTGTTTGCTTCCTACGACGATCACTTGAGATTTAGTTGTATTTACTGATTAACCAAACCTCGCTAACCAGTCCCTAATGATGTCCAAGTCCTTGTTGACTTTCTCGATGGTATTTGATATGTCCTCAACACTCAATACGAGATTAATCGATATTGAGAATAATTAAGGAGATAATATACTGCCTTGAGGGACACCGGTGAGAAGATCACACCAACTTGACGACGAGCTATCAATAAGTACACAATGTTGACATCTCTAAGATAGGAAGAGAACAATTCCAGAGCTTCTGAGGAAATTATAAGATAGGAGAGGATGGCCAGTAAGATGTCTTGACAAACGGTATTTAACACATTCGACAAATCAATTAAAGCCAGCCCTTTACTGTCCTCCATACCCTCCCTAATGTCGTTGGTCACTTTGAGGAGAGCTGTAGTTGTGCTGTGCCGCGTCTAAATCCAGATTGAAAAGGACTATGAAGATTGTGCCCAAATACAAACTGTGAGAGCTCTGAACACAAGCCTCTAGAACTTTGGATAGGGAGGGAACGTGTAAGCAGTGCAAATATAAAAAACAAGTAATATTGTTTATGTTTTGTAATTAATGTTCTTGTATTACTAACGCACACGTACACACAGACTTAAACTAACTCTGGTTCCTCTATTAATTTCATTTCTGTTTTAAGTAAACATACTTTAATATTAAATTTAAGTACAAAATATGTATATTATCTAATATTAATATACTTGAACTCTGTAAAATATTTATACTGTAGTTGTTGCCTAAAAAAATTGATTTGAATCTACGCACTCACGAACGAATAAGCGGGCTCAGCTAGTTAATTAATAAATGTGTTTACATAAATTTGACGCACGCTATCTAGGACTGCCTAAATTACATTTTTAAATAATGTTTTATGTGATTCCTCAAGAACCAAAGTATCCCCAAGCTGAATTAATTTGAAATCGGTGCAGCAGTTTAACCGTAAAAGCGTAACAGACAGACAGAGTTACTTTCCAATTTATAGTATTAGCATAGATGACATAACATGTCATACTTGCTACTGAGATAATAATGTCCTAATTCAGTAGTACGTATATAATATATGGAACTGTATTATGCTTGTTATTAATTTACCCGGTAAATTAGAACTTATTGCTCAATCTGCCATATTTAGCACGGCGCTAAGTACACTTGACCTGTGATTTTGGAGACAATGTTTAATACCCGGATGGCGCTGCGCATGGCGAAGTCGTCACGGGTCAACGGTATCCAGGACTCGCAGCTCTTTCTCAGAAAAGCTAGTCCTCTGAGAAGGGGAAATATATAAAGTGAATGTCTTGTGAGCGCGCGATTCAGTCGTACCGCGGTCGACAGCGCAGCAACGGCCGACTCGACACCACCGTTTTCACAACGATTTACGAGCAGTACCAAATAGCGGCGATACAGGTGAGAGAAATCGCCACCGTACACGATCATTTATATCGAAAAATCATCGGCGGCGTTTTCCTTTTGGGCCTTTCTTTGGTGTTCCTGACTGGCCGCGCAGTCACAACACGAAGGGCATACCTACGCTAAAGCCGCCGAACGCGACTTCTCGCCTGCCTGTCGCCCGCGACGCTCGCGCCGCGTTCTCTGCCAATATTGCCGTTGCCGCATGCAGCTCGCGTAACTTATCGCAACCAAAATACAGAAAGTTTACCCGGTTCAATGAGGTGAGTCTAATATAATTAATATATTTAGGTGTTTGTGCCTTGCGATGTGCGAGAAATTTTTTGTTAAAATATTTAACAATAGTTTTTGCGGCCCTCACGCGAAGCGTTTAATTAGAAATGTTGGAAAAAGCTAATGAATAAATTCTCATTATTGTTAATGTGATGAAAAAATTGATTTAAGGTAATTTTTTGACAAGAACTTGTTACAATTTGTACATTTATGATCATGAAGAATAACATCACGTTTATGATTTTTTCCGCAACAAATTTACCTGACAATGTTTCTCGAAAGCGATAGTGAAGAATCAAAACCACATAATGTATCCTCTTAGGACATCAGTCTTGTAGTGTGTGTACAGAATAAATTGGCGAGTGTGACGTGGTGAAAAGTTATAACTTATAAGATAAACAATAGAGATCTACAAGAGATATTTGATAACGTTGTCGTCGTTTCATATTTTATGTTTTGTTCTCAATTACTACTATTGTTTACTTAGATTGTTATGTGAATATTTCTTATTCATTTCATGACGCACGCTAGTTAAATACTTTATAAATTTAAAATACATGGTTAGTAGATAGTGTAAGTAACCTAATTAGTTGTTTTAACGGTAATTTATTCACTAATTAATTATATATTTTTATTACCCACATTCGTATGTGAAAAATTCAGCTAAGTTTAATACAGAATAAATAATATAAAAATAAAAACAGAAGAAACAAAAAGTGGTGAATTCTTTAAAGGTTGTTAGTTAAACAATGTCACCACTTAATTTACGTTTCATAATAATTTGTTTTTGACAATAATTTTCGTTAATGAAGTTACCCACATTTAGTTATTATTTTTCAACCCCGCTAACTTTATAAACCTATGTACGATACTCGTATTTTGAAAAGTAAATTACTATTTGACATCATTTTGCGAGAAATCGAGTATAATTTTATGGTAGTGGCTAATATTTTTTCGAGTCTGTTATTCAAATTCTGAACAACTGTCATAGACAAAATATATTTCATTTACTTTTTTTTTCTACGTTTTTAATTAGACATTTTAACGTTTTTGTACCACTATAACACAATGCTTCAAAATAATATGTAAAATTATCAAATAGGTACGAGAACTGTTTGGGTGACTAACAATAGAAAATTATACCATTTCAAAGAATACCTTTCTTAATATACCATGGCCTCGACAATATTACAAGCTTTTATTTAATTTCACATATTCCATTAGTATTTTGCGTGACAATTAAGTTTTGAACTGGTTTAATTTGTCTTGACAAGTACTTTGATCCTACGATTACGATATTGTATCGAGCGTGAGACGCGCGGTATGAGGCCGCATGAAGTTTTGCTCGAAGTTCGACAGTTTAAGAACCCATCGCGCCGTTATTTTGCGATATTTAAGGTGTTCGTGGATGATAGACTTTACACTACCAATATTGATGCCGAGTTCAGTCGAAATATCTCGAATATTCAACCTGCGCCCTCAAAAATGATTTGTTTTACGGCGGCGAATGTAGTCGTATGTGATGCTGGTTCACGGTCGACGATCATGCGGCTCATTCTCGACGGTTTCGCGGCCAACATTGAATGCTTTGGCCCATACAGACTACCGAAATGATTTCGCAAACGCAGAAAACTTTCCGTGTTTTTAACGCCTTCCCACAGTAAAACGTCGTGACACGCGCGTGAAACGTGCGCTCACTAAACTAAAACTATGCCACACTGTCCATAAGGGACCCAGCTATCACATATTCAAGCCACAACCTTTAAAATCAAGCCAGCACTTCAGACGACTCTCTTGCACTGCACGGAGTGAATGGTATGAGGGTGTTTAAACATGTCATATCACTAACGCTGCGCCTCATAGCAGAACCACAGTTGAAAAGCTGGTCAAGTGCGAGTCGAAGTCGCGCATCAAGGGTTCCGTACAAACCTATAGGTATATTATGTCATGTTACTAAACTGTAAGACGTGGCTTCGTACCAAATTTCAAGATTCTAAGTTCACGGGAAGTACCCTGTGTCAAAAATTTGCAGCCTACACGGCTGTATCTTATAATTGCGATGAAGAAGTTTTTTTACGGCTTCAAGAAACCGGAGTATTTCATATGAATTTCAGCTTGATACTTCAACGTGTTCCTGAGAAAAAGGGTTTTGCCAGACAGACAGACGGATGATAAAATGATTTCCTTTGACGTTTTTTTCCTTTTGAGGTATAGAATCCTAAAAAGAATACTTCCGATTGTCTTGGGCTTCAACAACGCATAAAATGCAGAGAATTACTGTAGATTATGCTGTTATTTATCTTGGTTTCAAATTGTTTGCTGCAAACCAAGCTCACCGGGCTTTAAGACAAGCTAGCTCTTTAGCAGTCTTTTCAAATCAAAAAACTAGATTACACCAAGTTGACTTCGAGAAAACCTTGTAAAGTTGACGCATGGACTGAAATGGATCAATTAAGAAATATAACAAAACAGTAGTTACAAAATACTGCTATGAACTGCGCCGTGGTAAATCGCGAATCATAAATTCTAAACAGAAAAATTATTAAAAAGAAAACACATTATTTCAATAATTGAGAAAGGAAAAGAAATTATTTTTGACTTTTTAGTTCATTTCATCAATAAATAATAATAAAATTTTATTTAAAAATGTTTTTTTTTTATTTAATTATGACTGATCGATTATTGTATATGATCAAAATTCCTCTTACTACTATACTTAATACTAAGCCTAATAATTAAGACTATAATTGAATAAGAGTAGGCTATTTTCACGAGGACCATAGAAAGGTTTTAAACTTAATTATGCTTACAGTTTCGACTATGACGATTTTGTATGTATGGGTCTGCCAAAGTGACTCTACTCTGCCTGATGGAAAAAATAAGCGGAATCCAAGAGTGGTGGTCACTGTGAATAATCATTGTGAATGCAGATAATGCAACAATGCAGCATAGTAACCATGGTGTCATTGTGATGCTTCTACACCAAGATGTAGAAACATATCTAGCATACCTAAAATTCACAGCATTCATACAATGCTGTGAATTTTAGGTTGATCTTCTGTGCGAGGCTAGTACCACCCCGGTCGAAACGGCCTGTTCGAGTTGATGTATGGCCTTAACCCTCTCCTGAGAGGAGACACGTGCCCAGCAGTGGGACATTATAGATTGTTGATGATGATGATGCGATTTTGTGTCATCTTAACTTCGTTATCGACTATCGTGTTAGAGATCTTTGAAACTATCTCTCGTGGAAAGGAAAAAGAACAAAATAATATAAATTACGCAGAATACGTCAATGTTTTATGAGTTTTATAGAAAATATGCAATTTTTCATAAATCACACAATGCAACATAACACAATAGGGCCAAGATTAAATCAATAAATTGTATATACGAGTATAACATTTTTGTCATTATATGATATTATTATGATCATATGTTGTATATTATTGTCGTAAATTGGATATGAATTAAAATTTCAAAATTTAATTGCTAATAAATAAACAATTATGCCACATGTCGATATAATAACAGCAAGATGTGAGACGCAGTAGGAACTGGTACCTATGATGCCACACACTTTATAGATGCAATCATTCGATTGAACCTTCGAGCTACGTGGACATGAGTTCGTACTCATTACCATTTTGCGTGATAACCAATCATTAGCGTGAGGGTCGTAATCATCTAGAACGTAGGAAACAGAAACTGAGTGATTTGGTAGTGATGTTTGTGAAACGTTTAGGAAATTTTATATTCTACCTCTCGAGATGTTTTATAATGACTTGTCCAAAACTAAGATACATTGGTATTGTTTACAATGTTACACGAGAAATGGTGATTGAAGAACATAGCTTATGTGGAAAGGTATTCTATTATAAAGTGATATTTTACAGCCAGCGGTCAATGGTTATTAACAATCGAGAGGTCCTCGTATTATTAATTTTCACGATTCGAAAAATATATTATTTCAATCGAAAAATCGTGCGATCGAATAGAATAAGAGCCTCTAACTAAATTGAAAAGGATGATTAAATTAAAGATAGTAAGTATTAAATATGTAACTTGTTTGCTATCAGTACAGTATCTGAAATAGAATCGATTGTGGTAGACGTCACTCCAACTCTTATTGTGGCCATCTGTTCCAATTGAACGATAGTACATTATCAACTATTGATTCATAAACGCCTGAATCGAGTCATTTAAAAGGTCGAATAATATTAGCAGTTACATGAGGATTTACGAATTCAAAATGCACAATTTGACTGATAAATTAAATCGTAATTGCAAATCCAACTATATTGTTTAACCTTTGTTTTGATTAAAAGCATTTTGTATTACATTTCGAAAATTATTGAACCGACTAAAACCGCATGCCGTCTTGGATACTAGGAGCCGAGGAACCAGGTACAGCCAGTACAACCCTAGTAAGGAAAACCCTGGAACCCCGACGTACCTCGGGCCACCCACGGGCTTAGCTTAGTTTAGATTAGCCGGAATAAACAGATAGAAAGACAAAAAGAACAGTTACTAGTGAATGGTATAGCGAAGTTCGTCTGCCTCAAGCTTTCGGGGAGTTAGATAACCAACGCCCAAGGTCTGGCCTTCGTGGTATACTTTTTCACCAAGATGACGCGCCTGCTCATACAGCTGCTAGAACTTTGGACCATCATTAGTAGTAAAAATGCCGCATGAGGAAAGTTACAACTATGGCAGCCCTCCCTAAACCTGTTAGAACTAGACGCTGCGAAATCGCGATCTTAACGAAGTGTAGGAAACTAGACTTGTACTGACAGTTCCTATTTATTTTTTACGATGTCATGTCAATATTTTATGTACATTCTCTTACTTATTGATAAGTATGTTGTTTTAATTCTTGTGGTTAATAAACCAATTATAAAACGGTTTATGCGTAACGCTTAATCATATTCAATCTTTTTTCGTTACTGTTGATTGGTTCTTATATGTTAAATACATGGTGTTTTATTCTTTAGACATATTTTAATTGACTCGTTTTACTAAGTATACTGTTATTATTTCGGTCACTTGTAACTTAAAAATAATGTTTTTTTAAGACAACTCTCGCATTTGTAATCCATAGCCTGTGAACGGAATGAAACGGACACAAAGAACACCCAGACTCAGGACAATGATGTGATCACGCAAAGTGTTGTCTCATATGGGATTTGAAACCACAACACTTGGGGCAGTAGAAAGCGTTGTGGCGACCTTCTTAATGACTAGGTCAACTATACAGTTAAATTTATGAATTCTGTCTCTTATCACGCAGATTGGAGAATAGCTTTTGTTTTAAGATGAAATTAAATTCGAATCTAAATTAGCCTAAAGAACAAAGAAGTATTTAAAATACTCGTATTTATGAATACTTATGTCTAAAGTTTCTATTTCGGTACCTCTTGTTTATTTTCAGTCGCTACGACTGAAACTGTCACCTGAAAAGATGAGTAGCGCCAAAAATGTAAATACCAATCGCGAAAGCTCTTATTTGCCGGTACCTAATATTTGCTGGTAGTGTTACATACAATTTGCTCTTTTGCAGTATGCAGTTTTCATTTACGTTAACTCCATTTCCATGTTTTAACATTCAGAATTTCATAAACTAGCGACCTCAGCTCAGTTTCGCACACAACTCTTTAAATTTGTCGAATTTTCTTAACTATAATTATCTTCTTATTTATTGAGGTCGGCTACTAATTTAACAAGTTTTTCCACGAAGCGATCGGATTTCCGCAACCCTGAGAGTGAACTGAATTCGAAGGTTGAACTTCCATATAACAATCGTGGCAGATGTTCATGATGCATGCTCCGGGCTGCTATTCAGAGCTTCTTGTACTAAAACCAACAGCATTCCGACCAGGGAATCGAACCCGATTGAGTAGCTTAAAAGATCTAAGCGCGGAAACGACATCGTTTTATATTATGTGTAGATTACAAGACATTTCTAAAATTATTATTACGTTGATACGAAAAAATAGGCAACAATACAATCTATATCTTATTAAAACATAGTGGTGGAATATTTTTTTGTTTTCGTTGACAGTTAGTTTTGACAAGTTACGTCACAATCACTCTTCTACCCTCTTGTCACATAATATCACACTTCGTTGACCCGGTCCCCCTTAGAGTCTAACGCAATTTGTGGATGTCTCCTTGTAAAAAGGAATAATGCATAATGGATTTCTCTAAAGATAATAACTTCGTAATAAGACAATCGTACGTGCGTTTTGTGAATACCACACAACTTACACACGGTCGTCTTATCTATATCTAGACTAATATATAAAGCGGAAGAGTTTGTTTGTTTGAACGCGCTAATCTCAGGAACCGCTGGTCCGATTGAAAAATTATTTCAGTGTTGGATAGTCCATTTATCGAGGTAGGCTATAGGCTTTATACCATCTCGTTAATACGAAAAGAAGCGGAGCACCGATGAAGAATGTTTCAAAAACGGGGGAAAATTTTCACGCTTCGGGCAGTAGAAGACGCAAACGAGGTTGCGTGGGTCAGCTAATCCCGTAATATATAGAGCCTGAATTATGGTAAATAAACTACCGACGAACATAGTTCAAATCGTAAATAAGTATAAATTTTTGAATAAATACATTCAGGCATAGATCAAGTGATGATGATGATAGATGAAGTAATCGTACTTATAACTCAATTATGTTTGCTAGGTGGGAATAGAAACCGGCACCTCTTGTTTAATCTATACTAATATATAAAGTTGAAGAGTTTGTTTGTTGGTTTGTCCGACTTTAAAAGTTATTGCACGTAACATTCTGTCAACGTCCTGTATTTATTTCCATCCCACGGTTGCCTGGAAGAGATTGCATGTTAAGTGATAAGGCCATCATTTGTACTGACCTAGCATTAAGTAATTTATTTAATTATCTGGTGTACAATAAAGAGTTATTAATATTATTATTATTATTTCACCGTTAGATAGCCTATTTATCGAGGAAGGCTATAGGCTATATATAATTAAGCTAAGACCAATAGGCGCGGAACACGATTGAAAATTGTTACGAAAACGGAGAAAAATTATTACGCTACGGGCAATACGAGACGTAAACATGCTTGGATCAGTTACTGTTAGTAATGGCTAGTTCTACTACTACTATTATAAGCATTACATTATAAGCTAATATAAACAGCTTATAATGTAATGCTTATATAATATAATAGTTTTATAGTTATGGATATTAGATGAAATAGTATTTGTAATATTAAGGCGTTTCCTCAGTACACGTGATTTTTTTTGCATGAAACTGTACACCCTTGGTACCGTGTTTAACGCGACAGACACCCAGTACCAACCCGAGCAGCCAGGGTGGTATAGCAGGCCAAAACCTCCCATTTTAAGGAGAGACCAGTGTCCAGCAATGAATTATTAGAGGCTGTTGATGATGATGTAATTACATATGTGTGCAAACAATTTTGTATACAATAAAACCTAAGATAATTCCACACGACGCTCACTAACAGTGTGGTGAGAACCTCATTATGTTACGTGCAGTTATTATTCAAAGAAATAAACGAAAGATTACATCATTTTGAATGACTGAAACTTCCGTGTAAAAGTTTTTATTTTGTTACTTTGAGCGCCTGGCGGAGTATACCTTTTTAAGGTATGCTGTTAACTTTTCTTTAAAGCTAATATGACATCATTATGTCATCAATAATATACATATTTCTTTTTTAATTTTCTGATCCAAGGCTCTGTTGATTTCGATCCTGTAACTAAAAGCAATTAATAAACTCATAATTTAGTTTATAAGTTTATCTTTAGTTTAATTATTATCAACTGACAAAATGGTGTTGTCGTCTTCACAAATTTATTTTGTGTTGTTTATGTTACTGTAAAAACTCAAACTGCAGTTAATTTTAAAATGTTCCGGTTAAACCCAAAACAACGCTCGATTGCCATTGCGTATTAATGGTCAGTCTTCTAACCAAACCTACATGATTTCATAACAATGTTCTTATAATAAGTTAATTTCAATATTATCTGCCTCATACAGTACTAGTGAAAGGTGGTAAAAGTTCTAAATAAGTGATTTTCATAGAAGGATTCTGACTTTTATCTTTCATCATCGTCATCTCAGCAAAAAGACTGCTGGATATGGTCCTCCTTCAAGGTTGTAAACAAAAACCGGTCCTGTACTGCATGTATCCAAAGACTTCCCAAGTCCACCATCCGAACTACTATTAAATAAGTGGTTTTGCTGGAAAATCTTACCATATTTTTTTATGGATTAGCGGGCAAACGAGCGTTGCGTTATCGGCCTTTGAGGGATATGGAGGGGGTTGGGGGGGAAGTGTTGGGGTTATGAGCCTCCTACATCCTCACTCATTCGGTGAAACACAGTGCAAAGGCTATTTCACACCGGTTTTCTGTGAGGTCGTGGTATCACTCCGGTCGAGCCGGCCCATTCATGCCGAAGCGCGTTATAGTAACATATACATATTATATAAAGAATTGTGGACTTTTAGTTATTTAAAAAAATATATTACCTGAATGGAAATAATAGAGTTTGGTTGTTATATTTCGGCGGGTCAATGGGTTTTGATAAGATTTGTATAGTTATAGCACAATGTAGGTGATTTTAAAAAGACGGAACCAAGTTTCGTACCAAGTTGTGAGCTTAGTGTACTAACTGTTTACATATCTTAATGCATACAATTTCTTCGTTGCGATGTTGTTTTCTACATCGTAGCGAAACATTTCTAGAGTAATTGCCCATCATTTATCACACACATCTCGGTCAGTTAACAACCATTGCGTTGGTTTTCTACAAAAACATGTTACGCATAGTGTATTTCAATCACGAACACTACCATTGTAGAGCATAATAAACACGCGTATGTTGTGAATAAAGTGTAGTCAAGTTAATTATCAAAAAGCCAACTGTGCACCCCAGGGTTAATAACTTACATTGTTAGTTAACAAGTTTTGATTTGATGAAACTTCTTGATTTACCTAATTCAGGAGGTGTCGAAACGTGTGTTGACGATGTTCCTTAACAAATTGTACACATCCTACTTAATGGTGGGTGAAACTAATTTACTCCAGTTTCATTGCTGCTATTAATCGAAGCGTCTATTTTGATCTTACAGTGAAATAGATATGAAGCAAAGTATATATCATTATTGTATAGCTAGTTGAAGTTATGCTATGGTAAAAAGGACTTCATTTTCTGAACTGTTTTTAAAGGCATGCTTGATCTGCACAAAACGAGAGCTATCCGTGTAGTCAATCAATCAATCAATCTGTCGCCGTCCACTGCTGAATGAAGGCCTGTCTCAAAGAACTATACCAGTCTTAGGTAGAAATTTGACACACATGGACATATGTTCGAACTTTCATACAGTGTCCCTGTCTATATTTCCTATGTATCTTGTCACTTTTAGCTTCCTTTACCTCTTCAACGTTATTTTTATTTCCCACAATAAAACATTAAATAAACGTGAACCTATTACGAGTATTATCGGAGCTATAAGGGTCCATCAGTTTATATGTCTGTGGTTGTGGTTGTAAAGTAAAATTTACGGAGTTAATGACAGCTAAAGGCTATTGTTATACATTGTTAGATGCATAAATGCGATGATTTTTGTATGGACGTTCAACTTACCTTTCGATTTAATAATACCTACCTCATTATTTATTATCAAAGCGACAATGGAAGTGTGTACGTCTCTAGCTAAATGAATAATCATCATCAATAACCTTTAATAGTCCACTGGTGGTCATAGATATCTTTTTATATAGGATTTTGGTCTGGTATACACACTGGTCGGTCGAGTTGCTATTGGATTTGTGGTAAGATTTACTTCTCTTTGCAGTGCTGTTGTCATTTGTTTTTCTATATATATTGCCCTTGTCTTACGATACATGAGACACAGCTTACTACTGACAGACAGACATTATAGGTAGACAGTCTAGGACTGGTTGGGTTAGTTTACCTTTGCAGGAGCAGACGTTCCTCACGGATCCATAGAGGCATTAGATTAGTAGTAGTTAGTAAGTGCTTATGTAGGGTTTTTTTGTTACGGGTGGCGTAAAGTATTTAGGTTCAATCGGAGTGTTTCTTACTTATCCTGAATGTCCTGAGATAGACTCCGTTGTGACCGTATGTGCACCGTGTTTTGTTAGGCTGTTCGAGTGCGGTATACCACCCACCATTGCCTCATTGCGGTGACCCGCATCTAATCGGATGTTAAATCGATGAAGCAGTTGTTATTATTCAACTATGATGTATTTACCTTAATTTTAACAATAATTTCTTAAATGCTGAACATTTGAAATTTCACGGTATTTCTATAAGCTCTATGAATAATTACGAAGTGAGGTAATTATGAATGGTTAATTTATGTAAACATATTTTGAACTAGTTTGTTATTTTATAAAACACTAGCTGACCGACGTAACCTCGTTTGCGTCTTTTATTGCCGGTAGCGAAAAATTTTGGGTTGATTTTTTACACCTTGTGTCCGAAAAACCCCAATATCTTACGGAACCCTATTTTTTTCCAAAATAAAATATAGCCTATGTTACTCGTGGAAAATGTAGCCTTCGAATGGTGAAAGAATTTTAAAATCGGTCCAGTAGTTTTAGAGCCTATTCATTACAAACAAACATACAAACAAAGTTTTCCTCTTTATAATATGTATTAGTATAGATTACTATAGATATGTATCGATACAGAATAAAAGGAGGTTAAAGAGGATTAAAAATGATTTTATTTTCCGTTCTACATAAAGTCCAATAATGTTCTGTTCTTTCGGCATCATCATCATTAATCAGCAATTGCTTGATCCACCTAAGGAAATCTTTGGTATCTCAGCTAAAACTTTTAAAGTTATTCTTCTGTCTTCCAAAACTAATATCCCTTTTTAACATTTCTGCCATGAAGAAGTTCGGTTTCGGAAGAAGGCCACTCATAACGCGTCACCGTCCACTAAGCGACTGTAGAATAAAATGAGTGTTGAGCACTATTCCCCAAACGTACTGGTAAACCCTAAAAAATAACCTTACCATAGCCACAAATACTTTAATTTACATTACATAGTATGTTTATTCCATTTTGAAATTTTTTTTTTACTCTATTACAATTAATTAGGTACTTGTTAACGATATGATGATTTCAAATAAAACTGCAGAAATACCGTGTAGTTGTTACTCGATAAAATAAATATCAAACCACCCCAAAAATTATATTTATATATGCACTTCGGGCACCTTTTTGTTTCAGTCTCGTATAGTCATTCCATTGTTATACGAGTAGGTACCTATTATATAATAAAGTTGAACATTTCTTGCTAGCCGTGAGATTCAGATAAATTATTGTTTTAATGTTTTACAGTGCCTTTGTTGGCCTTTATATAACAAAATAAATACGACTTATATGAGCTTATAAATAAAAATAAATCTCAACCATGCAGTAAATTTTATTGATGATATTAGCTGAACCTCACGGTGCTACATGCGGTACAACAATAACCACGGGTAGCTAGTATCTTTATATATTGTACCCTATGTGTTATTCGGATGTATAAGCTATATTATTGTAAAGTTTCAATCAGAATAAAACCGCATGCAGAACCAAATTGAATAAAATACTTTTGTTTGTTTACTTCACCAATTTTATCTTCGTATGTCTACTACACATATAAAGTTATGACGTTATCACTTCTGCATAAAGTAGCATCCGATTTGTCACTATTGGATTGTTCTCTCAGAAATCCTGACTAACCTGAATCTCAGGAAACTGAACTGAATTATATTTATTAAAAGGTTTATACTTGGTGTGATTCAAATTAAATGAGAAATATCAGCTTCAAAATTAGGAAGTGAATCGTAACGTAATGTACTATTTACTGTTCATCTTGATGACGTAACGTAAACTTTGTTGTCGTAATAAGTCAATTAAATGCACTTTCCTTCCTTAGAATTCAAATGGTCTTTAAAATAAAAGCTACTAGTTAATTTGTAATCATAATCAAAATATATTTTGTATTGTTACTTCACTAACCATTCACTGTTTTCACTTATTATTAAGTTGCTATTCATTACATATGTACATGTACTGGAGTCTATATATAAATGGTGGTAGTGAATTAAATTAATAACGTTTAAAAATAAAAACTCTTTCTAAAATAACACAAGTAGATACGTATAATTGATAACCAATGATGAACTTTTATCATAAGTTCATGACTGATATTAATTTTGTTATTGTGATATACTCGTAGTTTTTTTTTAAAAACGCTGTGTGATGCAGATTTGCCGAACTGAAACAAGAAAACAACATTACATCGAAATTATTTGTTTTCTTTTCCCGATGTAATTTGTTTTTTTGCCTACTATTAAACTATCCCTCAATATCAACCTCTTTATAAATTATTGGACTCAGTAGTCACAGTTTATCTATTAGACACCATAAAATTACCTTTCCTAAGTTGATATATAACGTTGTAAGTTTAAAACTAGTATTTTACGAATTTATTAACTGGAAAACTTTATTTCACTGAAAAATTCATAGCTCGATCAATGAATTTGTACATTTTTCGTTAGTTCTAGTGTCATAGGGTTACATTAACTTTTAAACTAGATGAACGACAAAAATTGTAGGGTATAAAAACAAAATAGGATGATATCGATTGCTTAACGCGTTTTTAGATTGCTCACCAAACTGTTAGTCTTGTAAATTAATAAATCGACATCTGGTTCATCTACTTATTTACTACACTAGTACAGAATATGTATAAGGTACCTTTCAACTTAATTGAATAGCAGTTATAAGCTTTGATTTTTAAATAGGGAACTGCATACGGAAATAACTGCGAATTGCAGGCTTATCGTAGATTTCCGCATAGTACCTACAGTTACCCCGTGGGATTGCATTTTCTATGCCTACAGTTACGTCTGTCTACACTGAAATGATTACCGTTGACATCCAACATTACTCCAATTTAGTATATTAAAGTAGGAAATACCTCATTTAGTAGATAAGTACGTTAATGCAGATATTAGTGAATCTCACCAGCGCATTATGTATCGTTGAGTTTCATTAAAACGAGTACTTATTACACAGTTTTGTGTACATAGAAAACGCTTTGCTAGACTTGTGGACTTTTTTGAATTTAAGGAAGATAAAACGAAAATGATTAAAAATATTGCACGAAATTATGTAGACGGCGAAGGCTAGGAACACCTGTTCGGGAATAACATTTATAGCCAAGCGACAGTAGTCACACGACAGCCGCCGCGGCGTGGCTAACGTGTTTCGCGCCACTTTTGTACAAGATAATAGTAAAATAAATTAACTGGTGGATATTGCACTCTGATAATCACCAACAATGACAGAGACACATCGTTCTCTCAATGGCGGGCAGTTCGTATCACCTACCGTTTCTAATTAATTAAAGTTATTCAATTTTTTGCAGTTTGAAATATAAAACTAAAGTGCAAGTTAAATGTTTTTGGTACGATTGTGCAGAAGATAAAAGGTATTATTTTCTTTTTCAGTGCGGAAGCAGGATACAACCCCGCGAACTACGACAACATGAGGAACAAGTAAGTAATACTAACTTTCTGATAAATTGAGAATATGAATATTTTATGTCGCTTGTTCTCGTGTACAATATTCGAGGTGTTTATTAATTGTGTACAAAAGTACGAGTAAAAGTAGATCATCAATTAGTACAACAAATTTAAAGTTCACACTCGATCTTTGCTGAGATTTTATACTGTTAGAATACGTTTCTAGGCCCTAATATTGTGAACGTGATATTTATTTTATTTCGGAATTAGGTTATGTATGTGAGATTAATTTAAGTAGTTTGTTATTCATTAATTATAAAAGAATAACAGTTAGCACCGATGATCTTTGAATACTTAGAATAGATGTTAAAAATTATTCATTAATTCATTTTTAGAACGAATCTGAGGCGTAAAATTTAATAGTAGTTAGTTGTAAGTTGGTGCATTATTACTTTTGTGTGTTAAATGTTACACCTAGTTGTTAGATAATAATGTAAAAGATAAACAAGCATGTACAAGTTGTAAATTGTTCCAACTAGTGTCTTTTCGATAGTTACTACTCGTAATAATAGTTATCGGGCAGTGAATGAGCATAGGTACTTACTACATCATCTTATGTGTCGCAGAACATGTCGTCTGCGTAATATCATTTTAACACAACGCCACAACGTGATAATGTTATGTAAATTAGGCTCAACATTTCTCTCTTACGAGAATTCATCTACTTATCTTGGAGGGCACACGATCTATGTTCCTTCTGGTGACTGCTTGTATTCCCTCTTAAAAGACTAAAAGTATTCTATCTAGTTGCCAATTTAGTACATTTAAGCCTGTAAACAAATAAATAAAATTGAAGAATATGTTTGTGATTTCAAATTAATAGATTTTTACTAAATGCACATAAAAGTATTCAAGGTATATTAAAAATCATTTTTTTGAATTTTAATATGTCAAAAGCAGATAGCAAATGACATAAGGTGTAATTTTGGCTACTATTTTTTAGACTATCTTCGCCTAGTATATAATAGGACTAGTAGCAGACTTCACGTGGTTTGGATGAGTAATATAACAGTGTATTCTGAATTGTTCACTCAGAGAACAACAGAATTCGTATGTTGGAACAGTGAATACCAGTAATAGTTTAAGCAAAGTTGTGATCGAGCAAGTTTTTATGAGTTCGCAAAATGTGATTTTGTTAACAGAACTGTTATTTTGACCCTTGACTTTTTTATTAGATAGTTATTATCTACTCGATCAGTAAGTATCTGTAAAAATATATTTTCGTTTGAAGCGTCGAGTGTCGCTCAATGTTAAGAAAATGTCTGTGGCAAGTACTTCTGAAACAACAACAACAAATTTATGGAATCATAAACAACATTAGAGATGGCAATAGTTTAGTAATTTTATGTCACAGGATCTTTTCCAAACACGTCTATACTAATATTACAAATTCGAAAGTAACTCTGTCTATCTGTCTATCTATATGTCTGGCTGATATGCTTTTAATATTAAACCGCTTCACCTATTTCAATGAAATTTGGCATGAAGATACTTTGATTTTTGAAGAAGGACATAGGTTTTTTACCGCTATAACCACCAAATACGCAGACGGTAGTATCTACCCAATAATAATAACTGAATGGAAAGGCCAGCCGTATTCATTACTGCCCATAAATATACATCTTCGTACATTCTTCGTTAAAATCCTTGATTTTGCAGTCTGACCTGTTTATTTGTACATCCATCCTGTTTATCAGTACATATGGAAAGACCTATTAGTATATTCATAATCCACATTTGTTAGAAATCCAATTGAGAACTGCAATCATTTTAGTCCCGGTTTATTTCTAGTATTTACTTAAACTTCAGTTTGATCATCATCAGTCATGGGATTATTAACAGGCTTTTTCAAATTGTTTAATGCTTATTTTTACAATTTGCTTAGTAATTTACTAGTTAATTTTTTTCCCGTACATTTATAGAACCAAACAATTTATAAATTGAATAGTCATAATATGTTTTTACTTTTTGCTGTAGCAGAGTTACGTTAAATTACGTCAGAACGTGCGAGCCTTGGATTATGCGATAAGTTACGTTTTTGATAGGATAGGATAGGTAGGTACAATACAATTTAATAGCTCTGTGCAAGTCATCAATACTTTTTTCGAATTATTTGCATGAGATGTTTTTAAGTTCATGACTAATCTCTTAGCACCTTGTGTGTTAACACAATATAATGTTTATACTCAATGTTTTTATCATTCACATTGCGAGATATAGGTACCAACATCTACTTTATAAATATTCGTGATGCTTATAATAATATTTTGGACATCTAACACACAACGCCATCTAGTCCCAATTTAAGCAGAGCTTGTACTATGGGTTTCACGTATATATTTTGGTACAGTTTTCAACTGATTTTCTCTATTTCCAAAGCTTACCTTATACATTTACCCCCCTTAAAGAAAATGTTCAAACTCTTCTTTAGCCGTGGGAGAGCTATGCTTCGGCATAAATGGGTCGGCTCGACCGGAGTGATACCACGGCCTCACAGAAAACCGGTGTGAAATAGCGTTTGCGCTGTGTTTCACCGAGTGAGTGAGGATACCGGAGGCCCATACCCCCATCCCTCCCCCTATCCCTTTTCCCATCCCCAAAGGTCGGCAACGCACTTGTGACGCCTTTGGTGTTACGGGTGTCCATGGGCGGCGGTAATCGCTTACCATCAGGTGATACGTCTGCTCGTTTGCCCACTATTCAATAAAAAAAAAAAAACACAAAACACAATCATACTTGTTTTTGCAGAATTTCTTTAAGTATGTGTCTGAATTTATTTGATACAGCTCAAGATAATAAGAATTTATTAGCATAAGTTATGTTTGTAGCCCTGATGCCTGGCCACGTGGTTTCAAGTATTCGAGCCACGTACCATAGGATGACCGATTTAAGTTACTTTTAACGTGCCTCAAATAAAATAAGTAATATTACGTGTCAGTCACCTCAAACGTCCAACGGGTTTAACATTACATTTAATTTCTCTCTAGAATACTTATCATATGTATTTATTTAGAAAACTGGTTAAACTAGAAGATGATCCGACGTGTTTGTATAATGAAATAGGTAGAATCTATGATTGTTTATTGAAGTAATAAGCGGTCAAAGTACCTTATACCTGAGAAGCATAACGGCCTTGCTCATAAAAGTATACGGGTACCTACAGCCATTAGTGTGAACATGCATACAACACTTTAGTAAGACCTCACAATAAATACTCACTTCTTATTTGTTTAATATAAAGAAACTAGTGTTAAATTAGTAGTTTTAAACTAGTGATTATTTAAATTATCTAATGTTATGTAAATTATGATAACGTATTGCTATTAAAAGATGTTAAATTGATTTATTTACAACTCAAAAGCAAAATTTTGACACGATTTACTACACGCTTCAAAGATCGTTTTATCTTTTTTTTGCAACAATGCACCACAGCGAAGCGTGGCAGACAGCTAGTAAAGTACAAAATAATGGAAATGAATAACTAAAAATCAACAAAGTTCTAACCTACCCAGTTGTACAAATATAGCGCGAATACCATTTATTAAAATGAATGGACCATCGTCGATTGACCGGCGAACGGTTTTTTTTTATTTGTAACTCGTATGTGTAATCAATGTTGCATCGCGAATATCGCTTTTAAAGTGGCTACTAGTTTATAACTGTAGCTTTACTATAATATTTTATATTTGTACATCCTACATTACCCTACTACGCAGGTGCGACGCGCTGGAGCACTGCAGGAGACGGAAAACTTGAAATAAACTCTAAACCAACCCAGTAGGCCAGCGTGGTATAGTAACCCAAAACCTCCTTCGTTATAAGAGTCCTATATTCATCAATTAACTTCTAAGGACTGCTGACGTTGATAATCCTACACTTCCCTACATAATATGCATCGACACATCTTTCAAACCAGTGTAATGTTCTCACGCCACACGCTCTATCGGGTACTAAGTATACTGTATTTCATTAAACACACAAGTATTTCCCAATCTGCAGATTTTTCCTAGATTTCGATTAGATTTTCACTTTCTATTCATTTAGCAACAACCAATTAGTTGATTATATTAACTGCAGGAGCCTGTACCTTGTCATGCATTAAAATCTACATTTGTCACAAGTCTCTCACAATGTGTTGTCACATTGTTATTTAATAAAAGGAAAACCATTGTGATAAGAAAATGTTATTATTATTATAAGTAAGTGCTCTCATAAAATACATAGTGTTTTTACACGAGTAACGTTTTGTAAAACAAATCAATAACTGTACAATATGTGTATAGTTAAAATAAAAATATCAATTTTTTTCGTTGTTACATTACTTTACCTAAATGATCTATATTTTTTTATGCAGAATGAATTCAATTTGTTATGTTTACCTTCATATTTAATTAGGATCATATCTATTAATAGAAAACCGACTGCGCTCAAATTTCCAGATGATATACTTACTACCTGCTTACAAGACTGTTAAGCCAGGATGACCCTTAATTGCCTACTTAGTTGTAATGTGTATAGGCGAGCAGGTGAAATTTTATAGATTACTCCTGCGACAGGGCGGCAGGAGCGCAAGACCTTCCTAGCTCCCTAGATTGCCCCTACCACTCTGCTACGCCGCCGCGTTTGTAGCGCGATTGGGACAATTTCTCAAGCAATTTGTTGGTAACTGCAGTGCCTGAGTTCTCGGGTTCGAATCCCAGGTCGGACCAAATGTTTAGGAGATCTGCAAATATTTGTTTCCGAGTTTGGGTATTTTCTATGTATGATATGTATGTATTTATAAGTATACATGTATTCGTATCGGTTGTCTAATCCCCTATACAAGCTCTGCTTAGTTTGGGTTTAGATGGCGTTGTGTTACATGTCGAAAAAAAAATTTTTTTTATTAAATACTAGCTGACCCACGCAACCTCGTTTTCGTTTCCTATTGCCCGTAGCGTAATAACTTTCCCCCGTTTTTGAAACATTCTTCACTGATGCTCCGCTCGAAAAAGTTTTTTTTAAATATTTGTTCACCTTTTGAATCTTCGCTGGACTACGACAAATATTTTAAAACCAAAATCAGCTAAATCGGCCGAGCCGTTCTCGAGTTTTAGCGAGACTAACAAACAGCAATTATTTTTTATGTAGATACATAAATATAGATAATATACTTCGTTTCTGTAGCTACACCTTAACTCAGTGTCTCCCTTTTCTTTTTCTGCAGTAGCATTGCAAAAAGAGCCAGGGCTATACCGATTTTTGACGTGTAAATAATACTGGTGCCATTCTCAACACGTGTGTTTAGCGCGACATACAATCTCACACTGAACGGCAGGTGTGTATAGACTATGCCTTAATTAGTCCAACGACCCTGCATCCTAGATTGTAGGCGTGTAAGTAGCCCGCCTTAGGTAGTACCTTTAACTTTTCTTCCATAGCTCATTTTCATTTTAACAAAAAAAAAACGATTTAAAGAACTGGATGAAATTGAAATGAGACCACATGGGAAACACCAGCTTTCCAGTAAAATAGAATGATAAAATCGGTTCACCCCGTCGAAAGTTATGAGGTAACAAATATAAATGAAATGTAATACAGTTGAATTAATAAACTCCTCCTTTTATAAAGCCGGTTGTAAAAGTCTTAGCTTGAGGTGTTAAGACCAACAACTATAGACGAAGTAAAAAATATCGGCTTTAAAACTAGTATTCGAGTCGGGGCAGGAAATAATCAGGTAACCGCAGTTTACGGATATTGTGCAACCATACATAATCAGGCACAGAACGTTATACAATCACCTAAAATTATGTGGATTAGTCAAAACTGACCTGCTTTCATTTTGATGTTCAATAAACAAACGTTAATTTATTTATCTCCATCACTAAATTTTAAATAAGGTTAACAATACGATGAAGATTACTAACACACCAAAGTTATGACTCGTTTTCGCTGTTATCGCATGTAGGAGCACTCACTTCTATACTAAAGTCTGACTGGTTTCTCTGAGGCGTCCTTCTTAGGGTCATAACTATACCTGAATCCTTTATCACAGACTCCCATTTTACGGAATATAGTGAGATTTCAGACAGTTTAATTCCGATAGAGTAATTCACTGTACCAGTTAGACAATAACCCAGTGAGGGTCACAAATGAAAAAAAGGTTTTCCTTTAGGCTAAAGCGGGAGTCCCCTCCAGCTATCTGGAAATTAAGTTATATTATGTATGAAATTGTTGAGAAATGTTAATTAAGTGGATCAATATTAGATCCCTTAATTCCGTTATATATAATCTATTTTAAATTTAGTGGATTTGTCGACATGTAAAAAATGGAGGTTGTGTTACAAATACGGGCCACTGAATTTGATTAAATCATATCTTCGATAAACACATCAGACAGACATTAATTTAGACCCGCGGTAGCGTGTCAAGCCAAGTTCAAGTTAACAGAACTGGCGAGCAGCACCGAGTGTAATATTACACGAATCATTGGGAACCACTTTGGCACACTCATAACTCCAAAACTATTTCACATAGACATGTCGGATTCGGAGAATGGCTCATATATTTAGACTTGCGAGATACTTATGTCCTATAAATTTCATAAACACACCTAAAACGACTATTTAGATATTAACGTTCAAAAATCCTCATTATACTGACACAACTATAAATCACAATTCTAACATAGTTCCAGATGACTTAGAAAGTTTAAATTTGGCAATCAGGTTGGTAGTTGGATGAATACATAGAAATAAATCAGACAGTAGTCATTTTTTAACATTTACTTAGAGTGCCCATAGTGTAACAATCAGCAATCGAAATCGATCACAGTTTTTCTTAATGTGGATTTTAAGGTCTTAACGTGAATATTTAACGAATAGAATACCACCCTTCATTTATCAGTTTGAATACTGTGTACCTACAACTAAGACTATAGTCGATGTTCGTATTTATTACATTATTCAATGGGATTTACTATTTATTATTATTTCAATATTAAGGGCCCATCAATAGTGTAAGATCGTTACTTATAAAAAATAATTGAAAGAAATTTCGAACCACAGCGCACTTGCACAAATCACAAGGCCTCAGACTTGACAGTGCTCATTTTGTAAAAGGCAGGCTTACGTTGGACTCTCCAGAGTTAAAACCTTAGATAGGGTATTTCTTATAAATTTAGATCCAAATCATATCAAGCCACAAGAGTGCTCTATTGTAGAATACGAGGGCGGTTGAAATCTGATAGAGCCAAATGCAATTGTAAATTTTTTCTAGGTACTTCCCCTCAGTACTTACACATTTTGTCTACGTTTCCGGAAGCTTTTTGATGTCGGTATCGAAGAATTCTTTGGGCAAATCGGGTAACCATGTGCGCACGAACTCCTCTACCTCGTCGTCGGTGTTGAATCTTTGACCACCGAGGGCTTTTTTCAGCGGTCCAAACATGTGGTAGTTGATAAACCCGGACTTTACTGAGGGGGGGGATGTTCCAGTATCTCCCGCCCTAATTCCGATATTGAATCGAGTGTGAGACGCGCGGTATGAGGGCGCGCGTTTAAGTTGTTATAAATAAATTTCAGGACTGACCATTGAACTTGGCACCCATTTAGATCTCACTTCTTTTGTCATTGAAGTGAACAACCAAGGCATCATCATCAATAACCCATAACGTCCCACCGCTGGGTTTGGGTCTCCTCTCAGGAGAGGGTTAAGGCCATTCGTCCCCACGCAATATTGAACTGGCTTTCATTTCACATTTATGTTTTTGATGGGATATACATTACCGGGATTCGCTAATGGAAGTAATTTGGATTCATTACAAAAATGCCACGCGTGACAATCTATCGAACGGTGCATTAATCCCTGTACATACTCGTATTTAAAGTAAAGTGCTTAAAATTATTAGTATCACATTATGTGGAACACCGCTTTAAAGTTAAATCTTTCTAGATTTGAATCCTTAATAATGTGTGCATAATGAAATATGGTTAATTATCTAATTGATTACGATAATGTGAACGTTACGTAAAAATACATTGAGTACTTTTAGAGCGCATCCATTGTGATAGTCTTAATTTTGCAATGTACTTTTATACTATTTAATAGCATAAAAACAAAGTATATAGATGCAAACAGATATGTTATATCAAAATAAATATGTATTATAATAAAAAAACCGGCTAAGTGCGAGTCAGACTCGCTCGCCGAGGGTTCCGTACAAACCTGTGGATATACTCGTAGTATATGATGTAACTAAAATTTTATGCTTTTCACAATTTTTCCTTTAAAGCCACATCTTATAGCATAGATGCTATAAGACGTGGCTTCGTATCAAATTTCACGGGAAGTACCTACCCTGTAGTTTCTAATTCCCTTGCGAGTGTCGAAAATTGGCAACATAAACAGCTGTATCTTTTGATTGCGTTGGGTTAGATGTTTGATTTCTTTACGGCTCCGAGAGACAGGAGACCTAAGTTTTTGATATGAATTTCAGCTTGATACCTTTACGCGTTCCTGACAAAAGGGTCTTGATAGACAGACGTATAACAAAGTGATCCGATAAGGGTTCCGTTTTTTCCTTTCAGGTACGGAACCCCTAAAATATGAAACAGTAGACTTAAAATGAATTTTTTGTTTATACAATAGCCAAATGGTGTAGTAGATTAAGTAAGAGACTGCTATGCCAAAGGTTGCGGGTTCGATGCCCGCTCCAGGCAAACATTTTTGTGCGAGAACACTTAAAGATTAATTTAGTCTGTGTACTTTCATATACAATAACAGCAGTCTTACCTATAGTACAAACTTTGCTTAGTTTGGGACTAGATGGTGTTATGTCAATATGGTGTACTATTATTATTACTATTCGAGACCTTGTCCTTATTTACTACTCTTAGGTCAGACGTATACACCAATAGACGAATGCTCAACATGTTGGTTACAGTTGATTTTAAAAATGTATATATATATATATATATATATATATATATATATATATATATATATATATATATATATATATATATATATATAAACTCCTATATTATGTATAGCTAAAATTAGTTAAAACTAGAGATAGTCTATATTTTTATTTTCGAAATGATAGATTTAATACTTTCATTGAAATTTAAAATCGTTTTATGTACGACAAAATATACTGTTATTAATTCCGCGAATTTTCAATAACCTGTTTCTAGTTAAAGCTCCAGATAGATTATTGAAAAAGGCCGTAAGACGGAAACAATAACCCTTGTTCAGATCAATGAACCATATATTTGCTTTAAGCTCTAGAGGGATCTGTCATGTGGGTAGATACATTGTACTAACAACTAACTATTACAGTGTTATTTTATTGTGTAAGTGCATACTGCATATATGTTTATCGTCTGAGATCTTTCTGACATCATTGCTAACCGAACCATAATACAAAGAGCATTCGAAAAGGAATGATTACTTCGAATTATATTGCCGTATATTTTTTTTGTAAGCTTCGCGCTTGATGGAGTTTCGGATATGCCTACACGTTATAAATGTCGCAGGTATATTATAATAGCCGTGATATTATAATTAGGTTAGGTTAAAGCAAGCTTTTTTTTTGTTTTAAAAGAAATAAAATTTAAAAAATAACCTAAGATAACCGCTAGTTTAGTAAAATAAAAAGTAAATAGAACTCGATGGTCAATCTACTGTTTAATTTCACTAGTATAATCTTAATATCACGGCTCTGTCAATATACCTACGAGATATATATCATTTTATGATATATCTATATGTATATTTTCATAATATTGTATTTTGTATTATGAATACTAAATAAATAATAGGTAGCTAAATAATATTATGAAATTTTCTATACGAGTATCTTAGCGTAGGTGTGAATTAAGTTTGACATCAAAATCAAGCTCGTTCACACCTAAGATTCTTTTTAAATTGCTGCATTTCGATACAATCGAAAAACATGTAATACAGAGTAAATTTCTGAAATACGTTATTTTTTCATATTATTGTGTAAATATAGTGTATTTTTCTGATTTTAATTTACTCCAATACCAATAAATTACTTGTGGATGTAATCGCATTGTGGGTTTAACGTCTGAACACATCGTACATTTTATTGAGTAGTTTACGTTAGATTAAATTTAGATGGACTCAATTTTTGTTGAGACTTTGGATTATGAAACTTTATAAAACAAACAACAATTCCTGTTTCAAACTTTCTGCGTAGCAACACCTCGGCGATGAAAGTAGATTGTATGAAACAGGCTCTGCAGAATTTTGAGAGAGAAAGCCTTTAAAATAATTAACAAGCAAAATTGGCTTCTTTTGTATCAAATGGAAAAATTTTGGCTCAGATATCATTCGTTAAATATTTCTAATGTAGTCATTTTAACGATCACACACAATCAACGCGGTATATTCAATGAATCATTTATTGTTATTCAAACTATTGACAACCTTTGTAGATATGTTTTGTGACACTTCAACTTAACGTGTTATTTGACACTGACATCAAATTATTTTTTGACACATTTTAAATACTTGCGAAGCTCTTGATAGATCGTTTTTTGTTTTTTCGAAAGGTCCCCATTTCATGTCATACACATTTTATATACTTTTTATCATTAATTTAATCACGACGGCGACTTGAAGACTCGAAGACTTAGAATTGAAGACTATAAACACTTGACATTGGCAGAAATAGCTGATCCGAGTGATCCAGTTGGTTGCCATTTCATCAAAAGAAGAAGAAGCTCTTGATTTTTTTTTTGGATCATTCCGCTTAATTGTTATTGTTTGATATCTTACAATAATTATTAAATTCTTAAAACACCACACTTCACCTCGCAATAAATATTAGAAATATATGCCTGTTTACGTAAATAAAAGCAAAGATATCGGTTAGAGGTTATGTTAACGCGTATATTAAATACATTGCGACGTTATAAGCCTCGAGACAATGCAGTAATATCTCAAGATCACCACCACCATTTAGTAGGTTCATTGAACTGTTGAACTCATGCATCGGTAGGTAACGGTTGATCTCCATACAATCGTCCTGAACCGATTTAGCCACTCCTTGGCTCACCGTTACTTATTTGCTGGTATGTTTTAACATGTAGGCTTTATTATATTTACATACATTTGAGTGTTCTTTATTCCTTTCACTTACACACCCTGACCAGTGTGTGTAGTATTTGGTTCACTTCGAACAAATGATTTTAAGAAGAAAGTGAGTTAACAGACTTTTTTTTATTAAATTGATGATGACTGCAGATGTTGTTTTATCGATTCTCACATAGGTGGCATCATTCCTTTTGGTGGATAGGTAGGTTCGTGTGATGAGCGTGATTTTGTCCTATATTTGAATTTATCTATAAAATGTATGTATGTAGAAATATATTAGCATGTTTGTCAGAAGTCAGGTCGTCACAGTACAGGCTCCGCACAGATTGGGTGAGGTTTTTATTGGTATTGTAATCTTCTAAAACGTTAGTGTGTTTTAAAGTCAACGAAAATCAAATGAAACAAGTAACTCCAATGCGAAACTAATGAAGCTAAGGAGAATTCAATTACCTATTTATATAGAATTCGGTGATCGGTAGATTAATCTCGGGTATCTAAGTAGTGTTGACTAAGACGATCAGGCTACTGGATAGATAATTAGCCTGAAGGCAGGATCACGACTTTCAGTTAGCAGAATCGTCCTGAGATATTAGATATGGCAGGGAAAATGGTAAACAACGAAACAATTGTTACCAGCCGTACTCAGGTTTCACCACATTTTTCTATTCCCATGGGGTCATGTGTCTGTCTTCTGAGGACCCAGTCAAAAGCTACGAGTTACATTTGTTATTGGAACAGGTTTTAATTTAGAAACAGTAGAAAGTAATAAAACAATAAAAATAAGCAACTTACAATAGTTTATACAGTGCCAAAAATGGAACCAATTCATAATTGTGCCAGACAAAAGAATGACGCTGGTTTTTCCTCCAGATTTACTCCAAATTGTAGCGACTTAGTATAACACTGGCACAAAATAATCGCTGGTTATTTTATAACTCTGGTGTCTCGGTGACACTTTTTACCGTGGGAGAGCTATGCTTCGGCATGAATGGGTCGGCTCGACCGGAGTGATACCACGGCCTCACAGAAAACCGGTGTGAAATAGCATTTGCGCTGTGTTTCACCGAGTGAGTGAATATACCGGAGGCCCATACCCCAACCCCTCCCCCATCCCCTTTCCCATCCCCCAAAGGTCGGCAATGCACTCGTGATGCCTTTGGTGTTGCGGGTGTCCATGGGCGGCGGTAATCGCTTACCATCAGGTGATACGTCTGCTCGTTTGCCCACTACTCAATAAAAAAAAAAAAACACTGACCGCTAAGTCAGACATCGTGGGTTCTTCATTTCTTTTGTGTTTATAACAAATAAATAAATACCTCGGACATCTAACACACAACGCCATCTAGTCCCAAAGTAAGCAGAGCTTGTATTATGGGTCCTAAACAACTAATATAAATACATAAATACTTTTTTTTGTAAATAAAATAAATAATTATTCCGGACATCTAATACACAACGCCATCTAGTCCCAAGCTAAGCAGAGCTTGTGTTATGGGTTACTAGACAACTGATATAAATACTTATATACTTTTTTTTTGTAAATACATACATATTAGGTCTTTACCTATGAAATTGCCGTTTTGTATGCAATAAGTGAAAGTACTTATTTTTTCAAACTTTTTTATTTCTGTTATTCGAAGTAATCACCCATGCAATCGACGCATCTTTGCCAACGCATTGGCAGTTTATTGATGCCCTTCTTGTAAAAATCAGCTGGACGGGAGGCAACAAACTCTTCAAAGGCATTTTGTACTGCCTCTCGGGAATTGAATTTTTTACCCACTAAAAAGTTGTCTAAATTTTGGAAAAAGTAATAGTCGGTAGGTGCAAGGTCTGGTGAGTATGGCGGATGAGGGAGAGCTTCCAACCCCAGCTCTTGCAGCTTGAAGACTGTCTGTTGCGCAGTATGGGGTCGCGCGTTGTCGTGAAGGAGCAGTGGGGACGACCGATTGACCAAAGCTGGTTGCAGATGTGCAAGCTTCTCCATCATTCTCTCCAGTTCTTCACAGTACACATCTGCATTAATGCTCATGCCGTTTTGTAAAAAGCTGTGGTGAATCACACCCGCACTAGACCACCAAACAGTGACCATCACCTTTTTAGGGGTCATTTTTGGTTTAGGGCATTGCTTTGGTGCTGAACCAGGGTCTAACCAACTTGCTGAGCGCTTTCGATTGTCGAACAGAATCCATTTTTCGTCGCACGTAACTATTCGTTTCAAAATTCCTTCATTTCTTTTCCTGTTGAGCAGCGAAAGGCAGGTCTCGACGCGTACGTTGCGCTGGCGATCGTTAAGGTCGTGGGGCACCCATCTATCAAGCTTTTTTACCTTGCCAATTAGTCGCAAATGGATCAATATTGTTTTTATGCTTACATTAAAAGCTGCTGCTAGCTCAGCTGTAGATTGAGTTTCGTCAGCTTCCACAATCGCCTTTAATTCATTATTGTTAACCAAAGTCTCCGGACGACCACGAGCTTCATTTTTCAAGTCAAAATTTCCAGAACGGAACCGGGAAAACCAATAAAGGGTTGTGCGTTCGTTTGTACAGTTCTCTCCGTAAACGTTTTTGATGTTACGTGCCGTTTGTGTCGCGTTGATGCCACGACGGAACTCATATTCCATAATTACACGAATTTTTAAAGTATCCATTATGACGAAAAATGTTCAAATGTAATAAAAATACAACGCTAATCAAAAAACAAAAGACTGAGTTTGTAAATAGAATGTCATGGTTTTAAAACAAAATTAATTTGAATTTAGAATACAGAGCCATTACAAACTTTTTTTTATTTGAAATGACCAGTACTGAAGAAACGCAATTTCATAGGTAAAGACCTATTATTATACATAGAAAACACCCAAACTCCGAAACAAATATTTGCAGATCTTACAAACTTTGGTTTGACCCGAAAATCGAACCCGAGACCTCAAGCACAGCAGACGCTTACGCTACCACTGCGCTACCGAGGCAGTCATTTATTAATTAATATGTATTTAATTAGTAATAGTATGTTGATAAGAGTCTGGTTACCTTATTGCAGGCACTGCTTTGTTTAGAATCTTGTGAGATGTGTGTAGATAATATAATTGTTAGTATAACTCTAAAAAGTACATTTAAATTAGTCTTCTATAGAGAAAAGCAAAAGTGAACTATTTTTATATTTACTTTGACTAAATACCAGTTTCGCTATTATTAAGACGGTCAAAAAGGTTTATTGACCTTAGTGAAGAGAATGAACTTGTCAAACCGGTCCATGAGTCGTAGATAAATTCAATAGCATCCAACGACATTGGAGGCTGTAAATTGCATAACAAGTATCTATGGTGGGTGTTGCATCTCGATTGACCAGTTTTAATATCAATGTTGAACTATTATTAATTCAAGTGGTTCTGTTACTAAGCATATGCCGTTAGAGTATTAACACACTCGTAACATATGTAATCTTAGTAAAACATTTGAAAATATTTGTACATGTTATTGCTATAAATTGAAAACTAGCTTTTGCCTTAAATTTCGCCCGAGTATTATATGGTTATCGTGGTAAAATAGTAGCCTATGTCCTTCCGCAATGATTAGGTTTACTTTCAAATTTATAATATTAGTATAGATGCGTTCAGATGCTTAAGTAACAAGTGAATTTACAGTTTTATGTAATTTAAAAAAAGAGTGGTTAACATTAAAGTTGACAATAGAAAACTATTTACGTCACTTAAGAACCTAAGCTATGACAAATGTACTTATAATAACTTCTCTAAGTACCTAACACAATTTCTGACGCTCACGGTCTTATAATTTTCATTGTGCCGAATTCTGCGAAACGAATTGCGTATCACTCACGATTACCCTTAAAACAAATCTTATTAACTTGCTCTAAGCAAACAACAAGTTCATTTTCTTTGTTCAGTGCGTGGACCATAAACGTAAATAATCAAAGACAAAACAGAGACAATTAACCTGTCTACTTTATCCGTATAAAACAGCTCTACAGCCAGGCACTTAATTTTCTCACTGTTTAATTTTCTCAAGACGCCTTCTGAGCATTTCGAGCTCAATTTATAGTAAAAAAGAGTAACCGGCCTAGCGTTCAATGTTGTATTACTCGTATATAAATTTTTTGTAATGGTTTGCATTTCGCTTAAGGATCTCTATAGTATTATTTAAAATAGCCTTGAAGAATAATTCAATAGCGCACAAAGATTAAACATATATATGGTTGGTACCTACTTCGTTCATCTCTTATTTGATTATTATCAATATTCATAATGTGAATGCAAAATGATACTCACTCATACTGTATCTTCAATAAAATATAGACACTAGTAATAATAGCAAAACAATGGAACATGTTGGCGAATTCCCATACGGTGATTTTCTCAACTCCATTACGATAATGAATGGTATAGCCTTCAGCTATCACGACCGATGTAAACAATGTTACGTGTTTAACGTTTATCAACATTTGTAATTACCTGCTAGCATTCACAACGGCCGAATGTTGGTGCCACATTAACGAAGTATTAGTGGAGAACAATGGTTAGTATGAAAGAGTTGATCAAAACTTGGGACACGGTCATGTCCTATAGAATTATTTACTGTCGCATAATTTCCGCAAGACTACCTTGAAACATTACGCGCTCGTCCGCTAAGTAAGTTGATTTTCCGCCACGATTTGTACGGTGTCGACTTTGAAATGAAATATTAATATTATTTTAGGTTTAAATTAAGAGTCTGGTTCCTCATTATTACTAAAATAGGCATGGTTTTCCATAAAATGTCCTTCAGTTCGATTTGACGAAGAGATCATATATCCACCATCAATCATTTTTCTAATGTAGTTCTTAAGTATCCCTAAGTAGATTTGCATGTAAGTTAAGTTACTCATGTGTTGGATATTTATATTAAACAAAACTGTGCTGAAGGATGGTTATGTCATAAAGGTCATTTGACACTGCTTGAATAAGATTGATTTTAATACACATCGATGCCAAGAATTTACCAAATACTCGTATAATCAAATCTAATTTCAAATAAGAAATAGCTTAATGACTTTCTGTTGTGCATGATTCAACATAAATATTTCATACGATGATTACGGTAATGATAACAATATTTTTAGATATATAGATAGATAAATCATCAGCAACAGCCCCTAATAGTCTCCTGCTGGATTCAGGTCAAGAAATGACAGTTATTGATTATAATATATTAAAAAGTGAGGATCTTATTCAAATCTGATTTGATTTTTTCCATTCGTCATTTAAGTAGCTAACACAGAGTAGATGAAAAAGTAGATATGAAAGCTTGAAAATGGTCAATTCTGTCGTATTAAGGAAAATTACTTGAACGTACTGCTTGTCTCAAATGCCCGTTGTTTACGTGTTTTCCTAGAACCACAAGTCTGCGTGGGTCTGATTTGACCAAAGCTCGTTCCTATGTCGCGTCGGTATCGGATGTCTACCTGAATACACACATAGGTTGTTGTTTTTATTTTCTTGTACTCGGCTCGTAAGTATCGAATCTATAAGTAGACGATTTATTAATATATTATCCCGATAACACTAAGTTACATTTTTATACTTATACGACAGTCGCAATGGAATATAACAGAAAGTAAAGAACAGTCTAGCTTTCCTTGGAGCTCGAGTACCATGCTTGAGGCATTTTTCAGTTCTAGAATAAAAACGTTACAAAATTTCTATTCATTATTGATTTTCGGCAAAATATATTAAATTACGTTACTCCTATAGTTGCAACTTGGCATATTGTCTTGGTATTTGATTTGCAGTTGTTACGTAGTGTAATAATTATCCATACTTTAAAGATTAGCGAACTGTTTATATATTTAGTAATATATAAATGTAAGTGGTTGAACATACGAATATGTTTAAACATTAACATTGAATTCTCACTCTGCAATTTAAAACACTACAGCATGTAACAAAAATAAAAATTTGGTAATGTAGGTATGTACGTAGATTGTACATTTTAAAAATTACTTATGTAAATGACTGTTCATAGTTTGTTTCTTTCCCGGTATAATTTTATTAACACAACAAAAATATTTATATATATTTTTTCACAGACTAAAAGTAATAAAAGGATTCGTGGCATTTGAACTAAAATATTTATTTCAATTATTCCATGGCTTGTACGTTTGACTGAAGACAGAATCATTTCAACCAAGAACTAGACTAATTTCTTTACTAGTACAATGTAATATTATGGGTGTGATTATAATCTGAATAAGAAGCCGAATAACGTTCGTTTTTCTGATAATAAATTGTGGGTTAATCCTATATTTTAGAGTTGTATTGGTCATCATATAAGACACAGATTCAGTCACTTCGTAACTGATTCTGTGTCGTGATATAATTAAATTATTGTGTTAATTGTATATTATGTGTGTGTATGTTTATGTATATATTTTATGCGTATGTATGTATGTATATTTGTATAAGTAGATTTATGTATATGTGTCCTATTATATTCAATAATAATTTTTATTCAATTGCACCGTCAACTGCTGCTGTCTCTCTGATACATTTTAATCCATCCTAAGGTTGCCTGGAAGAGATTACTTTCGGCAATAAGGCCGCCCTTTGTACATTACATTATATTTATATGTCATCTTATAATATGTAAAAAGGAGTACAAATAAAGAGTTTTCTATCTATCAATTTTGATTGGCTTGGTGGCGCTGTGGTAGTGTTTGCGACTGCAGTGCTTGAGGTCTCGGGTTCGATTCCCGTGTCGGACCAAATGTTTGTATGATCTGCACATACATGTTTTGAAGTTTGGGTATCTTCTATGTATATTAGTGGTCTGGTACCACATGCTGTGTTAAGTTTGGGTCTAGATAGTGTTGTGTGTTCAATGTCCGAAATATTTTTTTTTTTATAAATGCAAGGCCCGCCTTATGAATGAACATCCTGTGTCGCTGGGGACTTTAAAAACGTACATAAAGAACACCAAGACTCGGGACAACAATTTATGAATCAAACAAAGTGTTATACCGCGTGGGATTTGAACTCACGACACTTGGCGTAGTAGCGTGCGGCGTAGCGAGGGGTGAAACCACTAGTCCAAACGTGCGGTCTCTAATATGTCATGAGATTTGACAAGAAGGACAAGCAATGTTAGTATTTCATTATCGTACGGCATATCGATTATGCAGTAAAATCTCATACTCTTGTTGGGTATGAATTCTTCCTGCATAACCGATGGAGATGTATCGATTTATATAATCATTTGGTCCGACCCACCTACGACTACATTTGGAATAGAACCCGAGACCTAAAGAACAGTAGTTACGCTACCACTGCGCCACCGAGGCAGTCAATATAAATTATAGCTAAAAGATAAGATAACAGGAAATTAATAAAATGTTATTGTATTTTTTTTCTTATGTTTCCGCCTGCGAAAGTGGCTTTACCCTGCGTTATGGAAAGCATAAGCAGAATCCAACAATGGTGGTCACCATACTCATTAGGTATGCAGAGAATGCAACAATGCAGCATGGTGACCCACACCATGGCGGCCTGGTGATACTTCTGCATCATTGGGCCTCCGGTCTTCGAGTCACCAACTAAACACGACAGCATGCATGATCATTTTACGTTAATCTTCAGTGCGCGGTCGAGCCGGCCCGTTCGTGCTGAAATCAGCGTGGCTCTACTGCTTCTACAAATCCAGATGCATTGTGTCAGAATTTAAAAGTATTTCTTTAGATTTTAGTAAGATTTTTTTTTATTGAACCAATAAAAGTGATTCCCAAACTTATAAAAACAAAATTAAAGGTACTACTACCTTTAATTTTGTTGTGTGAACCCTTTGAGTTATAATATACTAGAGACCCTACCTAATACCAAAGTTCTGTGCAATTTTAAACCAGAGTTGTTCTATGGCAATCATTATTGGGAAGTCAAATTCAGTTCACCCTCAGGGTTGCGGAGGTCCGATGCCAGTTGCTGTTTGAAAAAACTGAAAATCAGGTTAAACAGGTTGAACTAGTAGCCGACCCCAAATAGTCTTGGGAATAATAAAGGCTACGAAGATGATGATATTATTATTATTTGGTGAAGTTTCAAATGAAACTTATTTTTAGTTGAAAATAACATAACACACGGTTTACCTTTACCAAAATGTACATCATTCCAAAAGACTTTTATCTTTCCTTTGTTACATGAACAGATGTTATTTTTTGATCTTAAATTAAATTCAAATGTATAACAAAACCAGTAAAAGTTTAGAAGTGATAATAATAGGTATACTTTATGGGCTAATGAACTATTCCGAGGGCCGATGCTGACAGTAACTACCGACATCTAAAGCTTTTTACAGTTAATTTACGTTTACACAAAGACCTCGTCACAGTTTAAAAATTTCGATAAACACAATATAGTTTGTACCTCTCTGTCTAAATATGTGTTCTATACTGCGAACAGAAAGTGATCGGCATTTTTACAACCGTTTTATTAAATTAGTTTTTCTAGGTGACGTTTGGAAGTGATCCAACGATATTTTGACGTTAGAGCGCCATAAAAATGATATTAATTGCCCCTAGCTCTCTTAAAAAATAACTATGCTCCACAAGACAGTGTCAAGGTAATGGTTATTCATCGAATATTTGTCAAAATCTTAGACATAATAATATCTGCTGCGTATCAAAGGCGACGACATTATCTAATATTTATTTCTTCCTGCCTCATGGCTACGTTATATAATGTTCAACCGCACCTTTAAAATTTTACAAGTTGTACAACTTTCCTTCATTATGCTCGGTGCGATGAGCACGTTAATGGCTAAACTTTACTAAAAATTTTATGCTGTCCTTGTTTCTTGAAGTAATTCATAAACATGCAACAAACCAAAAGTTAGAACATCTTTATATCTGTGAATAATAATGTGAATGAAATCAAATTAGGATCAGGTACAATTTTCTTGCAAATTAATTATTGGCATAGAAACTAGTTTAATTATCTAAGTAACAATTATTCTGTGTATAGATTCACAAGACCAATGAAATACTCTCGCAGTACAAATTATAAAACCATTGTTTTTTATGAACCAAGTTAAAATAATTTAAAAGATCGTGAGATCGTTTTTTTTCCCAGCGTGACATCATCATTTTACATTGGCCTTTTTAAATACTTACCGACACTTGTACTACTATAAAAATATTTTAACCGTTATCTTATCACACAGATACAAACCTGCATAGGTATTTACATGTTTATAGAATTGTTTCTACATAGCTTACCAGTATCATTGAAGGCATAATGATATTTTTTAATTAGTACTCGATAACGATGAGACCAGACCTTTGACTATTAGGAGTACGCTTATTAAAGACGTTATGACTCGTCTTAAAGGTTGTAATTAATTTAGCGTTTGTAGATACGAGTATTCAATACCTACCTATAAATTAATAAAGGACAAAACAAACAATGCATTCGAGATTATGTGCAATGTACAAATCCATAAACTGCACTCAACTATAATTGTCAAAAGTACAATTCCTATTAACAAGACTACTTATTACGGGGCACGTGTACTAATGTCTGTGCTAAGTAATTAAAAAACCTCATTAATGAAATCTAGATGACGCATTGTTCTTAATCTTAAGGAGTATTCAAGCGTTGCTTTACGGCAGATACGTTGGTCGCAACGTCTGTAATCAAACAAGTCATCGAGGCACTCGAGCATCGAATGATTGAACTTGCATAAAGTACCCATAACATCTTTATTCTTTATCACTGATCGCTATCACTTCACCTGATTGGTCTCTTTCATTTAATATTTAAAACTTATTCAATGATATGGCTATCAGACGTGATCACGTACCCGATACCCGTTTTATTTTTGTCTTCAACTTTTTATTAGATCTGTGGCGACTTCCACATATAACACAACAATAACCTACTACATCGCCATCTACCGAAGATATACTGAACTACGAAGTAACGCACTATACGAAGTAACTACAAATCCTGAATCGCGCAATAAATAGTTCTCGCGCCGATTATCATATGTACAACATCCCAACATCAACTGTTGGGCAGTGGCCCGCCTGGCACGATCACCTCGCCTGGTCGGAGGATCCTCCCTTTGTGTTGGTGGGAGATGACACCCGTTCCCCCACAGATCTATGGAATAAGTTTAAATCGCTGTAGGGCTTGGTGTAATTGAGTATATGGAGGGCGATGGAGAACAAATTATTTACCTGATTACGGCAAACGACTACTTTGTACTTATAAAGGTACTAATAATGCATTTATTAAGAAAAAATACATAAGAAAAATTATTTTCCGCTCCGTTTAGGTATGCATCATTAAAACTGTTTTTTTTTATTAATAATATGTGTGATTGGTCAACCACTAGTTTTCAACAAAGACCTACAGTATTTTTATCACAATCAGTTGCGGATGAAAAACAATTTTCATACCATACATCCGGTTACGTATTAGTTGCTATGGCCGTAATCGCTGACTCGATTAAGTAACATTCTGAACAACATACCTTATTCTTTGTCTGAGTTCTTCAGTATAAACAACTAACAAGAAACATGTCGCTATATTTTGTGATTGTGAGCAGCTCTTGGACTTAGGAAATTTTTAATAATTGAGTTTTAGTCTGCGTGTGTAATTATGACCAAAACCTGCATGTACTTTACACACACCAACTAAATCAATTTCATAGTAAAGTTCATGCAATCTATTTTTGAGGTTAATAATTATACAAAATATATTAGACAAAAAATAGGTTTCCCTAACTTTAATATTTCTTTAGACCGTTTTCTAGCCTTTGTGTTTTGGTTGCCTTAACTTGCACATTTAAGTATTGTTGTCAAAAACAAACATACTTTGTTTAAATTATTTGAAAAGATGGTGCACATGAGTTTCTCACCAGCTCTTCTCATGAATGCAATACCCATCGGAGCTGGTACTTGGATTGATTTCAATTTAAACCTTTGAGTTGAATCGAAATCAATTTAAGCTCCGGTAATTCAAATCATTGATTACTTGAGTTACATCCTTTTATCACTGATCAATTCAGTACTTGAGTTTTATTTTATATTTGTATTAATAATGTTTGATGTTTGTATTTTTGACGTGTTCAAGTGCCTTTTGGGGCCTATGGAAATAAATGATTTGACTTTGACTTTGATACACAGAGGTGTCAATGGGGTACGTCTGACAATTATTGATTATACAATATGTATTGAACATTATGTTGTAATTGTTTTTAATTTCATATTCATTCGTCAAGAGTGTTCATATTATTGTACTAGCTGCGCGCTTTTTATACGAATGTTGTTCACTATTAGTACATTAGTTAGTCTTTCTTTCTCGTGTAACCTTATTTTCATCTGAAATAAAGTTATCCTACATTACTCCTTGTAACATCAGCTATCTGCTGGTAATAACCAATTCCCGAGATTAGCCGTAATAACCATACAAGCAGAAATAGTTTTCCTTAATCGATTTTTGGATACAATTACTGTTGAAATTACAAACATAAACTTCAATTTTATTTATTCTGTATTATATAGATTTTTACATAGCAAGTTTGTAACGATGAGTCTCGTTTCAGATGGGAGCGAGGAACATGCTTAGGTTGTAGGACTTTTATGCTCTTTTTATTTAATTCCATTGTCGTTTTATTACACTTCATTGTCTTATGTATGTGGGTCACCCATTTCTAGAAGACACTGAGCTCAACCAGTTAGAAATTATCGTGAGCACAATGTTATATTCATGCATACTTGACTTCTAATCTTTAACTGCCATTAAAGTTATGATTATAATTAAAACAAAATTTAATATTTGAATAACTCAGGTACCTAGCATAAAAAACTAAATTATCGGTTATCACGACAAAGATAACCTATGTGTTTCCTCAACAATTAAAGTATCTCCATAACAGTTTTAGCGGTTTAGCTGCGCAGGCGTAACAGACAGACATACAGAGTTACTTTTGAATTTATTAGTTTTTAATATGGAGAATCGTTTGTATAAAATAAGCTTTGAAATAGAGTCAATTCCTCCTTTGCGGAGGCTTGAAACACAGGCATTGGTAAGTTTACGTATATGGTACCAATCAACTTAATTATACCTACATGTAGATAAATTTACATCTGATTATATGAAATGGATATGCATATACGGATTTTCCTAAAACTTTGGTGTCGATAGACAATACTTAGATGTACGTTTAAACCATTATCACCGATTACACCAATCTCTACATTTAGCAACTTACGTTCAACGTGATAATTACATCATCATTATTTTCGACAGTCTTTAAAACTTTACCGTTGAAAAAAGAACTAGCGTTAGAAAAGAGGTTAGTTTCACTCTACAATACCACAGGTTGGTTTTTCGTGTTTGTGTCAATCTTTTCTCCTCTTTGCAGTGCTGTTGTCTTGTACTTACGTATACTTCCTTAATCGGCTCTTAAGACACCCACGAAACAAAAAGGGGTGACACTCCATGTCCTTAATTCGTCACAATATAGAAAAATAACCGTCAATTATAAGAGGAACTTACAACATAGTTGTTCCTATTAATAGATGTATTATGATGAGTTTAACAGTAAAATGGTAAGTGCTATAAAACGCAGTCATAAATTGAATAACACGCGTTTATTGAACAACGTTTCAATACGTACGTTTTACGTAAGTAAAAGTACCATCTGATGTTGTATTACTCGATGTTATTAGAATCGTGACTGCTGTTGTTATCGAAACTCATAACATCTCTATTTTAATAAAGGAATATAACGTTACGGATTTTCTCTCGTTGTTCACGAAAGCGTTTGATGATGTTAATGAAAAATACTGAAAGGTAGTCACAGGAGAAGCAAAAAAGAAATTGGAATACAAGTCTTTAGAATCCTTGCCATTATCTATTAAAATTAATAATAAAGTATATTAGCTTCAAGAAAAGAGCGTACTTCTTCCTAAAAGGCAGGCAACGCACTTGTAACGCCTCTGGTGTTGCGGGTGTCCATGGGCGGCGGTAATCGCTTACCACCAGGCGATACGTCTGTTCGGTTGGCCACTATATAATAAAAAAATAATAATAATATTTTAAGGGTTAGAAAAAATTCAAATAAGCAAACGGTCCAAGTGTGTGTCGGACTTCGTTTATTTAGAGTCCCATTACAAATATACAAATATACAATACTAGCTGACCGGCCGAACTTACTATCGCCCTAATTTATTTTTGTGAATATTTTCTAAATTATTGAGAAAAATCTCTTAGTAAGCCCGTGCTAACTTACCGCAGCGCTGCAGTGTATAAAACTAAGCGGCCTAAGAGAATGTAATACCTTTTTTTTAAATTGGTTCTATACAAATCTTGTTCTGAAAATAATAAAAACATAAATTATATTAGTAAGCGAAAATAAGTAAGTAAGGCCTACAAATCAGTAGAGATTTCCATACGCAACAGTAAACCTTTTAACGTAATAAAAATTATTTTTAGACGATATTTTTAAAGAACCATAGGACAGTTATTGTCTTATGGCTCTTTATTACTGTTATGTTCGAAGTGTATTATAATTTGCGGGTGTTATCTGGAGACCATTCCTTCTAACTTAAATAGATTTAGTTGAATCAATTCAACATTCGGCTCGACCGGAGTGATACCACGGACTCACAGAAAACCGGTTTGAAATAGCGCTTGCGCTGTGTTTCATCGAGTGAGTGAGGATACCGGAGGCCCATATCCCAACCCCTCCCTCCCTTCCTCTCCCCATCCCGCGGCCGGCAACGCACCTGGGACGCCCTCGGTGTTCCATGGGCGGTGGTAATCGCTTACCATCAGGCAAATTTGTCTGTTCGTTTGCCACATACTACATAAAAAATAATCATTTAACATTTAAACTACAACGGACAAATAAAAAAACAACATGAAGAATCGTGTCAATAAACACATTAAAAGACAGGCGTCAAATCGCTGACATGATGTTTCTGTACGACGTCCTCAACAAATGCGGTTGTAACACTTAAATCTACTTTAATGTGCCCACACGGCATACCCGAAATACATCATTATTCGCAACCCCAACTGCAACAACTAACTACATCAAGATGTCGACATTCAGTCGCATCCCACACACATACAATAACAGCTTTTCATCACTGGATCCCTTTAACACGCCCCGGAATTCGTACAAAAATAATATCAGTCATACTTCGTTTTCTACAGACCGTCTACTCTTGGGCTTCTTTGTATTGATTTTAATTCAAGTGTACTTCATAATTGGCGTATTGTTTAAATATCACTATTGTAACTTAATATTGTCAGCTGTGAAAGACCTTACATTAATAAAAAAAAAAAGAATTATTCCATTTGGTGCAGACGAATCAGACTATCGAAAACTATGGGCGTACATACATTTTTCTGATTAATTTTTTTTATGTAGATAGATAGAGAGGCTCTCCTAAAATAGAATAAAAACAAATAACTGAATGATTCCAGTAACCCTTTTGTACAATTTTCTCTAGAGCTTGGTTTAAGATTTCTTCACAAACAATAATTAGCCACGGGGATTTCGAAAAAACATCCGATTTATGAGTACAATACTATTGATTGGCATAACATAATCATATCTATAATTTTGTAAAATTTTCATGTTATTTAAAAAGGAAAAGAAGACAAAAAGAAATGCCATACCAAATTTTGTGTAAAAACTTTTTTATCAAACGAAATATAGAATAGTTTAATTCCCCACATTAGCTGAATGAGGCCCTCGCTTAATAATATTTATATTTATTATTTGTTAATTGTTGGGCTCTGGGTCAAACAAGATTGATTTATTTATGTTTTTGAAGTTTATATTATGAAAATTTGAACTAAACGTGTAACTGTAAAACCTACGAACAGCAGACGAAGGGAGCCAGTTTGTCAGTATTAGAGAGACTGAGCTGACTGAAAATCAATTTGATATAAAAGTTATGAAAAATTACAAAGCTGTTATAATAACTTTGTAGTCAAAATACTATAGAATAAGTTTCGTAGATTCTCTCTCTATCATATCATCAATATTTATTTGTATCTGTATATATTAGTAACAGCTACCGTCTTAGATAAAATGTAAAGTTACTTGAATCCAAAAATGCTATTTGTTGAAATCATTGTATATGGTTTCAGGTACAAAAGTTTTAAAGAGTTCTGTTTAACCTCACATTATCACAAGAAAGAATCAAGTAGATATCCCTCGCGAGTTCTTTTCGTTTCACACCAAGGAAAATTACGGTTACACGAAAATTGGGTTACCAAAACAAATTGAAAATTTGGAGGCAATTTTCTCCCTCAAAGAATAACCACTCTCATTTTTTATTTTCATTTTTTACATAGCTAGCTCTTTTTAATTTAAATAATAACATATTTTAGTAATTTATATTTCATAAAACTAACTATTTTTTTTGTAACAAAGTATTAGAAAATGTTCAAAAGAGCCTAATAGACGCACTTCACATTTAAATTAAAATAAATAATAAGATATTTTAACTATGTTAATTTATTTCAAAATGAATCTACATTCTGTTTGTTAAAATAATACCAATTTCATATTATCTAAATAGTAGCAAAGTGACAATAAAAAACAGTTATAATATAGTACAAAATGCTCGATCGAAGGCAGGCCTTAATAAAAAATATAATTTAATCGTCTGAATGCCCATAATACAGTGGAAATTACAATACGTCCAGGCTTGGTTGAAGCCTTTGAATAAGGTTATTTGTTGTTAGAGTAGGGCCGATAAATATAGAGCACTGATTATTCAAAAATATATTTAAACGGGGCTTAACAAACACAATTCCATGTACGAATATTTTGAGGTCCAGTTAAACATTATCATTATCATCAACAGGCTGTCCTACACACACCACATTGTGGACTCTTTAGAAATGTTCTCTCTTTCTTAACATTTTTGAGATTGTGTGTTTACATTTAGATACATAAACAAGGTATTATTTTAAACTGATTTAAAATTGTTACAGACCATCGTTCTTGGGTCTACGGACCAAACTAGAAGAACGGTTGATGCTAGCCATCGGCGTTGCCGTGCTGCTGGTCATCGCCTTCCTAGCCGCTTTCGTGGCCACGTTCGTCCAATGCAAATCAAACGACTTTGATGAAAGCCACGGTAAGTCATTATATGTGTGACAGTAAGCATCACGAACCACCTCAACCATTTTCATATATTCCCTCAATCGTTAAGGTATCATTATGAATGTTGCCTGTGGGCCTGTGATCATCTTTGTCCATTAAACTTCAAAATACATTGTTTTTAAAGTCGTCTTAATTTCGAAGTCACAGAACTAAGTCTAGTTATTTTCAAAAAGCTTTGTTCGTGGATGTTTATGCTTAGAATAAATATTGTAGTTTGACATAAATCGCATGAAATTTTGAATGTGCAACAGTAGCTTTAGTTTGATTGTAATCAGTTTATAAACAGCAGTTAAAAGGCATCTTCGCTGTTTGATTCGAACTCATCACAGCTCAAAGGTCATTCAGCACAATGACGAGTTTGTTCAGTGTAACGATTCGTAATAAATATAACAGGAAATTGATATCACGTTTTATTTTTACTATAATAATTGACATTGGTTTTTTCAATGACGTCTTCATGTAGTTTTTGTCGGATGCAAAGAAACAATAAATGTATACATTTAGTCTGATTATGCATGTATGCGTGGCTCCCTTTTACTATTACGTCAAATGTCTCATTTTAATGGTTTAAGGAGGTCACATTGCAACTAAGAGCTAGCTGTAGTCATGACACGTAGCACAATTTAAAACAAACGACCTTATAACCTTATTGGGGCAGTCTTTCTGAGAAATAGTTTAGACAATTTCATAATTAACTTTCGAAAAAATTCACCAAAGAAGGATAAACGACTTCAATGCGTCTTAGTTACAAAAATAACATGATTTTTCTGGCTTAGGTGTGGATTTTTCTCAATTTAATAACTAGCTAATTGGGCGTATCTATACCCTTTTCCATACAAAATGAGGTTATAAGCTACGAAAGACCATTCATAAAAACATGAAGCTTAATAAAGAATCTCCTTTTTTGAAGTTGGTTATAAACATGTTAATATGCAGCAATGATAGGTACATAACAACTAAACGAAATAAATATTTTCATTTGTAACTCACCGACGGAGGCGACGTTGGTAGAATATTTAATTAGAGAAAATTTTGCAAGTGATTCAGTGTCTTTGTTCTTTATAAAAGTTGGAACAGTACAATATGCGTGATGTAAGAACGCGCCAATACATATTGTTCGCCCGACACCGATGAATATTTTACACACAACCTTCATAACAAAATTTAAATAAAAATTTTGGTGTGATATGAAGTTTACTTAATTTATACAGGATCACAACTATTTAGGTAAGAAATTTTCTTAAAGAAAATATTGTTTATCTCTCAAATACCACTGCTAATTTGAAACTAGATGGCGTTGTGGGTTGTACGAGTATGTCCGAAATTTATTTAGTTATTAGGTAGTAAGTATACCTGCGTGGTACAGAAGGCCTATGTCCAGCAAGGACTGTTAAAAGCTGATGATGATATAGAAGTACATCATATATACATATATTTAAAAAAAAAACACAGAGTTCGTAAAATGTCTTATAAAGGTTTGGCAAGAAAACTTAGGAAAGGATGCAAGTATATACTTATTACATTTTGCACTCTTTTTAGAACTATCACTTTTTTACTTGTTTTTATAAAAGGAACTAGTAATTAAAAACAAACTTACAAATCGTCATATATTTTATTTTTAAGTACCTTTTATGCTTTTCTTCATTTTCTAACGGAATCTGCGTATCCCGCCTAGTTCCATTTTGTACATTGTTTTAGCGTATAACATTACTTATAAGAGTACTATTCAGACTTAGGTCTAAAGACTATCTATGTTTATCTAATCTCCTAAGAGCCAGCCATACGTAAGCACAAAAATAAATCCAATATTCAAAATTTTAAAAGCATCGTTTGCCGTTTTTTTCCAGTAAATCTAATTTAACTGCAATAATTTAATACATACCAATATCCTTACACGTCTCACACACGATTGTCTGGCGCTAAACTAGCCAGTCTGTTGACTGGTAACCGGTTTGATTACTATTAATGCATTTCGAAATTTAGGTAGAATAAATAAGTTAGGGTTCGTTTATTTTCCCATGTATTGTAGATATTGCTTACTACATTATACATTTTAAAATACGCAACAATGTAAGTGACCATCCGTCCATTAATCAGCATTTCACAAACGTATGGTTTTACATAAGCTTCTTACAAATATAGATATAAAGTCTAGTGTTCCGTCTTCCGCTTCCGGCTCCGGATCTTAAGGAAACACTTCATCAGTCATATATTCATAACGACCTATAAACAGTGCTGGATTAAGACTACTTGATGCCCTAAGCAATCCACGCCTCTGGGGCCCCCTATCCATAAGTAAACTAGTATCATAAATTACGTACCTTAGAATATGTATGAAGGTCGAAAGACATACGTGGAGAAGGTATTACATACAATAAAAACCAAAGCATTTTTAAATTTTTTTATTGATATGCGACTTGCGAATTTTTCGGGCATTAAATTCGCGGAAAATAGTTTTTAAGTCCAACGTTTTTGTCATATCTGACTCTATGTACAATATTGATAAAGCATCGAGCTTTTTTGCTGTTTCTGGTGCTGGTGCCCCCCCAAGACGTGATGCTCTAAGCAATTGCTTAATTTGCTTAAGGGTTAATCCAGCACTGCCTATAAAGTTCACAGCATTATTTGAAGTCTGGCAAAACTACCTACTGAAATGATACAACTTTAATCAATGCTGATTTAGACTTTTAAGATCTGTCAAAAGTGACACCATTTTAATTTCTACTAATTTCTAGGAATGTGTGCTCCTAGTAATGCAATACAGTCTAAGACATCTCGATATCGCTTATAGAAACTTATTAGCAATCACTTGTCAAAAAAAACATCACATTCGATGTAAACCCACTTGTTTTTCATGTCAGTACCTACATGTTTTTATATATGAGAACAACAGTTTATGACATCAATCTCGATGGGCAGTAATTACCGAGTATTACATATCACTTTATAACTCTAATTTACAATGTTACGCTTTTAAATTAAAGCCATTTGACATTGCACAGCAACGAGGCATACCAATCTACGTGTTTGATTTATCTTGTAGAATTATTTGAAATCTGTCTTTGTATTTATTATACAAAAAAAATGTGATATCGTAATAGAACGTTAGAAAATGCACAAAAACTGTATTGCAGCTCTCGGATGTCGGTTACAAAACATGAGATCACGTCGTATGTTGAAATTCGTGCCGCACGATGGCTACGCTGTGCCAGGCCCTAGCACGCACTAAACTAAATTATTATAACAACCATTATTGTATTACAATAGCACTTACAAACTTACAAATTTATTTCCACGCAAAATTGAGCAAGTTTAAGCAGCTGTTGAGAAAGAACCACAACAGACAAAAATAACAATACAACTATCTCCACTTTTTACTGCCAGTTTATTGTAACCGTGAACGATGCAGTGAACTGTATCCTTTATCTGTGTCAGAATAGTGATAAAATTAAATATGAAGCGCTTTTTGTTAAGCCTCAAACATAATATCACTGATATTAATAAACATTCTTTTGCTATCTGCAGTACTAATAAATTGATAGATCGCCTTCGGTCGGACCTTTAATGATCTACACAATTTTCCACGATAGTTTTGACAACGCCTACTTAAAAAAACATTCTATGAATGTAGGTGGTTTAACCCTTAACTATCCAGAATGCTTTTGTGACGTAACTGACCAGTAGTGTCCAACAGACTCATTTTATAAATGTAAGGTATGATGAAAGAAAAGAAAGATATTTTGAATGAAAAAGACAGTATAATGTTTTCAGTAATGTATATTTACACCTATTTACTTACAGATATTACAAATACCTTTTTTTCAGAATGTTCAGAGCAGACATTGTAATTGCATTTATAACAACACTGTTTAGAAGCCCTTGATAATTTCGAAGGGCAAATATAACAACGCTTCTTCCTTTTCGCAGCAGATTCAGATGATTGAGTAGCTTCCTGATTTGACCCTGCCACGTCTTGCATGGCTGCTTACTTGCTGGTAACTTGTTAGTCCTTTCGTGCTTCGTCTCCGTATATGAGGTGTTACCAACTCGGTTGCGATTTCACGTAAAAATAGTTTTCTAAGTGTATTTTTTTTACGTGAGTTCCAATCAGGATGTATATTTTTCCATATAATAAGCGATGCAATGCTAACAACATCTATAATATTTTGAAGAAATGCAATTGGCCACCTATTTGTTTTATGACTTTTATGCCGAACTGTATACTTATGAACCATCTGGTCCAGCGTATCGACACCTCCCTTGGTGGAGTTGTAGTACAAGTTTATTTCAGATTTGTTGTTTTTGTTCACATCTTCTTCCTTTCCATGATGCATCGTAGACAAAAAAATTACAGCATGATTCTTTTTTGGTACATAAGAGACCAATGTCATATTTTTATAAAATCCAAATACATTAGACTCAATATCGGTGGTTTTCTTGGGTTGAAAATTAGGAGGTATACACGTCTTATTTTTTCTCAATGTTCCAACTATTGTAAGACCATTTTGTGTCAAAGATTTTGCGACTACCATACTCATGAAATAATTATCAAAAGTAACATTTCTGTTACTTTGGAAGTATGGTTCACATAACTGGTTGACTACGTTGTACGCTAAATTTTCCGCCCGGTTTTGACCTTCTTTTCCGAGATATGGTATACCAAATAGGGGGTAACTAGTTTTGCTGTCACAGATCCACCAAATTTTCATACCATACTTATCAGGTTTGCTGGGTAGGTACTGTTTGAATGATACGCGTCCTCGAAAAGGTACAAGCTGCTCATCAATAGTGAGATTTTCTCCAGGCAAATAAAACTTTTTCAGGTTTTGGTTTACGTATTCCCATAATTCTCTAATAGGTGCAAGTTTATCTTTTGACTTTCTCAGGAACCTAGTATTTTTATCATCGTATGTTAAGAATCGTAATAAAGAAACAAATCTATTTTTTCCCATTGTAGCTCGATATATTCGATTGCCAAAGATAGTGTCCCAGTATTCTCTAAAATCCACACCGCCCTGTTTATTGACGCCTATAGTCAATAAAAGACCTAGAAATGCTTGCATTTCGATTTTGTCTATTGATTTCCATCGATTTTGTAAAACTCTAAGCCCTTCAGTATTGGTATATTTTACTATGATTTCTAATACATGATCGTCGAAAAAAATGTTGAAACTGTCTCTCGGATCTATTATAGCTTGCCCTGGAGGAAGAATCACCTTATGAATACCACCGCGAATTATGTTGTGTCGAGGCGTTCGGCTTTGCCTGTCAGGTTCTGATTTCCAAGTTGTTCCATCTTTTCCTTTATAATTGTCAATTGAGACGTATTCTTGTAATGGTACATCATCACTCTCACTCCATAATTGTTCATCATCGTTTTTCACTGATACGTGATACGATTACAAAGACTACGATTATAACACAAACAAAGGTCTAGCAGCCGCTATTGCCCTCCCGATACCATAAGATTATAAGTAAATGTAAATAAAAACAATCTACCTTCACACTCGAATCAAACAAAATGTTATTGTGTCTGTTGGACACTTCTGGATTGATGAAGTACTATTTTTGTTTATTAACCAAAAATAATAAATTATTCATGTTACAAATATTTTCATTGCACATTTAGATTCGTAAAACATTGGCGATAAATTAGATAAAAGGCCGATTCATAAAAATAAATACTTTAGTTTTTATGAAAACATAAACGCAAAATTGTGTCCGCAAGACACTTGTGGGTTGTTAAGGGTTAAATTAAAAAATACATCAATATCGTATCTCCTATTCATCATCACAATCTTGTACAGTCCTTTTCCAACGCCGCTAACGCCATATATATAAATAAGAATGAACTAGTGTTTGTTTGTCTCGCTAAAACTCGAGATTGGCTGGATCGAAGTGGATCATTATGATCTTAAAATATTTATTTAAATTCAGTAAAGGTTTAAACGGAGTTAAACACAAATAACACGGTGATTTTGAATTGCGTGACTGCACGGTTGGCCTAGTGGTTTAAGCGTTCACCACAACGCTTGCTATACGCCACGTGCCGTGGGTTCAAATCCCACGTGGGACATCCATCAAATCACATCCACAAAATGTTGTCCTGAGTCTGGGTGTTCTTTGTGTCCGTTACATGTATGTTGGTAAAGTTCCCCGCGACACAGGATGTATATTCCTAATGCGGGAGTTGTCTTTAAAAAAAAAAAAAAAACAAGTAACGGAAAATGATTAATTTTCCAATACCAACTATTCCTAGCCAGATAAAATGTTTGTATTAGGTTTAGACCATATTTAACACAAATATATGTAGGTGATGCGAAGTTTACCAGGTCATCTAGTTTTAGATAAATATTAAGAATATGCCGATAAGTACAGCATAGAATTTAAACGCAGTTCAACAGGCTTGGCCCACAGATCAGTGGTTAGTGATCCTGGCTAATTAAGTTGAGATGTCTTGTGTTCGATACATATGGACTCATAACACGACACAACAATTTGTTTACGCCTGGGTGTAATTTATTTATAATATTTATGTTTTGAGACATATTTCATTATGTTTACCAGCCTGGTACCTATAGCACAGGGTCTGTCTAGTTTAAGATCAGATGACTGTGAATGAGATATGCAGAATTTTTATTATTTTATAACTGTAGTTCATATTCAAAGTTTTGGGGAATGTGTGTGTGCATAGACTTGATGACAATACAATACGAAACAACGAGAAACAATTCTACCCTTTGTTTAGTTAACGACTTGGGTGTTTTAAAACATCATTGTGTTAATAGTGCAGCTACGAACGGACATTATTACACAATTAATTTATTACGTATAGGGATTATACATAGAAATATGTTAAATGTTTTAAATATAGTTTGGCTACTGCCTATAAGGTATGCTCCCTTTAAAACGTGTCGCATATCTCACCGTACTAACTGAAACTGCCGACATGTAATGCCCACAGTAATTCCCGTGTAACGTAATTTACAAAATGTAAACGTAAATTACAAAATGTTTGTTACGTAGAGTATTACTTTCATTATTAGTCTGTAAGTGGTTATTGTCTTGTCTTATTCTACCTCACCTGTAACGAAGTTTAACATCTTATGACTGACTTCATCAATTAGATGTCTTTTGTTAGATTAAACGATGTTCAAATATAATATCTAACTATTAATGACTCAAGTTCTGATGTTTATGAAATGAACATTTAGCGGTGATGTGTGGCCAAATATTTATACAATAATACACATTGTTACGAACTTATGCTGCTATACATACATAGGTATGTGTAAAATAAACTCTTAACTATTATCATTAGCAATGATAACACATTTTATAATGATAACAGTTTCCGTATGGGGAGGCATGTCTACTTAGAAATGGGGAAACTTTAAGTAACCTCTCCTTTTTAAAAATAGAAGGCTTAGAATAGATATTTTCTTTAAACAGACGTACAGGTATTCGTTACATGGACACACATAACACATATATAAGTATTGCAAGACAGCTGGTGATGTCATCAAATAATTTTATTGTAGTAATTCCATTACAATAATGAAAGATTTAATTTAATAATTTAATTGGGATTTAGCATGGTACGTTGTTAACTACACAACTAAGTAATTAATTTTAATACTTATGTAGATTGTTTCAAATTAAATGTTCTTATGTAAACACATGTAACATAAACACGATGGAGAGGTAAACATTGTTGTAATAATCCATTACATTGACAAACACCTATATATCCAATATGATATCTATTATAAATTTTATCAGTTTCTTAAGTTAGCGTTGTTGTTGAATTTGTCGACATAAATGTAATTCTTTAAGAAAAGTATGCTAATTCTCAAATTCAATTGATAAATCTCCTAATCTACATACGAGTTACAACTGGAACGTCAATATTACCTTTAGTTTATAATTTATAAACAATGGTGGTGATTAGTTAAATTACTCAACTTGGCCATAATTTTTATTTTGCTATTCCTGTGTTGAACGTTCAAAACGTGTAACGTAAAACTTGACATGTCGCACTAAATTTAGACGCCGTCTAAATACGAGTACATGCTGACTAAATGACTTACGTAATTATTACTCATATTTTTTACATTTAGTGTTTAGTTTTTTTACTAATAAACAATGTTTATCTCTGATAATTTTTTAGTTGGTACTGAACTAAATATAGTGTAAGCTGAGATGTGAGGTATCGAAAAATGGACTTTAAGTGGATGAGATTAAAGTATATAATCGAACAATAAATCTTAGTCAATTTAAGTTTCAGAACTACAAAATCACCACCAATGTCCAGTATAGAAATTATCAAAAGCATTTTTGATGAAATTATAACTTGGCCTTTACAATGTGGGGACGTCAATCTATGGGAGTAAATATTTGGACATATAAATTGATTAGAAACAAGCTAACTCGATGTATAATAATTCCACAGTTCCCACACTGTAACAACATTATCATATTGGAATTTAGTAATAGCTACTTAACTACCAAACGGTTTTAAAACATTCAGAAGGAATTTTTTAAACAGTCTTATTAAATAGGCCATTTGTCTACTTACTATAATTAGTTTGTAGAAAAATTCCGTAAGTTATTTAGAGATCGTTTGTAATAATAACTTACTAGCTTTCACCCCGTACTTCACGTTTTGAAACAAAATTTTGTATTTTAATGCCATTCGTTTGCTGACGACCGACTTATAGAATATTCAATGTTGATTATTTTGGATATTTCTCAGTATGACCCAATTTTAGATAATACATGCTTATTCGATACTAAATCAGTAAATGCGACAAAATATAGATACATTTCTGTAGTAGGTTTAAGACAATATAACTAACTAAATATAATATTACTAAAATGAAAAATATGCAGACATTTATTATTTCTTTGCATCGCTCAATTATTTCATAACTGTAAATGCTACACCTGCAGCTTGTCGATGCATTTAACGTGCCGCTCCGTAAGTTTTGTGAAAAACAGTTTTAATATTTGAAACACTGGCAGATAATAACACATTATAATAAAATGTTCAATAGTTGCAAATAATTATTAACTGCTGCATCAATATATAATGAGCAAAGACCTTATCATCCACAGCCTCTAATAATCCACAGCTGGGCATAAATATCTCTTTCTTAATAGGATTTCATTATAGTCAAAAACAAATAGTCACGAGTACTATGAAATGATCATTAAATTATAGATTTCATCTGCTGCCTCTATAGGACTTCATTGTGATGCTTTTTACTCTTACTGTTGCATCTATTCCTTGCACGATTTTGTCATGGTCATCAATTCATGCAGCATGTGTTTGTACCTGCTTTTTAGACAAGCCACAGACTAGTGAATTGAAACTTTCTTCATCCATGCCGCCTGCAGTTGTCATCAAAGGAGGAACTGGTGATATGGAAGTGGACTTATGCAACTCTCCTGGATGTATTCATACAGGTAAACTTGAATAAATGTATGTTAATTCGTCAGGGTGTATGGTAAGTACTGCAGAGTAACCTAACCATCCAGATGGCCTGGGTAAGACAGTATTTTACAGAATGTATCAGAGGTGTAGTCACATTGTAGGAGCATTAAATGTATTCAGCATACTCTTAAATCAGCGTTAAGAATAGTAGAATAGTATCTAGTAATCGTTTAAATTAACTTTCTATTACACTGAGTGTTGTGGGTTATAAGCATAACCAAATGATACAACACTTTGTGTGTTCCACAAATTGTTGTTCGGTTTCATGGGGTGTTCTTTGTGTGCGTTTCATGTATATTTATGAAGTTCTCCACAACACCGGGCAATATTTCTAGATCGGTAATTGTATGCCTAAGAAACTTAAAAAAATAAAACTAGTTTAGAGGATTTGCCGATCATTAGTTTCTTAAGTGTAAATATAGAAAACGTTAGTGGTTTAGATCATCAGTTTTCTTTCTCGAACAATCTCTCGTGCCATAAAATATTTATTGATTAAGTACATATTTAAATAAATACAGAAGATTATGTACTTATTTACCCGTTTCATTTCAAAGCATAGGCAATATATAAACCAGGTACTCATATAATATTTTCATGGATTTGGGCAGCTGTTGAATTTTTACATTCAATGTCATATTCCGTCGTAGTTTTGTTTTATTACATAGTGTTTATGTGTTGTTATTTATATTTATTTATATTGATGTGCTTTGTGTGTTGATTGTCTTGTTCTTTACATAAAACTGACGGTAAAATTTATTCATTAAAAGTCAATTAATAAGTGCTAAGATTTACAGATTAAATCTGTAAATCTTAACACTGATTAATTGACTTGAAAAGTTTTTGTCGTAACTAATCCATTTCATAATTTCAACTCAATTGAATTTTAAAACTCCGTTGAATAATATAGTGTATTTATTAAAACTATTAATAGTGAATATAAAATGACCTAATTAAATAGAAAATATTGAATGTGTATGTAGAAGCGAGGTCAGTTTTGTAGTGAAATAAATGCTGTCACGTTATAAATCTCAATGAATTGTATTGGGTTATGAAGACCTTGTTTCTATTGCGAATACACGAACGTTAACAAACTATTCTCATTCGGAGGGTTAAATGATTGTTACAAATAATATATTCGTTCAAATTTTTCGTTTAAACAAAGTATATAAGTCCATCCACAATATCAATAGATCGCTCATGAACATTTTAGATTTCGATGTGTAAGCGTAGATTTAATATTTCAATAAGATTATGTAGTTAAGTATTAAAAATATTCATGAAAGCGAAGACAACCGTTTTTGAAGAAATACTGAAAATTAACTGTTGAAGTTTATTTAAGGACGTACCTACTGTTCTTAAGGTTAGACAAGTTAGACAATATCGGAGGTCAAATTATTTCTGGGATTTTTTTAACGGTTTTATTTAGCTTGTCCTGTTTGTTTATTTATTTGTTTGGGTCAATCCTAATAATTGAAATTTGACCCCCTTCCTGTTGACAGATTAATATGAAATTTGGTACACACCTTAAGTACTGGTGACAATACAATTAAATAAATTCGGTTTCATTGTAAATGCAAGATGGTTATCGCTACAAAATGGCGGTTTACAAATTTGGTCCCAACTACCTCAATATACCTCATATAGGTTTCAAATGAAAGGCCTTGACTAGTATAAATCAGTTCACTATGAAAAAAAACCCAAGATGGCTGCCGCACAAAACGGTGGTTTACACATTTTGTCACAATTACCACTATATGGGAATCAAATGGAAGGGCTTGACTAGTAGTACACAGTTCACTATGAAAAATATTTGAATCCAAGATGACCGTCAACAATGGCCGGTTACATTTTTCTCACAACCCGTCGATTATAGGCTTGACTAGTAGAATACAGTTAAAGTCTTTGTAAAGATTATGTATTAAAGAATTAGATTACAGCAAATTGTCAGGAAAGACACCGTATAATAATGAGGCACTTAATGAACTTAATAAAATGAGAAGCACTATGTAATGAAATTAAAAAACTTTAAAATTAAAAAATATGTATGTTTTTTTAAAATTTGAACGGTCTTATTGAAAATAATGTACAATAAGCTAAAAAATAGTTTGGTAGGTCCCAGGTTCCAATCATCACACCCCTCTCTCTCATCAATCTAAGGCATTGATCATACAAAAAAACAAATCGTTGGGCGTACCAGTTTACACTGAGTTGACTGGATGAAAACACGGGCCCAACGAATTTTTTTTTATTGGCCTGCTCGAATTTGCATGTTTGTTGCCGTTGTTTTGTCGATAATATTACGTTATGTTTGTTGTGTTTTGTGTTTGTCACATATAATCAAACAATTTAATTAATCAATCGTTTTAAACTTTTTAGCCTCTAAACTTCTTACGAACATGGATGACAAAGTGGATCCATGCGACGATTTCTACGATTTCGCGTGCGGTTCGTTTGTGAAGAACACCCGCATACCCGATGATAAAACTTCCGTGAACACTTTTTCCATCATCACCGACCAGCTTCAAGAACAAATAAGAGCTTTACTGGATGAACCTATAGCAGAGAATGAACCTAGACCGTTTGCTCTCGCAAAAACTTTGTTCCAAGCCTGCATGAACCGAAGTAAGTATGAGTTTCCAATTCATTATGTTTATTCCTCAAGGAATTCAAAAACACTTATTGACGTAGATCACGAGTTTTAGGTATGGTTTAATAAATTATTTAATATTGAACTATTAAATTTTTTACGTGTACCTATCGATCAATCTCAAAAGTCAATTCAGTGATTTCCCTTTTATTATTATGAAGAGGATTGGTGTTGCAGGAATATTAGCTTTAGGGGCAAGGCAAGGGGCAAGGCCGGTAGTATTCCTATTACGAAATTTACATTTTAATTCGCAACTTTAATTCTTTCTAAGTGGATCGGCAAACCAACTGCTGATTTAATAGAGAGGGATTTATATTCAGTCAATTACCGCGACGACCAAAAATGTAGAGGATTTTATCTAATTGGAAATTTAGATAATCGATTTTTTAAAGCAGGTACCTAGGTAAATAGTAGTTTTCCTTAAAATATTAAAATTATTTGTTAAATTCAATTGGTATCTACGAATAACTATAGTGTGTATCATTTTTTATTTCTGCCTTAGTGTTAATTAAAAGTGATCATTAATAAAATATAGACGATATAAGGTATCGTTATCTTAGATTATTTATTACAGTATCACAATATTTATATAGTATATTATGTATGGCCCTGCCAAAATGACTGATGGAAGCATATATGATCCAGGAGTGGTGGTTACCATATTCATTGTAATTTCATATTCATATTCATAATAATGTAGCATGGTGACCCACGACATAGCTGCATAGTGATGCTTCTGCATCAGTAATAGTAATTTGTTTTAAAATATATCACTACATAGTATAAAACAAAGTCGCCTTTTCTGTCCCTATATCCCTATGTGCGCTTAAATCTTTAAAACTACGCAACGGATTTTGATGCGGTTTTTTCCAATAGATAGAGTGATTCAAGAGGAAGGTTTATATGTATAATACATGCATCATATACTAAGGCAACATTGCTAATTTTAGAGGTTTCTATTTTATGCCCGTGCAAAGTCGGAGCGGGCCGCTATGTTTTTATATACAACGTTCATAGTTTTTCTGTAGTGTATTTAATTTAGTATCAGCTTTGCACCCGTGCGAAGCCGGGGCGGGTCGCTAGTATATATATATATATATATATATATATAAATAGAATACGAATAGATACATAATACTCTGAGGAGAATGACACCTTAATAGCACTAGCAGACAGACTGAATAACAGACAATGCTACCGGTAAACTTTTAATTACGTTTTGCCGCGTTGATTGTATCGTGGCACATAGGTATAAGTTTTAATACCCGCTCGCGATCTCCATAATAGGGAGGCTGTGCTCTGTTACGTATTTTAATTACAACCAGGTTTAATAGTTTGTGGCCGAAACTCTATTAAATTACCTAACCTACCTAAGTTGATTATTTTAACAAGCTTAATAAATAGAGTTTGCCTGGTAGACGAAATTGTGACTGGAATTATACGCGTTTTTAATGTTTTGTGTTATTTCATGCTATGATTTAGAAATGGCAATGACATTTACATTTCTAAGCTACCTGTGACTGGTCACATACCCGTAGATTTGTAGCTATTAATAAAGCAGACTGATTTCTAAGCTAACGTAAAAAAAGTTTTGTCTTGTTTTAAAAAAACAATAGGTATATAATATCAATAACCCTTAACGTCTCATAGCTAGGCTCGGGTCTCCTCTCAGGAGAGGGTTAAGGCCATACGTCCCCACGCTGGCCAAGTGCGGGTTGGGGACTGGCAAGACAACGTTGTGGTTACGTGATCTTTGCCGTTGGATGTTTTGAGCCGCCAAAATGCCTCCAACTAAGCTTCACAACTGTTATCCTATGATAACAACCGGGACCGACTGCTTAAACTGACCGCCGAATCACGGAGACGCTCATGGCAACATGCCACCAGCGGTCACCCATCCAGGTACTGACTGCGCCGTCGTTTCTTACCCTCGGTAATTGTTTCTAATCACAGAGTGCAACTGGGCTATGAGCGCCTCTCATAAAAATATATAATGATAACGTTTAATTTTAGTACTGACATACAAACGAAAATAAATTGTTTACATTGAATTGGTAAATATAGGAACGTTCTTTACTTGCGACTTTAATTTCGGGAATCTTAACAGTGTTTATCATACCGGACGAAAGTTCGCAAATTCAAATTATTTTATGATTGGGTTCAGCCTTATTTTCAATACTCACCGACTTCTTGCACCTTCAATTGATGTTAAACTAAGCAGAGCTTGTATTATGAATACTATACAACTTATATAAATAAATATATACTTTTTTTGTATATTTCGACGAGTCCCGTGCTCTAGTCGTTAGTGATACTAACCGTTAAGACAGAGATCATGGGTTCGATTCTTACCAAGGACGAATTTTAGTGTCATGAACACTGTTTAGGTGTAATTCATCTGAAATATCTTTGTACATTTTAGAGAGATATATTAGTAGGTACCTATGTTGATAAATAGTTTGGTTACCATAGCACAGACTTTGCGTAATTTGGTAACAGTCGGCCGTATATCAAATGTATAAAAATAATATTCAAGATCTAACTTCTAGCAAAACGTAATAATGAATAATAAGTCTAATTACATACATTAATCAGGATATTATTTAACTGTTGCTGAAACATGTTCTGAAACTAAAATGCAAGTGAAAGCTAAGTAAACTATGTTGTATCCGCTATTTACACAATCCTAATGACGTAACTGATTCATGAACAGATTAACCGCTATCTCAATACGAAATACCTATCAAAGAATATCACACCACTACTTAAATTTCGGTAATGAATAGAATAAAAGGCACAATATTAGTTATGTTGATTTCAAAGACGAAATTAAAACTAGAATCATTTACGAAGTTCTGGAGGGGGACAATCACGGGATCTAGATGATTCTGAATAAAGTTAATTTAAAGCAAACAGAACACGTTTTATTGGTTCGTCATTTTATAGGTATGTAAGTATCTAGTTACATAACATTAATGAATTGAGACCTAACTCTTTTATTTGTACACATTGCCAGTGGATCAGTAGGTATTCTGTACAATTCCTTTTGATTGTAAAGTATGTAATGGACAATAATATTTGTAACAATTCATACATTGCCTAGGTATTGTATAGAATAGCTAAATAATATATACGTACGCAGCAGCTGTAGTAGGATACATGTGAGTATCTCGGATGTTTAAATATATGTTTATGTGTGTTAATACAGCTGCTATAGAAGCCCGAGGTGTGCAACCTTTGCTGGACATGTTGCGTCGCCTGGGCGGATGGCCAGTGCTTGACGGCGACAAGTGGGACGAGCGTTCCTTCTCCTGGGAACAATCAGTTTATAAGTTCCGCGACGCTGGATACTCGGTCGATTACTTCCTCGACTTCTCTATCAGCGTTGATGTGAAAAATTCCACGAAACGAATAATTGATGTGAGAATGCTACAGCTTATCCATCATTTTACATTATTTCCCCAACATAACGAAACTGGTCGGCCGACACTTTTTTAATAAATACGCTTTTTAATTCTCATCATCATCAACATATCTCATTCTATAATCATGTTTCTCAGAAAATATTGAAGTTTCTGTACCAAACATTGCGAAGATTGCGATACGCTTTGTCTGCGAATGTTATGTCTTATAAGCGAATGTTTTATATTTTTTGGATTGAAAACAAATGCGCTAAGTGAATATTTTCTAACAGCTGGACCAGGCATCATTAGGTTTGAGCCGAGAATACCTGAACCGTGGATTTACCGATAAGCTCGTCCAGGCCTATTATGATTACATGGTTGATATTGCAACTCTGCTGGGCGCGGACCGAGTAAGGGCCGAAGTTGAACTGAAGAATTCGTTGGAGTTCGAAATGAAACTTGCCAATGTAAGTAATTGTTGTTATACGTAATTTATACGTAATATGTTCTAATACATTCTTTCAATAAATTCACCCGGTAACTGTTATGGCTGGTGTTTTTAATGGCGGTGGATATACCGATATGTATGCTCGTTTAAAATTGTTCTGAATTTAAAATTGGGCCACTTTAAGTTATTTTCATATTTAAGTTAAATAGCGTTTGTGAAATTCTTTTTTAATTGACCGCTATTGTAATTGTCCAACCCATGGTCACATACTCTCTTTTATACATTAAATAGCATTAACACGATTAATCATAATTTTATTGCGTGTAGTCACGTAATAACGGTAAAATAACAATCGAATAAAAATATATCGGTCAAGTGCAAGTCGAACATGCGTGAAAGGGAGTCCGCAATCAATTGCAAATTTCATTCTGCTGATTTTTTAATTTTAAACTAATAAGTCCACCGGGTTTCTTGAGCGTTGTTGTCGATTATTTCTTTTTGTTATGGTAGTACACTACTAATTTCTGATTCTTACTTTAAAAATATTGATGTTTTACAGATTTCCTTGCCACTTGAAAAACGTCGTAACGCTACAAGCCTTTACAATCCCATGACTATTGCAGAATTACAAGAAAAATTCCCTAAGTAAGTATGAAGTATAAGGATGTTTTTATTTTAAATAAAATAATAATATTGAAATTGTTTTGCATGAAAATATTTAACTGAACGTACTTAAAATACTTGTTACAAGTTAAACGTTCTTTTGACTGTAATTGTAGTTGATAGTTTTTATGACAGAGCCAGCGATTAAAAGTACTATTCAGGGCTATGTTAAACAGGTTAAGTGTTTTAACTGCAACATAGTCCTACTAATAAGTTTGTAAAGATGTGTGTGTGTGTATGTAGGTGTGTGTGTGTTTGTTTATTACTCATTCACGCAAAAAGTACTAAATAGATTTTAATGATATTTTGCAGTAATATATCTTAAACATCGGAATAACATAATAAGTTCAATTTTATGGAGATTTTTTATAATTTAGGTTTATTATAACGATAACTGTCAAGAAAATCGGAAAAAATCAGCCCTCTGAGAGTTATCTTGGCGTGCGCTGCCCAATCCGTAGGAGTTACACAAAGATCTGTACTGTAGGATTATTCGTCATAAATAGTTCTAAATAAAAGTCCGCGACAGCATATACCTACCTTTTATGTGGAAGTCGCTATGACCAAAATAGTGAACCATAAATACAATTAAATTGGATAATGTTTATTAGTATAAAATATTCTAGATTCTGAATGGTGTTTAATAAAGCTTTTCAGGGGACAAAGTGTTTAATAATAGTTTTTCAAGGGACATTTGACAGATAGAGATCATTGACATTCCTATTTGAGTCGCATTGTACTTATATAATTTATTGTTGTAACAGAATCCCATGGTTGGAGTACATCAATCGTCTCCTTGCGCCGCATGTCAATATTGGACTGGATGAAGTCACCATCGTCAGTGTACCGAAATACATTTCAGATCTCGAGGTTTGTGTAATTTTTAGTCGTCATTACACGAATTTAACAGAATTATAATGACATTATCATGAGTAAGAAATAATTACGAGGTTAAAACCATGACCTAAATGGAAAGGGATTATTTTAATTTAACTTTATATAATTTATTGATGTAACATATTTTAGAATACAGACTAAACTTAAGTTTTCTAAAATTTTCTAAATTACAAAAGATATAGACGCAGTGTTAGGTACTTGATAATTTTAGCGTATCTTTTTAACATTTTATTACAACTTTCTTCAGATCGTACGTACCTAACATAAATATGTTTAAATTAGCACACACAAAAAAAAATGGTAAGTCCCGTATTTACATTACTCAATTTAAAACCAACATTTTTAAAGACTGACTACTAATCAACCTATACTCTAAATCAACACTTTGTAATCAGTTTGACAGCAAATCATAGAAAAACAACTTTTTATGTCTGTAAAACATGTGATTGTTTTCAAAGATCCTTCTGGAATCAACCCCCAAGCGCGTGCAAGCCAACTATGTTATGTGGCGTGTCGCTGGTGCTTCTGTGTCTTACCTAACTGACAACCTTCGCCGAAGACAACTTGCCTATGTGACAGCATTATCTGGAAAGACTGAGCGAGAAAGTAGATGGAAGGAGTGCGCTGACACGACCAGTGTTAGGTATGAAACACTAGATATTCATTTTACGAGCACTTCTGCTATGACTCACTTCAACTTCTCACGTAGAATGACTATTATCGGACCTTAAGAACCCAAGTACTCGATGATATCGACGTATTGTAGATAAATTGTTGTTGGACGTTGGGTCCAACTACATGTAACTATGTTGGTAAGGCCAGGATCAACGGCGTTACGTATTCTTCTAAGTGCCGACGTCTAGACCTACAATTATTTGCAGAAATAATTATATTTTATTATTGTATACTATGTCTCAATAGGGATATGTTAAATACTATTCGTATAAGGAAAGTTATTATTTCAATACTACGTATTTTAAGTTCTACACGTTCGTATTGTTTGCATTGCCAAAAAAACCGTCGGTGTGTTTTATTAGTACCTGTTATTTGTAGTATCTGCTATAACTTCGTAGTTTCTTTTTTAGTGATGTTTATTTAAGCCCAAGGATATTATATCGGCCTTTTGGTTGAACTTTGAAGCCGTTAAGTAGGAGCGTTAATCATGTGTTTTTCTTTTAGCATGTCAATTGCAGTGGGTGCTCTTTACATTAGGAAATATTTTAATGAGAATTCTAAAGCTAATGCATTGGAAATGGTGAACGACATCAAGTAAGTTCAATATTGTTTTAACATATAACTAAAACTAGTCAGAGTCGAGTATGTTACTATGAAGTACGTACTGCGAATATGTTATTTGCAGTAGTTACTTCATTAACTCATCTTGAACTACTCCCTCAGAGTTAAGACGAAAGGCCATTGTTATATCGTCTGTAAAGTTGTCTTGGCTTGAAACCATATTTAGCTTAACTGTCCAGGAAGTTAAAGTGCCTTAAACATACTTTTAATCATTTCAACATTCTAGACTTTTCAAATCAGTCCAACCATGTAGTGCAGATCACAGTTAAACCTACATCTATCTACACTTTAACAGCAGAAGGATTTCTTATGACATAATTGTTTATAGGCAACAGTTCCGCCAGACTTTGAACGAGGTGGAGTGGATGGACGATAAGACCCGTACGGCAGCTCTAGAAAAGGCTGACTCAATGGCCTCACACATTGCTTACCCCAGTGAAATGCTTGATAACGATAAACTGACGAAATTCTACTCTGGGGTAGGTTACATATACGCTTGATACATTTAAGTGGATGTATTTACCTGTTTTCTTTTATTGTAGTGTATTATTTTTTGTTGAAGTTTTCTCGTTTAAGTATTATCTATGCTTAGAAAAATAATACTCAATGCCATTAAATCCAGGAATATTAATAAAAAAAACTCATTTAAATTATATAAAATAGTGAACTTTTCATTCGTGACTGTCTTTGTAGGCAATAGATTAATATACTTGACTTGTGTCCTGTTTCCAGTTGGAGATGTCATCGGATAAACTTATGGAGTCGGTACTTAATTTGACATTGTTCGGCACTGAGTACTTGTTCAGCAAGCTCAGGGAGCCCGTTAACAAAACCGACTGGGTCACCCACGGACGCCCCGCTATTGTCAACGCTTTCTACTCCTCCATTGAAAACAGCATCCGTAAGATCAAAATTAAATCTCAATTTATCAGCTTGGGTCCATCTCCTCCTTTGTGGATACTTCATTAAATGTTTTGTTATATAATCCGTATGGGTACATAAGTTATAAAGTAATCAGCCACCACATAAGAAAGAACAGAGTCGGAGGTCGGCAATAGAAGAACAATTAATTCTAAAAACCTTTCATAAAAGAACATTTACATAATGATACATTGTTGTTGCCCCGTTCATCGCATAAAGGCATGTGCCAAAGTAACATTTGCAAAGTTCTGGTAAACCAGATCTATATACCAGATATATATCAAATTAAAATAAAGGCAAAAAATCACTGTTGATTCTGACGACATTTCAATTAGTAAGAGGCATATAAGTACCTGAATGCTATAACATATGGTGTTTAATCGAATTAAAATGGCATTCATTAGGAATAGATACGAATCCATTCATAACACAAGCACTTAGCTTAGTTGAAAGGGCTTATAGTAAAGTAATGTATGTCCTCAGTTTATTATGGGTAATTCTAAACAATTGTTCTTACTGAAACTTGCCTACTGACAGAGTTTCCTGCTGGCATCCTGCAAGGCGCCTTCTTCTCAGCCAAGCGACCCGCCTACATGAATTATGGAGCTATTGGTTTTGTTATTGGCCACGAGATTACACATGGGTTTGATGATCAGGTACAGTAATTTATCTTGTAACAGATCGTATCACTGACGTATACACGACATTCATAGCCCAAAAAAAGTCAAAATATGTAAAAACTACAGGGTGCTAGTACTTAATTATTTTAATGGCTTATTTAACTCAAAGTTTTATTAATTCACAGGGCCGTCAATTTGACCAAAATGGAAACTTAGTTGACTGGTGGCAAGAGATGACCAAACAAAAATATCTTGAAAAAGCTAAATGTATCATTGATCAGTATTCGAACTACACCGTGAATGAAGTGGGATTGAAGGTACTAGACATATAATAAATATCTTTAGGTATAAGGAAAGAAAAATTCATCAACCCAAAAATAAATTTCATGTGAAACTAGGAATTGAAAAGTTTTTTTTTTTTAGTTGAACGGAGTGAACACCCAAGGTGAAAATATTGCTGACAATGGTGGAATCAAGGAGGCATACTACGCTTACCAAGCTTGGACGAATCGTCACGGAGAAGAGGCTCGGCTTCCTGGCCTTGAGAAGTACACCCCCAAACAGGTAAATTTATTACTTTTTGAGATGAACTTTACGATATGCTTAAACTTAATCTTCATACATGTTAATAACAAAAGAAAAATGGCTACATAATATATACATACGTAATTCCGGCCGGGACTCCACCCAGCACTCGCTGGAGGTTGGACATTGGATCATGGTTGGACAGATCGGACGAAACCTGTCACCACCAGCATTGACCGTAGCAATGCTGGGGAGTAGTGAAGGATGGGAGCCCGTGGTCTCCATCGGTGAAGATGTTATGCTTCAGAAGAAGTACGCAGAGCGGAATCGGGAAAGTGCTGATTCTGCTCGAAGGGCGCGACGAAGGAGACGTGGTAGACGCCGCTAGCTCTCTAATCGTCGCTTAAGGGACAACACAACCGCTGCAAACGACCCGAGACCAATGACCCCTTGATATTTATATAGGCACTGGTATAAGCTGTAAATTATGTCTGCCTAGCGATAATTAAATGACGTACATAGTTTATTTTTTCGTAATTACATTCAGCATACGATTAAAGCAATTAAATAACATAATTGCATTGAATAATCGTTTCAATGGTGCTTATCGAAACAGACCATTTGGTAGGTACTAAACTTTCGTCCTTGTGTAGAGGATACAACAAATAATAAAATATAATTTAAATTTAGTTTTAGAACAACTTTATCATTGTGTGACCAGAAAATGTTCATGATAAGCAATGTTTGTGGCATCCTCGTAAAATCGAGTTAACCTAAAGTTATTTGACAATCTAAACTACAAAACTAAAAATACCTTAATTTAAGTAGATACCTAAATAAATATATGAAGAGAGATAGCATAAAAAAGTTGCATAAATAAACGAATAAGTACCTAATGTACACAATGAAACCGATTTTTTTTTATTTAAAGAAGAAATAATATAACTTTATAAAATTATTCGTGGTAAATTTATTATAAAGATACTTTCATTGAATTTTTGTACTTTATTGCGCGTTAGCTTGTTATGGATTTCTTTTGGGTTCAGAGAAATATCTCGGCGTCCTGTGGTACTTCTCAAATAAGATTTCACTCTTCTAAGAGTTAAAAACGAACTCTTACATGTTGCAGTTGTCACAGGAGTCGTGGCACCAATTCTTCGCCAACGATCATGACGTTACATTTTTTATGGAACATAAATATTTTCGATCTCCTAGGTTCGTCCCTGATTGTATCAGATAATAACTTTTGATTAAACATTTGCAGTTGTTCTGGCTGAGCGCAGCAAACACTTGGTGCGCTGTGTACCGTAACGAGGCGATCAAGCTACGTATCACGACGGGCTTCCACGCGCCTGGACGCTTCCGAGTCATCGGTCCATTGGCTAACATGGAAGAGTTCGCAAACGATTTCAAATGTCCCGCCGGGTCGCCCATGAACCCCGCCAATAAGTGTAAAGTGTGGTAGTGCCACTTACACCTCTGTTTCTCGAACGCTGAGACGATCTCGTCGGTGCGTAAACGCCGCGTACTCGACTAAACCTGACGAGCTACCTGACAGCCAACGACGATTCTCTTCATATCTTTGAATATGATAAGTTTTTATAATTAACGACACAGGCAAATTGATGTATATTGTCACTATTTGTCAAAGCAATTTATTTTATGATAGCAGATATTTGTAGCTCGTTTTTAGCCTGGCGTAAGTCAATGTACCTACGACTATTACAACCATATTTAGACACATACGGTCTAATGGATGTTTAGGTGTCACCCAAGATTTTGATGTTGTTAAACTTGTAAATAGAATAGCTGAATTATGTTTATAGATAATTTTACTCATTCATGTCAAGCTATTTACAAATAAAGCTAGTTTTGGCGAGATTTTAGACTGAGCACAAAACAATTACTTGTTGGACGGGTAAATTATGTATTATTTTAATTTGTAGCACTTCGTCAGATAAACTGTTCAAGTCAGCACTATCACAAAGGGTTGAATTATTACAACTTAGAGTTTTATATTTATTCAACGCCGCAGTTATGGGGCACCTGCCCATAGCCACTAATTTTATTATATTATTAAAATAATTGGATATTAATAACTGCGGCCACTAGTGTATTAAATGTAATACTGTATCGAATCTCACTTAACGTGATTTTGAAACGAACAGTGATAATTTAATTTAAACTTAAGTACCTAGTTAGTAACATTTTTGGATACAATCGTATTATTGTAAATCACTGAAACACCAATATAAGATCGTTTTTATCAATGTCTGTTTTTCATTTTAACAAAATAATATGGAAATACCTATCAATTCTGAAAAATCTACAAGATATTAAAAGAGCTGTACCAAGCAGTTTCCATCAACAGATTCTAAGGAGTAACTGTGTCTCGATAGGTTTTCACGTCGGACACTACACGTAAACACACTCCCACCTATTTCCATGCAAAAGTAATTATGTTTTGCCTGTCCATGATCAACGTAACACGACTAAACTAAAATACGGAGTCATCACCCTATTCATCCCGTATTAACTCACCGTACTCAGAGTAAACTATGTTTAACAACAGCACAGCAAATTTTAAAAAAAAATTAAAAAGACCATTCATAGACCTTTTTAACATACCTACTTACACTGCTACAGACTTACACTGCTACAGACTCTATAAAAGCAGGTAGACCTTCTTAAAGAAAAAAAACTTGAGAGGTGTCAAAGGACACCCGGATGGAACGAAGTTCCTTTCGATGAATTAGTGAAGGAATTGTATTTTTTTTTCAAGTTATAATAAAAACTTCTTTAGCGGCGCTGTGTACTTTTTTGGAATGGGTAAAAATGTATGAACTCGCTTCAGGTCACGTGACCATAAACTAGCGTCAGGTCACGTGACCATAAACTAGCGTCAGGTCACGTGTCCTGATCGAAAAAAATCGTAAGACGGATGTTTATTGTTAACAGCGCCATCTACCGATATACTTTGGTAGCATTCGTTTTTCTAGATAGTGGTCCTTTCTCAACATGATTTTATATACTTAAAGTTAATATTTCAGTATCTTAAAGTGATTTACAATAAATGAAAATAACGATTTTCTACTTACACAAAACCTTTTGTAAATCAAAAAGATTGTTTACAATTTTTTTGAAAACAGCGACATCTATTGGAGTATCAAAGCTTTACTTCCATTTACTGCTTATTTTAGTTCTTTTTATTGCACACTATTAAAAAAAGCATAGGTGTTCATTTCAGGTAAGTTTAAACAACCGTTTGTTTATAGTTATGAGTTTTCACTTCTGTCGGCAGTGCTTATGACTGCTTTGTGTTTTTTTTTATTATTAACAAAGTGATTGTCATGTCTTTTCCGTTAATTATGTATTGTTCGAGTTAAATTCTTTTATTTTTGTATTATTAAAGTGTTTATTAACAAATACAATGTAATATAAACTGAATCAGTAGGCTCAATTTTAGTAATAATTGGCTTGTGGTAACTGAAGTAGGAAACATATGTTTGGGATTCTATTTTATTTAAATGTGTTGAAAAAACTGCATCAATGGTAGTATTATATTATTATTTATAATGTACGAAAAACCTGTATACCCTCAATAAAAATAACAATAGCTTACTATAGCAAAAAGTGTCGTACTATTTGCTATAGTAAGCTATCACTATCATCACCAGCCTATCGTAGTTCACTGCTAAACTTATTTATTGATATATTTTGTATTTATATGTGATATACAGAATTTTAAACATCATTAATTTACAGCGACATCTATATTACTAATATTAAACTACTGGCAACGATAACACGTAAATGTAAGTTCAGTTTCTATTCAAAAGATGGCGCTGTTTATATAAAATTGAAAAATATTTTTCACTAATTCTTTAAAAATTGCAAAAAGAGTCGTTACAATTTAAAAATATGTCGAAAGTGTCGGTATAATTCCGTCTAGCCCACTTTCGCAACGCGCGATATGGAACTTCGTTCCAATAATACTCTTGTTTTAGGTTACATCAGTTTTAATTTTTGTACCAATGTCATCTTACGCCTTTCTGGAGAATTCCTTTGACCTGGCTCTTTTGGAGAAACTTCAACAAACACAAACAATCTTAGGTTTTCTGAAGATAAAATTCATAATGTCATTTTCAGTTTTCTCTGCCTGTTGACAGATTGACAATACTGAGTGTCATCATAGGCTAGTCTAGTGTGTTATATATGGTCACCAGCTCTGTCTGTCCCATGGATAACGTAAGAGTCGACTAAGGGAGGATACAACGACGTAATCACTGCAAGGAGGAAGGAAAACTCGAAACAAACCCTAAAGCAAACCTGGCCAGATTAAAGACCTACATACAGTCGTGGACATACATACAGTACATAGGTGTTATTTCATGTCCAGCCATACTTTCATAGTTTATGGAATGGACTTGCACACATTAACTACTCGAGATATAATAACATCAGTCAATAAATTAATAGTAATCCCGTGACCCCAAGCACAGCACCGTGGGAGAGCCACGCTTCGGCATGAATGGCCCCGTCTCGACCGAAATGATACCACGGCCTCACAGAAAACCGGCGTGAAATAGCGCTTGCGCTGTGTTTCACCGAGTGAGTGAGGATACCGGAGGCCCATACCCCAACCCCTCCCCTTATCTCCCTCCCCATCCCCAAAAGGCCGGCAACGTACTTGTAACGCCTCTGGTGTTGCGGGTGGTGCCTATGGGCGGCGGTAACCGCTTACTATCAGGTGATACGCCTGCTCGTTTGCTCCCAATTTCATAAAAATACGCTACCTCTGCGCAACCGAGACAGTCAATATTGGGTTTCCCTCTTTGATTTGTTACTATTTTTAGTTACTAATATTTTTCACTTATTTTACAATATTGATTAGATATATGAAATCTCTATTAAAAAATATAAAAAGAAGAGTAAAATATGAGTTTAAAACTTATTATATAACTAGCTGACTTATGCAACTTCGTCTGCTTCTCTTCAAAAGAAATATTTTTTTCCCAATTAGTAAATTGTGATATAAACTATCCTATCTCTCAAGTTGGATCGAACTGCACATGGTGTGCGAATTTTATTATAATCGGTTAAGTGGTTTAGGAGTCCATTGAGGACAAACATTGTGACACGAGATTTATATATATTAAGATTGACAATATCATAAGATAATTTTAGATGATTATATTTTAAAAAAATAACCTAAATATGTGCTTTACAAGCATAACAAAACTGTTTTAATTGACCTTCATTTTAATTAATTTAATGCAAACTTTTAAATAACTACGTTATACAAAAACCCCTTACTTCAAACAATGGTCATAAATTAGATAAGTATCAAAAAGAGTATCCCTATTAGTGTTACTAGTGTTCTATGTTTAATTGTGTGGTCGATAACTTGGGACGTTTATGTAGAAGTCACTATCTACTATTCTACATCTACTAATAGAAAATGTTTATAAAACAGTCTTTAGGTCACTACACTATCATAAAATATAATAAAAAAAAAGGTTTACTTAAGATGATCGTTTATTTGCTCAGAAACTAATTGATACACACAGAAATTGAATAAATTACTACAACATGCACTGCTCTATTATCGATTCGTCGAATACAATGACACAAATAACATACTTGTATTGAGTACGTAGCCATGTTAACATGTAAAAAGCGTTTATGAGCTGAATCAGCTGTTAACTCTATTGTAATAAGCATTAGTTCTGACAACATTCCAAGTACACATCAAGATTTCTATTATTATCATATATTGCTTGTGCGAATATCTCGCCAGCTACCTACGAATAACATGAAAACATGTATTATCTTAATATACCTTTATTAGTAGATAGTCGCTACCGCGAAATAAAGTACAAAACGGATAAATAAAACTATCCGGTGTAATGGAAGTGTATGTGTGGAAGTATTCGCGCCTAGGGGTACACACCTCTTGAAACGTTGTCATTATCAATAAGGGTCTGTTCACAGTGTACGCGTGATCCTAAAAACCTTTATTTTTTTACGTATTATTAAACAGCATCCAAAGTTACCTACACTGCTTCCGAAACTCCGCAATACTGTGAACACACCCTCAGCGATGCAGATAATCTAAGATAATAAATAAAAGATGTAAAAAAAAAAAGAAAGTAGGCGAGATCATGAAATTAATATGCTTAAGACTTCAATACTTTATATAACCTGTGGAGGATAAGTTCCATTATGTATTACATTAGTATCAAGTGACTAGTAGAAGACTGCACAGTGTGTTTTGACCTTAAAGTGTTTCAACTTATCACGGCTCAAGGAACCGCATATCAAAAGCTCGGTTTCTCTAACCGAGGATCACATAATTATCATACTTAGGTAATACCGCACAAATGCTGTATCTAACCTATAATTTAGTGGAACTACAGTTCTCTTAGTTCACTTACAATGGAATTCATGATCAACTTGAGGTCTTTTGTCTCAGCTAAGACCATATATTATGCCTCGAGTCAACACAACCAACTTTAGGAATTGATTTATTGTCATTACTTCTAATAAGACCAAGAACCTTGTTCTTAGTACATTTATATTCGCCTTCTAAATACTTTAAAGGTACCGCAAGTTAAACTTCGTGATGTTCATGAATGACTACGATAATTCTAGCGACGGTTCGCAAACACACCGCATACAAGCACCAGAGTAAATTCTCCCTCCATTATGTCAGAAGTAAATTTCTCTTTCAATCATATTCAATCAACGTACAAAAAAATCAACACAAACAGGAAAATACTGAACTTTGAGATCAAAAAACACTGCTACATGGACGTCCATTGACGGCTCATGACAATAAACTATAGTTAAATCACTATAATAATATTAATACTAAGACAACCAATCTTTGTCACTCACTCGATAATAATATCGAAGATTAGTTGTATTGTAACACCGGTAAGTATTTACACTACTGGATATAGATCGTTACACCTTTAGAACAAATCATCGATGTAAAACAACAAAATAAGTACATTTAAAACACCTATATAAATCTTTTAATAATTGTTCATATCAAGGTTTTGATTATAATAAACATGTGAGACAATACTTTTATAGGCGTATGTTTTCGTTGCCTGACTCTATAAAATACATAAATATATTCGGAGCTCGTATCATTGTGACCTGCAGGGGTCTAAATAACTAGTCTAAAATAGGTATTACAAAATGTTGTAGTGCACAGGACGTTTATTCGTCAAGACTCGGTGGGTGATCTTCATCAGCAAATATAATGCTAGGTTTTAGATAAATCAGGAATGCCAGCAGACGGTCGTGTTCAGCTTCGGAGCCCCTAAGAATTGACAATTCCCAAGATTAAAATACTTCTATTTAAAATAAACTTTAATTTCATTGAATAAAAAAAATTCATGAACCGGGTAATCCTCGATCGAAAGCTTTCATTCTGATTGAATGAAAGCTTTCCTGCCAAATGATTATGTCTGGTTACCTAATTGGTCATGATTCTTAACGCGAATTGATTATAATGTTCAGTCACTATCCATGGAGAGATGCGATACCTACTCGTTATCACTACCTAACTTATCTCAATCGTATTCGTTATTAACATCGATTTTTTTTCTAAATCTTCCTTTACTATTACAATAACCTATAAAACTACTTACTCAACATCAATTTCAATAGCCAATACTGTATGGTGCGGTTTTCCTTCCTCATCCAGCCATCTGAAAGTTTGCATTTACCAGTTATATATTCAACATTCGGTCTATGAACATAAAGATGAATAAATTCTAAAATGCATTTGTTACTAGAACTAAAATATTATCAAAAATAAATATATTTTGGTTGTGCATTCGAATTCAGTTCACCCTCAGGGTTGCGGAGGTCAGATGCCAGTCGCTCTGTTAGTCAAAAACTGATATTCAGGTAAAACCGGTTGAACTAGTAACCGACCCAAATAATATTGGGAATAATAAAAGCTAGGAAGAGGAAATACTTTTTAGTTACTTAATGTAGTAGATGGATAACTAATATTATTTAGAGTATCACAGTAAAAGTATAGCAAAAGATAATATATTGGACATCAAATTTCGTTTAATCTATACTAATATTATAAAGAGGAAAACTTTGTTTGTATGTTTGTTTGTTTGTAATGAATAGGCTCAAAAACTACTGGACCGATTTTAAAAAGTCTTTCACCATTCGAAAGCTACATTATCCACGAGTAACATAGGCTATATTTTATTTTGGAAAAAAATAGGGTTCCGTAAGATATTGGGGTTTTTCGGACACAAGGTGTAAAAAATCAACCAGAAAAGTTACTTATTTTGCGTACGCTGCGTAAACTATAAAAGATAGAACCATAAAATGTTCTAATTAATCGTAGATCTTATAAATATCTACAAAAAAGTCCACGACACACTATACGGGGGAAAATTTTTCGCTACGGGCAATAAAAGACGCAAACGAGGTTGCGTCGGTCAGCTAGTTAGTTATAATTATCATTTTCCAAACTTGTTTTGTGTTGTTTTGGGGTTGTGCTGCTATTTTTACTATTAGAATTTTGTATTTCGTGTTTTTGTTTTAATTTAATTTTGTCATTGAACTTGTTGATTTTGGTTGTCATTGTGATTCTGAACGTTAGTTGTAATGAGTTATTAATAACGAATGTACTACATTTTGGAGTTGCTAGGCAAAAGTGACGCAACGCACTTGTGACGCCTTTGGTGTTGCGGGTGTCCATGGGCGGCGGTAATCGCTTACCATCAGGCGATACGCCTGCTCGTTTGTCCCCTATATAAAAAAAAAAGTTTTATTTTTAAATGGAGCTGCTGTAAAAACAGGCCGAGGTACACCTAAGCAAATTATTTTAAATTTTATGTGAACACCATTGATAGGTATTTTAATCTCACTTAGATAAAAGAAAATAAACATAAGAGGTACGTAATCCCGAATCTATTCGACATCTTTTGACAAAAACATTTATACATATTTAATAACACATTCAGCACAGGGCCGTTTGGTCTGGCAACCCTTGGGGAAGTATATGTCTAACAGTAGACGTATGATATGATGAAGTATACATACATGTCAGAAACGGCGGGAGAAGTGCATGGGGCTCCAGTAAGAGCACGGGGCCGCCTCACGACTCCACGCTCCGCACTAGCTACCTGCGCCATGCCCAGGGTCGAACGAACCACGTGCCAGAAAGCCCGTTGGGCAGCACCCACACCGTCAATACGCTCGATACGAACCCAACCTGACAAAAATGTAAATATTTTTACCCTTTATTAGACCTACCCTTAGAAATGTAGTTTTGGTCTACTGTACTATGCTTCAAGTTTTCCTACTCTGTGTAGTGCTGTTTTCCTGCAGAATTTACTCTCTTAATGAACTCTTATGACACCCACATGATAAAGAGGATGGTAAAACTTAAATTAATAATATAAACTTACCAGCAAGAGGCGGTACAGCATCAGGTTGACAATTTGGGCAGTAACAGTTCACCTGGCCCCACGAAACCGCCTGCCGCAACTCCGGATACGGCAACACTAAGTAGTTCCAATACTTCAGCACCAAGTGCAAATGCTCACACCCTTCCCCCGAAGCCTCCCACTCAGATTCCAGGCTCTGTCCCTCAACGCCTTCTTGATCTAAACACAGTATACGATTCAAATAGTGCATATTCTCAACAGAGAGAGAATGAGACCAAAAATCATCACGACGAGTAGACTCGTCGATAGAAGATGATTGTTCTTCTGTCAAATCTGGCAAATTGCCTGGTTCCATTGTCAGGCCGTCCATAAGTTCAGTGTCGAGGTTATCTACATCACTGGCCTCGGGGTAACGGTCGTTGTGACGGATGTTAGTATCGCAGAACTGTCCATGAATCACTCTGCCTGAATCACCCCCAACATGAGAGCCAACACTAAATGTGTGGCGCAATCCTTTGCCTTCATTCTCATCAGGGAACTGGCAGAAACTGTGAGTGGAATGACTCTTTTGTATGCAACGGTTAACCATTTCGTTATTATTTGCCGGGAGAGAGTTTTCTGTCAGAATAAGACTGTGGTGTAGAGATGTGCGGTTTGGATATGGTTTTCTACACTTTACTTCTTTAATCTTCCTTTCGGGTGTCGAGCTGCTAATTGGCTCCGGTATCGGATCTGGTTGTGTACTTGGACCAGCTTCGATTATTATTGAAGGAAAATGTTCTTCAATAAGATTCTCCTGGCTATATGCTTTTGGTTTCTTCTTGGGCCGGCTTAATTCTAGTGCTGGGGTTGTCTCGTCTAGTGCTGGCATAGGATCTTTATCTTCATCAAATATTTCTTGGTCCCCAAACTCATCTTCACAAAGATTTTCGGTGATTATAGGTAAGTCAAGTGAAGCGCCGCTGGTAACAACGTAGGGATGAAGAAGTACTGATACCTGAAAGCATTTCCACATATAAAAATACACCAAATTGTTTGAAAAGACATATATTTAACAAAACAAATACATTTACTAAATTTTATTTAACACAGAAACCAAACCTGAGCTATTCTTCCGTAAAGATCAATCATGGGGAATATATGGCTGAAGCGTCGCGGCACAACTCCAATGGCACCAACGATTTTGCCATCGATTTCAAGAACTAGTTCGCTATTGAAACGAAAGTGGATGGTGAGCACAGACTGTTCAGCCAGGTTATCAAGTGCCATTCCCATCAAGGAAAAAGTCTGGAAATAAAAAAATGAAAATAACAGTTCCTAAATAATTTCTAGATTCTAGAACAACTGATACAAAAGAGATAACTCGTGTTGTGGGAGTTTTACACTAACATGCAATGAATGGTTTAAATTATCCAGATTTTAAAATAACTAATACAAAACTATTGTACAGTTTTGCTTAAAGACAACCTCCTTACTAGGTATACATCCTGTTTCACGGAGGACATTACAATCACATATGACACGGACACCACCCAGAAACAGAACAACAATTTGTATATCACATAAAGTGGTGTTCCAAGTGAAGATCGAATCCACAACGCTAGACGCAATAAGAAGCGGCAAAATTAAAGTGTAAACATTTGTATTATTCCACCGGTGTATTATGTTTTGCTCTATCTACTCGTATACTAATATTATAAAGCTGAAGAGTTTGTTTGTTTGTTTACGCGCTAATCTCAGGAACCGCTGGTCCGATTTGAAAAATTCTATCAGTGTTGGATAGTCCATTTATCGAGGAAGGCTATAGGCTATATATCATCACGCTAATACTAATAGGAGCGGAGCACCAATGAAGAATGTTTTAAAAAACGGGGGTAAATTTTCACTCTACGGGCAATAGAAGACGCAAACGAGGTTGCGTGGGTCAGCTAGTTAATAGATATAACTATACTACCTATGTATTATTTCTTTTTAAAAATGGCAATTTAGAAACATATGAAAGATACACTGTAGAATATAAACAAATAAAAACAGTGGTACAATGGGCAGCCTTACCGCAAACTGCTATTACTTCCAGACAACCTTTAGACAGACTATTTTAAAGCAATGTGTAGTTTGTGGTTCACATTTACAATTTACTTAAAACAACTTTATATAACGTAGCCTAAATACGCATACATATAAGAACCCTAACATATATATTCACGCACTTACATATTTAAATATGAATACATGCATTGACACACATATATTATAACAAGAAGATACTAACAAAGGCACCGTTATCATTGAGAAGATCACTAGTAAGAATCCAGCAAGGCGTCTCAAGGTGTATGGCGCTCATGGGCAGCTCTATGGGCAGGACGCCCACAGCACCGATGCCGGCTGTGCCACACCATTCGTTGTCCAATTTATCCACCCGAAACTATAACAAGGAAATATTGCAATGAATAATTAATCAAGTAGTCTACTGCTGCATCAATCCTTGTATTGCCGCATACCAAATCATCCTTTTAAACGAATCTGTTTTATCTTATATATAAAATTCTCGTGTCACGGGGTGCGTAATCGAACTCCTCCGAAACGGCTCGACCGATTTTGATGAATTTTTTTGTGATTATCCGTTATCTATGAGAATCGGTTGCAATCTATTTTTCATCCCCCTAAATGTTAGGGGTAGTCCCCGTAAATTTTTTTTTTTTTTGACAAAATTTTTAATTTCTATTTTTTTATGATGCAGCATTAGAAAATACATACAACCCTAGATTTTCAACCCTCTACGATCAACCCCTATTTTTCCATCGCGATTTTTATTGACCCACCTCTACAACATATATTCCCTTTTATGGCAAAGCAACGTTTGCCGGGACAGCTAGTATAATCTAAAATTACTAGCTCGGACTGACTAATTCATCAACGCTTTATACTGTCCAAAATCGATGGGGCTACAAACTTCAAATTTTGCCAGATAATGCTTTTTATTGTAAGCATCCACTAAGAAAAGATTGAGTGAATTGAAGAGTGAGTGAGGATACCGGAGGCCTTTTTTTCACCCTAACCCCTTCTCCCATCCCCCAAAGGGCCGGCAACGCACTTGTAACGCCTCTGGTGTTGCGGGTGTCCATGGGCGGCGGTAATCGCTTACATCATCAGGCGATACGTCTGCTTGTTTGCCCCCTATTCCATAAAAAAAAACCAGGAACCTTGTGAAGGGCTTTACAACTGTTTTAACTGTCATTTCTACAATAGCAAAGTGTATTTATGTAATTTTAATGAACGTATTTAAGATAAGCTGTAGAAGAGTAGATCTACAATATGTGGTGTAGGTATATCAGATCAATGTTATTATTGCAAATTGAAGTATACGACAAACAAACGTATACTGTCAAAATTATTGCCCTTCATTTTGGTTTCGTCGTATTCGCGTATTCGTAATTTTGTGATGTGTATTCGCATGGCCAATTATGTAGTGATAAACAGTGCAAAATGATCTGACGCCACTATACTAATTCACCAGCTGCATTTGGTTACAATAAAACATGATCGCTTACAATATTTATGTTCATTTCAATTGTACGTACGTATATTTGCATAAATGGTTCATATATTGTATAATAAATACATATAAAACTGCTTACTCTTAACATGATTATGATGGCGATGAATTTAGTGATTATATAAATTAGTGATGAATTAATTTTTAGTACCTGTTTGCAGTTTATATGGCTAAGAACTAGATAGACTAAGAAATAATTTTTGGTTCTTCCTTTTCGTTAAAATAAAATTAGAAACACAAAATAATAAATAATCACGCAAGCGAAACCACGAGCAATCGCTAGTAAATATATAAATTCGCTGGGATTAATGTTAGACAACAGACACTTACCCTGAAATTATGTCCGCGTCGTAGAGGTTGACTAACCACTGCTATACCCTGTTGATATCCTTTGAAACGCACAGCTACGGTATCTAAAACAAATCGAACATCATATAACTACAGTTCATTCGCTTTAAGAAATAATAACACATAACCCCCATCCCCACCTTTCCCCCTCGGGCCGTCACCCCGCCGGGGTGACGGAATCGAACCGACTAAAACCACACGGAGTGCCAACTCTGCGCCTGAGAAGGGAGAGGTCCGGGAACTGCAGTTATTAACACAACCGGACCTCCCCCCACCTACCCTAACTCATCAATCCCCCAAACCAAGTTGATATTCTACAAACGTAAACGATATTAGAAACCTAGCAAATATATGGAAATGAAGTCATTTCAATGCTAATAGTGTTACACCACAAGTTTTAGACAAATACACAAGATAATAGAGGCGTTGGCGATAAATTCGACGATTCGACGCGAACCACTTATATTGTCGTTTCGTACGAAAGGTTCCAAACCTGATTGGTGAGTTATTAATACTTGACCTATTATTGTAAGGTTGGTATATATATATATATATATACCAACCTTATATGCTATGGACTAATTTCTATTATTTTATTAGACAAAAAATACATTTCCCTAACTTTAATATTTCTTTAGACCGTTTTCTAGCCTTTGTGTTTTGGTTGCCTTAACTTGCACATATAAGTATCGTTGTCAAAAACAAACAAACTTTGTATAAATTATTTGAAAAGATGGTGCACATGAGTTTCTCACCAGCTCTTCTCATGAATGCAATACTCATCGGAGCTGGTACTTGGATTGATTTCATTTTAAACCTTTGAGTTGAATCGAAATCATTCTAAGCTCCGGTAATTTAAATCATTGATTACTTGAGTTACATCCTTTTATCACTGATCAATTCAGTACTTGAGTTTTATTTTATATTTGTATTAATAATGTTTGATGTTTGTATTTTTGACGTGTTCAAGTGCCTTTTGGGGCCTATGGAAATAAATGATTTGACTTTGACTTTGACTATTCGTCCTTATTTTCATAACACGAATGAAAAAATATTTTTATTATATTGAAGACAGACGCAGGTACTTATAGATGTGTAGTAACAATTTATTACCGGAGCTACACAGGCGTATATTGTCCCCGTGAATATAATAGAACGTATAGGGCAGGTTGCTGCGACGACGTCGTATCTCCATGGCAGTCTCGCCCCCTTCAGGCGTTTTCTTTTCTACTGGGACTTCTGATTCATCACCACCTCCTCCAGTGACCTTCCCATCTTCAGTTTCCTGTTGCAACTCTTGAGTAGTATCTCTATCGGGTTCATCGGCATCCATGGAAGGTTCAGTATGAGGTGGGGAGTCGGGAGGAGCACTTGGCATTACAAGGTCGTTAGTAGTCGGTATGGGACTAGCTGCTGGGCTTGGCGAAGGGCTCGGTGCCTCAGTAGGATCATTCGATGGTTCCGCGCTAGGAGCTGCACTCGGTTCTTCACTGGGTTCCACACTGGATCTCCCACTGGGCTCAACGGACGGAGCAATCAAACCATCTATGCTGCCGTCAGCAGACTCCCCACTTATCACGCATATGTTTGCCAAATTCATTAGACTAGCTTCGAACAGTCCGTCTATATTCTCCGTATATATATTGTTAGGTTGAACCATGTTCGATTTCGTGTAATCACAAGTAGATACTGCAATTGGAAAAAAAAATAGACATTAATCAGATATATATTTATAAAGATAAATAAGTATAAGTGTATGTCATAATCTTACGTGTCTGTGGAACCAAGGCAGTCGTCACAACAACATTGCCGGGGTTTACGGCTTGTATCTTAGTCACACAGCCGAACAATTCCATAACAACGTACACTTTCTGAAATATAAATAGTGTATGATTATTTATAAATATCTATACAATTTTACGACATACGGGGTGATATATGTACCGAGTTCTGCATCAACTTAAGTAAGTTACACGTAACTTACACACACACACATTATACAGGTAATAATAATGATTATCATAGTTGTTACAAAAAGAATTCGAAAGTACCAAACGACATGCACATATATTTTATTTTATACTAGCTAACCCACACAAGTTCGTCTGTCTTTTTTTAAACATGCTTCTATCTTAGGCACGCAGGCAAAATTAAACACATTAAAAAAAACTGAAATTTAATTAGATACATTGTGTCACGAGATTCATATCTATACTAATAATAAAGCTGAAGTTTGTTTGTCTTTTAGTTTGAACGCGCTAATCTCAAGAACCGCTGGTCCGATTTGAAAAATTATTTCAGTGTGGGATAGTCCATTTATCGAGGAAGGCTATAGGCTATATATCATCGCGCTACTACTAATAGGAGCGGAGCACCAATGAAGAATGTTTCAAAAACGGGGGAAAATTTTCACGCTACAGGCAATATAAGACGCAAACGAGGTTGCGTGGGTCAGCTAGTAATAAATACGTAAGAACTTACATCTGGAACATTCTCGAAAGCCAAATCTAGTTCTTCTGAATTATAATATACCAAAACTCTGGAATCACTGGTCTTCTTCAGGCCGACCCTGTCTCCAGGACGGAGCCATTCAAATGACGGTACGAATGTGAATGCGTCTTGTTCACGTGTTCCAGGTTTCGAATATTTCATTGACCTGCCTGAAATGTTTGTCACTATTGAAATACACGGCTACGCAAAATATGCTATGTATATGATGTCTTCAGGTACCTTATTTTTTTAAAGGGCAGATTCTGATTCCAAATTAGGGAGAATTATGCTATGGTACTACTGACATCTTTATACTGATATTATCAATTCGTATGTATCTCTGTCTGTCTGTTACCCTTTTACGGCTAAGCCGCTGTGCCGATTTCAATATAATTTGGTGAAGATGACCCTTGATTTTTGAGGAAGGACATAGGCTACTCTTCACAGCTTCACATAACCAAACATTCTTACTAATATTATAAAAGCGAAAGTAACTCTGTCTGTCTGTCTGTCGCTCTTTCACGTCAAAACTACTGATTTAAATGAAGTTAGGTACACAGATAGTTAAAAGCCCAAGAAAGGACATAGGCTACTATTTTCCGCGATAACAAACAGACACGCGGGCGGAGGCGCGGGCAAAAACTAGTATTAGATAAATTACACCCAGACACAGAATAAATAACTGTGTTCATTACACAAACTTATGTCCTGGGTGTCTAAGGTCACTTATTACCAGATGAACACTGTTCTTCAAAGATATCGAAGTCAGACTTACCATCAACATAGGCTGTAAAATGTGGAAGGCAGGAGACCGAAGGTGGTAGACTACGGTTCACGTGAGCATTTAATATATTAATATCTGTGACACCCATACGGAAAGTGCCAGCATACCCGGATTTACACTCTGTTATCTTGATCTGAAAATATATTAGTTAAATATTCGTTGTTTGTTCTACTTCATTTATCATCATCTTCTACATCATAAACAGATATATGCACACACACAAACTGCGTTCACGCATACACAAACTATACACACAATACATACATACATACTCTCACAAACACATATACATACACACACACACACACACACACAAATATACTCGTACACAGCTTGAAATTAAATGAATCTATGAAAATTTTTATAGCGAGTTCGTGTTATTCAATATATTAATTATAACTACTGCCCTGCTGCATAATCACATATGTATTGAAAAATTATTAAAACAAGCAGATCTCACAAATTTAGCCTCAGCTAAGCAGCTCGCCTAATTTTTGTATCATAAATACACTATGACCCAAAGTATACATTCTATGAACTTTGAATTGGTGTTTTTTTTTACATTATTAATGATTACTCTGCTATACGCCTGGGTCTGTGTAAATAATGTTAACTGTTGCCTTCTATACCGCTCTTTACCGTTCAGTGAGCTCTAGAACTATGTACGCTATAATTCAACCGAATAATTACTTATAAACACACCGTACCTCAAATATCTCCTCAAGCGCGAGATGTGCTGAACTAAATACAAGCGATCCCATCGGGTCTGGGGTTATACGTTTTGCTACTGAGTAATCGTGCATTAGACATACATTGTCGCCACAGTATTCAGAAAAACTCCTGCAAATTTTAAATAATTTAGTTTAAAATTGTACTGTGTTAAATATTATAGAGAGCTGTTCCAACTGGTCCCCCCTTCTCCCTTCCTCTACAGGAAAACACGTGCCGGTCTTGGATGTCACCGCTTCAGAGTGGTAGACATACGCTCTCGTACTCACCGCTTCGGTTCTTCCTTCCTGTGCCGAGCGGTCAAAACCTGGAACTCACTACCTGCGTACGTGTTTCCCTCCCACTATGAACCCGGGTCTTTTAAGCGGAGCGTGAAGAAGCATCTCACTAGGCCGCCATAGTGTGGGTCGCCATGCTGCAATGTCCCTATTAGCATTGAGGATGGTGACCACCACTCCTGGATTCTGCTCGGGCTTTCCATCAGGCAGAGCAGAGTCATTTTGGCAGCTAAGACATACAAAAAAAAAAAAAAACATAATTGGTGGTAATTTACCAATATGGTGGAGGCGGCGATGACATAGCTCTAGAGTTGCTTAAAATTGAATTGTCCGAAGTTGTACAACCGTTGTAGTTAAACGCTCTTTCTTCATTTTGAAGAATGGTCACCTAAGGATAAATAATCATAAATTAAACATTTTATAAAATAAATAAATAAATAATAAATAAATAAATATTCCGGACATCTAACACACAACGCAATCTAGTCCCAAGCTAAGCAGAGCTTGTGTTATGGGTACTAGACAACTGATATAAATACTTATATACTTTTTTTTTGTAAATACATACATATTATACATAGAAAACACCGAAACTCCGAAACAAATATTTGCAGATCATACAAACATTTGGTCCGACCCGGGAATCGAACCCAAGACCTCTTGCTTAGCAGTCGCATACGCTACCACTACGCCACCGAGGCAGTTAAATCCACTACGATGCATCAGGTTGAAGTTATCAATTAATTATCATTTAACGATTATACTGGCACGCGTGAAGCTTAATCCAGTAAGTATGCGTCAAAAGTCTTTACATCATTTTGGAAAACAGCTGATACAACAACACTGAACACTGTTGGAACGATATTAACCAAATATGGCTAATAACCACCGCAAAGAAACCTCATCGAAATAGATTCATTAATTTATTTGAGAGCTACGATGCCACAGACAGACAGACAGAAATCGACGTCAAAATTATAGCACTCCTCTTTTTGATATATGATAGAAAAAAACTAGTGATGCTTAGACCAACACTTTCAAGTGGCTCACGTTAGAAGCCTGGATCAAGTGTCTGATACAGAAGGCACGTATAGCGAGGAGGTTCCTGTCTTTGAAGCCCTAACCATCGGTTTCTTGGTTTTTTTTTTTATTGAATAGTGGACAAACGAGCAGACGTATCACCTGATGGTAAGCGATTACCGCCGCCCATGGACACCCGCAACACCAAAGGCGTCACAAGTGCGTTGCCGACCTTTGGGGGATGGGGGGAGGGGTTAGGGTATGGGCCTCCGGTATCCTCACTCACTCGGTGAAACACAGCGCAAATGCTATTTCACACCGGTTTTCTGTGAGGCCGTGGTATCACTCCGGTCGATCCGACCCATTCATGCCGAAGCATAGCTCTCCCACTGTAGTAAGCATAGTTCCTTTACCCGAGGTCAGTGGTCTACTATTTTTTATATATTTTTAAATATATGTTATTCTTTTATATTTTTTAGGTATTTAAAAATGTTATAAATATGTATAAAAAAGTATTAAAGAGAATAATAATTACATTTCGATGGTGAACTAACCTGGGAACATTGTCCATATAAATCGACGACGGCGTAAATATTAAGATGTGGGACATACCACGCCTTCCCCATATCCATGCCATCCAAATAGTAGTGAAGACTGCGATCTGCGTGCCACATCATACCTGGTTGCAACATTACTTAGATTAGGGACTACAACATAATACCATATCTATAGCCTGCCTCGGTGGCGTATGCGACTGCTAAGCTTGAGGTCTCGGATTCGATTCCCGGGTCAGACCAAATATTTGTATGATCTGCAAATGTTTGTTTCGGAGTTTGGGTGTTTTCTATGTATAATATGTATGTATTTACAAAAAAAAAGTATTTAAGTATTTATATCATTGTCTAGTATATATAACACAAGCTCTGCTTAGCTTGGGACTAGATGGCGTTGTGAGTTAGATGTCCGAAATATTCATTATTATTTATTATTTATTAAATATATTTCATAATGAATTTTGTCTTTACAACTCAAAACTCCTTAAAACCATATAGACATTTATTTTTAAATCGAAATAAAAATATGATTATTTTTGGGATTTTCGTTTAGAAGAGCGTCCAAATTAATCCCCTAATCCCAAAATGTATAAAAAATTTGGAGATCAGTATAGTCAAAAAATTCAAATAAATCCCCATCGCTTTAAGCAGGTGATTAAAATTGACGTTGTGTTTATGAAAACTTACAAATGTTGGGGGGGATTCAACATTTGGAAGATTCAGGGAATCAAAATGGAAATGACATCCAAAAAAATCCCCCAGAGGATCCTAGTGGACGGAGTTAACTAATCAGGACAACATCACTAAAAAAAGAAGTTAAACTTGACACAAACCGTGGTATAATAGGGTTAACCTATCTTTCTAAAAAGAAGGCTATATTTAGCAGTCCATCTGTACAGCATGGTAGAGGCGAAATCTCCTCTTTAAGAAGAAGCCATTAAAACAGTGGATTGTTACAGGATGGTGGTGTGATACTCACCAACACGACTGCCAACAGTTAAGGTGTCCAAATCAAGAGGGTACCCGCTCCTCACACACTCTCCGTCCTTCATCATAGCCGTACCACTCAATATATAAGTGTCCCAGTTGAGGTCTGTGGCTGTCCCGGCTATGGCGCCTACTCCTCCACTCCCTTCCAAGTCATCGGGGCGTATAGCAGTTACACCTGGTTTTAAACATCCCCATTTATATTATACAAGCTGAACACCGCGATGCTACCCGCAGTACGACAATAACCGCAGGCAACGCCGCGAGGCAAAGCTATATCGTTATAAATTGTAGCCTATGTGTTATTTTGATGTATAAGCTATATTATTGTAAAGTTTCATCAAAATCCATTCAGTAGTTTTTGCGTGAAAGAGTAACAAACATCCATCCATACTTACAAATTTTCACGTTTATAATATTAGTAGGATATAAATCCGGAAGTAATTCTGTCTGGCAGTCTGATTCTTGAGGATGTACATAGGTTACACTTTACTGCGATAACCGACACGCGGGCGGAGCCGCGGCCAAAAGCTTGTTAATATACATAAATTATTAGATCAAAAAGAATACCAAAAATACCAATTACCGTTATTTAAATAATAATAACTATACATATATCTCATACGACGGTCTTATGCCAAGATCAGACTGCCGATAAATAGAACTGTGCTCATCAAACTATTATTAGTCCTAAATGGGTATCGAACCTAGGACACCGGTTTAACAGACAGGGTCTCTAACACGAACAAATGACTAAACTATAATAACGTTAAAGGATTAATCTAATATATTAATGAATATTAAAAAAAATGAAATAACTACCAATTTCGAGGCTGCCAATCCAACAGTCGACCATTTTATCAATCCGTAGTTCAAACATATCACATTCTCGGAGCGGTCGTGAACTGAACAGTACAGCGTCGTTAAATTCAGAGTAAACTGTTGCACGCCAAGCTGTTAATCTGTTGCGGCTAAGGCGAGCGTTGCGGCCATGCACGCGGTGGAAACACATCTCACTATGGAAAACATATATATATTTATTATAACTTAGTCGTTTTAGATTAGAATTATTAAATTAAACACAGCAAAGACTTCTGGGAGTCTAATTCGATTTTATTTCACATAAACTCGCTTTTGAAGCTGACCGCGTTCTTGGATTTCTTTTTGGTGAAGAGTTGAATGCGGGCAAATACATTCACACTAAGTCCTAAGGTATTATTTTATTTTATGTATTACAAGTGTTTATAAAGTTTTTAAAAACTTAAAAATATGTTTAAAATTTATATTTAAATATGAATATAATTTATTTTTCTTTAAACTGAACGTTTTATTGTTGGTGCATTTCACAAACTACAAAAAAAGTATCTCATACAGGCATAAAATAACAAACTTACGGAAATATAGTAGCATTCGATTCAGTGGAAAGTAGTGATTCTGGTGAGTAGAGCGGCGGTGGCAAATAATTGTCCACGATTGTTGCTTGCGCAGCCCGCCCATACAAATCTGTTCAGGTAGTAATATGAAAATCGTGAACTTACATACGCATATGTAATATAAATCATAAACAATGACCTTTATTTGTCTAGTCCTTCATATTTCCTATATCAGGAACACGGTTTTTTGTCGTTCCCACGACTATAAAAATATTAGTGCCGACACCTCTCAACATCTTGATAGAAGCTTCGTATATTTAGCAGCGTAGTAATACAACCCATTACATATAGATGTCCTTCCTTTTATTACGCATTTAGTATGAAGTTTGAAGAAAAATGTTACGTCAGATGTTCAAGTTTCAATTCAAAAATAAAAATTAAATAGTTGGTGATCATTTCTGACTTGATGAAGTATATTGTGAACGAAGCGTATTGTTTTTTATATCACTATAGTTAACATATAGTAAATCATATTTTTATCCGTGTTCTACATGCGGTACATTGAGCTTTAGCGCGCTTATGAGTACTTAGGTTTTTAAAAGATTTTGTCTCAAAGAATGGCATGATGAAGATTTTGAGGGTCTCTTAAATATTCATTTTGGGAGTGAAGTGATAACAACCTTAAAAAATTTATGCTGTCCAAAACTTTTTGTCGACGTAGAAATTTCTTTTCACCGTAGAGACATCAGTGTTCATCTCGTGTCAACGAGTTTGATATGAATACTGCCAGCCAGAAATATCGGACCCTTAGTCAGTAAATAAGTGATGGCTTTGGATCACCAAAATCACGATAGCGATTCAATCGGAAATAAAAATAGTGGAGAATACCTAAGTACTCTGTACTAAGTACTTTTTACAAATTACAGTACCTAAGAAACGATTACTAGTTACTGAGGTCTCAAACGACAAATAAAAGAGTAGATACTAAATTATTTTCGTTTAGGTACTACTTAATTGAATTTCTTATAGAATGTTTCTTATAAAAAAACAAAAGCTGCACGTATTTTAAAAGTTTAAATGTACATGTGTTTATTGATATTATTGTACAAGTTAGGTTTTTAGCATAAAATAAATAATCTATACTAATATTATAAAGCTGAAGAGTTTGTTTGTTTGATTGATTGTTTGTTTGTTTGTTTGAACGCACTAATCTCAAGAACCGTTGGTCCGATTTGAAAAATTCTTTCAGTGTTGGATAGACCATTTATCGAGGAAGGCTATAGGATATATATATATCATCACGCTAATACTAATAGGAGCGGAGCAACAATGAAGAATGTTTCAAAAACGGGGGAATTTTTTTACGCTACAGGCAATAGAAGACGCAAACTAGGTTGCGTGGGTCAGCTAGTATCTTTATATTGATGGTAGAGAAACCTGGCAATACATAAAACATAAAAAACTTACCGACAATCCCGTACACATTTTCCGGGACATTGAAGGCGGCTGGGCCTTGATCGGCCCCGTTGATGAAAACATGCAATATACCCAAATCGTTCCTTAGCACTCCAACTGTTTCGCCTTCCTGCGACATGACATGATACCACACGCGATAAATTTTCTCGCAAGCATAAATTGAGGCTTAGCACTTCCTATTACAATCACATAGATATTCGCTAACAGTCTAATAACTGTTATAAAAACCTTTCTTATAAATTTTGTATGTGGACAATGGGTTAAAAAAGAAGTTTAAATTGTTGTAAATTGTAAATGCTGATTTCATTACTATCAAGTTGAGAACCAAGAATGTCCTACGTAAGATTTTGAACGGCTACCGATAGCTATAGACACAACCAATAGGCACAGTTAGATGTTGCGAAATCATATATTTTTTTTTTTTTTTATGTAATAGTTGGCAAACGAGCAGGCGTATCACCTGATGGTACCTAAGCAATTACCGCCGCCCATGGACACCCGCAGCACCAGAGGTGTCACAAGTGCGTTGCCGACCTTTGGGGGATGGGGAGGGGGAATGAGGGAGGGGTTGGGGTATGGGCCTCCGGTATCCTCACTCACTCGGTGAAACACAGCGCAAGCGCTATTTCACACCGGTTTTCTGTGAGGCCGTGGTATCACTCCGGTCGAGCCGGCCCATTCATGCCGAAGCGCGGCTCTCCATATATTGAGAAATGATAAAAATAAATATTTTTCCAAAGACTACATTTTAAGTGCATGATGAGATAACATTGAAATTAGGTACTAATACACTCACCACAAGTCTATTAAGATTTCTAATATATTGTGGGATAATGATGACTCCATCCCGAATAACGTCTTCGCCGGTAACTGCCCATGTGCCAGATCTTGAACAAATAACACTTAATAAATAATAAATAATAATAAATATTCCGGACATCTAACACACAACGCCATCTAGTCCCAAGCTAAGCAGAGCTTGTGTTATGGGTACTAGACAACTGATATAAATACTTATTTACTTTTTTTTTGTAAATACATACATATTATACATAGAAAACACCCAAACTCCGAAACAAATATTTGCAGATCATACAAACATTTGGTCCGACCCGGGAATCGAACCCGAGACCTCAAGCTTATCAGTCGCATACGCTACCACTACGCAACCGAGGCAGTTTTTTACTTTCTATAGTTTATTGTATTATTCTTTTCTATACAAGTAAATATAATTGAAATGTCCGTTTGTGTTTGTAATTTCAAATTAACAACCTTTCAGTAAATGCTTAAGAAAGTATGTAAAGCACTTACACCAAAACAAAATTTTTAAAATTTGTATCTGTCTGTCTGCTTGATCAAGCTAATGTCTGATTATCATTGGCAGATAGCAGATCACGTAAGGATTAAATAAGGCTACTTTGTTTAGACTAGCTTATTGTTGTAAGTATAACCACAACTGCAGGTATCGCCGCAGAGCTAAGTTAGTCATAGAATATAATTATATCAGTCTCAGTCTTATGACTTCTGACTCTCAACAGACTTTAACGAAATTCTTCTGGAAATATATTTCTCCTAAAAAAAGGTTTTGGTTTCTTTTTTTATTGGTAAGCGATTACCGACGCCCATGGACACCCGCAACACCAGAGACATCACAAGTGCGTTGCCGGCCTTTGGGGATGGGGAGGGGGATGGGAGGACGGGGTTGGGATATGGGCCTCCGGTGTCCTCACTCACTCGGTGAAACAAAGTGCAAGCACTATTTCACATCGGCTTTCTGTGAGGCCGTTGTATTACTCCGGCGTGACTCTCCCACGGTGAAGTTTATGTCACGCTCGCCAGATGTGTTGGTACAGGGCTTGTTTCAAGATTTCCTTCTGTTAGAAATGATATCATCTTGCATTGTTGACTCCCTTAGGCGCCTCTTACGACATCCAACCGATGAATAGAGTTGGTGACCCTCTCTATTTTAATCTCCAACCACATACCACCCTGGGGTTGACGTGTGGAGGCATAGTAACCTGCTCTAGATTTTAGGTAGTATTGTATACATTAAGAATAGGTCCACAATTTTGTAATGAAATAAAATCATTTGTAAAGTCAAAGACGATTAATAAAGTGATAGATATTATATTACTTACTTGGCATTGCTCATTTTGAATGGAAACTGTATATCATTAGAAGAATGCTGCGTGACCCCAATTTCAATGCTTCCAGCCCACTTCGGAATAACGAGATCGATCCTCACTTGGAACAGTTCATTGGTCCTCAGTGTTCGGTTCGTCATTACGATCCCGTTATTGAAGTATTTGAAAGCACTACAACAAGAAATATCATTTAAAACTTTCTATAAACTGTTAAAAATGTGAAAAAATAACTAATATTATGTTTCTATACTTTGCAAGGGTTAGTAGTACTACTGGCTCCGTCATTTTTTATCAATACAACATGGCTATTTATGGCCAATATTGTATACAGGTTACCTATTAATACATTTTACCACCAAAGATTACCTACACAACTCAAAACTCATTAAAGATCCAAGTATTAAATACATTTATTAAAAAAATATATCGTGTATCGTGTAATAATCCAAGTGGACGGAGCCCTACTACTTGGTACATATTGTAATGTGTGTGCCCCGAGTCCTATACTAATTAAAAAAAAAACACAAATGTGCAGTGACATTTAATTTAGAGATTGTTTACAATCGTGGCATGTTTAAAAAAACACAAATAATTAATATTTATAACAAAATCAAAGTAAAAGTTGAATAAATATGTTAAAAAGTATACTTACTTAAGCCTATGAGCAGTCTTACCATCGTTAATAATAATAACATTCGAATCACGCAGCGTATGAAATAAAAGGCTATCTTCGTCAATTCCAGGGAGGAACCTGCCTGAAAAATTAAAAAAATACAAATTTCTACTCCTATTTTGTGAAAAGATACAATACGGCCGACGTATCTTGGCGAGTCTGAACATAGGCTCTGCGAACTTTAGCGCATGTACACTCTTGAAGCAAACTGTTATTGTATTTTTTTATATATACCAATGTACGAATAAAATTTCCCTAATCCAGTGACCAATTAGCACAAATTAAATAAATGTTAAAAACTTTAGAGACAGAAAGCTACAACAGTAACTTATAAATTAGAGATCTAATTTCGATACCTTTCGACAGTGAAAATATTGTAAAGTTTTTTCGGGAAATTAGCTAAACGCTAAAGTTCAAAAATATAACTATTATGTAAACCTTTAGAAACTGTGTATGTGAAAAATATATCATTTTGACTTACTTGCTACAGATGAATCAGGCGAAGCAGCCAGTAGTGGTGGATTAATGTTGTGGTCTGCATCATCACAAGCATCTATAATAGAAACCTGTAAGGAATCAGAGAATAAAAACCTTGATCACAGTTTATATGGAAACATTTTGTTTAATAAGGATACATATATATTTATATATATATATATATATATATATATCGTTGGGTCTTAGTCATAGCCAATGGGCATAACCCAAGCCACACACACGTAATAGAACAACAAGGGAAATATATATATATATATATATATATATTTCCCTTGTTGTTCTATTATTCTCTAAATATGTATTGACTTTATTATTGTCTACCTGGCTTGGGTTATGCCCATCGACTATGACTAAGACTGCCCCCAATGGATGCGGTTAGGAAGACATGTGACAAACAAAATCTTATTACCAACGAACACCACTAAAACTCCACATATGAATTACGAAATTTCAAACAAAATTCATATTGAATCTTCGACAAAAGTTTAAAAAAGTGACAATTTTTTACGACATAAATATACATTGTACAACTTACTTTGACAGTCATGCCGTATAGATCGACGACACCCCACACTTGTTGTTCCACTTTATCAGTAGCAACCCCTTGGTCAATACCATTTATGAAGTAATGCAATTTACCATTACTTTTCTTCATCATGCCTACTGTATCACCTTCCTACAAATAAATGAAGGGAATTGAATTATACTACTACTACTACATAAGACTGTTTTAATTCAATGTAGGTAGGTATAAACAGTTTCATATCTATTATGATCGAGTTCTTTCAGACTAGAGTCATAATCGTTGGAAGAGACGCATAAACCCCTCCGTCGGAGCATATTATTCAATATTTGTTACTCCATAGAATAAGGGCAAGTGGTTTTAATTCATTTTGTGAACTTTCAATTAAACTAACATCATAAGTTAAATAGAAGCTGTAATAGATTTATCATCGTTAGTTTTAGAAAAGAATGGCATATTTATATGAAATTATAAGAAAATATCTAGATTTCCTATCTTTCAACTTACGCTTGTGACTCGAGACGTTTTTTTTGTTTTTTAATTGTATAGTGGGCAAACGAGCAGACGTATCACCTGATGGTAAGCGATTACCGCCGCCCATGGACACCCGCAACACCAAAGGCGTCACAAGTGCGTTGCCGACCTTTGGGGGGATGGGAAAGGGGATGGGGGAGGGGTTGGGGTATGGGCCTCCGGTATCCTCACTCACTCGGTGAAACACAGCCCAAGCGCTATTTCACACCGGTTTTCTGTGAGGCCGTGGTATCACTCCGGTCGAGCCGACCCATTCACGCCGAAGCATAGCTCTCCCACGATTTAGAGAGAGAGAGAGACTAATTCATACTTATATTATACAAGCGAAAGTAAATCTGTCTGTCAGGCTGCCAAGCTTTTATTCAATACGGCTACTGTTTACTGCAATGACCGACAAACACGCAGGCGGAGCCGCGGGTAGAAGATACTATAGGTTTTTAGTACGTGTTTAGAATCAGGAGTAACTTACTCTCAACTCGTCCAGGTTAAAATTTCCGTACTCCATACAAGTGCCCTGGCCATTCAGAAGTACTTTACAACCGGACATCATGACGGTGCCGGTGTCCATGTTCGTCATAGTCGACGGGAATCTTAGAGTTGCAGGGTTATGCGCTGTTACTCCCACCTATAATATACATTACATTATTTTATACAATGTTATTTTATGGAATGCATAACAAATATTATAATGGATAATTTGTAACTTCTACATTTATAATCTTGAACTTTTTTTCAAGTGCTATTCTATATCGGTGTAGTCGAAATAAGTCCAGTGTAGTCCATACATTAATGCATATGCATACATACATTAATAATAATAATAAATAAATATATCAGACGTCTAACACACAACGCCATCTAGTCTCAAGCTAAGCAGAGCTTGTGTTATGTGTACTAGACAACTGATATAAATACTTAAATTATTTTTTTTTGTAAATACATACATATTATACATAGAAAACACCCAAACTTCGAAACAAATATTTGCAGATCATACAAACATTTGGTCCGACCCGGGAATCGAACCCGAGACCTCAAGCAAGAAAAAGGGACACAAAGAAGACTTGAATATTCCAAGTCTGGACTCAGAACAACTATTTGTGGATCACACAAAGTGTTGTCGATTGAACCCACATACATTAATTATAATAAAAAAAAAACGACCAAGTGCGATCGGTCTCGCGCACGAATTACCTATCTACTTAGCAAAAACGAGCAAAAAAAACATCACGTTTTTTGTATGGGAGCCCCCTTCAATATATATTTTATTATGTTTTTTAGTATTTGTTGTTTAGCGGCAATAGAAAAATACATCATTTCTGGAAATACTTAAATGTCTAACTATCACGGTTCATGAGATACAAGCCTGGTGACAGACGGATGGGTAGACGGACAGTAAAGTCTTAACAATAGGGTTCCGTACCCAAAGGGTAAAACGGGTAAAAAAAACTTAATTACTAAAAAGTATACATACCTCAATGCTGCCACTCCACTTGTCTACGAGTCTATCAATTTTTATTTCAAACAGCTCGTTATCATATAGTGGCCTATGTGTCATCACCACGCCGTTATTGTAGTCGTCCAAAGGGCGGGCTCGCTCTGCAGTCCTGGACATACACCGAACTCTATGTTAGGTGGATATTGGTTCGTAATAAAAGGTAAATAGAACAGATTTTGGTTTAACAGTTATTATCTGACTATTGGCGTTTTTTTTTTATTTTACACAACGCCGTCTAGTCCCAAGCTAAGCAGAGCTTGTGTTACTAGACAACTGATATAAATACTTATATACTTTTTTTTTGTAAATACATACATATTATACATAGAAAACACCCAAACTCCGAAACAAATATTTGTAGATCACACAAACACTTGGTCCGACCCAGGATTTGAACCCGAGACCTCAAGCACAGCAGTCGCATTCACTGCCACTGCGCCACCGAGGCAGTTATAAGGCAGTTAATAGAGCTAAATTAATATAACAAATTAAGGTCTTACGTTATGTAAAGCCATGATGAAGTTGTAAATCTTTATTATTTATTTATGGGTTAATATCTAATTCCATACGAATAATTCCACAGTTGGAAAGCCATCCTTTGGCTAGCTCGAGGGAAGTGATAGCACGGCATAAAGACATTACAAAAAACGTCACCCGTCGACTTCTTCAATTCGCTATACCATAAAAAATATACATAAGCAGAACACCTATTTTTACCCGACTACGACCAAGCCAAAGGAAGGTTATGATTTTGACAGGCTATATATGTATCTATGTTCATCTGTTCCCTTATAGCTCCTCAATAACTTATTAACACTGGACAAATGAGGTATCGTTAGAAGCGTCTTGATCGTACGCTGGTTATAGGCTATATGACGTGTCACTCAATCTATACTAATATTATAAAGAAGTAAAGTTTGTGTGTTTGTTAAATTGTAGGGGGTAATCTCGGGATATACTAAAGCGATTTTAAAAATTCTTTCATAGTTGGATAGTCCATTTATCGAGGAAGGCTATAGGCTATATATCATCACGCTACTGCTAATAGGAGCGGAGTAACAAAGAAGAATGTTTCAAAAACGGGGGAAATTTTTACGCTACGGGCAATATAAGACGCAAACGAGGTTGCGTGGGTCAGCTAGTCTTATATAAATAGAGAGCGCTAAGCCCTAAAGCGGTCATAAAGTACTGTGTTAAACAATAATTTTGAGATGAAAATGCAGTTAATTGAGACATACTCTTTATTAATTGGTTTGGTTAGTTAATTATAATATACTTTGCAAATAAATTAAAATAATAACGGCACCAAAACACTTTAATAAAAAAAGTAAAAACTAAAACCCAACTACAACATAAAACGACGCTGAAAGTACGTTACATAGAAACGTTCAATAACATTTCAACAACGCGTGACTACGGCATTTCAAAATTAAATTTGTGTATTTCTCTACGTTCTTAAATCCAGTGTTCTAAAAATTTTGTTTCATACTTTTGCAGCGGCTTTTTTGGTCGTAAATGGGTTTTACTTATTACTTTTTATAAAGTACTACTTACTTGTTGTTAGCAGACAGCTTTATCAATATACCACATCTTGAATGAAATCGTAACCGATCTTGCATCACTGTCAAAACCAATCCACAGTTTTATAACTAATCATAATATAACTAAAGAAATTAAATATGGTGGATAATAAATTCAATTACCAAGAGCACAAGCGCCTTCGGACGTCATTGGAATGCAAATGTTACGAATTTCTTTAGGATATGACTCTGGTGGTAAGCCGGCTACTTCCATTTCACTTGATGTCAATGTATCATCATTATTTGGATCTTCCTCTATCTGTGAAATAAAGACAAACATTTAGTTTAGTTGTTTCAGTATCAATCAACCAGACCTCACATACTATAAGGTTGTAAGGTGTTTTGGATTTGAAACCTGAATTTAGTATACTATATTCAGGTTTCAAATCCAGTGTATAATTATATCAACACTTCAAATTAGACTGATTAATGATGTGGATATAGTAAGATTTAAATATTATACTATCTCCAGTCTGTATTTCCCACAATGAAATAATACTAATTTATTTCTGCAATTTATATGCTAATTTGTTATTGTTACTTTTAAATTTATTTACAATTTTTAATTATGGGAACTTTATTTTTTGGTAGAATTTTAATGGTAGAATGTGCGAGAATTAAATTTAAGGAACACTCATTCCTTATAATTTACTATATTCTACCTAATGAAAAGTTTGATCTAACTTTCTTAATAAATATTTTATAAAAAGGAAAAATTGTTCCTAGAATAGTAACATAATTATGAATATTCAATATAAAAAACTGATCTGAGTGTTATATGCATGTCTATCAGTCTGATGATTATTGTTTTCATAGCCGGTTTAGATCCCCAATATAAAAACAACAACATTGCAATCATATCATACCTGATCTAAGCTTGTCTCCATAATAGGTCTCATCTCAGTTGCACGCATAATAGAAACCTGTACGCACTGACCGTACAAGTCAATGACAGCAAATAATTTGGGTGGCATTTCTTTTGCTGCTATTCCAAGACATCGGCTGTTTACATAGAACATCAATTCCCCCTGTGAAAGAGAGAAATCATTAATTTCATTCAATCAATCAATCATTTATTTGCGGAAACATAGATTAGTTACAGATCGTAGGAGTATTTTAGAGGTACACTATGTCCTACCACATTATGCGGTGCGCAAATATTGTTACAAAAATACATAAATCTAATTACAATACCACAAAAAAAGAAAATATCAAAATATTACTAAAACTATGCCAATGGAGGAGTATGAAATTTGGCACAGTTAAAATTCATATGGAGGAGGCATGCAGAGAGCTTAAAAAACACAAAAATTTTAACAAAAAAAACGACTTCAGGAACTTGACCAAATTGAAATGGGACCACATGGAAAGTACCACTTTTTAAATATAAAAAAAATGTACAAAAAACCGGTTCAACCAGTCGAATCAAGAACCTCCTTTTTGAAGTAGGTTAAAAAATGGTCAAATTTCAATCAGACAGAGCATAAGTTTCACATAATTTAATGTAGAATTTATTTTATTTATTTAAGCCGTGATATACCTATGCCTATAATAATTTGTTTGTTGGTTGAATTTATATAAATCTTATCAATATGTTCGTTAGTTTTAGTATTTTCTTATTTAGTCCCTTTTCAGGGGCCTCCTCCGAATCTTTCTACTTAAGTCAGAGTTGGTGGGTAGTTGATATAATAATAGTACACTTTTTATGTTGATCAGATGAAGATACAAGATTGATGTAACAATCACTGATCTTTATATCTAACTAGCTGACCCGTGCCCACTTCGTTGGGCATAATGTTAATAATGCTTTGGCCTTCCGTTGAAATTTCTCTGATTCACTTTGCAAAACCGACTACCACATTCGACAATTCGACAATTTTTCGGTTTTTTATATAACCTATGACACTCAGCAATAATGTGGCTTTCTATTGGTGAAAGAATTTTTAAAATCGGTTTAGTAGATCCCGAGATTACCCCTTACAATTTAATAAATATACAAACACACAAACTTTCCTTCTTTATAATATTAGTATAGATATAAACTGATGTAGAAGACGCAGAGCAGGAGTGTTTGCAGACAAGGTCCAATTACGATATAGTATCCCGATTATTCATTAAAAATATTTACTTAGTTATCTTGTATGTGGTATAGTAGTTAAGTAGTCCACAACCTCCATTCTAAGGAGAGGTCTATGCTTTAGGCTGGTGACAGATATATATTAGAAAATTACATTTCATCTTTTTGGTCTGTAGTAAAGTCAGGAAAGACTAATAGGAATCTTATAAGATTGTGAAAGTGGATTCAATAAATTCTGCCAACCTTGGAGGTTCGCATAACACCAACACAGTCTCCTTCTCGTAAGGTGTCCAATTCTGGTCCATAAGAATTGATTGAAGTGATACCATCTTTCACTATTGAGCTGCCTGACATTATCTGAAACACAAATGTTATTTTTGGAACATTTTACCGCGGGAGAGCCACGCTTCGGCATGCATGGGCCAGCTCGACCAGTGTGAATCACAGTTGTATTTGTGTATGTACAAAGGCGAGCTTCACACAAATCAGATTTTTCTTTAAACAAACCTTTATAGTTAATAAATAAGCGAGAAAGAGATAGAAAAAGTAGCAAGTACAAAGTCATGTGAACTTATTCTCAAGTTCACATGACTTTGTAGCTCTACTAACTTTACCATTTCTTTGTCCCAATTTACATTCTTCTTTTCTGTTCTAACTTCCCATTCCTACCTGGCTTTGACTCATAAAAAATATACAAAAAAGAAAACAGAAGTAACAAGCAGTACAAACTTACCCATGCTGTATTTCTTAGCTTGGTCGCTGTTGCTGGAAGATCCACAAACTCGGGGTCCAACGTTGTAACACCTATCTCGAGACTGCCATTCCAAACATTGACCTAATGATTGGAAACTCTTAACTCATTGTTAAACTACTTGATAAATACTTAACACTATACTGAATTGGCAAATTATTTAGAGAAATTTATCTAAATATTTCAATGGAAATATGTAAAAGAAATGAAAATTAGTCATTACAAATGCAAGGAATACATTTAATTTATTTGCAAAAATATTTTTGTGACAGGACAATGAACCCTAGATGTATTGATCTGTATCTTTGTCCTTTGTCTTACCTTACGATCAATGCACACTTCGAATATAACATCATCCTTTAAGGGCTCGCAGCTCAAAATCAACCCATGATTAAATTCTACAAAATTTCTTACAGCTGTAAGGTTTTCATTTAACAGTGTGACCCGGTCGCCGCACCTTCTATGAAACCTCATTGTTTTTCAATAAAAACAATGCAAGTAGCTTAAATTTTAATTAGCAACCATTCTGAACATTTTAACATAAGCAAATCTTACTCTCCTGTACTTCATAATCATTTTATTTAACTGTATTATAAGAAAACTAGCACAACGTTTTAACGTTGTGCTAGTGCAGTAATTATACTGTGATGATTATTCATTTACGCGCGTACAAATTATAATATTACTAAGTAAATTGAAATTTTTATAAAACTGAATACTGTTTTTCTCACTCATCATTGTAGGTTTAATATCATATAATTGATCAGTACCGTAAAAAAAAAACAATATAATAAAAAAGATCATTGATTTTCGGCTATGGAGGGTAGAGACATTTTCGGCTCCAATAGGAGTGACATTTAACTTTTTTTCTCACATGTGGGATACAAGTTTTTTGCGACACCATCTACAATACCATGTTATCATGAGTTAAAGGTAAATGACTAATAAACAGTGGATAAAACGACTACCTTTATTTAAAAAAAATTTTTGTTCAACTTATTATTATAACATAGATAAATCTGTTTTAACAAGGTATAACCTCAGTCTGTCTACACTAATATTATAAAGAGGAAAGATTTCTATTTTTGTATGTAACGAATAAACTCAAAAAGTACTGGACCTATTTTAATAATTCTTTTTTCATTAGAAAGCTACATTTTTTTTTTTTTTTTTTGTAAAAAAGACAACTCCCACATTTGGAATAAACATCCTGTGTCGTGGGGGACTTTACAAACATACATGAAACGGACACAAAGAACATCCAGACTCGGGACAACAATTCGTGGATCACACAAAGTGTTGTAGGTACCGCGTGGGATTTGAACCCACGACACTTGGCGCAGTAGCAAGCGGCATGGCGACCGCTGACACCACTCGGCCAACCGTGCAGTCGACAGTCACACATTATCACTGAGTAACATAGGCTATATTTTATTTTGGAAAAAATAGGGTTCCGTAAGATATTTGGGTTTTTCGGGCACAAGGTGTAAAACATCAACCAGAAAAGTTACTTATTTTGCGTACGCTGCCTAAGCTATAAAAGATAGAACCATAAAATGTTCAAATTAATCGTAGATCTGATAAATATCTACAAAAAAGTCCGCGGCACACTATACCTATATATGTCGAGTGAGGCACAACAACCATTTTTTTATTTAAAAATCTTGAATTTTTTTAGGACTACATTTAAACGCGTTTAATTCACTCATGCTATTAATCCTTATCAAAATAAATTATTTCATCACTAACTACAGTTTATGTAGATAATGTTTGGTCTTTGAATGATAAAAATTGGACGTTTGGTTTTGAAGTTATGGCAAAATTCAAATATGTTTTACGCATGGGCAACTTTACGTTGTCCTATCAGGGGTCGGGGCTCTCGACCATCATTATATTTTGTTACCTGAAAATAATTTAACGTCAAATGTTGTTTATAGAGAAGCTCTACAATAATCGCTTTAGTTATCTATTCTAAAACAATGGGTTGCACTCGGGGACTGCCGGCAGAAGTGAAAACTTAGTATTAATTACATTTAAATATTTTCCTCATTAACAACTTTAACATCCACAGAAAGACAATCTGTGCAGCCTGCGGATACTGACTGCGACGTCGATGTTAGTTTCGGTGTCTGTGAATTGACCTGGGTCATTTTGCTGACCGTGTCTTTCCTGGGTAGGCTTTTTGCAGCGGTAACCGACATACACGCGGGCGGAGCCGCGGGCGACTGCTAGTGTTAAATATTTCTCTTCATTTAAATACGGCAACGCACCGGTGATGCCCCTGGTGCTGGTGGGTTTCCATGGGCAGCGGTTATCGCTTACCATCAGGTGATATGTCTGCTCGTTTGCCTTCTATGTCATAAAAAAAGACATATAATAAAATTGTAGTAAGTAGGTCATGTCTGTAAGCCAATGATATTATAAAAAAAATACTCTCATCTTTATAAAAGTAATAGATCTCAAAACAATAGTGTTTTGAAATTTGAACTGCTTGCCTAGCCGGCACTGATGATGGGCAGTACCTACTGTCAACACAAAATGATTCTTGTTACAGTGGTTACCAAACGGTCTGCCAAGCGTGGTGACTTTTAAAAATGTTACCTAAATGAGTCTCAACAACATACTACAGACCCCAGCTTCTGGTAGTCTCACTATTCCTTGCTACGGTAACGGTACGGTAGGGGGTGTTAAGATTTCCTGGATTACGATGATATCACCGGCGACTATATTTGGAGACGGGCAACGGACGCAGTCTGAGGTTGGATTGGACGACTACATCGCAGAATGGCAAGCAGAATTGGTAAGCCGCATAAATTGGAATAGTCTGGGGTTATCAGAAGCACACGATATCGCATATCGATAGGTACGAGTCTAAGGACTGGTACTTAGAGCATTAAACCAGACTGGTAGCCTTTCATGAAACGACGCCATCTTTTGTGAGACTGCTATATACTGAGTTGTAATAATGTCACAATAGATGGTATTGCAAGTACTTTCAACTTACTACAAACTTAGTGTTAACATCTATATCTCTATAAAGAAATAACATTGGAGTGAATGTTTGTATTGCAAATTAACAGCTTTTCACCAATAAATAATAATAATAATAATTTATTGTAACAAAGTACCTTGTCGGGAATCAGTACCTTGCCAAAAAAAAAGAATAATACAATAAATGTATATCAGTGGAACATACATGAAACATACTTAAATAGTTGATCTGTTAATTTTACATGTGTTTGTGTCTGTATACGTGTTTTGTTAGTACCTATAAAAGAAAGAAATAAAAGAAAAGAAAAGAATGGATTAAAAGAATGTTGTTCAAATATGACGGTTCTATGTCATGAAAAAAATATATAAAAGGAACTGAATTTTCAAAATGTATTATTGTATTGTGTTGTAATTCAGTGGTTAATATTGTATTTGTTAAACTATTGATGATCTTTATTAAATCTCTCTATGTCTATTTTAAAATAATCTACAGTATTTCAATGAGTAACCTTCAATATAGTTGAGTATTTATATTCCTCCGTATTGATTTATTTGTGAATTCTCACGTTTGGTTGAGTTGAGCGTATCGTTCCTGCCTTCGTTACTGTCAAAATGCCAAAAAAGAAAGTACTCAAAGGACAAACAAGAGAGTTTGTCTTGCGACTTCGTGAATACTTTGAAAAGGAAAGCCGTAATGGTGGGCCTCTTATACCAGTGACTCAAGTTAGGGACCGTGTTGCAGCAGCATTAGGTATTGGTGCTCCAACAGTGGCAAAAATAACAAAAGAAGGCTACGGCAGCAGTGGCATGGAACAGAATAAGCTATCTACACCTAAGAAAAAACGTCCGCCTAGTAAAGTTACAGCCGTGGACAATTTTGACGCTGATGCTATTCGTCGTCATATATACGACTATTACCAAAGAAAAGAGATTCCAACATTAAAAAAACTAACACAATCTCTTCGAAATAGTGGTTTGTTCCGTGGTCAAAAATCTTCTCTGACAAAGGTATTGAAAGACATTGGAATGTTATTCCAAAAATGTGACAAACGAAAAATTTTAATGGAACGCAATGATATTGCTTTGTATAGATGCGATTTTTTAAGACAAGCAAAAAAAATAGAAGATTGGTCGAATGTTGTTTTCACAGATGAAACTTGGCTCAATGCGAATCATACGCTGTCAAAAACTTGGACTGGCAACACCGTTGGCTCCACTTCTACAGTACCAATGGGAAAAGGCGAACGACTGATTATTTGTCATGCAGGAACAGTAAAAGGATTTGTGCCAGGCGCTCTATTAGCTTTTAAATCCCAGAAAACAGGAGATTATCATGAGGAGATGAATTCGAACGTGTATGAAAAGTGGTTCAGAGAAATGCTTACATCACTCGAAGAGCCATCAATAATATTTATTGATAATGCACCTTATCACTCTCGTCAAATTAATAAAATACCAACACAGGCCAACAAAAAACATGAAATTATAAACTGGCTCCGTGACAATGGCGAAGAGGTGAATGAGTCCCTACTAAAAGTAGAGTTAGTAAAGATATTAAAAACAAAGAAGCTGCCAAAACGATACGTCATAGATGAAATGGCAGCAGAGCATGGGCATACCGTCCTCAGAATTCCCCCATATCACTGCCAATATAATGCAATTGAAATGATCTGGGCACAAGTTAAAGGATATGCTGCGAGGAACAATACAACTCCTCCTTCCACCGCAAGAAAAATGCTGAATTTACTGAAAAATGCGTGTGAAAAAGTAACTCCAGAAAACTGGGCGAATGTTGTAGAAAAAACAAAGAAGGTGATAATGTCGGATTGGGATCGGGATGTTGCATTCGACAATTTATCTATCCAAGAAATGATAATCAATATTACTGAGAACTCAAGTGATGATTATTCCTGGTCATACGAAGAAGACGATTCTTTATAATTAAAATTAGTATTACAGTACCTCTTTTGGTTGTTTTATTTTTAATCCGTAAATTACTACGAATTTCAACATTTTGTACCTGTTCATTACAAGTAGGTACCGCAGGTAGTTTTTATTTGAACCAACTATAGTAAGTCTAAACAATTATTTTAGATTCATTAATTTGCGGCGAATACATTCGATCCCATTACTAGGTACGAGTACGATGGAACTGTTTTCATTACGCAAATTATTTATGCATTGAAACAGAGACATTTAGGGCATTTTAATGCAAAATAATAAAGCTTTTTACGTGATTTGATATAAAATGTAATCACAATAATTTTATTGTATGTTTTATTAATATAATCGATAATCGATTTATTTCAAAACCGTTTTTATAGTCTGTGGTCATTAATTACGAATGACACATCCCTAAGTAGGCGGAGCCCGCCCATAAAGTACAGTATTATCTGTAGTACATTGTATCAAAAATTATTACAAAACTTTATGTGCGTGATCTGTCAAAAGTTAAATAAAGTATTGGAACGACTATAAGGGGGTTTTTAAAGCAAGGTGGACGGTATGTTCAAACAATACATATGTCATGCGCAATATTCACTACAATACAGTTCCTTTTAGAAAATTGAGGCTCAAATGAACCTGCTTCAAACACTTCTCTAACATAAACTACAACGCCATCGATTTTGTTTAACGATACATAGGATCTAAAAACTCTGTAGTTGTCTATGTTTGGCGGCCATAATTGGTCGTTCGTCCAACATTCTGTTAAAACAATTACGTCCACAGGTTTAGTAAATTTCAAGAGGAACAAAAAAAAAACAAAGTTAGCTTTAATACTACGAATATAAACTGTCAAAACTAAGAAGGAATTGCTTCTGGAACACGTTATCGTTTTTGGATAATCTGTGCGATCACTTAATCTTTTGCACTCAGTACCTACTTCATCAATGTTATTTATTACTGTGGTGCATAACGAATTGAATTTTGTTTACTAAAAATTCTAAGACACTATGCCAAGTAATGTAGGGTAGTTTAAAACTTGCGTATGAACCGTGAGACCAATTCATAAAAGAAGTCAGTAGGGTACACTGTAAACTGCTACGCATTACTGACATAGGTCCAACATTTGCTTTGTTTATGCTATCTACTGATTTGTGCAAAGAATACTTATTAATGTAAAAATCTCTCCGCTCCTCAAATTCGATGATGTATTGGTAATTTTTTTTATTTTTTTATTTTATTTTACATATACCCTCTATTTAGAGGGTATATGTAAAATTAATGTGAGCTACAAGTGTTTGTGTATTTGTATATACTCGTATTGTGGTTGTAGCCATAGTTTTGTGGATACAAGTACATATGTTATAAAATGATTGTAGTATGTAGTGAAAATGTAATTTGTCTGTATGTATGTGAGTATAAGTGTAAGTTTTTCAAAATATAACAAATAAATTACAAACTAAAAACCATAACTAAAACAAATATAATACGCAAACAATAAAAACATTTAATATAGTACTGCCAAAAAAAAAAAATAAGTTAAAATGTTTTGTCGGTCTGGATTTGTTCCTGTTGGTCTAAGGTACGGCGAGACCGATTTTGATGGGACTTTCACTGGGAAATAGCTGGTGATATAAGGAGTAACAAAGGCTACTTTTATTTAAGACTAGCTTCGCTCCGCGGTGTTACCCGCGGTTGTTATGAAGCTACAACAACAACCGCGTGTGACACTGCGGGGCGCAGCTAGTAATTAAATAATACTCGTATTATTGTATCGTTCGAAAGATGGAATGGAACCGTTTTTTACAGGTACCATGGTTACCGTGCACGGAGACGACCGCGTCGTGTCGTCGTCGCGCGAGGTGGTGCGATGTCATCGTTGCCAATTTCTCTCTGTTAACAGATAGTCGTTGCCAAGGACACGACTATCTGTTAACAGAGAGAAATTCATTTCACCATAAACTTGCTCTTCACAGTAAACGCATTTACTGTTACAATTGGTGAAGAATTCAGTGCGGGCCGGCCAATTGCAACCGTCAAACGTGATCACTGTAACGATTGAGTTGATGTGAATTTAGTACCAACTACCCTAGTGTAGTTTACACTAACACCAGGCCTAGGTCATCTGCACTTACACTGTACCTACCCACAAATAAGCAGCGTACTGGATATGTACCGTTAAAAACATAAATAACGTAAGCGCATATAAATATCTGATTGTCGAAGAACCGTGAACAAGACGGGCGTTCTTACGTTATGTAGGAATGGATGTAACTTTCCTTACCTTGTGTATACTGACTATACCCTTGCCTACTTTTTCTTAAATTATATTACTGCGAAAGTTTGTAAGGGCGAACGTATGAATGTCCAATACTTTTTCAAGTAAAAACTTCTGAAAGAAATCATATTAAAGTTTACAGTATCATTTATTAAGACATTGCATAATTTGGGCAAAATACAACAATAAGTAACCTGTAAATTAAAAAGGTCCTGCTTCTGAGAAGGTCTTGACGTGCATTGTCTAAGCCTTGTGACTTGCTGTGCTCTACAAGGTTCATGATTGTTTCTAGTATTTAAGCGTGAAATGCATACGCTCCCACTGCGCCACCGAGGCAGTCAATCATACAGAAAATCAGTCTCTAAGAAGGTGAATTTTAAGGCCAGAACTATTTTCGTGTATAGGAAGGAGCAACATGGGTTCAGTTGGAAGAGCCTTACAGAACACTCTTAATTACGAGTATAAAGGTAATAGAACAGAAGTTCAAGGAACTCGATGACTTCAGAACTGTTGATAATGCGGACTGCTTACCGCTGCAACCAATCGACAGTGTCCAGTCCATTTTAATGCGTGAATACTTTCCAAAGATGAGAACTTAATCCATGCAGGCATATATTGTTGTACCGCCCTAGGTTGTTCCGAAAATTGATAGCCACAGAATAAATATAATCTCTTCTTTCATGAAATTATTTATGTTTGACGTGTGTCGTGAAAAGCCACTTATGTGTAGTTTTTTTTAAATATATTTATACATTATTTATCACTCTTCTTTTGTTTGTAACAATTATGGAGGGTAGAGACAAGGAGTGTTATCTTATATAGTAGAAAATTGAAAAAAGTGTCCAGCATAAGCTGTAAATAACAGTTCAAAAACCTTCCAGAATGGCGCTGGTGTAGACACAGGGTATGGTATGAATGTAGCAATTGTGAACGAATTGAAGTACGCCGAGTTGAAAAATTTAACATTATTGTCACTACTTGCGTATTACAAAATAATGTAGTAAATATATTTTATTTTCTGAACTGTGAATAGTACGTTTATTGATTTTTTATCATTCATTTTTATAAAAAGTGTGTGTATTGATTTTAAGAAGTTTACTCTGATGCTAATGTGGCGCCACCCTAATTTAATGCATTTCAACGGACACTTTTCATGTACACAGATGATACTCCTTACCTCTACCCTCCATAGTAACAATGTACGTCTCGCGGGAACCCTTATCCCTCCGAGAGATGACGCCCCTGACGAGAGACGCAAAGGATGGCAACCCAAGACACTTATGACTCTTGAGTTGTATCCTTAATCATCATCATTCCCAACCTTTAAGAATTCACAGCTGGACATAAGTCTCTCTTTTTAGAAAAAAGATTCTATTGACGATGGCCAGACGGATTGTAATAGGGTTTATTTCAAGTTTTCTTTGTTGTAGTATCCTGCGTAGTTTATACCTTAATCGCCTCTTACAACATCCACGAGGCTAATAGGGGTGATGACACTCTGTATTTGTAACTTATATACTTATATATAGTAGTAATGTGGTGACGGATTAAGAATACGGATTAGTTACATTACTTACATTGTAACCCGAGTTCTTGTGTGCCCCTTATACCTTAAAAAGAACGTTACATTATTACAGGAAATATGAACGTTATAAAATATTATGAACAAGAAAATACCTTTTTAAATTTAATTTGTTAAATGAAGGTTCAGACGCTGTTAGCAATATCGAATAAAAACAAGGCAAATAGGTATTTATGAGCAAAGGCGTTTTCAAACAGTTTCCGAGCTCTTTCCTAAGTGCTTTGTTCAATGAATAAATGTATTTATTCGCCTTGATAGGAAGAACAATTTATTAAGTTTTTTTTCTAGGTCTTTACTCAACTGCACGTTTATTGCATTTTAGAACGTAAGTCTTTGTTAATGTGTTATGGTGTTCAGATTCTACATTTACAAAAAAGGAAATTAGAGACAGAAATATTTGGTTTAACAATTACTAAATCTTAAAACTTTTGTTTTAGGTATTTTGATAAATGTATTATATAATTATCACAAATTCTGATAGTAGTTACACAATTACAATATAATATGAATTTTTATAAAAATAATAGGTTTAAATGAAAATAAATAAAAATATTAATTTATAACTACGTATTTATTTAGTTCTAAAAAGTATATTGGTGTATAGTAAATATATAATATATACTCCATACTGCCTCGTAGGCGCAGTGGTAGCGTACGCGACTCCTGTGCATGAGGTCTCGGGTTCGATTTCTGTGTCGGAACAAATGTTTGCATGATTTGCAAATATTTATCCGAAATATAAAAAAAATATATTTATACTAGATTTCGCAGTTCCCGCAACCATCGCAGGCATTGAAAATGAATTTAAAAGTTTAAGAAAAAATAAAAACTAAGGCACTTAAAGTATTCATTAATTTATTTTTTCAAACCTCCCAAGGGTATTAATACAAGTTCGATTTTAAGTGGACGGCATCACACTGACTCGGATAGAAGAGTGATATTGACGTTTGATAGGTACAGTTCGCCACTTAAACCATGTCTATAAAAACAAGATTTTTGAAATTTGTCAATTTTCAGGGTCTACGTACAGGCCACAATAAACAATCGATTTCCAAAACGTTTTTACCATTCGTTAGACTATTTAGTTCCTCGGATGAATTTATGGCCAATTTTCAGTAACTCAATTATTTTCGAAAAGACACCTAAAATCCTAATTTTTCAGTACATATTTTTATCGATTGTCAAATAAATTTAACTACCTATTTCAAAAATTATAACATATATGGGTGTCCCGATAAATTCTACAACTTTCAAAAAGCCTTAGACTCCCATCTTGTCGTTAACTTCGAAGATAAGGAAAAGGGTTTGAAAACCATTTTCAATTGTGAAATATAGTAAAAAAAAAATCTTACCGCCCGCGTCAGATAAATTAATTGGGTACATAGTGGGCACATATTATTTCCACATAATTAATTGAATTTAAATTAGGTATTTAGGAATATTTTCAACGAAAGTAAGACAGGATCAGAACAGATCAAGTTTTCATCAGCATATCGCAATCCACTGGTGGATATACTAGGCCTCTCCGTCACGTCACTCACTCTCGTCACACACGAAATCGAAAACTCATATTCTTAAAAAGATGAGACGAAAATTAGAGATATCATGAAAATTAACTGGAAATACTTGGCTTAAAGACAGACAATAAGAAGACAATGTTTAAAAATTACATCACGATTACATATATTTAAAAAAAAATATATAGCCCTTTCACTCGGGCCGAAAAGTTCTAGAGTGGCAACCACGTACTGGAAAATGGAGCCACCTGCAAGATGCCCTGTTGTTATGGGAAGCGTTGGGGGAGGCCCATGTCCAGCAGTAGATGTCTTTCGACTGACATGATGATGATGATGACTAGGGCCAATAAGGTGACTCTATTTTATCGTTCAGTACTTTTGACTCTACGGTGGAACATAAAATAAAAATTTACATAGACTGAAATTATTTTATTCCTTCCTTCCTCAGATTTTAGTTTTTTTTTGTAATCTCACCTTCCTTCTTTATTTTGACCGACTTCATAATAATAATAAAGAATAGAAGAATAAAATAGAAACCAAATTAAAAGTGCAATGTAGCGTTTGTATGAACATAATATGTAGATACTTAATTCAAGAAAGACTTTTCTCGAGAAAATAATGCTTTTTAAATAAAATACTAAAAGCAGCATGTTATAAAAATAACTTTATAACAGCATATTTCATATTTTCACTGCAGTCTATAATGTACCTTTTATTCATATTTCCACAACATTCTAAAGGCATTTTTTAATAAAATGCTCAAAACGAGCTATCATGTCGCATATGTACTACTGCGACGCGACGCTCATACAAATTGAGTTATGCAAGCCTAGGTACTGGGACGACGTACATATGTTACGCTTTACGTTATTTGTGTTATTTTCAAGGATTTGCGAATATATCCTTATTCGTATATCTGTATATAGTATAATAGTCTACTTACACAACTACAGTTAATAGCATGTGGACTGCAGAACGTGCCCTCGCTAATTAGTGTTGGCGCGCGGACAAGCGACGTGAGTAATTTGCAATATATAAATAAAGATCTCCTTCATTTTACTTTTTTGTACTTATCTCTAATTCACGAAAAGCTTTATTATTACATTTAATTGCAAATATTATATCGTTGTACTGTAACTTTGTCAGTAAGAAGAACATCTGTGATGAAGGCAATGTTCCGCGGCAGCTTCATATCGTAAAGAGCTAAACAAACTTATTAATTTGTTACTCAAAGTTAAATGAAAAATGTTTTTATCTAAATACTTACTTATTTTTTCTTATAACTCTGAAAATGACAAACTTCCCGAATACAATCGTTCATCCCTTACTTAAGCCCCTTAGGGTTGAAATATCCACAAACTCTGGGCTCTTTCCACATAAAAAGCATCAATTGTCAATATTTCACGTTTGTAACCCCAGCGATTAGGCCCTATATTAGTAAACTAGCTGACCCACGCAACCTCGTTTGCGTCTTCTATTGCCCGTAGCGTGAAAATTTTTCCTCGTTTTTGAAACGTTCTTTATTTGTGCTCCGCTACTATTAGTATTAGCGTGTAGATATATAGCTTATAGTCTTCTTCGATAAATGGACTATCCAATACCATGACAATGATACAATTCGTTGACAAATAAAAAAGTTATATCAATTTAAAGAATCACCGCTATAACCGACACATAGGTACACGGGTGGAGCTGCAGGCCAAAACTAGCTTATAATATAATATATTTTTTTTACTTAAGATATGATATAAAAATATAAGTGTATTTAGTTCATATCCATTTATCGTTGGTCCTGTCACTGTACTAGAGAGCACTTTGACAAAGTTCCCTAATTAAGTTGTCCAACAGGAAGTTGCTAGGCTAACATAGTAACTCAATATATAACACTAACCTATGAGTATAAACTCGTGTTACAGGAAAAGCATTAAAAACTTTTTATTCAAATATAAATGGGTATAAATGAAAAGGATTTTCATGAAAAATTATATAAAACTAGCTGAGCCCCAAGGAGTTACCCGTGGTACAACAGTAACCCCAGATAACGCCACAGGTGGTTACTGTGGTACCGCGGTTAACTAAGTTACTCCTTATATCATCAGCTATTTGCCAGTGAAAATCCCGTCAAAATCGATTCAGCTGTTCCAGAGATTAGCCGTAGTAAACCGACAGACAGACAAAAATAGTAAAAAATGTTATTTTGGTATATGTATCATGTAAACATACATATGCGTTTAGTAAAAAGCTGTTATTATAATATTAATAACCGACACTCCAATTTTCTTTATTTGTTTAGATAAGCGAATAATATTTCTAATGTCATAAAATCCAATGTGTCTAAGAAACTGCCTTACCTGTGATAAATTTCAGTACAATTAAAAGCACTTAAGCTACTTTACTTTTATAAAGAGTAAAAAGTGAAAAGAATTGCAAATGCCTTTGTGATAACTTAAGTGTGTATTCAATACAAAACCTAACTTCTTCAAGTAACTTTGTAAACGGGCTTAGCTTTAACTTTTAAAAAAATACCTATTATTTTAAAGGCCAGTGAAGTAGTTCAAAGTCGACTTTATAAATAGAAGCCCATGTACAATTAAAGGCTTAATTAGTCTAAAATTAAACTGACTTTTCTTCCTTTTTCTGCAAAAAAATATTTTAAACAAATTTTAAAAGAAGGGTCTTTCTCTATCTGATAGAATTCGGAACGAGGTTATTCGACAGGGAACTAGAGTAACTGACATCACCGGTCTTCGCTCTAGATGTACCTATGGTCGATGGAGCCGAACTGTGCTTGAGTGGAGACGAAGATTAGGCAAACGTAGTGTAGGGCGCCCTGCGTCATGGTGGACTGACGATTTAATTGTTAATATTAGGGCACGATTACACGACCTGGGGGGCGAATTTCCAAGAGGCGGCACGCCTGGCCGCTAGGGGCGTCTCTTTGGTGGTTGGGCGCATTGATAAGACGGAGGCCCTATTGTTCCATGGGCCCCGTCGTTGTCCGCCCCCGTCGCTTCCATCGAGGTTAACTCGGTCCTCGTACCGGTTCAGGCCCAGATGGAGTATCTGGGCCTGATTCTTGACGGTAGGTGGCACTTCTGATAGCTTGCTCAGAAGCTGGTCGACGCTGCCTTTGCCCTTGGGCGACCTTTGAGTTTTATCAGAAGAAGGTGCCCGCTTCAGTGCAGGCAGGCGCTCGGAGGGGTCCGGATGTGTTAATAACCGCAGTTCCCGGATCCCTCCATTCTCAGGCGCAGAGTGGCACACCGTGTGGTTTTAGTCGGTTCGATTCCGACACACCACCCCGCCGCAAACCGGTAAGGGCCCGTGGGCACGATTACGCCGTGGGTCAAAAAAAAGGGCACGATTACACGAAGGCTTAGTTTAAAAAGTTCAATTATAAGTTGTAATTTTGCACGCCATAAACTTCAACTGAATCTAAGTTAAAACGTAGTTGAGAGTTCAAACTGTATAAGACTTGTTTAGTTCTGTCTCGCTATTTATCGATTATATCTGGCGCGCCACGACTTCGAGAGATAGATTGAAAGATAAATTTTAATTAAACTTACTGTTTCAGAGATCTGGGTACGGCCGTCATGTACTAAATATAATTCATAGTTAACATACCCAATATTTTTAATATTAGTAGTGATAACAAATTATCATTTAATTGTGTCTAGTTAACAATATAACACTTAAATATTTAAGAACTGATTTGTGTCTGTTCTCTCTAAACTCTAAAAGAAATCCAATTTTAAAAATTTACTTAATCTACAGTGTATACTTAACTTTTTACTCAAAAACTGAAACTCACTGGGGGTGCATGTGTTTCCCTAACATTATGATCCGGAGTCCTTTAAGCAGGGCGTGAAAAAGCATCTCACTAGGCCGGCCGTCATAATGCGTGCATTGAACACTAAAATATTTTTTGTATTTGAACCAGTAGTTATGGAAAGTTTCCAGCTTTATAATATTAGTATGGATTTAAGTAACAATCAGTTATTGCAGCTTAACTATAATAGAGAAACTTATAGCTTCTCAAATCCAGGAACTTCTACCGAAGGACAAACAAAAAATATATGTTGCATACATGGTATACATAGGGTTTGATACAATGAAATGTAATGGTCGTCTTTGTGTCCATTTAATACGTGTACAAACACACATTAAATGGACTTTTTACAAAAAACCCTTTGTCGCATGAAATTTTTACAAAAAATCTCATGCGACAAAGGGTTCATTCCTAATACGGGAGTTGCCTTTTTAAAAAAGAGAAAAAGAAGAATAAATTGTACCCAGTATTGATTGCTAATAATGAAGCTTTCTTTAAATCGAAAAACACGACTGTAAATATTCAATCTTTACAAAATTTATAGTATAACTGTAAAATTTCTGAGGAGACAATTGTTAAGGTTATATATAAATATAATAGTTATCGGTCCAAAGGAATAAGAGCGAGCCATATTTCCAAGATTCAAAGCAGACTAATGATCACGTTGCACGTATTTTGTTCGATAAATGAACATCAAAGGGCAATAGTAGGTTTACACGGGAATTTAAACCGACTTGCGTATCTCGTGATAGGGTTCTGTACCTCAAAAATAAAAGCTGGGAAAACCCTTACAACTTTACTTTATTGTCTGTCTGTCCAGATCCTTTACTTTCAGAATACTTGAAGGTGTCGAGTTGAAATTTAAACCATATATTATCTCCGCGCGTTGATATTGGGATTGACAGTTAAGAGCGGTGACGTCAGTGAACGTTAGCACATGTGAAATTTACAAGAATTATCAACTGAAATCAATCAATCAAACTATCAAATTAAATTTCTTAAAAATAAACTTTTAGATTGTGTTACTAGCGTTACTATTTTGCGATGGATGACGTCACGCGGCTCTTATTATGACAAGGTTCAATCCCAATGTCAACGCGCGGGGGTTATACTTAAGTCTACGGTCCCCCGAAGTTATGAAAAAATCAAACGTCTAACGATTTATTTAGCAAAAAACGCATATTTTGACACTCCCAAAGGAATCAAAACTCATAGGGTACGGTTTTTTTTTTTATGTCTTAGCTGCCAAAATGACTCTGCTCTGCCTGATGGAAAGCACGAGCAGAATCCAGGAGTGGTGGTCACCATCCATCCATTTTTGTAGGTTGACCCAGAACTATGAAATTCACCAAGTAACATCTTTATAAACCAAAAACCAAGAGAAAAATTACAAAATTATACGTTTGTAATTAAATTTTAAAGTTCAAATGGGGAAACCCTATGTAAAATACAAACTATATTTTATTTATTGTTTAATATGACTGCCTCGGTGGCGCAATGGTCGCGAATGCGACTGCTATTCTTGTTGTATGATGACCAAATGTTAGTATGATCTGCAAATATTTGTTTCGGAGTTTGGGTGTTTTCTATGTAGGTACCTATAATATGTATGGATTTACAATTATCAGTTGTCTAGTATCTATAGTACACGTTCTGCTTAGTTTGGGAGTAGATGGCGTTGTTGTTGTCTCGAGTCTGGTTATTCTTTGTGCCCGTTTGATATATGTTTGTAAATTCCCCTGCGGCTCAGGATGTTTATTCCAAATGTGGGAGTATGTGCTTAAGTAATTTATATTTTAAAATATTTTCGGCAATCTGACACACAAGGTTTCAAACACAAGTGATTAAAAAACATAGGATTGCTTTTCTATAATGCAATTGTAGGAACTTATTGTACAGAATTAAACTTATTTTAGCAAAGTTCACTTCACTCACTTCGTAAACGATATTTATTTATTTATAACTTTATGCACTTATGTATGTACATAGGCGTACTTAATGCCCAGGGCATTATCTACCAGGGGGGTGTAGAAATCGTGTGAGGTAGGCGCACATAGGTTATATAACTTTGGGTCCAATATGTACATTAGACATACATAAATTAGCAACATACATACATAGATAAAACGTACTGTACTTATACATACATACATATCAGTCAACATTATATTCATACACTACGGATTTGACGAAATTGGTTGGCGTGTTATCCTTTTGATAATTAGAACTTATCATGTAGAAAGAGCTCGTGTACCTTTTTTTAAATACAAAACGGTTAATGGACTTCCTGATTTCAAACGGGAGCGCATTCCAGAGTAGTACTGCTTGGACGAAGAGTTCACGAAGTCTGAATTGTGTGAGGGACATGAGAGAAGCAAATTGTTTTCTGAACGAAGAGTTCTGTCAAGATTGGTGAACAGGTAGCAGAGGTAGGGAGCAAGGTAAGTAGGTGGGGATAAGGAGGTTAGAAATGAGAATAGAGAGGTCAGAGCTCGCTGATTGCGACGCAGGCGAATAGGTAACCAATTCAGTTGGGATATAAATATAATAAATAAATAACCATCCATAACATACGGCGAGCGTTAAAGGGCCTGTCATTCTCCTTTACAATTCATTATTTCAAGCATAGAAATTGAGTGCTTAGTGTCAAAATAAGAATGGAAATTTGATATTTCAGTGCGATCCACCTTTACAATACAGATTTTGAACAAATAGGGAATTGTTTTAAAAAATATTGAAATATGAAATATTTTTATAAATTTGCGTAATTACAACTTAAATCAAAAAATATATTGCGCAGATAGATATTGTAGATGAGGCAAGATCTGAAATTAATCCCAAGGTTATTTGGGGTCACCTTCTTGTTCAACCGTTTTTAAATGTGTTTCTCCACGGAGCAACTTAGATATGAGCTCCGCAAATCTTAAGTGCAAACTGAATACGAAAGAATTAACTAATTGTCATTATGTTTGAAAACTGACTTACCGATAACAATTGCCATAGATGATCATGAATCAACGGCTAAGCGTGGTCTTCGAGGCACGGGCATGTAACACCGTTTATATTCATACTCCAGCCTGCTATTAAGATTTCCTTAAGAAAAACTCAATAATACTTTAAAACATATTGTGAGTAGACTAGAAGAACAATTTGAATATCAAGTTCAATAAATTATAACAAACAAACAACGTTGATTGTAATTAATTCACGTACAGAGATTACCATCACACAATAAACACTATTCACTATACATTCAGTTGCGTTTTCATATGCAACTTAAATGAACGTGAAATAAAATTTGATACCCATTCAAGCCGCAAATGAAAGTAATTTTAATAAATGAATATTACTCTACGTGATATATTAAAATCATGTTCAACAGTTTCTTGGGAATCTACACAACTGGTTAATTATAGTATCCTTAATTAACTTTGTATACAATATTAAATTCACAGGCTCATTTGTGTGGCTATCAAATTGCCGCAGTCTTGGAACTAGGTATCATACTAATCATACTCATGTTAGGAATACGAATGAATCCCCTTTAATATTAGTAAGGCTTTAATAAAAGGTCGTTAACGTGTGGGAAGACAGCTTATATTTTGTTTTGTCTACAACACAATTTAGACGTTGTTAAATACTTTTATCCGACATAAAAAAGGAGGTTTCTCAGTTTGACAGTATTTTTTATGTGTGTTTGCCGTTTAAGCATCGATTTTGATGATTATTATTTGTCGGAAAGGAGATGTCCCAACGGTGGGACCATGGTAAGAAACTAGGATCTGATGGTGGTATCCAAGAGAAATCGAGGGGAACTTTCGAAATTCATAGGGGCGAGTAGTGAATTTGTTATTTTTATTATTTTCAAGCACTACAATTTAATGGAGGCCTGTTTTCGATCTGATGATGGAACCAAAAAACAGTTGAGGTAACTCCATCAAGATTTACAGCAGTTACCTTATGTTTGGGCTTGTTAAATTTGTATTAATGTGAACTTTACACGTAGAAGGGTTGTAACTGTCATTAGCGGTCTGATAATGAAGACGAAGAATAGTTAAGGGAACTCCTCAACGGCTTACAGTAGCTATCTTGTGTTTGGACTCAATTCATTTATATTGATGATAAATTTATTTATAGTATATTTTCTAAAACAATTGGAACTTTCGAAGCAGTTTCAAGATGTCATTCCTGTGGAGAATAACTGGCTAGAAACTCCATAAGTATTATAGAGATACGTTCACGGGACCAACATCAGTACTCGTACGTAAAATAGATAAAAGCCATTATCCGATGTTAGGTACGAGTATATTAACGCGCGTTTTGATGACACTCGTAAATATGTTGTTATATTTACGAGTATTATATCTTGGGTCCTGACTGGACCCAAGATATCTCTGGTCATAACTGTTGAACTTTTTCCTGGTTTACTGATATATCAAATTATTTAGACAACCATGGAATAATGTTATCTATTCGAGTCCGAATTTCTAAAATATGAATACATGTCCATACTAACCCGGCAGTTGAACAACTTTTTTCTTAAATTCGAACCTTTGTATGTATTCGAATTTATCCCCCATAGCAATGATGCAAGTGTTACATTTCTAATCTATTTCTACAATCGCTAACGGCTCTATTGTCTTCTATTATTAGCTAATATTTAATTTTAGAGGTGAGATGACGTCATTCCCAAACATTTACTGGTTTTCTAGGTTCACATATGTAAAGTATTAACTTGGCTATGACGTATGGTATAGGTAATGTTATCGTTGGATGTTTCCGAATTTTCGTCTGTATAATATACACAGGGTGCTTTCTGTACACTATATAAATCGGATTGAACTCGTCTACTGTGCACGATTTGATCCAAGACATTAACGTGCTCTTTGATATGAACACGTTTTAGACGCGAAACTCCATCCCATTCTACTCATTGATCCGAAATGGATTTATAACATTTCAGTACGAGTTTATTTATAGTCTAGTTAGTTCCCGTGACCTGGTCTGTATTACATTTCACATGCAAAATATTTTAGTATTCGAATATCTAGTTCACAAGTTCTACATTATTAATTCGATCGAACTTAACTAGGTCGAATGCAAGAACACAATAATCTAGCTACATAAACCATTTCCTTAGAGAACGCCCACCTGTTGAACACTTAACTAACTTCATATTTTGTTATGAAAACTGTTAGTAACTGTTAACTTAATGAATCAGATTTAGATATAAGCAAATTTCAAAAACCTTGATATACCTACATCGATCACTGGTGTCAAAATTGATACAGCATACAGTATATTTCTACACTAAATATTGTTAAGTTAATAATGTTAATAATGTTGAGAAGCTTTGCTTTCATTCTTCTGTCATCAATTTCTATATCCTAATAACACTAGTATTATAAAGGTGAAAATAAGTTGGTTTGTTACGTTTTCACGGGAAAACTACTTCTCCAATAATCATGAAACTTTGTATATATATTCTTCGAGCTATTAGAAGTAACATAGGATACTTTTTATTAAATGAGAGCTGAGCGATTTAACGATCTCTTATTTAGTATTTCTTATAAACAGTCCGATGTATAGGGTAATTCATCTGCTAACCTTCCTCATATTTCCAGCTCACTAAACCGAAAACTTAATTCGAATTGAACAGTACCCCTTTACTTATTTTTGCCTAAGACAGTGAGGTTCCAAGGCTCTTTTATATATTCTGATGTAATAAGATATAACAGTATCGTTCTTAGTTCTAAACCGAATAGATAGTTCCTGACATCTTCCTGTACTTTCAGGTTCACCAAACGGTAAACTTTGTTCTAACTGAAATGATAAACTGGTAGACAGTATTATGATACTCGTATGCAAAAATCTCAGTTCTATTTGAACTAGACAGTGCAAAGATCTAAAAAGCAAAAAATGCAAAACTTGCTTGTTATTTAAAGTATGAGTCTGTCAAAGTGGCTCCACTTTTCCTGATACAAAGCATGAGCAGAATCCAAAGTGGTGATCACCATACTTATTGCGAATGCAGGCAATGCAACAATGCAGCGTAGTGACCATTACGATAGCGGCCTATTGAGATGCTTCTGCATCATTGGGCCTCCGTTCTCGTAGTCACCAACGAAACACGACAGCACTAATGCTGTCATTTTAGTTTGATCTTCTGTGAGACGGTAGTACCGCCCAGACCGAGCCAGCTGTTCGTTCTGAAATCAACATGGCTTTACTACCTTAAGTTGTAAACTCAGCAATAATATTGTGCAGAAAAATAAAGGTCCAGTTATAATTTTTTATGAAATTGTGAACTTTCAGCTCGGTCCTTTTATCACTATAAAATATTAAGTAAAATAGGTAATGGAGTCAGTTAAAAATGACCATTTACTTAAAGGTTTTTTGTTTCAAATAGGCACTGCATTCCACAGATTAGGAGAATACATCTGTAGTTTCCTCTGCATCTGTTTTTTCATTCTTGTCGGAAATAAGCAACAAGTAATGGAGGGTGCATTAAAGTTCGGCCTTAGCAAGTTGAAGGACTACGATTTAAGAAGATCTTTTCAGCATAGTAAATAATGGAAACAGGAAACCCATGTGCCGTGTTCGCGTTCTGTTCCAAGGCAGAGATGACACATTTTATACCAGATAGATTGCCTCAAAGTTTCTCTTAAAGGCTAATAATTATATTTTACAATATATGATAAAACAGGTAAGTTATTTGAGTTTTTTATTTAATTAAGAGCGATTACGAAAAATAATATAAACAGTCAAAATATACAATTATATTTTGACTGTTTATATTATTTTTAAAATTATTATTAGTTAAAAATAATTGTTTACAATATATGAAATTAAGTAAGCAAATTTATCTGAATTTTATGAGTTTATGAGCTACTAATTTAATAAAAAAAAATGTTTACTAAGTACTTGTGACATTTTTTTAAAGTTTTTTTTGTCATAGATGTAGTTTTAATTCATAGATAAAAGCGAAGAGTACCTATAAGCTCAAGTGAGATTCTGAATAGTGTTTGTTTCAGCTACATTTTTAAATATTGTTGTGAGACACGAAAGCGGCATTAGTTTACTATAAATTCCGCTTTCTTTATTCTGTTCTGTAATTAAAAAAAACATATTTTATATAAACCCCTATATTAAGGTAGGTGCTTTTTAATAAATTTAATTTAAACAACAAACAAACAAGTTGTAAAGAACTTGATGTAACATGAGCACAGATTTGTAAATAGACTCTACGCATTTCGACACATGAATGGAAATTGGAAAAATGAGATGGGTGCACATTTTCAAAATTAGTTGACAAGCGAGGGATTAAGCATCAGAGTTGGACATTAAAGTTAGTGCCTTTTGTAGGCGACGATAAGAAGTTTTGATGTGGGCGGGTTATCGATCGGCGCCGAATGAGTGCGCGCTCACTTATCTTGCCAGTAAACAGACAGCACGCTCAGAGTGGAGAGGTGGCTCCGGGATGCATACGCTGATCGGGCTGTTAGTCGCTGCGGCGGCGGCGTACGCCATCGCGAGGCCCTCTGGTAAGTTAAAAACTACAAGAAAAATATTTTAAACAATAAAATAATTAACACAATATTTAATTTTACATTTCATAATAATATTGTCGCTGATTTGCGTTTCCCGTGTCCATCTGTGTGATTGCGAAGTTTTTAACTAAGCTGTGCGTAGTGCCAAGTGTGCAAAACTAAATGGTCAACACTGATAATAGAAATATCATGTTTTAATAATAGTTACTTCAACTTACGCCGACTGACACCTGTTACGTGCACCGGACTGAGTTTCAATTATTAAGCCAATAACTACTTTATGAATGAATCGTTCAACAAGTTTCATCGTAGAAGAATTATACTTTCTAAATCTAATATAACTTTCTTCTCAGAGATAAACAGCTAACTATTTTTTAAGTAATGAGTGCCTCTTTGTAAAACTGGTGTGAAAAAAATACCAATTATGAAATGTATTTTTCATTTCTTTGTGCGTTACTAAGCACGTTTTTGGAAGACATAACACTCGCATGTCTGACCTTAAATAAATTCCCAAATATAAAATATCTATGACGTGCAGAAACATTAAATAAACTATTAACATATGATGTTTTTATAAAGCTATGAAAAGTATTTATTTCTATATCAGTTACTACTAGTTAATATAGAATAAGTTCTTTAAACAAATTGGCAGTTTATTTATTGAGAACTCACGATGTTTTGGGTACTAAAGATGAGTTAGCAACCATCCGTTAAATAATAAATCAATATGTATTGTACATGCTTAAAAGACAAAAAAGTCATGAAAATTCTATACAAAAGAAAATTCCATGTAAAATAAATATAATGCTTTATGTATAATTAATATTGATACGAAAATAGATATTTATAATTGTAGCTTGCCGAAATTCACGGAAATAACATAAAGTTGCATTACTTAATAGTTGAGCTTCATTACTTTTAACAATACTAATCGATTTCATAATATTATTGACACTACACTACATTACTTTACTGTGTACAACAAATAATATTATCAATAATATAATTGACAATAAAATTATTATTCATTGGCTTGTGATCATTTGTCACCATCTTGAAGAATTACTTAATAATCTCAAAGTCCATATATTTATGTAAGGCTCCTCCTTCAATCGAAACTAATAAATCAGTCAATGTAAAACAATTACCGTAATACACATTGTTACACTGCTATACCATTTAATTTTTTATAGCAATCTACTTTCGCCTTTATAGTATAATGCTCTTAGGAAAGTGTTGTTGTCAAGAAAGAAAACTAATCGACATTTCACCGTCACTGAGGCGCCTTTGTTAGCTTTCCGTCGATCAATGTGTAACTAAGCTTAAGTTGCACTTATGATATAGGTAAACACTGAACGGCCTTCTCCGTTGGTGCAAATGAAATCAGTTTCCGTCCCTAACACAGTAATATAAAAATCAATAGCAAATATGATTTGTGCCGAGAGATGCTTTTACGTATAAAATGATTTTCGTTCGCCTGCCTTAATGTGCTGCCTTAAATGATATTACCACTTCTCTGACTTTGCTCGAGGTATATACAGTGGAACAATTTCTAAGCTAAATAAAGTTGTTGAATATGCCGTCAATGTAGTTATAAATTACACGGCTAATCGATGTTGTACCTGAATAATTTATCGGAAGATAATCATACTATATTAAGTACTTAAATATAACTGTTAGAAAGTAACTATATTTATTGTTATGTCGTTAACGTAAACTTAACGATTAAATGTGTATATTATAATACCCATTGTCTTGTCATTAGTTAGGTCAACATAGGTCGTTCTTGTCTAGTCTACAGAAGATGTTTTTATTAAGGTATTTTTATATGACTATTATGTTATATAGTTATAGTTACAAGAAATTCTTAATAGCAGCCCGGAGTATGGAAGATGGCGGTGTTTCCCGCCCGTGCTTCGGAGGGCACGTTAAGCCGTCGGTCCCGGTTGTCATGAACAGCTATGGCAATCGTTATTGGGAAGTCAGTGCCCTCAAATATACTGACAATTAGTTCAACCTTCGAATTCAGTTCGCCCTCAGGGTTGCGGAGGTCAGATGCCAGTCGCTCTGTGTAAAAACTGATATTCAGGTAAAATCGGTTGAACTGGTAGCCGACCCCAAATAATATTGGGAATAATAAAGGCTAGGAAGAAGAAGAAGAAGAAGTTATAGTTACTCTACAAGTGTGTGTGTATAATAATATTTATATTAGTTCGGAATTCGTAATCCGTCATATCATAAGTATTATTTTTAGAAATATCAAGTATAATATATTTTTATATGTTTTGAAAACAACTACGATTACATATTCCAGACGAGGGTGAATTCATCTGCATTGTATTTATAAATAACGACTCTAACTATATTATTTCTGTAATATATATATATATATATATATATATATATATATATATATATATATATATATATAATAGAAAGAATGGAAGTCTTCTGAAAAAAGAATCGAGAATCCTAATGAAGTGATTCAATTATACTTCTTTGAGTTTCATTTGTCTAAAGAGCTAAGTAAAAAAAAAATTTATGAGTTACTAACTTTAGCTTATATTGAAATATCGAACCAAAAGTATATATCTTTGAGTACCCTGAACGCTTTCATTTAAACATGTGGAATCAAATTATAAAAGCAGTACAGCTGAAAGTTTTAATATTTCTTGATTTTTACTACGTATGTGTTCCATCCTTCTTTAACACAAAGTATGTTACTACAAATAAACTGGTTAGTTAAATACACATGTGTTTATCAAATGATTACATGATTACACTTTCATGTGTAAAAGAATAATTCTCACTTAATTATTTTTTACATAGCTAATGAACTCTGTAGCTTAATAATAGGTTCTTATCACAAACTTAATTATGGGTCAAAGACAAGAAGTTTGACCGTTAAACTTATTTTCATTAAGTACCCACGGGAACATATTTATATTCTACTCCACACATTCTACGAGAAAGCCTTTGAGATAATAGAAACTTGGACGGCATTGAGTCTCTCCGGTATCAAATTGACGTGATTGGTATGTCCATGTACATGGGCGTACCCAGGGTAGGGCAGGGGAGGGCAGCTGCCCCCCCCTAGATGTTGACGTTTCTACTATTTTCTTCTCTCGATTATATATAAAGCACACTCCGACGCGTAAAAACGTGATTAAGATCGACTATGGACAAAGACAGATTTATTTTCTGTGTTTTTGTAAGATCGGCAATCGGCATCGGAATCGGAATCAGTCCTAGGGCTATGCGATGTTCGAGCGTAGTGACGATCAAAGATCATGCTCTTTAGCGAGGAGAATTACTCATCATAGTCCTAAGATATCAAATCTTCCGAGTCGGCTGACATGCCCATTCATTTGGAATGTATTTTAGTCACTACACTGCAGTCTGCGTACGCTCTGGGTGTAGAAGTCTGCATCGGAAGCCAGCCCACACGTGTGTTTGCGTTCTACAGGCCACCGGGGCAGCGTCTCGCAGTGGCCGACATGCACACTCTGTTGGATTCACCGCTGCCCACTATAATTGCCGGTGACTTCAATGCGAAACACACGGCATGGAACTCCGACTCCACATGCCCAGAAGGCCGCCGCCTTCTAGACGATGCAGACCGAAACGAGTACCAGGTGCTAGGACCAGAGGTTCCAACGCACTATCCGTACTGCGCAGCCCACACACCGGACGTCATAGATTAATTGTCACCCGCAGCATCGACGCAGCTGTATATCTTGACGTCCTGGACGACCACCTCATCTCAGACCACCAGCCAGTGTGCCTGACTCTGGATGACATCCCGCAAACTCTCCAGCTACCCTCACGTTCGCGCCAAGACTGGCGGGTCTTTGCCGATTATATGGCAGAGCATTCGCCTTCCTTTCCTGTGGAGACTCCCGATGATGTCGAGAAGCTTGCGGCGGATCTCAATGCGTCCCTACAGACTGCACTGCGAGAGTCTAAACTCGATGTCACCACCGCAAGGAAGCCCTTTCAGCTCCCCGCGTACATCCTGGCTATGATCGACAGGAAGAGACAACTGCGGCGGCAGTGGCAGCACACCCGATGCCCAGCCATGAAGTCCCAGCTCAATGCTCTGGCAGCGAAGATCTCTGTCACGCTGGCAAACAACGCGACAGAGTCCTGGCAACGCACCATCGAGAGAGTTAGTGAAGACTGGTCGGGCATACATCGCCTGTGCCGTCAACTTTCCGGGAAACCATCTCCGATTAGGCCCTTAATGGCCGACGACGGAACTCCCCGTTACCATGCCGTGGACCGAGCGGAGATGTTCGCCGACTTTCTGGAAGCGCAGTTCCAACCGAATCCTCCCCACAACGTGCAGCACGTGGCAGAGGTCGAGAGGAAACTCGAGTTATATTTCGAGCAGCCGATAGCCCCAACTGAGGATCCCATCATCTTCTCCCCTGGACAAATCCAGCGTATGATTCACCGAATGCCTCTCCGCAAAGCGCCCGGTCCCGACCAAGTAACCAACGAAGCCTTGCGTCGCCTACCTCCGCGATCGATCGCAACGGTGACGCGACTTTTTAATGGCATCCTCCGCACCGGACATTTTCCCACCACATGGCGACTTGGCAGAGTCATTATGCTGCCCAAACCGGGGAAGAACATCCACCTACCGGGAAGCTATCGCCCCATCACGCTCCTCTCGACGACGTCGAAGTTGTTCGAGAAACTGTTACTGCTGCACATGACGCCACACCTTCAGCCACGCGACGAACAGTTCGGATTTCGCACCGAACACTCCACGACTCACCAGCTAGCGAGGGTTCTGCACGACATCACGGTCGCACGCAACAAGCGAGACCGGGTCGTTGCCGTCTTCCTTGACATGGAGAAGGCGTTCGATCGCGTTTGGCACGCCGGCCTGCTGTACAAGCTGTCCACGTCTACTACTCCTCGTCGAGTAGTGAAGATTGTGGCCACCTTCTTGAAAGACAGACGCTTTCAAGTGGCGGTTGAAGGCGCCGTCTCCACTGATCGACCCATCTCTGCCGGCGTGCCACAAGGAAGTTGCCTGTCTCCAGTGTGCTACTCTTGGTACACGGATGACATCCCCGTCACCGAAGGCGTAAAACTCGCACTGTACGCCGATGACGCGGCCTACATGGCGACGTCCATAAATGGTGCCACCGCTGCTGCCAAGATGCAGCACACACTAGACGCACTTCCCAGCTGGCTGAAGGACTGGAGACTGACGGTCAACGTGGTGAAAACTCAGGCGATCTCTATAGGAAGCGTGACACTGCCGCAACTAAAGCTCATGGGGCAGAATATCGAGTGGTCCGCAACGGTAAAATACCTTGGCGTGACCATCGACCGTACCCTCTCTATGAAGCCCCACGTGAACAACGTCGTTGCACAGGTTCGTACCGCGCGTTCCCTTCTGCGGCCTGTACTATCATCCCGACTGCCGCTCCGCTCAAAGCTAGGCGTGTATAAGGCGTACATTCGCACCCGACTAACTTATGGTGCCCCGGCCTGGTTCGCTCTCGTATCCGAGACGAACCGTCGTCGGCTGCCTGCGCAGCAGTCGCTCGCACTACGCACCCTTGTAAACGCCCCTCGCTTTGTGCGGAACAAGACCATCTCCAGGGATCTGCGCGTGGAGAACCTGGACGACTTTGTAAGACGCCTGAGTTCAAACTTGTTCACGCGGACTGATGGTTCGCAAGTCCACCACTTGCGTGAGCTTGCGCCCTACCATCGACGACCGCCGGACAGACATGCCCTACCTCGAGACTTCGTCTCCGTGGCAACCTTTACCGAACACCCTACTCCTAACCTGCTGTTGGCTGACGGGCGCTCCTAGGGGTCCCCACCTCCTCGGAGCTCGACCTCGCTAAGCACAGGTAGTGATATATTGCAAGACCCGAGTGTAACTAGCAAGTTGGTCACCCCGCAATTGACCTCGTTGGTTACGCCCTCCCCACCGGACTGACACCTCCGTAACTTTAAATAGGCCCAGCTGGGCCCAATTCAGTGACCCGTCTGCTGTTGCAGGCGGCGCGGAAAACCACTATGACAGGCCGTAGACCTGGAGAAGTCACCCCGAGACTCCTAGTTGGGGTCTGCGAGAAGAACCTGAATGAATGAGTCACTACAAATAATTCTCGGAAGCAAAATATTATCGTCTGATATATCAGAAGTTTGTTGTCCAGTAATAATTTGTAGTTTCGTCCTAGCAACCAGTACAGGTTTTTGTGCCGCCTAGATATATCACCTTATTTGGCTTTGATATGGTTTTTCCACCGGTCCATATGTAAGCCCACATTGGCTCGCACTTGAAGGCCGATGGGGCACCATTTCCGAAGTCTGATTCCCAAGCTGGCGCAGCGCGTGCTTGGCTCGGTTGCTGCCAAATATGAGGGGGCCCGATAACTCCTGCAGGAGACTATACGTGGGCGTTGTGCGGTCCCCAGTATGGGCTGAGGTCCTGAAGGCCAGCAATATCGGGTTATTGCGACGTCCGCAACGAGTGCTGACCTTCAGGTAGGAGACCTAAGACTCGAGAAATCGAAGACCAGAAATTTAAATTCCACCAGGTTCTTGTGGAAGAATGGAAGGAACGACATGGGCAACCGAGTGCTGGGCACGCCGTTATTGCGGCGGTAAGACCCGTTATGGAGGATTGGTTTGAGAGGCATCACGGCTGACACTGGGAAAGGATGCTTCGGAGAGCACCTGTGTCTGATCCGCAAGGAGCCAACGTCTGAGTGGCACCACTACGATGACCAGACCGTAGACACGGCATTCCACACACTGGCAGAATGTCCGGAGTAGGGCGAGTCGAGGCGGCCATCGTAGTGGGGGTTCTCTTGCTTGGTAACATTATTGCGACTATGTTGCGTAGCGAGAGCGCGTAGAACTCTGCCGTCTTTTTCAGCGAGCAAGTTATGCTTGCGAAGGAGATCTTACCGACCGCCAGGCCCGGGAACGGGCCAGGTACCGCAGACGACTCGGGCGGCGGAGATCGCCAAACGTTCTCCGTCCTCCACAAGCGCAAGCTTGGGGGTGACAGGTGAGGATCACCCTTTTTTTTTTAACGTGTGGAACCCCCCTCGGGCCGTCACCCCACTGGGGTATGCGGCGGGGTGGTGTGTCGGAATCGAACCGACTAAAACCACACGGTGAGCTAACTCTGTGCCTGAGAAGGGAGGGGTCCGGGAACTGCAGTTATTAACACGACCGGACCCCTCCCAGCGCCTGCCCGCACTGAAGCAGGCACTGTCTGCTGTTCAAATCTCAATTTAGACGACGCACGGCACACGCGTACGTCGTCTCCTCGCGGTTGGCCTGTATTGCGAATGGGAGGGGAAAACCCGTCCCGTCCATTCGTGGCCACACTTAGGGCAGCATAAGGCGCTGGTATGCGCGCCTCCACCGTCCGGTTCGCTGGCGGCGTATCGGGTCCGAGTGAACGTCGTCCTCTCGGGCCTTCTCTGCCGCCTCCTGCGGAATTACGACTTCGCAGAAGGATGCGACCGCGGTAAAATTGCAATCGCTACCGGCCATGGGTCGTATGATGGCCGGTAGCGGATATCTCCTCCTATGACTGCAGTGAGGGCTCGACGCTGCGACACCCAAGCGGGGCAGATCGCCAGCGTGTGCTGGGCCGAGTCCTCACTGCAGTCGCAGTGGTGGCCGGCGGGACTCAGTTCCCTCCTAGCGACCGAGTGCAGGTACTTCCCGAAGCAACCGTGCCCGGAAAGCACCTGCGTCAGTCGGAAGGAAAGAGTCCCGTGCTGCCGCCCTGCCCACTCGAGGATGACCGGCTGGAGCGCCTCCACGGTGGCAAAATCAGTGCGTGGAGGCTCCAGCCGGGACGACCAACTAGCCATGGTGGCTCGACGAGCGGCTTCACGCCACTCGCGTATCTCTTCGGGTGGAGGACGAAATCCGTTCTCCGCCCGATATTCAGCCGCTCGTCGATAAACTTCAGCGAGCACTTCCGCCTCCAAATCCCACGGGGGTGTTCCGGCCAAAGGTGAGGATCACCTTAGCAGAAGCAAGCCGAGGTAGCGGCGCAACCTAAACAAAGTGCTCGCGCCCCTTTTTAAAATAGAAAAGGAGCATCAGGGTTCCTACACAGGAGGGGGCCATCTACAAATCATAGGTGGCCTGAGGTACGTCGGGGTTCTAGGGATTTCCTTCCGAGGGTGCACCTGATTCCATGCCAATGCCTTTTTCATATCCATTTATTTGACGAGGTGCTTTTAAAAAAACCCGATTTTCCCCCCCCTGGCCCAGAACCTGGGTACGCCCATGTCCATGTATCTATATAACTGTCTATAGATACACATGTACGCCAGTTTAAGAAAACCAAAAGGAAAAAGGAAAAGCATCAGTTATGGAAATATTATATCTCCGAATCTGCTCACTGAGGCTTTGGATGACGTCTTCAAGATCTCGGAATGAGGAATGAAAGGACCCAGTATCGATGGTTGCGGTGAATTACCACAATATTTCCTTCCTTTGGTAAACTAAAAAGTTCTTCGGTTTAGTTTGTAGGTATTTTCCACATAGACAAAAAAAAACTTATAATAATTTACTAAAGTGTGTTCGGTATTGTAGCGAAAGCGAAAAAGTGATTGATCTGTAACTTAATTAACTGTATATTCTATACTGATCTATAACCTCAAAAGTCTGCAACGCGCTTCTGTTTATCGAGATCTAGGTACCAATGGGTTGAGATAGGATAGTCAGAACATTAGGTGACCCTTCTGCTCCTTTACTCTCTCGAACGATCATTCAATTTGATACTACGACTTTGAACTAAGAGTAGGTATCAAAAATCTTCATCATACCTGATGTTCCCCGTAAGTTAAATATGTACCATAATCAATTAAATCAACCAATCTGCTTATTTCTATAGGTACTAATTGCAGCACTAAAAACTAACTACAAACACGCTTTTAGAATTACAAATACTAAGAAATAACAGACAAATAGAAAGAAATTTATTCAAATGTGTGTACAACAAACAGTACTCTTTAATATTGAAATGAAAATAAATATCTCCTATAATTACACTGCTGCATAAAATGAAATGAAATGAAATGACAAATGACGTTTTGAATTTATATGAAATATCTATTTGATATGAAAATTATAGCCTTCATGTATCAACGTTCAATTACCGCTTGGTCAATTAAACCCTTTCAAATATACTCGCTACGATATTCATTAAAAGTTCTGTTTTATTTTTTATACGTATCGCACGTATAAAATGAAATACCTAGATTCATTTTACGATCACTTCGACGTTAGTTATTCTTTTTAATTAATATTTTATACAGAATCTGCAGGGAGTGGCTCAGTATAAAAATACTTATTAGAACCCGTTCCCACGAGGCGTTAATCACGACTGTGAACCACGCTTTCGTGAAATACACTTCTGTGTGAACGCATAACTTGCTTTCGTGAGGGCGTTCACACAGAAGTGTATTTCACGGAAGCGTGGTTCACTGTCGTGATTAACGCCTCGTGGGAACGCCGCTTTACATTCGGTGATGGATTCAGAATATGAAGTGTCATCATACTTATTGATCTCATAGGTACCGTAAGAGATGACTAAAGTCGTAGACTACAAAGGGAAGGAACCCATACTAACAAGTCTGGTCAGCGTGTTATGGTTCGCCAAAACCTTCTTTCTAAAGAGGGGGTTATATTTAGTAAGAGTTGATATGCTATCCCAATTAAAATAAAGTGATAAACAGAAACTGTAGTCACATGCAATAATTGACGAATTAATTAACAAAGTTATAGTATTTAAAAAAACTGATTAATAAGGCCGGCAACACACTCTGGTGTGGCGAGTGTCCGTAGGCGGCAGTAATCGCTTACCATCAGGCGATACGACTGCTCGTTTGTCCCCTATTCCATAAAAAAAACTGTTTAACATAGTCAGTTGAATGTAAATATTACATACAAGTTATATTAAAACTATAAGTTTATATACGTGCGTTAATGATCCTTAAATTAAGAATTGCAACTCCACGGTTTTCAGAAATCTCAAAATCACGATCTAATGAAAAAATAATATAAATTATAAAATTGTCAGTGGATTCCCTACGAAATCAGTATCTAAACTTTTAACCTCAATAACTTAAACAATATTAGAACATAATATGTTTGGCGTTGAATAAAAAAGCATAAATTTTAATAACATTAAAAACTTCTATTGAAATATTTCACGTTCAATTTTATTTTACACGAAGTTTCATTTCATTTCATTTTGTGAGTTTGTCATTCGGTACAGTAGTTTGCGTTAAAAACAGTATGTTATTGTTCTAAAAAGAAAGGTCTCAGTTTCGAGAGAGCTTAACTCAAAAAAAAAACAACTAACAAGCACAAATTACACCCAGACACAGAAACAATGTCCAACACGTCACTCAATTTGGTAGCAGTTATTGACATGAACACTTGAACAAGTCAACTACTTTGTTGACGTCGACTCCTTGTTTGTATAAATAAATAAAATATTATTTTTGTCAGGTCGAATGTACACTTTTACAAATTACACATGCATTTTTTTACATGGCAATGCCACTGAAAGATTACCAGTTTGCTGAAAAAAGATCTGTTTCAGCTTATCTTCGGCTATTCTTCTATTTACTTTACCCATAAAGCAGTGAGTGAAAAAATAGCGCACAAATTCTCAACGCGTTTGATTACTATCTACGCTACATACAGTGGCTTTAAAAAAATTCATATCACTATAGTCGTTCCAATCGTTTATTTAACTTTTGACAGGTCTAATACTTAATCAAATAGTGATACCCTGACCCGTTACCGATTCGATTTCTTATATCGATCGATTTTATGCATGAAGAAGTTTTAATCGATTTAACACACACATTATTTTATAGATAATTTCGTACTTTTATCGATTATTAAACGGCAACACAGGACGCGGAGCCGGCCCGCGGCGCCATTTTGTTGTCAGTGTTAATCCACATTTTCATACGTCGAGTTGAGTATTTATATTCCTCCGTATTGATTTATTTGTGAATTCTCACGTTTGGTTGAGATGAGCGTATCGTTTCTCCCTTCGTTACTGTCAAAATGCCAAAAAATAAAGTACTCAAAGGACAAACAAGAGTTTGTCTTGCGATATAATCGATAATCGATTTATTTAAAAACTGTTTTTATAGTCTGCGGTAATTAATTACGAATGCCACATCTCTAAGTGGGCGGAGCCCATCCATGAAGTACAGTATTCCCTGTTGTACATTATGTCAAAAATTATTACAAAACTTTATGTGCGTGATCTGTCAAAAGTTAAATAAACCATTGGAACGACTATAGCTCCATTAAATGTAGACTAAATTGTGCTTTATTTAACTCTTTATTCAGAATACAACGTAATGTACAACGAAATTGTTATATTGGTTTAAGTATCGTGTCTACATACATATGCATTTAGTAAAAAGCAGTTATTTTAATATTACAGACACTCCAATTTTATTTATTTGTATAGATGTGTATATGGGCAAGATTTAAAAGTTGACTGCTATACCTCATATAGCGGTCAACTTTTATATTTTAATTCTTTTTAATCTAAAATACAACCATAGTTATGAGTACAGAAATTAATAGTAAATATTAAAGTACCTACCCAAACCTCACGATACTAGTTATTTTGAGTCACAGCCAGTCACAGCATGATCTGCATTATTGGGCCTCCGATCTCGCACTCCCCAACGATACACGACAGCACGAACGCTATCGCATTATATAACATCTATCGACATCATATCGACTTCTAAAGCCATACACAAAAGCAATAGCCGCGCGATTCGGACTCGCGCACGAAGGGTTCCGTACCATAATTTATGAAAGCAAAAAAAAAACTGTTTTTGTATGGGAACCTCCATAAATAATTATTTTATTCTGTTCTTTTTACCATTTAATACATGTAATACATCATCTCTGAAAACTTCAAATGTCTAACTATCACAGTTCATGAGATACAGCCTGGTGACAGAAGAACGGACACATAATAGAGTCCCGTTTTATCATTTGGGTACGGAACCCTAAAAATTAACTTTTCTGTCGCAAATGGTGTAAATAAATGTAGCCCGAAATATTTCATGTCCGATTCCGAATATTTATTTCACGAGAAATATTTCATATACACGTATTATTTTCGAATAAGTTAAACTATAATAACTTAAAAGTTACTTAGGTTGTATTATAACTTTGCGATAACGAGTGTATTATATGCCGTTACAGCTTTTGCATTAGGCTTATAACTTATAAAATTACCATAACTATGAATGTGGACTCCTTGGAACTTTTGTGTTTGTATCTATGTACTTGTTATTCTCTAATTTCTCTCGCTTTAATTATGTACTTTACTTTTTAAGTTAAGGAATACCTTATACTCCCAGCTATCTGTAATTACATATTTTGACTTTCCGTGGCAATTAAAGCAAAACACCAATCTATGTATTTGTGCCTCTTACTTAGCTTTTAAAGTATATGATCTTGTTGGTTGTCCAAATTAAATAAAATAAAATAAATATGTATGTGAGGGAACCGTTCTCAAGACTTAAGTTTAACTTCGAACCCTTGCATTGAGGTAGTATTTGCATAAAACATAAGAGGCTACTACTAAAATATGTATGAATATATATATATAAATACTATTACAAGATGACAGTTATTCTAATACAGTTAAATGTCCTTTTATCTGTGGTATGCATGACGCTAATCATGTTATGCGATAGAACCACGGGTAAACAAAGGTCGCCAGCTGATGTGATAATATTCCCGGAAGACTGATTGCACTCCTAAGTGTGCTAGTGTACGTTTCATGCAAATTTAAGCATTTGATCGAGGTTTTACGCAATACATGTCTATATTATATAATGTTAATGTTAAACAATTTATTTTTCTTATTTTTCTTTTGTAATCTTATAAAATTTCTTAGATTATGTCGTCAGACTAGCGTCATTAAAATAAACAATCAAACAAATCGTTTGAGTAATGCAAGTGAAGCATTAAAATGCTTTAAAGTCGCTTCACTCAGCTAGAATTTACTGAGATAAGTTATAAGGTAGTAGAGCCACGCTGATTTCAGTACGAAAGGGCCGGCTCGCCCGGACGACGGAAAATCAACGTAAAATGACAGCGTCCGTGCTGTCGTGTTTTGTTTCACTGTAGTCATTTTGGCCGGGCCAAACATAAAAAAAAATAAAAAAAAACAGAACTTAACATAATTTTTAAAATCATGCGTACTAATATTTCAAGCTCGATGTTTCAAGAGATCTGTCGTCAGATATTAAATTCGAATTGAAAATAAATCTCGAATGAAAAGTCATGTTCTAAACTTTCGTCAAACCTTTATTTGTAAGTACATATTTAATACCAAGAAATGGTCAAAAAATATTTGAATTAGAATAAAAAAACGTTATTTGTGTATTACGTGTACCTAAATATTATATAATTAATACGCCTCTCTTTAACAAGGAGGTTTTGGCAATCACTGAAAGGAGAGGGAAAACTTCAAACAAACCCGTCCAGCATTATAAAAAAAAATGTATCCAAACGTAATGAGTTTTGTGGGTTTGTTTTCCGTATCGGGTTGCTTAGATACAAATAAGTTAATTAGCTGTTGAGTAAGTATTTTCATTAAATTAACTCGGAAAGTCCAGACAACCTTCATTAAGTTCATTGAAGTTTCAAAACATATTTAATTTCCTGTACTATTATAATCAAAGGTTTCTGTTACGAGTATGATGTAGAAATCGAGCCCTACGCGTATTAGGAAATCCTGTAGGTCGTACTTGATGTTGATATATAATAAATCCTTTTTACCGTTAAGCGATATGCTTAACTTTTACATCGCTGCCTCTGAAGTATGTCCAAAGAAACATACCTATGAGGAACAAGCGTGTATAAAACGCATATGATAATAAACCGCGCACCATAGTATCGGCCTATCTTGATGAAAACAGAAGAGAGTCTTCGAATATTTACAACTTTCGTAAGCGTTGAATATGGCACTAGCATTTTCTTTGCAGAACCAACAGGAGTACCAGCGTTATCGCAGCTGGCGCACCGTTCGCTCATTCAGCCACCACAGAGATACCTGAATGATTATATTATGCCACGACTTCTAGTCCCTAAATACTTCGGCTATGAAAACACAATCAGAGCGAACCCTCCTCGAGACGAACACGAATGGCTTAACAAGGTAAGAATATCTTTACAATTTAACAGCTCAGTCATAGTACGAGTATTCAAAGTAAATAACTGTTTAGCATATACATTATTCAGTTGAATGAAAATACTACAATATGATATTTACATATATAAGTGCTTGAAATAAATTTGAAATAAGATACATTATTTATTTGAAATTCAACTTCACGGTTTTCAGAAATTAAAAAAATATTATTATAACCTTCTGAAAATGTGAGTCGACATCCCGTCTACTTCATACCACGGTTCAGTAGCTCGGGTCTGTCTGTCTTGGTATTTTCTTCTATGTTACAAATTTCTATATAGTTACTAGCTGACCCCGCAAACGTTGTTTTGACATAAAAATAAAAAAATTATGTAGGGGTGGGTCACTCTTATCATTTAGGAGTATGAAAAATAGATGTTTGCTGATTCTAAGACCTACCCGATATGCTCACAAAATTTCATAAAATTGGTACAGTTGTTTCGAACTAACACCAACTTTATTTTTTGCGAAAGTAGGTAGGTAGGTAGGTTTTAACATTTTGTGGAATCTTTTAAAATGTCAAAAGAGGGATAACAATAAGTTCCTATGATTAACTTGGCACATTCAACTGATTTAGACTTTAACTACTTATTTCTTCTGAGCTGGTAAGTTTGTTCATCCACTTGAAAGAGGGATATGAAACCTGTCTATCAAGACAAATGCCATGAGGAGTGGTAACATCTGTCATCAAATTATTACTAAAGCCCTAAAAAATATTATTTTCTCTCCTGAATGACTTGAGTTAATAACCATTATTTTCTTCATTATACATGGTTTATATGGAGTAACAGCTTTAAAATAACCCACTAAGATCTTTTGAATAGGAATTTAATCCTTAAAAGAGTGTAATATCTGCTTTCCAAACGTGTACACTTCAAGTAATGACTTTCTAACTCAAACGCATTGAACACTGTCGTCGGTGTTAGAAATCTGCAAAAATACTTTGCTTAGACCCTTTATAAAACGAATAAAAATTCCAAATGTGACACTAGCTGGCAAGCTATGCTCGCCGGAAGGATAGAATAACGACATAGGAATTCTAAAAACATTCGAGAGCTCTCTATGTGGAATTCGTAAAGAAATGTGAAGAACTTATATTAGTTATTTAAACTCCGGTTACATGAATTCTACTAGACTATTTTTATCTACTATCTAACTTTTAGACACCAGTCGCAGTGGTCTATCAGCTGAAGAAAGCGTAGACATATTGCACTTTATATATAGCTGGTGATACGGCAGCGGATCTATCACTATCAGACTAACCGAAGTGTGATTGGTGGCATTATAAATTAGTCGAACTACGTAAAAGCTACCAGGAAGCACTTAAAAAACGAAAGGACATTATAAAGCGCATCGTAACAGAAGATATTTACAATAATGCTCTAATTGCTTTTAGAATTGCCAGGTCTCACAACAGAGTTGCTGTGAAGAAATGAAAAGTAAATTCAATCCACAAATTTGTTAAGATGGTGGTGGTCGATATAGGTCTATCACCTTACATACGTACATAACATAAAAATTTTAAATAGTTATACTATAGGAGTAGAACAAGCAGAAAAATATCTTTTAGAATTGTGTCTCACAATCGGCCGGATATCGAACAAAATGATAAAAGAAGCTTGTAACCTTTCGGGTGATACGATTTTAATTTTTTAACGTTGCATTGCGGAAGGGATTGTGTTTCCTAGTGTTTGGATGTGCCGTAATATTCGTACCTATAATACCAAAAGCGACGACAAGCCGCCGGATGATTCTACATCCTACCGACCAATAACATTAATACTATAGAACAGAAATCTTTTAGAACTTCTTGTAGTACCACGGCTTCTACCGAGTGGAGTTAAATTTCGTGATAGAGAATTCGGGTTTACGTTGGGAAAATCGACAACTGATTATGTCTGTAAGTTAAACTATCATCGAGTCAAGGTGTCAAAACGTCTTAGGTATCTTGATAGATATATCTAGTGCATTCGACAATACGTGGTGGCCCATGCTATTGCTAAAATTAAAATGAAGAGGATGCTTCAAAAATATTCATTCCCTTATCTCTTCGTACTTCTCTCAGAAACTACTGAACTGAGACTTGGGTATATTTCTGTGTCGAAGGCACTTACGATGGGGTGTCCTAGGGGATCAGTACTAGGTCCATACTTGTGGAATATAGAATTCGACGATTTCCTTACACTACCTATACTATCCGGATGTACATCTTAAGGCGTATGCGGACTACGATGTATTGTTGGTAGAATCAGATACTAAAACGGGGCTTGAAAAACTAGCTAATAGATGTTTGAACTTAATATCTCTTTGGGGTGTACGTAATCGCTTAACTTTTGCGCCAAACAAATCCTTCCAGTAACTTCTGAAAGGCACTAAACTCAAATCACCGCTATGGATTGTATTTGAAAATGTTACTATTAAAATAAAAATTTGGGATTGGTTTTAGAATAAAACTTTTCATTTATTGAACATGTTAGAATAGTTAATGAAAAGTCTAAAATAAAAAGAATTTCTATACACTATTATAACGAGTATATCAACTTTGACATAGGGTCTGTCATTTAATACACTAAAGATCATATATGGAGATAGTTATTGCTCCTGTATTGGATTATACGGATTGGGCGACCGTAGGTGCTGTCCGTCGCAAACTGTTACAAGGCCGACGAATTGCATTGATTTTCTTGTGCAAGGTATATAGGATGGTTAGCACTGAAGTTTTACCAGTGTTGAAAGGTGTTCTTCCGGTCGATCTCGAGGTACAAAGACGTACAGCCATGTACTATAGCATACTAGAAAATATGGAATACGATTCAGCAACAACGAACAGCAGTCCAATGTCTATAATGATGAATGGCAAAAACGGTGAGACTAATCATCCAAAGGGCGCCAACTCTACCAGTTCTTTCTATCTGTTTGCGAACGATTGAAGAAGAGATGGCTTAGTTATAGATTTACCTACCTAATATAGATTTAATCTTTGAACACTTCAAGTAAAACTACTTGAAGTGTTCAAAGATTAAATTGAGCCCACATCTAATGCCAAAAAGCAAACGTACTTTTATGACTTACTTTTTATGACGTAGGAAAGACATATGAATATCACTCTGATAAAGCTCAAAAACCCATTTCCTTTTGAATGACGCAGATTCAATTAGTTACAACGTAGGTTACGGATTTCTCGAAATTTTATTTTGTAATAAAATTAAATGAAACATGATTACCGTGGGAGAGCGCCGCTGCTGGCCTAGTTACAAAGGCCTTACAGAAACCATTGTTAAGCAATTATATCGATACACTTTACCGAGTGGGTGAGGTTATCGAAGGCCCAACCCTCTCCTTGTTCATCTAATTGTAGGGTATTGAGAAGGAGGTAACTGTGCCTAAGGCCTTGTGTTACGAGTGTCCATGGGCTTACTGACCATCACATGACCTGTATGCTCGTATAAAATGAATAAATTAGTATGCTAAGGCTATTTCGATCAAGTAATTTGACGTATTTTAAAAAAGTGGATATGCGTTAGGCACATTTCAGTAAATTGCAGTGCATTATCCACAAAGCAGTGAATTATAAATGATCTATTATGTTATTGACGAACCAAATCCAATTGCATGTAATCATGCTATAGGTAATAACAGATAATATCAAACTATTCTAGAAATCAAGGATAATTTGCAATTGGAAACATATGCCGCGTATCATTGTAATTTTATTACGTGCCACTATCAATATTATTGAAAATTAAAGGCTTTAATTAAAATTGAAGTCTATTGTAGCAAAGTGGTGTATTACAGTAAGTTTAAGTGATAAATAAGTAACGTTTCATGGAGAAATGAAGCGTTATTTTTTAGGTAGTTAAAATATTTTCTCAGTTCTGTGGATTTATCGAGGTTTGCATATTTCTGAGATGCTAAATTTTACTGATGGTTAAATATTATTCTACATCTGCAAATTTATGAATGTGCACAAACTATCCATCTGTTGTGTTTTCTCGCCTCAGTCGATTATTCAGTTATAATTAATTTTATCAAGGGAATAGAAAGAATTTGGTGAACGCAAAGGCTACTTTGTATCACGGAAATGAAACATGAAGACGTTAAATTGGGCAGTGAAAGTTTGGACTACAAAAGGTATTAATCGCAAATGAAACGCGGCCTTTAAACAGCCATTAAAATGATTTATTAAAGATTAAGATTGTATATTACGTAAAATTCACATTTATTAAAAATCTTTGTTCTTAAAATCATCATGTTATAGGGAAATTTAGGGTACTGAATCAATATAGATAATAGGAGTCAGCTTATTTATAGTCAGAATAGCACCTTGACTCGAGAAGTATCTCCAAGCAAAAGCCTCAATATAGTACGGGAGGTAGCGCTATAGTTGAGCGAGTCATTTTATAACCACTGAAAATCATAACTATAACAGTTTTCCCCTAACACATACTCCGAACGTCAGCTGCTCTGATAGTAGTGGAGCTAAGAGACAGTGTGAAAAAGTCATTGAGGAAAAATCAGTTCCGATGATTTTTATATCAAGCAAAACTATATCAAATAATTGTTCAAATCTCATTTTTTTAAATCGTCTTCTGTTTTGAGATTAATTGTCAGTCATGCGCATAAACCTGATTCAAAATTTGGAAAATAAATTCGGTTTATTTATACCTTGTGAAATTTATATTATATCTCAATTTTATACTTTTAAGATAATGAACAAAATTGACAGCTGTACACATATCGGGGATAACACTGACGGCCATTTTTGTCTTTTATAAAGATACTGATGGTTAATTGTTTTTCTTGTACCTTAATTTCAATAAGTATTATATTGATTCCATATAAATAACACGTATATATTTATTAATTTTGTGTCAGTTTCAAATTATATTAATATGTACTGTAGCATCAATTCAAGTAGTTAAAATCTAACTACTTTAACATACCTAACCACACCTTTCCTAAATATAATTTATACTCCTGATTATTGGCACTTGTCGGAACTTATTGCAACAACTTAAACCTTTTAAAATGAAATGAAATGAATGATGAAAAAAATGGAAAAATTCATAACAGCATTTACAGATACAGCAAATATAGACGGCTCTAACATACATCCACTTAAAAAAATCGAAGAATTTATATGCCGAATGTATGGTCTGAAGGCAATCGATTGTGCCAATACAGCACAAGTAGCAATATTCACTTTGATTTCTGAACATCATTAATCAATTGTTTGAAATAAAATTCATTCTGTTTAAAATTCCTAGAAATATTGCATGCTACCTCTCATACTATTATGCCAACAAGAAATCAATAGGACAAAAATAGCGAAAAGTGAGTTGCTGTGGATTTATACGAAATCAAAAATGTTTTCATAAAACATTTCAATGCCGAAAAAGTAAGAGTATTTTAGATCCAATATAGCACTAACAGCTTAAAAGTAGTGTATTAACATCGTTATTTTTCATTAATCAAAAATTTTGAATTAGAAATTATTAGTCATTAGTCAGGAAAATTGATTTTTTTATAAGAGCAAGCAATCTGCTGCTGCAATCTGTCTACACTAGCAAATCTTTACGACACCGTCTCAAGTTTATTGGATCGTCGCAATATGTAACATAGTTTTGGCTGGTAAATGAAGTCGGTCGGAACAGATAACGACCCAGCTAGGATAAACCCCATCCTTCTTTTAAAGGCCGCTAGTTTTGGACGAGAATACGTGACTAACAGTGCAGATAAGGGGCCAGGGTCAAATAATGATTTGTAAGGGCTTATTAACGAATACGGGGTACGAAAAACGAAGCTGGTCATACACAAATAAAGATTACTGGATGAGTTTTTAAATCGTTTTGTAGCACTTGATAGTAAGATAATCTACTAAGATTCCCAGACCAGCTTCGCTCTAAAAAAAACTATTGTTTAAATGCTTTCCTGGCACTTGTTACATTATTTTTTTACACTTAATTTATATGTACTGGTTTTAGATATACAACTATTTGACAAACAAATACCGCTAGCTTGATATTGTATTACAATGTCAATATACACATGAGTTAGCAAGTGAAGTTGGTGTATAATATACTGTAGTTAGTTTAGTAGTAACACTTTCATGTTATTACGTAACGTATTTAATTAGTCTTAAGAAAATGTCAGCACATTCAGTACTACCGTTTGCTAATTTGCACAAACGTGCAGTATTGGATTAACTCGGTTAAACGAAGTGAGTGTAAGACTAACTCATTTGAAAACAGACCGAGACTATGACGTCAATTCCTTTTAGAATTTTATCTATATTTTCATTTTTCCTTACTTAAGAAAAGAAAAATAAATCTAAAATCTAAGCGTATCATTTTAAAAATGCGAGAAACTTTATGCGATTAGGTTTGGTATTTCAAGAGAAATGGTCTTGAGTTTTAACTTTATTTCTCGTAGCGTTTTCCTACTGCACTCAGAGCTTGGAGCAAAATAAATGTAGTTTCAATTTTTGTTATAACACAGTGCTCTATTATTGAGAGTATTCCTAAAATGATACCTAAGCTGGACCTTATTCCGTTTTTGGGAACTTTACTTAAGTAAGATATTTATGCAGGTATTTATGTGTGCGTATCACTATACTATTTCTTTGTTTAAAAAAAAACAATGTTACAATCACAACACCAGAAACTGAACCACAATAAGGCATAAAATAAAAATATTTTGAAATAAAAATTAATGAAAAATTTTGAAAAATTCAAACTTATAACAAAATATAAATTCAATACAAAAAGTAATATATTAGCAGAGGTGTACAATTTTCTAGTTATATTTTAAATATAAAATGATTTAATGGTAATAATTAAACTTCCATAAAACCGCATATTTTTAACATAACCTTACAGTTTATTTTATTGCTTTATTCGCAATTTCACCGCCACAGTTGTTGCACATGGACAACATTGTTTTATATTTAGTTTCAACAAAAAATTACAAATTAAAATTTTGTGCTCGATAATCCAAATTAAATTAACGTTAAATCCTCGTTTAATTAAACTATATTCTCAACAAATAATTGCAATTAAGATAATAAGTTTAGTAAAATATTTATATCTAAAAGTAATTCCTAACTTATAATTAATTATAATTATTGATGAAAAAAGGAATCAATTTTAAGTGTAAATAATATTTGTTCATTGGTGACTAAAGCTCTGCACTCATCTCATATTTAATGCAACGCGGAACATAGTCGTCATACACACATTGTGTACCAACATGTTGGACGAAAGCCTGAAGCTATGCAGGTATGCGATATGCAGGGACGCTCTGCTGAACCCATTGTTAGATATTTTGTTGTTGTTTTCTTTTCAACGTGTTACAGATTAATCCGACTAATTGTGAAAATAGGTTTTAGTAACGGAAACGTATATGTGAATAAAAACCACTAGGGTTTTATTCATAAATACCCACATAACGTTCAGCATCATCATTATAAATAAAAACTTAACTAAATATATTTAATACAGGAAATTGATCGTTTAACCCAAATGGAAGACGATGTCCCTTTGAACCAGATAGACCTAGAACTATCACCCTGGATGTCGCAGGATACGTACATAGAAAGACCCTATGAAGGACTGGTCATACCACGCGAAATGCCACGGTACATGCCGGATTCTCCTGTTGAAGATGCACAACCTCTTCTATCTCCTAAGGACGTACTGCTGCCCGACACAGTACCAGAAAAAAAGCAAGTAAAGTTACCAGTTGCAGTTGAAACTCGTGAAAAGAAAGAGAATTTCGCAATGACACCCCTCGATAAGGGTTTCTTTGAACCTGAACAGAAAGTTATTCCTGAACGTAAGTCTATTTTTTGTGTGTTATATTGTTATTTTTTTATTATCTATATAACTTTATGCACCATTTTACATAGATAGATTTATTGCCTAGGGCATTCTCTAACACTCAATCTTTTGGTGATATAAAATATCGTGAAGTAGGTGCACTTTCCTTACATAAATAAACAACTAAAATGCTCTACACAACATTACATAAGTAAGTATAATATATAATTATATTTGTTCAATTAAACAACGTGGATGCCATATTATGGATAGACCAGAACCCTGGTTGTTTCTAAGACACTTTTAAGTTTTAAACTAATTCTTTCTATAAGGAGCCCACCTCGGTAAAGATCTTTTTAGAGTAATATGAAACATACATGTTTTTCTACTAACAAACAGATATAGGCTAGATCTCACTATTTTCCTTTATATATTTATTTCGTGTCATATGGGCCTTAAAATTACACCCACCTATTTCGTGCATTATAAAATACTCCTACACGAATTGTACTTCGAACAACTAAAATGTAACAGTAAAAGTCCAGGAAATATTATCTAGAAAATGCAAATTCATATCTTATTCTATATAAACACTACCACGGTGAACTTTATTCTAAAACAAGCTTCAACTTTATGAAAGGAGTTAAATTCCAGTGTAACTTGCTTCCAACTATTCAAAGTTATATTATTATATTAATTAATATTAAGCAGCTGTTTTAAACAGACCCGTCCGGAACTCTATGTCAATATTACACTGAGTAAATTGTCAACGTTATAGAAACTAGACCTGTCACTATATTAGATGATTGATCTTATCAATTACTTATAACCATTATTTACGAATATAAGAAAACAAATTGGCCTATTTGTTTTAATATATATATGCCGACTGACTGATTACCTGTCATATTCAACTCGAAAAGAAAACCCAAAATGAGTTTTGGCGGGACAATCGTAGGAATCACTTACAGCTTTCGTTATGTTGTTGTTTTGGGGCATTTTAATTTTCGAAAAACGACTTCTACTTTATGAATAAATCGTGTGTCGCGGGGGACTTTACAAACGTTCATATAAAAAACACAAACAACACCCTGACTCTAGAGTTCATTACATAACTAAAATACTTCTGAAATGAAATGAATCATGATAATGATAACAGGACAGACATTTTGTCCTGGTGTGTGTCCATCATGATGACAGAGAAATGAAATAAAAAAAATAATATAAATATGTTCGTTGCATTTTTTGAAAATTTTATGTATAAGTGGATAACTGTACTGATAACTGTGTGTAAAAGTAAATATAATATAAGTAATTGACTCTGTAAAAGACTGTTGTTATCCTGAATAAAATTAAAAAACTTAAAATATATAAGAAAAAAAAATTACATAAGTAGAAGACATTTTGTCCTGTAAAGGCGCACAAATGAAGTAGCGGATTAGCAAAAATTTAAACATTTTTGTTTAATTTTTTTGTGATTTTTTAAATTTTTTCGCATGACTACCAAAAGTTTTGGTATCGTTGCCTTCCCCTTACTAAAGAATGACATGACTTGACTTGGGACCGACTAATGGACAATGACGGACGATGGACACATTTGACAACTTTCGCCGAAATTGGGCAAATTGTTTAATAAAAATTATTCCTTGAGGATTAGCTATATGCACAAACCATGCGAAGCCATCATGAAATAAAAAATAAAACTTAAATGTTTTACGTAAGTCATGAAGCAATGCTACGCTGAACAATCCATTTCCGAAGTTCATAACGTATGTTCCTGACAAGAAACCTTAAAGTTATAATGAATTCTTAAGGTGTGTTTGGTGTGGTGTAAGTTGTCTCGTTATTTTAAGACTCTGTGGGCTTAAGGGCTCTGTTCTTAATGAGTTTGACATTTTAGATATATAAATAATCTTGTATTGTGTCGTGATCTTTACAAATAAAAAATATGAAAACAAATTATACCTCGAAGAAGATGTTGCAGAATATAGTGGACCACACGAAGGGGGACACGCAAGTTTTATGGAGTTATCACGACCTCGTCCAATCCGACAGAATCCTAATTTAGGAAGATCAAGGAACCTTGTCGCTGAGAATCTGGACACTCTACGAGCTGGACTGTGAGTAAATGTATTTTATGTTATTACTAGTACTTGTAGTCGTGCGGTATGTTATAAATAGGCCGACCGTTTATCTGAGTCCTCGCCTCCGCGGTAACAGGGGCGCGGGGGTATGACGACAGGGGACTGAGACAGGTGCGGGCGGCGGGGCCGCTTAGTGAGATACACACGAGATGAAATGCGCCAAGATAGTTCGTAAGATATGTGACGTCATAGTAAAGAAATTGTGATTTAGCCGCGCAGGCGAGGACTCAGATAAACGGTCGGCCTATACATGTATACGTTTGATGTGTAACGTTGTAAAGGTACTGTAAAGAGTATTCGAGAAATGTAGACGTTTAGCACGATCGATAGTTTAGAATAGAACTAGTCTCCGAATAAAGTGTGTAGCATCTAACACTTTAATTTGCTACATTTAAGAACTTGATATAATAGTACTCGCGTATTTTCAGAGCTGGTTATCAGTTTTAGCTTATTTTTTTCGTTAGTGGTAGATAATAGAAACAATTGTGTATTAAATGCCAATTTTTTAATAGGATTTTAGAAATGCAGTTCTGTCTCTAAGTTTATAGAATATTTATAGTTACAGCCTAAGTCTCAATAATTATATTCCAATGGACCCATATTAAACATAAAATTTTAATAACTACTTACATTACGGCCATTATTACTCGTTATTAATTACTTTTTAAATGACTTCGATGGGGAAGTTCTTAAATGAGTTATTATTTGATGTTGATTTATTCTGGTCTCTTTAATTTACGAACAATATTATTTTCGTGATTCGCGTTTAGCCTGTCATGGGTGGTAATTTTTTTTAATGAAAATGATAATCTAAATTAAAGAAAATTTACCACCTCTGAGGATGTGAGAGTATGAAATTAAGAATAATAATTTGTTACAATTCATCATTGAAATTGGTTATATTTTATTTAATATTAATTAATTAAAATGATCACTGCGGAGAGATAACAATAATAACTGAAATATTTGGATTTATCTCACGAGATTGTCAATACATGGACTGTAGGTTCGGTGATTTTTGTTCTGATAGTCGTAGTTGTTCACGGAGTCAGTCAGGAGCTTCGACCAACACCTTAAGAGGCTTACGTTGGAAGGCTGTATCAAGGGTCTGATGCAGAAGGCATTGATGCTGTCCGTATTTGGAGGAGGCTCCTATTTATAGCCCTAACCAATCGTACTTGATACCCGAAATTGGTGGTCTACTATTTTTAATAATGTGTTTTTGTTTTGTGTGTGTGTTATACTGGTATTAGTATTTAAAAATGTAATAAATATGTCTATACAAATGTAATAAAGAGAATGATAATAATGATAAGTATTCTGATAAATAAGCCCTAAGTTGCATGGGGATTAAAATTTAAAAAGTAATTTTGAATACGAAATCTAATGGAATATCGTCATGGAATTGGATTTCAAATCCGTTTCATCCATCGTTCTTTATCCGTCGTGGAGCTTAAGTAGTTGTCCAAGATGACTAGGGGTTAAAAAACTTTTCGCCCACAAAGGACTATTAGCTATAGTCTCCGAGCAGTAGGTATATTGAGACTTTCTAATAGATAGATATATATTCACCAATATTTCTTTATTTATTTATATTAGTTAAAAGTAAACTTCATTTTCATGCGGATTTGTTTTCATTCAATCTCTCTGAACTTGTTATGAAACCTCTAGACTTGTCGACTCTTAGATACTCTAATAGTAGTTATGATACGATTTATTAAAGATTTATCCATTAAACACGTTAGTATCCAAGATAATTGGTAACACAGAGATTTGGTAAAATTGTTAACACTAAAAAAAAATTGAAAAAGTCGATATTAGACTATATTGCGATATACCTTTACATTTGTTGAAGTCGTACTCGAAGAACTTATAAGAGAGAACCATATATTTCCTTTTAAATTTATCAAAATAATTTCAAGTAGCTGTATTTATTTTAATTATCAACTATTAACAAAATACCAGGTTGTAGGCAAATGGTAAAGTTTTCACTTAAAGTAAACATACAAGATTCGTTTACATAAATTGATGTACGTATATAGTCATGTAGGTTAGTGACGATACGATATAAATTACGTTAGATCGTGACGGGGTCGGCCAAACATACATGTTCGTTAAACCAATCATACGAAACAGTCGATTATAACGTCAATCATATCAGCGTCCGGCGATTCTGTTAACTGCACACACATATCCATGTTATGTGGTGTCAAGCTAAGCCGGGATTAAATGTTCAGCGTGTCCGAACATTTATTAGTTCAGATAAAGATCACCGCGTATTTTAGTATTCAGATCATCCTCAGCCCAATAATGTCCTGATTTAACTTTATTCATCCTAACTATATACCCAAGACTAGTAAGGTTATGACCCAGTTCCATAAAACGTAGGATATTGCTATTTTACTCTGCTGCTGTGCTCGAGAAACGCGCCACTTTTTAATTTGTAATTTAAAAAGTTAAATAATTACTGCACAATGCACTGTAGACTACTTGCTTCAAGCCGTTTGGCCTGCGCTCTTTTCGACTTCTAAGAAATATTGTAATTTTTAATGAAGATTTTTAATAAGATAATTGTAAAATAAGATGTTGTATATAAATATAGCTTGCTGAATTTTTTACATTGTTCTCTCTTCTTTAATGGTTTTAATAACATTTGACTTATAAATACTTATACATTGAATATAATACTTACACTTTATTTAAAATATTTTGCTATATTTAAAATTTAGTATATACTCAACTTCTAGGTTTATAAATTTATAGTCTTAAATCTCATTCTCATTTAGAATAGTTTTTTTTTTTATCGTGACAGGCTATATAAAAATCTTTAAAAATATGTACTTTTGTTTATTTAATAAAATTGTTCATTTTATGGTTTAATTTATTTATATACGTGTATTTCTATACGCTTACTTTTATTTCAAGTATATTCTAAGTATCGTAAGCAAGACAATAGACCTCATATACATTTAAACGCATTTGCGCTCCTACACAGTCGACAAAATAATATTATTGCAGGGCTAATAAGCAGTACCGAATACCTGTCTCGTTACTGCCAACCAACCTGCGCTGGTTGAAAATTAATCATCCAACTGATGAGACAAGGTGATATTATGTAACCAAATACAAACACATAGACTAATCCTAAGCCTCCTCTCCTAAAACTCCTTAGTAGCGCATGGACATAAACACCATTCAAAGTGGGTGTTATAACACTATTGCCAGAAACAGCATACAAACATTCACTATGTGTCCGTTATGAAACAATTAAACAATAGAAAATTTCACTCGTGCAAATGTCCATTTTTCACTTCTGTTAATTCACAATACGTAGGTACTTTAGATTCATATTTGGTAGAAAATAGTACAATGATTAGCTCACGAGGGTTAGCGGCAATTACATGTATTTAATAATATTTTCTATTTGTCATAATTGTATTTATGTATATTTATAAAATGATATGATATTTTTAAATAGACAAACTATCTATAACACAATTGGCAATTTCCTGCACAGCATTGCGGTAGCGGTACTGCATCATTCTCTGAGTCTTCGGAAACTTAATTGCAATCTAATAAGTCTTGTTTTATTTAAAAAAAACGGTGTTAACGTTGTATAATATGAAGAGAGTAAAGAGTGCTTTCCATTTGAAAATTTTCTGTATCCCTTTGTTAACATAGACGTAAAACGTATACCTACGTCTCTAAAACAGCAAATTTACGAAAATACTTAGGCGCAATAATATGAACCCGAGCGTTTGGAAAACTGAATATTTTACATTGTAATGTCACAGCGACCTAAATTGTATAAATAATTCGGACGGACACCTACGCGCCGCATATAGATATGTTAATGGTGTGAGAGCCCCTGACAGCTAGGTGCCGAAATGTTTCCATTAACCAAGTATTTTGATATTCCTGATGTAATTGCTTTGGTTGACACAGACCTGCTCTTATAGTTCCTCCTGAGTAAAAGCTTGTATCTGTCATAGAGCATTATAACATTAAATTATGTTTATTTTAACTTTATGTATCTATGTATATTTAGATATTTTTGATTGTGTACCTAGTTAGTATTTAGAGTAGATTTTTGGTAGTGAATCATTATGCACTTATACACTAACTCGTAAAGGGATGGCAAATGTAGTTTGCAGTAGGAAAATAAAGATGGAATATAGAAAACTGTGTGATGATATTCAGCACACACGAGTCAACTGAAGGCACGGACAGACCACGGCACACCCCTGTCTTGGAGAGCGACCCCGCTGATCCCATTTACGGTGTAGCTCTGATCGCTGCTGTTGGTACAGCTCTTACTATGGCAGTCGTGGGATTTGCATTCGGATGGTATACGTAAGTACAATTTCACAATATATTCTCAAGCTTTAATAAAGAAATAAAAGATGTTAACTTTTAAAACCAAACCTACAGCCTTTCAAAAAAAGCGAAAGCTGCTGCAGACGTTGATTATCCTGCGTATGGAGTCACGGGACCAACTATAGATGCGTCTGGTGATAGGAAACTAGCTCATTCTGCTCACATGTACCACTACCAACATCAGAAACAACAAATCATAGCTATGGAAAGGTAAGGCATGGCAAGTCATACATACAAAACTTTAACAAAGTGATTTAAATTAAACCGAACAAAAGTCTGATTGCGGAAATTGGTCGCCGCATTACTCATAAATGTAGTGACTCGCACTATGAAACCACATTTAATCACCTGAGGGTATATTCTCGTAGTATAAGCCCGTTCAAAATTAAATTTCCATTTACTCTCGATCTCACAACTGTCATACAACTATCCTATCCGATCGCAATTATAATATAATTAACATAAATATAACAGAGAAAATTTATGACGATGGATGTATGTATAGATGTTTGTTACTCTTTCAAGCAAAGTGTACTGAACGGATTTCGATTAAAGTTTACAGTAATATAGCTTTTACATCAGAATAAAACATACACATGAGACAGTCTGATTTTTATACTTGAGATAGTTCCAATCTTGAGGAAGTACCTACAATGGTTACTATTTACCGCTATAACCGACACACGTCGGCCCTGGAGCCGCGGCCACAATCTAATAACAGATATACATACTCGTAGTACGACGCTACAAGTGCTACAGAGTTCCAAATTATATTAGCCCATTTATCTTTCGCGCCCAATACGGTATAATCACATTATATTCAATGTTGAATATTTTACTATGAAAATACGTTTAATGTAATTTGTGAGCTTAAAAGTAAATCGCAACTGAATTCAGAACGATGAATTGTCAATTTTTTATTACGAGAATTGAACCCTAGGTATATTGGTAAAGTAGATAGTACCTTGAAGAGTGTTTACACAAAGTTGGAAGTCATATTGTTTGAGTCCCTCCCAAGGAACTTGATGTACTTTTATGAAGTAAAAATCAAGAAAAAAAGACAAACTAATTTTGAGATAAATTTGCAGGAACGGTTTAGAACAACGTAACGGCTCCGTGTCTGACCCCGAGTCTGAGGAGGAAAATGAGGAGGGAGACTACACTGTGTACGAGTGCCCCGGGTTCGCCACGGTAATTGCCTTCACCTCGTATTAAGTTGCCACCTATCGCAAGCGGGTCGGTTTCAGCCGATTGAAGAGTTGTTCTATCGACGCCATCGTTCATTTTGTGAAATTACATGAAATCAAGTTCTATCTGGTGGTTGTTGTATAATGTCGAAACATGAAACTATAGTTGTATCATAAAATATTGCACATTATCCTTTCTTGTCCATTTGAATCATTGTTGGTACATGTTCATTAGAAATACTTAATTTCATTGACGAGATCGTAATTTGTTTACATCGATAATATGCGTAATTGCGTAAAAACTAGATGTAGTTTAACTATGTAATTTCTTTTCCTTGGGCACCTCTAGCAAAACCTGTAACATAAAACCTTCTTTGAAACCATCTTATGCCTTAAATCAAACTTGATTAATTCTATGTGTCGTGGGAGTCATTAGACAAAGTCTTATCAAACTTCTGAACAATAAGGACGTAATAAGAATGAGTTATGAAGTATGTTGTAATACAATATTTATGAATTCACAGACCGGCGAGATGGAAGTGAAAAACCCATTGTTCTCCGACGACCCTACACCCGCAACCCCCGGCAAATGTGAATTAGTGAAGCCTCAGCCAAAGGATTAATTGTTCATTACCTCCGCACTCGCACGCGGTCTCATACATGCCTGGCAATCTATAGTTCTTTGTGTATTACATTTATATTACATATTTAACAATGTTCATTGAAATCTTTTGTCTGTTATAAATTAACTGTAATACAGGTATGTTCTAGATGGATTATATGTAATGGATATGGTGTAGGTATTCATTGTAATTAGTGTGTACCTACCATAGGATTTTAGCGTATACCTACGAAGTACCTTCAGTGTCGGTGTGAATATCTTGAGAATGATTAAACATAAATTTTTTTTTTGAAACCTTTCACTCATAACCGACAGTAATCGCTCGTAACAGTTACGCATTCAGTAGCAACTTAAATATGTCATATACAATATCCATTTGTGCTTATTCCACCATTATTATTTATTTTAATCCTGGCCGGTTTCGCCTTATGACATTATCAAAGATTACCTACTGGTTAATTTACAAGTTAGTTTATTTCTAAAATGTATTTCAACAAGTTTCATCAAATACCGACAATGGAGAGTATAAATTATATACCATACTATTTAAATAGAATAATTAACTAAACACATTTAATTATACACATAAAAGGGTATCTTAATAGTGTAGATACACCATTTTAAAAGTGTAATGCTTTTACCACAACTATATTACTATAGCCATATCAAGAATGACTTATCAATAGATTGCTTTACCCTTTATGTCTACAGTTACCATGCACTATTAATACCTTTAATATAAAGCACCTACAAAACTATGGACTATATCTCTAAAGAATTAAAAAAATCCTACTGTCTATACAATTGGTCATATAAACTCTCTACAACTCCCCAAAAGCATTAATGTGGTGAAATTATTATTATTAGCTTCCTTTCCAAAATCAAATATTTACGAATTTGAAAAGTGGGTAAACCCCTCACTATTTAGAATCAATTCGGCCTAAGTGTTTATAAATTTTATCAATTTATAAAAGAATTTACAATCATTAGCCATTATTTTATGTTTGGGAAGGACTGGATAAATTAAAGAAAAGCCAGTATACCAAACGAATAAACCCCAACTGTGTGAAATGTACCTACACTTAAAATTATAAGCCACCGATTTTAATTGTTTATAGATCTGGGGCCATTCTCACAATAAGACGAATTTAACGATACCTCAAACGCCAACATCCAAAATAAAAATAATCACCAGAGTATGTTGTACATACATACACTCGAGAAATGTAACCCGCCTTCTGACACAATCAGGTAAAAATATGATTTGATTTTTAATAAAATATCTAGTGCACGATATCTCTATCGTAACCCCTAAATTTAGAATGTATCAACTAATGGAATTGAATATTTAGCCTACTTAAGATGCTAAGATCTGTATGAAACCACAGATGATGAAACTGTTGGTAAAATGATACAGGTACTCGTCTAAAATTTAATGTTTTATACCCCTTATATAAATTGTAAATAAATTGGAATCATATTTAGATGCATTATATTCGAATTGGACAAAACCTAAATATTTCAAGAAATCTTGGGCTTATCTTGGATACTTAAACCCCCCTGTTTGGCTACATTGTGCCACCTTTATGTGTGTATAATGGTTTGAATTGCAAGAATATGCTATGAATTATAAATATAATCTACAGAAGGCAGCTTACATACCTACATATCTTCTACAAATTTACCTTTGTACTATTACCTAAAAATGTACGCACTAAATTATAAGTATTATCTAATTTTTATGATATAATTATGTAAATTGCAATGAAAAACAACAAAGAAACCTCAGCGTAGGATTTGGTACACTGTTCCTAAATATAGCTGCATAGTAAAAGAGATATTAAAATTAAATTGAAAAAATATACTAAAATTAAATAAATATGTGTTATGTATAATCAGTGTCACGTATAGTAGAAATTGTATCAAGAATATATGTGTTGATGTACGTGTTTAATTGATAAATCACAGTTGCATTGTTGTCCTATCATTACATTCAACTATCTATGTACTAAGGTTACCATAAAAGTATTCTCTTTGTATAACAGAGGTCTCTAAAGATATTTTATGCATTTTAAAGATTAAAGCTCTTGTTGAATTGATGTTGACTTTGCATTACATTATCTGTTCGAGTAATATAAGGCGAGTTTTGCTTTTAAAATACTTTCTTTGATCACCTATGTAGAGGTACGACCACTCGTAGTCAGAACCAGAATGCACACTTCACGTAAATCATAATGAGACATTTTTTTTTAATTGGATACATTAAAGTGAACTCGAAATGTGGAGCGACATAGTCATATTTGTGGCTAAACTCCGAAAATAAAGATAAAAAAAACTCGAAATTTAATAAGAGTTTATGTTTGGGAGCATGTTAAATCAATTGGGTAGGAGATTAAATATAACCTAAGTATTAAATATTATTGTGCACTTCAAAATATATTTATAAGAATTTTCGTTAGTCAAGCAAACTAGCACTAGCACATGGACGAGTTTCTTCACCTGGGCCATGTTGCCGAAGGGGTCTTCGTAAGACCAGTGTCCGAAAACGTAAAAGAAAAGTAGAAAATTAACGTATCTTATCTCTTTGTCATTGTAAGAATCTAAAGTAAGGAAATATATTTAAAAACATTATCAAAATGTGTGTTAATTAAATTAATCATGTACTTACCCCAGTAGTAACGCATTATATACTATATATATCTCTATAAAAAAATTATATAAAATTATCTAACAGATATAAAATAGTCATAATCAGTTATTTTTCGAATGTTTTATATACCTATTCGTCTGTCTGTCAATTGAAATTGACTGAGATCTGGGGTCTCACCGTGCCACTGTGTCCTGGGATCAGATATTTAAAACCCGATGTCATATAAGTACCTAGTCAATATCATTCCTTGGAATTTATAAAAAAAATCGTGTATATTATACCTGTCCTTAAATGTGGCCCAAGATCAGAATGAGGTTGAAGGCTAGATACATAAGTATTTGGAATAAGGTTCTCAGACTTGGAATTGGTCAACGGCAGAAAGTTTACTCTCGAACTATGGAACTGAATGAAATGACTGAATTATAGATGTGGTCACGCGGGCTATTCTTACTTCCTTGTCACTGTGATCATTATGTAATGCAATCAATTTATCCTACAAACATGACATCAATGATGTAAGAAATGAATGAAGTAGATCGAACGAGTTGGTGGTGGTAGAAGGGGTGGAATAAACACAGTTATACAATATGTTTTGTCAAACTTCTATTTCTATTTTCATACTCTCTATTATAAATGCGAAGTTCTTTGTTTCAAGCGTGTTCATGAACGTGTTACTTATATATTTAAAATTACCAAAGGGTAAATGGCCTCAAGAACCACAGTTGTATGATTAAATAGGTATTATAAATTTTATCCCAAACATGACGAAATAATATGTCTTACGTAGTTAAATATGCCTAATTCTTGATCAATGTGAAATATTATCATAATAAATTATCAAAATATGAATTGGTGTATCAATTTTATGTGTAGTTAAATCATGTATGAAATTATATTTAGCTATAATTGGATTAATGTGATATATTACATTACACATATGTATACAAAGCACGTCTTATTATTATTATACAGCTCCACACTATAAACCCTATAATTAGGCCTTTCAATCTAAGAGCTTAAAAAACTTGGTGACTCAGGACATCAAAATCTAGCATATCGAGGAGTCTCAGGGTAAAAAGAAAAGTCTATTAAATTTTAAAAAAGTGAAACCCTATATGTGTTCAGTGTTATGAGGGACTTTACAACATTTATAAAACGGATTTTTTTATTAAATAATTTTATAAAAAAAAATATATAAAATTATTTAAAACATATAAAAAGACGTAATCCGTTATTTTTTTAAATATTTTATGTACCTATTCGTCTGTCTGTCAATTTATATTGACTGAGATCTGGGTCTCATTTCATAAACTGAGAAAACAATTTGTGGAAGGATGAACCGAGAAGGAGACCGCTTACACCACTATGCCATCCGAAGAGTCGATAAGTACGTAGTGGGTAAGTAGTAGAATTAAATTTGATAACAAGTAAATAAAGCAAGCCCTTTACTGCCTGGCGGCATGGCGATAGAAGTCTATATTAAGCCGCTGCACCAATTTCAATTAAATTTGGCATGGAGATACTTTTATACTTGATTAAGAATATAGGCTACCCTGTCAGCGACGCGATAGCACGCAGATATAGCCCCGGACATAAACTAGTAAACAATAATTATGAAAACGAAGAGAAAAAGAGAGAAATCATTGCTTATAAGTTGTGGATTATAAATGTTTTTACTTTGTTCAATATTGGTGATTATATCGTCTAAATAGTATACTTTGGCTAATACTGCCAAACCTCTTCGATGCCCGATACGAAGTAGTTCTGATTTGGGTTTTGATCTGATTCCTTTACGAAGAACTGATGAACTTTACGAAGAGTACACGGTAAAACGGAATAAGAAATGTACATTAAAGTAGTGCCGAGAAGTGAACTTATTTATTTAAGTGAAAGTCAAAGTTGTCTTGCCGACAAATAAGAACGAATCGCGATATACTTAAGCATCATATACAAATAAATAAACAAACTATATGGCCTCCCGATATTTCTAAACTAGTTTTATATCCTGTAGCAAATATTTATTCACGCTACAGAAGTGCGCAGAACCAATAATTTATCAAATGAAATACGTTCAGAGCCGTAGCTTTCGATTAAGGCCTTTGAGGAAATGGAAGTAACTTTATTTTACTGCAATTTCCAGGAGCGCCTCGTATTGCATTGGAATTTATTTAACCGTACTATTTTTTATACATAGCTTATATTTATTTTAATATGAAATGAATGATATATAATGCTTTATTTCGTTTTCTTTCTTGTTATATTATCCAAATAACTTACCAATTGAAATGGAAATGAACTTATAATTAAGACTAACCAGTTAATACTTAAATGACTAAATGGACTAATTTATTAACTACTAGCTTCAGCCCACGGCTCCGCCTGCGTGTGTGTCGGTTATCGATGAATAAGAGTAGAAGAATGAAGAAGAATCTCTATGTGAAATTTCATTGAAAGCCATGCAGCGAATTCAGCAGCAGACAGATAGACAAAGTTACTTTCGAATTTATAATATTAGCATGGGTTATATTTATACCTAAATAAGAATGATTATCTCAAAGAAAATTTGTTAAGTAAGTAAAGAAGTAAATACAATATTTACAAATACAAATAGGTACATTTACAAAATACAAAATATTTACCATGGGAGAGCTACGCTTCGGCATGCATGGGCCGGCTCAACCGGTGTGATACCACGGCCTCACCGAGTGAGTTAGGATACCGGAGGTCCATATTCCAACCACTCCCCCATCCCTCTCCCCATCGCCACAGGTCACAGGTGTGACGCCCACGGTGTTGCGGGTGTCCCTGGGCGGCGGCAATCGCTTACCATCAGGCGATACGTCTGTTCGTCTGCCACCTATTCCATACGAAAAAAAACCTATGGATGTTAGAACTTGCTGTGCGAGGTAAACAAATAACTTACTAAGAATTTTAAGCTTTCATCGCACTGATACACCGTACAACTTTCTAAGATTCGTATAATACGTATGTTAGGATAGAGACCAACATGCAAATAAATATTGATATTATTACGTAGTGTAAAGCGCCCTGTGGCTTAATGGACTGACGATATGTACAAAGTGCCAATCAGCGGATGCATGCGGACTGTCCAACACCGGGATAATTGGCGCTCCTTCGGGGAGGCATTCGTTTAGCAGCGGAAGCCGATTGGTAGATATATACTACAAGGCCCATAAAATTAAATGGTTTCATGCGGTGTCAAGAGAAAAGATACGTATATTAAAGTTGTCTTTACTTTACAAAACTCTGAACAACTGACAAAATTTAAGCACTTAAGGTGCCCACCCTAGAACTGACTGACGGCTGCACGTATGGCGTAGTGACAATGACGTCGGCGCTCTCTACTGAGCTTAGTGTTGTGGCTTCAATTTCACATTTAACACATTGTGTCTACCAAACGCATCTACAAATTGTTATTCTAATTCCACGTGTTCTTTGTCTCCGTGTAGTTAATAATATTTTATTTAGACGTTCAATGTTATTTGATTTGGTGATAACATACCAATCCTGAATATTCCTCTAATAAAACCGCTTTATAAATGAACTACACAATGAGTTCGTTAAGTCTCCTTAACGAACAAATTCACCTCACAAAATACCTATGTATCTCATAAATGCTGACTGACATTTGCACAGTACGTTTAATTAAGCATTCACAGAGGAATGCCAAACTCCGAACTTTCAGGCGAGCCGCGCCAGTTGTCGAATCCAATCCCTGTAGAAATAGTTTGTGAAATACAGTATTTGTAGATAGATAGTAACAACGGCGCCGGCGGCATGTTGTGCTACGAATAATAAATTATCTTAAGTTTCATATTTTGTTTCGGGTACAAAAATGGTGAGGTGCTACAAATTTTACTAGTGTGTGTGATCTGGGACATCGTAGCTACCGAACGGATGAACCGATTTTGATTTTTGTTGGTAAGATGAACAATTATTATTATTATTATTATATATTTAATTGATTTTAATGAAACATTCCCTTTTTGTGATTTAAGTCGACCTATTTAAAAGATATAGATACCTATAGTTTGTCCAATCTAAGAAGGTGATTTTGACAGGTGAAACTGACGTCCCGTAACGACAGAATGCAACCTTGCACTAATTGAAAAACTAAGTAAAAAAAATATAATAAATTTCTGAACGTGTCTCTCGAAACACTTGACATTGGCGGAATCTCTGCGTTGACTCTACACGCGAGATAGAGTCCATAAACCACTAATAATAATAAAAAAAGTACAAAATTTTATATTACTGAGTTGAAGGAAATTAATGGGACATATTTCAGTTTAAATTTCTAATAATAATATTAAATATTGACGTGATTCTGCATTTCTGCAAGTTGCCCTAAAATAGTTACATTCTGAGGTTTTTGTTTTTTTTTTATTTTAATAATGTGACCTTATAATCGTGCATTCGTTTAATTTTACGAATCGAATATTGTGCAGGCACTTACTAACCAGAAATCATCTTCATTATAAATAATATCTGTAATTTTTTATTCGTTTCTTTTAATTTAATTTTATGTTTTGTTACATATGTGTATATATTGAAAAATTATGTATCTAAAGAATTAAAGTTTATAATTTTGAAACTAAAACATCGATTCGTATTTACTGTTAATAACATAAATATTAACTTTACATTTCAAAATATTTTCTATAGTAATATTATCAAGAGGAAAGATTTGTATTTTTGTATGCAACGAATAAATTAGTTACTGGAGATTTCATGGAAAGTTGCTTGTTGGCCTTCGAATCAAAGAGCAGAGTGGTTCTCTATTCCTTTACAAAATCTACGCGACCAATATGTTATAATCATGGACAATGCCCCTTACCATTCGGTGCAAATTTATAGGCCACCAGCAAAGGCGAAAAATAAAACCGAGCGTGTTGTATGGATACAAAGGATAAAAGAAAAATTATTAAGATTGGTAGAAGAGGATAAACCAAGAACACTTATGTTATCGATGAATTAGCACTGGAGCATGGGCGCGAAGTAATAAGGACACCGCCGTACCACTACCAGTACATGCCATAAAATTAATATGGGCTCAAGTCAAAGGCTAGTAGTTCTTACGTGTCCTGGATTTCAACTCATAAACTTATATTTTATATTGTGATTGTAGAGAATGACCAAAATGGATAATAGGGGAATAGACATATTATGATCAATGTCAAGTAATAATAATACTAACTGGATACATCTCACACATATGATATTGTAGATCTATAATAATATTATTTTATATTTTCACATTGCGTCGTCAAGCTACACCACCTAAAATGTGCAACTGAGAGAGATGTCAATAGCCTACATTTATGCGTACTACCTGACTCACTCTCTCCTTAATATTATATAATATCGCGTCGTCAAGCTACACCACCTAAAACGTGCAACAGAGAGGGATGTCATACGCCTACATCTACGCATGCTACCTGACTCACTCTCTCCTTAATATTAGTATAAATACAAGTGTTGTTTTGTATATAATTCAGTCAACAGTTATAAGTCATAGAAATTAAATCATCAGTCATATTTTGAATACTTTAACAATCCTTATACATTCATCCTGCTGTTTTACTCAGTACATTCTTACGGTCGTCTACATTTATAACTGGTTTGGTTTTAACACTGGTGGCGACAACATAAGTTAGCGGTTTTGGTTCCACTACCTTGACCGCTACAATATTTTTACACGTCAATTTTTACAGCTAGAAGAGGCCGGTATTTCCTAAGACTCACTCTGGGATGAAATGCCGAAACAAACCACAGAGGTGTCTTTTTTTAAGTCCGTTGATTAAATTTTAGGTACATTGATTAAATACAAAATAATATTTTTGGTTGGCCTTTTGAAGAAAGGGCCATAGTATTGAGTCGGCCCGTCCATACTGACGGCATACGAGCGCCAGCTATCGTGTTACCTAACCGACCAATAAGTCCGATAAGTCAAGATTAACGACCAATAAGCACGACAATACCGCCAGCAGGACATTTGTGTAGGCCAGGGAAACACTCAAAACCACCAAGAAGCTACTAAATATGAACTTATAATGCAATCACTTTCACACAAAATACATAGGTAAACACTTGAATGAGCATCATCAATCCCAACCAAATTTGTCAGCTAAATAATTCAAAACTGTGGAATAAGCGTTTTCACATAGTTTTTGTTTTCTCGTCTCTCTAGTCTTAAATTTGGTGGTACTTAATTCTTGATATTTGCTTGGAATTTTATTGTAGAAACGAAAAATAACAATTAATGATGAAGAAAGTGAATAAAAATTAAATTAATATCTGTTTCATGTTTTATTATGAATACACGTGTTGGAATCCCCTCCGTTTAATAATAACCTAAGCGCAAAACAAATAATAGTAAAAGTAAATTAAATTACCTACTGGTTTCCATTTCGTAAGGTTTTCGAAGAAAGTAACATCGTCTCCTGACTTTCTAATCCACATCCTTTCTAATGCAAATAATATATAGAAATTATGTGTAACACTTTAAAAAATAAACAAAATTACTAGAATAGTATATAATACAGTTTTTCCTCAGAATCAGAAACGCTGCTAGAACAAAAGCATTTATACAATTTTCTACTCAAATTACTACAAGTACTTTGCATCCTTGGTTAGGTTAAGTGAGAGTGTTGTCGGCATTTTGATAAACAATGACGTCAGAAGTAGCTACTAAAAGTAGTATTAATAAAAATCCCAAGCATTTATCCTCTAAAGGTGTTTCAGGTCTGAGCGCTGATCTCGACACGGAGAATTTAGGTGTGTCCTACTTATTAGAACATGGTGCCGAGGATTGGGCTCTAACGGTGTGTTTAGTTAGCTTAAATTCAACAACGGACAATGAAGTAACTTAAGAAATCTCTTTATGGTGAATACTTTGCGTGTATATATTGTTAATATATTTTTTACTTTACTTTTTTTTTTATTTTCTTTAAAAATTTTCATTTTGAATGAAAATTAAACGCATCGTAAAAAATAAATAAAAATATTTTGCAATGTGCACATCAAACCCTTTCATATGATACCCCACTTGAAGTAGTAGTTTCAATTTGAAATTTCGACCCACTACAAAAATATAGGTGTGCATCTGGATCGAGGGCCCATTTTTAATATTTTGCTATATGATATACGATACACATGGAAATTAGTTCAAAATAGAAAACCTAAAGCAAAGGGTCTTTCTTGATTTTGAATTTAAGCTGTTATGATCAATAACTTAGGCCCTCAGTTCAGTTGCTTGAAAAAGTGACATAGCTTAGAACTCAGAAAGTACTGCCTCTAGTTCAATACTTTTTATTTAAGAATTTAGTAAAGAATTTCTTAAATCTTACTCATTTTTTCCTAAATTTGTATTGTATACCTAACGATGTTACTTTCCAAATTTCATATTTCTAGGTTATCGAGAAATACTCGATGAGTTTTGATTCCCTTGAGATTGTAGAAATTTTCTTTTTTTTTACTGACTATATGGCCATATTTTCTTTTCACATCAATTTAGAGGTTTGATTTTTGAACTAATCGGGGGACCATAGACCTAAGTATACGGTTTAAATTTTAACTCGATACCTTCATGCATTCCCGAAATAAAGGGTCTTGATAGAGAGACAGATAAACAGACGGACAGCAAAGTGATCTCATAAAGGTTCCGTTTTTTCCGTAAATTTTTTTTAATTCTAGTTTTGTTTGAAAGATAATCGCATCATAAGCTTTAAACGTAATAAATGCAATTGGCCCTGTATTACTCATACTGTAATCCAATACAATGGCCCTGTAATATAATATTCATTGGCAAATTTAATAGTCAATATAATTAAACCGCTAAATGGCATCAAATAATTTTATACCGGAAAGTCGCAAGTTCAACACTAATTCTTGTGTTTCGAATTTCAAAGCGAAAATTGTGTAAGTTTGGTCGCAGTTTAAATTATTAATTTAGAGTGGCGTTACGTTCATACAGAGTTATTTGTTTTTCATCTCACAAAACAATTTCGAAGTAGCTGTATACCTGAATTGATTTTAGTTGAAACCTATAAAATAATTGAGTGAACAAATAAAAATCGTTTCATAACTTGTTTCACAAATAAAATATTGTTGTTGTATTGTTGTTGACTTGGCTGTGGTTCTACGAAAATGAAATTTTTATTTAACTCAGTAAAACAAAAGTTTATTGTTTTCAATAAAAATAGTACGTAAAAAAATCACACCTGGCTTTTACTAAAAATTCATTTGATAAAAAAATTGATGTAAATACAATGTATTTTTATTAAATCCTTTACGGATTCGATAAAAATACATTGTATTTACGTTTCTATTTATTGTGAACTTTATAAATAAATACAACTTATTCCTATTAACCTGCCTGATTACTGATGAGTACATTAATTAGTACTGTGTAATGTTAATGTATGTACTAACCAGTAATCAATGTTATAGGCGATTATGAAGGCATTACCCTATTACTGGCCATGATTGAAGTACGGAATGAAATTATATCGAAATAATATCATTCAGCGTTTGGATCAATAAGCCTGAATAATAAATGGAATTAAGCTGATGCTCTAAAAACATCAAAAAGCGCTTTTGGACCAGACGATTTCATCGATCGTCGCAAAATAAATGTACACAGTGTTTCATAGCTGAAATCGGATTACACTATCATCGTTTTCATTATTATTTTAAAGTTTTGTTGTTGTAAAACTAAATGGCTAATTTTCCAAGGAAAAGCCTAACGTCAGTAGTGAGCTATTAAAGGTTGTTAATATGATGTAATGTCAATCTGTTCTTCAACAATAAAATATATATAGGCGTATTCAGAATCATATCAACATATCGCCGTCTATTCCTGAACGAAGGTCTCCTCCGAGTAGCACCAACTATCACAGTCCACATCCATCCGCTGGCAGCCACTTTCTTCAAACCGCCTATCTATCGTGCCGCAAGACGCCTTATACTACGTGTGCCTAATCGCAGTCTCCACTCCAGCACCATCGGTTCATCTGGAGACGTGACCGGCCCATTCTCGCTTCAGCACACTAATTCTCCGCGCGACGTCGGTTACTCTAGTTAATGTCGTTTCAGTAATAATGATAAAGAATAATCGTGAACTTTGTGATTTGTAATCACAAAACAAATTGTGTTACAGACAGACTTCTGGAAACGATAGTAAATAATCTTTAAAAATAATCATAAATTGCTTGCTTAGTTTCAGTATTAACTATTTATTTTTTTACATGACTGACTTGATCAACATGATAAAATAACGTTTTCTATTGGGTATAAAAAATGTTAAACACCATAGTGTTATTATACCCTTTATAGTTCAGTGCTCTACCTTCTTTATTTTTACCGCTATGACTATTAATTTTCCTATTTTTAAGGTAATTTTCTACGCAATAAGTATATACAATCATATAACACATTTTTACACATTTGATGTCATAATATCTTTACTTGAAAGACAAATTATGACTTCATCTATTAGATATAACCCAAACGAACTATTGAATGAACTGTCACCTGGGGTATTCCCGGACCAATACTACTTTCAACCCTCAAGAAGCGTATTCCTTAAAAGGCCGACAACGCACTTATGACGCCCTTGGTGTTGCGGATATGTCTAATTGTTTGCCATTAACACAAAAAAGAAAAAAAAATCCTAGAAGTAATTAAACTAATTTTCAATTCAACATAAGATATTTTATTTAAAATAGAAACGCTGCATTTGTAACTGAGAATAGACGTAAATGTTCGAAGTTGAAAACTAACAGACACTTCACTCTGACTTGCGTATGCTGTATTTAGCCCGTATAATGCAAAGCGTCACTAACACGTTAATTCAATTAACTGCAATACAAACAGAAATTGCTTCGTTAAATATTCAAGCACCGTCGAAAATAAAAGGGTTAAAGCGATGAACCAGATCATATGGATGGGCAGACTAAATTAACGGGGAATTACCGTTCGCTGTGTTTTCTGTTTTACATGATTTTAGTAACTTACTCCTCACACATTTTAATTTTTCATAGGTGATACACGATATTTATATTAACCCGTTTTATATTCTTTTCAAGAGATTGATTAATATTTTTAAATGATAATATAATTGGATGGATATTAACTTGTCCGTTAATTTTTTGTTAAACGATTTACAAATCATTTCAGAGGCTACTTTTTTATTTATTTATTTTATTATATAATTTCAACTTATTTTTTTATTCCAGTGTATGTAATTCTTTTTACCTATACTAATAGGAAATTAATTAATGAACCTGATTAACATTGTTTTATATATATTGGTGCGTTACCATGATCAGATTACAGTAAACGATGGGTCGTTATAGTAATCTGTAATTCACAAAATCTTCGATTAGTAATGCATTACACTAACATCAAAATATATTTCATAGTTTGTAAGAAACATTTTAAGGGTTTAAATAATTAAAAATAATTGCCATACATAAAAACAAATGTTATCAATTTACAGAGTTATTGTAAGGAATTGGGTTAACACTATTAATAATCGGCCCAGCCCTGACATCTCTCGCCACCTCTCTAGCGAAATAGCAAACTGCATTAGCCAGCTGTCTATCGGGTATTCTGGTCGAACTGGGTCCCTTCAGTATAATATATTGATTTTTAAGTTGTGAACATAACATATCCGACCTCAGTTGGAATGTGGTTTGAGTGTTTATTAGAAGTCGAGGAAATGTCGATTCTGTAGTTTTCTAGTACGAGTATTAATGCCTTTGAGTTCCAGACTATTAAATCAATATCTATTGTTCCAGCTCCGGATAAAGCTTTCATAGGATGGTTGGCTTTCTTTTATCTTCGAAGAAGTTAAAAGTTGTGTATTTTTTTTAAATATATTTTGTTACCAGCTCACGGTTGATTTAACTAACTTAGAAATAGTAACCTTTAATAATGTCATAGTGAGATACCGATCAGGATTGAAAGGGATTAAAATAGTGGAAAAAGTTACTGTACGGTGTAAACGTATTATGTAAAATTGTAAAATTCGCGTCAGCAAATCCGTCTATATTCATAATTAATTTCCATTTAAAATTTAGTTCACTAATGGTCATTGAATGCATTTATCAGTATCATTTAGCAAATAATCTTTATTTTACTTTTCTTTTTTAAAAAAGACATCTCCCGCACTTAGAATATATATATTCCTGTGCCACGGGGGACTTTACAAACATACATGAAACGGACACAAAGAACGCCCTGACTTAGAACAACAATTTGTGGACCAGACAAAGTGTTATTCCATGTGGGATTTGAAGTCACAACACTTGGCGAAGTAGGGAACGGCGTGGCGACCGCTTCACCGCTAGGCCAAACGTGCAGTTAAATCATATGTTATATTATTTCAAATCATTATTGTTACAAAAGATTTGGACTCTTAAGTCTCGTATCATTTTAGTATATACTATCATAGCATTGAAAGTTCTGTGGTAACATTCCATATAGAGACAAAACCGAAAACTGTTTAAAAAAAAAGTCCTTTAAAAAAGATATAACAATATAGAAATGTCAGCTTATATTTTAAATGCATTTTGCAAAAGGTAATGGGTTGTGAGTTTGTGTCTGTATTTATGACACGCCGCTGATAATAATATACGGCCAACGTGTCAACAAATTATCAGGCGTGTGTCACTACTTGAGTCACTTGACACACTTGAGTCTATTACCTACTGCTAAGCTCGTGACGTAGCTTTGGCGCTTGTTGTGTTGTGAAAAATTATAAATAATATGACATTTATCATACCTCACCATAGTCATAATTGTGGGTCATAATCATGGTCATAAATAAAGATTAACAAAAACCTCACCTCCCGGAATGTGGACACTTTACTTTTTAATATTTATTTTGAAATATGAAAACTGAATGGTTCAAAGCGATAGATAGATATTATACTCACTTGTACACTTGATTTGCTTCATACTATCAACGATGCCTTCCCCAGGAGGGGTGTCGTCAGTCAGTCGGTAATAAAAGTCAAAGCCAACCATCAAGGAGTCTGTGATAGAAATATATAAAACTAGAAACTGTTTGTGACAGTTCGTTTGTCGTCAAAGTTTGTTCTAGAGATAAAACGGAACCCTTTTGTGCGCGCTCAACGTGCACTTACCTTATTTTTATAATATTCCTGTACGAACATTCTTATAAAGATAGAAAGAGAGAAGAGTCAGTTTTTATTTTTTATTGCACGGGTGTTCATTATTAACAGACTCCAAAAAAAGAGGTCAATTAATTCACTAGCTGAACCCCGCGGTGCTACCAGCGGTACGACAATAACTGCGGCCAACGCCGCGAGGCGAAGCTAGTATCTTTATAAATTGTAGCCTATGTGTTATTCTGATGTAACGGTAAAGTTTTATCAAAATCCATTCAGTAGTATTTGCGTAAAAGAGCAACAAACATACTCATTTACACTCTCATAAACTTTCGCTTTATAATATTAATAGGATTATTGTCGTCGTCGTCGATCTCGTTGATGTATATAACTTCTAGCTTCACTAATCCTTCACCTACAGTGAAGGATTAGTGAAGCTGTCACCATTGCATTCTAAGCAAGAAGCAATGCAGTTTAATCAACTCTTCCTGCACGCACCTGTTTTGAATGAGCATAATTAATTTTTACCGTCGTCATTGTTTACGATATCAATATTCCGTATTCATTTTTCCAACCCCATTCTTCTGGTGATATTTCTCCTCCGAGCTATGTTTGAATTTGCAGATATACTGCATCGATACTGTTGCATCTATCTGCAGTAGGTGGTAAAGACTGCAGTTTGACGCAGGTATTTTAAGCAGTTGCTTTCAAAAAAGAGTAATATCTTAATAGATTAAAATCTTTAATATTACTATTTACAAGCCAATTCGTTTTTTAAAACCATTTGCACAATGCATTGGCGGTTTTTGCCACATTGGAAGAAGCTGCCGTCGTGTCACAGTCGGTGAATGCAAGTAACAACAGAATAATAATATACTATTTACACTTTGGTAATACTTTTTGTAAGCCCTTGGAAGAGTACGCTTTTTGCGGTATGTTGCGTTTATGTTGGTTTTAGAAAATAAATTTCTCGGTCTGTTGGTGGGAGCGCAGTCAATAAAACTAAAACATCTAGGTACATTCTTGGACACTACAGCAATATTTTCAGATTGTAGAATAAGAGCGGTTTTAATTTTAGTCTCTCGGCATCAGATTCTGCTTGACAAGAAAATATATTATTTAGTGTAAGTGTTTCTCGTAGCATATGCATGACCCTAGTCTTATTTTGGCATTCGCTAAAAAGGTCTCCTTCGCTATTTTTACCCTTTATCTTTATACCTGCAGTCCCTTGAGACCCAAGATCAAGTTTGTCATAGTTGTCCTTTTTAAAATATTTTTTTAACCAATGTAAATAAAGAAAAACTCCGAAAAATTTATAATCTTATAGATAAAAATTAATTACTGTTCGTTTGTCTCGCTAAAACCCGAGAAAGGCTGAGCCGATTTTTTTTTTTTATTATTATTTAAGGGGCAAACTAGCAGATTTCTCGCCTGATGGTAAGCGATTACCACCGCCCATGGACACCCGTAACACCAGAGCCGTCACAAGGCCTTTTAGGAAGGAGTACGCGCTTGATTTAGCTGATTTCAGTTTTGAAATGTTTTTCGTAGTCCAGGCAAAGCTTAAATGGTAAAAAAATTAATAACTTGGAAATCCAAATGTCACCTATAGGTACAAAGTAGCGCTCACAGCTTGATGTTTATAATAATAATTAAATAAAAAATTGAGAATGCACAAAATATTTTTTTAACATTTTTCTATATACTATTAAAAACATAAAATATTTCTAAAGTTTATTTAGAGATTCATTGACAAGTCCTGGAATTCGAGGTAGAAATATTACGGAGCTCCACTGTTAAGTTTTTGTGCGACAAATTGACAAATAACTCAATATCGCGCCAACCGATTTCAATGATTCTTATTTATATTTTGTAAACTGGTACTTCGCATGTCCTACCTATTTCAATTAGTCCAGTTCTAGAAGTCGGTTTCTTTTGTTAGTTTTTTTTCTCTTTATTTAAAATAGGTACTTGAAATCTTATCTTGAATCGAACCACCCACTTCTAAGATTAGTCGGTACTAACACGCATACAGACAACTTAAAAATCATTCGGAATAAATATATCGTAAAAAGTTGTTATTTTAACACTCATCATCATTATCATCGTCATCATCAACAGCTTTCAATAGTCTACTGATAGACATAAGCTTTTCCACCAAAAGGAGGTTTTAGCTAACTATATCGAGCTGGCCAGACGAGTTGGTTTAGGGATTATTTTAAAGTTTTCCTTCTTTTTACAGTGATGTTGTTTTGTTTAGTCTGTTCCCTAAGTCGCCTCATACGACACTCATAGGATGAATAAGGGCGGTGACACATCTTTCTTAATTACCACACGAATTTTTAACACGACAAACATGTTACACTTTACATTTATTTATTTGTTCTTTCAATATTGTCTTTCAGTGAATTAACTCTTTAACTGTATATGTACTCGACATATACAGTTGAAACTCGGTTAGTACTTACGGGTAGATTTATTAGGTCATGTTTATTTATTATCCTGCTAGGGAATAGGGCTACCAATTAGTTTTGGATGCTTAATAATGTTGGCAGTTTCTAATGTCATATCCCTTTTACATTTTACAGGTCACGTGTGTGTTTAGGCACCACTCGTCCAGGCGGTGACTGTTTTATTTAATTACTGTAATTAATGGTGTTAACAGTTACTGAACATTGAAATGTGCCATTTAAACCTGATTAGCTTTTATGTTCTTTATACCTAGCTTTTTTATGGTATACGGGCGTAAACGAGCAGGTCGGTCACTTTATGGTAACTACTGTGACCCATGGACATTGCAACTCGAAGGTGCATTACCCGCTACCATATCATGACCATACACCGCTAGCCATATGCCTCTCTTTAGCAAGGAGGCTTTGGCCTACTATCCTGTGTTTTGTCCTGTGTAGTTTGTCCATTAATCGCCTCCTACGACACCCATGATGTAAGTAGGTATTAGGGTACATTTCGTATTCTTGTCACTACACGGATTGCCACTACATAATATAAATATATGCAATAGAACGCGTCGCTGCCCGCGCCGCTACTGCCACCCTGCTCCCCTTGCAACCCTTTGTGTCCCTCCACCTAATTATAAAATAAAAAGAAAGGAGAGTTTGGGTTGAAGGTTACGGAATCCAAACTCAGGGAGGGTTTAAAGTTACTTTGTAAAAAGTAACGAAAGATTTATTTACGCCGGTTTTCTGTGAAACCCTGGTATCAGTCCGATCGAGACGGCCCATTCGTGCCGAAATATGACTATCCCACGATAACTCAATCAGCTAGTGACTGATTACTGATACTGTTTGAGACTATTTCCGAAAATACAATATAAATACCCGTAGCTACATTTATTATTCTTAGGATTATGCAATATTTATACTACTCGGTAAAATATAGTCCAGCCTTAATCAGTCAATATCAAATCTAATGCTAAGATAGGCGTCTCCTTAGTAAGAAAAGATTTTGGTCTACCATAGCTCGCTGTCCAGATACCTACATTCGTTCAAGTCTGTTTTAAGTTTGCCATCTCTTTGAAGTGCTGTTCTCCTGCGTGTTTGCACCCTAAGACGTCTTTTACGACACCTATGGGATGAATAGCGGTGAAGACATTTAAACAATGTCTACGATCATTTTAAATATAATTTTAAGAGTACAGTAAGTGCTGACTTGTAACAACCACAGATCATTGACCCCTAGACCTAGAGAGAGGCTCCTAAAATTTGGGAAGATTCGTCTGCGGTAACCTCATTCACTTTATGTAATCGAACGAAATAATGTTTAGTAGCGATTTTCTATGAGAGCTTTGAATCAGTCTAATTAAGCCGACTCATATTGCCTAATCATCGCAAAGATACTGCGAACTTACCAATTATTACATACTTACTATAGGTAGCAAGACGAACAGGCGACAGTTTTCATATTATTACAGTCTCATATCTTCTCGTTCGAACAAGTTGCCCTTATTATCCAAAATATTAGGAAAGAATAAAAATCAACGAAAATGCTATACAAGTGACAGTAATATACTATACAATAAATAAACATTTTCAGCTAAAAAGTTTAATAACGAACATGAACAAGAATATTGAATCAAAACTCTTAACAAAAAAATCATATATTTTTCTTTTATATTTCTCTAATGCAAACTCACGACTAGTACAAATATTATATTTTTCTAAAATAAATTAGGTCATCTGATAAATTTTCTTACTTTTAACATATGCTTATACTATTAAACTAAAATAAATGCTATATTGCTGTTTTTACACTCAGAGAGCAGAAATTGACAGGGCAGAAAACTGTAGCTACTTTGACACCACATATTTCGATAAATTTGAGACTTTTGTGCATAACAATACATCTAAAGACACAATTTGACGTTACACAAAATAATATCCGCTACTATACCTTACAAGCTAACGGATATAATTTTAATTTAGTAATTCATTTAGAATATTTGACACTTGAAAATATAAGGATGTGATACAAACACATATTCGACAGGATCATCTGATACTGAAATAGGCAGAACCTATCCGATGGTAATCAGACACCGTATAAGTATGTTTTCAACTATACCAAATATATTATATAAACAACACTTCATGACATAAAACAATCCATCATGCTCATCACACATTTACTTTTCCTGATCACGACGATCACTAAACACTAAACCATCAAGACCACAATATACACATGAATAATTTTAATGAAAGTACCTGTATTCTTTTTATAGTAAATTTTCTAAAATTGAATCCTAACTAGATCAATTAACCCTCCCCTAAACCCACTGCATACTAAATTTAATGAAAAGCCGTTCCCGGCATTCTGATCATAGACGTGTAAGAATTGCTTGTTTAAAGATATAAGGTGACTTGTTTTATTTGATAAAAGCTAATTATCATTAGTCAGCTGAACAACCTATTAATCCCTGAAAGTTTAGTAATTCTTCACTTAACTTTCTGATTTTCAGATTAACCGGTTTTTTGCGCTGACAAAGCAAATACTTATCTTATGACTGCGGCATTACTTGCCATCGCGAGCAAGACCGATCTGTGATAACGTCTCTTAACCGAAAGATAAAGATACTATACTATTTTTATAAAGTTACTTAAACACTTTGCAACTAAAATAGTAAAGAGCATTTAATGTGTACAATGCGTTGTTATAACAAGACAACCGATTTAGAGTTGTTCTTAACGCAATATTGTAAAATTATCCATATTAGTTTGTTAAATTAATAGCGAAGGATCCAGTATAATTAATACAAGAGACTTTGGCAAGTTAACTGTATTTTTCATATGGAAATGAAAAAAAAACGCATCGAAATCGGTCCATCCGTTAATAAAAGAGTTATAATGCCACAGACGGACACACACAAACAGACAGATATCGACGTCAAACTTATAACACCCCTCTTTTTGCGTCGAGGTCAAAAATAAATGTTTCCTTTAAGTTAAGATATCGTTTTTGATAGCATTCTTCTGATCGGTGCTTGGAAAATTCCAAACAATAAGCTTTACGTAAGTGTAATAAAATTGTCAAAGGTAGTGCTTTAAGAGGCTTTGTCATCGCAATCACTATGAGAAACTTCAGGTGTTGAAAATTGTTGGAACTTTGCTTTAAACTGGAAGTAAGGTGTTAAACTTTACTTTGTAGTTTACGTACGTTTAAAATTGTGATAAGTAGTAAATACACTTAGTGAACTTGGCACAAATTAGTACAGGTGCAAACGTTTCACAATTTTATGTTACATCCTACTACTATTATAAAGGCGAAAGTTTGTAAGTATGGATGTATGTATGTATGGATGTTTGTTACTCTTTCACGTAAAAACTACTGAATGGATTTGAATGAAACTTTACCACAATATAGCTTATACATCAGAATAACACATAGGCTACTATTTATAAAGATATAGCTTCGCCTCGCGGCGTTGCCCGCAGTTATCATCGTACCGCGGGTAGCACCGCGGGGTTCAGCTAGTATTTTATATTATAATCATTATTATTGAAATCAATATTTAACGTGACACTGTTTAACAACAGTGTCACCTTTATTTGTGAATGCATTATTTTTTTTATGTGCACACGTTACTACTGTTACTGAATTTTACATTTATTCTTTAAATCTCGGCCAGGCATTTTTTCACCGAATTATTTAAGATGACTAAAGATGATACGAGTAAAACAAGCACTTAGTTTTATCGGTTTTCGGGTGTTTTACCTGACTAATTCAACGTACCCAACAATAGTCTAAAATATTCATAACTGGGGGTAAAGTCATGAATATTTTAGATAGGTATTAATAATATTTATAAAAAAAAATGTAGTCTTTCTAATGAAGTAAAATAAAACTTGGCGCCAAAGTTGTATTCCCAAGCATTCATTTTTCACTGTTGGAATTGGCATTTTACTTTTTCAAAAGCAAAAAAACACGAAAGCGTATAAATGAAAGCTTTCTGACGTGTAGTGAAACAATGAGTACTCTCTGCTGGAAATTGGTCAAATTGAATAAAAACAATGATTTCAACGATGTTGGAGTAAAATATACACAATGGTGTACACAGTACAAAATATGTAACTCACATATGAAATTTTTTCCTTCCTTTTCCTTTTCCTTTCTTTTGGGTTGCTGATCTAGAAAACGTCCGTCACAGCAACGTGGTTGATGAAACTAAAAGGTTATTATCCCCTTGGCAGAAATCGAAGCCTTCTTGGATTTGCTGACCTATCTCATAGGTCTCAAAATTCTCGTAAGGTCAGAAACAATGATTTCTAGCGACAGAAAGTCACTTAAATTTCTGAAACAAGATGGCAAACGAGAAACAGAGATTGCACTATCTTGAATCTTTAATATAATTTCATTTTAGAAATAATAAATCGTGATTATCACGATTTCCGAATTTTGATTACCAAATGTGATAGTTTCTAACTGGAAAGCATTTCCAGTTAGTTCATATTTTTAGGTCCAATGTGTTTAAGGTAAAGAAGAATGTGTCCTAAATAATGTTCGTTTCATAAATTGTAGAATTGTTCATCAACAACGGCGGAGCTAAGTCAGTTCAAAAATAAAAGTCGTAAGTTACTCCTTACATCGCCAGCCATCTACCATTGAAAGCCCTGTCAAAATCGGTTCAGCCGAAGCAAACTTTAAAGATATACAAATATTAAAAAATGCTTTCTTGATGTTATTATCGTAAACACTATCATGTGCATTTAGTGAAAAACTGTTGAATTGGATTTTATTTTTATTTATTTTATTTATTTGTTTATGTTTGTAGTAGGTACGTCGTTTCTTCTAAGCCTTTCTGTCTGTTTAACGGATATTACAGGCTTCGCAACTACGAGTGTTTGTCGGGGTCTTTGTACATTTTAAATCTCTTAGTAAACCGTTTCCTAGTCGTTACACACAATTATATTATTAAAGAATAGCAAAGATGAGCAATTTTAAGAATAAACAAACATAATTCGTAAGTGTACTATTTAAATGGTAAATTAGTATAATAAATCCTTAAAAAGTTTATTGGATGAAATCTTTAATTTTAATTACAAATTACGTTTCAATAATTGTTATTTAGTATAATTTGTTTCTACATTCATAAGAAATGTACTAAGTAAAAACTAAGTATAAAGTGTTGACATTATATCGAAATAATAAAAGCAAGGAATAACTTTTATTCGAAGCATAAATAAATTGTGCACTCGTAAGGCTCCGCGTGAAATGAATGCGCTTCGTTCGACACCATAAAAGTACGAATAAATAAAGCCGATACATTTTCCGTTAACCTAGTTTTTCTCTTTCACGTAGCTGTGGTTAGCTTTTTCATTTTCATCGTTATTTTTATTCGAAACGTCAATATTGATCTGTTACCTAAATTCGTCAGGGCTAATAAAAGCTTTGTTCGCGTTTTGAACAAACCTTTTAGGTTTGAGAGCTTAAAGTTTATTCTGTTTTATATTTCATCCGATACTTTCTAATTTTGTTCTCTGCAACATTTATGGGGCTTTAAAGTATATGGATTTCAAAGTCCGCAGCTGCTAATATAGGAGCGTATGTCTCTAAATTTGATAAAAATATTTAAATGGAGAGTTATTCTCAGTTATACAATAATCATTTTTATATTATTGATTTGTTCATTTAGGTGACGAATTACTTACTTACATAAACGTAGAATATAAGCAACCAATACGATTTTATACCCAGTGTATTCAATCATTGATAGTTCATCACTAGAGATAGTTCAAGTAACTCTAAACTCAGAATGCTATTATACCAACACATCCTACTAAAATTATAAACGCGAAAGTTTGTGAGTGAAACTACATAATGGATTTTGATGCAACTTTACAATAATATAGCTTATACATCAGAATAACACATAGGAATAATTCATAAAGATACTAGTTTCGTCTCGCGGGATTACCCGCGGTTATTGTCGTACCGCGGGTTGCACCGCGGGGTCCAGCTAGTAAGTTATAACTTTAGTTAGATAGTGCAGCTGATTTTACTAGTAAATTACTCATTTAAATGCATCGATTGATAAATAGCCCAGAAAGCACAGATGATTAAAAATAGATTGTATTAAAATAAAACTATCTATTACCTTGATGTGGACCAAACTAACGTATAACCTATACCCGTTACAGTGTTTCTCTAGGTTTGATTACGCTTACGAATACAGAGACAGACAAAGGGATGGTTGTGTATTTGTCGCTAGCGTAATTAGCCGTTCAAATAACAGCCTAAGCTCTTTACTAAACCGCGCCGTTCACCTAACGGCCTGATTGATATTGATATTGCAAATGACCTGGATGTTAATTCAACGTCTAATAATCTAGTTGGCTGCGACATAATATGTGTATGGTTTACTGTTACTTTTTGTCCTTGTGTCCAATATTCATGTCGGTTCTTTGTTCAATATTACTCTATATAAATGATATTTTTTCTTGTAACATTATTGGAAGAGCTAATGCTTGTTTTCAGTAAATTCATTTATTTGCCCACGTATAATTTGTTAGCATAACAGTAATACCTACATCATTTTCATTTTATCTAATTGATAATATCATTCACTAAATCGGAAAGGATTCTTTATTTAAAACAATAACAAACAGCACAAACATCTTAAGTAAACTTAAGTAAATAAATTGTGTGTGTCCTTTTATACTCGTACTTGCCTATTTCAAATAGTTGAGCATTTTGAAAAGGAATTTGCTGTAGTGCACTCGTGAAGCGTTGATAAATGTCCTCGACTCCTTTTCCTAACGTAGTCAAAGAAGCTTGAATATTTTAGTTTACCTCGATATAACTGTATTAATGGCGAATACTTTCCTCAAATATTCAGTTATACCGCTGTAAAGGTTTACCTACTTGATTCTCAAACACTGCAATGCGGCTTTGCTTTTGGGACGACACGGTAATATTAAATGAACGACCTACACACTACGATCGTCAAGATTTTATAATATGTATAACTTACAAAAATGTTGGTTTTAAAATTAGTTATTTAATGTAATCTTTTGCAAATAACGTTATAAATTATATATGTTATTTTAATAAAGTCTAAATTAATAAAGAAAATCCTACAGACACGTAATGTATTAATAAAAACACGGTACTTATAGGCCAAGTTAAGGTCGAAGAATACGGCCAATCCAATAAAATGCTATAGATGAGTTAGGTCATTTCTTGTACTCGTCTGTTTTTATCGTATTATCGCGATTAGTTAACAAAACAATACCGCTTGCTTTAAACCTCGACATGGCTTTATTTTTATCTGTTAACATTAGTTTAGATACTATCCAGCTACTAACAACAACTAATGACAAGCTAAAATTAAGCATTTAAAACCTTCTACGCAAGCACTGAATCGAGTAATCATATGCCAAAAATGCCTAACATCATTTTGGAAAAGGGCTGATACTCTTACACTGCTGGACCGATATTAACCAAACATAGCTAAGAACCACCGCAAGGTATTAAAATGAAAACCGCTTGTCAAATGAAATAAAAAACGCAACGTAATCGGTTCCTTCGTTCAAGAGCTGCGATGCTTCAGACAGACAGACACACACACTGAAACACGTAAAACTTATACCACCCCCTTTTGTGCTTCGGGGGTAAAAAATAGTACCATTCAATAAGTTTATTTAAGTACTATTCATAAAGAAACTAAAGTATTATGTCGATAGCTCTAGAAGATAGTTAATAGCAGAAACCTATTAAACCTATTAACTTTTTGTAATTGAATAAACAACGGCATTGTGAATATACCCTTGATTGCATCGAATATTGCGCACCATGCCACAACTGGCTGTAGTTGTACCTACTTATTGTAAAAGCTTACTCGTTATACAAATGAAGCAAGTCCGAGGGTTCAGTAATACCTACATAAAAATACGTTTTTATATTTATATTATATTATATTTTATATATTTTTATTTTACTATGTACTTAAGTTTTAGTATCTAGTGTTGCATTGACATACGGTATCTATTATCACGGAGTTCAGTTCATAAATAGTGTGCATGATGGACTTGACTTTAAACTATATAACTAAAGACAAAATCAAGAAATATTACATATATAAAAACACCAATACATCCATGTGTACATATTGATTTGCTAATAAATTGAATGTTTTATCACTAAACATTGATTATTTACTTTTAACATATAACAAAGAAGTACTTTGTTTATATTCGTCGTTGACAAAATTTCTACCGTACATATTTTTTGTCATAGTGTAAATTGATAAAACTATTAAACAATTGTAGGGCATTTTAAAATGCTAATGGGTACTTTACTTTTATTCCGAATGCAATATAAAGATCGTAAAAGGCATTGATAACAAGATAAAATTATGAAATTGAATCTAAATTACAATTAAACATAATTGAAACTACAAACTGAAAAATATTCTAAGCACAGCCCTTAATTTGAGAGAAAACCTAACCAATGGTTTTACGCCCAAAGATTTCCCATGAAGAATGAACACAAACATCACATTCATTAAAGACATTATAAAATTCAATTACAAAAACAGTTTACTCAATTCAAGTAAAGTAAGTACGTATATTCAAATTATTGCTGTTTTACAATCTACAAGACTACGTAAGTTAAAAGTTGCACACAAATTATTCTATTAAATTATGCTATTCACCGCGTCAATCGCAATAAACAATGTGCGTTTAAATAACAAACAAAACGCCAAATATAAACCTTATTCGTTATTTACTCCTGCAATGTTTTGTTTTTAAATACTCTACTGTTAACTAACATCAATATCCTCATCTTTATTAGGTTACAACAGCTTTACCGTAATGTTGCCGTCCATTTTTCAGGAAGCCTGACTAGTTCCTAATCTAACAAGAACCTTGTATTAATGCGTAACGTCCTGTTATCAGGGTCGCAAAGGTTGGTCTGGCACTTTAATCCCAGTGCTGAGCACTTCAATAACTATTCAACACGAATAGCTTCAATACATGTGTCGGATGGATTTCCATTGACAAATTCTGAGAACCGTTCAATATATTTTAAGAACGCTTAAACTATTTCGTGCAACTATTCTATTGAAAATTCTCAAATGGTAAATAGTAAAATCTTCAGAATTCTAACAGTACTTTCTTTACATCGTTTCATTTTTAGTATTATTAGTAACTTGGGGCTATGAGACGATCTCATGTCGACGACGACGAGTTCAAACAGTATTGTTGGAGAAAGCAAGAATTCGAAACTTTCTAATGAAGTGATGTAACGATGTGCTGGAAGATATACATTCAAAATTAAAGTATAAAATACAAAATATGGACAGGAAAAACTATTATAAACAGTTGATCATAGTCACGTCCTTCGTGAATTCGATATTTACATTTAAAAAAATATATATCTATTTCTGATTTTATATCACATATTATTTGTATAGAAACTAATTATCTTTCGGTTCTGACAGAACGAATAGGAATTCGATCGAATCTGTGTAGAATATTTAAGAACAAAATTTCAGAGGCAAATAAATATTATTTCACTCATATAAATATTCTTATCGCATATAAACTATAGACTGACAAGAGATTTAAATGCTACAACACTACTGAATTGAGGTAAATTGTTACTCCATAAAGTTACAGTACAATGCTTATGATGAATACGATATTAATGTGACACATAGTGAACGTATGTTTAATTACAACACTTTTTTTAACGATATCATAAATCCTTTTTAGGAAAATATAATCTAAGAAATATAACATCTATCTACTTATTACAATTTTTACGACTATACGATTGTAATGTCGAAGACGGTCAAGAAATGTCCGAAACTTAGCGATAATACAACCGTATGCTTATAGCTAGTGAATATTTATTGTGAAAATGATATGAAGTTTATTGCACAAGGCTAAGTGTTTATGTTCAATTTAAACACATTATTGTCAAAATTATTATAAAATCGTCGGTGCAGGAAATCGACATGCTACACATCCATAATTTAAACCTCTACCTACACAAAAACATTAAACTTTTGAATTTAGAATATACACAAACGATAAAAGTATAAGCAACACTTTGCTTGCTAGGAATAACTTGAACAAATCGAGAAATATACTTGTATTTTACCGAAATTCATAATTAAATTGTATAGTTTCAGAACAAGCCAACCATTTAGGCTAGGTATCTAAATCCATATTATCGGTTTTCCACTCTCGAACACACTACTGACTAATAAATTGCAATTTCAAGGATTTACATACCTGCCAAAAGGTGGACTCAGTCATCATTATCCAAACCAATGAGTTCAGCTTGCAGACGCCCTTTGGTACGACAACAAACAGTCAAACATAGTATCCTAAGGGCTAGTCGAAATTGTGGACTTAGAGACATATATATAACAAACTTCCAAAAAGAGTTTAACATTCCCAGCCATACCACTGTGAAATGTAGCATAGGGACTTTTATTTCTTGATCAGTGAAAAACTCGTACATCCTTACACAAATAAAGGGAGCCCAGCTGAGCCAGAACACGGTGACAAGCACAAAGCTCATCCAATGGCTTGGATTCGATAAGTTCTCAGCCAGCGCCGTGGCGTATTCTTTGTCGTGAATCGGTGCGCCGCTGTTTAACTTGCGTTTCATAGAGAATATGTAGAAGTAGTTGTATACAATAGATATGACACTGGGACCTAGCACAAGAATACCGAGGGTAGCAGTGTAAGCATATGTAGTGCCCCAGTCAAGCATGCAGATAAACGTCTCCTTGTCGAAGTTGGCGTCCTTTTTGTACCCGAGCAGGGGTGGGCAGCATAGCATCGCGGCAGAAATCCAAGTGAATACCATCCAGCACTGGCTTCTAGTGCGCGTTTGTACCTGGCCCACATATGTAATTAATAACTCGTAATTAACAGTTATGCCTACTCCTATCGCTTTCACATTGCATTTAGAGATAGAGAATACTATCTCATAATTTAATATTACTCAGTTGTTATTAAACTGTTATTCAAAAATTGTTCTATTTAAAGATTCTAGAATAAAAAGGCACTTTTGTTTCTTCTTCTAATTAGTTAAGTAGTTCATAATGTAGTAGTATATACATTAGTAGTATAGATATAAAGAAAAACAACTTTTCTGCTACAGTATAGTACGTTATATCGGTTATAATCATGCTCGAAGACTAATAAGTCAAAATACTTACTTATGTACATAAGTTGTGACAAAATCAATGGAAGTTGAAAACTACGTGGAAATGTAAAAGACAGAATTAAGGATATAGTTGTATCGATCCTATTGTAAATTCTAAGATTAGAGCTAGCTTTATTATACTGAAATGAGCAATCTCTAAATGCAAATGCGTATTTAAAAACAAGCTTCTAAGAAATAAAAATATTGAAAGGGATAACTACCGTCGCACTAACCGTCTCATATCGGAGAGGCTTTCGAACGGCGAGATAGCGGTCAACGGATATCCACATGAAGGTGTACACGGAGACGGACCAGAGGGTTACTTCAATGTAGCCAGCCAGCCGGCACATAAGGTCTCCGAATATCCAGCGTCCTGTGAGCGCTGGGTATACCGATAATGGCACCACGAGTACTCCGTACATTAGATCCGCCACCGCCAGCGATAGTAGATAGTAATTGATCACTTCGTTCGAAAGTCCTGCAGAGGTAAACTAATGTTATAGTATTAAATTATTATTATTTATTTTTATTACTTTTGAACATGAATCCCCATAAATATTTAAAAGTAAAACCTAAACTATTTAAAAGTCCTTTTATTAACAAAACTGTCTGTATAATATGTATGCCTACCCTACTATGTTCTTGTTAAATGGTAGTTCGTACTTATATACTATTAGTTTACATTAACCACTGTTTCAAAGAAACCTGAACAGTTCAGCAGCTTATCCATTACAGCATAGGATTAAATTCCAACGGATTAAGACTAAAAGCGATTAGGAACGGTACATTACCCTAGTTTTACAAAGTCTGATAACTATGACATGGTAAAATCGTACAATGTTTATAGGGAGCCAGTGATGAACTAAGCCGTACGTACCTTTGAAGTTAAGAAATGAAGCTATGATAAGTAGATTGGAGATGACAATGGCAATTCCCATGACTGCGATGATAGCGGCCTGTGTAAGCGATTCAAAGTTTACAAGAGGACTATCGGTCACGCTCACATCGAGCGCGCTCGTCGCTCCTCCCCGAGCGCTCATCATCTTAGCTGGCATATTTCAACACTCCTTTATACAGTTCTGCAACAATAACATTATTTAAAAATCCACTTTAGATATAACATCATAATCTCATTAGCCTAGCCTAGTCTTCATTATTCCTAAGATCAAATGGGGTCAGCAACTACTTCAACCAGTTTAACCTGAATATAAGTATTTCCAGGGAGCGACTGGCATCGAACCTCCACATCCTGAAGGTGAACTAAATTCGAAGGTTGAACTAGTTGTCAGTATAATTGAGGGCACTAACTGCCCGAAAACGATTGTCCTAGGTGTTCATGACAACCGGGAAAGACGGCTTAACATAATCTCCAAAGCAAGGGCGGGAAACACGGCCATCTGCCACGCTATTGCTATTGAGAGTTTCTTGTAAGAAAAATCGTAGGAAATTGTAAGATTTGACCGGAGGCCCAATAAGCAGAAACATCACTAAACCGCCATGGTGTGGGTCACCATACTACATTGTATCCTTTGTAATGAGTACGGTGACCACTACTTTTGGGTTCTGCTTATGCTTTCCATCCAGAGTAGTCATTTTGACTTGACAACAAGTAACAAGTAACGAATAATTTTTTAAAAACCCGACTACGTCAATATCTGCCATCTTTATTAAATTCATTGAAGAACTGAAAAATTAAAAAGAACTGAAAAGAAAAGATATTTTTAATTTATATTTTATTTTTATTTTGATGTACCCAGTGCCACTCTCACGATTAAGACAAATCTATTGAGACCACTCAAAGAAAGATACGACAAGACGTTTAGCCTCTAGGGCATGCCAAAGAAATATAGATACATACGCTCGAAAAACATAAATCTTCCTTCTTTCGCAGTCGGGTAAAAAAGTACGACCTAGGAACCGAATGCGAGACCTCTTGATTGGCACTCTACTTTGGCTAATACCATATAAAGATTAATTAATAATCACAATAGTTCAACTTAACGAATCGTAAATTATAAAATTACTAGCTGACTTATGCAACTTCGTCTGCTTCTCTTCAAAAGAAATATTTTTTTCCCAATTAGTAAATTGTGATATAAACTATCCTATCTCTCAAGTTGGATCGAACTGCACATGGTGTGCGAATTTTATTATAATCGGTTAAGTGGTTTAGGAGTCCATTGAGGACAAACATTGTGACACGAGATTTATATATATTAAGAAGATAAAACCAATACGGATTTTATTGGATTTAAAAATACGGGTTTTATGGGTGTTTCATGTTTGTTATTGTATACTGATTTTCTTATTAACAACAAACACGCAATATCTTTAAAGAAATGACTGCTAAAAATGTTTAGACTTCTTTGGAAGTCGATTGGCAGACGAATTAAAATATTATTAAGAAAAGTTTTATTCTTTGCATAAAAAATAAAAAAGTGCCTCAGAATGTGTGAGCATGCAATAAAGTGATAAATCAATAAAACAATTTGGTAAAACAATGTTTAAACTGAGATTAATTAATGACACCTTAGGTTCATATATTTAAACTAATCTAACGTTACATACCAATTACGATTATCGAAAACAAGATTGTAGAGTGATCCAACCGGCCATGTTTTTATACCTGTGAAAAGATACCAAATAAATAAATTACAAATTATTCAAAGAACGGAAATTTGAAAACAATACATTCACATAGTTTTTCCTAAGTCATAGTAATGACTTTTGCCATAGTATTGCAGATATTCCATTTCAAAGTTAACAAGTAAATAATTAACGTTTATCGTTTTATTTTAAGAGCATAGCCATGCATAAGATACAATTATTTTGTTTAAACGCCTGATAGCTACTAGTGACACAAATTTTACTGAACTTGTATTCGGATGTAGAGTATTACAGCTCGTATGATGCACCAAAAAAAAGAATTCAGAACACGCTTTGACACAGTTTTCGCAGAGTTGTCATAAATTTAACGAGAGAATGGTAACACTCGTAGTAGATGAAACTAGGTTACCTAAATTGTATCAATTCTTTAGATTAAACTGAAATAAATACCCATCACATACTAAGTAAGGAAATAATACCTATTTTAAAACGGGGTTAAATATTTAGGGCGAAATAAGAGTAGCACCACAGCCGTTTGCCCTATTACATATCATAGTATGCTACCATACTGTGGGCCAACTGAAATGAGTTGCATTAACTGAAATGCCTATATTAATAACATTACTTGATAGACTGTTAATGAGGATGTAGGATAGCGAATACACTTCAAGTATTTCTTTTGGAAGCCATGTTGTTATTTTAGATAATTATTTTGCTTGGATAATTTTGTTAACTTGTGGTGTGTAATTTTGCTTATTTTTAAAGTTTAAGGATTTAACATTAACTATTTACTATTTGATTAATCTTCGTATTATAATGCAATTATTATGCAAACATTTGTTTGTTTATGAACGACCGTAACCGTTGTTTAGTTAACTCATCAAGTTGTTAAGTAATATTTTTAATTATTCTTTTTTCAAGATACTTATAGTCTCGATCGGTTTTTGTAATTTCATAAAAACCCTCTCTTTATTTCTATACTTTTACGCATTTATATAGTTATTTATATTTATAGTTTTCTATCGTAGGCAAAAACTAAGTCAAACTCATGTGAAAATATCTATATTAATAAAATTATCTAATAAATTTTAACCTAAAATTAAATTAGCCTTAGTTACTCTAAGGAGTAACTAAGACTAATTTGATGATATAAGTATTATCAGCTACCTGCCATTGTATACTCGTCAGAATCGATCCAGCCGTTCCAGTGATGAATCGAAACAAACAGTCTGTCTTGGGTACCTGCACCTGTCTTGGGTGACTCTTCCCGAAGCAAGAGTCACCCAAAGGCATAGGCAGCGGCGAACATTACTCTACCCTCTTGATACATCAAATTAGTCCCACTAATAAAATTTGTGAAGGTGCTTGACAAAAACAGTGATGCTTTCCGATATTTGCAAAATCTTGCCAAACATAACTGAGGATAAACTGGAAGAGAGTATATTTGTAGGCCCACAAATCATAAATTTATGAATAATTTTTAGTTTGAAAGCCTTTTATCTGTCAATGAAAGATCTGCTTGAAACCATTCTATGCCGAAGAATCGTTGTGGCATAAAAATATGATAGTTACACAGAAATTGATACCATATCCAACAGAAGAGAGAAAATATATCTTTAAAGATTCATTTTCTGCGCTGGTATCTGAGTTTTTCCCTGAAAACTAAGGTATGACTGATCGAACAAGGGGAACGTTGCCACGAAGATTTACGAGTTTTTGAAGAACGATATTCACATTTTATAGATTAAAACATGGTAGGGAATTACTATTGGTCCATTAAAAGAGAAACCGATTCAAAAAACAATAAAAAGAAGGCAAAAATTGGTCCTTTATATTAATTTTTCAGCATTAATACGAGTACCAAAATCATATACCCAGTTATGACAATAAATATTTGTTAAACAAGACGTGCAGAATTTTTTTAATATTTTTTCTGGATTATTCTACCTAAATACATTATAATTAATAACTTTTAGCTGAGGTATGTAAACGATGTAAACTAGTATAATGTTAGATAAAATAAACATATTTGGCGTTACCAGAAAAAAAACTCTCAAAAGTCAAGTCCAGTCTGAACATTCCACCCGGAGAATTCTGTAGATTTTTTTACGTGAATATCAGCAATAGTAAGCTCGTTTCGTAGTAAAGACGACTTTGAAAACAATTTTCTCTCTAACGTTTTATATAGTTCGCAAGTAAAAAAATCAGGGACATAAAGTTATGAGGGTAGAACTGGGTCAATGCTAGGTTTACCTCTTTATTTAAACCTTGACCAAGTAGACTAATAAATAAACGATAAACATATAAAATCATTAAGTTCCTATTTTTGGTTCTAGTCAATTTTAACTAGTGAAATCGTATCTCATATTTCATTTACTACAAAACTCCAATAACATGTATTATTGCATATGCCGCTCCGTAGCTAAACGGTAGCTACAGCCGTAGCACCCTAGTTTCATGCTACGTCTCTACCTTTATGCTACACTCTCTAATGAATCGTACGCGACTGCAATTTATTTTAGAAATAACTGTTTTAGTGTGTAGCATCAATATACCTATTGTAAAAGTACTGAAACTCTTTCAAGTAAAAACAAGGTATTCTGCGGAAAACTAATTCTCATATCCGATAAAGTAATAGTTGGTCCGAGAGCTCAAGACAATTTTATTTCAAAAGTTGTCAAATTTCATGCTCTCCAATTCTAAAGAAATAATACACAATAATGAATGTAAATTATCTATATATCTCTATACACATAAAAGAAAATTAATTATTAAATAAACTTTCATAGTCTGATGTCTAAACTAGACCGAAACCTGTAATGTAGAAATACGAAGGTAAAAACCGCTATTCCTCAAATCTTTTACAAAGTATTTAGACTAGGCAGATGGAGAAGACAGAACAATATTAAGAAACAAAAACGATTTCAAACATTATTGATACATAAACCCCAACATACCGTGACACAATCAGTATATTTATATCTTTATCAGTCCGTATTTTTCTACGCCAGCAAAATTTATAATAAAGCACTATGCAGTTTTTAACTAGCTATAGATGAATACAGTCTAATAGAAAACCGCCTCGTTATTTCATTATGCAATTACACGATCGTCGGTATACAGAACCGCGGACGTGCCCAGCTGGACGCCATTTAGTGCTACGGATTCATAATTGCTTTTTATTCGTAGACTTGTATTGGAATTATATGACGTAGAACTCGGAATTAACTATAAAGCGAGATCGTTACGAAACTATAGATTTAAATGCAAATGTTAAAACTAAAATATACATACTAGCGCATGAAAATACTCAAGGTCATGAGCAGATATTGATCGCATCGCACTACATACATAATACGTTCATTTAGGTATGTGTAGTAAATTATTGCAGGCTAAGCGAGCCACTACCGCGATTTCACTGATTTGACACAACTTTATATCTTATTCGATAACACTTTATAAATACTCAGTTCTGTCTGCACAGTTGCTGCCTTGTTTAGACAACAGGGTCATGGTCCCAGAGATACAAACATCACTCAGTTTACCTTCATTTTTTTAAAAAGTTTGTCCATCCCTGTAACTCACTGCGTTGTATATGGAGCTGGAGATTTATTTAAAATAAACCCATCACAATAAAAAAAATAAAAATCTATATGCACTGTGTCCGGGTATGCAAATTAATAAACACTGCTCACACACTTACTGATGTATCATAAAAAAATGTTGTGAATGCACTATGCTCAATATTTAGTAAGAAACAGCGGTAAACTGTGACGCAGTTGACGCTGGAGCTACGACTAAGGGCGGTATTATCGTTCGGGATGGAAGAGGCACGCGCACGAGGCATTTAGAAGTCAAGGTCGCTTCGTGGGAGCTTCGCTAGCAGCCGGGCGCTCCAAGGTTGTTTAGCACCTCACCGCCCCGCACCTAACGTAGAATCGATACGAAATTATAAACGCAATACACACCCCGTTGCACGATTTTTTTAAAACCTTTACATTTTAATATTTTTTACATTACCTCAGCACTGAATAGCGATACAAAATTTTGAAAGGCAAGGATACCCGTTTTTCATAAGTGGTAATTATTTTATAATTTGTTGATCTTAATTGTTATTTAAATAGAAGCCTTGTAGGAATAATTCGTGCCTCTAGCTGTCGGTATGATACAGCCAGTTTGCTTAGAATGTACCGCATCGATACGAACTTATTCTATAACTTTGGGTGCAGGCTTGGTTTAATAACATTCCCGCGCATTCATACGCATTACAAATACCTATAGATAGGTATTAACCAAATACCTATCACATGGTGTTGTATAAAGTATACGTTATTAATATTCGATTTTACTAGTCTACTACTAGTACTAAAATACAAACGTCGGAAATGAACCCTTTTTTGCAGGAATCCCCCTCGGAGACCTCCGTTGGAATTGATCCGACTAAACAGCACGCCGTCTCGGAGAGCATGTGTGCTCTGTAGAAAGGAAATTCCAAGTACAAAGGTTAAATCTACTCTTTAAAAGGAATCTTCTTCTACATAGGGCCGCGCCGCCACCTGCTTCTGCTAGACGGTAGACTCAACTGTCACACTCAAGCCTTCAAGTAAACTGACTCGTTCACTTAAGGACAATAGAAGGGAAATGTATACCCTCGAAACTCATAGTAAAAATATTTCGTCAGTATGGCAGGTCACATATAATTATACAAATTCATCTCATACATCATACACACAAACACTTACGCTTTTACTCAAACAGTGGTAGCTACAGAGCAGCTATAATTTGGCAAATATACATAGTTTAGTCTAATAATTTTATTATTTCTTCTTCCAACTTGTTGTCTTTACTTAGACGCATTAAGAATTGCAAATAGGAAAATGTTCGGTTAGAAGAGAAAACAATAGAATGCATGCGATATTGCTTTTTCGAGTGGAGTCTGAAGTATAAAAAAAAAGCTCAATTAAGTCAAACATGCAACTCGGATTGGCTGTCTGTTACAGGAAATTTGCCGGAACCCAGTTACGTTCCGTTTCACACTATTTACGTCAAACGTCAAAGTTAAAAAACATGCGTGTGAATAAATCTCTAATTTGCAGTAGGATGTACCTACTGCCGCAAGTTAGAATACCGCCTTCAATTCTTCCTGATGATATCTATCGAATCAAACTATTTATTTTTGGAATCCATTGAACTTATAGAACTAAGTAATAGATAACATACAACACAGGAAGTATTTATAAAAAACAACTGGAAGAACAAGAATCGGGGCCTCTATTTTCGTGTACCTCTATATGTGTATGTGTGACTTTATGTACAGAAAGACCTAAAGACTTCGCTAGATTGACGGATCACCTGTAAAATTTCAATTAGAGGTCACATGCCTCCTATTTGACGAAACTTGATAAATTTAAGAGTAACACCTGGCTCATAGGCTCTGTCGCTCCAGTCGCTCTGTGGGCTTAAATAATATTAAAACAATTCTGTCCATGGATATAAAATAAAAATACCATTGGTATAAAATACATCGTACTGAGCAAGAGCAGTAATATTAATTTCTTAAAATGTAATACACAGACAGTGTGTATGAAACCAATGTAATGCCACTTTGCACCTTAATAAAGGACCCGTGTTAATAGCACTCAGGTTGGTGCTAGAAATTTCAATGTAAACGGAATTTCCTAGAAGCTATTAAATAATAAACTGCCGCGGTAAAAGCAATTTACGTACAGATTAACAGCCGACGTTTCCTAAGAAGTCTAGAAGACTAAATATTTCGCTCAAAGTGTAATATATTTTATTTATAATTTCTGATTTAATAAATCTTCTATTATTTTAAAGATTGGCTGCAATAGGCTTGCTTGTTAGTGGGACCGTATAGTAATTCATATACAATTTTAACTAGAAAAATTCGACTTCAAGAACTAGACCAAATTAAAATGGGGCCACACGGGAAGCATCAGCTTTCATTTAAAAAACAATCAGTCCACCAGTCGAAAGTTCTGAGGTAACAAACATAAAAAAAAAACAGTCGAATTCAGAACCTCCTCCTTTTTTTAAATCGGTTAAAAATGTGGGTGCTTAATGAGCGTATTACCCACCCAACACTCAAACCCAATCACACCAAGTACCCACAATTTGGAGTCAAAGGGAGACGTCGGGTCCCTTTCCACCCTTCGGAAATATTGCTAAAACAATAAGAAGGGAAGCGTATACTTAATACCTGTATATTCTCGTATTTATACTATTGAACTATTCTTTATCAAGCATGTGAATAAATAGACATAGAAAAATTTAAACGTATGAAGTATGGATGAAAAAATACTAAACACAAACATGGATTAAATAATCTATACTTATATTATAAATGCAAAAGTAACTGTCTGCCTGTCCTGCTTTCACGGCTAAACCGCTGTACTTAAGAACATTGTATGGTAGATGATTTAAAAAACAGAGTTTTCATAAGAAATGTCCTAATTCTAAAAATACCTTTGGTTACTGTAACACGTAATAAAGAAATTTATTGTGACTAATACATATTGATTAAGAACACTAAGAAATACCTACAGTTAGTTCCTGCATTATTTCGATTTTTGTCTCCTTCAATTTCTCTTTACGTTATTTTAATATAAAATGTTGTAGGCCTGGGGCCCTAGCCAAGTTGCAAGTGTTTCCTCCCTTCTACAATCGCCTAAATTCTCGTGTGTCATTGGCTAATCTTAGACAAAGTATTAAAAAGATTATTAAGTATAGGAAAGAAAAACGCAATTTAGCTAGGGGGGCTGTTTCGCAAGCAATGTTCATATTGAGAATCGTATAGATTCCTTTATATAAAAATAGAAAATGATAACAAAAATCGTGCACGGTGTGTATAACATGTATTACCTGAACCAGTCGTACCTTTTGTCTACCATCGACAAGCTAAATTTCATGACTACTGTACTAAACTCCTACAAATTGTTAAAATCGACAATAATTTCAAGATTAAATTTTATATAAAGCTATTTTGTTTATCGTTGATTTCATGTTTATATACACGTCCTATTTAATAGTTAATATAAAGTGTTAAAAATGAAATTAACAGCTACGGACTTGTCGTTAGAATCTTTACACAATATAAAATGAAGTCGCTTCTGCTTCTGATCGCTTATATGTTTTAAACTATTCAGCGCGCGAGCCGGGTCGCTAGTCATTTATACAATTTAAATGAATCGTCTCCTGGACTGCGTAAGATTTAACCTCCATGTAGCTCTTAGGACATAATTTGCAACAAATAGTTAGGGGACTTAAGATGGTGAAACTATTCCTAAATCAGCTTGTTACGATGCCCCTATATCTTAGTTCCTCGCGGAAAGAATGACAATCGATTTTATATGTTTATCTAAAGATAGAAACGTGAAGTTTCGTTCACGTTACATATACGTTTGGAAGTCGAACAATAATGTATAGAGGGTTCGGCGGCCGAATATTCAGGCTTCATTGTAGGCCCGGTATTTCGAAATGAGGCCAAAGATTCCATTCATCATTCTACGTCTAACGTGTACTCTCTGAGGTAACAAACAGATCCAGATTACATTTCAACTATGTTTACTACTGACAAAGTAAAAAGATCAGTATGTTATTTATTTCCATGAATTTTATATGTACATAGGATTTATTTTTTGCTTTAAAAGACTAAAGCGAGTAATTTGACCTCGACACAATTTTATAGAAATATACTTTACGTAATCGCTAAATCAGTGATCATTAAAAGAAAATTTTCTTAGTCAAAACACAATCAAATGCTAAATATAAAAACACAGTCACCAACTGGTGACGTTTGATGTCTTGCATCAAGTGCAGGATTCTCTATATCATAAGGAACAAAGCTACAACACAAACGAATATGTGATTACCAAAAACATATGTACATAAGAAACGGTGAGCGAGTTCAGGTATAACGAGAATTATGCGCTAACCCTTAGAATATTTCTTACAGCCATCGCATGCAATTCAGAAAAATGTTTAAGAAATACTAATTAAAAACAAGGAATTAAAAACACAAATATTATTGAAGGCATTGAAACTGAGTTCTAAACTATTAAGAAACTTATTATATTACATACGATACTTACGAATATCGTTCTATATGCAGAGAGGGTTGTGTAGTCAGTGAAGGCGAGCGATTGCGAACGTATTTGTTCTTCGAAGTCATCTACGATCACTCGTGAACGGCGTCACACCGGCTGGTTGCGACAAACGCGACCACTCTCACACTGTAACAAATAGTCCACTGCGGCGAAGGCTACGGCGCGCGCACCCCCGCGCTTTCCTCGTCATGGCCCCTAAGCAAGTTGCTCACCATCGATTCACTGTTTACTGAGATTTTATCACCAAAACTAAAAAGCAATACCATGAATTGGGTCTCTTACAATTTAGGCAAATTATTGATGTAAATCATAATAACTCGGCATTTTGCCGACCTGCTTCACTCAGTAAGAATAACTATTTCATAACTTCTCTATGTTCGTCTTTAGTGTGAACACAGTATAAAGGCTTGTGGTCCGTTCCCAATGGCGCAGTGAGTGAGACATAACGAGAATTGAAATTCGTGAAGCGACAAATTCGTGGTAATTATTATCAGTATTAAGAATGGCATGCGAGTAATTTGTATTATCTCTAGTACAATGAATGTCGAATACATAAATATTTGGCATGAAACTCTACGTACATTTGATGTCGATGTTCGAGTTACAACAAGGAGTAGTGAAGGAGTTGACATAAAAGTTGTTACAACTTTAATCCAGTCTCCACTAATTTATAAGCTATTAAATCATTTGCAGGGAATATTAGAAAAATAAAATAATAGTCAAATGTTAAGTTTTTCATAGGAATTTTATTGAACACAAGAGCACACAAGTGCTATAAAATACACTTAAGAGTAATGTCGTACAAAGCTTAAATATAATGATATTCGTTCCAAAAGTTAAATCAGCAATAATCAATAGAAGATCGTTAAAAGTATATCAATTATAAACACTACCTACACGTGTATGTATGATAACTATGCTAAAATGGCATTTCAAAAATCTTTTATGTCTAACTTTGTTCATTTTGTTTACGAGGTATGTGTACTTATTTGTTCGCATTTAAATTGTTTTAGCAGCAGTTATGATAATTACAAATATGTTTAGTGAGTATATACTTCTAGACTCAGTCAACATAGCCTCCTTACAAAGACTTACTATACTTAAGATAGGTTTACATAGCTTTGGTAACAATAAGAAACAATTTATGACATTTTATTAAAAAACTCGTTTGCCTTTAAATAATCTGAATTAATTCAATACTTACCAAAATATTGTAGTAAAGATAGTATTGTGCAAATGTATTGACATTTTGAAGCAATCACAGAGAGAAATATATTCCGATAATGTGTTTTTTGTCATGTTACAATACAAAAATCACATGGAACTATTACAGCAAAATCATAACTACAACGACCTAACCAATAATATAGGCCATTGTTTTCAAAATATCTAGAATAGGTATTTATTTAAATATATATACATTTCAAATTATGAATTCCTAGAAACGCCGCGTTTATCAAAAAATACTTGCTAATCATTAAATGATTGAAATTAATGAAGCATTTTATTTATTTCCATACATCGCGTTTGCATGGTTATAATTAATTAGATGTCGTTTCTAAGAATAATTTATTCCAACACCACAGAGCAGTTTTCCCTGAACAAATGGTTTGTCGTCAAATAATTCTAATAATAGTAGGAATTATTAGCACAGATTATAATTTATAAATACGTAGTTTCCTCTTGGCTATTGATATTCATTTTAAACGAGGTTTGAGTTCATTTCTGAAATAATATTTACAACAGGATGTTGAAATGTATGACTTAAAGAACAGATTGTTAGACTAAAGCGTCTAATATCTATCACGATTGCGGTATGTTTGTAGCGCACACATATAATTAGTAAAGTTCATATTTGTAACTATACTAGGCAACCAAAACAGTATTTCATCCTAAATGGGTCTACAATATTAATCGGTATAGGAACGTACAGAACTAAGACGAGATTCTTTCAACACAATAATTTACTTTTCTTCTAGTTCAAATTTTACCTAGACAATTTTAGGCAGTTAGATCTATATCGGGTGATAAATGCTAATTGTGGGTGTACCTTAAAGTAATCTAGTAGAGATTTTTAATCAGATGAAGGTCATGGAAAAGAATCCTAAAGTACCCCGAAATATGCTTAAAGGGTACTTGACCCTAGTTAGGTCAAGTACCCTTTAAGCATATTTCGGCTTAGCTTAGCTTTGATTATTATTTATGTAATAAACTCTTAAGTAGAAAATGGATTTGTGCTAGATATGACGTAAAAAAAATATTACTATTTATCAGTTAACTAAGCCATAGCGCTATATGTTGTTGTAAAATTTTTGTCATTTTATAGTTTGGCAAGAAGTACGTAATTGACCAAAAAAATAATAATTACAAGTAATCGTAGGTTTTTCTAATTATTTATAATTTTACATCAGAAATATTTGTATAGATACACATATCGTTTGGGCCGCGTATATCGAAATGCTACTTCAATACGACTCGTCTCTTCGGGCAGAATGAAATGCGTGTTAGGAACATTACGGCAGGGCACAAACGTGGACACTTTTGGGTCTTGTATCAGATACAAGCTACCGATGTATATTTGATTTCTATAGAACCAGTATGAAATCAATCACTCTCTGCACATACGGTAACATTTTTTGTGACTAGTTAATTTCACTTAACACATACTCACGACTATCAAAAAGTGTCCGGTGTCGGTAACTGGAAACTAAAAGTCGTCAGTTGAAGACACAAGCAACATTGACAATTTCCTTACAATTGTACTGAGCTGCACAAACGGAGGAGTAGCATTCGGTTTCCATCTACTGTCGGACAGGCACAAGCCACACCACGCACATTGAACGTAGACGTATAATCAACACAACCAACAGAGATAATGTTTTTTCATCGACGTCCATCGTGAGACTTACGTAAAATAAGCGACGAATTGTGGCCAGAAGTAGCCACCGGTGACTATGTCCGATTGCCGCCACCGGACACAGCAACTACGGTTACCAGTGACCAGTAGTAGCAACGGGCGACTGTGTACAATCACTGCTACATAACACAGCAACGACGGTTTCCTTGGATGGTGTGTCGTGTCGGCACCAAAAAGTGTCTACGTTTGCGCATGGCCTAAACACTGTGCTTTAGGATTTGTAATGGTCTAAGACCCGACTGCAGAATCTTTACGTTCATCACGTAGATACTTAAACTCAAATTTCTACATTTGTTTTTGAATAGGACGGACAATAAGTTGGTAACAGGTTGCCAGTCTAAAAGTGGCCGCAAATATTTGTAATTAACAAATAGGTAATTCAACTATATCAGCCAGGTGTATCTTATCGGAAGTATATGTACCATAGCACCTATGGTTTTTCAAATTTTCTACATACATTGCTGTAATAGAAAGGATATTGCTTAGTTTGAATTTGACTACATGTGATAGCGGTGCGACCTAACGTGCGTTATGTCGTCCGAAGCCCGAAAGTAAAAAACACTGATAATTAAAGAAAACTATATATATTAGACCGCCTTAATCCTAATGAACCTTTCAGTAGTATTAGCAAGCAGAATACGGCGTGACCTAGGCTACAATTTATGACAAATAATCACAAATGGAACAAATTGTAATTGGACCACACGCGAAGCACCAGCTTTCAAATAAAAAGAGAATATCAAAATCGGTTCACCTAGTCGAAAGTTATGAGGTAACAAACATAAAAAAAAACAATTAATTGATAACCTCCTCCTTTTATGAAGTTGGTTAAAAATAAATCACGAGAAGAGATTTGTACTTCAGAGTATAACATATAAAATCTTTTCATTGGATCTGTAATTTGTCGGATTACAAGGTACAAGTTTGTAGGAGGTCTTAGGTTTTACGTTTTGCTGAGCAGTCCGACACTGCTCAGCAAAACGTTTGTCAGATTACCGCGGTTCCAATGTATATATATGTATTTTTATTGTATTTATATATAACTGACACGAAATCGTAATTATCTGACCTACCCGATATGCACACCAAATTTTATAAAAATTGGTCCAACCGTTTTGGAGTGTGGTAACAAACACCGCGACACGAGAATTATATATTAGGTATAACCCAAAATCGCACAGTTTTACAGTATTTATTGCGTGTGAATAACAATTATGTTCGTCTGAGCCGGCGGAGACTAATTGATGCTGCATTTCGATTTACAAGTTTGGACCGCAATTGTGGTAATTCTGTTGTTATAACTAAAGTCACTAAAATTTGTTGACGGATTATATACTTTAATTTCGTCTGCTTACAATGAATTTTTGGATATGTCACATCTCAGCTTTCACTATATTTAGTTCAGTAGGTACCAACTAAAAATTGATCAGAAGTACACGCTTGTTTATTAGTAAAAAACACTAAACCAAACTCTAAATGTAAAAATTACAAGAAATCATTACGTAAGTAATTTAGTCGGCATATATTTAGATGAAGTCTAAGTTCAGTGCGACGTGTCAAGTTTTACGCCACATGTTACACGTTCAACACAATAATAGTAAAAGAAAAATTATGGCCTAAGTTGAGTAATTTAACCAATTTTGGTTATGCCTAAGTAAATTTTACTTATTCAAGTAGGTAATAACCAAGTGTGTTTTTCTAATTAACGTTTATTTGGTACCGAACAAAACACAGTGACAGCTGAGATGCGACATTTCGAAAAATGAACTTCAAAGTAGATGAGATAAAAGTAAAACAAATTTTAATGAATTTTAGTTTAGTGATGGCAACAACAGAATCACCGCCAATGTATACATAAGTTACCTAGTAGTAATCTATGTATCTTGCGAGATTGTAAACTGTCGAAAGATTGTGATCTGTAACATACTGCTTACAATTTAACGTATTATTTTAGTTAGATTATAATCTATCAAAGTGAAACTGTCTAATTATTAAGATTTATGAAAATACTAGTAAAAAAATGCGTAGCTTAAATGCAAATTAGAATATTAATGGACGATGAAAGATAACAGTTTATCGAAGTGTCAATGAGAAAACAAATGAAGATTTGCACCACGAAATGTCGAAACACGTTTAAATTTCTGGTTGTTAACGAATGTACTCGTAGAATTAATTCGTTAATTACAGCGGACTCTTTGAACCTTGTTTGCAAAAAAATATATAAGATAATCTCTCTTCGTCAATAAACTTAAATTTTGTGGAAGTGCTCTCCAAGGGCAACATACGAGTAATACAAATAATTGGTGAGTTTTAAAGACTACCTACACTATCATTAGCTACCTAGCATGATAGTCAGGTTCATAGAGCAACACGGTAGAGAATAGCCATAAGCAGACGTTCCCCTATGTATAAGGCTAAAAATGACAGACTATATTCGATCGGGAAAACACGCTATGACTAATCCTTAAATGAGTAATTTCAATTATAAAACTTTATTTCTGAGCTGTGTCTTACGAAAATAACCGCGATTACGACTAAATACTATACTAGGATCACAATTATTACGCTGAATTATACTGGCAGTCATATAGCAACAAGTTAAAAAACCAATTAGCAATACCTTATTGACCTGATTTCGGTGATTGTGTTTAATTAATTTACGTTACCGGCACCACGATCTTACGCGGAACATTTAAGATATTCATTTAATCGGTACATATGTACAAAATTTACGGCATACACGCGTATTGTAGTATGTATAAGTTAAATTATATTTAGCCACAAATATAGTCGCATTTTTCACGGTAATAAATATTACGACACAACTAGCAAGCCCCTTTAGCCAAGATGCTAGTGTTTCGCAACGAATCTCTCGACAATCGTTCTCATATATTATTTATCGGTAAATATTTTGTTTCGACCACGTGACTAAGCATTGAGATGACGTCGTCATTCTCATACATTAGTTTTCTATTATCATTTACGTTCGTAGTATGTCAACTTGGCTAGAGGGGCAGGAGTAAGACAACGTCAAAAATCGTTCTTAGCTACTTCATTAAAGTCGTCTTTTAGGACGGACTTTTCTATTTAATATAGCAAGTACTCTCTCAACATCTTCAACATAGTCTTAATGTTCTAGATGTTCTAATAGAAAAAGTGTATATATATATATAATTTGAGAACAATTCTTATACGAAATGATTTAATTATGGTTTTAAATAGCAGTTAATAAGCACAAGCCATTAAATTATACCCAAATAGTGGGTTGATGAGTACACGTACATATATTTAATTTATAAAACCTTTTTAAGTTTGTCACTTACTTTGATGTTCACCCTCTAGAACAATCGTAGTCCAGGATCTCAGGATCTATTTTTAACATTTATTATTATCAAGCAAATTTTTCGTGTGTAGTTAGTTATTTATCATTTTTGGGAACCTCTTTATTGATGCGAATTGGAAGAAGTGGACTGTTTAGATCAAACCATCATGTTTTAGGAAAATATAGTAGTAGTACCTATATTCTTAAGATTTATGAAAAAAAAACACAGTAATAAATTTTCAGGCCCGTAATTTAAAAGGAGTTTCAAGTATCAGTTGAACTCTGATCACCTGAAATCAGTTTTAAGTTCACATCAAGTCTCAAGCGTCGCTTTTAATAAAGAATGCGTTTTAAGTACTAATCAGCTAAAACTCACCTCGGTAATAAATCTCAACTCACAGTATGTTCTCAGATTACGTTTCTGTATTAACTAAATTATTGTTCCATTTTGCGTGACACGCATCAACTTATATTAAATAAATTATAACCATACATAATTGATACATTATTAGTTATTAGTGTATACATAACACACTATTGGCTAGTGTATCAATGTAAACATAATAATAAGAAGAAGTAACTCGCCCTAAATTAAATATTATAAACATTAAAATAAAAATGTAAGTAAGATAAGTAATTATTTTGTAAATGAAGGTAAAGTACATATTTCGTTGTTATTCAGAAACATCTTCATAAAATATGTTCATTTCCCCTAAAAGGCCTTAAAATAACCACTTGAGACTAGATTGAGCTTATCTCGGGTAAACAGAGATCACATCTGTCAAAATCTATCTTTAAGAGGAGATTTTGACACAAAACTTCGTTCTTAAATAAGCTATTCACAAAGATTCACTGATTTTTACTCACTTAATTAAGGATCAGTGAATCTTATTTCAAGAGATGTTTAATAATACAATCTCTTTTTGAAATCAGTTTTAAAACTAGATTTACGACTTTTAAAATATGGGCCTTAGAACCTTTGTCAAAGAAAAAGTTGGGCGTCTCATCAAAATTAAGCTACTCACATAAAATAGCTTCATTGTTATAAATGGTAAATATCTTGGATCCTGGACTTATTATTATGCTTCACAAAAAAACATTTGTTTTTCATGTAGAGAGCAGTTCAAAGATTAGTCAAATTGAAATAATACTAATCCACACTCAATAAAAATAGTTAAAATCTAAACGAATAATATTTATTAGAAGAATAACATAATAATATACATTTATTAATAGTGAAACTAACAAGAGAAAAATTACGGTTCCACAGCAATGAAAAGGTTCGAACACGATTCTACCACTGTAGTGCCCGCAAGCAACAATGTAGTGAATTATAATTACAATAAAATAATTAACATCCTTGAATAGTATTTATAGTACCACTGAACACCAATAACTAAGTACACAAAAAGCCGTCAGTATACCGCTGTTCGTTTCCTACTTTAGGCAAGAAGCAATTAATTCATCATTTGGAATATATTTTTCAGCCTTAGTTCGAGTTTACAGCTAGCTTTGTTGAAAGTCAACACAATAACTGGCTCTCGCATAGGCGCTACACAATTCTGACACAATGTTTAAAATATAAAAAAAAAATAACGACTTCAAGAACTGAAAACCAAATTGAAATGGGACCACACGCGAAGCACCAGTTTTCAAATAGAAAAAGGATCATCAAAATCCATCGGTTCGGTGAACCGATTTTGATAATCCTTTGAGATCTATGAGGTAACAAACTTAAAAAAACAGTCGAATTGATAACCTCCTCCTTTTCTTAATTAAGTCGGTTCAAAAGTTCTTTAATAAAATAATAACATATTTCGGACATCTAACACACAACGCCATCTAGTCCAAAGCCAAGCAGAGCTTGTGTTATGGGTACTAGACACCTCATATAAATACATATATACTTTTTTTGTAAATACATACTAATTATACATAGAAAACACCCAAACTCCGAAAAAAATGTTTGCAGATCATACAAATTCCGAAACATTAATTCGACCCGGTAATCGAACCCGAGACCTCAAGCACAGCAGTCGCATACGCTACAGTTTATTCGCTATTAATTTTCCACCTGTAAGAGTACTACTAGACAAATATTAGTATAACAGAATTGTTGATTAGTAGGTATATCTGTTCAGAACCCCAAATACTATGAACTCAGATCCGAGATGATATATTTATATCGCATGCTTACAATACTTACACGTATTTAGTGTTAGCGTGTTCAATGATTTCAAGTATTTGAAGCGTGCATAAGATACAGCAGTATAGTACGTAAACATTACGATTAAATAATGGCACTTTCTCAGTGAACCTAAAGCTATTCGTTTGTATTCTGTATACGGTCTTCGCCAACCTATATTAGAGGATTACATTATGTTTATATATAAAGGTACGTATTACACTCCACTATGCATCTATGTTTTTATTTCTAAATATTATAGCACCAAGCTAAAACAAACGTGTAATCAGACGAAGCTACCACTTTTTAATTGTATATGTACAACAACGATTTCACAAGAGTCTTAATGAAATTACGTTTTCTCCGTCTTATTAAGTATAAGAACACTTGAGTTTCTTACTTTTATTAACTTTATAGTCGATGTTATACAGGCAATTATACATATTATACATATGTATTTACGTTGTGATCGATTATATTAAAAAAATATTTTTGTTTAATATGAGCAACATCGGCTGAGCACAAAAGGACGTTGGAATAGAAATCGAACTGTTTTAACAGCGATCTTACTTAAATATGTAAATATTATTATATTTTCTCACATTCCTATTTATCTACCGCTTTACTGGATTTTGTAACGATTAACTTCTACGATGCTTGATTGCACACACTAAGTAAAGGCTAGTTATCATTTCTAAACTGGACAAGTTTAAGTCCGAATTTCACACAGAGGGTTCCGTTCAAACTTGTTTGCTTCGCATTAGAACCATGACGCATTAGTTTTTATTTTTATTTTAGCCTTATTTTGATTAGATTTTCTACTCCGATTAGGTACGTCACGCTCGATTTTCTGATATTAACTATTCTTCTTTCTTTTATTTTCTGCGTCATATCACCTCTTGTCTGTGGCTTTATTTGCGTGTAGTAAGTAATGTAGATAGAAATATAATCAATCAATGAATATATTCTCAGCGGATAACTTCTTTCGGTTTTTTTCGGAATGCATAGGATAAAGAAATCTGTTTTTGCATTGGCCTTCCGTATCGTTTACAAGGGACATTGAATATTTCAATGATAACTACAACTTTCTATTTAGCAGTGAAATCTCTCTCTCTTTTGTTTCCGTTTTGTGTCTTAATCACAAAGTTATTACACTATATACATGCCTACAATGTGCAGGCATGAAATAGTCGTAATCACGCAACTGACGAAATATGTTAAAAGTACAAACTAAGCATGATATTTCTGTCGCTCCGTCAAATGAACAGTTTCATAATTTCCCTTATAATGATAGATAGTGTTTTACACATGTGAACATTTCTGTAATAAGGCAATAATGAGGAGACCACATGTCTATTACGCCAGTATACAAATTATATGGTCGGTTGTGTATGTATGTCGATTTCTTTTTCTCTATTCTATTTCCATAGGAATATACTCGTAATATGTTAGTAAACAAGACTAGAACCGCAATTTTTCATATCTCTATGAAAGTTCTAATTTTGGCAGAGGTAGATAGGAAATGACTTTCAAAATCAATCATTTCACCAACCTCGACTAATCCTTGGCTTATTGGCAAGAAAAAATCAAGTCTTTATAGAGAGCTTGCAAGTTGAGATTAATCTGACCCTAGTTTATGAGTATACAATCATATATTTATTTTTAAAGAAAATTAAAATAATATACACAAACCACTATAATTATGTACAACGCGAGAAAGTCAACTAGCTACCTACAACTGCACCACGTTGTTAACATCAATATATATATAATATATATTATAAAAAGTAAGCACGTAACTTAAAAATATTATACTATGTGATATGTTCTTCGAAATGAATTTGAATGTATATTTTTTGTTAGTACTAAAATTCTATTTAAATTGTGTTGTACAGACATAACAGAATAGGTAAAATCGTTTTGAAACTGTCGAGAGACTGTATAAGATTTTTTTTTATCAAAATACATTTGTCATATTTTAGTTAAAATTTGTCTTTCGTATGTACACGAATTGTATTTCTAACTCGGTTGACTAACAATAACTTCGTTGATCGGATTAAAATCTTGTATTTCAGAATACCAATAGGTATCGTTGAAACAGCCGCACTGAAAGGTTGTGTGTAAACTTAAACATGTCTTCAATAATGTCCAAACTGAAAAGATTTTTAAATGTACCGAAAGTGTTCTTCTTCTTACAAAAAAATGCTTTAAATTGTATGATTATACCAGTGAGTGTAAAATACCTAACTAAAATAGTCACATCTACTTCTGTTGCTTATAGATCTGGTAAAGAAAATTTTCTTTTAGTTAATAACTTAAAATAACTTAAAATTGTAGAAATCATATAATATTTGCTTAATCACTTATACTCATATTCTTGAAGGCTTGTAGGTTGTATAACTTGTAAAAACAAGAGATGCTGAAACATCATTAAAATAGTACCCTATAACTATTAAATATATGTGTTCTAACAATTTTAAATTAATCTGCTTTTAAATTAGAAACTACGAGCATCTGTTATATTTAAAAAAGAGTTTAAAATATTATGTAAAACATGTGCCCGAACAAATAACAACACACTAACGTGATTGTAATATACTGAGATTTATAGAACAGTGATGTTGTGTTGTGTTTGCTTACACACATTACTAAAACCAGCTAATTAAAAAACACATAATCATAAAAGGCATCATTACTTACATAGTATAACAATAAGACGTCCACGAAATTTCCGTGAATTTTCCTGTATTTGATCACTTAACACGCGTGTTATAAAGTCTGTAAAACACTACAACGTCACAAATCATTCAAACGACATGAGATTAGCTGGTAAAGGTTTCACTATCTTATTTGTAACTTCTTCTATCACTTTCACCCACATTCTCGCTGTTGCCTCCGACACCGTCCTAAAACAAAACAGCAATTATCGAAGTGATCTAAAATTTAAGAATAACATTACGACCACCATTTATAAACACCATATAGGCTCATTGCAGAAACAGTCAAATGAAATCAAATGATGTTATGATAAAAAGAATTTAGCAATTTCTACTTAATTCATTCAATCAACCTACTGTGTTTATTCTAAACTTCGATAAAACATTAAAACACATTCGCGTGCCGAGTCTGGTCACCCCGATATAAGTCAATGACCTTTTCAATAATAGCTGGAATAATAGTTCGTCGTCGACATATTTTTCTATATGTCAAATATATATAGGTTAATACTATCAACATTTACAAGTTCTGAAGCGTTTTGCAATTGAACTTGACTTAACCCTCATGTATAACCATCACAAACAGCCTCCAGTTGTCCGCTGCTGGGTATACGTCTGTACTTAGAGAAGAGGTTACTGGGCCACGTTGAGCAAAGGCATCTATTTTGAGGTTTCCTTCTCTTTCTAGTTGGTCTTTTTTATGGAAGGACGGCAGACGTATTGCCTGATGGTAAGCGGTTACCGCCGCCCATGGACACCCGCAACCATGGACCGGAGGCGTCCCAAGTGCGTTGCCGGCCTTTTAACAAGGAGTACGCTCTTTTTCTGAAGGTTTGAAGATTATTGGTAGGTAGGTTCTGAAGGTTTGAAGATATTGGTCCGGGAATACCGCAGGGAGACAATTCATTCCACAGTTATGTTGTGCGAGGCAGAAAGTTTCTAGAGAAGCTCACAGTTGTGGATTGCGAAACATCTAAATGCCAAATTAAAATAGCCAATTGTTCATGAATAAGAAAGACGGTTTACAAAATAACACTTACTTGAACTTGTATAGCGTGCCAGTTTGGTGGTTAATTAATTGGAAAGAGTCTGCACTGATGCTGTCCACAATTCTCGCCGACCAGCCCTCAAGAGACAGTACCTTGCATCTGTCAAGGCGAAAATCGCTCCGGCTCGTCCTACATACAAACAGATTTGTAGATAAATCTTCTAGTGATATTAATAGCTAGTTAGATCTTCAAATGTACAAGTCATAGAAAACAATAATATTTTTAAGCAAGCAGCACGGATATTTTTATTGACATGATATATCTTGAATAATTATATCAACTTACCCTTTGAAAGACTTTGAAGCGTAAAATACGAGTATATTTCCAGTAATCTGCAACCAATAGCGCTGCCAAGACGATAGAGAAATTTTTCTGCCATCTTTTAATATTGTCTTCCTTCTTACAAATCCTTGAAAATCGCACTGAATCACTTCAACTTTGCAAAGATCGCTAGAACAATAATATTATTTTAACATAGTGTTGATTGAATAGTTAATTAAACGAGTACTAAGTTTTATTATAGAGACAAAAATAGCAGCAACTTCTCTGCTTCAATAATATATCTATTTTAATTATATCTATGGTAAAATGGCAGTAGACAACAGGCAGATGGAGCCTATCAGATGGATTAAAGTCTGGAAATAAATAACATTAACATGAGCGATACTATGTAATCGGAATAATATTAGTAGTTTTTTTTTATTTGCTCATGAACTTTTTCTTTGTTATGTGGGTATAAGTTCGTTTTTGTGGAATGTCTGTCCAGTTCTGAGTTTTGTTTTGGTGTCAATTTCATTCGCACAATCACCTGTATTTACCCGACTACGATCAAGCGAAAAGAAAGGGTAAAATTTTAGACAGACTATGTACGTTTGAATGTCCCACCATAGCGACTAATCTATTTAACTAATTTTTATGATGAGAATGTCCATAGATTCGTTAGAATAGCCCGTGTGACAAATGCTATACAAATTTACTTTAAAGTTTTTACTTAGTCGGGTTATAGTTTTTTAAACTTTTAGTTGGTAGTTGTTATATTGTTTGTATTTAGCATAGCCTTTGTACATCGCAGGATGTTTTTCTTTGCAGTTTGCACAAGTAGTTTGAGTGGTAAATTCATGATAAGTATCATCAGGAATAAACACGGACATAACAGATATTCTGATAAACATGATGGAAACAAGAAAAGTTTAAAAGTATAACATTTGATTGAAATTTATATGTTTAATCACCCGGGTCATTATAACGAACTGGTTCAGTACTTTAGTTGCCATGGTGGAACATCCTATTGCTTTCACACATTTTTCCACGTAATTTGTACATATATAATGACTTGAGGATAACCACAGTTTAAAAAAAACATAATTCAGTATAAATAGCAAAAAAAAAGAATCTTTTTAGATTTGTATCTGCTTAAGCTTGTGTCACTTGCCTACCTGTTGTTCGAGAGTATATTTTAAACATTACTCTTTCATTCAAGTTCCTAATTCATCCAAATATGTTGTATCAAAAAATCAATAAATGATTTAAACCTGTGTGGAAGTGACCGGGACATTTTGCTTCCAGCTACGGAACTAGGCGATTCAAGTAACGTGTCGTCGAGCAGATTAACCGAGCCTGCAGGCGTCTTGTCTTCAACTTTATCATCAGTATGGTTCTTGCCGAATATACTGAAACATAACTGACAATACATATCGGAACCAAGAAACTGAAAAAATATATACAGGGTGTAAGATACGGCGTTGTAAAGACAATTATTATTACGAATGTCTTTCATACAATCAGCAGGTACTCTGAAATAAACAGGCTAGGGCGACGACCATAGTACCTAACAAGACATGTGATTGCCTGAAATGTTTGTAAAGCATTTAGTCGATTTGTATTCCATTATCCTTCAGGATTTGATATCTTTGAGCAAAATTATATATCAACTCAATTTTTTACCCAAAGATATAAGATGAATTATAAATATTATTTTTAAAATTAACATAAACAAGTTACAACTAAAAATTTAAATGCTGTCTTCTCTCACACCCTGCATAATACAATAATTCATTGCACCTAACTTTCAAGCATTTGAGTTTAATTACAAATCTATTTGAACCCTGTTTTGCTGTATCGGTGTATGTATAGGATTATTTATACGATGCATTACAGCGACAAATAAAATCGAAGGAACTATACGAGTACATCACAAGGAACAGAATATTCAAAGCAATGAGAGAGTCGCAAATCAATATTCTGATAACAATATGGTGAGATGTTTCAAGTGTAAAAAAAATACTACTAGCAGTCTAGCGCTCGCCGTATATTTAAGCAGGCAAAACACGATGCATATTGGAATAAAAAATCAAAAAGCATATAAATAAAGCGGCAAAAAATACTATTAAAGAACATTTGTGTTTTAAATGAAGAATAGGAAAAACTGCTTCTGACAAAATATTTAATTTTATCTCATTTTATTTGTTCAAGCTCCCAGTCAATCAACACTTACGTCATTTTAGGAGAGATGAAAATTTTGGGATCGATAGTCTAACATATACTCTGAAAGGAATGGATACTCGCTAAGCTGAAAGAAGCGGGGCCGTTTTACAGTTAGAAGGTATCAAAGGTGGGAAAAAAACCATGCTATCTAACATCATTTTAGGAAGCCTGAATTTTATCTATACTAATATTATAAAGAGGAAAGATTTGTACCTATTTTTGTATGTTTGTATGTTTGTAATGAATAGGCTCAAAAACTACTGGACCGATTTTTCTTTTTTAAATGAAAATTCTTTCACCATTCGAAAGCTACATTATCCACGAGTAACATAGGCTATATTTTATTTTGGAAAAAAATAGGGTTCCGTAAGATATTTGGGTTTTTCGGACACAAGGTGTAAAAATCAACCAGAAAAGTTACTTATTTTGCGAAAATTTTCATGCTACGGGCTATATAAGACGCAAACGAGATTGCGTGGGTCAGCTATGTTTTATATACAACGTGTATTTAGTATCAGCATTGCACCCGTGCGAAGCCGGGGCGGGTCGCTAGTATAGTATAATATTTTAAAATATTTTCCAATGCGCTAGGTAAATCTGACTGGCCAAAAACCGTCTCAGACTTGTTTAAAGTTTATAGGAACACTAGTGTAGGCACGTAAATGTACTATACTATAGTATAAACAAGTATGTATGTACAACTGTCGGATATCGTGGTAATCATTTTAATCATTCGGGTTAATATATAACGTATGATAGTCTCAATGACTACTAACATACTATATACTATACTTATAACATTAGTATAGCTAAACTGTAAGTAATGAAATACAAATAAAAGCACTTAAAATACCTTTTATTGAACTAAACTTTATGAGTAATCCTGGTTACTTCAGTAAAGATGTAATAGTGTGTTAAAACGGTCTCAAGACATCAATTTGTGCAAATATGTGGAACATGTATTAAAATAAGCTAGGCATGCAAGCTAAACTTACTAAACTAAAAATGTTTCTGCTGGCATCCGACAGACATAATCATCTTTACTATAATATATTCAAAAATAAATAAACGACTATAGTATGGATAATATTGCCTCTCGTCATGAGCTTTATTTACAAAATAGGATTATTGATCTAATCAAAGTTAAAATCCAGTTACAATAATAATGTACTACGGGTACAGTCATACATAATAGCGCCTCACTGTGCTTTCTTACGATATTATCAAATATGTTAAATATATATATATATATATATATAATTATACAAAGATTTAAAGAAGACATTTATTCACTAACTATTTGACGGTCCAGACTTTTATAACCAACTTAGTGTTAAGAATGAACATGACACTTATACAAGTTAACCTTTTGACTATTTCATATTCCAAAATGGTGTCCCTTGATATATCTACAAATAGAGAAAGCGGGCAACACATTCAGAAATAGAACCTTAAACTTTTGTAAATACAGTTAACATCAGTGTTATCTCATATGATTCTAAATATGAATAATAGACAATCATTTTTATATTTCATCTATATATTTTTATAATAACCTTCCAGTAGGTAGGTAGCAAGAAACTTCGAATATTTTTACCTTAGTTGAACAGAAGAATTCAGCTAGTTTCTCTATAGATATAAAGGTTTAAAAAAAACAATCACAGTTGTAATTGTCTTCGCTCTTTGCAAAGCACCTTTATTATTATTGCAGTTTAGTGTACAATAGCTAATGCGTATTGTATACTTTTATAAAACAGTAGTGTAAAATAGCTAAACTATAATAGTTTAGAAAAGTTACAATTTAGGAAAACAATCTTGTAACAGTAATAATATTTGTTTCTTGATTTTATTTACCACTACGTTGTTTATATACCTATTATGTTTTCATACAAAACTCAGATTCCTAGTACCTACAGTCATTATCCAAATTATGTGAAAAGCATCAATTCAATTTTATATTAGTAGACATAACGCTCAAATTGTTGTACGCATTCAACGTGGTCATAATATCTTAACTATCACTTGTCAATATTGTATTGGCTGACAGTGTTCATATTAATATTATCAAATAGGTTATTCAATGGTATCTATGCATACAAACTAAAAATATGTTTACAATGAAAAAAAAAATAATGTAATTGCCGGTAGCTATAGTCTTTTTTGTAGTAAAATTGATAATTTTAAATATTTGCGACTTTTTTTAGGGTTCCGTACCTCAAAAGGAAAAAACGGTACCCTTATTATAAGATAACTTTGTTGTCCACCTGTCTGTCTCTCAAGACCCCTTTTCTCCTTCTCTCTTCCTTGGAGTTGTGAAAAAATCAAACTTCTAAGCAAACGCAATCAAAAGATACAGCCGTTTATGATGCCAATTTTGAACACTTGCAATGTAATCAAAACCTACAGGGTATGAACTCAGAATCTTGCAATTTGGTACTACACACTACACTTGGCCGGTTCTTTCCTTGAATACCTATCCCTCTTCGCTAACCAGCCTTAATGACAATGGCTTTTGACTAATATGGATGCATGGATATCATTGAACAACCTATTTGATAACGGTTATATGAACACTCTGTTAATGAGCACAATATTGACAACAGATAGTCAGATATTTTCACATTGAGTAAATATAAAATTGAATAGATGTTTTTCATATAGTTTTCAGCACTTTGAGAGCACAAAAAATTATGATGCTGACTGTACCTGTTAATATTCTCCAAGCTAACGCGTAGAGGGGCGGGTTTATAGTGAGACTGATATGGAGAAACTACAAGGGCCAAAACCGCATAAAATTAAAAAAATATAATTTAATGAAACCTTTAATTTCCTGCGAATTATTTTGAGAACCACCTATTTCAAACTAACTCGCAGTAAATAATATGTCCTAAGTAATTAGACTCTTATACGTATTTAAAAGTTGTAGAAGACTTAAGCGAGAAAATATATACATAATTTTAATTGTTACTAAATCAAATAACTGTCCTTTCACAAACTAGCTCCCTACATCCCTACCCAACTAGTTAAGCCCGCCGGCATTATAGTATTTACACTTTTTGTTAAAGTGATGTTTCGAAAGTAAATTATATTTTGAACACGTATAATCTGTATGTATCGACCCGGTTTTTGAAATTCAATTCTTTGAGCTAAAAAAGAAACAGAAGAGAATACGAACAAAAAACATGCTCTTAAATTACTTGTTATTTCTACACTCATTGTAATAAAATATACAATCTTTGTCTACACAAAATTACATCGCAAGCCGTCGTGTCCATTAATTAGGAAAAGACTCACCCCATACCAAAATTGACCTTGTGAAAATTTCTTGGCAAGCTCGCGCTACGAAACCTATGTACCAACCGCAAGGGGATAAGATAAATACACAGTACATACATAAAGTGTCACATTAAAACATGATTATGTCTCAGGGATTCAGTTACATCCGACTCCACGTAATTTTTTTTTAATTTGCGCCATTAATTTAAAGATGAGATTTTTCGGAAACATGTAGGTGGATAATTATGAAAGAATAAATTAAAAGTGTAGGAAGTGATCGTTAGAAATGAAAGATGCATACTGAAAAATTAACATACTCTGTAAATAAAGTCTAATTTTCATTAATTTTTCAGCAGCTTCACATCAAAACAGGACTACTTGATTGCAAGAGTGTTCCTCAGTCACACTTTACTTACTTAGAGCCAAGAGAGCGGCATTTTCGATGGGTTGGTATGAATTTTCCCTGGTGACACGTTCCTTGAAGGCGTAGAGAGCCAGAGCCGATTTTGTGCGAGGGTGAAATGGATGCGATGTTAGATGCACCTTGTAAAATAACTTCTTTGACAGACTCTTTGGATCCGGTGCAGCTGCCGAGAGGTGACGGAGGCTCCAACTTCTGTGATAACCTACAACATTAATTACATTTTGATTTTGAAATCTAGAACTTAAAATTTTAGTGGCTATATAATGTTCAAGTGTGATTTGATATATCTTACACAGGTTTGAAACTGTAACTGGCTTTAAATATATTATCAAGAGTAATTTCATTTTTTGAATTTAACTCTCATGGCAAAATAAACGCTATTACGCACATCGACTTACGGAACACGATCTTCATACCATCCATCTTAATCTCCTCCAACTTCTAACAACTTTTTAATTCAAATTTTAAAACCTATATAAGTAAAATTCTGTCTTAAAAAATATATTAAGTGGAAAACTCTATAACCCGAATAAAAGAGAATAACAAAAAATATAGATACCCTACACTCAGTGAAAAACTTTGAAAAAAATAATTGCCTCTTCGGTGCTTAACATGAATAAAAGTATTTTTAAGCTTTAATACAATTAATAAATTACAGGCTACTTACTTATAATGGTCGTCCTCCAAAAATTTTTGTAGTTCCTCAATGTACCGCACACTGTTCAAATAGTTGCCTACATGAGGTACTGGGACAATGTCGTATTCGGACGTTTGATATTTTTCGAGAGCTTTCAATACTACTGCCATTTTTGCAATACGATGAGGTGATCCCGCGGGATGCGCTATGTCTATATACACTAGATCTGTTAAGAATATTCCTGAAATCAAAATATTATACTTATAATAAAAATGCCGCTGGGACTTCTGGTTCAAAAAGAAAAGTCTTACTATTGGATAGCATATTTATCTATATAACATACTGCTTACGCGAACTGAGCATTATGTTGTAAAAACGAAGAAAATTTATTCCTTTTGAGAAAGACAGACGATATTGAATGGGTCAGCAAATTTTCTTTTTAAATAGACCGTAAAGAAACAGATGTAAGTTATACGTACTGACCTTTTTTAAAGATACTGATAAAAATAAAAAATAATAATTACACATTGGTAGGTATAGAACAACTACTTAATTAACGACAAGTTTAAGTACGATGACTTATGACAACTTATAATCAATAAACAATAAATCCCCGAGCATAAATAGTTTTGAAATGAGATAAGCAAAACTGCATAGGGTAGAAATCCTGACACAATTTTCCATATAATGTGGGATGTATTTGTGTAAGTAACATTAATATTAATTGGACTTGGTCGTCTATTACGTCAGCTATTCAGCTCTGCTACTAATCAAATAGCTAACATAGGGTTTCTCATTTAAACAACTAACATTGATCAAAACTAGTTTGTAAAAAAAAAGCACTCTGATAAGATAATTCAGAGAATGCAAATAGGTAAGTATAATTGAAAAAAATTTCTACAGCCCATCAATAATAAACGAAAGCAGATCATCTTCTGGAAAACGTATTAAGGGAATACTTTTCTTTAAAGTTATACTAGCGACCCGCCCCGGCTTCGCACGGGTGCAATGCTGATACTAAATTAAATACACTACAGAAAAACTATGAACGTTGTATATTAAAACATAGCGGCCCGCTCCGACTTTGCACGGGCATAAAATAGAAACCTCTAAAATTAGCAATGTTGCCTTAGTATATGATGCATGTATTATACATATAAACCTTCCTCTTGAATCACTCTATCTATTGAAAAAAACCGCATCAAAATCCGTTGCGTAGTTTTAAAGATTTAAGCGCACATAGGGATATAGGGACAGAAAAGGCGACTTTGTTTTATACTATGTAGTGAAGCCGAATCTGACAGCTATAACTATTTTATTGCCCTGTTACCGAACTGTATACTGTATAACGAACAACTCAACAACAATAAATATCAATACACCAGTTTAAAATAAGCACCATTTGTAGTTTAATAAACTCTGACATTGAATGACATACAATAATGATTTATGTAGACGAACAAAAAAAGGTCTTACCAAGATAAGGTATGCAGGGCAACGGAATACATTTTAAATATTCCCTCAACGCTGTCCAATTATTCTTTTCACCAAACAATTCCGCAAGCTTATCAAACTGTTGTTTATCCTTCTTCGATAAACACGCCCAGGTTTTTGTCAGCCTATAATGAATAAATACATTGTTATAAATAATTTATTGCTTGTTTTCGCCGTCGTGCGTCGTTATTTATGAGAGAACTGGCTTTTGACAATCTCTTCGCCTGCGTGTATGTCAGTTATCGTGGGTAAATATTTAGTAGTTCTTCCTCAACAATCATAGCAAATTTCATCCAAATAAGTTTGGTGGTTAATAATCATAAGCCTAGAAAGCATAACAGACAAGTTATTTACTTTCGAATTTATACCTTATGTTAGGATTTTACGTGCTATAATTAGAATGCACAATTTCGATGATATCAGATTAAAAATGTACTTACCTATATATACTGGCACTGTGCAATGCAGAAATAACAGCAAACAGAGAATGTAAATTATTCAATTCGTGTAATTTCTTCCCTACTTTTATAAAATGTGCCAGTACTTCTGCACGAGCCTTTGGAGACGGTCCATTTAATATCTCTTGTACTGTCCAAAAACTAACCTGGAAGCAACAAATATGTTATCTTTTATACTAAGTACTAAAGCACAATAAAACACAATCATCCCTTTGGATACTGTAACATTATAGAACTTGGAAACAATATAAATTAATACAGGTATTAAACAAAATGATTTTTATTTGATTGCCTTACCCTGTTAAATCTTTTGGTGAATGCCACAACGTTTGGGGCAACTGTCAATTTGTTCAATTTATTCCATCCACAGGTAGTCAATTCGTCAGGTTTGATTGATTTAAAACAAGGTAAATCAAGAAGGGTTAATTGATTTGCAATATCTTCTGGTGAGATGCGAAGTGCTGAGCAAACTATTTCATCCCATGATTGGTTGATGGATGATGCGGGTGGCAAACTACTCGTTTTATATTGGTATATAGGGTCATGCTGTCTGCTACTTCCATTATCCCCATGTCTGTGTGAATTATAAGAACAATATACATTTTATTATAAATAGTATGCATTCAACATCTTACCACAATATTATCAAATCTCTAGGCTGTTTAATTTTTTTAACCTATTCTATATTGTGATATTCCGTATTTGTTATTCCAATACGAAGAAATAATTAAATTAAAAATTCAAATATAACAAGTCAGTCATCTTCCTAGTCTTTATTAAACCCAAAGATTATTTGGGGTCGGCTGCTAGTTCCCACACAGAGCGACTGGCATCTGACCTCCGCAACCCTGAGAGCAAACTTTGAACTAGTTGTATGTATATTTGAGGGCACTGACTTCCCAATAACGATTGCCATAGATGTTTATAATAACCGGTACCGACGGCTTAACTTGCTCTCTGCGAAGCACGGGCGGGAAACACCGCCATCTACCATACTTTGGGCTACTATTAAGAATTTCTTGTAAGAAAAACCCAACAGCAGTAGAATTGGCAATTTATATTTTAGAAACAAAAATATAGCTAGACAGCACCAAAGAGCCTTCAATAGTCCACTGATGGAAATGGGTTGCTTTTTAGAAAGGAGGTTTTGGCCTATTTTATCACACTGACCAGATGGGTTAGTATGGGGTTTTGTGTTTTCTTTCTCATTATAGTGCTACTACCATTTCATTTGCTCCCTTAGTCAGCACCTACAACACCCACTGAATACAACAAATATTCTTGATCAATCTCCACACGGACAGTAATAGAACTATGGTTATGTATTTATATAGATAAAATATAATTTATAGATCATACCCATAATTATAATAACATGCACAGTCATCTTTAGTAAAGGTTTTTTGGCTGTTCAAAGAAATGTTAGATAATTTTTTATTGTTCTGTTTACATGGAGGTTTATTTTCAAGTGGCCAATTTTCTTCATCTTCATGCTGAAACATCACTGTTGATATAATACATGTTTATAAATTTTAAAACTGATTGACTATATAACGATGATGGATATCTAAAACAAATACACTAAAAGAAGAATAATGGTTTATTAAAACTGGTGGTCATTGGGAAAACATTTTACATCGCCCCACTGGAGGTGTTTAGGAACATCCCTATTATAAATGTGAATGTAAATTTGTTTGTAACATTTTCACTCGAAAACTACTTTACCAAACATCATGAAACTTTGGACTCATATTCTTGGAGGTATTAGAAATAACAGAATACTTTTTAATTAAATACGAGCGAAGCCGCAAGCGAAAACTAGTATCTAAAAAATAAAGACTTATTTCCAAAGTGGTCATTACACATACACCTTAAAAATATATATTAGAACATCTTAAAATTAGTTGATGATGTTATGACAACCCAACCCTAGTACAAAATATTACAGACCTATTAGTAGTTAAAATAGCAGTGATTTAATAGAGTGGTCAGAATTTGTCACAGTATGGAACATTAGCAGGTATTACTTTTTTTTTTTTTTTAAAAGACAACTCCCACATTAGGAATAACATCCTGTATCGTGGGGGACTTTACAAACATACATGAAACGGACACAAAGAACATCCAGACTCGGGACAACAATTCGTGGATCACACAAAGTGTTGTAGGTACCGCGTGGGATTTGAACCCACGACACTTGGCGCAGTAGCAAGCGGCATGGCGACCGCTGACACCACTCGGCCAACCGTGCAGTCGTCACTTCATTTGTTTATTTCTGAGGTTTGTTCAATTAAAATTACTACCATTCATGCAGTTAATTATTAGAAGAGGCATGATGACAGTAACCAAGAACCACTAAAATTATTTATTTATCTGATGAAATGGGGTTCATAAAGTATAAAAATCATATATATTTTCATAAGCAGAGTGAGATTAATAGTTAATTAAAAAAAATAAAACCATAAAATTGAGCAATCTGCCATGATATGTTAAATACCAATCAGAGCAAGTGATGTCACGTTTGTATTAACATCATTATATTTATACCATTATACCAAATCTCATTGTGAAATTGCATACATTTGGGGTCGGCTACCAGTTCAACCCGTTTTACCTGAATATCAGTTTTTACACAGAGCGACTGGCATCTGACCTCCGCAACCCTGAGGGCGAACTGAATTCGAAGGTTGAACTAGTTGTCAGTATATTTGAGGGCACTGACTTCCCAATAATGATTGCCATAGATGTTCATGACAACCGGGACCGACGGCTTAACGTGCTCTCCAAAGCACGGGCAGGAAACACCGCCATCTTCCATACTCCGGGCTGCTATTAGGAATTTCTTGTAGGGAAAACCTAACAGCAGTCCGACCCGGGAATTGAACCCGAGACCTCTTGATTTGCAGTCGCTTACGCTAACCACTAGACCAACGAGGCAGTCTGTGAAATTGCATGTTACATTCAAATAATTCATATGAATATTATAAATTCTTAAGTAGCTCTTATTCTTTTACTGTCAACCCGCTGTACCAATTTTAATGAAATTTGAGAGGGAGATACTTTGATTCTTGAGGGAGGACATGCGCTACTATTTACTGCAATAACTGACAAACACAAGTTCAAAGTCGCAGGCAGAAGCTAGTATACTATATGTTTGAATTATGCAAGGAAACATGTGTTTAAAATTTTACATAATAATGAGAATGAACTGTAAAGTTCAAAAATAATGGTCATTATGAGCTAGTATGATAGTGTATATTTCAATTGTCATCAAACAGAATATGAGATAAAAAATGACTATATTAAAGTTGGACTTTTTTTATTATGAATACACATAGATAAATATTGTACTAATCTTCATATTATATCGGAAAACGTAGCCTTTAACTCGTTAGCCTTATATGGTCGTTTTGTTTATCATATTAGTTACACTTTTATCATACACTTTACTTTTCTCTTAAGACATACTGGAACAGCTGCAAGTATTTTGAGACTATGGCAAAGCAAAACGGGAGTCTGTTTTTTTGTTTGCTTTTATTTGTAAATCGCATAATCAAAGTTAAGCAAATTTCTTACTCCTCAATTTTTCTATATAATGCAATATGTTTATTGTTTTATAAAATGTTATATTCCATTTAGTATAAAAAGGCCACAGGTTCAAAAAAGCTCCAGCTAAAGTTACACTCATTTATTCAAACCCATAGTAATAATTAATTTTCAGTCCATTGCTGGACATAGGTCTCTGGTTAGAAAGGAGATTTTGGCCTACTATACCACACTGGTCAGACATTGTGGTAAATAGTTTGTTTTGAGTTTGCATTTCTATTTTCAGTGATGTTGAACTGTATAGTTTGGTCCCTTAGTAGCCTTTTGCAACACTCACAGGATGAATCGGAGTAGTGACACTTCATATTCGTAATACATCACCACACACAGATAATAGGTTTTGCCAAAACAATAATTGGATCTAATATGAGTCTGATTTGGTATACAGAATAATAAAAATAATAGATAAAAATCCATGCAAGCACACACATAATAATAACATTGAAATGGAATATATACCTCAACAATCTTCAAGACTGCTAAACTATCACTCAAAATATCCCGTGGCATGTTGGCCTTACTACAGCATGTACCTACTGTGATAAAAAAAACACCACTGAGGAAAAATTGTTACACAAAAACAAGTCAATTTTGAAGCAGCTATCCACATCATTATATTTATGTATTTGCAGTTCAAACTGATAAGAAGGAAACCACTAAGAAAATAAAATTCAGATTTCTCTTATTACCAAGATATATTGGTATACTGTGCTACTCAAGATATAGGGACATAAATACAGAGGAAAATAATACTAACATATATATTATTTTTATCATTAAAATAAATCAAGTTGGAAATTATTACTCTATAACTGACCTTAAAATCAATCAATGTTAATTTCTATTGACACATTTTTTATTTATTGCTTTGTGAAACTGTACTCACCATGGCATTTGTTGATTTATTCAATTAAAACTTAATGTATAAACCTCGTCTTAGTAACTGCACCGATAAAAAAATGAAACGAAAATTATTCTATTTCGCTTTGCAAATTGCACCAAAAGTTGCAAGAACCAAAAAATTCTTGACGTTAGTAATCCATCAGCAAAAACTAACGAAAAATCGATAGACATTCCAATAGAGTTGTTTCTAGTGACTAAATCAAAAGGCTTGTACTTCGCAATAAATCTTTAATTTCCAACAAAACTTTCTACTTCTGCCCCATATAATATATATTATATCACTTACACACTTACTTACTTCCCACTTGGGAATTTTTCATAATCCATTGTAATTTGTAATCCGTTTATTAATATTTCAAAAAAAGTATCACAATCAGCAAAGCTTTCCATTGTGTAATTTTATTGGACAACGAAAAGGAACCAATTAGGGCATTTTCACGAAATGTTGCAAATGAGTATAAATGAGTGTTCACTACCACTACACTACACTACCAGTAAAGTAATGCCACTATTTTTGAAGCATTCAATGCAATTGCTATTTTTTAAAAGAGGTTGTGGCGACATCACGCAGTCTCGTCGCGCCGCTACTTAGGCATACCTACATCTACTAGCGGCGCGAGATAAGAAATAATGAACTGATTCTCAGCGCATACACATATTTACGTGAGCTTCGTCCGTTTCTATTGGCTAAATCGTAAGTTCGAGCTCGCTACGACAACGCTAAGTGTCGGCCAGATTTGTATACATTATAAAGTGCATTTCGTCGAATAAACAAGATAAGTCGTATCCTCTTCCGAGTTTCACTACTATTCTAACTACGGTACACAGCTGTACCGGATAAAAAAGTTAGTACCACCTCTCGCTGGTATAAGAGACATACCTATCCCAGTAACTACATTCTTCAGCCACATGGCCTAGTTTAGGGTCAGCAAGCCCCTCAGCTGTCCAGAATAGGTATTAGGGGCTCGTACTCGACGGCCGTTGGTGCAGTGCGTGCAATGGCACGGTTGCTACCAAACATGAGCGGAACCGATAACTCCTGCAGGAGACTCTTCGCTGGGGTTGTGCGGTCCAGGGCCCGCTTATGGGCCCCCAGTGTGGGCGGAGGTCCTGAAAACCAGCAATATCGTGCTATAGCTACGACCGCTACGAGTGCTGGCCATCAAGATCATAAGGGGGTACCGCACGACTTCCTTTGAGGCCGCAAACCTCCTGGGTGGAACTTGACCGGACCTGGACGCGAGAGCCCTTGCGGCTCTTTATCAATGGCGTATGGAGGCGCGAGAGTTGGGTAAAAGTCCTGAGACTCGAGAAATAGAAGATCAAAATTCCCAACTTCGCCAGGTCTTCGTGATGGAATGGAAAAAACGACTTAGGTAACCGAGCGCTGGGCACAAAAAAAAAAGTGGAATATCATACATAGTCACGACAATAAATGGTTTTGGCTTAGTGTAAACTACCAAAACGCATTTTCATTTTAAATCTAAACAAATACAAACCTACCTAAAACGCACATAAGTAACCATTTCTTTCAATTAAACTTAAAAAAACTCAAACTCAGTAACTTGTCTGTTCTCCCTTTGAATGCTACTCACCACTCTCCTAATTCTATTCCGCCCCTTCTAGATCTTAGACTTGTCTCCTCGCCAAATTCAGTGCACGGACAGTGCTCAGCTTATGAATTTTTCTACCATGACCTGATATTCCTGTCTTATAATATACGCCCTCTTAAACCCAAAGCTAAAATATATTTGCAACGTATTTTAGGGCCAAGAACCTCGAAGCACTTCGTTGGGATGCTTCTGGAAACGATTGTAGTTTGTTTTCGGAAATGGACTTGATTGATGATAAAATGAATTTATTTACCCGCACCATGGCTAACATGGCTTTTATGATTAAGTAAAAGATTTAATATCCAAATAAGCTGCAGCCAAAGAAAGTTCAAATCACGATCGAAACCTAGCAATCGGGCAAAGTACGTAGCCATCCGAGACAACTGCAGTAAGGCTCAAATTCTAAACAAATTGATATCGAGTTGCTAAATCAACATTTTTCTTCTTTAACGATACCTTACGATATCTTTCTACGCTTCCAACACCTCATTACCCACCGTTCTGTTTTAATCAATTAATTGGTTGTGATGTTAAGAAATGTATAACGTCCATAACTTCCAACGCTGTTGGAAGCGATTGTGTAAGCCGTAACATGATTCAACTGATTCTTCGTGAGTTATTTTTTTTTTATTTATATTTATTAATATATTACCTTTCATATGTCATATTTTAAATTACTCCCTTAATTCTAACACATTTCCCACTCCCCAAAAAGAACAACCCTAAATCCTTCTCTGAATATCGTCCCATTTCCATATTGCCTTTTCTTTCAAAAGTTCTAGAACATCTTGTTCAAACCCGATTGAGTTCATTCCTTAATATAACCAACTCCTAAATCTTTTCCAATCAGGTCAATTCTTTCCAGTCCAGTCAGTGTATGATCAATGTTACGGATGACATCAGACGAGGCATGGAGGATGGAAATTTCACAGTTCTTGCCTTACTGGACTTCAGTAATGCTTTTAATAGTGTATATTTCCATATCATGCTGAGCATACTGCGCTCTATCAACATATCTCTGACAGGAATTGATTGGTTTCTAAGTTACCTGTTTGGACGAAAGCAGCGTGTGCGTCTGAAACAACTTATCTTCCTGGTCTAATAAGTCTGCTGGCGTCTCACAGGGTGGCGTTTCATCTCCATTACTTTTCACTATATTTATAAATTCTATCTCTAAGTCATTATCTTCATTCTATCACCTTTATGCAGATGATTTTCCAATTTATACACAAGCACCGTTACATAAATTATCGGAAGCCTTATCAACCATTAGTCTTCTGGCGCGCGTAATTAAATGGAGTTATAGGTATGGGGTTGTAGTAAACCCGTTTAAGACTCAACTTATTGTAGTGAGCAGTCCCAGGATGGTGTCAAGAATAGACTAGACACAGCTTCCAAACACAACGTTACGATAAATTAAGTAAATATATTCAAAATTATATGATATAAATACTAAAGTGTTATTCTTTTCTAAGAAACGTGCTTTTCAGCGCGATATTTTTTTCGAAATTGTATGTGCGTGCCTTAATCGGTATTAAGGTTAATAGTTAATTAATTTTTAAACCAGTCTTGTCAAGAGTAGCCTCTAAAATGACCAAAAAGCTGTGAAAGTTGTATAAAAAGACATTGTGTTGAATATTTAGTATCAGAATTGCTCCCGTGCGAAGCCAGGGCAGGACACTAGTTAGTAATAAATGTACAAAGATGTAATAATCGAAATATGTTATCGATAAAAATAACTCTTGCTTGAAGTCCCTATTTTTGACATTTAGAAGACTCACTTTTTGATTGAAAATAACCTCATAGAAAGATATTAATCTGAACCGAAGGCGAAATTATAAAGTAGGCATGGCTAAACCAGTAGATATGGAATTGAGGAAGGCATTCATGGAATTGCAACTAAAAATGGTCGAGACTAGTGAAAAAATTCAGATAATAGACTCCCAAATAGACATGTTGAAGCGTGTGTTACAACATGTAGATGTTACTCAGCGCGAGATCAGTACGTTACCATCTGGTACTAAAACATATGAATCCGTTGGCAGAATGTTTCTTCTTACAAATTTAGAAGAAGTGAAGACGAACCTCAAGAATCGAGATACTCAACTAACAGCTCGAACTGCAGAATTAACAAACAATAAACAGTATTTGGAGAAGAATCTAAAAGAAAGTGAAGATAACATCAGAGAAATGGTGCAACAAAGGAAGGAACAAATTGAACCGAAGAGCAACTAATACTGGAGTGCTTCTAATATTTTTTATTAATTAATATTGTAATGATAACACTGCTATAAATGTCTAATATACTTGCTTGTGATGATCACTTGATTAATATTATAAGCCTATAAATGTCTCATTCTGAGAGATTAATAAACTATTATGTATATGTTGTGTTTCAATTGTAAGTAAAGTTGATTGCTACAAAGGTAATGTAGTACTTTCTATATTAATGTCTTCTGAAGAGAGACTATGCCTAGCAGGTCATTAAAAACAAGGCATTTATATGTGCTGTTGCCAAAAGAGTTGGTACATTTAAGACAAGTAATATTAGTAGTTGCTTAATAATTAGACCCTTTTTTGTTTCTAGGTTTTTTGCATTCCTTTGTATAAACTTTAATTGTGCCTATTCTCACACTTCATTCTCATATTTTAGAACAAGGTTTTTGCTTCACGTAATATATAGATTAATATTAGTATTAATCACAGATAGAGAGATGTTTTTTTTAACTCAACCCTGAAGAGACCTGCAATTATGCAATATGGCAATCCCACAATGTCTTTGTCCAAGAATTAACAGTACTAGAATAGTAGTCGGTATCAAATATTTAGAAATTTAATATTGTAAAGAAAGCTAAAGAAGATGAAGTATAAGTAAGATGATGGCTACTTTTCATTTGACATACATTGAAATATGTATATATAAATATATAGAAACCATGATTTCAAGTATTCTGTCTGTTTGTGATAACATACATATCTCTGAAACTATTAGTATCTATTTTAATTTATCTTTCACAGGCAGACAAAGTAGAATAGGAATAAGAAAAACTTTATTTGCCTTTATATTACAGAGTTACTTATAATTATTAACAGGGTTTGAACAGTATGACTGGAAAGACAAAATGGCCTTGGACTCAGCATATGGATGACGATGCAGGGCATGCCAACCGCCGTTATTCTGTCCAAGCCAATCATGATTAACATAATCTTAGAATAAGTACAATGACACCATCGCGACCAGGAACATAATAATCGCTAAACATTTAAAAGTTAATAACATAGTAAGTTGCTACTGAAAACGTTGTATACAGTACCGTTGTATAAATACTAGTCCAGGAAAGTCCCACAACATTAAATTATATATTAGTAGATAGATGCCACGAACACAGACCAACAACAACACATTATTCAGTAGTCATCTCGGATTGCCTCACTAATAACCACCTGCTACAGTGTGATTTGAATGGCCTAATTCTAAATGTAACATGGATGGGGATAGAACATTCCAGCACTGAAAAGTTTTTTTTTAGTGTTTTAGTGAAGCAACCATAAAAGATAGACCAAGAAAAAAACCTGTGATAGCTTATTTTTCGACCTTTGAAAGAATATTTTATTCAATCTTACATTTCGTGAAATTGTTTACGCAGCCTCAGCATTTTTTATTTATATTGCACTTCTTTTGTCTATATACATAGCCTTCCTCGAAAACTGGGTTATCTAAAAATAAAATAATGTTTCAAATCAGACCAGTACTACCCGAGATTAGGGTGATTAACCAAACAAATTTTCAACTTTATATTGTAGATAATCATGACAGGTGAATAATTCGGATAGTCTGAGTACGAAATATTGGGCAGGGCACTACTACTGTGTGTTATCTTTTCTCAACTTGAAGCCATTTGTACACTATTCAGAAAGTAAAAATTCAAGGGTCAATGAGGGATAATCTGACTGTCTTTATTAACACGTTGAGTATTTTCAAAATCTTTATTTTTTACACAGGAAGAATTGATTTTAATAATTCTTATATGAATTTCTTAATTCTAAGTTGACAAATATTAATATTAACTGATTTAACTCTTAACGAAAATACTTATAGTGCTATAAACGTTGATCGTAAATAAAATAGTGAAATATTTACACAACAATCTAAATTAAGTAGTATAACGTAAAATTTAAATTTATATAATAACAATTATTACTTGATGTGACCTTATAAAATGGTATTAATGTTCAGTAAATTAAAGCCAAATAAGCTTTAAAGTATTGTTAATAAAGATAATTAAATAATATTAACATTAAAATATTTATATGAGTATAAAATACCTTGTGATAATGTATTAAGACTGGTTCTTTACAAAATTTGCATCTTTCAGTTGTTTCAGATACTTAACTTGTTCAACGTTTTAACATGCATAGAATGAATATTAAAACTTTGTAAAATTTAAGTGTCTGACACGTCATCATACTCAGGCATACAACAACAACAATCAGTATATTCTATTTCTTTATAAGATTATAAAATTGGTTACATATTAGGATTCAACTAAAATCATGAATTATTGCAAGAAGCAGTCCCATCAACATTGATCACAGGTTGTCAATTCTATTATAGGAATTAATAAGCATTTCCGTTATAGTCTATCAAAGATAAACTTGTCATGATGTAAAATAACATTGCCATTATAATATAAGGTAAATATGAAATAATTATAAAATATCTCCACAATAAAGCTATTTTAACGCTACAAACAATATAAATTACAATTTCCTATAACAATTGTCACATTTAATGATTATCAAGATTATTTTAAGGGCTTGCTATTCTATAGTGGATCTGTTTATAGCCATGAGGGTCGATTAATGTCGTAAGGTTGTCGCGCTCCGAGACTCGCTGGGTAGCCAGCAGGATACAAGCTCATGATTTGTGCACCAGTCTGACGCAGTAGTTCTTCTTGGTGACGCTGCAAATACTGTTGATATATTGGTGATGTTGGATCTGTACCAACAAACGGGTAAGCACCTCGTACTTGTGAATGTCCAATGAAACTATAAGAACTTGCAGGATGAGCCGAATTCTGATGGGCGGGCTTTACTAATTTCTCGGCGCTGGACTCTGCACTTGTGCGTTGCTGATGAGCAACTGCAGCAACCATGTAATTTGCTGCCATTAATTGATGTTGAGGATTGTTGCGGAAATCTTCAATAGAAAAGCTGCCATTATCACCGTACAATCCGCTACTTAAAGCCATATTTGATGAGGTCCCAAAATTAAATGCATTACCTGGTATCATGCTTGACTTGACAGAAGACAAAACATCTGTGTTGCACGAAGTTGGATGGTAGGCTTGGCTAGCCACAATCTGTGTTGGTTGCTTAACTTCCGAGGTTCTCTTGCGTTTATTCTTTGTTTTAATATCCATTTGCGATGATGCTACACTGGACGATTTATAAATATTGTTGTCCTTACTCATCGATATTGATGGTTGGGAATATATATTGACTGAAGTGCTAGCTGGGTGTACATCTGAAGAAATGCTTTTATTGAACATTTGAGCCATTTGATACTTATCATGGTACAAAGATGTGCTACTATTCGCAAAACTGGACAAGTATCTTTCATCGTTTGTGTATCGTTCCAGCATTTGAGGTATATTAGGCAGATTACGTAAACTGTCGAGTGGGAGCGCTCCTGGAGTACTATAAGGCGTTTTATATGGATTTGACCCTACGAGTGGATGATTTTGAACAAGTTTGTCCGTTTTCTGGGTTTTAGTATGAGTATCTACATTTTTGGATAACATATCCGTATCACTTATTGAAGTCGAAGTAACCATATGGTCATTTTTAAGAAGTCCTCGAGGGTTTGGTATTCTTAATTCGCCCGGCAGATTCTGTTGGACTTCCTGTGCTCTTTGAAGACTTGGTCTAGCATTAAATGTATTATACTGTTGATGCTGCAAGTTTTTATTATATGAGGCTGCACTAGAATTCGCAACATTAATCTCATTTTTCAATTTTTCAGCAGCCGTTGCACCATAAGATGTGGAATAGTCGGATGGCATTAAATCTTGTTTACGTATCTGATTTGTCATTTTCCAATTACCATAATCAAGAGCAGTACTGGAAGAAACTGGACTACAAGCATATAACTTTTTATTGGCCATATCTATATCACTTAATGAAAAGTTACTAATACCTTGTACTCCAGTCATCGCATCGTATTGGCTATGAAGGGCATGAACCAAATTTTGATTCAAATTCATTTCATGTTGTGATCTATCCTGACTGTGCGCAGGTGGTATAGTAGACGGGTGAATAGGTTTCTGCAACGTCATTTGCAAAGCTTGGGTATTTAAACCCAAGTTAATGGCAATCGCATCAACATCGTATCCTTTATGGAGCGAGCTTAAACTCGTTTTAGAAACATCACGTGATAAATACTCAACTTCATGGGTATTTGCGTCGTTGCTAATCCTTCTGTCATTTTCAACATTTAGGTAACCCATATTTACCATATCAGTTGGTTTGTTCTCAATACTAATGCTTTTCTTAGTATTTTGTAAAGATTCATTATTATCATACTTGATGTTATTTCTATTTTCTGCATATTCTGCAGCAGTTTTTTCACGTAAGATATTTATTTTAGCCATTTCAGATTTCTCGCTTAAAGCCAAAGCTATATCATCTACTGATGTTGGTGGTATTGAATGTAAAGTGGAAGTCAACTTCGGATACTCAGGTTTACTAGATGTTACTGTCATAGATGCCGCTACTGTCTCTTTAATTTCTGAATCTTTTGAAGTGGGCGTGGGTGTGTGTTCTGTCTCATTATATGTTCTTTTCTTCACGGGAAACAGTTGAGTTTTCGGATCTGTTGTTAAAGATGTAGTGCTAGAAACTGCATTGTCCTCTGTTAATGTTTGTGGAGACTGCTGTACTTGAGAATAATTCGCAGTTGTTACCTGTGAGTAAGGCGAGTAAACTGGGGAATACGGACCCGTGTATTGATTTTGTTGGTATGAATCTTGAGCTGAGCAGGTATACTCTTCATGATTTCGTGTTGATTTATTTACTGTTGGATTTTTCGATGAATCGTAAAATGGAGGTGGATTTTGATTATACGTGGGAAGGGGACTCTTAGTGTGATCTACAAAGTAATTAGGGGTTGAAGAGCCCGTAATATTATTGGATGCATAGACATGTTGAGAATATGGAGAATATGGTGACTGTGGGGCTTCCCTTGGACTGCAACTTTTTTCGGGACTGCTTTTCATTGATGTTGTGTCTTGATAAAATCCAGCTCTTACTGTACCATTTATAATGGGATAAGTAATCTTTTGGAAGTCCTCAGTCCGCGGCGATGCTGGTGACCGTAATAAAGGAGAAGTGTGTGACATTTGATGTCTTGGTGAATCTAGATCTTGACTGAAGGATGATCTCTCAGAAACTGAACTTCCTGTGCTGGTCCTTCTTTGCCTTGGTGTAGTGCCTACATTTGGCAAAGGACTATCTCCTCCTTCAGGATTAGGAGTGTCAGGACCAGTTGGTGAATCATACTTAACAGGATTTTTCGGGCTGCATGGTTTGGCATCATTAGTAACTGTTTCAGTCACCTTTTCTGGTACTTCAGAATCAACTTCCTCAGCTTTCCTTTTCAAAGTGGGCGCTGGAGTTGTAGTAGTGGTTGTCTTTGGCGCTCCAAAAGCTTTAAACCAGGCGCTAAGGTTGGGAGTAGCTTTTTCCTGACTTGGTTTCGTTGGTATCTGTATTTCAGTTTCTACTTCTGCATCTTTTTTGGTCGCTTGAACTGCGACCTCTTCAGTTTTTTTTTCAGATGGTACACCTTCTACTTTTTCTTCTTTCTTATCTATTTCTTCATTATCAACGACTTTAGAAATATTATTCTGATCTTCTTTTATTTCTTCGTCATTTTTCGCAAAATTGTGGTCATTACCCAAAGTGAACTCGACTGTAGGTAAAACAGATCCTAGACTAAGTTTCGGGCTAGGGTCTTCGGCTTTTTGCGAGTCACGCACTTTGTTTAGCGGACCTAGAGGCGTGACTTCTTCTGTTTTTTCAGTGTTTTTATTAGACATATTGGTGAGTAAGTTACCCTTACTTTTGCCTGGTTGAAGTCGGTCTATAGTTCTTTGAATCTCTCTCCGTTTTACTAATTTAGGCTCACGCGACGATGGCCGTTTACGAGAAAACTCTTTTCGAGTATGCGGTTTTTCACTTTGAGAAAGATCGTCATCTAGACGACTATTATCATGCTCTTCAGTAGAAATAGTTCGAGCTGGGCTGTCACAGGGAGAGCTCATGGTAGATGCTTTAGGAGCATCATCAAGCCACTTGCTGATATCTTTAACAGCTTGCTCAAGCGCCTCAGACGCAGATTCATTTTTGGCAGCATTCTTTTTGTAACCTTTCTTGATAAATGACTTCACTGTTGTTTGACTATCTGATGGTTCACCTTCAGATTCATCCCTAAGTGTTAAATCATTGGTATTGCTTGACTCAGACATTTTATCTGCATTACTATGATTAGCTGGAAATAAAGAACTAAAAGGTGACTTGTCTTTATATTTTTCATTTTTAGCTTTTAGTTTTTCAATGGTTTCTCTTAACTTTTGATTCTTGTCTTTTTCAGGAATATTCAAGTTCTGTTTTTGCTTATCGACAGTTTTTTGTTTATAATCGAAAAGTGATTCGAAGGCATCCTTGTTTGTATTACGTCTCCTTTCTTTTATTTTGTCGTATTTATCTTTTACAAAATCGGAGTCATTAAGCTGATCTAGGGGCTCTGTCTGGTCCACCTCACTTGGCGAAGGTGTCGGCGTATGTATTGAGGGTAATGGGCTTGCACTTCTACTTCTGTTAGAGCTCTCTAAGGATTCTTGAGAGACACTCCGTTTGAGGACTTCGACAGGTTCTGGGTCCGGTTGTTTGGTGAGGTGTTTGGTCTTCTTCTTCTTTTGTTTAGACTTCTTCCCTTCCTTATTTTTGCTCTTACTATGTTTTTGTTTCTTATTGTGTTTTGTTTTTGTTGATTCAGAATAATCTGATGGATGTGAGTCTTTTTTGTGATTTTTGGAATGTTTACCGTGACGATGATGACCCTTGCGTCTCTTTTTTCCTTTACCCTGTCTATTTTTATGAGATTCTTTAGTCTTTTTTGTGTCTTGTTCAGTTATATCTTCTTCTTCTTCTTCTTCCTGTTCTCCCTCTTCTTTTTCTTTGTCTTTCCCTTCTGGTTTATCGTCATTCGCTGCATCTGATGAACTAGATTTTGGATCACCTGAAACAATAAAATCTTTTATTACATGAACTGTCAGTATGTTAATGATTTGTTAGTTATTCTACTCCACTGTGAGAGTTAATGAATGTACAATGTACATATATATTTATTCGGCATATCTATGTATAATATTTACAAAAAAGTACCTATCAGTTCATCTAGCTAGCATAGTACAAACCTTATTTAGTTAGAAACAAAATGGTACCATGTATAAAAAAAAACCAGCAAGACGTTTAGGAAGTAAACATCAACTGTCAAACTCACTTTAAAATTATTTGGTTTGACATTGTGTAAAACTTGTAAAAATTAAGATTGGCCTATCTGTAAAAGTGTCTACACATTATTACGCAGTGGCCTTTTGTAGAATTATTTTTATTAAAACGTTATATAGAACAATTAAGCAGATTAAAGCGTTTAAATAATATAATAAAATGTCGAGTATTCATAATAAAATGAGTAGTATATACATATATTTATATTTAGATGTTGTTTGACTTACGAGGTTTATTTTGCAATAATTAATCTGATTATAATATTTACCTTCATCAGAATTAGATTTTCGTTTTTTCCTTTTATAGTGACTTGGAGATTCGTTTCTTTTCAATTTATGTTTTCTTGAAGGAGTTGGTAATTGATATTCGACGGCAATTTCTTCATCGGAAGACGAAAGTCGGTGCATATATTTTTCAGTCAATCGATCAAAGGCTGTTTGCAAATTATCGACCATCACTGTATATTCTATAAAAAAAAAATATAGTAAGACAGTGCAATTTATTTTTTAACGAATTAAATTGCATAATATGAGCAATTCATCAAAACCTACCATTATCTTGGCCGTTATAGAGGCGGCAGTTGTTTACAATTAGCTTGAAATCAGCTTTAAACATTGAAAAGTCTGTGTAATAACCACTATCTAGACGTTCTTCGATTTTGCGCAAGTCCATTGGGCGTCGTATAACAGCATAATAATTTGGCGCATATTCTTCTTCTACAGGATCCATAAAAGGCCAGGCATCGTCATGAGCAGTTAGTTGTTTCAGCACCTTGTACATATCTGTCTGGATATCCTCCTCAGTTTGTCCAAAACTATAAATACAATTCAAATATTAAAATAGGGTCTTCTAAAACTAGTTCAATATAATTAGCGGTAAGCTTTTAAAGGTAAGTAAACAAATTTTTAATGATTATTTCGATAAAATTTAAATTGAATATTACAGGTTTAAAATATATATATATATATTTACATTTGTGACGTCTTTAATTTCTTTCGTGTGCTACTGACTGGCTCGTCATTGTCAGGTATCAGAATTTGACCCGTAGCAGATGCCAGTGAATTGTTAGTTTTTCGTCCAGTCTTTATAAGCGGTTCTGGTGGTGGTTCGCCTTTTTGAGTGGAGGAAGAGTTTTTTGACCGCTTCTCTCGGCTTTTCGATTGTTTTGTCACTTTCTGAGGCATTTTTTTCTCTTCCTCTTCGTCTTCGTCGTCACTCTGTTCTTTTTCTTCGTCGTCTTGTTCACCTTCTTCAACCTTTTCTACGTCTTCTACCTTTTCCTCCTCTTCTTCGCTTTCTATGGTTTCTTCTTCGTCGTCTTCGTTTTCTTCCTTTTCGTCTGTTTCTTCCTCTTCGTCTTCTTCCTCCTCGTCGTCTTCTTCAATTTTTTCAAGTTCTACACTTTCTCTTTCTTCTTCCTGTGCTCTTATTGAATTATCTGATGAAGATTCTGACCTTGATCTGAAATGTTAGACAAATAAACTTCATATAATATAGCCAAAATATTTCTTTAGAAACTTTGTGTCTATCTGCCTGTTTTTACGTATGCATAACATGCAAAAAACTAATGATACAGAGATACAGTTTTTACAGTATTATTAGTAGTGTTCAACTTAAAATCTGGTGGATGTTTTTTTAACGTAATGTGGCTACTTTAAAGCACTGTTATACAGAAAAATGCACCTTACTCTCTTGCCTCGGTACAAAAACAAACAATGAGTCTAGCAACTACCGAATCACGACGAGCACACATGACAGTTTAAAATTATTTGAAATGAGCCATAATTTTAAAAAAGTGTCGTCAAGTACAGCTCATTGGTAAGTATGTTATAACTGCCAAAATGACTCTGCTCTGCTTGGTGGCAAGCATGCAGAAGAAGAGTGGTAGTTATCATCCTCAATGCTAATGTGAAAAATGCAGCATGGTGTTGCAGCCCAGTAAGATGCTCTTTCACGCCCTGATTAAAAGACCCTAGATCATAGTAGGAGGGAATCTCGTACGCTGGTAACGAGTTCCAGGTTTTGACCGCTCGGCACAGGAAGGAAATCATGCAATGATTTCGAAAGCGTATGTCTACTACTCTAAAACGGTGATTCCTAAATCAGTGCTTGTATTATCCTGTAGAGCAGCCTTTTCCAAAGTGGGCGATAACGCCCCCTTGTGGGCGCTGCAAGCCTAAAGGGGGGCGGTTAAGAGACCCAGAAAAAAATGGGAGCGTTGTGTAGAGGCTTGGGGGGTGATTTGTAATTTCATTACCTAGGAGGCCTCTTAGACACCGACTGCATGAGCTCTCGACTCTCAACTACAACTTGTGAACATCAATTAATATTAAATAAGAGATTGCTCAAACTCGGTTCGATATTTCTCTCCGCGTAGTTCATATCATGTCCTGTTTTATTAAATATACAAAATAAAAATCATGTCAATCGGTCGCTCCGTTTCGAAATGAAAGTAGACACAAACAAACAAATAAAAAGGCAACATACATATTTTCGCATTTTAATAGTTATTAGTACTCCTAGATAGATAATTTTCGTAGATAGTAGACCGCGGGCAATCATGTTTTAACAAGTTTTTGTTAAATAGCCCGAATTGTGCATTCCTGTATCAATCGGCTGGTTCATATAATACTTGTTCTTACTTGTTGAGTACGACTGAACGTCGAATGAGATAAACGAGTTTATGCATGTTTGTTTTATTCCTGTCGGTGCGTGCTGCTTATGGAAACCTATATAAACAACGTAATATTTATTTTATTCCCATTTGCGGTTTCGCGCATAATAGATAAGCAGTACCTACTTAAGTTAAACACTAACTTACGTATTTCTTAAAACAAAACAATGTCGGAAGTAAAATAGAAGAGACGGCAATACTGTGCGGAATATATTAAATTCGGATTCATTGAAAATCCCACAAACCCATCGTTGCCTTTGTGCCTTCTATGTCTAAAAACATTTTCGAATGACGCAATGAAGCCTTCAAGACTGCAAGATCATTTGAATAAAATGCATCCAGGTAAGAAAGACATGAATATAGCATATTTTCAAGACCTAGAGAAGAAGCATAATACTCAGCCAAGTGTAGCAAAACTACTTTCGGCGGCTGCTAAGCAAGATGACGACGGACTTCGAGCTTCGTACAATATCTCTTTGTTAATTGCTCAAAAAGGCAAACCACATAACATCAGAGAAGAGTTAATTTTGCTAGCAGTAAAGGAAGTAATAACTACTGTGCTTCATACGCCGGCCGCAGATATTATCCGAAAAATTCCTTTGAGTAATAATTCTGTGCAAAGAGGAATTGATGAAATGGCTAAAGATATTGAAGGATCATTGTGCGATCACCTGAGGACAAGCCAATTCTCAATTCAGCTCGATGAGTCCACTTTACCAACTAATGAATTGTTGCTGTCTTACGTGAGGTTTATTAAATATGAGAAAATATGTGAAGAACTATTGTTTGCTAGAAATTTAGAGACCGATACAAAAGGCGAAAGCATATTCAATATATTGGAAAAGTTTTGTGATGAGAAAGAGATTCCCTTAAAAAATATTATATCAGTTGCTACGGATGGCGCTCCGGCTATGACAGGGTGCCATAAAGGCTTCGTAGCGTACGTAAAAAATAAAATTCCAGGTGTCCTTGCTGTAAATTGCGTTATTCATAGACAACATTTGGTTGCTAGAAACTTAAGTGAACGACTATTTCATTCAATCACTGCAATATGTCATCAAAGCAGTCAATAAAATCCGCAACAGCTTTTTGAATGATATATTATTTCATCAGCTTTGTGTTACTAATGACGAGGATTTTAACCGTTTGTTGTTTCATACTGAAGTTCGTTGGCTATCAAGAGGCAATTGTCTGACTCGATTTTACAACCTGTTTAACTCTGTGATAGAGTTCTTGGAAACTAAAGATAGAGAATTGCACAACAAGCTCATTACATCTAAGAATGATATAGCTTACATGACAGACCTGTATAAATTGTTCAACGTCATGAATCTCCAACTGCAAGGCGAAGAACTAAATTTAATTAAAACAAAAAACGTCGTTGCTGCTTTCGCAGCCAAACTGCTTCTACACAAAAAGAATATGGGCAGACGTGAGTTTCACAATTTTCCGAATTTATCAGTATCCTGCAGTAACGACGATTTGTTTGCCTACTGCCAACATTTGGAAAATCTCCACATTGACTTCACCGAACGATACCAGGACATTTTGAACTTGGAAATACCAGACTGGGTGTTGGATCCGTTTTCAAATGTCAACACAGCAATGTCACCTCAGCTGGAAGAAGAACTTATAGAATTGACAACAAACGAGGAAATAAAAATCAAGTTCAAAAATGGTTACCAAGAATTTTGGCTACAAAAACCGATCCCGCAATTGTACCCTGGATTGTGGTCAATCGTTCAACGATTCTTGATAGCATTCCCATCGTCATATTTGTGTGAACGTGGATTTAGTGCTGTGGCAACACTGCTTAAGAGAAATCGTTTGCATGTTACCGAACGTGGCGACTTGCGACTGTTCTTGAGTAAATTGGAACCTGATATCAACAAACTTATTAAACAGCATCAGGTTCATCCTTCACATTAGTTTTTATATAAGAATCGATTATGCTTGTTTTATTTTGAATAAAAGATACTATGTTTGAATACTATAAAGTTGCGTTTCAATAATCATTCTCATTTGCAGGTGTAGAGTTAACTTGAGACCTGAGAGCCGTTGTGTATTACCTACTACGCTCAGGTTTCAAGTTAACTCTTGCGAGTTATAGTAAAAGTCTCGTTTAGAATTAATGTTTAATCTCCGCTAATATAGCTCACAATTATTGATTAATTAAATTTGAAGTTATAGTGGTTTTTAAGTAGGTGAAAAAATGGGGGCGCTAAAAAATAATTTATTCTCAAAGTGGGCAGTAGTCAAAATAAGTTTGGGAAACCCTGCTGTAGAGAAAGGTAGAAGGGGGACGACCAGTTGGAATAGTTCTTCAGAACACTCCTCATTATAAAGGTGATAGAAGACTGCCATAGAGGTGATATCTCTACGCAACTGCAGAAACTGAAGGAACTCTGTGGCATCGGGACTGTCGATAATGCGAATTGCTCGTTGCTGCAACCGATCGAGAGCGTCAAACAGATACTGTGCGGCTCCATCCCAAAGATGACAACATGAGTAATTTTAGACTCGTTGTTTTTGCATGTTGTTTTGAGAAATTATCTAATTCTAAAATTTTCAGATTTTTTCTTTTTACTGTTTCCGACTGTATTACAATATTATTTTTTTATTCCTTACCTTACATAAAGTTTCATTTGTACACTATTATATAATAGTAGAATGCAAATAGGTCACATTTGTTTATTTATTTAATTGGTTATACCATGAATTTCAATGTTTCAGTGCTCAATTACTTAACAAATTTGCGAAAATTTTTAAATTAAATTAACCATAAGTGTGTAGTAATAATGTAAGCAAAAATAATGACAAAGCGACGATAATGGTGGTTAGCTGATGATCCTCCACAAATAACTTCTAAATCTGGAGCGTCGACATGGGCAATGTTGTTTGTATTGAAAGATAATTATGAGCTGTTCACATTCAACGATACCATATATTAGTTCGTGTACTGTGCACAACGTGACCGTTTCAATGAAACAATGACGCAGGCAGCCAAAGGCAATTTATACTTTCAATGTATTTTTCTAACGACACGACCCAGCTTCGGCAGAAAGTCTTTAAAATCCTTGGATTAACTCTACTATAATAAAAATACTCGTAGATTACACATATAAACCTTTCTCTCGAATCACTATCCATTGCTGGAACTACATTAAAATCCGTTGAGTAGCAAGTTTAGTATTAGTATTATTAGTAGTCCTTTAATTAGTTTGCGAGCATATAAAATGCTTTTAAAAATAAGAAATGCAATATGACAAATGCGTTTGTAATATCAATAAAAACTTGAGAGGTGTCAAGGGACACCCGGATGGAACGAAGTTCGAAATAGAAAGACGAAACGAAAATATCTGGCTTGCTTTCTATAAGAGAGATAGAGAGACAGACAGAGAAACATGCGCACGCCGCACGGCTTACAATAGCTTACTGTAGCAAAAAGTGTCGTTACCAGCCTATCGCAGTTCACTGCTAAACTTATTTATTGATATATTTTGTATTTATATTTGATATACATAATTTTAAAAATCATTAATTTACAGCGACATCTATATTATTAATATTAAACTACTGGCAACGACAACTATAACACGTAAATGTAAGTTCAGTTTCTATTCAAAAGATGGCGCTATATATAAAATTGAAAAATGTTTTTCACCAATTCTTTAAAAAATAATAACAAAACAATATTTTCTTAATAAAAAAATATTAAGACTTCGTTCCCATAACAAAAATAGTGAATCAAGCAATGAAAAATAAACTAATAACAAATATAATTTAAAATAGCAAAAAGTGTCGTGACAACTTTTTCGTATGATTTTTTTCCGTCTAGCCCCCTTTCACAACGCGCGATAAGGAACTTCGTTCCAATAATAGAACCGCAAAATATTCAACAACAATAACTTGATTTGAATTGATGAACGTTTATTGTGGACATGAAGGCAGCCAACTCAATCATTTATTAATTTGCATACGTAAACAAGCTTGACCTCTGTGTTGTACCACAGTGACTTTGTCATTTTTGAGATAACTTTCTAGATTTATGTCGTTCAAGTGCAGTGCACACCTTTATAGAGGTTTGACTCATTATTTACATTTACGCTGTTGTTTTTTTACCCTCTTCCATTTTGTTTCGTTTGTTGTTTTGCTCTAGTAACTTTAAAATTCATTGATGACACACACACGTTGAATCACGTGCTATCTAAATAACAGGTACATGCACTTTCCGAATGGTTAACTTCTAGAATAAAAGCTGAAGGGTTGACAGCCTGTAACCAAGGCCTATGCAACATAGTAGAAACGGCTGACAGAATAAGAAAATTACACAGTTTGTGACTACATAATATTCATTAAAATAGTTATTGTCTATACCAGTGGCTAAACAGCGACTAGAATCTGTCGTTGTGGACTCACTAATAGATGAAAATTAGTATGTACAGACGTATAATAATGCCATTGTATGTATAGTAATAATAGTAACGATTTAAGAACCAGATCCGCGCTCTTACTGTGGATTGACCATGTAATAACTAATTAATGTCCCTGCTAGGGATAGACACCAATTTGTATGTACACCTACTTTTTGGACAACCTCTGTAAATATAAAGTGCTTTTCTTTTTTTTTCTTAATTCTATTAGAATTTATGCATGTAGTGTTTACCTACATGAGTTTTGCACTTAGATTAAGACTTTTACTGTTTTGTTTTGTATTTACGTATGTTTTAGTGTAATAACTACTTGTAAACCATTAAATAAATAAATAAATCATGTTTACGTAGGATAAGTAAATATTTTATACGTTAAAACTATCTTTCTTTTCATTGAATTTCAATATATCATCAGGATAAAATGATTTCAGTCCAACCTAAAGTTGACTAGAACAGATTACTACAAGCGATAAAGCACATTATATTTCCTGAAAATGTTTAATTCAAATGATGTATTATTATTTACATTCGCCCTAATAGCAACGTTAGAGTAGCTAAATGTATGCTCCAATCATGATCGAAACCTTCGGTCAAGTAACAATATGCTTTTTCTATGCCCCCCTCATACCTCCAACTTCATCAACTCTTCCTTCTTTGTACAGTCAGTTCTTCATTGGAACGAGCTCCCAACCGAAATCAGGATATCCACTAGTCGCTTCACATTCAAGACGAAAGTACGTGATCTACACCGAATTGAATTGGCAGAACAGTCACAACGTTAGTTCTGCGACTGAGTAATTATATTATATTTATGTATGTTTATTTATGTATTGTGTAGGGAATGTTTTACTTCTATTTATCTATGTACAAATTCAGTATTGGTTTGTGTATATTAGTTTTATCCAATAGCATCGTATCAAATATATTATTATGTGCATTTCTACCGTTTGTGAATTTATTGATAATTGAAACTGATTTATTTTTTACTAAAATTGGGTGCCACTGCCTGTCTAAGATATTATTTTCTTCTTCTAAACAAGTACTAAGTTTTTAATTAATGTATGGTGCTGTTATAGTATTTCGGACATTTCGGACATCATCAGTATGGTATATATATGGTAATATTGAAAAATACAACTGGAAATTGTATTATTAAACTTAACATGATTTGTGTCTAATTAATGATTTAGTCGCTAGTACATTCATATTACATTTTAAGATTAATTATACGGCAATACGACCTTCAAACCTACAAGATAAAAGCGTACTCCTTCTCAAAAGACGGCAACGCACTTGTAATGCCTCTGGTGTTGCGGGTTAAGCGAGCGAGCGAGTTAAGCGATTACCGCCGCCCATGGAGGGCGGCGGTAATCGCTTACCATCAGGCGATACGTCTACTGGTTTGCTCCCTATACAATAAACAAAATATTATTTTTTATAGTGAATAACTCAAAAAGTGTATTGCAGTATTTTTCGTCTATCACAAGAATCGGTAGTGGGGTAGTTTGAATGAAGGAAACCGCACTCACTCGGTGCAAACTGCTGATTTATGTACACACATACTTCCTAATACATTCAATAAGTATAAATTTTAGAAAAAGATGCAATCAAAGTAGATCTGATAAGGTGTTTAGGCATTGTTTCTGCAACAGGTGTTTCAGACTTTGTCGAGATTTAGAGCTCCCGAGCTCCAGAGGAGGGAGCAGGCAAAAGCAAGGCAGATTGTACGATGAAGAATTAAGTGTAGGAGATCAGAGCGGTGAGTGGGCATTGAAGAAACAGGTTGTTAGAAGACCTAGATTTTTTAGTGTGGTTTGAACCTAGATACTGAAATGGAGCAGTTAGGTAACAATGAGAGTTTTGGAGAGAAGAGCAAAGAATAAAGGGTAGTTAATGTCTGTCTGTCTACGTCAGCCAATCGGTTGCCACTTCAAATAAGACCGATACTCAGACACGTAATCATATTAGTGTAAGTAAAAATCGAATCAAAAGCAATTTTTGAGAATACGATAAATCTTATTGAGCATGTCTGCATTCAGGTCAAACTAGCCCAAGTCACTATTTTTTTTTAGACACCATGGACACACTCGTGGACACCGGGATCAACAGAAGTGATCCACGAACACACCGAGTTATGACACTCAGGAAGTCCCAGGAAAAATTAAACCGTCTTGGAATCCGCAAGTAAGTTAATCAGAAGAAAACTGGAGGAGTTGGAAATATAATAGCCCTTAGCACCTTAGCAAAGCGGGAGACAAAATGAAGTCAAAATAGGCAGACACCTTTTCAAACCGGTAAGCACTACGGATAAAATATTATGGGACCTAAGTGAGCTATGTTTGATTAGTATAGTATGTATGCCAGAATCGCCTAAACGCACGGAAATTCACCACGGTTGACACGAGATCCCCATAGTATACCTCCCCAGATGTCATTTCTATTCAAGCTATTCATCACTATTTTTTATTATTGATAAGATAGGGGTCTCGACAATCATAACTTTATTTTTTTTTGGCAGAAAGTTATTACGTCTGTAGAGAGTCCGCAGCGAGCCCGTGACTTGCTGGCACACAGACGCAACTTGATTGAAATCTACTAGTACCACGGTTGTAACTTTAGCATTCACCATACCCAACTTAATATCGCCAATCACTTTAAGAAGAGCAGACACCGGGTTATGGCCTGGTCGAACCCAGACTGAAAAAGATGTAGTGAAATGCTTTAACTCTGGACTAGAGTTACGGATTGTGGAAAGTCTGCATGCCGAGATCTGTCAATACCAAGAGTGCCAAGGAACTTCCAGATGTCGGCAAAATAGGGAGAGGAAATATTATCTATAATATGGTGGCGTTTATCATCCCGTATCATCCGGTCATCATTGCATCGGTTTCTAACAACCTTATATCGTTGCCAGTTACCTTCCACATTTTAAATAAATAATAAAAAAGTCCAGTGTTGAAGAATTGTTAATGCCGTAAATTTGACAAATTTACCTAGATATTTATTACAAGCAATGAAATTTAATATTGACGACAATGATTATGTGCATGATCATTATTATACATAATAAGCACCACGAACAATAAAGGTGAAATAAGAACCACTTCTAAAAGGAAACAGCGCGAAAGAGAGGCTCGCAAAACAAATTACTGTAAAAAAATTAACAAGTTTGTGGTAAAAGCTCTACAAAAGCTTTTTAATCGGGCAACAGATTACAACGTGGGCATTTTACGAGTTTAATAATGGATTGGTAATGTTAGCTATCAGAGTTTCGAGACCCTATTGTTTTGAAAACGATTACATACGATTTTAAAGAAAGTGGTTAAGCATAAAGTCATAAAGCGTGGTTGGAAACGAAAGTTTCCGACTTCATCAGACGTACTGGCCGTCATCTAGTTCCGGTCTTAATCTACACTTTCTGATTTATATTAAGTTTAAAGAAGTACAGCTCTAAACGCCATGATAATTTGGAGTCCCTAGTATAATCCATATGATTGATAGTGAACCATGATACCATGGAGAGACCGCTGCGTTTTTATTTAAACTTTTCATTTTAATATTTTTAGTAATATGCTAAGAATGTACCTCAATAGATTTCGTCGCCTGGCTCTGTTCGCCCGCGCCAGTTCTGGTGTATCTATTCTCTCTGCTTCCTCTCTGCTGTCACGCGTAGACCGTTTAGTTTCCTCTTGTTTTTGCTTAATTTTTTGCAATACTCGATTCGATGTGCGTCGTGGTGCTAATTCTAACAACCTTAAACGTAAAAATGTTTTTTTTTATTATTATAGAGAAAAAAAAGTGTGCTTGACAACTTTAAAAAAATATATTTATTGTAATTTTGCACTAATACATATAGAAGTTTATACAGGTATGTATTATTATGCATAATATGTATAATTTAAACATAAATTCTTTAAATTATACATTCTGTTAGACTAACTACAAAGTGACCAGAGATTATTAGTCGTAATAGTTACACCAAAGAGTAAAACATGAACATAATGCGACACTGTCTGCAATTTAACAGTTTCAATACTGTAAAAACCTATTTATAAAACAGAAATCCTCATCATATCCACTTGGTAATATTTAATTCATATGATTTTTTTAATGTTCATATTGGATGAAATTTGAGTGGTAATAATGGATCATAGGACTCAAAATACATATTTAGCCAGCGCATTGCACATATAAAGAAATTTTTTCTTTGAGCTTCAGACATTCTAATGCACACTTTTATCATTTTTAATGGCAACACCATTAAAAATGTTTTGAAAATATATTTCACTTTACTTGGAAGTTATTGCTACGCTAATATTTAATATTCGACGCTTTTATTAAAATAATCCTAAGACCCTTCAGTACAACAAGTGTAGTAATTTGTTAAAAATGATGTTTTTAAAAGTTCAGCACACAGCATATACATTGGTTTACTATGATATACCAGGGATGTATGAACAAACATTTAGAGATAGTAGAGTTATTTCGGCATCTATATAAAAACAAGTTATTACCACCATCCATGAACACCTTAAACACAGAAGGCACAAGTTCCTTGCAGCCGGTTCAGTGCCAGTTAAGGATCTGAGTAAAATAATCGATTTGTAATTAGGTGACACCAGGTCTAGTCAGGCCTTATGCTCCGAAGTATGGCTCTTCCAAGATGGTAATCTATTGTATTCCTATTATCCTGACTATACAGGGACTACTACAATGTCGCGCGCCAACTCGCTGTTAGTGCCGTTCTGTGAAGGAGGACTGACGCAGATACTCATCGAGCATGGTTTCTTCGGTTACTATCTGAATAAGGTTGGACGCGAGGAGACGGTACAATGCCACCAGTGGGCAGTCGACTTGGACTTTGCCTAGCATATGCTGGAAGACTGCCCCGCGAAGTCCTAGTCGACCAAATCGGACGAGACCTGTCCTCGCCGGAATTCATGATGTCATGCCGGCGGGTGATAAGGGCTTGGGCGCAGTGGTGTCTTTCTGTAAGGCTCTAATGCTCCAGAAAGAGACTGCTGAACGGGATTGGAAGAGGGCCGATTACGAGTTTAGACGATGTGGGCGGCGACACCAGCAGCCAACAGGCACGCAAGCCGCCAGAGAGTGGTAACCTCTAGTAGTGGATTAACTTATGCAGTCAGCGGTAGGAGGGCGGCCTAGGCGCCAAACTGTGGTCAGGCCGCAACATAATTATAATAGATAGGATAGTCTGGACGCGGCGTTGATCTTGGGATGGACCTAAAATAACATGGTCCAGGTCCTCCGCAGAGCACTGAGCCTGAGACCAGATGTCAGGGTGATATTTAGTGGAATCACATAACTTTTCAGTTCCAGACGAGCCAGAGATACAAAGGGATATTCTACTCTACCAACAAAAAAAAAGGACAACTATTCTGTATGTAATGCAGTTCAAATGAAACATATCTTGCATGATATTTATGGTAATTTTTTTTACTAAAGTAATAAATACATGAAATTGCTGTGTAATTGTGTTCCTTCTCATTTAGATTTTTTGGATTTTTAAGTAGAATATCACTTACAAGACAATTTTTACCCACAGTATCATTGTAGATATAATGACCCACTATATATTTCACTTTAAAAAATTCAATTGAAGTGTCTGTAAGCTTCAATTACCTGCTGTTCACTAAATGAAAGTAACTTAGGCTACTTAGCATTGCCTGTGTTTGTTGTTGTACCACATGTAATGTTGCTAGTTTATAATATTATCAATTTAACGGTGTCTAGGTACAAGGTTTTACATCTATAACATCCCTGGTATATATATTGTAAAAGCATGTCTATTATATGATAACAATTGCTTGCAAACAAAAAAAAATACATGAACATTCGCACTTTCATATTACACTAATTTGTACTGAGCTATGAGATTCAGTTTTTACAGGAGCTTGATAATTCTCAATATAATATGAAACTAAAAAGAATAATCGCTTTTTGCTTTTATGAAACAGCTCAGCTAAAGATAAATGAATTAGTGAATTGAGCACAGCCAGCAGACTGCTACAAGTGGTACGCCAGCAATAGTATCAACAAATTGCACATGATTTTCGCTGATTATTATGAGAAAAATGTTTAATCAATGATAAACTATCGCTCTAATCACATGTTAGTACGTTAATAATCCTTTAGCATACCACAAATTAAACTATAGGAAGTTGAAGAAACCAACTTATCTCAATGATGGTTTGTTTTAATTGAATATGAATTATGGAACTTTCATATGGAGTTTGGAAAATCATGTGCGTATTTTAAATTTAGCAGATGTTAAATTTACTAGAGGAACATTAAGCACTAAGAGGATGATTTATTAAGTATACAAAATTATTGTAATACAATAGTGACTTCTATGATCATAAAAACAATTGTAAAATTGAAGTCAATGGAAAATTATCTTAATATAATGTAAATGGCCCTATTGGTTTGGTGGTTTGTGACCTATACTGCTAAGCTAGAGGTGGTTTGTTTAAATCTCCCCTAAGATAAATAATTGTGTTAGGTGTATTATCATTAGTTTAGTACTCAAATCTAATTTATCTGTATTATGTATTTATTTAGAAAGATATGGATAACAGGACAGGCACTACCTAGTTTGAGATCAGAGTGCTCTGTATAAGGTGTATGAAGTTAACCATACAATGTTTTTCACTGCTACTGTCTATGTTCATCTAACTGTTATTATATAGTGCACTCAGTGGTTCCTGTAATTTCTCAGTGCATTTTTATTTTTAACTTCAGAATTATAAAAACTTGTTTTATAGTATAGTTATGAAATTCTAATGACATATCATTAGAATTTCATAACTATCAAATCATAAAAGAAAACATTAAGCAGCATAAACAAATCTTAATTGTTAAGAACATTCTTCGACAATAAAAGTAGCAATGGATACATGATAAAATATTTTGTTACTATGAGATGAGAAACAATGAGAAAGTAGACACTTTGCTTCTTGATCCTCAATTGAAATAATGTATATTACTAATAAGTTTGATTCACACAGCTTTCGACTTAGAAATTTAACTATTTCATAGTTTTGTAATAAAAGAAACATAATAGAATAAGTAAATAATTAAAGTTTTACCTTTTCCGCTGCAGTCGTTCCTTCTCTTGAAAAAGCCTAGGTATTTCAGGCAAAAAGTTTTTTGAAAGGGAAAGAAAAAGCTCCTTCTCAACTTTACTAGTAGCTGTTCTGAATTTTTCTGTCAAATGGGCCCAGTCTTCTTCGGTAAAGCAAACCACTTGCCAAACTGTTTCAACATCTTCATCATCGAGCCAATCATCTCCATAAAAACGGGTTCGTTTCTTACTTTCCTTGGTCTTTTTCTTTTTAGTTTTCCCTTTTGACTTCTTTATTTTATCTTCCCGATATAACCTTGTTCCATAAAAATACCAGTAGACAGAGAAGTTATCATCAAAACTGAAATTCAAACAATGACCCATACTACAACTGTGTAATACATATTGTAAAAAGAGCAATTACTTGCTGTAAGTACAACAATATATCATGTTCAAAATCTTTCAGACTTAAAACAATAAATACCAAATCGAAATAAACTTACCCAAGAGGCTCAACTCTTAAATTCTCTGAATTAAGGTTTCTAAATAAATCAGCAACATCTTCAGAGTCAAGACGAAAATCACAAAGGGCATGCAAAATCTCAACTTTTGTTCGAAGTGGTAAAAACTGAAAGTCTATATCAGTATTGAAAGGGTTAGATTGGCTTGATTTTTGGTACTTTCTTCTAAACAATCTCCTCAAGTACATCTGTAAATATTAATAAGTCAGCATTTGTCTACAGAGCTAAACAAGTCAACAAGTAATACATTTATCAACAATGATAATACCTGATAGTTAAACGCCGAGATGTCATTGTTGCCCAAACATCCCTTTAAAAACCTTACTATTAGTTCAGTTATGAGGGAACTAGCCGATTCTTCGGTGCCATCAGTTAATAAAGCCTCCTCTAGTTCCTTTAAATCATAATAGATACATATTAATTTACTCGGAAGCAACAGCAACCATTTTTTCATGGAAATCTGTAGCTACTTACTTCAATGTCAAAATCCAGAAGGTGGAATGCAGTTCTGAATAAAGAACAAAAGTACGCGATGCTGGGCACTTCCCACCATGACTGAATATCTAGAAACCGTGAGAAATTCATTCAGACATCACTTTCAGGTATACCGTCCTCGAGAAAAATCGCGCAACTGATTTCTTGTCTCACTGAACCCACCTAAAATACCAATAAAAGATGGAAACATAACCTAAAATCGGTCCGTTTTCACTATTAGTCTTTCTAACTATATATGATCTTCATTTTTATATCGATAGGTATATTTAACACATTTTAACTCAAACTTATTACTCTACATGAAGTCAAAATAACAAAAATATGCGAATATGCGTTGTGTATGTCGAGACACAAACGCCATAACAGTTTACCTCTTTACAAGTTGTACAAGTGAATCACTCTTATATACCAGATTTTATTGTCATATCAAATTAGGATGGAATTCAAATTCAACATTTTATTTACCTTGCATTTTAGTAGTTTAAATTTCAATTTCATATAGTTCAGTTATATCATTAAATTATTAAATAATAATAAAATGTTTTCCATTTGAACGGAAGTTTGCTTTTTTACTCTTTGATTTTCTTTGATTCAATATTGGTGGTTTAGAGGTCCAGCACCCATAGTGATACGATAGAGAAAAAATAACTTCATCCGATTGCTTTTCAGTTCACTCACTTTATTAATTTTTCATAGACTTTTTATTGAACAAGTTAATGATTTACTTTTATTTAATTAAAACATGTAAATATACTTTTATGATTGCTACTTTTGAAAATTTAGGCAAAAAACATTCAAAGAATCTTTTTATTTGTTGCATCTTCACAACAGGATTCCAACCCAGCTTAGATCGTCAGATCTAAATACATAATTATGTTATAAGTATCACAAGTGTAGCCTATGTCAACCGCGTAAAATAATATTAAGGTTTCTATTTAAACAGAAATTTCATTCGATTAATTACACTATCTGCATCCCGCGGTATTACTTGAGGGTTTAGTTGCTTTTGAATCGAATATTGTTCACTTTTGCATTGGTTTTCATTTTGTACTCGCGTAACACAACTTTTTCTGAAACAAAAATAGACTGAGTAACTTCTTATAACAACCGTTATCTGCCAGTGATAGGGCCGTCGAAATTGGCTCAGCCGTTCCAGTGATTAGCCTGGACCGACAACAAAATGAGTTACAATTTTGAAAATTTATTTTTGTTTATTTATATACCTACTGTATTGACTTGCATATATGCATGTAGTGAAAAGCTGTTCCTTTGTAATCACAAGTCACAATTTGTAATCACAAACAGATTATTTAATTTTAGATTATAGATTCATTTCGGAACTCTTTCCTGTGCCACTGGAATTCACTACTAACTAGCGCATGTTTTTTACTTTTAGAATGAGAAGGGCTCTTCCTGATGAATTCATTCTTCAAGAATGAAGACCCAGAGAAAATTTACCTGATTGATGATTGAACAAATTCATCACTGTGATGCGTGATGACCAACTTGTAGTGCCTCACTCTGAACATAAATTTTAAACTGGAATGCACCCGTCTGATTGAGCCTACGCTCCGATCTACTCTGCTCCAAACTGTTGCTGGCTCTGAAAGATTCCAAATGAAACTTGAAAATTGATTCGATGTGTTGGAAACCGAGCGCGACGTTGACGAGGACTTACGTAGAGTAAGTAGCTCATGAGGGATGGTTCTGTCGGAATATCGTAAATGTCGGAAATTGACTACCTCTGTGGCGTAGTAATAGCGTATGCGACTTCTGCCCTTGAGGTGTCGGATTCGATTCCCGGGTCGGACTAAATGTTTGTATGATCTACAACAAATATTTGTACCAACCAACTTCCCGACGTCAGCATTGACTAAAAACTTGAGAGGTGTCAAGGGACACCCGGATGGAACGAAGTTCGAAATAGAAAGACGAAACGAAAATATCTGTGTGTGTCGTCGTCGTGTCGTGACAACAAATTGTGTCGTGACAACAAATTGTGTCGTGTCAACAAATTGTGTCGTGACAATTTTTCCGTCTAGCCCCTTTACACAACGCGCCATAAGGAACTTCGTTCCAAAAATTGAGTTATCCCTGAACCACTAAAATAACGGAAAAGCCCCAGGTGAAGACATACCTAGTTACAAATTAGTTTTTAAGAGCAGGGGAATTCCTGTCCTTTCCGCCAATTGTACTTCCTAGTCTTGTGTTACCTTTATAAGTAATCTGGTTTATGATTATTATTAATAAGCAACTGCAGAGGCGACAGCTGGACGACTTCCGACCACCGGAGCAGACCAGGTTCCAGGAGTAGTTGGCACCATAGACTACATACACACTGTGAGGCAGATAATACAGAGGATACAGGATTACAATCAGCCTCTGTATTTAGATTTTGTGAACAATGAAAAGGCTTTCGACTCTTTCGAGACCTGGTCGTTTCTGGACCAGTAATCTTCTACATTCTCCCAACTCACCCAGTTACCTAACATCCCACTTACAATATCTCTGCTCTAACCATGACAGAAATCTTCGCTCCTCCGATAATCTCCTCCTTCTTTGTCCTGCACATTGTTCCCGCGTTATTCATTCTTCCTTCACCGTCCAAGCAGTAAATCTCTGGAACGCCCTCCCGTTAGAAATTAGGTCGTGTGCCAGCCGATTGAGCTTTAAGATTAGAGTACGCAAGCATTACGGAGACTTGTTGACGGAGTCATCGGAATGATCTTTTATTTGTTTACAACTGCGTTTGGACGTATGCTTATGTATGTATGTTTTATTTTCTATATCTTATATATGTATGTATGTGTGTGTATATGTATGTATATGTATGAGTGTATATATATATATCTATGATTATTGTATTTATAACATTAATGTCGCGTAATAGTACTTTTATGTTTAATTCTCACATATGATTCAATAATACACCTGCTACACACAGCTCTGCACCACCCAAAGGTTGACTGGAAGATAATGCCTATGGCATTAAGTCCGCCTTGCGCAATGTAATTGCAGGAAGCTTAAATAAATAAATAAATAAATAATTCAACGATATTCAATTTTATGTCAACATGACGATTCATAATATTTAAATACAGAATCGTATTCGTGCTGAATGGTACGATCATAGACACTCCTCCTCACGGTAGGATCGGGGGCACGTGCTCCTCCTATCACTTATAAGACTCTAAGCCCTATGAGCTCTCTTAACTTGGATAGGCGCGGCCCGGGCATTCCCTTCGTCATTGGGTCCGCTTCGTTTTCTTCTGACTTAACGAATTTTAGCTCTATTTTCTTTTCGCCAACACAGTTTCTAATAAAATGTATTCTCATGTCAATGTGTTTGGAATTTGAAGATACTATAGGCCTGGACTCTAATTTTATTACTGTTTGATTATCGCAATAAATTATTACTGGCTTTTCTTGCCGTAATTTCAGACTTTTATGTAGCGAATGTAGGTGAATTGCCTCTTAGGCAGCTTCTGTCAGTGATACATATTCGGTTTCAGCCGTTGAAAGTGCTACTGATCGTTGCTTCCTTGAAGCCCAACTTATCGCTACTCCAGCATAAGTGAAACTGTATCCTGAGAAGGATTTTCAATCATCTTTGGATGTGGCCCAATCTGCGTCAGTCATTCCGGTCAAATCTTTGTTTGTCTTTTTGTAATTCAGTCCCGTGCTCTTAGTTTCTTTTAAGCATCTTAATACTCTTTTTGCACATTTGAAGTGCTTCTCTTCGTAGTAATCATTGAATTGTGATGGGTAACTTACTGAAAACATTATATCTGGCCGAGTAGCTACCGCAAGATACATCAGTGTACCGATTAGATTTATATACGGTAGGTTCTCCCCCTCCTTCTTGGGGTTCTTCACGAGGCAAATACCAAGTTCAATTGGGGTCTTTGAGACTTTACAATCACTCACACCAAAAGTTTTGAGCGCTTTTTCAATCTATACTAATATTATAAAGAAGTAAAGTTTGTGTGTTTGTTAAATTGTAGGGGGTAATCTCGGGATCTACTAAACCGATTTTAAAAATTCTTCCACCCATAGAAAGGCACATTATTGCTGAGTGTCATAGGCTATATAAAAAACTAGCTTCGCCCCGCGGCGTTACCCACGATAAGACAATAACCGCGGGTAACACCGCGGGGTTCAGCTAGTATAATATATGTCTCTGGTCATTGTTTGATACCTTCATTGGTGTACTTGAATTCGATACCGAGGAGTTTATTTGGTTTGCCCATATCTTTTAATTCAAATCGTTTAGATAATTGAGCTTTTATTTGCCTAGCTGTCTCTGGGTTTGAGTACGCCATTAAAATATCATCAACTTAATTGTGATTGATGTTTTATCTCCTCCTTTCATCAATATGTACATGGATCAGCTGATGTGATTTCAAAACCAATCTTTTGAAGCTCAGTGTCTAGTTTTTCAAACCACAGCCTTCTAGACTGCTTAAGGCCATAGATTGATTTCATAAGAAGACACCAGGTTTTTCACCATTTATCTTCCTTATATTCTCTAGCACCTTTCTTACTTTATTATATACAGTTAAATCTTCATTATCGCTCTCATCTATCATCACTTATGTTACATACTCTTCTAAATATTTGGTAACTTTAATCATTATTTTCTCCAAAGATTTAGATCTTCTTCTAGTGACATTCCAACAACTGTTTGGATCGAACTAAGTTTTGCAACAGGTGCAAAAGTTTTGTTAAAGTCCACACCGGGTATCTGTGTGAAACCTTGAGCGACGGGTCTGGCCTTTTTGATTTCATTATTGTCTCCGCCAATTTTCTTTTCAGAATCATTTTGTGTCCAATTAGTCGCATGTTATTTTCTTTTACAATTATCTGCCTGTATCATTTTTTATGCAAGCTCGTATTTCAGATTTGATTGCATCATGGTAATCTTCATCATTTTCACATTTGTGTACTACCATAGAGGCATCTTGAAATTATTTAGGCTAGTTAAGACTCAGGCTATTATCAAGTGGAGTATAGTAGTCTTTATTCCATTCTAGCGATCTACGAACTCTTCGAGGATGGACATTAGGACTTGATTCGCTTTCAACCTCTTCATCTCCACTTTCGTTTGTTTCAAAATCAATGTCATTTAGATTACGGAATTTTTCATGACGACATGTTTGTATATAAAGGTTATTTACATTATTACGTTCATCTCTGTTTACGTTCGGGTTAGGTAGCTGTACAGTTTCAAATTCAATCCCTGTTTTGCTTCTTTTACCCTTATCATTTTCATTAATATTATTACTCTTCTTACTCGTAGTCTCATTCGTTACTTTTTAGTATAATATACAGTAATTAAATTAAATTTGTTATGTCTTATGTCCAGTAGTGGACTGCAACGGGCTGACGATGATGCACGTATGTATTTCCATTCTACTATGATAATGCTACAGGTACTAAGATAGGAACTACGGGCCTTGTGTATGAAAAGTAAATAAAAGGGTACAACTCACTATTATAATGTATTATTTGTCCAGCACACAAGAAATAAACAGAAGAAGGAGGCAGTAGTGTATAAACCGTCTATATGCACTAAGTTAACAGTATATAGCGGTGAACAATACTTAGGTAAGCAAGCGGACTGTCGGCGCCGATAACTTGTTCAGACTGTTCTGGACTGCGCGCGCGCTATTGTTGCCGGCGCTTAAATAATCTAGATAGCATAGTGAAAGGGACATATCGTTCAATTTTTCGACCAATATATCGATAAACCGATGTGCATCGTAATGCAATGTAATACATAAATAAAAGTAGGAGGTCCTTACAATACTAACAATAATATGCTAATTAATATTATACTACGTTGAGTTAGAGCAATTCAGTGACGTTTCACAACATGGTTTTTAGCTTTATTTACCTTTAGTATTTTTATAGAGATAACGAACCGGAAGGTACTGTTCTTGAATGTTTTAGAATTGCATGAATAACTCTGTTTTATAGATGTATTACATTTAATGATATTAATGGAAAAAAATATAACTTATTTCAATAAGGTCCTTAAAGATTTTGAAATTTATAGTGCTATGAACTACTAAAAGTTTACTATAATTAACCATATTTCAAATTTTAAAATTTATTTTACTACTTATAAATATTTCAACTAGCTTAAACAGTTGAATTAGAGTTGTTTGTCGTATCCTTGTCTAATTTTTTTTTAGTGGACTTCAACCATAAACATGAAAATTCTACCATGAAAGCGTCGATCATCGATACATGTTTTGTCCCTTTCATTTTGCGCTTTGCTCTTTCTTGCTTGAGTGTCTTGAATGTGACATGGCGTCCATCAAGATATATCACGGCCTTCTGTAAAACTGTTTTTAATGACAGTGCTTTCATTTTAAATTTTATTACTGAGGCCGTAATAAATCGTACATTTGCATTGATGGTAATGCATGCAAGGAAACCTCAGCGAATAAGTGATGGGTATGATATGATTTGAATGCTTCGGCTTTACAGCCTTTAGATGGCGGTCGCCGATTTGAGTTTTGCTGTAATTTTGGTGAATTTAGTTAACATATATATCTCTTTTCAGGTACTTTGAGAAGCATCAGTCCCATCCGTATCAGGTAAGAACAATTCAACTTTATTCCATACGTGGTAAGTAATCGAATGATTGTGGCTAAATCTTGTCAAAATTGTAGGTACTCTACGTAATGTGTTGAACGGTTCCCGAGTCTACTTTCCTGTTTTTTAGATATGAAACCTCAGCTATGAACAAAATTAATAAGTTAATAACTTCGTAGTATGATAAAATCTAATTTGAGGTTAATATTACGCTAAAACTAATTCAATTAATACATTTCTAACTCTATGAGTCTATTTAATCCCTTAATATATCAGTCATATTGTTGTGTACACAACTGTATTACAATGATTACTGGTTTTTATTCTATTAGTGTATAGAATGTTTTGATTGAGTTTGTAATGATTACCAAGACTTACCATATTCATTGCAATCTAAACAATTGTTTATGTTTTCTGAAACATACAAACAAGATAAAATTTGATCTGACGTTTGCTTTAAACTTCACTGTTATAATGATTTTGTGCATTCTTATGTTCTACAAACAGAAATACAATTCAAAGAGTGAAAGAAGAGCAACAAATGACTATGTCTCTTCTGACAACCGATACACTCCTCTCCGATCCCCTAATGGCAATGTGTCACATGGCCATGGCACCCATTCAAGTCAATCCAGTCATGGACATCACCACTACAGTCATGTGGCAGATGACAGAGGATATCCTGCATCCAGAAATGCCTATATACAAAAGGGTTCTGATAAGGAGAGAGACAGAGACTATAAATCCTCTAGAAATAAGTATACAGGTATGTCAATTTTTACTATAATGATAAACTATAAGTAGTAGTGTAAGCTACCACACTCTAAGGACTTTGTACAGAAATTTTGTTTATACTATTTAGTTGTATTTGTTAACAACAGATACAAATTAATTTTGCATATTTGTCAATGTTAAAGTGTATTAAATTGATAATATTAGAGGTTATGTCGGGAAAATGAAAATGAATACTAGTATAGCATCATTTAGTTGAAACATATTTGATGACATTACCATTTTGACATTAAAAGGGTTTATAATTAAATATTAATGTTGTTTATCAAAGATAAATAATTTTCTAAGTGATCTTTAAGAGAAAAAGTATTTAAATGTAAGTAAATTTTGTAGAACTATCATTTACACAGAATGAACACTTACAGCTTATACCACTTTATAAAATTACAAAAATTAAATACCCACAAATTATTATTTACAATAATTTCTTCAGACAGACATTACATAAATAATATACTGATTAGCAGTTAAAATCATAATTATTAATGGTTATAGTTATCTGTATGATATGAAGGCTTCAACTAAAACATTTAATGGGTTTTTACTTTTAATATAAGATTACCATAAACTAACAATACAAATATATAGGTATGAAAACCATACTTAATTATTAAATTGTAATCAGCAGTTGCGATTGTTTTCGTAATTATAATTTTGCAATAAATATAATGGCTTGTCGCGAAATTGCTTGCAACATACATATTTATTTAGGAGGCAAGTAATAAGGAAACTGTTTCATTATTCTAATATTAAATTCCAGATAGTGTCAGATCACCAAAAGAACGAAGCAAAGATAATGAGAGAGAAAGGAGTAATCATGAGCGAAATGAACCTGATAAGAAAAGTAGACCTAGTGGCATGAACATTAGTGTTAGTAGGGGTAGTAAATATGACAAGAGAAGTGCGCCCTCAGCAAGCGTTTCCTCAGGCCGTGAATGGTCAGAACATATTAGTTCATCTGGGAAGAAGTATTATTATAACTGTATCAGTGAAGTGTCACAGTGGGAAAAGCCCAGAGAATGGGATTCCAGAAGAACATCATCCAAAGAGTCAACCTATTTATCCAGAAGCAGTAAGTACTTTATTCAATATTTTCTCATTATGTACATTATTGAGAAGCCAAATTCACAAGCTCTACTCCTTTGTTTAACTGTTATCTTGCATGATTGGAACTTCCTATTGAATAATCAGAGGGCTGACCAACTACCAGTACTTTGAATAAGTACACACAATTCCCCTGACTATGGGTGTAGTATTTCTTCACTATATTATTGTAAATGTAGGTATTTTGCCAGATAAAGTTTCCCCATACGTGTTTGCTCTCTTTATTTTTAGTATAACTGTTGTTGAAGTAAGCATAGTGAAGGTAGTTTATTTAAAAAAAATACCATTAGTTTTGGAAATCCCATTTTTATTATGAACAAGATAGTTGAGTAGATATGATATGATAGATATAAACATTCATCCATCCATACTTACAAATTTTCACGTTTATAATATTAGTAGGATATAAGTGTCTCCTTAGTAAACAAAAATAATAATTATGGGCCTGCTATGGAATTTATATATCTTAGGGTGTCTTTAAGGTGGTGTAGTCTAAGTGTGTTAAAAATATATGAAGGGATTTTATGCATGAAATAAGACTTGAGTAAATATGTACATGAATACAAATATACAGAAAATAACATTAATTTCTTTGTCAGATGCAGCTTTTGTTTCAATGATTAGCCTTTAATGTTAGACTATATCTTGGCACCACATACTTCCGCTGGCCTTGATTTAAATGCTAAAGAAGTGACTTTTGAGAAATGACATTTAAGAAGTTGTTTGAACTACCGCCTATTTGTCTCACTGACAGCCAATGATTACTAATAGAAAACCAGAGAAGTACTGTTACAACGCATATCTTATCTTTTGTTAATGTAGGTCAATAACTCAACACGTAACAATATATCAGTGACACCTGAAGAGACAAAAAATGTCCTTTGTGCTTGTGTATGTTTTGGGTGAACTGAATATTTTGTCAAATCAATTGTACTTTGAATTTCTAAAAAACATCTAGAACTGACACCATAAAATTTAAATTGCCAAGTAGCATCTTCAGCTCCATTTACAGGAAGGTAGATGACATACATTTTATTACCACCGAGTCTGTGTTTTGAATAATGAAGTAGCTTTTCTAACCAATGTTTTGGTTTGCCATTATATTAGCACAATGCTTCTTTTTTAGGAACCCCTTATTGTTGACAGATGACATTACTGATAAGTTAAGATATATTCATTGTCTGTAGGTACCAGTTATATCTTATCATTGCGAACATAGAAAGTCAATTCAAGGCCTTAGAAAGATGTTTAAAAAAATTACCTAGGTTAATTGTTTTTGATGACTATTAGAGTATAAGGTCATGGTCTACACTAGTTCATTACTAACTTTTGTAGAGTTAGCTATTAATGAGAACATTGATTAAGAAACTAACATTTTAGTGCAGTTTCCAGGATATTAATCTTCATTACTCTTCTCTAAAATTAAACAAAGAGGTAGACTTAAAAATGAAAGAAAAAACACTACTGATTGATGAGTCAGATTACTTGATTTTGCAGATTTTGCAAAAAAATTGGTAATAGTAAGACTTACAAACCTTATTATAAATTACAATGAAAGTATTTTTCTCCATTTTCTAATCCATATTTGTTCACCCTTTGCTCACTACTCTATTTGTTTTTTTTGGTATGTTTTTTTTATAAGCGCTTGTTTGGGCATACGTTTTGTTGACGTTATCTTAAACATTTAGTTATAGCATTAATATAGTTTTTTCAGAGGAAGTTATTTACTCTTTGCAGTGATTTAAAAATATAATAATTAAATATAAACATTCAGAATTTATAAACGGCACAAACCTCATGAACCACCATAACATGTTACTAGCGGTACAGGATCTGCCATTCTCCTTACATTTAAGATTGTCCATATGTGAATGAATGATGAATGAAATGTGCCTAAAATAATTAGGCACACTTAGATAGGTGATGCTTTTTTCAGTTAACTTTCATTTTCTGTTTTTTATGTTCACCTTAAACTAACGCAAATATATCCGGTTCTTCGATTCCGTGGATCACTTAAGTTATTAAGTACTATTACTGCTGATAGAATAGTGTACAACTAAACTCTAACCTACACTCACTAGGTCGATATTATTGCAACCCTAGTTATATATGGCCTTAGGTACTTAGGTATCAAATTAATGATATTTCCATGCGAGTACCTCCAGCTAATGTTTCCCCCTATCTTTCAGTTGTAAGTGGATCATTTAAGGTCATTACGTTAGCATCAACTGGCTATTATGTTGAACAGTAAAGTCCAATGTACACTTTTTATGCATGAGTTAATTTTCAAACAGACTGCATCTACAGGCAATCATCATCCATTTTTAAAGCTTCAATCATAGAAATAATGCAACACAGTTACAGTCACAGTTAAATAGAATGAAGATACATAAGTTAGGTACAAAAATCGCTGCAATAAGGTGTGAAGAAACGCACGATGCTAATTTATCTGTACCTCTGTTGAACATGGGGATCTAGCTAAAGTCTGACAGTTTCTTCGATAAATAGAAGTTGGAAAATCACTACAGAACAATGTTTCCAATAACTTAAATATCAAGTTGCTGAATCAGCACTTCTCCAATTCGTCTCATTTTGACGAGGCAGTTAATAATAATACTGTACAATATCTTTCTGCTATCCAGACTCGGCTCTCCATTATTGGTCTTTAGTCAATTCATTGATTGTGATGTAAAGAAAAGCATACTTTCAATTAATTCCAGCTAGTTAGAAGTGATGGTATCAGCCACGATATGATTCGATTCCGCCGAATCTAGAAGAAATCATTCCTGTCCTTGTTTACATATTTAACTTTTCTTAAATCCTAGAAACTTTCCAGCTGATTGTAAAGAGGCTTTAGTAAACGCACATAACCTCCGCATTTGATGATATCGTGGACGATATACGATCAGGATTCAAGGAGGGCTAGATAACAGTGCTAGCGTTGCTAGATTTAAGCAATGGCTTTATCACCGTTGACTTCGACGTCTTGCTTGCCACGATGGGCTCTCTTAACATATCTCCGACTGTAATTGACTGGGTTCGTAACTACCTGTTCGGGCGCCGACAACATATTCGCATTGAGGACACACTGCCTCAAGGTAGCTTTTTATCTACCAGTTTTCATAAACCTTTATGCAGATGATTTAAACCCGAAAACCATCCAACTTAACACGTAACAATATTTTATCCCTTATTCCATTCAGCGGTTGCCTGGAAGAAATCGTAGACCAAGACCGCCATTTTGTACAACGTTTTGTTTTGTTTTCTATTGTAATTTTACAAACCGTAATTGTATCTTTTTGTTACTTACTGTACAATAAAGAGTAATATATCCTATCTAAAAAAGTCGTAACCGAACACAAAGTATACCCCCAATCTATAATGATATGAAATGCTATGAAATTTTAGATTGGAAAACTATAAAAAAAAATATTTGTCCTTACATTTATGCGCATACAGGCGTACAATAGTTATCGTTTCGCTATAATCATTGAATTTAAAAACTTCAGTCCTTCATATTCAATGTAAAATAGTTTTGCCTCTTATGAAAACAATGCCTACAAGTTGTCAATTTTAAATTTCCATGAGAACATCTTCACGCAGTGCAATTTTACACTACATAAACATTGTAAGTGTGGTAATCCTCCATCCGTGGAATTTATAACTTTACATTGATATCTTGGTTAAAAACATATTATATTGAAACTGTATGCACTATTATTAAACGCCCAGCTAATGGTTGACTTTCAAGTGCAATTGAAAAATGTCGCCAAGGGGCATAAAATGTCGTACTTTCAATAAGAATACCTAAGCAGTTATGATCAAAAGATAAACGTTATATCTTAGCTGAAAAAGTAAAGGACGTAACGAAAATAAAAATTTAAAAAGATTAAGGGCTGGACTACCCTTAACATTTAGGAGGATGATAAATAGATGTTGTCCGATTCTCAGACCTAACTAATATGCACACAAAATTTCATGAGAATCGGTCAAGCCGTTTCGGAGGAGTTTAACCACAAACACCGCGACATGAGAATTTTATATATTTGATTAGAAACATTGGGCTAGTAGGCAGGAAAATTATTCACAGTTTTAACATTTGTATTTTAGTACTTATTGTAATGTATTTGGGTTACAAGTTCATTGGCCTTTTACGAAAGGTTTAGAGATATTATTTTAAATTTACAAAATGACAAGAATTGTATTTGAAAGATGTTCTAGAGATAAAATCTACAATAATAAAGTAGGTGCTATAGAATAGTTAGTAGGTACCTAATTGACGTTCTATAATGCGATTATAGTTTCTTATTATGTGATTTTAGTCAGGGACAACACAGCATACTGGAGAAGACCACAGGTGGTAGGTATTTTAGAAAGTTATCTTTGAAAAACCGTTAACTGTAATCGTCTCCTCCTTTACTTAAATAGTCGACATATTGTATAAATTGAAGTTGTTACGTATCATCATATCAGCCGCAAGAAGTCCAATATACCACAGTCCTTAAAGACGAAGGTCTTTAATCAGTGCGTATTACCAGTAATGACCTACGGTGCCGAGACGTGGTCTCTAACTATGGGCCTCATAAGGAAGCTCGGGGTCACACAGCGAGCTATGGAACAGGCTATGCTTGCGGTCTCTCTACGAGATCGAATCAGAAATGAGGAGATCCGTAGACGAACTAAAGTTACCGACATAGCAGAGCGGATCAGCAAGCTGAAGTGGCACTGGGCAGGGCACATAGCCCGGAGAACCGATGGCCGATGGGCATAAAGGTTCTGGAGTGGAGACCACGTGACGGCAAACGCAGCGTAGGAAGACCTCCCGCGAGGTGGACGGACGACCTGTTTAAGATCGCAGGGACTCGTTGGATGCGGGCCGCTAACGACCGGTCAATGTGGAGATCATTGGGGGAGCCCTACGTTCAGCAGTGGCAGCAATCAAATTCCAACAGGCTTAAATTATAAAAACTATGTATCTTATTTTATTGTGGCTAGTAAGTTATAATAAAAGTAGTAATGTATAGCACATTAGCTTAGAGATTTTAGTAATGTGTTTTGTAGAACGGAGACTAACACATTATAAAGCATAACTTTGTATATGTAACAAATATCGAAGATAACCTTGTTCAGTTTTAATAACGACAGCAGTTTTGATGCTAATATTGTTATCCGTTAGGTCTAGACTTGTGACCTGTTTAGTAATTACTCGTCAATTTATATTTACTCTAGGGCCGGTTTTTAAAGCCTCAGTTACACTGTCAAATAACAAGTGAACATATGTAGCTTTTTATCATTCGAATGTACTTTTGTGTTCTTCAATTAACTATAAACAATATCATAAATCACTGCAAAAATGTGCAAGCGAGATAAAAACACAGTTAGTTGTGAGCCACCCACTGTTACCCTCAATTGTGTTCTGCCTAACCACAGCTGCGGGGCGAAGCTACTCTAAATAAGTAGCCTTAGTCAATCCTTATATCATCAGTTATTTGCCTGACGAAATTCCGTGAAAATCGGTTCAGCCGTTTTTAGGTTTGCCAGAACAAACAGACAAAATTATGAAAAATAAAACTATACATAAGCATTTAGTGAAAAGCTGTTATTTGCAATTACAAACAGATACTTAAATTTTAATGTACTGATATCATACATACTTTCATAAATGTATTTAAATCAGTGGTCTAATACCCGTTGTAGTTTAGTTTAGGGCTAAATAGCGTTGTGTGAAAAAAATATGTATATTATTATACAAATTACTTTCAAATCTTTGCCTAATCAATCATTGGTTTCCATTCAGATTAGCTTAAATGTATATCAGATGGTTTTTTTCGATACTTAAGTAGTCGACAAACTCAAAAATATCCATAATCGCTTGAAAAATTAAATATTCAAAAGCAACAGCGTAAATAAAGTTCACATCAATAACAAAAAAACATTCGGAATTCGAAATACACAAATATCAAAATACACAAATATCAAAATCATTATTCTCCCGATTTTATCATTAATTAAATGAGATTTATTTTTCTGATAAAAGCTGTCTGACCATTTAAAAACGCAAATTATGTTAACTATGAAACAAATGCTATTCGACTGTTCTGACTCACGACTGTGTATCTGGAAATCAGAACACCAGCCTAAACCTAATATTATTGATCGATTCTAAAATTGCTAGGGTTACGATGCAAGAAATAAACTCAAGAGTTGAATCAAAATCTGAGCAACACTTTGAGATTACGTGAATGTGTACGTTACAGTTTCTCTCCCAACTGATCTTTGTACCTAGCTCCTTGGCAAATAGTTATGATAAAGATTCAAGAAAGTATCGAAATATATGTTGAATAAAACACCGTACATACTGTCTGCCATTAGCAGACCGACGCCTGACTTATACTAATCCTACTAACATTATAAATGCGAAGATATATGTAAGGATGTTTGTGACTCTTTATAAAAAATACTGAATGTATTTAGATGAAACATTATAATAATATAGTTTATACATGAGTGTTTGCCATGCCACCATTTTAATGTCTCACATAATTACATGTATCAGTTTATTTAGATTCGGATCATGATCAATTTCGGGTTTTAATTTCAATTCTTAGTTATCGTCATATTAATTGCTAGGAGTAGTTCGTGTCACACAATACAACATAAACTTATATTTATTAAACTTTGAAGGGGCGACTTTTGCTATTAATTTAACCCATTACTAGTAGTCCCCAGTAGGTGAAATTCGACAGTAATATTTTTTTTTAGCTTTCTGAAATCCTTCTCCATATAAAATTTAACTGTGCTAAATTTCAAGTTCCTCCTTTCGCATATTTTTTTATGAAAGGAATACAAAGATTTTACTTCACATGTATTATAGATATATATATATAGATTTCTAGGAAATATTAACTTGTTTTCATCCTCTGTGCTTGGTCTGGATGCAACTCTGTACGACGTTCGCACACATGATTGTAATGCAATTGAATAATTTGTCAACAATTGAAACTGGACCTTAGACTTGCCATTCTTCATTAGCACAACATCAGAACACAAAAGAAAATGTATACAATCAGTTACAGAGAAAATATTTAAATAAAAATTAAAAATAAAGATATGTCAACTACAGTTACCCTCGGCTGCAATCATTTTAGTACAATATTTAATAAAAGAATGTACGATTACTTTTTAATTTGAGTTAATAACAATTTTTGTATTTGGAAGAAATTGAGACTGAATGTATTTTAGGGTACCAATCTGCATCTAGTGAAGTCACTCGCACTACTGCAAAGCAATTTGCGACAAATATATAATACTTATGTAACTTCTTAGCCTAATCCTCACATCAGCCATCTTTGTATTTAAAAAATAAGTTCAAGTACCCAGTCAACATCGAGTAGGCCTATTGGTTTATATTTACTATCTACTTCTTCAACAAAGGATGTCCTGTAAAATATTTTACAATTTTATGCCAATAATGACTCATTATGATGATTTCAAATAGTAACTACATATAAATGTATTGGACAATTGAAAGCTATGACCATAAATGTATGAAACTAACCAAGATACCTATTAATTACCACAAGTCAAGTAAGCCTTTACAATATGTATTGAACTAATTCTAACCAGCTCAACACTGTAATGAGGAAGGACCGTGAAGCATTTATAAATAATATTTAATACTAGGAATAAACACAAACTAGTTGTTCCTGTTATTTGACTAGATAAAATTAATAAGTCCTTAGGTGTCAATGGTGCCAATTCTGTTGTTGACATTACTAAACTAAAATAAAACTAAAGTATCACCCTAAAATTATACGTTATCTAAATACCTACATGCCAACTAATTTATTGGTTAACCTCAGCTTACTTGAATTGGAACTCTAAAACTTTACTTAATTGTATAACAATTTATGCCTTTTGTCCTTTAAAAATAAAAAATTGACTCTTGGCCAGGAGTTCAGAAATTTGTGTCACACTTACACAAATAAATCTAAAGAAATTTACCAGCTCATCTAGTACAGGAATAAATTGTTGAATCTAATCTGATGACACGCCTTTTTAACCGACTTCTTAAAAGAAGGAGGTTCTAGTTCCACTGTATGTATCTTTTGTTTTATGTATGTTCCCCGATTACTCCGTCAATTGTGAAAATTCTTTTGTATTCGAAAGGGTATGCTCCCGAGTTCGTCTCATTATCACCATATCAGGATCTGATTATGGGATCCTACGAAAATCGAGGCAACCCTCAAATTTTATAAGCACGTTCTATGTTTTTCATATACTTTCTAAAGCTATTTCGATATTGATGATGGAAGATACAACTTTTCAACGGTTAGGAGTTGAAAGATGATCTTTCAATTTAGTACGTAATTTTATTCTATTCGATCACGGCAAGGCTCAGGTCATTTCCGTACATTGTACCGTAGATCGGTTTAGCACCGAATTCAAACAGATTTTGGTTACCTAGCACACGTGAGAATACTGCTTTATTTAAATAAATTAATAATGGGGTATAGGGAAAAATTTTCACAGAGTAATTTAAGTAGAGCCAGTTTATTTTACGCTTTTTAGTGTTTCGAAGCAGAGAGTTTCATTTGATGTTTTTTTTGATGTTGGTTGTTATTTCTTTTGTTTATTTGTCAAAATCCATTAAGCTTGAAAGACTATCGACATGGTCATTCAAACATACACTCGAATAATATAACGCGCCCGCTAGTGTAGCTGGATAAAAAATGTAAAAGAAATACATAATTATGTATTTTTTCCAAGCAGGGGGTGCAACGCACTTCACTAGTAGTTCACTACCCCCTTGGGAGGCAACTAACCTACTATGTGGGTTAGGGTGTCCCTTATTTTTCGAAGTCTAAATTTTTTAACGCATACGTCTTACTTTTGTTCCTTTGTACCTAAAACACTAGAAAATAAATTTTTACCTTGTTTGGAGTATGATAACCCGTGCCGACTTGCATCGAAACATGTTCATTCAAGTTGCGCGGGAATAGCGGCGCGCACTCGCGGTAATTAGTCATTTGTTCCTAGTTATTATCGTAGCTAACATCTATTGTTTTACCTTACAAGATGGCAGTGAAATTAAGAAGTGATAACAAAAGTATTTTCTTAGTTGGTGATGTAAATTATCAAATAACAGGCGCTAAGTTACCTTCAAACCGTCAAGTTCTCGCAGTGCTGTTTTATAATATTCGCGAAGTTAAATTAACTGTTAGTGAAAGCGCAAATCTCGTCATTCGCGAATGTATTATATTCTGGGAAAAGGCTAGAATCCCAACTAGTGCTTTACCTAACTGTGTAAAAAAACTTGTGGATCTTCATCACACTTGGAGAGAGTTGCAAAAAATTCGAAAAAGTCGAACGATATTTTTAAGCGCCTTGAGGAGGACTTTCAAATCAGTTTAGATAATTTGTTCGATATAGCTCACGCTGATGCTTTACAACTGATGAAGACAGAGGAAGATAAAATATTTTTACAAAAGCAAAGAGAACCAGGGCGTCCAGGATGTTTAGCGGGTGTGGATAAAAAGTTGCCTGAAAAAGAAGAAAGGTCAAGACAGAGAAAGTTAAAAGAAGAAAAAAGAAGACAAGAACGAATGCGTTCAGATAGTTTATCATTATCTCATACTACACAAAGTTCTGTTCAAACTCAAGAACATTGCGATGAGCCTTCCAGCTCTGATGAAAGCCTTGAGGAACCCTTGCTTTCAACATCAAAGTTATGCTCTTCAACTACCCAAAAAAGAGGATAACCGCCAAGGATAAACGAGCACTTCAAGACATTTGTTTATTTATTGCCATTTTATACGTAAAACCATGGCTTCAATGTTGTTTGGCAGTGAAGGCACCAAATCAAGATTTGTGCTTTTAAAAAAGCTTAAGGAATATGAAACTGTCGACAAATTGATTTCTTAAGCAGCTCTCAGCAAGTTGTTGCGCTGCGTGCAAGAGCACAGAAATATGTACCCAGATTGTAAAAAAGCGACCCTCAAGAGAAAATATACGGACTAATTATTTCCAACTTTGTGACCTTATTTTTGTGACTTTATCTTCTTAAAATAAATAAACGTTTAAAATAACTTAGTTTTTGATTATAAATTAAAAAAATATATGTATTTTAATTGATTTAGCTGCATAGTACCATACTAAGTTAAAAAGTGCAATTTCTTAAAACTTTGATACGCTGTCGGCACGGGTTAATGTTGGCGTAGGAAGATAAAATTTCGTATTTAGATAAGTCTAGGTAGACGTAAAAAAGTTAGGGGGTATGCATTCCGATTTTGTAAAAAAAATATTTTTGTCTCATATAAGGGACACCCTAATGTGGGTGCAAGTGCACCCTGTTACCGACACATGTATAAAACATATGTGCCTGATTATTTTATTTTGTTTAAGGTCGAGACAAAAGGTCGAGTTCAAGATCAGGGAGAAGAGAAGCAGATAAATCTAGTAAAAGAACTAATAGTACATCGGAACGATACTGGAATAGCAGTGGTAGAGACGAAGAAGTCCACGAAAGAACTAGACCAAAACATTCAGGCCCTCCGCACGACGGCAAAGGTAAAGGAGTCTATACACAAACAAATAGATAGCAAGAAATAACTCTTTTCACTAGGATCCCCATGCTTGGATCCCCTGGGGGATTTATGTAGATTTTTAGTCCGCGCTGATCCTCCAGGCTTCTTTTTTGGATTTTGGTTCCGTTTTGATCCCCAAGGGGATTTATTTGGAAGTTTTGTGATACTGACGACTGCATGTAATAGACACTAAACATGATAAGCAGATAATCGTAGTGGACAGAGCCTAAAAAATAGATTATCATAATTTTAAACATATCTACATGATTACTACTTCTCTTTTTTTAGATGGACAATCATTACAAGATATGGACATCTCGCCTGACAGGAGTACACCTTTGTCTGAGAATTCATATGGAGCTAGAGAAACAAATTCGACGGTTCGGAATAATTCAGACAATAATGCAGTTCCGCCTGTTGTCGTATTGGACAACTCGAATCAGCCGGTTGGTTTTTAATACCTAAACTCAAAAATTTATTTATATAGTGTACCTACTTCTTATAACTAAAAATGATGTTTGTATTGCAGAGTGGGTCGTTGCTGGCAGCCGCTTTGCCGCGTATCGTGGCAGTGCCGCCGACGGCGGTAGTACCCCCAAATAATTGTTTACCGTCTCCAGTGTGTGAAACTGGCAGTCGGTCTGGCACACCACAACGTGACGCTGGACCTCCAACACCTACTCACTCGGAGAGTATCGACCCTCATGCGCCGCCTTTACATCTAGATACAGCTTTACCTAGGAAAAGTTAGTAACTTTGAACAAAATTTGGAAAAAAAAAATGTTTATCGAACTAATTATATTATAGTTCACTATGTTCATTAAATTATTCTCTCAAAGAGTGATCACAATGTCTCCTTCATTAGTGTAGAGAGACACAACTCCTCTTATGCACCTAAACATTATATCACAGTGCCTATCATATATGTATACTGATACCTTACCATATATTACAGTGGAATGCCTAGGAAGTTATTCTTCCGTAGTAGGTGGTAATCTACATCACGCACCGCCTATGCTGACACCTTCCCTTGTGAACTACGTGCGCTCGGACCTCACTTCACACGTTAACGGTTGGCCTGCAGATATTTTAGAAAAACAGGTGACTAACTTGTGTTTTTCTTTTAAATATTTAAAATCAAAAAAAAATATTTTCAGATTCCGACCTTTGAAAGAAGAAGTAAATTATATTTATTATAGGATTTTTTTACAAGCTTTTATTAACCTTGCATTATTTGTGTCTTTTAATGTGTTTTAATGTAATTGTAATGTTAAATTGGCATTTTTAACTGACACGACAAAACAAACACGAAAAATAAAATTTGAAGTATTTTTGCTTAGAATTGATATTGCTGACTGATGCTGGAAATTATGTTTTTATACTCGTTGCGCTGTAGGATGGTGTGGGTGACATTTGGCTGTACGACATTGACATCTATCAGTACCACATAACTAAGGGATGTGACGTTATGCAATTCATTTTTATCGCATACGATAATCGCACCATAAATCTAGTTCTCTTTAATATTGTTATGAAAATGAGTGTGTTATTCAGTTGTGCAGTGTAACTGTTATTTGTTTGTTGAGTTCGTTGTTATTACCATGTCTAAGCATACAAAAATAAACTATTTTGGGTAGTCAGGCCAGGGAGGTTGTTGTTCGTTAATAATATCCGTCACAGATTCAGATGATGAATTGAGTGACAATTCAGATGTTCCTGACTCTGATATGAGTTGGATGAATAAAATGTATTTTTTCTTAGCAACTTTTTAAGCAACCTTACCATATAAATGTTCTGTTGTATTAGGTCTTTACCTATGAAATTGCCGTTTTGTATGCAATAAGTGAAAGTACTTATTTTTTCAAACTTTTTTATTTCTGTTATTCGAAGTAATTACCCATGCAATCGACGCATCTTTGCCAACGCATTGGCACTCTTCAAAGGCATTTTGTACTGCCTCTCGGGAATTGAATTTTTTACCCACTAAAAAGTTGTCTAAATTTTGGAAAAAGTAATAGTCGGTAGGTGCAAGGTCTGGTGAGTATGGCGGATGAGGGAGAGCTTCCAACCCCAGCTCTTGCAGCTTGGAGACTGTCTGTTGCGCAGTATGGGGTCGCGCGTTGTCGTGAAGGAGCAGTGGGGACGACCGATTGACCAAAGCTGGTTGCAGATGTGCAAGCTTCTCCATCATTCTCTCCAGTTCTTCACAGTACACATATGCATTAATGCTTATGCCGTTTTGTAAAAAGCTGTGGTGAATCACACCCTCACTAGACTACCAAACAGTGACCATCACCTTTTTAGGGGTCATTTTTGGTTTAGGGCATTGCTTTGGTGCTGAACCAGGGTCCAACCAACTTGCTGAGCGCTTTCGATTGTCGAACAGAATCCATTTTTCGTCGCACGTAACTATTCGTTTCAAAATTCCTTCATTTCTTTGCCTGTTGAGCAGCGAAAGGCAGGTCTCGACGCGTACGTTGCGCTGGCGATGGTTAAGGTCGTGGGGCACCCATCTATCAAGCTTTTTTACCTTGCCAATTTGTTGCAAATGGATCAATATTGTTTTGATGCTTACATTAAAAGCTGCTGCTAGCTCAGCTGTAGATTGAGTTTCCTCAGCTTCCACAATCGCTTTTAATTCATTATTGTTAACCAAAGTCTCCGGACGACCACAAGCTTCATTTTTAAAGTCAAAATTTCCAGAACGGAACCGGGAAAACCAATAAAGGGTTGTGCGTTCGTTTGTACAGTTCCCTCCGTAAACGTTTTTGATGTTACGTGCCGTTTGTGTCGCGTTGATGCCACGACGGAGCTCATATTCCATAATTACACGAATTTTTAAAGTATCCATTATGACGAAAAATGTTCAAATGTAATGAAAATACAACGCTAATCAAAAAACAAAAGACTGAGTTTGTAAATAGAATGTCATGGTTTTAAAACAAAATTAATTTGAATTTAGAATACAGAGCTATTACAAACTTTTTTTATTTGAAATGACCTGTACTGAAGAAACGCAATTTCATAGGTAAAGACCTATTATAATTATAGACCAATTTTAACAATAAAAAATTACCGTTTTTTATTATGAAAAATATCGACTATCCATCGTAGCAGTACATCCCATCACTAAATACTTCTATGGCGTTACGTCATACGCATAACACTGCTTAATTTTTCATTAAATTTGATTTTATTTGTAGATTAGAACATTCTGGTTTGGTTTAATTTAATTTACTACAGTTATTAATAAATTTAATATATTGCGAATGTGGTACAGCTGAAATACTCAGTCATAATTTATAAATCGCGGCAACTTTCAAGAGTGAAACGAAGTGTTACTGAAACTGTCACCCGCACCAAGCTACAGCGCACAGAGTATAGACAACTCGTGATTTACTCAATTCCTTTACATTATCAGGCTAACAAGTTCACGGAGGAAGCATATCAATTGGGGTGTCTCCAGTGTACGAGGGTATCAGCTGAGTTAAAGTGCTCGCGATCACTTGTTCGGCACACGGAAATACGGGCTACGTTACAGGAACAAAAGTAAGCTTACTAATATCATACCAAATGTTATCTGTAGAATCTGTATGGACATTTTGACTGCACGAATAGCGCAGTGGTTTATGCGCTAATTTCTGTGGGTTCGCACTGGCACTTTGACGATAAATCGTTTGAAACCGACAAAACTACAGAGATTTCCTCCCTTTACAGTGCATGCCGCACTTTTGACGTTTTTAGTTCTTAGCAAGCTTCGTCAATACCGGTTGGAGAAATATGCAGTATTTTTGCATTATTATCACTGCAGTAGTTAATATATTAGATAAAAATTCTTACCGTGGGAGAGCTATGCTTCGGCGTGAATGGGTCGGCTCGACCGGAGTGATACCACGGCCTCACAGAAAACCGGTGTGAAATAGCGCTTGCGCTGTGTTTCACCGAGTGAGTGAGGATACCGGAGGCCCATACCCCAACCCCTCCCCCCATCCCCTTTCCCATCCCCCCAAAGGTCGGCAACGCACTTGTGACGCCTTTGGTGTTGCAGGTGTCCATGGGCGGCGGTAATCGCTTACCATCAGGTGATACGTCTGCTCGTTTGCCCACTATACAATAAAAAAAAAAAAAAAAAAAAAAAAAAACAGTGATTATCATATTTATTTTGAATCCATGCTCTTTCGGGTTACCTATAACTAAGTGAACAAATGCTTTTTTGATTACTGCAACAGTTAATTCTCTGTGTAAATAAATGACGATAACAAAGTCGTTACCATGGACATTTACCCCAAATGTCGGCCTATTTTTATTTCAATGTCAGTAAGCTCATGGTAGATGGTAGATCATGATTCTTTTTCGATAGTACACACATCGTGACTATTGTTCTAAAAGTGTATGATAGTATTATTAAGTGCCACTAACCTTGTCCACAGAATAATGTACCTGCGTCAACAGATTTCGCGGCTAGAGGAGCTAAAGTCGCAGAATTCGTTCATGTCGGAGGACTAGGAGTCGTGGTGGGGGCAGACACGCGCTCACGCTGCCCCCACAGTCCCTCAGTCCCCCATGTCACCTCCAAGCGCTGAATACACCCCCCCTTCGAGGAAAGTTTCACATGTCAATGCTAAACATTGTTCATTCCGTTCAATTTTTATGTAATTTAGATCGAATGATAACTCCTGTGTTGTGTGATTTGATGTTAAAATGTAAGCAATTTCGTGCGTGAGAGTTCGCTAGGATTGGTCAATTTGAATTGAATTTCATTATTTAAATGGACGTTTGATAAGTCTCCAGCTGCAATTGAATTTTTATCCAAATGTAGAATCAATTTAATTATGTAACTGTAAAGCATGAATTTTGATGAAAATATTGTTTATGTAAGTAGGTTAAGTAGGTTCTATTCTACAAAAGTTATAGAGCGCGTGGCTGGCCGATATCCTGTTTTAATTACTGCTGTTTGATGCCCTCGATACACAAAGGACATAATATCCATTAGAACATGCACTGGTCAACATTCAGTGCTGTATTATTTATAGTTTAATCAGCTAATTATACGATAATCCTTTCTCTGATCACCAGTTTTTACTAAATTTGATTATTGTTATTACATAATTTGGTAATCATACAGTAATCCTATCTCCAATCATTGTTTTTTACTACATTTAAGCATTGTTACTAACACCAGAATCTTTTTCCCAAACACTGTTATACTATATTTTACCTCTGATTGTTAGAAATGTCTAAACTCATTAAAATAATGTTACATGCATATTCAATGTTCGTAATTAATTTGTGGTGTACATATTGTACTACAAGATCATTACGCCGGTACATTTCACATTTGATTTTCACTATGTTATATAACTCCTGATATTTTCATTGTTAGCTCCAATGGAAAATAACCATAGTATCCAATATAATTTTAACATCAATTTTTCCGCTATTAAATAAGTTTTTGGGTATTTTATTCAAAGCCCTTTTTTTAGTTGGCCAGTGTTTTTATCAACAATATTAATATTTAATTATCTAAATAAACTGTAGTTATTTTGTTATCTGTTGATTCAATCTTAGATTTAATTATTTGTCCATTTAAGGGTCTACTGTGTTTTGTAATGTGTTTAATGTAAAAAATAAATTATTGAATATGTCTCGTAGTGGATGAGTTCTATAGTTAATATGCAAGTTGTTACATGAATAGAACATTGCAGTTAGTAGCCAATTAGTGAATATATTATATCGCCTGTCAGTGTCATTGTTTGAATATATACGTCTACAGCTGAGAAGTGCTTGTCGCTGCCGATGTTCATTTTTGACCAATCAGTGTATAATATGTAAAGAACCAAGTATATTTAGTAATTTAATAAACAAATTCAAGCCGCAATATTGACTTGATTGGAAAGACCTTTTGAGCTTATATGGTGTTGATGAATAAACATTGGAAGCGTTGAAGCGCGCAACAGTAAAGTTTGTTCACTCGCATGAGTACCATAGTGAATCATTAGTTAGGTAAAACTACTCCGGTCTAGGTCTTTTTATTTTTCTAATAATATAGGGCTAATAATATATCTGTTAAAATGTCACCAAACTATGTAATATAATAGTCCAGGAATGTTAGTCTAATGAGAGTCAAAATCTCGGAATAGTCAGGATACAGTCAGCTATAAACGTGTGTTAACCTTTATTTTGACACCTTAAAACTTAGCTCAAAATCTACGTACCGTAGGGTGGTGGACACAGCGGCGTCTACAGATATTCTAAGACTAAGGTTAGAAAATCGAATTTTTACACATTTATTGCAAATATCTGGTTTCTGGTGGTGGTTGGTTATGGCATTTATGCTATTTGTACGTTAATAAATATTGTAGAGAATTAAATTCTCTACAATTTTTGTTCATTTATTTTTGATTACGTGCAAAGCGCACGCAGTGTTTAACTATTTTGAGTATCATTTCATTTGAGACCAACCTTTTTATTAACAATTACGTAATAATATATTTTTTACAAAATTACTTACGTATTCATTTAATAATAAAGTAGAAAATAATTAAGTACATCTTTATTGAAGTCCATAAGCTTATTAACTCTTTTAAAATGTTAAACATTGTACCTGGGACAGCTTACTTCTATTGTATAGAAAAAACCTTTTTATTTCTAGCCAGAAACAAGTAAATTATTTAGAATTAACAGGACTAAAGGTTGACTTCAAGTGATAGTAGTAACTCATAGTAGTCACATTAGTTAATCTCGAAAAAGGTTTAAGATTGAAAAATCATTACAAAAATTGTAGCGAATTTAATCCTCTGCAATATTAATTAAAATACAAATAGCATAAAACCCATAGGAAACGAGATATTTGCAATAAATGTATAAAAAAAACGATTTTAACCTTTGACCTTGGAATATCCGTAGACGCGGACGCCCTCCGATAGGTAGGTTTTAACCCTTAAATGCATGGTTTTTTATTGTGGCCTGGAAAAAATGTTTCCTGGTAGGTATTTAGGTACATATAACATAAAAAATAATGAAAAAAATCTGGTATAAAAAAATAGGTATTTATTATGAAAAAATATGTATGTAGACAATTGGCAACACTATGCGTTAAGTACCAAATTTATGCTTACATATTTGTAGGGGCCTATAAATTGACTTAATCTAAAAATAAATAATATATGAGTGAAATATAGCAAAACAGTTTCGATTTTTAGTGTGACACAATGCCACCTTACATTTAGTACACTCAGTCCGCGAAAAACCTTTACAACCGGGAAGTTTGCATCTATTTTTAGAAGTGAATCTTTTTCCATTGTGACCTAAGCCATCAGTCCGCTCGTCTCTTGGAGGAACGGGCTTCATTGGACCCCGATGTCTTTTTGCTTCTATCTCCCTATATATATTACTGCTTGAAGGCCTTCCTCTTTTGGGTTCAGTATTTTTTTTATAATTGCACAATGTCTCCGCAAGATCTGATCTATAATCACCTAGTGTCATGTTTGGGTGGTGCTTTTTATAAAGTACCCATGAATTTATTACCGCCATGTCGATCATGTGATAAAATAATCGAATGTACCATTTTCGACTTTTGATTCGAATTTTGTAGCGGCCCAAATAACTGTCCATCAAATCTACTCCACCCATGTGGGCATTGTAATCTTTTACAATTTTTGGACAGGCAACAGAGACTTTTTTCTTTTGTTTCTTATCAAATCTGCTGACAGTTTCAGCTGGTTCGGAACCAACATAAGTAGATACCAACGTAACAAGCTTATTATCCTTCCAACAAGTTACCGAGATATCCACAACTTCATAGTCTGCTACGAGTTCCTCATATGATCCCCCTGGAACAGAGTCCTTCATGAACTCTTTTACTACCGGCAACTTACAGGTTTTACAGAGGCGGTTCCTCTGAATTGTGCCCAATGCATATATACCTTGAGTATCTTCTAAATCCTGTATCAGATCTTGTACATTCGAGTAGTAATCTATGTCATTTTCGTCTCCTATAGACTCTTCATCTTCAGAAATGTCTCCATTTTCGAGAACTGAAAAAATATATTCAATATCTTGCTCTGCCAACTGCTTAGACATCCTAAAAAGTGAAAAAAATTAGCTAAAAGCCCAAATCCAAGAAAATAATAAGCATGCACATAATATGCAACAAACGCATAATGTAGACATTTGGCAACATACATAAAAATCAAAATACAAACACATTCAGGATAAATTGCCAAAAAAAACGTTATAATATTGATTTCTTACCTTACGTCTAATATATTTGTAATTTTTTTAACTCTTTTCGGCAATTAATTCTTATCTAAATCCTTATTCAAAAGTCACAAATTATCATACAACCAATTTTTTCCACCTTCACAATGCTTATGTCAAATTACCCGCCAATTTTATTTTCTGAAGACCCTCTTACACGTTTTTATTTTTCATTATGATATTAGCTATGATATAAAAATACGTTCTGCAACACTTGTCACAGCTGTCCCTTTTTAAAATGACAAAAATTGGTTTGTAGACTTTTGGCAACAATATGCATTTAAGGGTTAAGACGAGTTTTAGGGCGTCAAAATAAAGGTTTATACAAGTTTATAGCTGAATATCTCAGATTCCGAGGTGAAACCCCTAATACTCGTGGACTATAAAGAAATAATCGGAAGTACTGTGATATTCATTCACTTTCACATGTAATAGTAGTCAATAAAGTTAACATATAAACAGGCCTGTGTGGAGATATAATTAGGGTGCACGCTGTTTATAAATTAACTTAAATTATGTTATTTTAGGGCCTCCAATTACAGGTCTCTTTATGAAAAGGATAGTGCCGTACCGTGGCAACCTATATTGTATGTTAGCGTTAACTAGGGACCTGTCGAATTGCCCGCCGTAAACTTTAGGATAATATTTGAACTTATTAATATTTACTTGTAATGTCGCCTCCACGCAGGACTTTCTCTTTGAAACGTTTTTCAAATACCATAATTACAGTGATGATTAATATCTTGACATTAAAATATGTTTCTGATAATCACGTGTATCACTTATTCATTTCTCTTTAGTTATGGGCTCAATGTGTGTTCGAAAATAAATCGATTAATTTCAAATAAGCGTATTTAATCATTAAAAACAAGTACAAAATACAATTAAAATGGTTAGATTAATAGAAAAGCTAAATTATAAGAGCTAAGTCGATGCGAATTATATTTTAGGCAAATCTAAATGCATATGAAATTTATGATTGTGCGTTTTTACAAGTTGTAAGTTAATCATCTATAAATAATTTGAGAGTGGAAACCAAATTCTAATACCTTTCTAGTGCTAATTGGCTCTGGTGATACGTCCATCACACGTATTGTTTTATTACTGAACAAACCGACCTAACTAATATGAGGTAACACATGCCTAGGAGGTCTTGTCGGTTAATTGTGGAAATGCATTATACTGAACATGGGTGTCTTAAAGGCTTAGGACTAATAGCCCAAAATGTTTATTGTATGTTTTGATCTTGTCATTTTGTAAACAAACGGTTCATGTTCATTATTACAGTTGTTAATCAACTTAATGGTGTCAATTTTAAAGCATTTTTAAATTACTAGCTGAAACAATATGCGCTTATTTAATCTTTTCTATATTGTAGATGAATCTTTTAAAACTATATTTATATGAATCTATTGCAATAAAAAGGTCACCGATGTCATGCACCAACAGAGTACCGCAATGCAATGAATGTTCTTAACGTTTTAATTATACGTTGCTGGAAAAACTATCATTGTATATATATCATTTAAAAATTATTGCATCTTTCAAACTATGTCCAAAATGCGCCTTATCGCGCATTTGAATTATGAACATATTTAGTTAAAAGTTTAGTTGTGATAACTAAATTACAAAACATCTCTTTGTAAATGCAGAGTTAAAATATATTTGTAAGCTTTAAACACTTAGTTGTAAAGCTTTTGTGACCTTTCCTTTGTTAAAACGCTTGCATTAAGTGCGAAGCAAAGACATTATATTATGGACGCACATGTTTTTAAGTCGAAATGTCTGTAAAATAATTCATTATGTATAGAAAATGTCTTAAGTTATGCAACAATAGAAAATAAATCTGTACATTTTAAGGCTTTGATTAACAAGTAGAACCTGTGTATTAACGAACTTACAACAAAATATAAATACGATTTTATGTCTACCTTTAAAGTATTCAGTCACATGATCAGATAATTTAGTCAGTGATTTGAGTTAGTAGGGCAGTGCCACGAATGATCCAATAGTTTGAAGGTTTGTTCGCCGGCAACAGTACAGGCAACACGAAGTTAGTGCTGTGTCCAGTAGTGGATAAAACGCCAGCTCTCTCTGATGTTTTGTACATTGGAGCCTCGTACCTGGGGTCGGGCTTTGGCAGCGTTAGTACTGGCTTGAACCATATCACCGGCAACGGAGGATTCGTCTGACCTGTTAAAAAAATGGAAAATATATATTTATATGCAGTCTTACTGGAGCAAACTGCAGCACGAACAAATGTTTCCACTCTAAATTAGGTTTTTAGCCACTCTGAGAGTTAGGCATCAAAAGAAATGGCCATTCCTTGAATAAGCTATTTGAGAATTTGGCATTTTGACAATTACGTCCTTTTGTTACTGTTGCCATTTTCAGAATTACTTAGACCTAAACCATTAAATTAAATTATAAGAGATTATCAACAAACCTGGTAATGCGTCAACTAGTTTATTTGATTGTATATCCCATCGTCCTGCATCTATAAACAAGCCATGTATATTTACACCGTCTTCGGGCAGCTGTAAATCGCCGTACACAGTGGGGCCCGGAGCTTCGCCCTCCTGAAATTATTTTCTTCTGTGTTTATACTGAAGTGGGCGGTCCACGGTTTAGTTAGTTAAAAGTTTACATGACTCCTTTAGTCATTTGATGATCTGGATAACTTAATGGAGAATGATAATTCTTTTTCGATTCCTTTCGAATTTAGTTTATTCAAAAATGATAAGTTAATTAGTGAATAGAGGATAGCAGAGATACCACTGCGAAGGCCAGGCCATAAACACGGCGCTCCACACGGTGGCAGAATGACCGGCGTGGGGGGAGCCGAAGCATGATCTCGTGGCGGCCAATCGGGAGGGAGTTCTCTCGCTCGGTAACATGATTAATAATAAATATTTCAGACATTTAACACACAACGCCATCTAGTCTCAAACTAAGCAGAGCTTGTACTATAGGTACTAGACAACTGATATTAATATATACATATATATATTGTAAATACATACATATTATACATAGAAAACACCCAAACTCCGAAACAAATATTTGCAGATCACAAACATTTGGTCCGACCCGGGAATCGAACCCGAGACCTTAAGCACAGCAGTCGCATACACTACCATTGCGGCCATGTTGCGGAGCGAGAGCGCGTGGAACTTCGCCGTTTTTTTTTGCGAGCAAGTTATGCTTGTTAAGGAGACGGCGGAGCGGGACCGGTTAAGAACTCTCCCGGGAATGGGCCAGGTATCGCAGCCGCCTCAGGCGACGGAGATCGCAAAATGATCTCCGTCCTCCATAAGCGCAAGCCTGAGGGTGACACATGAGGCCATCTGTCAGGCTCGGGTGGGTGGCGCGCTTGCACCACAGCACTCGCGCCTCAACTTTTGGGGACAGCAACGGAAACACCGGGATTTCCACAGAGGAGAGGGCCATTTACAAATCGTAGATGGCCCGAAGTACGTCGGGGTTCCCGGGGTTTTCCTTTCTAGGGTGCACCTGGTTCCCCGGCATCTAGTAGGTACTTGAGATGGCGTGCGGTTTTAGTCGGTTTGAGTCCGACATGCCACCAGGAGGTGGTATCCGAGGGGATTTCCGCAAGAGGAAAAAAAAAAGAGTATAGCAGAGAAATGTAAGGGCACAGTCATGCGTACTTACGATTCAGTAAAGAAAATTCATAGCAGTAACATCGCACTGGCAAAAATAACATGAATCATAAGCCTGTCATCTTTGTGCCTTTTTGTCGTATCTAATTTGTCCTATTTTCTATCACCGTATTATTTAAAATACATAGAGCACAGTGGCTAACTCATTCACCTACCTATATAATATATATCTACTTAATATGTCAATAAGACTTACAACAGGTTTAGGTTTTTTCTTATTTTCAATAAAAACGTCGTCCTGTGTCAAAAAGACCTTTTTAGGAAAGAAATCAAACATCAATGCGTCTATAGGCACGCGGTAGCGACGTGCATACGATTGTAGTGAGCCCGTCAAAAGGCCTTGCGGAAAGAACAAGCCTGACACCCAGCTACTCGGTTGTAGTCCTTCCACGAGCCATTTCTGAAAAGAGGTAATGTTAGGAACCGATTTCATCATCGCGTTTTTGTGTTACTTATAAATCATCGAACCTCTTTTTATTGTTTATCTTCTGGCTAAATATTTAGAAACTTAGGTACTGAAGTACAATTTAATTAATGAAAATAAATATTTCAGATGTTTGACACTGAAGCCAAAAAAAACTCAGCTACTGCCAAGTAAACACCCGTGTTAACGCACACATATGCAAAAACTACGCTACTTTTCATTAGTATCGGACACGTTGTCGTGCAGTAAGGTTACCTACAAAATGTAGTCTAGTGCAATTAAATGGTGTAAACCACACAAAAGTGAACAAAAAGTCTGAAAGAATAACATTCCACCCGGTAATACACAAAAAACGTGCTGGGAGAGTGTTGCCAGGAGGAATTCGTTTATCTAATAACTTTGGAATGTGGGTAAGTAATTTGTAGGTAAATTCAAACTGCGCGGTTGGCCTAGTGGTTTAAACGTTCACTACTGCGCCAAGTGCCGTGGGTTCAAATCCCACGTGGGACATCACTTTGTGTGATCCACAAAGTGTTGTCCTGAGTCTGGGTGTTATTTGTGTTCGTTACATGCATGTTTGTAAAGTCCCCCGCGACACAGGATGTATATTCCTAATGCGGGAGTTGTCTTTTAAAAGAAAAAAAAAAAAAAAAAATTTGAGTGGAGACTGGAGAGTGAGACAAAAGTATTACTTTATTTTTTTAATCACGTAATTTTATAGTGTTAAATTTGTACAATCTAATTGTAATTTGTAACAAACAAAAAGGTTTATTTTCGCTTATTATCATCTATTTTAATGCAATTTATAGGGATTTTTTTTAAAAGTGGCAACACCAATCCCACATATTTCAAAAAAATGTCTACTTTTTCTTTTACGTGCGTTAACCACCTTTCTTTATATTATTATGATCTAAGCATAAAGAACAGACATCACAATGAATTTTTCGCACCAAACGTTGATGTAGCGAGACATAATACAATTATAATAATAAATAAATAGTTAATATAGTCACTCTGCTAAGCTCGTAGCGTAGTGAGTGAATTCCAAAATAAAGAATATGCATTTTTTTTTACAATTTTATATGTAACTAGCTGAGCCCCGCGGTTTTAAAGCAGTACAACAAAAAAGGCGGGTAACGCTGCGGGGCAAAACTTTTCTAAAAAAACTGCACGTACTGCACTGAGAATAATTTTTCAACGAAGTGTTTGATTTACAGTTTTAATAAAAAGAGTGATGAATCCTTAAAAAATCAACTTATTGCAATGCAAGAGCATACAAAAGCATAATTAATGTTGCATTGTCCCTATGTGCGAAAATAACATTAAAACACAGAGGACAAGATATATTTTCATATGACCAAGACTCAGATTACAATATAAACCTTATTTTTGTAATCTGAGCCCAATGATGCAAGAATAACTAATAATACGAGTAGTGTAATGTTTGTCACTATTAAGGTGTTGTACTACATTTTATCCAATGTCAGAAAAAAGATAAATTGCGGCTACCATCGGAGAGAAAAGGTCCAATTGAGCCTTGACAAAACCACTTTCAGCCATTGTGGCGAGATTTTCCTCACAAGGAGTCACTGCTCTCATTCTTATTACTTAGTCACATATCTTATTACATATTACTTAGTCACATATCTTATTACATATTACTTAGTCACTAATGCAACGTCTGGGATATTTTATACTATCTTTACTTTTTGAGTTAAAATCATAAGTTTTTGTTAAACACAAGTAATAATCAGTTACTCTCTGCATATCACATAGCACAATGACAGGTCCAATACGTTTCCTTTTCTGTCCGCATAGTGTCGCTTTTGTCAATTTAGTGCTTCCACCTATAGTTCCTGCACGTTCCCTCACACTGACTTATATTATTTGCATAAATATACCAATAATTTCGGGTAATATGAAATAAATATGTATTTAACCGATTAAGCCACGAACCTAAAATTGCAATCCATTTGAACGATAACGTCTGAACTAAATTAGTTTTGTATTAAGGGAAATACATTTATTGATATGTTGTTATTTCTTATACAATACATTTTTTATTTGAAAGCTTGTGTTTAACGCGTGATCCCCTTTTAATTTGGTCCAGTTCTTAAAAACGGTTTTTTTGTTAAAGTTTGTGATTATCACGGTTGTTTGTCTAAACATGTGTTTTAATGGCGAGCCTAAGATAGGATACTCAAGTTTACGCTTAGACCAATGGGAACCCAGAACCCATGACTGAAACTCTTTTCAATCATATTTGGCTCCTCTTAGTCTAAGCAACTAGCTGACCCACGCAATAATGTAATACATTATAATTCGATGCGAGTAGTGCTAAGTATCTCACATACTTACCTCCACGAAATCAATTCGTAATGTGAGGTCGTAGATCCAACTGCCAAGTGACTTCAAAGAATTATAACCTTTTCTATGCCACATACCCGGCACTTTATTATTGATGAATGAAGTGAAAACAGCTTCAAATGCTTCGGACATTACTACAAGACCCTGCAACGAAACAGCGTCAAGAAATAAGAAATATACAAAAAACACATGCATACATTTTCGTCTCTATAATCCCACTACTAAGTAATAATAATAATCAATATTTCGGACAATTTAACACACAACGCCGTCTAGTCCCAAGCTAAGCACAGTTTGTGTTATGGGTACTAGACAACTGATATAAATACTTATAATACTTTTTTTTTGTAAATACATACATATTATACATAGAAAACACCCAAACTTCGAAACTAATATTTGCAGATCATACAAACTTTTTGGTCCGACCCGGGAATCGAACCCGAGACCACAAGCACAGCAGTCGCTTACGCTATTACTCCCGCCACCAAAATATAGCACGTTTTCTTTTTGTTAAATAACTATTTTAGGTCTTTAAGCGTAGCTGCGAACTAAACACATATAGGTACCTATAAATTAAATTAATATTTCTCATAATAGGTACCATGTTTTCACAAAGTTTTAAGAAGCAAATTCTGCTTTTCTTACTTAAATTACCTACTCACGATAACATTAAAACCACAACAGCTTACGAGTCTTAGGTGCCTACTCAAAGGTTTGCTATTTATTTTACTGAATTCCTTTCCTTTTCATTGAGTACTTCATCAGTAACTAGTGGTCAGACCAATAAAAAGAAATATAGCAATTTTTTATAGATATAGTTCATAATATATAAAATCTCTATACACACATATATACATAAAGCAAAACCTTTGTATGTATTGGTGTACCCTTTTTTAGCGAAAATTATGCAAATTATACTCGTAAGAAAGAAAGCTAAAAAAACAATAAAGAAAAGAATTATGGTCGAATGTCGACCACTGGGCGCATACTGGTTTCTTTAATTACCCATATACTATACTGCCTCGGTGGCGTAGTGGTAGCGTATGCGACTGCTAAGCTTGAGGTTTCGGGTTCGATTCCCGGGTCGGACCAAATGTTTGTATGATCTGCAAATATTTGTTTCGAAGTTTGGGTGTTTTCTATGTATAATATGTATGTATGTATTTAAAAAAAAAAAGTATCTACGAGTATGTATTTATATCAGTTGTCTAGTACCCATAACACAAGCTCTGCTTAACTTGGGACTAGATGGCTTTGTGTGTTAGATGTCCGGCATATTTATTTATTATATTTATTATATCGATACGTATATAGAATGTATTATTTAACTAAAGTAAAATTTCAAATATATATTTTAAAATTCTTACTTTTATCGCCTTTTGCAAATCATTAAGGGAAGAATGTATTAGAGTTAATAAAGTGTTAAATCTGTCAGTTTCATGTATCAGTACGGTAGTCAGCGAATGTAGCTGTCCCATGTCATCTGGTATCATTAACTTAGGATTCATAAGGCCCTTGTCAACTGATTTAGAAATCTTGACTCGTATCTGATCACAAATGCGCCATACGATTTGATCTGGAGTTTCACCACCTTCAGAGCCTCCTGTTCTCGGCTGTACATCTAATATGGTTTGTAATAGACTTGTTGTTTCTTTGTTCTGTAAACAAAACCATTTCGAAATCTTCTATCTATCAATATAAATAAAAATGAATCACTGAAATGCATGTACACTCTCACGTCAAGGTTTGAACAATTGTACCTACAGTACAGTACATTATATATATATATAAGGAATTATCTTAGTCCGCGACTGTCCACTGACTTTGCTGTTTTTCGTAAACTTAGATAAGTTCGCTGGGTTGCTGGCTAGTAATCAATAACGTCTAACTTTTATTTAGATTTAGCGTGGCTTAATTTAGAACATTTAATGAGTTAATTTCACACCACGAAATATGATGCTCAAATGAATGTTGACGCACGACCATAAAATAAACTGTATTATTTTATGATCGTACTTTAACTTTCTACTGAGAAATATTCTTAGACAAACATTTACTTGTGCTAATATTTCACATTGTTTACTGAAATATATAATTTTGTTACAATGAGATGAGATGATTTATTCAAAGACTTGCCTCGAATGCAATATTTGCATTGTCGTGCATACCAAACACCTCTGGTGTCTCAATAACCGGTAAAGTGTCAATGTAATTTCGAATATCTTCTATCTTGTCAGTCCTCGGGCAATAATAAATGCCAGATGCAGAATAAGCATACCCCTCCTCGAGGGTTGGCGGTGAGAAGAAAACTTTTAATATAGTTGTCAAGCAACGCTGATCCCACATATCTGTTACACGACCTCCGTACGTTATTAGACCTGTTAAAAGATAAGAAGTACGTTACCAAATATTGTAAAATAAAGCGTATTTAATATGGAATAAAAACAGTTTATAACAATTTTATTATCTTAAGAAATAAGTAGGAACATAGAAAGAAAGAATTAGCAGCATTTTTAAGCGACTTCAAGAAGGAGGAGGTTATCAATTCGACTATTTTTTTTTATATTTGATACCTCATAACTTTCGAGTCGGTGAACTGATTTTGATGATTCTTATTTATTTGAAAGCTGGTGATTCCCGCGAGGTCCCATTTCAATGCGATCCTGTTCTTAAAGTCGTTTTTTTTTGTTAAAAATTGCGACATTTTTTAAAAGAACTCCATCATTTGGCTTTAGCCCCCTCCCTCGCCCACGGTGACTTTCTGCAGCGATGCTGTGGAGCGTTTGCATAGATACAGTGGCAATGCGGTCGTTAGCTGTGTGCCCTCGCCCATATAACCACAATTCAGTCGCAATGCAAATGTAATACTGTTTCGCTTCTGTTGCGATGCTAACGCGATTCAGTATTTCACTGATTGACAATCACAGATTTCGGCACAAGTATTTCACTGATGCTCGGTTCTCCACTCACGCGCCAGCCCCCCTTCCTCCATTCTTCCTTCGTTTCCGTCCGACATGGTCATGCGTTCGCATCGATATAATCACTATGCGTTAGCGCGTTAGTAGCGCGTCGGCAGCGCTTCTGTAGTGCGTTGTTAGTAGTGATGCTAATGCGTGTTTTTAGGATACTCACTAAAGCATCACTACAAAATGTCGCCGTGGGTGAAGGGCCTTAGGAATATACACGGAGACTTTACAAACATACATGAAGCAGACACAAAGAACACTCAGAATCAGAGCAACAGTTTGCAGATCACACTAAGTGATGTGCCATGTGGGATTTGTACCCACAACACTTGGCGCAGTAGAAAGTGGCGTGGTGACCGCTTAAACCGCTAGGCCAACCGTGCAGTCAAGCATGTCGTGACAAACCCGAGTAGTCAAAATAATAAATAAATATTCCGGACATCTAACACACAACGCCATCTAGTCCCCAGCTAAGCAGAGCTTGTGTTATGGGTACTAGACACTGATATAAATACTAATATACTTTTTTTTTGTAAATACATACATATTATAAATAGGAAACACCCAAACTCCGAAACATTCAGACGATTACAAATCATACAAACATTTGGTCCGACCCGGGAATCGAACCCGAGACCTCAAGCTTAGCAGTCGCATACGCTACCACTACGCCACTGAGGCAGGCAGAAAGACGATAAGATGACGAGAAAGCACCCAAAAAGTTTTGATCAAATTGATGGAAATCTTACATTGACTGCAAAATCTATACTAACATTATAAAGAGGAAAGGTTTGTATGTAAGTATGTTTGTAAGGAATTGGCTCAAAAAGTACTGGACGGATTTTAAAAATCCTTTCACCATTTGAATGCTACATTATCACTGATTAATATAGGCTATTTTAATTGTAAGAAAAAAAAAAAAACAACATGCAAACTAATAACTGCAGGTAACACCGCGAGGTTCAGCTAGTGTTTTATAAAAAGCAACTTTATGGAGACCATACACATGATATAAATTAGTGTGTTACTTTAGTTTATTAGTTGGTTTAGTATATTATTATTGAATGAGGAAGGATATTTAACGTCCAGTACGATATTCAGGAAACTGTAACCACAGCAGCATCTACAGTTCTCATACCTAATTTAGTTTGATCTCTGTGACAGATGGCTACAAAACCGTCCAAGTAAGTGAAAAAGCGATTATTATATAATTAGTATATGTATCATCAATATTTTTATACTCGACGTGCTAGTTTTATAACAATATTTGCAATACATTTAAAATACCAAAAATGTACCTCGTAAGTACCAGTGACAACTGTCAAAGTCAAGCTATATTATGAGAACTAGGAGGTTATATTTTTAATTATTCTACCTACTTAGTTCTATGTGACATTGCTTTCGTTGTATATAAGCACAGAACACATTTAGTTTCAAGTATATTAGAGTTGAAATAAGAACAGTATGTTTAGGTACGAGTAGTAGTATTCGATGGAGATAAAAGCTATAACTTACTAGTAATGTATTCCAATGCGTCCCAAGGCATATGACCGTCTTCACAAAACATTTGCAAGTTGAGCATAGCGCATTCTCGATCGCTATTGTTAAACTCGTAGGTGATGTTCCAACCGAGCGGCCCGAATTTTTTTCTTTCTTGTAAAATGGCGTGGAACATGCAAATGCCGAACAACATTGTACGCCAATCCTGTCCCAATACTAAATAATGAGAGAAGAAACGATATTATTTAAAAATAAACGAACTCTTTGGAATTAGTACAAGTATTACATTTCAATTTTAGAATAAGTACGTACCGTGTTTTTCGAAAAAGTCATCATCCATTTCTATAAAAGCTCTTTTTATATTAGCTTTCAAACCTTTCGGTGGTTCGTTTGTGACTTTCACAGAATTTTGTAACACCGATACTGGAAATTTCGGGGTTGGCATGGAACTGAGAAATAGGCGGAAATCATCATGTAGCACTCCACCTTGAGTGGTACCAAAATTAGCCACTATTAGCTCCAACCCTAGCATCCACGAAGCGGCTAAATGACAGTTCTGCAATTAATACAGTGACAAGTTAAAATCATGTTGCATGTATTATAATGCCTATGCCCAGCAGTGTATTGTGATAGGCTGATGATGATATTTTTGTTACGTAGAACATTCCAGGAGAGACTCGACAATCGGTTTAGCCATGACATGACAGGACAATAAACCTTACTCCAATAAACGTAAGGTCGAATTTACTCGTAATAACTACACGGTTGAATAATTCAATCAGTCGAAACCGTTCTTTTAATTATTTTCATATTCAGTTGTAATTCAATTTTGTTTTTTTTTGTCGAAATTAGTGATTAAAAGTGTCATTCACTTTTGATATACTTACGGTTAATAAAATATCATTAACGCATCAGAAGGCCTATTTCTCAAACTCTTTGAGTAAACTTTATATATTAAACGTATATAGTATAAACATATTAATTGTCATTCGGTACACATGACCAATATACCTGTAAGAAAACCCAATCGCCTTTACTTTTCGCAGCGTTGATCATCCTTTCGGCAACAGGACCTTGACCCTGGCCTAGCGAAATGGAATGCAATCGTTCACGCATGTTCATCTCTGTAGCAAACTTTTGAAAAGCTCCAAAAGGATCCGAGCCAGTACTCAAAACAAATACGAGCGGTATGTTTGATGCTGTATCTTGGTACCTGAAACAAACACAAATAATTCTATATAATGTCTAGGTATTGTGCAGAAATACCCACTAAGTATGAGAGGTTCGTAATATGATCAAAATTCTATTTCATATTATTATAGATCGTTTGCCCTTCTGTAATTTAATCTGCTTCATTTATTTGTTCCACTTCTAGCCCTATTCTCATTCTGCAGTTTTCTGTAAACACTCGGTGCCAGACCGGGGCGGTAATACCCTCGCACAGAAGACCAACCTAAAATGACAGCATTCATGATCGTTTTCATGATTGGCGAGTGCGAGACCGGAGGCCCAATGATACATAAGCATCACTAGGCCGCCATGGTGTGAGTCACCGTGCTGCATTGTCTGCATTCAATGAGTATGGTGACCACCAATTTAGGATTCTGCTTATGGCTTTCCATCAGGCAGAGTAGAGTCCATTTGACAGGCCGCCGCGTCGACACGTTGTGACCTATAAGCATTCCCACGACAGCAAACGACGCGAGTTCAAAAAATTACTTGATTCTTAGTGCGTGAAGATATTTACGAAAGCCTTGTCCGACGCTATTGGTGGACCAGTTAGACCAAGCTAGCTACAACAACAACACTGGTATTCAGTATGCGATACTGAATATTCAACATCCATGTAATTAAAATAAAAAATCAATGTTACTTTTATCCCTAAAACCACCAAATATTTATTCATAGTAAAACATCCTTCAATGAACTCAATGTCCTTGACTGCGGGTTGCAGGATGTGAGAGGGAGAGCTTAAGTCGGGTCTCTTGCGACACTGTTTTGCGTATTCTAACACCTAACACATCACACTTGTAACAAAATATGTGCGTGGCCTAACTGTTTTGTTAGATCAAATAAGCAAACATGTTATCCGAAGCGGACAGAAAACATACTCGCGTTTGCCTGCGGGGGAGGGTGAATTTCTCAATTTTATTTCATAGTTGTTTGCGAACATTGAGGTTGGGCATTTCGTATTTCCTGATTTTCACTTTCTGAGCAACGTAAAACATATTTCAGTCCAAATCGATCTTCCATCTGTAATTCTGCATAAGTATATATTAAAAGAACGTCACTGTACCTGGATAGGGCCGAACGCGAAATCGGTTTATTTTTGTTGTTGTATTCAAAATAACTGGCAGGAGCTGGATGCGAGAAGCCGAGGATCGAACTAAGTGGCGTGCTATTGGAGAGGCCTATGTCCAGCAGTGGACTGCGATAGGCTGATGATGTATGATGATTCAAAATAACTTTTAAAACATTGAATAAGTCTTTTTCATCCGCAGTTTTTTTATGGTATAGGGCCAAACGAGACGCCATGTTATAGGCCAGACGTATGCAATGATGGTAAGCGATTACCGCCGCCTAAGGACACCCAAACACCAGAGGCGTCACAAGTGCGTAACCGGCCTTTTAAGAAGGAGTACACTCTTTTCTTGAAGGTCATATCGGTCCGGGAAAACCGCAGTCGACAGTTCATTCCACAGTTTTGTTTTTTTTTTGGTCTTCTGTGAGACATCAGAATTAGCCACTTTTAAGGAGCTAAATCGCCTGATTTTTTATCAAAATGTGCCGGTACATTTTTGCAAAGTTTGCCACCTAGGACTCAACACTGGCACAATTTTAATTAGTAATATATTTCGTCAGTGGTCTTAATCATCATCATCTCTCGCCAAATTTGTTGTTTTGAGTGAGATTTAACATCAAAGTAGTCATGATCAGAATCACTTGTGCTTGAAGGCTAGTTTGAATCATCTTTTGATGAAAGCGTTGAAGATAATTTCCTTTTGGGGGCACTGCGTTACGTGACACGTGACCGCGTGCCCTCAGAAAAAGCCCTGGGTATTTCTATAAGGTGTTTTATGGAAGTAAATACGTTTTGTATGTAACCCTATTATTTTTCTGGTAATTAAAAGCTTTTTGGTGTATATTAAAGTGCATTTTGTCCAATAAACAAGATAAGTCAAATCTTCCTCCGAGTTTCATTACTGCTGTAACTACGGTACGCATACTAACGGCTGGACCGGTTAGAATAGTTACCTACGACCTATCCCAGAAGTTCAGCAAGCCCTTCAGCTGTAACGTAGATAAAAAGGTTTAAGTTTATTTTCTGTCTGGTCTCTTTGCATTAACAATTCACAATAACCTAAATTACATTAAATCGTACGTAAGATATTGTCTTAGACTCACTGAGATGAAACAACTTTCTGATTCAACTTTTAACGAGGCAATCTTTAGTGACAGAAGGTCAATCATGCATTATTTTGCTTCGCTGCTTTATATTTTAACCCTTTTTTAAAAGGCAACGTTAATATGGCATTGGAATTTCACCAAAGGCTACGTTAATGTTATAATTTATTGTTTAGAACGTGGATGACCAAGCAAGCTGTGCTCGTATTTTTAAATATTATATTTTCTAAAAATGTACTAGCTACATTAATTTATAGCCCCGAAATCATTAAATACATTGCATAATAAATTTCACAAAATCATTGGAGCCGTAGCCAGAGTTCGTAAATATCTCGTTTAGAGGAATAAGATAGATAGATTTCTAAAACTAAGTTTATACATCATCGTACATAAACATAAGGGAATTCACTACCAGTCAACTTTTGGGTGGTGTAGAAATCTTGTAAAGTTAACAAAAAACTCAGAGAATGATAAAAGTCATTGGTAGCATTATTTGGTAGGATCCCATGTAAGTAGAAGTGATCATGGAAATAGTTAAAAATTTCAACAAGGCAACATTTTGTGTCATAACTAAAGTGTTGCCATTTCTCTACTTTTTTAGCCTTTTATCGTTTAGTTCAGACTGCACTTTTAAAAATTACGCCTTTAAATATCCCCCATATTTAACTTCAGTGTGCTAGTAATATATTTTCATATATTTCTATATACAATGTAAATTACTTCTGCTCATCTATTGGCATTACTTGTGGAGTGAAGTTTCTTTAGTAACCTTCAACAGTCCTCTTTAATGCACAGCTACCTTATACTGCGGTCAATTTTATGTTACTTGCTTTGAAACTTAATTTTGCTATGCCGAGACTCTTTTAGGGATCTGTTTTCGCCAAATATCAGAATTTCTTATAAGTATTAATAAACACAAAAGTAAAATATTACATTAGAATTAAAAAGAAATCAATGCCAATTTGCAACTTTTTTACGCTCTTTTACCATTTTCTAAGCTTTTAGCTCTGGTAACATTGATTTATTGTCCTCTCTTTTATATGTCATTATGTCAAATAGTCAGAACAATGCCAATAGATTGAATGCATTGAAGCATTGATTGATGCGCTATGCGCTATATTGCGTTAGTACTTGACGGCGAGTGGTCGTGTCCTAAGTGCGTTAGTATAAAAGTGTAAGGTGCATACATTGCATTTATTCAAGCTGCTGTATGTAGGTCTTGTGTAAGGGTGACTGATAAATGAATTAAAATGTTTCAATATTATAGTGCAATGTTGTTGATTTGTGATCAGTGTAATAAAGAATGACACTAAGAAACAATATAAATTATTTGTGTTACAGAAATTGATTAGTAGGTACTTTCACATCAGCGCGATTAAATATTTCTCTATTAATGGTAGGAGTGTGAGTGGGTAATTGAGAAACAATATTTCAGGTAAAGATATAAGAATGGCGTGTGCTATAGATCCCGAGTTAATTACAACAAAGAGATTTACGTTAAATCATGGAAATTCCATGCCTGCTGTGGGATGTAAGTACAAGATAATTTATAATAATTTAATGTGTAAAATTTTATCCATATATATAAATTGTATCCTGGATCAACACCAACAAGTGCCCACGACACAACCAAGTACTTTATTAGAATTTAATTAGGTATAACAATATGTAAACAAATCATTATTAGTGAAGCATAATAAGTTGTTAAATTGTATTAATTTGTAACAGTATGAAGTTTTATTATCGTCATTTGTAAGCATAGTTACATACCTAAATACATTTGATATTTAAGTTTTCCTGTGGTACCTGCATTGTATAATATTTTTTTGCAGTTGGCACTTACAGAATAAGGAGTGGAGATGTTATAATGAAAGTTGTTGATGAAGCACTTTCAGTGGGGTACCGCATGTTTGGTATGTTAACAGTTAGTTTTTTATTTGTCTATAGGTTCAATGAATTATTTTTTTAAAATCTTTAAATATTATCAATCAGATACAGCTGCGGTGTACCACAATGAGGCACATTTGAAAACTGCATTCCAAACATTACTACCTAAGCACGACCTAGAGCGCGAGGACATCTTTATTACAACCAAGCTTTGTGAGTAATTTAATAAATAAATATTAGTTTGGATAGCATGTGGGTTCTTTGTTTCATGAAAATCAAATAAAACATAGACTTATTCTACGATGCAATGCATCTAAAAACTATTGATCGTAATGTTCAACAAATACAATCCATTAAAATGTTTTATTTTATTGTCTATTGACATTTACAGCTCCCTCTGACCATGGTGGAATTGAAGTGGTTAAAAAAGCTTATAAACACTCCTTGGATAATTTGGGATTGGATTATGTTGACCTTTACTTGATACATTTCCCTGGCACTGCCAAATTATCATGTGATGACAAGCGCAATTTAGAGATGCGGAACACAACTTGGGCCAGCCTTGTTGATCTCTATGACAATGGTATGGTAAATGCCATAGGAGTCTCAAACTATACAGTTAAACATTTGCAACAACTCATGAAATGTAATCATGGTGTAATTCCTGCTGTTAATCAGGTAATACATATATACAATAATTTCCTACGATAAAAAAAAAATAATGTATAATTTTATATAATTTGACCTGTTTGACTTGCAGGTGGAATGGCACCCATTTTATTATCAGACCGAACTGCTTGAATTTTGCAAAGAGAATGAGATATTGCTACAAGCATATTGTTCACTTGGGGGGACATCTGCAAACAATGATGCATTACTTAGACATCCAGCTGTCACTAAAATTGCTAACAAGTTAGACGTGTCTAACGCACAGGTGCTGCTAGCATGGGGTCTTCAACAGGATGTAGCTGTCATTCCTAAGTCGACTGAACCAAAGCACATCAGAGAAAACATTGCTTTAAATTTCGTCATCCCTAACGAGGATATGCGTGTTTTAAATGATCTGGGATCCCAAAAAATAAAATACGCTTGGGATCCTAGTGTTGTTGCATAGCGGTCATCATCAAGCACCAAGTATTAAATATATTTGGTGCTGACCATTAACCATGACATACGTAAGTATGCAGTTCCTGTGCTGCCATTGAACACGAACAAGCATATCTTACATATTTTTTCTTGTTTTCAATTATTTATCTTTATAATGGCAGTACACTGGTACAACTATATTCATTATTTTGTATTGTGTGAATGATATTTTTTTATTGAATATTCAGTGTGGCTTGACGGTTATCTAGCAGTATGTTTTACGATAAAAAGGTGGTGGGTAGAAATAATGTTTACATATTATAACTTTAACAGAAACTAAGTGTGTGTAGATCTGTGGTACAATACTATGTGCATATTTTGTGAATAGACATTAAATCTCAACATTTTATTCATCTAAATACAGATAAATATCACCTACTTATTATATTGTGAAAGACTCGGGCGAATATTACACGAAATAAACTATAAATTAGTGAACACTGATATGCACATTGTTTTCATGTTTTTTCTTATAAAAATTAAAGAGAAATATTATATAAATATTTTATGAATGTTAATTACATGAGTGAATGTAAACTAACATTAAATGTGATGAACTAAATGTAAACGATTACTTGGGCTGTGTTAGCTAACCATATTTGTTTTAAGCTATAAAACTATATAATATTTATACAAATTCTACAATTGTGTGTATGTATATAGTATAAATATTTATATATTATTCTATATATATATGGTATATATTTATATATATATATATGTATATGAGGACCACAATCGAGCTTAAGGAGAGAGGTAGGCATTTAAAGGTTGAAAGGTAAACAGAGTAGACTGAAGTGTAGGTAATGAAATATATCTGAAAATCTTAATGACAAAGAAAATTTGAAGAATTATCACAGGCTTATTTACATCTGCAATAAAGCATCTGTGTATATTTGGAACATTTGGAGATAAAAGCTATTTATTAGGTTTGCTTTCGGATAACGAACGAAGAATAATCGAAAATTGGTCACGAATTTTACAACAATATGTATAATTGTTTTGTTTATAAAATTGAGCATTTAAAACATTTAGGTGTGGTATCAAAATGTACGTAGTTTAAGAAGAATTATTATACTGAATCTTCTTTCAAAATTTTTGAGGCCTAGTTTACTAATTAGTAGTGAATAACAGGCCAGTCTGCTAAACTTATTGTTTCTAGCATTTAGTTACGTATGCTTTGGGACAAATATATGGATTTCTTGGGGAAAACTAGGTTCTATTAAAGGTGTTATTAATAATATATATTTAAAATTTATCTAGTTAACGTATATAGAGTTGCTCCTCAAACCATTAATTCATACGCAGTGTTTAAATGTTAGTAGGTACTATATAAAGTGTCATACATTATGCATTGGGTTACGATCACGTTTTAATCAATCAAAAATTTACTGATGTTGCATTGTGTTTCTAAACATTATAAATGTGTAGAGATAAATAAATTTATTAGTAAATAAGGTTTTTTCTCGTCCATAACAAAAAATAATGATCAAAATTCCATAGTAAATGATTATTGTGTGTGTTAGATATATATAACAGTTGTTAAAAACAACTTGTGTTGAAAATATTGTTGTTGGATGTTTGTGAGTTTACTATATGTATAAATATATAGTCATTAAATACAAGCAGCTGTTTTTAATTTAACATTGCCTTTTTTATATGTATATTCGCATATAAATTCAGAAACCAGAGTTTCCAAATAATTCCTGCTCGAGTCCGACTTGCACTTACTACTTGATTTTAGTAGAACTTGATTAATTTAAACTTTTAATTGTACTACTAATTAAATTGAACCTGAATACGTTGTTTTCATTAAAAAAATAACTGACCATAAAAATTATAAAAAAGACAAGAAAATAAAAAATCAAAATAACTGATTTAAAGCAAACTAATCCGATTTAAATGAGATTTTCATGATTTTAATAGGATTATTTTCAAATAATTTATCAACAAGTTCTACTACAATCAACCATAACGAAATTGGCTAAGTGCAAGTCAGATTTGCACAGGTAGGGTCCCGTACCATTATCTATATTTTACAAACGTCTAGCTGTTGCCGTGATGTTTTTTGCTCATTTTTGCTCGATATTAAATCGATTTAATATCGAGCAAAAACGAGCAAAAAACATCACGTTTGTTGTATGGGAGCCGCCTTAAATATTTATTTTCTTCTGTTTTTAGTATTTGTTATTATAGCGGCAACGGAAATACATCATATCTGAATATTTCAACTGTCTAACTATCACGGTTCATGAGATACAGCCTGGAAACAGTAGTGTTGATAAAATAACAAGGAAAGTAAAAGTATTCTAATTGTTTTCAGATAAGTAAACTTTCTGAAATAGGATACATAACGCTTTGCATTGAATTTGAATAGCATGCGCGAAATGTTTTCTGAAATATTTGATAACTTTTAGAACATGTCCTTGTAGCATTTGGAATCCTGGAACTGTGTCGGTAATCGCTCGCTCGCGCGGCATTGTTCAGTCTATGTCGGAGGAAGACTTTAGACAAATTTTGCCGGATTTAGTTGCAGTAGTAATGATTGAAATAATTGATTAAAAAAAAACACTTCAATTAAATAATATCAACCCTGTCAGAAACTAATAAGTATATTATTGAACATGCTGTGTGAATACTTAAATAGTAGATTTTGGTGTGAATACTTACAGAGTGTTTAATTGTACTGTGGGGCTTTCTATAAATACGGAACCCAGTGTAATAGCGACATACTCTGCGATAGCGAATACCAATTTTTCTTCTTTAAGGCACTTGATAAGCATTAACTTTTCAAATGGGTTCAGTTTTTCATTCCAGTTTTTTATAGGCGGTTGTTTGTCAGTTAGGTCGATATGAATGTCCTGAAATAAAAGTAATATATTTTTAAAATTTTAGCTCTAAAAACTCCATTTCATTACTTCATTACTCATAAAGTCATAAAGTAAAATTCTTTAGGCTTTTTAAACGCCATTACAATCTTAAAATTCTAGAGTTTTATCAAGATTAATCAACAATGTTCCATAGATTACTGAAACAATAAAAAGTTACATATCTATAATAATCTGAGCATGTAGTATCCACAATATCCCTTAACTTTCCCTTTGCTGGTTAAAGGATTAAAGGATCCCTTAACTTATATAAAATAATGCATAATAAAATTCTAGATTGCATTAATTTCTCAAGACTGTCGTCAAGCTCTCTGTCTTTTCCATTTCAGCTTTGTGTGTTGATGATGGTAAGTAAAAGCTGTGCGAAGCTGAGCCACGCGAGCTAAGCGAATCCTTTGCGAGTAGCAATTGAAAACAAAGCGACACAATACCTTTTTATTTTTTCCATATGATGTGTACAGAGCTAAACAATACACATTTCAATGTCTTTATATATATATATATATGTATAAAAAATGAACGTGCCAAAATGACTCTACTATCTGATGGAAAGTAAACCCTACTCATAAAATGCACACTATGGGACTATTGCTTGTTAGGTATTGGAAAAGTTGAACTAACATAACTAATAACTTAGATGATAACATAAAAATACAGGAGCTGCTTAGGTACACATTTAGATTCAAATTAGGTCCTTTTATTTATAATAGACTGACCTACATTGGGACTTACCATGCTGAAAGAACCAATAGAAACTGGCACTGTCCTCATACAGTCATGTAGAAGCCCTTCGAAGCTGGGATCAGTTTCGTCCAAGTGGCTGATGTTTAACCACATTATATCGGTCATAGCTTCAACAAGTGGTTTCTTACGTGGTACCTACACAACATGTAATTGTCAATTAGTAGGTATATTATTCGTTTGGACACTGATAGACCAGATATGGAGTTAAGGTTCGGGAAAAAATTTTGTTCCTATCAACTCTCGATCAGAATACCTTAGTTAGACCAAACACAAATGTCAATGGAAAGAACTTGGTGCTAAAAAAGCACTTTCGAACTTATCTTAATTGTTTTCCTTACGTTGGTAATAAAGGATAGGGAATTCTCTTAGAATATTAGAAGAACGTTCATAAATACTTATAACCTCGGGACAGCACTTAATACTATTTGTTTTTTTATATTTACCACTTTAGTTCCGGATGCTCCTCGTAGTATAAAGTTGAATTGATCGGTTTTAATAAATCCCGCATGTAAAAACATGGCCATGTTCAAAAGGAAGCTGAAAACTAGCTTGTGTTTTTCAAACAGTCCTCTAGAAACGTTCTGGTACACAGACAGTGTGATTGCAGACCGCAGCAATTCCAAACGATCTTCCAGAGTCATTTCAGTCTTTTCCGTTTTTTCTATTACTAGATTGAATACCTGCGGTACAACATTTTATTCTCTAATTAAAAAAAAAAACAATAGTAATTCATCTAGCATTTACATGAAGACACGTTGTGTAATTTCTTTACCGCAATTAACTAACACTAGTTGGAGCAAAAAAGAGACCTAGTTTTTAATGTATCTTCACATAGTATAATATAAAGTCGCTTCCGCTTAGATCTTATAAATTACTCAACGGATATTAATGATGTTTTCAGCAAAAGATAGGGTGCTTTAAGAGAAAAGTTTATATGATTGATATTATAGAAGAGAAAATCCGAGAAATTTTAAGTTCCGTGGGAAGTTGGGCCGGGCGGCCGGGCCTGTGAGTGAAAGTTTAATCCTTTAACAAAATTATGGTGTACGTCCTATATTTCGTAAAAAGTTAATGAATGTAAGATTAAAGTCGAGGATAAAATTTGTTTCTTTCATATTCTGTGACACTGACGTGCATTCAAAATAAATTATTTGAGAAAGGTAAATCGATATGTATTCAACAAAGGTCGCTATTTCTAGGCATTCAAGGCGAGGCGCGAAATGGTCGAGTATAATTATGCATGAATATTTTGTGTGATGACGTCAGCGCGACCCCGTTTCGTTTTTAACTAGGCCTTAGAGTCGGAGATCAATAAATTATACACCAATTCTAGTGATGATCATCTGTTTTACGGGATGAGAGATGTGATGGTGTATTTATAAAAGTTCTTCATATAACAAAATTCGTCAGCGAGTATTTTAAAATTATTCATTATTATTTTAACAACGCAGTCGTCTACATTATCATGATTAACAATGTCCTTCAATAGTCCGCCGATGGACATAGGAATATTCTTAAAAAGAAAGTTTTACTTGGTATAGGGTTTATTTTAAATTTTCGTTCCCTTTGCAGTTCTGTTGTCCTGCGTAGTTTATTTCAACAGTGAGCTCTTACGACTCTCACGGGATGACTGAGGATAGTGATATTAAGTTACAATGTAATGTTACAAAGTTAGTTTACCTGCCAAGCAAATTTTCAAAAACATTTCAAACTAAGCATATGTGAGTTATTAAAAAAACGCATTATGCCTTTTATTTAATATATCAGCATTTTTTATAAGCAATGATTTTCATGTAGGTAATTTAGTGTAGGAGGTTTTGTGGACGATAAATAGATCTAGCTAGGATCGATTTTTACTGAATGGCTGGCAGTCCACAACTGTGCACTTTTCGCGAAACTTTCTGCCTCGCACAACAAAACTGTGGAATGAACTGTCGACTGCGGTATTCCCGGACCAATAAGACCCTCAAACCTACAAGAAAAGAGCGTACTCCTTCTTAAACGGTTGGCAACGCACTTGTAATGCCTCTGGTGTTGCGGGTGTCCATGGGCGGCGATGATCGCTTACCATCAGGCGATATGTATGCTCGTTTGCCACTATTAAATAAAAATAAACAAAAACTGTACCAAATTTCATACTCCTGCGTCCGCATGATTTTCGTAAAAAGGGGTACAAAGTTATTGCTTCACGTATTAAAATTTAAAGACAGAAGTATAAACAGTAACCAACAACTGCTTTTACTAGTCCACTGCCTGACATGGGCCTCTCTTTAGAAAAGAGGTTTTGTCTACTATAGCATGCTAGCCAAAAGGGTTTGTTAATTTGAAATTTATAAATAACTAGCAACCCGCCCCGGATTCGTTCTCTTTACGGAAAAAATAATATAGTCTACGTTACCCCGAGAAGATGTGTGGCCTAATTTTTCCGACGTCTTCAACAAAAATCTCTATATTTTGGCCTATATACTCAGAAACTTAACAAATTATATACGAAAATCTTCCTCAAGAATCCCTCTATCTATTGTCAAAAACCGCATCGTGGCGAAGTTTTAGTTTTGTGACATTCATAGTCAGCCTATTGCCGTCCACTGCTGAACGAAGGCCTCCACCAAAGAGCGCCAACCATCCCGGTCCTGGGCAGTCCGCATCCACCCGCCGCCAGCCACTTTCCTCAAGTCGTCGGTCCATCGTGCCGCAGGGCAACTTTTTGTGACATTAAGATTACCGAATAGTTTATAGGTAAAGAAGCGAATAGTTTATAAGTAAGTAAAGGATGAGAGCCAGTTTTGTTAAGAACTTATCTGTCAAATAAACTACAGATTTCAGTTTCACAAGTCTCGGGTAGACATTATATGTCAAATACACACATCATTTTATAATCCGTTAAATTGTGTTATACGCCATAGTTTATTTATGTGTGATTGGTCTGCTGAGCGTACGATATGTCTTTCGACTCTTCACTGGGCTGTGCGAAGCTAGAAGCGCTTGCTTACTATAATAAATAACGGCTCCGTTCAGTAGGATCCCCTGCTTAGATTCCTTGGATTTATCTGTATTTTTTATTCACACTTATCCCCCAGGGGATTTACTTATTTGGAATTTTTTGTAAACACAACGTCCACCAGAGGATCTCATACTTTCTTCATTAAACATTAATGAAACAATGTACAGATACAAAATATTTGATATAGAGTACCTATTGAAAAACTTGTACAAGAAAATATGAAGAAATAAATATGTAGTCTATTGTAATATTTTTTTTTAATGATTCTGTAGATAATAAAATATTTTTCTTGCCGAGAATAACTCAATTCTTAGACTTCGATAATATGAGAACGGTGTAGACAAAACATCGAAGTGATTCCTAAAATATTTGCTTCCGATATTTTATTCTTTCATAGAATAGAAAACCAAAACATTATTTATCCTCATAATGTTTATATATAAAAGGATAAGCAGAGCATATTTCTAGTGGACGTTGTGTTTAGTGTAGTATTTAGAAGTACCAGTACAAATACAAACAATCAACGCGACATAGTGCGGTTTGTCACACCTCGCAGATCACGAAGGCGGCGCGCTCACACCACTGGTGCAACGCCTGTTGTGACACCCGTGACGACGAGCGGTGGAACCAGATCGAAACGTCAGGGAATAGAAGGTATTGTAATCTTTTAACATTTTTATTGCAAGCAAGTTTCGCCATAGAACAAAACCTACATAGCCGAGTTACAAGTGGGCGGCGGTAGTTACTTAACGTCAGGTTATGTTTTTGTTCATTTGCTCTCCTAAACCATAGAAAAACCAACACACAACAATAGGCACTTTTCGTGTAACATAAAAGAAAATAAAAGACAAAATGTTTCTCAATTCTTACGTTACTAAACACCTTGTAACCTTATTAATATTTTTTAGCTCATTATAATTTTCACTTTTACCTGATTAAAATACTTCAGAGAGAACTGATACATAGGATCAATATCTGCAAGTTGAGCTACGGCGAAGTACAATACGGCCCCTCTTGTAGCGACGGTACGGTATTTCTCTCGGGCTGCCGATATACTTACTTCCGTAGCCTCAGTTTCCTCTAGGCGAGCGTTTATTATTTCCGAAGTTTCCTGATAAATCAAATATGTATTAACCGGCGCCCCCTTGACATTATGAAATCGTTATTTTCTTGCCGTGGCATTGTTACACGCCCGACAGCGTATAATTGGGTTCTTAATAGAGTAAAAATTTATAACACTAAAGATCAGTTTCACTACTAACTGATAAAGTTCCTTACAACTTATCATAGAAACGTGTGGTAAGGTGACTAACCATAAACTGTAAAATGAAATAAATTTTACCGTAAACTTCTCGCAACATCATCGTACTCGTATTTAAATTATATTACAAAAAATGCGCGTGGTATTTGCCTATCCTGTTATGGAACAGGTGTAAGAATTTGTATGCAAATAGTATCGTTAGATAGAAGTTGACCCAAACAAATATAAGACCTCTCATGAACCATATTCTAGTTACACTGTGAGAAATATAATTGCTTGAAATTTAATTAACTTTTAGTAAAATGGCTGAAAGACTACAGCTACGATGATATTGAGATTATGGTGTTAAAACAGGATTAACTGGATGAGTAGTCGGGTAATTGGTCTGCATAAGCACACACATACAAACATACTACACATGTACACACAGACGCACGCACACATGAATATACAGACGGGCCAGGTGTGTGGTTTCTGTACTACTTCTGTTTTTTTTTGTTTCTCCCTTCCTTATTTATGTCGATTGTCTCTTTGTTATTGACGTACAAGAACCTATGAAGTGTGTGTTCCTGAGATATAGTTTACTCTAGTTCAGGGGCCAGAGAATTCACATTTAATATGCGTATAACTTTGTGTCAATAAACAAATAAATAAAATACAAGTTGTGACTACCAAGCATTTAATTGAAGTTGAACTTACTTTACTTTCATTAAGTGTTTCTATAAGCTCCTCATCGTCTAAAATATTTCCAGTAGAAGCATACAACAATCTTAGAATCTTATCTTCAATCTCGAGTAGCGTCGCCTTATCGGCATTTATCCTTATAATTAGCTCGGAACGTAATATTTCCAAGTCCGGTCGTTCCAATCTTACCACATCTCTGTTATGAGAAATCATATAAATGTAGTAATGAATTTAATAAATAGTCAATAGAATAAAGGAATACGCTTTATGATCTAAACAACTATGTAGATTATGAACGTATAATAAAGAATCCATCTAGCTTTCATAATACGAGTACAAGCTCTGATTAGTTTAGGACTAGATGATGTTGTGTGTATGTGAGTGTATGTGTGTGTATGTGAAAATACTTGTTTTACTCTCTGATATGAGTGTACAGTACAAATAAATACAAAACTTAACTTACGTAACTTAAAAGACTTTATACAAAATGTTACTTACGCCAGTAGTTGATCCTCAAGGCCAGATAGAGTGACGGTGAAGTTGACCAGAGTTACTTGAATACATATTTCTGGTAGATAATGTGGGTTAGCGAGCTTTGTTGTTAAGTACAGACGGAAGTTCGTATCATACTCTATGTCGCTGTCTCCAAGACGAATGAGTAGTCTGCCAGCCTAAATTACTCAAAATGTTGTAAACCAGTAATATTTATTATTATTTGTGATTGTGTGTTCAACACAAATGAGAAGTGAGAATACATGAAATAAAACCACTTCGTTTATGTTGTTACAAATTATGTTATAGCGTAGGAGTCATTTTAGTCAAATTACGTTACTTTTCATCAACTGTCGAAACGATAACTTTGCATGAAAAATGCAAACTCGTATGTAGAAATGTAAGTGATTCAACGTATGCACTGCCAATATTAACTCAAATTACCTACTCGATCAGATTTTTTTTACTTTACCTGCAAAAACGTTTGTTTTAGTAGTACTGGGGCTAAAGTAGCTTCAAGGGTTTCTCCCAGGTCTTCTATGAGCATAGGCCAACCAAGGCGAATGCAATTTTCTAACACCCGTAGAAAACTATTATCGTTGAGCTTAACGACCATCAATCCGTTATCTCTTTCCATATTTTTTATCCACCGGTTAGCCTGGGGCACAAATATAAAACGTCTGGTAAAATGAAAGGGGTAATAGCATCTGTCATGACCTACAAAACAGTTTAATGATTTATACTAAGTTTTATTTTTCGTAGTTAATGTTTCAATTTTAAATAGTTTACCCATCTATATAATTAGTTTCGAAAGTTCTTTTAAGTATTTACATTCGAATTTTGTTCTAAGATTTTTTCTTCTTGTGATAAAGTAAGAATAGGTTAATAATTCCATTGATTTAGGGAAAAGAATATTAGGATTGTGGCAGTTACGCCTATACAAAGTAGTTTCATAATGAAAAGTAAAAATGTCAAACGGTAACTTTTAAATTTGATGGACCATATTTCATTGCACTAAGAAAAGTAGGGAATTGAAAACTTTATTTAATTACCTAATGTAATTTTATTAACTTTATTTAATATGTGAACCCAACACCATCTGTTTTATAGCCTTATACATCAATATCTTATATATCACCTGTTCCTGAGGATCTATGTTGAGAGGCCATCGTCCGGCCCTTGTTACCAGAATACCGTTTTCTGTAGAGACTGCATCACGGGGGAGGCCTTGTGCATTCCACGTTCGAATCGTAAAGGAGTCTGCCATCACTGTTATCAAACTGAGAACAATACGAATAATATGTACCTAGTGATATTTTGTGAAGAAAATAATCGTGAAATGCTATCTAGGAGTAGACATAGTAATTAAAAGAGTTCGCATTTAATAATAAATATCCTACTACGTTACTTCTAATACCTCCAAGAATATGTGTACAAAGTACTCGTATCATGATGATTGGTTAAGTAGTTTTTGCGTGAAAGCGTAAAACATACGAATTTACTTTTACCTTTATAATATTAGTGTTATAGTGTGATTAGGATTAGGATATAAGATATCAGTTACAATATGTAATATATACCAGTAATTGGTGTAGAAAATATGTATATTAAACGCGATTTCAAATTTTGCCTAGCGCGTATTCAGACAAAATAGTAGGTTCATCAGAGTAAGTGTTAATATGAGTTATATAGTTATATAGATGTATAGAAGAGTCGATTTTCGTGTTCATAATGTGAGCTTTGACCAAAGTGCATGCGGATGTATCGCCTCTAAGCGCAAGTATAAATAATAAAAATCGGTTATTTATTTCAACTTAAATATTTTAAGCATATAGAAAATAGGTCATGTTCGTGCTGGTGATGTTAAAGTCTGTCGTTTACTGTAAATTAATAGACGTCAGCAAAATTGCATCAATTTCAATTACGGTCACTAGAGCAAATAATAACAGGGGCTTGCAGCAAAGAGAGAGCAGGTGGGATGCGGTGGTGGGGTGAGGAGGTGGGATGAGGGTGTGGAGAGCGGAGGCTGGAGCGAGCGCAGATCGGTGTGGAAATTGCAGGGGGTGTAAAAAATGCGGGGGTGAAGAGAAGAGGAGGGAGGAAAGTGCGGGAGATGTGAGGGGTTCGGAGGACGCGGTATGCTATTTCGATGTAAGTCAGAGATTATTAAACGCACACACACAACCTGTAGCGCAGTCCAGGGATGGGGTTAGGAAGCTTAACTGTTGCTTGGCAACAGGCATAGCATACATGTGAAGCATTATTAAAAATGGCTGCAGATTTTCACAAAGGGATATTGCATGTCATGTCATGTATGATATTTATAACGCAAAACATATTCACGCGATACTTATGAATTAATCTGCATTAATAACGCATTTAAAAATAGAACACGGTTTATTTTCCTCATTGGTTATAACACCGGGATATTATTTGGTATTAAATATAGTCCAAGATCCTAGAGCGATCAGTTAACTTATTTTCACGTAGATAGAACCTTATGTACTCAGTAGCGTCTTATGTTCTTTGCAGCCTTTGACACCTGGATAGATACCAGGTAAGAAAGGGTACTAAAAATGAGATTTACTTAACTTTACATAGCTGATTTTATTTATGTTTATCTAGTGGTATATTATTCTAAAATAGTATCATAAGTATCAGACACTTCCCATGGATAAAACTTTTGATAGACGCTTTAAAGCTTTACTGCGTTTTGCAAAAAGGTCTTGTCATAACAAACACATCCAATTGTTTTAATCTTCAAGTTTCGGATACTAGGAGAATAAAACAATTGTCTCCACCAAGACATCCACAAAAAATAAATGAACTTTACTTATTTTTGCTGCCTCGGTGGCGCGAGTGGTAGCGTAAGCGACTGCTGTGCTTGAAGTCTCGGGTTCGATTCCCGGGTCGGTCCAAATGTTTGTATGATCTGCAAATATTTGTTTCGAAGTTTGGGTGTTTTCTATGTATAATATGTATGTATTTACAAAAAAAAAGGATATATGTATTTATATCAGTTGTCTAGTACCCATAACACAAGCTCTGCTTAGCTTGGGACTAGACGGCGTTGTGTGTTAAATTGTCCGAAATATTTATTATTATTATTATTATTTTTGCATCTAAGATTTTTAAATAAGTTATTAAGGTAACTTATTGGACGTATTATAAGTACATTCAAATTAATTTAAGAAGTATAGCAAGGCTAACTCTCTATTCAACAGTAATTGCAGCTGTAAGTGTGCAATTTATGTATTATTTTGATTGTATGTTATTTTAGTATGAAAACACGCGTATGGATTAGGTTGCACAATTGATAGTAATTATTTACAGCTTATTTCGCTGTGTTTAATATAATATTGTTTAGTATATAAATCAACATGTGCATCTATAGCTGTCCCTTGTCAAAAAACATTTAAAACAGCTCTTTCCTGCCGAAAATATTACTACTTTTGGAGAAAGGACAATATAACTAAATTTTTGTTAGTTTGTCTGTATGTTTGTGAACGCTAATCTCAGAAACGGCTTAACCGATTTAAATGCGGCTTTCACTAATGCTTTGCGGTTGGCTGCACTTAATAATTAGAGTTTGTATCTTTACAATCGGTTCATAAATAAAAAGTTATGTCAGTTGGGAGAATCCCCACGAAACCGACATATTACGCGGGCGGAGCGGTATTGGACATGCCAATAAGAACCATTTAGCACACACGATACGTTTCTTTTTATCTTTAGAAAAAATTAACCAACATTTTTTTTTTTTTAAATACAACTCCCACAATAGGAATAAACATCCTGTGTCGTGGGGGACTTTACAAACATACATGAAACGGACACAAAGAACATCCAGACTCGGGACAACAATTCGTAGATCACACAAAGTGTTGTAGGTACCGCGTGGGATTTGAACCCACGACACTTGGCGCAGTAGCAAGCGGCATGGCGACCGCTGACACTACTCGGCCAACCGTGCAGTCAACATATAAGTAGTCTATACTAGTACTTAACCACTATTCACTAACTTCGCGATAAACGATTCAGTATGTTTTTACTTCTCGATTTGTACCTGTAGAAGAGAACATAATATATAAGATGTATATTGGCCGACTTACTCAAAAGTGTCCGAGGCCGGTATCTCTAACGTGGTACATTCCTCAACCCACTTGGTTTCTAGTTCTCGTCGATAGTGTGAAGGAAATGCACCAAAGTAAGCGATGCAACCAGCTGCAATTATGATATCTCCTGTGGTACAGTAGAGTTGCTTAGTCGCCGACTGTAAGATAAAATTTACAAGTCTGTTACAACTGTCAAGGGACGCGCTTTAGTTACGGAACAAAGCTTGGAAAAGTAATAAAATACCTTTCTTTTACTATACTGTTATTATTTCGTTAATTAATTTATTCAACACGGATTGTAGTGGGGAGTAAGAAAGATAAGCCAAAATACAGGTCCATTCTACTTACAGTTGTGAAGTAAATTGATCTATACGTAGGTAAATTTTTAAGTTTAAAATATGTTTTAAAATATGTTTTTTTCGTAAGAGTTTTGTCTGTAAGACTCAATAAGATGAGATTAGGTACCGAGACAGAGATTTCCCATCTCGTCCTCTCGTCAGCAAGGGCCTGCGTTAGGCGTCCAGCACGCATTAATCGTGCTGCGGCCAAATCTACATCAGCTTGCAACCTTTTGCGATCTTCTTCGACTACCTAAAAGAAAGACAAACAGTTATTTATTTCGTAGGGAATTCTAGAAGTCATATTTGTAGGTTTTCACAACAAAGATTATATTTATATCAGTTATCTAGTACGCATAATACAAGCTGTATTTAGTTCGGGACTAGATGGCGTTGTGTGTTAGATGTTCGAAAATATTTATGTATTTACTAGCTGATCCACGCAACCTCGTTTGCGTCTTCTATTGCCCGTAGCGTGAAAATTTTACCCCGTTTTTGAAACATTCTTCATTGGTGCTACGCTCCTATTAGTAGTAATGTGATGATATATAGCCTATAGCCTTCCTCGATAAATGAACTATCCAACACTGAAAGAATTTTTCAAATCAGACCAGCGGGTCCTGAGATTAGCGCCTTTAAACAAACAAACAAACTTCAGCTTTATAATATTAGTAAGGAAGTTTAGATAAGGACAATAGAATACATATATATAGTATGTATATATGTGGGTGTACGTTACGTATACATATTTTGTTTATATATTGTTTAGAAAATTTGAATATTCACGTGAATGTGTGTGACTGGTGTATAATCTGCCTTAAGAATCTTAAATAAATAATATCCATTTTTGTCTGGAAGAAATCGCCGTAAGCGATAAGACCGCTAAGTGTTACGTCTATAATTTTGGTAACTTATATTTATGTATATATAAATAAATTAATTAAGAAACAGTAAAATCGACTAATGAGCAATTACTTAAGATGACAACCTTTTCAATACATGTTGGAAGAAAGGGACAAATAATTCTAATCTTGATATGTAATAGAACTCTCCTACTTGGTAATACTTTTTTAAGAATCATAAATTCGATCATATTTTATCCCTGCTATTTCGGTTATCTATCACAATCAAATTTGTGTAACGGGTTCAAACCGTACATGGGACAATTCTGAGTGTGGGTGTTCTTTGTGTCCGTTACATGTATGTATGTCTGTATAATCCCCGCGAAACAGGATTTCTTCCTGGTGCGGGAGTTGTCTTATTTACAACTAGCGACCCGCCCCGGCTTCGCACGGGTGCAATGCTGATACTAAATACACGTTGTATATAAAACATAGCTGACCCACGCAACCTCGTTTGCGTCTTATATAGCCCGTAGCATGAAAATTTTCGCAAAATAAGTAACTTTTCTGGTTGATTTTTACACCTTGTGTCCGAAAAACCCAAATACCTTACGGAACCCTATTTTTTTTCAAAATAAAATATAGCCTATGTTACTCGTGGATAATGTAGCTTTCGAATGGTGAAAGAATTTTTAAAATCGGTCCAGTAGTTTTTGAGCCTATTCATTACAAACATACAAACATACAAAAATAGGTACAAATCTTTCCTCTTTATAATATTAGTATAGATATAGATAAAATTATTATTATATAAACTAGTTGTCCGGTTCGTGAGTCATTAAGAGAACAGTGTATGGCTCGATTTTTGAGTATTTTGTTCAACATGTTGTGAAGCGATGTTCCTCTCGAATCACAGGCACATTGTAAGTAAATTATTAAGTTTCGTCTCCTAGTGATATCATTTTTAACGTCAATGTTTTTTAAATTCAGTAAATAGTTTATGTTGTATGCGTTCACTTCATATTTAATGCAATAATAATTTCGGCTCTTTACTGCATTCAGTTATTTTTATTTAAATACTATACTTTGTTGACTGTGGTAAACCCGGATTTATCATAGAAGTACTAAAGCTTCTTTTACATACAAAGAAAGCAGGCGCTGTTTTTTTTTTAAAATATTTTTGTAATTTAGAGATATAGATATAATTATCTAGAATAATCCGACGCGATGGTCTAGTATTCTATTTTTAGCGCCAGCAACAGGGGTGGCTAGTATTGATTTTAAGCCCTAATTTAAGAGGAGGTGTGTCTGTATCTATGGGGACTGTAATTGTATAATGAATATAGGCCAGTGCATCACTGCATCTCACTCGATCGTAAATGATGAATAACATGAGTGAAGCAGACGTATTTTCGTTTCTCCATATTTAAATACAGTTTGGTGATTGGCCGATACGCTACGCTTATTTTGTATATTATTTGTGTAAAATCGTGATGTGTTGTTATTATGTGTCTGATGTCAGGCAGAGTAACGTGCACTTTAAGAGTTCTGAGTAAAATTAAAAAATATATAAATATAGTACGAGATCCAGCTGCAGAATCAGTACATTCATCGAGTTTTTGTAAAAACCAATTTTTTTAGATTAGGAGAATGTATATCTACCAAGTTCCCTATCAAAATGTGGCCGCTAATACTTTAAATTAAATTATTACTAATTGATTTTTCGGAAAAAAATTCATTCATTTGTTTTTTAAATAAAAATCGTCCACTTCACAGCAATATACATAAACACTCTGAAAAATCACGGTTGCCGTTGCGCACTTGGCCGCACCTCTTCGCAGCCAGGTGTAAACAGGTATGATTTTGATACATTTATACGTTCACTAACTGACCCACGCAACCTCGTTTGCGTCTTCTATTGCCCGTAGCGTGAAAATTTTCCCCCGTTTTTAAAATATTCTTCATTGGTGCTCCGCTCCTATTAGTATTAGCGTGATGACATATAGCCTATAGCCTTTCTCGATAAATGGACTATCCAACGATTATCTACTCCAACGCACATACGCACACTGTTTTGATAGATATGTTTGAATTTGAACTTTGCATAGCGATAATAAAGTGCAAATTGACTCATTGACGTTAGGAACACACCTACATTGCTTAGACAACAGTGTGTGCTTGTAATATATGAACTTTATACAATAGCAATAAAGCTCAAATTGACTTTACGTTTTAGTTAGAAAACGTTTGTATGGGAAAAAGTTATTCATACACGATACATCTCCCGTTCTATTTTAGGGATAGGCACAACAAGCGTTTTAATCATCTCCTCGGAAAGGTAACAATGTCTAAAACAAACGTTATACAGTTTCGCTAGGACTGCACATATGTGTTGACCCGCATTAAGCAAGTGATCTAGTACAAGACCATCGTTCCCCGTTCTCTTACCTTTAATATTTACCATTTTTAACAGCCAGCAACCCTTATTTGCGGCCAGATTTAATTAAGCAACCATATATATGTATATACAGAAAAAAAATTTGCTTTAATTTGATATATAAATAATTAATGTACGTTATGAACGTATAAATGTATCAAAATCATACCTGTTTACACCTAGCTGCAAAGAGGTGCGGCCAAGTGCGCAACGACAACCGTGATTTTTCAGAGTGTTTATGTATATTGCCGTGAAGTGGACGAAATTTTATTTAAAAAACAAATGAATGAATTTTTTTCCCAAAAATCAATTAGCAATAATTTATTTAAAAGTATTAGCGGCCACATTTTGATAGGCAACTTGGTAGATATATATTCTCCTAATCATAAATATGCGTAAAATTTGGTTTTTAGCAAACACTCGATAAATGTACTGATTCTGCAGCCGGATCTTAGACTAATAGTAGTCCGTTTTATATCTGTAAAATTTCGGGTGTTCAAGATGAGTGAACCTGGCTCGAACACGACTTCAAGTTCCATTGGTGATCGGGACATTGAAATATGGAAACTAAAAAGGCTTATTAAAAACCTGGAGAATGCTCACGGAAATGGAACGTCAATCTTATCTATACTCATTCCTCCGACAGTTCAGATCGACACGATGATGAGTATATTGTTTACTGAATTTAGAGCGGCTACGAATATTAGATCAAGACTTAACCGGAAATATGTTCTTAGTGCAATATCCTCTGTAAAGCAGCGCTTGAAGGCATACAATCAAGTGCCACCTAACGGACTGGTTGTTTATTGTGGGTTTGTAGTCACCATTCAAGGTAACTATAAACTAGTCAATGTTGAATTTGAGCCTTATAGGAAAGTGGAAAGCTTTATCTATTTATGCGATAACAAGTTCCATACGGAACATTTGACAGCATTATTATCAACCAACGAGAAGGTCGGTTTCATAGTACTGGATGCAAATAGTGTTCTTTTTGGTTCGTTGGAAGGAAATGTACCTGAAGTTCTATATAAATGCTCTGCGAACTTACCAAGCAAACATAGTCGTGGAAGCCAGTCGTTGATGCGGTTCTCGCGACAGGGCAAGGAAAAGCGTCATAACTACATTCGTAAAGTTGCCAGAAAGGCTGTGGAACTATTTATTTCACATGATGAACTGAATGTGGCATCGATTATATTAGCTGGATCAGGCGAATTAAAACATAAATTGTATCAGTCGGACATGCTAGATGGACGTCTTCGTGCTAAGATTATTAAACTGGTAGAAGTGTCGTATGGTGCTGAAAGGGGTTTTACCTGTGCAATCGATGAAGCGGCTGAGTTGCTAAATAACCATTCATATATAAAACAGAAAAAAATCCTTAACAATTTTTTAAGTCATATGGCCCAGGACACTTCTAAAGTTTGTTTTGGTGTACGAGACACGTTAAACCTTTTAGAACAAGGTGAAATAAAAACACTCATCTGTTGGGAAAATCTTAGTATAATAAGATATGTCATAAAATCTCATATTGGTGGTAACGCTGAAATAATAAGTCACGTGACTGCTGAGCAAGACGCGGACAATACCTATCTAAGAAGTAGAGGAGTTCAACTCGATCAAGTGGAAAAGCAGCTTTTAATGGATTGGATAGTCAATACTTATAAGAAGTACTGCAACAATTTAGTTATAATAACCGATAGGATGAATGAAGGAAACCAATTTGTGCATGGGTTTGGCGGTATAGGAGGAGTTCTACAACACTCAATAGAACAACCTGAAATCAAAGAGGAAGAAGTAGATACTCAATATGATGTCTCAGAATATTAATTACAGCCTTACATAAAGAAGAATTGTGAGAGTAATTATTACATATCGGTATGTATTAAACTTATTCATGTTATTTTACTCTAAAGAAAATGAAAGCAGCATAAACTTTTCACCAATTATTTTTTATGACAACCTTATCAATATATGTGGAAAGAAAGGGTCAAATAATTATACTCGTAACAAAGAACAGACGGAGAAGACAAAGGTTTAAAGATTAAAATCGCAATGTAATTGATGACTCCCAAGAAAGTGTTATTTACATTCGAATCACCGTTTATGTACAGTGACAGTGTTTGTGGTTTTCAGTGCACTTTTTGCAAAACGCTTTTTTCTAAATGTGTTTATACTGTTTAAAAAGTTGGACACTAAAATAAAAAAATCTATCATCTAATTGGTTATAATTAGCTTTACCTTTACCTATTTTGTGTGAAACTATTTCACTAATATTGTATTTTAGAAATAGGTACTTTTTTGTGGAATTATATACCAGTATAGTCTATTGTCCAAGAAAGGAATTTTTAATATTAATATGTCATATCTCTGAGGTTTACAAATAATGTGGATTCAAATATTATTAATTTTGTTTGTTTATGATACATAGACTTTTCTACAAGGTAAACATTACTTACCCACGGCGATATTTATTGTTATTTTAGAAGAAAACTATATTTTTTTACTGTAAAAAGTGTGGTATGTTTTATTTCATCATTAGGATGAAGTTCATACTTAAATCTATATCTTTACTAATATTATAAAGCTGAAGAGTTTGTTTGTTTGTTTCAACGCGCTTTGAAAAATTATTTCAGTGTTGGATAGTCCATTTATCGAGGAAGGCTATAGGCTATATATCATAAGACCAATAGGAGCGAAGCACTGATGAAGAATGTTACAAAACCCGGGTAAAAATATTACACTACGAATGTGTTAACTACTAAATTTTAATAAAATTTTATTATGACTTTTTATTTTGAGTAAAACTAAGTTTTATCTTTCGACGGTCCAAGACAGAAGTCAATTTACAAACTAGACACATAATTAAAATTATTAAAACTAAGTCTGAGATAGGACTTAAAAAAATTTAGATACGTGTATAGACATAATATATTTTAGGCTAAATATTACTAAGCAGTGTAATGCCAATGATTTTAGAAGGACGGACATTTGCCCTAATACAACTTTTATAGTCGTATTTGTTCTTTGTGCAACAGTCCAATTAATAACTATATATTAAAACAGTTATGTGTACATAACGGATTTACCAATAATTAAACCCCTATTATTATTTGTCATTATACATACTCGTATTATGTAAAATCCTATTAATATTATAAACCGTACTCCTTCCAGGCCGGCAACGCACTTGTAACGCCTCTGGTGTTGCGGATGTCCATGGGCGGCGGTAATCGCTTACCATCGCCTCGCGGTGTTGCCCGTGGTTATTGTCTTACCGCGTGTAGCACCGCGGGGTTCAGCTAGTAATGTATAAACCATCCCCACAACTGTATCCCTATGTTGTCGTCGTGGCGGAGCTTGCGTGGGTCAATGATCTCTGGGGCTATGCCGGTAGAGCTAATCATGCTGAATTGGACCAGAAGGAGACTCCAGACTAAATGACATGACACCCATGACATAGAGTCTGATGTTGTGTGTCTGGTATCCCTAAACGTCCCTCTGCTCTAGCAGACGGCGTGTTAGAGTGCAAGTAGGTCCGAAAGGAACCAATGGCGAGCTTGCTGAGCACTCACCCTGCCACCAAGCGGGCAATATAAGAGCTAGTCTTTTGTTGCCCTCGCCGCTTCATCGTAATCCCAATAGGTACGTCGAGTTAGGTCATGTCTCTGACTCGACTGGGACCGAAAGTCTTAGCTTAACCACCCAGACCGCGATGAAGAAAACCTCTATAAAAAATTATCCCGAATCCCATGTTCTGATGTGAGGCCAGGGGATGCATGGCTGATGGGTAGTTCAGTCGCAAGCACACACCCAGCCAGGGACCAGCGGACCCCTCGGTTGGGCACAAACCTTCGCTTGCCCGGGTATTGGGGATCTCTGCCCGGGCCGACCTTTAGTTCTCCTCATTTCGTGAGTTAAATTACATTATTTTTTGTATCCATATACAAAAACGAATTTAAAAAATGCAAACTACGAAAACACAACAATGACTAATGGCAAGCCAAACGGTACCGAGAAGGATAAGAAACGAAAAAAAGTAGGAATGCCAAGAGGCAGTTTCGAAAGGCAGACGAGCAATTGTCTACCGAAGAGGACGTTGCGTCTGGAGCGCCCATCGCGATGGGGCTCCCAGAAGTTGATCTGTCTGCTGGGAGCCGATGAACATCAGAACGTCTGCGTTCCAAGTCCGCTACGGATGGCGCGGTTGATAGCTCCAGTGTCCACACGTTCCAGGAGATGTTGCCTCCTAAGGTTGCAAGCAGCCATAGGGAGCGGTCGCGAACTCCGGTGTCGGCCCCGTCGGGTTCCGCCTTCTGCAAGGCGGAATCCTACAGGTGAGCCATGGCAGATGGCGAATACCAGGCGGAAGAGGAGATCAGGGGTCTCCTACGGAAGATCAAGGAGCCGTTGGTAAGGGTTCAGTGCCCCAATCACAGGCCTCTTTGCAGGAGAGCGCAAGCGGCGGTGGCCATCATCCACATAGTGGCCACCAAGTCCGTGAACCTTAAGGGCTCTTTTGTGAGGACCCTTAAGGACTCCTCTTCCATTGTTGCAGGGGTCGTACAGACCCTTATTGGAGACGTGGCTCGTCTCCAGGAGGCCAACGACCGCTTGGCGGGACGGGTGGCTGAGTTCGCCCAATTTCGGGCAGAGCGCCCGGAGCGAGAGGCCTCGGCCTCGTCTAAATCCCAGCGAGCCCCGTCTGCGTCGCAGCCGTCCCCTCCTAGCCCCGGGATATCCGAAGCTCAGCTGCGTCAGATCCTCGACGCATTCTGGCGTATGACGGACCTCCTGCCTCCGCCCCCTGTTGTTCGGCCGCCTTGGGGCGTACCGAATGACGGTAGTGCCTACGCCGACCCCGCTTCCTGGGGTGGGGGGTCGCGTGATCAACGCGTCAGCGACGTTGGCGCGACCTTCTGCGGCTGCCCATAAGGGACGACAGGGGGCTAAGGTCAAGACGGTTGCACCGAAGCCAGGGCCTAAAGCGGCGGGAAAGGCCACTCCAACACCTCTACCTGGCCCCTCCACATCTGCCCCATCCCATATATATGTCCATAATAGATCCGACGTGTAGTTAGAAAGGTAAAAGTCTCATGTATTATATTTATTCATGTAAATTAATATTTATTAAACGTGATCATGCGCACAGTAACATTATGAGAAGTTTAGATGCGTTTAATATGATTGGAATTCGAGTAGGCTGAAGGTATTTTATGGTACATTCCGTTTTATTTGGGTGAACATATACTTTCATAGCTCTAAGTTTAAGCTAGTAAAACACTCAATATTGACTTAAGTATTTTGAATAATGTTTATTCAAGTCTCTTACTTATAAGATATAAGTAATTAAAGTTAATTTACTCAAACAACGAAGCATTAAGCGCTATTTTTTTTAATTGTCATTATACGAGTATATAAGCATTGTAGAGGCCTACTCATATCAATATATTGCTATTTATGTGTAACTATGTACTGTAATATATAAAATTAATGATAATAATAATAAAAAAAGCACATGTGGTCAACTTCGATAAGAATTATTTGATGGATTAAAATATAAAGTTATTCTTAAAATTAAGTATTCTGATATCAGCCTTTTAAACTATTTTGATTCATGTATATGGTATTATATAATAAACCGTACTTAATGGTAATAAATTGAATTATTTTCTTTCACCATTTAGCACCTAATGAGCATTAGAGATCAAACAGCTAATTGTAATCAGATAAACAAACCAAACTTCTTTTTTTTTTAAATTGTATTAATTAATGAACACGTCTATGATGGTTAGCCTATCGCAAAACTGTTATGATTATTTTCAAAATTAACTTTTAACACATTTTTTTCATCCCAGTCACTCTATTGATAACTAAGTAAATATAGTCTCAAGTTTTAATTTTATATATAGAGAATATGCCTAAGTAAGCTAACTTATTTATTTAGGTAAATACGCCGAGTTAATAACTTATAGAAATTGGTAGTAAAATAAAGATTATTTAATAAGTTACTTAATGGTATAGGCTTGCCTGAGAAAAAAAGAATCCATAAAAATTATATAAAAAATATGGTCATGACAGCTTTGCGATAGGAAAACTATCATAGGGGTGGTAATTAATTACCAATATTTAAAAAAATGTTTCCGATGGGTGTAAGTCGATCTTAACTAGCTCTTAGACTAAAATCTAAAACATAGTTCTGTGTTAGTAATGCCCTAAAATGCGATGGGTTTTATTTCACTATCTCATCCCTTACCGCACGTAGTAGTGGTTTCCCCGTGTGATACGAGTATACCAAAACAGAATACCAACCAGTTCCTCATCTTATATATAGAATTCTCGTGTCACAATGTTAGTTACCATACTCCTCCGAAACGGCTGGACCGATTTTTTATAATTTTGTGTGCATATCAGGTAGGTCTGAGAATCGGCCAACATCTATTTTTTATCCCCCTAAATGTTAAGGGTAGTCCACCGCAAATTTATTTTAAATTTAAAATAAATTTTTATTTTTTTATGATACATCATTAGAAAATACATACAACCCTGAATTTTTTTTTTTATTGAATTGTTGGCAAACGAGCAGACGTATCACCTGATGGTAAGCGATTACCGCCGCCCATGGACACTCGCAACATCAAAGGCGTCACAAGTGCGTTGCCGAACTTTGGAGGATGGGAAAGGGGATGGGGGGAGGGGTTGGGGTATGGGCCTCCGGTATCCTCACTCACTCGGTGAAACACAGCGCAAACGCTATTTCACACCGGTTTTCTGTGAGGCCGTGGTATCACTCCGGTCGAGCTAACCCATTCATGCCGAAGCATAGCTCTCCCACGGTAAAATTTTCAACCCTCTACGATCAACCCCTATTTTTTATCGCGATTTTTATTGACCCACCCCCAAAATATATATGTATTCCTTTTTGTGGCAAAGCAACGTTTGGCGGGTCAGCTAGTTTTTACATAAATTTCTTTACCATTTACTAACTTTATCTCCGTTTATATAAATCAGGATCATGCACAGTCATACATTTATTTTTTATTATGTAGGCAGAGCAGACGTATCGCCTGATGGTAAGCGATTACCGCCGCCTATGGACACCTGCAACACCAGAGGCGTTACAAGTGCGTTGCCGGCCTTTTAGGAAGATCATTATTACATCATGATCATCATTTCAATCAACCAATATCATCCTATCGCACTGCCTGGGATAGCCTTGTCTAAATGCACGGCATGCCACTTAAATCGAATTATTCCTCATAGATACAGTTGAAAATCCTTGTATTTATTCCTATTGGATTTCTTAATAATAATAATTTAGTATACGATAGTACGAAAAATTCATAATTGTTCAATTTTGTAAAAGAGTATTTGATACTTCTATCACATCCCATTCAAAACATTCTTTCGCTTCGCAATTTTCCTTCAAACCCTCCAAATATTTTGATGTATCGTTTAGCATCGTATCCGCTGTATCGAAGCTTTCCTTTTCATAGGCATTTCCCTTTTTTTCAGTTAGTAAACCAATTTCTTTTAAATCTTAATTCTTTATTCTTATAAGTGGAATTACTCCAAGTTACAGTAGCCTAACATTTTCATTGCATTGCATTTGACTTAATAAAATAAATAATAAATAAATAAATATTCCGGACATCTAACACACAACGCCATCTAGTCCCAAGCTAAGCAGAGCTTGTGTTATGGGTACTAAACAACTGATATAAATACTTATATACTTTTTTTTTTAAATACATACATATTATACATAGAAAACACCCAAACTCCGAAACAAATATTTGCAGATCATACAAACATTTGGTCCGACCCGGGAATCGAACCCGAGACCTCAAGCTTAGCAGTCGCATACGCTACCACTAGGCCACCGAGGCAGTCAAATATAACGTTAACGTTAAAATATAACAGTGGAGGTCAACGGATTAACGACATTAAAATCGCCTATTTCATGTGCCATTTGAAATTACCATATGAAAATAATTATTAACTATTTTACTGTTTTTATTTTACCACTATTAGCCGATTATTTGGTTAAGTAACCGACCAAATAATCTGGACCCTAGCCAAGTTGCATTCTACAAACGTAAACGTAAACAGAACACTTACAAATGTGTGAGAATGACATCTCTAAACGCTAGACACGTGGTCTAATCGAAATATTAGCCAACAATACAAGATAATGCATGCATTGGTGATTGTAGAAAAAGAATCGACGAGAAATACCAGCATTTTGGCTATGGGTCAGCACCAACATTTAAAGGACATTTAGTCAAACCAGCGTTTGACTAAATGTCCTTTAAATATTGTTAAGTATACTTTTTTTCAAACTGGGAACTGAGTTAACGAGTCTATATACATTTATTATGCTATTAAATATCTATTATAATATATTATTTGACGGCAATTTTACCTGTCTGCAATACCTACTTAACCCACATTTTATTTCATATCATGGTCAAGGTAAAATAATGAATTATTTTCGTAGCGTGAATATTTTCCCCTAGTGCTCCGCTCCTATTAGTATTAGCGTAATGATATATAGCCTATAGCCTTTCTCGATAAATGGACTATCCAACACTGAAAGAATTTATCAAATCAGACCAGCGGTTCCTGAGATTAGCGCGTTCAAACAAACAAACAAACAAACTCTTCAGCTGTATAATATTAGTATGGGTTAATAAAGAGTAAGACTGTATGACAATAATTATGAAGATAAATAAGAGTAGATAAGTAATTTGATCCTTTTGAGCTTTATTCTCATAAGGCTCTGAAGGTTAATGACTTTTGTGACGTCTTCCTTGTTATGACGAATTCACAGAAATGTCATACATTTATGCCGATTTTTCTTACTGTTATCAGTTATTATTACTTATATTAATTGTTCATATTAGAATGTGTTGTTGAAACGATTAGTTCATAGATTATAGAGAACAGGTATAAACATACGTACTCGTAGTTCATCTAACATTTTAGCCAACATTTCTTCAATTGCCTCCACTTCTTTTTGTTTTGCCCTGAGCACTGCCATTACACTTTTGAGTATTGCGGCTGCTTCTTTGTGTCTGAAAGTACATAAATACATTAGTTATATGTAATTATCTTATTGCTCACATTATGATTAAAATTCACTACTTAGATTCATAAGTACTTTTACTCTCAGTGGCTGTACATGACTGAATGCTTTTATATATTAAGATACATATATTGTATATATTTGGATTTGTATATATATATATATGTGCATATGTGTATGTATATGTATATATGTTATTATTAAACATCACCATAGCTTTAAAACACATACACTACCCTTTATTCCGTTCATTTCTTTCTCCGGTAAATATGTCCATCCAAAGGTTGCCTGGAAGAGATTGCTTTTGGCAATAAGGCCGTCCCAATGGATGGCCATATTGAATATACACATCATCTTGAATTTCAAGTTAAATAATTTGTATTTGGTGTACAATAAAGTATATTCTATTCTATGTAAATTGTACACTAAAGCTTAAAATTAATTCACGTAAATGCAAGTTCGTAGATATTAAAATAAAGCCAGTAAAATAAATACATCTTCATTAATATCTTTAATAGTCTATTACTGGATATACACATTTCTTATTAGAAAGCCATTAGCTAATATACCCCGCTGGCCAGACGAGTTTGTATAGGGTTTTGTTTCAAATTTTTCTTATCTTTGTATTGATGTTGACCTGCGTGGCTTGCTCACTTGCTAGCCTTAAGTAAGCCATACACGCTACGTTCTATCAGAAAGGTCCACCTGTGCAGATACGCCTGCGCAGGTGTCACTCGAAAGAATTGATTTTCGATCTTGCGCCGGTCGCCTGCGCAGGTTAAAAAAACTGCACAGGACTCCTACACACATTCCGGTCTACCTGCACAGGTGGACCTTTTCGGTAGACCGTAGCGTGTATGGCCGCCTGAAGAGGCATATACGATAAACTGTGGTGGTGTTGCTCTGTTCTCGTAACCCTTCACCACACGGATGGATAATATAAATACATGTAAAATTAGATCTCAATGGCCTTTACCCAAGGTACATAATTCATTCAATGGAAATTGTTTAAACATCAGTGAATGCCATGGCACTATTGAAAATAGGCTCTATGTACGACAAATGGTTTTGTGTTAGTCATTACGTTATTATGCTACTTAGTAGTATATAATAATAAATAATAAATAAATATTTTGGACAATTTAACACACAACACCATCTAGTCCCAAGCTAAGCAGAGCTTGTGTTATGGGTACTAGACAACTGATATAAATACATATATACTTTTTTTTTTGTAAATACATACATATTATACATAGAAAACACCCAAACTTCGAAACAAATATTTGCAGATCATACAAACATTTGGACCGACCCGGGAATCGAACCCGAGACCTCAAGCACAGCAGTCGCTTACGCTACCACTCGCGCCACTGAGGCAGTCATATAATACTTTTATTGTGTCAACATGTTGCAGATACAAGAAATTGTATTCCCACTTTTAAGTTTTACAAAAAATACAGACAAATCGATACGTGTTCAAGAAACAATGTACTCGTAGTATATTTATTGCTTTCTTTTACCTAACAAATATCATTAAAACTTTATACATCGTTCTCTATCTGGATATACTCATTGTTATATGTTTTATATATGTGTATATTAGTTATTTTGGTTATCGCAGAAAAGAGTAGTGTACTTGTATGTATTAATTTGATGTATGAGCAATTTTACTGTAAAGTGTAATATAAATCCGTTTAGTAGTTTTCGCGTGAAAGTAACAAACATCCATACATTCTTATAAACTTTCGCATTTATAAGTCGCAAGAGGTATAAGAAAGATAACAAAATACAACATCTGTTGCATACAACAAAAGTGCAAAATAAAGCAGCGCGCTAGGCCATTTAATATTAAGGTATTGCCGCCGTCGCGCCGACGCGGACGGCTCGATTTACGCCTAGAACATCAAACACCCGTCGGCACACAAATACTCAAATTCGCAATAGTAAAGGCAGACAATCTTGATTATACATAAATAACACCAATCTCTAAAAAAATTCTTAAAATTGTTATTCATAATTAATGAATATGAACTACTGTGTGCACTGTTTTACTTCATTATAACTTGAAATAAAAAAATATTTAGAACTGCACGCTTAAGGTCAAGACCTTGTCTTTATCGTGTTAGAGCTACTAATCAATAGCCTTTAATAGTCCCCTACTGGACATAGGTATCTTCTTAGAAATGAGGCTTTGGCCTACTAGCACTACATATTACAAAACAAAGTCCTTTACCATGTCTGTCTGTCTGTTCGCGATAAACTCAAAATCTATGACACGGATTTTTATACTATTTTTACTTATAGATAGTGTTAATTTGTTTAGTACATTGGCTAAAATATAACGATATTTGTTGAAGACGTCATAAAAAATTAAAAACATAGAAGCCGTGGCGGGTTGCTAGTACTATATACGAGTATTTAAGACTTTGCACGCTATGATTTAAGTAAAATGTTATTTATAGTGAGACTCACTTAAGGATCTTGGGTTCTACAACCCTGAAAACCTTCGCGTACATATCTATAGCCTGCACCCATAGAACCATTGAACGGCACACCTGTAAAAGATTAAGTAGGCATATATGATTAGGAAAACGTATTCAATATTTTTGAAAGCTTACTAACAATACTCGTAACAAATGAGAAACCAAAGTAAGGCAAAAAAAAAATAACAAATCCAATCTCTAAAGCGCTTTGTACAAGGTGTCTCAAAAGAAATTTCATATTTAGTGGATTGATTAAAAAAAAAGGAAGCGGTATATAGAAAAAATGTTTATTTATTGTTAAAATACACTTTTTGGGAATTCATTTCTTAAAAATAATATCGTCTAAATGTAAACCCTCACGTTGTTGGCGATTGTTGTTGTAATCGAACAGTAAAATTACTTATGACTGCTCGACAGGTGGAGTGAGGGATGGCTGCCATTTCGTGACGGATATTTTCTTTCAAATGCGCCAGTGAAGTTGGTTTATTGGCGTAAACTTTAGATTTAAGATAACCCCATAGGAAAAAGTCCATAGGGGTTAAATCTGGGCTACGTGGAGGCCAATTTATGTCACCTCTCCGGGAGATCAATTTTCCTGAGAAAATTTCACGAACACGTGGCAGAGATATATTGGACGTGTGTGAAGTTGCTCCGTCCTATTGAAACCATGTTCTTTGGTTATAGCCAGGAAAGTTTTGCAGTTCAGGTACCAAGAAGTTGTCTAACATCTCCACATAACGCTCTGAATTCACTGTAACTGTACGCCCCATTTCGTCTTCAAAAAAGTAAGGGCCGATAATTCCTCGCGCCGACATGGCAGCCCATACGGTCACTTTAGGCGAGTGTAGGGGTTTCTGATGTTTGCGTTTCGGATTGGCTGAACTCCAGTAGCGGCAGTTTTGCTTATTTACGTGGCCATTAAGATGAAAATGAGCTTCATCCGAAAACAAAATGTTGGTAAACGTTGAAAATCGCTCAATCATCTGATTTACGAAATTAAGCCTCTGACCGGCATCTTGGGGCTTTAATTCTTGCACCAATTGAATTTTGTAGGGGTGCAGCTTTAGATCTTTGTGCATAATGCGATGTAATGATGATCTATGCACATTTAAAGCACTCGCGCGCTTCCGAATTGAAAGGCTCGGGTCGTCACGTACAGATTGATTAACACTCTCCACGTTTTCTACCGTTCCTGATGACCTAGGTCGCCCGGATTTTGATTTATCCAGCGTTGATCCAGTCTCTTCAAACTTTTTAACCCAATGTCGAATGAGAGGAAGGCTTGGCGCATCATTTAAGTGGCGAAAACCTCGAATACTGCAGAATTTTCTACGCGCGACAGTTGTCGAATCACCGTTCTTGTAAAACTCTCGCACGCACAACGCGCGGTCTGCTCCCGAGAAACGCTCCATAGCGACTGAATCCCCAAGAGCCAAGCTACCAATTGACATAACCCCCGCACCCCTCAAGTACGCAGCGTTCACGCAGTAAGCTAAACAAATATAAAATTTCTTTTGAGACACCCTGTATTTTGTGACAAAATTTTAACTGGTCTAGAATTCTTTGAGATTTTAAAACGTAAACAGAACTTAACATTTTTAAATACATCTTATGCCCTAAATGGATGACCGTTAAGTTGCATAACAGAAAATGGTCAAACTCATTTAATCTTACCCTGGAGACTTTAACAACAGTGTCGGGGTTGAAGTCCTTGTGAGTGAGGTATGCTTTGAGCTTTTTCAGTACAGTGTCTGAGATATGATCCTTGTCAAAGTCTTGTAGCTTTCCAAGGAAGTTCACATCAGCTAGCACCTTCTTAGTGTGATCCCAATCAGGTCTGTTGATTGAAGAATATTTTTAATACTTAAATAGACCTGAGTAATATATTACATAAATAATAATAAATAAATAAATATTCCGGACATCTAACACACAACGCCATCTAGTCCCAAGCTAAGCAGAGCTTGTGTTATGGGTACTAGACAACTGATATAAATACTTATATACTTTTTTTTTTTTGTAAATACATACATATTATACATAGAAAACACCCAAACTCCGAAACAAATATTTGCAGATCATACAAACATTTGGTTCGACCCGGGAATCGAACCCGAGACCTCAAGCTTAGCAGTCGCATATGCTACCACTACGCCACCGAGGCAGTCAATAATAATAAAAATACATAAATAAATACTAGTTTATACCATTCTAATGTTTAATATATTAAAAAACTACAAGAAATATGTCGGGTCATACGATAGTAACGTTTGTAAATTGTTATTTCTATCATTACACAGATAGGTGATAGTAGAACTAGTAACTTAGGTATTTTTTTAATTGACCAACTTTAGCCCGTGGCGTTACTCGCGGTTGTTTTTGTACCGCGAGTAACACCGCGGGGCTGAGCTAGTTACTTATATAGTCGAACTGTTAACTGTTGTGTAAGTGTTATTATTTTCTAGCTAAAACAACAACGAAAAGACGTTTTAGAAAGAATAACATACGAGTATCTTCATCACTACTCACTACATAGTATAAAACAAAGTCGCTTTCGCTGTCTGTCCGTCCCTATGTATGCTTAAATCTTTAAAACTACGCAACGGATTTTGAAGCGAATTTTTTTTAATATAGATAGAGTAATTCAAGAGGAAGGTTTTTGTGTATAATACATGCTTAATATTGTAGAGAAACACTGATAAATTTAGAGGTTTCTAATGTGATGTCGTAAATAAACACATTTTTTGCGCTTACATTGCAAACGCTGGCTGCACCCTACGGGATAAACCTTAATAATGTACAACAGTATTGTATAACTTAAAAAGGTCTACAAAAAAAACCGCGATATCATATGTCTATCCATAATATTCATCCCACAATAATCATTTTTGTTCCTTTCTTTTTACGAGAAATAATGGATGATTTACGAAGTGAGTTTAAGCAATACAGCATTAATCCTTATCAAATTAAGTATCTTAAATACATTGGGCATTTAATATAGATCAATATGGCCCCTTACAGTATCTAATTTTAATGAATAAATTCGAAGATGCTACAAATTTAAAATGCACGTGTCGTGTCGTCGCTGGGTGCATCTGAAATCCACCCGTGCGTAGCAGGGGCGGGTCGCTAGTTATTTTTAAAAATTAAATACTTCAACTTACTTGACACCTAGTAATATGCACACAGGTTCCATGACGAATCGTACTAGCGTGGGGGGTTTTTGGAAGGCCTTTAACTCATTGATATCAGCCTTATTGAGGGACTTTAATGCTTCTTGTGCTGCTTCCATAGCTGGCATAGCCAGAGCCAAGTCTGCTTTCGCTTCGTCCGCTATTTCTTTCACTTCGGCTGCTTTTATCTGATAAAATATACGTGAATCGTTTCTTCATATAATTAAAGAAACTTTATTCATCTTTAATATCGCACACTAACAATTAATAAAACAGTTAACACTGTAAATATATTAACGTTAACAATAAATAAAACACTGAAAAAACAAATGTTCAGTGAATAAAATTATTTAAAACAATCATATTATTTACAGGTCATTTTGTTAGCTTCAGAACTATTCGGATTCCTTTATATATGCAAATAATGAATTGGTATATGTTCTACGTTTTTATAATTATAATATACTAGCTTTCGCCCGAGGCTTCGCTCGTATTTAATAAATAGTATCCTATGGTAATACGAGTACGTCTAATATGTGTACAAAGTTTCATAATGATCGGTCAAGTAGTTTTCGTGTGAAAGCGTAACAAACAAACTTTCATTCGCATTTATAATAATTAGGATGTTTCAATATATCTTCGCCTCAGCATAAGGTTACCAAATCTATTTTAATTAACCAACAGAATTGATGTAAAGACAACGTGAAATATAACATACGAATAAAGATATGATTTATTGTGGTATAAGAACAAGAAACATTTCTTAATTGACAAAGGCCTTTCCTTAGGATTTGTATCGAGTTTTCCTCCTCCCTTTGTAGTAATGTAGTCTTGGGTAAATTGCTATCTTACGGTCATTTTCAATAACCTATCTTCAGTTTCAATAAAAGATAGGTTAATAAAACGATCTAAATTCAAAAGAGTATTTGTTGTAAGAAAAACAAATGATTCTGTAAATCAATGAAAGTATTGAACACATCATATTGATAGAAAAATACATGACACAGTCGTCGGTCGGTTCTTACGTCATGTACGAGAGGAATGGACTTGGTGACGCGCCGTGTTGTTTATCCGTGACCACACATACGAGTATAAAGCTATAATGTAAAATGAATGTAGAAGAAAATACCTTGGCTTCAGCTTCATCTTTCATAACCATTTGTTTCACTTCATCGGCCGCTTTCTGTTCAATCTTCAGCCGATTGACTAGAGCGATACCTTCATCAGCTTTCCTCGCTAAAATTGGTTCCATTTCTCGTACTTGTGCTTCCATAACACCCACCACGTCATAGGTCTCGTACAGTTTCTATATAAGTAAATATAAAGAGTGTACTTATAGCTCTGTACTGTAATTTAGAACAAAAGCAGTTGCAGTGAGTTAAAGATAGAGTTTCAAAGGTAACATAAGTTAGCTTTTCATCAAGCTCAAAGCAAAAGGTTCTTATTTTTGTGTTTCTGTGTGAGTGTATGTTTTGCTAACCAATTTCAATTATTTTTATTGTAAAGATGTTCCTCAGAAACGATTAACTACAACTTTTTCAACTATGGCTAATTAACCTATATATACTTTCCTTCCTGCACTTTTTTTTTTTTTTTTATTGAATAGTGGGCCGACGAGCAGACGTATTACCTGATGGTAAGCGATTACCGCCGCCCATGGACACCCGCAACACCAAAGGCGTCATAAGTGCGTTGCCGACCTTTGGGGGATGGGAAAGGGGATGGGGGGAGGGGTTGAGGTATGGGCCTCCGGTATCCTCACTCACTCGGTGAAACACAGCGCAAACGCTATTTCACACCGGTTTTCTGTGAGGCCGTGGTATCACTCCGGTCGAGCCGACCCATTCATGCCGAAGCATAGCTCTCCCACGTTTAAAGTTAAGTTAAGTTAAACTTAGTATTCACATCGAAGAACATGAGAACAGAGACATTTGTAATAAAAAAAAATGTGGTTAATAAAAACGGAACTAGCATTAAAAATCTTGTGCAATAAAAAGAAAAAAATATTAATTTTAATTTGGAATTCTAAATTAAATAAATTATATCGATTAAGAAAATAAATGTTTTTATTTGTCAAGTTCGCAGTGACATGTTTAAAACATGTAACTGATGAATGTTTTGTGAATTACCTGCAAACCACATGAGATCCTATCTCTTCCTCTTATAATTTGCTGTTGTTTTTTATCGAGAAGTAGCATGTATAACTTAAGTAGGTCTAAGTAACTACTGGGAGTCGTGTAGAAGTACCGTCTCATCTCTTGATACAGGCGATCCGTCATCACATCCACGTCCTAAATATTCGAAGACGATATAGGAATTATTATCAAGTTCAAGGACAACAATTGGTGATACTTATAAGTTTGTTATCCCTTGTGTGTCTAAGTTAAAGTAACATCTTTGTTCACTATTAGAGTTTTATTTTTTTGGGCGTTACTTCATTTAGATACAGCTGAGAGACTCATCATCATTCATCATTGAAATTCAGCATTGCCGGGTCAAAGTTCTATACATTATATACAAAATTTCACAAGAATGTATCTAGGACTTTGCGATATTTATTTATTTAAAACAAACTCTAAATGTTATAATTGAATTTTATATGGTATAAGTTGTTGTTTGTTAGAGGTAAAATCATAGATCGACACAAACAGACGCCACAGCATTGGATTGTCAAGGAAAATTAGATGAAAACACCAAAATCTACTGCCTGCTAGGGTCGGTCTATAACTTCAAGTTTCCAAAATGGGTAGTGCCTTATGAGAAGAATACTGGAAAAGAAACTCATGGCCACTCTTTTGCGGTACAAACATATTGCGATTGCATTGATTTCTCATCAGAGGATTCAATTTTTTTGGATCAATACTGGAGATTTCAATGAGGCCTAAAAATGACTTAAAAATAGATAAAAGACAATCTTTAAAGCGTTTTGAATATCATGACAAAATTTGCGCCCGATCTTTTGAAGCGTATACAAAACAACTTTACATTATTTTATATTTTTAAATTGTTACCAAAGCCCTTATCTTAAAGAACATTTTCAGTTCTTAAGAAATACACATTGCAGAGACCTGAGATCATCGGAGAAGTTAATACTAAAAATGCCAACACATTCCACTTAATTTGTAGACAAATCTTTTACAAGCAAAAACATTGGGTGTGTTTAAAAAGCTGGTGAAAGACAGAAAGTATTTAAAATGACAAGTAGTATTCCACTACTTGTCATTTTAAATACTTTCTGTTTATTTTGAATAGGATATATATCGATCTGTATATTTGTTATATATTTTTGTATATTTGTGTAGGTTTATCTATACTTTTAATAATACATGTGTCAGGTGAATGAATGTGTATTTAAAGTAGGTTCCGTTTAAACTGTATTGATTTTTTTTCTTTTTTTGAAAATTCTCACTTTTATAAATGTGTAACTGTGATAAGACCGTCAATTGTTGTATTTTTTATTTTGTGACTCATTTTGTGTATTATTTTTTACTTTTTGTAGTATGAACGCAATAAAAATAAATAAATTACAAATATATCTCTAATATAACTTCTACAATTAACGTATTATCCTCGTTAAATGATCGTATATCTCCGTACCTGATGCATAGTAACACAAATATTTGATATTTTCTCTATAACTTCTTGATTTCCAAGTGGCTGTAGACATTGTAAGGCGACGGAATGCAAGGCTTCAGGAGGCCACTTGGTAAACCAATCGATGGTACAGCAATTAACTAGCGAGGGAAACATACGACAACGGCGTCTAAAATGTAATAACGGATTATTTAGTAGCAAACCCTTTCTAGGTAAATGCTTTTATTAGCTAACTATTTACTAGTATTACTCGTATTGTTTTTGTAGGATAGGGGCAAGGAGCAGAAGGTTCGCTTAACGGTAAGTGATTACCGCCGTCTATCGACACCCACAACCATGAACCAGAGGTGCCAAGTGCGTCACTGGTCTTTTCAGAAGGACTACACTCTTTTCTTAGCGGTTTGAAGGTCGTATTGGTCCGGGTATAACGCAGGCAACTGTTCATTTGATGCCTTTAAAGTGCGGTTTTCAATTTGCATTCGTTATTTTTAATGAAAACATTTCGCTGTGCAACCGACATTGTATTCGGGGCTTTTAAAAAAAAACCTTTCGAATAAAAACAGGTTATAGCAGAATTTGTATTGAATTGGAGAGCGCGCTGCAGAGATACAATAAAATGTATTTTCGTGCGAATGAAGGGGACCTTGTCAAGCATGAGAAACATGCATCTTATTACGTGTGTCGTAAGAGGTGATATTGGGAGTAAACTACGAAGGACATATCAACAAAACTTGAAACAAACCCTATCCATTTTTTTTGTGCGGAGTCCCCTTCTTATGTCACCAACTGTTGGCTATGTCGGACTCAAACCGACTAAAATCTATTATATCTATCCACCTAGCCAGCGTGATATAGTATTATAATTGACGCGGTGATGATGCGATTTGAATATTTGAGATGTCTCTGTATAACATTAGAGTTTTTTACCTAAAAGCTTCACCGACAGGGCTCATACAAAAACAGAGGTGTAATTTGCTGCGTACACGGTTTATAAAGTAATAATAAACTCCATCGCGATCAGCCGGATTGATTCCAACCTTAGCAGCTTCATTTCGACAACCACTTTGCACATTTTCGTACGTATCACCTTCAAATAAGTTTGGCACCTCACCTGAAAAAGTAAATTTGTTAGCAATAAAACTATATCAGTCCTAGTACCTACTCGTAACTACTCTGTGATATGAAATGTTTGTATGAGATTGCATGTAAACTTAATAAGGTTATTATAGTTTGGAAATCATTTTTATTCAGAAAATAATAAAAAATACGAGGATATAATATAACTATGTACATCTTCAAAAATAAGAATAACTGAGAAAGTTCTGAAATAGAGAAGTTGTAACCGAGTCCCAACTCTCGTCTATAGTATCTTTTATTATACGCCTATATTTATATATATACATATATATATATTTTATACTAGTGTAGAACTAGACTTAAGCTTCGCCAACAGAAAGGTTTCATTTTCACCTCTCTACAACAGTATTTATAGCGCGTCATAAATGCAAATAATTAATAGGACGCAGAAGCATTACTAGGCCAACATTGCAGCATGGTGACCACAATGTGGGTCACCATGCTGCAATGTTGCGTTGTCTGCACGAGCAATGAGTATGGTAACCACTATTACCGGATTCTGCTTATGCTTTCCATCGGGCAGAATAGTCATTTTGGCAGGGCCATACATAAAAAGTATAGCGTTTAAAAAACATACAGAGAAACATTGATTTTTATATTTAAACTATCTAAACGTTTACAAATCAGAATACCCGAGTACAATAATATGTGCCTATATTAATAAAGCAACAGATCAAAATCTTAAATCAATTACGCAATATGAATACAAGTTTGAAAATGTATTAATAAAAACATGATTGCGAAACATCAAGAACATCTCACTTAGCAACAAGTACTTATAATTTAAGGGGGACGGATAATATCGGGCGGACGGACGTTATCGATTTAGTTGTTAGTCTCTCCATCACAAAAGGATCGCCGACCATGCGAGGGGACCGGTCTAGAATACTGGCTGATGATAGGCTACAGAGGGGTGGCCGATAACAAGCATTACCCTAAATTATGCATCGACGTGTGCATCTGCAGTCGCAGCTTTAGAAGGCTTATTATGTTGGAAACGGATTTTTTATATTCATTATTTGCAATGATGTTAACATTATTATTCAACCCGTTGGGTCTAGATAGATAGATACATTTTAATTGTGTGTGATGAACAGTATGAGCATGATCCCTTTTTTAAGTGTATGAGTGTAAATTATTTATTTTATGTGTATCTAAATATATTTATAAATATATAACAGTACGTTTAACAGCAGATCAGTTACCATAGCACACGCTTTGCCTAGTTTCGGGTCAGACGAATAAGAATATTGCAATGTTTTGTTGGCTGAAGGATCATTTGCTCGTTTTGTTATGATTGTGAACAATTGTTTTTAGTTTCAAAGAAAATACTTTTTTGATAAAGTGCATAAATTCATTATTTTGGATTTCCTAGTGCAAATTAAGATAAAAAGTGGATGTGTCGTGTCTTTGGCATAATAAACATTAAACGCGAGCTCTCTACCCATTTTACACATCAAATTGGTACTTATGAAATTTATGCTTTCCGGTATTTGCAAAATCTTTCCAAACATTACTGAGGAAAAACTGGAAAATAGAGATTTGTTGGCCCACAAATCCGTAAAATCATTAAAGATACCTAGTTTGAAAGCCTTTTATCTGTCAATGAAAATTCTGTTCAGAATCATTCAAAATGGTTGCTTAAGAATTTTTGAGACATTAAAAAAATGTGATAGTTACAAAAGAATTGCTACCATTTTCAACAGATACGAATAAATATGTCATCAAAGATTCATTTTGTGCACGGGCATTTGAGTTTTTGCCTGAAAACTTAGAAAGTATGATTGAACGAACAAGGGGAACGATATCGTAGGACGATATCCACGTTTTTAGATAAAATATGTTAGGGGATTACTATTGGTCCATTAAAAGAGAAACTGATTCAAACTATAAATAGAAGGCAAAATGGCATTTTAATAGTTTTTTAGTATTAATACCAAAAACATGTAACCCAGTTATCTAAATAAATATTTCTTAAACGAAACGTGACAAAAAAAAAAGATTTTTTCTGGATAATTCTACCTAAATACATAATAAATTAATTACTTGCAGCTGGGGTTTATAAATCGTATAAACTAGTTTTAACTATACTACAAAAGTAGAGGATGCTGGATATTTATAAATCTAGTTTATTTATTTATATGCATTTGTCAGGTTTTTAGGTGTTTATACATATTTTTGAAAAAAGAACATTTAAACGATCTAGATAATTATACTTAGTAGTTGCTTACTTATTTCACCTAAAAAGTGACTGTGAGGTGCAATTTCACACCCTTTTACCCGTAAGATGAAAACATTTCTTTGTCGATAACAAATAACAATTAACGTACTTTATTTATAAATTTAAGAGTTTAATTGTAAATTATTGTACCTTTTTAACTAAATAACTGAAATAAATAAATTTCTTTGTCGATGTATTTCGATTGAGGCATCAATGTTGGCCGTCGTTGTTAGGCTTTTATAAATGTCTAACATAATATTATGAACTAGTATAGTCTAACGGTCGATATTCAACCATAATTAATTTTTCAATTTTTTTTAGCTTTCTGCACTTCTTCTCCATAAAAACCTTTACTGTTGCAAATTTCATAGCCCTCGGTTTATAGTGCACAGGAGTTACAGTAGTGAGCGTGTGGGCGGGATTAGTCACAAATAAAAAGCCCTCTTTTCGCTCAATATTCGTACAAAGGGGTCAATGTTTAGCATCGTGTATTAATACTTAAGTTGTTCCGAAAAATTATAGCCGTAGAATAAATACAACCTCTTCTTTCATGAAACTATTTTAGATTGACGGCTAATTTCAACACAAACCTCCATTGTGAAAATCACTGGCCATCTATGTGTAGTATTTTTTAAAATATGTTGCGTTGTTTGAAGATATTGTTTACAACAATGGACGTCTTGCGAGAAGCTTTTCGTGCTATGAATTTTCTATAATTCTGAAATTAATCTGATCTATATTATGATAATAAACGAGTGTTAAACTGCAAGGAATCTTAAGAAAATTTACAAGCTGCTTTGGGAGAGTTTGCTCCAGCGTTAGCAACATTTACTTATTAGTTTTGTGAATTGAAACGTGGTAGAGAAAAATAAAACAATGACACCAGACCCGGCCGACCATCACTTGCAGTAACTCATGAAATCGTTATCAGGGTAGAGTGGCTATTGCGAGAGAATCGATCTAGAGATATAGGCTGAACTAAACATTGGATCACAGGCAGTTTCGACCATCCTGCTTGAACACCTCAAAATTAGGAAGCTTGCTTCGCGATGGATATCTCATTCTCTCACCGATGACCAAAAGTGCCGTCGTGTTGATTGGTGCAAATTTATGTTAGAAAAGTTCGAAGAAGGAACTTCGCAAAACTTATCGTACATTCTTACAACTGACGATTAATGGAAATATAGCTCCGATCCTCTCACGAAGCAGCAATCCACGTAAAGGGTGTTTGAAGAGGATGATTTGCCCAGAGCAGTTGTTCACAGTCGGAGCGTTAATTAAAAAATGATAGTGGTTTTTTTCAACGCAGTGGACTAGTAGCAGAGCGGCGTCGGTGGAATTCTTTTTCATTAATACAACGCGCCCGCTCACATACCTGTTAGAACTATGGACTATTTGACAATTTCGGGGGTACAAATGTTACCCCATCCTCCGTACAGCCCACATTTAGCTCCATGCGTTTTTTTTATTTCCTACGGTAAAAAAATGCTTCGATGGCGAAAATTTAGCACTGCAGACACTAGCACTAGAAATGTTTGGCCAACCCGAATGCATGATGATCATGTTGCGTATTTTAAAAGATGGCTTAGACTTGCAGCCTCTAAGAGACGCACTGGCCATCAACTAATAATTTCAATTTAAGGTTAAAAAATATTTGAAAACTACTAATTAAACGGTGCGCATGGGTGGTCAGAAAAAAAATATAACGGGTGTAATTTTTCTAACAATTGAGCAATATTTGAATTATTTTTGATAAATACAACAGGTGTTCTTGGTTATCATGCTGACAATTATAGCCGAAATTTCGCTCCCATTACAAGAGGTCTTAAGTGACAAGGAATAAAGCTGGCTAATATAAATATTTCATGTAATAAAGCTGGGTAATATAAATATTTTACGTAACTCTCGGCCAAGTATTTATTATCGAAAATATTTTCTTCATGAATAATTTTATTTTTGTTTCACCAAGAAAGGTGGTGTTATGTGTATGTGAGTCACACAAATTTTTTTCGAATAGATTAGTCAAAAAAGTAGTCGAAGACTATTTTTTATTTTGTATTAATAACTGTGGGATTCTTTTATTATTTCACAGATCATTTCTTTTTACAAAATGGTGGTCATTTAAAAGGTGTCTATCGTGGCGTAAATTTTTATTTTAAGGACATTGACATGATACACACTACGCTTCATTTTAATAGGCCGAATAATGTTTTTATTACCACACGATTGCGTTGACCTACCAGAGTTGAGCATGTTGTTGATATCTTCAAGAAACTCTTCTTTGGTGATTTGTGTATCAGTAAACAGGAATACCGTATCTTCAAAGTTCACTCCAGCCCGCATAAACATTTTGCGCAAGTCATCGTGAAACTCGGCTTTTTCGTAGGTCCTCTTTAATTCCATTCCCATGCACCTAAATACGTAAAGAGAAATTAAATATACAATGAGAACCTTAGCTCGGCACATTCGAAGCGCCACTTAAATCTGGTAATGAGAGCATTCAAAGAGTGGCAACGCAATTGCAACTCTTGAGTTACGGCTGGCCATAGGTGATGGTAGTCAGATACCAAATCGGTGATTCGTTAAATCGTTCATTAAAATCTTCTTACTTGCACTCATTGACGTGTCCGGCGAGTGTGGCTACGCTCCTTCTGCCTGATCCACCGGGCCCTACAAGAAGACAGTGACCGCGTTCCGCACGCAGTACACGAGCCAACCTCACAATATGCTCAATTGCATCCTGAAACAACACCAGGTGCATCTCTGCACGAGCCGTCGAATTGTACTCAACCAAGTATTCCTGTGAACGAAAAGTTTAATATCACTGGTGCCAGTACATATTATTTTTAACACTAAAAATATTAAAATTATGAGTTACAATTTTTAAGAACTACAATTGCCTTTTTGTGGGTTATCGCTAAAAGAGGTCGCTAAGTTGTATGGTATGTTCTTGTAATTGTCGGTTGTAAAAACTAGTAATTTCTCATCTTCGAATAGTTAAAACTATAGTGAGTAAAAACAGTTCGTTGCGAATTGACGTCGCCTTAGTAGTATTATTAAGCCACAAATACATACAGCAGTTCAAATCTATTAGCATTGGCCAGATAAATTGTGTGTAGCAGAACTTTATTCCTGAAGTACTCTAAGTTATCCAGCACATGCAGTACTTGATGCCATGCTGATACAAAATCTATGAAAGTAAATTATTTTTTTGTTCTTGTGATCATTCAAAAGTTTCATTAAAGATTATAAACATTATGACAATTTATCAACTTGATTCCTCTTAAGTCGTCATCGAAAGCTAAGATTCGATACCTGTTACGAAAGAGGAAATAATGACTTTAGTACGAAACCAGTTTCGAACCAGCATTGTTTTCTTTTTACAAAACCTATTGGTTATGAAGAAGTATAGATGCAACGGAGGAAATGCTATATTATTATTATTAGACCCCGGTATTCAAACTCATGATTTATAAAATACGGACCAGTAATAATTTTATTTATTGCCAATATCTAAAAATATCTGTCTCTTATATTTGTCCCGTAAAAGGTTTTACCTATTCGGACATGTATTTTTTCTACAACATTGGATATCAATTCAACACTTTCTTTATGGATCCGTATATAACATGAATTTAGCGGTTAAGTTATTGTATATAGAATTTAATAGATACGTATTCTTTTTAAAACTTTTTAAGACTTATGAGAGTTTTTAATAGTTATTAATACTTATGGAATCAGTGGTTTTCATGACCGTCGAAGATTTCTTCATTGACACTATATGAATAAATTAATTGTACATAACTGTGGTGTTATTATATCTTGGTTAAGAACTGGTTAGGTACGTATAAAAGAACGACCCATGGTTATTATTGTAACCTAAGGGATTTGGTCCGATTGCTGTGGTAGTGTACCTACTAATTATATTTATAGTTTTGTCACGTATAAAATTAAAATGAAATTTTTAAAAACGAAAATTGATTCATTTATGTACATTCATTTGGATAAATTTTCTTATGACATTCAATGTGTTCATTTTATACAAGTATAAGTGCACTTCGTGCCTCGGGGAGCCCGTTAAGTCGTCGGTGCTGGTTGTTATATAAATCTGTGGCAATCGTTACGGGTAGTTAGAGCCTTAAGTGATTCGATAATTGACAGATTAGGAACTTGTATGAGGCCTAATGCTTAGGTTTCACGGTAGTTGTTCCACGTAAATAGTGGTTGTAGATAAAAAACGACTTCAACACACGCACTTACCTTCAAAACCAGTGATAGTTTATTCAAATCGGGAATTTCTGCGTATTGTCTATTTTCCTTAGGGACAGCCGAGTTAATGAAATCCCCCCAAAGCAACGGTGGAGGATGTTCTATAATGGCATCGTCAGGAATGTCTAATATCGGTGTCTTGAAAAATTTCTCGCAAACATTGCACATGAGATGATAGAAGTAACTTTTGTCTTCGATGTTAATAAGTCGATCGTGGAAAACTCGAAGACATTCATGGTAAAATAATCTGAAAGAATTCAGAACTTTGGAGAGAAATATGTTTATCGCTCGCTTGTGCAGGGGTCTCGCGACTTCCCAACGTTAAAAATAGAAAAATAAATGTTAATTCGAATTTTGCGTTTACGCCGCGTATTATAAGTAACGTCACGCCAATTGTCCTTATAACATGTCATGAGGACATGTGCCTCACAATGGATTACAGGACCCGGGGCATCGCAGTGATCTGCCGGGTGGTTGTACTGCTCGCCACCCCCACATGATGACTGTATGTGGCGGTTGGGAACAGATGCAAAATTTTGTTTCAATAGCCATCAGTGGTGGCAGTTTAGTCTTAGCCATTGGGAATAAAGTTTAATTTCTTACATTTGTTCCCAATCGTCTCCGGTGGTTGTAGTTGGGAAAAACCACGAAAATTTGTCCGAACGACAGTTTTTGACGCGGCCGTCGGATATAAGCCAACTTGGAACTATCGCATTCCATCATAACTTATATTATAAATGTGAATGTGAGTTCATTTTTAACACTTTTTCACCTAAACCATTACACGGTTTTTTTTAACTTATATTAAAGTCGCATTATCAGTGAATAATATATGTTACTTTTCACCGCGGTAGGTAACTATTATAAACTTAATGTCTATGATTAGCGTTATTACCCGTAAACATTATATAATTTAAAATAGAAGAGACCGGAAAATATTCGACTGCCCGCGGTAACTTTATAATATATTTGAAGCTATCGTCATCATCATCTCAGCCAAAATACTGCTGGGCCTAGGCCTAGGTCTCCCCAAGATTCTCCACAGCAACCGGTCTTCCACGGGGAATTTAAAGCTAAATACTCGTAACTTAACGATAATGTTTCATAAACGGAATGGTTCATTATTTGTTTTTGGAATATTAGTTTTAAATAAATATACTTTTACCTCTGCATTGCTTGAGGTGATTTCATAAAACCAGCGTCAGACTGCAATACTCCTTGCATACATTTAGAAAGATCTCGTAAATTAAATACGTAATGAGATTTAGCGGGCGTTGGCAGTAATTCGGCACATATTTTGACGTACACCTCCACAGCCGCGTAAACTATGGAATCACCCAACACAGATACTTCTGATACGAAGTCTTCCATATGTCCTTCTAATATGGCCTGAAAATGTTGAATTTTAGTTGTCGTAATATTTAAGAAGTTATCAAGGTTTTGGATCATTTTCTTACTAAATTAAAAAAATACTGTAAAAGTGACTTGACTGTGACTTATCTATATAATAACCATTGCAATTCATTCGATTAAGGGTAGAAAAGTTTCGTCTGTTTCCGAAATGAGTGTCTACAACCAGGTACTAATATCAGAAAATATTGATTCGAATAAAATAAAATTGTGTTAGATAACCCATTTATCGAGGTAGGCCGCCTGTTGTACCTCGCAGAAAATATCAACGACGATCAATAGAATCCGAGAATTACTAATTTAGTGTCGTGCTGAGCTAGTGTTATAAAAAGATCGCACTGTTAAGAGGAGCTTACCTTAAAAATAACTTTCATGGCGTCAGGACTGGGAGCGGATATGAAGAGCATAGCAAAATGCCGAACGAAGCGTCCGGTAAGAGGATTTCGACCGCCGCCAGGTGGTGCGCAAGCGCATGACAATATTACGTCCAATATCTCCTTCCAATATAACTTGTCACGGTCGTAAAGACCACCAAAGTCTAAGAACTGTCTGTATAGATAACAATACTTTACTATTAGGAAATACAGAAATAATACCTATGAGATTACCGTCAGTCATGTCTTAGTTTTTCGAAATTTGTTTATAGATCAACACTAAAAGTTCTTGTATTGTTGTTGTTCTTGTACAAAATTGATCATATTTATACTGCTTTGAATAATTTATGACTGCATGGTTGGTCGGATGTGTTAATAACAGCAGTTCCCGGATCCCTCCCGTCTCAGGCGCAGATTGGCACACCGTGTTTTTTTAAAAAGGAGTTTAAGCGGTCGCCAAACCGCTTTCTACTGCGCCAAGTGTTGTGGGTCAAATCCCATATGGGACCACTTTGTGTGATTAACAAATTCTTGTTCTGAGTCTCGATGTTTTTATGTCCATTTCATATATGTTTGTAAAGTCACAGACGTAGGATGTATATACCAAATGCGGGAATTGTCTTTTAGGAAAGAAACATAAAATAAATATTGCAACCCTATTTTTATCTAATGCAGCCTTAGAGGTGTAACGCGAATTCAGTTATTCGGTTTATAAGAAGGTTCTTTCTAGATGTAAGTTTTTAAACATTTGTGAGCAAAATATACACTGTTATATTTTTTATTGTCATACCTCAGTAGTTCTATAGTCGGCTGTGCTCCGTACACATCCAAACGAGGCATATTGACATCATCTATAAACACAACCATCTTCCTTCCCAATGGTGCTCCTAATGCTTTACGCGGTCTTTTGTCTAAACGACCTTCTAAGACTTCCTGTAAAGTATTTATTTATTAGACTGTGGCGATGTATTTTTATAAGGAAATTATTTTTGAAGCTTATGGAAGGTATGAGACTTTGTTAAAGAGATTTCATTCTTATCATTAACGTATTTTTTTATTCCTCGTGCGGCAATCCCCTCGGAAACCACCTCCTGGTGGCATGTCGGACTCGAACCGACTAAAACCGCACGCCGTCTCGGGTACTAGATGCCGGGGTACCAGGTGCACCCTAGAAACCTTATCGTTGACCCTAACGATCGATGCAATAAAAGTACAGGGTGTAATTTTTACAGATTTTATTCGGTTCGATTCTCGGGTTTCGCAATGTGGATTTTCGGAAATCATTGAATGCATTTTTCTTTCTTTTCAAAAATAAAGTAACGTTTTCTTTGAGTAAAATTTTCTATCTACAATATTAAGAGTAATTTCCCTTTAGGTGGCTTTACAAAATTCCACCTTTTATATAATCAATACATTCGAAACCTCTTATACTATAAATCGTTTCAAATATATGTTTAACAGTGTCTTCGTTTAATTAGAGCCAGTTTCACTGGTACCTGATGTAGTTTCAGATAATTATCTGCCATATAGTACTGTTTAACAAATGAAGGTTGCCGATTTATGTATACAACAAGACTCTAATCAAACTTCAGCAGACTGAATCCGAAATCTGTAGTTTTAAATAAATAAATAATAATAAATATTTCTGACATCTAACACAAGGCCATCTAGTCCCAAGCTACGCAGAGCTTGTGTTATGGGTACTAGACAACTGATATGAATATATACATACATATATACTTCTTGTTTTTGTAAACACATTCATATTACACATACTCGTAGAGAACACCCAAACTCCGAATCAAATATTTGTAGATGACACAAACACTTGGTCCGACCCAGGATTTGAACCCGAGCATGCACTACCATTGCGCCACCGAGGCAGTCGATTATCACAGTTATCTGGCAGATGAGCTTCAAATAGTCTATCCGGGACTTTATCAAGTTGTGAAACTGTCCCTAATCACAATAAACAATAAAAGGGACTTATAGTCAACAAAGAACACCTAAACTTGCAATTTATGGATACGTTTGCCTTTCCACTGCTTAGCGCAGATACACAGAGCTGACTTAGCACTAGAAGTCTTTAATTTTGTATGAATAAAAACCATCCAAATATTATTTATATGGTTTGTTCCCTATGCCTACTGTGAGCAAGATGTGTTTGTTTATTTCATATTGTGGGATTCTGTTAATGAAAAAAATAATACCTGGGTCCTGCCGCTGCTAGTTTGGGCTGAGAAATTCATAATAAATGGTATATAATAGCCAGAACTTGCCAGCTTATTTAAAACCCCTACTGCAACAACAGTTTTTCCAACACCTACAATAAAGATAAATAATTTAAAATCTGGTTATCTGAATTCAAAACTTTCGGACTTTTTTAAATCCTTTTTTTGCGGATGTATGAGGTATATTAACCAATCTATCTTATCTACATATATATAGATAACACTAAATGAAATGTAAGTATCTGTTTGTAATTTTAAACTAACAGCGTATCATTAAATGTATATAAAAGTTAACGACTAACTATACAACTTTAAAAAAAATGTCTGTGTGTTTGTTCCAGCTATTATCTGGAACAGTTGGACTGATTTTGACGGCACTTTAACAGGTAGTAAGCTGAGGGTATAAGAAGTAACTAAGGTCACTTTTTTTAGATTAGCTTCACCCCGTGGTGATAGGATACCCACGGGTACTTTTACAACATCAAACACTGTAACTACGCGAGCGCAGCTTTCAATTTTTTTTTTTAATTTTAAGGGTATTTATCCATGAAATTGATACGTGAATGTTATTGATAGTATAATCACCAGTATCTCCAGTAAACATGACAGGTTTGCTGACATTCAAGAACTTCTCGAATAGATACCCGTACCGTACAGTATCGATAGTGGGTACCAAAGTCTCGAAGAAAGGCTTGTTTGGGTCATATACAAACTGCGGAATTATCTCTGCCCATACTTTCAGCTTTCGATGCTTTGTGTCCATGTACATGTCGTAGAAATTGAAACCGTGGGGGAAACTGTAAACATTTTTTGTAATAAAAATGTGTAATTAAGGCATTTTAAATCCGCCGGTATTATCGTGAAATGTTCATTAATATTTGTCTGATACTGTGAAGGTGCACTTCATATAATGATACAAAATTATAGATAAAATTTATTGACTTTGATCAAACTCCTCTTTTCGTGGGAGAGCCACGCTTCGGCATGAATGGGCCGGCTCGACCGGAGTGATACCACGGCCTCACAGAAAACCGGTGTGAAATAGCGCTCGCGCTGTGTTTCACCGAGTGAGTGAGGATACCGGAGCCCCATATCCCAACCCCTCCCTCCATCTCCCTTCCCATCCCTCAAAGGTCGGCAACGCACTTGTGACACCTCTGGTGTTGCGTGTGTCCATGGGCGGCGGTAATCGCTTACCAACAGGTGATACGTCTGCTCGTTTGCCCACTATTCAATAATAAAAAAAAACTCCTCCGAAATGGCTAGACCGATTTTTATGAAATTTTGTGTGCATATCGATTAAGTCTGAGAAGTGACGAACATTTATTTTTCGTACCCCTTAATGATAAGAGTGACCTATGACTATTTTTTTCCATGGCAAAACAACGTTTGCCGTGTCAGCTAGTTATATAGTATTTTCGTGTTATAATTTTGCTCACGATGAACTCCGAAGGATTTCACGTTTTATTTGGTAATGTGTGTTTTGGTGCCTTGCCTAAGATATGTCAGTTAACATTACGTTTAGACTTGACCTGAATAGTAGCGGTCAGTTACGATAAAAATGCTTAAAACAAACTTACTATTCAGCTTCTTGATATTCCTCGAACTGACGTTTAACAACCTCCTCAAAGGGCTTTCTGTTCTCTTCCATAATATTGCCACCCACACACCAAGTATAGGCAAATATGAAGCAATGCGCAATATATAGCTTAATTGCAGCCTTTTCCGGAAATCTCTCGCCAGGCTCCGCGAGTAATGCAGAAAGGAGATTACAAATGGCTGCTACTTTGCTTATATCCACCTGTGTATTGTTAATTTCATAATTTTTCACTATGCATTTTATCGTTACTAGGCTGTCATAGTGCAAGAAAGGTATGGTCTGATTTGGCTACCTTTTTAACCGACTTCAAAAAAGGAGGAGGTTCTCAATTCGACTGTTTTTTTTTATGTTTGGTACCTCATAATTTTCGATTCGGTGAACCGATTTTGATAATGTAATTTTTTAATTGAAAGCACCAGTGCTTCCCGTAGGGTCCCAATTTTGTCCAGATCTTGAAGTCGGTTGCTTTTTTGTTAAAATTTGTGATTATATTATAGTGGTTATGTTATAATAAGTAATTATTCTACGTGTTTCTAAAGGAGCTTTGATGTATTGTTTTTCCAGAGTATTTAGATAAACGGTACATCACAGTTTTATTTTAACAAACCGTTTTTACATCGTATCGATATAAGGACAATATCCATAAAACATAAGGATCAACTTAAAAACTCTTTTTCTATGATAAAGCATTATAGTACCTGATAAATTCCAACTCTGCATTTCTTATTGACAAAGTGGAGTCCTTCACTTAACAAATGAAATAGTTCGTATAGAAACTCAGAATTCTCCTGATTGAAAAGGTTCTTTTCTACTCCCTCTTCTAACCAAGACCTTACGAAGGGTAAAAAACCCATTTCATTAGGGTCTATATAAACCATACCACAACGGGAAACCGTGGCTGGTGAAGCTTGCGCTAGATCCGCTACCTAGAATTTGTAAATTCCAATTAGCTCTTAGGGCAACGGCTGATCAACCCAACAGCCTGTGGCATAATTCGCATTGATTAAATCTCAAATTGTTAGATATATGTAAACGGTTATATATATACATACATATCTAAATATTAATAATAATAAATAAATAAAAATAGCCTTTATTTCCTGTAACCTGTTCATACATTTTTTTTTTTTTTTTAAATCTAGTTGATGGTATATGTGTATAATATAACTTAAAATAAAATTATATTTAATCAACCAGCACCATCAGTAACCAGGTCAGGTTGTCTTCTGACATAGGCCTCCTCTAATTCACTCCACTTGTTCCGGTCTAACGCAGTTCTTCTCCATTCTTTTGGCAGATCGTCTTCCCATCTTTTTACCGGCCTTCCTCTATGCCTCTTCCCATACCTGGGATACCATTCCGTAACTTGTTTAGTCCATTTCTCTGCTTTCGATCTCCACATATGTCCTGTCCATTTCCATTTCAATGATCTTGTTTTTATGCCTACATCTGCCACCTTGGTTATTTCTCTAATTTTTGTAGACCTCCATTTATCCTTTAGTCGTATATCTAGCATACTTCTTTCCATACCTCTTTGACATACTCTTAATTTTTCCTCAATCTTTTGTGTGGATGGCCAGGTCTGGCAACCGTATGTAAGACACGGAAGGATACAAGTGTTATATAATTTTGTTTTTTCATAAATAGGTATGGTTTTATTTTTCATGACCTCTTTGAGGGACCAATATCTTTGCCAACTATTATTTATTCTTCTGTCCACTTCTTTGATAGATAAGTCCTTTACCGCTATTATTTGTCCTAGATATATGTACTCGTCGACATACTCGATCTCTTCTTGTCCAACTTCTATTATAACTTTAGCTTTGTTCGTCATCACTTTGGTCTTACTTGTATTCATTGACAATCCTGCTTTTTGACTTTCTGATGACAGTTGTTGCAACATGTTTTGTAGTGTTGTTGGGTCACTTGCAAATAGAATGAGATCGTCTGCAAATCTAAGGTGGTGAAGTTTTTCTCCATTTATATTAATTCCAAGCTCGTCCCAGTCAAGTTGTCTAAATATATTTTCCAATACAGCATTAAAAATTTTTGGTGATAGAGGATCCCCTTGTCTTACACCTTTTTGAATTTCAAATTCATCTCCGGTGAGTTCTAATTGAATTTTTGCTGTGCTATTCTCATATATTTGTTTGATGATGTTACAATATTTCTCCTGAACGCCCTGGTTTTCCAATGACCGCCATATGTAATTATGTTTCAAAGAATCAAATGCTTTATTGTAATCCACAAATGACAAATAGTATGGTTGATTATATTCGTTACATTTTTGGATCACTTGTTTAACAGCATGTATGTGGTCAATTGTTGAGAAATCAGAACGGAATCCTGCTTGTTCCTTAGGCTGATTACTATCAAGTTCTTTGGTTAACCGTAACAATAAAATTTTTCAAAAAACTTTGTACAGGTTGGTCATCAGACTAATGGGTCTATAATTATTCATATTGTTTCTATCCCCCTTTTTATGCAATAATATTATTGTGGACGATGTCCATTGAGACGGTATCTGTTCTGAAGCCAGGATTTCATTGCAAATATCTGTAAATGATTCTAATATTTGTTCCATGGTATATTTAAGTAATTCATTTGATATTTTATCGTCTCCGGGTGCTTTTCCTGCTTTCTGTGTCTGAATAGCCTTTCTTACTTCGCTTTGTAATATATTTGGGACTGTTTCTTGGTCAGTGTTTTTGCCTTCTATTTTTGTGTCTGTAGTTTTATCTGAATCTGTGTATAATTTTTTGTAGAACTCAGTTGCTGTTTTTAAGATCTCTTGTCGTTTCGTTGTTGTAAGTTTGGTTTGGTTTTTCGTTTGTTTTTGTTGTTTTTGCTATCCATTTTGAATGATCCTTTAATTCTTTTAGAGCTTTTTTGATACCACCGGTTTTTAAGACTTGTTCCCTTATTGTTTGTAACCGAATCTGTTTTCTATGTTTTCTTATTAATTTGGAAATATTAATACGTGAAGCAAAAACTTTGGCGTCGTCGTTGAATTTTGAACAATAAGCGATCACTAGTACAAGGTGTCTCAAAAGAAATTTCATATTTAGTGGATTGATTAAAAAAAAAGGAAGCGGTATATAGAAAAAATGTTTATTTATTGTTAAAATACACTTTTTGGGAATTCATTTCTTAAAAATAATATCGTCTAAATGTAAACCCTCACGTTGTTGGCACTCATTTAATCGAACAGTAAAATTACTTATGACTGCTCGACAGGTGGAGTGAGGGATGGCTGCCATTTCGTGACGGATATTTTCTTTCAAATGCGCCAGTGAAGTTGGTTTATTGGCGTAAACTTTAGATTTAAGATAACCCCATAGGAAAAAGTCCATAGGGGTTAAATCTGGGCTACGTGGAGGCCAATTTATGTCACCTCTCCGGGAGAGATATATTGGACGTGTGTGAAGTTGCTCCGTCCTGTTGAAACCATGTTCTTTGGTTATAGCCAGGAAAGTTTTGCAGTTCAGGTACCAAGAAGTTGTCTAACATCTCCACATAACGCTCTGAATTCACTGTAACTGTACGCCCCATTTCGTCTTCAAAAAAGTAAGGGCCGATAATTCCTCGCGCCGACATGGCAGCCCATACGGTCACTTTAGGCGAGTGTAGGGGTTTCTGATGTTTGCGTTTCGGATTGGCTGAACTCCAGTAGCGGCAGTTTTGCTTATTTACGTGGCCATTAAGATGAAAATGAGCTTCATCCGAAAACAAAATGTTGGTAAACGTTGAAAATCGCTCAATCATCTGATTTACGAAATTAAGCCTCTGACCGGCATCTTGGGGCTTTAATTCTTGCACCAATTGAATTTTGTAGGGGTGCAGCTTTAGATCTTTGTGCATAATGCGATGTAATGATGATCTACGCACATTTAAGCACTCGCGCGCTTCCGAATTGAAAGGCTCGGGTCGTCACGTACAGATTGATTAACACTCTCCACGTTTTCTACCGTTCTTGATGACCTAGGTCGCCCGGATTTTGATTTATCCAGCGTTGATCCAGTCTCTTCAAACTTTTTAACCCAATGTCGAATGAGAGGAAGGCTTGACGCATCATTTAAGTGGCAAAAACCACGAATACTGCAGAATTTTCTACGCGCGACAGTTGTCGAATCACCGTTCTTGTAAAACTCTCGCACGCACAACGCGCGGTCTGCTCCCGAGAAACGCTCCATAGCGACTGAATCCCCAAGAGCCAAGCTACCAATTGACATAACCCCCGCACCCCTCAAGTACGCAGCGTTCACGCAGTAAGCTAAACAAATATAAAATTTCTTTTGAGACACCCTGTATATAGTTATATAATTGGTTATTGTGAGTCGAGCTAATTACAATGCAAGTGATTTAAGAATAATACCACTTGAAGTTGAATTCTTGACAGACCATTCTTGAGTTGAATCTTTATTCCTATTAATCTATTTAGTAATTTATATAATACCTGAGGTTTTTAGAGCCAGTTTCACCACTTGCTGATAACGTCCCTGATAGATGAATTTGAAACTATCTGGTAGATAACTACAAATTTCCGATTCACAAGTCTTGGTTGGAGACATAGATATATGTCAGACATTTGTACGTATATTTTTAATATTTATATTTAGTCAGGTCAAACATACTGTTACAATTAAAAATAAACAAAATATTTCTTTTGAGTTTGGAATCTGTCATTGTTATACGATTGTTCATTGTGTTTTCTCATTTACGTGATATTATGAAATATTTTGTTGTATTAAAATGGAGGGGGGTGATAAAAAGAACCGATTCGTTGAGATTGCATAACATAAAGTAGGTATGGAGCTAAATACATTTTTTTAAATCCTTCATACCATTTGTGACATAAAACACCTGAAAATCTGGATGTCCACGTAGTGTTCTTATGAAAAAGGTGATCAAAGCCTTTCCCGTAGGAAGAGTTTTGCTCTCTTGATTACTGGCCTCAACGTATAATGGGGACCAGTTCGAATAAGCTTTATATATTTTGAATGATTTTATATTAATCTATTATACTAACACACGGTAATAAAGTATTAAATGTTACGTACAATAATTTTCATTTCTTTTTATTTGTAACAATATTTATGGCAAGATTAGGTATGTATTTGATAGTGATACGGCAGATGACCATCTAAAACTTGTATCAGGAACTTGGGAAACTGGCCCTTACCTAAATAATTCAAAATAAGTATGTCAATTACCAATTTCCGCTAAATTAAGATGATATTACCCTAATATACCGTAGTACCTTATGGAAAGTCTAATTAAAATATTTCTGGGTCGTTTTTGGCGTCCGTTATTTAGAATCAATTTCAAGTTTGTTTTTAAAATCTATCATACGTACGTAATATATGAGTTAGGATAACACACAAGAGCAAGATTTTAAACGTCACAACGATTTATGGTGACCTCTTCTTCTAAGCTTAGGTACACCATGAAAACTAAAAGTCCATCTAATTTAAGAGATACCGTATGTCTTTTTACACTTTTTAGTATGAAACAAAGTTGTATAGGCATAACTAACAGTCTCGATAGCATTATACGTTAAATCATGAAATAATCAAGTTATTTTTATTTCATCACAAAATTTACAATTCTTTGTAACTAATTTTTAATCTTTCAAACGAAATATCAAATTCAATACATACTGAATAGACGCTTTTCTTAAGATGTCATTTCGAAGTCACCTAGTTAAGTCCTTAACCATATTGTAGTGCCCTTTCAAATTCCTTTTAATATCAATTATACCTAAATGTACAAACAATCGAAGTTATTACCAACTAACTGTTTTTAATGCAAACGTTTTTAATATTTATTGCACATAAATTTCAATTGTCGACCGTATATTATTTCCTTTGTCAACCACATGTTGTTATCGAAAAGAAATTTGCTCTGTTAATTTAAAACAATATGTAATAACAATCTAATTTAGTATATACTACATGTCTGGTACATAAATCTGTAAAATGGAAAACGATTTGTGAATATGAAGAAATGATATTGAGAATCGGATATTGTAGTTATTTGACCCTCCCTATTCTTCGGTCTATCATCCGGTACATTTTAAATTAGATGGACTATAGATTGGCTTAACGGTTTTTTTTTGTAAACACATACATATTGTACATAAGAAACACCATGATTCAAAAACAAATATTTGATTTAACTGGGGAATCGAACGCGAGATTTCAACACAGTATTGTGCAACTGAGGCAGTCATATTGACTGGGTTTCATAACTTAGATTAAACTGATATATTATTTGGGAATGGTGTATTTTTCATAAAGTTAAGATGTAAACAAATATATCTATAGTAGGATACCTCGAACACCATATGAACGTATGGCGTTAGTTTGATTCTCTCGGAGTTGGAGAGGCACAACATTTTATTATCGTCGAGCACGGTGTTCATGTTTTCTATCCACACAGCATCCACAGGCCCGTCACATATTAACCATTGGTGGTCTGACTTTTCGCACTAAACCAATAAATAATAGAAAAAGAATAACATTCTGTCACATTCACATAACGCCATCTAGTTTCAAACTAATCAGAGTTTGTACTAAACAATTGCTATAATTATATATAATATGTATTCTTTTTATAAATACATACATACATATTATGCATACAAATATTCACACCAAATCAAATATTAAAAGTCACAACAACTAATGTTAAACTTGGGCGGGAATGGAACCCAACATAACAGTCTTTAAAGAACGAATATGCCATTCGGCTGTCAAAATCAACAAAACACAAGGATACTTTTCCATCTTAAAGTAACATATGGATTAGAAATGTTTTATTCGATTCTATCTATCAGATATATCTAGTAGTCAAGTAGTAAAATGACATCCTAGAACATAAACTATTCATTTTATACGTAATCATTATCAATAGCGTTTAAGAATCCATTGCTGGTAATATGCCTCTCCTTATCAAGGAAATTTTGGCCAGCTGTACCACGCTGGCTAGACGGATGGTACAGAGTTGGTTTTAAATTTTTCCTTCTCTTTGTAGTGATATTTTCTTACGAAGTATGTTCCTTTAATAATAATTATATAACATGAGGGTGTAACTGTTTAAAAAACTTACCTGAACAGCAGTTCGCAAGCTGAGAGGCAAAATGCCATCATGCCATTCCAATGTTTGTAAATTTACTTCACCGTAGAGTTCACCTATAGTGAGGCTCTTTGGATTCATAATATATTTGTGTACCAGTTGATACTGAGGCCCTGGGATTTCTTTCTCGTTCAATCTTGTATATGTTGATGCTAGTACCTACAATTATCATTATCATTATTATATATCTATGCTAAGTAATGGAAGTGACGAAAGTTTCTAAATCGTTTCCCGGCCCGATTTCGTAAAGAAGTCTTTAAAATTCTCGGATGTTCTTGAATACAATTATAATATGATATTATACACATGTAAATCTTCTTCCTTGAATCATTTTACTTATTTGCCGAAACGTTGTGTAGTTTAAAAGATTTAACAAAATCGAAAAGACAGTGGAGGCGACTTCATTTTAAAGTGCAACTATTAATTTATCGGATAAACATTATCATGCATGTATCATATATGTGTTCGACTTTTCATATTGCTGCTTTTAAACTATAAAATGCCTTTCATGTAGAAGCTATTTAGTTTTATTTATATTTTCTAGTTTGTCTATCCAATCGTATTCCATTAATAAGTAAATTTTTAAGACTTCAATAGGGAGACTCCTAAGCCTTGTGTAGTTTAACCAAGACAACTCTATATTTTATGCAAATGACAAATGCCTGGTTGAAAGAAGTTAGACAACTTCAAATCACAGCTTCAATTGACACAGCAACTAAGGCAAAATAAGTAATAAAATATAAACAGTAATAACACAGCAATATAAAAAACAGCGTTATAGAAAATATTTATTTATTAAGGAAAATCCTATGGGAATTCCTTTCTAAGTACGATCTTAGAATGATATCAAAACTCATTTTAATACGTACATGTAAAACTACAGTTTTGCCACCTCCCGTAGGCCCAACCAACATGACTCCCCAGCGTACGATCATAGTTTCATGTAGTTGAATAACTTTCACAATCTGACATCTTTCTACCTGAAGCTTCTTTCCTAATAGTACCTCCTCTGTACAAAAATGACAATATAAGCGTACAATTATTTCAATAAAAATGTGGCACAATTATATTAGTACTGACTTATTATAATAGTACTTTTAGTTAAATTTATACTTACCAATCACAGTTTCCATAATTCCATAATCTCGCTCAGGTAGATCTACTCCGGGGAACAAGTCGGACAATATACCAGCAAAGAGTATGGCGTCTGCTGCTAAGAATTTAGGGAGGTTGCTGTCATTTAAAGCGCAAAGTAACGTCTTTTCTTCATGTTGATCTGGACTGGCCCTTTTCAGTGCACCGGCCATTACCTAAAACGATTACTACACAATGATGATTTCTGGTAATAACGAACTCAGTGGATGCTGTAGTCGGGTCTAAAGCCTAAGACAATGCATTAAATTTTTGAATTGGCTTTGAGAACTAGAAATACTAGACAAAATAGTGATCATAAACAGCCTTTAATAGTCTCTCCTTAATATGATAATGATCGGGAGAAGTATCCATAACAATGGTTCTTGCTATTTTTACTATATTTCACTCATTCACCATTAGTACTCGAGATACCAATTGACTACATTTTTTTAATGACCCTTCAAAGACATATATCCGTAATAAAACTGTAATACGATAATGGCTAGTGTATAACGTTGTAAATAGTTTTAGTTCTAAGGGTTAAGGGTCACGGTTTTTTAAAACTTACCAATACACTTTTTACAGCCCTCATGCCAAAGTCATAGTGATCCTGTTTAGACAATTGTTCACTAGATAGTTTGTACATTTGAACCATTTTCTTAGCTAATCCCTTTGATGATTCAAATCCCTCAGAATATAAGATGACTTCGGCGATCAGTGCTGTAAAATAAACATGGACTTGTGAAGAACAACTATCCCTTGTTTTGTTTGTTTTAAGTAACAGTTTGTCAGAATATGATGAAAGTTGAGCATTATAAATCGCAGAGACGATCAACCTTTAGACACAATATGAGGAACAAAAACGATGAAATATTTATGAGTTCAGTCTAATACGGTTGCTGTTTTGTGTTTGTCGAGGTGATGATTATTAGATATTATTAGATACAGATTACTTCTATACTCGTCCGAAATCCCAGAAATATTAGATGATTTTAAACTGTATATTTACCATAATCCGGCACCATCATGGATATGGGACGGAATAACGCCTTTAGATTGTCTGGTAGCTCTGTTCTCCCGGCGTAACCCGGGTTCATAGTAATGAAAGCAGCGCATGATCTTACGAGTTTAATTTCACGTCCTTCGAACATGAATCTGCCATAAAATTATATTATATAATTTGAAATAGTACCAATAACATAGTTTGACTTTAATTTAGACAAGTCAAAATTTAGTCCGCTCAAATTAATATATAATAAAATTATGGCTGTGCACAAAATTAAATTTTTTTAAGCAAAATGTGCTGTATAGTTAAGTATTGTGAACCAAAAAATTAACATATAAGTATTATTAAAGTTACATAAAGATCTAGGATATGGTTTATTATAATAACCATAATTTGATGACAATTATCACTGGTTAATTAAAACCATCAACCAATCAGACATCTTCATAGTAAAAAATCCATGTACAGTCAGCATTATAATCATTTGTGCTCTCCGGATGCTCAAAATTATGTGAAAAACATCTATTCAATTTTATGTTGGCAGACACGGTACTAACATTGTTGTAGGCATTCAAAGAGGTCAAAATATATTAACTATTAGTTGTCAATAAAGTAGATTTTTCTTCATTATGAAAACCAACCTATTTATAAATGAACACTCTGAAAGCCAACACAATATTGACAACTGAGAGTTAAGATATTGTGATCACTTCAGTGGTGTACTTATCACTATGCTGGAGCCTAGGGCAGCAGATTTAGACGATATTTCATACAAAAATAAATTAAAATATTATAATATAAACGGAGAAAACAAGTTTTGACAATTTAACAAAAAGAAACAGTTATTGGCAGTGTACCAATAACTCTCAACTTTAATATAATTTGAAAATTTACTATACACTTTGTAAAATATCTAATATATAAAATTCTTGTTACCAAACCTCCTTCGAAATGACTGAACCGATTTTTATGAAACTTTGTGTGCCAAACATCGGGTAGGTCTGAGAATCAGCCAATATCTATTTTTCATACACCTAAATTATAAGAATAATCCACCCCAAAATTTTTAATCCCCAAATCTATTATTTTTCAACACGGTTGTCAGCGAGAGATCCTCTCTAATAACTGCAATGAGTATCCAACGATGCAATGCAATGAATCGGCTCAGTACACCGGACATGCGAGATTCAACTCACTCCTAGCAAACTCAAACTCAAACTCAAATCATTTATTTCCATTGGCCCCAAAAGGCACTTGAACACGTCAAAAATACAAACATAAAAATATAAAACAAAACTCCTAATACTAAATGCACTGAGATGATTTGAATTACCGGAGCTTAGATTGATTTCAATTCAACTCAAAGGTTTAAATTGAAATCAATCCAAGTACCAGCTCCGATGGGTATTGCATTCATGAGAAGAGCTGGTGAGAAACTCATGTGCACCATCTTTTCAGATAATTCATACAAAGCTTGTTTGTTTTTGACAACAGTATTTCTAGCAATCACGTGCAGATAATTCCTAAAGCATCCGTGCCCGTGAAGAAGCTGCACTACCAGCGTAAGGGTATCAGAAGCGCACCCTACTCTAGGTGGACAGAGCTACTGTTCACATTTCGCATACAGCCCAAATTTGGCAAAAATCGACGAAAGGAAGACTAATCAACGGTGACCGATTCCCCCTCGACACACTACATGAAATGACGGCTTGAAATTGAAAAAAGTTTCCACACGTAAAAAAGTGAATTGAATTGCAGGTGTTGAGAAGGGGCGCCAAAATGTAATAGCCTACTGGCGGCAAATATGTAAATCCGCCACTGACCACTTTGAATGCGTACAATACTTTGGGTACCATGTCTGCCAATATAAAATTGAATTGATGTTTTTAACATAGTTTTGAACACCCTGAAAGTAAAAATAATTATGATGCTGACTGTACCTAAATATAGTCATATTATATTTTAAGTTTTTCCGTCTTATCGGCTTTAAATAATAAATTGTTTAGTTTTGATTACATTGTATTTTTTTGTTTTAGAGATTTCAAGTAAATTATGATCATAATCTTTGAGAATTAGGATATCGAGAAATATTTGTAAATGTACCATGCATGAGCATATATTTTTTACTATTTTGATTGATTGTCATTTATTTTAGCTTTTTGACGTTGAACATCAAGGCTAAGACGTAATGTTATCGTAAGTGTGATATGAGATGAGAGTTCATAATGTACCTGCTTTGTCTCGCGACTTTTGCATTTCTGATAGTAATTAGTTGTTGTGCGATTACAGAGAGCACCTCTATATCGATCCGGTTGAATTCGTCGAAACAACACCATGCACCTGACGTGGCCAAACCGGAGAAAAATCGTCCCATCATCTTGTAGTCTAGGCCTATTTGAAACAGTAAATTGTATACATTCTTTTATAATAAGTTGGTTTATCAAATTTCATATTAATATTGCAAATATAAATTCCTTTTTTCGATAATAATCACTTCAACTTAGCTGCATCACTTTACAATAATAATAATTTATTTATTACTTTCACAAAGTTAAGTTCAGATCTGGTAATACAAGAGTCATCAGTTGGAACACGGGTCCCTATATAACCCCATGCTTCACCCAGGTGGGAGAACCTAGGTGAAGCACGGATCTGTCCCTTATAAACTTGTTATTGAAAGCTTTTATCTGATATAAATACTATACGTAATATTCACAGGGAATTCAGCATCCGAATTAAAAAATTTGACATTTCAATTAATTTGCAGTTTTTTCTCTCTGGTGACGAGCTTAGTCCCAAAGGAAAAGCGACTGGTGTTGGTTGCACCATTGCAATACCTTCATCTACCTCGTTATAATAATTATAAATCTACAACGGTAGCCTTCGCCAGAACAATTTTATAAAATAAACAAATAAACATCACCTTCGGAGCAATTGAATACAACGCACTGTATGGCCAAAGCCTTAGCTAAATCTTTGGTGGTCTCCGTCTTCCCGGTACCAGCTGGTCCAGCTGGTGCTCCTCCTAAGTCTAACTGAAGAGCTCCCATTAGGCACAGATAACATCGATCTGTTAGCGGTGTTATCACAAGCACACCTTAAAAATATATAATTAATGATATGTAGCCTATAGCCTTCCTCGATAAATGGATTATCCAACACTGAAAGATTGTTTTAAATCGGACCAGCGATTCCTGCGATTAGCATGTTCAAACAAACAAACTCTTCAGCTTTATTATTAGTATAGACTAGCTGATCGGTAGCGTGAAAATTTTCCCCCATTTTTGAAACATTCTTCATTTGTGCTCCGCTCATATTAGTAGTAGCGTGATAAGTGAAATTGAATCCTAATTATATTCGAACCGCCGCAGGGTTAATTCTACTGACGGTTTCCGGGACGCGTGGCGGGTGATTTGCTCGGTTACACAATACGATTTCCAAACTTGATATCTTCAAAATTATTTGTTTGTTATTTGAACCATACACGATGCAACAGAAATGGAATTTATTGCCATATATTATAATTTCAGTTTATAATGTATTTATATTTATTTATGAAGATACGATAAGCCTTCAGTACCGTAGACCACACACACGTTCTACACATTCTAAGGTCAACAATTGAGAAGACAGAGAAATATAAGACCAGTCTCTCTACCTAGAGTCCTGGAATACAAAGATGCCTGGTAGACGACTGATATGTCCAAGTACAAAAACCGGCCACGTATAGAATAGGGATCCTCAGTCACTTATAACGGCACGTGGATTTAAAAGGCGGGGGTTTCCAAGTAAGCGCATTTTACAAGTTAGGCCTAACTTAGGCTTTCTCGTGACTACCCCATAGTGTAGGGCACCACTACATAAGAGTATATAATCTTTTAAAAAATTAAGTGGTTGCTTTTATGAATTATTATTTTAGGTATCTATTTGTTGGACATTATAACTTAAAAGCGCATTTTTTGGTAAAATAGGGCGTTCCCCCCCTCTTAAAAGTTAAACGGCGGGCTCGATAAATCTGAAAAAAATCATGACGGTAGTCCGTCCACGTGATGAACATTGAAGGAAAACCATAACGGCTTAGGTAACTTTGTTATTTTAAGGAGTTATAGAAGCCTATGAAGTGCGCTTACTTGGCTAATTTCATACAAAAATAACGACATAATAAGTAAACATGAAAACTTAAAAAAAAAAAGAAATGGGTGACTACGGAATCCTATTCTATACGTGGCCTTACACGCACTTGGCTGGTTTTTATTTTTTGAGGAAGCAGACTACGCTAATTATCCATGTTGCAAAACAATACCGTGTGTAACAGTCCTAACAAACAATAGAATTCTGTCATGTCAGTTATGCCGCCGGTTGAAACTGACACACTAGCTAATTGGTAGATAGTACCCCCAAACCCAATCCCGCGTCCTGCAAACCATCAGAATCAGAATGTCAGTTTATTTGTTAATTAAACCATATAAAGAGATAATTAAAATAATATTATATCGGTTTAGTGTAAACCACTAAATCGATTGTGTTATTAGTGAGTAACATAAGATACTTTTTAACCAAAATATACGTTACCACCAGCTCCTAAATACTCGTGGCCATATACGTAATATGCGCTGGACATTTTTGCCACACAGTTATCGATTTCCGGTTCCCAGTAGTATCGAATCATTTTTAACCATTCGAAATCGGTTCTAGAAATAAATCAGTGAATTAAAAACTTTTGAACCAATTAAAACACGAAGCAAATACAAAGAGAAGATGCCCTAATTAGATTTTTTTATGAAACATTGAGTGAGGGGTATTAAGTTTAACCCATTAAACTTTTTTTCATATACCGAATAACAACCAATTAAATTATTGTATGTCGTATGTTGATGTGTATATAATCACATATATCTATCAATCTTACACTGTGTGTACGATGAATGGGACAGGGACAAGTAATACATGGACGGTAAAATTTTTGACTCTCACAAAAAGTTTAATTGGATCTATCACTATGTATGGTATACAAAAATAGACTAATATTAGGAAATTGCCGTTTTGTATGCAATAAGTGAAAGTACTTATTTTTTCAAACTTTTTTATTTCTGTTATTCAAAGTAATCACCCATGCAATCGACGCATCTTTGCCAACGCATTGGCAGTTTATTGATGCCCTTCTTGTAAAAATCAGCTGGACGGGAGGCAACAAACTCTTCAAAGGCATTTTGTACTGCCTCTCGGGAATTGAATTTTTTACCCACTAAAAAGTTGTCTAAATTTTGGAAAAAGTAATAGTCGGTAGGTGCAAGTTCTGGTGAGTATGGCGGATGAGGGAGAGCTTCCAACCCCAGCTCTTGCAGCTTGGAGACTGTCTGTTGCGCAGTATGGGGTCGCGCGTTGTCGTGAAGGAGCAGTGGGGACGACCGATTGACCAAAGCTGGTTGCAGATGTGCAAGCTTCTCCATCATTCTCTCCAGTTCTTCACAGTACACATCTGCATTAATGCTCATGCCGTTTTGTAAAAAGCTGCGGTGAATCACACCCGCACTAGACCACCAAACAGTGACCATCACCTTTTTAGGGTTCATTTTTGGTTTAGGGCATTGCTTTGGTGCTGAACCAGGGTCTAACCAACTTGCTGAGCGCTTTCGATTGTCGAACAGAATCCATTTTTCGTCGCACGTAACTATTCGTTTCAAAATTCCTTCATTTCTTTGCCTGTTGAGCAGCGAAAGGCAGGTCTCGACGCGTACGTTGCGCTGGCGATGGTTAAGGTCGTGGGGCACCCATCTATCAAGCTTTTTTACCTTGCCAATTTGTCGCAAATGGATCAATATTGTTTTGATGCTTACATTGAAAGCTGCTGCTAGCTCAGCTGTAGATTGAGTTTCGTCAGCTTCCACAATCGACTTTAATTCATTATTGTTAACCAAAGTCTCCGGACGACCACAAGCTTCATTTTTCAAGTCAAAATTTCTAGAACGGAACCGGGAAAACCAATAAAGGGTTGTGCGTTCGTTTGTACAGTTCTCTCCGTAAACGTTTTTGATGTTACGTGCCGTTTGTGTCGCGTTGGTGCCACGACGGAAATCATATTCCATAATTACACGAATTTATAAAGTATCCGTTATGACGAAAAATGTTCAAATGTAATGAAAATACAACGCTAATCAAAAAACAAAAGACTGAGTTTGTAAATAGAATGTCATGGTTTTAAAACAAAATTAATTTGAATTTAGAATACAGAGCCATTACAAACTTTTTTTTATTTGAAATGACCATTACTGAAGAAACGCAATTTCATGGGTAAAGACCTATTAGTGAGCGAATGAAGAAAATTAAAAAAATACATTTGGCCATACCCAATGTAATGCTCGTATCATAGTTATTCGGTTCTTTTGATCACACTTACTTCATTCAATTTGGTGGCAATTGTGAGAAATCAATTAAATACTTAACAATTCAAATTTCACCTCAATGTGTTTAAATGTTTCGTAAACTTCAGTCGAAACTAAAACTGCCTCATAATGTTATACTTGGAAATTATTGTTCGTTAGTTTTGCTAAAATTAGAGAGTGTTTGGACTGATTTGGCAAATTTTGGTCTTCAAATATTTGTGATAAAAGCGAATAAAGTATTTAAACAAAATATCGGATTTTCTCAAATTAAAGAAAATACTAACAACGGGCTACGAATTGTCAATACGTGTACACCATATTCAGATAATCACGGGTTTACAAATGTAAAAATTAACAAATCTAAAATAAATGTCGTTGTTATTCAGGATCGAGAACTTTAAACCACACCCGCTCTAATGACGTCAGGACCCATTTCTAGAGTAGAGACTTAGTCTTTAGGTGGAGTGACAATTTGCAAATGGTGGATGGCAGGAGTTGGATGAAAATCGATCAAAGTGGTGTGCAATGGGAGATGCTGATGTCTAGCAGTTGACTGTTATAGCCTGATGATGATGCACAGACGCTTAGGAACTCGCTTTTTTGTATTTGCTCCATGAATAAAACTAATAATATTTATAATGATACTAGTACTAACGCTTTTTGCACGTGTTTTTCGACCATGGACGTAATTGTATCTCTTGCGTGAACGTCAATTGTTATAAGAGCGCATAGCACTTTTCTAAACAATCCAGGGATGTCATGTCGAGTTAGTGCTGCTAAGTCGTTTAGATCGGCTATACATTTTTTCTCATAATCTAAAAGACCAGTATCAATTCGAAGAGGTATTCCTAAATCTAATATCTCATGGACTCCTCTGGCCCACATTATTTGTGATACCGTCAAAACGACCTGTTTAATCAAAAATACATTAAGTATGTATAGAGATAACATAGAAAACGCTTGTAAAGATTTTCATTCACATATTTAAGTACTTACCTGATTTGCATGTAGTTGAACCCATACCGGCCGCGGTCTCATCTCAAAATCACGAAGTGCAAATTTCATACATCTTTTAACAGATGCGAACATGGCTTCTTCCACTTTTCCCAGCCAATCTTCAACGTTTCCACGTGCTTTTAGTCCCTATCACAACAGGTAATATTCTTATAATACACAGTGACATCAAGACTTAGGAACACGAAATAGAAAGCAAAGAAATGTATTCCCAAAACTAGAATATGTCAAACCAGACACAATTAATATCCTCGCTTGTATCTACGAAACAATTGTTATAATAGGCTTCTATTCTGCATTAGCACTTTACTGACCTAGTGGTTTCCAGTCGCAGAACAAACCTAACGATACTTTACGGATAAGGTAAGGTACGGTAAGGATTTCATAATAAAATTGAAGGTAGGACAGTTAGTCGATAATGATAACCATGATATACTCACCTTTCCTAAATTGATTCTTTCTGTTTCAGGAGACAACATAGCAATTATGTCTGTTGTAAGATCTTCGGGCTTAGCTGTTTTTGCAAGTTTGGCTTGGAGTGCATCTCTTGTCAAGAAAGACATTTCTCTTTCTACAAGATTACCTTCTTCAGTGACTTCCATTTCACTCTCAGGGAGTTTTACACCAAATTCTAATTTTGCAATGGCATCAAAACATTTTCGTAGATGGGGTTGAACAGCGTGCGGATTTCGTGTCTAAATAATGGACATATATATATATATGACAAGCATGCACTTAGATTGCATTATTTTTATGATTAGTACTTGGCAAAGCATTTATTGCAAATTGCATGTCTGTTATTTCATAATACATAAGGAGCATTCAAAAACACTTATACTTTTAAAATCATTTTTTTTCTATAGAAATGAACAATCAATTTTACCTGAGCTAATATTTCCAACAGTTCGTCATTAGATAAGAAGAAGAACCTAGGGAATGCAACTCGTTTGGTTTCTAAGTACGCTTCAAGACATTTCATGATCTGATCCAACATTTCATTGTTCCTCACAAATTCCTCGTATAACTTTGGTTGAGTAGCTGCTGGCATTGCTAAAGGTACCTAATACAAAATCAGATATCTAAATAAAAAGACATAATGGAAAATGCATGCAATTTTTGTGCAGGAACATGCCGGAGACTTTTTACCTTAGCTGTTTTACGCATGATATCCTTCAATGATTTGTCCACAATGGTAAACAATCTTGTCTCATTTGGTAATTGCCTCTGAATATCGGGAGCACTGAATATAACCTCCAAGTACATCCAAGTTTGTTGACAAGCGTACCACTCTTCCTGCGCAGTAATAATATTTTTTTGGTTAATGGTTTTTTTTCTCATTTACATTCATTATAAACACTTAACATAAACACTTATAATGCAGTTATAAAAATAATGTAATTCTATCCATCTATACTATTTTTCATTTCAGAATTAGACCAAAAACAATTTGAATGTACACTTCTACAATTCGTAGACTAAAAACTCATAATTTTTTTCATTAATCATATTTCTCGGACATCCGATACAATGTCATAGTTTAAAATAGGCACAGGTAGACTAACTGGTAGGAAACTTAAATACTTTTATTTTATCTATTTTAATAAAAGTGATCAATCGCCAAGTGTGTTGCTAAGTCCTCCAGTCAAACCATCAACCAGGTTTTGAAGGACAAAGTTTGAAACTCAGTTTGTTTTTCTCTGTGATAAATAAATAAATAAAATAAATAATAAGTGCAAAACTCGAGGACGCTCGACCGATTCGATTAATTTCATTTCGTGATTTAATATTGGCAGTTTCTCGAAGTAGTAAAAACACATATCTATGTATCATCTTCAGTTTCATTTTTGTAGCACTAACCGTTTGAAAGATAAGCTGAAGGTGGATAAAAATTGGACGTGAACTACGGAACCCTAAAAAGCATACAATCTCGGAAACAAATATTTCTAATTACAGAAATAATTTGTAAATGTAAATATTTACCAGTGTCTTCGAAAAAATTTCTAAATTTTTCGCCCACTCTTCTACCCTGCTCTTTATAGGACCACAATTTCTTGAGCTTAGGATCGTGCTGATATGTATATTACTTTCATCGTAGGCTGCTTGGATTTCTTCTAAGCCACCGAGCACAAATATATCCTTTGCATCTTTATGTAAAAGCACTGGAAATTCCAATGTGGCCCAAATTTCTTCCACCTTATAACAATAATGTATTTAAAATTCTAATTAACTTGTATATAAATATAAAAAAAGAACAATATTAATAATTTTATTTATTTAGACAGTTTATAATAAAGTTAATATACATTTTTCCTTAATCGTATATTAGCGATAAAAATCTGCTATTTTTGTTGAACTTGACGTAACTCAAAACGGACACACGCTCTTGGCTTAGCTCTATACTCAATCCATACTTACGAGTATATTATAAATGCGAGAGTAACTCTATCTGTCTGTCCTGCTTTCACAGCCAAACCGCTGCACCTATTTTAATGAAATTTGGCATACAGTTACTTTGATTCTTGAGAAAGGACATAGGCTACTCTCTGCTGCGATAACCAACAAATACGAGAAGGGAAGCCGCGCACAAAAGCTAGTAAGATATAATTTTATTAGCACTAAAGTTTGAGTAAGAGATAATAATGACCTTTTTGAGCAACCCCTCAAGACCGGCTTCAGAACTCGCCTGGCCCGCTACCTCCATAAGTTCTTCCGCATATTGGAAGGCATGCAGATCTTCGAAAACATGTAAAGTGATCGGTACACCTGGAGCGAAACGAGTGTGTAGGATATCTTCAATCTTTACCCAGTGCCGTGGCTTCAACGCTGGGTTCCGAAGGTATGACAACACAGGTAACTGTAATATGGTAATGTAATTATTTCAAATTATGACATGTATATTTTTAATTCAATGGTTTTTTCCGTGAGGTGATGGGTACAGAGTTTCAGCGCTCCTTTTTATCCCATTGGTGTAGAAAGAGGCAACTGAAGGAGCGCACTACGCATGACAGCATTGCAAAGGCAAGGAAAATTTAAAAATTGAAATTCTCCATTTGGAGAGGGATTAAGAAAACACCACCCGTATTCATCCCATGGCTGTCATAAGGAGCAATTGAGGCAGCAAACTACGCAGAACATCACTGGTTGATATGATATTGATGATGACTGCACGGTTGGCCGAGTGGTGTCAGCGATCGCCATGCCGCTTGCTACTGCGCCAAGTGTCGTGGGTTCAAATCCCACGCGGTACCTACAACACTTTGTGTGATCCACGAATTGTTGTCCCGAGTCTGGATGTTCTTTGTGTCCGTTTCATGTATGTTTGTAAAGTCCCCCACGACACAGGATGTTTATTCCTAATGTGGGAGTTGTCTTTTTAAAGAGTTTTTAAAGAGATGATATTTTTAATCTATACTAATATTATGAAGCTGAAGAGTTTGTTTGTTTGAACGCGCTAATATCACCGCAGGTACGTTTTGAAACATTCTTCCAGTATTGGATAGTCCATTTGTCGAGGAATGCTATAGGCTATATATCATCGCGCTAAGACTAATAGGAGCGGAGTACTAATGAAGAATTTTACGAAAATCGGGGAAAAATATTACACTACGGGCAATAAGAGAGGTAAACGAGGTTGTGTGGGTCAGCTACTATAAGAATAAAATCACACATAATATTATAAATTCACAAGTAACTATGTGTGTCTATGATGCTGTCACGAATAACCCGTTTAACCGATTTCAAAGAAATTTAGTATGGAGATACTATAATTATTGTGAAAGGACATAAGTTATTTTTTGCAGCAATAACCGACACACGTCAGGGCGACCAAAGCTACTTATTTAGAAATATTTCTAAAAATAATTGGATATAGTTACCTTTTCTTTTATAATGTCAATAGAGGCTTTACACCGTGGAACAATTTTATTTGCAGGTAAAGCTTTGTCGAGTTGATTAAATATCTTGCCGTAGGTTACAGTGGTTGTTTGTATTTCATCTATATTTAATGTATTGAATGGAACTTCATACCTGTGTAAAGAAAATGGTTAATGGTATAATCAATTTCATTTCAACTCCGAACCGAACTCTAACTAATGTCATCTAGAATATTCGAAATCATAAAAAGTTTTCCCTCCGTTAAAAAGCTTCATACCTACACCAAACTATTAAATCGTTAAAATAAGAAATTTTACCATTTTTTATTGTGTTCAATTCTAATATTACTTTATTTATTGTGCGTTTTTTATAATATTTCGGACATCTGACACACACAACACCAACTTATCCAAAACTAAGCAACTATAGACACTACAATTAATTGAAATATTTAATTATATACATTTTTTTTGTAAATAGATACATACAAATTTTACATAAACCAAACCCGATCCGGGAATCTAATTTTAGTCATCCTTTACAACTTAACACGTCGTTTTACCGGAAAATTTTTTTTTTAGTAACTTTCAGTTTGGCTTAGTGAGTTTACGAACAAAAGAATTAGCGCCATTGTAATGTAAACTTACCAAGTATTGTACAGTTCAGTCCACTCTTGAGAATTTTTCCACAGAGATTGCCTAAATTTGATATCGTTTATTGCTTCATCGAGCTGTTCTAGTCTCACGGGTGGCATCTACAAATGCGTAATTTATTTTTGAGAAATATACGTATATTGTGTTTATTTATAAATTATCATAAATTCTGGCAAATTACTAGATACTTTTAAGATGAAATTCTGCTTGGAGGTTTTTCATATGTGTGACAGGTCAGCTATGATTGAAATAGGTATTTGTAACGACTTTCGCATCTTTATGTGAAAATTATTTGTTGTTTTTACTTGATACAAAACGTTGAATGTCATTTGAAAATTAACTTGCATATTTTTATATATACTAGACTTAAGGTGAGATAATATAAGATTGCCAAAGTGACACTACTCTACCTGATGATAAGCATGACGAAAATCCAAGAGTTGTGGGCACCATACTCATTGCGAATGCAGCATGGTTATCCACACTATGGCGGTTTATTAAGATGATGCTCAAGCTACATCATCAATGAAACACGACTCATTCATGATGAAATCAGCGTTTCTCTACTACGTCCTAAGATATTTTTCTTACAGATTTATTTTTGTAATCGACACATATTTATTTATTTTCGTTATAATTTCTTAAGACAGAATAACAAAGAACGGATAGCTAAGAAACAATGTTATGTTAGATGTAAAGCAGAAATCATTTATGGCTCATTATTGGTTATTTTAATACCTAAGCGTTTTATGTGTAATGTTTAACAGTGGACCACAATTCGAAAATACCATTTGAATTCACTTCGAATGTTGTACATATTAAATAAAAAAACATATGCAGATACCATATCACGTCCACATACTAGTAAATTCACACACAGATACATAAAGGAGGTCGCTGATCTACAAACCACTCTAGTCGATCCCGTTTGCATGACAATTAGCCTATTCGTTTTGCAATTCATTCTCTTGTTCAAAATAACGTCATCAAAGGCCTCAAATTTGACAAAAGTAGGCTGATCAAAAACTGTGCTATGCTAGCTAGAGCGGTGACTTAAATGTTTCTAAAAGAAGTATTGCACCTAGACACGGAATAAGTTATCATCATCAACATTAATGATGCTCATCACACGATTATTTGTTCTTTATTTATGAGAAGTCCAAAAGTAGTCAAAGCTTTAATTATCTACGAGCAAAGAACAATCTACCAAAACTATGTAAGTCACCGCATTCGGTAGGTACCATCAAGTATTTAGCAAGCTTACAAAATTTTGCCATAATCAGTAGAATTTTATATTTTTTTTTTGTGGAATAGTGGGCAAACGAGCATACGTATCGCCTGATGGTAAGCGATTACTTGGACCATGGACACCCGCAACACCAGAGGCGTCACAAGTGCGTTGCCGGCCTTTGGGGGATGTGGAAGGGGATGAGGGAAGGGGTTGGGGTAGGGCCTCCGGTTTCCTCACTCACTCGGTGAAACACAGCGCAGGCGCTGTTTCACGCCGGTTTTCTGTGAGGCCGTGGTATCACTCCGGTCGAGCCGGCCCATTCATGCCGAAGCATAGCTCTCCCACGGTACGAATATATCGAGATATCGATATTGTGATACTTGTTTTTCTATTTTCAGTTCATTACTTTTAAGCGGTGGGGTTTTCTGTTTCTATAATAATTTCATAATTAAGTAGAGAACAAGAAAATAACAACAGGTGGATTAAAATCTTAGCCTCAGCACCTTGCATGGGACTCAATATTTGAGTGATTTGACTGCATTTTAATATCTACAACAAACTACATAAGATCCTGAACCTTCAATCCCAGATAAAGTTTAAAATGAAACTTAAGATTGAACAATGGTTGCAATCACTCGATTATCACGACACAGAGAGCTTTTTGTAGTTCGCCAAGATAGACGGGGAAACACTTACTACACACACATACACAAACACACACATACACACACACACATACACAAACACACACATACACACACACACACACACACATACACACACATACACACACACACACATACACACACATACACACACACACACACACACACACACACACACACACACACACACACACACACACACACACACAAACACATATGCAATCACATACATAACTTTATTATTTCTTTATCGTCCATTATAACCATAATATTAATACTTAATTCCATAATGTTACAAATTAAGTTCACTTATACTGCATCGCGCTAAGCGGAGCCACTAATTCCTCAAAATACAGGAATACCTAGTTTGAGGATTAGGGGTCTGATTTTGTTGTCTGCCATACTAGCTAATATACTTTGCTAATGTAATTAAAATGACTTTGTAAATCCCTTATTGTATGGTTAAGTTTATGTAATAAAATTAATATTATATTATATTATATAACGAGTAAGTATAACACGGACGAAATTAGTTAATAATTATAAGGGTAATGATTAAAATCCGGTCAGTAATACCAATGTTAAATGATACCTTAAATATTTTCTGCCACTCTCTAATAATTTTCTCCCTCTCGGAGCACGCTTGAAGTTTTGCTTGTAATTCTGCACATACTTCTAGTACCTTTTCCATATCGGACTTTTCATCATATAACCAGGGTTGCTGTGAAAACAAGTTATTTTTGAGACTAATATATTTACACCTCAGTTATGACTTTAATTTCGAGAAATTAATTCAGATGGCTGGCAGGAACTGGATGCGACTAGCCCAAAATCAATCAGAGAGAGCGTGCTCTGATTGATTGATTTTGGAGGTGTGGCGTGGCGTGCACATTGCAGTTTACTACAGTTCATAAGAAAGGCTTATGACCTGCCGTAGACTGTGATAGGCTAATGATGATGATGATGATGATGATGACGATGAGAAATTTATTCAAGACCACCTACAGCGACTTCATCTCTGAGTGCGTTCACATCCATCATTAAGGTCATGATATCTTTTCCAATTTGACTAGCGAATTGACCTGCGAGCTTGCTACGTTCTTCAATTCTAGCATCTACATTAGTTCGCAAAGTTCCTAGGGCAACACTCAAACCTGAAAGTGACATGAACATGTAAATAAAACTTGTAATATAGTTATGGTATACAACAATATAATTTAATATTAGATTAATTTTTATATTATACTATTTTTGTCCGTGGATCCGCCCGCGTGTATATTGGTTATCGCGATAGAAAGTAGCTTATGTCCTTCCTCAAGAACCAAAGTATCTCCATGGTAAATTTCATTGAAATCGATGCAGTGGTTCAGCCGTGAAAGTGTGACAGACAGCCAGATAGACAGACAGAGTTACTTTTGAATTTATAATAATACCATACTACGAGTACATGGTAATGGTTTAGAATAATCTTAGTCTTGCCATAAATATTGTTATAAGGAAAAACAACATTTTTTTATTTTACGTAACATTTATTACTTTAACAGTGTATTAGGGGCGTTGGGGTATATGTGTACGCTTGAGTGCGGCGCAAAGCTATCGACACGTATGCTCAAGTTCTTCTCACACGTCCACGTCGACCCTGTATCTGCCGACACGGATCAGGGAAGAACCTACTTCCTTGCGAAGTGGGTCGTGCGCCCTGGTAATGCTGGAGATCTTTTAACGGGCGCCGCTTTTTACCACCATCCCGGACCTCCAGTAGCTAAGTGAGAAGGGCATGCCAGGCTGGACACTACCACCAGTCGGGTGTAACCCACCTATATCCCATGTTCCTACTTTACCCCATCATTACTCAATCCTTCCTCATCCTTCCCAATATACTCCCGTCTAAGTCCTAATCCCCTTTTCCTAGCCGAACCGTGGCGGCTTAAATCCACACCATGGGTCGACACAGCCCTGGGGCACTAAATACCCCCAAAAAGGTGTACCGCAACTTGCAAGGGCAAGCAAGCTGCGAGTGACATCTCCTGTCCAAACTAAATATGGCAGCACAAAATAAAATTTTTTTACCCCAGGAGGGTACCAGTAATGGAGAATCCCTCACCGAGCCTAGCTCGGTGTGCCCCGCGTATTCTGGGGGGGGCACTTTGTGCACGAAACCAGGCTCAAGCCTGGATTTATCTAGCCTCGCAGAGGCAATAAAAATAGACGATACGTCTAAACCAAGGTGGACTGTAGTCGCCCACAAGCGCCCCTGTAAAAAGGGACGCAGCAAATCGGTGACAGGCACAGACACCAAGACACAATCACATCAAACAAAACGTGGACTGCAAGGACTACCGGAACGCAGACGCCCCAACCCGCGCGCGAGAAGGGAAACCATGCAGTCCACGGACACGAAACCACACAAACAAGGACTGCAGGGGGCACTGGAACGCCGACGCATCAACCAGCGCGCGAGACAGGAAACCGTGCAGTCCATACAACCAACTAAAACCAACACAGCCACCGCAGCAGCCGGAACGCAGCGCGAACCTGCTCCGTCTACCCTCGTACCTCGGAGCAGGAGGCTGTAACCCACACAGCCACCGCAGCAGCGGAAAGGCAGCGCGAACCTGTGCCGGCCACCTCAAAAGAGGTTACCACGGAGCAGGAGGCTACAAAAACACAACAAAATACACAACACCTGACACCAACCACCAGCCGGCAAAGAAGGAAACGCAGGCAGAGAGGTAAACGCGATCAGTGCGTGGCTCCCACTGAAGACGACCGGACTGACCGAGTTTCTTCGAAACGCGGTCGTCTGGACGACACCCAGTCTCCCCAGGACGCCAAACGCGCGAAACCCGACTTGAAACCGGGGCGGACGATGTGCTACGCAGATGCGGCTCAGTCGCATCTGAGAGTGGCCATCACCACCGTCCCGTCCCGGGACCTCTCGCAGGCGCAGGCAGAGCAGCTCAGAGTGGCTATCGACGATACCATTCTTGAAGCTGTACTATCTCCTCCTTCTTTGAGCTCGCAGATTCCAGCTTTCCGCGGACGCCCCTACCACACGGACGGGGCACTTGCGATGTGGTGTGAAGATGCGAACGCTCTCAGCTGGCTGGAGAAAACAATAAACACCATCGCCTCACCGATACCGAACACCACTCTGACGGTCATCAAGATGTCGGAGATGAGAAAGAAGCTCAAGGCTGGGCTTCTGTTTCACACTCACATCACCGACGCTGCCACGCTTCACAAAGTCCTCTGTGCCCAAAACCCCTGGTACAAAGTGAACACGTGGCAATGCTACGACATGACCGTCGACGACAACAAGGCCGACGTGAATTCCAGGGAGAAGGTTGTTCATCTTCTCCTTGGAATCCCCGAAGACCAAAAAGAGGATATCCTCAAAAGAGACCGCCGTGTTGCCCACTTGACAGGGAGCGGATATATTCGCTTCCTGACAACGGAGGGAGACACGGTCAAAGAACCAGCAGGGACGGAAGAGGCTGCAGGGAGGGCGCCGCAAACCTCTGAGCCTACCGCATCCACCCCGGCTCCAGATCATGATCTGACCGAGATGGAGGCGGAACCGTCTCTGAGACAAGAGGGACGGACCAGTGACGAAGACGATGTCCTGCTCAGTCCCTAAATCCACAGAAATCATCCAAACAAACCTCCAACACAAACAAATAGCGACGGCGACCTTACGAAGAGTGTTGGAGGTAAACAACCAAACAGTCGCCCTTATCCAAGAGCCCTGGATCAGGAAAAATAGGATATGCGGCTTGAACAACATTGGCGGTAAGTTACTGGTAAATACTACTGTTGACAACCCGCGGACCTGCATTTTTATGCCGAAAACCTTCCCGGCAACTATGCTTAACCATTTCTGTTCTAGAGATCTCACGGCAGTGAAAACTTACACAGAAAACCAAACTACCCTAGTCTTAGCCTCAGTGTACATGCCTAGTGATGATGAAATCCCTGCAAAGGAACTCTCAGAACTAGTGCAACACTGTGACACTCAGAACTGGGAACTCATCGTCTCCGCAGATTGCAACGCGCACCATCCGCTGTGGGGAAGTAAGGACTCAAACAAAAGGGGTGAGTCATTAACTGAATACTTACTAAAAACAAATCTCAACATCATGAACAGAGGTACGGAACCCACCTTCGTAAGTTCGAGGTATCAAACTATTATCGACATAACCTTAGCAACGCACATGGCGGTTGACCTCATTGAGGGCTGGCACGTATCAAGCGAACCATCCTTTGCGGACCACCGCCGTGTGTGTTTTAAATTAAAATATAAACCACCAGACCCTGTCCCATATCGTAACCCCCGTAAAACAGATATAACAAGGTATACAAAATCTCTAACCAAAGCACTGAGTAACACAAATATGGCTAACACAGCACTTGGTACTCCCAACATAGAATTAAACGTACAATCCCTAACTGAAGCCCTGGTGAACAGTTACAAATCAACGTGTCCTTTGATAACCCCGAAAAACCAGGGGAAAAGTTAGTGGTGGGGGCCAGAACTTGAAAGACTACGTAAGGGACTTAGGACACTCTTCAACCAAGCTAAAAATTCCAGGTCCATAGAAGACTGGAGTAATTATAAGGCAGCACAAAAACACTACAAGAAGCGAATCAGATTCCGTAGAACGGAATCCTGGCGTAACTTCTGTAGCAGTATAAACTCAACAAACCAAGCCGCAAAAATCAAAAATATCCTAACCAAGGGCGACCTCAACCTCCTAGGCTCCCTTAAAAAGGAAGACGGCACTTACACAAATACAGACGATGAAACCAGTGCAGTACTGTTGGATACACACTTCCCTGGATGTCAAATCACATCAGACAAGGAATGGAACGACAAAAAATACAGCACACCAACAACCCAAGAATGGGAAGTCGCATACAATGTAGCAACCGAGGATAAAGTCAGATGGGCGCTAAAGAGTTTTGAACCCTTCAAATCCTCGGGACTGGATGAAATTTTCCCAGCTCTACTACAGTGGCATCCCGAAGAGGTAATTAAACATCTAACACCTATCTACAGGGCATGTATAGCTTATAAATACATCCCAGAAATGTGGAGAGAGGCAAAAGTAGTCTTCCTACCAAAACCGGGTAGAGAGGACTACACTTTAGCCAAATCATTCAGGCCCATCAGTCTCACATCTTTTCTCCTGAAAACTTTGGAAAGACTAGTGGACAGACACCTATGGGATGGCGTTCTCAAGAATACTACACTACATCCCCAACAACACGCCTATAGAAAAGGCAGATCAACAGAGTCGGCCCTTCATACGGTAGTGCAGAAGATTGAGTCGGCTTTTGCAAACAAACAGTCAACAATGGCGGCCTTCATAGACATAGAAGGTGCCTTCGATAAAACTATACACAACAGCATAATTCGCGCCCTTCAGAAATTGAATGCCGAGCCAGTCATCACAGAATGGATCACTGAGCTGGTCAGTAAAAGGGCGGTTCAGACAGCGGTGAATAATACTATAAGAGCAAAGGTAGTTAGAGGATGCCCACAAGGTGGCGTCCTATCACCGCTTCTATGGAACATAGTAGTAGATAGCCTCATTAAGAAACTAAATGATCGAGGATACACTACTATCGGTTATGCGGATGACCTAACAATTCTGATAAGCGGGAACGCGGAAAATGTGTTGAGCGAGATCATGCGTTCAGCTTTTCAAATTGTAGAAGAATGGTGTGGCGAACAGAAACTGTCAGTAAATCCGAAAAAAACAGAACTCATCCTCTTCACCAACAAAAGGAAGTTACCAGAACTAAAGTTACCAAAATTATTTAACACCAATCTCTCCCTGTCAACTCAAGTAAAATATCTGGGCGTTATTCTTGACAACAAATTAAACTGGGCGAGTCACATCGAAACAAAAACAAGAAAGGCCTGTATAACTTTTAACCAGTGTAGACGACTAGTTGGTAAAAGATGGGGTCTAAACCCAAAGATCACACTTTGGTTATACACTGCAGTTATCAGACCCTCCATCACCTATGGATCAGTTGTATGGTGGCCCAGAACTCAACTATCCACAGCTAAAATGAAACTCCAGAGTCTACAACGTTTGGCCACAGTAGCAACTACTGGATGTATGAAAACTACTCCATCGGCCGCATTAGAGTATCTCTTGAACTTGAGACCTCTAGATCTGGTCATACAACAGGAAGCGATAGCAGCTGCCCTAAGACTAAGATCAAACGGACTGTGGAAGATAAACACAGAAACAACACACTCGAAAGCTCTGCAGGGGATCCTAAAGGAAATTCCACTCCTCGAGGCACCCATGGACAGAACCTCATGCCAACATGTCTTCGATCGAAGCTATAATATCCAACTATCCGCAGAAACAAAAGATAACTCTGGCGTCGGCGAAGTTAGGATATATACAGACGGCTCCAAAACACAAAAGGGTACCGGAGCTGGCGTATTCTCGAATGACTTATATATCAAGATATCAACCACCCTAGACAAGCTAAACACAATCTTCCAAGCAGAATGTGTTGGCATAATCAAAGCAGCACAAGCAGTTGCAGCCAGAGATGTGAGAGACTTAAACATCAGAATTGTCTCCGACAGTGCATCCGTACTTCAAGCGCTGCTAAATAACAAGATGACCTCGGCCCTCATCAAGGAGTGTCATGACAACCTCCAGTCCATTGCAACTACAAATAAAATTACCTTACAATGGATAAAAGGCCATAGTAACTCAATAGGTAACGACGCTGCAGACGAACTGGCTAAAAGGGGATCGGAAACGATAGTGTGTGGACCGGAACCACTACTGCCCCTGCCCCAAAGCCAAACAAAAACATGGCTACGCGTCTATACCGAAAGAAAACACAAAAAACTATGGAAAACCACTGAAGGATGCAGGCAAACAAAAAGTGCAGTTCCGGTAGCACCTAAAAGACTTGCCTGCAATCTGATCAGACTAAAAAGGGACGATCTCAGGAAGGTCACGGGTGTCCTGACAGGGCATTGTCCCCTGAACAAGCACCTATTCACTATAGGTGTAACAGACAGCCCTCTGTGCAGGGGATGCATGGAGGCAGAAGAAACGCCGCAGCATGTTCTCACAGAATGTAGAAGTGTGGCAGACCAACGGGCGGACATCCTCCAATCGACATCACTCCAGGAAGCATGCAGTAACCTGAAAAGGCTGCTCAGCTTCTGGGACGAACTGGGTTGGCTGGAGTAGGGAGATGACAAACTCACGTACAACGGCCCAATCAAGAGGCTAAGTGCGGAAATGGCCCAGTAAAACAAAACAACAAAACAAAACAACAGTGTATTAGTTTAAAACATTAACATTAAACCATTAAAATATATACAGCTTATTCGAAGTGGTCTCTATTGGCTGCAATACAATCCTTAAAACGTTAAGGCCAGTTATCAATAGAAGCACGCACACTTTTTATGGGAAACACTGCCAATCGTATTGATTGTTGTGGGAACTGCAATTTATCATGGCACTGCAAACATTTGAGTAATACTAAGCGTATGAAGGATTTTACACATTGTATTTGGCTTCATACCTACATTATGTAATTCAATCGCAGCGATTTGGTTTTCTTAAGCACCCCACTTCATTTTAATATAACAACATATTTTACAATATATTGGCGCGAAAATAAGAAAACACAATGATCAATCGTCTAAAAATAACAGATTCCAAATTCAAAAGTAATATTTTTTTTATTTTTAATTGTAACAGTATTTATGGCCAGACTAAGTAGATTAATATTATCGAAGGACGCTATACACATTATACTTTTACAGTTGCACTTTACAGGGAAACTGGAGCGTATGTCCTCTATAGAGCTCGAGCTTATCTGATGGGTGTAACTGCTTGGGAAAACCTATCAGGTACACCCTACCCTAGCGTGTATGCCTTGCTTAGTATTACGTTTCGGTGTCTTAAACGTATAACAGATTGAAATTGTATTACACCTATGAATATAAACATACACAGAAATATGTACCGTACACCTAATCAACAGGTAATCCAGCATGGTGACCGTTATATGGCGATCTATTGAGATACTTTGTCACGGCCCGCTTGAAGGATCCTGGATTATAGAGCGAGGAAACAGGTGCGCTGGCAGAGAGTTCCAGGTTTTTATTGCTTGGCACAGAAAGAAAGAGCCAAATTGTTTAGTTCGAGAGCATATGTCAAACTCTAAAGCATTGGCTTCCAAGGCCAGCACGTGTTGTCCCATAGAGGAAAGGAGAAAAAAGTCCAGTTGGAAAAGCTCTTTAGACCACTCTCCGTTAAAAAGGCGAGAGAGGACTGCCATAGAGGCGACATCACTTCGCAATTGCAGAGGCTCAAGGGACTCTGTGACCTGGGGACTGTCGATAATGCGGACTGCTTATCGCTGCAACCGATTGAGTGCGTCAAGCAAGTACTGTGCGGATCTTTTTCAAAGATGAGGACAGTACTCTATGAAAGAGCGAACCCGGGCCTTGTAAAGAAGATACAGATGTCCAGGCGAAAAGAAGCGTCCGCGAGGCCGCTTTAGTAACGGTCTCAGTATACTCTTGCGAATTGAGAACTTGACAGATGTCCACACCCAGGATACCGAGTTTAATCTGCAGTGACAGTTGAGTGGTCTAAAAAATTCGGCAAATTGCTTTCTTTTTGAAGAAATGGAATGATTGTAATATATTATAAAAAAAATCTCACCTAGGTAATCAGTCATGTCATCAGGTGGAACTGCAATATTGAACTCTCCCATTACATCATAAAGCTCTCGAAGATAGTCTAGCCTCTCTTCGAGGAAAGCTACGCGGGCTTCGAGACCATCCAACATGAAATTAAAAGAAACGAGTTCTGCCGCAGTCTCTGGTTCTTTAACTATATCGTTGTTTATGTTTTCAATGCCTGCAACTATTTCTTCTATGCAATCATGTCCAATACTGAAACAAGGTTTAATTATAAACAATAAAAGCCATGGAAGTGTTACCGCTACGCCATCCGTGGGCTGTGGCTGCACAAATGGCGTTGCGGTTTAAACCGTCAGCACATTGTTTTCCATCATGTTCTACCGTTTTCCTTAGTGTTGTAGCTTTAAATCTCATATAGTATAACACTTTGTGTGATCTACAAAATTTTTTTTCAGAGTCTGGATGATCTTCGTGTCCGTCTTGTGTGTTTGTAAAAGTCCCCGAGGCACATTATTTATTCATAATTCGAAAGTTGTCTTAATAAAAAGCAATGACTGAATATATAAATGAAGGATGCTGCACATGAATCCTTTAATCGCTTTAAATATTATAGAAATCGAATACTTAGGAGCCATAATATTTTGAGAACGTGGAACTTACACACTTGGCATGTGTGTCCCAATGCCAGATTTAAAACAACTCGGTTTCATCGCCAGGATTGTGATACCTATGGTTTTGTGAAGGCTGTATAAGTCGTGCAGAAGAAGGTCGTGCAATCTGCTGGAGGTGACGCTACGGAACACCTGACTGGCAAAGCCCCATGGCTTTTAGACATGGGTGGATGGCGCTGACCCCAATTTTGTCCGCCTAGTACCCCGTTTTCTCTCTAATTGCAACGCGGACATCATTGTACTCGTACTTAAAACAAATCCTACGCCAACCCGGCTCGTCAGTGTGGTATAGCAGGCCAACATTCTTTCCTAAGGAGAGGCCTATGTGTAGTGGTGGACTATTAAAGTCTATTGATTAAAATGATAAGACATTTTAATAAAACTAACTTCATCCCGTGGTGGTACGCCAACGGGGTAGTCTAATGGTGTAGTATAAAAAAATAGCCCAAGTTACGCTTCACTTCACCAGATATCTGCCAGTGAAAGTCCCATCAAAATGGGTCCAACCATTTCAGAGATTAGCTGACAGATAGACAGATAAATAAAAATTTTATTAAATGATTTTTTATGTAAGTACCGTATATAGATACTTTAACATGCATTTAGTGAAAAATTGTTAATTGTAATTACAAACGACACTTCAATTATATTAATTTCTATATTTTTAAAATAAATATGTTGAAAGTCACCCGTTGTTTTATTTTGCAAAAACATAACATAGAAATAAGAAGTTTTAAATTTCATTAAGGTTTCCTCGTAATAAACAACACGAGAGGCTTTTATTTATTTAAGTTGCTTGGGCAAATTTGCTCGTTTCAATGGTTTCAACTGAGATTTTCTAAGAAAAAAGAGGGTCAGTGAAATTTCTACTTCAAGAATTTTCATGGAAATATACTTAATTTCTAAACAATTGTTATTTCTTAGAATCAAAGTGAAGTGGGTATTATTGTTTTCACATCTTACTTACGAGTATTTTTATTCAACTTAAATATGTATTTGAAGATAACAGTTTTATGTCGATTCTAGCTGACACGTGCCCACCACGGAAATGTTTTTGCATTTTTTGGGTTCATATATGGCTGGCTGGTTGGCTTCCTATTGATAAAACAATTTTCAAAATCGGTTTGGTTGATCCAGAGATCACCTACAATTTACAAACTCTCAAACTTTACCTCTATAATTTAAGTATAGATTGGAATTGATTGATATAAGAATAGAGAACGAGCATGGAAAGATAAATGGGTTGGAAAAAAGAGAAACGAGTATTTGGCTAATCAGAGTAAGTAGTGGACGGCGATTGAGGAAGGAGAAAGGTAGAAGAAAACTCATTAAGAATTAAGAAAGGGCGAAGCTACCTACCCAACAAAATGAGGATGGAATTATGATAAAGTAGCCATTGCCTTTCTCCATACCATTATAATTTCATCAATCATCATCAACAACTCATAATGTCCCCAAGCTGGCCGAGTGCGGGTTGGGGACTGGCATGACAATGTTTTGACTTCGTAATATTGCCGTTGGATGCTTTCAAGCCGCCACTAAGCTTCACGACTGTTATTAGATAACAACCGGGATCGACTCTTAACGAATCACGGAGACGCTCATGGTATCATGTCACCAGCGGTCACCCATCCAGGTATTGACCACGCCATCGTTGCTTACCCTCGATGATTGTTTCTAATCCCCGAGTGCAACTGGGCTAAAGTGCCCATTATAATTAACCTATATTTTATAACTTTTTATACATTTAAGTTACATAGTTTGAATGCCTTCAAGTAAGACGAGTCTCTAATTATTTACTTTCAAGAAATATTTACATGGATAAATATGGGTTTTGAATGGCAAAAGCATTTTTGTAAAGATAAATCTAAAGTCGAAGTTGTCACTACAAAATACACGAACTGAAACTTATTAATGTCATCAATATTTTTTAGAATTGATAAACATTGCGATGATATCGATCAAATGTATCTACACTAAAACTCAGTTACACATCTTTAAAACTCGCATACTTAAACATTTTATTTTCCGTTTGTCTATTACGCTAATAGGTACGATATATGTAGTTATAAGCAAATAAAAATAACACATTTTGATTGATTTTAAAATTAAAAGTGGTGACTGCGTACTGGAAAATACAGCGTTGGTAAGCAATCCACAAGGTGCCATCTATCGGATGACCTAATTATGGGGGCAGAACAAGACCGGCTGTTATAGAGAAGCTTAGGGGCGGTGTATGTTCAGCAATGTACCTATGTCGTTTGACTGAGATGATGATAATTAAATTAAAATATATTTAGAGATAATAACTTATCTAGCAAGAGTCTCCGTAAAGTATTACAAGTATTTATTAAAAGGTACTTACTCAGGTGTTATAGTTGCAACAACATCAAATAGTTTTCTAGGTTGAGGTCTAAATAGTTCTTGGAACGGAGACAGGCAAAGAAACAGCATGCCCAAAGGTTGGTAAGTTACCACTTCTTCTATAGATGTCATTTGTTTGTTAAAATGCTCACATAGTTTTTTGAACTCATTAGTATCCCTTTCAGCTTTAATTATGTTAATGTCCATAGCACAAGCTTCACGATAATTTTCCATAAAACCTTGCATTCGGTGGAGGAATTTTTTAACACATTCAAAACCGTATTTTACTGAATGTGGTATGTACGCAATGTCGTCCAACATTGATTTGTCTTGATTCATTAAAAAATATAGATTCGGCGATACTCCTGCCGACCATTCTACCTGTTTACCCATTATTGTAGGCTGAACAAATATTTGTAAAGTTTCGTCGTTTAAAAAGTTATGGAATGAGCGAACATATTCTTGCCAGTAGTTTGCTATTTTTTCCATAAAAGATGATATAATTTCTTCACTAGGTTTTAATTCCACCGTTCCGTTCGCTTGAATGTAGGCATCAACTTGAAACAACGCCCACTGCAAACAAAAATAAAAACTTTGGGTACAGTTTTATTTCTTTATAATTACCTGTGTAACCTGTGTGCTGTGCCCGCTACTTCGTACACGTGTCATTTGGATTTTCAAGTTATTTTAAATTTTTCACCGCTTAAACCTTCCCTAGACAACGAAAAACATTTCAAAACTAGAATCAGCTAAATCGGCCCAGCTGTTCCCGAGTTTTAGCGAGACAAATGAACAGCAATTGATTTTTATATATATGAAGAAGATTGTAACAATATTTCTCTTATAAGCATTTCTTTGGTACCATTTAACCTTGATTGTAGACATTATATTAGATTCTTTAATACAATAATAAGTATTGAAGATTAGAACAATGCTCGTTGGCCTTAAGTACAGTCTCTAAACAAGTGAGTGTTAAAAAAATATAATAATAATAAATATTTCAGACATCTAACGCACAACGCCATCTAGTCCCAAACTGCTAATACTATACAACTAGTATAAATACATATATATTTTATTTTTGTAATTATATACATTGGAAACACTCAAACTCCGAAAAACAATATTTGCAGATTGTACAAACATTTGATCCGACCTGGGAATCGAACCGGACACCTCAAGCATAGAACTTGCATACGCTACCACTACGCCAGAAAGGTAGTTAACATTAACATCGTCATTATCAGCCTACCGCAGTCCTCTGCTGGACATAGGCCTCTCAATATGAACATAGATAGGACAAAATTCATCTGGAATGAAAATGTCGCACTCGTTCCCGTACAAAATGGAGCCATAAAGTTCTTGAGTGGCGAAAGTCGTTGAATACGAACAGCAGGACCAAAGTTTTCCAAAGTTATCTACCACAACTAGTTAGTTGTAGAAAACTTTGGACGAAGTCCTGTGTTCAGCACTGGAATGCTTTTAGATAAAATGATGGTGATTACAAACCTTGCATGTTTCAGTTGGTCGTGGATACATTTCCAGAACTTCGTCTACTTCGGTTCCATTGAGCAACTCTTCGGGAGGCGTGAACTCCACATGTATACGAAACATGTTCGCCATCATCATATTAGATCTTTTTGTCAATCGATATAGCATGTAATTGATCATGTAGTCAGTGTATTTTATAAAACTGTAAAGTAAAAAACTTACAGCATATTTATTTTAACAGAAAACAAATAACAGATAACACGCAAAATAGGCGCACTCAAGACGTCGAGTTGCGGAGACCCAGCCTGCGAGTTTCAAGTTCAAAGGTAACACAAAATTAGGAGGTACAAATTGGCGGCCTTATCGCCCAAAGGCAATCTCTTCCAGGCAACCATGATTTTTGCGAAAGTATAAATGAACCTCGTTTTACATTAATTAGATTTTTACCAAAATGCGTTTACCAAGAAGCCGAGGATCAACCAGGGTCATGGAATTAGAGAGGATAGGCCTATGTGAACTACGAAATGAAATAAAATTATTTATTCCGCAATAAATAACAATAACTACACTTTTGCAAGTTAAAACTTTCTAACTGTACTAGCCCCGAGAAGATAGAACGAATCAAATTCATGGATCATCGTGTATTTTAAAATCAAGGAAACACATTTACATTCCTACAAGTGGTTACCGAGTGGTCGAAATTCAACCCTAATTCATTTTTTTGCATTGCACTTAACTGTGGTGCCACTCACTATAACTGACTTCATCAGAGTTGAAGACTGACAGTCATCTAGTCTAGATTATGATTTATGTTCAGTTTTAAAGAGTAAGGCTTGCTCTAAACGCCGCACTATTATAATGTGGAGTATCTAATACAATCTAATAAAAATACGATTGGCAGTGAAGAATTTCGGGGAAGGGGAAATTCTGCGTGCTTCTATTGATAACTGGCCTCAATGTTTAAAGGACTGTATTTCAGCTAACGGGGACCACTTCGAATAAGCTATATCTATACTAATATTATAAAGAAGTAAAGTTTGTGTGTTTGTTAAATTGTAGGGGGTAATCTCGGGATCTACTAAACCGATTTTAAAAATTCTTTCACCCATAGAAAGGCACATTATTGCTGAGTGTCATAGGCTATATAAAAAACAGAAAAATAATAAGGGTTTTACGTGGTAGTCGGTTTTGCAAAGTGAATCGGAGAAATTTCAACGAAAGGCCAAAGCAGCGGACGGCGCGCGATGGCTTCGGGCTTAATTCGGTTCGCGTTCGTGCTAGCTTCGGGAGAAGGAGGCGTGGCCTTTTATATCTGAGAGATATAGTCGTTCCAATCGTTTATTTAACTTTTGACAGATTACGCACATAAAGTTTTGTAATAATTTTTGACATATTGTACAACAGGGAATACCGTACTTCATGGATGGGCTCCGCCCACTTAGAGATGTGGCATTCGTAATTAATTACCGCAGACTATAAAAACAGTTTTGAAATAAATCGATTATCGATTATATGGCAAGACATACTCTTGTTTGTCCTTTGAGTTCTTTATTTTTTGGCATTTTGACAGTAACGAAGGGAGAAACGATGTGCTCATCTCAACCAAACGTGAGAATTCACAAATAAATCAATACGGAGGAATATAAATACTCAACTCGACGTATGAAAATGTGGATTAACACTGACAACAAAATGGCGCCGCGGTCCGGGTCCGCGTCCTGTGTTGCCGTTTAATAATCGATAAAAGTACGAAATTATCTATAAAATAATGTGTGTATTAAATCGATTAAAACTTCTTCATGCATAAAATCGATCGATAAAAGAAATCGAATTGGTAACGGGTCAGGGTATCACTATTTGATTAAGTATTAGACCTGTCAAAAGTTAAATAAACGATTGGAACGACTATAGGTACCCGCGCGGCTCAGGCACGTGGTCGGCTTCTTACGCAGCGTACGTCTCCGAAATTGAATTTTTATTGATTGAATTGAGTGTTGTACTGCAGGTAAAGTGATTCTTCCTGCCATTGTAGAGCCACCAGAGCCTGTAAAAAGTCTCTTGACAAATGCTCATCCACACTCTGCGCATTTTTTAAACAATATACGGAAATATAACACACTATTTCAAATGACATCGTTCGGTGCGAAAGAAATTCGTGAAGGAAATTTTATGCCTACTTTTAAGATAGAGGGCCAGGTTTATCATTTAATTGGTAGTCTTCTTCCTTCTACAGGTCAAATTTCGAAATTTTTACAGATCTATTTCATTTCTGATGCGGACCAACTTTCTTTGCGATCAAACATGAGCCCCGCCCCACTTTAAAAACCGATTTGATCAATGAGTTACAGACCGTATTAAATAGCCAGAATGAATACATACGCAGTTTTAAATACAATTTACAAAGTAACTCCTCCGACAATTTAAAATTAATAATTCACGCCGATCGCACACCACAAAATCAACATCGAGGAAGATACAACTCCCCTACAACAAACGAAGTTGCAGTACTGTTAGTAGATGAAGACAAAGGACCCCGTGATATAGTACTACATTGTAAAGATGGCCAGCTAAAAAGAGTGTCCGAATTGCACCGCGCTTACGATCCCCTGCAATATCCTTTAATGTTTGTGAAAGGAGATGATGGCTATTATCTGACTATACAGCAACAAGGTTCCGCACAAAACAGTTTCCTGTATGCAGTTCTATGCACACAGACTTATGATCATAGAGAATCGTTTCAATACTTTACATTATTACCGAGATTTGTTCAGTCAATACTGCGTTGACATGATGGCTAAAATGATATCAGAAAGATTGAATTTTATATCCCGTAACCAACAAAAGTTAAGAGCTGACGATTATATACATTTAAGAGATGTTTTAAATAGAGATGCTAATGTAAATGCTGCAAATATTGGTCAACACGTTATCTTGCCCTCATCTTTCACTGGCTCGCCGCGCTACATGCACGAAAAAACCCAAGACGCTATGACATACGTGCGAAATTACGGAAGGCCTGACTTATTTGTTACCTTCACTTGCAACCCCGAGTGGGAAGAAATAAAGCAAGAACTTTTTTCTAGACAGCGATCTTTCGATCGACACGACATAATAGCAAGGGTCTTTCATGTAAAATGAAGAAACTTATTAAACTATTTACAAAAGAAGAAGTTTTCGGAAAAGTCAAATGTCACATGGTCAGTGTCGAGTGGCAGAAAAGAGGCTTACCTCATTGTCACATGTTGATTTGGCTAGAAAATAAAATACAACCTGACGAAATTGACAAGATTATAGTTGCAGAGCTACCCGATAAAGATAATGATCTGGCGTTGTTTGATATTGTGACAAAGAACATGGTACACGGGCCGTGTGGGGAACAAAATCCAACTTCGCCGTGTATGAAAAATGGTATTTGCTCAAAAAAATACCCACGCCTTTTTGTCACTGATACCCAAACCGGAGAAGATGGGTATCCTGTTTATCGACGCCGAAACGTCGATCACGGCGGTCAGGTGGCCACTATGACTGTTCGTGGAAGGACTATTATACAACACATACAGACAACACATGGATCGTCTCCACTATTATACCTGGGCTAATAACAAATTTTCCCGAAGAAAACGCGGAGAAGATGTCGCTGGTCATCCTGGAAAAAGATCCTGCTTTGGGAAGAGTATATAGTGTGCACCCTTCTCAGTCGGAGTGTTTCTTCCTTCGAGTTTTGCTTCATCACGTACGTGGCCCCACCTCATTTCAGGACTTAAAAACTGTGAACGGAGTTGTCAAAGAAACATACCAAGATGCTTGCCGTCAGAAAGATTTGTTAGAAGACGATAACCAGTGGGAAAACACTCTACGAGAAGCCTCAATTTCTCAATATCCTTTGAAGTTGAGGGAGTTGTTTGTGGTGATATTGTTATTTTGTTACCCATCTGAACCACTCAGTTTGTGGGAAAACTTCAAAGACGATTTATGTGACGACATAAGACATAGAATACGACAGCAGAATCAGAATTTCACTTTACCCTATAATGATGACATGTATAATGAAGGTCTATTACAAATAGAAAATAGACTCTTAGAACTAAATGAGAAAACCTTAAATGATTTTGGTTTACCTTCTCCAATTCGGCCACCTAACAATGCATCGGACATAATACTGTTACGTTCGTACGATACCAATGAGTTGTCAGTTTTTATTAATGAAAATTTACCGAAATTAGTCAGAGGCCAGAGACAAGCTTTTGATGCAATAATTGACAGTGTGCTAAATAACAGAGGTTTAATTTTCTTTCTTGACGCCCCGGGAGGCACTGGCAAAACGTTTCTTGCAAATTTGGTATTGGCAAAAGTAAGACAATCTGGGAGAAATGGACTAGCCGTTGCCTCTTCGGGGATTCCCGCTACTCTGTTAAATGATGGGAAAACAGCACACTCCACCTTTAAGCTACCTCTGACAGTCTCACTAGAGCAACAGTCAGTTTGTTCCATACGTAAAAATGGGCCACTCGGGCAACTTTTACAAGAAACATCTTTAATTATATGGGACGAATGTACCATGAGTCATAGAGCTCATGTTGAAGCAGTAAACCGAACACTCAAAGATCTCAGAAACTCTGATGCTGTAATGGGTGGCGTTACTTTTGTTTTCGCGGGCGATTTTCGGCAAACACTGCCTGTAGTAATAAAAGGAACACGCGCCGATGTCATCAGAGCATGCTCAAAATCATCTCGCTTATGGAGTTCGGTTGCATCTCTCAATTTACGAACAAACATGAGAGCCCATTTGAGCGACAACGACGATGACGACTTTCCGCGTCAACTACTCAATCTTGGCGAAGGAAAAATTGTCTCTCCTAACACCAACAGCAATGACATTAAACTTGACGAGACATTAGGACACATATTGCACAGGTTGGAACATCTTATTGACGCAATATATCCCGGTCTTGAAAATTTATTGGAGAGAGATTATCATTGGCTTTGTTCTAGGGCAAAAGTGTCACCCGGAAACGATACAGTGAATGAAATAAACTCATTTTAGAGAAAACTCCCGGTCAGGTCAAACACTATAAGTCTATTGATACGGTGTGTAATATTGAGGATACAGTGCACTATCCCCAAGAATTTTTAAATTATTTGAACCCTTCTGGCTTACCTCCTCACGACCTTGTGTTAAAAGTTGGCATTCCTATCATGCTATTAAGAAACTTGAGCCCCCCAACATGTGCAATGGGACAAGGCTGCTTACAAAAGATTTACGGGACAATATAATCGTGGCGACTATTCTCACAGGGCCAGCAGTGGGACAACTGGTTTATATTCCGCGGATACCCATGATTCCCACTGATTTACCCATACGGTTTAAAAGGTTACAGTTTCCAGTGAAGATCTCTTTTGCCCTCACTATTAACAAGTCCCAAGGTAAAACATTCTCTCTGGTGGGCATTGACCTGAGAAAGCCGTGTTTTTCCTATGGGCAGTTGTATGTTGGCTTATCTCGGGTTGGAACTCCTGATAGACAATATATTTTGCTACCAAATGATAACATTACGTCCAATATAGTTTATAGAGAAGTTTTGAACAATTAAAATTACCATAACCGAACTAACTTTTCCCGCAACTTGGTCCTCATGGAATTCGTTGAACGCAAATCCCGTAGAAAATGTTTTTTCTTTCCGACAGATTTACTTTCGAATTTTGTATTAGCATGCAAATACAAACTATACCTACGTGTAACCCTCTTTTTGGCAGTAAGAAATTAAAACATAACACACTAAAGAATTATTAACATTATGCCCAACGAAGTGGGCATGGGTCAGCTAGTATATATATATATATATATTTATTGGTGTTATATTAATGTATGAAACTAACACACTAAAAGTTTCATAGTAACAATTTTTATAGGAAGACTAAGTAACTAATATTATAAAGCTGAAAAGTTTTTTTGGTTGAACGTGTTAATCTCAGGAAGATCCGATTTGAAAAATTAATTCATTGTTAGAGAGTCCAGCTCTCTAGAAAGGCTATATACCATCACGCTACAACCAATAAGAAAAGCAAAGCATCCAAAAACTGGGGAAAATTATTCCCTTTGAGAGCTTCCATTGCGGGCGCTGTGTGAACGGTTGAAGCTTCACAAAAATAACTACGTATTATGAAACAAGGTCCTCCGCGCATCTATCTGTCTGTTCGCGATAAACTCAAAAGGTACAACGCAAATTTTTAGAATTACTGATACTTGAGCAAGATTTTTAAATACAATTTGTTAAATACTTGAGTATATTGGCTAAAATATAAAGATATTTGTTGAAGACGTCGGAATAAATTAAGCCGTACATTCCAGAGAAACAGGCTATATTGTATTTTACGTAATGAACCCGTCGAAGCCGGGGCGGGTTACTAGTAATGAATCTTTTATTTGTTCCCTTAAAAAGTCGAAAATAACTGTCTGTTTTTTTTTGTATTCATTCTACCACCTCCAATATTTATACTTTGGAGCCTATTACTATCTGATCCTTTCATTCTATCGTTCCTATTTATTTTAATTAAAAATTTCTTCCATTAATACTGTCTGTCTGTTACGTTTTTAAGGATAAACCGGTTCACCAATTTTAATGAAATTTTGTAATGAAAATACTTTAATTCTTGAAAAAAACCTTAGGCTATCCTTTACTACCGAAACCGATATACACGCGGGCAAAGCCACTGACCAAGTAGTAATTAAAAATATTTAACTTAAATTAATACGCCCAGCATAAAAAAGTTTTTGGTCAAGTATAGTGTTGTCTGTGTTCTTTGGAACCTCTTCAATAATAGTAACTAGTTACTATAAATTAGTACAATGAGTATATCGCTAGAAATCTACCCCATAACTCATGAAGTGATACTGAAACGTTTATCCAATACAACGAAATATGTAACAATAAATATAGTTAGTTTAGTTCACTAACTATTATAGCTCACTGATGCTCACTACGCATGTTTTTCAGTTATAACTTTAAATTAGTTACTATGTTTACGTGCCCCGGCAGACATCGCTTTGTCAAAAGTGGCCTGTCGAATCCTAACGCGCCTGTGTTTTGTTTTAATTGACGTCAAATGTTTAACAACTAGTTCCAATATGTTGACAAGGAGATCGTTTTTTGTTTCTCCGAAAGACGGTCAACTGTCTGTCGCAGTCCTAGACATGGACCTCTTCAATTTCACGCCACTTGGTTTTATTCTCGGCTTCTGGCATCCAGGTCCTATCAACCATTTCGCCTGAGGTATATTTATACACAATTTGTAAACTGGTAAAGTATCTGTTGTTTTTTTCTATAATCGTGTTTTCATATCAGACTCAGTGTTATATATTCAACTTAACAATAGGTAAACTGTAATATATTCAGTGATATGTAGGATCAAATGTGAGCGTGGAGCAGTTTTGAGCCGGTGTAGACGCTTATAGTAAGAATTATTATATGTATCGATTCCGTAGTAACTGAAGTTCATTTAAATATTACTAAGCAGTCGCTATATTACCAAGCTAGTCGCTCGCAGTATTTCCTTTTATTTGCTTTCTCCGTGTAAGACATACCACCGGTTGGTTTTCCTCTAATGACTTGAAATGGTGGTATATTTCTGTCATCGTATACGAAGCCTTGGTCATAGAGTGCACTGTGACAAGCTTGTGTAATTATCTCCAAAACCACATCACGAAATTCGCGCAATTTCTCCCGGAGATACTCTATGCGTTTCAACTGTAATTATATCACACTGTAAAGTTATTTTAGAAACAAAGAAATCTGTAAATAGAAATATATTTAGCCTTTATGACCATACAAATAAGAAGTAAATCTCGATTAAAGAGGTGAATTATAGCAAATCATATTTTTAAAGATCTAAATATATTCCTATGAATGACCCTACATTACACATACCCACACACACATACACATAACAATATATTACTATCATAAAATAATAATAACAAAAAGAATAATAACGAGAAAAAACAAATGATTTGAACCATATCGTACGTACCTGGTTTTCATAGAAGTAAAAGAATGCCGTATCCATATCACGGCTCAGGTCAGCAAATGATTTCATATACATGTCACAACACATCGCCTGAATACTGAGCAGAGCTTTACCCAAAATAGGTGTCAAAATGAAGAGATTCTTTGCAATTTTGTTGCGAGTCTTGGAATATTTGCGGAATAAAATCGATTTCCTCCAAACATAAAAAGCTTTCCAGTACCTGTATACTTTGAAGAATTTGATCTAAAATAAGTTATTTTCGTTAATGGTTTCATTTTTGACTAGTGTAATAAGGAAAGAAATATAGATCCATGTACTTACGTCAGTCAATTTGACGAAAATTGTGTATTCTTGTTCCCAGGATGGAAGCTTTGTAAAAACCATTTCTTTAGAATAGTGCGTTACTCCACAAGGACTAATTGTGAAATAATTCTTTTTATCAATGTTTTCATATGGCACTGTTCTGCGAAATATAATAGTCACATGATAGTTTCCAAAGCATTTGACACAGTCCCTGCATTAGTTCTACTAGATGTAACGGTAAAACGGTAAAAATTGTTAATCATTTGAGACTTAATCTCGTTTTGAGGAGCTCCCTCCTCGCATTTCTTTAATGTATTGGAGGTTGAAACTAAGCAATCAAGTAATGAAGGAGAATATCATGCTGCACATGCGCAGCAAGACTAAGCAGGTATTATTATGCACTCCCTATGATACGGGGATTGTTCAAATATGATCGAGACAAATGCTCTGATACGTTTATTTACTATCGAAAATTAGAACCAGTGGCACAATTTCAATACAAGCGCTCTCCAGGCAATGACAGAAAATGATTAGAATAAAAAATTTGGGTGCCAAATATTGGAGTACGTCACTACATGGACAATTGAAAGAAGTATAAATCTAATTCATTTTATAAAATGTTGTTAAGTGCATATACGTACTCACAGGCACATAAATTATTATTAGTAACAGGTTCAGAAAAAAATTGGTGAAAGTACTTACTTCAGGTAATATGGTGTGAAATAAACATTCTGCGGATGGACCGCATATACCATATATAGGAATCCGCTAGAAGGATTGTTTCTAACGAAATCAATAACTTCCTTTTGCGACGCAACTTCTGGTTTTATTTTTAGGGGGTCCTGTGTCACATAGTCTTTGTCATCACTATCCTTACTTTCGCGTATTTTAAGCTTTTTCTTTTTGGTAGTTGCTAAGGAAAAAATATACATAAATTACTTAGCGTGTTATTTAATTTGGCGACGGAAGATTTTCAACCGTGCTGATACTATGGTATGATAAATATTTAAATGCAATGCCTTCAAATAATTTGCATTCTCAAAGTGAAATTCGTTAAGTATTAAATTTACAAGAAAAAAATAGAAGAAAATATATTCCGAGTACGCAAAAACTTAAAAAAATTAGATAAATATACCCCCTGTTACCCGGAGAGTTATTACAAATCTATTGACACCTCATTCATTGTGTGTTAAACGGTTTAGTAGTTTAGAAACTTAGTGAAACATAAAAATATATATAGACTGCCAAAATGTACAAAATTACCCTTATAGTATAGTATAGTATATATATACCAATATATATTATATATATACCCTTTAAGATTCGCCATACTCGGATTAAAGTAGGAATACTTACTAACCGGACCGGACCCCAGGTCCGGTCGTGTTAATAACTGCAGTTCCCGGACCCCTCTCTTCTCAGGCCCAGAGTTGGCACACCGTGTGGTTTTAGTCGGTTCGATTCCGACACACCACCCCGCCGCATACCCCGGCGGGGTGACGGCCTGAAGGGGTTTCCACACGTAAAAAAAAAAGGAATAAGTACTTACTAACAGACGTATCCGTGATACGTTTTAACGGTTCTGGTTTTCGTTCCTTTGTAGCGCGGTTTTCTTGTGCTTGAGCAAATCCAGTCTACACATATTTCAATAAAAAGAGTAAGTACATAATTATTTATGGTGAACATAATGGTACTCTTCGTGCAAAATGAAAGGTATATTCATTTTAAATATATATTCATTAATTCATAAAATAGTAAGGTAGTTATTTGAGCGTAGGTATTTAATATTTTGCGTAGTACTCGTAGTAACGTAACATTGCATTCTTAAATATATACTTCTGTTTTTCTTAAGAGATTCATGTTTATTGGTACTTTATACCTTGGGAAATATTTCATACCATTATCATAAAATTTCCCATTCCTTCGTGTTAACAGAGAAATATCAACAAAACTAGCTAGCAAACCCGCAAGCCAAACTGTGTACATGTACAAGTAATAACTTGACAAACAAGCACAAGACTGCACTGCTCTTCTAATTGACAATATCCTTTATTAGTATGAGAGCTTAAACTTAACTTTTAAACTTTAGATGCATAATGCCGTGCATGATCCCGGTAGTACTTAGATTTTACAGTCAATTTCGATAGCATTTATGTGTTTATGCTTAAATATTACCAAGCTAATCGCTAACCAATAATTTAGGTACTTTTTATTCATTTATCATTTCACCATTTCAGATTTTCAAAACTACCTACGCAGTGGCTTTACATTGTGTTTATCACCACTTAGGTTATATTTCATGGAAGGTTTACACCGATGTAAGGTACTAGAACATTAAAAAAAGTCAATGTTTCGTAAAATGCAGTCATTTTGACAAATATAATATTAATCGTCAGTGCGACGCCGAGAGGGGAGCTACTAGTATATCTACTTGTATATCGGAAATTATAGTTATTAACGCTCAAATCCTAAAAAACACACATCAAATAATAATGATATTTTCAATTACCAGTGGTTCAGGATCTTTCTTCACGTATTCTATCTTTTCCAATAATTTTTTATGTGGCCAATGGAACGGTACCTCCCTTGGTTTCCTGAAAGTTGATGAATGTAAAAGACTATTGAAGAGTGGCAACTGCTTACAATTTACAAACTTAACCTATTGTAGTTTCTGGTGTGAAACATTGAATGTCTTCTGCATTCACTGTTAGTTCGAATTAAGTTAGACGGGTTATAGAACGGCGTCGCCTTATCATAGAAATATGTCGTTACGTTGTATGCTGTGGGCTTCATTTTTTTAAATTTTATTAACTGGTCACTTTGTTCACACTCTCCTAGTATTCTTGTTAACCCGAATAGTTCATGTAGAATAAGTTAGTGTTGAGAGTCAAGGTAGCAGGATACTGGGTGGGAAACTATTATCTTTTATTTATTCAAAAATTTAGGACATAAATTAACTATTAATTTATGTCCTAAATTTGTGCTTGTCTAGTTTGACTTTACTGTTTGATATCTTTATTTCCTCATAAGAATTCACAATTCACTTACTAAGAAACAAATATTTATAATTTAAGCTTATAAGTACATAAGGTAAAATGCTTTTCAATTACACAGTTTACCTTATGTACTTTGACTAATTGACACTTTGAACGTTGAAAATCTTTCAAGAAATATTTAAACATGAAGTATAATAAGTCACTTAGCTGTAGTCTACATACATATTAGGATCACTCGTATTTACTAAGAACTCGATTTACCTTTCATAATGCGTAGGCACTAATTTCACATGTCTATTTATAGTTTCTAGTGCCGGAAGAACAGTCGATGGCGTTCTACGCTTTAGATTCAAGTTTCCAGTTGAAGTCATGATCTTACAATCACGGAGAACATGTAGAATACATGAAAATTGCAAAATAAAGTCACAAATATTGTTAAACAGCCAATTCCTTGAATTAAATAATATCAAATGTTATCACAAAAATAAGAAACGAGTAATTGAAGGAATCTTGTCATTGATTATCTATAAACAAGTATGAAAATTCTATGGTAACCGGGGTAACCGACACGAATCGAATTTGTGTCATTACTTGCTTAATGCAAGTACATAAACTATAACACAAAATATATCTTATTTTACTTTTTTATTTGCTACTTTATATGTGTTTTTGAATTAAATTGTAGTAAAATTTATTTAATTTATTCACCTTGGTTCGCCCACACACGCACGCGTCTTAATATGCTTTTGCCCGCCTTCCCACCGAGAAGCTATGGACTCCTCTATAGTCTCTGCGCTTCATATTCTATTCTCTCTTCTCCGCAAGCATGCAACCCTGGAGTGTAGCCCCAATCATCTCACAAAGCGCAGATCAGCAAATGTATGTCCTGCTGAGCGTCATAGGTTCACAATGCCTAGCAGACATTTTCATCGAATATTTTTATAGAGATATTTTTAGAGATAATATATATCATATTTATAAGCTTAATCATTACCAGTATAAAAATCGGTTAGCGAATGCATTATGACCCTAACCTATGATAAAACAGAACAGTAGCTGTAAAGTTTGCTCATGCACAACCACATACATAATCACTCGCAACGACACATACACATACATTCATACTCACATACAATACAGCACCTCTAGAGGCTTTTTTTCTTTTTTTTTACTTTTATGTATCCGCGCTATGTTTGGACTAAGAGTGACGGACAGTTGTAGGCCTTACTTCATAAGGCATAAAATTTTGACACTCCCAAGCCTATATATTCTGGAAGTATGTATGTTCGTAAAAACGAACCCTGCACTGTTTCCCCGATTGGCAGACGTAGTCAAGCGTAACAGGCGTGATGACAGTAAGCTCTGTATGCAGACCGCTAAAACTGCTTTAATGGGCAATAGTCTCTTTAGCATGGCACCTAAATTTTTTAACAAAATACCAGCACCATTTAAAGACCTCAACAAAAATAAATTCAAGCACAGGCTTAAAGAAATATTCATACAGAAAGCCTACTATAGTATTGAAGAGTATTTGGCAGATACAATCAATTAAGTCTCATAATTGTCATAATGTTTAGTGCATATGTTTAAATTTTTTTTGACTGTTTTGTTTGCTTCATTTTTGATTATTGTTTTTTTTTTTTTTATTTAATATTTGACATTTATGTGACATGACATTTTAACTATTATAAAAAAAAATTGCACGCCAGCTATGGCAAAACATGTTTTTAAGTACTGTACCTACTGTATTTATACTATAACATCCTAATAACACATGTTTTATGCAAATAAATTATTATTATTATTATTATTATATTATTATTTGAATTGGTTTTTGCTGTTAATTTTACTTCATTTATGCAGTTGAAACAAGTCTATGAGACTCCATATGTTATTCTAAATATGTATATTACTCGTATATGGCTATGTACAATGTTAAGAGGCAGCCCTGGCACTCGTAACACAAGTTTAATCTACGCTTGAGGGCCAGAGGAGCCACCTGTGTGATTTACAATACTTTTACACATGATTTTATTGTATAAATAGAAAAATTTAAAATCTAATACATTTCAGGCATTCAACACACAACGTCATCTAGTCCCAAGCTAAACAGAGCTTGTGTTATGGGTACTAGACAACTGAGATAAATACATATATCCTTTTTTTGTAAATACATACATATTATACATAGAAAATACCCAAACTCCGAGACAAATATTTGCAGATCATACAAACATTTGGTCCGACACGGGAAACGAACCCGGGACCTCAATACAGCAGTCGCATACGCTTCCACTGCGCCACAGAGGCAGTAAATGTGGTATATGTTTAATAATATATAACGCGGATGGTACATTCGGAATGTAGTCAATAATGTACGAACTCTCCTATCCAAGGCATCTAATTCAGTCTGAGTCGATCTAAGTACACCAAAGGAATACATCAGAACCGACATGACCCAACCATAGTAGGCTTGCACCTTGTTACCACCTGATAAAAGACTTTATTATTATATGTGTCCTGTGGACTGTGCATGTATTAGGCCATAACTCCCCAACATCCATACCACACTACCATACTACATCTATCCCTTATTATAAGTTCAGACCATATTCTTAAACGATTTCTAATACCATAATTTCTCATTGTAAATAAAATGATAATGTACTCCTAGCCATTCTCGGCCATGGCGGACAATTTCAACGGAGATCAACCAACCGCGCAGCCAGGACAGATTGCATTAATCAAGCGTGTGCGCAAACACAGGTGCGCCACAGGATGTCAGGCACAGCACCTACGGTCTCATGTGCTCTCCGAGGCACGAAGGTTAACACCCCAACTTCTAAACTCCGAGCTGTTATTAAGCATTTCTATAATCAGAAAATTCAATAACACTTTTTGATTTAGTCCGAATCGAACCTGAAACCTTCCGATCGGCAGTTACACACACCAACCGCTAGACCAACGACGCAGTCGTCCAAGTTAATACTAGGTATAATTAGAAACGTCACCTTTTTTCTGTCTTCACATTCTTCTCTACTTTTATCACTCTTCTTTATTTATCTTCGACTTCCTTGAAATGCTCTCATTCCCCCTAAAAGTTTGCCACAATTCCTTGTTATCCCTTTATTGACTTTTTCGACTGTTAATGGATTAGCTGCAAATGTTGTATTTAGTTTAGGTATTGTCTTTAACAACCTTCTTTAAATGTACCTACTTGGTTTCCTGATTATAGTGAATATACTAAAGTGCGTTCTTTGATATTTCTCTGCGTACTCTTTTCCTTTTATTTTCAAATCTTTTTTTTGACCTTGGATATCTAATATTTATGAGTCTTCCGCTATTTCTTGTCAATGTCAATTAATCCGGTATTGCATTTTGTAAGTTTTTCTTTTCTATATTTCTACTAAGCCTTTCTGCTCTAGTCCGTTCATAACAAAAGCTTCACTCACAAACTTTCGCCTACCACAAATATTAGTTACTGTTATGGAGCTCGAATTGTCTACACCGACCCAAAATTTCGGTAAGACGAGTTATGACCTTGTCATATTTTGATTGTCTTATACCTTGCTGTACTAATCGACAATAACAAGAATATGTTCACCACTACTCGGGTAGAGGGTTTAGCAGATTCATTACAACCCCTAATAAGATTTCACGGGTAATCTTTGTGGTTCTAACGAAATAAATCACTTTCTTTTTAGTATAGAGATTCTCCAACAGGGTTGAGATACAAGTAAATTTCAGTTTTAGAAAAACTTCTGCATTCTAATGTAATTAAACTAGCTTTAAACCTTGAGTCGCACTGCCATGTTTCTGTCCATGGGGTTTATGTTACCTTCGACAATCACACAGAATAAAATTCATTCCGCATGGTAAAAAACTCTTTACTATACTTTACTTTACTTGTATCTTTAGTATTTTCCATGTTTTTGCCGTCATTAAGTTGTCATGTATTCTGAGTTTATTTACTTTTTAAATTTAACTAGCCCTACTTTCCACCCCATAGTTTTTTCTTCTCACACCAGGTCAACGTTTTTTATTTCTTTGATTGATTTAAACTTCGTCTAATTTGTATTTCGTAATCTCTCAGTTTTCCTCTTTCTTAAAGAACATATATATTCTTCTAGTGTCCTAGTTCACAACCTTGAAAACCCTCCTTTGTTTCAGCTGAATTTTTTTTTTAATTTTCTCCATGCAAACGACTTCCGCATTTTCTACATCTTTGCTTGTCATTCATTTCATTTTTCTGTTTTGTATCATTTTTGTTGGTTTCGTGAGTCACCTTTTAATTTACAAAATCTTCCATTCCTCTAATAATTATAATCAACCTCCAGAGAAATTGCTGCGATTACCTACTATTTTCATTTATTGATCTCTCTTAAAAAATATCCTACAGAGTTCATCTGAATTCCCTTTCTAAAAAATACTTTCTGCTCAATAATGTTTCTTCTTCGGATGAGTGGAATACATATGCTGTGTGGCGGGAGACTCCACAATCATACATGAAACGGGCACAAAGAACACCCAGACTTAGAATAACAATTCGTGAATCACAAGTGTCATCACATGCGGGATCCGAACCCACAACACAGTTTTGGCAGCTATGACATTTTTTTTGTACAGTAGTGACAGTTTACCGCCACCATACTTATAATTTTGAAAGATTTACAAAAAAAACCATGTGAATATTACTTGCATATAATCAATAAGAAATAACAAGAAACGGTTTGATTTCTAATTAAAATTTACGTGTCTAAGTAATCTGGTGATCGTTTCCGTCTATCGATTTACATGAAACTAGCAGACCCGGCAAACTTCGTACCGCCTCAGAATTAATAACATACCTACGGGGTTCAATTGTATTTTCACATAATCCAGAAACTCATTTGAATATTCAAATGGGTTTAAAAAGTAAAAATATACACTTTAGACTTTATACAAATCCTTCCAGCCATTTAGGAGGAGTTAGGTAACAAACACACATACAGAAGAATTATATGAATTAATCAGTGCAACTTAACTTGTATGCACTAAAAATGAAAAAAAAAACACAAAGCAGTCATAAGCACTGCCGACAGAAGTGAAAACCCATAACTATAAACAAACGGTTGTTTTAACTTACCTGAAATGAACACCTATGCTTTTTTTAATAGTGTGCAATAAAAAGATCTAAAATAAGTAGTAAATGTATGAATTTTCAAAAAAATTGTAAACAATCTTTTTGATTTACAAAAGGTTTTGTGTAAGTAGAAAATCGTTATTTTAATTTATTGTAAATCACTTTAAGATACTGAAATATTAACATATTGAGAAAGGACCACTATCTAGAAAAACGAATGCTACCAAAGTATATCGGTAGATGGCGCTGTTAACAATAAACATCCGTCTTACGAATTTTCGAAAATAAGTAAGTAAACGATAAGTAAACAAGACGCGGGTTGAAAAGGTTGTTTTGTTTCTCGGAAACTCTCCAACTGACCAAGTGTGTGGGTTTCTTTTTACTTAAGGTACTTTTAAGGTACAATTTTTTGGGTTTTTTAAATTTATATTTTTATATTTATTATTCATATAAATAATGGTTAAACATTTGAATATTTAACCATTATTATAGGTATATGGTATACCTTAGTTACGAAATAATTTCGTTACGAATGAGGTAAATTTTTTTGACCTGGGTACATTATTGTAAATTTAAGACACATTTTTTTGGTAATTTGTATAATTTGATTCACTTTACCCGCCATTTTAACTTTAACATGTCATTGTGAAATTTTTGAGAAATCTTTTTTATTGCAAATACTTACCTAAGCTACGACATTTGACGTGTAAAATAATGGTAAGTATTCTGAGGAAAAAAGAATGGCCGTTTTTCAAATTTAGCTAAATAATTTTTGGAAACCTTTTTTTGGCTCAATGCTGCACTTTCGGTTTACACTATCAGTAATACCATATATTAATATAATATTATTAATAAGGAGGCCAAAATTATTAAAGGTATATCGATATGTAAAGCATGAGTTTAAATTCATAACAATAGTATTTAATCAACATTGAAATTTACAAGACACTGAACCAAAAGAAGCTCTCTAGCCAAGGAATGAAAAATAAAGTGGAACGTACAATGGTCACTATTATACCATCAATATGGAGGGTAGAGATTGTTGTTCTGCATAGATAATGTTAAATTATTGAGCACCTCAAAACCTTAATAACCTTATTTTAATTATTTTTTTAAATAATTACAAAATTATGAATCCTAATTATATAAAATGCAAGATAACTTTTAACAAATTGGGAACAGTTTCGCGTTTGTTTCGAGATTAAGCGAGTTTCGGTTTCGGTTTCGGCTGAAAAACCAGTTTCGGTCGGATACTAGTAATAATAACCAAATAAAAGTGCAATCGCGGCGTTCTCGTAGAGTAACGCTACGTAATTAGTGTTAAATATTTGCATTCATGAGATAATAAAGGAACAAAAATTAACTGTCGAGTTCATACCTAAGTAGGCGCTTATAAATTTTATTATCGCGAAAATTCATGGTTTGATACTCTTAGCGACATCTATTGAACATTAAGCTTATAACCTATTGACGGATACGATTTTCGTCTGGCGTATATTAATAATTCGTCTATAGGCGTACCCACGGTTGGGCAAGGTGATGCACTTGCCCCACCCCTATACCATGACTTTCACTTTTTTAAAGTGACGAATACTTAATTGAAAACATTCCATTATGTACAGGTTCCATTACTTCTGATTGATCTCGAGGTGCAAAGAGCTGCAGCCGTGTAGACACTTTTCCATGACAAAAAAAATGGGTTACTACTACTTGGGTGTTAGATAATGCGATGAAATTACATTATTGTTTCAACAGCAGACCGATGTCTATAACGACCTCATTGACGGAGGGCAAGAACGGTGAAACGAATCAACTAAAAAGTGCCTTTTTGTCAGCTCTTCCTATCTGTTCTCGAACAGTGGTCGACATCACGCTTGGCTTGGATAGACGTATCACTGTGTTGCTCAATTTCTTTCAGGCTACGGTAAACGGGAACTGAGCGAACTAGGTACACTCATTTAAATTAGTATAGTCACCATTGGTCAATGCCCAACATGTGACTCTAGCTTTGAATGCCTTTGAGCAAGCTCTGGGCTTGCATTTAAGCGTCTCTGCCTGCTACAGAAATTATTTAATGATCGTGGTGCTTTCCTATTTTAAAAGGTGTCTGCCAATTTTTATTTTATTTTGAATTGAAGGATAAGACATTGTCTTTAAATAGGTAATATTGAAGTCTTGTCACTATGGAAATAAAGTACGAAATAAATATTTATTCGTACTATAGTATTACTAACACACACAAATCCACTATTAAAAAAATGGATTATTATCACGCAGATCAGATAATATGAAACGACATATTATTGTTTATGATACGCCCACCGTCGTATTGACTTTGCCTGGACATAGCTCGACTCGGTAAAATAAAAATTTGACATTTAGTCTATGGCTACTTTAATTGTGACTGTGTGATTGGCGCTAATTTGCGTATTATTTTTAGATTTATAAATGATTGTGTTTGAATTATGTGTATGGTTCAGTGTGTGTTAGTTTGTCTTTAATTTATTAAACTACTAAAACTTATATACTAGGTAAGTAGTGCCCCTTAAATTCAGACCGAAAGTAACTTTCACCTTTCGCCCCTTGTCATTTCTATCGATATGTTTTAGTGTATGAAAAAGTTATTGCAGCGTCTTTGTACATGTTTGTAAGAAAAGTTAATAAAAAATAATAATGTTTTCCGTTTGTATGTAAGTACATTGCATATATTTCAGATTTTTGTTTATTCTCTTGTCTAAAGAACGATGCACTTTGATTTATCAGAAGAGCTTAGAGTAAATTAGCTAATTAAATATATTCTATGATATTAGACTCGTGATTTAGAATTGTTTTTTCATTATAAAATGAAAATGTTTAGTGCAATAATATTTCAATAAATATTATAGTTATAATTCTTGAACTACAATGAATTAATCCAATGTCCCTTATTCTTATACAAATCCATTTTGTATAAACGAATTTTGGTATTTATTTTTCACACAATAAAATGAGTGTTTGTCTGATTTAAACGCTCACTCATACTCCTGATTTTCACATAAGAATAAGAAATTTGAATAAATACTCGTAGTTAAATCTTCCTTCTTATTTCTAATTTGATAATTAAATTATCATAATACCAACATAACAAAGACGGACAAAAAGATTTAGCAATTTGATAACTCACCATAAGTAATATAATTTAGTTATGGTATTTCCAAAATTGCTCTAAATACTCTCTCAAAATATTATTATTTACGTACCTGGAGCAGCTTTGTTTGGTACTTTTTATTGTCAATTTTCTAAAATTGATCTACAATATATTGCACCCAAAATCCCCTGAATCCTATTCTATTTCTTCTAATTTCTACAAGAAGCTTGTTGAAAGGTATTAAATAAAATATTACCCATTATGTTCCATTATAGCTACGTTTATTTGTTCACTTTTATAATTTAAAAAACAACTCAATATCAATCTCAGAAATGCTTAGGGATGGGATCTAAAAAACAGAAATATTTGAAAAGTGAAAATATTAAGCTTAAAAAAAAATATGTTGTTCACATAATTTTATTTTAGTTTCATATTTCAGAGTTTAAACGTGCAAGTATTAATCTAGTGTACTAAAACCAACACAAATGAAGTAATAATTTTTGGTACTATTTGGTTTAGGTGTTAGATAGTATTAACTTTGTTAGGGCCCAAGTACAAACGCCTGCTTTTCACATATACAATAATGGGTGTGCACATCTATTCATAAGATAATGCTTATTTAAAAACTTATAGAAGTTTATTGCAAGAAATATGCCTAATTAAAATTTATTTTCTCATCCATATTGTTAGCTATACACATACTATGCATAAAACAGTGTAGTTACAGTAGTTATAAATGTTAGGAATGTTAGAAGGAATTTAAAAAACACAATTTTGAAATTAATTTATAGAAATATCTTATAGTTTTTAAGTCCTGTTTGTTCTACCCTTGCAGTCACTTCTTTATGTACCTACCATATATCCTAATATGTATTTAATGAGCTAGGATCATATTCACTATATAAAAGTATATTAGATAATCCTTGTATTGATTTCAAGATACAAAATATCTCTTTAATAAATTTTTATTAATTTTAATTGAAATCAGTTCAGCAGTGAAAGTGTAACAGATTAACTTTCACATTTGTAATATTAGTAAGGATAATTATAAAATTATTATATAACTAGCTGACCGACGCAACCTCGTTTGCGTCTTTTATTGCCCGTAGCGAAAAATCTTCCTGCGTATAGTGTGTCGCAGACTTTTTGTAGATCCTTATAAGATCTACGATTAATTAGAACATTTTATGGTTCTATCTTTTATAGTTTACGCAGCGTACGCAAAATAAGTAACTTTTCTGGTTGATTTTTTACACCTTGTGTCCGAAAAACCCCAATATCTTACGGAACCCTATTTTTTTCCAAAATAAAATATAGCCTATGCTATTTGTGGATAATGTAGCCATCGAATGGTGAAAGAATTTTTAAAACGGTCCAGTAGTTTTTGAGCCTATTCATTACAAACATTCAAACAAAGTTTTCCTCTTTATAATATTAGTATAGGTAGATAAAAAATATTTTGTTATACAAATTTCATTTTTAAATACATTCAAGATCCAACAACTACTGTTAAAAAGAATTAATTTATATAATAATACAAACTATATTGTTTATTAGTTTCAAGAATTTGGTTTGAAAATAACACTCGAAAGTTTTACTAAAAAAATATTTATAAATTTTCAGATATTTCAATGAGTTCCTTAACATAAAATCTACAGGCACCTTCAGAAGCCTTTACTGTAAGTTGGTATTTTGGAATTGAATGGCTATGTATTATTACGCAAGTAAGCTGAATGAGGCCTCATGTAGTGGCTGCAATATCAAAGTGCCCCCAGCACCTACAGAACCGGCACCCGTACCACCGCCACCCACCGATCTCGCTCCACTACCTCCTGACCCGGCAATCCTGCATGGGACCGGCCTTTCTTATTATGATGTAAGTTTATATAAGACCTTTCATACCTTAAAAATAAACAATTTTTATCATAGATAAGACACTGGGGTTTATTTGTAATACAAATATGTATGCTTTTAGCAGCTCCACAACACATAATTTATTTTATAACAAATATAACATTAATAATGTGAGAAGCTTTGGATATCAATGAATATTTGTTATAACATAGACAAGTTGGTCCAATCCTTCTTAACAAATAAGCTCAAATACTTATTTGATTTGTTAAAAACCACTTGAACTGTAAGTAAATAAATATTCCGGACATCTAAACACACAACGCCATCTAGTCCCAAGCTAAGCAGAACTTGTGTTATGGGTACTAGACAACTGATATAAATACTTATATACTTTTTTTTTTGTAAATACATACATATTATACATAGAAAACACCCAAACTCTGAAATAAATATTTGCAGGTCATACAAACATTTGGTCCGATCCCGGAATCGAACCTGAGACCTCAAGCTTAGCAGTCGCATACGCTACCACTACGCCACCGAGGCAGTATGCTTAACTCATCTTTACTTTTCCCCATAATTCATTGTGTATGTGGGTGTTCTACAACTATCAAATCTCTTTCATTTTTATTGTCTCTATTGGCATATAATTATTATTTAGTATTGAATATATTTGATCATCATCAACAACAGCTTGTAATATCCCACTGCTGGACTTACGCCCTTTCTTAGTTAGAAGGAGGTTTTGACCTGTGGAATATAGAAACTGTTCAGCCTAAATGAAATGCATTGTGTTGTAACTAGTAAGGTCCACTAGGTACCAGACGATGATTTAAGCTTATGTAAAGCATCAACTTGATTTATGACATGAATAAATTCAGATTTATTCATGAACAGATGGAGGTTGAAAAGAGCTTGTATGCATGGGAGTAGAGTAGTGAAGCGGATATTTTAAACAGAATTCAATTTTCAGAATGATGACTATTACTCTATGGTAAGGGGCAACAAATTCATGAGTGAAACTACTTGCAAACATATAGTAATGAATGGAGGTATTAATTTTGCTGCTACTCAGAAAGTAGAAGAACAACAGGTACATATATAGATATGAATATTTTTATGGCTTTACCGTTACCGTGGGAGAGCTATGCTTCGGCATGAATGGGTCAGCTCGACCGGAGTGATACCACGGCCTCACAGAAAACCGGTGTGAAATAGCGTTTGCGCTGTGTTTCACCGAGTGAGTGAGGATACCGGAGGCCCATACCCCAACCCCTCCCCCCATCCCCTTTCCCATCCTCCAAAGGTCGGCAACGCACTTGTGACGTCTTTGATGTTGCGAGTGTCCATGGGCGGCGGTAATCGCTTACCATCAGGTGATACGTCTGCTCGTTTGCCAACTATTCAATAAAAAAAAAAAAAAAATGGCCTTATTCAAAAAGTTATCATACTTGCAGCAGTATTGTGCTATTTTCAAGGTTAAACTTGTAGCCTTAAAGTTACCAATAACACAAAACCACTGCTTAGTTAAATAATGTTTATGAATAAAGCCCATAATGTAAATATATCACAAAAGTAATCTGGCTTATTTTATTATAGTTGACAGCAGCGCTGCCTCATGGAGTTAAAACAATAGCGACACTACCCTATGTAAACTGCTCAGCGGAAAAACCAGATGTTGAATATAGAGATGGTCAAATAGTGAGCGCTACATTAGAGGCACTCGTAGATATGCTTAGGCCTGGAGCAAGCAAAGTTTTTACATTCACATTTTTACTATGTTCACGATTATTTGTAAAACCTCATGAGTTGCTTAACAAACTCTGCAAACGTTATTTTAAAAACTATGAGAAAATTGTAAGTATTGTACTATACTACTACATTTTTTTAGTTGTGATATATTTACTTTCTAAAAGTAATAACAATTAAAAAAAATATAAAGATAAATATGCAACTTACTATAATTATAATTTTTGATGCTTTTAATTATTAAAATAATTAAAAAAAAAGTAGAAGGTGCGCAATTTGACTGATTTTTTTTTAAGTTTTGATGATTCTTTTTTTATATGTAAGCTGGTGATTTCTGTGTGATCCTATTTCAATTTGGTCAAGTTTTTTTTTTATAATTTTTGTTTATTTTTATAGTTTCATGATTTTTGTTTGTTTCTAGGGTAAACCTGAAATGAAAGATTTGGTGGATAAGGAACTGAATGACATGATATCACTTGTAAGGGTTTTAAGCCAGTGGACAAGTATGTTTCCTTATGACTTTCGTGATGATAGAGTAATGGCTCTTGTTCGCAGTATAACTCAGAGGTAAGTAAGTCAATGAAGTTATCGTAATATAACTAGAAATAAATATTTCGGAAACCTAACGCAAAACGCCATCTAGCCCCCACAGAGTTTGTGTTATAGGTACTAGACAAGTGATATAAATACATGTATACTTTTTTTTTTGTAAATACACACATTATACCACCATAGCTGACCCACGCATCTTCCTTTGCGTCTCCTGTTGCCCGTAGCGTGATTTTTTCCCCAGTAATAGAAACATTCTTCATTGGTGCTCTACTCCAATTGGTCTAAGCGTGGTTATATATAGCCTTCCTCGATAAATCTACTGAATATCCAGCACTGAAAGAAATTTTCTAATTTGACCAGCGGCTCCTGAGATTAAAGCGTTCAAACAAACAAACAAACTTTTCAGCTTTATAATATTAGTATAGATAAGACCCAAACTCCGAAACAAAAATTTGAAGATCATACAAACATTTGCTCCCGGTTCCCCCATTCCGATTGAGGTCTCCGGTCCGATTCCCGATCCCGGCCTCAATCACAGCAGTCGCAAACGCTACCACTACGCCACCGAGGCAGTTAATATCAAAACCATATCTTTTAAAGTGCTGGTCACTTTTTTTGATCAATAAATAATAATAATAAATATTTTGTGTTTACCATTAGTTTTGAAGAATTTTAAAAGAGTATGAGCTTACTTAGTCCCACATTACAAGGCATTAAAAGCAATACTGGGCCACAAAGCCTAAATGGATCCTTGAGTTTTTCTATGAAATCATAATTCTTTTTGTCTAACTCATAGATGTGCAGCTGATCATATGGCATCTGTGAGGATAGAAATGTCCACTACACTAGAAAAGCTATTGGATAAATTAACAGCCCTCGAGCAATATGAAACAACTTTAGTGGAGACACCTCAAGTGTCATCTGTGGACCAACTTGCTCAGGTAGGCGTCACATTACCTACTACGAAGATGGTTAATTCTGTTGTCTATTCATCGGGGAAAGGTGCATTGTCATTTCAATTTTAATTGGATTTTTGATAGATAATAATTTAAATGAGGACTATATCAACAGCCCATGTAACCTTTTCTTCACTAACTCGTGTGAGGATGTTGATGAACTTATTATATTTTAGACGTTTAGTAGGGAGTATAAGTAAAAAGTAAGATTTACATTTCATTGTCGTTGTAGAAAAACGACTGACTTGATTATGAACTTTACCGGAGAGAGCTTTAAAGTTTACAACCAATGTTTTACTGTATGAGTTTGAAAGGTTTTTTTAATGTTGTTTTAATTACAATCTGTTACTATGTTCAAGAGATTTTTTTAAATACTATTTATATTACACAAAAAATTTAAAAAGCGTTAAATAAACACAGTTTTAGCGACTACAACGATTTAAGTTACATTTCTAATTAAATGCCAAAGAACAAAGCTGGTAAAATATACGTGTCACATAAAGACAATATGAAAGTTTACTATTAGCCATCAGTACACAATTAAAGGTAAGTAATTGTCCAGAAGACAGAGATTAGACAGAGAAACATACAAAATAAAAATGAAACGATTTTATTTAAAACAAACTGACCCTCGCAACATCGTTTACGTCTACTATTGCCCGTAGCGTAATAATTGTCCCTCGTTTTTTAAACATTCTTCATTGGGGCTCCGCTCCTATTAGTCTTAGCGTGATGATATATAACCTATGGACTATCCAATACTGAAAGAATTTTTCAAATCGGACCTGTGGTTCTTGAAATTAGCGCGTTCAAACAAACAAATAAACTCTTCAGCTTTACAATACTCGTACATATTAGTATAGATTAATGTAGATACTATAAAGTTTTTGACGTATAGTGTATTATATAAAAGAAGTCACTTGTAAGTAAATTGTACTTTATGAAACATGCGATAATTAATCTTCATGAGACTATATTTTATTTCAGGGCGATGTATTGACACTGGGTCTAACGCCTGTTGAGTTGGCAAATCAACTGACCATTGTGGAGTTACATAGGTTGTCTTTTGTTGGTCCTGAAGAGTTCGTACAGACATTCGCTCCGTCACAACCTCCTCAGCCGACATCTTCTTGCGGCAAAGGCTCAATTAACTTACATCACATAGACACGAAAAGCACAAGAAACTTGGAAGCATACGCTGATTGGTTCAATAGACTTAGTTATTTAGTGGCAGCTGATATTGTAAAGGTAGGTACATCTGTAATTTAAAATAAATTTTCAACTTAGTTTAAAAAGTATTTTGTCAAAAAATGCTATTCATAATGAATTCGTTTGTAATAATTTATGTTTTCTTTGTATAATTAATTGGAGTTTTTTATTTGTTTCTTTCAGTCCGTAAAAAGCAAATACAGAGCTCGCGTTATAGAACAGTGGGTGATGACTGCTCGGGAATGTTTCAATCTTGGCAATTTCAACTCGCTTATGGCTATTATAAGTGCGCTGAATATGGCGCCTGTCACGAGGCTAAAGAAAACGGTAATACTATTTCAAAATTTATAATTAACGAGCTGATAATGGACCTGCGGTACGACAGCAACTTCGAGTAACGCCGCGGGGGAAAATAAATTTTTGTTTTTTTTTTTTTATTGAATAGTGGGCAAACGAGCAGACGTATCACCTGATGGTAAGCGATTACCGCCGCCCATGGACACCCGCAACACCAAAGGCGTCACAGGTGCGTTGCCGACCTTTGGGGGATGGGAAAGGGGATGGGGGAGGGGTTGGGGTATGGGCCTCCGGTATCCTCACTCACTCGGTGAAACACAGCGCAAACGCTATTTCATACCGGTTTTCTGTGAGGCCGTGGTATCACTCCGGTCGAGCCGACCCATTCATGCCAAGGCATAGCTCTCCCACGGTAGCTTAAATTACTCCTTATAACATTACCTATTTACCAGTAAAGTATCGTTAAAATTGGTCCAGCTGTTCCAAAGATTATCCAGAACAAATATACAGACAGATATTTTTTTTAATGTAAATACCGAATACATATACTTTTATGTGCATTTAGTAAAAAATTGTAATCACAAACAGACACTTCAATTTCATTTATTTGTATAGATATTCCCTTAGTCTTAGATGAACAGAAGTGGTGACAATGAAAAGTAGCTGTCAAATATTATTATTGTATTGCAGTGGACCCGAACCTCGGCTGTTTGCGGTCAACAGTTGCGACAACTAGAACTTTGTGTTGAGCCGAGTGGAAATCATGCAAGGTGTGTATGATTAAACAATGATTTAACACTAAAACTATCACAATAAGTAAAAAGTTTTTTTATGTATTCTTATAAGTATACCTACCAAAGTGACTACTCTCCCTGATGGGAAGCATGAGCAGAGTCCAAGAGGTGTGGTCACACACACTATGGTGGTCTATTAAGATGCTTTTCCATCATTGGGCGTCATGAACTTCCTATAAAGTGTAGTGGTCAAGGTAGGGAAACCCAAACCACTAACAAATGTTGTGTTCGTAAGATGGTATTGAATAAGACAGCAGAATTGATGATAAAAGGATTGTATTCAAAGGATGACCGATTATATACAAAATCAACATCGGTATTTATACTAATATTAAGGAGAGAGTGAGACAGGTAGCACGCGTAAATGTAGGCGTATGACGTCCCTCTCTGTTGCACATTTACATGTGGTAGCCTGACGACGCGATGTAATAATCTTAATATATATAAATCTCGTGTCACAATGTTTGTCCTCAATGGATTCCTAAACCACTTAACAGATTATAATAAAATTCGCACACCATGTGCAGTTCGATGCAACTTGAGAGATAGGATAGTTTATATCACAATTTACTAATTGGGAAAAAAATATTTCTTTTGAAGAGAAGCAGACGAAGTTGCATAAGTCAGCTAGTATAATAATATTATTATAGATATAATGTTATCGAATCCGTGACCGCTACAATAGTACTCCTTAAAGCATCATGTAATGTTACAAGCCTCTTCCCTTGTTTCAGCCTCATGTTGTGTATAGTCAAATTATTTTAAAAAGTGCATTTTGCCAGTTTACGTTAGGGTTGGGTAGTGTAGCGAGAATAATCGAGATTCAGGTTACAAATGAACTTTCAATCGAAACGTTGTTGGTAATCTTAAAATAATCACAAATTTTAACAACAAAAAAAAATCGACTTCAAGAACTGGACCAATTTGAAATGGGACCACACGGAAAGCACCAGCTTTCAAATAACAAAAGAATCATCAAAATCGGTTCACCCAGTTAAAAGTTATGAGGTAACAAACATAAAAAAAGAATACAGTAGAATTGAGAACCTCCTCCTTTTTTGAAGTCGGTTAATAATAATATTTGTGGTTACTAATTTAGTATGTTCTTTTAGGAATTATGTTCAGTGTTCCACAGATATATAGCTTAGAATGCAAACTCAAAATGCGTTTTCAAATTATATAGAATAACATGGTAGTGAGTAGCCATACGCAGGCGTTCAATATATGCAGTACACTGTTATGATACAAAATGTATTCATCATCATCATTATCATCATTTGTTTGTTCCGCTTTCGCTCGGAAAACTACTTAACCGATCATCATGAAACTTTGTACACATGTTCTTGGAGGTATTATAGAAGTAGAATAGGATACTTTTTATTAAATGTGAGCGAAGCCGCGGGCTTCATATATCCTTCTTATATCCTCATATATTTCCTATAGGCCGACCGTTTAACTGAGTCCTCGCCTGCGCGGTAACAGGGGCGTTCTTTACTATGACGTCACATATCTTAGGAACTATGTTGGCGCATTTTATCTCGTGTGTATCTCACTAAGCGCCCCCACCACCCGCACCTGTCTCAGTCCCCTTTGTCGTCATACCCCCGCGCCCCTGTTACCGCGCAGGCGAGGACTCAGATAAACGATCGGCCTATATCTGTTTCCATTTATTCCACTAGTCCACTTGTAATTTCATTAACTATCACTACTCACTCTGGCTCTGTTACTCTCATCATAGCAAAAACAAGTTACGAAATACTTTTTACCAAATAAAACTACGCTTCATGTTTTATTGTTTAGGCCGTAGTGTTTGGCTAACCAAACAATAAAACTGACTTGGTAATCGAGAGAGTGGTAAGTCAAAGGCGATATTTTTTATGAAATGTATTCATGTGTGTGTAAAATTGGGAATGTGTTGTTTGAATTGTTATGTTTGAGTTCGTAATCATAGGCGATTGTTTTTGTATTTGAGTCTAAAATGTGTGTCAGTGAAAATATCCTGCCGCAAAAAAAAAAATACGAAAATGTCAATTTACAAACACGTTTTCTGTCATCTTGCTGAAATAATAAATCATTTCTTACTTAACAATACTTGTAGAAATTTTATGTGTCGTACATTGACTCAACTGAAATGTTAACTAATTTAAAAATTGATTAATTTAAATTATAATTGTTCTATATTTCGTTCAAAATCGAGCGAACTTACTTTCTCTAGTCACAGAACGGTAGTTTTATTTGTTAAAAAGTATTTCGTAAGTTGTTTTTACTATGATGAGAGTAATAAATAGACAACACAATTTATTTTAATCGTTATTTATGATGTAACAACACAAAAATAGCTAGTCCACTTGTAATTTCATTAACTGTCACTACTCACTCTGGCTCTGTCACTGGCTCAGTCTTTACGTGTCTGTTAGCTTAGATCTTGTAAACAAATCAACGAATTTTAAGGAATTCCAAAAGGAAGGTTCAAAGACTTCCTAGTGAAGCCGAGCCGGGCTTCATTTCTTAATTAGTCAACCTTAAGGGCGGTATTTTATCTTGGAATAAATGGTAACAGATAGGAAATATTAATATATAATAACTTTCGCCCGCGGCTTCGCTCGCATTTAATAAAAAGTATCCTATGCTAATTCTATAATACCTCCAAGAACATGTGTACAAAGTTTCATGATGATCGGTTAAGTAGTTTTCCGAGAAGCAAATTTACATTCATGTTTTATTGTTTAGGAGGTCATATTGTTTGGCCAACCAAACAATAAAACTGACTTGGTAATTGGGAGATCGGTAAGTCAAAGGCGATATATTTTTTTTATAAACAGGTACCGTGCCGCTTTGGCTGCTGCTCCCACCGAAACTGCTGTGCCATTGCTCTCGGTGACGTGCAGAGATCTGCACTTTGCTAACCAGGGCTCACCATCCAAGTAAGTCTCTTCACTACATAGTATAAAACAAAGTCGCCTTTTCTGTCCCTATATCCCTATGTGCGCTTAAATCTTTAAAACTACGCAACGGATTTTGATGCGGTTTTTCCAATAGATAGAGTGATTCAAGAGGAAGGTTTATATGTATAATACATGCATCATATACTAAGGCAACATTGCTAATTTTAGAGGTTTCTATTTTATGCCCGTGCAAAGTCGGAGCGGGCCGCTATGTTTTTATATGCAACGTTCATAGTTTTTCTGTAGTGTATTTAATTTAGTATCAGCATTGCACCTGTGCGAAGCCGGGGCGGGTCGCTAGTAAAGAATAAGAATAAACTATTATTCTACTATAACTTAAGTGGTACTAATAAGTACATAGGTACTATTAAATCTTCTCGAATGAATGAATTGAAAGCCTATGAATTCCATGTGGCTACTAAGCAGATTGCGTTTCATAACGTCATTTAGCTTTAAGTAAGCAGAGTATGTATTATGACAGCTAGATATATATATAAGTATATGTTGTTGTGTTATGACTAATAGTATCATATAATATATATAATACTATTAGTCAGATAGGATACTTATATACTTTCTTTGTAAATACATAGAAAACATCCAAACCCAAACTCTGAAACAAATATTTACAGATCATATAATAATTTAGTCCAACCCGGAAATCGAACCCAAGACATCAAACAATCACAAACACTTTCACTGTGCCACCGAAGCTACTAACTAACTAAATGTTAATTATTTTAATTAAGTTTATCTTACTTTTAGCTACCACGTATGCGTGTCCTAAATAAGTATTTAGAGTAATAAAAGTGTCTTGCTGAAAACCAGTATATACTAAAACTGTGTGTGGTACTTGGATTGATTTCAATTTAAACCTTTGAGTTGAATCGAAATCAATCTAAGCTCCGGTAATTCAAATCATCTCAGTGCATTTAGTATTAGGAGTTTTGTTTTATATTTTTATGTTTGTATTTTTGACGTGTTCAAGTGCCTTTTGGGGCCTATGGAAATAAATGATTTGAGTTTGAGTTTGAGTTTGTGGAATGAACTGTCGCCTGCGGTATTTCCGGACCAATACGACCTTCAAACCTTGAAGAAAAGAGCTACTCCTTCTTCAAAGACCGGTAACACACGTGTGACGCCTCTGGTGTTGCGTGTGTCAATAGGCGGCGCCCCCTTCTCTATAATAAAGAAGTCGTCAATTTCTTGTATTCGTAATTGACTACCTCGGTGGCGCAGTGGTAGTGAATGCGACTGCTGTGCTTGAGGTCTCGGGTTCAAATCCTGGGTCGGACCAAGTGTTTGTGTGATCTACAAATATTTGTTTCGGAGTTTGGGTGTTTTCTATGTATAATATGTATGTATTTAGAAAAAAAGTATATATGTATTCATATCAGTTGTCTAGTACCCATAACACAAGCTCTGCTTAGCTTGGGACTAGATGGCGTTGTGTGTTATATGTCCGAAAATATTTATTTATTTATTTAATTTATTACGGACACAATTGTTTTCCAGAAAAAACGAAAGAGACAATTTGTATGTTTTTCCAGGTTGGCTGGTAATCGCATAAACTTTGAGAAGTGTTCACTGCTGAGTCGACACGTGTGCTCGCAGTTGGCCGGGCGACGACTCATCAGCGACGAGACTCCCGCTTCAAATAATCAGCAGCCTCATTTGTCCGTCTGGCGATACCTTAACGACAGACCAACACTCACCGAGATCGGTAAGACTTTATGACAATTATTTTATCAAACCACAAATAATGTACTAGTTTTTTTCTAGTTTATATCCTCCCAAACGATAAGTAAAACTTGACTGCACGGTTGGCCTAGTGGTTTAAAGGGTCGCTACGCCGCCATCTACTACGTCAAGTGTTGTGGGTTCAAATCCCACATAGGACAACACTTTGTGTGATCCACAAATTCTTCTACTTCTACTTGCAGTGGTGTGGTTCTGCGTAGTTTGCTTCCTTAGTATCATTAATTCGTCCCTTCATGGACCGACAAATATGTTTTACTTGGCTGCCGCTCTGCCCGCGTGAATGGCTGTTATCGCGGTGATTGTTAAAACTGATGTATCTATTTTATTTGTCAACCATTTGAAATAAAGCAAACACTAAATACTTAGTGAAGTTTATAACAATACATAAAAGAAAACCACATCCAAATCGGTCAAGCCACTTCTGAGATTAGAGCACACAAACACTCAGACAAAAAGTTAAAAATATCTGCCAACTATTGCTTTGAGTTTTAAGACTTAAGACTTTAAGATTAAGACCCCTCTCTATTAGGTTTTCTTCAGTACCTTTAACGTACAGATATCGGTCTCTTACAATTTTATTATATATATATAGATTGATAGTGTTGGCATTATATTTGCAGCTTTGGAAATAATATCGTTTGAGCGCGAACCACCAGTCGACCACCAGGAAAAGGAACGCTTGAAGCGTTTACGCGGCGCAAGTTAAAATGTGTAATAATAATATATTTATTTTGAAACTTAGGTCCCCGATGCTCTCTACCCCAAAAAGTCAACGCTTTTATTGTGTGACGTTTAAATGTGTTCTAAATGTTTAACTTCTATAAATTTATTGAATACATGTTTAAGATTATGCAAAACACGAGTGCGCTTATCCTAATGTGTTATGGAATGTATAAACTACATCAAACTTAACACAATAAAGAGTATCATATACATTGAATACTCGTATACCTTTATAAATATATTACTTTTTTTACTTAGCAAAGTATATAATTTTTACATATTTTATTAAAACCATTACAATCCAACCCGGTCAAAATATAGACTTACGATAGTAAAAATTTTACATTTAGTCACTATTAATCTTAATATATATAAATCTCGTGTCACAATGTTTGTCCTCAATGGACTCCTAAACCACTTAACCGATTATAATAAAATTCGCACAACATGTGCAGTTCGATACAACTTGAGAGATAGGATAGTTTAAATATCAAATTATAGTCGCAATTTTAATTTATTGCTAATTATTTGTCTGTTATTATTTGACAGTCACAATTATCTGTTAACTCCAAATGATTCTAACGGATGTCGATACCTTTCGACTGGGTTGAGTAAGTAATCAATAGATGGCGCTGCTATGGTAAATCTATAGGCTATATTTTATTTTGGAAAAAAATAGGATTCCGTAAGATATTGGGGTTTTTCGGACACAAGGTGTAAAAAATCAACCCTATACGGTGGAAAATTTTTCGCTACGGGCAATAAAAGACGCAAACGAGGTTGCGTCGGTCAGCTAGTAGTTTTATATGTAATTCATTCCATTTCACTTCTTGTTTAGGTAATATTTCGTGATATGGGTACGATTGAGTTACTTTGTTTACCGGCACGGTATATCAGATTATGATGGTGTGTTATCATTGTCATCATCTATCTGTTGCATCCCACTGCTGGACATTGCACGTCACTCTGATTGGTTTTGGGCTACTGGCATCCAGTTCCTGTGTTGTATCACAAAACACACATCTTTCAAAGAAGATATGTTTATGAAAATTTTTAAAAGAATTAATTAATCCAATATTTTAATTTAGTGCGATTAGTGCGCTCGTGATCTGCAATTATGTATCGGATTATTTTTTAGCAAATTTGTCATTTTATAGCTAATCTATTATTATCTAAATGTTATGTATTTCTTTATGTTGTAACATATTAATAGTTTATACAATATTTAATGGTATAGTGGCAGCTTGATAATTGGTTCTTATTTAAACAAATCAGTTTACAACAGTTACGGCACAATAATAGACTGTTGTATTTTTATTTGTTAAGTAATCGACCAACAATTATAATTATCATATCAACAAACTGCTCAATATTTATAAAGCATATTTTTTTTCTTGATGTGCTACTCATTATAGCAATAGCTTGCTGGTGTCCATTTTAGATCGATCCTTGATGTATGTTAAAAAGTGAATTTAATGAATAAGAGTTCTGATTAATCATAATTATGATGCATTTATGTGTGTAACTATCTATATAGGGTTAATGTTTGCAGATATGTTCATTAATTTTGTTGCAAATAAATGTAACTACAGCATTTACTGCATTGAATTTTGGTAGGAGAGTCACGTGTGTTATTAAATTATTTTCACGATGATTTAGCTGTTGGTTGTCAAGACAATTAACTATAAGTTCCTCAGTCCGCATCAGTATTTAGCTACTTATAAAATTTCGCCATTATGATGAATCTCGTAACGTAAGTACTTAATATTTATTAAACTATTTGCATTCTTAAAATTGATCTCATTTGTGATTGAATTTATATTTGTGTGTATTTAACTTGTGTTCAAATATTTAATGTATACTCAAATGTTGTTGTGTGATGGATAATATGTGAATTGTGAGTAGTACTGCATTATTGTGCAGACCTCGCTACCGTGTAAATTTAACACCTTTTTAAACTTTTTATGTTACGTCGTACTTAAAACGTATTTTTTTAAATATAAATGATAAAATACAATTATTTTATTACCAAACCCACGCGTACAACATTTGTTGTGAATAGAAATAAACACGTACATTGTACAGTAAATATGTGTTTCGTAATGTATGCATACATTTTCAAGATTTGTGTCATATCACGTATAGCGTTACAATTTACCACACGGTGTGTTAATTTATTTTATAATGTGTTCAATTATACATTTAAGTAAATTTCGTACTTAATTTTATGCAATAAATTTAGTCTACAAGCAATACAGGCTGAGGTTGAAATCGGTAAGTCGTGATCCTCAACTAACAGTTTTATATTTTGCAATAAGAAACTCACCCTGTATGTATTATTTAGTAAGTTTGCACTGTACACGATATAAATATTTTGTATAATTATGTACAAATGCATAGTTGCCATGTTAGTATTAGCAATACAATATTTAATTTACTCATCGTAGCTACTGCTTTCTCTTCTTAATTTAAGTGTACTTATTTTTATCAAGCAAACAAAATAAATTAAGAAAAAAATAATTCTTAAAAAAGTGTTATTGAAAAGCCCTCGTGTTAATAAATTCCAGAGATGTATAGCTACATATATATATATATATATACCCCCGCGCCCCTGTCACCGCGCAGGCGAGGACTCAGATAAACGGTCGGCCTATAGAGGTCGGTTTAATACAGTTCAGCCTAATTATCGTTATCGTGTCACTTAACCTACAATCGTGAACTCGACAAGCCCAAAGACAAGGTAACTTCTGTAAATCGTGGAGGAATTCCCTCGACTGCTTTTCGGCTACATCATGAAATCGACTCCAAACCAGACTTCCTTTAAATTGTAGTGCTTCAATATACTGAATTAAAAAATTAACAAATGCACTAGTCGCTCATACGAATTTCGAAGGTTCCTCTAGATTTCTCTGGGATGCCGTCATCAAAACCTAGTTTCCATATCATGGTACCACCACTGGGACATCTCCTTTCCAATTAACAAAAGAATGATCAAAATCGGTTTCTAAAATACGAAGTTATCCGCGAACACACTAAATATGTATATTATGTGTGTTCCTTTTTTGAAGCCGGTAAAAATATATATAATTACTATGTAAAAATATACAAAATTTAGGCAAGGCTGAGTTAACAAAGATCGTAAAAGTTTTGCATTAATGTTATATTTTATTTACATGTTTGTTTTGAAATTATAAATAATCACAAATCTTTAGTATTAATATTAAAAGTAACGTATATCGTTCCTAAGGAATCGAAGTATCTCCATGCCTAATTTCGCTGAAATCATTGCAGCGGTTTAGCCGTAAAACTTTAGCTGACAGTTTAGAATTTAGAACATTAGTATGGATATAATTTTTACATTAATCAAAATCATTCTTTCTACGTACGTAATAAAGTTGTTTTTACTAGTACCCACAAGATTTAAATATAATAAATATTTAATGGAGCTGAAACAAAAGTGGCTTTCTTGAAAAGCTTTATGCTGTTTTCAAAAATGCCTTGCCCAACTATTGAGAAATTGCTGGCTGCTTACAGTTTTTTATAATAAGTAATGTATGTCAGTTTAACGGTATAATCCAGTTAACCGACTGTCCCAGTGTTAAGTGCAGATGTATGTGACTGGCTGAGCCCCGCGGTGTTACCCGCGTTTCTTACAACGATAGCCGCAGTTAACGCTGCGCGGGTTCAGGGTGCCGTTCCAGAGTTTAACCGGAACAAGGAGACAAACATTTTTTTTTTTTGTGAAAGTACAGTATATTCTTTCAATGTTTATTTAGTGAAAAGCTGTTAATTTAAAATTACAAACAGACACTTCAATGTTATTTATTTGTATAGATATAGATTAAAAAGTCAACACTGACACAAAAATAATAAAATAAAAACCGGCCAAGTGCGAGTCGGACTCGCGTACGAATGGTTCCGTACCATTACCTAACTAACAAAAACGAGCAAATAAATCAAGTTTGTTGTATATTTTTAGTATTTGTTGTTATAGAGTCAATCGAAATACATCATCTCATTATCTCGGTTCATGACATACAGCCTGGTGACAGACGGATGGACAGGCAGACGGACAGCGAAGTCTTAGTAATAGGGTCCCATGTTACCCTTTAGGTACGAAACCCTAAAAACATCAATCAGTTTTATGACATATTAGCAACGATGTGATATCTTTATGTCAATCATAATTCAGTGATGTTGTTTTTAGTGGTGATTCGAATAATAAGAACTGTAGGTACGCTTATTTCTCTTACCACGCGGTATGTATAGGAAGCTATATCTATGTTTGTTAGTTCAATTTGAAGTTATCCGAAAAATAGGCTTTTATCTAGTCCCTTACTTTTTAGTTTGCCGTTCTGATCAAAAGCATATCTTCCTATTTAATACTTTGAAAAATAATCTCCAATAAACGCTTCGTCTATTCTATAGCTTACAAAATGCTTTGTAATTGATTATGTGTACGTTATAGAGATAGTTATGATTGGGTTCGTATCCAATAGAGGTTCTGGGCTTTTCAATCACACAAACTATTAATATTTTTTATAAAACATACATATTGTACATGGTTAATAAGATCCATCGTTACCTGAAAACATTCCATTTTTAGACTGAAGACATGTTTACTTTACCTGTTTCATTTTACAAAAGTACCTGGTGTCGCTTTATGTCACTTATGTACATTAATTTCTCAAGTATTGGTTTCCAAACGACTCCATCACACTCCTGTTTGTATCCAACTGGTAATTTAGCCACAGAAAGGTTAAATAACCTGTAATCCGATTCTAATTAATTACTGTTTTAATTACACAATTATCAAAGTTATCTATATCTACTTGTTTATCAAATTTGGACTGAAATTAAATACATTTATCCTGTGATATGTGATCTATCATACCTGTAATTTACATTCCTTTACTTATATTATCGACTCACCTAATTCGTAATCTTCCCATACAAAGCATATGTAAAGTATGGGTAGGTTATAGTATGGATACTTAATAATTGTATAATGAATGTAGTTTTCAAGTTATCTGGTTAAAAATTTACTTGTTACTATCGTAAATTATCTATCTTAGTGCAAGTTTTACCATTGTCAATAAAATGGGCGTGTCTCACCATTATGCTGTATGCTAACGCCTTATTGACGATAAGGCTAACATATGCGTGTTTGCTTTAATTTTACGAGAAATTTGATTGGCAATGGTAAAACAAGCCGTAAATGTCAAAAATTCAAAAATTATAAATTTAATCGTAAGATAAAAGTATTCGAACAATAAACCTGTCATGATTGTAATAAATAATGTTGTTTTTAATGTTCTCATTCCTCGCCATTTACAAATACTCCATACAGTCCATACTCTATAGTAGCTATACGTAAACTGGTAGGTACTTCGAGATCATCAAATCGCTCTATTACCATTGATATACATAAAACCTGGGTAGACATATTAATGTCCTCATTGAGCGGAATCATATTGAGATCATAATCAGATTTATGTAATGCCAGTATGCTGAAACCAAGAGGTACTCGTATTACTAGTTTCTGTATTCTTGTTAATTCAATGAAAAGCAGAATAATATGTGTTTATTTTTTATTTTATAACATACATAATCACAATTCTTATTTACAAATTGTTTTTTATAATGGTAATAATATAAATAGTTTACAAAGTAATTTATTTCGAAATAATTACTTTTTAACAATATTAGAACTTTAAAGATACCTAAGATTACTTATGAATTCAATACTACAATGCAATTATTAATTTATTTATATCCAAATTTTATTCAAGAAATTACTTACAGCTATTAAAGTAGGCATTTAAATAGGCGAAATTATTATTAAATGAACTTAACATCTTATTGGTGACCCGTCGGGGTTTAGTGGTATTTTTGGTTTGCAAACTCTTTTCTTGCCTTCAGCACTGCTTACCATAGTGCAAGTGAATGTAAAATAACCACAAGATGAAGACTTTGTGTAGTAAGTATGGGAATATTGTTTGCGAATATTATTGTCGTTATCGAGATCACGCGTCACTGATTTAGATACAGATACGTACCTATTATTATCATCCGACCTCGGATTATACAGAGATCTTAAATTCTTTGGATTAACGTTTCTACTATACGGGGGGTGTTTATATTTCACCTTACCGCTTCCGGGTGTAAGTGAAACCGTCTGTGCTTGAGACGGCGACTCTTTAGAGCCCACAACATAAGTTTTATCCTTAGATGCAACAGATTTAACGCTTCCCGTGAAACCTCTAGGTATCGTGTACCCTCCAGTTCCAGGTACGCGTTCTCCAGGTTGATAAACTCTGCTTTCGTCGGGACGGTCAGTGTTCTTTTGTGTTATTATTGCGTCTTGGCCAGATAGGGGACCTAGTAATATATGCTGTGTATTGCCACCTGTTGTCTGCCTTACTTCGACACCTTTTCTTTTTTGACTGTGAAGCGATTGATGTGTTAGGTCTGCATCTCGGGAAAATTCATTATAACTGGTATTAATGTAACCCTGTTCAGGTTCCGTCAAATCATTACCCTCAGGCCCGAAACCGTCATCTATATCGTAATCCTCAGGTGGATTGTCATCTTTATCTGTCGCGTATTCATAGTCACCATTGGTAGTGCTATAATTTGGTTGGAATGAACGTCTACTCTCAACGGGTGGCGCGCGAGTTGTAACTGAGGGTTCACTTTGTACATGGTGATCGGAATGACTATGAAGACCGTAAGGATCATCTGAAGGATTTATGTTAAGTGTATCGTCTTTATTCATTTCCGTGCCAATATCACTATCGAATGGTACTTCAGTTGTCACTTCAGGTGGAGGTGGGATGTCTTCTATTTTATCTGTGTTGGCCACATGCTCTTCATTAATGTTGATGTTTTTATTGTTTTCGTCAAATACATCAATCTTATCAAACGATAATCTATTTGGAAAAACGGCATCTTTATCCAAACTAGCACCAGCCTGTGCTGCTCCGTTATATGTTATACCATATTTAAAAGTGCCATGGAGTTGTGATTGTGACATTCCAGTTCGACCATTGGACTGTGCTGACGATACTCCACCACCGAAAAACGGAGTTTTTTGTTCATCATGTGCTTTGTCCCCTTCTTTATACGGCGTAAATCCTATTTGGGCCTGAGAAGAAGTGCTACCCGGGCCCCTTGCTTGAGCGTCAGCCATACCACCCTTGATACTGCCTTGGACTTGAGAATTCGATGAGTGTAACAATCCTTCACTTTGTGAACCAGTTAAAACAGAACCAGTTTCCGACCCTAATTTAACATTGGCCTGTGACTTATTGTTCCTTCCACTTCCTTGAGCTGAGCTAGATGCACCTTTTTTGTCACCATTTACTTGACTATTCGCTGCTTTGTTTTCCCCTGTAATTTCAGCCTGAGCTGAAAAAGATCCACTACCCTTGTATGTACCGGTAACATGAGTCTGAGCTCGTCCTTTTTCATTGCCACCTTTAGAGGACGCAGAAGCCACAGTGCCATTTGCAGCTTGAGAAACACTTGCTTCGGCTTCCGAATCATCACCATCTGCTATTGAATTCGGATCAATCACATTTTGTGGGGGTACTGAAAATAAGAGTAAATACAGTGAATGATTAAAATATACAAGTGGATCTTAATTTTGAAACTAGAACTATATTGTACACTAGCCGACCCGTGCCCACTCCGTTCGGCGTTACCCGCCCGCTATTTGTCGACTTGATTTACAAGTACTACCCGTATTATTTTTAACTGATTTTTTTGATTAATAATAAAATATGGTCTATGTCACTCTTAAATAGTGTCGCTTTCTGTTAGTAAACGAATTTTCAGGATCAGATCAGTACTTCCGAAGATTACCCCCCCACAACCATACAAAGTTAGAAACTTTACCCCTTTCTAATATTAGTATGCTAAGGCGGTTCAAATATGATGGACTCAAACGCTGTAGATGGCGCGCATGTATGTTTTGAAGGTTGTGGCTTGAGTATGCGGTGGGTTCCTATACTGTTAAACTTAAAGCAAAAATTCATGCGGTTGGAAGTTTATCGCCGCTTACTGATGCGATACGAGACGGAAAGAGGACGGTTTTTTAACGCTAACATCCACTACAGACTAGTCATGGGTACATTATTATACTCCCGAACGCAAGGTATCGTCTAAAGAGTGAAGGAGGAAGGAGCACAGGTATGTGCACTGTGTTCTGGGACCGGTAAGGCTTGCTGTACGTCGATTTCTTGCGCGGCATGTATTCTATTAATGCTGCATACTACTCTAACCTTCTGAAAATACACTTGAAATCTGCTTATCGCTCGAAACGGAGGAGCACTCCAGCACGAAATGCGTTTCTTCTCCATAATAAGCCCTCATACAGTGCGTCTAACGCCCGATACAATATCGGAAATGGGATACAGAGATCACATGTTTGTACCACTGAAAGAAGGCCTCGGAGGTCAAAGATTCAAAACCGATGACGAGGTAGAGGAGTTTGGGGCTGCCGGCGTTGCCCAAGGAATTCTTCGATACCGGCATAGAAAGGTTTTGAACAAAGTAGACAAATGCGTAACTAGTAAGGGCAAGTACCTAAAAAAACGATAAATTTTAATAATTTTTTTCGATAGTAAATTAACGTGTCAGAGCATTTGTCTCGATCAAATTTGAACCGTCCCCATAGATTGGTTCTTATTTGCAAAGAGTTGTTAAATTATTTATGTTTGTATATTTACACTGTACAAATGTCACAATCTTTACGCAAATAACTGCCACTACCGTTTTGTAGGTTAAATTGTTTAATTTAACCTGTGAAAATACCTTGAGTTTTCAAGGTTGTACTTTTATGAATAACAAGCTGATGCCGGTACGGGTATGCTTGATATTCATAATGTAACAAAAAGTATAAGGAATAGACAGACACTTTAATTAATTAGCGACTTACCCTGACTATTATCTCCTCCCTGAAAAAGGAACAAATATGCGTTTTAATGTTTTAACTCAATATCTTTACGATTTTTTAACATGTGTATTTCAATCAATATAATGAATTTTGGCTCTACCCGAACATCGAAACCGTTATTTTAAACTAAACAAAAATTTAACTAGACTAACTGGTAATTTTTAATAATTCCACATATTTAAAGTGTCTCTACATGACTTACTGTAATCGAAGGGATTTGGTATATTAAATGGTTGTAAATATAAAACAATTTGTACCTTATAAACAATGATTGTGAAAAATGTGTAAACTTAGGCGCAGTTAATATAAAAATAAGTAAATTAAAGCAATTATTATGGAATTTCGACTACTAGGCTACTAGTTATAGTCGTTCCAATAGTTTATTTAACTTTTGACAGCTCTAATACTTAATCAATTAGTGATACCCTGACCCGTTACCTATTCGATTTCTTTCATCGATCGATTTTATGCATTAAGAAGTTTTAATCGATTTAACAAACTCATTATTTTATAGATAATTTCGTACTTCATATTTCTATGTGTTTAAATGTGCGACCTCCTTTGTCAAAATAAAGAAGAAATGGATTAAAAGAATGTTGTTCAAATATGACGATTCTATGTCATGAAAAAATATATAATAAAAGGAACTGAATTTTCAAAATGTATTATTGTATTGTGTTGTAATTCAGTGGTTAATATTGTATTTGTTAAACTATTGATGATCTTTATTAAATCTCTCTATGTCTATTTTAAAATAATCTACAGTATTTCAATGAGTAACCTTCAATATAGTTGAGTATTTATATTCCTCCGTATTGATTTATTTGTGAATTCTCACGTTTGGTTGAGTTGAGCGTATCGTTCCTGCCTTCGTTACTGTCAAAATGCCAAAAAAGACAGTACTCAAAGGACAAACAACTGTCAAGTGATGATGATTCCTGGTCATACGAAGAAGACGATTCTTTATAATTAAAATTAGTATTACAGTACCTCTTTTGGTTGTTTTATTTTTAATCCGTAAATTACTACGAATTTCAACATTTTGTACCTGTTCATTACAAGTAGGTACCGCAGGTAGTTTTTATTTGAACCAACTATAGTAAGTCTAAACAATTATTTTAGATTCATTAATTTGCGGCGAATACATTCGATCCCATTACTAGGTACGAGTACGATGGAACTGTTTTCATTACGCAAATTATTTATGCATTGAAACAGAGACATTTAGGGCATTTTAATGCAAAATAACAAAGCTTTTTACGTGATTTGATATAAAATATAATCACAATAATTTTATTGTATGTTTTATTAATATAATCGATAATCGATTTATTTCAAAACCGTTTTTATAGTCTGTGGTCATTAATTACGAATGACGCATCCCTAAGTAGGCGGAGCCCGCCCATAAAGTACAGTATTATCTGTAGTACATTGTATCAAAAATTATTACAAAACTTTATGTGCGTGATCTGTCAAAAGTTAAATAAAGTATTGGAACGACTATAATCTTTAGATAATATACGTTAAAGTTAGCTTTTAGAGTAGACACCATTTACAGTGCGGTTATGATAAATAAATAAGTATTTTCGGTTTTACACAACGACATCTAGTCCCAAACTAAGTTGAGCTTGTACTATGGGTACTAGACAACTGATATCAATACATATATACTTTTTTGTAAATACATACATATTATACATAGAAAACACCCAAACTCCGAAACAAATGTTTGTATGATCATACAAACATTTGGTCCGACCCGGGAATCGAACCCGAGACCTCAAGCACAGAAATCGCATATGCTACCACTGCGCCACCGAGGCAGTTAAACATGTGTGTCAGTTATTTGCAAAACTACCTAACGTGTAAAATATTTAATGTGTTTTCAATCCATCAAAAATTCAATTCTAAAATGATAGATTTAGTCTTTAGATAAATAAGCTATTTGCTTATAATAGGTATTTTCATAGAAAATCTTACCATCTGACCATCATGTCCACCTGGCCCATATTGTCCACCAGGTCCGCTTGAACCTCCAGGGCCATACTGACCATTAGGGCCATACTGGCCACCAGAGCCATACTGTCCCCCAGGGCCATACTGTTCACCAGGACCATATTGTCCACCAGGGCCATACTGTCCACCAGGGCCGTATTGTCCTTCAGCGCCTTGTCCATTTGTTCCTCCAGGGCCATAATTACCCCCAGTTCCTGGTCCGCTTGTGCCTCCAGGACCATATTGTCCTCCTGATCCAGTGCCATATTGTCCTCCCGGGCCGTATTGCCCCCCCGATCCTGGACCGCTTGTGCCTCCGGGACCATATTGTCCTCCAGAGCCGGGTCCGCTTGTACCTCCAGGACCATATTGTCCTCCAGGGCCATACTGTCCTCCAGGGCCATACTGTCCGCCAGTGCCTGGTCCACTTGTACCTCCAGAACCAGGTCCGCTAGTGCCTCCTGAACCATATTGCCCTCCGGATCCCGGTCCACTTGTGCCTCCAGGGCCATACTGTCCTCCAGTTCCTGGTCCACTTGTACCTCCAGGTCTATATTGTCCTCCAGAACCAGGTCCGCTTGTGCCTCCAGGACTATATTGTCCTCCAGAGCCGGGACCGTTTGTGCCCCCAGGTCCATTTTGTCCTCCGGATCCTGGTCCACTTGTTCCACCAGGACCATATTGTCCTCCAGGGCCGGGTTGGGTTGTGCCTCCGGGACTATATGTTCCAGGCCCAGTTGTGTCTCCAGGACCATATTGGCCTCCTGACCCCGGCCCACTTGTACCTCCAGGGCCATATTGGCCGCCATTCCCTGATCCACTTGTACCTCCAGGACCATACTGTCCTCCGGTGCCTTGTCCACTTGTACCTCCGGGACCATATTGTCCACCCGACCCTGGACCACTAGTTCCACCAGGGCCATATTGTCCTCCCGAGCCCGGTCTATTTGTACCCCCTGGGCCATACTGCCCACCAGAGCCAGGTCCACTTGAACCTCCGGGACCATATTGACCCCCAGATCCGGGTCCGCTTGTTCCGCCAGGACCAAACTGTCCGCCAGTGCCTGGTCCACTTGTACTTCCAGGACCATATTGTCCACCCGATCCAGGTCCACTTGTACCTCCAGGGCCAAACTGTCCTCCAGTGCCTGGTCCACTTGTACCTCCGGGACCATATTGACCTCCAGTTCCGGGTCCGCTTGTTCCTCCGGGACCATACTGTCCTCCAGTGCCTGGTCCACTTGTACCTCCGGGACCATATTGTCCACCCGATCCTTGTCCACTTGTACCTCCAGGGCCATACTGTCCTCCAGTGCCTGGTCCACTTGTACCTCCAGGGCCATACTGTCCTCCAGTGCCTGGTCCACTTGTACCTCCGGGACCATATTGACCTCCAGTTCCAGGTCCGCTCATTCCTCCAGGACCATATTGTCCATCCGATCCTGGTCCACTTGTACCTCCTGGGCCATACTGTCCTCCAGTGCCTGATCCACTTGTACCTCCGGGACCATATTGACCTCCAGTTCCAGGTCCGCTTGTTCCTCCGGGACCATATTGTCCACCCGATCCTGGTCCACTTGTACCTCCTGGGCCATACTGTCCTCCAGTGCCTGGTCCACTTGTACCTCCGGGACCATATTGACCGACAGTTCCAGGTCGGCTTGTTCCTCCAGGACCATACTGTCCTCCAGGGGCTGATCCACTTGTACCTCCAGGACTATAACCCGGACCATATTGACTCCCTACAGCACAGCATATATAGTTTATACCGTCGGGTCCTATAAATGGACCAGATGTAGGAGGCCATTTAGTACCAATGGGCAACGTACCCGGTTTACCTATATGGCTTGGTCCAGTTGTTCCTCCAGGGCCATATTGTCCTCCGGAGCCTGTATCAGTTATACCTCCAGGCCCATATTGTCCGCCCGATCCTGGACCATATTGTCCACCAGTTCCAGGTCCGCTTGTTCCTCCAGGACCATATTGTCCATCCGATCCTGGTCCACTTGTACCTCCTGGGCCATACTGTCCTCCAATGCTTGGTCCACTTGTACCTCCGGGACCATATTTACCTCCAGTTCCAGGTCCGCTTGTTCCTCCAGGACCATATTGACCACCCGATCCTGGACCACTTATACCTCGTGGGCCATACTGTCCCCCATTGCCTGGTCCACTTGTACCTCCGGGACCATATTGACCTCCAGTTCCAGGTCCGCTCGTTCCTCCAGGACCATATTGTCCATCCGATCCTGGTCCACTTGTACCTCCTGGGCCATACTGTCCTCCAGTTCCTGGTCCACTTGTACCTCCAGGACCATATTGACCTCCAGTTCCAGGTCCGCTTGTTCCTCCAGGACCATATTGTCCACCCGATCCTGGTCCACTTGTACCTCCAGGGCCATGCTGTCCTCCAGTGCCCGGTCCACTTGCACCTCCAGGACCATATTTTCCAGTTGATCCTGGTCCACTTGTACCTCCAGGGCCATACTGTCCCCCATTGCCTGGTCCACTTGTACCTCCAGGACCATATTGTCCACTAGTTCCACCAGGGCTATATTGACCTCCAGTTCCGGGTCCGCTTGTTCCTCTAGGACCATACTGTCCTCCAGGACCATATTGCCCCTCCGATCCTGGTCTGCTTGTGCCTCCAGGTCCATATTTTCCACCAGGCCAATATTGTCCATTACCCCTGCCTGGTCCATATTGTATATTAGTCCCTTGTCCCCCAACAGGCTGTTGGCCGCCGTAGCCAGGGGCTCCTTGGTCAGTTTGTCTATGAGGCCCATATTGATCCATAGGTCTTTGAGCACCTCCGTTATTAGGAGCTGATCCTCCAGAACTTCCGGGTCTATATTGTCCACCTGAACCTCCCGGACCATAATATCCATTAGGTCCTTGTCTGTCACCTGAAATTGCAGGACCTTTACCTCCTGGTATGTATCCACTAACTCCTTGTCCTCCCCCGGGCTGACGTCCACCATGGGGGCCATATTGTCCTCCACCACCATATCCTGGTGTTCTTGAATGACCATTTTGAGCCTGTATATAGGGTGGGTATGTGCCTACTGTTGACCCATCAGGCACAAAACCAACTTGATCCGGCGTAGCATTCCAAGAACCTTTTGGTAAACGGCCATAGCCTCCGTCTGCTTCTAGTGCTCCTTGTCCCAATCTGTTAACAACAATTTATTTTTTTATTTTGTATTTTGATCGAAGATAAAAAAATATAATTAAATAAAACAAATAATGTGATTCTTACGTTCCTCCTCCTCCTGGACCACGTTTTAGACTTTCTGCTGCTATATCGGTGTGACCTAAACAATCGTCACACGATGGGTCATATATTGATTGACTCTGAGCTTGCCCCATACCGCTGTTTCCGCCTGCAATAAGATGGTTTTATACGAAATAAAGTAACATAATTGGTGTACATATTACATTGTTTACAATAGTAATAAACAACAATAGTAATTCTACCAGTGGCAAATCTAGGAATTTATTTCGGGGGGGGAGATACCATGTTTTATAAATCTTAAAAATGCGTAAAAAATTAACATTGCCTCTATACATAAAATACCTGGCCGCGGCCAGATATTTTATACATTGCATAGGTATTGTATAGAATACCGGATCATACAGATTGCCAGTAACATACAAATATATGTATAATGAGATAGAAATAAACGTTGCGCAGGTAAACGAATAAATCGTACGCGGCGGCGACGATCCTGGCTCGATCACCACCCTCCGACATTATGGCCGATATGGACACGATGTTCTACGACCGAATTCGTTATGTTGGTCGGAATAACGCACTTGCGCAAAACCTTACGGGCTTGGCGGCCACGGCTCGAAATTCAGGGCTGTGCCAGTCAACGCGCTGTAGGAGCCGTTCGAAACTTGGATAAAGAGAAACAACTGTGTCACCTAACGATTCACTCAGAAACTCACCGGGCACGGTTGCTTCGGTGAGTATATGAACAGAAACTCACGTAAGGCTACGGCACAATGTCACCACTCCAGGTTCGACGGGAACTCCGACCAGCACTCGCTGGCGGACTGCCCTGCGTGGGAGTCCGAGCGTCAAGTCCTGGTCGGACAGATCGTGTGGAGGACGGTTGTAATGTTCCTCCGACACAAAGGGAGGATCCTCCGACCAGGCGAGGTGATCACTGATCATGCCTGGCGGGCTACTGCCCAACAGTTGATGTTGGGATGTTGTATATATGATAATCGGCGCGAGAATGTTTAAGAGTAGTGAGGGATGGAAGGCGGCGGTCTCCTTCTGTGAAGACGTTAAGCTCCAAAAGGAGTCCGCAAAGCGGGATCGGGAAAAGTCTGATCCTACTCGCAGGAGGCAATGAAGGGGACGCGGTAGAGGTTGCTGGCTCGTGAGGGTGTCGTCTAAGGCGGATCGGTGTTTCGACTCTTACTGTGTAGAGCGGTGAGAGCCGCGCGAGTAAACTGTCCTGGGGGTGACTTTGATTACCCTGAGACGTACTTTAGTCGTAAGATATGGCAGTCCCTACTGCAGAAGCCGCTGACGCGTTCCTGGAGCTCCTCTCGATTGCCGAGTTAAGGCGCCGCGGTGTTTAGAGGGCAGACCTAATCCTTGGGAGTCCCACATACGCCCTTCGTGTGTCATAGTAAAGGTAAACGAATAGGTAATGTACACAACACAATTTAACAAGTAGTAGAGCCACGCTGAAAATTAACGCGCACTTGTTGCAGTTGTTATAGGAATCATTATCATTATTTATTTTTATTTAATATAAGTCCAGCCAACGTACGTCACATAAAGCTCTTGCGGGTATTAGACTAAAGTAATAATGTTAATAAATAAGGAAATGATCATTTTATCCACTTTTTAACAAATTTGAGTTCAATACAATTTACTCAGCAAGCTTAGGGAAAGTAAAACAGCTTAAGTCTTTGGATACTTACTAACGGTAGCCCTGGATGAATCTGCAGCGGAATGTGCCTCTGCTTTTCCATCATCTTTATTACCCCCTCGCTCTATGGCTAAATATTGTGATTGAGTTTGTCCTCTGTACCGACCCCGTGGAAAAGAACTAATCGTGCGTCGTATCCTGTTGCCACCTTGTACTCCATCCTTAAACGTATCATCGAGATTTTGGCTCGTGATTATCTTAATTGAGTTACATAGTACTCTGCTTTTTGACCATGTTCCAAATTGATCGACCTGTTATAAAATAAAGAAACATATACATATAGAATTAGGCTTCACCTTGACATATTAATTGTTTGACTATCTTTCATTGACGATAACATAAGTTGTGAAACGGGGGCCAAGGAAGTCCAACCAACCTTGACAACAATTATCTGCTTCTATACAGAAGATAAAATTCAAATGCCTACTTGTTATTGAATGACAATAAAAAAATTACCAAAAAAACCAACTTCAAAAACTGGACCAAATTGAAATATGAGAAATATGACCACACGGGAAGCACCAGCTTTCAAATAAAAATGATCAAAGAATCATCAAAATCGGTTCATCTAGTCGAAGGTTATGAGGTAGCAAACATTAAATATAAAGTCTAATTGATAACCTCCTCCTTTTTTGAAGTCAGTTAAATAAGCCGTTAATCCTGAAGATTCTGATCAGGATAATAAGACAAAAGTATTATAATTAGATGACCCAACGAACTTCGTACCGCCATATTTTTGTTTCATTTCTTCATTCATATTGTGCGTGTGTGCACGATAAACATATTATTTTTCAGCACAAAAATCTCATGCTCCAATAAAGGTTTATCAAAATAAGTATTTTAAAAAAAATTGTCACCTAGTTGTAATGTTTATATTGAACACTTGTAAACTTACATATACAAATTTACAATAGCAATACAATTACAATCAAACAATTTACAAATTTACTTATAAAAATAATGTAAATTTGTAAAAAAAAAAACACGACGTACACTACTTTATAGGTGGCGTATGCATTTTATGGAAATTACAGCTAACTTTCGAATGGCTTTTTCTCAGAAGTGGTAAATATTTGTAAAAAAAATTAGAACAATTTTATAGATAATTACCTGATCTACAATATTGCCAAAGCTATTTTATCGTAAGACTAACCGGTTGACTAAAATATATAAAAAAATCTAATTTGACCACCTTTGACCTTGATTAAAAAAATTTATACACAAGGGATAATTTTTTTAGGATTTTATTAGAGAATTAATGCATAGATACATGCCAAGCTAATAAAAGCTTATTGCCAAAATTTAAAAAACTGACTATTATTCAACACACTTAAATATCACATACACAGTTTCATTTCGTTAAGATTAAATTATAAGTAGGTTAAACACTTCTAAAATTATTTATCATACTTCGGTACGAGAAAAGCTAATATTGATAATTTAAACAAAAGTGATGCAGAAGCATCACTAGGCCGCTATGGTGTGGGTCACCATGCTGTATTGTTGAATTGTCTGCGTTCGCAATGAGTATGGTGACCACCGCTCTTGGATTCTGATTATGCTTTTTATAAGGCAGAGTAAAGTCACTTCGAGAGGGCTCCTATATAAAAAATACTTTTGTTTGAGACTTTGAAATGAAATCTACAGTAGCAGTCTTAGAGTTATTTATCCTGTCAAACGATATTCTCAGTTTCAAAAATTGACTAAAATTAAAAATGTCACACTCTAAATACAAAAATAGGATATTGGAAACCGCTTCACTAAAATAATCTCGCTCGCTCGGTCAAATTAGCCTGAAAAGTAGGGGGACCCTTGTATTAATTTCTAACAAGCTAGAAATTTAAAGACACGTAAGAGATACTACTCTAATGATATCCTGAAAAGTCCCCATCGATCCCGTGTCAGCAAGGTTTTATTCAAGGTCAAAGGACGCACAAATGGGTTTTTGTGTTTTCTGGCCAATCGGATAGTTTCACGATAAAAATAGCGGAGAGAAAATTGTAGATAAGGTAATTATCTACTAAAATTGTCCTCATATATTTTCACTAAGATATATCATATCTGAGAAAATGTCATTGGAAAGTTAGCTGGAGCAGTATCTATACTAATAATAAAGCTAAAGAGTTTGTTTGTTTGTTTGAACGCGCTAATCTCAGGAACCGCTGGTCCGATTAAAAAAAATCTTTCAGTGTTGGATAGCTATTTATCGAGGAAGGCTATAGGCTATATATCATCACGCTACTACTAATAGGAGCGGAGTACCAATGAAGAATGTTTCAAAAACGGGGGGAAATTTTCACGGTACGGGCAATATAAGACGCAAACAAGGTTGCGTGGGTCAGCTAGTTCTCTATAAAATGCATACGCCGCCTTTTAATGTACGAGTCGCGTATTTTTTTTACAAATTTACTTTATTTTTCGTCAAGTGTTCAATATTAATACAAACATTCGAACCAGGTGACAATATATTTTTCAATTTATCATAAAAACCAAACCACATCGACTTTTTTTAGTGAAATTACCGCTGCTTCACTTTCATAATCAAATTTTCAGCTTTGATTCTACTGTATTCTACTAGGCAATTATTTTCATAAACCTAAATTGAAACATGAGTTATTCGTGTTTGTTGCTCTTATAATAAAACTAAAGTTGTCGAGGTAAAAATTTTAAAAATATCCATTATGTGAAGTGCATTTTTATTTACATTGATAACTGCTGCATATTGCATGAACGTGCCAATATTTGGTAATAATATAAGAGGCCGACGATGAGAAACTATTGATGCCTCGTATATCATCGTAGTTTCATTATAAGATGAGCACCAAGGGACGAAAAAATTTTTATAGCACTGCTTGCTTAATGCTTTATGTCAGGGACGACCAGCTTTACCCCAGTTGGCGTTCTCATATTCTTTATTTCCTTTTTAAAACAAAAACAGATTCATCTACGAGGACTATTTTCGGAGTACTTGAGAATCAATAATCATAATTCATGTTGTGTTTTCACTGCAGCAATAGAGCTTATCCGAGTGTAGTTTTTGCGAGATTGCACATGTACTGCCACTGAATTTTGCCTTTTAAGTAGGTAGTCTGTGAATTCATCACCTCTTTCGGCACTTGCGTCAATCAATGTTTTCATGGCACGATCAATAATGACAATTTTACTTGCAGGCAAAGTATTTTGAGCATAGTCCTGACTTTTTAAAACAACTGAATACAGCACAATCCTTAAAAATGGCATTAGCAATAACCGCGTGTTTTCACTACGAGGGAAATTTAAAGACTAACGATATTTCCTTAGAACCGTATAGACTTATTTCTGCATTGACAATGTCTTTATTGTATTTCATACCTTACTTTTATATCTTTATTCTTTATATATAAAATTCTTGTGTCACGGGGTGCGTAATCTAACTCCTCCGAAACGGCTCGACCGATTTTGATGAAATTTTTTGTGATTATCCGGTATCTATGAGAATCGGTTGTAATCTATTTTTCATCCCCCAAAATGTTAGGGGTAGTCCACCCCAACATTTTTTTTTTTTTTTTGACAAAATTTTTAATTTCTATTTTTTTATGATGCAGCATTAGAAAATACATACAACCCTAGATTTTCAACCCTCTACGATCAACCCCTATTTTTCCATCGCGATTTTTATTGACCCACCTCTACAACATATACCTATTCCCTTTTATGATATATATATATCAATCAATCTGATCTCATCAAAATTGAGAACCCTTAGAGAAAGACAGCGATTCACAAAGACGGCACTAGTGTAGACATTATTGAGCATGACATCGTCAATCCAGTAGTGAACTCGCCATTCTGCAATTTTCTGCAGTGGCTTTTATACATATACAGTTATTTTTCATGATACATTTATAACTTAAAAAGATACGCAGCAGTTCTGATTTACAGGACCAATTATAATATTCTTTTCGGTCTCTTGAATAATGTGATAATTGCAGATTGAGTCTCCTTCTGGACTGACTACACTTACAGTCTATCAAATCTTTCTACTTTAAGTTTGTTTAATAATAACAGTACCTACTGTTATTTTAATTTTAATTTTTTATCATACGTATTAACTATGTGACTATGAATGCAACCCACCCTGCATACGAGGCTACTCCGCTAGTTGAGCTTTCATTATAATATTCTTGGTAAAGCTCGCAAAGTTTTATAACTTTGTACTTATATTAACAAAATTTAGAATTATATCTTTAATCTAGCCTGATACAACATGGTTGCATTAGGTTTACGCTATTAGTTTTAGGAAACTTTAAATAATCTCTGTATGAATCCTTGCTGTTGTTGTATTCTTTATTTAAATACAATAAATGAAAATAGTGTTTTGAAGCCTACTGACAGTACTAATATGACCACTGATACAAACTTATCTACAAACTGTAGTAACTACCTACTCGTTTCAAATGATAACTTAACGTATAATACTGTCTTCGTTAAATTTAAAATAGGTCACAAGCTTGGATCTGTCATAACAGTATTATAATTATTTGATTAAGCACACTCATATATTTCTGCACATAATAAACTTTGTAATAAATGACATACGTTAACATCGCTGCCTAACTGACAACTAGCAAAATAAATATTGGCAATATCGCATGGCTTTTACAATCACACTGAAAATCTCTGGATTGATAGCTTCAAATCGCACAGCAATCGTACTGTTTTAAACATCATTTTAAGTAAATGGAAAGAAAGAAAGAAATAATACTGACTACTTACCATTATAAACTTTTGGTTCGTTGAATACGGTTTTATGTTGGTGATAAAGCACTTAAAATTTATGTTCCACGGCGGTATGCTCTCCGCAACAGCATCATGAGATTCAATTGACCATAAAAGACACCGATGAGTTCTAGTGTCTTGACACACGACATATTTCTGAAAATAAGTTCATATTTAATTCACCACTTATGAGCAAATAGCGAACTACTGTCTAACTAAAAAAAACTAAATAAAATAACACAAACAGTTAATCTTCTTACTTGTGGTGAGTTAAAAGCAGTAGTAGTGTTAATGAATAACAGAAGAAGAGTTGCGGCAGCAAAGGCTGCTGCGGAAGGCAGCGGTAAGAGCAACGCGTCTCGACGCATGCCGATGCGGTGGTGCGCGCCGACGCTCTGCCGCTCTGCGATCGTAGTAAGCGCACTGTCCGCCATCTGACCCTTGCCCTAACTCACAACCCACACTAGATATAAGTTCACCCACCTAATTTCGGCGATAGCAGACGAATTTGCCACACTTTAGTTATAGTTTGAGGAAGTATAATTCTCTTAAGTCGATAATAATGATACGATATTATACAACCCAATTAAATCACAACTCATAAAATTGAACGGACTTTTAGTTTACTTAAGAAATATTAAATAATTTTGCATCGACAAAAACTTGGAAAGTAGGTTATCTGAATCGTAATTTTTTTAAAGTTGGACGGCTTATGAAATATAACTGCTGTAGAAGGTAGGGGTGCCCATGATTGGGCACGCCGTAATTACGGCGGTAAGACCCGTTATGGAGGACTGGCTCGAGAGGCGTCATGGGACCCTCATACTGGCTGTCATAGGTGATCTGGTGACTGGGAAAGGATGCTTCGGAGAGCACCTGTGTCTGATCCGAAGGAGCCAACGCCTGAGTGCCAGCGCGAGGAGCGAGAGCGCGTGGAGCTCCGCCGTTTATTTCTGCGAGCAAATTGTGCTTGCCAAGGAGACGGCGGAGCGGGACTGGGAGAGGTTTAGAACTCTCCCAGCGCGCCGGACCCGGGAACGGGCCAGGCACCGCAGGCGATTCAGTAGCCGGCGATCGCAAAACGATCTCCGTCCTACATAAGCGCAAGCCTGAGCTTGACACCTGAGGCCATATGTCACCCTAGCAGAAGCAGGCCCGGGTGATAGCGTGGACGCTGCGGAACGTGCGCGCCCTGGGGGACAGTAACGAGAACACTGGGGTTCTCACACAGGAGGGGGCCATCTACAAACCGTAGGTGGCCCGAGATACGTCGGGGATCCAGGGTTTTCTTTTCTAGGGTGCACCGAGACGGCGTGCGGTTTTAGTTGGTTCGTGTCCGACATGCCACCAGTAGGTGGTATCCGAGGGGATATAGGCACAAAAAAAAGGGGAGCCCACGATGCCAAATGGGGACTTACTCGAGCGTCATATAGGGATGCAAAGCTTAGATAATAAAAAGAAAAAAAATATCTAATGTATACCCTTTCATCAGTGGGGAGAGAGGTAATAATGTACGAGTATGTTCAAAAATATAAAATAATATTGCATGGAAATAAACAAGCTTGTAAAAAAACATACCGAGCACGTCAGTTAAAAAAAAACGCCACATCAAAAACTCAAGCGCTTCAAATTAAGATATATATGTGGTTTATCTTTATGCCCTAGACGTGCTGACTCATAATCTGACGATTATCTCTAGGGATTCGCCAAACAAAAAAAAGAACCCAAATCCAGAAATGCTTTTTGGAAAATTACCACTATATCAGTATCAGAAGTTCTGATAGTAATAACTTAATGCATAGGTAAGTACCTTGTCACTGAATAGATTAATAGTTCAGTACCTTGACACCTACCTTTCTTTTTTTACGCGAGAATGCTTTTCGCACCATGCCCAAGACGAAGAGCGTGGGTGGAACTACAGGAGAACAGGTCTACTTACTAACCCCGTGGCGACCTACCTCAGCAGCCAAGAGGAGCTCCAGGCACGCATTAGTTTGCTTCTGGAGTCCCCCCTACCGTATACCACGACTGAGTAAATACGTACCTACGTATGCTAGACTTATGCTCAGCAACTACAATACAGTAGGTGTACTTCAGTCAATTTAAAATAAAAGTCTCGTTTTGTTTCTTTATTTATTATAAAAAAAACTACGAATCGTACATTAAAAGCGGTTTATAGCGTATTTGTAAAATAACTAATATTTTCTACAGTAAAAACCCGAATATGAGGAAACTTTTTAGGCCATTTGGTTGAGCAGTGATGGTATGGATGGTATTAATTTATTGCTAATCTCACTTTTTACAGTCTCGTTATTTCCGAGCTGACGTTAGAGTCCTTCTTTTTATACGAATGTGTAGGATAAATAAAGTGTTGGGTGTAGTATGTGGCAGTATGTGCATCCCCTGGACTTTTATTAGTACTAACTCTACGGTAGTATTCAATAGATTCAACGCAGTCACAAGCAAGCCTGCTCTCCGATCCGCTACTTTCTAACTGATACTTGGGCACCATTATGAGACTCTCTGTTGACTTGGTAGGTGCACAGTGACTGTGACTTCGCGTGTATACAGAATAATGATGCGGCACGCTCTGACGGTGAGTATGTTTCTCCTGCGAATGGTGTTGATACTCATGGTGGCTCTGCGTGCTACGGCTGCTGTGGTTCCGCCCATGACTTTTTGATCGGGTTGTTTGTTTTGTTGTTGTATCTAAATATCCGTATCCAAAACCATAACCTCCAAAAGCTTTAGTTGTTAAATTATCCCAGGACTTTGGCTTCACGTGTTGGTGAGTGCTCTGATATTGTATTTTAGGTGACGACTTTGCTTCAGACCGCTCATTGTCCCAAAATAATGTATCACTACTCAACGAAGTGCTGTAACTGGATGCTGAATTATCACAGGGCACGGTCGCATTACTTGTTGCATATGATTGCAGACTGCACTGGCTCGTTTGAGTGGACTCGGTAGTGAGGTAACGATATCGGCTGGAGCAGTGTCCTGATTGGCATACTTTCTTAGTTCTTATATGTGGACCACTATCTGACTTTTGTGTAGATTTATCTACTTGTTGATATTTATCTTTTCTTTTGTGTTCTTTTGAACATTCTCTCTTTCTCCGAATTTTTTTCTTGGTATTTGGAACGCAATGTGGGTCACAACAGGGACTAGCGAGATCGTATGCCTCGAGGCTGTTAGCATCTTGATTATTATAGGTTGGCATGCAAGGAGCACAACCGTGGCTGTGACTGCTGCGGTGAACTTTACTATGCTTGCTGCCACTATTTTTATAGTTCTCAGAAGCCCGATGACATTCGTTGGGTGTTTTGACTATATAATGCTGACAATCACGCCTGTTTCTTGGAGATCCAACAGTGATGACAAAACTACCTGTCCGTACGTTTGGTTGTATAAGACACGCTCCATAGCGGGGATCTAGATATTGGTACATAAGGACGTTAGGTGGCGGTGGTTTAGCCGCAGTCACGTTCTCGCTTGAAAGTGTAGATCGACAATAGCTGTTATTCATATTTTCACCGATGTTATTTTCTTCGCAATCTGAAGTAATGTCCGATGGAGAAGATTTCTTCTTTTGTGATGGCAAGCTGTGCGTCTTCCAATTGGAGTCGAAAAGGTGCCTTTCACGCACAGTAAGCTGGTCAAGTTCTTTCATTTTCGACTGCAAAGCTCGTTGCAGATTAATATATTTCAAATGAAGTTCCACTTTGCGAACACAATCTTCAAAAGTCACCACCATTCGCATTCTTGAATCGCAATGGTTTATAGCATCGACGATGGCAGCGTGGTCGGCGCGTTCCACATCTGTGCCGTTGATAGATAGAATGACGTCACCCTCGCGCATTCCGGCTGCAGCCGCTGGGCCTTCTCCCTCCACGTGGTCTACATAAGTGATCACTTCAATCTCTTGCTCCTGTAAAGATACATTAATGTAAAGTAATGCTCAAATATATGCACAATAACGAAAGGATTTACTGTGATTTTATAACGCATGCTTACAAGATTACTTGTACTAATCGCAAAATTTAAAAGTACTCTCTTTCGCACGCTTATATAACGCAAGCTTGGAGATCACTAAACAGTTCACATGAAATACTCTGTAGCAAATAATAATTAACAACTTTGTAATTGTAACCTAACTACTGTAATGGAGACCCAAGTTATATACGTTCTGAATATAATAGTAACTAACTAGTACACCGCTGAATAAAATAACGCATACCTTTTTATAATGTATGCCGTAGCTTTGTAGCGTGAAACCGTAGCTACCATTTTTCTTTTCCACAATGATGGTCCGTCGTCGCCAGTCCTCCTCGTTTTTCCCACCCTGCCTTTCCGATTTCATGGACTCTCGAATCTGTGGAGAATTATTAACGATAATATTAATCATAGCTTGTACATAATAATTAATATGTCTATACGAAGAGTAAATAAAGAGTAAATTTTGTGAACCAACGTATAACCTTTTAATTTATTAGCTGAATGTCCTAAATGTAACCTAATTGGTGGGCCATTGTCTACTTACTATGTTGCTTTGAGTATTTTTTATGGATAGGTATAATACTCATTTTACGAATATATAGATGTAATACTAATTAAACAACATTTACAAGGGATGAAATGAACTTTTTCATATTTATAATAAAATGTACTTACAGAATTATCTATTGAATCTTCCTTAGACTCATTATTGAGATGTTTCTTTCCATTGCTCATGGTACTGGGACATCTTTCACTTAACTTTGGTGAGCTCATATTGGCGGCAGTTTAGTCGATTTCACTGGTGCTATTCGTTTGTTATAAGCAAATATATTTTAACTTTTTCCTGACCATTGTGGTATTTCATAACTCGCCTTTTGTTAGCTCGATCGCCAATGTGTCGAATGGTACGACAAATCATTAAGTTCACTGCGCGCATGCGTGAATTAGAAGCGTGCGTTAGTCGGACAACACCTTGTTACCTTGGGCTTGCTCACTCTCGAAGCTTTCAATATGAAATGTCAATGCCCCTTAACCTAGTTTCCATAATACTGCATTTCAGGTTCTATATAAAATTGCACGTAAATTAAAGGCTTTTGTAAAAGCTGTTATACTATTAGGCATCGTTTGAAAATGATTTATCTTACATTTATTCGTTTATATTTACGAAAATGTGTTTACTATTGTAATAAAACGTCCATTAAAATCAGGAACATTTAAAAGATTTTTAAAATATACCACTGAAGTGGCAAGCTCACGAATCTTGTTGTAATAAGGTTACTCTGGTCGTATCCAAGACCAGGATTATCAGGCGATAATTTAAATTTGATTTAAATTAGAGTTAGATATATTATGATGATGTCATTAACGATGGAGGAAGTATGCATAGATTTTACGAGTCACCCTGTTGTTAGGAGCCATCAGGAGTTACCACTTGGATTTCTCTAAGACTCATAATAATCGTAGAATCATTTTGAACTACACATGTTTTCAGTTTTATTAAGCTCAAGCGGTAGATTTATGCTAATATATAAAACTACTTGTTTGCGTCTTCTATTGCCTGTAGCGTAAACCTTACCCCGTTTTTGAAACATTCTTCATTGGTGCTCCGCTCCTATTAGTATAAGCGTGATGATATATAGCTTATAGCCTTCCTCGATAAATAGTCTAACACTGAAAGCGCTTTTCGCAAGCGCAAATGGGTCCGGTATTTTCTGAGATTAGCGCGTTCATCACGCTACGGCGAATAAGAGCCGAGTATTTACGAAAAGTATTGCAAAAATGGGAAAAATAAGGTAGTGGACTGTATCTTAAATGTATACCTATGTCTCCTTCCTTAAAACGAAAATGACATAAATCTCAGAAAATATAAATATAACAGCTTTTCATTTCTCTTACAAATATTAATCAAATAAACATTGAAAAATATTGCTCGATTGAGAACCTACTTGGTCTAAAACAGTGACCTCACAAGTTTGTATACAGTTATTTTTTTATACATCTTTATCGTTTTGACAGACGATAAAAAGTAACTATTAAAGTAATTTGACTAAGGTGTCAACTACCCTATTATTCAATATAGTTTGAAATAATTTTTTTATCGTGGGAGAGCTATGCTTCGGCATGAATGGGTCAGCTCGACCGGAGTGATACCACGGCCTCACAGAAAACCGGTGTGAAATAGCGTTTGCGCTGTGTTTCACCGAGTGAGTGAGGATACCGGAGGCCCATACCCCAACCACTCCCCCCATCCCCTTTCCCATCCCCCAAAGGTCGGCAACGCACTTGTGACGCCTTTGGTGTTGCGGGTGTCCATGGGCGGCGGTAATCGCTTACCATCAGGTGATACGTCTGCTCGTTTGCCAACTATTCAATAAAAAAAAAAAAAAAAAAGAATGGTTCTTCTTTAAAGTGCCTAAAAAGACTGTAACGGTAAATGTCTATCTCAAAAGGTTGGCTCACTATAACCTTTTTTATGGTAAACAATTTAGTTCAAGCTGTTTAACATCACGCTACGGGCAATAGGAGACGTAGACGAGGTTGCGTAGTACATATAAACAATACATAGAATGGTAATGAGGCAATGATCAGGATTTATGGTTTTGCGTGATTTTCTTGCGCTACTTTTCTCTGTTTCTTTATAGATTATCTACATCTATGTATAAATGGGTACATAAAGCAAAAAATAATTTGAAAATTAAACAAACGGAGGAGTTACGAAGTTTGGCACCGCAAAAATATGTACGTTAAAGAAGTGCAGAGCGTTCAATTTATTTTTATGAATTGTGGTTGAATTTCGACCTCTGGGCGACCACTAGTATTTAATATGTCGAATATTATGGTGGGGTTAGAAGCGTATTAATTTTAGCGTACTGTACCACAGAGGTATTGGGTATTGGCACGGGTATATGAGATAGATTATTATTAAATATTAGTAGCGGCGGTAAAGCGATAGATTGGACGCCCGCCGTTCGAGGTATCAATGCAGCACCCTTGTTAATAGCCACTGTGCCATTGCTTTTTAAAGTATCTCGCTTGAATAAACTCCTGTATATATTATCGAAGGATTGATCAGTATTTTTTTCGAACGTGGAATTTGAATCTAGAGATCGAGCGCTTTTGAGCGATGTTTGAGTCTTCGTTGGTCCTGGAAAATCTAAACAACAACACACATTTTAACAATATTCCAAATAAAATAACCTCAAAAATGTGATCACGAAACAGCAAAGGCATATTTTTATGTAAGGTAACTTGATAGTACTCCTTACCGTAAGAGAGCCACGCTTTGGCATGAATGGGCCGGCTCGAACAAAGTGATACCAAGGCTTCACAGAAAACCGGTGTGAAATAGCCCTAGCGCTGTGTTTTACCGAGTGAGTGAGGATACTGGAGGTAGGTACCCCCTCCCCATCCCCCAAAGGCTGGAAACGCACTTGGGACACCTGTGCTACGTCTGCTCGTTTATCCCCTATTCCTTAAGAAAAGTCACAATATTAGTTACATTTATGATATAGTATGATAGTAATAAATAAAATAAATAAATAAATACACCGGGCCCAGAAACTGGTATAGTCTGCAAATATAATACTGTTTTACTGGGTTCGTTGAAGTTTATCAATGGCCTTTTTGCTGCTGCTGCTGTTGGTTATGGGTACATACTGAGGTTGAAAGATTGTATTTAAAAGAAATCTTACCTTGTTCCACATTTGGTGAAGATGTCATATTCCTTAAGTTCTTTATAATACTCCAGGGTATATTGCTTTGGGAATGGGAAACCGGTGCGACACCCACTAGACTCTGAGCCGTCACATTAGTGAACAGGGGCGCTGGAATTTGACTCAGGTCTATTTGAGAACCATTATTGTGATAAAAGGTTAACGCCTCTTGATTGCCGCTACAGCATATAGAAGAGAAATTAAAATTAATATTGTACAACACATACTAGTTAAATTCGGTCAATAATTTCCCGTAGGACTGGAAATCGAATCATGTAGTGCGAACTTTTACATATTGGTTCTGCATGTATTGCGCCTCGTGGGAAATAAACATTGCCAATAACAAGAGGGAAATTAGTTCTGTCCATAGTTGATGAGTTAAAAACCATTTCGCTATTTTTATCAATATATATGAACACAATGAATTTAGGCATGAATTTATACAAAATTGCACTGAATTTAAAATCAGTTTTCTATTGTCTCATCATGTTCTTAATCTACAAAAACATCATGACTGTAGATTGTAATTGATTCATCTAGAGGCCTATTAAAGAGTATAGTACAACAAAGTGTATAGTTCATTTTATTAGGAAACGCATTGGTTCCATTTGAAGTCTTCAAGCTACATAACTTCGTGCTACCGCCACTAGACGAAAATAAAGTAACTATAAAAGACTATAAATTTATTTCATTTGAGAAAAAAAAACACAAGTTAGGCGTGTCAGCTATTGTGAATAAAGTGAAGCGCAAATCAAGCGCTTTCATTGAAGCGATTTATCTTTTGATTATTGAAAATTGTATTATTCATACATACAAATCGACTATGATATGGCCTTTGTTTTGATAAAATTCCATGTACATGATAAACAAATATGTAAATATGATCCTCTTACATGATTTTTTTTAATTAGACAGGTAAATTTATTAAATATTAATACAAAGAACAGTACAAACATTTATAGGTCATTTAACCCATCCCTGATCGCCTCCGGTGGAAAGTTGCCCATTAAACTTGCAGCATTGAATGATGAATGTTGAATGACAACGGCCAATCTTTGCACCAGGAACGAGCCGGAACGGGAATCACCCTTAAGCACCGCAAGCCTACGGTCCAGCTCATCCATAAAACTCAGTGTTGGGGGCCCAGCTGCCCATGATATCCACCGCTACTGGCACGTAATAATATTGCTGCTCTAAAGCCGCATATTTCTGCCTCTTCCTATAACAAGCATCCTCCGCGGCGGCCGACGGGGAGCAGATGGTACGACTCAGATGGCTGGTCTTACATGATTGACATGAGTGACAAAACTTGATTAAGAAAACGGGATACAACTTACGTAATATTCGCATTAGCTGTCTCATTATCCGTTTTGTTTGTGAGGACACCCACTTGATATACCATAGCGTGAATGACATACCTGAAATTTTACATACCTTACTGTACCTATGTGGGTTATTTCACTTCACATCACATCATTAGTCTTTAAAAACCTTTGACTTATAACCGTCCGGTCAACGTTGGCCGGACGATTATAGGGTTGTTTCAATTTCAAGTTTTCCTTTCTTAGTTACTTTTTACGACACTTATGGGATGAATAATTCATATACTGACACTCTGTATTCTTAACACACTACCACTTGAAAAACTTCACTTATTTCAGCTGTTTTTTCCTACATCCTTAAAATACTGAGCATTTTTTTTTTAAGGAAGTAAAGTCTACTCACATGTCCTTATTTGTATCGGAGGAATTTCCTAGGGCGTGCGTGTTATTGGTGGTATCCATGCCGGTAACAAACATTAACCACGAGACAAGACTCAGTATCAGAATCTAAATAAGAAACATTAGTGTCGAAGCCAACTATCTTCATTAGCCGTTTAACTAACAGCCTAGCCTTTTAACATATACGTTTAGGCCATACGTTTTCAATCCAAGTCATTTGCCTAGATGTCCGATTAAATGGCTGAAAATGGCCGTATACTAAAGAGACTAGGCTACTAATTGAATGGTTAATTAAGCTAGTTGACAGCGATATAGACATATTAAAAGTACTCGTTGCTGCCAGCTCTTGCTGGTGCAGTGATCAGAAAATATAGGTTTGTGTGTTACGTAAATACTTTTATGAACATAATTAGAACTATTTACTACTACGTGATGGGCTTGGTAATCTAGTTATCCTGACTTCTAATGATTCACACACAAGACAAATATTTGTATGATATGCACGATTGTTTGTTCTATTTGTGTTTTTGAGGTCTCGGGATCGATACAGGATTCTACCAAATGTTTGTATGATCTGCAAATATTTGTTTTGGTGTTTGGGTTTTTCTACGTATATTATGTATGCATTAACAAAAAACAGTTAATATGTATTTATATCAGTTATTACAGTCAGATTATTTACTTATATAGTGTATTTACAAATACTCTTAGTATGTCTATCAGCGGTCTGGCTTAGATCAGACGACAGAGCGTAAGATGTGTGATTACTTACCGATTTCTTCATGTTGTCGTCTTTCAGCGCAGATAGTAATTAACTCAAAGCCCAGCGTACCGTTTATATATTTCCAAGCTACAATTATATCTCATATGTTAAAATTAACACTGATTAGTGTAACCAATTAACATTACGTCCTTGGTTAGGATACTTGATCATATAATTTATATGTAGCTGCATAATATGCCCTGACGTGACATTAGCACAGTCGCACATCATGTATATAAAATTTAAATAGTAGAAACCGAATTAAGAACTTCCAAGAACAAGTTCACCTTTTTGAAATGATGTAGGTATTACGAGAAGATGATGAATTTGAGGCTCTCGTGAGAGTGACACTTCATTTGTATACTTTTATTACACATTTCCCATCATATTATTTCTTAATTTTTACCAAAAATGAATAACCTAATACATATTTTTATTTTTATATGATAGGATATACATCTAATTTATAACAGAGTAACGGTATAAACAGAACATGTACTTAGTATCACTAAAAATAGGACTACGACAGTCTTATTTTTTGAACATCAATGTATCTGCCTCTTGTGGTACACAGACTTTTTACGACAACATTAAATTTTCAATCAAATAGTTTATTAAGAAAGTTTTTGGCGTCCTCATGGTTTTGGTCCACATTTTTAGTTACCTACTGCGGATACTGGTATCTATTGCAAGATAATTGTAGATAACGATGCTTAAGATCATGATATGACGTGCACGATCACGTCGATACAATGTCTAGTATCTCACGATGTCGATACTCGAAAGGTGATGTGTTATCTATGTGAAGTCCTCTTCTTGGTTTTTTTATCAGTGTGATGCTGGACCGCGGCAGGGCTCGAGATACATGACGTGTCAGTCGTCCCCCGCCTATATCGGATACATTCACATTCCATATTTCGACGGACCTTTACCACCGAATGCCTTGACATCATGGTGCTGAACAAAATTATGGTCACCGCTGGCGTCGTAACCCTGGTAAGTGTTATCTAATATATTGTATTGTAATTCAGTATTGACACCAATGGATCTTTTACATGACGATAAAAGCTGGCGGTTATCTGTAACTTAATTAATAACTTGTATTTTTACTATTGCTGAGCGATTATAATCTGCAAATAAATTGAAGCTGCAATATAAAGGTTATTTACATCCATGATATTTAAAACAGTTGAATTTATAAAGGTTATAGTTAATTAAAACTAGGTTAATGTATATTCCACATTTAGGATGCATCAGCAATCACTGGTTAAGCATTTCATGTCATTATTTTAAGTTTTGTAAAATAACGTTTATAACTGTTTTATAGCAAACATCGCCTCATTAGTCTAGACGGTTGACATATACGACTGCCAATCAAGAGGTCTCGGGTTCGAAACCCGGGTCGGGTCAAAAGTGTTATTGAGTTTTTCTGATTATAAAAATACTTAATAACAGCTCGGAGTTTGGAAGTTGGGGTCTGACCCACGTGCCTCGGAGAGCACGTAAAGCTGTCGATCCTGCGCCTGATCTCTCCCTGGTCGTGTCGGTTAACCGTCTCATCGGATTATGAGAGAGAGGGAACAGAGAGTGCACCTGTGTTTGCGCACACACTTGTGCACTATAATATCTCCTGCGTAGTTGGCTGGTCTCTGTTCAGACTGGCCGCCGTGGCCGTAATTGTCTAGGAAAACATCACAGAACAATACTTAAGCTTTGAATAAATGAAATACATGTAAATAAAAATAAGTTGTTAATAAAGTATTCTGAGTAAGAAATATCGTTAAGTACCCAGATTATGAAATGCTCTTAGATTCCAGCAAATCGGTGTTCCTTTTACTTTAATAAAATAGTTTTTATAATAAACTGCAATGTGCCAAGCGATTTTATAAATATTATTTTAATCAAAAATATTGAGAAAAATAAAAGTCGGACACTATAGTTAGAAAAAAAATTGTTGGCATTCTCAGTAACGTTTTAATAATTCGAGATAGAATCCTTTAACTGTTTCCACCAATTAGTGTAATTAGTGTCTAAAGATCAGAAATTGCAATTGATATCGCACATTAATATTAAGGGTAATCAGGAGGTGTATAGATTGACCTAATTAACAATAAAAGAAAGGGATCATATTTACATCAAACCACAATATTGACCTATTAAATAAATTCAAAATTAGCTATTACAATAAATGGAAAGAATATTTTGATGAACACTCAAAAATAAAAGGATTTTGGTACAAGACTATCCACTCCTAACATCGTCAGAGGCCGTAGCTCGGTAATTTAGAAATAAGTAGATTGTATTTTTAACCGACTCCGAAAAAGGAGGAGGTATTTTTTTATTTGATACCTCATAACTTTCGACTGGGTGAACCGATTTTAATGATTATTTTTTTATTTGAAAGCTGGTGCTTCCCATGTGGGCCCATTTTAAATTGGTTCAGTTCTTAAAAGACGGTTGCTTTTTTGTTAAAATTTGTGATTATAGAATAGCTTATTGATAGTCCTGGATCAAGAAAATTTGAACATCTAATGCGTATAGGTAATTCATCAAATTATTATACGTATCATTCCGTGTCTATGTGTAACATTAAAGACGATGTTAAACTTTTGATTATGGAATGTGTCAAAAGTTAAACATGAGAAATGAAACAGGCTTGAATTGTTTGGATATCGGTATAATACAAAATGTTGTGGCTATACCGATCCCCTTAACAAGTTATATACTTTTACAGGCTAGCCAGTAAATTTATATATGAAGGTCTAATCCGATGGCCATACCCCTTAAAAAGTCCCTTAAAAATAAAGATAAATAAAACTGTTTCAAATATTCTTATTTCTAACTAGCTGAGTCCCGCAGTGTTATCCGCGGTTATTAATGTACGTTTACAACAGCGGGTAACACCGCAGGGCAAAACAAGTCTAAATAAAGCCTAAGTTACTCCATATTACATCAGCTATCTGCCAGTGAAAGTCCCGTCAATTGTCAATCGGTCCAGACAAAAATCGTGTAGGTACCTACTGTGTAAATGCATTTTGTAAAAAGTGATGATATCAATATTACAAATAGATACTTCAATTTTATTTATTTGTATTATATGTATGTATATAGATTATCTGGTTTTTACTTAAATTGTGAACTAAAATTGCGTCACTGGTCGAGGAGTCATTTTAAGAACTAATTCTATTATATCACTAAGCGCACAGTTCACTGCTGACCACAGACCTCTCTCTTATAAAAGAGGTATTGGCCTCGTTGGTCATACGGGTCAGTATAGGGATTGCTTTAACTTACCTTCCTCTTTAGAGTGATGTTTTACTGCGTAGTTTGATCCCTTAGTTGCCTCTTACTACACTCTTTTTTTTCCTCTGTGGAAATCCCCTCGGATATCACAGGTCGGACTCGAACCGACTAAAACCGCACGCCGTCGCGGGTACTAGGACCCGTGAACCAGGTGCACCCTAGAAAGGAAACCCCTGGAACCCCAAACCTCTTACGACCTTGGGATTAATTAATTTGGGGTGGTGAGAGTAGAAGTAATTGTTATAGAATACAGTATTTTGAATTTATGTTAACACTTGTCATTGAAACGTGTACAGTCCAGTAAAGCTATTTATTTGTTATTGTGATCATAACATTCATTGAATAAAACCAAATTACCATACGCTGATAAGGAAGTGTAAAACGCACAATACATTATCATCGACAATCTCTAATCCCTAATTCCACAATTGATAAAATTGGGTAGTATTAATGTTTTATTAACATACAGATTATGATATTGTATTCAGACAATATAATATCAAGAAGTATTTGTGCCCATGTAGGAATTTTTTAAATATTTAAGACTAGCTGACCCACGCAAGCTCGTTTGCGTTTCATATTGCCCGTAGCGTGAAAATTTTCCCCCGTTTTTGAAACATTCTTCGTTGGTGCTCCGCTCTTATTAGTAGTAGCGTGATGATATATAGCCTATAGCCTTCCTCGATAAATGGACTATCCAACAATAAAATAATTTTTCAAATCGGACCAGCTTTTCCTGAGATTAGCGAGTTCAAACAAACAAACAAAAAAAAATATTTATTACTAGCTGACCCACGCAACCTCGTTTGCGTCTTATATTGCCCGTAGCTTAATAAATTTACCCCGTTTTTGAAACATTCTTCATTGGTGCTCCGCTCCTATTAGTAGTAGCGTGATGATATATAGCCTATAGCCTTCCTCGATAAATAGACTATCCAACTCTGAAATAATTTTTCAAATCGGACCAGCGGTTCCTGAGATTAGCGCGTTCAAACAAACAAACAAACTCTTCAGCTTTATTATTAGTACAGATTAAGTACATTTACAAGCCCCACCAGAGCTTCAGAACCTCTATTTATCCCATGGGTGTCGTAGAACTGTAAAGAGAAGGAACCTTGAGATATATACTATACAAATTCGTTTGACAATCATTGGCTTGGCCAGAAATTCGCCCTCCTTCTAAGGAGGGACCTTCTATGTCCTGCTGTGGACTATTATAGGCTGATGATGACGCAATTGTAATCTGTAGTGAAGAAAAAAAATAGTAAAAAGAGTTTGTTATGTTATCAGTTGATTTCTTTCTGTCACCGATAACGAAACACCTTCAAATATTTAAAGAAGAATTTCTACGTGAAAGATATGACTATACCTGAAAGATACTGTCAATTTCATAAATATATACAAATAAATAAAATTGAGGTCTATTTAAATGCATTTGAAAGTATATACGGTATTTCTACAAAAAAAATATGTCTGTCTGTTTGTTTCGGCTAATCTCTGGAACGGTTGGACCGATTTTGGTGAGACTTTCACTGGTAGATAGACGATGATAAAAGAAGTAACATGGGCTATTATTATTAGTAATGCGGATAATGTTGTACCTTTACAACCGCGAGAAGCACCGCAAAGCAAAGTTAGTCTAAAAAAAGTGGCCTAAGTAAATCCCTTTTACATCAGCTATCTTCCAGTGAAAGTCCATTGAAATCAGTCTACCCGTTCCAGAGATTAGTACAGAAGAACAGAGTAAACCGACAGACAGACAGACAAAAATTCTAATACATGTTATTTTGGTATTTGAATTGTGTAAAGATACATAGGCATAGCATTAGTAAAAGCGGTTAGTTTAATATTACAAATAGGCACTCCAATTTTATTTATTTTTATACAGTAAAGAGATGTGTTCTATGAACTTTGTATGTAGGTATATTAGAAGTTTTCACCGTGGGAGAGCTATGCTTCGGCATGAATGGGTCGGCTCGACCGAAGTGATACCACGGCCTCACAGAAAACCGGTGTGAAATAACGTTTGAGCTGTGTTTCACCGAGTGAGTGAGGATACCGGAGGCCCATACCCCTCCCCCATCCACTTTCCCATCCCCCAAGGGTCGGCAACGCACTTGTGACGCCTTTGGTGCTGCGGGTGTCCATGGGCGGCGGTAATCGCTTACCATCAGGTGATACGTCTGCTCGATTGCCCACTATTCAATAAAAAAAAAAGTCCGGTTACTACTCGGCTGTTCGCAAACATATTTCAGGGATAATATACTCACAGTAAATAATGAATATATTTACAGTTTAAGAAAGCATTATAAACTAGATATTGCCTGCGGCACCGCTTGGATATGTTGCGGTGATTCATTAAACTAATACATTTTTATTTGTCAACCGATTGAAATAAAACAAATACTAAATGGTAAGTGAACTTTATTACAATACATAAGAGAAAATCACATTCAAATTGGTTGAGTCATTTTTGAGACTAGCGCGCATAAACAAATACTTCCAATGAGTAATAAAACCACATTTATAAAACAAAAACAAATGTTTTGTTACATTTACGCTTGTTACACAAGTAATGTAAATATTCTTATATTCTCATTATATTTCTTAAAATACCTTGAGTTGTATATAATAATCGGTGTCGTCTAAAACTCTGTTAAAATTTGTAAATAATCCAAAAAATACAAGAGTACCTATTGTAGGTATGTTATTTTCTTAAAGGTTAAAAATAAACCCGCAATACCCTAGGAAGGGACTTATTTCCTCCATAAGCGCTAGCCTGGGGGTAACAGATGAGGCCATCCGTCACCCTGGCAGAAGCAGGCTAGGGTGGAGGCGCGGACGCTGCGGAGCGTGCGTTTACCCCGGGGGACAATAATGGAAACATCGGGGTTCCCACACAGTAGGGGGCCATCTACAAACCGTAGGTAGCCCGAGGTACGTCGGGGTTCCAGGGTTTTCCTTTCTAGGGTGCACCTGGTTCCCCAGCATCTAGTACCCGAGACGGCGTGCGGTTTTAGTCAGTTCGAATCCTACATGCCATCAGGAGATGGTATCCGAGTGGTTTGCCGCACGAGGAAAAAATAAAAGAAAAAGAGAGGTATCTACTTTCACATTGATTAATTTATCCAATCTATAATATTCCTATTCTGGAAAATTAAAAATTCCCTCTCTTTAGAAGGTATGTTTTGATTTTCACGTTGGCCAGATATGTTGGTTTACCTACTCTTAGCAATGATGTTGCGTTTTCGACACCCATGGGACGAATAGGGATGGTAACATTCCGTATTCATATTTACGTATTCGGATTTCCAAAAATGGTTTTACGAGCTTTTTTAAATTAATTTCCAGATCCGCCAATTACGGATATTGCGTTGTTGCTTATTAATCCCTTAGAATATTTTTGTTGGTTGATCAATACATATTTGTGTGACTAACAATGTAAACATTCTCTAAAAATATGTTGTAGATAAGTAATACTTTTATCTTATCTAAACCATACACTTGTAATGTGACATGAAATATGTCTTGGGACTATGGATACCCATATAGGTACCGTAATAGCCTTATTCGGTCACTTCTTGCTGTTTATGTTAGATTTGAACGCATGTTTTGATAGAAATGATAGTGAGTTGCGCATAACTTCAGCCTTAGTTGTCTTTGAGAAGAAACGAAATGATATTTTAATAGTGATGTTATTTATATCAACTCGTCTTGTCAGTATGGTATTGTAGGCCAAACCTTCGTTCCCAAGACTGTTAAAAGTTGTTAATGATGATGATGGTAATTGACTACCTCCACTCATTGTACCTAGAGTATTACCGCCATTAGCGTAATATCAATTAGCTTACTTACTCAGTTTCGGTACCAATCCTACTTGTGCTAAACCATGGCTTTGAAAAAAATGGTCTTTGAAAGTTGTCTATGAAAAATTTAAGATATAGATTAAATTTAATTGTAAAATTTGTAAGTTATCTCTAATTTCATTCTTATTGTCTTCTGAATCGAGTGTGAGAAGGATATCCGGGGTGTTGAACTATCTATATCGGACACATCACATCGGATACCGCTTATCGAAGCTTTAAGAATTAATAAAGTGATTGTATCAAAAGATATGGCTATTTAATATAATATTTTTTCATTTGGCTCGTATTTAAATGAAATCGCAAGAAGTTTTCATTAAGTACTTTTTCATTTACCTACCTACGTGATATCTCGAAATTTTTCTAACCACGTATAAGAAACACGTTTTTACAAAAATACGAAAATAGTAGTTTTTATCTTATATCTAACAATGTGAAACAGAATTTTTATTTATATTAATGTACATTTGAATACAGAGTATTTAAAAAAATTAGCAAAGCTAAGTTTTAACTCATGAAAATCTTAGTGAATCAACCTCTAAGATACACGATCTATTATGTTGATAGTAGATAGATCTTGCATTTCATACTAATTTGCCTTCTACCAACCAACTAATGGTGTACAAATTAGATTCGCACTTCTCCAGTTTTTATAAAGATAATATAAATATATGATTTGGTTGTTCACTACGGTCTACGTGTTAAATTAATCATTTAAATCTCATTCTTGATTTATAGTACATAGCTGAACCCCGCGGTGTTACCCGCGGGTATTGTCGTATCATGGGTAACGCCGCGGGGCGAAGCTAGTCTAAAAAATGTAAGCCTAAGTTACTCCTTGTACCATCAGCTACCTACCAGTGAAAGTCCCGTCCAAATCGGTCAATCCGTTCCAGAGATTAGCCGGAACAAACAGACAGACAGACAGACAAAAATTTTAAAAATATATATTTTGGTATGTGTACCGTATATACATTCATATGCATGTAGTAGAAAGCGGTTATTTTAATATTACAAACAGACACTCCAATTTTATTTATTTGTATAGATGTTCGGAAATTTACAATTCCTTTTTAAAAAACATTTAATATAAGGAATTTCTATAAATCTTTTGACTTCCTAGTACATATCCTTTGACGAGAGGTAATCTTAGTATAGCTTGTAACTTCATTCATCCCTAACGTAAAATGTTATTAGTCCAACCCAAATTAAATGCATCTATGAAAGATCCTGACTGTATGAGGCGCTTTTTTATTGAAACACTTCAAACCTTTTGTAATCATTGCGGGGGCAGGTGCTTTATTCTGAAAATCATAGAAGTATACTCAGAAATAAGGTATTAACCTTACTAAGACAATTCTGAAGGATAAAATGGTGTAAGTACTTATATTGATTAATTGAATTATGAGAGAACGCGTGCATCATAGTCAAATTTCTGAGAAATTTATCTATACTAACTGGCCCGGCGAACTTCGCACCGCCATAATTTTTTTCGTAAATATTTTCAAAAAAACTTGTTTTAGTAGTGCATAAAGACGAGTTTTTTAGAAAATATCCTCCTCCTCAGTTTCTCATGGTGCAGTCGTGGACTAAAAAAATCACCGTTAACCTTTGATTTTCTTCTGAACAAACCTTATCTTAACAATAACGAACACATAGAAAAAGGATTATCCAATTTGGTGCAGTCCATCGTAAGTTATGCGCGAACATACATTACGGCAATTCTTTTTTATTTATATAGATTTAATGAAATTTATGAGTAAAGACAAAAGAATGTTTACATATTTAGACACTTGAAGATTATTTTCTTGCGAGTTATTCATTTGCAATATTACAATATATTTTGATTTTGATTTTAGCTTCAAGCAGCAGGTCAGACGGTCTTCACGTCATTAGCTATAGCGCAGTACTTCTGCCTCATAGACTTTCTCAGGGACCTGCCGCTTCTCCTATATATTAAAATTCTATTCTTTCATAGTAAGTAATGCTAAGGATTCTTTTTTAGCCCTATTGAGTTTTTAGGTCTCTAAAACATGTGATTGTATCTATTATAATAGTGTTAAATGGAATTACAAATTGCCATCTTTCATTATACGAACTAAAAAGAAATGATATTCACTTTATATCTTGTAAAAAGTTACGAATTCTTCTAAAATAACTTGCTTTTCTTTTTTACATCTAATTTATATAATAAAATTAGTATTTTCAATCAACTTCCATTCTCGGCAGAAATCAAAATTATTATATTTAGTATCTACTTGATGAGATTCCTATTATTTTAGGTTGCTTTTTCAGACCCAGACGTTTGCGGAACACGAATAAACATCGGTCAGTCGATAGACAGCATCGCAAATCAAGCATTTGTTCTGATCACTGAACTGCCAATACAAGCTTTCAGAACCTTCGTTATAAATTGCACTTGTCTTGCTCTGAGTGTTCTATGGATTATAACAAGCGTAGTTATTATATGTAAGTATAATATACAACAATTGTTCGTAAACTTTTTAGTGTAGTAATTAATTGAAATTTTGTTTTAGTGGGGGGTGCGAAAAATAAACAGTCTAAAGCCATGCGTTGGCCATGGATCGTCGTGACTGTAGCCGTCTGTGGAGTGGACTTGATAGCAGCTGTCATTTATGCCAATGAATCATTCCTTACCAGGGTAAATACATACACATATATATATATATATATATATATATATATATATATATATATATACAAACAATTACAAGCTTATAAAAACATCCTTTACTTCAAATAATTTATTTTAAAATAAATTATGAATATGAATCCATTGAATAGAGGATTTATGTCGTTGAACCTCAATCGTGGTAGGATTTATTAAAAATCGGTTACATGATATTTTGGAAAATAAGTATAGAGAGGATAATAATGAATGATAATACATATCTATTATATATTTTATATTTTTCGTGTCACGCTGTTTGCTCACAATGAACTTCGATCGAAACTATCTAACCGATTCTTTTTTATACATGTTATACTGGCGTGCCTAAGATAGTTACTATTATACTAAGACCAATCGTAGCCGAGCATGATTATATGAAACGCAGACGAGGACGAGACAACTAGTAACATATGTACGAGTATATGTATATTCTAGACTTGAAATCGTTACAAACGTAGGTAAACAAAATAAGAATTCAAGCATTTAATTACCAAACTCTTCAATGTTGAGAAATATTATGAAATAATGTAAGAAATCTGTTTAAGATTCGCCAGAAAGTGACGCATACCTAGTGACAAGAATACATTTACTTTTTCATCTCTAGGAAATATGCGGTAAACGTACGGACACTTTAAATCGGTGTGCTGGATACAGAAACCGGGCTAATCACGAAATATTTAAAAAAAACCTTTAAATGTAACTATTGCCCCTTATTCTACGCACATTTACACTACGAAACATTTTAATACATACACATTTGACTTACAGACTTTAAGCGATATTATGAATTTAATCGGCGGTGTGGCAAGCGGAACGGCGAATACGGAACTGGACACTTCATGGGCCTCGTGGATCATGGTCCTGCTGTACTCGAGATTCGTCATCCTGTTCGTCCTTAATATATGTCTTCTTATTCTAGTGATCGTCAGCCTCAATATGAAACCTGAAACTAAAACGGATGCTGTGGTAAGTTTGTAAAAGGAAGTTCCTTTCAATTCTATAGGAGTAAAATATATCTATATCTATACTAATATTATAAAGAGGAAAGGTTTGTATGTAAGTATGTTTGTAACGAATTGGCTCAAAAAGTACTGGACGGATTTTAAAAGTTCTTTCACCATTTGAATGCTACATTATCACTGATTAATATAGGCTATTTTAAAGGTAAGAAAAAAAAATGTAAACTAATAACTGCAGGTAACACCGCGAGGTTCAGATAGTTTGCAATATTTAATGTTTAAAAGGAAAAGTGAAATTCAGAATAAAAATAAGTTGTATCTTTAATTTTAGTACTAAACATGAATTAAAAAGTTTGCATACGCACTAATATTGCATACACGTACATAGATACATTTCAATATTTCATATGAAACTAAAACTGGCAAGAGGAAAACCGGAATGAAACTATAAGTAAAGAACTTTCAAATTGTGTTACATACGTGTAACAATAGAGCAACAAATATCGCAACATGTTTTAAGATACTTTATTTTTTTATGTTAATAAATATTGAATTATTGCTTTTATCTTCCAACAGACCTTATTAAGTAGCAATTGTTTTCAGGAACTAGAAGCCCCAAGACCAGTCCTAATTGTTCCGCAACCCGTTCAAATATCAACTGGTGTGCAGTCGTCACCAATACCAACCCCACCCCTTCAAACCGTGATCACTGCACAAGATTCTAGCGAAAGATATGAAGAAACAGGCAGTGTGTTGAGTGAAGTACAACATACTACGAGGATTCCACGAGCTGGTTTCAGCAAATCTTTCCAGCGCATGAAATCATTTCTGTTTTCGAAATCACCTTCACCTGAAGTCCACCAACGCAGATCATCTGAAGTCCACGGACGTAGATCGCCTGAAGTGCACCAACGCAGGTCAATACCTGATTCTGTATTAGTTTCACCTGAAACGTAAGTCAGTTCCAGCTTGTTCAGTGCTAGTTTAGGAAGGTATTTATCACAATCCACCAGTTATTCTTATTTTATATTATTCTTCGTTTGCTTTAGATCACCACGCACGCAGCATGTTGATATGAAAAGAACAGTGAATTTTCCAAAAAGTTTACTTTCCTTGCCCCAGCGGTTGGAGAACATAATTGCAGAACAACAACATCGCCTTGATAGATCTGTTATCGACACTTCGGGGCGTAACAGTCCTCCTCGTGCCTCCCAGTCCATGCCTCAGCTTGATACTACATCTATAGCACCTACAGACGGCCGAGGGTTAGTTTTGCATAACATAGTCTCAACCGTAGTACTTTTTTGCTTGAACGTCTCTTTAAATTTTTAACTTATTTTATAATAAGAAATTACTACCTGGAAATATTATTTTTGGTTGCTTTATTATTTTAAGCTACTCTTTTAAGATGAGACCCTCTGAGGTAGATAAAAATAATTTAGAAGTCGATATAGAGTGAATAAAGAAGCTGTGGTGCTAGCATATTTTTATTTATCTTCTGTAATGTTTGTTCTGAATTTTATTGGTTACCCTAACCACCAATTGTTTCAATACTGTTCTGAGTGCACCAGTTATTAATAGGGATCTTTGAAAACCTTTTGCCCTCTATTTTTCCAACTACTACCAGTTAATTGAAATTATCCAACTGCTTCCTGGTTATATGAGACTAACTGACCCACGCAACCTCGTTTGTGTCTTATATTGCTCGTAGCATGAAAATTTTCCCCCGTTTTTGAATAATTCTTTATTGGTGGTGGTGCCGCTCCTATTAGTAGTAGCGTGATGATATATAGCCTATAGCCTTCCTCGATAAATGGACTATCCAACACCGAAATATTTTTTCAAATCGGACCAGCGTTTCCTGAGATTAGCGCGTTCAAACAAACAAACAAACTCTTCAGCTTTATTATTAATATAGACTGCGTACTTGAGTTAAAGTTTAGGCAAAGTTTTTTCATCGGATCTTATCCCCAGATGACTAAATTAGATCCCTTACTTGATTCCTAAATGGTATCAGAAGAGACAAAGTAAAGTCTCCTGCCCTAGGACGTTTGTTCAGGGTCTCTCTGGTTCTTTTAAGTTTAACTATGACCGTTTGTGGTCGCTACCTCAAAATATGACAGTAGTTTTCCGTTCTCATTAATGTATTGATGCAGTCTAATCAAATTAGTCAAGGGCCCTGATGCAAGTACGTGAATATCGTGTTTGAGGATGAATATTGTCCGTACGTCCTTCTTTCCCTTCTGCTTGTCGATGAGTTGTTAGTTACTGCAATCTTAAGAATAGGTTATTTGACGTTACGTGTTCACCACAAATAGGCGACATTGGGGTAGGGAGAGGTCTAGTAGCTGTGCTTATTCTGCAACTAGGTATTGCACATCACCCGCCGTACAGCAGCACACGCAAAATTCACTTCACTTCCATAGCACAAAAACTGAAAAATCTTTATTTATTTTTTGTTTAATACACACATTATATTAGTGTATTGAACTTTAAGACATGTAAATTTAGAGTTTAAACTCCTGATTCGGTTAGCCTCAGGGGTTATCCATCATGCAAATCAAGGGGTCAACGTTTATTTATTTATTTTATTTATTTATATAAAGTACTACCACATCATACATATTATACTTATAACTAATTATACTAACATATGGGATTGTATCTGATATGTATGACAATTACGGTGTACATAGCATTTACTGCAATATGACAACATTATTCCAATCTACTTAAATCATACACTTAAAAATAACAAACTAACTATATTATACTACTACAAATGTTTATATATATTTGACTGGACACGGAAGACTTTCACTATTTCAGTTTTAAATACATTAAACGACTGGCCAAAGATGTCAATGTCAGGATTATGAGTTTGGATATTATTATATTGATTAAGAATTCTATTTATGGGTGATTGTTGACCTAAATTAGTTCTGGACAACCGAGTGTAGAATATCTTAACTATTTGATGTCTGGGATAACAGTAGGGAATATTTAAACATATTTTTTCTAATAGACTATTACACTGGACACGATTATTGACTACATTATGAAGAAAACATAATTCCAAAATACGTCTGCGATTTGAAAGAGTAGTCATATCAAATTTGGATAGCCGCTGGTCATAAGGACTCCTATGGGAAAAACCACTGCAAGAATAGGCAAGATTCCTCGTGAAGGTTCGCTGAATGCCTTCTATTCTTTGAGAATGAATAGCATACAGTGGTGACCATACAATACCCGCAAATTCAAGTATGCTGCGGACATGATTATTGTATAAGAGTAATTTAGTGTCTAGTTTTTTAAAGTCTGTAGTGTTTCTTCTCAAGAAACCCAGCATTTGAGCTGACTTAGTTACAATTTTATCAATATGCGATGTAAATATCAGCCTCGTATCGATGATAACACCCAAATCGCGAATTTCATTGACTTCTACCAAATTGACTCCATCAACCTCATACCTAGTACCAAGTGGCTTTATTTTGCGGGTGTACTTAATATGAAAGCATTTTTTTACATTTAGCTTCATGCAGTTTATGTTGCACCTATTTAGAATTGCGTTAAGGTCATTTTGCATAAGTTGAGAATCATTGGTTGATTTAACCGGACTATAAATTTTAAGGTCATCTGCAAATAATGACATCTTGCAATGCTTAATATGATAACTTATATCGTTTACAAAAACAAGAAAGAGAACTGGTCCCAAGTGGGAACCCTGAGGCACCCCTGAAACCGCATAATAGGCTCGTGACTCGAATCCATTCACAACTACAGTCTGGGGCCTATGCCGTTACGAAAATATATCTATTCCAACCAAGGATTTCCTTTTACTATTACTGTCAAATCGAAAGACGCTTGCATAACACTAAAATTTTTATTCCCATATGTTTAATATTAGGTCTTTACCTATGAAATTGCCGTTTTGTATGCAATAAGTGAAAGTACTTATTTTTTCAAACTTTTTTATTTCTGTTATTCGAAGTAATCACCCATGCAATCGACGCATCTTTGCCAACGCATTGGCAGTTTATTGATGCCCTTCTTGTAAAAATCAGCTGGACGGGAGGCAACAAACTCTTCAAAGGCATTTTGTACTGCCTCTCGGGAATTGAATTTTTTACCCACTAAAAAGTTGTCTAAATTTTGGAAAAAGTAATAGTCGGTAGGTGCAAGGTCTGGTGAGTATGGCGGATGAGGGAGAGCTTCCAACCCCAGCTCTTGCAGCTTGGAGACTGCCTGTTGCGCAGTATTGGGTCGCGCGTTGTCGTGAAGGAGCAGTGGGGACGACCGATTGACCAAAGCTGGTTGCAGATGTGCAAGCTTCTCCATCATTCTCTCCAGTTCTTCACAGTACACATCTGCATTAATGCTCATGCCGTTTTGTAAAAAGCTGTGGTGAATCACACCCGCACTAGACCACCAAACAGTGACCATCACCTTTTTAGGGGTCATTTTTGGTTTAGGGCATTGCTTTGGTGCTGAACCAGGGTCTAACCAACTTGCTGAGCGCTTTCGATTGTCGAACAGAATCCATTTTTCGTCGCACGTAACTATTCGTTTCAAAATTCCTTCATTTCTTTGCCTGTTGAGCAGCGAAAGGCAGGTCTCGACGCGTACGATGCGCTGGCGATCGTTAAGGTCGTGGGGCACCCATCTATCAAGCTTTTTTACCTTGCCAATTTGTCGCAAATGGATCAATATTGTTTTTATGCTTACATTAAAAGCTGCTGCTAGCTCAGCTGTAGATTGAGTTTCGTCAGCTTCCACAATCGCCTTTAATTCATTATTGTTAACCAAAGTCTCCGGACGACCACGAGCTTCATTTTTCAAGTAAAAATTTACAGAACGGAACCGGGGAAACCAATAAAGAGTTGTGCGTTCGTTTGTACAGTTCTCTCCGTAAACGTTTTTGATGATACGTGCCGTTTGTGTCGCGTTGGTGCCACGACGGAACTCATGTTCCATAATTACACGAATTTTTAAAGTATCCATTATGACGAAAAATGTTCAAATGTAATGAAAATACAACGCTAATCAAAAAAACAAAAGACTGAGTTTGTAAATAGAATGTCATGGTTTTAAAACAAAATTAATTTGAATTTAGAATACAGAGCCATTACAAACTTTTTTTTATTTGAAATGACCAGTACTGAAGAAACGCAATTTCATAGGTAAAGACCTATTATTTTTGATTAGTCTTTAATGATAGTCCATCTATCATAAAGGTACAGTCCGACTTTTTATACTCTTCGACACAAATAAAGACGTAACTCCCACGATCTAATTAACCTTTTTTCCCGTGGGAGAGTCACGTTTCGGCATGAATGGGCCGGCTCGACCGGAGTGATACCACGGCCTCACAGAAAACCGGTGTGAAATAGCGCTTGCGCTGTGTTTCACCGAGTAAGTGAGGATACCGGAGACCCATACCCCAACCCCTCCCCCCATTCCCTCTCCCCATCCCCAAAGGTCGGTCCAACCATCAGGTGATGCGTCTGCTCGTTTGCCACCTATTAAATAAGAAAAATAAATTAAACCTTTTTCGTAAAACCATGAAGCTATTTTAATTTTGTCACAAGATGCACAAGAAGTCCAGTATCCTGAGATTTATTACTATCAAGCAAATTTTTCATGAGCAAAGCTGCTCATTTGCATTTCAGTAAGATGCTCAACTTTTTCTCTTACAATTTTTTTTCTATTGTAGTAGCTAACAGAGTTGGTTCTGGTTTCAGGATTCTAAAAATATTTGTATTGTAAATTATAAGGCAGTCCCATAATTCCAATATGTATCAGTAAAGAGATCGTAAAAAAAGATGTATAATGTGAATTCTAAGCAAACTCAACCTCAAGATATTCATAATATTTTAATCAATAAATGTGAATCATTATGGTTTCAGTTTGATTGACTCTTCTTACTCGGTCCGAGAGTTCTTCGGTAAGAACATCCATACATCTTCTAGTAAACGTATTAATTTCATCGTTCGTCTCAAATTGTTCCCTTTTCTACCTTCCTATAGTATATGTTTAGTGACAAGCATTTTTAAATTTGTAATTTTATTCAAGAACTAAAATTGTAAAGGAATAAATAGCTATCAGGAATTGGAATGTTGTAAGATGAATGACACAACGCATCGAGAACTACTCAACGTTACAGTAATATAGATTGCGTTATTCAATTTAATCAAATCAACAATAACTAAGAAGAGAAATCGAGTGCATCGGTAGAACTTCAAAAATATCTCATCTTGATGATAGTAGGTTTATTTTTAAAGGTATACCGATGCACTCGACTTCTAAAAATATTTAAAAAACGTATCCCTTTGCTACTACCACTAACTTTGGGAGCTGTTAAGGTTTTAGATTAATAGTCATCCATCCTACAAAACACTTCACTACTTTTATTCAGTACACAAGTGTAACCCTTGCGTGTACTTGCATTAGTATCAATACCCGCAGATCGTTCGCTTGGAACAATGAATGTATCTAAAATACTCGTATAATAACATCAACTAGAGTTCAAATTTATTCGGCAAATGATAACGGGGTTGACGGAGATTAAAACTAACTGACTCTAAATTGACGCAAGCAATCGTTTCGAGAATTTCATTCCTGTAATATTTCATTTCTTCTTCTTCAATATTTTTCCAAATTAGACCTACATATATAAATGTAATTTGGACCTCTGCAATCAATATTCATTCTCTATTTCTAAGTGTCTGTCAATTTATCTAGACGCTACGCTATCAAAATGTGTACTTAGTGCTGTCTCTTGCTTACCTAGATATACCTAAAATTGTTTTAGTAAATCAAAATAAAAACGACCCGTGCTTTCGATATGTAGAAGGCGGGGAACAACAGCCGAGCTCCAGGGCCAGCTTCCCTGGGCGTATATACCTGCGCCCGCGCACCGCATGCGGGACCAACTCCCTCCGGACGAGGACTTGCCTCCCGTCCCACTCCCGGATTACACTGCTCTCCAGCCTGTCAAAAAAGCCTGTAAGTCTTATATTAGGCTATTATACAGACATATTTGAAGTTCTTTTCTAACGCTTATTATTACTTATGCTACTTTTATTGTTTTAGCCGTCCACCGAGCTGCATCCAGCTTAAGTTCGTTAACACCAAAGAAAGATTACGTGGCATCGCAGTCTGTGCGCTGTGAGTATTACACATACAAGTAGATTTAGTTTCATCATCTACAGAATTTGTCTATCACCTTAAGGTAAGCCGTTGAGTATTCACTCGTCTATTTCGTATTTTTCATTTGCCACGCTTATTTATTTTGCATAAATAAGGTATGAAGTGGCAACATATAATTAAATATCGTAAAAAACATTAAAATATCATATTTCACATTTTTATAATATATCCAAGAAACACGTGGATTCGTATCATATAGGCATACCTATATTATATACCATACCTTATGTATATAGGTTCCAGTATAGATATAACTAGGTTACAAAAAAATATATATCTTATATACCTTTAGCATTTCCTATAAATAAGAATAAAGAAGTAGAAAGATTATTTGAACGTTTTAATAAGACATTCATTTATTGTTGATACAATGAAACCAGAAATATGCTATACAGATATATTATTACACTTATATTTCTAAGTAGCCCAGAAAGCGCTTGTTGATTTACTGCGTCATTTAGGTCATCTGATAAGGTTATGATACGATATATTTAGAGGCAAGTGGGACGTGCAAGTTTGACATGGCTGAGTAACTGTACCTACTTAAGATCCGGCTCGGCGAATAAATCTTAACTGATTCCTAAGTAAATTACTCCTAATTATGTTATAAGTATGTTAAGAAATTTTATTGCGAACCTATCTACTCTGTGAGTTTTCCAAGGATAGATTAGGTGAATACTTTTATAGTCTATCTGTTTCAAAGCTATAATAAATTAAAAGCTTTTCTGTCATAAAATAATTTGCACACTATACGAATAAATGATGGAGTACGAGTATTATTGACACCATTGTCTATGGATATACCATATCTCTACTGAGAAGCGATCAAGAACATACCACGATATTTATCTACGATTGACCTGTATATTTCACGATTCATGTATAATAAATGCACACAAACCTGTGTAGAAGACGCCTCGAAAATACGATTATGAATTAGTATTTTTAATCTTGAATTTGTTTAAAACAAATGAATAATTTTTGATTTTAAAGCTTCGAGAGCTTATAACTGTGCGACTAAAAGTATATCTATATATTATGTTTATTTCCAAACCAATAATCAAAATTATATAAAATAGATACTGATTTAATGTTAATGTCCAAATATCGCCGCCGTTCCCTACTTCGCCAAGTGTTGTGGGTTCAAATCCCACATGGAATGACACTTTGTGTGATCCACAATATGTTGTTCTAAGTCAGGGTGTTCTTTGTGTCCGTTTCATGTATATTTGTAAAGTCCCCCGTGACACAGGAATTATTACAAACGCGGGAGACGTCCTTTAAAAAAAAAATTAAAATGCATATGGTCAGACAACACTATTTAATCATAGATGGAAAACATGAGTTTCGCGCTCATTGCCTATAGGAGAATATAACCGACACAGTTCTGTCAATAATATTGCCACGTTTTTACTATATTGATCAATATAATTAAATTAACATTGTTTATTTCTTAGTTTTCTTTAGATTCATAAACAAATTTTTGATTTCATTGTTTTTTTTCTTTTCAGCGCCGTTAAATAAGTCTGACGTTCTCTATTAATTTTTTACTTTGGATTGAATTCTTAAATTAGTTATTATACTTGTAATCTACCTCTTGCATTTTAAAGGCAGACATTGGCCAATTGCTGTGCTTCACCGTAATTTAAACAATACCCTTGAGTTATATCGTTTACGTGTACTAAATATGAACTAACTATATAATATGTGCTTTTGCAGTGCCCCGGGTGACGATGACAGACTAAAATTTTGTATGAAAACAAACGATGGCCTTGACTAGATAGTTTTATTTAAAAAAAACATACTAGGGGTACTATTTTTCGATTTTGTAAACACTCTTTTTACCACAGTATTACTTACTAATTAAGATTTTTTTAAATTTTGGTTTTAGCCCATCTCTTTCTTCTAAAAAGATTAATAAGACTGGATTTTCATTAACTTTCATGAATCAAAGAAGAAAGAGGTGTATAAACACTGAAATTAGCTTAGATATTTACAAACTATAAACTATATTTACGATTGAATATTTATACAACCATGTTTTATGTATAAATATTTGTTGTTATTGTTGTGAATATTTTATTTTTAGTTTTCAATATAAGTTTAGATATATTTTATGCTTATGTAGATTTAAGCTACCTTTTAGTAACTTCATGTGTTAATAACTCTATAATTGAGTTTTTAAACAATGACGCTTTGCTAGTATGAAATGATGAAAAAACACTATCGACTTAGATTGTCTTAATACAATTAAGTACATGTGAAAATACAAGTGTAACAAATTACCGTCTATGGTATCCTTTTATGACTTCTTCCGCTGCTTTATTTCTTGCGTTATTATGTCCGTATGTAAATAATTCTTCCCAAAATAATGCAAGAGAAAAATAGATGTGTGTCAAATTCTGGGAATAATCCTAATGATTGACGTTATAGATAAGAGTGAATATCGCCACACTGAGTTTAGGCATATGATACTAAATAATTATAAATAAATAACCTCTACTTTTCAACTTTTGAAAGGATTAAGTTCGGTTGTTTATTTTATATTAAAAAGTATGAAAAGGATATGGGAACTTTCTTGTTTCAAATATTTGTGTGAAACGAGTACAAGCCTCCTACTAAGCCAGATGAACTCCAACCAACGTATTTTAGTTATATTAAGTCAGTATGCAAATACAATTTAATTGTAAAGGTGCTAACAGGCTTGAACATTTACTTATAATAACGATTGTAGAGAAAATAGACTAAGAAAAAACCATCACTCATACTTCTCGCACACCAGTTGCTGCATTTAGTAAAACGTTCGCTAGAATGATCGTGAACATATTCAATAAGATGTTTGCCTCAGCGCCTGTGTCCATCGTTCAGTGCGACAAATGCTCAATGTATCAAGTGAATGCTCAAATCTATCAGCACCTCAAATTAAATTCCTATTGTTAACTTTTATAAATTAATAAACTTTTATTATAAAAGAGTTGTATTCATTAATTTTTATTCTTAGTGCCTTACGAAGATTGATTCTACCCCTCACTTAAGTTACTAGATGGCTGCGTTCTGCAAGGTCCTAAACTGTTGTTCCCATTGTAACATGGGTCGCAAGGTCTGAAAAGCGAATTTAGAGATAGCAATTCTTTTTGGTAGTTTCCTTTTAAACTGCCCGAGCATCTGAGCGAGTAACAAGCTATTTGGCAGAGAGAGACCAGCGTCAAGGACTTTTTTGACGGTAGGTATGTGTTCGCTCTCCAAGTCTGTCAATGATGGTGTTCTGCTATTGTCCACGCTGTTTAGCATTGTGTATGTATTACCAGTATTTACTATTACGAACCTTACTTTTTCCTATCCTTCCTAAGATTTAATTGAAGTTATTATTTACAATATCAAATTAAAAGTTTTCATACAATGCATATGAAACTATATAATACGATAGATATCTATATCAAAAAATCATGTTTCAAAATGTTTATCTGTTTGTTTATCTCTGGAAGGAATGTACCTATTTTGACTGGACTTTTACTGGCAGATAGCTGATGGTTTAAGGAGTAACTTAGTCAGTATCCTAAGTCCTCCGTAACGCCACGGGCCGAATCAGCTCTAAAAAAAGTGTTTTTACCTGTGACATTACCCGCCTATTGTTATCATTGTTAAGGTACAACGACAACCGTTGGTCTCAGCTCAGTTAGTTCGTTAATGAAAATAATTCCGATTGAAGTTAAAGTTTCGTGTTTTTCTAAAGAAACCCCTCCACAAGACACAAGTTTTGAGTATTTATTATTAAGGAGATGCCGTCTTTACTTCGTCCTCGTGAAGCTTCGTGTAATAAATACCTATACCAAAAAGTGTAGTAGTGTGTACTACATCACTTTGCACATTTCACGAAAGTTTAAGCGTCGCACAATTAATCTCCTTAAAAAATTCTGACGCGACCTTCAAAGCTTCAAGAGAAAATATTATTACTCTCTCCACGAAGACCTTAGAGTTAGCAGTCACCTGTTAGCTTTTCTCTAATAAGGTTGTAAGATTTATGTATTAATTTTGTAAAATGAAAATAGTGAAATAGAAAAATGTTCATAATAATGGATTCTTGTAGTCTCGTTGGCACAGCTAATCTCGACATAATATTTCACTAGGCAGTTAGTCTATAGGTAAGTATATGATGTATTTATTGAGATATTGTCCCTTAAACACAACTAAGTAAAATAACATAATATTACATCCATAATTTTTTGCCACGAGGACTACGCGAGATTGATGATATACTCTGATATAGTTTTTGCAGAACTCATTCAAAGTTTGTCGCAAAATCACTGCTTACGCATATTAACGCTATTGCGCATATTAATTGTATAGGCACCTTGAATACGAAATCATTTAATTGAATAGGGATTAATGTGATGTGGGTGTGAACGATGTTATCTGTCCATAATAATCTTCTTTCGACATTTTTACGAAAGTACAAAGGTGTACAAAGTTCTAGTCTTTATTATTAGCTGATAATGTAGCTGAAGTATTGTGCAAATTCCAATATACACTTTCCCACAAAAAGCGGCAACTATTCAATTTTTAAGTTTCATTGCAGACAACACTTGTATATTATATTCAAACTAAACCCGGCGGTGCTACCCGCGGTACGACAATAGCCGTAGGTAACGCCGCGAGGCGAAGCTATATATTTATAAATGGTAGCCTATGTGTTATTCTGATGTATAAGTTATATTATTGTAAAGTTTTATCAAAATCCGTTTAGTTGTTTTTGCTTGAAAGGGTAACAAACATCCACCCATCCATACTTACAACTTTCGCGTTTAAAATATTAGTAGGATTTCCGTCTCACTAAAATAAGCACACTATTGTAGGTACATTTAGTTTGATACGTTCGCAGCGAACGTGTTTACATTTACTTGGTGTGTTATTCTTACCCACAGTATAAATATGCTAAAATAGTACTAGTGGTCGCCTAGTAGTTAAAAGTTGGACTATAATTTAATTAATTGTATTTTATATCTTTCAACACTGCTCCTCCATACAAACTTTAATAGTAGCCAGTGTCGCAGAATCATCTTAATAGACCACCATAGTGTGGATCATCATGATGTATTGTAGCAATCTCTGCATTCGCAATGAGTGCTTCGTCATCAATTGCATTGCTTTACAGGACAATCTTTGCTATGCTTCGGCATGAATGGGTCGGCTCGACCGGAGTGATACCACGGCCTCACAGAAAACCGGTGTGAAATAGCGTTTGCGCTGTGTTTCACCGAGTGAGTGAGGATACCGGAGACCCATACCCAAACCCCTCCCCCCATCCCCTTTCCCATCCCCCAAAGGTCGGCAACGCACTTGTGACGCCTTTGGTGTTGCGGGTGTCCATTGGCGGCGGTAATCGCTTACCATCAGGTGATACGTCTGCTCGTTTGCCCACTATTCAATAAAAAAAAAAAAAGAAAAACAGTGATACTTTCCTATCGAGCTTTATGCCTCACCATTAAAAGCTGAGTAACAAATTCATAGATTTTATAAATTTGGGCATTTATTATACCCAGATGATCACTAGGTAACTATAGGTATACTACCAAATTAAACAACTTGGCGAGTATTTAATTTGTTGTCATGTGTCAAATGTTGTTGTTTAAATAAAGAAAAAAAAACTTGTTCCGTTGTCATTTATTTTAAAATTCATATAGAGGTTTTGCACTTAAACGGTTTCAAAAACTGTACTTCAAAAATATTTACAAGATTATTTTTCACATTGCAACTATAAGACAAACATTGACATAGGTTTAAATAGTCATCGGCATCGGCGTGGACGACCACGACGAGGGCAGTAATGAATTCTTCTCCAATCTATATAAATCCAGTAAATTGATCCTAAAATCAAAAACAACCCTGTCATGCAAACAAACATGATGAAGTATGTGTTATCAGAAGTTGGCAAAACATTCGCACGAAATAAATTCAACGTTTCCAGTTGCTTTGGTATACTAGTGAATGTGGTGGTGAGATTATGAAATGGTGAGCGATGTAAAGGTGTAACATTGATGACGGTAGACATCGCCAGCCATCCAAACTCCAAAATTTTCCGAATCTTTTGACGTGCCGTTGTCATTTGACCAGACTCGTCTTCTGGCTGCATACAGCGTGAACACATGATGGACAAAAATCGCCATATCCGAAAAATATAAAGCAATAAAGTGTCTCCAAAACTCAACTGTATTTTTGTCTGTACTTCCTTATCAGGCATTATAATAATGATTCATGAATTGATTTCTATTAGGTAACGATTCCTCCGTTAGTAGCCCTAGTTTCAGACAAGTTGACAATCCAAATAAGCTCATTGTGGATTCTTGAAAAGAAGATTAGGTCGGAATTGTACATGACTTCATGGTGATTGTAAACGATTCAGAAATATAAAATAATTGTACCTACACAATGCATATTCGACTCGATGTAACGTCATTCTGTGACAGCTTACATCATAGATAATACAAACATTATTTGAACTTCGTTTTTGGTTCGGTAGAGTATATTATCTATATCGAGTGAAGTCCCTTTTAAGGGCCATTTGGAGGATAAGGCCAAATTGGCCTCTAGGAAGCTTGGCCTCGTCAACAAATCTTTGGGCCTAGGCATACCAGATCCTCCTTCTGGACCGCATTCAACGGAGAGCGGCTCGAACTGTCGACTGCAAGGAATTTTCAATTCGGCTGTACTCTTTGGCGCTGCGTAGAGATGTGGCTTCGCTATGCATCTTCTACCGCATCTGCTATGAGAAGTGCTCCGAGGAATTGTTCGGACTGATTCCGGCCGTCTCTTTTCGCCATCGTCCTACACGACAGCAATTCCATCCCCATCACTTGGATGGCTGGCAGTCTACAACCGTGCACTTTTCGCGAAACTTTCTGCCTCGCACAACAAAACTGTGGAATGAACTGTCGCCTGCGGTATTCCCAGACTAATACTACCCTTAAACCTTCAAGAAAAGAGCGTACTCCTTCTTAAAAGGTCGGCAACGCACTTGTGATGCCTCTTGTGTTGCGGGTGTCCATGAGTTGTCCATCTAAAAAGGTAATAGTAACATATACGGTCTTCAAACCTTCAAGAAAGGCCGACAACTCGCTTGTGTCTCTTGAGTTAGGGTCAGAACACTCACAGGAAAAAAATAGATGCGCTGGTCGTGCAAGTCGTCCAGGATTTTATTGATGGGCACAGGAAATAAGAGTCATACCGTTTAGTTCGAGAGCGTATGTCTTCCACACTAAAACGGCCCCAGACTTCCAAGGCCAGCACGATTGTTGTGTCGTAGATATGTTATTTTATGATTGACAGTCCTAAGTTTTAGTAATTTAGAAAATTGGGCTGAGGTAGGCAGGTGAACCTGGGGTCCGGTCGTGTTAATATCAGCAGTTCCCGGACCCCTCCCTTCTCAGGCGCAGAGTTGGCACACCGTGTGGTTTTAGTCGGTTCGATTCCGACACACCCCCCGCCGCAAACCCCGGTGGTGACGGCCCGAGGGGGTTTCCACACGTTAAGAAAAAAAAAAGGTAGGTGAACCTATTTTCTTTATTTATGCAATAATAGTTTAGCCGCGAAATCCGCGCATCGTTGAGTAGTATACAATGAATTAAGATCTTTTTAAGGGTAGTTTTATAAAATCGTAACACCGATTTTCATTACTTTGAAAAAGGGTATTTTCTGTGAGCTTGTAAACGCTACTACCAAAATTAATATTATTTCCAATTCCAACCCCTATTTTAGATCCTTAGGGGTAGCATTTTTAAATAATTTAAATAAATTGTGCTATATTTTATACTTCTGGATAAAATGGTTTTAGATGTGCTCAGTGAATCAGTGTGCGAGTTTTCCAAATCGAACCAAGTACTGGTTGATTAGTTCGCTCAGTGAATCAGTGTGCGAGTTTTCCAAATCGAACCAAGTACTGGTTGATTAGTTCGTGGAAGTTAGAAAATTAGAAGATCTGTAAGCAAACTGCTTACAATTCTGTGACAGCTAAATAGTATCAGTTGCCAAAGTGCAATACCCTATCTGTTTTCCTGATATATCTGTACCTATTAAATAAACTTAGTCATGAAATTAATGAAAACCGTATCAGAATATGAATCATCATACTGTTTGCGATGTAGATAGAACCTAGTTGAATCGATTCCGCTACCCATCACAACGAACCATATAGGTAGGTAGGTACATGTAAAATTATAAAAAAAAGCAGAAAAATGGCATATTTAGAAAAAACACCCAGATTTCGTTGTTATGTCTTAGAGAAAGAAGATAGATTATAAATATGAAGTTAAAAATCTAAAAAAAACATGCTTCCAAATACTGGTAATAAGCAAACTAACAAACATAAAGGTGAAGCTAATAAAAATGTGTTAAAAATATGATAAAAAAGATTTTTGAAGTCTTAACGAAAAGAACAGTAAATATTTTTTCATGACATGAATACTGATTTAAAAATAACTAAGGAGGTAGTTAGTGTTTTCTCCTACATAAGGTCTGATAGGTATTGGTGTCGTTTCGAGGAGTACCTGAAATTACATGGTCTAGGTTCTCTTAGTAAAGGCGGGCGTCTGAAGCAGGCCAACGTTGTAGCTTTTAGTGGGATCACCACATACTCCTGGTTCCATATAGGAACCCCAAAGAACCCTAAGGAGTAGAAGACCTGAAGGGATTCCACCTCGTTAATAAAAAAGGTACCTTCTATAGTACCACTAGACAAGTCCGGTATTAGATCATAACATCAAATATTACTTTTTTACTAGTATCAAAGTTACAATTGTGACACCGTTCTGTCGTCCGTTCCGTCATCGTTCATCGTCTAATGAGCTATGACGACATACCTGCAAATTGTTTGGCTTTGGTTTGGCTAAACAATAGAATCATAAACATTAAAACAGTACAGTCTTATGTCATTCTTAATTTCATGAGGACTGTCAAATAAAAACCAGAGGAAAATAATTACGAAATCATGAGTTGTTTATTACAAAAATAATAAGTAGTAGTAAAATCATGTTCCTTCTACTATGAGGTGAAGGAAGCGGTGGGACAGGAGAGAAAAGCATAACCGCTCCTTCTGCCCACAGAAGACGTACCGGGCACTAAAGGGCATTCGTCGATCAACGACCTCTTTAGAAACTACACAACAAAAACAATAAATGAACAAAAAACCAAACAAGTGAACAAATAAAAAATTCACCTAACCAGTGGTAGTAAAAATTCTAAAATATTCTTGGCGAATGTTATCGTATAATAAAATAAAGAAAGGAAATAATGTCCTTTTAGCTCTTAACAGTCTAGAACCATATTATGGATGGTATTTGTTGTTTCACATTTGAATGATGTGTTGTTTAAGGCGGGCTACTCACACGCCTGCCGCGGGGGCAAAAAGAATAGGGGTGACTTTTAATGCCATCCTTAATTGTAATGTACGAGTATATAGGCAAGCAAGAGCTGTTTTCTAGATTGCGCAAGACCTTCCTATCCCTGCCAATCCCTGTAACTGCAGTGGCAGCATACGCGACTGCAGTGGATGAGTTCTCGGGTTCAATCCCCAGGTCCCAGGGAACAATACACATACCGTGGGAGAGCTATGCTTCGGCGTGAATGGGTCGGCTCGACCGGAGTGATACCACGGCCTTACAGAAAACCGGTGAAAATAGCGCTTGCGCTGTGTTTCACCGAGTGAGTGAGGATACCGGAGGCCCATACCCCAACCCCTCCCCCCATCCCCTTTCCCATCACCCCAAAGGTCGGCAACGCACTTGTGACACCTTTGGTGTTGCGGGTGTCCATGGGCGGCGGTAATCACTTACCATCAGGTGATACGCCAGCTCGTTTGCCCACTATTCAATAAAAAAAAAAAAACAAATGTTTGTGTGATCTGCAAATATTTGGTTTTGGAGTTTTGGTATTTTCTTTGTATAATATGTATGTATTTACGAGTTTATATGTATTCATATCGATTGTCTAATATCCATATACAAGCTCTGCTTAATTTGGTACTAGATAGCGTAGTGTGCTAGATATCGAAAAAAACAAATATTTTTTATTAAATATTATACACTTCGTTTCTGTAGCTAAAAAAAATCTTCACCCAGTATCTCCTTTTTCTTTTTTTTACGGTAGCATTAAGTATTATTTACACCGATCTTTGGATGTGTAAATAATACTGGTGCCCCTTCTCAACACGTATGTTTAGCGCGACGTACTCTCTCACACTGAATGCTTAGACGGCAGGCAAGTGTCACACTTGCCTGAGAGTGTAGAGAAGATTCCTTAATTGCCCCGACTACCCCGCACCCTAGATTGCCCCTGCGGCAGGCGTGTGAGTAGCCCGCCTAAGACACACACATTAGGTAGGTAGATACATATCATTTCATTTATTTCTAAACTATGATGATTGCATGCGGTGTCGTAAAAGATAAAAATATTTTGGATTATTGTTAAAAATGTTTTTGTTTATAGTAGTCGTTCGAAGCAATATCGATGAGTCGTGTTGACTCATTGCAGTATAGGCGTGTGCGACCAGCGATCGGTGCCCCACGATCAACATCACCTCGGTGATCGCGTAAATTATTAGAGCACTTCGCCATACCAGTAGATAGTGAACGTTAATATCGATAACAATTATCATGACGCGATTAAAGGTTTGATAAATTATTCACTTCCTTCATAAACGAGCAACGACACGACATGACGCGCAGTCCTTTGTAAATAATTAGAAAAAATAATACAATGAATACACCGACGAATACAAAATATCCACCAAATTTAGTTTTAATTGCAACATTATCCGGCGGACTAACAATTGTAAGTATTGATTACTTTAATAGCTAGTTTTATAGGTTGTCAACAGTTCAATCGCCATTTGCTGTAGTTTAAATATTATTACATTATTCTAATCACTAAATACATTGTTTATTCAGAAATCACAGTTCAAATAAAAAAAATCATCACTTTGTTCGCTATTTATTTGTAAATTATAAACAAACTAAAGCTTTGCGAATTGAAAATGCTATATAAAGCTTAATTTTAATACTATATGTATAAAGCGATGTGTTAATAGAAAAATGTCTTCTTTACAAATTTCTAGTCACAAATATACTGAATATCTATATTATTTCCAGGGGATCTCATTGGTGTACATACTGCTCAGCGTAACATTCTTAGTATTTCATTTTAATTGCGATGCTATCTCATCGACGACATCAGCTGGATTCTTTTGGCAAACCATCTTCAAAGTATACGGACTAAGTAAATGTCACAATATATATTTACTCTTTATATCATACACATATATAAATATTTACATTGGAGCATTGTATTACAGAGTCTAACTTCATACACAACAACTTAAATTCGATCATAAATTTAAAGTTATTTTAACTTTGCTCACTAAATACATGTCTTAATTTTTTTTAATAATGTGTTTTGCGGTTAATATTATAAGTTCAACAAACAATGCTTGATGACGTGAGTTTAATATCGTGTAGCAGATCATTTAATATTATTATTCTTCTTACTAAGTCATCTATTCCAGGTAGCTCATGCGAAGTTGGTATATCAATACAAAGGCTTACACAAGAAAGTACTGTGTTGATATTAGTTGCTTGTATATTGGCTGTCACCGTCGTATGCCTGATAGCAGCCATCGGCCTTGTTACAAGTAAATATAAAATTTATTTATTGTCCTTTAAGCATCACCCCCATCAATTAAATTATACAGTTGGTATACATTAGCCTTCTTTATGCCATAAAGTCAACAAGGGGAAAATGCTGACTTATTAGTAGCAATAGGATGTTGAGAACATTCAAGAGAAATTTCAGTTAAATGAGTTTTACAGAATTTTCTATGATAATACGCATATGAATTCTATAAGGTCTTAGATGTGGAGACCAGAGATCAGCAAGAAGAAGACAAAAAGTAACTTATTTACTAATAGACGCTTTGTGTTACACACAGACTGACTTCTGACTACAGCTCATAGGATGTTAGGTCAATTCTTCCTGTAGGTACTATGACTACGTCCAACTACTTATGAATTATGACACATTAAAAAACAATGCATGAGTTATTTGTACACTTATTGTTTATCTATGCGCCTACAATTAAAAAAACATAAGAACGTTTGTTCTTATTGTAAAGTTTGTTCGACATATGCTTATGACCGTAGATGATGAAGGAATCAATATGATAAATATTTTAACAACCGCTATGTCCTTCAATAAATTATATGGTATGCGTTTGTCACAAAATTCAAATTAGCACTGGCAGATAACGTTATCGGTTTGATAGTTGTGTTAACAGGTAAAATACCTCGTATTATTATTAATACAAAATATCTGCGTATTAAGTACATAGGCCTTTCCTAAGAAAGAGGTTTTAAGACATCAAATAAGATATTTTGAACATCAAAACAAATTTTACCAATTTAATATTTTTACAAGACCAGTAGCCACTCTCTGCTAACACGTCATTCCGCTAAAAATAAGTAGCTTAACAGCCTCTTTTAACTTACACATATATATTTATCTTCCAACCTCCTTTTCCAATACAACGTACAATATTATGTGTCTGATTCGCGCATGAAAGATTCCGTAAACAAACAAACTTACATGTCGATAGATAGTTAAGTCATCTGATCATGAAAGATTTTCGCTCTTTCTTTGCCTAAAGAAAACTGAATTTTATTGTTCTTAAAATACTCTACCGAACGTAGCTAATCGCCAGTTTTCTAAGCGTAAAATGTAACATCATTTTATCATCGCAAATTATTTTATGTGATAAGACAACCGTTAGGTAATTAACGCCTTTCAGATTTATCTTTACTATTGATTTCAGACTATCTTGTTTGCTATTTTTATGCTGGACCATGACAACTTTCAATTTGACTGTTAAATGTTCATATTTATGAATATTGCTTGCTTAAATAAATTTAACTTTTGGTTTTGCTTTTCCTGGCACCGCAACCTTATTTATTTCATTCAAATTTTTACATAAAGTTCTTAAGAGAAATCTCTTTGTACAGACGCACAGATAACAAAGTAAAAGAATCTCTTTTATTATAAGAAGGTTTCCTAGAGTTCTGTTACTAATATTTGATAGGTATATGACTAAAGTTTAAAAACGTACACAATAATTTTAGAAAAAAGAAATTTGGCGAGCCCTCTATTAATTACTAATTCCTTACATTACATGAATATCTCAGAAAAAAGAAAAAAGACGTTGTTTCTGTTTTCTGTTCGTGTTGTGTAGTTTATGACTTTTTTACTTTATTGCATCCACAAATAGTTGTTCTAAGTCTAAATGTTCTTTATTTCTATTTCAATCATTTCATTGATGTGTGTAGGTAAACTCCCCCGTATCACAGGATTCCTAGATTGTTTTCTTTTATTGAATAGGGGGCAAACGAACAGACGTACCATCTGATAATAAGCGATTACCGCCGCCCATGGACACCCGCAAGACTAGAGGCGTCATAAGTACGTTGCCGGGTTTTTAAGAAGGAGTACGCTCTTTTCTTGAAGATTTGAAGGTCGTGTTTGTTCGGCAATACTGCAGGCGACAGTTTATGCCACGGTTTTGTTGTACGAGGCAGAAAGTTCCTAGAAAACCGCACAGTTGTGAATTGCCAACAATCTAAGTGAGGGGCGTGAAACTTCTGTCGCGTAGCGCAATGCTAATAGGAAATTAAAACTTGAACTCGAATTCGCGGGCTGGGTTGCCGCAACTCGACGACTTCAATGCGCCTATTTTGCGTGGATCAGGCCGTTTTACAGATTTTTTTTTAATATCACAATTTTTTTTTCAAGTTGTTCAAGATGAAAATCAAGCGCATCATATCAGCTGGCTGGTATATACGTACGTTGTCAGTTGCTTCGTAGCGTTTATCTTAGATGTGACAACCGCAACGCACTTCGGTATGGATTTCGACTTTTTAACCTCATTATTGGTAAGTTCTTCTGGTTTTAATCTGAGGTCTTCATCAGCCTTCTTCTTGCTTAGTGTCTGAGTATAGTGATAGATATGCATTTCCTAAGAGTTAATATTAATTACCCAACATTGCACAAGAAATGTCGCGGAATTCCTATAAATTGTATAAAAAGGTTTCATTCTAACCTTTATTTGTGCACCATATTACAGAGTTTTATTGCCTAAAGCAATAACTTACAGACAACTTTAATGGTTTTCAAACATTTAAACAAACAAAACATTTTGTACAACCTTCACGATATTCATTATGTTTGCAAATAATTTTGTAATAGAACTTTTATATTAAAAACAAGAACATAATATCAAGTCACAATTAGGCATTTTATATATTTATTCTATTATATGTATTAGTCTTTAATAATAAAAGCCTTTTTATAAGTGATTTAGTGTTAGAAAACAATTCCATAATTAGGCGTTTTGTTGTTCACTTACAGAGAGAACTAGCACCGAACAATACCGCCAATTATCAAATAGATGTGATACGACAAGGAGCACTGTTGTTGATGATTATTGTGATGAAGGGATTCATTGTTCCTCTCATCACCTGCATATTACTTGTACTGCTATTGATTCACGTCGTACAATACCAAAACTTGGTGGAAAATAGTGAGGTGAGTCAGCATTATGTACTAAAAATTACGTTTTACACAAATAACTGTAGACACACAACTTTCTTTTACTTCAACCTTAATTAATGAATTATAAACCGACTGCGTATATATTTTTTTTAATTTGAAGTGTCACTCTAACGACTAAGACGAATCTATTGACACCTATACAAAAATACGACAAGCCTTTTAGGCACTAGGGCGTACCAAAGAAATATACATACACTCGGCAAATATAGCCCTCGTTCTTTCGCAGTCGGGTAATTACCTAATTTCATCAATCCATGTTGACGTTACGTAGAAAAAACAATAGTATAAATATGTATTGAGCTGTTTTGTTAACTTGGTAAATATTTGAATTAATTTACTTAATCAAGGCAAGCTTGATAAACAGTGGTGGTGACGGAGTATTATAAATAAAGCAGTCTAACTTCCTCCTTTACTATTACTGATCAGCTAACTGCCAGTGATAGTCCCATTAAAATCGGTCCAGCCGTTCCAGATGTACAGACATCTGGAACGGCTGGACCGAAATAAACAAACGGACCCACAATTTTTTTAAATTGTTCAAGTTTAAATTATTTTTATAGATTAGATACTGGTGTCAAAACTACTTACTGTGCAAGATATAGTTTTTTTTTTAAATTACCACTATATTGTCTTTTCCAGCATCCCATTCACAAGGTTGGAGCATTAAACGCTTTTGAGTAAGTTCCTTTATTTTCTACTATTGAAGAATTATACATTAATATGAAATCTCCTCAAAAGTTCAAAAAATATTCCACCTGAAGTAGTGTTGAATTAGAATTTTCCAACCTATTTTATAGTACCCTAATAGTATCTTTTGGCATGAAGCCACTTATAATGAATATATTTATTGTCCACAGTCAAAAGAAAGATGATGAAAATTGGGTAAATCCGGATATGTTTGTATACAGTTCACCATTTTCGAGAGGGTAAGTATTTACCTTAGCCTTCAGTACATTTCAATCAACCACTGCACCCATTCTAACTCTGTACCTATTTTTTACATTTTAGTACCTATAACTACTAACATTATTTTTTATAATACTCCACACACCTACCGCTGTTTCTCTTGTAGATACACCAGGATCAGCAGCAGTGACCCACGAACACACCGAAATATTACACTTTGGGTCTCCCAGAATAAATTTAACTGTATTAATGAGAAGAATATTGATATTTAGAGCACTATTATATTATATAGGATATTTCATTGTTACTCGTTCTGTTTCAGCCCACAAATAAATAGTGCTTTTGTCGACGACGATTCGCCCCCGCGTAGTCCCGTCAGACGTCTAGATCCTTCACGATCTGATTATCTGTCCAAGTAAGTCATCCAAATCATCCATCCAACAAGGTTTAACTAATTGCGAATGTAGAAAAATCTGTTAGGTAGTTTCATTCAGAGGTATTACATAGGTAGTGGGCGATAACTCTAATTGACAATAGATTAGAAAGTTGGTGCCTCTTGGATAACATAATCTATTTTTTCTATCTTCGTAATTCATTATATAATTAACATAATCCGATCTAGTTATAAGTAATTCTCCAGACATCCACGACCACCATAACTATCATAAAAATAACTGATACTTGTGATTATTTCATCTTTATTGTACATGTTTATAAATATGGCACTCATTTTCTGTATTATAAAGAGTTCAGTAACATACACACTGCACGAGTGCACGGTATAGACTATGCCTGATTTGCAAGACTGCTGTGTGTTGGATGTGTCAAACAAGCTATATCTTTCACACAAAAATCATTCATTTTAATATAGGAAAACAATTGAAAACATATTATAAACGGACAAGTAATTTCAATAATGTAAACTATAAATCCTTGTGAAAATGTTTTAATGAATGTTTACTTTCAGCCGCTCATCGGATCGATCGGACTCATGGACCCGGCCGAAGAATATACCTCAAAATGGACGCGCATTCTCATATTTATCGGACATAAGACGACCTATGCCACCGAAAGTACCACATTCGCCATCCCCGTCACCAGCACCAACTAAGTCGTCACCGTGGCGTCGAGATCCCTGGCCTCAGGCTCAAGCTCCGCCCGTGCCTGCACCAGATTACAGTCCGACCCAACCCCGTCGACTAAAGTCTGCTCTAAAACCTGGGTTTATGTAATGTTTGTGTCATTTCACAGGACATACAAAAGCTAAAACATATTGTACTGTTACTAATTTATAAATATTATTAAAGTACTTTATTTATTTTTACCATGTTTTTTAAATTTAAAACACCATAAGTACCTAATTCAGGCTGAAAATATCTAATAACATTTTGGTGTGAAACATAACATGGCGACTATAGCCAAGCCAAACCACATCCTTATAAGCCGTTGCTGTTAAGGTCGTATGGTGTCAGAACCTTAAGTCATCGCCTCTAACGTATAATACTCGTAATATAGCACCATGCTGCCTACAAGGCAAGGCAATGCTTCTAAAGATAAACAGAGTCACAACTGTACTTACTTATAATAACACGCTCAACCCAAACCGTCTGTAAGTGGAAATAAGTCGCTATAATCTATCTATAGGTATATTAAATATATATAAAAATAATTTTCTGTTCGTTAGTCTCGCTAAAACTCGAGTACGGCTCGTTCGATTTTGCTGATTTTGTTTTTAAAATAAAAAATGATTTTCGAAAGGAGCATCAGTTAAGAATGTTACAAAAACGGGGGAAATTTATTACGCTACGGGAAATAGAAGACGTAAACGAGGTTGCGTGGGTCAGCTAGTAGTAGCTAAATAAGAACACTATACCTACGTTTTAAAAAGCATATATTAGACTTTGTTACTGACAGCCAAACCTCACCTTGCCCCAAATTAACTTATCTAAGTACTTTAATTAAACGACACACATGCGATAACATTTTGTAATATCGAGAACAAATAAATGTAACTCAGACATCAGTATGCGGAACATGCCAACCTTCGTTCACATAAATTGATGAAAATAAGGGAGATCGTTTTTTGTTTTTTCGAAAGACGGTCCCCATTTCATGTCATCCACATTTTATACATTTTTATCATTATTTTAATCACGACGAAGACTTGAAGACTCGAAGACTTAGAATTGAAGACCATAAATACTTGACATTGACAAAAATAGCTGATCCGAGTGATCCGGCTGGTTGCCATTTCATCAACAAAAAAAAGATGAAAATAAGCTTTTACCACAAACTAGTACGCTGTGTATTACTTCAATACTGTTTTTCGTCTAGCGTTTTAAAATAATAAACAAGTAAAGAATTATTTTTAAAAAATCCTACTGCGTCAATATATCTGCCATCTTTATTAAATTCATTGAAGATCTGTAAAGATAGAAAGAGTACAAAAGAAGATTTTTTTAATTTTCATGTACCCAGTGTATCTTTCACGGCTAAGACGAATCTATTGACTCCAATCACATAAAAAATACGACAAGCCGTTTAGGCTCTAGGGCGTGCCAAAGAAATATACATACATAGACACATACACTCGAAAAACATAACGCTGCTTCTTTCACAGTCAGGTAAATAGCAATTCAAATTTAAATTATTTATTTCGTACTTATTAATACTTACATATTTTAGTAGTGGAGAAGAAAAGCAGGAGAGCGGACCCCGGGAAGCAACCGGGATAGATGCTAAGACGATAGTGAATACATCCATAATTTGTTAGTAACAGAATATCTTAACCTTGTATTATAAACATTGAATTAAATATCAATCAGTTTGAGTTTGAGTTTGAGTTTGAGGGGGGAGTCTCACCTACCTGAAAAAACATTCAGGATGCTGTTGGAGGAGGAGCGCATGCGAGCAAGCATGGAAGCGCAACGTTTTCGCGTTATTGCTGCGAACCCATCGGCCTGAAACTCCGCGAATATGCCTGACGCGCTACAACTCCATGGCAACTCCAAAAGCACCCGAAATTATATATTGGACACGCAGGTAGAAAGCTTCGAAAAGCATAATTTTCACAGTGTCAGTGCTTCGCGCAAATCTGCGAGTCAGCATACTGCAACGGACAGCCAGCGACCTGCGTTTCCTACCATATTATTATCACCTATCCACCTGTCCATATTATCTTTCAAGTCATCGGTGACCTAGTGGCCCAGGTATTTAAAACTCTATTACTCAAAATCATATCCTCAGGACAACTCTAGTGATAGAACTGCAACTTTTTTTTTTATCGTCCTCGAACCCTGCATACTACATTTCATGAAAATTGTTGGAGCAGTTACCGAGATTCAGATTATATATACAGGAATTGTTCGTATAAAAGTGTTAGATATATTCGAGCCTATATCTTAGCTGCAACATTCGCATGCATTTTACAAACCTACTTGCGCAAGTCGTCACTCCACATGGCCAGTGGGCGTCCTACACTACGTTTGCCGAAACGCGATCTCCTCTCGAGAACTCGTTTACCCCAACGGTTATCAGTTCTACAGCTAATATTATCAGACCACTGCCACTTCAGCTTGCTAATCCTGTGGGCTATGTCGATAACTTTGGTTCTCTGTCGGATCACTTCATTCCTAATACGATCCTTTAGAGAAAGGGGCCATCCATAAAGTACGTCACACGTAAAGGGGGGGAGGGGGTCGACAAAGTGTGACATGGTGTGACAAGGGGTCCTAAGTTTCGTGACATCACATTTCAATATCTAGTTTATTGCTTTGTTATTGTTTCAAATATTTGATGTTAATGTTGATTTCATAAAAAAAGACCTTAATTTAAATGGAAATAAAACTAATTTCGAAACTGCTGTTTTAATTTAGTAATTTTTCGATGTGAAATTGCAAAACATGTGACGTCACACTAGGGAGGGGGGGGGGTCTCAGAAATGTGACCACCTGTGACAAGGACGGGGGGGGGCTCAAAAATCATGAAATTCGTGTGACGTACTTTATGGATGGCCCCAAACGCCTAACAATCTCCAAGAAAAGATGTCGTAGCTTCCCAAACGCTGCCCAACCCAGCTGAATTCTATTGTTGTGATGGAATCCGGTAAACCAGGGATTTTAATTACCCCTGTTCCGCCGTTACCGTGGTAGCAACCAGGTCCACGCTGGGCAGGTGGGTTGGTGATAGCAGGGCGTGGCTTGTTGCACCGGTGACGCTGCTTCCCGTCACCGGCATGCTACATTTAGCTACGCCTGTTAGGATGTATAAACCGCTATTGGTCGATGAGGTGGGGTTGTCTTGGGGCGTCAGATTGTAGTTTGCCCCCTTACATCCAAATAAATATTAAACAGATTTTTTTTTACATATCACTTTATAGTTCGAATAACGTTTGTGCCATCTTTTTAATTTTGTTTTTTTCATTAGCCTGCCATAGTGACTCTACTCTGCCTGATGGCGAGTATGAGCAGAATCAGAGTGGTGGTCACCATACTCATTGCGAATGCAGACAATGCAACAATGCAGCATGGTGACCCACACTATGGCAGCCTATTGAGATGGCACCTTTTCTACTTTGTCAACTTTGCTGAAATATACATTTATTCATGAATTAATTTTCAAGATTCATTGAACTTAGTACTTATATGCTGACTTGTCACTATTACAATTAAGCGATTACCGAAAAAGGATATATGTAATGCGACCCTTTGCTTTTTAATTTATGATAGCAGAAAACTTTTTAAAGTCTAAATATATCTTCATACTGCCCATGCAAACTTTGCGTTTTAGAAGGGGAGCTTTCAAGTATTACGTAACGCAACTTTTGAAGATTTTTGAACCCCCCTTCCTCCCCTGTAACGCATCGTAACGTTTTACGAGAAACCCTCTTCCCCCCAAATTGCGTTACGTAATACTTGAACGCTCCCTTATATGTTCTATAAACTTTTCTTTATTTTTTCGGTTTTCTTTAGCCATTTTCCAAATTTCATTGGCATTTTTTTGACACAGTTGCGCTGGCAAGTTAGCATGAGAGCCTTTATAGGCCGAGAACAGCTGATGATACAAATCTCCCTCTTTTGAGGACATTACAGTATGAACACTATGAACTCACTTTAATAACACCAACTGAATAAACACTAACGAATACTAACAACGAAAACAATAAATAACGTACAATATAATCTAGGGATTCCCCGTGAAATATAAACGAAAAAGCTTGCCAACTTGCGAGAACAAATTACAAATGACGACCAGACTAATACAATCGAGGGATTCCCCGTAAAACGTAAACGAAATGGGTTGCAAATTTGTGAGTTTTAATTCCCTAATTTTTATTTAAAAAAAGAAACAGTGTTACGTAACGTATTATAAGAAAGACCCCCTCCCGCCCCTGTGACGCATCGGAATGATTTACGAGACCCCCCCTCCCCCCAAATTGCGTTACGTAATACTTGAACGCTCCCAAGGCCATCTTTTAAATCGTAAGTAATATTGACTTAAAGAAATGAATTTGATAAGACCTGGTCTGGAATAGGAAAAATACTCAGTAACTAGTTAAAGAAATAAAAGAAAATGTGTAACATATTAATTTATTTACACTCTCATTATGAATTACAGTTAACGGTTAACACTATAGCTCATATATTCCTTTATATATTAAACAATTCGTACTATTTTATTTTAATAATAAAATGTATTTGATAAATAGGAATTGTAGGAACAATGTAGTATAAAAAAAACAATATATATATTGATAAAGTAAACTGCGGCAGATATAGAAAAGGCACAAAAATTCATTACATTTCTTAATATTTCAATATGTACACAACTTTGTACATTTTGAACAATATTACTTTTATTTACATTTGTTATACAACAGTAATGTATAAAACGTAATTTACAAGTTTGTGTTAATATTTATTTACAATTGTACAGGCACTGTCTAATGGCAGTCGCTTAAGTCTTATATTTTTTGTTCCTGTGTTATTTACACATAAACACGCGATCTAATTAGGATAATATGGCTCGGTAACAATCAACCGCAAGAAAAAAATCGGTGTTTCGTATCGACACTCATCTCGGAACACGTAAGATTTCCAAGATCACAAAAAGTTCACTTGCGGCCTGTCCCAAACTCATAATCTACTCCCAATTTGTAACGGTCAGAAACCGTCACGCACATCAGTTTCAGGGGCCATTTTCTTGTTGTACTCGGGAGGTGGCGTCAGCGGTGGTATCTTTGATTTTTTCGGATCTTCCTTAGTTGTACAAACACCTTCTACTTTAACTTCTTCACTGACATATTTATCCTTCAGAATATTAATCTCATCTGTATCGTCCGCACAACTTTTAGGCGAATTATTCTCATCATTAGACAGTGAAAGTTCAAACTGGGCTACGAGCTGGCTGAGCACTTTCTTTAGATGATCGAACGACTCTTTGTCGGCTGGAACACCTTGGGTTTCCAAAACAGCTTCACAGTTGCCGTCATCACAGTTATTGTCCATCTGTCTCTTCAAGAACTTATGATCGCCAACGGTTATAACGAGGTCCGGATTTTTTAATATAGATTCTGTTAAGTAACGCCCCTCTTGTGAAAACAAGAATACAGCCGGTATTTCGATATCGTCTTTACCGTCGCCGGACATCGCAAATAAAGCGGTGCTCTCGTGCGTTGAGTCAGGTACGTTATCAAGAATAATAGCTAAAGTGACTCCAGCATTTTGCATGTTACGTACTTTTTGTGCGAATGTGCACTGGCCACGTTGTGATATGCCGAATTTACCTTCAACGTCTTGTTTATTTTCAATTGGCGTGCAAGCATCGAATGGTGTGACGAAAGCGGCGGTTTGCATGTGCAAGTCTTGCGCCGTTATCTCCTTACCGAAGTGTCCTGGTCCTGCAGGATACATCTTGTTATTGAACTTGACGGCGGCCGGCACCACACCGTTCTCCATGTCACTAAGCGAGTTCCACTTGGACATCTCTCGCATGAATGTCAGACCTTCAGCCGCATCTTTTGCTGATTTTGCCTAAATAACAAATTAAAATATTAAAAATTGTTACTTATGTAGTTCCTATTTTATTAAAAAAATTTAGAGAAATGAGAACAGGTAAACTGATATCTCACATTTAGATATTTGTTTTTGCTATTTGTATTAAATACTCCGCGTTGATTTTAAAAACTACACATTACACAATATAAAAATACAGGCTACGGTACAATTGATTATAGTGCCAGCATATGGATTATGCTGCGGAAAAGTAATTACACGTTATTTAGAGTGAGCTGTTTTCTAATTCAACTTTGTTACAGGAGAATCTCAATTCTTAATTTACATTAGTAGACTTCTGGCTCTGTTACTCTCTTTGGGAGTAATTCTGGTATTTTAAGCAGGTGATAGGAATTAACATTTTACTAGCTGACCCACACAACTTCTTATGTGTATCTTTTCAATCATGCTCAGCTCCTTTTGGTCTATATGATTAGACACGCCAGGAAAACACGCATTTAAACCATTAAAATCGGTTAAATAGGAGTTCATTGTGAGCAACAACGTGACACGAGTATTTCTTTTTATTTTTTTATTGAATAGTGGGCAAACGAGCAGACGTATCACCTGATGGTAAGCGATTACCGCCGCCCATGGACACCCGCAACACCAAAGTCGTCACAATACTTAGTCTTACTTAGTGTATAGTATCATACTTAGTCTGGCCATAAATACTGTTACAATAAAAAAAAATTAGATTTGAAATTAGAATCTGACATTTTTATACGATTGTTCATTGTGTTTTGTTATTTTAATGTCAATATATTGTAAAATATTTTGTGATATTAAAATGGAGTGAGGTGATAAAGAAATCGAAATTTGGCATGGAGATACTTTGATTTTTGAGGAAAGACAGGCTACTCTTTTCTGCGATAAATGCGATGCAAACAAGCGGGCGGAGACGCGACCAAAAGATAGTAGAGATAATAATAAATATTTTTCGTACAATTTATTAACACACAACGCCGTCTAGTCCCACGCTAAGCAGAGCTTGTGTTATGGGTACTAGACAATTGATAGAAATACTTATATACTTTTTTTTTGTAAATACATACATATTATACATAGAAAACACCCAAACTCCGAAACAAATATTTGCAGATCATACAAACATTTGGTCCGACCCGGGAATCGAACCCGAGACCTCAAGCACAGCAGTCGCTTACGCTACCACTCGCGCCACCGAGGCAGTCAAGTCAAGATATAATATAAATTAATTAAATAGTTTTTGGTTACCGTAGAAGTGGTATAGAGTAGTTGGACCCTGCCATCGGGTAAGGTCAAGACGGATATGCCCATGTCGGAAAGTGCGTGTATTTGTCTCGGGTCGTTGAGAGGCCTCAATCGCGCCGGAGGTCGGGCCGCTGTTGTACCGAGCAACTGGCGCATTGGCTTCCTCACCTTTTCCGCAACTAACGACGCCGTGTTTGGACATGTCCTGGAACATAGTTATTTATTTAGACAACTTATAGAATCAAATCACGCTGAGGTTGAAGTCAAAAATTAACTAAATAAACCGACTTCACTGAACTGAACCGCACGGGAAGCATCAGCTTTCAAATAAAAACAAAAATCATCATCAAAATCGGTTCACCCAGTAGAAACATATGAGGTAACAAACATAAAAAAAACAGACGCATTGATAACCTCCTCCTTTTTGAAAGTCGGTTAAAAACAATCTCTTTAGGCCGCTATATTTGCTTTGTCTGTATTTGTATTTTCAATGAGGATGGTGACCACCAATACTGTGTGCTTTCTTACAAGCAGTGTAATTACGGCAGGCTCATATATATATATATATATATATATACTAGCTGACCCGACAAACGTTGCTTTGCCATAAAAGGGGTGGGTTAATAAAAATCGCGATGGAAAAATAGGGGTTGATCTTAGAGGGTTGAAAATTTAGGGTTGTATGTATTTTCTAATGCTGCATCATAAAAAAAATAAAAAATTAAAATTTGTCTAAAAAATAAAAAATAAAATTTAGGGGTGGATTACCCCCAACATTTAGGGGGATAAAAAATAGATTACGTCCGATTCTCATAGATACCGGATAATCACAAAAAATTTCATCAAAATCGGTCGAGCCGTTTCGGAGGAGTTCGATTACGCACCCCGTGACACGAGAATTTTATATATTAGAAAGAAGAAGAAGATATATATAAAGCACTGTAATTTATCACATGATTTTACGTAGATTAGGGGTTGTTTAGACTCACCATACCTAAATAGTAATAGAAAAACTTAAAGCGCATGAGTAAACAGCAAACCCAATGTACATACTAAAAAATATATGATTAATAACAGTTGACTGTGATTTTAAAACATATATTTATTAACTATTTTATAACTTTATGCATTTACGCCTTAGTCATAAACGCTATATAACTTCAAGTAACGGTTCTGTATTGTGACCTAGAAATGAGACACACTATCTTACATACACAATCATCAAATAAATAAATATTTTTGACATCTAAACACACAACGCCATCTAGTTCCAAGCTAGGCAGAGCTTGTGTTATGGGTACTAGACAACTGATATGGCCCAAGATCTCAATCACAAAAGTCACATACGGTACCACCGCGCCACAGAGGCAGTCAAAATGCCCATTATATTTCACAAAAAGTCGAAGAAACCTAACCAATCCAGATAACAATTTTTTTTTTGGTATTTCGGACATCTAAAACTCCGAAACAAATATTTGTAGATGATACAAACATTTGGTCCGACCCGGGAATCGAACCCGAGACCTCAAAAACAGCAGTCGCATACGCTACCACTGCGCCACAGAGACAGTCAATGCCTGTTAAATTATAAAATTGACTGCAAATTTAGCACTCTTACCGACAACATGTAATACACATTTGTAATATTATTAAATGTAATATTGTAACACAATCAACTAGAAAGCACGTGAACCACAATTCGCCTTTTAATTTATACCAAGACCGCTTTCAATGTGCAATAATTATGATATATGTATTAGTTAAGTAAAAGATTAAACTAACTCACTCTACTATTCAATAAATACAACATATTTAGGAAAAACGACCGCTTTTATTATTTGTATATTAAAAAAAAACATTTATTTTGTTTGAATTTAACTTTCTAGCAATAAAATTTCTATTTTGACAACGTTAATAAGACTCTTATCAAAAACTAAGCCTATATAAAATAACAGTATTCTGGTCTGAACAGCTTTCTGGTCAATTCTATTACGGGCATTATAAAAAATGAAATGTATTTACTTTCTATATTTATCTTCATCCTCGTCGTCAATTTTAAGAGTGAAGTAAGTAGTATTCTTGCCGTCGGTAGCTAGAGAAAGAGGCAGGAAGTGAGCTTCTGTGGTGAGAACGTAATCCTCAAGTTTGATTGGCAGGTCTTTGTCTTCCCCGAAGAGCATATAAAGGTATTTGAACGTTTCTGCCAATACGAACGAGTCCATTCTATCCTCGTGTATGCGCGTCCTGACGTCGTTCACAGCGGCGTATCCGCAAGGCACTCTTGTATATTGCTGTAACGCTTTCAACACTGTTTTCCCCACTTGTAGGTAGTGATCGTCTTCGGTAGCTCGATGTAAGAAGTACGTAGATTCTAGGAACTCTGGCCGTAGAGGATGCTGGCCCCAGTGCACCTATAGAAATCACAATTATACATGTGGCCTATTTATCTAAATGGCATTGACTTGCTTGAAGATACAAGGACTGTCCTGTATTAAAAGGGTAGTAAAATATAAGTTACATTGCTCATGAAATTGAAGGGTCTGTTTGTAATTATAAATTAACAGCTTTACTGCGTATGTAAGTATAATACTACTACGGTACTTATCGACAAATCACTTTTAATTTTTTATTTGTCTGGTCTGACTGTCTGTCTGTCTATTAGTTCCGGTTAATCTTGTAGCGCAGGTCCGATTTTGACGAGACTTTTTCTGGTACATAGCTTTTGTTATCATGAGTTGTTTTAAAATAAAAGTATTCTAGGATATTAAGAAAAAAAAAATATCGTGAACAATTTTCGAGTCAAAAGTAACAAAACCCGGAGGTACTAACGCGGGATTCGGATAGTAAACTATTGATATATGAGAAAATTCCTAGATACTTTATACTATTATTTAACAAAAAAAAAAACGTGTGCATCTCGGGAAACCCGACAGAAATGATAACTTAAACTATTTACGGCTAGCCTACCGCTGCCGTATGCGTGAGCAAAAGGCAAACCAGACAGACTGGCGCCGTAACGCGTTACGTAACGAAACTGTTTACCCTACCTAACTAAGAAAGTTATCCCTTCAAAAGTGTAAAGTTTAACTATACTGATTCTTACTTGGAAATCAGAAGTGAAGGCTTCTGGTATGAACGTGTGTCTTTGCATAACTTGATACAGCATTTCGTGTGTTTCCACGGCGGGCCTCACATCGCCCAACAACACCTGAAGGCCTGGCCAGAACGCCAACAACGCATCCATAAAGTTCCGGGATTGAAGATGAGGCCTATAAAATATTGAATGATTTAATCAGTGTTGTGTGTAGTATACCTGTATACCTAAATAACATTGATTAGCCAACGATTAAAAAATGAAACACAAAAGTACAGTAGAATAGAAAACCTTCTCCTTTTTTGAAGTCGGTTAAAAATGGTATCATGACCACTTTTACTATTGATTTTTTTTTTCTAAAGTGGGCTTTTTCATATCGCGGTGCAGAATTAGTAGTATAAGCTAGTATTACAAATAAGAATGGGAATTTGTTTATCACGCATTCACGTCATAACTACTAAATCTTGAAAACTCGACAAAGAGGAAGTTACATTATCAGCGACTTACATGGCCTACATTCTGCCGTTATCACCGATATACACGAAGACGGAGCCGCGGGCAAAAACCAGTGTCTTTCTTTTGGTTAATGTATCCCAATACTAACAGATACTTAGGAACAAGACATCAAATAAGTATTGTTAATTTTATAAAAAATAATACGACAAACGCACACTGACACAGCAGTATTTAACAGTACATATTGTTAGAATTTTTAAATGTAAAAATAGGCGTAAAAAGTTTATTACTCAATTAAGTTATCGCTAATTTATTGCCAATGTTAGTGTGGCGAGTCAAGTGTTATCGGCTAGCAAAACTTAACGACTAATAGGTGAACACTTTATCAAAGATTATGTTCGTAGTCCTGACTGCACGGTTGGCCTAGTGGTTTAAGCCTTCGCCTCGCCGTTTTCGGCAGCGCTGAGTGTTGTGGGTTCAAACCCACATAGGATTACACTTTTTGTGATACACAAATTAGATTTTCTGTGTGTTCTCTGTGTCCGTTTATAGGAGGACTTTAGAGGAACTATTCGAAGCAACATTATGTTGACATTGAAGTATTGACTTGAAAGGCGAACAATTGCTGGTGGGCGGGTAGTCAGACAATATTAATTGTGTTGTAATAATACTTGTTGTTAAGATAAAGTTTCTTAAGTATACCCTAGATATCGTCCGAAAAACCCGGATACTGGATACTTTAAAATAAATAAATAAATATTTTCGGACATTTAACACACAACGCCATCTAGTCCAAAACTAAACAGAACTTGTACCATGTAAATAAAAATATATTATACATAGAAAACACCCAAACTGCGAAACAAATATTTGCAAATCATACAAGCATTTGGTTCGACTCGGGAATCTTAATGGAAGCCTGTATCACCTTCATAGTTGAGTCAAACCTACCTGTGCATATGAACAGCTAACATAACTGGACCTCTGCTAATGTATTTCATGACTGCGTTGTAGTGTCTATTGAATCTGGCCAGATATTTCTCGTCGCCAAGTAGAATGTAAGCCTTCAGGCAGTACTCGTAGTATGAATCGATCCCTGCACCAACGCCAGAATCTTTACGTACCCAGTCCCCGGAGTGTATGTTTATAACTGTTCCCATGAGATCGGATGTTCTGAAATATATAATAATAATTATAATATCTGACACACGACGCTATCTAATTTCAAACTAAGCAGAGCTTGTACTATGAAAGCTGGATTGACTGATCGAATGCTTATATATGTATTTACTTTTCTAGTATGTATACAAAGTAACATCCAAACTTCAAAACAAATACTTGCAGATTTTACGAAATACATTTTAAATTGACTTAATAGCCTGCCAAAACGACCCTACTCTGCCTGATGGAAAGCATGAACAGAATCCAAGAGGAGTGATCACCATACTCAATGCGAATGCAGACTGTGGGGGAACGGGTGTCTTTACCCACTAACACTAAAGAAGGATCCTTCGACCAGCCGACGAGATCATGCATGGAGTTGATATTGGGATGTTGTATTTATGCTAATCGGCGCGAGAACTTCTATTGCGCGATGCAGGCTTGGTAGTTTCTTTGCATTGTATGTTACTCCGTCGTTTGAAGTATATCCGGTAGTGGCGCTGTAGTGTTTTTCTTGTTGCGCTGTATGTGGAAGTCGCCACACAGACAATGCTATAATGCAGCATAATGACCCACACTATGGCGACCGATTGAGATGCTCCTGCATCATTGATGGATGATGTCAAACTAGTGTTGCCCAAATGCAAGAACAAGACAAGACTTAGCCAGTCTTGGTCTTGGTCTTGCGCCAATACACCTGGTCTTGGTCTTGCGCTCCCAGTCTTGGTCTTGGTCTTGGTCTTGCAGCAAGAGTCTTGCAAGTCTTGCAATTACCTATTAGTCTATTACTATTTATTAAAGTTTACTTTAAATCTTAGAAAAACGTATTAGAATTGAAACATTGTGAGCTTGAATTAACATAGCCATAGTAAAGATCAAGCAGATACATAAATAACTGAGGATTTGATAAGAAATTCGAAAAATCAACTGACCTATATGTCGTTTTCCATGGAAGTAACTGTTTCTTAATAAACATTTATGATTTATAAGCTTACATTTGCTAAAACATGTAAAAAACAAATTAATTACAATAACTTGACTGTATTTCAAAGAACAATATCTGTCTAGAAAGAGATTGAACCCTCAACTTATATGAAATTTAATAAAAGAGTTTTACGATTTATCATTTATTTCAATAAAAAATAAAATACAACACAAATCAAACATAACAGTACACAACAGCTTTATCATTAGGTTATGTTACTTTATATCAATTCTTTTGACCAAGAATTAATACAAAGTAACCATCTGGCTGACTCATCACTTACCCTATTTCTATGTTTTCTAATTACTAATGATGCTTAAGAAAATAATCTCTCAGCAGGTACTGAAGTTGCAGGTATTGAGAGAAAATCACGGGCCATCTTCGATAAAGTCGGATACTCTGTCTCATGCGTCCTCCACCAATCTAAAATGTCTTCCGAGCTGACAGTTCTTGGTTTTCTCAGGTACTCCTCCAACTCGTCTATCACTAAGCCTTGAAGACAAGATCCAGATGACGTCGAGGGACATTCATAGAGTTTATCAAAGTCTATTACGTCTTCATCTTCATCACATACTTTATTTTCTTTTTTTGGTAATTCCAGAGATTTGTTCAGTGAGTGTAGACTTTTATATTCTTCATAAAGTTCATTGAACTTGCGCAGACTTTCTGTTTTAAGTTGCTTCCCCGACATTGTCAGGTCAAACGTCTGAGCCTTATGCCTTGGGTCTAAAATTAAAGAAGTACAATAAATCCAGTTGCTCTTCTTATAATGTTTAAGCATTTTGTCTCGAGCTGCTTGGAAAGCTAGAATGAGCCTTTCATCCACTTCAGATCGATTAGGTTTCTCATCTAACTGTTTTACCATGGATTCAATTTTATCTAGCAAGAGATTGAATGATACAATGACTAGCGGTAATGTAACATATTTGTCTCCACCAAGTTTTGTACTTAAAAGTTTAAAGTTTATTAGAAATTTATGTAATTTTTCGAGTGCCTGCCATTCACTAGCTGTGATTTGAAAATCATTCAATTCGGTGACAGAACTGCACAATATGTTAATGCCCGCTCTCACTTTTAAACCAAATCCAATCATATCATGTGTGGAATTCCATCTCGTTGGACAGTCAAGAATGGCATTTAGATTTGATGGCACGCCAGCTGCTTCACAAGCAGACTGAAACTTCTTCTTCACTATCTCACTTCTTTTTATTTTACTGGAAATACTGCGTAACTTTGTTACAGATGTACGCGAGTCAGCAATATTTGGTGCATATTCTTCATCTTCCTCATCCTCAGTTTCGTCTGCATAGTCTTCATACTGCTGATCTTGCGCGTTAGTGTCAGACTCATAGTGTAATGCTAAGGTCTTTAATAAATCTTGTACACCAAGGTTTAAAATGTGAGCAAAGCACCGGAAATGTTGATTGTCTGAATCAAAGTGTGGCGGCAGCTGTTTGCCCAGTTCATACATAAATTTGGTATTTGCAGTTGCGTTGTCGACCGTGATACCTTGTATTTTATCAATTATGTCATATTCCAATAAACATTCATGGAAAATCGTTGCAATATCTTCCCCAGTATGTCGACCGCGTGATGGTATAAAATCAAGAACTACAGATCGATACTTCCATTCGTTGTCTATATAATGCATAGTAACCCCGTAGTAACTCCTACCAGCAATTGACGTCCACCCATCAATAGTAAACGACATTTTAGATGATAATTGTTGAAGTCGTTCCTTGAGATTCAATTGGAGCTCTTCAAATCGCTCTTTGACTTTCCTTCTAAGTGTAGACCTTTTAGGAAACACCATATTAGGGCAAATACGTCGAAAATATACTTGTGTAGCTTCGTCATCGAAAAATGAGAAGGGAAGATATTTTTTCACCACCCAATCAACTGTAGCTGTCGTGATGTTGTCATTGCTGTTTTCCGACTGAAATAAAACAATAAATCTTGTGTTATTATTTAAAACATACTAGGTTTGAGCGTTTAGGAGGAGGAGGTTTGTTGTTGTTAAATCGAGAAAATCGTTAAATTGACATTTGTTATATTACCAAAATAAAGTACTTAGTTGTTACTGGCCGATTATGAAAACAAATGAAAATATGGGTGTTTATAAAAAATATTTAAGACGATAATTACATACTTAATATGTCGCACCCCTAGATGAAAACACCACTAACTCAAAAATACTTACGTAAGTTAATGGCGTTTTTGAAAGTATCGCATGAATAGCTACGCGGAGTTAAAATTCCCGTAGCGACAACTTCGACCATTGTTAAAAAAATATTCTTACCTGTCCACTTCTTCCAGCGGTTACTAAAAAGCTTGTGATATCTCCACTTAATTTTAGTTTAACAGGAAGAAATATTTGTGATTCCTTTTTGTGGAAAGATATTAGATGTTTCTTTAAGCCTGAAGTGTTTCTGTTTTTCATTTTTATTTCAATCTTTTTATGTTGGCACAATTTACACAAGGCAGTTTGGGATGCATGAATTATTTCGAAAAACTCCTCAAATTTGCTTTTGGGTCTTTTAGATCTGTGACTCAAACTCTCGTTACTCGGACTAGAATAATATGAATCTTCGTCACTCATATTAAATTGTACACGTGATACGTTTTTAGAAAACAACAAGAATTAGTAAAAACAATTATTAAGTTAGACTCGAAGCACAGCTCAATTGGAAATGACTGGAATTAAAATAATTCCTTTATTTATAGTACGTTTCCTTGCTTTCTACCGCGCCGCCTCGCCACGTGCCGGCTCTATTAAAAGGATGCCGCCGCAAATCAAACGATGCCGCGTGCGGCGTACAAACACAGATTATTACCTACTTGTACAGACGCGATGCGTGAATAAAATATATGTAAAGAATTAGTGCCAATCACTATTCTTTACATATAAGTGAATGTTTTGGCGTACATCTATACTTATCTATACTAATATTATAAAGCTGAAGAGTTTGTTTGTATGTTTGATGACAGAAGTTTTAAAATAAATAAATAAATCCTGAACGTCACTATACCTCCAAAGTTACTATTCCTCGTGGACGAAGTCGCGGGCACTGCTAGTAAATACTTACTCTCATCATCTCTCTCAGAGATATTCGGGCTGGTAAGCAATACAAAACTCTTATCGCAGGCTTTTTATTTTATTAGTAGGTAAGTACCTACGCTTTTTATATTATTTTATTAGTTTTGTAGATTTTTTTTACACGTTTCAAGTATATTTAAAAGTGTACACCTAACTACTCCGTGAAATAGCGCTAAGTCCTAGCTGCAAGACGCAAGAGTCTTGCAGGCTTAGTCTTGTTCTTGCTCAAGTCTTGCACGGTCAGTCTTGGTCTTGGTCTTGCTAAAAATACGCGGTCTTGTTCTTGGTCTTGGTCTTGCAAAAACGCAAGAACAAGACCAAGACTGCAAGACCAAGACTGAATTTGGGCAACACTATGTGAAACCAAAAAGAGCTCTTTGAACTATTTACAATTTTAAGGAACGATTGGATCGAATTTCTTACCCTCCCCACTTTTCAGAGCACTTAACACTACAGGTTAACCTCGGTGTCCTGGGCATAAATATTTTTCGGGATCTCAACCCGCCGGAGTATATCGAGAGCATTACTAAGGCGGCCTCGCCGAATCTGCATTTTTGAAATCCCAACCATTTTAGACGAAGCAAAACGGTATTCAGCCCACTTCAAGGACAACTTACCCAAACCTGTAGTCCAGTATGCTGCTGCAGCCAAATCCAATTAGAAGACTCAAGAGAGCCGATGTGCTGCCTTACTAAGGGGAGATAGAGCAGTGGCTCTACCTTTCCGAACCCCAACCTGTTGCAAGACATCTGATTATAGTCTAGACGACTGATCGCAGGTCTAAAAAACAGAAAAAATCAACTTTGTGATGGATCCGCACAGTATTCGCTTGATGCTCTCGATCGGTTACAATGCCGAGCATTCCGTATTATCAGTAGTCCCGATGCCATCGAGTCCCTTGTGCTTTGTAGTTTTGGAGAGATATAGCCTCTATGGCAATCCTTAACTGCCTTTACCATGGAGTGTGTCCTGAAGAGCTATTCCAACCGATCCCACCTCCCTGCCTCTACAGAACAATACGTGCTGGGCTTAGAAGTCACCGCCTCAAAGTCGTAGAAATACGCACTCGCACAAAACGGTTTGGTTCTTTCTTCTTGTGCCGGGCAGTTAAAAACTGGAATTAGCTACTAGCGCACGTGTTTCCCTGCCACTATGATCCCGGGTCCTTTAAGCGGGGCGTGATAAAGCATCTCACTAAGCCGCCATAGTATGGTGGCCCCCACTGTTGCATTCTGCTTGAGCTTTCCATCAGATTGAGCATAGTCACTTTGGCAGGCTTTCGAAAAAAAGCAAAACCTGTCTATCAAGTTCCTAATCACTCCATTTTATACATAGTATGTAATTTCATAGTTTTTTCAATAGTACAAGAAAAAATGTGAACACGGTTAATTCATTCCAATTCACCGGTAACGAAAATCAAAAAAGTTGTTAGTAGGTTTGATCCTAACATCTACTTCCAACGTGATGACCCACCGGTGTACAAAATAAAAAATACACAATGCTCATTTTTATAATTTTGAAACAGGTTTTTTTATAATATTGGTACAATGTACGCAGAATCTTATGTACTCAGCAATTACTACGGACAAAATATTTATCATTATAATGATCAGAAACCTAAGTTATGAGGGTTCAAAAAAACGACAAAGCACTTCGAGGTAGTGGCCTTACGCTCCACTTGACTCGTCTTGGTGGGGGCCACGAGCGTGCTCCCAGAAAACGGTAAAAACCTTTAGATGAATTAGATCTATTCGTATAATGACTTACCTATGCCTAATCTTCCAAAGTCTATCCATAGCCTTGTGTGCCTTTTGTTCGTAGACAGGATTCCCCGTAAGCCGCGAGAGTGCTGCCATCTCGAGTATCATAGTTCCGGCACAGGCTGTGCACGTCTCTCTTGACTCCGACAAGCCTCGGATGCCGTGTCGCAGGTTTACCTGAATCAAAAATACTACTTAGAAGCAAATTTTAAAAAAAGTATGCCAGAGTACGTAAAAACTTGTGATGAAATTTATATAGCCTATGTCAACCAGGTCATTATTGCGAACCTATTGACACATCATATTTTAAAATCGGTTCAGTAGTGTAGGCACTGTGGTGGAAAATACAAACATACAGACTGACAAAAGTATTACCATTCCTTTTGGTTTCGCCGTAGTCGGGTAAAAATGCGCATTATATCACAAATATATATAGGTAATTGAAGAAAGCACAAAGTTAAAAATTTCTATATATATTTTCATGTCCACAAAGTAATTAAAAATACTCGGAGGTTAGCATTCTTATCAGGTTATTGTGACGTTTAACTGGAACTCGAAAGAAAACGTTCTGCGTTTACATAATTATTGATAAGCAAGAAGCCGAGCGTAACTTGGCTTTGGTCAGGCCAAAGCATGCATATCAATAGATTACAATGTACATGATTTAATATCTATACCTACACATGTCGAAAGAAACTTACGATTTTTCTATTCATATACTAACTGGCAAATCATGTCGATATGCGATTTGCTAAAATTCGAGAATTTCAAACACTTCCGTGCGAAGCGAGGCCGGGTCTTAGTGTAGGTATGTAGCAATTTAGTCATTGCATTTTTGTCATAAGACATAAAGTTATAAACAGTTTTATTTGAATAGGTGTTTGGGATGTTGGTATTTAAAAAAATTGCAACGCATTTCAATGCCTTGTAAATGTTACGCCATCGTAATTTTTCGAATGTTCATTGCTATAATCATATGCATTTATGTTAAAAATAAGACAAATATTACGGTACAATAACAACAGCTGGTAAGTTAATGGTAATCTTTATAAATTGTAGCCTATGTGTTATTCTGAGGTATAAGCTTTATTATTATAAAGTTTCATCAAAATCCATTCAGTAGTTTTTGCGTAAAAGAGCAACAAACATACTCACAAACTTTCACGTTTATAATATTAGTAGGACTTAGAAATTGTAAGTATATTTATTAGGAGTATGATGACCATAGCACATGCTCAGTCTATTTTGCAGTCAGACAGTCGTGTGTGAGATATGTATGGTTATTAATATAATTAATGACTCCTAAAAAAATCAGTTGATCTGTTCTTGACATACTTAAAACCAAAAATAAAATAAGCTTAGTAAAACTTACTATTTCAATAATTTTCAATTGCAAAATTGGGACAAAATAGTTCTGGTTTTGTCTAGCTTTTATGCAATAAAATCGATTACGTCATTGCCGTGACGCTTGTAGTTCATTATTATATAACGAATTATAGATACCTATCGTAAAAATCGTATAATTTTTACGTTTGATAAAAATGTTAAGGCCACTAACCTTCCCGTGAGGAATACCTGTGGAGGTATTGAAAGAGGGTAAAAGTCTTCTTCCCAAGTCCTCTGCCATCGCCAGGAGTTCCCCATTGTACCATTGCAGCGCCGGCACTTCATACTTTAGCGTGTTTGCCAAAACGTGGGCAGACAATAAGCCCCTGTGGGAATTACAAGTGAATTATAATTAATTACAAAAAGCACTTAAAATAATTCGAGAGACCTTGGCCTTGACCTTTTGGTGTTGCATTACAACTCAATAAAAACTAAAATCCCAGTTAAATACAATTTATTTATCTATAATATGTGTATACAAACTAACCAAACTTGTTACTCGACAAATGAGTATCGCAAGGAGCCTAAATGTGCTAGAGTGGAGTTTTTACAAACGTATTGTAGAGAGCCATGCGGAACGATGGACCGACGATTTAAATAAAGTGGCTAGCAGCGGATGGATGTTGACTGCCCAAGACCGGGATAGTTGGCGCTCCTTGGGGAAGACTTTCGTATAGCAGTGGACGGCATAGATTGATATATAATTTCATTTATCCATCATAAGTCCGTTTCGTAATCTCATTTCAAACTATTAACTGATTCAAACTTAGTAATCGCAATTTAAATGTTACATAAACTATCAACACGTGTGCCAGGCATATATTATGTGTATCTTTACATTATCAGTTCCTCTTACAATTACACATGACTACATATTATAAGGTCACGGCACTAGGACTGCTTCAAATCGTTCTTAATATCGGTAATAGAACTCATAGGTACTTACCCCAGCATTCTGATGTTCGTCTCGAAGACCGATACCACGATATCATGATCAAACGTGACATCGTTTATGATGAGTTTTATGGCGGCACTGAATTCTGAGAAGTCGCCCATGATGGCTAAGGTATCGAGACTGTCCACCAGCGTTAGAGAAAAACTGGAAAAAAGTCGAAACTTAAAAAAAGATGCTCAATAAATACGTGTTTAAATAAATCTAAAACGTTTTTATGGACAATATTGTTTACTAATCCAGGTGCAAAACCACTAAACTATTGGGCTTACTTGTGAGACTAGCCATGAGAGAAGCAGTTTTCTCTTAAACCTATCCCAGCAAATTTGAATGTATATTATTGAGACTTGTTTAGTGTCATCGCGAAGTAGATTTGAGGAGAAACTTCAATCCTTTAAATTGAAATGGAAGTTCGTTTGGAATCAAAGGAATTGGCGGTATACATACATTATCTTCTTGCGCACACCTAGTTAAAATTGTGGCTTTCACCATATTGCTATGTAAAGCTTTGATTATTATAGCTTAGTTCCATTTCATAATTTAGGGGGTTTTAAATTTCGCAAGAACATAACAGGGGTTACCACGCATAGAATAAGCCTATGACTATTTAAGCTGAAATGGAGCGTATGTAAATCGAGATAGTTTATTTTAATAAGATCAATGTGTGCCTTCCAAAAATATGTGTATTTATTGTTATACCTAGTAATTTGAATGTATCTGTTACCGGCAATCTGTATAATCTGATATTTTATACAATACCTAGGCAATTTATACAATACTTAAACGTGTAGATAATGTGTAAAATATTATTTATTTTATACTTTGCCTAGGTATTCTATACAATATCTAATGCGCCGCCGGTAAAATATGTGGGGAACGAGTGTCTGTTCCACCAACACAAAGGGAGGATTGGTAGTTTCTTCGTATTGTAGGTTACTCCGTAGTTCAGTGTATCTTCGGTAGATGGCGCTGTAGTAGATTATTGTTGTGTTATTTGTGGAAGTCACCACAAGTGCTATCTAAGGAAACAGGTAAAAACAATCCACTCAAATTGCACGTACAGTTGGCCTAGTGGTTTATTATATATTCATAATACGGGAATCACCTCTTTAAAGAGAAAATATAACGATAACAGTCTAGTAAGTTGGAAAAAAATCAGTCCTCTGAGAGCTATCTTGGCGTGCGCTGCCCAAACCGTTGGAGTTACATAACTATGAATTGTAGTATTATTCGTCTTAACTAGTTCTAAATAAAAGTACGCGACAGCATATACCTTTTATCTCGAAACCATAAATAAGTAGCCAAAACCACAATTAATTTGGATACTCTTTACTTCGCCAATTTTAAAGTTTTTATCAAATTCTTATCAAAATTGACACATTTTTCGCATTTGGTATTTAATGTAAATAAATTTTGTCGTTTACACTAAGCAATTCGGGCAAATAGTTTAAAAATTATCCCGATAAGATTGAACTGAATAAAGCGCCTATTATGAGGGAGCGTGTCGCGAGGGCGCGCGGGCTTATATATTGATTGTTTGGTTAGATGGCTGCACCGATATTAGTGAAATTTGTAATAAAGATACTTCGATTGTTAAAAAGGGCAGATGCTACGAATTACCACGATAACCGATTTAAACGCGGGCGGAGCCGCAGGTAATAGCTAGTACATCATAATTGGTTCTTGTTTCCCTATGACTAATTAGTCTTTGTGACGTTGCAGATAGTTGGTACATAAAACGCTACACGATTGATATATAGAAGTATGTATATGTGTTGATGTATCAACATTTATTTGTTATACATTATGTACGTATATTTTTAACCGCCTTTAAAAAATATAGAGCTTTCAATTGCGGACCTATTTCAAATTGTAAACTAATTAAAACATACTCATTTATTTTAAGGAAAATATTCGTCTTCTGACAGAGGAAAATTAATTTAGATAAGGAATACATCAACTGGCTGGTGTCTATTGCAATATTGAAACCGTGAATCACATTCACACATGAATATATACATGATACTTTTTTTTGTATGGAATATGGGGGCAAACGAGCAGACGTATCACTTGATGGTAAGCGATTTCCGCCGCCCTTCGACGCCCGCAACACCAGTGGCGACAGTTGTGCGTTGCCGGTCTTTGAGGGATGGGTGGTGGAATTACCCTAATAATAATGGGTGTCTATAACAGCAAGAAAGGTTCCTTATATGACAGGATAAAACCCAACCCAATCACAAATTTGAGATTACTAAGCAAGACATCACAAAGCAAAGAACAAGTAAAACTTCAAACAAACCCTATACCAACTCGTCTAACCAATGCGTTATATGTATTATAATAGGGCAAAACCTATGTCCAGCAGTGGTTTGTTTTAGGTTGTTGATGTGATGTGTGTGATGGTGAAAGAACACAGATTCTTTAAAAGGGTTCTATCGTCAAACCATAGTTTCCCTAACATATGTATTTTTATTAGACACTAACTGAGTAACGCCGCGGGGCAAATTTAGTCCAAAAAGCTTAAGTTACTTCTTATATCATTAGCTAGCTACCAGTGAAAGTTCCGCCAAAATTGGTATAGCCGTTCCAGAGATTAGCCAGACCAAACAGATAGACAAAAATTGTAAAAAAAATGATTTTTTGGTCATGTACCGTGTACCTATACATACATATGCATTTAGTAAAAGCGGTTATTTTAATTTGTAATATTAAAATAACCGCTCGTAAAACCGCTTTTTACTAAATGCATACTAAACAGACACTCCTATTTTATTTATTTGTATATTGATGTAAAGCAGTGTGAATACTATCTGAAGAGAAGTTCGGGTCTAGTACAAAAACCCCTTAAACCTGGTTTTAAGATCAGGTCTTATGCAAAATTCGTTTTAAGTTAACGTTTTCTAACCCTAAGTAGTCATAATTAATCTATCTTGATGACTATGCATTAGCTGTTATAAGCTCTGTGACTAGTTTCAGTTTTTAAGGTTCCGAACCCAAAGGGTAAAATGGGACCATATTACTGTCTGTACATGTGTCACACAGCTGTATCTCAAGAACCGTGATAGACAGTTTCAGGTAGAAAATTTTCACCAGATGACTCACTCACTTCTGTTGCCGCTATAACAACAAATACTAAAAAAACAGAATAAAACAAATATTTAAGGGAGCTCCCCGTTTATATAGATAATGGTACGTAACCCTTCGTGCGTGAGTTCCACTCGCAATTGACCGGTTTTTTTATATATAATGTAACGAAAATCTACACCTGATTAAAATTATTGTCAACAAAATTAAATAGGTAGTCAAATAATACCAGTCTTATCTTGAAACAAAATGCAATAATTTTTGTTATATGGATATCTGAATCTGCGACGTTATTACAAAACTTCATTCAGCGTTGATAATGATAATTTTTATTTTGTTATTTTAATTTTAGTCTTTATTTTTACAAGGCGATCTGGAACTTGAAGGTCATGCAAATTCGTCAGTGGTAAGATTAATAAAAATACATTTCATAATTATTACACTTGTATACTTAAATTGGTACACGTCTGAAAACTGGCTGTATAGCGGTAATACCTATAAAAAAATAGGTATATAGGTTATTTTTTCAAAGATTTTTTTTATTTACTATTTCTTTTTTGTAAATGTAAATATTTAAAGTACCAAAAACTATAAATTTAAAAACTATTTGGTACAAAGGCCTTAACTTTTAAAAGAATTGTAACTACATCAAATGACTAATTGAACTTTGTTATGCATAACGACACATATTTAAAACCTGTTCAAGTTAATAATGTCAATTTACTGCGCAAAATTATTTTTATTCTTATTGAGAAATAACTCGTTAGGTATTTTAGTCATAGTTACGTACACTTATTTTTAACATTATGGCCAAATGCAATCTACATGATAAATCATTACCAACAGTTATTTATACTCTCGATTGTTGGCTCTTGATGGAACTGGTTAAAATACATTCTAAAATTATACTTACTCCAATCTTGACCGGTTTCATCCTGTGATATTAACCAAGTATCATATAACCAGAAACCTTTGATAATGCCATAAGGCGAAACCAGTCAGGATTGAAGTTCTAGAATGCACTAACAGCTTTTAATAGTTTATTTTTGTCCTGGGTGGATTGTTACTTCATGGGCTCTTGGGCACCCATGCAATGAACAGTTTATAATGATGAAAAAGTGCATAAAGTAGACATTTAAAATTGATATTTATGTAATGTTTGATTGCTCTAATTATATTATATTATCAGTTTTTTTTTTGTATTTCTATGAAACTTTAGCAATCAAGATGAAGTACCTATTTCATGCTAGAATACAGTATTTTGTTAGGCGCCGTTATTTTGCAATATTGAAGGTGTTTGTAGACGATAGACCGTTTTATAGTACAGATATAGGAAAAATTTCGAAAAGCATACCTTTTTTGTTATATCATATAATATACCTACAGGTTTATACGGAACCCTCGGTGCGCGAGTCCGACTACGAAAAAACTAAATAAAACCTCCTAAGTGCGGGGCGGTTTTTTTATTTTTCCCAAACACTACATCCAAAGGCGGTTGGGAACAAATATAAAAATAAACCTTATTCGAAACAACCAACACTAAATATAAATCATTATAGATTACAAATGAAATGTTTATAATATTATATGAAGTAACAAGACCTTACGAACGAACCTACACGGGGTGTGGAACGACACATTTTTACCTGTTTAGTTGATATATATACATATTGCTTTTTTTTGCTGCTTTTGTTTCATTTACAACCATTCTGAGATTTGTTGTTCGTTTTAGTAAGCACCACTAAAATGTTGTTGTTGGGAATAATCCTTTATTTGTTACATATGTTACTAACTGCCTCCAGTGATGGATGAACATATGTAAATTTATGTACAAACAACCAACAATGGTGGCAGTTTATGTAGTTGCCATTTGGCATAAGCTATATGTATTACATGTTACATGTATTTTCCATCTGTTTAATTTACACCTGTTAAGATAGTCATCCCACCTGTTTGTGTGTTGTCAACAGTAACATTATAAATTAACAAAGTTTCTTAATCTCATTACAGTGATCATATAAACAACAGCGTTAATAATACTCATCATCAGATAGATAATCAGAGATCAATAAAGCATATATATATTCTATCAATCAATTTAGCTTTCATAAAACAACATCTGCTTAGAGGCTAGATGGTGTTGTGTATGACAGATATTTAAATATTTAAAAAAAGAACTTACTTGCCAAGAGCGTCATCCATATCACCACGACTTGGTGTGATGCCTTTCCACCGCCCTTTACAACTCAAGGGCATCAACTCATCAGCCGGATATGCATTTTCCATATACGCATTGTATGCATGGTAGAACATCTGCCGAGACTCTTCCCTAGAAAGATTAACATTATTTAATCACAATATTGACTCAGAACATAACTTTGTGTGGTCTACCAATTGTTGTTCTGTGAGTCTGGATTTAGGTACATGAGAAATAGCCAGAATGAAACTTTAATGTTGTATATAGAAGCTACTCTTGTTGGCATATTAATTAACATGAGTTACTAAAAGATGATGATGTTGCAAACTCTTCACAACAGGCAGTCATAATGTGGGTCACCATGCTGGATTGTCTGCATTCAATCATTCATTGAATGCATTGTTGCATTGTATGCGTTCACAATGAGTAAGCAGAGTAGAGCCACTTTGGTAGGTTTATACAAAAAAAGAAATTTAGGTTTTAACAATGCAAGTATAATTAAACGTTATCTAATACTGTGAATGCTTTTCGATACAGCAATATTTACATGCACAACTATTGGATATTAAATCAAATTTAAATTCAAAATCACTTATTCTATTAAGACACTATCCGTTTTCACCAACTATACCTAAACCACCTCTTAACTAGAAATCCACTATTGTAAGTAGCTCCTAAATATAAATCTTATCTAATTTCGTTTTCACCATGCTAGTGACACATAACTTAGGGTGTCCTATTTTGTGTTTATGGTTTTCCCCTCAATTTAAGGAGACACCTAGCACTTAGGTAGCCCCAAAAGTTGGTAAAATTGAAAAATTACTAAGGGTTACCTAACTCCTTCTAAGTGGTCTCTTAAATTTAGGGGATGTTGGTGAAATCGACCATAAGTGACATTTATGAACATTAAATTGAAGCTACAGTTAAAAATTATAGATCGACACAAACAAACACCACAGCATGTACTGGATTGTCAAGGTGAATATGGTGAAAACATAAAAATCTATGACCTGCTTATGTCAATCTATAACTTCCAGTTTCCAAAGTGTGTAGGGCCTTATAAGAAGAATACTGGCAAAAAACTCATTAGAGTCTTTCTAAAAATCTAATAATTTAATTGAGATAGTATAATATTTGAACTACCTACTTTTTTTAATATTACTATTAAATCTTGTTACATTGTTGCTCACAATGAACTCTAAAGCAATCTAATAAATTTTCAAAAAGTTTTTGTAAAAGTGTGTTTTGCTAGTGTGTCTAGTGTGTATAGGATAAACATAAATTTTTGACCAATAGAGATAAGAGGCATAAACAAAGTTGTGAGGATAATATTATAGGTAATTTTAATTCATAAGTTGGAACATCATCAAGTATTAGTTTCTATTTTAGATAAACATGTCCTTGAAGCTAACCTCGAAAAAAAATTATTGATAAATAGCTTATTAAAACAGATAAAAGCTGCCTTGATAAAAACAATAAGGTTAATTGTTTGGTTTGTGGTATAAATAAGGCTGAGAATGTTATGATATATGTATTTAGTATCTACATCTACAAAATTCAACTTGTTATTGTTATTAAGCAAGCTATCACTACTCTTAGAAATATGCAATAGTAATCTTATATGTCTCTGAGTTGGTATTAGTTACATGAAGAAGTCTTTTAAAAAAATAAACATAGACAATAGAAGAGCATGAGTAGTAGTGGCAATAAAGTAAATCTTCCATTGTTTTTTGACCATATGACAGTAATGTTCGGTGTTGACTTCAAAATCATTAGTCAGTGTTCTAGTATATTATATTATGGATATTTTTTTATGGTATTACATATTTATATTACATGCCAAAAAGAAATATTGTTGTCTATATTTCATTAAAGGAAAGCATACATTTTGCACAGCTGTGAATATCAACTCTATCAAGTAGTATGATGACACTGGTAATCATTCAATAGAGAATAAATATATCTCAAGGTGCTCAACATTGTAGTTGAAGATCACTTAGTCACCACAATGGTATGAAAGACTTTTTAATATACTTGCTTACAATATAGCAGTTATTGTTGTATTTTACTTGTGGTATTTCATGTAATATAATAAATAAATAATAATAAATATTCCGGACATCTAACACACAACGCCATCTAGTCCCAAGCTAAGCAGAGCTTGTGTTATGGGTACTAGACAACTGATATAAATACTTATATACTTTTTTTGTAAATACATACATATTATACATAGAAAACACCCAAACTCCGAAACAAATATTTGCTGATTACACAAACATTTAGTCCGACTCGGGAATCGAACCCGAGACCTCAAGCTTAGCAGTCGCATACGCTACCACTACGCCACCGAGGCAGTCAAAACAAAAATATGAGGAAAGTTAAGGGACTTCGAAACATTATCCAGGTTAGGATAGAGCAACATCAATATAACAAAAGAAAAATACGTTTTTTTACAGTATAGTCTGTGATTATTTTATTTCAAAGTTCGAATTGCGTAAACGAAAGTGAAATAAGATTGTAATTGTAAAACTACGTATGCGAATTTTTTTGGATGTTAAATAAATAAAATGTATGTAATTTTTACAACGCACGGCTTACCTTAAACTTAGCCTTTCCAATCTTGACATACGTGTTGCAGTTTCTTCTTCAGTTCTTACAGATATTACTAAAATATAAACTAATAAAACTCGATATGCCATTATCACCATAATCACAATATTTTCAAATGACTAGTACTCTTAACCACGAAAAAAATACAGGAGAATATATAAATAAGGATATAACGTTGCATTAATAACTTTAGAAATTATATTTCATTAAGGTTTCAAAAAATATAAAAGGAAAATAAAGTCGTACTGATAGGCGCTGCTACCAAATACTTTGTACTTTAAAGGCCTCCATGACAGTTGTCAGCAGTCTGCGTTCCATTATCATTAATATTATTCATCATCAATACTTTTAGCATTTATTTCTAATGATCATTTCATTTAAACCACGTTATATAAAAAAATAAATATGAAGTTGATTCGATTAAAAACTAAAATGTAATTTATAATCTAAAACCTACAAAGTATTATCGACTGTATGATTACATTTAATATGCAATATAAACCAGAGTATTTCTTTTAAACGTGGTTGAGATGCCAATAAGATATGGAACGCTCTAGAAATTTTTTGCATCGCCGCAGCGCGGTTTGTCCACGTATTCTTGATTTGCACAGAGAGAAGTTCGTGAAAATTAACGTTTTCTCTTTGGGCATGTGATAACCTGTCTATGCATATATTAAATTTGTAAGAGGTTGATATCTAGCAAAACTAATGAAAATCTTTATTAAATGGAGCAGAATACATTAAGAATATGTTTATTTACAAATTGCATATCTATACTAATAATCTATACTAATAATAAAGCTGAAGAGTTTGTTTGTTTGTTTGTTTGAACGCGCTAATCTCAGGAACCACTTGTGATTTTTGGGGCGATCTTTGGTGTCCCGTACGGAATAGGTAATTTGCTTTATATACTCGTATAATAGTTATGATCATTTTGCTATGTGGAAGAACGAGTTTCATGTTCCACCCAACACAAAGGGAGGATCCTCCGACTAGGTGAGCTGATCATGCCTGGCGGGCCAGTTGATGTTGGGATGGTGTATATACTCGTATGATAATCGGCACTAGAACTTCTATTGCGCGATTCAGGATTGGTAGTTCCAGCGTGTTGTACGTTGCTCCGTAGTTCAAGGTATCTTCGGTAGATGGCGCTGTATGGTATGTGGATGTCGCCACATCACTCCCCTCCAAGACCGGAGGTCGACATATATTGAGTCATATGTACTGGCGCTGATCCCTTGAGGGTACCTCCTGCTAGCATAGCGTGTGGCGGCACTTGAACTTTAGCAGCACCCGATATAAACCTTCGATAGAAGTTCAGTATGCCAAGGAACCTTCGAAGTTTCTTTATTGTCCTGGGTACCAGGAACCTGGCCTGGACTTGGTGTCCAGGGGCTGAAGGCCAGCAGCAGAAACTAGATAACCCAGATAAGTAACCTGTGGCTGTCCCCAGACGCACTTGCTTTCGTTGAGTAGCAGCAGAGTGACATGACACTCGTTCCTCTACAGCTACATAAATTTATGTAGATCCTCTTAAAAAAATATACTTAGTAGGTAGGTAAGTAGATTGACCAAATTAAAAAAGGGCATCGAACGACGCTACCAGTAAGTTGGCGATGATGTGGAGGATTTTTTTGACGCTTGTATGTAAATACTAGCTGACTCACTACGCAACAGTCGTCTGCTCCTTCTATTGCCAGTAAACGATTCGTAATGTTATACAGCGTGCACAAATATATTTAGTACCTACTATAAAAACGGTTATAGTGAGCCAACAAATGTAGACATTTGCTCTCAGTGACTTTTTTACCATCGAAAATGTCTTTTCGATTGCTTCAGTAGGGTACCCATGTTCATATATAGTAAAATTTCGCCATTGTTTCGTCAGCTTTAGGGTTACGTGAATAACTGAGGTATTTGAGGTTTCAAAAGATGCCTCTCGGCGAGGGTTACAAGACGACGAAATAAAATGAACAAATGTGAAAAAATGCGACGTTTTTACGGTGTCTTTTGACGACGAATAATAAGCTTTTGGGGTATTGAGTTGGGCTACGTTTTGAAAAACGCGGGTAAGTGAGCCTGAGTGTCTGTAAGAGAGTGACCTTCTGTATTGTGACCCGAATGTTGCGTGTTCTAGACATGGGATTGTTTATAGGTTATTGTATTTATTCGATGTGTGATGTTTTGTATAATAAATTAATGTAAATAAAATGATTTAAAAAATAAAGCTTTGTCTATATTTATTACAATATACCTGAAAGTCATGAGAGGCATGAAAACTGTGGATTTTTTGAACTTATTTAAGGAAACAATTCTGTCATACCTACATTAATTTTTCGGAAATTTATTCACGCAGCGCACCATTCATCTATACTAATATTATAATGAGGCAATCTTTGTTTGTATGTTTGTTTGTAATGAATAGGCTCAAAAACTACTAGACCGATTTTAAAAATTCTTTCACCATTCGAAGGCTACATTATCCACGAGTAACATAAGCTATATTTTATTTTGGAAAAATATAGGGTTCCGTAAGATATTGGGGTTTTTTGGACACAAGGTGTAAAAAATCCTTATTAACCAGAAAAGTTACTTATTTTGCGTACGCTGCGTAAACTATAAAAGATAGAACCATAAAATGTTCTAATTAATCGTAGATCTTATAAATATCTACAAAAAGTCTGCGACACACTATACGGGGGAAAATTTATCGCTACGGGCAATAAAAGACGCAAATGAGGTTGCGTCGGTCAGCTAGTGATATTATATAGGTAATTGCAGAGCAAGCAATGGAAGTTCCCAAAAAAAAACTCCCTAGATTTTGCAACATTTTATAATTACTACTTCGCCCTTATTAATAGTATCGTAATATAATATAAATATACATATCCTTATAAATATTACGCAACCTCGTTTGCGTCTTATATTGCCCGTAGCGTGAAAATTTTCCCCCGTTTTTGAGACATTCTTCATTGGTGTTCCGCTCCTATTAGTAGTAGCGTGTAGATATAGCCTATCAAATTCAAACAAACAAACAAACTCTTCAGCTTTATTATTAGTATAGATATAGCCTTCCTCGATAAATAGGCTAACGAACACGAAAGTACTTACAGCTCGGTACGGAAAGTCTGCCTTTGTATAGCCTTCCTCGATAAATAGGCTAACGAACACGAAAGTACTTACAGCTCGGTACGGAAAGTCTGCCTTTGTATAGCCTTCCACGATAAATAGGCTAACGAACACAAAAGTACTTACAGCTCGGTACGGAAAGTCTGCCTTTGTATAGCCTTCCTCGATAAATAGGCTAACAAACACGAAAGTACTTACAGCTCGGTACGGAAAGTCTGCCTTTGTATAGCCTTCCTCGATAAATAGGCTAACGAACACAAAAGTACTTACAGCTCGGTACGGAAAGTCTGCCTTTGTATAGCCTTCCTCGATAAATAGGCTAACGAACACGAAAGTACTTACAGCTCGGTACGGAAAGTCTGCCTTTGTATAGCCTTCCTCGATAAATAGGCTAACGAACACGAAAGTACTTACAGCTCAGTATGGAAAGTCTGCCTACAGTACCTACCTACCGATTCAACTCACACTAGTCAAGTAAAAGCAATAACTAATACATTTAGAATTTAATTAACTATCTCCTAATTGAAATGAAACAAATCTATGAACAGGTGACCTGACGTTGACCATGGACACATGCTACTCAAAGAACACAAAGTATTATTTTCCTTTTCATATGAAATGTACCTACTTGAAACTTGAAGACGCTTTTCATTCTAAGATCTACTTTGAATGAGAAGTGTTATTTTTTCTTTAATAACTTTATACACAATATCTACAATGGTGGACTTTTTTTCTTTATTTATTTAATGAGGGCTGAGTCACGAAGTGATTATGTCGCCCTCATATACAATGGTGGACTAATTGCCAGAGACATTTTCTACGAGTCTACTGAACAAGACTAATGAGAAGGTATTTTATGTATAACTAGCTTTTGCCTGCGGTTCCGAACGATGACACAAAGGAATAGTCCCTCTTTACTTTACAGCCAGAGCGATGTCGATGGAAGCTGGTTAGTATATGTATGTCATTAAAGTAAAGACTTAAATTTATAAAATGGAATAAAGTAATAAAATAGGTGACAACAAGATTTCTTTAGTGGCAGCATCAGAGCTTAATTGGCTGACTCTTTAAGAGATTGCAGTGTCAAATTGAATCGGTTCACGTTTCAATCTACAAAGCTCGTTGGCTTTCCTGGATTGCTACATAGCATAATGGTCAGCTGCTAGGAGGACGTACGCGTTTTCCGCTTGAATGAGTCCGGAGTCATAACAACAGCAGTGCCCGGATTCCTCCTAATAAAATAGGTGACAACAAGATTTCTTTAGTGGCAGCATCAGAGCTTAATTGGCTGACTCTTTAAGAGATTGCAGTGTCAAATTGAATCGGTTCACGTTTCAATCTACAAAGCTCGTTGGCTTTCCTGGATTGCTACATAGCATAATGGTCAGCTGCTAGGAGGACGTACGCGTTTTCCGCTTGAATGAGTCCGGAGTCATAACAACAGCAGTGCCCGGATTCCTCCCACCTCCTACCAATGAGATAAAACTCTATACTTTGTGGACTGGATCGTGCGATACGTTGTGAGGAGGTCTGTTGGTGCATACTAACAGACGAGCCGTCATCGCATGGTTGTGTTTTCCGGACCATATCTGATCGTCTGGTAAGGCCTTTACACATATGGCATCGGAGCCTTCCCGATGACATCTATAAAAAAAATTACTTTGCGTCTGTCATCCCATTAAATAAGTAGGAATATTTACAAATACATATCAAGAGTTAGGGCTAGCGCAAACACACATTTTTCCTCGACGAAACTGTTTAGTCGAGTTGTGTGTACGTCTCGTGGATTCCACACGAATAACGCATACAATCTATTTCAGTCGATTTATCTCCCACACAAATCCAACAGTCTTTGTAGGCAACGGGCGAGTCAAGGTGCTAAGTAAAATGCCATTTAACCATAAAGTTATAGCTTATGCGTTGCTTTATATACGTTTTAAAAGACATAGGAAAATGAGGTATTGTTTACATCCTATATTCAGTAACAGATTATTTTGTAGAATATTTCATACATTGCATTCAAATTAATAGAACCCTTAGATAAGTATTTTAAATATTATAGAATGGTCCGTAAATTCTGTAATAGTTCCCGTCATTGTGACAAGAAACGTGGCGCCGCTTCAAATGCTAATGCGGATCGAGTGTTTAGTCGACGTTATGCGCACTTCAAAACATTGCAATACAAAATGAGCCTATAATCAATAGTTGTCTAACTTTTTAATCAAAAGCAGAACGATACAGCTTTTTGATTTCGATTTGACAGTATGCGCATTTTCATATACTTATACTCATGGGCGTACCCAGGGTAGGGCAGGGGAGGGCAGCTGCCCCCCCCTAGATGTTGGCGTTCCTACTATTTTCTTCTCTCGATTATATATAAAGCACACTCAGACGCGTAAAAACGTGACTAAGATCGACTATGGACAAAGACAGATTTATTTTCTGTGTTGTTGTAAGATCGGCAATCGGAATCGGAATCAGTCCTAGGGCTATGCGATGTTCGAGCGTAGTGACGATCAGAGATCATGCTCTTTAGCGAGGAGAACAACTCATCATAGTCCTAAGATATCAAATCTTCCGAGTCGGTTTATGTAGTTTTTATGGACAGCTGACATGCCCATTCATTTGGAATGTATTTAAGTCACTACAAAAAATTCTCGAAAGCAAAATATTATCGTCTGATATATCAGAAATTTTTTTGGCCAGTAATAATTTGTAGTTTCGTCCTAGCATCCAGTACAGGTTTTTGTGCCGCCTAGATAATATCACCTTATTTTGCTTTGATATGGTTTTTCCACCGGTCTATATGTAAGCCCACATTGGCTCGCACTCGAAGGCCGATGGGACACCATTTCCGAAGTCTGATTCCCAAGCTGGCGCAGCGCGTGCTTGGCTCGGTTGCTGCCAAATATGAGGGGGCCCGATAACTCCTGCAGGAGACTATACGCGGGCGTTGAGCGGTCCCCAGTATGGGCTGAGGTCCTGAAGGCCAGCAATATCGGGTTATTGCGACGTCCGCAACTAGTGCTGACCTTTAGGTAGGAGACCTAAGACTCGAGAAATCGAAGACCAGAAATTTCAATTCCACCAGGTTCTTGTGGAGGAATGGAAGGAACGACTTGGGCAACCGAGTGCTGGGCACGCCGTTATTGCGACGGTAAGACCCGTATGGAGGATTGGCTCGAGAGGCATCACGGCTGACACAGGTGATCACTGGGAAAGGATGCTTCGGAGAGCACCTGTGTCTGATCCGCAAGGAGCCAACGTCTGAGTGCCACCACTACGATGACCAGACCGTAGACACGGCATTCCACATACTGGCAGAATGTCCGGAGTAGGGCGAGTCGAGCCGGCCATCGGAGGGGGGTTCTCTCGCTTGGTAACATTATTGCGACTATGTTGCGTAGCGAGAGCGCGTAGAACTCTGCCGTCTTTTTCAGCGAGCAAGTTATGCTTGCGAAGGAGATCTTACCGTCCACCGCAGACGACTCGGGCGCCGGTGATCGCCAAACGATCTCCGTACTCCACAAGCGCAAGCTTGGGGGTGACAGGTGAGTATCACCCTTTTTTTTTTAACGTGTGGAAACCCCCCTCGGGCCGTCACCCCACTGAGGTTTGCGGCGGGGTGGTGTGTCGGAATCGAACCGACTAAAACCACACGGTGTGCCAACTCTGCGCCTGAGAAGGGAGGGGTCCGGGAACTGCAGTTATTAACACGACCGGACTCCTCCCAGCGCCTGCCCGCGCTGAAGCGGGCACTGTCTGCTGTTCAAATCTCAATTTAGGCGACGCATGGCACACGCGTACGTCGTCTCCTCGCGGTTGGCCTGTATTGCGGATGGAGGGGAAAACCCGTCCTGTCCATTCGTGGCCACACTTAGGGCGGCGGAGGCGCTGATATGCGCGCCTCCGCCGCCCAGTTCGCCGGCGGCGGATCGGGTCCGAGTGAACGTTGTCCTCTCGGGCCTTCTCCGCCACCTCCTTCTGAAATTACGTCTTCGCAGAAGGATGCGACCGCAGTAAAACTGCAATCGCTACCGGCCATGGATCATATGATGGCCGGTAGCGAGAGATCTCCTCCTATGACTGCAGTGAGGGCCCGACGCTGCGACACCCAAGCGGGGAAGATCGCCAGCGTGTGCTGGGCCGAGTCCTCACTGCAATCGTAGAGAGAGATGCCGATTGAATATCGGCATCTCTCTCTGCGATTAATTTAGCCGCTCGTCGGTAAACTTCGGCGAGCACTTCCGCCTCCAAATCCCACGGGAGTGTTCCGGCCAAAGGTGAGGATCACCCTAGCAGAAGCAATCCGGGGTAGCGGCGCAAGCTCAACAAAGAGCCCCTTTTTAAAATAGAAAAGGATCATCAGGGTTCCTACACAGGAGGGGGCCATCTACAAACCATAGGTGGCCCGAGGTACGTCGTGGTTCTAGGGATTTCCTTCCGAGGGTGCACCTGATTCCATGCCAATGCCTTTTTCATATCCATTTATTTGACGAGGTGCTTTTAAAAAAACCCGATTTGCCCCCCCCTGGCCCAGAACCTGGGTACGCCCATGCTTATACTATCCGTTGGAAATATGTGCACACCCATCTGGAATGCGCTTCACCTCTCGCTTCCGCACGTATCGCCCCGCCTTTGCCTATCTAGTACCGTTACCAACGCAAGCCCCAACGTGCCTACGGGTCACGTGTATTATTCTTGCTTCCGTAATCTCATTCTTGTTTATTATTCCTTTGTCCAGTTAAATATCAATAAATTACCTATTTAGTATAGTATTGTAAGGTGGGTAAAACTATACATATTAAATTTAGTGCTCAAAGTAATCCAATTTTTTGAAAATGAAAAAAACACGGCTCTTTCATTATGCCGGTGGAACAAGCAACAAAAAGAGCGTGTGCAACAACTGTTTTATCTAAAGCGACGATAATGAAAATAAAACGTGAAGCGAAAACATTACAAACTTTGTCAATTTCTCCTGCTCTTTACTTTCTCTGTATATTGTTTGTTTTCTTTACTCTATAATGTACATCCTACTAATATTACAAACGCGAAAGTTTGTGAGCATGTTAGTGAGTATGTTTGTTGCTCTTTCACGTAAAAACTACTGTATGGATTTTGATGAAGCTTTACCATAATATAGCTTATAATAATAATAATATATCACTTTATTGTACACCAGATGCATTACAAGGTAAGCAAGTAAGTAAGAAGTACAATTGGCGGCCTTATCGCCCGGAGGCAATCTCTTACAGGCAACCATTGGATGTAGAGAAAACATGAGTAAGAGAAAGTGTTGGGTAGTGTCCGGTGTAAGAGTAGAAAAGACGAAGAATAAATAAAGATAAATATACAGTTAATTACATACTCAAATGCCGTAGTGTGACCCAATTGACTATATAAATAAAAATAATTGCATGTTAAGGGACGTTGATGTCTCCCAGGTAATGCTCCTTTACGAGTCTCTTGAAAGCAGTTAATGTTTGTGCTCGTCTAATTGTGACTGGTAGGGCATTCCACAACCGAACTGCTTGGACACAAAAGGAGTGGTCGAGAAGTTTAGTAGAATGGCCAGGCATTTTCAGTTTCAGGTTCTCCGACGACCTCAGTAATTTGGGATGTGAGACGTGTAAAAAAGTGAACCGTGATTTGAGGTAGCGTGGGGTAAGAGGATTAAAAAGAATGTTATACAGAAGAGAAAGAACGTGTGCATTCCGGCGAAGGCGGATGGGTAACCACTTAAGCTTTTTACGATAATAGGAGACGTGATCATATTTCCGTAATCCGAATATGAATCTTATACAGAGGTTTTGAAGTGTCTCAAGCTTATTGAATTGGTCTTCAGTAAGATCTAAATAACTGGCATCAGCATAATCAAGGATGGGGAAAAGAAGGGATTGTGTAATGGCAATCTTGGTAGAGATAGATAGGAAATTGCGTAGTCTGCGCAAGTACCCTGCAGCAGCAAACATTTTGCGACTCAGCTCCTGCAGCTGAGGACCCCAGGAAAAGATACAGTCGATATAGATTCCCAAGTTCTTTACCTCATCACTATACGGAATAGGTGTGCTCTCACAAGAGACTTGAGGCAGTGAAGTCCAATCAATTTTGGATATCATTCTTGGACTTCCAACGACAATGACCTAGGTCTTGGTTGGGTTTATCTTCAGGCCGTGGGAAATGCTCCACTTATTGGTTTTTTCCAGGTCAGTATTTGTAGTATTAATTGCAGTAGTTATCTAACTACTTGCCAGTCAGTGGTGCCGTGGTAAAGATCTGGAGATCATCCGCGTAAAGGTGGTAGGACGAAGTCAAATTACTAGTGTTGATAAAAACGGAGAAAAGTAAAGGAGATAGCACGCCGGCCTGAGGTACACCAGTGCAAGTGCTATCTCCAAGTAGAGACAGTGTTGTCAATGCTGATGCGCTGTCGGCGACCAAACAGGTAGTTACGAAACCAGTCAATCGCAGTTGGGTATATGTTAATAGAGCGTTATATACACAGCAGTATGTCAAAGTCGACGGTGTTAAAGGCATTACTGAAGTCAAGAAGTGTAAGGACTGTGAGCTCACTGTTTTCCATAGCATATCTGATGTTTTCCGTAATGTGAACTAGAGTAGTAGTGGTGCTATGGCCGGATCGAAAACCAGACTGGAAAGGATTTAAGAGCAGGTTTGTAGAAAGGAAATTCGAAAATTGAGTGTGAATTAAACGCTCGAGGACCTTGGATAGGAAGGGGAGGATAGAAATGAGGCGGTAATCGGAGAATGATTCCGGGTTCTTTTTTTTAGGGATGGGAATAATATTTGAATCTTTCCAGGCCTTCGAGAAAACGCTACAGGAGATCAAATAATTCAATATGTGACAGATGACAGGGAGAATTTCATCTAGGATTGGAAGGATCATGTTACGACTTAAACAATCGGAACCCACTGCATTCGACGTAATAGATATTATGCTCTTCTTAACATCACAACCAGAAAATTGACTAAAGAAAAAAGGAGAATAGTCAGGAGTTGGGGCGGAAGTTAGATGTTTCAGGGTAGCATCTTTTGTTATTTTCTTGAAATTTGTTGAAGCAGAGAAGTGTTGATTGAGTAAACTCAAGTCTACAATTTTAGGAGAAGAGTCATGAACAGATTTGCCCACTCCCAGTGACTTTAAAAATTTCCAGACTTGAGCTGGATCTCCATTTTCAACAGAGTGGTGAATGTATCGGCGTTGTGCATTCCTACACACCCTGCTGCATTGATTCCTAATAGACACATACTTTTCCCAGTTGGTTTGGCTTGTGTTCTTTTTAAATTTCGATTTGGCTACTGCTTTCTTATGAATATAGCGCTTTGATGTCTACGGTTAGCCATGGTGATGGGAGACGTTTGACTTTCATTTCTTGAATTGGTGCGTGTTTGTCGTAAAGAGACAAAATTTTAGCGTTGAAAAAATTTACTTTGTCGTCGATGCTATCTGCACTGAAGAAAGTTGTCCAGTCTGTGTCGTTGGCATCCTTTTTTAAGGCAGCAATGTTCATAGCCTTGAAGTTCCGCTGCAGAATAGCTTTGGATTTAGGTTTAGGAGGACGGATACGGTATAGTAAGTCATGATAGGAGAACTCGTCAGCTGAACACTGACCATCTGATCTGATACATCTGAATAACACATAGGCTAAAATTTATAAAGATACTAGCTTTGCCTCGCGGCGTTACCCGCGGCTATTGTCGTACCACGGGTAGCACCGCGGGGTTCAGCTAGTATTGATATACAAGCTGTATAAAAGTGTAAAGAAAGATATAAAATATTTTTTTGATTTTACACCTCGTATTTTTTTCCTACATCTTGATTTTTTTTCTATCTTTCTTTTTGCATGACGTCATTAAGCCAGGTTCGCAGATATTTCCGACGGGTTGTATTGCTATGAATATATGAAACACAACAAAATAGTTTTTCAACTAAAAATTGTATGTATGCACTAGTTCTAATGCTGCTGCGCCCGTGTGCACCGCATGCGTACAGAAGGTAAGGACGCTCCTGGTTCTGATTACATTTAATCCATGTACCTCTATAAGTAAATGTAAACAGATAAAGTATCTACCTAAAACACTTATATAAAAATCCCAGTCATACTATCATTCAGGTTTTGGGGGACAAAGATTGTAATTATGTTTGTTTTCTCTGTGTAATAAATAATTATCATCAGCCGGCTGCAGTTCACTGCTGGACATAGGCCTCTCCCATATACCTATAGCAACTATATGCATTGTATAAATTTAGTATAACCTCCATGAACATATCGCTGAAATTACTGACCAGACATTTTGAAAATAAATATAGGTAGGTATCTATGAGTCCATATTATAATAACTCCCGTACCTACTCCTGAGCTCCTACCTACTTGGTATTACATGAATAGGTTCTTTTTCTGTTGGTACCTACCTTACTTCCGAGAATAGTTCTTGTTCTACTCAACTACAATATGTAGGTATGTCAAGGAATGCATGACGAATTTTAACAAAAAAAAAGACTACAAGAACTGAACGCTATTGAAAGGGGACCACACGGGAAGCACCCACCCTCCTCTTTTTCTGAAGTCGGTTAAAAATGGCCGTCACTGAGTTAATCTTTTTGGTTTCGGACTTTCGGTCTACAACTTGTAGAAATAGAGAGATAATATTATAATATTTTGAAATTAAGCCAGAGGGCGCTTCTGACGCGATCACGTGACTGACTCGTTTCCGCCATGTTGCATTTGTACGGTGGCGAGGGATCGTTTACTTTCGCACAATTTGTTAAGTTCTAAATGCATAAAATAATAAAGTGCTCAGTACTGCTCGTGTTTATATGAATAAAAGACTGCGTATTATTTTAAATTTACTTCCAAGTAATATTAAGTGTGTTGTGTACAATAAATGATAACAAATTTGTTCTGGGTTCCATCATTGAAATAACCAAGTAGTGACCGAGTACCAGAAAAGGTTCAACGACGGCGTATCTTAGCTTGGAGCAAGGTAATGCATGATTCAGTTATTTTGTAACTTTTGTAAAAGTTTATTTTATGTTAAATATCTTATTGTTATCATTATGTGAGTTACCGGCATAGTTGTTTACCAAAAAGAAGAGATTATTCCTATTACCTACTTAAAGCTCATTAAAATGAAATAAGTATTTCTTGTTTTTTCTGACTAGTTTCTGTGAAATTGAATTGAGGTACGTATTAGACTTCTTTGGGTATCGTATTTGGAGCGAAAGTTATCGTGTTTATGCGTTGACAACTTCACTCAAAAGATTGTTTTGTGTACAACAACAATACAGTTCGAGCATAATTACGAGTGTATAGACCTTACTACGATTTTGTGATATGACCTTTGAAGTCGTAGTGCATTATGTACACGTAGCTTTAGACAGCTATACCATGGAACCGCCATTTTGATTGCTAGCGCCTTGCCAGGGGGGAGAAGGGCGGGGAGGAGGGGCAGTGCTTACTATAAAAAATGTGACGCTCAGATACTTGGTGTCTCACTCTCTATGCCATCATAGAAGAGCTCTTCTATATTGACTTCCTTTTACTTTGGTATACCAACTTGACATATCCCTCATGTCCAAAACATAAACAGTAACATAACCTCTGCATCTTGTTTTGACTTGACAGGTACTTTTTACATGGAATGTAGATTACAATCACCATGAATGGCGAAGTAAATGGCACTATGGAAACTTCAATGGATACTTCCAGTTTAGAAGGACCCGACAATGTGTTAAGTCAAACAAAAGTTGATTTAGAAGGCTGTGAAACTTCCACTGATCCCTTAGATTGCACACCTATTGAGGATAACAATCATTTACACTCCGAAGAGAGTGATGGATGTGAAACTGCTGAAGTAGCTGAGCATTTAGAAAATGAACAAAGTAACAGCAGTGATAATGAAAAACAATTATTACAAGAGTCCACAAATGTGCCTGAAAATGTTAATAGCAATACTAGATTTTCTGAAAACCATTGCAATAACAGTAACCAGTCAGATGCTGAATCTGTGTCTAGTTCTCAGGCCAAGTCTGAGACAACTGAACAGCAAGTAATGCATAACAGTGATGACAAATGCATGGATGAAGAATTTGAAAAAGAATTTGAGAAGGATATAGCTCTTGTCCAGAGAACTAACAATGGGGTAAGTTATGAAGCAATTTATATATATATATATAGCATTAAAAATTATATGTGTAGGTAAAGTCTTTGACTATAGAAAGTATTCTTCGACTAAATAAACAAATAATTCAATGAGACTAATTATTAACTTCATGTTGTGTGTTTACACAAAATCTTATACTTCTAAACAATAACAATTATTTAATAAATCAGCTAGATAAGTTCATGCTTAGATGATATCATAATTAGAATACAATGAGGATATTATTTAGTTAAACCTTTCCCAGAGTTGTTGTTATTATTGTTAAAAAAATTCTGATAACTGTAAATATCTATTTAATAATAAAAAAAGTAATGTAAAAGTCTGTAAGACCATAATTAACATACACTGTTTAATAATGGTCTACCAGTCAGCATGTAATATACATGTAAATATATATATATATATATATATATATATATATATATATGCTAAAAGATATATCATATTAGTTTGTTATGTAGCAAAAATTTAGTCCCATACCTTTTGCAGAATTCTGAAAATGAAGGATATTCAGAAGATTCTTCAGATGAGTGTTCCGAAGTTGAACCTAGAGCTGAAGATACAGTCAGTATTAATTCAGACACTGACACTGAACCAGCTGAAGATTCTTCACAGAAAAACCAAATGAAAATAAAAAATAGTGATATAATAATATTAGAAAATGAGAGGCCTCATAGTCAGAATGGGAATTCTCATGAATCTCCTAGTCCAGAAGTTCATGAAATTATAAGTGATAACGATGATTGTGTTATGGCAGAGGAAGAAAAGGTTAAGACAAATAATAGTGACAGTAAAGTTCAACTACGTCGAAGCAGTAGAGCAATAAAACGTAAAAGATATACTGATGAGGTGGAAAATGGCGAAATTGAATCTGATATTGAGGAAATAGCCATGGACACTCCATTTTACCGTAAAAGTAAACCAATCGTCATAAATGATACTAAAACTTTAGTTGAGATGGCTGCTAGACAAATGAAATCTCATCAAAGTAATAATCAAAAGAAAGAGCCAACTGTTGTAATCATAGATACAAATTCTAACAGAACTGAGAAAACAACAAGTCACTACAAACATTCTTCACCATCTACCACTTCAAATTTAAGTGCACAAAGTCTTTATCAAAGCATAGTAGCTCGAGGGACTACAGTCACCCCAATAAGCAGCAAGTCTAATGCATCCACACAGAATATAGCTGCTGTTTCACAGACACCCCAACCTTCTATACTGCCATCTCTAACAGATGATATGTTTGTGGTAGAAGCACCTTCATTTATTGTCCCTTATGTCTATGAGAAACCATCTGTAAAACCTTTTAGAGAATTTGTAGACACACTTGGTAAAGAACTGGATGAACAGAAAGCCAAAGAAGATAAAGAAAAAGCACGCAAAGACAAAGAGAAAAAGGATGCTGTGAAACCAGACAAAGAAGAACAAAATGAAGAGACAGAGGCAATGGATGTGGCATCAGAAAGTTCAGTAGAGGCCCCTAAAGTGATTGATTCAGCGCCATCTGAAGATAAAGCAGATGCAGGATCACTAGAAGAGACTGACGAAAAGAAAAAAAAGAAGAAAGGTAAGTAATTTTCATATTCAAAAACTATTATAATCCAAATTTAAAATATCTTGTTAAATATTACTTGTATATTTTATTGGTGTCTAATTTAATTTAAAATTTCGGATATTTTAATTAACATTGCGTTATACATTTTTAGAAAAGAAAAAGAGAGGAGATATAGATGATGATGTATCTTGGGATGGTGAAACCTCTACAGACACTGATGATGAAATATTGAGTGATGAGGAAGACAAAACTGTTGTTATTAAAGATAAAGCTGATGCTATTGATGAGATAAAAGATGTAACAGATCTAACTGCAGAAAAAGTATGCTCAAACAAATCTGATAACTATTTTGACTGTTCTCTTGGAAAGTTTTTTATCAATATTGGTTTAAGTTTAGTCCAAGAATATGTACAAAGTGATTTACTGAAACAACAAAATCGCAAACTATATAGGGAAAAGAAACAAGGACATAACACTAAAAGCACTGAAACTTCTATTGCATCACTTATGAAAAATATAGAATTTAGTAAAGAAAATAATGCACCATATTCTTTTACTCAATTAAAATGCGAATTTTGTAGTTTTAAGACAGAGTCTAAGTTGGTGATGTCTCACCATTTGGAGACTCCACATATGAAAAATAATGTTTATAAATGTAATTTCTGCCCGTTTGAAATACGAAGTCCTCACGACATTTTGTATCACATGGAAGCTGAACATAATATTAGGGGTAAATTAGAGCGGGCACCGGCGTACCATCAATGTGCGAACTGTCCATTTGAAGATAATGGCAAGGGCAAATTGGCTCGCCATCTTATACCTTGTGCTAAGAAATTCAAACCTGAATCGAATTTAGCTCCACCATTGGAATGGGAACCACCTGCAAAGATACCAAAGGTTTGTATTGGTTATTTATCTCTTTGCACATTCTACTATCATGTTTGGCATGTCATTAATAATAATTTTCCTCAATTGTAGATAGCGAGATCACGCAATAATATGATGGGATCATACCAAAATTCCTTTAATAGAGGTCAAATGGGTAATAATTTGGGCCGACCGTCAATGAACGTCGCAAGTATGATGCCAGGTATGAGTTCGTATCGGCCTCGAGGGCGTTCACCAATGGCTGTTCCTCCGCGCGCAGCACCGGTCCATGGGGCGCCGCTCATTCGTGGAGGTGTTATGGTGCGACATAATGCTCCTGTTGTCATGTCTTCAAACTATCCAGTTGCGGTAAGTTTACTTTTTACTATGTCCTGCACCACATAAACGATCAAATGAAGTAAAGCCTATTTAGCTAAGTCTGTGTAGGTCGTCACTATTATTAAGTGGGTCTTGTTTGACACAAGACACTATAATGTACTTACTGAAATAACCAAACCGAAATAATCTGTTAACCCTTTTGAAAATGGGTTAACCTACTTTTCCAATAAACATAAATAGATGTTACTGAATTAAAAATTTAACAGGAATAGTCTAAATACAGGATAATTATGGTTAACCTTTACCAAATTAATAGAGGTTGCAGGACATTTTTTATTTCCGTGATTTATTCCTTGTTCATTATTTGCGTGAGACGGGAGAGGGGGATCTCGGCTAATAACTAGTAATTTTTACAAGAAATAAATTTTCGCGTCGCGTCACGTCGTAAAAAACCGAAATCCTGAGTTAACTTCTATCATTTTGATTGTTTGTTGTTAATAATTTTATAAACATAAACCCTTCAATTTAGGTTAACCCTTATTGTTTGGGTGTTTGGATTAGAACAATAAAATATATAGAATCTGTTAACCAAATCTATGAGTAACACTTTGAAATGGTTACAGATTGATTCAGTAACCGTTAATAACATAAACCGTTATGCATGGGTTTTCCAAATCCTGGTGTTGAGGGCCTTCTAAATGTTGAGTGCACAAATTATAAGTATTTCATAGGTACCTTTGTATGGCAGTTTGATTTTTGATCTTTCTGTAACCGTAAGTTATACTGCGTTTTAATGATTATTAAAATAGATTTTAATTCAAGAATATCTTTTTTAGAATAACACGAAGAAGGTACATCAACCATCGATTTCCATCACGCCATTGCCACGGCAACCGCAGCCCGTGTTACCCCAGCCGTCACATAACTCCAAGAGTACCTTCGTAATCTGTGAAATCTGTGATGGTTATATAAAAGATCTTGAACAGTTACGGAATCACATGCAGTGGATACACAAAGTGAAAATACACCCGAAAATGATTTACAACAGACCACCACTTAACTGCCAAAAATGCCAATTTAGGTAAATATTATTAAATAATCATAATAAGTACAATTACCTGTATAGTGCATGTGTCTGTCATAGCTTCGATTTCTAATCATATTTGTATGTATGTTATTATACTGTCTGTGTGGTGATACTAAAGTATTATTTTTTGGATAAATAAGGTAGTTGGTGTTGTATTTACATAAAATATATGTATCTTATGTTCATATAATAAAATTTGTTTACAACCTACTCTTTGATCAAAATGACCATTATTTTGAATGATTCTTTGTGTTCTCTATATTTTGTTTGAATGGAGATAATAAGATACAAACAATCAAATGTACATTTTATAGCTTTAATTAACCCTTAACAACCCACAAGTGTCTTGCGGACACAATTTTGCGTTTATGTTTTCATAAAAACTAAAGTATTTATTTTTATGAATCGGCCTTTTATCTAATTTATCGCCAATGTTTTACGAATCTAAATGTGCAATGAAAATATTTGTAACATGAATAATTTATTATTTTTGGTTAATAAACGAAAATAGTACTTCATCAATCCAGAAGTGTCCAACAGACACAATAACATTTTGTTTGATTCGAGTGTGAAGGTAGATTGTTTTTTATTTACATTTACTTATAATCTTATGGTATCGGGTGGGCAATGTGACAGAATCAGCATCTGAAAACGATGATGAACAATTATGGAGTGAGAGTGATGATGTACCATTACAAGAATACGTCTCAATTGTCAATTATAAAGGAAGAGATGGAACAACTTGGGAATCAGAACCTGACAGGCAAAGCCGAACGCCTCGACACAACATAATTCGCGGTGGTATTCATAAGGTGATTCTTCCTCCGGGGCAAGCTATAATAAATCCGATAGACAGTTTCAACCTTTTTTTCGACGATCACGTATTAGAAATAATAGTAAAATACACCAACACTGAAGGGCTTAGAGTGTTACAAAATCGATGGAAATCAACAGACAAAATCGAAATGCAAGCGTTTCTAGGTCTTTTATTGACTATAGGCGTCAATAAGCAGGGAGGTGTGGATTTAAGAGAATACTGGGACCCTATCTTTGGCAATCTAATATATCGAGCTACAATGGGAAAAAATAGATTTGCTTCTTTATTACGATTCTTAAGATTCGATGATAAAAATACTAGGTCCTTGAGAAAGTCAAAAGATAAACTTGCACCTATTAGAGAATAATGGGAATACGTAAACCAAAACCTGAAAAAGTTTTATTTGCCTGGAGAACATCTCACTATTGATGAGCAGCTTGTACCTTTTCGAGGACGCGTATCATTCAAACAGTACCTACCCAGCAAACCTGATAAGTATGGTCTGAAAATTTGGTGGATCTGTGACGAATCGGAAAAGAAGGACAAAACAGGGCGGAAAATTTAGCATACAATGTAGTCAACCAGTTATGTGAACCATACTTCCGAAGTAACAGAAATGTTACTTTTGATAATTGTTTCACGAGTGTTGATGTCGCAAAATCTTTGGCACAAAATGGTCTTACAATAGTTGGAACATGGAGAAAAAACTCCTAACTGCTACTACTACTAACTACCTCCAAATTTTCAAGCCAATAAAACCCACGATATTGAGTCTAATGTATTTGGATTTTATAAAAATATGACACCTGTTATGTACCAAAAAAGAATCGTGCTATAATTTTTTTGTCTACGATGCATCATGGAAAGTAAGATGTGAACAAAAACAACAAATCTGAGATTAACTTGTACTACAACTCCACCAAGGGAGGTGTCGATACGCTGAACCAGATGGTTCATGAGTATACAGTTCGGCGTAAAACAAATAAGTGGTCAATTGCATTTTCTCAAAATATTATAGATGATATTGGCATTGTATCGCTTATTATATGGAAAAATATACATCCTGATTGGAACTCACGTAAAAAATATACACTTAGAAAACTATTTTTACGTGAAATCGCAACCGAGTTGGTAACACCTTATATACGGAGATGAAGCACGAAAGGACTATCAAGTTACCACTTAGCAGCCATGCAAGACGTGGCAGGGTCAAATCAGGTAGCTACTCAATCATCTGAACCTGCTGCGAAAAGGAAGAAGCGTTGTTATATTTGCCCTTCGAAATTATCAAGGGCTTCTAAACAGTGTTGTGATAAATGCAATCGCAATGTCTGCTCTGAACATTCTGAAAAAAAAATTAATTGTAATATCTGTAAGTAAATAAGCGTAAACAAACATTACTGAAATACATTATTCTGTTGCTTTTCATTCAAAATATCTTTCTTTTCTTTCATCATACCTTACATTTATAAAATGAGTCTGTTGGACACTACTGGTCAGTTACGTCACAAAAGCATTCTGGATAGTTAAGGGTTAAATAGAGAGATAACTAAATTTGGTATATTATATTTAATAAGAAACAATTATGAATGTTTTATAATATTGATCACAAGTAAATTAAATGACTAAAAATAATTATATTGTAAAGTTGTTCTTTTGTTGCTTATAGGTTTTTCACTGACCAAGGACTTGAAAGACATTTGTTGGGATCACATGGTCTTGTAACCAGTTCAATGCAAGAAGCTGCCAACAAGGGCAAAGATGCCGGCAGGTGTCCAGTTTGTGGCAGGGTAAGATATAGTTTTATCTATTATTCATCCTCACATACAAGGACAATCGTGTTCTGTATTATTATTATTCTAAGACAAACTAATAATTTCTATGTGCTGTGTTAGTTTTCCAATGCACACATTTTACTGATATTGAATTTTTAATATTAACAAAGTATGAAAATAGATTCGTTCTAAAAGTATTTTTTCTATATTAGTGAGTTATTACTTTTTAGTATAAATTTACTAATAATATGTTATTCATCAGAAATATTTATTATAAAGATTTAAAAAATTTTTAAAATTCGAAACCTGCCAATATTATTTTATGGTTTTAAATGTCAAGATTATATCTTCACTAATCTAAAAAGTATTACAAAAGTGACTCTTTATAAGTGCTTTCCTTATGCATTCCAGGTGTATCAATGGAAACTGCTGAATCATGTAGCGAGGGATCATAATTTGACTTTGAAGCCTGCACACTTATCCTACAAATGCACTGTTTGTACTGCCACTTTCGGAATGTACAAACAGTTTGAGAATCATGTCTATTCTGCGCATAGTGTTGTGGCCAAGCGAGTCATGGACAAAGGCAAATCCACAACACCTGCTAAGAACAGTGATTCGCTTCTTAAGCCCTTGAAAATTAATGATGAGATTACCATTATACCACAGCCAGTGAAAACACCTGCTGCTGCTTCGAAGGATGATTAAAGGTAATTTTCTATATTACTTACATTAGTTTGATATAATAATATGTAGTTTTAAAGAAACTAGTGGTAGCCCAGTGGTTGAAATTTTTCTGTACTCCTCCTCCATATAAACTTTAAGTGTGCCTAATTTCATACTCCTCGAATAATTTTCGTAAAAATATTTAGATAACATCATGATCGTCATTATGATTAATATATAGATGCCTCGGCAGCGAAGTGGAAGCGTATGCGACTGCTGTGCTTGAGGTCTCGATTCCCCAGTCAGACCTAATGTTTGTATAATCTGTATATCCACCCCAACAAGCGTAACTAAATACAATAGGCCGGTAACGGGCAGAAGCGTCACCGGTGCAAGAAGCTACTGTCCTGCGATCACCAACCCGCTTGCCCAGGGTGGTGATTATAAGCAAAACCCTCCATGCGTACTCCAACGTTGACAAAAAAAAAACATGACTGCTAGGCTGATGATGATGATTTGTTTCGAAATTTGGGTGTTTTCTATGTTTAATATGTATTTACAAAAAAGATATATATATGAATTCTAGCTTCATATTCCATTTCATATTACAAGCACTGCTTAGTTTGAGGCTAGATTGCATTGTGTGTCAGATTTCCGAAATATTTTTAATAGTTTATCATTTCTTTAGAGCTATGCTTTGCGACAAAATACTAAAATCCTATTCAGTTAAATAACTCGAGAGAATTTAATTATTGTCCACTAATACATATATGCAGAATCATTTTTATTATCAATTTTTTTTCGAGTTATTAAAATAGTTTGAAGATGTGCTAATTTCGCTAAGCGCAATAAATTCAAATAAAGTTTCTAGCCTTTCCAGGAATTACTGAATATTCTTAAAAATGTTTAGCACATTTCTTATCCTGTTACAATTGTTTGTGGTGAGAGTTGTTCAGAGCTGAGCATAAGCAATAATTAAATATAGCTTTGCGGACGCTTTTTTCAGTGAGTATGGGTCATAAACCAGCTTCAGGTGACCCAAACATAAGGCTGTGTGATTTCATAGTTTTCAATTCAATAGTTTTAACAAAAGCTTGCGTGCTGTCGAGCGATATTTTTTTTAGTATCAAAGTATGAAGTGTATGAATGTGTTTATTACTGTGTCCGATAGGCCATCGATATCGATAGTGTATATAATTCTCAAGTTTTTCTCAGTTAATGCAAATACACATACTTTGACTGCCTCGGTGGCGTAGTGGTAGCGTATGCGACTGCTAAGCTTGAGGTCTCGGGTTCGATTCCCGGGTCGGACCAAATGTTTGTATGATCTGCAAATATTTGTTTCGGAGTTTGGGTGTTTTCTATGTATAATATGTATGTATTTACAATAAAAAAAGTATAAAAGTATTTATATCAGTTGCCTAGTACCCATAACACAAGCTCTGCTTAGCTTGGGACTAGATGGCGTTGTGTGTTAGATGTCTGGAATATTTATTTATTTATTTATTTACTTTCTGTGCGTGTGATTTTTAAATATTTTTTTAAACAAACATATACTAAAGGTTTTGGTTTTGATTTTGTTAGAAAGAAACTCAAATAGTAGCTTTTCTTTATTAATTAAATTAGATGTTATGGATTTAAAAACTCAGTTTTATCAAAAATATGTGTATTTTTAAAATTCAATGAATTTCGTAAAAGATAAATAACAGATTTCCTAAAAATCCACCTAAGGGTTAAAGATTATGATCAGCTTAAATTATTCTCCAAGTTTTACAATAAGTTATATTATTATTTATTTATTTATTACATTACCTGCATTACTGTCATGTTTGTGTTCTTAGTGGACAACAACAATGATTTATCAAGTAACTTTACACTGATATTTCATATTTGAATTACGATGTTTAAGACTACTGGTCTAAATTGAATAAAATAACAGTGAAATGCCAAAAAAGTGTTTAAATACTTTAATGCATTATCGATTTCTAAGCGACTCGCAACTCTGCTTGTGTTACCCTGTGAACTGTGATTTTCTGTGTATGTCATAATGTTATAGATATCTAGTATTGTATTGATCCATTTCATTTGGCAATACTATTGTTAATAATGCTTTGAGTAACAAGAAATCTTACAAAATTTTATTGATGTATAATCCACATGAAACTTGTTCCAGGATGTGATTACGGGGTGATGGAGAATCATGTCTTAGCTGCGAGCTTGCCGTTACCTACGTAGGAAGTTTACAGACACGTTTAAATATTGAGAGGCGCCTAGGTCTCGCACTCAACATCAATATTAGTGTACATTCCAATATAGAATTGCTTAATAAAAACGACTATGTAAAACGAAATGTTAGACATAAAATGTAAATTAACAAAATAGATATATGAACTACGCCCTCTCGCAATAAGCAGAAACACAGTTCTAAAAGAAAATGTTGCACTGCCAAGGCTACGATAAGCCAGTGATAAATACTCGCAATAATACATCTGATAAAGGATCATCTTTCAGTCGAAATAGCGACATAACGCGGTCCTAAATTATTTCTTCACCGGTATAAATCTAAGTAAAAATTATCAATGTTTTTATTATTTATTGGAATGTATACTGATCTGTTGGGAGTAATACGACTCACGTATATGTTAAATATACCTCAGAAAAATGTTAGTTACGAGATATATTGTAATGTTATATTAAGAAATTTGTCTTGTTCCGAGAATAATTGAGTGTAGTGAGAAACAATTTGTTTGATGGATATATCAAACAAATAGTTGAATGAGACATTGCGCTATTGCATCAGATTTCAGTGTCCGTCTATGATTATTATGATTACCCTAAGGGTATTTCGATTGCGGCGTAATACTGTGTAATATTGTACTAAATATAAGTCACAGTAAGCAACGCCATCAAGTTTCGGTATCATTTGTTACCAATGTTGGTCTACGCTTTGTAAGATTATCTAAGCACAGCTTAATTTGGTACTGGTAACAATGAATCGATATATTGTCTACATACTGTGTAGGTAGATGAACCAAGTCTGGTCGTGTGCGAGAATTGTGTTAGAATGACCTAATAAGGTGATTAATATTTTAGGTTTGTTATGCAATGTTGAAAAACTATATACCATATATGATAGTGAGAAATGATATATTCACAACTGTGCTTTGCCAACTGTTAATATAGGGATAGCATTATGAACAATAATTAGCGAATCACAATTGATTACTTCGCCACCTACTTCAAACTGTTAGGGCACAATCGCTTCAAGATCCACTTTTCTTATTACAGACACAGGGAGTTTAACTTGAGAGCAAAGAATGTTTACTAATAATATATTTATTACATTAGCAAAATAAGTCTATGTCGTGTTTACTTCTATATATTTATATAGATGCTAAAAACAAGCAAAACTTGATATTTAATATTTTATATATTAATTCTCTGCAAGTTGTATCTCTAGCAATAACAATTAGCGAACCATGACTTTAAGTTACGGACTATTTTCCCAAAGAGGTGATTTTCTAAATGACTTTCAAAATTCGAATACTTTTCTTACAAAACCAGCAATCATCTGACCATATAGTGTATGAAAAGTCGGATTTCCAAGTTTATCTCGTAACGAAATTTCTTTCGGAAAGTTATTCAGATTGAGGTTTTGTTAATTGTTTTTGCTAAAGGCACACCTTGTATGTATGTAAACTTTTACATGCACGTTTATCAGGAACATAAGAATAATGAAAGTAGAGAAGTTGAATTTGCCACGAACATCTATATAAGCTTACAGATTTATGTTTTAAGAAAAAAATACGTAAATTTTAAAGAATTTTTTTCTTGCTTGTGAACTTTCGCAGATATTAATATTTAACCATGAAGACATTACATTACTTTTTCTATATACTGAACATAAAAAAATACATAGAGTGGAACATAGAAACGTCTCCATTTTTGAAGTCGGTCAAAAAGTAGTACACCTTTAATTAAGCTTTAATATGACTTGCAAAACAATTTGTTAGTCCAATTATCATCTTCGTTTTGTTAGAACTCAAAGTTACAAACGACTAGAAAATTGTTACTAAATGTTCTTACAAAATATCTCTATAGATTTCTGATTCAACATATCTGTCCCTACATATTTTACACGAAGAGAATAATTCGTGAATTGTGATAATACATTATGGAATCCATGCAATGTATTTCATAAAGCATTTCAGAATATTTGCTGAGTAAGAATCGTAGAGAGATGACTGTTTTAAACAATATCCGACTCATAGTGTTATAATTTTATATATGGCAGTTCAATTTAAAACTAAAATAGAATTATGGGCACAATATACTCGAAAGTTAGTCTACATTAGCAGTAAAAAACAATGTGACACATTCTTAGTTACATAGTTGTCTCTACGCAATGTATAGTCCGAACCAAACTTTATGATGGTTCTAAAGTTAGCTGCGCAAGCATGTGTGAGCAGGTATGTCGAAAATAATTAGATAGTGTATGTGAATGTGCAGTCTATTGTTACGTAAATATGAATGGTTGCCTATCATTCTTAACCGACAATATATAAAAGGGTTATTACTGAGATGTTGTTCGAGCCAAATAAAATATGATTCCAAATATTAACTATAAATATTTTATATAATTTTATTTAAATTTTAACATTTTTCTTAGACTTTGTAAAAACCTCTAGTTAGTTACAGAAATAAATGACTTTGACCTAGAAGATTATACAATCATCGAAAAATTTATGTAAAATCACAAAACGGTCTATAATAAAACAAGTAAGTTGTCGAATGACAAGATGATCATCGTAGACAAGATTATGCGCGTTGTGTAGTGTACGGACAACTCGCACACAAAAGGAAGACGGCGTGTGTCGACTTCCCCCCGCAGACTTTTACGTCCCGCTAATACCCAAAACTGTATTCTGCGCATCGATACGCATGATGTCCGAGCCATCACAAAGTTTGATTCGGACTATACCACTGTAATAGAGATTTCTTATCAAAGTCACTCATAACCGTTTGAATTAATGTATCCATCGCACCGCGGCTTAGGTGAATGTATCTATTTATTTTAATCCTAGTGGGGCATTGTTATAAAAATAATTAACATAAAACGAATGACGAACGTGTATTAAGTAAACAACTTCTGTTTCATTATTCTTATGGCGAAAAAGAGCAATAATCTCTAATTTATTTTTGTTAATTATCTGATTAGGTAATTTTCATTTACTGCAATAAATCAATGACCATATCAGAATATTGAACCTTATATACTATTAGTAATGTTATTATAATATATCAATAAATCTTAAAAATTACAAATCACTTTATGACCATCGTTACTATCTATAGAAAATATTGTTAAGTGCCTATAAATGTTTTGATCACTACCTGTAACAAAAGCAAATAATAGCAAGTATTCATTTGACGTGTGTACCATATAATATTTTTGTAGATTATATTATAAAGCTTTATGGGCTGTAGTTATTGCTTAATGATAAAGATTTGATTAAATAAAAATGGTTTTGATTTAATGTTCAAACCAGGACCATTGTACAAACATCAATAAGTAATAAGTAATTGAACTGCCTATTTTGTATGAAAAATACTCAAATTGTATAATGTGATGTTGCACGAATTACAGCAATGACTCCTACAAGACCATAATTAGATTTAAAAAAATGTAAAAGTAGTAAGACAAAGTATAATAACCGTTTGTACCGCTTTTGGTACTGAAATATTCGATTATGGTCCACATAAATCGATATGACAGTCTTTGTTATGTTGTTATGTATCGCTATTTTGTAAACGAGTTAGATATCGGACGATTATTTATTTTAAATAAAGTATCTCATTAATTAGTTTTCTTTGAAAATCTATTTAACTGATTTTTATCAAAATTCCTCATTGACATCTGTATTACTACATTTATATAATTATATAAAAGCCACTGTTTGTTTGTATATAATGCGCTGATGCATCGTACGCATCTGATCCTTATAGAAGTTTAAAACACGTTACCAAGAATACAGCCAAGAATAACAAATTAAAAATATCCCCGCATATAATATACAAATAGCCGCTCTTTGGATTCTATTCGTAAGGACAAACAGGAATTGTTGAAATGCCTGCCCCAATTTGTATTTTTCTTTTCATTGAAACGAAACGTTAGTGGTATGGTAGTACAGATTTTATTAAAGCGATTGTTGGATACGTAGCAAAGTATGACCTTGTGGCGCTGCGTGATTATTTAACTGTTTTGACTAATAATATTGTAACTTTATCAAGATAATTTTATAGCAATAGCTGCTGTGTTATACTTATAAGTTTTAGACACATAGCGTAATTAATATATATGAACGCCCGATTTTTAATTTAAATGGGCTTTTAATGTTGTGTCGGAATGAGTGCGGCAAAATATTACACGATTGTGTCTACGATGGGACATTCCTAATGAATTAAGAATTCTTTCATTGTAGTAATATCGGAGGTGCGTGGTACATATTTATTATTTAAACTTAAGTTGATTAGTTAGCTTTTAGTTAAATTGAAAATAAAAAAAGAATAACTTAAAGATTTTATTTTCCCGCTATTATGTTTTTCTCAGCTTATGTTATAGACTTGTGTGATTACTATTGGAAAACGAATTAATGTTCTTGAGATCATAATATATATATATACCTACACGAACACATTCAAAAGTTTTGTATATTTTTTGTTAACTTGTTTATAACAGGTATCATTTAAGTACTTGTAATAAAGATACCTTACCATTATGGATGTTTTAATTTACAATTGAATCGTCATAATCAATCCTATTTTAAATCGTTGCAAAATTAAATATAATAGTTATCAGGCATAAGTTATTTTCACATAGATGAAACGTTAGGTCTCAGATTGCAAAGGAAAGCCAGATGGACCGTACAAAACATGAAAGTGATACTACCAAATCAGAAAGTGAATATGTACTATTTTAATTCAATACCCATCTGGATGTTACCCCTATAGCAGTTTATTTTGTTGTTCAAATGGGATCGTGCAGACAGACCCGTCTTGGAGAAAATAAAACAATCATTGGTTTATTCACGCTTCTCGTCTGCCACAACTTTGTTGGTTTAAACACCCATACGGAAGATTGTTCTGGAATGAGTTCGTAAGAAATCCACGGGCAACAAAGTTCCCCTGTAAATTATAATGTAAAATTTTCAGAATTTGGCTCATGCCAATCTCCAAATGTCCTCTAATCTCCTCATAACAGATACGCCTTCAATGCCAATTCATTCAATAACCTGCCATTCAGCTGCAAGAGAGAAGCACTCTACTACCACGGGTTGAAAGTGCCAGAGGCGGCTAGTACCAGACTAGGTGAGGCGGGAGGTGCGTGATACCTTGCTGGGGAACATAGGGTATGACTGGGGCCTTCCGGGAAACTTCCCATCCGCACTGAGCGTAATCCCACCACCAGGCCACCATAGATATCTCTAGTGGTTGGGTGCATTGCAGCGCTGGACCTGTATAAAGTACACTTAATGGGTCCCATCGTGATCCATCCCCTGACGCCTACACTGTGTTCAATTCGGTCCTCGTACCAGATCGTGCTCAAACAAAGTATCTGTGTCTGATCCCTTGCGCGACTTTTGCCCATACTGGGTGAACCCAGCATTGCGAAAAGGCTGTACACGGTATTGTCCAGTCATTGTCACTATATGGTACACCGATGTGGAGGATGGATCTGATAACCCAGCCTCTGGCGCCCTGATAATGTATTGTCGAAGCCATAAGTGGTGACCATCATACCGTGTCTACGGAGGCGGCGTGCGCGTTTGCAGAAACTTCCCCGCGAGGTTTAGAGGCGGAGGTGCTCGATGAAGTATATCAGGGGATGCCTATGCTCTTGGCGGTTAGTGCCTTCGGTTCTCAAACGAAGAGGTACAGGGGTGGCGGGTGGCGTGAGGCCTGGAAGACCCGAATAGGAAGATTTAAACTCACGACCCAATCACCGCCGACAAATTGGGAGGACAGAAGCATTTTAGCGCATAATGCCACCCAAGTTAAGATTACTAATTTCAGTTGTCATATTGAACTGTTATTGAAATATTTTCCAAAACCATATCCACGAGGTTACTAAGGCTGGCCACACATCGTATTTCCGTTAAAAACAGAATGGACAGTGTGTAGCGGCTAATTTGATTATTATTTGGAAACGAAACTGTACATTGTTTGAAACTTTTTATTAAAGTAATATTAAGAAAAACTACTTAAAGATAGACTGCAGTACCTTTTAATCTATTTAACTTCAAAATTCGCCCTTTCGGAAATCTTCGTCACTTTTAGAAAAAGTGGTCAAAATTATACAATACACGCTCAACAAAGTTTTGAATGTGGCTTTTAACGATCAAGCCTAGCTCCAAGCATCCGTACCAGTTCGTTCCGGTGGTCTTGGAGATTGCAAAATTGTAGATTTCAGCCTGCCAGCATTTCAGTCTTCGGTTCATGGCACAGAAGAGTTAACCAGGAAAAAATATAGATAGCTTGTTCTAGTACTATATTACCTGCTAAAACATTTTCTCAGCGCCACTGCGATGCACTGTTATATATTTTAGAGAAAATAACACATCTAGATACATCAAACAGTCTTGCTGAGCGCGCTCGTTTGTTAGCTGTGGGAGTGTGGGAATCAGATTTATGTATTCAGGCACTTCCATCGCCCAACATAGACACTTTGCTGGACGATACTACATTTCGCCTTGTCACTTGCCTCCGTTTAAGAGCGCATCTTGTGTTTCTCCGCATTTTTGTCGCTTTGGAGAAGCTGTTAACAATCTCGTACATCATGACCTTTCTTGTAGCAGAAGCGCTGACCGTATATCTCGACACAACAATATTAACGATATTATCCGTCGTGCTCTTGTTAATGCCGGCGTTCTAGCTCTACGTGAACCAATTGGTCTAATACGAGATACGAGACGATTGCTAGAGACCGGATGGTATGTTGTTACTGCCATGGAAGATGGGTAGGCCTTTGGTGTGGGACGCAACTTACGTCAGCGCTGCTGCTGCTTCTACGGAAAGCCTCAACCGGCGTAAATACCAAAATCTAGTAGTTAATTACATTTTTAAACCGTTTGGGGTCGAGACGAGAGAGTAGGCGATGATAAGGAGGATTTTTTGACGCTTGTGTAAATATTGTTGTTTCTTTTTTTATTATTTTTCCTAGTATTTTTATTCAAAATTATTATATTATTATATTAAAATAAAATATAATAGTTTCATTTTGAATTAATTTTTTTGATTTAAACTTACAAAACATTTTGAATTGCTTCAAAATGTTTTGTAATTGGTCAATTGGGTTATTTATTAACTCTAGAAAGATACAAAAATTCCAAATCGCTTTGTGGTCTCCGTCCAAACTGAAGAGGTCAAACTGAACTGAACTGGTCATCGATTGAAGGATCACCTTCTGCATGCTAGTTTTTTTTACAAGTAAACGAGAAATGTTTAGTACTTAAGTCAGTTTTGACTACTTAGTAGCTTATACTGTTACGTGATCAGTTTTGATGGATTTGAGAAACAATCCTTCTGACGTCTTAAAGGTAATTTATAAAAACGCTCTTAAAATCACCATATCGTTTAGGATAACAATCCTTAATTGTCGCCGAGGTAGCTAAGTTAATCACTCCAATGTTTCTCGCACTGTAGCTCAAACTGAATTGTACCTACTGTTGCCCGCGAGACATACTATTTATACCTATATTATTATTATTACATTCTAGAAATGACACGTATATACGGGGTCATTCACCGTACCAAGGATATCGCCCGCTGGCGATATCAATTTGTGATCAATTGCTGGAAGCAACAATCAATCGATGTTCAACGCTATGACGTTCATTATTCCGTGCCTCAGGAGATTGAGGAGAACTTCCTGTGTATGTGTAGACGTCTAGGGCATTGCTCGCGAATAATCTTTCCTCGTAACAATACCATAATATCGATATCTATCAGACTCGATTGAGGGACCACTCTTGCTTGACCGATTGTATCATTGAGTTACTGCTTTAACAAAATAGGGACTAAGTTTACAATTGTTTGAGAACTTTAATAAAACTACAAAACAAGATACTAGTGCGATGTGCGACGTAGATGCACTAACTGTGAAAAAAAAGAATAAATAAATAATAAAGTTTAAAACACTATAAAAACACGCTTTTATTAGTAAACCAAACTAAAAAGTAGTAAATATTTTTTTATGTGATCAATAAAATTAATTATTTTAATATAGAAAGCCTGGGGCGATATTATTGAAATATATTCAGATAGTACTCCACGTTTTCTGACATTAAAATAATTTGTTGTATTTATAGTTATATAAATATATATTATGCCGATGTGAGTGTACTCATTTGGTTTGCCTTGCAAAAGAAAATCTTATAGGTAGTATGTATAGCTATAGGTTTTCATCTTTCACTCCCATGCACATTCAGCACGCACGCAAACGCCGGTGGGGTGAAGGCTCGTGAGGGTCTCCACACGTTAAAAAAAAAAGTTATGTTGGCCGAGATATTATGCTCCATTAGTCGCCTCTTACGACACCCATGGGATAATTAACAGTGGTAACACTCCGTGTTCTTAATCCATCACCACATGCAAATACTTGAATTTTAGTATGTTTAACATTGGACCATTAAATGGACTGAAAGTCTTTATTAATAATACCATGATGGGCTTTAAAATATTTGTACTCTAATTGAACACATGATTTACGAAATGCTTCGGCTTATTCATAAGTCGTGAAAATACTTTAACAGAGCACTCTTCGTTACAGAAAATTGACACCTGGCTACACGCAACTTTTTTAAATTAGTTTATTTCAACTAATGGGAGAGGCCTATGTCCAACTGCAGGCTGACGATGACGATTTCATCAAAATCAAACATAAAATAACTTATAGTCCGGGGTTCCCAAAACCAATTTCACAAGTTATTACTATCAAGCTAATTTTTCGTTAGTGATTATTTACAAAAATTTGTGATTGTGGTAGCTAACAGGGCTGGCAGGGACAAAAAACTTTTAACCGTAGGACCGGGATTACGTGTCACGCAATTTGTAGGACAAAGTAGCTGTTAAGTTATGTAAATATTATTGTGTTTTTTCCTAAGTTCTTTTAATTCGAAAACACCGCCGCAATGAAAATCTTCGGTGGTGTGACTGTCCGAGGTTGTTATCTGTTAAACTCAACAAACAAAGAACGATTAGGGATTTCATAAACTGCCAAATGAATAAATAACAACAGTTTGCGGAGTCCTACTATTACAGGTGATAGGTAGGTACCTACGGCACTCTGAGTGGTTGAAAGTGGTTCGATTCCGACAAAGCGCCCCATCGCAGACCAGGTGGGGTGATTTAATTTTAAGTGGCTAATCTGACTTTAAGCCTAAGGCCAATATACAACAACGTTCTGCAATCAGAGAGGTTATTAATGTTTTGACACTGAATTTCTAGTAGGGTAAAAAAGTGTTACGCCTGCCATTGTTTCTTCAATACCTCTTTGGAGGGGACGATAACGAGCACATTGGCAGGAGGCAGTTAATTGTACGATCATGTGGTGGCTGGTGGTGTCCCAGGTGTCGTGTTTGCTTTTGGTTGCGGGGATGCCTGTCATACATAACCCGCATGTTAGCATTTCAAACACGGTATGTCATCTTTCGCGTTTTTGTTTTCAATCTTAAATATTTGTTTTAAATTATACATTTCTTTCCAAACAATCAATAAGATGCAGTGCGACTAATTTTCAATCATTCATATTAAATAACGATCAGCTATTATTTACATCTATAAAACATATGATGTCAGTTCTTATTGTTAATTAAATGTTAAATTTAATTGAAATTTAAGCTGAATATAAAAAAAAATATGATACAGGGCATTTGTCGTAGAAATGATATGTACCTCTGAAATACTTTTATTAATAAAAATAAAAGAGCGATCGTTATAAATGTTTTGCTTTCTATTTATTTATATACTAATTAGTATCCGTATACAAGTGACGTTCAATACTATAAGATAAACGAAATATGTTGTTTTATTGTGACTGGAGAAAACTAACCAATATGACGTACTTATATTGGTTAGTTTTCAAAAAGAACACACATGTACTATGTACGAATTGTGTATCTAAATGTAGCGAATATAAATGGCTCAAGCGAGTTATTGAACTTTAAGTGCATTGTCATGCTGTTAACGACTCGTTCTTAGCTATATAAACGGCCAGCGTTATGTTCTTCAGGGATATCAACTGCTAAAGAAATAACTTTCTGCCTCTTATATTTGTTATTTATTTTCAGGTTAACTGCGTGGACTACTCGAGTGAAAGATTGGCCAAAATTATGAACGAAGGTAATAATAAATCAATACAGTCATATCAAATGTACAATTTTTGTAGTCAACCTTCTTAAATATTTCAATTGTCTTAATTGCAACTTTGTTTAGGATGGCGATCACAAACTCCTCTCAACAGAAAAGTAATCACCAAACGCTCATTACCGGATGTACCTGCACATTTTGTACACAACCGTCAAAGAACGTCGCAACGTATGGATACCATCAGGATTATTGATAATTTAATACCGAGAGGAGATTATTTAGTAAAAGAACATGCTAAGTTATTGCACGATATAAATAGTTTACGGCAAGTAGTTTTTATCAGACCTTTGGTCGATGACAATAAAGACTATGATGATTCCATTTTTCAAGAAGTCATAGAGACTGTTGCCACACCGACGATTAGGCCGCCGTTCTCAAGTTCATTAGGTAGTACTATAAAACCATATAGTACGTCTACAACAGCAAGTTCGATTCCAGTTATTCTGATCGGCGGCGCTACTCAGCGGCAGGTGGTAAAGAGCCAAGCAATAAATTTTGCTAAACCAACCATCAGTCTGATTGGAACTACGGCATCTCCTGCGGTCAAGCATCCCTATCCGTTTGTAATGCATCGAAAGCCTGTTAAAATATGTGTCACTTCATTACCACCGATGCGAATACCGCAGCCTCCGCGAAAGTCTCTCTGGGAGAGACTTTTAGACTATTTCATTCCGCGACGTAATTTTAGGTAATTTTCAAAATAAGGTTTTAGTTGTCAACGTAGTTTCTAATATAAATAATGTATAAAATATGTATTAGTTAAATTGGTGTTGATGTTGCGATGACAGAAATTGCGATTTATCCGTTGGTCTATACGGAAGATATAATTTCATGTCATTAGTACAGCTTCGTGTCCATAATACGACTTGGGTAGTTGAATTAACGCGGCAGTTGGCTGATGTACAGTGACAATGGTTATTACATTATTGTACCGGCCTTGCGACATGCGTGCCGGTGAGCTGCAGTGCCGCCTGCCGCTATTCGCGTGTGCTCTTTAATTACGAATACCGATTATGTATTGTCTTCTTTTTTACACTTTTACGCGTCGGAATGGAAAAGTTGAACGTCTCATGTATTATGATAAAACAGTTTCCAATGTGCCTTATGTCATCGCTGCCTATTGTGCTTAAGTAAGATTTTTTAGTTTGTCTTTGCGCACAATGAGATTAGTATTAGTGTTTGAGCTAGATGTAATATGTACCTACCTACCTACCTCTGTATTTACCTGCACTAACTCTTCGCGATAAAGCATGTAATTGTATATTTTTTATCTTTGTAAATATAAATAAAGATTAATGTATGTTGGCTTTATTATTTTATTTAATACACTTAGTTAATTCTGCAAGTATTGGACAAAATATGTTGTTGACATCGCGATGACATCCGAGGAATACTTCCGATTAACTAACTACTATAATGACAAATGATGAAGAGAATAATACTATGTTAATTATTCTCTTCATCATTTGTCATTGGCAGAATTGTCGACATCGTCACAAATTGCCATATCCAAAAAAAAAAATACACTGTCAATTAACACTTGGTAAAGAAGAAACTTTTATTAAGCTTTAAAAATTACACTTCTAACTCAAGATAAGGTTCATAGTGTTCCCTCTACAAATGGTCCCTTTAACCCATAGTCAATAGTTAAATCCTCTTTTTATTGTTCCATTTTTCTACCAAATTATATACGTTAGGATAATTTTTAAGTTTGACGTATAATGAAAAAAAGTATCTTAAGTTACTGTGTAATTGTCGATTAATTTGAAAGGTCAAATCTATATACATACACTCTCGTTAATTCGAAACTTGAGGGACTCTTAAAATATTACGAATTATCGAGTGTTTGAAATATCAAATAGTTCGAAATTTGTGAAAGAAAATAAATAAAACTTTGTATTATTAAGTGTTGATCAATTATTATTTATTAACTGCTATTCTATAACAATGTCAAAAGTTTAGAGGTACATTCATGTACATACATATGTATTCATAATATGAATTAATTATTCTTTCGAAAGAACTCTGTTATAGTCAAACTAATCATAACAAAAACAAAGGCTCGTGTACGTTGATACAAGTTTGAACTTACAATCTTTTCGCCTCTTTCTCTCTGCAACTTTGAATTGTCGAGTGTTAGACGCCTATGAGTTCGAATTAACGCGTCGTTTTGTTTTATAGCAATGATTTTTTCGTTCGAATTACCAAGTGCATAAAAATGTATTGATTTAGTTCGAAATATAAAGAGATTTTGTAGGGAACTCGTGATAACTTTGAATTATAGAGAAGTTCGAATTATCGCAGGTTTGAATTAACGAAAGTCGACTGTATATAGATTAGGGGTAAACGAGCAGACGTACCGCCTGATGTTAAGCGACTACCACCACCCATGGACTTATTCAGATCCGTAACACCAGAGGCGTGTACTAATTTGTATGTTAATTTCACAACAACATTTAACTTGCTAATTATCTTATCACTGTGATGAACAAGTAATTCAATGCCAGTTCTTACCATGTAAAATAAATATATATAATACATATATTAACAACTTTATCCTCATGAATAAAGCAAAATTATTTCATAAAATACATATTCTTCCATAGATTTGGGAAAAAAAGATGTGTTAATAGTAACACTATGTAAATAGCAATTTTTTATTTCAATTATAGCGTTATTTGCTTTAAATTCAATACATCTATTTAAATAAAAATGAATTACAAGTGTATGTACGCACATAACTTCCGAGCGACAGCAACAAATTAGTTAATTCTTTTTTATATGTTTTCTATTTTCAGGACCAACCTTTTGTATTATAGAATATTATAATCTGCAGTTTATTTTTTTCTTGACAACACTGCACTGCATTTAAAATACTTACCGTACCGTATAAATCATGCATCAAAAAACGGGCACTAGTTCAAAGTTCAGTTGTAAGATTTGACCTAAACAGAGCATTTTAACAAAAGCTCACAAAACTGGTTCAGATTTAAGTTGCATGATTTTTTGTAAAGAAGTTTCAATAGTAATAAAAACGGCCACTTAAAACCTGCTAGATAGGTCTCCACTTTAGTATTAACATTGACCAGTAAGAGTACAAAGGTCTATATCTAAAAGACTATTTAGGTCGTACTGGTTTTTGAAATAAAGGGGCAATCTCAGGTGTTGGTTATTTGCTTTTTTTGTAGGCGAATATGAATTGATTGTAATGATATTTCACATCAATTTTATAGCAACTGGCAATAATACTTATCTGCATAAATAATCCTTTGACCGTTCAACACTAAACCAGTGCTTTTGAATAATAACATCATTTCATTAATAAAACATCTGGTGTCTCGGCTGCCTAAAGTCTTTCAAGACAGGTTTAAATATCCGACCACCTGTGGCCTTCAGAAGACCCGCTTTTATTTTGTTCTCCCAATTTGTTCGCAGCGGCCATCTACTCAGCGTGCCACGTGCCGCCAACTGCCATTTAAATTCGCCCTCCTTGAAACTCAGAAATAATGAGATGTGTAAACGAGCGATGTTAACCGACAATACCCCAACGAATTCACAAACCCTATTAAAAGTTGACTGCTATATTTTTACTTAAGTCTCCATTATTCGCAATAGGTACTTTTAACTGTATAAGTTTCAGTTTGGTTTTAGTTCTTGTAGTGTCTCTACCTTTCAATGTGTAACCTTTTATTTGTCTGTGTGGAAACCCCGCTGGTGGTTATGTCGGACTCGAATCGACAAACACCGGACACATTCTCGGGTACTAGTTTCTAACTTCTAAATTATACCAATAATTATGACAGTCAAAAACAATCGAATAAGTAAATGGAGAGACTTGATAAACTTAAACATTTTGAATGTGATAAACATTCCGACGAGAGGTAAAACTCTTTAGAATATACGACTATAATGAATCTGGGCAGCATTTAGATGCGATTAGCACAGGATCGGTTGTTGTGGAGAGCCTTAGGGGAATCTATGTCCACCAGTGGACGTCTTTTAGCGGAGATGTGAACGCCTTTCAGCGGACATGAAGCCATACTGATCTTGATGATGATGTTATAATAAAAACGTCTTTTAATAATAGTTCACAACTAGATATGAAAGGAGGTGCATATTGGTACGGTTTCCTTTTTTCGTTGATTGCTATTTGAAAAAGGATATCGAGTTATCGAAGAGATAATACAAAAACACATCGCATCATATCAACCGTAAATCAATTTGGAAAAGGGTAAGAAAATGATGATGAGGTTAGATAAGATTTATGACTATATTATTCAAAGTGAAGGATACAAACTATTCCGGAGGTCTGACCGGCGGCTATGCTATCAACGAGTCCTTCGACAAAGCTGATTATACGAATCGAGCTGCCGACCCTGTCGCACAACCTAGCCACCATCATGGTCGCCGAACTGTAATAACGTAAATTATACTTTGCGACAAGTGCCGGTGCCCTGATTATGTTGGCCGCATATACGTCGGAGAACCCAACTTAGCGTGTAGGAGCTTTATGCGCTATGTATTATACATATACATGTGTATATTTCAAACATATTTCTTAAATTCATTTATAGCTTAGAGGGGTAAAATATATTAAAAACTTAAAACGCCATTTTAGTATTTGAATTTATATTCATGCAAACAAAATAGGGAACATATAGGATCGATAGTGCGCTCTGAGATCTGTGTAATATTAATAATAATAAACATGTTATTAAACAAGTTTTACGCATACATTGTGTAACACAACTATGTAATATTAAAATAACACAATTGTGTAATACTTACATCTGGTCTTATATTATTTGCTTGGAAATGAGACCAGTGACGTTGACCGTTTTATACTGTAATACCTACTCATATAATTATAAAATGGGTGCTTTAAAACTATAATATAACACTTAGAAGTCTTACTACAATTCTAGTGAGACCTAGTATTGCATTAATATAACAATAGAATATAACAAATATGCAAGCGCTCTTGTCTAAACAAGTGGCATGCGTGTACATAACATTTTGAAGAATCTATCTAGCAACCCGCCCCGGTTTCGCACGGGCTCCTTACGGCAAATATATTCTAGTCTTATGTCACGAAAAGACGTGTGGCTTAATTTTATCCGACATCCTCAACAAATATCGTTACATTTTAGGTAGTAAACTAAAAAAAATAACAAATTATGTATGAAACCTTCCTCAAGTATCACTATTTATTGGTAGAAACTGCATCAAAACTCATGCAGATGTTTTGAGTTTATCGCGAACAGAACTTTATTTTATAATATGTAGTGATAGGCCTCTCTTAAAGTGTGGTTGACGCTTCTCTAGAATAAGTTATATATATTTGACTTATATCTAATTTTAATATATGAAATCATAAAGTACCTGCATTGTGATTTTGTTTAAGTATATGAAATTGAGATATATCAAAAAGAACATATCAGTCAAAAAAAATCGATACTCAATAATTTGAACCTTAGCAAAAACAAGTAACTTAAAAGACGAAAAATAAATAGGATTCCTTTTATTCGGTAAATGAATAATAAGTACGTTCGAATAAAAGGCTTAAATAAAACTTTCTTAAAAGTGCAATAACATAAACATTGACATTATTCCTATCAAAGTATGTATCTGAAATATCCACACAGCACTAGTAAACAAGTTTTACGCATACATTGTGTAACACAACTATGTAATATTAAAATAACACAATTGTGTAATACTTACATCTGGTCTTATATTATTTGCTTGGAAATGAGACCAGTGACGTTGACCGTTTTATACTGTAATACCTACTCATATAATTATAAAATGGGTGCTTTAAAACTATAATATAACACTTAGAAGTCTTACTACAATTCTAGTGAGACTAGTATTGCATTAATATAACAATAGAATATAACAAATATGCAAGCGCTCTTGTCTAAACAAGTGGCATGCGTGTACATAACATTTTGAAGAATCTATCTAGCAACCCGCCCCGGTTTCGCACGGGCTCCTTACGGCAAATATATTCTAGTCTTATGTCACGAAAAGACGTGTGGCTTAATTTTATCCGACATCCTCAACAAATATCGTTACATTTTAGGTAGTAAACTAAAAAAAATAACAAATTATGTATGAAACCTTCCTCAAGTATCACTATTTATTGGTAGAAACTGCATCAAAACTCATGCAGATGTTTTGAGTTTATCGCGAACAGAACTTTATTTTATAATATGTAGTGATAGGCCTCTCTTAAAGTGTGGTTGACGCTTCTCTAGAATAAGTTATATATATTTGACTTATATCTAATTTTAATATATGAAATCATAAAGTATCTGCATTGTGATTTTGTTTAAGTATATGAAATTGAGATATATCAAAAAGAACATATCAGTCAAAAAAATCGATACTCAATAATTTGAACCTTAGCAAAAACAAGTAACTTAAAAGACGAAAAATAAATAGGATTCCTTTTATTCGGTAAATGAATAATAAGTACGTTCGAATAAAAGGCTTAAATAAAACTTTCTTAAAAGTGCAATAACATAAACATTGACATTATTCCTATCAAAGTATGTATCTGAAATATCCACACAGCACTAGTAAACAAGTTTTACGCATACATTTTGTAACACAACTATGTAATATTAAAATAACACAATTGTGTAATACTTACATCTGGTCTTATATTATTTGCTTGGAAATGAGACCAGTGACGTTGACCGTTTTATACTGTAATACCTACTCATATAATTATAAAATGGGTGCTTTAAAACTATAATATAACACTTAGAAGTCTTACTACAATTCTAGTGAGACTAGTATTGCATTAATATAACAATAGAATATAACAAATATGCAAGCGCTCTTGTCTAAACAAGTGGCATGCGTGTACATAACATTTTGAAGAATCTATCTAGCAACCCGCCCCGGTTTCGCACGGGCTCCTTACGGCAAATATATTCTAGTCTTATGTCACGAAAAGACGTGTGGCTTAATTTTATCCGACATCCTCAACAAATATCGTTACATTTTAGGTAGTAAACTAAAAAAAATAACAAATTATGTATGAAACCTTCCTCAAGTATCACTATTTATTGGTAGAAACTGCATCAAAACTCATGCAGATGTTTTGAGTTTATCGCGAACAGAACTTTATTTTATAATATGTAGTGATAGGCCTCTCTTAAAGTGTGGTTGACGCTTCTCTAGAATAAGTTATATATATTTGACTTATATCTAATTTTAATATATGAAATCATAAAGTATCTGCATTGTGATTTTGTTTAAGTATATGAAATTGAGATATATCAAAAAGAACATATCAGTCAAAAAAAAATCGATACTCAATAATTTGAACCTTAGCAAAAACAAGTAACTTAAAAGACGAAAAATAAATAGGATTCCTTTTATTCGGTAAATGAATAATAAGTACGTTCGAATAAAAGGCTTAAATAAAACTTTCTTAAAAGTGCAATAACATAAACATTGACATTATTCCTATCAAAGTATGTATCTGAAATATCCACACAGCACTAGTAATACACAAAACGAAAGAGAAATGTTAAAGATACAATGTTTTATTGAGAGCTCCAAATAACTAAATGAATAGTTTCAAGATATTTTTGAATTAGAAATATATTTCATGCACTTACATATTAAGATATCATAAGTACTAACTTATTCTAGTTGTGGTATAACCTAAGTATACCTACTTTCACGTACAACGGCCAAATAAAGAGGATAAGTGCGGAAATGGCCAAGTAAAACAAACAAAATAAAAAAAAAAAGGAATAACATTAAACTAAAGTATTGTAAGTATATTCTCAATTAAATTACTACTAAACAATATAAAACGTATTTTGCGCATGTATTGCGATGCGATATTATAACAGCGGGTAACATTATTATTTAACATGCAAATATACTATTTATTTATTTAAAAACTTATGTGTTTAGCACCCACGCCTTTCCAACCACCCAAGTACTAACAACAAACCAATCAATGGTTGGCTTAAGCCTTAACATTGTACTTTTATTAATCAGCAGTATTTTTATTTTTCCATTCACATCATTTAGGACTAAATAGGTTCTAATTAAATGTATATAAACTTTTTGCATCTTAGAAGTTAATTAAACATTTAAAATGAATTCGTACCGGTTATTACAAATTTAATGTGGGCAGATCGGGAGGTTGACGACAAAGAAAACGTTTAGTTCTATCAACGCAGCCAAAACTAAATACGCTGCGTATATGAGAGCACATGTGATCCCAATACGCCAATCCAACTGGAACTTGTTTAGCAATAGACTTCCATATAGCGCTAAGAGTGTGGACAGCAATGATATCGCACTGTATGACAGCCCGCTCGAGTTTATGGTCACCTGTAATACGGAAAATGTATTCAATAGTTCATTTAGATTAGTTCTTCAAATAAAATGTCCTGCCTCTTATGTTGAGATGCAAGGGTTTAGCGTCGATATTCTCTTTCTGCAATCGTCAACGCCTCTATTTCTTTATATTATTAGCTAATATTTTGTTTTGACCAGGTGACTTAGTATTAAGAGAAGTTATTTAACATACATTCTATATATTTATAACAAATATATGATTTGTTATAAATATATAGAATGTCTGTTAATTACTCATTATTATCTAACTGGAATATAAATATTGAATTACGAAAACGAGAAAGAAAACAATAAGCCATTGTTTTTGTAAAAGCAGATAAATTATTCTTTAAAAAAGGCAATATTCATCAAATAAAATATTAAATAAATCTCTTTTGGCAGTTACTTCGGATTTACAAGGTCTTGTTTGCAGTCTTGCGAAATTTCTCACATTAAGTAGCTATTCTATTTTTTGTCTCCTCTTAAGCTATCTTTAACTATTTTATAAAAAGTGTAATACACTATACGTTGATTACCTAATGTCAGTGCGACAGGTTACACAATAGTAACGTTCAAAGAAAATATTTTTGTACTCTGCCAATGTTTCACACGGTACGCTTCATAAATAATTACTATTTGTAATAAGAAAACGTAATTTTAGTTTAAGACAACGGCTTATATTACAGTGAAACGTATAAAATAGCCAAGAGTTCTCTCGAGTTTAAGTATTTAGCGGTAATTTGCTATTTCTATTTAAAAAATTCTTAATAAAAATTTGAAATAAACTAAACAAAAACCTTATGACCAGCGGAGAGGTATATGTTTCCAATAGAATGATGAGGATGATTATGGTGAGGACAAAATTAAAATTATGCAATAAACTACTAGAAAAGCAAGTTCCTATTAACAAAGTTATTGAAAAGGTCCTATGGTTGTTTAATTACATAAAATAGATTACCCAATGATGGCCTGGTACTGTGGGATATGCCAGTGACTTAATCAGCCAAGGGAGCCCCAAACAGAGTAGAATGTCGAACGTGTTTGATCCTATTGAGTTGCTGATTCCCATTGTTCCATGACCTATAAAGACAACACTTTATTAAAAAATGAATATAAATCCTCTATTATTTTTGATAAAACTGTTTCGGGGATCATACCTACAAGTTATTTATTGTCTTAACTATAAGTGAATTGTCAAGTTAAAGTTGTCCTTCTTGAAATACTTAGTACCTTTAACACTTATTTTAGTTCTTCAATTATATTTGTAATTTTTGTGCTCTTACAGTCAATACTGTGTTTAAACTCTGTTCAACTTTTTTAAATAATTTATTTTAGCCTTTCAGTGTAAAATACGTTTGCAATGAGAAGGTAAGAACCAAAGGGTGAATTTCTATTTTCTGAGCAAGGATGGACTTTAAATCTACTTCGATACGGCTCAGTTTCGGTTTTTTTTATGCCAAGTGAATGCCATTAGAAATCCATTATCTACATACAAGACGAAGGAAGTTAGACTTAGGAAGTTCTGTAGAAAGGCGTTTTAGGGCTATACTACCGGTAACGTTTGCAATAAATGGAATAGATTCGTATGAAAACAGGTATCAACGAATTAAAGTACTCCTCGAGGCATGAGGTTACTCAATATGTTAAGAATAATAATAATAAATAAATATTTTGGACATCTAACACACAACGCCATCTAGTCCCAAGCTAAGCAGAGCTTGTGTTATGGGTACTAGACAAATACTACTTTTTTTAAATACATACATATTATACATAGAAAACACCTAAACTTCGAAACAAATATTTGCAGATCATACAAACATTTGGTCCAACCCGGGAATCGAACCCGAGACCTCAAGTATAGCAGTCGCACAACGCCACTGAGACAGTCAATAAAGAAGAACGACTCCATAGACTCATTTGTCTATTGCTAAACGTTCCAATGTGGTACTCGGACCTATCCAAAGGATAAGTATAACCTTTCAAATAAAAAGTTTAGAACTTAAAGTAATAAACGATTTCGTTTATTTATTATGTATGAAATGTAAGTAAGTATCTAAAAAAAAAAGTATATAAGTATTTATATCAGTTGTCTAGTCCCCATAGCACAAGCTCTGCTTAGCTTGGGACTAGATGGCGTTGTGTGTTAGATGTCCGGAATATTTATTATTTCTAAATTTCTATAGTTTTATAACACAAACATACCTTGAACAGTAACTAATACACTGGATACAGCTTCTGGCAGACTGGTTCCTGCAGCCAGAATCGTAAGGCCTGTGATACTATCTGGCACATTCAGCGTGTCACCTATGCAAAATAAAGTATTGTAAAATAATAGTCTAGCATAGTTATTTCCGATATACGTTATATATACATATACGTATATTGGAAATCTGAAGTATTTTTCAACTTACATTTACTCGTATGTACAAATAATAGCTTGATATCTGAGAAAATTGTCACAAATATCTTTTAGGAACTTGCGAGGTATATTGGGTGTGAATTTTTACAATTTTTTACTTGTGATAAAACTGGCACGTCAAGAATGAAAATATATGTGACACGTGATGTGACGGGAGAAGTGGGAACTTGAGGCAGCTATGCAGGAACAAATTTTGATAAAATTCAGGGGTAAATAGCTAGATACGATAACGGTATTATAGAATAAACAGATAGAACACTTCTGAAGATAGAACTGTCAATGGCTACGAGATGAAAATAACAAAGCAACATAAATTTGTCAACAGTTTTGCGTTCTGGACATAGCGTTACTGACAATTGAATTATAAGGGTCGGCGTCTTCCCTGTTCTTATATTATTACTAGCTGATCCACGCAACTACGTCTGCATCTTCTATCTCTACTATCCTATTTTAGTAACGCCAGCTAACTAACTATTACCAAAAGCATATAGAAGTACATGTCACCCAAGGTCAATTTAAATCAGACGTTCAATCCGAAGAGGACATGAAAGACATTGCTCAAAGGAAACTGGAAAATATATCTTAGTTTTTTAAGCTTATTTATTATAGAGAGAGATATCAATAAAATTACCAAGTATGGTGATCATCCACGCCACAAGGTAGGAAACTCCCCCAATCCAGGTGACACACATTATGAAGGTCAAAAAGTACAATTTAGGGCGCCGGCGACAGTCGGGTATTGTCATCCAAAGTATGAGGTTGGTAGGCCACGTTAAAACCCAAAGAATTTTCTTCCAAATTGTTGTCTTTTCTCCTGGCCATGACCATACAGAACTCGTACTTGTATCTTAAAGATAAAATAACAGTATGTTATTGTATTCTACGGAAAGATATTGTAGTCTCTAGTGCAATTCTACTTTATGGTGTAGTTTTGATTGGGTATGTTTCATTACTGAAAGATATACTGACTGAGTCACAACAGTTTTTAACTTTCCACTACTGAACATAGATCTCTGTTTAAAAAGAGGTTTTGGCCAACTTTACCACGCTGGTTACACGACTTGGTAGTGTTTGTTGCAATTTTTCCTTACTTTTTGCAAATATGTGGTCTCACGTAGTTTTCTCCTTTAGTGGCGAATACGACACCCATAACATGAATACACTAGTGGCGAGACACTTCGCATTCTTAAGTGGATAATGGCTATAGTTAAGTAATATTTCAAATTTAATATGAGAAGTTTAAATACTCTCGATCGAATTGAATAAATATAAATGCTTCTTTTGGGTATTTGTATTTTTATCAGTTGTCTAGTACCCATAGTATAAGTTATGCTTAGCTTGGGACTAGGTAGTGTTGTGTGTCAGATGTCCGAATATATTTATTGGAACGAAGTTCCTTATCGCGCATTTCGGAAGGGGGCTAGACGGAATTGTAACGACACTTTCGACTTATGTCAACGACACATTAGTTCAATATTAATAATATAGATGTCGCTGTAAATTAATGATGTTTAAAATTCTGTATATCAAATATAAATACAAAATATATCAATAAATAAGTTTAGCAGTGAACTGCGATAGGCTGGTGATGATAGTGTAACGACAATTTTGCTATAGTAAGCTATTGTAATTTTTATTGAGGGTATACAGGTTTTTTGTACATAATAAATAATAAAAAATTATAACAATAATGAATCCTGACAGTGTTTCTGCACAAGTTCCGGATATTGCTGATGGAGTTAGGTAAGTAGAGATTTTATACAGACAATAATAAACGCTTTTGTATTTTTAGCAAGTACGCATTATAACCTCTCTTTACTATTGTGCTAACCAAGTCATACGCGTTATAATCTCTCCATTATTGTGTTTAGCAAGTGTACGCGTCATAACTTTAATAAATTCAAAAGCAAATTATATTTTAATATTACAATATCAGAACGTATGTATTTAGCAATAACAATTCCTTCACTAATTCATCGAAAGGAACTTCGTTCCATCCGGGTGTCCTTTGACACCTCTCAAGTCTTTTTTATTTTTAAATCGTATAAAAAATAGTCGATAAAGTGTAATGTTATTGATTAATTTTATTATAAACTAGCTGACCCACGCAACCTCGTTTGCGTCTTATATAGCCCGTAGCATGAAAATTTTCGCAAAATAAGTAACTTTTCTGGCTGATTTTTACACCTTGTGTTCGAAAAACCCAAATATCTTATGGAACCCTATTTTTTTCCAAAATAAAATATAGTCTATGTTACTCGTGGATAATGTAGCTTTCGAATGGTGAAAGAATTTTTAAATCGGTCCAGTAGTTTTTGAGCCTATTCATTATAAACAAACATACAAACAAAGTTTTTCTCTTTATAATATTAGTGTTGCTTAAAGATATTGGCAGTCAATGTTTATAATTTAATAAAATTTCGTTTAATGAAAAGCGAATGGAGACAGGCGATTAGACATGGTGATTGAAAATTAGGTAAAAGTTATACAAGTTTGAAGAAAGTATTACAGAGAAAAGTTCTTAGAACCATATTATTTATTTGGAACATTTGTAAAATAGCGCTAAGAGATATGTATGAACAAACGGTATGAACTTTTTATTATGTATCTAATGATTCTAAAGTTTAGTACACAGTGTAGTTGGCTGTGTCTGTGTGTATATGTCTTTGTGAGAAACAAAAGTAATAAATAGTATTGTAAGTTTAAATATTTACCTGAATCTGTGGAATTGTGACGTTTCATTTCTAGCGTCTCCACCAGAGCTTTTTCAATGTCGTTTAGTCGGCCTGAGTGGTTCATATGTCGGGAGGCATCCAATGGATGGATTTTTTCTGTATTCGTACATAATTATATCAATTATCATCTAGTTTTTGTTGTATAATTGTTGGTGTATATTATCTTGGAAGTTTACGTATGAAATATTTATATTCAATGCATGTAGTACCTATCTGCAATTTCGATTGTGTCCAGTTGTATCCAGAATGACGTTTGATTAAAATATTTTGTCAAGAATGGAGAAAAAGTTAAGTATGCAATAAATATAAGTAGATATTCTTCTTCTTTAAAAGAGAACGCCCGCATTAAGATTTACATCCTGTATGCCGGGGGACTTTATAAATATGCCCGAAACGTTCACAAAGAACACCCAGACTCAAAACAGTAATTTGTGGAGCATTATTGTCCTTGCAGTTAATATATATTACATAAATACTAGCTATGTCGCCGGCAATGGTGCAAATAATATTTCTTTCTATTGGTAAAGCTATTCGAAATTGGTTCACTAGATCCAGTGATTACCCCCTGCATCCTCACAAATTTTATCTTTTATAAAATTAGTAGATATAGATAATGTATAACATAGTCAGGTCTGATCACCTCGATTTGAAATTTACCTTTCGTGATTAACGGAGTAGTTTCTGTATATGGTTTGGGTTTTTTAAAGGAGAAGCACCCACTTTTGACGAAAGAACCCAAACGGCCGTTGAATATCATGGCTGAAAACATTTGGAACATTGGTTTAAATGTCGAGTACTTGAGGAATGTATTAAAATTTACTGTTATAGACAAAATGAAAATAAATATTTTACCGCATTAAATACAATCGATTAATTACTATTTTATTTTAGTCTATTTTCAGGAAAAGACAATAAAAAAGACAATGTTCTCGTTGAAAAAAGGTTCAAGGGACAGTTTTCTTTACACTGTTTCTGTACAAAACGAATTTAAACAGGTAATTACTATTAACTACATAAGGTTTTCAAGTACAGCAAAGAAATAAGTAAAGCAAATTTACCTAATATGTAAAAAGTGTACATAAGGACAAGTAGAAGCGCTTCGTGCCAGTAAATCACGTTGTCGAGTAGCGTGAGTATTAGAGCCACTACCGCTACGGCGTACATCACGCAATCTCTTGACACAGACCACCAGTCCAGTTCCACAACCTGAAATTATATCTTTATTTAATCTATTAGTCACCCCGTGGTCGAAATTAATTCGGTCACTTTAACTTCCTGCCCTCCTTTCTGTAAACTAACTGTGCCAAATTTCATACTTCTCCGTTCGCATAATTTTTGAAAAAGAGGGTCCTAAGTTTTTTCCCTCGCGTATTAATATAATTTTACAGAATTATATTAATACGCGAGGGTATAAGTATAATATATAAGTTCTCTTAACTACTACCTACCTAGTATATTACAAAGTAGAGACGATACTTATACGTCCGAATATTCGAATATCCTTGTGTCCGGAATTCCGGGCATAGATATTTACCATGATAATAAATTAATTTAATTGGTTTAGTAAAATTTCAATTTGCTTACTGAACGTGAAAGTGATTTTAACACTATCTGTCTACCCAAGATTTAAAACAATTATGGAGGGTCCTTAAGTTCTGTAATCTATGTTTTCGAGAATGATTTTCTTTGATGACAGTCAGAAAAAACTAAACTAGAAAATTACTCTGAACAACAGGAAAAGCGGCTAAGAGGAAGCAGTTGTATGCGCTGGACAGATCATATCTGCGATACCGATAACGAAAATGGTCACGAAGTCTTACTCACTGATAAAGACCGTCAGAGAGCAATTGTCTAGAAGATTACTCGTAGACGTCACAATGCTCAGTAATGAGGAACATGGCGTACTAAATTAGCCATATCTAGCAAATTTTTGAAACTATGAGACATTTTGCGATCAACATCAAGAAAAAACTCATTGAGGTTATCATGAAGTAAGAAATGAGTTTCATTTCATAATTAGATGTTTGGCGTATATTATATTACCTACTTGATTTTTATCTTAAAATATGAACATTGTACAATAAGTTCTATAACAACTACAATAAATATGAAACAAAACAAATGAATTCTTCGAAAACTTTCGAAATTTAAAAAAAAATGTTTTTAAACTAAGTATTCAGCTATTACAAACATATCTTAAGAGGTATTGGCGGATCCAGATTACTGTGGTTACGAATCTGAAATGCAGAATGAAATTGGAAGCCAAACTATGCTCGCTTAGAAAATATTTCATTCATTTCCTCGGGTATATTAAATTTTCTACAGACATGGTTGGTACCCCTTTGATAAACACCTCGCAAGGCGTACGCAAAAATCTAAATGAAAATTGTACGAGAGTTATGCTATTCATGCAATAGCAATAACCTGAAATTGGATTTTATGCATTACATGAATAAAATTACAAATCTAAATAAATATAACTATTTTTTAATATAGGACTTTGTTGACATGGAAAAAATATATATCGATGCATAGTTTTATCTTTCTACCACCAACCGCTTGGAAGGTAAGGCGAGGACAGACGAACTACGGAACCCTGAAAAACGATATTTTCGAAATCGTATGTACTATATAGTAGTGCGAGTAATTGCCTACGCAACAATTATACAATTTACTATGCTGAAATAGCGAGACTAGGAAACTATAACTACTATTTACGATACTTAGATACACGATATAGTATTCCCCGGTGTGTGCAGCTAATTATCGGTTTTTTTTTTCTTTTTTAAAAAGACAACTCCCACATTAGGAATAAACATCCTGTGTCGTGGGGGACTTTACAAACATACATGAAACGGACACAAAGAACATCCAGACTCCCGAGTCCATGTGATCCACGAATTGTTGTCCCGACAACAATTCGTGGATCACACAAAGTGTTGTAGGTACCGCGTGGGATTTGAACCCACGACACTTGGCGCAGTAGCAAGCGGCATGGCGACCGCTGACACCACTCGGCCAACCGTGCAGTCAATTTATTTATGACCTTATATAATGATAAGTTAAAATAGTACTCGTAAGCTGATAAGGCTTTTCTGGAGTCTTTTCGTGTAATCATGTTCTGAAGTATATGAACAATATAGCGGACCCTACTGTCTTTTATAATAATGTAGATAATTATGTTTTCTTTAAATATGTACTTTGTAATAATATTTCGTACATCTAACACACAGCGCCATCTAGTCCCAAGCGAAGCAGAGCTTGTGTTATGGGTACTAGACAACCGATATGAATATACATTTACTTTTTTTTGTAAATACATACGTATTCAGGTATATATCAGGTGATACGTCTGCTCGTTTGCCCCTTAAACAATAAAAAAAAAATCAAATATTTGTAGATTACAGAAACACTTGGTCTGACCCAGGATTTGAACCCGAGACGCAAGCACAACAGTCGTATTCACTACCATTGCGCCACCGAGGCAGTCAATATTGTAAAATATAATTTTATAATGTATCGAACAAATGACTGAGGATTGCGCTCGATACTACAACACCGCTACCGTCTTTATTTTATATTGTTACTTCCTTTTACCTTTTCACATATTTTAGAATTTATCGCCTTCTATTCTATTTCTATATATGTTCGTGTTTGTGTATTTCTTCTATGAACTGTGTAACTTCTGTGCTTGATGATAACTCTTACCTATCAACTTTTATTTGGAACTATACAGTAAGTCAACATTCACTCCTTACACACGTGATCCTACAGACAAATCCAATCTGCTAGTATGGATCTGGATGGCCTGACAAGTATACATGTGTATTCACTGACCCAAGCTAGATTGATATGTTTTACCTTACTTTATTCTACCAATGACTGGCCTGTTGGTCTACTACTGTTTTTTTTTTACACACAACGTCTAGTCTACGTACTACTTCGCATTCGTTCGTCGTACGTCGTAACGTACTAGTCAGGGTAAGCCTAGGGTTGATTCTCACCCAGCATACAATTAGCGTCCTCGCGTACTAAGTAACGTAGTTAATCGTTTGTTCCGAATCTGAGTATAATATGTATGTTTTAGAGATACATAAGTACGTTTAATAGAAGTATGGTTACTGTAATACAGGCGTTACTAATTTGGATTCAGACGGTCGTGAGTAAGAGGTGTGAAGTTATATTGTTATGACAATAAACGATTTAATAAAACCATAAAAGTGAGAATATTTTTTTAATTATTGTGTGTTGATAATGACCTCGAAAACGACCACATTTTACACATTTGTAATGGATTTTTTGTTTATTCACATCAGCACATCTTTCTTTCTATTGTCTTTGTATTGTAGTAATTTCTAAGTTTTTAGTTTTGTATATATATTTCTATCTGCTTTATTTTTCGTGCTAAATTTTAGTTAATTCACTTTTTATTTAAAATTTGTCAATTAATGTGTACTTTTTACCTTTTTCATGGATCCTATTCGATAGGATAGGATCCTATTCGATATGTGAGTTTATCTTTCTAACTATCGCCCTGTCGCGAACAGTTTCTTCAGGCGTCTGTGGGTTAAGTCTCTAAAGTTTCAAGGACCACAAAACCTTTGCAGTCATATATAAAACTAGCTGAAGCCCGCGGTGTTACCCGCGGTATTTGTCGTCAACTTTGGTCCAGCCGTTCCAGAGATCAGACAGACAGACAAAACTCAAAAAAATGTTTATTTGATATATGTGCCGTGTACTCGTATATGCAAATAAATAAAAGTTTTAATATTACAAACAGACATCAACTTTTTTCAAAAATTTTTTTTTTACAATTTTGAGACTTTTTTTTATGTTTTGAAGTGCAATTACAATTCAAAAGATAAAAAATCATTCTTAAGATTCGGTACGGTTATAGCCCAGTTAGAGGCGCCCAGAGCCCAGTTGCACTCGGTGATTAGAAACAAATCACCGAGGCTAAGCAACGATGGCGGGGTCAGTACCTGGATGGGTGACCGCTGGTGGCATGTTACCATGACTATCTACGTGATTCGGAGGTCATGTTAATCAGTCGGTCCCGGTTGTTATCGTAGGATAACAGTCGTAAAGCTTAGTTGTGGAGGCCTTTAGGCGTCTTAAAATCATTCAACGGCAAGGTTACGTAGCCACAACATTGTCTTGCCGCACCCGAGAGGAGACCCGAGCCCAGCAGTGGGAGGTTATGGGTTGTTGATTACACATATTTTTGCCTGATAAATTGATTGCCACGTGTATCTATTTTTAACTAGTCTTTAGAATGACTAAGTTAAGTTTTTCACATAGAAAAACGGGCAAAGACCTTTATGCATCTATTAGCGATAGACTATACATGCACCTAAAAGAATTTACGGGTACAGGGTCACGTATTTTTTTAAATAAAACTATTCTAAACCTAAATAGACAAGAAACATATACAAAATATACTTTCTAACCTTCTTCACCCATCATGCACTTAAATTCCAAAAATAATAATCGAGTTGGAGGTGTTCGCTTGGTGTAGGTACAATATTTTTCTTGCTACAATGTACGCCAGTATTTACGAGACTACTTACTTTAACTTTGTATGTACTGATATCTAACACTCAATATGTTTAACACTTGTCGATTTGAAGTACATTCAGTCAGGAAATTCCATGACTGTGGCCTTTGTGGAGAGTCCACACGTCTACGAAGATAAACACAAGATAATATCGAATAAGTGAGTTGTACCTACATTAACTTTGTTATGTAATTAAGACGTACCTAGGTTGTTCCGAAAATTGATAGCCACAGAAATATATACATCATCATACATCTCTTTCACGAAACTATTTTTGATTGACGGCTAATTATTATTTTCACAAACCATCTTTGTAAAAATCACTGGCCATCGATGTGTAGTTTTTGTTAATATGTTTAAAGATTATCCGTAACTCTTCTTTTGTTTACAACAATGTACGTCTCGTGGGAAGCTTTTCGTGCTATAATTTTCTATGATTATAAACGAGGGTTAAACTTCGCAAAACGTATCCTACATTCTTACAACTGACGAATCATGGATATATAGCTACAATCTCCTCTCACGAAACAACAATTCCAGCAAGCCTACAAGAGGTGTTCGTGGTCAGAGCGTTAATAAAAAAAAATATGACGCAGTGGACCGTTGCAGTAATTTCACTAGAAGACCGTAGAACTAGTTACTAGTGAATGGTATAGCGAAGTTTGTCGACCTCAAGCTTTCTGAGAGTTGGATATCGAGCGCACAAGGAGCGGCGTCCGTGGCATTCTTTTTCACAGAGATAACACGCCCGCTCACACTGCTGCTAGGACTATTTGACAACTTCGGGGGTACAAATGTTACCCCATCTTCCGTACAGCCCAGATTTAGCTAGTTAGATATAAAAATGCTTCGTGGGCGAAAATATAGCACTGCTTGTCTACCTCCCCGCATGACACGTTTTTTTTGAGTTTTGTTGTTTTGGAAGCTGGTTCACTGAAGGCATAAGTGCATTGGGATTGGAGGGGGGATATTTTGAAAAGCAGTATTTTTTTTTGTATCCTAACTATTTTTTGTTTCACTATTTTTGGAATAGACCACGTATGTGTTCTAATTTCACCTATCATCTATGATTCTATTTGCCTTCTAATTGGAAAAAATAAGTAAATTCAACAATAGTGTGGATCAGTCCTTTGACCAACTCAAAAGATTTTTTTATTGAAGAAATCTTTATCAAAAATTTACTTTCAAACCACATTGATTGCGCTGCCTTGTCTGTTCTTTTACTTTTCTGTGTTGTTATTCTTTATTGGTCTCCTTTCCTATTTTAGATATTAAAACAGGAAAGTCGTAGTATTATATATCGAAATAAAAAAACCTCTAAATTTGGATACACAATTATACTGTTATCACACCTTTTCAAGTCCCATATTTATGTATATTATTATGTAAAATAACTGAATACGTACCCTGCCAGCGATGAGGGCACAGCAAGCGGGTACCGCTAGTACGTTGAACACTGCCGAGCCAACCACAGCCCCCACACCGAGATCTCCTTGGGTCACGAATGTGCCCACACAGTTTATGAACAGCTCTGGACTTGAGCTGGCTGCTGCCATAAAAGTCGCCCCTGCTATGTCCATACCCATGTCTAGACCTGCAAAAGTAATGAATCTAGAATTTTCTACTCAGTTTTGTTTGATTTGTCATCCGTTAAACGTCGTTTATTGCTAGACCAAGACAGACAGCGGTCTTAGGCAGACTGTATCCAATCGCCGTCATTCACTTTCTTGAAGTGGATGGTCTTAATTAAATAATGAAATCTATAATGTTACTAGGTGACAACATCATTTTGTAACAAACAAACAGATAAAAGCGACTTCAAGAACGACCAAATTGAAATGATATCACACGTAAGCTTATAAAAGCAGTTTCCAATTGAAAAAAATAATAAAAGATACACTAGTTGCCCCTACGAATTTCGAAGGTTCTCCTTGACTCTCTTCGATGCCATCATCAGATCCTAGTGTCCTTATCTTAGTACCACCATTGGAATATCTCCTTCCATTAAAAAATAATCATCAAAATCGGTTTATAAACGACGAAGTTATCCGCGGGCACATAATATATATATATATATATATATATACGGTCGAATTGAGAACCTCCTTTTTTGAAGTCGGTTATAAATTGAATCTCAGTCTAATATAATGATGACATTAAAAATAAGAATGTTTCGTGTTATTTTAATGAATTACGTTAATATTTAAATGATTGTGATGAACACTGAGCAAACGGTGAATTACTCATATTGACTAGACAAGAGATAAGATTGAGATTTTTTATAAGTATAAACCAAGTACATAGTTGGATTATTTTAGTAAAAAAAAAGTTGAGTGTCTATATTAGTATTGGAAGCTGAAAAGATTTATTTCTTTGTTTGGTTGAAAGCGCTATTACCAGAAAGTACAAGTTAGATTTTTGTTATTGATGGTCCAGTCATCGAGGAAGGTTATAATTATTAAACATCACTCTTAATCAATAGGAACCGAGCATCAATGACTGCCTCGGTGGCGTAGTGGTAGCGTATGCGACTGCTAAGCATGAGGTCTCGGGTTCGATTCCCGGGTTGGACCAAATGTTTGTATGATCTGCAAATATTTGTTTCGAAATTTGGGAGTTTTCTATGTATATTATGTATGCATTTACAAAAAAAAAAGTATTTAAGTATTTATATCAGTTGTCAGTACCCATAACACAAGCTCTGCTTAGCTTGGGACTAGATGGCGTTGTGTGTTAGATGTCCGAAATATTTATTATTATTATTATCAATGAATCGCAAGTGGGAAAGTCGGGAATGTTCCTTTTGGAGATACGCAATGTTGCTCGTGTCAGGTAGTTTAAAAATAAACGGAACGGCGTCTGTCGTTTGCGACAGGTCTGCTTACATTATCTCTTTAAACCAATAAATGTTGTACAAACAGTAGAATCTACTGTTTGTACAACAGCTATTGGTTTACGTACGTAAATAGATATTTCTTGTCAGACTCTTCTAGAAAAAAATATAGTTTTAGGATACAATTTAGTAGGTGCAACATGTTCGTAAAAAAATAGTAATTCTAAATCAATGTTAAACGTGCATATACTCAAGTTTGCCTATATAATTTTTACTTTTTAAAGTACTTAGATGCACAGTGGAAAATATTACCAGACTTAGTAGGTACCTATGTAAGCTCAACAATATATTCAATTATAATCCATGAGTTAGGAACCAAGAGAGACGAGACAGTTAAGGGGTGATGCGGCGGGAGAACGTTCCGCCTCACCTGTCTGTACCGCAGGGGTCAATACCCCCGCTACAAACGCAAATATATATTCTACTATATGCTTTGCTAGTAACAGGGATATTCAATTTATGTTCACTTTGCACATCTCTGTGATTTGGTCATATATATTTATCATCAGCTTTTAATAGTCTACTTGAGGTCACAGATGTACAGATAGGAGGTGGAAGTGATCTTGTGAACATTCCATATTTATCATTCGTATGTTTTAACCCTAATATCTATACTTAAAGGTAAAGTTTGTGATCTTTTAAAGGGATAATCACCAGTCAGTGGTAAACGAGGGGACTTCCGAACAAAAATGTGGGTAAACTCTGAACAGACTTTTGATTTAGAAAATTATTTTACCAATATAAGTGTCATGATTATCTACCTCAAAAATGATAACCGCGACATCTGAAAACACGCGGGAGGAACCTCTGTTAAAAGCTATATAAATTTGTTATAGAAACCTCTGTCTATATAATTTGGTGTTGATCACATTTGTAGTACGATGACGATTTTAGGGTTGATAAATTTAGAAGCATATAAAATGACATAAAATCTAGCAAAATCATTTTTTTAAATCAGTGTTAACACTGAAACGGTTTTATTTGACTATGTAATAGGCATTATGCATTTATTTTTATTTTAAAATATTGTGGGTAAGCACATTAAGTTGTGAGAAATTTGTTCAGATTTTTTTTATTGTATAGAAGGCAAAAGAGCGGACGTATCACCTGATGGTAAGCGATTACCGTCGCCTATGGACACCCGCAACACCTGAAACCTTACAAGTGCGTTGCCGGCCTTTTAAGAAGAAGAATTCTCTTTTCATCTCATTAAATAGACGCCCACAGCTGGACATGGCCTCACCAAAGGTTCTCCACAACAACCGGTCCTGTACTGTAGTCATTTAACTGCTTCGTACCTTATTCTAGTATAAAGGTAAGTCCATAGCAGAATACTAAATTTTTACAGAATCAATGCACGTGTTGAAGATATTGGATAAATTTATTAACTTAAAGCAATTATATTATATAAAAAAGAAGTTTATGTTGCGTGTTGTTTAAAATATCATTGATTCAAATAGTTATTCAATTTATCCAGGCGCACATCACATACTAATTTTGATGTAGATGAAGAGGTACCCTCTTCTATAGGAAATACTCTCAAAGTACCCTCTCTTGAAAAACATTTTAATATTGATACTTATAATAGACATTACAGTTACTTTAATACCTTTGAATACATGAATACTCACGTTCGCAAATCATCTCGATAGCCGGCACGAAGTATTGTTCGCATACGCTTCCTAGCAGGATAAAACAGTACAACGCCAGTATACAGTGAACAAATATGAAGCCCTGAAAATATCAAATATTATTTAACTATCTCAAAGTAATGAATTCATCAACAGCCTTAAATAGTCCACCACTGGACATAGGCCTCTCTTTAAACCTCATTTTATAGACTACACAAAAAACCGCCAAGTTTCGCAAAAGCTCCAATCAATTAACATATGTGACTAAAAACTTAATAATACCCCAAGATGAACCATTAATAGTTATACAAGAGTGCAAAGTTGCTTTTTAACCGCGTGCTCAATTTCGATGCAAACCGAGCAAGCGAAGGATTAAAAAATTAGAATTCTGAGCGTCAGCGAGGGAATCAAAAGAGCAAGAGGTGAAAAATCTTTGAATTCGAGTGAAACACGTAACTTTTCATCCAATCCAATCACAAAACAGAAAATGACAAAATTCAGAAAAAGCATTTAAAATCACAAGATACTTTATTTCAGTACTAATATTACATAATATTAGGTATTAGGTAAGTTACTTATTTTTATCCTAAGGTTTTAACAATATAACGTGAAAAGAAAATGGCGCAGGCCAAGCAAATGATAAAAAGTAGGTAGACCAAGAAGTTTCAGAGTGAGTTTTTAAGAAATTAAAAAGGTTCTATGACAAATTCGGCACCATGGGAGGTAAAAGTAAATTGGTTTAATGATGTTTTAAAATTCACAAACTTTGTGTACTCAATTTACTTTATCTAGCGGATAAAAACGGCTTTTGCACTCAGATATCGAAGGGCAAAAATACTCTTGCCGAGATGGGGTATAAAATTTTTTTTTACGTCTAAACAATACAACATATAAGCTAATTCGTTGAAATATTGATACAAATTTTTATCATACATAAAATAGCCCTTTAATATTATAGTAGCCACAGTTTTATCTAAGTACTAGCTTTCACCCGCGGCTTCACTCGCATTTAATAAAAAGTCTCCTATGTTACTTCTAATAACTCCAAGCATATGTGTACAAAGTTTTATGATAATCGGTTAAGTAGTTTTCGCGGGAAAGCGCAACATGGAAACTTACATTCACATTTATAATATAGGAGGATATACCAAAGAAAAATAATTTAATATACTGTTTTTTCTAACGTTATTCTAACATAAAAAAATAAATAAAAATATTACAATTATTCAAGTGTATAAAAGAAAGCGGATTACAGAACAGTCGCTATAGCTTTCTGCATACTTAAGTCTCGTGCGTTATGCTTATTTTTTTGTGGTGTTTTTAACCACGTGGTTACCTTGGGGCGTAGCTGCACATGTTTATAGATATATAAGCTAAAAGAATACTTACATGTTGTCTTTGTTGCCGAGTGAATCCATCTGGTGGAAATTCCAAGATCGCCGCGTGAGTGCAGTTTTTGTGTGGTTGATCTAAATTGGCCAGCAACTTACGTGATACGAACGCATCTTGTACACCTGTGAATTAAAATAAACTATTATATTTATTATTTTTACCCGAGACTTGAATTCAGAATATAACAAAATTACAAAAAAAAGAACAATTAAAATATATTTAAACAGTTAAATACACTAATAATTTAGGTCCATGATATTGAATTATATTTTTTATTTTTCACGTATTAAAAACACAAGTTTGTTATAATCAGGTATACGAACTTACCTGGATGAGGCCCCACGTTCGTATAATCTTGCTCTGCAAATACATTCCCGAAGAAGAAATAAAATGACGGTATACCGAAAAATAATATCACTCTTATTAATGTTGCAACTCTGTAACACTTGAACCGAGTAGTCCTTAATAACATGCTTGCCATTTATAAATATCTTGTTTTAATAAATAGTAAACTACAAAATATACACAAATCTTTAAATTTTCAAGCCAATATCAAATAAAAAATTCAAATATTTCGCTGTACATACAGCTCAATGGCATCAGTACAAATTTATTGAGGTGCACATACAAAAACATAAACGAGTTCTTGCACCAAAAGTCACTTAAGTACTGCACACGTAAAACTCTCACAGTCCTTATTGAAAATAAATGATTTATCAATATAATATTATTATTACTAATAGAGTACACATTCGTATAACTGTTATCGATGTCAATGTAAATAAAATAGGCTCTTTTGATCACCACAGTTAATCTATACTTAGATTATCTTATATTTTCTTCACACGTGTATCTAAGTAATTTAGATTACAGTTTACAGTGCACTAAATGTATTACTAAAACTGTATTACATTATATTGATAAGAATGTTTAGTAACTATAAACAAAAATAATAAAAAGTAGGTCTAATTTTCTTTGTGTGATACCTAAATTAAAATTGCCTTTTTGTTCAGCTTGATTTAATAAAAATATGTATGAGATAGTTGATATTCAATCCTATCTTAATAGCCACAGTATGTATATTACAGAAAAAATGCCTCGAAGAGGTTTAACTAGATTTGTACGACCAGTGCCCATGAACTGCCTGAACTGATTAGATGAATAGTGTCAAAAAATCTAATAATTTCCAAAACTATTCTGTCAAACTTAATGTGTAGGCATATAAACAGCTGTTCATCAAACGCATTTTAAAAAAGAAATTAAAGACCACCCAAGTCAGATGGAGTTACAACCAGAGCTAGCTGATTACTTGAGTTGAAAGGCAAGATGGAGAGCAGACCAAATGCCGATTACTAAATTATTATTATTATTATTATTATTATTAAATAAAATCAATCAAGAGGGAGCAAATTAAAAAAAAACATAAAAGCTACGTGTCGGTAGACCAATGGGCTTTTATGTGAAATTAATTATCGATCCTTTTACATATTTTATTAGGGAACCCAGGGATACTGCAAGTTAAGCTTATTTTGATTTTTAACTTAACAGACCTATCTTACCATCTTACAAACGAATATTGAAATATTTGATGAATTAACAACTTATGCATTGCACTTATGATTTTTATAAAGAAATATTGAGAAAGAAACACAGCTCCCGTATTAAGCATGAAACCTATGACGTGAGGGACTTTACAAACATACATGAAACTGACACAAAGTATCCCCAGAACACAGAACAACCATTTGTGAATCAGACAAAGTGTCCCATATACAATTCTCAGCGCAGTAGAAAATGGCGTAGCGACCGCTTAAGCCATTATGGCATCTGTGCAGTCAGAGAGAGATCAAAGATCTAATCATAATTTATTGTTTTTTTGATGGGTTTGTTGTTCTAGTAGTTCTGAGTGACCCTGACTGCCAAGCCAGAAGCCGTGGGTTCAATCCTAACTGAGGACAAATAATTGAGTGAGGAGTACTATCACTTGTTGTTTATCTGGGTGTTGTTTCTCAATAGTATGTATAAGTATATTTATCAGCAGGATGGATACCTTAGTACAGTCTCTCTTTAGGACCAGACAGTCGTGTGTGACATGTTTCAGGTTACTGCGATTAGTATTTTAGTATGGATTAAGTATAATTCCCCCTGCCTTCAGATTCTGTCACCTGTTCCTATTTCTTTTTACCTGACTACGGCGAAGGTAAGAGGAGGAGTAATACTTAAAGCAGATTGTATATTGTCACGCCGTAGCGTCTAAACTGCTGAACGGATTTTAATTAATGAATGTCGAATTCTCGATAGACTCGTCGTAATACCTCGAGTGACATAGGCTACACAAATTTAATCTAATTTTTTTACGTAGTAGGGTTTTAAGGCCTTTCTTTTTAATAATTAATATATTTTACAAGTGAAAACCAAATTATATCAAGCTTGGCATAGCATTGTTGAGTGACCTATAACAAACGTAGAAACTATATTTAAATTGGTACCCAGTTAAGAATCACACTGTGAATGAATTGAACGGTATATTCCCCACATATGTTTAACTAAATAACTCATTCATCCATTCATATACTCGTACCTCTTACGACGCGTCATAGCTAATGTAAAGATGAATGAGTGTGTTTATTATTAAGATATAGGGGACAAACTTTATCAATTATCTTAAAATGATTCTCCTGATGGTAAGTGATTACCAGCATCGATGAGAACTTGCCCTTCACGAAGACACGTCTTTGATATAGAAGTTTCTACAAAGAAAAATAGCGGTTGAGTTGAGTTTGTGGCCACAAGAAATTAGAGGAATTTTTGTTCTCTCGTACATGACGAGAGAACAAAGATTCCTCTAAGTTTTTGTTCCTTTTTTAATTCACAAATTTTAATTGTACTATGTACTAGTTTTAGTATATAATATGAGGCATAACAGCTACTATCTATATATAAATTAATACGTCAAGCAAAAACTTTGTACCTTTTTACGAAAATCATGTCATGTCTAAACCAAAATCTTGTCAAGTTTATAGTTTAGTTTAGGTCTGGAAGTAAAAAAAAGTGCGTGCGTACGAAGTACACATGTCAGAAGTGAAACTTCTTTGGCAAACTAATTATTAATAAAAATAATTAAAGATAATTATTAAAATACATTTATTTTATATTGTTTAAAAAATAATATAGTAAAATCTCAGATGATAAATATCAAATTAATATTCGCCCTTTCTCTCTCTCTCTCAATCGGTCGCAGTTGCTCTCTCCCTCTTTTTTTTTTTTTTTTTTATGTCTTAGCTGCCAAAATGACTCTGCTCTGCCTGATGGAAAGCACGAGCAGAATCCAGGAGTGGTGGTCACCATCCTCACTGCTAATAGGGACAATGCAGCATGGCGACCCACACTATGGCGGCCTAGTGAGATGCTTCTTCACGCTCCGCTTAAAGGAACCAGGTTCATACTGGGAGGGAAACACGTACGCAGGTAGTGAGTTCCAGGTTTTGACCGCTCGGCACAGGAAGGAAGAACCGAAGCGGTGAGTACGAGAGCGTATGTCTACCACTCTAAAGCGGTGACTTCCAAGACCGGCACGTGTTGTCCTGTAGAGGAAGGGAGAAGGGGGGACCAGCTGGAACAGCTCCTCAGAACACTCTCCATGATAAAGGCGATAGAGGGCTGCCATAGAGGCGATATCTCTTCGCAACTGTAGAGGCTCAAGGGACTCGGTGGCCCGGGGACTGCCGACAATACGGATGGCTCGCCGCTGCAACCGGTCGAGAGCGTCGAACAGATACTGCGCGGCTCCATCGCAGAGATGAGAACAGTACTCCACGCACGAGCGAACCTGGGTCTTGTAAAGCAGACACAAATGCTCGGGCGAGAAGAACCGTCTCACCTTGTTAAGGATACCTAGCTTCCGCGAGGCCGCCTTAGTGACACTCTCAACGTATTCGCGAGGGTTGAGATCGCGGCTGATTTCCATGCCCAGGATATCGAGCCCACCTTGTAACGGCAGTCGAGTGCTTTGAAAAGTGGGAAGGGGAAGGAATGGAGACTTTTTGGCAGAGAACGCGCACACCTGTGTTTTCTTGGCGTTGAACTCGACCAGATTCTCAGAGCCCCATTGGGAAATGCGGTCCAAGTCATGGTCGAGTTGAGCGACAAGCTCCCGTCGTCGTCTTCTTCGACAAAAACGCTGCAAATCTTCGTGACGCGTTTCATCTTTAAAAATTTTACCCTCATGCGCCTAAAGAAGTTTCACTTCAAAAAAGACAACTAATTTTAGTTGAATAGAAAAAATAAAAAATTAAAGAAAAAAGTTTTATTGTGTTAATTTGAAAATAGATTAAAAAATCATGTGGATGTAATAAAATAAGAGAAAAGAAAGAGAAAATGAGAACAGAAAATTCTTTAGACTTAGAATAAAAGTAATATTTGCACACATTGTAAGCAGTTTGCACATAGACTTAATATCTATTAAGCACAGGTAACGACGAGAGAAAAACTTGTATGAATTCAAATATGAAATAATACGAGCTATTACCAACTTAAAATAATTATATTTAACTGAATTATTCCGAAACTAATGAAGACAGCAAGTACACATTTTCTTATGACATTCAGCAGCTGCTAATAGAAAAGTAAAGGAAAATAAAATAGAACGCTATAAATTATTTTTTATGAGAAAGCACAAATTGGGGACATTTTTAATTTATTGAGTAATGGCAAACAAGCATACGCATCGCCTGATGGTAAGCGATTACCGCCGCCCATGGACACCCGCAACACCAGATGCGTCACAAGTGCGTTGCCGACCTTTTAAAGAGTACGCTCTTTTTTTAAGGTTTGAAGGTCGTATTGGTCCGGGAATACTGCAGGTGACAGTTCATTCCACAGTTTTGTTGTGCGAGGCAGAAAGTTACAAGAAAAGCGCACAGTTGTGGACTACCAACTATCTAAATGATGGGGGTAAATTTTCAAAATTTCAAAAACAAGATTAAATGAAATAAAAGAAACGATAAAAGTAAAAGTACCAAATTTGTTGAAAATGTTATCAAATTATTCACACACGAAACTATTTGAAACAGAAGAATGGGAATGCTTATAAAGGGAAGAGCTAATTATAAAAGCCACATGCATGCCATTTGAGAAAAAACGAAAAGAATGTACGGTCTCTGTTCAGGTTGTATATTTTGATAGTTCCGAAGTAGATTTATCTACAGTACAATTTATTTACAGTTTAAGATATTATAATCTTCAGTCATTCAGTTAGATCCTCGGCATTAATTTTTGTCAAAGATATAAACTGCAAAAATTGGTCAAAGTGTATATGTAAATAACTATACTTTTAAGCCAATGTTGCTTTTATTTAGTATTTTAAACATCGTCATTAATTTATCCTTTCAGCGAACGGAGCCTTAAAATTACCGTTATCTACGCAAAGATACCGAAACTACGCAGTTTTCTCACAAGTATTAGCTTTATCAGCATTGTTTACAACTAAATCCAGTTCAAAATAAGAAAAACATGTTTTTATTAATTTCGTGCAATAAGTCCACGTTCTACATATTTTCTAACTGGGCGATAATCCACGTATAATACATTTCGAAGGTTACATAAATAAACAGAAATGAGTAGCTGTAAGTTGTGTAGTAGAAAATATTCCATTAAATGGGTAATCCATAGATTAGACAGCGAGCACTCGACGCCCTTATAAAACTTTCCACTGTTTGCCGTGTTGAACATCGCGCAATACAAGCGTATCAATAACAAATAAAATCGGTTCGATAGGATACCTCACAGAATAAACTTTAATTTTTATTTATCATCGACAATGTAAATCATTTCTGCGTTTTTCATTTACTATTTATCGTGTAATCATAATGAGACGATTTTAAGGTCCGCTTCTTTTTAAACATTTATTTAATGGGAAGTGGTTTGTGTGATTGCAAATTACTTTAAAATGTGAAGTGAACTGTAATCTATGAAATTCAAATTTCATATTAATTTATTATAAATATTTATGCGAAAATTTAGATAAAACTGTATTATTATTATATTATACATTTGGATCTGGATGTGGTGATAAGAGAGATTATAGACTACAATAGAACATACGGTAAACTTTATCTCAGAAAAATTGATTGATAAAATCAACATAGATAATATAAATTAACATGGATAATAATAAAATGATACTCATTCATTATAATAATAATAGTATACTTTTTTTTGTAAATACATACATATTATACATAGAAAACACCCAAACTCCGGAACAAATATTTGCAGATCATACAAACTTTTGGTCCGACCTGGGAATCGAACCCGAGACCTCAAGCTTAGCAGTCGCATACGCTACCACTACGCCACCGAGGCAGTCATTAGTCATTCACCGACTAACGCTGAAATCTCGAGATTACTTTGCCCATGCAAATTAAACTTAAGGACCGAGTTGTTGAACAAGAAATTTCTGCTATGAATTAAATTCGCAAAAGGGTAGGAGGATTAAGAGGGTTCTCGTAAATTCGTACAAGAGCTTTTGGGTTTGTTATAAGAAATATAAAATTTTGCCATAATTTAGTGTCTTGTTAGCTAAGAATTATCTATTAAAAGAATGTGTAGGTATTACGACAAAGCCGTTTGAAGGATCTCTAAAGGCTATATTACGTGTACAAAAACCTTTGGCTTTGTGACTGAAAAGGGTCAAAGAAACTTGTAGCCTTTTGAATTTTTATGTGCAAGCTCTTAGATTTGTAGCGGTAGTTTAAGACACAGTAGCAAACGAAATGTCAAATTGTTTATTTTATTTATACAAATTTATTGAACACCACTATAATAATAATAATAATACTACTACCACTAAAGTTTATTTTATTTTTACACATATAATAATATCTTTGCTTATTTTTAAGAAATTAAAAGCTAATTTCATAGAGTCAATATGATTTTCTCAGTAACTAACTAATGGAATGTAGAAAGTATATATCTCTTTCACGTAATATTCTCTATTACAAAATATTTTGGGCTAACTCCAACGTATTCCTAGCAAATTAAATTATATATATGGTTCCGTACCTCAAAAGGAACAAACGGAACCCTTATTAGATCACTCTGTCGTCCGTCTGTCTGTCTGTCTGTCAAGACCCTTTATTTCAAGAACGCGTGTAGGTATCGAATGAAATTTAAACCGTATACTCGAGTCTACGATCCTCTGAAGTTGTGAAAAAATCAAGCCTCTAAGTTAACGTAAGGATACGGCCGCGTATTCAGCAAAAAACACATATTTCAACACTGCCAAGGAAATCAAAACTCACAGGGTACTCCTCCTTGACCTAGAACTATGAAATTTGTCAAGTAACGTCGGAACAGACCACAAATATAGGGAAAAATCTCAAAACTATACATTTGTAATAAAATATGTAAATATAAAAAATAGGGAGTCTATATTTTATAAGGAGCCGTAATTTCAAATTGAAGGAGATTTCAGATGTGCACATTGTAGTTTTTTTAATATTTTACGACACATTATTTTTTATTATTGTCATTATTATTACATATATACTTTAAACCAAAGTCCTCCGCCGCGTCTGTATGTTCGCAATAAACTCCAAAGCTACTGCACGGATGAATATATACGAGTATTTTCGAGGAAGGTTTTCGTATGTAATTTGTTTCATTTTTGAATATATTAGCTAAAATATAATGAGTTAACAAATGTTGAAGATGTCGAAAAAATTAAGCCGCACATCTTCTAAGAGTAACAAGGTTAGTAAAAATAATGAAAAAATACCGTTCCACTCCTTGTCTCCGAAGTCTGAGAAACTAAAAATATAAAATAATTGTAATTACCTAATACTTATATATACTATTTTATTAGATAAATAAACATATTATTTAAATTACTATTTTTTTGATTTTGTAATGAAACACAATCCTAAATGGGTCCTACCTAAACCTACTTAAATGTCTTGTGCCTTGTAGTACCTTTTTTTTACGCGGGGAATCTTTTTCGCACCATACCCACCGTGAGGAGACGAAGGACGTATGTGGGACTCCCGGAGGACGGGTCTATCCACTAAACTCTGCGGCGGCCTACCTCGGCAGTCGGGAGGAGCCCCAGGAACGCCTTAGTTCCTAGTGTACTAGTACATATTAGGTATATGTTAATAGGATATCAAATCAACATACGTGACATTCAGTTTACGTAGAAATCAAACAACAGTTGCGTCAAACAACAGTACTATTTCTCAGAAACCGTTGATATTATAAGGCTGGCGCCTTTATATATTTGTAATTAATTATAGTTTATTTTATAGTTGTGGAATGATCCTATGTACAGAAACCTCAGTGGGCGAATCCAACTCGCGAATCACTGGGTCCGGTTCTATTATTTAATACCAAATCCACGCAACCTCGTTTGCGTCTTCTAATACCCGTAGCGTGAAAATTTTCCCCTGTTTTTAAAACATTCTTCATTAGATCTGTGCTTCTTTTAGTGTTACCGTGATGGTATATAGCGTATAGCCAAATAAAGAGATAAATGGACTATCCAACACTGAAATAATATTTCAAATCGGACCATTGGTTTCTGAGATAAGCGCGTTCAAACAAACAAACTCTTCAGCTTTATAATATTAGTATAGATGAGATGTGTTTTGGAGAGAAACTAGTTTTTGAAATATAACAAAACACAATCCTCGTAGAGCTTTGAAGGCTCCATGACATTTCATATTTATTACATTTGATCGTGGCTTGTCTTGCTCCGATGTAGTTTGTTAAATGATGTGGTAGTTGATAAGTATTTGTCACCTTATTAAAATAAAACGAGAGACAGAGAAAAAATATTCTGTTATTCATTATGCGTTTTTTCATATTTTACGTCTAGTTTCTAATAGGAAGTTCAGCAACATTGTACAGGAATTTCTTTATGTACGTAATTTTGAACTCTTGGAGCGTGGTCGGGGGAGGGTTTTGTTTATCGCATCGTTGGAGCTCGTTCCAAGTGTCCTCGGTTGCATTGAAGTTCAGGCTGCGTGATAGTTATTTAATGTTCAATGACATGGCATGGCAACGGGAAAATTACTTAATAATAAGTATTTTAATGTATTTTGTGCTCTGATACCGTGAATGCGTCTTCTTGGTTAGTAGTTTCGCATGGATTGGTATAGTTAAGTATATTTTGCCAACGGAACCATGAAACTCTTAGTCATCAATTTATTATAATGTTGCAATTTCCATAATGTTTAGACTGCCCACATCAAAATTGTTTATTGTTGTGCGCTTCATGAGATCGTCAATATACCTACATAAAGTTCATTGAAGGAAAGTAGGAGAGTCGTAAGACTCACAACTGATGTTGTATCACTTCAATGGGTGTAGCTGGGTGAGTTTATGGGTAGTAACCTCCACGAAAAACTTTTACCCTATTCTCCCTATTTCTCTTAAATCCCGAAACTAAATTCTGGCGACGCCCGTGGTCCCTTCTATATAGTTCCCACTTCAACCACTATACCCCTAAATCTGTTACTTCATCTCTAGCGTGTGTTATCTATAAACGAGCCATAAACCTAGATCCAAAGCTCGAGCTTAAGCGTTTAAGCAAGCGACCCACTTCCATAGTTTGCGGACGGTTGCAGTTTCTGACAGATACGGCTGTCCTAACTCTTAGTATTTATATAAAAAGCCACCCCAGAGTCGCAAGTATCTTTATTTTTTTTTATTATATAGTGGGCAAACGAGCAGACGTATCGCCTGATGGTAAGCGATTACCGCCGCCCATGGACACCCGCAACACCAGAGGCGTCACAAGTGCGTTGCCGGCCTTTTAGGAAGGAGTACGCTCTTTTCTTGAAGGTTTGAAGGTCGTATTGGTCCGGGAACACCGTAGGCGACAGCTCATTCCACAGTTTTGCTGTGCGTGGCAGAAAATTTCAAGATATTGGGCGGTCGACTGTATAACATTGCAGACAAAAATTCCAAAATTTATAACTGTAGTAAAACAAAATGCAAAACTTTAATGTCATGGATGAAGTTTCTATCGTAGGTATCTCCATCTGAGCCCTTTAGTGACTGGATAATGATTGTTTTCGGTTTTTTTCTTGGAATAAAGCTACTGTAAAACATACATACTCAGACAAATACACACAGTGTCATTGTGACACTTGAAACACAGCAGCATCATAGAGCATTCGTATCTTGATCACATTATTTCTTGTTTTATATTTAATGTTTAGTAAAATACCTTATCATATAATCACTATAGAACGCAGTTTGTTTTGAATAATGCAGTTTTGTGACAATTAGAAGAAGCCCTAGCACTCATCACAAGTTTAATCTTAGCTTGAGTGCTAGTGGTCATAACTGAGAGAAACATTACAAGTAGCTAGTAGTGTATAAGAATCTGTGCAAATTGTAATTTTAGAAATAAAAAAACAAGTCAATATTAAGATCGAAGCGGCACTACCGCCAGCAGGACATTTGGGTAGGTCAGGGAAACACTCAAAACCACCAGAAAGATATTAAATATTAACTTATAATTACTATACTTTACATACACAAAAGAATTCAGTTCGTATAACAAATTGAAAAACAATATGCAATTAAAAAAAAAAAAAATTTAAATGTACCTATATCACTTTCACACAAAATACCTAGTTAAAAATTGACAATTAATAATAGAACTGTGTAATTGGCCTTTTCACATAGTTTTTGTTTTATTAAAGTCTTATCTAATATAAAAAATTCTCGTGTCACGGTGTGCGTAATTGAACTACTCCGAAACGGCTAGACCGATTTTCGTGAATCTTAGCGTGCATATCGGCTAGGGTGGAAAATCGGACAACATCTATTTTCATCCCCCTAAATGTTAAGAGTTAAATTATTTATATTTTTTTCGACATTTTTTTTGTTTTTATTTTTTTATGATACAGTATACAAAAATACATACAACGTTAAATTTTCACCCCTCTACAATCAACCTCTATTTTTATTTATTAATTGAAAATTAAAACTTTTTTGCAAGTTTTTTTTTATGTTATTTTAATTGAACTAAAAAAAATTTCCTTCAAATAATATACATGGCAAAACAACATTTGCCGGGTCAACTAGTATATTTATATATCTATACATATAAACATGTTTTGTTGGTTTGTGTACGCTTCAAAAACTCAAAAAGTTCTGCACCGATCGTGCTGAAATTTTAGAATGATATATAATCCGCATCAAGGATTGTTTTTATCTAATTTTTGCATCAGTCATATATCCGCGACCGCGAGAAAACACGAAAAAACCGACATAAACGCGGGCGGAGCTGCGGGCAACAGCTAGTATTATATATTAATTTACTATTATACATATGTTCGGCGACGGCTGAATCTCCAATGGTAAGTTCTTTACATTTATGTGGCTTACTTCCTATTTCTTTACCTACTCTAGTTAAATTATGTCTTATATACTACTAGCTGACGTTGTTTTGCATATAAATAATTTCTAGGGAATTTGTAGTGTAGAAAATAAATAACAAACTTATTGTAAGCGTGAAAGGATGTGGTATATAAGTGAAAGAGGCATGGAGCGCTGTGAACGATGAGGGATATAAAAATAACAAAACACCAAAAAAATATTTATTTATTAAAATTATATATATCATTAATTAATTATAACTCTAACAAACAAATCAATCTCTTAATGCTATAGCGTGAACAATATTTTTTGTCAGCCCATCTTTAGCTAACACAAACAAACTGGATGGTTTACGCACTCGAGACCATGCCACGTATAATTGACCGTATGAAAAACACGGTGTACTAAAATCTAAGCCACAGACAGACATCGTTTGGTCTTGGGACTTATTGATATTCATTGCAAATGCCAATTTAATCGAAAAATTAATACTTTTAAATTAAATTGGCACATCTGTAGGTATAATAGGGATACGTGATATTAGTATATTCGATAACGTTGTTCATTAATTTATGAGTGACTAATCGCGTACGTTGCACAGCCGTGGTAGGTTCAAATTACTAAACAAAATAATCGGAGAACCACCTTCAATTGTGAATTATGCGCTGGCATGCCTGGCAAATCCAGTGAGTTCCAAAACTCTGTTGGATAATTTACAGCTTCGCTGGCATCGCAAACTATATCAATAGATTTGTATGATACCAAGTTCCCTGGCAACAACTGTTGTATCTTCAGATTTAAATCGTCAACGTCCATATTATTTGCCGCTAAAATTGCTCTTTTTTTTCAAGCCACTCATGATTTATGTACTATGTGTGTACATCGGGAAATATTACTCCAATGAGAGCATCTTGCGAATCAATGGTGCAAAAATCGGTCGGTAATTTTACGTATCCAGTTTCATCTATAGTAACTTTTCCATCACCGATATCTAAGAATTGTTTTGAGACTGTTTTAGCTGATAGATCTCGAAGCATTTGAACGTGCATATTTACTGTCAGCTGTACTTTTTCAACATTAAATCACAATGGCGATGATTTTCAGCAAGCGTCGATCTCATCAGCGTATGTTAAACGTGGAATGACGGCACGTTTTTGTCTGAAATCACCTGAAAGGACTAACAGAGTGCCGCCAAATAGTTCGCCGTTGTTTTTAATATCTATTAATGTCCTATTCAAATCAAAGATTATAATTTTACACTGTTTCAGCACTGTGGCCATGGCCGATTATATTTTATGTTGCACATTGTGTCAAGTTTATTTTGAGTATTTAGTGGCAGTATAAATACTGAATAAGCTGTTCTGTCTCCATCTAGTATTTCGAACTATTTCTGTTACTTCGAACAATGTCATTTGAAGGCATGAATAGAATGTTCGAATCGACTTCAGGAACACGTTAGAATTTGAATCCGTGCCGATAACTAAACCGTTCAATGGTTCAGGTGGTGTTTCTATATTCAATATTGGGGTCATATGGAATGCTAGACGCAGGAATGAATCAGATGTATATGCTCGATGTACCTGTTGGCGTTGCTGGTTATTTGTTCTGCATATATTGACTGTGAAACGGCTTGATTGTCGTTGTCCTAATCTTATTACTTGATTGCGTTCAGCTCGTGTATCTGTTGATTGTTCTTAATGCAATTGCGCCATGCTCACAAGCGCATCAGTATTTTGTTGCTGGATTTGATCTTCGGTTCTTTGGGCTCTTCTAATTAGCATGCTTTTAGATCTACTTGTATTACGACTCAAATTAACCTCTTTACGTTTTGTTAGCATTGTTATGGATTTTTTAATAAATTTATAATAATTATTTATACAACATAATAGCCGTTGTCGGCGGGCGCTCAGCCCGTGACACGTGTTGAGTACTTTTGTGGTTATGTATATTACTTAATTAACTTATCGTGCAAACTACACTAAAAATTAATAATTTTATTAATTATTGATAAAATAGGAATAAATAAATATAGTCCAGCAAATTAATAATAAGCTAATTATCTGCAAATAAACCATTCATTAAATGTTTATACGAAGAAGGTAAACGTGGACATTTTAAATAAATTATTATAATACTTTAGATAGCTAGTAACTGACGTATCAAAACTCTTCTGGTAAACAACCTTTAAAGCTCGTTATCGCAAGTTAACATTGCTGTTTTTTTGTCTAAGAGCTCTTGCTTCTACTTTTGTTTTTCTTCAATTTACTCATCATATGTAAATGCAGCACATCACTTCTTATAGTTTTTTTCATTTTAAATGATAAACTCCGTAATAAGCGTACTACGAATTGATACGAATTGTTCTTTCTTTTTTGATGAAATGGCAACCAGCCGGATCACTCGGATCAGCTATTTCTGCTAATGTCAAGTATTTATCGTCTTCAATTATAAAGTCTTCAAGTCGTCGTCGTGACGAAATTAATGATAAAAAATTTATAAAATGTGGATGACATGAAATCGATACGAATAGTTTGAAATTTGTTATGATCTGTGACAAAATGACATTGACAGAATGTTAGCATTTAAAAAAATTCCATTAAATGTTAGGCTCAAGTGATAATTGATCAGTTATCGAACGGGACGAAATACGATTAAATTACTAAAATGACTATTAAAAATAGGGGTTAGTGATAGAAGGGTGAAAATTTAGGCTCGTGTGTATTTTAATGTCACATTATAAAAAAAATAAAAATTTAACCAAAAATATTTTAAAAAATGTTAGGGGTGGATAACCCATATATCTTAGGGGTATAAAAATAGATATTAGCCGATTCTCAGACCTACTGAATATGCATATAAAATTTTATAAAAATCGGATAAACCGTTTTGGAGGAATATGGTAACTAACATTGTGACACGGGAATTTTATATATAAGATGATGCCCTGTCTTTGATAATTATTATATAATCTAATATATAAAATCTATTAAATGCTCATTTTACTTGTTTCTAATATTAACTAAATTAACTACTTTTTTACGTTATTCTATAAATAACTATTTATAAGCTTATTGTCTATTATTTCAGCCAGATTCTCTTTGCATATTCTCAACTCGACTTGCTGCTTTAGGTCATACCTGGCTTTGGAGTGAACCGAGCACTACAACAGTAAGTGGAGAACGTCTTCTTCCTTATCAGGATAGCATTCGCACGAAGGGTCATCCCTGCACTTGAATCTGTGCAGGTGCCGGGAAAACCTTCCATGTCCGGTGAGCATCTGCTTTAATTTCGGCGTGTTCCTTATCCGCTTAATAGTATGGTAGACCTTTACCGCATCGGGAAGAAACACTTTCGTGATGGAGGCGGTTTCGCGTGACTGAAATCTCTTGTTCCATTCGTCCAAGGTGTCCTTATGGATACCCTTCTTGACGAAAGAGATTCCTTTCCGATTTCTCCGGCACGAAAGTGATGCCTCCTTCGCTAGGAATTACGCGCGTTCGTTTCCTACATGACCGGCAGGGGCTTTGATGTAAAGTAGCTCAATATTTTTATTGTCATCAAATGCTACCTTGAGGTTATCGTGCGTATTTACTGCAATCGTATGCAGTGTCTCGTGAATTACGGCCGTTACTGGAGTCGCTAAAGATTCCAAATGTACGTTCATTGCGTTTCAATATCTCACCCATGGCCCTACCTAATATGATAAGTAGTTTAGCCTGGTACACTGTGCAGTACGCGGACAGCCTAAGCTAAGATGATAAAAAAAAAACTAAGGCAGGGACGCTCCAACCTTACCGTCAATCTTACTGCCGTCGGTGTATATAAGCACCATCTGCACGGTGCACCTTTCAACTGGCTTGAGTCGTCAAACGGGCAAAACTCAGGGCCATATTCTTGAACGGAAGAGGAACCTCCGCGAACTACACAGGGTGTTCCACCTCTCGGTCTCCCAGTACTAGCTCGGACGACCCTCTGCTTGTCTCGTACAGAGCGGCTGCTTCTTGTATTCTAAGGTCCAGAGGCAGTATTTTATGTAAATAGTTTTTATAATCTCAGGGTGTAGACCCCAGCCGACCTTTGCCGCACGCGAAAGATGTTTATAAATGTCGGCTTTTTCTTGCATACATTTACAACGTGCGTCTTGAAGGTCAGCTTTTGGTCAATTTTGAGACCCAAGATTTTGACCTCCTTTGACATGCCTATGCAGACCCTTCCCATGCTCAGCCACGTTAATCCATGCTTGAGTTTTCGCGTAAGTAATGTTGCGCACGTTTTATGCGGTGCGAATCTGAACTTGTTTTGTTCTCTCCACTCTTGGACGTAAGACTAAGGACTACATTGGCCTGTTCTTCAATCTCTAGTGTTATTATTGGAATCCCATATAGCTCTAGTTTTGATATAAGTTGGAACCTCGGTAATTTTTAGGCACTGTATTTATTGCTCCATAATGAAAAATAAATGTAACACAGATCCAAATGTTGTAAGTACGATGGCTTCTATAACAGTTACTGTTCAAATGGGTTAATAACTGGATAGGCACTGGATATTCAAGGAGAGTTTTGGGGAGTTCTGTGTATTTAATCACGAGAACGGACTAGACTGTAATAGTGCTGCAGTATATTTTTGACAGTAATTAATGCCGTTTTTTAATACTAGGCTGTAATACCTAACGACTGTTTCGCATAACCACAAAGATATTTACAGTGAAAATTTCAGTTATTAGTGATTGTCATCGGAGCAAATGGAGATAGCGAAAATACAATAATCCTAAGTCATTATTTTAAGGTAAAGTTATTGGACGTTACATAGTCAGTTAATAGTAATATGATAATGAAAATAATTCTTCTGAGTGTGCCAGCAGTCGGTAGATTTTATGTACAGGTACTTAAGTACCTAAATTATTGCACGACGTTGATCTATTTTTCAACTATCTTCGTTTCCTGTACACCTACATAGGTGTAATATTAACACGTGAGTCATATTCATGATAGTTAGTTTACTAAGAATGTCCGTGCTCAAATCTTTTAATTAACTCTAATTGTAAAAGTCGTGTGCCGACAGCCAGCACATCGACGCGGGAAGGGCTTGTAAATTGACAATTGACCCCACGGATTATAAAAATCAGAACTCATGTGAATAAATACGGGAGTGTATTAAGTCTAAATGAGCATTCATCAAATTTGTGTCTTTTTGTTCGAAATGAAATCGGTTTAAGGTCAAACTAAGAAAATAATTTTATTGGGACATGTTGCTGATAAGCAAAGATGCGAGAGAGAGACCACGAGTTCGCTTCGGGAGTTGCTCCCGCACTGCGCCAGAGCGTCGGCTTACGTATGTGTATTGTATGGAAATAAATAATTGGCCCCCGTATTCTTCTTTTGACGAGCTCTCCGGCGGATCCATTATGTCCGTTTGAGCGTGAGCGGTGGCATTCGGACGCTAGTGGCGACGTCCTCGGTCGCCTGCGTCGCGCTCCACTCAACACATCTCCAATATGAATACCTCCGATCGAGGTACGAGTCCATGTCTTACTTTTTGTCGAGGGTTCCAATCGAGGAATTCAATACATTTCTAGAGTTCTGGAAATGCAGTCTTCGGGTCGACGATCCTGGTGAAGTGCTCTTACCAAGACGACAAGGTTATGTACAAGGAGGTCGGATGTGCGTCCAATTCTCGTTGAACGACTAGGTCACTCACTATTACGAAGTGAATCAAATGGAGTAACGAAGAAGATTCTATCAACGCTCCAAGTGTTGAAAGTGAATGTGGTGTCGATCTCAGCTGTGGCTACGCGGCAATACGTTTTGAGCCGGTATCTTGCAAAATTCGCAGTAAGTATGGAAGATTGAGCACACCGACTATGTCTCCTGCACCACCAGGTACGATTTTCACTTAAACCGTTCTGTTATTACGAACAATTATTTACAAAGTCAGTATTATTTGCAAACTTTGAATCCTAATCGCGTAGGAGTTCAATGTAAATAAAAACAAACGTGCGATAACTGTGACGCAAAGGAAATCGCTATCTTTGTATCTGATTCTGTATTTCAAAATAATAAAGTACATGCAGCAAAACCACAAGTTTTATTGTTTGTTGAACATGTGATGGATCCTATTGACAAAATTGTCGAAAGACGGGCGTGGCTCGAAGCTCAGTCGATGGCCATTGGCCTTACTGTAAACGAATTAGTGTTGATTATAGCGTAACAACATTAGTGTACCTAGCAACCGCACCTCTCCCGGCTTTGCTATATCTGTTGTAGTTATTTCTACAAAGTAAAGACTGACCTGCCTCAATATTAGCTGATACATTCAGCATCTGGCTTACGATAGAATATTTTATAATTTTTTTACTACTGTAATGCTTATTTTTTCTCGATGTATGTTTTAATGTTTCATGGTTGCATTCAATCTGTTTGGTCACAATAAATAGGAATATTTCCACCGTATTGTGACCACATGAACTTGTGGAAAACTCATGAACGGTGGGCAGAAAGCAATTGATTGGTGCCGATCTGAATTAATCGATATCTACTTTTGGCATCATTTTGTTACGTAACTATGTCTCATGACAGACATGTTAGTTGCAAAGGTGAACATTTGCTAAGGTACGTACAATCAGCAGACTACGTTGGGTACACGGAGTGATGTTCATCAGATCAGCTTTTATTATTCTATGCATAGCTGCGCGTGTAATGCTGGGTATGCTAAGGTTTGATTAGGTAAATTCAATATTATAGCCATTTGCCGCAGTTAGGCCGACGATCTTAAAGTTGGAAGGGGAGGCATGAGCTCCGACTCGGCGCCTCATCCGGTCGGTCCTCGCACAAATTGTCAATTGGCCGTTGTCCACTCAGGGCTGTCAACTAACAAGCTCCAGTCATGTTCACGTGACGTCTAGTAAGACCAGTAGATATCGTCCAAAATCTTGACCGCCTAGACATCAGCAACCGCTCTGAATACCGAGTATTAGTCAGGAACTTTGGTAAATATGTCCTTATGGTCAATAGCCGAAAAAAACAAGTACACTTGCAGTAGGTACTTATCATGAGTTGAATGTCCAGAAATATAGATACGTGCAAAGATATTGTATAAAATGTTGTTACTCTCATTGGTTATGTTCGTCATATCTTCGAAAGTCTTTTATTACCCACTATCCGTTGGGCAATAGTATCTAATAGCATCGGATAGAAAGACGACTTATGCGATGTTAATGCGGACTTCCTGCCATCTTTGATCTGTCAATTTCCTTCATACTGCACTCGGAGATGAACGAGTGTCTTAAGTAACGAGACGTGACATGCACAATTTGGCTCGGAGGTACATTAACACAGTCTCGCCTCCGTACCACTCGGAGCAAACAACGTGTATTCTTTAAAATCAGTTAATTCGCTTAAACAAGTTAGTGCAGCAGTAATTTGAGACAATTTGCCCCACGATTGGCTTGTTGACTTTGCTATTTGAAGGAGTCGTTTTAGAGAAGCGCAGGATGTACGTTTGTTAATCAGGCACGCCATGACATTTTGCTAAACCGACGTAATACGTGTGTTGGCTTATTAACTGCTACTTAACCGCTAGTTTAGTGGCGACTAATTATTTTAATTTAACGTGATATTGTATACTAGTAATACATTATTAGTTATTATGTTCATGCTTTAAATACTAGAATAAATATCTTTTCTCTTTTACTAATTCTCATTTCATCAGTTCTAAAAAAAAAGTGTGGCACTCGGGGTCTGCCGCGGTAAAGCTATTGCATAGCATTTTTTTATCAACTTATGCTATTATATTTATTTATTTATTTTTTATTAGTACAGTCTTTTTTATATATTAATACAAGCTACACTTTGTGAGCGTGGTGACCGATAAGAAATCCATTTTTTTCCATTGTTGAATAAATGAGAAGTTGATATCGTTAAAAATATTTTGATTATCTTACAATACATGTAGGTCATTCAGGAATTTTTATCATTGAAACTATAGGTTTATGGTAACTGAAATAAGAAACCAAGTTTGAGACTTGACTTGATCCACTAAATATCTGGAAAAGAATGTGGCATTATAAAGATATGATAGATTATATAGGTATCTACACCTATATACTTTCTCACAAACAGCTGCTTACGTATTCGTCCGATTTCGGAGCAGCTCGTCTCGATCCGTGCGAGCTTCGTGCAGTCGTACCACGTTAAGCGAACGCTCGGCCGAGCTACATGATAGGTGGAGTGGAGGGTGTTAGGTTTTATTTTCGTTACGGAATTTCTTGATTCGGTCACCGCGATAAAAGCTATGCAATATTTTAAAATTTAGGTTTAACAAGCTAGCAACAGCATTTCATGTTTTTAAAACCTGCAGTACAATTTCTCATTTTGTAGATACACTTTTCGATTTCAGAAACAATGAAAATGATGTTGCACGACTAGAATTTCACACAAGTTTTAACGAACACCTTATTCATTTTGATTTGCATTCATTATCCTCCACATAACTGACCACAAGTGCCCCACATATTTTTTAACAACATTTAATAGTACTAGCCTATACTTGCTTAATGTTTTATGCTTGATCCGGGATCACTTTGGTTTGGTGATTTATTGGAAAAGAAGCTAATCATTTTTCTAGACAATCCATTGTCTTCAAGTAGCTGAAATTTATATATAAAATTCGATACATAAATAGTCTTTAAAAATTTAAGTCACAGTTAAATTGTCAAAGCTGTGATATTACAATTTTAATACTGATATTATGATTAAACGGTAGATTGTCAATCGAGTTCATTTTTCTTTTTTATTTTACTAAACAGCGCCGTTTAATGTTTGCCGTTCTATGGTTTATGGTTATATTTTTTTACAATTTCACTAAAACAAGGTCGTCAAATAGTAAGGAACGAAATCGATTGATAATATTATAATCTACCACGTAATTACAATATTACTAGTGAAATTGTAATATCACGGCTTCGACAATACACCTGCGACATATACATCAAGCTATTTTAAAACCTGTAGTGTGCGTGAATTGAATTAACTTTTCTTTGTTTTGTGTGGAGAGTTTGGATTTTTAATTTTTAAAAAGTATATTTGGTATCGTAATTTAAATACGTATTTATAAATCAATTAAATATGTCTAGGACTTAAGTTTATAAATAAAATGCTTTAAACATACATCTAAATATACATAATACGGGAGGTAATACGAATAGAGGAGTTTTTTGGAGGTACTTAGGAAGATATTTGACAATAACCGCGGGATAGTCATTTATAATTTCTCATTTATAACTATTTATTTACAAATACGTAATGTACGTTGAATGGTTATAATTTCCTAATTATAATACGCATATAGGGGGATATCTGAGTTTTCGTTACGATAAACTTTTATACAACGCTTATAAAAAATATTTGGCCTTAATTAGATAACTTTATCTATTTAATCCGTTTTGTGATACACTACTTACACATACATTAGAATAAAAATTTCTTAGGAGAATTTCTCCACCTGGGAAGGCAAGAAGTGGGTGACTTAACATTAATAATTGTTAATTATTAGAATATTATGTAACGTTTAACCAATCGTGTTATCGCGTCTGAAGTCAAAAACTGACACGAAAAATATTTAATTAAATCTAAGAAGAAAATCTAATAAATAGCTATTAGGACACAGACTTTGAACAGTTGTCTCAAATACCTACCTACATATCTATATAAAAATAACATTCACACTACTGTTAGTTCAAATGACTGGTGTCTTAACACTCAAACTGTGTTTATAGCGCACCCAGTTGAAAAAACAATTATTGCTTTAATCATGGCTTAAATATGCTTCTAGTGTCTTAGAATAAAACTCATCTTCAGTACTCAAATTAGAAACATACGATCTTAATGTGAGATTTACGTGATGGTTAATAAAATGCCTTCATAGGTAAACTTACAGCAGGTGTAATAATAGTTCAGGATTGACTTTGCACCATAAAATTGTGGCAAGATCGGGGGTGGAGGCAATATTGCAATCGATAACTGTGTCGCGAGTATTTGCTTCAGTCCTGTACTATATTAAATACTAGCTGAACCCCGCGGTGCTACCCGCGGTACGATGATAACTGCGGGCAACGCCGCGAGGCGAAGCTATATCTTTATAAATAGTAGCCTATGTGTTATTCTGATGTATAAGCTATATTGTGGTAAAGTTTCATTCAAATCCATTCAGTAGTTTTTACGTGAAAGAGTAACAAACATCCATACATACATACATCCATACTTACAAACTTTCGCCTTTATAATAGTAGTAGGATATATTTACATATAATGTTTGATGTAGTGGATAGCTATGTCGTATAGCTTGGAAGAGCGAGAGAGATTTTGATGCCTATTTGTTTTATTGCATGTATATCCACGGTACGATTCCGTTTAGTTTCTAGTTTAGATTTTGTTGAGTTTATGCAAGATCATAAAATGAAATGGTTAGTTACATGTCGAGGTGACACGAGAATAAATATATTTTATTACAAAATCTATGTATTTCGTATTTTTACATTGTTAGTATGAGACGTTTGAAAAAACGTAATTATCATCATAATCACAAAAATATTTGAGTGGAAATGAACATTTAAGGAAATATTTTTAATTAATGGGATTAAGATTATATGACCATCAAAAGTGATGAATTATATATAGAGTTTTATGAGAAATGACTGATACAATTTTTCACTTTCAAGGGTTAGAAGAAAAGATTTTCGTAAATAGTATCTTGACGTAGTTTCAAACCTATTAATATAAAGGAAAACCGAAAAAGGTTAATTTATCACTCCTAAAGTTTTTATCATAATAAATAATAGAAACAAATTCAAGTATGTAATCATAAGTTAGTAGGTATGTAATGAGATATTTCTTCAAGGAACAGAAATTACAACGTACTCGTATATGACTTGCTGTTGATACATTCCGTTTTACTCACAACACCAGTTAAATCTCGTTTTACCCACAACTTTAATAATATCAGCCTTCAACTTGGAACCTTCGTATTTAATCGTTTACAGATAAATTTAGATAAAATTTATCAGTTGTAAATAGTTATCTTAATACATATAGACCTGTTACTGTACGTGTGACGACACCGTTTCACCTACAGTTGTTTTAATATTTTTCATTGAGGACTGATTAAAACAACAGCCTTGTAGATATTTTAGTATCTACTTCACCTACACATTTATAATATGGTTATAGCTTTTACTCCAAAAATGAGTTACGTATTAGGATTCGATGGATTTGTGAAATAAACCTTCTGACGTATATAAGATACTTTATTAAAGATACTCTTAAAATCACAATATCACTCCGAATAACAGTCCTTAATTATTGCCGAGGGTGCTAAGCTAATCACTGACATCATATCAATATTTCTCGCACTGTAGTTTAAGACTGAACTGCACTGGTGTCGACGAAGCGCTTTTTATATCTAACGCCAAAGCAACTAGAAACTTCTAGTCGATTTCGTGACAATGTAACACCGGAAGGAATACCTTGAACAGGACGTTTCCGCAAAATATAAACAAGCCAAACTCACGTCAATCATGTCAAACTTCAATCTATTTTCATATATACATATCTGCTTTTATGCATATTGATGTAAGGTTCATCATTCTGTGTCTCAAGAAAACAACGAGAACTTTCTGACGTCTGGCTTGGTCTCAAGCGTTGTACTAGAATATTCTTTCTTCGTAACACTACCCTCTTCTTAGGGTTGCTTGTCCCGAGCATTGCTATTGCTGCCACGATATTTTGCCAGGTGGTTAATGTGCACTACTTTGAATGCTCCTCTTGGATGTCGCTGAATTCTGTAGGTTACGTCGTTCATCCGTGTTATCACCTTGTACGGACCCTGCCACTTGGCCTTTAACTTTGGGGACTTTCCTCTCGTACAGGTTTGGTTATGTAGTTAAATTACTGCAACGAATAGAACTCAAGAAATCAAGGAGCACTTTCTGATGTTTGGCTTTGTCTCAAGCATTGTACTAGAATTGGCATCGTTGGAGCCGTTTCCGAGATTCACATTTCACATATACAAGAATTGCTCGTTAATAGGTACTTGATAGATGGATAAATTTTACTTCTTGAAAGGCAAATTGTAAAGATTCTAAATATAGTAGTATGTTTTCTATTCTTACTAAGTAAGCAGAATTCATTACTCAGGTCCAAAAAACCATTTAAGAAATAAATTAGTGTAGGCTACTATAGCTTTACCATAGATTCATAACTCATTGGGTATATAAATTGTCATGTCACTACTGTTGATAATTGAGGAGTTTCCTCGTCTGGAAATATACTGGGCTCAGTCTGAGTTCAGTATGGTATTATTACATGCTTAGCAATAAAATACAGTGACAACGAAACTGAGAAGTCACATAAGTCAGCTGTAGGACTATGTCCATCAGTGGATGAATAAAGTCAGTTGATGTGATGTGAAACAAATTTCCTGTTAGGTACTATGCCTAGTAAAGTATAAAAAAATTATTAGGCCATGTATTAGGCACACAGTTAAGTAAAATTGCATTATCAATATTTATTTTAAGGCTACGTTAAGCAAGCCAGCTGTTTCTTTTTTATTCTTTTTGCTAAAAACCATTTTATTGAATTCTATCAGCTACTCTGAAGCGGGCGCTTGTTATACCATCGCAACGCATATTTCCACGTTAAAGTTATGCAAGAAATGTGCTTCGCGGAAATATTAGGAAATTAAATTAAAACTTGATAGCATAAACAAACAAAAAAGAGAACGAAAGATAACGCTATCTGAGTTATGTTACTAACCATGTGAACTATCTGTCACTAGCGATCAGTCTTTTGACTACAATTAAGTCAGAATAAGATTCGTGTTACTCTTATTCCCGTCTTTATTTAGTTAAGCAGTGATTGATAAACATACTCACGGTTTTTTCTTGAAAGGGTGAATAGAGCTGCAGTATGAATTAAACGTTCGTAGTTTACCCCACTTATTTACGTAATAAGGGATAAACATTTCTAAATACATGCACGTTATAGATTAATTACACTTAGACACAGCAAGTGATCGATACATAGTGTTTGTCTTAGGTTGTAATTGAATCGACAACAGTTGGCATACCAGGCAACATTACTAACCTGTAATTAAAAGACCTTCGATAACTGTGCAATAATTAACGTATGACATTCGTATTTTAGCTCCCTATACTACGAAATGCTTTACGCATCCTCACATAAAATTATGTCGCAAGGTTGCTTGTACAATAAAGCAAAATGTTTATGCTATCGGTTTATATATGGTATGGTGGAAATCAATAACCGCAATAAACACATTAGCAACTATAGAGTGAATCTCCTCGATGTATGAAACAAGGTCTGTACAAGTAATAATCAAGGCAAACCACTAGAGAGGATAATATTAGTTACGACGCCTAACCGAGCATCAGTTGTTTGTCGTCAAGATTGCAATTCATTTAGAAAGAGATTAAAACAGAAATCCTAGAGGGAGTTGTTCGCGTTTCGAACGGAGACTTGTGTTGTTTAATTTTCATTTATACTGCGGAATTGCTTTTCAACTTGCTAGACATTCATGATGTTATGAAATATTAATAGAACTACCATATTACTATTATATTTACTATTTGCTGTAAAAAATTACAGGTTATTGTTACTTTGTCATTCAAGCCATTTCATAATTATTAATCAATAAGATAATCGATAAGGCAAATGTTTGACTATTTAACAAAAAAGACACACATGATAGGATTTTTTTAAATATTTCATTTAATATACACGTATATATATAATTATTTAATGTATGAATAGCCATAATTATTAACTACAGTATAACCTTAATATAATGAATAGTAGAGCCACCCAAATTTTGAAAGAACGACTCGACCGGAGCGGTACTACCCTTGCACAGAAAATCAACGTAAATTGACAGAGATCGTGCTGTCGTGTTTCGTTAGTGAATGCGAGACCGAAGGTCTAATGATACAGAAGCATCACTAGGCCGTCATGGTGTCGGTCACGATGCAGCATTGTCTGCATTCGCAATGACTATTATGTCCACCACTCTTGGACTCTGCTTACGCTTTCAATCAGGCAGAGTAGAGTCATTTTAGCAGGACCAAACATAAAAAAAATATACAACGTAATCCTCGATTTAACGAATTTTTTGGAATTTCCTAGAACTGCCAGTAAGATCTAATGCAAAATATATCTTTACATTACGAATACTTACTACTACGAAAATGTTCGAAACCTTTTTATAACCTTTTTTAAGACCCGACCCCAACCCCTTCCCCCTTTCCCTTCCCCCATTCCCTTCCTCATCCCCCAAACGCCGGCAACGCACTTGTAACGCGAGTGTCTATAGGCGGCGGTAATCGTTTACCATCAGGTAATACGTCTGCCCGTTTGCCCTCGATTCCATAAAAATGAATTTTTAATCTTTGCAAAAGAAAGTATTATTTACCTCTATTTAAAAAACCTCAACTTTTAACCTTTATATAAAGTTCGATCTTATTAGTTATCTACATTTAATTTTACAAAAAAAATATGTATCTACAGGTTCAGACTCGTAAATTTTTTATAAGATAATTATTTGTTATTGTTTTTTTCTTAATTTTTTATTATCATTGTTCGGCATTTAGTAATGTAAACACTGCTGTTTAACACAGTTGTTACTTATAGGCCCTCAGTATTTTAAAAGGCGTCTAAACTAGTTTCAAGAGATTTTATTTTTGAACGTCTCTTGAAACAAGTTTCACTGATCGTTAATCAAGTGAGTAAAGATTAATGAATAGCTTATTTTAAAACGATGTTTATGTCAAAACCTCCTCTCAAGAAAAGATTTTGACAGATGCGATTTTTGTTCAACTGAGACAAGCTCAATCTAGTCTCAAGTGGTAATTTCTAATACCTTATAAGGGAAATTAACGTATTTTATGATGATTTTTCTGAATAATAACGAAATATTTATTTTACCTTACTTTATTTACGAAAGAATTGCTTATTAAACACATTTCAATACGCTTTAATTAACACTAATTGATATTAAATTCACTAATTGCTAAAAATACACATTCAACTATTTGTTTCAAGCAATAGTAATAACCTTTTGGTTTCTGACAAAAATATAACAATATTTTTTAAATAAAAACAAAAATATTATTTGACTATTCGACATGACAAGTATTGATAATTATTTGAACGCGCCGTTATAGGTAGTATTTAATTTAGGGCAAACTGCTTCTTATTATTATATTATATTATATATATAAATTATATTTGTTGGAAAGGATTTGTTTAATATAATTTGCTGCGTAATACGAAACAAGAATTTCGACCATCAGAAACGTAACTGAGAACAGACTTGTGAGATGAGGTTAGTTACTGAAACTAGTTTCAACTGAGTAGAACTTAAAACGCATTCTATAATAAGAGCGACGCTTGAGATTTGATGAGAACTTGGAACTAGTTTCAGCTGATCAGAGTTCAAACGATACTTGAAACGCCTTCTATAAGGCCTTAAAGTTTCCAATGGCTGATAACGAACAAAAGGTATTCCTTAACCGACGCAATAATACAAAAAAATTATAAAGTATGTAAAACGAGAATCCTATAACGATTTTTTTTTGTTTTAACCTTGTTAAAACGAATTGTAGACCAACGTAACCTCTGTCTAATGAACCTCATTGTAACAAATGACTTGATATTATTATTTTGGCGAATTATTTATTTTCGAAAATTGTCAGTTAATACTTTTAGAAACTTCCTCGGGCCGTGATCCTACCGGATTTTGCAGCCGTGCGGTGTGTTGGAATCAGATCGACTAAAACCACCCTACGTACCACTTTGTTGTTAAATGTTTATAATAAGCTAAGATGTTACTACAAGTCAATAAGTTATTATAGTGATTATTTAATTTGAATGTTAATGGTTTTACAGAGAGTTACACGCGAAACTGCACGCCGCCAGCTATCGACGACTTCCCCGCTGGATTCTTCACGGAGTTGCAGCGGCAACACGGGGCAATCGTACTCCATGCGCTCATATCCATCTATCTTTTCATAGCCCTCGCCGTAGTCTGCGACAAGTTCTTCGTACCCGCCGTAGAAAAAATATGCCACGGTAAGAAATTGAAGTGTATAAATTATCATTGATAATCTCTTAAAACTATCCGTTTAAAATGTGCATTAGGGTGTTGTATTTTTTTTCTGTGGGAGATATTTTCTTATACAATTATAATGAATGATAAATATTCAAAAAACTATAGTGGCCATTGTCCAATTTACTTTTAGACATTGTAAAGAAATATTTAATAATTTTTAGTTGTTATCGTTGTCCCGTTGCACCATATTGTAATAGTGAAATTTCTGAATACATCACAGAAATGTAATGTAAAATAAGTATTATTTTTATTGATAGTTTATGTCAGGGCTTCCAGTAATGGAGTTCAAAGTAGCGGTCTAATTCATATAGCTTGTTTATTGAAGCTCTGTCGGTACAACTAATTTGTATATATTCAGGTCATACAAGTATACAACATTTACTTATACAATACAAGCTGTATTTTGTCACACTTTACAGTGGCATATTTTTTTTAAAGGATAAAATCTAAAAACCATTTTTGAGGCGTATTGAATATCGTTTTAAACTTTGAGCTCAATCTGTGCAGAACTTTTTGAGTTCTTGAGGCTAACTTGTTTGTTTAGAACGTAACTTTTTTGAAGTTGAACTTAAATTGTAAATAATTAATGTGAACTACCATATTAATACACCTTCAGACAGTCTTCTCAAATTTGTCCAACATTGTTACAGCGTTGAACATGACGAACGATGTTGCCGGTGCTACATTCATGGCTGCGGCAACATCAGCACCAGAATTATTCGTCAATGTCATCGGAACATTTATCACGGAGGGTGATATCGGTGTCGGTACTATCGTTGGCTCTGCTGTATTCAACATTCTCGCCGTAGCTGCGTGTTGTGGTATCGGTGCTGGAATGGTGCGTTACTTGACTAAACATTTCTTTGGAAGCCATTACTTTTTTGACATCACCTTTACTTATTTTAGGTTGTACCATTGGATTGGTGGCCATTGACCAGGGACTGTCTGGCTTATGGTATTACAGTTTCCATACTGATTTGCATTATGCACGATGAGTACGTACAGTGGTATGAGGCTTTCTTTCTTGTTATGCTTTATGGAGTTTACATTTGCATCATGTATTATGACAAATCCATACAGAATTTCGCGAAAAGTAAGTATGGTTAAATACAATTATATTACCTAACAAATTCTGTCGTTTCATCCAGAAAGCTTTTTCTTTGTAGGAAGTTGGAAATGTGTATCTAATATGCTTAACAAAAGCGAAGAAAAACAAGATTGTGATCAAGAAAAACAAACTATTGGAATAGAAAATGGTGCGTATAGTCATTACCTCTTATTTCTTAAGTTACACAATATACGTTCATAGACAATAATACCTCCCATGTGTATTGCTTGAATTTACAGAACTTAAAGATGCTAAACAAGCTTCATCTATAAACAAAATTGACTTATCTTTGGATCATCATCAACACAATGGGAATATAAAAAGTACGTTATCTCTTTACTCAGATAAAAGTGGAAAGAATAGCGAAATGGATATTTTACATTCTATGAAGTTACCAGCAGTGGCAGATGGGGAAAAAACTAATAATACTTGCATTGACATCGATTCTAAGACAAATGATATGGAAGTTGCCACATCAGATGAAAACGTACAACAAGAAAACGTGGATGATGGTAACAAAGCACTAGATGAATATGAACACTCGCTTTGGAAGTGGCCAAGTGGGAGAAGTTGTTTCACAAAGGTTCTACTTGTCATAATTTATACACTTTATAGTTAGAAAATATGTACGCATTTACTTATATTTTTATTATGCTTGCAGACTGCGTGGATAGTAACGTGGCCTATTCACCTCGTGTTCTTGTTTACAATCCCCGACTGTGAGAAACCGCGGTTTAAGAGTTGGTTCCCTCTTACATTTATCATGTGCATAGTATGGATAGGATCTTTATCTTACATTGTTGCCTGGATGATTACTATCATTGGTAAGATTTATACTTAATTGAAGAAAATATTTGAAAATAAATATAAATCCACGTAATGTATGTTTTAGGTGACACATTAATGATACCAGATTCCGTGATGGGAATAACCTTCTTAGCAGCGGGCACATCTGTACCAGAGGCTGTATCTAGTGTTATAGTTGCCAAGCAAGGTATTTTGTCATTACGAATAGTATTAGGTATATCATTTCTAAAATGGTTCGAATTAAATTTAAAACAACCTTTTTTTAATTTTAACAGGTCATGGATCCATGGGGATCAGCAATTCTATTGGATCAAACACATTCGACATTTTACTATGTCTTGGCCTCCCATGGCTCATTAAAGCATCACTTACTCCTGCCGAGCCTGGTCACTACTGGGTTAGATTTTCACTTTATTATTATTTTATAATGCGAACGAAACTTATCATATATTATGTAAACCGAGCTGAGCATTGCGAAATTGCGATATTAAAATGTAAATTTCTAAGCGACTTCCTATTTCTATAAAAATCACTTCTAAGCGTCGGGCTTTAATGTAATAATGGTAATGTCAACAGGTGAAGATTAACTCAATGGGGCTGGAGTATTCGGCGATATCACTGCTATCTACATTATTGTTGCTGTATTTAACATTCTGGTTCAATAAGTTCAAGCTGGACGCGGCGGTGGGTCGAGCCTGTCTCGCTATGTACGCCATGTTTCTCGTGCTCGCCACACTTATCGAACTAAACGTATTCTTCGATGTCAACGTTCGCACGTGCAAGAGAAGTGAACTAAAATCTTAAGCTCACGAAGTGTTCTGGACATTATAATAAGAAGTGTAAAAATGGTAAACGTGTTGCCTCTTGCAGACTGTTTCATAACATGTAATATGTATTGAAACTTGAATTTGTACTTTTTAAGCATCCGGTTTCATATTTGAAATCAATTCAATAACATTGCGGCACGTTGCAATTGATACCCATCCTGAAAACCAGAGCTATTAGTTATTAATAATTACAGTAACTTAGAAGTGGTGCGTGGTTGGATGTTTCCATAGCATTAAATCTTATTGATTACTAGCAGCGTTACATTTCTTTAGTATTCGACGAAGATTGAATGTATGATAGCATTAAAATTGAACCGTTAAGTTTTCACGTGTAAGTGGTTGTTAGAAAACATACCTATTGATATGTTGAATAGGGTAAAATGTGACAATAAGAAGTATGCATTGCTTTCTCAAATCATGTTTTATTTCATCAAAGATAAATTTGGTTTGTCCTGCGTTACAGAAAAGGCGATTACATATTTGATTGTAAAAAAACAGGTATAGGTTTGAGAACTTGCAATAGCGAAACAGCAATCGTTTTTTTCAACCTGTTATCTCGATACAACTAAGTTGATGTAAATACATAATATACGACGTATTGTAACTGTTTCTCATAGTAATTAAATATATCTGTAGATTTTTATCTCTTTTATTGATTGTACAAAAAATATCCTCTTCGCATAATATTTTTTAAGTTAGACGTAAGACAAAGAATCTTTTGAACAGGTTTAACATTTGCGGTTACAGTCGTCAGTGTCCTTAAAATGTATGGATTATACAAATCAAGTGCAGCAAACAATCTCCTCCTCCTCCAAAATAATTTCTGTTTTAAGTTACTTTCAGTGTGTTATATTCTACCTATTTAAATAGAATTAACTCTTTAGTAATCGCACATTTAATATAACATAATCAAATAAAAATCTTATCTATAAAGATGGTATATTAAATGTTTGGAAATTTTTGAACCACTGTCAAATAAATCTTCAATTTTAACACGCTCTTGATATGGAAGAGAATATTAAGTGCTGATAATATAAAAATTAACACCCGAGCTATATTGATGGTGATGATGATTAAAGTAAAGAAATAATGATGAGTAACTAATAACATGGTGGAGAACTCGTCCAGTCCAATGGACGTCTTTCAGCTGGGAATAAGAAGAATAATAACAGTTAAGCAAAACAGTCAACATTGATTACTGGCCCGAATGAACGATAAAACATAGGTCTAGGTGTGTCTCTCTCTGATTAAGATAATGAAATTCACACAAGATTACACATTGTCTCAAAAGTCACATATTATAATAAACTACATAATGCAAAACGCAATAGAATCACATCGTATTACAAATACGTACGTACAATGATTGTATCTCACGGCACATAGATGTCTAAGTCACCACAAACCAGGTCATATCCGGGAGTTGGTTAAAGAATACAATAAGAGGCAATCATTGGTACCAATCCATATAGATGTGTCCTTTCTCAGATTACATCCAAGTAAATCTGTGTAAAATATTTTAGTATTTCTTTCTAATCTTTATTCATCGTCATTATCAGCAGCCCGTTGCAGTCCACTGCCACAAATTTGTTTATTATTCCCAAAATTGTTTAGGGTCAGATAATTTATTAATCCGGTTATACCTAAATATCACTTTTTCCACAGAGCGATTGATATCGGACCTCCGCAATCCTGAGGGCTAACTGAATCCCAAGTTGAAACTAGTTGTCAATATATATTTGAGGACACCGACTTCCCAACAACAATTGTCATAGATGTTCGTGGCAACTGGTTTGATTTCATTCTTTAAAGAAATATTCTATCTGTAAGGGCGAACATTAACTAATGAATTTTTTAAAGTAATAATCATTTCTTTTGAGGAAGACCTAAAAATGTTACGCTATAGATAGCCTTTACAATTATAATTGTAAATATTTTGGTTTATCTAGAAAGTAGATAAAATTAATACTGTTTAAGTAATAGTTAGATAATCCATTTGTTGTTTAGTTGAATAACTCTTATATTTATACTATCTGAAGCTTCTGATATCGGTCTGTCTGATTATGATATGATGTTAACTGTTCTATTTTAGGGACGCCTGTTAAATATTTACATTTATAAATCACCTAAAGCTTGTCTGTTTTTGCGACTGTTCTCTGGAACGGCTGAATATACCGCGAGGCACAACTACTAGTGGCATAAAGTTAAAGAATGGCTTTTGAAGGACTGTGCCAGTAGGGAATAGATGACAATCGAACTCTGATACCGACAGAGTGAGGTTATTAGAGTTCGATACTCTGAGAATTAGGGAGGATTCAAGAAGTGGCTAGCAACGTGACTCTTCTATTACAGGTATCCATGCATGGCGATAGCCACTTACCATCAGGCGAATCGTCTGCTCGTTTATGTAGGGTGCGTAGCAAGGAAAAAAGAGGTATTAAGACTTGTAGTATTTTCAATGTCAATTAAAACAAAATTAAATATTTCGGACAATAAATATTTTTTCAGACATCTAACATACAACGCCATCTAGTACCAAACTAAGCAGAGCTTGTATTATGGTAACTGATATAAATACATGTATACTTTTTTTGTAAATATATACATATTATACATAGAAAACAGCCAAATTCCGGAACAAATATTTGCAGATCATACAAACATTTGGTTCGACGAACGAGGCAGTTATTCAAAATGGTCCTCGCCTGGTACCTAATCTTAATTTTTAGTTTCAGTTTTAGTATTAAACATCTCTGAAAGGGTAAAGAACTTGTGAATCAACATTCATAAAACCTTAACCTGGGGTCCTCAGCTAAAAGAGCTGAGTCGCAAAATGTTCGACGCTGCAGGGTCTTTGCGCAGACTTTGCAATTTTTTACTTACATCTACGAAGATTGCTCTTTCACAAGCTCTTCTTTTCTCCATCCTTGATTATGCTGATGCCAGTTATATAGATCTCAGTGAAGACCAATTTAATAAGCTTGAAATGCTCCAAAATGTCTGTATAACTTTTATATTTGGATTACGCAAATATGACCATGTCTCCGACTACTGCAAGCAGCTTAAATAAGTTACCTATCCGCCTTCGCCGGCATGCACATATTTTTCTTTTGTACAATATCCTATTCGATTCATTTACTACACGTTACCTGAAATCTCGGTTTTACTTCCTATTCGACACACATTCCAAATCGTTGAGATCGTCAGAGAATTTAAAATTGAAAATTCCAGGATATACCACCAAAATTTCTCGACCACTTCTTCTCTGTTCAAGCAGTTAGCTTATGGAACGCTCTTCCAGTCGCAATAAGTCGTGCGAAAACATTAACTGCCTTTAAGATACTGATAAGGTAAGGGAATATTAGTTGAGAGACGTCACTGTCCCTTAGTTTACTCGTACTTTGCCAAACTCGTTAAGGTATAGGTTTACCCATTAAATACTTTGTTTATGTATGAAATAACTATGTGTATCACTCAATTATATGTATGTATTTAATTAATTCATATTGTTACCCATTTCCTAATACACCAGACACTACCCTATACTTCTCATGCCTGCTCTTTTTTCCATCCCCGGTTGCCTGTGAGAGATTGCCTCCGGGAGATAAGGCCATATTTTTTTTTCCCTAGTTTTAGTTAACATTGTTACTAATCTGGTAACAATAAAGAGATTTATTATTATTATCTCTTATGATTTAGTGAGACCACACCTTAATCCTAATGGGATTAATTAGTTTTCAATCAATATCATCGAACATCAATAATGAAGTATTTGATACCCAAATCTTTTTCTTTTGTCTGTCTGTTACGTTTTCATAGCTAAAATGCTTCACCGATTTCAATGAAATTGAGCATGGATATACTTTCATTCTTGAGGAAGGACATAGGTTTATTTTTACCGCAACAATTCAATATAAACGTGAGTGGAGCCGCAGGCAAAAGCTAGTCATTAATATAACTCACATGAGGCTTAGGACATAGGTCTGCCGCACGGATGTGCCGTTCTCAGTAACTGTATTTACGTGGGGTTGACTGATTTATAAGATTACTTGTTACTGTTAGACAGTCTCAGTTCAATAACGTTATATAGAAACTTATTAAATCTGGGACAATTCTGAAAAAAGAAAACCGGTGTCGGGTCGTGGCCATAATGAAGTATCTTGTTTTAGTTATTTTCAAAGGATTAACTTTTGGTGCTACATAAAATAAACCAAATTGAGCACCTCCTTATAATGATTTATTAAGCTTTGACAGAAAATCAATATATATATTAGTAAAAAAAACTCTTTGTTTTATTAAAATAAAACTGAGTTTTTTTGTTGTTTGTTAGGAGTGCAGACTCCTATTAATTTTATTTTAATTAAGAGAATAGAAGAATAAAGAGAATTTGTTAAGGGCCGAACTGCAGAGCTCTGACTTAAATAAATTCATGGACATTCGGTTTCGCTCTTTAGTCGATAAACTATTCAATTGGCTAAATACTCTTTTACAAAAAGCATTGCTTGTTAGAATTGAAAGAAGAAAACAAACTACTTTCTTTAAATTATTAAAATTGTTGGACGTGTTATTTCGGTAGAACCTTATATACAGTTTTTAAATTTGCGAACTATGTATAAAGGGAGACAATGTTAACAACGTCCTCTATGTTCAATATCGCGGGAAATTTGGGAAACATTTCCCACACATACTCATAGGACAGTCGTGTCATGCGTTGTTAGTTTATGTTGTTACAAAGCAAAGTAGATTTTCAGAATTCTGGACAATAAGGTTCAATTATTGGACACGGGACAAGACGAAAAATTCTGTGACAATCTCGGATTTTCCGGCCATCTGTCCACTCCACATATAACTGAGATCATAAAACTTGTTACGAAAATAAACAGATATATACTCAACATAAAACATTTATTATTGTTCAATAATAAATTATTTACACTCTACAATTACATAAAAAAAAAAAAATTATCTACTGAACCGGCAGTACATTTAATTATTTGCTAACATTGTTGCTAATGTTGTTATTGATTTGCCGAATTTCATCTTGGCTGCCAATGATTTTCTGAAACAAAAAAAAAGTGTTATGTTATATATTACCTTCTGCATATGTCCAATAAAGCACAATTATATACAAGGATTGAAGAATATGCCTGTATACAATAAACATCGAAAAATTACTTGGTCCTCGTATTTCACTTACAACACAACACAACAACTCGCAACTTTGAGTTCAGTTATGTTTTGCTTTAACAGTAGGCATTGTGTTCCAATGGAAAGCATCCGAGACTTTCGTAATAAAAACTCTAGGCAATTTTCCTACGGCATTTCTTCAGAATTACTTTTTGAAATCAACCACGTGACTATCGTTTTAAATCAGCCACGTGACTATTGTTTTAAAACAACCACGTGAATATTGTTTTAAAACAACTTTTCTTGTGGAATCACCTCAAGAATTTGTTTCAAACTTCTTTTCATATTTTTATTATAAGTTATTGTTTAAATGCCTACATTTCTTGAAAACGTTTGAAGCCCTATAAAGTTCTGAAACAAAAGAAGAATTTGAACTGGCTTGGAACATACTTAAACCGTAAAGTAAAATGTTTAGGAAAAATTTTATGATTAAATACGAAAAGGAAAATTCAAAGAACCTGCTTGAAATAATTAAATAATTGAAAGTAACTGAAACTTTTGTAATTTCGTGAAAATATACGAAAATCAAATTAAAGAATTTATTAAATAAGTAGGCAGATATATATTTACCAGGTACACATGGTTAAAATACGTACATTGTAAGCAGCGTTTGCCTGCAAATCTTCGAGTTCCCTCGCGTGCAGTTCGATGTCGTGCTGAGTAAGTCGCGGGCGGCGGCAGTGCGGGTGCTGTTCAGGCAGCCACCGGTGGATAATTGGGGTCAAAAGATCGCGATGCACCTAAACATTGACCCACTTCAACACGAGTGCCAATTTGAAAACTACTTTGAACGCCTTGACCACCAATTTGGCTAATCGACTATTAAGGGACCAGAGCAATCTTACATGAGCGAACTTTATAGGTATTACAATTGATGTGTGGAATTGGTCATGCAATATAGATAATATTCTTGAGAGGTCATTGATATCAATGTTGTGTACCCATCATATATTACATAATGACACTCCTCTGTGGCATCACACTTTTATTATTTAATATCTTACGTCAATTGGATATACACCTATACATGTACGCATGTAACTTCACAAAAGTCTACCGAGTTATTATTTATAGTAATTTATTATGTGTCTTCTATTAACACCAATACTTAATCCTAAACTATATAGCTATACATAATACAACATTAATCCTACTAATATTATACGCGAAAATTTGTGAGTATGTTTGTTGCTCTTTCACGCAAAAACTACTGAATGGATTTTGATGAAGCTTTACAATAATATATCTTATACATCAGAATAACACATAGGCTACAACTTATAAAGATAGACTAGTTTCGCCACGCGGCGTTGTCCACAGTTATTGTTGTACCACGAGTAGCATCACGGGGTTCAGCTAGTAATCAAATAAAACGTACAGTAACAATAAATTATTCGTTTAGGTAACAAAGATAGGAACTAAATGTTTATTCAATCAAGGTAAGGTCAAAAAACTTAAACTCGCTATTCTCCATATTATGTCTAAGGTTTTTTCTACTCCAGGTTATAAACAAAGAAAAATTCTACTCATTTGATCAGTTGATTCTCATTTCCACACTGCTCCTCAATTTGGAGGCGTTATACGTATTATGACTTGATTGATTTGTTCCTTTTATTTTTAACTGAGTATAATTAGATAACAAAATACAAAGAGTGTCTCTTTGTATAGTTTGTTATCTCTCATTATTTAATAATGGTGTGTAAACTTGATGTCATCTACATTTTCACTGTACGTTTCGCGTTTACTGGCCGTCCCACGTGGAACGATAAAGTTGGATTAATATAACAAGTAGATAAGGGAAGCAATTAAAATCAGTGTTAGCTTAAACTTTAAATTATAATTTGGGTTGCTGGGAGCGACCTGTTATTTAAAGAAATAGCACGTGTCTATAGTTTTTATATCAGTAGGTATCTCTTTAGACGTTAGTTAGCAACTTTAAGATAAAAATAAATAAATTTTAATAGATGTATTTTTAACCGACTTCAAAAAAGGAGGCGGTTCTCAATTCGACTGTTTTTTTATGTTTTTTACCTAATAACTTTCGACTGGGTGAACAGATTTGTATGATTCTTTTTTTATTTGAAAGTTGGCGCTTAAATTGACGTGACTTATTAGATTTTGATTTCTTTTCCTAATAACTACCTTTCTGGAAACTAAATAATAATATGCAATTATTATTACAACAAATAATTAAAGTAATCAAATATTTAGTTGTTAAATACAAATCTTACCATAGTAGGATCGTTGGGTTCGGTGAAATACGAGACGATAGATCCAACGACGATGCACACTATCATTCCGACGAGTGTGTAATACAAGTAGCTCAGTCTGTACAGGAAGAACGTTCCTGACCTGTTAATGCGAATACTAGTTAATGTTCCGCTGCTATAAATAAACCAGTGATGTAAATTATCATAACAACCACTTATGACATAAATAGTAAAGTGAAATCAGAAACGTAATATGACACAAAGGTAGACTGAGAATAAACTTGGAGATTGTTTTTTGTTTTTTTCGAAAGACGGTCCCTATTTCATGTCATCCACATTTTATATATTTTTATCATTAATTTCATCACGACGACGACTTGAAGACTCGAAGATTTGATAATTGAAGACGATAAATACTTGACATTGGCAGAAATAGCTGATCCGAGTGATCCGGCTGGTTGCCATTTCATCAAAAAAGAAAAAAAAAAGAAGGGAATAAACTAGGAATTCTGTGTTATGAATACTGTACCCGGCTTAGCGTACACCGTGAGATTTGCAAGCTAATAGTGTGGGATGATGGATAGCCTTTACTACACTAAGGGCCGGTTTTTCAATCGTCAGATAAAACTTATCGGTGAAATAAACTATAAGGCGGCACAATTATGGACACTTTATTTGTAAGAGTAAGTGTCAGTAGTAACGTGTCCTTCTTTTTGCCGTCTTATAGTTTATTTCTCGTAGTCTATATACGAGTATATATATATATTTATATATGTATATTACTGAATTCGGTTGTAGGTATCCTTATATGTTTGTTTCCTTAAGAACTACGTCCTTTGTATTGATTTTAAAAATTCCTTTTGCTTTTTAAATGATTTTGCTTATACATTAGTTTTATAGTATACCACTATATTATCAATAACTAAATAGCATGCCCTTTAAAAGATTGGTTTAATATAGATATTTGGAGTGATGTTCAAATCACGGTTGACGGGTCAATAGATATTTGGAGTGATGTTCAAATCACGGTTGACGGGTCAATTACAAGATTAATTATGTTGAACACATTTTCAGTCTATGCACATATTTGAAAATTTTTTTTAACATGCATTATGATAACTGTCCACAACTAACAGCCACGCACAAACACACACGCGCGCGTTAAATTGCTATTTTAACATCACTAAATAATATAACTAGCAACCCAGTTCATTGTATACCCAGAGGGAAGGGAACTGCTCCATCCATTACCACAGGTTACTACCTAACCTACCAAGGGTGACAGAACTTTAAACCACAAGATTGTATCTATGTGCAAATGAATGTAAAGTTGACAATGTTATAAATTCTTATGCTAACAATCTTTCTGTTTTTGAATAAAGTTATAATTATTCTTCATTATTATTACAACTGTTTACATGCCTGTCAAACTCCACATTGTTGTGAGATAGTGGTGTAAATTCTGGTAGCGTCGCATTTTCCGTACAACCAGCAACTGACACAGGTTTAGGAGTCACGATTATATCGCCACGGATCATCGCGGCCTGAGTGCCCAGAGATATCCAGCCGACGAGAAGAGTTGACGTTATCCCGCCTGTTAGAGCGCCCTGTTTTGAATAAAATACAGACTTATTTAATACTAGCTGACCCACGCAACCTCGTTTGCGTCTTATATTGCCCGTGGCGTGAAAATTTTCCCCCGTTTTTGAAACATTCTTCATTGGTGCTCCGCTCCTATTAGTAGTAGCGTGATGATATATAGCCTATAGCCTTCCTCGATAAATGGACTATCCAACACCGAAAGAATTTTTCAAATCGGACCAGTGGTTCCTGAGATTAGCCGGAACAAACAGACAGACAGACAGACAAACATTTTAAAATATATATTTTGGTATGTGTACCGTATATACATTCATATGCATGTAGTAGGAAGTGGTTATTTTAATATTACAAACAGACACTTTAATTTATTTATTTGTATAGACTAGCTGACCCAAGCAACCTCGTATGCGTGAATATTTTCCCCCGTTTTTGAAATATTCTTCATTGGTTCAATGTAACGGCGTCATGGATATATATTAAAAGAAGAAATAAGTGATTCTTAGCTTTTACCATTTTAACTATTTAAAGTAACCGTTAAATCTTATTTCAAATTAAAATACTTTAAGCATAAAATTAACAAAAATAGTTATTCACCATTACATATTATTCAGTAATTACATATAAATTAACATGATAAATTTAGAAAGAATGCATTCACGTAAGTAAGTTATTATCTTAAAAGATTTCAGTAAATATATATCACGTAATGTTGAAAGAGAACCGTAATTTGTACAACAATTTACCACAATTTCATGCGGTTTTACCAGGTTGGAGCGTAACTACTCGAGGGTGTACGTTAATCATGCATGAGTTACTTTGAAGTTAGGGTCCATGCCTTTGTATAGATAAACATCCATCAAACGATCAAACTATACACACGCTTTATTAGAAGGTAAAACAGTATAGGTAGATCAGTTTTTAACAACTGAGACTAGTTTGAAAGCAAAAGGCTTGTATTCAATTTAATTAATAAAGTTTTTACCGTGCCGTTGATCCAAGGCAGAAATAAACCCATAGAGAACAGACCCAGCAGGCTTCCAGCCGTAATGCCAGCGAGACTTTTCCCAGCTTGTATCAGAGCACCCATATGTTCCACTAAGAACACCAGTGCTACGCATATCACTCCTGGAACAATATTATATGTGTGAGTGTACAGCTATTAAACCTATAATAGCTGAACGACAGAATTTGTTCTGTTGACATTTTCGACAGATGTTTTTATTTACCCCGATGGCTTGAATGGGAAAATAAAAATGTTTTTTTTTTATTCTTTACTCGATCCTTATATTTTTTTTTCTTCATTAGAACTTTCCTTGTGCTTTAAAGAAAATTTTTAATTAACAATAACCGAATTGGCCAAGCTGTTCTCAAGTTTTGCGCTTAGCAACAATGTCGTCAATTCATTTTTACTTATATGCTAGTTGTCGATTAATGTAAGTGTATAGTATATAGACGAGGTACTCTGAGTAAATATTTTCCACACAGGCACAAGAATGTGACGGAGTTGGGCATGTTTAACAAATTATATTAAATTAAAACAACATGGAAATAGGGCAAATCGTTTCTCAACTACTTTATGCCATGCAGTGTCTTAAATCTTGTATAAAAATTGTGTTCCTAGACACGCTCACAAACTCAAATGAACTTGTTACAGCAAATAACGGTAGAAAGGTACCTATTTACAACCGATAGTTGTAATGAAGTAAACTATTGAAGTAACAGATAAACAAATATTAGTTTACGAAGGTGTTATAAATCATAATATCTGAAATGGAGTGCCAATTTATTACGCGAGATTAGGATATCATTTTACGCGTTAGTATTTGTCTTTTTATGTTTCTAAATGTAAGAAAGTGTGATAAGACAGTTTTCGAAGTGATACCAAATTTTTAACTATTATTAACAAGGTATCATAAACATTTTAAGACACAAGAAAGTAGTTCTCAATAAAAATTCATTCAGGTTTATTTTTATTTTTAACGATTAATGTTTTTGTAGTCATTTGTTAGAGAAATATAAGTTGTTACATAGAAGTTGATTGTGTGTTGGTATCAATACCTACCAATTATCACGACAATGATCTTCATGATGAAACTAGCAGTTCTTTCCGATATGGGTCTATTGTATACTGGTCTTATTAAGTCTTCAAAAATTACTCCACACATAGAATTTAAGCCGGTTGACATGGAGCTGTTGACATAGAACATTTTATTTTAGAAACAGTTAATTTCACATCTTCTTCTTTAGGCATCTATGCTATCAGATTAATCTATACAAATTAACGACAATAACCAATTGTAACACCGCGGGGTTTTACCCACAAGGTATGCACACTATAGATAAACTATTTTTAATTATTTTTTATAGGGGCATACGAGCAGACGTATCGCCTGATGGTAAGCGATTACCGCCGCCCCTGGACACCCGCAACACCAGAGGCGTTAAAAGTGCGTTGCCGGCTTTTTAAGAAGGAGTACGCTCTTTTCTTAGTGGTCGCACTGTGGTAAAAATTCGACCATATTTCATTTAATTTTTAATAATTTGGGTTTTGCACTCTTCCATCATATAAACTTTAACTGTACTAAATTTCACTCGCCTCTGTTCAAATTATTTTCAAAAAGGGAGGTAGTTTTTACTTCACGTCTTAATACATAGAAGGTGGCTGAAAATAGTTGTAAACCAAACACACGACTTTTAGCCATGTTAGACATTAGTACTGTACATATTTAAGTATATTAGCTAAAAGTACCATAGTTAGGTAGGTAGTCTGTCAAGTGACTTATTTAGAGCTTTAAACAAACTAAATATAAAAATGAACAACGTTTCTAATCGAGACTGTACCTCAAAGCGGCACTGAAGACACCACTCATGAAAATCCCCGGTAATGCTGGTATCGACCCGGTTATTGTCATCACGAAATATGGTAACAGCTGATCACTCTTTCTGATTGCGCCTGTTGACAGAGGGTCGCAAGTAGCGAAGGTCGCGTAGATTACTAATCCGGTATAACAGCAAAGTGACACGATGATAAAAATACCCGCGGCCATTATGAATATTGTTCTAAAACATTACCATTAGTTTAATTAAAGGCTCCTTTTTCATTGTTTATATAAATAAATAAATATTCAGGATATCTAACACACAACGCCATATTTAGTCCCAAGCTAAGCAGAGTTTGTGTTATGGGTACTAGACAACTGATATAAATACTTATATACTTATTTTTGGAAATACATACATATTATACGACATAGAAAACACACAAAATCCGAAACAAATATTTGCAGATCATTTTGCTTATGCTTTCTTGTCTTATATCTTTTCCATTTAACATTTGACTAAATTTAAGTAAAGTTACAGTGCAGTATAATCAAATTATAAGAAAATTAACCAAAAATATTACTTAAATCTATGTAAGCACCTATCCTTTTATTTTATGACATTTGTACAAATAAGTATCTAATATGAATGAAGGTTATTCTATTACATGTTATTGCATGTACATTTCCTTACACTTGAAATGGCAAACTGCTACTATATCGCGAATAAAAATAAATAATGACTAACATTCTAGCTCGCTTCAAAGAAGATAAAGCGAGGCATCGCTGTACCATGGCCTGATTGACTGAGCACGAAGCCAGCCAGCTGAAATAATTACCGAACACAGTCGACCAGAAGGTATGTCGAATAGTCGGGTCCGGGTCCATGCTGCAACAAAAATAAGTAATTATATTCATTGATTTACATAATATATGAAGTTTTTACAATTACGAGTATATTCCAATATATATATAATTTTTTAAATATAATTGTTTTCAATGCGTCTCTGTACGTGGGTATGCGTTTATTAAATGTGATGTTTTGTAATAAACTTTATTTTTCATTGTTTAATTGTCACCTTACGTGACGGTAAACGCAGCGTAGGAAGACCTCCCGCGAGGTGGACGGACGACCTGGTTAAGATCGCGGGGACTCGTTGGACGCGGACCGCTGCCGACCGGTCAATATGGAAGTCAATAGGGGAGGCCTATGTTCAGCAGTGGACTTCTTGTGGCTGAGATGATGATGATGATGATGATGATGAATTGTCACCTTTGGGGGCAGGCTTTTACATTAAGATAAGTATTAATACAAGTAGTTTAAAGTAGTAGCAATAGTTCTGAAAATCTCCTACTTCTTATATCGATGACACAAATGCATGAACTATTATGTTTCTTATCGCTGACAGACGACTAAAGACTTCGACGGGATGAATATCATTCACACTATATGAGTAAGGTCAGTAGACAATAAGCCTTGGAGCTAAATGTAGCTCCACTGATAATAACTTAATTGTCACTTACCCTATCCCCAAATTTTGGTTGAAGTGATTAAACTACGCATAAATAACTTTGTAGGACACAGTATGCTATTTGTAGATAAGCATAACAATTAACTAAGTTACCCTCCGTTATCCTTTATAAATAGATACGATAAATGTATAGATTATACATAATACTCTCACCCTGGCACGAGGCTGGAATTGGAATAAGGACAACTGAAGGACATTTATTTATACATTCGTGGGAATGTAAAGTATCACTTATATTACATCATTGCCTACCTAAAAGTACACGGGTGCACGTGCTGTACCTATTCAACATTGTAACACTTACCCCTTATTATAATTTATACAGATCTGAAAGCCAATAGGTATTGCATGTACGTATGTTCTATTAGTTTAAGCGGTCGCCACGCTGCTTTATACTTCACAAGTGTTATGGGTTCAAATCCTACATGGGACAACACTTTAGGTGATCCAAAAATTGTTGTTCTGAGTCTGGGTGTACTTTGTGCGCGTTTCATGTATGTTTGTAAAAGGTTAAAATTCGTACAAAATTCAGTGTTAATCAACTTTCGATTTCGCAACTTGGGTACAGGGATATAATTAATCATTAGATGAGCCCCGCGGTGTTGCCAGTGCCATGAATTAACTACACAAATTGATTTTTTTTGAAACGTGACTACAAGTAGCCATGTTGACTCATTGCGTTCCAGCGAAGAAACCGCGCAGGCGCGTTTCGTGTTAACCGCGACATATTCCCCCTAAATCCGTTGGACCGAATAGTTAATCTAAACCATTCTCGAATCCTCAGGAATAGACACAAAAGTTTCATTGAAATCGGTTCAGAGTTTAGTCACATACACAGCACATAAGATTTATATACCTATATAACAGTCAAAGTTGGAAGTTTAATACTTTACTATGAAAATTCATTTTTGTGAAATGTTTCATGGTTATGAGATCGAGAGTTGTTTGTAATTAAATTTCAACCAAAATTCTTATTTCGAGAATTAAACTTCTGGTGCTGTACATAGGAAATATCCACAACACCAGCATCCTCCTGTAAGAATTCTTATGATATTTCTATGAATATGAATCGATACACTTACATTATATTTACATCATAAAACAAACTAACGCATTACAGACATATCTTCACTATATTATCTTGTACATGTTATGTTTAGTTTGTTACAACATTTTACACATTCAATAAGAAAATAAAAAAGTTATCAACTCACTTGAAGAAGTCAAGACGGTCACCTTGTTGATTAATAGCAAATACTTTTGCTATTCCCCCCAGACGCCAAGTACCGTATCCGAGTACAAATATGACACCGAAATACATAACTACTGTTTGTAGTGTGTCAGTCCATACTACGGCTTTGAGGCCTCCCTGTGACATAAATCTGTGTTTATTTGTTGTGTAGTAGCAAAAACAAACTTAATTCTGGAGATCCAGGCCAAATTTCAGTGATATTGCCCTAGCGGTTTAATCGTATAAGCGTAACAGACAGACAGAGAGAGAGACAGACACAGTTATTGTCGAATTTATAATATTTATATTAATATTTTTATTTATTTTTAATTTATTTATTTGTTTAATTTATAATATTAGTCTGAATTTACAAAATATCTTTGTGTTTAAATATTACGTAGGTAGATATGTTTTTAAATTTGTTAAAATTTTAATTCTAAACGAGTTCAGAGCCAATCATCACGGTGCCTTTATAATAATACTACAATGCCTGAATTAGACGACCTCGTGCCTAGACGGTTCTAAACTATAGCAATTTATTTATTGTGGCAGGGGATAGAATAGGGTCAATAAAACAAATGTGACACGTCGACATACTTACGAGAGTAGTGTAAAATATACACACTACGCATACTATTGGCGTAATCAAATGTAAGTTAATACCCGTCACTGGAAATAATAATTGGTAATTAATAAATAAATAAAAATAAATAAATATTCCGGACATCTAACACACAACGCCATCTAGTCCCAAGCTAAGCAGAGCTTGTGTTATGGGTACTAGACAACTGATATAAATACTAAAATACTTTTTTTTTGTAAATACATACATATTATACATAGAAAACACCCAAACTCCGAAACAAATATTTGTAGATCATACAAACATTTGGTCCGACCCGGGAATCGAACCCGAGACCTCAAGCTTAGCAGTCGCATACGCTACCACTACTCCACCGAGGCAGTCAATAACTTATTAGTTACATTATTGTGTACTTTTCGAAAACCGTAACAATTTTTTTGCGAACATTATTGTTTTTTATTTAATTTTTTATTTTATTTATTGGAACAAAAAACAGATACGTGTTAAATTTTAGCTAGATACAATGTGTACTCAAAATTTATGAACATGTAACCAACACCATTACTCACAGATTACCAAAAATAGAATAGGTCAAGTTGCTCAGTAAACTAATAATTTAATGTTGAATTCAAAATGGAGATAGTTACTCAAAGGTGTGCGAGGGACGTTTCTACCACTTATTCATATTTTTTCAAAAAGTTTGTTTAATAATATTCAAATCACAAGCGAGTGTTGGGTTGCAGTAAATTATATTTTTAATGGAATAGCAGGCAAACGAGCATACGTATCGCCTGATAGTGATTACCGCCGGCCCATTCATGCCGAAGCGAGGCTCTCCCACTAGTTTGATAATTTAAACATTTAGCAAACTAAGTTAAAATATTACAATAATTTCTACAGCGTTATCATTTTAAATTGTACAGAAAGCTTTTAAATACTTAAATGTAGTACTTCTAAAGTTTTATATATCTCGCACTAATTAGACAGAATTAAACGTCAATAATAATTACTTTATGCATCTCAATTACTTCACAAGCTATTTTTATCGCAATCAAAGGCGCTTATACTTGGAATATGTATTTAATTAGTATATGTATGTATGTGCATGTATAAATGTATTAAATGTGTTTATGACGATGAAATAAAAACAGTGAAAGCACATATTATTATTGTTGATGTCTAAATAATCTCATATAATTTAAAATTTTGACGAAATTGTGCTTATAAATTCTTTTATTGCTTTTAAAGCAAATACCTATTGTACTATACTATATTATGCTTCAAAAATGTACTCCTCTAGTTTGAGTTTTCGTAGTTAAGTTAATTTTGTTACTTATCTGGTGTGCAGTGAGAGATTTATTATTATTACCTAATGTATTAAATTACATTAAATTATGTACAGTTTTCGTCTCAAATAAAGCTGAAAATTTTAAAAGCATTAATTTGGAAATATGAATATCTGTATGTCAACTTGTGACATCTGTTTGTTTAGTAGTAAGTAATATTTGGGGCGTTGACCTAAGACTGATATCACGTTTTAAATTAAGAAAATTCTCTCTGAGCACACAGGTATATTCTATTCATTGTAGTCTGGGATACATTTAACTACTATTTATATTAAATAAAGGCAAAATATGGTCATAACGATAAATATACACACCTTGACTGAAAGCTAGAGCTGGCACATAAATTACTATAGGTATGTATAATAACATTTTGATTATAAATATAATGGAACCAAGTAAACGCACATTCTGATTGAATCTTAAGCGAAGATACTGAAAAAAAAACACAGGGTGAAATGATAAAGTATAACATAGCAGTAGCAATGGTGTGTTTACTGACATTCCAGGTCACATAGTACATATTAATAGTTACCTCATACGTAGAAGTTATTTGCAAGTTATAAAACACGGGAAGGTATATAACGGCTATAGACAATGAAACCGCCCATTCTGACAATACAATCGTCCACAATTGAGTTCCGTATGTATACATTTCAGCTGGTAGACCGAGCAACGATATGCCCGAAATGTAACTGAGAATAAACAGTTTTATTCTAATGACGCACAAAATATTAAAAATGCATTCGCAATCTTTATGCATAGGTATACATGGTAAAGCCTATTAATGTTAATTCTTATGAAAAGCAAATTGAATTGGCAGTAGAATATGTACCTGGCTATCAGCGACATTGATATAGGGAACATTCCCATTGTCTTTCCACCCATAAGATACTCTGATGTAGTGTTTTGTTTTTTGCTTGCGAAGAATGCGAAGTAGACTCCTATCAGAGCGGAGAAGAGAAGCATCGCTCCAAAGACCAGGTAGTCGAGCCAATCGAAGTATATGACCGTCATGTCTTCGTTTGTGTAATGTGCGCAGAGTGAAATCGCGCGTCCGTTCACTATGACACTTAAACTCCATCTCGGGATACAATAAGCATTTACTGAGCGGAACATGCAGCTGGAACGTTGCTATATTTATCCTTGGCCCTCCAAGGATCTGGGGCAGGCTCGTTGGAGGGATGAGGATAGTTAATTGGGCACTTACCGGAACCGTCGCTTGACGCGGCTTACCGTTAGCCCACACGGTATATTAATTATGCTTTGTGTTGTCGACGTTCGTAGAACAATTGTCACAATACATAAAAAACAGAGATACAGATATTTAAGTATTAAAAACAATTGAGTTTCGTTCTAATTACAATCAATATTAAAACGTATATTTTGCAAGAAGAAATGTTATTAGTCCATAAGAAAGCTTACAAATTCTCTTTAATGACAAAACTGTTATGAAATAGTAGGCAACTTTACACTTTTTTCTTTTCTATCAGTAAAATTTTAAAACGATAATCTATTTTAAGACAGTAAATTCCACTTCCACCAACGGATCCTAAACTTCCATCTAAATCGATATCATGCGTAAAGTTGAACATTAACGTTCTTGAAAATAATATATGAAAATGCCTACTTGTTTCCTATCAGTCGTATAAGTTGACAACGTACAGGAGGTTACGGCTGAACTATTGTGGCCAAAGAGGCTGTCACCAAAGTGATCGTAATCGTTTTAGTGTAACACTACATATTTCTGAATCCCTGAGGAGCAGGATTTTTTCTCTCTTTCAAGAAAAAAGTTATGTATGTAGTAGATACTTACTAATACTTCTTATCGGATGAAGACATTAGCATCTTCCTGGATTCCTGGCGTCTCGCAAGTCTCAAGTACTGCCCGAACTTACCACCATGGACTTGGTGTAGGTTTATCAGCAATCTGGTTATTTTAGCTCTGGCTCTGCCTTGTTTGAGCTCAGACAGCCGTGTGTGATGTGATTAAGGGAATTGTTGTTATAAATAAAAAGGCCAAATACATTTATTGATATTTTATTTCATAAGTTAAGTGATAAAACATGTAATAGTGATCCTGGCTCAAACATTTAAAATATGAGTGAGTTACATGGGCTGTGCAATCTTATTGAATTCGTAAAAAGCCACACAATTTAATAATAACTTTATATAATGTTAGGATTATGGTGATTATTATGACGTAGGTAACTTTTATGTTATAGTTGTGTAGGTTATGACAATACTTCTGTCAAGCTAAAAAAATTACTTTTAAATCTTTAGAGATTTAATCTTGTGGTATGGAGACAATTTCTTTTTTATGGAATAGAGGGCAAACGGGCAGAAGGTTCACCTGGTGAGCGATTACCGCCACCCATGGACACCCGCAACATCAGAGGCGTCACAAGTGCGTTGCCGGCCTTTGGGGGATAGGAAGGAGGTTGAGGGAAGGGGTTTGGGGTATGGGCCTCCGGTATCCTCACTCACTCGGTGAAACACAGCGCAGGCGCTGTTTCACACCTGTTTTCTGTGAGGCCGTGGTATCACTCCGGTCGTGCCGGCCAATTCCTGCCGAAGCGCGGCTCTCTCACGGTAAAACGCTGTTACCATTAGTAACAGTGTTTTACTAATGTTCTTAAGAAAAAGGGATACCTGCAAAGTTGGGTTTTTTACGTAATCAATGTAAAACAATAGATACAGATATCCAAATGTTTAAAATTGTTGAATTTCAAAACCTGTAAGTGAAATGTGGAATGGCATTTCATATTAAAATTTATACTTTCAATGACTTATTGTATCTTAGTCAAATGGCAGAAGTATAAACACAATTTTAAATTCATAATTATTATACTTATTCTCAATGTTCCTTATTCAAAAACCAGTACATATAACAATTTCATGATTACGATTCATTCTTTACGCAACGTCATGTACCTATAACATAGGATTCAATAAACAATTAATAATCTTAGTACTGTTACTTCTACTATTAGATAATACAATTAATGAAACAGCTAATTATGTATACAGACCGCGTAAAATTTTATATAAATACAATTTAGTTTAATTTCCTTCTCGATGCCCCATTACGATATTAATGTACAGATTATAGTATAGCGTTGTTTAATGACTCGATTATTTATAATTACATATTTATTTTAATTAAATTTTTAAGTGATGTATAACAAAGACAGAATGTTGCAAAATTGACAACTTTACGAAAGACAAAGTTATCAGTTGTCTCTCTTTCATATTCCATGAGCATCGTAATTGTCATCCCTTTTGCACAATCCGTTCTACATCTTAATCCTATTGATAAAACAATGACGTTAAATCTTAGACTGATTATTACTGAGAGGTATATCTAACTTCTGTTACCTCATTTTTACTGAATTTATTTAATTCATAGCACTAATTTTTAATATCAATTATATAGTAATATCGCAAATTAAAGTTGCTAAATATTGTTTAATATAACTCTACAAATCTGTAATAATTGGTTTATATTTATTTAGATTATTTAATAATAACATAGATAAATGTAATAAGATAGATACAATCGATTTAATACTATAGGTTCCCTAATTGAGTATTTGACCCCGCTTTTCGTGTCTTATTCATTGTTTTATTTCAAACCCTTCTAGATGGTTCCTTTACAAACTGCAAATACAACACAATTATCGGGTATCGAGTATCTCAATAAAGGTATACCCATTTTTCCCACAGGTACTGGACTCTGAAAGTTTGGGTCTTACGAATCTACCATTTGATTACATACTGTATATCGTTAAGTTATATTTGATTTCTTAATGAACCATTGTATATAATACAACTTAATGCAAATATTTAGTACAGTTAAATTTTATAGCCAATACATAATCTGATCGAATGTACAATTAATGCTAAAACATCAACTGTATGTACAATCTCTGGAGGTATCTCTGGTGTATCTCATGAAATTTTTACACTATAACTAATTATTTTCTATGTAGACCTATAGGGACTGCTGGGAACTACATGCGTCATTTGATGACGTCTCTCTATCCAAAGCACACCAATTGGATAATTATACTATACTTAAATATAACATCATATATATACAAGTTGCAATTACATAAATTAGTAGTAGAATTTTTGAGAACCAAAATTGTTTTAAAGGTTCCGTCCACTAGGATGCTCTGCTAAGATCGCCTGGGGGATTTAACTGGGTTTTTTACACACTGATGATTTAGGGGATTTTTTTAGATATTCCTTCTATTTTGATACATTAGGGGATTTATTTGGATGTGGCCACTAGTGGATGGAGTCATTTTGAATAAAGGTCTAAGTGGTTTAGTAGAAAGAAAATCATTTACTTTAGAAAAGTGGGTAGATAATTATTAAAGTAAATAAAAAATTATTATTGAAACTGATATATAAATTAGAGTGTACAAAGGATTTCCTTGGTGAAATTTGGAATATCTTGAAATTAATAAGATATTTATAAAAAAACAGCTAACAGGCGAAATAATCGTCTGTGAAATGTAGTAAACTATACAAATAAATACAATTTAAGTGCCTCTTTATAATTTCAAATAAACAGATTTTAACTTTAAACCAAATATGAAAGCTTATACAAATTTTGATTGATTTTGACGGGACTTTTACTGGCAGATAGCTAATGGTATAAAGAGGAATTTGAGCTCTTTTATAACTGAATTTTAAAGTTTTATAATATTGCTCTACTGATTATGTTGAAATATGACAAGTACCGTTTATTTGGATAATCATAACAAATTAGCGAAATTAAAAAAAGAAAACCGTAAAAATAATATTAAAGTGAAACTTAAAACCTGAAATTATATAACTTAATATAGTATTTAACTTAATAAATAAAAATAAAAGTTTCTTTTCAAAAAAATGATTTTGATTTAAAAAATATTTTAACAAATTATAATCTGTGGATTTTTAACTTGTAATTGCAACGAATATATTTATGACGCCATTGAGCATGGGCTTATGTATATAAAACTTTCATTTAATCTTCAACCTTCAGGAACTGTCTATCAACTATCTTTACTATCCCTATACTATAGATAGCTTTTGATGGTATATATTTGAAATCACTAAATAATAAAAAAAGAAAATATTTAAAAAAAAAACTAAATACATATTTAAAAAAGGAATCTTTATAAGTAACCCAAAAAAATTGTACCTCTTTTTACGAAAACAATATGGACTAAGGAGTATGAGTTTTGACCTTGTTATATCTTCTATAATTTAAAATGTGAATGTGATCATCTGATCATCATGAAACTTGTACCCATGTTCTTGGAGGTATTAGAAATACCATAGGATACTCTTTTTATTAAATGCGAGCACAGCCGCGGGCGAATGCTATTATATATAGGATGAGTACAGAAAACTAAAAATGTAAAACAAATTATGGTCCAATTTTGGCGTCTTGGCGACCACTAACTTGTAAAATATGTGCGACGTTAAAAATTTCATTTACAAGTATTTTCTTTGACTACTAATTTATTAGGGTTTATAGTTAGTTTCCCAAGCCAATAGTGATTCGTCAAAATATCATTGCCGAAAAAGTAGGGAGCTTAATGAACCAGAATTTTTTGACTGCACGGTTGGCCTGGTGGTTTAAACGTTCACTACTGCGCCAAGTGCCGGGGGTTCAAATCCCACGTGGGACATCACTTTGTGTGATCCACAAAGTGATGTCCTGAGTCTGGGTGTTATTTGTGTCCGTTAGATGTATGTTTGTAAAGTCCCCCGCGACACAGGATGTATATTCCTAATGCGGGAGTTGTCTTTTAAAAAGAAAGAAAAAAAAAAGAATAATTTTCTTCTTTAACCTGTTTCAAACAATGTGTCCAACGAAAGTCCTATACACCTAAACCCATCAATTTAAGCTATACTACTACAACATGGTAAACAGATATATTATATATATTAATAATCGATAGTATAAACATTTTATAATTATGTACATGGCTGCCAAAATGTTAAAGTAAATTAATTTAATAAATTTCCAATAATGAACATATTAAAATATATATTTTTTAACGTTTTATAAGAATCAATTTACAAACAGATTGCAGTAAATATTGAACAGTATATAAAGTTAATTAGTGAATTAAATAAAATTTGTCTAGAAATATATTCCGACTAAAACAAAAGATATTAGAATGTAATATATCTATTGAAACTTTTGGGATATTGCAAAATTTAGAATAATTTATTTACAAAATTATATTATGTATTATTTAAACTTGATATTATACTTCATTATAAATTATTTTTAGTGGCCATTTAAATACTATTCCACCAATAAACCTTTATTTATATGTATGTAGAATATATTTCATATAATATTATTCTGTGATTTAATGTAAGCATTAATTAACTTAAAAATATGCATCTCATATTTTATGAGTAATTTATAATTGTAAATTTATATATATATATTAATATTATTAGTATTTAATCATTCCCTTCCTAATTGAGTTACCTGTCGAAGATCCTATCTGGATTATCTTATCTCATGAGATAAATCAGGGACAGTAGAAACGTGTTTCATGAGATAAATAAAGAAGACCAGCAAGAGTAAAACAAAATTACGTAATGGTTTAAAAAAATAACCGAGATAACGTAATTGTAGTAATTTGGATATGTAACAATACCGATATTCATTAAATTAAACAGACGTAGAAATGATATTATCCTGTCTAGCCTAGTAACAAACTACATAATGTTGTGAATCGCTTCTTCAACGGCAACGGTTGTTGTTAAATGGATTACAATAGATACCGATTATTATGTCGTAATCAGTCGTGCCACGCTCACGAACATTTGTATAAAGGACCACATGTACTGATATCACATACTCGTACCTATCAATAACGTTCTTTATAACTATTAAAAGTATATGAAGTTTGTAAATATCGGTGCTTTAAATAGTAATTAATAAAGAAATCGTGATGTTTAATAAAGAGCAAGACTATCATACTACATGTTTAAGCCAGATAATTGAATGAAAAGAGTCGCAAATCGGTGGAAGCAATATTAAGATTAGAAAAAAAGTAAAAAGACTCAACTTTCAATGTTAGTATTCAAGGGAATCATTTAAATATCGTTCAGTATTTGAGATAATCTACATCTCTATTGTATAAGAGTTTCTTCCTTAAGCCAAACTCGATACTAAGCTAAAACTAACCCGAATCTTACATTCGCTGACTAATATTTGGGAGACGATGATTTCTATGTATCGTGTTGTACAATTCATTTATTTACTATACGCTACCTTTATTTATGATATAGTAACATTTCCATTACGTTTTCTAATTATTTATCTTTCAAATGTATCATTACTAAGAAAAGTACATAATCACTATCCTTACTTGCCGACAAAGCATATTTTTACATGCTACATAACTTGCCTAAGATGCTACTCAACATGTGTTATAATAACGACACCTAAGGTCTCAACTACTAATTCCTACTTACACTATTTCTAAACTTTCAGGTATTACAGCAGCAGCGTATTTGCGATTTATACATTACGGTGTCATAATTACACGATCCGGATTTAATCCAACGTTCATACGAAATGCCGTCGACAAAGCTAATGATCACAGTCTTTTTTCTATCACCTTTCGGTTTTATCACGCGCTTTTGTCTACTGGTCAGTTACATATTTCGACCAATCTCATTAGATGAAAATATTATATTATATATATATTTAACCATTATGTACTTAATAGATAGTATTTTAGCCTGAAGTACCGAATTTTCAAGTGAACGATAGGTACTATGTATAAATACACAAAGATTGTACTGTGTAAGACAGTATACTTGTCAAACATTATCTCTCCCAAAAAATTACACTTCATAGATCGATGTTTCACTTTGCCCAATCATTAAGAGACGCATCGATTACGTTATTCGATTTAATGAGCAATTTATAAATCAGCCGGCGAGGATAAGTCCAGTCGTGATCGTCTACGGTCTCTAGCAATCGATAACTGGCCGGAAGAAGACCTTTGTAACGAAGCCGACCTCGGACGAGCTGTGTCTGATTTGGACTTCTTCACTTTACTTCCTCCGGTTGCTGGCTGCTTACCTTTTAAGGATGATACTGATACTACGATGTCAGTGGAGACTCCATCTTGTTCTGTTTACAAAAGGATTAAATTAGCTACTTCTACTAGAAGGAGTATTTAAATAAAAAGCCACGAAGATAATAAACTTACCAGTGCGTTTTATGACTTCTCCGGCGTTGTTCAAAAAAAATTTTGGCTTGGTCTCCTTAAGTGATTCCTAAAAAAAACAATAATAATTATTTCGTGGCATATAATCGCAATTTAAAAGTGTTAATGTATTGTAAAGTACCTTTGATTTACTAGATTTGGAAGCAGAGTCAGTGCTTCCGCGCCACCACGGTCACTGAATCTCACAAAAGCCTCTTCCGGGCTCCTTACTGGGGGTCGACGCCTCAACTTCGCCGGCTGCTTCACCTTCTGGTTTGGGCGATCCTGCTCCTGACGTGGTAGCTCCCCTGTTACATCATATTACATGTTAGACATTTATTTCTAAAACCGTAAACTCCATCATAATATCTGTATCTTTTTTATACTTACGTCATGTCAACTCGAACTGAATTGTTATTCTGCTGATTGCGCATTGCCAGTGTTGATACCATCGGGGGACGCTGAGGCTTATTTGCCAGTAGCCTTTCAATCTCAACCATCACAGACGGTGTTAGTTGTGGAACGATCTGGTTCATATCATAGTCGTATAATATATCTGCATATACATATATTTACAAAATATTTAAAACTAACAAGATACCTGTAAGGCGTGAATATTTTCCTTGAACTGCTCAACGCTTGTCGCTCCAAGCAAGAGGCAGTTCACAGATTCGTTCTTGAGGCACCAAGCCACAGCAAGTTGACCCAATGTGCAATCTAATTTAAATATTTGTATTAAATACCTAATTAGTTTTTTAAAAAACTGTAATGTTTAATGTTTTAATGTTTTGAGTCAGTAGGTATGATAGACATCGACAGACACCCCAAATCAATGTACAAATTATGCTTTCTAGTTTATATAAACAAATATTGCTAATTTCAATTTCTATCTTAAACAGTCTTCGTTATTTAAACTATTTATCGTATAATTATAATGTTTCAAGTAATCATTTGCCGGAAAACTAGTAGCGCCTAGTAATATCCATGATTTGTTTATGGTTTGATATCGTATTTCAACTCTAAAATAGGATATGATCTTTCAATACATAATATACAAAATAAACCAAGGAGTACATACTTAATGAGTTGGCTAAGTTGGACAAATCACGAAGTTTGTCTCCATAAGTTCGTGGTTCTTCTCCAGTGACCTGTTCCTTACTGCCAGAGCTACGCATCTGCATGGTGGTAATGAAAAAATACATTAGGATAATGATTAAAAATGATGTTTTATTTTATTTATTCAGCAAAACAAAATTTGAAAAGGTTCCTTTCTTAAAAATTTGTTTCAAAGATGTGTTGTTTAGAATGTTAGAATTCTAAACTGGTGCATCGAGGTCGCCAAATCGTTCATAAATATTTTAATAAGCCACTAGCTTCGCTTGTAGCGTTTTAAACTACGAGTATTTTATCGATCGGGTGACCGGGTCTTGATCTAAATCGCAAGTACTAACGTTTTTAAGCGTTGGATAATATTACTGATACCAGTAACTATAAAACATAGACAGTAAGAAAATAATCAAATGATAGCAAATACTTTAATTTTAATTAAAAGTGAACTTTAAAAGTGAACACATTTTATTGTTAAACTTTGTTTAGACATAGTATTAGTAGCTGTAAGACGCAAAACACTACTGTAATGTTAATGATGGGTTATAGATAGCGTTTGTTAGTGATTATATCATCCATTGTAACCACAATTGAAAATGTAAATGTCTATTGAAGATATTGTCATGTAATGCAAAGCAAAGCTACTATTATGCCGTATTTAAACTATAACAAGAAGGAAGTGTATTCGTATGGTGATTTAAGAGGAAAATCGCAGTTAGAAGAGGAATATCCATTCAAAAAATAAAGTCGTAACTGTCTGAAGATTCTCGAAGAGATTGGAAAATGAAATCCAGCGTGGAAAATCGAGTGTGATAGGAACTTTCACCGAGGGTCTTGGGTCGAGAGCAATCAGAGACGAATTTTTTAGTCATTTAAAAGCAAAGATTATTTGTCTGTTACTATAAACTAAGATTAAATTGAAAAAAAATAATTTTACATTCTGTTCTATCAATAAAAACACGCTTTGGTTAAAAATTTGGCACTTTTAAAAGAACTAAATTGTTATAAGTGAGTCCCGATACTCGTAACTCAATTGGTGACAGATTAAAGTTAAAGAAATTGAGATAATAATTAATTAAGCTTGTATACTTCAGGTACAGCGAGATCCTCTTCACACCAGCTGAAGGTACTATATTTGCGATTAAATCGCGATTTTGCGAAGAGACCAGTAATTTCTTCGCGACCCAGTCCCTTACCTGTGGTTATGGCAGACCATACTATCATACCTGAAAACAGTAAGGAACTATATAGACTGCCAAAGAAATAGGTCACGAAAACAGGAATAAAATTTCTTGAAAATTTTAAAAAAGGTAAATGAAAATACATTCTAATACAAAATCAAATTTCCAACCAAATGGTTGGAAATTTGACTGCCACATACCGACTCCAATTTTGTGGTACAATTCAGGCATGTAAAGCTCTGGTTTTTCTCTGCAAAACATATGGTATTCCGTTTGCTCCACAATTGGAGTGATGCAGTTAAATTGCCTGCAGTTTGTATATGCATCCATAATCTATAAACAAAATTCCTATTAGTGTCAAACTTTGAAGAAAACTTAACACTCTTTTATATAAAGTACATACTTCAGAAGGCGTCCAGCGAGCTGTACCCCAGTACATGACCCATCCCTGATTAATCACGAAGTTCATAGCACGGACCAATTCTGTAAAATTCAGATTTATAAACCATCTTGTATTTGCCATATTTGGTAGTAGAATGATTAAGAGTATAAAATGGAATACTAACCTTCCATCGGGCATACAGGATCGACCTTGTGTAGAAGTACGACATCGATATATTCAACTTGGAGCCTTGCCAATGATGCCTTAATACTTTCAACAATATGTTTACGAGAGAGGCCTCTTTCATCTGACCTGTTATTAGTATGAGCAAACCTAATAAATGGAGAGTTCAGAACATGTTAGCGACTAGCCAGCGACAAGCATATTTGGAAGCGACGGTGTATCATATGTACGTAGCAAGATTATCCTAATAGCGACTTTTAAGCTTTCATCACTCATCTTAACTTTGTACATATTACACATGGTCCGTGGTTGCTATAGGTACTAAAATGTATTGAAATTAATTAAAATATTACACACACAATATGCGATGTATGTTAGAATAACAACTAAAATGCTGCTAATAGAAGTCATTCCATTAATATTATAGTCAAGACAAGAAGTGATGAAATTTATCCTATAAGTACTAAACCTAATAGTGAATGAAACGTTAAAACAACACTTGTTAATGTAACTGCTACTGAACACTTCAATTAGAAGCTACATAGACCAAGAACTTCTCATTGCATTTTAATCACTTTGTTAAATATTTCTATTTTGAGTTAGTTTATTCTCTACGCTATGCTAAAGGAAATCATCTATTTAACAACGTGCAATTAAATATTTACAACAACAATTGAAGTACGTAGAAGAGAGTTAATAATAAAATTCTATCCGAAATCCATTAAGTAAAACTTACTTGGTGCTCCAGTATATTTTGGTTGTTAATATTATACTGGTCCTCCTTACATTCCTTTTCTTTAAAATCTTGCCGAGTTCAGCTTCACCCTTCGCTGAAATGGTTATTTTTAATATATAAATACACTCTATCCTAAATGTTGCTCTACTAACTTCCTTACTTACCGCAATGTGCTTCAGATAAATCAAAAAGATTAATGCCATTTTCCAATGCTGTCATTATGACATCTTCGGCGAATTCTTCGTTCAGGATATTCCATATCCCGAGTCCAATATTAGGCACCCTCAAACCAGATTTTCCAAGGTTTTTATAACGAAGGCCGGGAGTTACTACTGAAGGCATCGTTGTATGATTGCCCATATAAGTTGACATGTGCCGGGAGATGTTCACTTCTCCAGCTGTGCACAAAAGAGTCCTTTAATATAACCACACGTTAGGTTGCGCACTATTTTCATTTAAATTAGATTGCAACATGTGTGGAGTTAGTTTATGTCATTTTTGCAGGATGACATTTATTTTCAATGCATGAGAATATAATATTGGTAAATGATAGGCAAAGTATGTAAATTTTTCATATTTAGTGCAGAATTTTTAGCCATTAGAAAACGATACGTTGAGCTAATATGGTCTGATATCTTGTAAAATAAATAAAACCGTTCCCACTATTAATTTAGTATTACTTTTTTCCCCTTATTAAATGCAAACATTGTTTTGAAAGTTCTTGATATAGGCGTCTATGTACGAGTAAAACGTATCGTTAAAAAAACCATGAACTATCTTATCCGGTAATTTGTTTTTTGCTAACATAATTATATATATTCGAGTTATTGATTAAATAATCATTAATTAATAATAAAATAAACAAGAAATTAGAGAAAGAAATAATTATAGACGCGGAAATTATAATTGAAATTTAAACAAGACTAGCAAGGGTCAGAATATTCATGAAATTAATTTATTTTGGTTGGCCATCGACCATCAGGCAATGTTTTGATAATACTTAACAATAATTTTGTGGCTTTGTATATACCACTAGGGAACACTAAAGTAAATAAACATGATGATCAAAAACATCTGATAACTATGTATCATCTTGAACTAATTTAAAAGTCTTAAACGCATGCGTCAATACATTGAATATCTTATGCTAATTCGTGAAAGATAATGCGAATTTTCAATGTGTTCTATAAATTTCGGAAAAACATTTAAATAAGGTGCAAAGAATCGAGTTTTTCTGTAGTTATTAGTTATAATGACGTTGTAGAAGTATTATAAAAAACAATTTAATGTATTTGTTAACATTTAATCTTTTTTTAGAACAGAGTTTCATATATAATATTATTGTTGATTCTAAAAGACATGTGTTTTATTTATAACCAGTAACAATACATTTGTAATTTGTTAGAAAACAAAATTAATCAAAAAAACAAAAAAGATGAACATTATATTATTATTAGACCAAAGAGAACTAACTATCTATTTAAATGTGTTGTTGCAAACTCTATTGGATCTTCGTAACAGTCAACGATTTTACCATCGTTGATGACGTAAAACGTGACATTTACATCATTTTAATCATCCAGTATACTGTAAAAAGTAGGAATGATTTTATGATACAACATACCTATTATAATATTTTTAACGTTTGTCAAACTAACCTTGATCGAGCATCTGTTGAGAATTGGCACTGAAGTCGTCCATACAATCAAGGGAGGCGATTGGAGCCCGACATCTAGACAAATATAAACATTTCGACATTACTACTTCTGAACGTCCACCATTATCTGTATACCGTGGGTTATGATATTGATGCGAACATATGACGATAAAAAAGTAGATCTATATTCTTACTATTCACTGGTTTCTTTCTTTCGATCGACTAAACAAATTCAGTTGGAGCTTTTTTATTTTATTTAATACGTCTTTGTTTTATAAATAAATCGCTAAAGTGCTATAAGAAAATTTTGAGTGTCCCAATTTCATAATTTATAAGCTCGCTACAAGACTATTTTTTTTAAGAAGCCATTTTTATATAATGACTTCATCATTTTTCATCATTATTTTTTTCATATTTTGTAATCATTCTAATAATACACATCTTTTATTAAGTGAAAAAATAATACAATGTAACAATAATAATATAATTTCAGCATCCTGTCTTTTATTTTAGTTGCTTCAGTCTCGTGTTTAAAACGTTCGGAAAGGTTTAAATAGTTTGTTGTTTGATTGTTATCCAACTACTAATGTATGACGGCAATACTACTGAAAAACTAATATTTCTATTTTGTCTGGTAATGGAGGTCGTATTACCAAGTACGTATTATTATACTACGTATTATAGCTAAAAAGAAAACAAAATATTTTTGTACTAATTTTACAATAGTACTATATCTGACATAAAATTCTGATGTTTCATAGCCAATTGTAATGATATGTTATGATACCATATTGTCCGTTTTTGCAATTTGTTAAAACTGTAAGAAACTACTTTTTAATAATGAATTAAGGGCATGCAATGAAACCAAAAAATATACAAGTCAGTAGACCTTGCCGCTAAACTGCCGATGGTCAATTCTTCAATTCAAAACAGCTACGGTTGCTAAAAAAGTCAACAAGTTAGAAAGCGAGGAAATAGGGAGCGTTTAAGGCAAGGTGGTGAAGACACAATGCGGCACAAATAACATTTGATATTACCTGTGTATCGCGGATCGGCCAACTCTTTCTCTTCGAACCGGATGAGGCAAGCTAAGCGATCGTTCAACTATGTTGCCAATATCTTAGGCGGCTGTTAGTTCATTTTTTACCCGGTGTCATCTACATTTGTAAGGAATATTGATTTCTAACTCCCGTCTAAGATAAAAGCTTAGTGTGATACCTACTCGCATGCGACGATCGCAGTGCGCGATGCGGAGTAGTGCGCTGTCAGCTTTATATTTCTCAGAGACAAGACGTAACACTACTATTATATACTATTCCTTTAATATAATAATCGGAGAAATGTGAAATTGTGTCATAAAATTGCAGTTAGCCCGCGCACAGATACAAGCCAAGTCTCGGTACGTCTTCTCCCTGTATGACGATGTTCGAGTATACGGTTACCGATATATGGTGGGCATGGGGTTGGAGTCGAAGCTCACGCTGTCCGGGGGCCCGAGGGGAGTATGTGGAGTGCATCGGCTGATGGTGGACTCGCTGCGCGACATTTGCGAGCCCTCCTTCCCACCGCCGACCTCCACCCCTTTGTTTTGCATCTCGTGTCTCCTCATTTCGCTCCTACGCTTAGCAACGGCATCTTATCTCCCTATAAACATCTTATCTGTAACGAAACGTTCATACGTCTCCGCACACAGACCAACGAATTCACCCACTGGGATAGGACACGGCGGGTAAGTTTAATTACACACTCAAGGATAGTGGTTCAACACAGAGAAGCATGCATGCCCTAACGTTAACAACTAGTCAGCTAAGGGAACACAAAGTTGGGTGATCCACGCTTTTGTAACATCTAAGCACAGAACTAATCACGTTTTAAATTAAGGAAATTATAAGTCAAACTGTCGATTAGTGAACACGAATAACAGTACCGAAACCGTATGGAGTACCGCACTCACCAGGGATGGCCTGGATGTTCTACGTACTCAAGATTTGAGGCGTTGCGGTGCAACACGTCGAGGAATTACCTGTGAAGCTAGCCGACTGTATTGCGGGTGCGGGGTAACCGGCAATGGGATGGCTGTCGGCGTAGGTTGGGTGCGCGGCGCGCTTCTATTCGCACATGCGCCTTGCAGCCCGAGCCTCCATGACCTAATTCTAGACCGATGCCCATATCAATAAAACTACGACATAATTTCTATTTCATAGTCAATTATGTAAACCGGATAGTTAATCATCACGATGACCAATGTAATCGAATGTTTAATCAACTAATATGACTAGTCGAAACAAGAAAATCCTTGTCATTTATTTTTGCGTTAATCGTATTGAAAGGCATTGTAGGGATGAATCGTATCGTATCGTAATCGTATAAGTCTGGATTACAGAGTACATCAAGAGTATTACGAACACTTTATGTTTGTTTATATTCGTCTACTTTAATAGAGTACATTGCAAGAAGTAATGAGGGTATTCCTGATTGCGAGTTATTCAACAATTTCACTTTGGCATTTTCTATCAAGATTTACTGATAAATTATAAGGTTATCACTGCTTGAGTAAAATAAAGAGAAAGGCAGCTGTGATATATGTATTATGAACAAGCCGTAGCTTGAACTTCGCCCGCGTACGTTTCGATTATCGCGGTGATTCTCAAAACTGATACAACCTTTTCACTTGTTAACCGATTAAAGTATAACAAACACTAAATAATAAGTGAAGTTGACTATAAAACATAAGAGAAAACCGCGTCCAAATCGATTTACCAAAAACAACAGATAAAATTCTTAAAACTTTTGAGTTGCTGTTACTTTAATAAAGACGGGTGTCTTCATTAGCTTTTATTGCAGACATGGTCCATGTCTGCAATATCCTGCATCAATTAAAATACTTAACAAAAGCGTTTTGACACCCATATATAATAATACGTGTACCTGTGTTCCCTTAACATTGCATACGTGTATTATTTTATTTACTCTTGTAATACAAATAAGCTTTGATGTAAGATATATATACCTATATATATATAGATAGATACATTAGAATTGTAGTCACCTGCGCACTAAATAAGAGAAGAGATAGGGAAGTGTAAACAATGACAAAAAGGGAAATGCATATTAGTAATAGTTGATAAAACTTAGAATGCAAGTACAACAAGGATTAACGTACACACAACACTTATTTGCTAATAGTCATGCTAACAGTATTTAACAACAAGGCCCTTCCTTGGCTGTTCGGTAAAAAATCGTGGTTATCTTTAGGTACATCTTTTGACTGACGTGTGTGATATTTTAACATCGCCTTGTAACCTTGAGCGACTTAACTGTAAAGATGATTAAAGTGTTAAAAGTGAATTTACGTACCCAGGACAGGAGGGCGCGCGGACCATCTGTTTGGATGTATGTGGACCGATGTCACTAGCTGAAGCTCGCCAATGTCGAGAACTCTCGCCACCAACGCCATCTCTATCCAATGATTCACCTATAAAGTAACAAAGAAACTGAAAGGCTTTTATTCAAAACGACATATCTTGAAGGTATAGTCGCTATTCTGCCTCGGTGGCGTAGTGGTAGCGTATGCGACTGCTAAGCATGAGGTCTCGGGTTCGATTCCCGGGTCGGACCAAATGTTTGTATGATCTGCAAATATTTGTTTCGAAGTTTAGGTGTTTTCTATGTATAATATGTATGTATTTACAAAAAAAAAGTATCTAAGTATTTATATCAGTTGTCTAGTACCCATAACACAAGCTCTGCTTAGCTTGGGACTAGATGGCGTTGTGTTATATGTCCGAAATATTTATATTTATTTTATTCTATTCAGCACAGAATATAATAGCATTAAGCATTCACCAATATCAAGCAATAAAATATTTTTTATAATGCCTATTGAGTGGTGTAATGCATTCGTTCTTAAGTGTTTCGTTAGTACATCGAGTATCGCGTCTCTGTAAGTCTACTTTAGCAAACGTCTGAAGTGCGCAACAGCCTGCAGGAAAGCCCAAAGGAGTACGGGTAATTGCATCGAGCCTAGTCTTGAAACAAGTGCCTGCTTTGTCTCGCTTTGTACTCCCGTAACGATCTAACAAGCCCAGAAAATTAAGGTATTAAGGTGGGATAATAACTATGAACTTTTTGTTCATTCAATGACGGGCCTGGGTCTATTGTCGTAATAAAAACTCGTTAAAAATCCTTGTCCGTTGTACCCTCGGTTGCTATAAAAAATTTATTAGGAGAATTGATCTTCTGACTGTTGCGTGTGAGTTTAAAAATTTATACAAAGAAAATTTGGACTACAATTGACTATTTGTGGATTATACAGAATGCTGTCCAATGTGGGCATCGGACCCACAACACGCAGTAGGATTAGGTGACTGCATAAATCATTACTTCCTCTCTGCCCTCAAAAACGTTTACATAAAAAGAAACGCAAATAGCCTAGGATCTCACTCATCTCTCTCTTCTTTCAACCAAAAAGCTTACGAGTTATCAATATATGAAAGAAGACAAAGAAAAAAATTAAACTACTATTAATAACGTTCGACATACCTCGGCAAGGTCCCAGACGTGTCAGATTTATATATATACCATCACTTTCTGGAATACTTTGACTTGATTGAGGATCTGTAAGCTGTGCACTGCTTGTCTTTTTCAGCATACTCTGTATAAATTTTTGAAACATTTTAAAAACACTAGTCCCGTCTAGTTATTAGAATCACCCCAGCCAGACATTTTCCCCGTTATACAATCAATCGATACAGCAGACTGCCCGTGTCATGGCGTCACAAATGCAGTTAAAGTTCATCTCCGTGCATCGAATCAACAGGTTAACGTTTGCTCTTATCACTATTTTGCGATCGTTAAACACATTGAAGCACTAATATTACTTCATGAATATTCAACGGTATTTATTAACACTTGACATCTGAAGTGCAGTTGCCGTGTACTGAGATGCGTCGATGTAGTTTTGCATCGGTCATGTTAATGGATATCCGGGTGCATTTTATATGGGTCATTAAATGTGCGCATGTCTCGAAGTACAGGCATAGATTTGACAGGTACAAATTATGATTTCAATATGTAGTTGTAAGTGCAAAACTTATGTTATTGGATGTTCCGAACGTTGTGGATTGATAACAGTGAAATATGCAAATGTGACTAGAAATTTGCATTTGAATATTCGAATGTGTTTTGAATGCAGTGTCGTAGTGTGTGAGTTGTTTTGGTTTAATAGTTACACTACTGATTATTACATGAAGTTTACATATTTATGTGAAGTTCAATAAAATGTTGTAACTTCAACTTAGTTCTAAGTATAACGTGACTTAATATATAAAAGAGTAACAAAATATATGTTCCAATGCTGCAGACGTCTTTAAAATACATTCTAAACTCTTTTTGAAATGGACAGTTTAAAAATTAAATTTCCCGCCATGAATTTAACAATAAAATATCCCGATATCTATACTCCGTAACTTTATTTAAATTAAATAAATGTCAATATAATAAAATAGAAGTAATTTGTAACATATGTAACATTTGATGTTAGATAACCATTCCTTTACTGATCAAAACAACTTAAACTACTATCTTTTATAACATGTCAAACTGCGATTTATTGTAATAATATTGTCTTATAAATGAACCCACTTTACGCTCAGCATTTAGTTTATAGAACGTAAACATGTCGTTAAATAAAAAGCTACAAGCCAGTGAAATTAATAACCTCTGGTAACGCACACAGACACAATGACAGTAACGTCATATCCGGTGGATTGCATAGGCGTTGAACAAAGGGATGAATCTGAACTACCCCGTCCCCCTCTACCCCAATCAAGGTACCCTAGCTTACACCTACTTTTTAGGTGGGCAATCTCTATTCATTGCTTTGTGCAGCAAGCTGTTACGGTTAGTCCTGTGTCTGTTAAATTTATATTTTTCACATTACAGAATGCGTTTAAATTACGTTTTCTGTTTAAATCTTTTACGGTTTCATGGTTAATGTGTTAAATATTATCGTATTGGAATATTATTCATCTGTATTTTCAATAAATTTAGATTTTGTTCTTGGTTGAATTTATTGATGTAAATTTCTTTGTTACGTAATATTTTTTTAAATTTGTTTAAAATTGATTGTTTTCTAGTCAACTGAGTAATTGTTGGGTTTTTCGTATACATAGACAATTATTGACATGTAAATGCCAACAAATACCAGATTTTTGAGTCGATATTTATGCGCTGTGAAGAGTTACGTAAGCATTGAAGAGTTACGTAACTTGCGTCGAAATTGTAAGCTGTTTGAACTTTCTAGCGATGGTTTGCTATTTAAAAAGCACGATTTGATTCGATGCAATCGAAATTTTTTGCAGAAAATTATTTAAACTGTATTAGTTACAGATTATTAAGTTCTCAATTCGGCTTTATTTTTTTATGTTGGTTGCCTCGAAACTTTCGACTGGGTGAACCGATTTTGATAATTATTTTTTATTTGAAAGCTGGTGCTTCCCGTGTGGTCGTATTTTATTTTGGTTCAGTCCTTGAAGTCGGTTTTTTTTAAATTATTGATTATTGAATCTCAATACTTGTGGAAAAAAAGTACATGTTTGCTATATGTAAATTTTAAAAATAACCCTTTGATGTTTGGAAGTGTCCGGAATCGAGGGTCGGCTGTGGCGTAACCGAGCTGCCTGGCGCTGTAAGTCGCAGAGCCGGTGGTGGGACCACGACGTATTCATCCCGCGTAGCTCTTCAACTGCGTGAACAGCCTCCGCGATCTGCATCACACCATACAGAGAGCTCATCCATACTCACAGGTTAGTATAAATATTTACATACTACCATAAATTGTTTGTTTAGTGACGTATTAAATACACGCAACCTCACCGTCTATTAGCCTTATTGGTATCGGAAGAACCTGCTAAGGGAGCAAACTAAGAAGGACAATAGCGTCGTAAAAAGAAGGGCAACTTGAAACAAACGCTTTACCAACCCGTCATGCCAAGCAGCGTGGTATATTAATTTTGAAACTTCTAGACTTTGCACAGAACAATTTGAATATTGATTGAAGATCCAGATAATATGTATTTAACAATACGGACAAAACATTAAGTAGTAAGCCAAATCCTCTTTTTTAAAGGGAGGCCTATGTCGTGCTGTCGATGATGGCTGCTATATTCATTCTGTAAAAAGAATGTTTAAACTACTAAATCAAGTAGGTTTATTACAATTCGTCACCTCAGAAATAAGGAGTGATTAAACAAGTTAGAATCTTATGTTCTGTTATCTAACATTGTAATCGTACTAATTACAGTCTCAACAAAGTAAGGCTCTTCAATATAATTACAATCTTAAGAAGTACAGTGGCCCTGTAGATATATTACAAATACTTTACTCAAGCATAGTTGCATTAATTATTCAACATATTAGAATACAAAGATATCACTAATACTAAAGTATTAATGACTAATAATGAAACGTTTTATCTTCTGTAGCGGCATCGATTGTTTCAAGAACCCAGATCAATGGCGCTGCTTAAGCTTTGGTGAGCTATGTGAATGAATGCACCATTGTTGTTTTCTTTCAGATGTTTGATCGGTTCCACTACTGTGAGTTTTCAAATAAAGAAATCACATTCGGTTTTCAGTACTTAGCTGCAGAAGCGCCGAGGCATCTGTGCATTAAATGGTTAATTAGAAATGTAACCTAAATATCTACTAGTATCTAAGAACACAACCATTTTTAGAGAATAACAAACTGTGTTCTATTCTGGTAAAAAATATTTTTGAGATATTATACATTATAGTCCACGGGCCCACGTACAAGGGATTTCAGTGAGTGATTTGAGTGTGGGTCTCAAAAAAACTCGAAAAAATATTAACATAATCTTGACAACTTTCGAGTGTAGGTCTCAAAAAAATTACCATCAAATCTGTATGCCGATGCATTTTTTATATAAAATATATATTTTGCAAGCCCCAAAACAAAAATCAGTTTGTTATTAATGAAAATGAATAAAAGTTTTCAAGTCACCATTCTGACATGTTAGAGCTGGGGGTCACTCGGGAAGGTACCATTCACTTTGTATGCCACAAGTTTTCCTCAGTTTTCCATCGTATTTTCTCGAAGTATTGATTTTTAGAAACTGTTATTTATTAATTTGGGACACTCATCAAATCGACGTGTTTCGCTCCCTATCCCGCTTTTTCCTGCCACTATCAGAATTTGTTCCAATAATAAAAGTTGGGTGTCTCGTCAAAACGAAGCTGTGTATAAACTTTCAGCCTGTTATTAATCACTGAAATCCCTTGTACGTGGGCCCGTGGACTATTACATTATATTTCTCTTTTTACGGTTATGTAGTCTGGTCAACAAAAATCAAGTACGAAACTTGAGTAGGTATCTGTGCACGTGTCGTTAAATTTGACAACTCACAATGGGGTTACAAAAGGCTTGTGTGTTAATGTAAATGTATTGATTTTGTTACCTCTCTTTTTTGTTCTTCCTCAGCTTCGATGGCCCGTTGGTGGAGAAGTTCTATATCAAGCTTCCTGACTTCTTCTGCCTCCCTCGCCTGACATTTTTTTTCCTTTTGATTTCAATACCAAAATTTTATGTAGTTAATATATGTCTCTTGTAGTACGTAATACCCATATAAGTGTGAAATCCGATATACAAGTACCTAGTCTAGTTCCTATTAATAATAAATGTGTGTGTGTATTATTGCAGTCTACTGGTTTATTTACTTAAATTTTATGAACAAATAATTTATTTTAATAACGTAACATAAACGTTGTTAGAACCTATTTATAACTTGTAATATACATATTAAAATAGATTAAACAGACTAAAGAAGAGGTTCTAAATTCACATTACACAAAAAGCTTTAAATAATACAGCAAGTAACTGCTGGATATAAAACATAAGAATTTACCTACTGATATAAATACATTTATAAAATAATACATCAATAGAACATTTTTTGATTAATAATTTGGCAGGCGCTTGAACAGTGGAGCTCTAAAGGGTCTGACAAAAGTTTTGGTCCAACGAAAGTGTCTGACACTTATGATACTATTTTAGAATAAAATTCTACAATACACATGTAAATATCAGCCATATAAACTTTACTTTTCTTAAATGGTACCTGCCCAGGTGTCATTGGGAGAGGGGGCCGTTCCACAAGCCCGCAGGTATTCAAAGAACATGTGACGTTATTGAGAACCTAAGATGTCATCTATTTGAAAAACAAACTGGGATCTTACTCTAATATGAGATCCTTCTATAATCAAAGAGTGATAGGAATGAAACTATAGATATTGAATATTGATATTAATAAATATTATTTTTAGATTAATAAATCAATACGATAAGTTTTTTCAACTCGATAGAGTTGACACTAAGACTTCATAATGTGTGAAATTGTTTATGCAGTGTACATAAACCGAAAATAAAATAATATGTTTCTAGCTAAGTCAGTAATTTGTAGAATACTCACAATGCTCCTAATACGAGTATTTTACAACAACTTACTGTCTTCTTGTAACATGTATAGTTACTAGAAAGCGCACGTCATTGGTTGGTTATGTTCTCAAAAAAAGGCAAATCAAAAGTTCCAGAAATCGAAGGACTTGTTTGAAAATCCTGTTACCTAGAAACCTACACAGTATAAATGTACCTAATCGACTACTCTACCCATCTATTTATTTCTGTATGTTTCAAATTATTTATTTATCTAAGAAAATCTGACCCTAGAACTATTTACCTGGTAAGTTTTTTTTTTATTTTGGTTTCGAATTTACATTCCTCGTGAGAATTTTATTGAAGCTTACTGCACTTATTGCAACGTTACATTATTACTTTATATAAATAATATTTAAGAAGGGGGTTCACATTTCAACATAACTATTTATTATTAAATCGATTATAACAATTTATTGAGATCCTAGTGACTTCCAACATTTATAATAACTATTACTAAATTTTTTAGTAACATTCCACACTATGAGATACTTGAAATAATTATCGTATGAGTACCGTAAACCTTTATATCGAAAATAAAAGGTGGCTGAATCGCAATTTCCGAAATTTCTTTAAAACTATTTTACAAGTCATGACGTTATTGAGTATTTTAAGAGTAGGTACTAATTCGCGGGTAACTATTATTATCCTATATTTAAAAAGAGTCGAAGATTTTGCTGGGGAGCAGTTAATGAACAGCAATATGTGTGACTTTCCAACTTTAACGAGCAAGCAAGCGAGAGACAACTTTTAGCAGTAATAAAGTTTGTAGCCTAAAGTTGAAGCTATAAAAAGCTAACATTAACAGACACCGCAATAATTTGCAGCGCAGTTTTATACAAAGTTGACGACGATGTCTGTTTGTATGCTAACGACAATCACACGCATACACAACGACAATCATCAGTACCTTTGCCTAATAAGAGTTTTCACACTGCAATGTATGTAAGCATGGGCGTACCCAGGTTCTGGGCCAGTGGGGGCTCCAATGGGATTTTAGAATAAGATGTTTTAGAAACCCTATCGCAGTCCACTACTAGACATAGGCCTCTCCAATTTTGCACACCACTTGGTTCGATCACATTTTAAAAGAAACTTTCAAGAGTCTTCGGCAAAACAGTTTAAGATGAAACATAAACGTTATCGTTAACAATTTTTTCTATGTACACCGAGCAAAAAAGTACATTTATTCTAAGGCCCGGGTGGCGGCATAAGCGCTTATTTCTGCGCAGAAAAGGAACACCGTATTCGGGGGGATTTCTGCACATAAAAAAGGGCCACTATCCGCAATTAAAACTCGGAGAAAATGTCTTGCCGCAACGTGAGTGTGTGAAGCACTTTTTGTTTTTTTCAGTGCGGATATCGTCTCGCATATTACCAACTGGTGGTTATATCGGACTCGAACCGATTAAAAACCACACACCGTCTCGGGTACTAGAAGCCGCGTATCCCGGGCCATCTACGGTTTGTAGATGGCTCCCTCCTGTGTTGGAACCCTGATGCTTCTTTTCCATTTAGTAAAGAGGCGCGAGCACTTTATAGAGCTCGTGTCGCCACCCGGCCTTCTTCTGCTAGGATGACTGGTGGCCGGGTGGCACTCATGCGTTGGCTCCTTGCGGATCAGACACAGGTGCTCTCCGAAGCATCCTTTCCCAGTGATCACCTGTGTCAGCCGTTATAAGAGGGTCCCGTGATGCCTCTCGAGCCAATCCTCCATAACGGGTCTTATCGCCGCAATAACGGCATGCCCAGCACTCGGTTGCCCAACTCGTTCCTTCCATTCATCCACGAGGACCTTTTGGAATTGGGCTTTCTGGTCTTAGATTTCTCGAGTCTCAAGACTCTTACCCAACTCCCGCGACTCCTTGCGCCACGATAAAGAGCCGCAAGGGCTCTCGCCATCAGGTCCCATGGTGGAGTTCAGACCAGGAGACTTGCCGCCTCAAAGGAGATCGTGTGGCATCCCCTTATGATCCTGAAGGCCAGCACTCGTTGCGGACGTCGCAATAGCCCGATATTGCTGGCTTTCAGGACCTCCGCCTGTAACTCCCGCGTATCGTCTCCTGCAGTAGTCATCGGGGCCCCTCATATTTATTTATAGCAACCGAGCCTATGCACACTCTGCGCCAGCATGAGAATCAGACTTCGGAAACAGTGTCCTAAGTTCCATCGGCCTTCGAGTACGTGCCCAATATGGGCTTACATATAGACCGGTGGGAAAACCGTATCAAAGCAAAATGAGATGATATATCTATGTGGCACAAAAACCTGTATTGCATGCTAGGACGAAACTCCAAATTATCACTGGACAACAATCTTCTGATATATTAGACGATAATTAAACCCGGATGTACGGCATTAACATCTGGGACTCCGCAGAAGACTCCAATATAAATGTCCTACAGAGAGCTCAGAACAATATCATAAGGCCGATAGCAAATGTATCGTGATTTGTTACCAATGCGGCACTGCATCAACTGGTCTCAATGAAAACAGTGAGTAAGGAAATACGACATGCCTCTGAGAATTATATGTAGTGTCTAAAATACATTGCAAATGAACTGACATGTCAGCTGACCATAAAAGACTACATAAACCGACTCAGTAGATTTGATATCTTAGGACTACAAACCCGTAAGTAGCTTAAAGCTACCATGCATGAGTAGTTCTTCTCGCTGGAGAGCACGCTCTGATGGTCACTACACCCAAACACCACATCTGCTCATAATCCTAGGACTGATTGCCGATCTTACAACACAAAAAATAAATCTGTCTTTGTCTATAGTCAATCTTAGTCACAGCTTTACGCGTCTGAGTGTGCTTTTATCGACAGAAGAAGATAGTAGCAACGTCAACATCCAGGGGGGGGGGGGGGCAGCTGACCTACCCTAGGTACGCCCGTGTATGTAAGTATATACGAAAAATAACTTCAAAAGAAATTTAAATCTTATTCATAAGTATTTCAGTGGCTGAAACCGCGTCGGCGTCGTATTTACTTAAAATTGATCTTATTTATTATACATATTAGTGTAAAATAGTACTTCGCAAAATATTTCGTTTTGCCTTGATTCAGTTAAAATCCTAGCAGTGGTGTGAGACCGTTGTATAAGACAGAGTTTGAGTTAAACTATTATGTATTACAAAATCATGATATTTCGAGCTGACCTCAGCTTATTCTTTTAATTAAGTTATAAGTCCTTTGCAACGATTTTAAGGATCCGAGCATCCAAGGTTTAGGGTAGTAACAAGTTTACAATAAATTTTGTTCAGTCGTGTAAACAAAACATGTTTTCTTTTCGAAAACAATTTATTTACAGTGTGAGAACTCGTACTAGAGCTACAGAAGCTTTTTGTTTTAACATTTCTATACTGACCTTAATAATAGGAGACTATCCATTATGATTCATACTTGTAATATAATACGGATCTAGTCTTCTCTCAAGGGATACACTTGGCGCAAATTTGGTGTAAATTCGAATATTGTGATAAATCAAAACCAGTTTTACCTTTTGAACTTGCCGTTCATGTTCAATTTTTTGTTGTTCGAGCTCTTCTTCGGGAATTGGAGGCGTTTCATCGCCGCCGGAGGTATGTTTTGCTCCTAAGTAACAACGTTACAAACAATTCATCACTCACAACAAACACAACATACAAACGTTCTACACAGATTAGTTGAGATCATACCAGTCGGCGGATGATACGATATCCAAAACTGATGAGCCAGCTTTGCAAATTCTCCAAGACGTTTCAATAAACTAAAGCCTTATGTTTGTAGTCTTTAAAAATCGGATTACGGCTCGAGAACACGAAACGTAGACTGAAGAACGTGTTAACCGTAAGAATTTATTCATAGACGTTTATTTTCATGGTAGATTCACTGTGAAGTTACGTTGTATAGAACTGATTGGCAAGGCGCCAAGACGCCTCTCCGCATTTTAGCAATGCCAATTCCGCACAATAAACTTGTGGTCCGTAAAAATAATTTTCTAGAAACTGTAGGTACATAAGAAATATAAATACCTACCCATAATTAATTTCAAATTATGTAAATTTATATTAAGAAGAATGGTGAAAATTTGTTAGCCGAGTTAACTTCAGCCAGCATCAGAGTTCATTACCGAAAAGACTAAAGTTTTATCAATCGCATTGGCCGTAACTCAGTATTTAGGAGTTAGTTGTTATTAGCTTGATGCAAGACAAAAACAAGTATCTGATATACGTAAAAACGACCTCGATAAGGAACTAAGACATGTATATTTCGTAGCAAAAGTACACAATAATATGACCCTATTTCCTGACCCGACCCCATCCCCTCATTTTCTGAGGGAACGTTGTATTGCTTCTATAATTATACATCCGTCGTGTACTTTCAGTTCGCCCAAATTTTTGTATCGGAAATATAATCTTCTATCAATTAAGCATCTTATGCTAAATTGAGATTTTCTCATGAATTTTCAATGCAAATGGTTAATTCAGTTTTCAAGTTTGAAGCTAACTAAATAGCCAAATCTAATTCTCTTAGATTTATCTTTATCTGCATAGCTTGTTGATCTATGTATAATATGTAAGTATGTACAGTAGAAACTCATTAACTGGACTAATTGGTGTTGTTAGGAATCGGTATAATCGAAAATCCGGATAATCGAATGTATGAAAAAAAGCGGGGTGCACATGTAGTCATACTTAATGTAAAACAACAAATACATATCAACGAATATCAATGTTTATTAAGAAATTATCGATCCCATCAGAAACATTTTCATGTTAAATTTTGCGAAGACGACTGCATAGGTATGGCTTACCCAGTGTAAAAGATATCAGATCATATAGTCCCTAAGCGTATACCCCGAACTCCTATACTCTTTAAAACGAATTCAGTTCGAACTGCAAGACGCAAGAGTCTCGCAAGCTTAGTCTTGTTCTTGCTCAAATCTTGCACGGTCAGTCATGGTCTTGGTTTTGCTAAAACGCAAGAACAAGACCAAAACTGAAAGTCTAAGACCGATTTTGGAAAACACTACTTGGGAAAAGATGGCGCTGTGTGTTTATTTATTTTTCTATTGGATAGGTATTTACCTGGTTATTGATTAATTCGGCAAACAGATGGTAGATCTGGAAAATATCTTTATACGTAGAAATATTTCAGATCTATTATTCCCCTTTTTTAAGAGATCAATTGTTTAAATAAATTCTTCGGTCTTTTTTATAAAAATAGCCCATTAAAAACAATATTTTGCATAAATTCCTGCGATCTTTTTGTATGATATACCTACATATAAAAGACTCTGGGGTTTTAGTAAATGGAACAACTCATATTCTTGATATAACTCAAACTCAAACTCAACTCAAATCATTTATTTCCATAGGCCCAAAAAGGCACTTGAACACGTCAAAATACAAACATAAGAATATAAAACAAAACTCAAGTAATCAGTTCAGTAGTACTAATACTAAATGCACCGAGATGATTTGAATTACCGGAGCTTAGATTGACTTCGATTCAACTCAAAGGTTTAAATTGAAATCAATCCAAGTACCAGCTCCGATGGGTATTGCATTCATGAGAAGAGCTGGTGAGAAACTCATGTGCACCATCTTTTCAAATAATTCATACAAAGCTTGTTGTTTTTGACAACAGTATTTCTATGTGCCAGTTAAGGCAACCAAACCACAAAAGATAGAACACATCTTCACTGATTCACTCCTCGACCAAGACTGCCTTTACTCGGCCGCCATTATGGTTTATATAGGATATCTACCCTCCATAATGGCCGCCAGACATCAAGTCAGTCTTTTACATTTCTTATTTATTAATTATGACATTTAATATGTTTTAATAATTTCATTAATTATATCTTTGACTTTCGGAATTCTTTACATTATTATTCATTACACCTAGTATTTCATTGGCCGATATTCCGGAAGTCAAGTGTACAATCACAACTGTTTATTATAATTAGGATTACCGCTAACAGATTCGGCTATCCTGCTATCAACACGTCCTCGTGTTGCAATTTATAATGTATATTCCAACTTATGATATATGTATATATTACAATTTTTCTATCGATCATAAACAAATTATAATTATACATGAAATAACAATTGCATTATACAACCTATCACGTTTCTCAATAAAGTACATTTATTTTCAATATAAATTTTATATACTTTAACAGTTACACTGAAATTATAACAATTCAAAAATTAAAAATACATTAGACATAACAATCTTTAAACATTCGTTATTTTTGGTGTAATTTCAATCACCCCTTTTACTCATTTGTACCCAATTTCACACCAAATAATCATATCGGGTTAATTTCAACCCTGCTTACTCATTAAATCGGGCTAATTTCAACCCTGCTTATTCATTAAATCGGGCTAATTTCAACCCTGCTTACTCATTAATAGGTGTAATTTCACACCAAATAATATCGGGCTAATTTCAACCCTGCTTACTCATTAATAGGTGTAATTTCACACCAAATAGTCGGGCTAATTTCAACCCTGTTTCGTCATTCATAGGTGTAATTTCACACCAAATAGTCGGGCTAATTTCAACCCTGTTTCGTCATTCATAGGTGTAATTTCACACCAAATAGTCGGGCTAATTTCAACCCTGTTTCGTCATTCATAAGTGTAATTTCACACCAAATAGTCATATCGGGCTAATTTTAATTTAGTCATTTATAGGTGTAATTAAATAATAATAAATAAATAAATATTCCGGACATCTTACACACAACGCCATCTAGTCCCAAGCTAAGCAGAGCTTGTGTTATGGGTACTAAACAACTGATATAAATACTTATATACAACTCCGAAACAAATATTTGCAGATCATACAAACATTTGGTCCGACCCGGGAATCGAGCCAGAGACCTCAAGCTCAGCAGTCGCACTCGCTACCACTACGCCACCGAGGCAGTGGCGCCAATTTCACCCCAAATAGTCTTTGACACCAAATAGAGTTAATTTCAACTCAAATTATTTATTTTATTTTATTTATTTATCTTTATTGCGTACATACTACAAAAAGTACAAAATAATACATAACGATTAGCGGTCTTATCGCTCAAGGCGATCTCTTCCAGACAACCATATTATGGACATCGTGTGTTAAAAATGTTTGGTTAACCCAACACACAAGTAACACATATAGATCTATATATATCCTATTCAAAAATAAACTGAAAGTATTTACCATGACACGTAGTATCCCTTCATCAGCTTTGTAATCACACCCAAAGTTTTTGCATGTCGGATTGTCTCAGACAAGTTTGTTACATAGCCTTACTGTTTGCACAGAAAAGATTTGCCTTCAAATTGAGTGGGAATGTGTTGGAACTTCTCCGATGATCTCAGGTCTCTGTAATGTACTTTTTAAAAACTGCAAATAATAATTTTAACGTCATATCAGGCTAATTACCACTCGCCGTTACCATTATATTAATAAATCAATAATCCTATATAAAATTATTCCTACTCATTATAAATACAATAGGTAAGTACTAGATAAGTAGGACACCGGGTTAGTTAATTTTCCTCGTGAAAAATCATTCCTTGTTTCTTTTAACTAGGGGCTTTATTGTACGCACACTCTAGACAAGAGTTTACGTACTTTTTAATCAATTTTCTTAAACCAATAATGCTCTTTGATTTTCGCAAAGTCTTCTCTTAAGCAAAATGTTCTGTATCATTATGGGCTTGTCCCAATATTTGTCATATTACATCTTTAGGTATCATAACTTTATCAACGTTATTAGTTTTCCTATAGAGCAGGTTTTTCTTAGATTCGAAAGTATTGTGTATGTTTAATGTCAACAGGCTAGAGTTTTCAAAGAAATATTTTATGCGAATAACTTCATCTTCCACTATTTGTACCGTCGCATTCCAATCCCCATCAGACGTAATACTCATCATCATATTCTCAGTCCTCACCACTCCCAAGACCGGGGCTGGCTACCAGTTCAACCGGTTCCACCGGAACAGGAGTTCCTACACAGGGTGACTGTCATCGAATATCCGCAACCCTAAGGATGAACTGAATACAAAGGTTAAACTAGTTGTTAGTATTTGTGGGCACTGTCTTCCCAATAACGCTTGTCATAGGTGTTCATGAGAACCGGGACCGACGGTTTAACATGTTCTTCGAGGCACGGGCGGGTAACACGGCCCCATTTAACGAAAATGTGAATTGGTACCAGATCGACTATCTGTAATTAGATTCGACTTAATGTCTCAACATTTGTTATACGATGTCTCGGTCCATTATACGCTAGGTACTCTTTTTAGTAATGTTACCTTCCCCAAAACAATTTATTTCCGGAATCATTACGAGTCAACAATAAACTATTCCCGTTATTAATTCGAAAATAACCCGCTAAAATCATATATTCCGCGCCTAGTATCAACAGCGACTTCGCCAGTGCCCAAAGGATTTGAATAATTTACATAACTTCAGTTGCGGTTTAAAAGGCAGTATGATTATAAACAAAACTCAAACTTAGGAACATCGAGGGAGACTGGCTTCCGGACTCCAATCACCTACAGTTATGAAAGTGCTACTACCTTTTCGCGACGTAACTCACGCTAGCCAGTCGCTTCCATGCACATCACAGACATGAAAATTGTAACGTAACCAGCCAGAGTCGCTCGCAGAGGCGACACAGCCTCGCGCCGTGGAACGATAGCGTCACCAGCTGCCGCCCGATGTTGGCCTCAAACTCAGTGGCGATGTTGGTTCGGACTGGGTAACTCAGATACTCGCCGTCTTCTCTATGCAGCATATTAAGTATGGTTCTGTAATATCTGCATTTTAATGCATATTAGCTGAAAGGGTATCGCAGCATTTATGCTCATGTATGACAGAGGTACCGCAGCACATTTCTCTGTTTGGAGGACGAAGTACCGCAGCACCTGCCTTTACCAGCTCTCAGTAAGACCGCAGTCTACTACCACTAACGCTCTGCCATCTCAGCACAACTGATGGTAGAAGCGGAGCTTCCAAGCAACCTCAGTCACTCGTCATCTCACTCAATATCTGTAGCAGATCAAAAGTTACACACGATCGACAAAGCCTGCACAATTATCAGGACACCACTCTCCTTTCCAGAGCACTATAAACTGTGCAGCTGCCTGGATGATGAAGTGTAATGAACGACGAAGTTCATCCACCCGGTCCTTAAGTTCTTTCCTACATTAGGCCATGGTCACATAAGATAGTACGGGGTACCAAATAATGACACCCACGTTCGAGAAAAATCCGATTGCGATCATCAGCATCTTGTCTATAAAATGTGTACAAGAGGCTGTATTTAGAGAAAGCAACAATTAAAATTAAAATGTACTTAAATCCATTTGACTCTGGTAGAGCCCCGAGGACGTTGTATGATACTGAATTTATTCAACAGTAGGTTTTGTACAAACGGATAAGAATTCGAGCACATCCTTTGTGAACAATTTAGCATTTGTGGTCGTTGCCTTAATCCGAGGGTCAGAAATACCTCTTATGGCAATAGTTATTTTTAGCTAGTCCGAGACCCACCACAATATTAAGGCCAACCAAGACTAATTTAAAAGCGTTTTTATTAAATCAACAGATAACATTTGTATTTAAATCGTGAAAGATGACATTGTAAACAAAAACTAACTATTCCATATTTAGATCAAGAAATAAACCTATACCTATACATACACCATTATCCGTCAATAAATTTCCGTTAGAACAGAAGTCAATTCAAAAATATTTAGGGTTAAGAATGGATCAACATTTATCGTGGAAGACCCACATAGAACATATAAAAGGTAAAATTTCATCACTCTTAAGCCCCATACGATCCCTACGTAAGTGCCTTCCGCGTAAATTAAAATTAGTAAGCCTCATTTATTATATCTAATTGAGATTTCGGGAAGCAGTCCAAAAACTAATCTTCAGCAATTACAAAGAAAACAAAATAAAATCATAAAACTATTATTTCAACTACCGTATTTAACACCAACCTGCAATGTTTATGAAAAACTAAAATTATGAATATCAATCAACTTTACATGTACCGGTATTTTAATCAAAAAAATTTACACCAATCATTTATTCTCATATCTCAAATAAATAACCGTAACACTCGTCGAGGAAGTTTAATTGTATTGCCAAAAAAAATAAGAACCAATTATGGAAAAAAAAATCAACGTTACATTAGAAGGTATTCAACTTTATAACAGTCTACCCTCACATATAAGACATATTAAGCTTATTTAACGCAAGACTAACTCATTATCTAATAAATAATCACTCGCTATTCATATAAATATTTATTGTAACATATTTTAATAATGTAATCAAACTTACCCGCAAGTTGAACACAATATAAATGCTCTGTTAATATCAGGATAAAGCAAACGAATTACGAATCGGATACAAACGCGTGTTTTTATATCTCACTTCTGATCTAAAAGACTCTGGGGTTTTAGTAAATGGAACAACTCATATTCTTGATATAACTCAAACTCAAACTCAACTCAAATCATTTATTTCCATAGGCCCAAAAAGGCACTTGAACACGTCAAAATACAAACATAAGAATATAAAACAAAACTCAAGTAATCACTTCAGTAGTACTAATACTAAATGCACCGAGATGATTTGAATTACCGGAGCTTAGATTGACTTCGATTCAACTCAAAGGTTTAAATTGAAATCAATCCAAGTACCAGCTCCGATGGGTATTGCATTCATGAGAAGAGCTGGTGAGAAACTCATGTGCACCATCTTTTCAAATAATTCATACAAAGCTTGTTGTTTTTGACAACAGTATTTCTATGTGCCAGTTAAGGCAACCAAACCACAAAAGATAGAACACATCTTCACTGATTCACTCCTCGACCAAGACTGCCTTTACTCGGCCGCCATTATGGTTTATATAGGATATCTACCCTCCATAATGGCCGCCAGACATCAAGTCAGTCTTTTACATTTCTTATTTATTAATTATGACATTTAATATGTTTTAATAATTTCATTAATTATATCTTTGACTTTCGGAATTCTTTGCATTATTATTCATTACACCTAGTATTTCATTGGCCGATATTCCGGAAGTCAAGTGTACAATCACAACTGTTTATTATAATTAGGATTACCGCTAACACATACAAAAAACAATAGGAAAAGTTTTCTTGTTAGGGATAACCCACAGGGTAAGAAAGATACTGGTGAATTATCTGCGATGTTCTTGAGACGTAAGACTAATTACACCATTCATTAAATATGAATCAAGAATATCGATTTTGACTGTAAGTACGCCGAACGAATGAGGCATTCAAAACGCATCTGTCTGAATGCACAGGCGCTCCTATCGCTAAAGTTATAACTCATTTTTAATTTCACATTCTTCAGAAATTCGTTGTGGTGAGTACATAGTTTATACTAAGGGGAACATGGGAACGACCGGTTCGATTAACCTTGGCCTTGGGGAGCAAATATATCGTAAAATAATACGTGTTACATACAGCTATTCAATTAATAATAATGAGTATTGATTAGATGTTTCGCTGTTGAAAAATTTGGTAACTTCTTCGTAGCTAATAAATATTTTAGCTCATTTACGATTCAATGGTGATAAATGATAGTTATTTTGTACACAGAGGTGTTTTTTTATCCGTAAAATTGATTAATTACGAAATAATAAAACTCTATGCCATAACAGCATAGGATCTGGGTGGGCCTTTTAAGAAAGGACTATAGTATTGGGTCGGCCTGTCCATACGATAATATCCTACCTACTTAAAGTAAATTAAATTTAAATGTATTACAGTCTTTAACTTTTAGCTCTCTGATTCTCTCTTCTCTAAACCAAGCATTAGTAGAAGAGTAACGAAATTCAATTTCAAACATGACTTTTCAATTCGAGATCCTTTTATATTTCACTTTTTAGTTTATTATCATATTTTTTTAGATGAGTACTTATATAGTATATATTACACTAGGTAGACAAATGAGAAGAAAAATACCTTGTTTAAATCATGCTTTGTCTCAATGAGTGTATCCATAACTAGATAATTCTTTAATTCATACAAATGCTTGCCAAGTGCTTGTGGAACAAAGGAAGAATGTGACTCTTCACCAAATGCAAGGGCGCGCGCTTTTGTCGTTGGAGCAATAGTTATTTGTTTTATAATTTGTAATTTTCTTTTTAATTAAACACAATCCTAACTAGAGATGCTCAAACAATCGACCTAAATTTTAATTTAGTTAAGTAAGCTCAAAAAAAAAGTAAATAATATAAGATAAAATAAGGAGGTATGACGAATTGGGAGCTACCTCACTCTCATAAAGTCGGTTAAAAAAAATATTGGATTGTTGCGGTCATGGACATATAATACATAGTCGGACATAGTTTAACTTGCAAAAAGTGAGTCTCGCACGGAACATCGTGCATGTCGATGCACAGAATACAGTTTTAGGTATTAGTGGGACGTACAGGTGTGCGGGGGGAGGTCGACACACTCCACATCTTCCTTGTGTCCATACACTACACATGCACACATAATCTTCTTTTTCTTCTTTTGATGAAATGGCAACCAGCCGGATCACTCGGATCAGCTATTTCTGCCAATGTCAAGTATTTATAGTCTTCAATTCTAATTCTTCGAGTCTTCAAGTCGTCATCGTTATGAAATTAATGATAAAAAATATGTAAAATGTGGATGACATGAAATGGGAACCGTTTTTCGAAAAATAAAAAAACTATCTTCCACACATAGTCTTGTCAATGCATATTCGAGTGGTTAATTTTTAAATTGTTTCGTAACATAGTTGTTTTGTTATATTTGTGTACTGGTTTTATTTTTGACTGTTTGAAGCTTTGTGTTTTTATATTAATTTTATGATGGTTAGGTACATATTTAATGTGTCAATTAAAATGCCTCCAATTTAAAATTGATTTTATGTTGAAAATACCTCACAATTTGAAAATTAGTTACATAAAATTGTGGTAGCAGTAAATGAATTTTTAACTCTATGGCCATACAGTAAGACCATCAACTTAGGTTGGCGCAACATTGAACACATAACGGACGTTTACCTCGATTATGAGGGATTTCGGTGTATGCACATTTGGTTCGTAATTGCTAATCTTCGTAATGGCGACATTAAAATCCGACTCATTGGAACTTCCTGGCACTGGCAAGCTACACAACAGAGCATAGACAGATGAAAGTCCCCCCTTGTCCGCCCTGAACTTGTCAGGAATCAGCACCCCTCAATATTTGCCTTAACCCCCTTTTTTTTCAAAAATACATCACCCCTCAACCTAACTTTTGAACCAATTAACCCAGCACCTAAGTGCTTGGACTCATTTTAACGAGCACAGCACCCCCAACCCTTTCGCTCCACCAGCAAGGTCATTTTCTGACCTCTCCTCCCCACTGATAGTAACTTCATCCCTCCCCACCCACACTAGGACCGCACATATTTTCAACCCGTTAGTTGGATATCACGTTTAACTAGCAAGTTACTCATTTCCACCCCCACCCCCTAAAATCATCCCTTAAGAAAGATACCCCCTCTATCTCCGAAACTATCGCTCGGAGACATTTTTTAGTCCCCCCTTGCACACCCTGAAATTCTCTCTCTTATAGAAAGCAAGTCAGATATTTTCGTTTCGTCTTTCTATTTCGAACTTCGTTCCATCCGGGTGTCCCTTGACACCTCTCAATTTTTTTTTTCATAAGTCCATAACTTTAATATTTTACTTTATAGTTGTACAACATTACACTATTTAAAAAAAAAATTGAATTACCTATTCTTGAGTTTTAGAAGTAGTTTTATTCTCTATTGATGTTTTTTTCCTAGTTGCTTAGTGCAAGCATGAGAAAAATTAGAAAAACGAGAAAGCAATCTAAAGTGTTTTTACAAGATGCTTATATGTTTTCTTAATGCCTTATTTCTACTTAGATTAATTTAGTTACGAATACATTTTGTAACTAAATTAAGCAATGTATTTGTTTGACAACCCACAGAATCTGCAATCGTGGAGCCCAGAGATCATCGTTTGAAAATGGATCCATTCGAAGACACAATGGTACTACGATCTGGGCGTAGGCTGATACCGGGCAAAACCAAGAAGGCAGTTGAAATATCACCTACAAGGGTGCGTACATATTTCCCTACAATTTCTTTAGATCCACCTTAACAAAGTGCCATTTGTGTACAGCCACGAGAGTATCATACGTTTATACTGTATGACGCTTCTAAAATGCCAAACAAAGTTAAATTTACTTTAACTTAAATTTTATTTCATAAAATTAACTTTGGTATATCTGAATGTAATGTTTTTAAAACATAAATGGCACACAAAAGTTAAGTAGCAAGTAGATAGATAATATCTACACTCAATCTTTTTAAACAAATGCAATATAAAGTTTTAATTGTGAAAATGTACCAAGCAGACTACAATTTTTTTACATTCAATCCGGGCTTCCACAGTGAGTGAAACCAGCTTGTCGTGCATTTGTTATAGAAGTGCTTCTAAAAAGCGTTAAGTGGAGAGTGCTGAGTGCTAAGATTACAAAAAAAAAACAGATGGACAATAAAGGACGACAATGAACCTAACGAAGTAAATATGAATTAGAATGCAAATACAATTTCGCGGCACTATATTGTGTTCACGTCACGAGTGATTATTGATTTTATGTTCAAGATGCTGTCATGCGTCATTAAACATTGTATGAGTAGTTCCTAAAAAGAAAAAAAGAAGATGGAATATACTTTCACAGTTAAATGCAGATTATTTGATTGCTATAAACTTTTATTTAACCGATCAATTATACTGTTGTGTCGAAACACAAAACCTCCACCGTATTTCGACTGTGATACAAATTTTCGTCTATTTTTTTCCCTTTAATTAGGAAAATCACAGTCTTGGTTTCAAACCTCATCTGAAAGTATTATTTTGTGATACATACAATTATTTCTGATAATTATTACATAAGAACAATTTGTGAAAGATCTTACAAATTTCTGTTCTGTCTTAATGTGTTTTATATCTCTAACTTGTGCTTCACATCATATTTGAATGGTCGAGACTGACCGATATTACCAAACTTGATCCCCAGCTACTTACCGTATAACTGCAGAATATTAATAAAAAATAATGTTAAAATACCCTTATTTTCAATCTTAACATTTTTCAAAAAAACAGGGACTTTTTTACTGCTTATGGTATCATTACACGCTTAAAGATGTACCTACGTGATAATTAATTTACACAGTTAATTAATAAACGACTTCATGTTTTTTGACAACCACGTTCCATCTGCCTTTCTTTTGTAATCTGAGGCCGAATGTGTATAAGTTGTTGAAAATGCACTCATTCCGCTTAAGCAAATTAATTTAATTAAATCAGACCTGCGATACCGTGTTGCAGCTAGTAACAGGAGTAGAACATATTGCCTGTGTACGCTTATTAAATGCATATTTAATCAATGCAATAAATTAATGCAAAAAAAACCTAAAATATTATTATGCATCAATGTTTATTTGTGACTCTTATTTAAATTAACTCGACGATTGGCTCATCGAATATTTTTTACACTAGGTCGTTTAGTAATCATACCAGTTTAGCCTCTTTCCTGATTCCTGAATGAACTGAAATTAAACAGGGACTCAGACAGGCTCACCATCAAAACCGTTTTTCTTTACTGATACCACTGACAAATGATCTACGAGTATATATTTCGTCTCTGCTGCTACGGACCTCTTATGGTGTTCTAGAGATCTGTTTTTTTTAAATGTACACAATTAATATGGTTACTTTGAAATTACTTGCAGAGGAATTTAAAGCCATTTCCCTTATTCTAAAAAAAAAAGCAAAAATAACATTTTAGATAAAATTATGTGGTAGAAGTGGAAGCTCGAATTGAAATAAAGGGGAAATTTCGAAATAGTTTGTCAGCTTGAATCTTGGACTTCAATATATGCTTTTTAGAACATGTAATCTAAAAATATAATCATAGATGGCCTAGTGCCTGATTGCAAGCGCACGTGAATCTTGCGGCTACTCTGGCTCTTTGACTCTTGAACTGTTAACTTTCAGCTATTTATAGTCTGCCACTGTATCCGAATTTAATAAAAAACGGCATACCATTAGCATACCAATGGTGCCATAGTTCTGGTTAGTTGGAATATTCATCTCATAATTTATCATGCAGTTACATGTTAGGTGACTAGCAATATATACCTACTTAAAACTAATACAGCAATATAAAGTAGCATGACCGGTTCACGTTTGGCGCAATGTGACTAAAATATTACCATTCAGCTTGCTTGCAATTTACAAATATATATTTTTTATATCAAGTGAATTATTATTATAACGCTTTGTTACTTATTAGAAAATAGCAACTCGCCCGCTTTCGCACGGGTTCCTTACGGAAAATATAATAGAGTCTATGTTTCTCTGAGATGACCGGCTTAATTTTTTCGACGTCTTTGACAAATATCGTTAAATTGTATCCAATATACTCAATTATTTTACAAATTATGTAAAAATTTTCCTCAAGAATACACTCTATCTATATGTAAAAACCGCCTAAAAATCCGTGCTGTACCTTTTGAGCTTATCGCGAACAGACAGACAGATGTGGCGGAGGACTTTGCTTTATAACATGTAGTGATAGTACTCTAGTTTCCTAATTAAAAGATGAATGTTAGAATCTTTTTATTATATAGTTTTAATCACGTTCTATTCAAGTATTTTTTTGAACAAATATTTTTTTTAAATTCGCAATTGTACGATACGAATGGGTCAGATCGGCCGGAGTTATATCACTCATAAAAGCTAGTGTTTGACAATTCTTTCAATGCTTTTCACCAAAGGTTTACGGAGGCTTGTCACTCTAGTGCACACACTTGTGACTCCCGTGTTGCAAATGTCCATTTGCTATCAGGTAACCGACCTACTCGTTAGACCTCAACTATTGCTATATCACAAGAGCTAGGGGGTTCAAGATAAAACAACGTCTAAAAAGGAGCTTCATGCCCTCTTTAAAAAATATATATTGAGGTTTTTAAAAATACATGGTTAATTGACAGTCTGTGATCTGTGTTTGTATACATATTTGACTGCCTCGGTGGCGTAGTGGTAGCGTATGCGACTGCTAAGCTGGAGGTCTCGGGTTCGATTCCCGGGTCGGACCAAATGTTTGTATGATCTGCAAATATTTGTTTCGGAGTTTGGGTGTTTTCTATGTATAATATGTATGTATTTACAAAAAAAAAAAGTATGTAAGTATTTATATCAGTTGTCTAGTACCCATAACACAAGCTCTGCTTAGCTTGGGACTAGATGGCGTTGTGTGTAAGATGTCCGGAATATTTATTATTATTATTATACAAAATAACAAAATTAGACCACGGGCCCGTGTCAGAAATTGATGAGTCAACTAAACCACCAGGAGACCTTTTTAGAAAGATACAGGTGCATACAACAATAATATTTAGCAATCAAACAATAATAAATTATATAATTGTTGCATCGAAATAATTATTTTAAAACTCTTTTAGCTGGCGTCAGTCAGACTATCGAGAGTGTATTACTCGATTTTTCTCCCCACGCCCAATCACAAAGGCTACTTTGAAGACGACAGAAAAAAAACACGAAAATGTCTACGGTTGACGCCTTGACGCTACTTGATGAATTTTTTCAATTTTTATTCAATTTACTAAAAAAACTTTGTCATAAATTCGTGGTTAAATCAAGTTATTAGTAAACATATTTATTTAAATTTACAAATGATTTTCTTTCGAACTTATTCGGCGCTTATTAATCGTGATCGGAAGACTTGCACAGCTATAATGCGTCTTTTATCATTTTGCATGTGCGTGAAAGAAATGTCAGAATAGAATGGTAGAATATGTAGATTTGTCGCTGTTTTGACAATGTAATGCTCTTGAACAAGTGCCGGCGTTGATTTGTTACCTTGTTACTGTGTGTAGTAAACCATATGATCAATACCGTTGTAATGAAACGAACGAGTGTGGTGTCGGTCAGTTAGCATTTGACAGCCGGCTGGCTAGTCGTATGTGACTTACTATTGGGGCTCCCTATAAAAATGAACAGTCGAAGTAGTGTAAATGAATCGAATTTGGTGAATCTCTCAGCGAATCTAGCGACTTTAGAACCATTGGACACAAAGGACTCGTTGTCACTGAGTTTTCCTTTTGACCACATATACGCATGTCACTCGGAGGGCTCAGATCGCCGTCAAACAATTACTTTGGATAAGGATGTGGAGATCGCCACACATTGCGTTGTTACTGATCCGAAAGACTTGGTAGTGGGCTCTAGTACAGAGATCAGTAGACTCTCCGAGCGTCTGACTGCTGCGGAAACACAAAACAAGAAATTGAAAGATCTACTTGTGTATCATCTGGACTTGATTCAACAACAAAATGATGTTATAACTAAAAGAGAAAAATTATATCAAGCATTGAAACAAGAAAATGACACGGTAAGTTTCTTCAAGATACAATTTTTTTAGCATTAGTAGGTGCTGAGCTTAGTAAATTTTAATTGTATTTGTTTTTTATTTAAAGCTGACTTGGTCATGAGTGTTGTTGCTATGAATTTATCACTGAGAACTTTAAATGGTTCAATCAAAATATAAACTCTGATAACCATTAGAATATTGCAATACATGTTTATTAAATTACCTAACTACAAAATCTGTAGTATTTCTTAATACAAATGTAACATTTATACAATTAATACACAATTGAGAACAAAAATCTGTTAATCTTAATCTTATATGTAGAAAATATATTGCAAACTATTATTATAGTATTTAAAGATTTTTATATTAGAAAAATAAAATAATGTGCATTGAGAATTATAAAAATATTATGGTTCTGTGATCTAACAATATTTATCTCTTTCAAACACTAGCAAATCTTCATTTATAGATAAAGTAGGCTTTGTTTATAATTTTTAAATAGGCAGACCAATCAATATTTAATTTATTAAAGAAGTGTCTCAATAAACTGTTGTAGCTGTAATTAAAATTATTTTTCTTTTTAATAATGCTGAGCGTAAAAGAAAATACTGAGTGAATCAGTCACATTTGAGTAAATATAATTAAAAATGCTAAGTAGGGGAACAGTGGAGGCAGATGCGGGATGTCTATGCTAAGGAGGCGACTACATAGAAAACTTTGATTTAGGCTTTTATGATAAATAAACTGTTTGTATTAAGTTAAAATAAAAGCTTTATAATTTTATAATTAAAAATCATAAACAGTAAGAATAAAAATATAGGTATTGAAGTGAGATTTTATGTTTACATAGAATCAATGCAAAATGCTGAGCGAATTGCAGTCACGGCAATTGGAATATTACAAAATTTCTTCATAATAATAATTGAAATATTGACTGTAACCACCAATTAATATCAGTTAATTAACTTTACAACTAAATAATATACAAGTGATGTTAAACTAATAAAATGGATTGTTAATAGAATCAAGAGGCTGAGCGAAAATGCAGTGGCAGCTAATAAAATATAACCTACCAATGATATGACAAAAAAATGCTCTAAATTTGTTTTCTCAAAAGCTGAATGCTGAGCGTATTTGCAACTTTCAAAATTTAAGTTAAAACCAATAAATACTATAATATTTATTATATTTGTGAAAACAATGTGGCAACAAAAAGTGGTATCATACTGATAAAAGGCTATATTGCCAAGGCAAGAAAAAAAAAAAATATATATACCTATGTGACACACACACACTGCGTGATAATGCTCCAATATGAATTTATGCATATGCATTAAAACAGCATGATAATCAATACTTGACAGGTTTAATTGCTATGATTAATAAATACATACTCTGCTAATGAATATAAATTTTTTATAACAATTTTATCATAAAATTATAATACTTCAGTCAGTTTGTGCATTAACAGTAGATATTATTCCCTCGGCTTCTACCTGATATTTTGATTATTTGAGAATATTTTATGTGGTCCTCCATCATTAGCCTATCGCAGTCCACTGCTGGACATGGACCTCTCTGTTTGCACACCACTGCGGTACGCCCTCTTAAAAAAAATAGTTTAGTGTGAAATATTTGTCTACCTTTTCACAATATTAAATTTGTGAGAAAATACTTTGGTGTTAAAGTATTGAAAGAATTGAATAGTTTTTTCTAAGATCAATACTAAAACACTAACTTAAAAACATCAGAATTTAAAAGGTTAATGTAGATTTTTGACACAAAATGCTGACATGTTACTTTTTTTTTGTTGTGTTAACACTTTGGACACTATTATATTTTGCTTTTAAACGGTATTATGCTGTAAATGGTATTAATTAGACACAACATAAAAATTTTACTAGTTATCAGAGATTTTGTCTTCCGTAACTATTACTTTTTATGTAAATAAACATTCACAAGTCACCGTAATTTAGCTATGGTTTAACAAATGCTAATAACTTACTTTTAACTTTAACATTACAATGCTTGCCAATATAAGTAAAAAATAATTGACCTGATAATGCAAAATAAGCAATTTTTTTGAAATTCTGTAAAATTGTAAACACAAAAAGATAATATTGTACAACACTACTACAACAAATAAACACGGTAACTTGTAAAATATAAATACTCATTAAATCTGTCCCAACACCTCTTAAGATAAACTTTCTCCATGTATAATAATAATATATCTCTTTATTGTACACCACATAATTAAATAAATTACTTAATGCTAGGTCAGTACAAATGGCGGCCTTATCGCTTAACATGCAATCTCTTCCAGGCAACCGTGGGATGGAAATTAATACAGATAATAATACCCAATATTCAAATCTTTTTGTACTTTTCCCATATAGCTCATTCTGAAATCTGAAACTAAAAGTACTCGGATAGTCGGCAGATATTTAAAATACATAATATTCCTCATTTTACATTTCACAACAAGTGAGAGAGCCAGTAGTACCTGTCAGTATTTGAATTTTTTTTAAATACACCATTAACATAACATAAAACAACGTGCTACTCCACATTGAAATAGTTGTAATAAACTGTAATCCTCACACTTGACACATTTATGCTTTCAGCTAAAATTGAGGGTGGGTCGTATTGAGAAAAAAACGCTCACACATCAAAAACCAACTATTGCCTTTCCTGCGCCGATAGTACATGTGCCACCAGTGGTTACTACACCTTCAATCAAATCCGAACCTGGAACATCAACCTCACAGGTAATTATTGAACAGTTTAGTCTCAATGTAAAACACTTTATATTTGAAAACTTTAAAATTTATGTGTATACTTTAAAGCCCACTACAAACATCTATAGGGTTAGTGGACTTGACTTGACATGGGTATGTTGTTCATCAGTAAGAAAAATACAAATGGGATAAAATGAAGAGGAGATTAAAATAAATGTGATAGATAGAGAATGCTAAAGTTGCTCATGAGTGCAGCTTTGCTTTCTTTGAGTCAATACTGAATGAATATGAATTCATCTCTATTCAAGTATATTAATACATTGGGCCAATCATATTAAATTGACTTACATGATGGTATTAAGAATTATAAAGCATCTAAATTTTAAAATCAATTCTGAAACTACAAACGGTACTTGATAATAATTATTACATACTAGCTCTATCCTGTCAAGTTAGATAGGCATTCTGAGGCTTAGAGATGAGGTACAAAACTGACGCGAAAAATATGACATAAAAACAATCTTTTAAGAGGTCATATCGTGGCAAAATTAGTGTTCAATTTGTGCAGAACTTTTCGAAGTTTTGAAGTGTACTAGTAACAAATTTATAATTTTTATTTACTTTTATAGATGTAATAATACAATAATATTGATTGATCCTATGCTAGGAAAATATACATACCAGATTAATTACACCTAAACACAGAACAAATGATTGTGTTCATCCCACGGAGATTTATTCTGGATGCAAATCTAACATGACCAATGCAATAATATGATGGTTACTATAATTAACCTGGTTGTTTTTGCAATTTTACAGGTTATGTTCAGTAGTTTTACTGAACTATTACTCCCAGACAACAGAACAAACCCCTATGTATTTAGTGATTTCACCAGACCTGTAACTTATGTGCAGCCAGACCCGTTCAGTATCACCCGACCTCAAGACTCAGGTGAATTTTTTTTCTCATTATAGCCAGATTACTTTAGAGTACATCCATATTGTGGGTGTCATGAGAGCCAAGGTGTTAATAACACTGCACAGAGAAGGGAAACTTGAATCAAATCTTATACCTCGTTTGTAAGGAGAGATCTATGATCACCCATCTATCATAAGCCGTAGATAACAATGATGCTAGACAATGTTTAAAGTAAAAGGGATTAAGTGTCGTCTGTGTATAGCCTTTTATGATATTATTTTTAATGGAATTCAAAACTATAACATTTGGAAATTATACATACACCCATACACACTGAAATTAACATACACATTTAGTTTTTATGATAACGACAAATGGACAGATTGAATCACCTAATGGTGACTGCCTTTTTGGAGGTTGCAAAATCACATCCGCTCTGACATACCACATTTCACCATTTATTCCACATAAAGGCAAAAGGTGTCTTGAAAAGCGCACAGTGATGGAGGGCTAGTTATCAGTAATAGGCTTTGCTTTATTCATTAAGATACGAGTATGAAGTAAAGCTGACTGGTGTAATTTTTAAACAGTTCTCTCCATAACACAAAGAATAGAAAATACAGAACAAAGCTAACTTCAGATAATGTGAATAACCTAACCGTCAGTGTAAACTTTTTGTCACTGCTTCAATCGGATAATTGACTTTTGATATGTACAACCAATGTATGGGGCAAATAACAGTCTGCGGTATTTTCAGATAGAAGTGACATTTATTAGTTTAATCTTAGTCCCAATTAAAAATATGCTTAAAATTAAAATTATAAGCGGTCATAGCCGGCGGTAGACCCACAATATTCCTTTTATTTATTGCTTTATTTAAATACTTAAATATGTTCATATGAACCTATTCCTATTGCTTAAAATATAATAAGGTCGAAAGTCTGTAGAACGTTTCAGTAAAAAGAACATTTTCATTAAAGAGTGTCGAAATAGCAACATTGTTGACTTGGAATCACAATAAAGAGATGTGTTAGCCAGATATGTGATCGGCAAAAGTGTCAGCTTACTGAAAGGAATTCTAAATGTCCTTGTAATATTTATGATTTCTGCGACAACCCCGCTATTCAAACTGACACAAATTTAAAATAACACAACCATACTACTTGAATGACGGCAAACTGTCAGCTTACTAGTAGATTTAAAATAATACACTCTTCTCATCATTTGTCACTTAATTTCTTTAATACTAAATAACATACATAACTTCCTACACTCACCTGTGTGATACCTGGTTAAAACTGTGGAAGAGCTAACGTTCACAGTAGCTTATTTGTCTTAGCCAAATTAAGCTTGTGTTTGATTTATATATTCGTTTGTTTTTCAGACATACCGAGTTACTTGAGCAACTTAGGCGTGTCTTCAATTTTAGACGATCCTCCAACAGATAATTTCACCATGATTGAAAACAAACGATCGGCGTTTGTGAAGAAAGAACCCAAACCTGAACCTCGCCCCGAACCTCTATATACTGTGACCTCGAATAGGTAATATATTTAGAGAACTTATCACTTACAACTTAACTTTTACAGTAATATACATTTTTAAATAATTAACTTATTATTTTACAGTGGGAACCCTATTATTCAGAAGATTCAGAGAACCAGGAGGCGAACTACTTCTAGCCTAGGCAGTTTAAATCGCATGCCAAAGACTACTCCTGCCCCTAAAGATCCGCCAAAAAGTGGATGTGAGTGTTTCTTTAATTTATAATACTGGTGCTTATTGTCCAAGCTGTCTTTGTGTGTCAATGTCTAATAAGGTTATTTTTTTGTTTTACAGCAACATCAATGTTTGAAGACGATAAATCATTTGAGAGATATACCGTCAATAAAAAATCTAAAATGATTAACACTTATGGAAAGTCTAAGGCTACTCCAAAGCCTACTTCTCCAAAGAATGCTACTCCTTATAGTGATTCTTTATCAAAAAGATTCCAGTTGATAGATACCCCTCCTACTGGCCAAGATCCCTACCAGTTAGGAGAGGCTGAAATGAGGGAACAGTCTCCAATCCCTAAGCTCATGCTACAAAAGACAAATCATGGCAGAATGAGAATATGTTCTGATATAATGGGTGACAGTGCAAGCACTTCCTCCAATTTCTCCTCGAACAGGCGCATTTATGAACCAACTGCGACCGAAACGAGTACCAAATCAACTAAAATTAAGTCAGAAAGCCGGTTTAATGTACCTATCACACAAATGGAAATTAAAAAAGAAATAGACCCAGAACCAATTCCACCAATGAAAACACAAATTGTTCATGAACCAGATCTGAACATAGTTAAAACAGAAACTGAAATTAATTGGCGTATAAATACGCCTTCGCCATATGATTTTATTTGCAATGACTCGGATAGCACTCAAACATTATCGCGGATAAACTCTGTTGAATTCCAATGCTTACTTGAATCTGAAACAACACAAGAGGCAACTAAGGCAGCCAATGTCTTAGAGAATATAGATTTGAAAACTTTAGATTTCTGCGCTAGTATGGCAGAAGCTACTAATATTGATAAAAGGGAAATTGCGGGGATTAAAAAACGAGGATCTCGGATTGCGAGCTTATTGACGCCCGTTTTCGTACCTGTAAGTACGATTTGATGATCTTTACATAACGTAGTAATAAAATATGTGGTCTTATACATTGAACTCGTGAAGTTTATCTTAGTTAGTACGAAGCTCACAAGGTAGTATAGCCACGCTGATGAACACTAACCTGAAATGACATTCGTGATGTGTGTTTCGTTAATGAGTGCGAAACCAGAAGCTCAATGATGTAGAAGCATCTCAATTGGCTGCCATAGTGTGGGTCACCTGCATTGTAGCATTGTCTGCATTCGCATTATGTATGGTGACCTATACTTTTGGATTCTGCTTATGCTTTCCATCGGGAGTAGAGTCCGTTTGGCAGGCTCATATAAATAAGAAAACTATCTTTTCCCTCACGGACTCGCCCATGTATATATCGGTAAAAATCAGTCCTTCCCCAAGAATCAAAGTAACTCTACGCCACATTTCATCTAAATTGGTTCAGTTGCTATTGATTCCGAATAAGATCTTCTCGTCTTTTACCCTCCCTTTAAAAATGATTTTTGGGATATAATCTTTTGTACTATTCCCCATCTCAAACTTTATCTTAACTGAATCACCAAATTTTAACTAAATCGATTCAGCGGTTATTGATTCCTCATACAACCATCTTCTTCCTTTTTTTATATTCAAGCTACCAAAATGACTCTGCCTCATAGAAAGCTTGGGTAGAATCCCAATTCATGGTCCTATTTTCAATGCGAACGTGGACAGAGCAGCATGGTGGCCCAATCTATGTCGGCCTAGAGATGCTTTTACGCCCTTAAGGGATTTATTCCTAATATTTCATTAGGTATTCTGCTATTCACGGATCACAACAGATCGTTAAAATTGTTCCAGTTCTAGACTCGATTGTTCACCGAGTGATTTTCCAGATATTATACTAAAAAAAATATTTTGATAATTTTATTCGTCTTGCAGGAAGAATCTTCGGATAAACGCGGTACTGAAAGTAAACGTGGGAGGAAACGTGCGCATTCGACTACGGGTTTGTCGAAAACAGGAAAGCAACGAAAATTGTCTGCCGGGCCTAAGCCACCTAAACAACCGAGAGGAAAAGGTAAACCATTTAATATTCTTCACTAGTAAGGCTTAAAGACTTTTCAAGGAATCGAAACAATCATAATAGTCAAGGACTTTACTAGAGGTTAACTTTATAGATTAGACATTTCATAGATTTAACTCCATACATATCAGTCAAATTACAGTGCAATATATTAATGTTTATGTTATTATTTCACTACCTTCCAAATGTTATGATTACACCCAAATGAGCTATCAAATACGTAAAAAAATTAGAGAACCACATACTTCATTTGTTACAGAAGAGATAGGAAAGGCAACTATAAAAATAACTCTAAGTTATATATAATCAAGCCAGCTTCTACACTTTAGTTTATAGCTAACGGCGATCTACTAGGTTTATGTGTAAACTCATAATTACCTTAGTCTTTATTGGTTTTTAAACTGCTTTTACATTTTAGCTCCTGCAAACCGAGGCAGAAGGTCACCGGGGCCCTCAATGGTCTCCACGGTTCCTTACCACACTTTAGTTGGTGATCCAGACGTATCATGGTACCTTGGTCTAGATCCTGCAATTAAATTTGAAGATCTTGCCCAATCAGAAGAGAGCTCTGCCTCCACTGTTGAGGTACAAAATATATTTATTGTTATTTTGCTAGTATACTAAGGTACTTGCGGCAAAGAAAGGCCAGTTCACAATTTGATAATCCGTAAAATAAATAAACCCTAATATAAATAAATAACAAGATATTTTTTTAAATCTTTTCTATAAATACTTTTTCAAACACATTTGCAATTTTAGCTATGGTCTTAAATAAACTTGTAGTGCAGTGTTGAAAAGAGGTATTAGTAGTAGTAGTTAATTCTTGTTTCTTCTAGCATTTTCGAATTGTATCACAATTCAGATAGTTACAATAAAAATAACAAACAATAAAAAAATATGGAGGAATGTCAACAAAAATATATTTTCAAAGTTAAAAAAATCTTTACTCTTACAATTGTAAACAAAAATCAACCAATAATAATAATTTCAAAAAATGTCTTAATTTTTTTGATTATGAGTAAAGTTTAAAGGAATAAATATTATTGATTAAATTTACCTAACCCATATTTACAAAAATATTTAAAACAAACATTTTCATTTTGTAAAAGGTAAATGCATTAAAGAAATATTATAATCTTGTTAAATACTATGTGTAACAAACCAATTACGAGTTAAAAAGTTAAACTGTAATGAACTTACCTAGATTTGTTGATTTGTGTAAAGTTTCTAATTAGATAGAGATTACCTAAAATCGATCCTGCTGTACACCTAATTGTTTTGATAAATAATTATATTCTCAAAGGGTGATGTAGACACTCGCTAGATAAGTATATTACTGACACGATATTGTGAACTGTATGATTATCAGCGTTAATATTTTCTGTTAGATCTTTTCGATGAGTGCGTGAATGGAATTTAAATATATTAAAATGTGTTTGTGTAATTAGACCTTGATATACATGAGCTTACCCGCAGCCGCAGGTACTTTAGTATAGTGTAGATAGAAAAGTAACTAACGCTTGTCATTTTGTTTAATATTAATAAATAATATATATAATAACCAGTACGGTAGAAACTCGGTAATCCGACCCTCAATTACGCAGGTTTGTGATTTTCCGGACTATTAAATCTGCGAGTTTACAGTATGTTTAAAAATTGAAAGTAACCATAGACCTCTTGGTAGAAAACCAAAAATAATATAAATAGTAGAAAGGCAATTTTAGTACTATTTCATTTGAAATCCTTTTGACAAAAATAGAATTAGTTATCCCTGAGTTACATAATTGCAAAAAATATCATCGTACAATTTCTACAGCTGATTATCCAATAAGCTGTCTTGTTTATTTAGTTTTTATTAGACTCAAAAAAACGTGCATTTTGTCTTACTGATCGGACAAGCTGAATGTTTTTCCTTGTAACTCCAATAGATCGGATGACGAAGACTTTCATAAATGGAGATTACTGCTATTCATATGTTATGTAAATGTATGTAAGTACATCAGTCTTATTTTTTACATTTGTTTTTTTTTAAACTCTGAATTAGGTATTGAAAATTAACCAATCACCAAATCGAAGAAAATCTTATTTGGTTAAATAATAACATTGAAATTTAAACAATCTCATGTTTCATTATGAATCTCAGTCTGCTTTCTTTACCTTAGCAAATAAAAAGTTATTAAGATTTGGTATATCCGTAAACTCCAAAAGCGGCCCACTTATAGTCAGTCCCATTATTAATAATCAATGAAAAAAAAACGTCCTATTAGTGGGCCAAAACAGGGTCTTCGTCCGATTATACGGACTAACAAAAATACAAGTCTACGTCCATCAATCTGATTGATCGAACCACGCGGTCACAGCTGATAATACGAATAATAATTTGGTAAGTAAGTGATTGAAATTGGTGACAATTTATTAAAATATATTCACACCATATAATTTTCAGAATACAAAAATTAAAAGGTGTGTTCTATGTATGTAAAATGAAATAAATGAACTTAAAGTAACTAAACTAAAGAAATTGAATGTTAATTTTCATGTGACCGTAATGCCCCTGAGTATTTGACCAAATTTTTATTCAAATTAAAAATATACCTTTATTAGAATTAGAATTGTTTTTTTAGGATATTATATTAAACACATAAAACGTTTAAAATGATTTGGCTACTTCTAGGTTAGGTTTATTTTCCATTTTTAAACATCTGCCAATCACAAATTTGGACGCTTAAATCGAGTTTCTACTGGAATCTGTCAATTATAGTCTGTTTTTTTATCTGAGACCAAACCGATGTCAATTAGTTTACTATTTTCGTATGATTTCTAAATATTGACGAGTCACTACGGAAAGTTGTCGTTAATAAAATACAATCGGTATTTTTATAATAAAATAAAACGTGAAGGTACTGACTTTAAACGTAAAGATACAAAATTGATAAGGCTTTCGATGTATTAGCAAACATGTTTACCTTATTTACATAAACCTCAATGACGAGTATAGGTCTATTGCTTTAGCGCGAATTATATAAAATCGTATTTCAAAGTATTAGTTTCACCGCAACAGAGAGAACTAGTGAGAAAACATATGTGTGCTATAATGTACGAAAAAATAAATAAAAAAGATTTTCAACTGGTCATCTAATAACTTCATCACATCATGATTGAACAAAACTATTTTATGTATTTAATCAAAAGTTTGCAGTCTATGGTCAAATGTTTTTCTGGAATAAAAGTTGCACAAATATGTTTTCACTTTTTTGCACACTACTTACCAATGCAACAAAATAACCTGTTTAACTTTATATGCGTATCGGAATAAACATAACGTAATATTATATTAATATCTAACAGATAATTAAAAATAATTTAACATATTTATCTATTTTATTTATTTATGCAATTTCATATTATGCCATAAAAGGTCATGTTCAATCAAATAATTAGAATTTTAACATGTTTCTTCAAAATTAACGTTTTTAACCAATCTTGAATTTACCTTTTTTGGCATCTGGAAGTAATAATAAAATTCTAGTTTCCTGTTGTGGCACATCCACACTATATATATATATATACATACTAACGTGAATTTGAATGATACGCATGAAATGGAAAATTTTGAAGCTTATCGTCTATTAGATTAAAAGTTCCGATTAATTAAACCGATATAGTAGGTACTGCGTAAAAGAGCACGTAATTGAAATATATAAAAAATAACGTTGTTTATGTACGCTTCAAAAACTAAAAAAGTTCTGAACCGATGGAGCTAAAAGTCATGTCCGCTTTAAAGTATATTTATACTATATTACTTTGAGAAAAGACTATTTGATTTAAGAATTAATAAGAAATACAATTATCTTAAAAATTTACGATAAAATAAAAAATGGTGAATTGTAAATAACTTCTATTTCATTATCTATATATTTATTCTATGTTATTGAATATTTTATATCTAAAATAAAAAAAAAAACTGAAAATATATCTAGTAAGGAAATCGTATACCTAGTGAGGAACCTGTAACCGAGCACATCACTCACCCCGCGTCACCTAAACCGTCAGGAGGGAATGACTTACGTAGGTTTGACTAGTTATTTATAAATTTGACATTTGCATGTGTCCATTTTGTCTCAGAAAAAAAAACATGCTATACATATTTGCAATGTATAATTTCGTGGCTGCGTGAACACATTGCATGTCGATTTACTTGTTTTTTTATTGGCTTAAAGCTTCGTACAAATCTAGAGTTTATTTAAAAAAATTACAACGTCAAATATATAATATTACTCGTATATCTGTCGGGTTTTGGTAACACTTTAACATCTCACATTTTAACGTGTTTATTTTTAATAGAACCACTTGTAAAAATCGCTTTTTACATGTTTTTTGATCGAAAATTTATAGTTTGATATATTTCCCATGTTCAGTACCTATCCAATATAATATTTGTTACGTAATATCTCAACTTAATTAACGTATTAAGTTCAGATATAACGTAACGAATATTATTTTGTAAATTATAAATGTTTATATTTCTGTGTAGATTGTGATATGTTGAGATGGCTAGTAACCCTACCGAACTATTAACGAACTAAACGGTGATCAAGCTTACGACTCGGTAAATAATTTGATAACTCCTTTGTAAACAATTTGACAAAAATAAACTATCAAATCTGAACGATTTGACACTCATTACATCCTTTAAGTGGCGATACCGATAAACAAATTTTAAACAAAAAGTATAAAATATAAAAAATAAGAAAAATAAAAGGTAATTGATTGTGTGTATCTATAGAGTGCAGTGAATGTGTAATTGGTGTAGAGGAGAGTGTGTATTTATTTTATTTATGTGTGTGTGTGTGTGTTTGTGTGTGTGTGTATGTGTGTGTGTGTATGTGATTGAGAGAGTGTGTATACGCGCGCATGTGGTGTTTTCTGCATTGAAGGTCATATGGAACTGGTCAGTATTGTTTCAGTGTTTACATAGTTCAAGGTTTTAAGCCAATTGTGTATTGTCAACCTGCATTTGTGTAAGGGAAGGGAGTAAATGTCATTGATGCGGTTAGCAAGATTATAAAGTTTACCACTAATGACGTAATACTGGCAGTGTGCAAGTGTTGTTCTATGTGTTGTCAAATGATGTACTTCAGCTCGTCTACGTGTTAAAAGTTGTTTGTATGCAGTATTTTTATGTTTACGCAGTATAACAGATTTAATAAAGAGTTGCCTGACGGTTAAAACAGGACTTTCACTGTACAGAAGATCAGTACTATATCTGCGTGGCTTACCCATTATGATCTTTAAAATAGCTCTTTGTGCGCGCTCCAGTGGGAGCATAATTGAGCTGCCGATGCCACCCCATGTCACGATGCAGTATTGTATTAGGCTTTGAGCAAGTGCGTAATAAACACACATTAAGGTCTCATTATCTGCAGAAGGTCTAATTTTCCTAAAGATCGGAATCAATTTACGAATGCGGTTGACAACATTGTTTATGTGCGGAGACCAGTTCAGTGAGGTGTCCATTGTAATACCCAGGTATTTTATGTTGGAAGTACGGATTAATTTGGGGCACGTACAGTTATTTTTTGGACAGCAGCTATGAGCCGCAATATGAAAATCAGAGGGTGGTTGGGTATTAGCACGATGGGTAAAAGTAACGAATTTTGTTTTGTTAATATTCAATGTCAGGAGATTATCATTTAACCATCCCAACACCTCTCTAAGTGCAGTTTCTGTGTGATATTTGGCATCTTCCCAGTTTTTCCCATGCACAATTAGTGCTGTGTCATCAGCGTAGGTAATAATGTTACAATTTGGTAGAATCTTAGTACATAAGGAGTTGATGTACACCAGAAAAAGAGTGGGACCGAGGACACTACCTTGCGGAACACCATAGGAAATGGAGGCTTGGGAACTAGTATGTATGCCCACTTTTACAGACTGGGTTCGGTTTGAGAGATAGGAATTGAAAATATTAAGTGCTAACCCACGAACGCCAACCGACTCCAACTTACAAATCAGTAGCGGAATCGAAATAGTATCGAAAGCCTTGGACAAATCCAAGAAGACACCTATCACTTTTAAAGAGTTATCAAGATTTTTAGTGATACATTCGGTAAGCTGAAGTGTTGCATCCTCTGTAGATTTGCCCTTTATGAACCCAAATTGATTAGCTGCAATGATACCATTCCGTTGCAGGAAAGCTGCAAGTCGTACACTTAATATTTTTTCTAGGATCTTAGAGAGCACCGATAGCACAGATATTGGTCTATAATTCTCTACACTGTACCTGTCACCAGACTTATAGATAGGATGTACCAATGCCCGCGTATTTTTTCTACAATAGTGACAAAATCAACCTGTATCAGGGGGACCAAAAGTAATCAAAAATTTAGTTGCAGGCCCAAAACATTTGTCTGCGTTAAAAAAATCAGTCAGTCATCCTGAATGATAATAATTTCTCATTTGTTCAACTGCGCGACATCTTAGCGGATTCCTATTACGGTTTTTGAACCTTAAAGCTTAAAGCTATTTAGCATTTATTAATTTGATCTAAATCAGCATGTCTTATTGGCCTTGCTATTCTTTCTTCTGTGCCTAACAAACTTGAACATAATAACAAAACTTCCGTGTTTCAACACAAACTAGATGATAATGGGCTTATCGAAGAAATTTTGATTACTTTTCGATACCCTTAATATTAAAAATATGTAGAATCAGCAATTATATCGCAATCTGCGATTTTTTAGCCAAACGATTAGGATAGGAAAGAAGGTAAGAAACAATTTTTATAAAATACTACTAAACATACATACACTCATACATAAATAAGTGAATATGCATATACGTACATTCATATACACATACATATTATACAATACCCATCATCATCATCCTTCGACCCTTTTCTCAAACTAGGTTGGAGTCAGATTTCAGTTAACTACTACACCACTGAACTTCATTTTTACATGAAGCTTCTGTCATCAGACCTTCATAATCCAAGTACCAGGCAAGTTGAAGTTCTATGGCAAATATGAATGACTCATGGTCGTGCTGATGGTCTCAATGTGCTGAGAATGTTCGCCCATCCACAGACTGACCTGACTTGAATTGCCTAAATTTACATTGTGCCAACCCACTATATTATAAAGAAAAGTAACGATTTTTGAGTAGTTTTTCAAAAACAATGACTGTAAAATTTTGATTACCAAATTTACTACGTCATGAAAATAAACTGCTTATAAAAGAATTGGCATTTAAAAATAACTACTTAAATGTCTGCGCTATTCGTGCGTTTACGAGGTGTGTTCAAAGTAAAAAGTGACTTTTAAAATTCTACGAACTAACTAGGCCACTCGTCACGATCAAATGTTTTGTCAACTAAACAACATTGTTTGTTTATAAGATATAAAAATTGATTAGAAATGTTTATTGCAGTAGTAGTAATGTAGTGTAGTTTAGCAAATTTGAATCGAAGATTTTGTATTTAATTTTGTGTAAAAAATGTACTTCAAAACACAATTAAATGTGACAATGGCTTACAGTGAGTCTACTATAAGTGACAAATTGTTTATTGGTGGTACAGACTCTTCCAAGAAGGTCGAACAGATGCTAATCATGAACCCCGCTTTTGACGCCTGAGCACACCAACAACTCATGAATACGTCGAAGTTAAGAAAGTAGTGCTAAGATATTTTTGAATAGCCATAAGAAAACTTGCTTTGTGTTGGTTATCCTAAGAAGCAAATGACGTAACAAACTTCACAGGACAACAGCACTGTAAAGAGAAGAAAAAATGAAACAAATGAAATACCAATCCGTCTAGCCTACGATATATAGTAGACCTAGGCTTTCAGGAGAAGCTTATGTCCAAAAACTAGATTATGAAAGGCTGTTTGTGATTAAGTTACTGAAGACAGTGTTAGTAATTTCGTGTCATGCATTTTAGAGTGCTTTAAACATGAGAGATGTGTTGTCGAAGTTTTTATCTAAGTGCTCAATTTTGAATAGACGACGAGTGATGTTTTGGACCCACAGAATAATGCTACTTTCGCTCTTTTTCCTTTTAGTAAAACTAAGGGCCCAGTGTAAGTTCATTTAATACCCAATCGATGATCATCTTTCGCATGAATTTTTGCGATTGGCGTAATCTGAACTTTTCACTAAATACGGACGTACCTACCGTTGTAATTACAGCGCTAGAAAGCACGACCAGAGAAAGAAAAGTCCAAAGAGAGCAAGATAAACTCAAACCTATATTGTTTATCACTAGCGCTGGACTGGGAAATGTATTGGAAGTGGAAAACATTAACATTGATGAAAAATGAAGGTTTTGATATAATGAAACGCCACCTTACTTTTTTGAACGCATCTCGCACCTTTCTCTGTCTATAGAAGGTTTAAGAATGACAAGATTGTATTGTATTTTTAAACCTTTTATTTCATGCACAGCGAATTTCTTTGTGTTTAAAAAAAAAATGTATTTTAAATAATGTAATTATTTGCAGGTACCCAGATGGCGAGAAAAGCCATATACTAGTTGTTACACTCTTGAAGGCACTGAAAACTTAGATGATAAGGTTTTTGAAAAACGACATCAAAAGCTGGAGGCAGAGGAACGAAGACAGTTAAGGTACAAAAATCAAAGATTAACAAAATTACTTGATCAACTGTCAACATTTTAATGGGTTCAGTAGATTCGGTGCAGATAGATAGAGATAGACTTGCCCGCGGCTCCACCCGCATGTATGTCGGGTATCGCGTTAATAAGTAATCTATATATTACTTTGATGAATGGAAGTTATATAAACTGTAAAGTTTCATATAATTACGTTCAGGAGTTTTTGCGTGAAAGAGTAATAAACATCAATACATTCATTCCAGCAAACTTAGGCATTTATAATATGATCTTCGTCCTGCTTTTAATAGTCCGCTGATGGGCATCAGCGTCTCCGTATAAAGCATCGTATATAATTACACTAGCTGACCTACGCAACCTCGTTTGCGTCTTGCTCCGGACCAGCGGATCCTGAGATTAGCGCGTTCAAACAAACAAAAAAACTCTTCAGCTTTATAATATTAGTATAGATTTCTTTGTTAGTGTAAATGACACAAATAATATGGATTTCTATTGGTAAAGGAATTTTCAATATCGATTCAGCAGAACCAGAGAGTCCCCTACAAACTCACACACTTTCCTTTTTATAATATTAGTCCATACAAATAAATAAAATTGATTGTCTGTTTGTAATATAATATAAACAGCTTTTCACTAAATGGATATGACAATGTACGGTATTTACATCAAAAATCAATTATTAACATTTTTGTTTGTCCGTTGTCAGTTTATTCCGGCTAATTACAGGAACTGTGGCAAATAGTGGCGCTAAATATTTGTTGTAGCAAAAGGCATATTATATCAATTTTAAAGTAAATTTAAAAACAAGAAAATGGAATCAGCTAAATGTGTGTTTCATCAAATGATAAAACGCTTTTTATGATAAACTTAATACTATTTTAGACTTGTGTGTTCCGCGTAAAAAGCTAAGCTATAAAACTTCACAGTATGTTTACCCCGAATGGTATACTATACAAATTATTAAAGACATTCAGATGAAAGCCATTCTACATAAAAGATTTAAAAGAACTAAGCTCAGAAGTGTTTATTATAAATTTTCTCAGTGCAGGGCCCGTATTAAAAAGTCAATAGAAGTTGCACACAAAGAACACTTACATAAAATACAAGGTCAATTCGTAAAAGATCCAAAATCATTCTGGCAATATGTTAGGTCAAAGAGGAGTAGAACAGATAAACAGAACATTGTATACAATGGTCAATATCTTTCGGATGACGATTGTGCAACGCAGTTTGCAAATTTTTTTGAGTCCGTTTACAGTACTCAGCGACCTCAACTTGACGCACGGGCCGTAGCAGCAGAGGTGGGAGCGAACAGCGCAAGGGTGCATTTAGAGACTTTAAGTCTTCAAGATGTTAAGGATGCACTTCTAAGTCTCAAACCAAAATATTCCTCTGGCCCGGACGGTATACCGGCTTTTTTGTTTAGAGACTGTGGCAGAATATTAACCGAACCATTACATCATATTTTCAATGTCAGTCTAACACAAGCGACGTTCCCTGTTCGGTGGAAGATTACACGAGTGATCCCAGTACCAAAAGGCAAAGCAGGTCCAGATGTCAGCGGCTACAGACCTGTGGCAGTGTTGTCAACACCAGCAAAGATATTCGAATCAGCTATCCAACATAGAATGCAAAGACAGGTAAGTGCGCAATTGTCGGATGCGCAACACGGATTCCGGCCGGGACGTAGCACTGTCACAAATCTACTTAATTTTATGGTGAAGGTGGTGCCAGCAGTGGATGCAGGTTTACAGGTGGATGTCGCATATTTTGACTACAAAAAGGCATTTGACAGCGTCGATAATGAGATATTATTAAGAAAATTGTCAGAAATTGGATGTACCACACACCTGTTACAGTTTTTCGTTAGCTACATGGAAGACCGACAGCAGTATGTGGACTATAATGGGTACGAATCTGAACCGTACTACACTAGGTCTGGCGTAAGCCAAGGTAGTAACCTGGGACCTCTCCAATTTATTATTATGGTAAACAAGTTACCGGAGGTCGTGAGGCATGGTTCATGTTTACTGTATGCAGATGACCTTAAGTTGTTATTAGAAGTCAGGGATGAGTCAGACTGTGAACGTATGCAGGATGACATAAAACGAGTGGTAGACTGGAGCCATAAGAATAAACTATGTTTAAATGCGTCTAAATGCTCGGTGATGACTTTTTCTCGCGCACGAACATGCATAAAGTACGAGTACAAAGTAGAAGACACGCCCATGCAACGAGTTTCGCAGGTGAGGGATTTAGGGGTACATCTCACTCCGGATCTAAGGTTTCGAGAACAGGTAGTAAATATATGTAAGAAAGCCTACAGAAACCTCGGGTTTTTGCTAAGACAGTCTCATGGTTTCACCAACATTACAGCTCTAAAGGTATTGTATGACGCATTAGTTCGTAGCCACCTGGAACATAGTGCGGTCATTTGGGCTCCGCATGAAGCAAAATATTGTGACATGTTAGAACGGGTTCAGAATAAGTTCACAAGACACTTATATTTAAAACTGTACGGGGTATACCCGTTCTTCCCATTGATGTACCCAACTCTGTTTGTGCTGGGTATGGTCGGATATAACAAACTAAGAGTGCGACGTGAATACACCCTTGCTGTGTATGTAGTAAAACTCCTACGAGGTCTAGAACATAATCCTGGGGTACTGGGCCACCTGAACCTGTGCGTGCCTGATCGGTACGTGTGGAGGCGCCGACGCCCGCCTCTATTGGCTTTACCAGTAGCCAGAACTAACTTACTTGAGAAAGCACCCCTAACGCGAATTATCTATCTAATTAACGAAGTTCACAAACATTTTGATATTTTTTCATGTCAATTGAGTGTACTCGCAAAATGTCTTTTAAATTTAATTTGTTTTAAAACCTAAAAGAGTTGCAATATTTTGTTTTTGTTTTATATTTTTTAATATTAAGATAGATTGTTAGTTTTATTGAGTTTATATTTCGTTAATGTATGTGTTTTTTTTTTGTGTATGTCTGTGTATGTAATAATATAAATGTAAAGTAGCCTCTCTATCGCATTAGGGAAACCTGTAATGATAGTAAAGGTGATGTGTATACATAAATAAATAAATAAATAAATAAAAAAATAAATAAAATGTCGTAGATGGCATATGAGGCGCATTCGGGAACAAAGGCACGTGGAGCGACTACGGATGCGTCAAAGGGACTCTTGGTGCAGTGGGTTGACGTCACCCGCTTACCAACAGCCCTCATTGTATACGATATGGCCGCAACCACAACGCGACGTCCGTGTCGTTGAGATCACGGATACTCTACCCGTTATGGCTTTCGGGGAGGACTTGCCATTACTGCCGCCGGCGTAAGTATTTCATTATTGAGATTTTTAGCATTTGTGTTCAATATTTTAATAGGGTAGTTGACAAATTATTTACTTTTATCATCTGTCAAAACGATTATTTTGTATGAAAAATGTACTAAATACAGTTATGACGTCAATGTTTTAGACTGCTTTATTGGCAAAAAAAATTCAATGTTTATTTTATTAAAATTTGTGATAGACATAAAAACCTATAATAATTATATTTTCCGAGATGTTTCATAATAAAAGGTCTTTACCTATGAAATTGCCTTTCTTCAGTACTGGTCATTTCAAATAAAAAAAAGTTTGTAATGGCTCTGTATTCTAAATTCAAATTAATTTTGTTTTAAAACCATGACATTCTATTTACAAACTCAAACTACAGTCTTTTGTTTTTTGATTAGCGTTGTATTTTCATTACATTTGAACATTTTTCGTCATAATGGATACTTTAAAAATTCGTGTAATTATGAAATATGAGTTCCGTCGTGGCACCAACGCGACACAAACGGCACGTAACATCAAAAACGTTTACGGAGAGAACTGTACAAACGAACGCACAACCCTTTATTGGTTTTCCCGGTTCCGTTCTGGAAATTTTGACTTGAAAAATGAACGGTCGTCCGGAGACTTTGGTTAACAATAATGAATTAAAGGCGATTGTGGAAGCTGACGAAACTCAATCTACAGCTGAGCTAGCAGCAGCTTTTAATGTAAGCATCAAAACAATATTGATCCATTTGCGACAAATTGGCAAGGTAAAAAAGCTTGATAGATGGGTGCCCCACGACCTTAACGATCGCCAGCGCAACGTATGCGTCGAGACCTGCCTTTCGTTGCTCAACAGGCAAAGAAATGAAGGAATTTTGAAACGAATAGTTACGTTCGACGAAAAATGGATTTTGTTCGACAATCGAAAGCGCTCAGCAAGTTGGTTAGACCCTGGTTCAGCACCAAAGCAATGCCCTAAACCAAAAATGACCCCTAAAAAGGTGATGGTCACTGTTTGGTGGTCTAGTGCGGGTGTGATTCACCACAGCTTTTTACAAAACGGCATGAGCATTAATGCAGATGTGTACTGTGAAGAACTGGAGAGAATGATGGAGAAGCTTGCACATCTGCAACCAGCTATGGTCAATCGGTCGTCCCCACTGCTCCTTCATTACAAGGCGCGACCCCATACTGCGCAACAGACAGTCTCCAAGCTGCAAGAGCTGGGGTTGGAAGCTCTCCCTCATCCGCCATACTCACCAGACCTTGCACCTATCGACTATTACTTTTTCCAAAATTTAGACAACTTTTTAGTGGGTAAAAAATTCAATGCCCGAGAGGCAGTACAAAATGCCTTTGAAGAGTTTGTTGCCTCCCGTCCAGCTGATTTTTACAAGAAGGGCATCAATAAACTGCCAATGCGTTGGCAAAGATGCGTCGATTGCATGGGTGATTACTTCGAATAACAGAAATAAAAAAGTTTGAAAAAATAAGTACTTTCACTTATTGCATACAAAACGGCAATTTCATAGGTAAAGACCTAATATTAGTTTTAATGAAGGAGTCATAAGTATTTATTTACAATACAGTCAACTACCCTATTCTTCTAAGTTCATCATTATGAGCATATAACCTTTTGGATGTATATATAAACGTACTATACACCCAACTGGCCAAACAGCTCGGTATAGGGTTACTGTCCAATTTTCCTTCTTCTGTTTTAATGTTGTCCTGCATATTGTTCACTTGTCGGCTTTTACGACACCTAGGGGATGAATAAAGGTGGTGACACACTGTATTTTTAACACGACATCACACAGTCAAAACAATATCTCGTTATTAGAGTGAATGTCGCAATAATTTACCTTCTTACTTTTGATGTTTGTTTAATATAATAAAAAACCTTTCAAATATTTATTTCATTTCATGGTTACAACACTAGTAATACAGCACTAAACTATAATATATTTATAACTAGCTAACACAACAGACTTTGTGCTGTCAAAAAAAATATGTTTTACCTTGAACCTTAACGAAAATATAATTAAAAAATTAACCGAATTTGGCTAGCGGTTCTCGAGTTTTGAGCTTAGCAACACATTTGGCGAATTATTTTTATTTCTATGGAGTAGTCATGTAGTTTAATTATAATCTATTAAATGCTATTTTTAAAAGTACTGTTATACTCTGTCCTGTATACTATTTACTCTTATTTCTATACAAACAAATAGTTATTTAAATAATATCATTTAAATTTCAGGGACTTTATGCTTCCATGGGTGAGAACATCTAAAGCCTTGAAGAGGTCTAAACGCTCAAAAACCTTACATTAAAGTGTGAACCAAGTAAAAAGAGAAAACAGCCATCGGGTACATTATAACATCATAATATTGTTGAACTTTGAAACTCTTAAGATAAGTGATTTAATTTAAGCGATTGTCACAATCATTTAGTTAGGTGAGCCTAGTGATGTTGACAGACAGCCAAGCGTTCATTTAACCTTGTGTTGTGGTCGTACCCATCGTCGGCACCGACAATGTTGATATACTATTAGATAAAGGAAACCACCCAATCGTGGTGTTGGTAGGGAAATTAATGCTGCTTTACAGATATTAATAATCAACTAAACAGTGCTTTGTTACTTAAATTATTGCAATTAATTTAAAAAAAATATCATTCATGAAACGGCATTCGTAATACTTATTTAATCAAATTACGTGGCAACAGTACATAACAGAATTGATTATAATGGATTGCTTTAAAAAAAAAAACCTTTACTTATAGAATACCTATTTATATTTCTGCAAGTCATAAAAATCAAATCGGAAGACACCGGGTACCATAACCACTTACTATTTATATCAATATGTTCAAGTTGGCACTTAATGCATTGTAAATACTATATTTTCAATACACTTTCACGGAAAGGCTTATCCCTAAAATCGTACACAAACGAAAAGATAAACTTTGATGTATTTTGATAATTAAAGTGTAGCAAGTCAATTATTTTATGATTGATAAAATATTAAAAAAATACTACACGGTAAATAAGATATTAGCAAAAAGCGGACATGTAAAAATAAAATACGCGGGTTAAAATTCGATAAAAATGTCAATCGAGATAAAATTTAAATAGATGCTAACAGGACAAGCCTATCATTCACTTTGGAAAGTACAATACTGTAATAAGTGAGTACTGTATTGAGTGTAAAAAAAAAGTTAAATTTAATTAGATGATTTTCAATATAATATATAAATAATAGTCATAATATCTAATCATAATAATCAAAAAAATAAAAAAAAAAGTTTATGTTACGGTGTTGTTACTATATTTCTGCAAACGGCTTAATTTAGACGCTTTGTCCAACATTCCTGGGAACAGTAGCTTACAGGAGTTTTCGCAACACTAAAAGGCGTAGTTTTCGTTTTATTATTATTATATCAATGATGATCGGTATCTCTGTTCAACTAAGCTTATGTGTGTCTGATATCCTTTAAGCTCTCTAATTCTCTTGGTCGGTAAGAGTTTCTTTTTGTAAATACGGAATGGATTAAATTTGTCGAGCGGTTGTCGAGTGAATGGACTGATAATTGTAAATAACGGACCTATATGATATGTTCGAAACATCGTCTAACTTAATAGTTATTTATAAGTGCGTTAGTTCATAGCTTCAATTACAAGTATTACATTTGAATCAGCATTTACATCTAAAGTTTAATTTAATATCAAATAAAACAATTTCGGTGTTAAACACATTTGGATTAATATTAATTAGAGAAGTATACAGCGAACATCGCTATTCGATGTATATTTCTTATGGAATCACTTTAGTATTCATAATTTGTTACTATATTTTAATAAATATATTATTATCTTTGGATTTCTTATCAGGTAGATAAAATATTGATAATACGGTGAATTACGATAGGTAGATACACTAGGGGCGTAGTACTTTAAAGTAATAGGCTAAACTTCTTAAATGTTTTAAACTAGTCGTGTAAATAAAAACAAATGTTAATTTAAATGTTTTGATCGATTTTTCTGATAGTTTGCAACCCAATAAATAATTCCGGAACCTAAGTACATATGTACTTAGGTTCATTCTTACTTGACCATTTTAGTTTTTGTCGTCAACATAGGTAATATATATATGTGATCATATTCGTTTGAGCGTTACTTGATGTCTATAATCGTTATATTAAACATACCACGTATTGTACTTGTATGAATAATAATAAATGTTATAGTAGCTTGTAAGCCTAATTATACTTAGGGACAGTCGTTCAGCATCACATGTTATCTTCTAATAATAATTAATTAATTGGCGTATAAAGAGGCCACTAAATGACACTCGGGTATAAGAACATCTATGATCGTAGATTGGACATGACAGCGCACGTGCTGGCCTTGTTTCAGTTCGTGCTGTGGGTGTGACTATAATACAGTTATTGGGTTTGATAATCAAGTGGGAAAAGCACAGGATAATGCAGTTAAGTAAAAGTGACGCAAGATTTTAATGTAGCCAAGTATGAAATGCTCAGAGCTACATACGTACATAAGCGTACAGCGTCATCAGCTAAGTAGTTCGCGTGTATTAAAGGGTCTCTTATAATGTGTTTAATGTATGTATTTATATATGACCGTATCGCAGGCTGGTCTTGTTAGTAGTAGTAGTAGGTATTGTATAAGATATACATATGGTCAATGATTACGGAACCGTACTCGGTGTGATTTGCACACCAATAGCCGTTTCTCGACCATAGTGTAAGGTCCGTGACAAACAATGTCAGAAGTGTTTTCGCGCCTAGTGCGTGAACAAAATATTACTATGCGCGAACCACCGATAGCTCAACTTTGCGTCTTAAGGTGCGGTCAAAATTGAACTTGAGTCATTTATGGGATTTTGTATATATTATCTTCAAAATTAGGGAACTTATTGTTCTATTAATTCAATAGTGCTTATATTTACGTAGTAAAACTACATTTGAAAATAGTCAGCTTAATCAGAACAAAGTACGGCTAGTAGACCAAATGGCTTTAATAATTTCATACAATCATTCTAAGTTGTTGAGTGTCATTAATACACGGGTAAACTTTTAGGTACTTTAAACAAATTCAACAGTGATTGATTCAATACAGTTTCCACAAACAAAGGATTTTTTTCTAATGATCCATACTTTAAATGATCCATACATAAAAATTCTGTTACATATATGTATACAGTTGTGTATATTTAGTTCTATATAATTAATTGTGATCAGATGACAAGTCTATTTAAAAAACTACAAACGTAAATCTTATTAGAAAACTAACAAGCGTATGAGAGTGACGTCATCTCAACGCTATGTTACGTGGTCGAAATAAAATATTAGCCAATACTACAAGAGAATAGGAAGCGTTAGCGATTGTAGAAAGAGATTCTACGCGAAACACTCGCAACTTGGCCAAAGAGGCCGGCGGTTCTTCTGTTTGTACTTGAACTTGAATCATAAAATTGTTACACATCTATGTTATTTTCGTGGGCTATTATGATTATCACTTAATGGTATTATTTTCTTTGGGATACGATTACTTGCGAATAATATGCTTACGAACCACTTAAAAAAATCTGGTTTTTATTTTAATTTGAACGCCGGCACCACGTGATTATACGTATTATTGAATGATTCGTTTGAATGTAATGTTCGTACTCGGACTACTAAAATTATTGAAGTGGAATGAAAAGAGACAAAATGTGAGACTTTCATTGCTCTATAAAATACCATCGTTAATTTAGCGCTTCGTATGACAGTGAGTGCATTACATTCAGATAATTGTTTTCTTAAAAAATATAACTTCTCAATTATTGTATGTGTTTCGTAGTCATATTTGTTTAAGATTTCGTTAAAGAGAGTATGCTATTTTTATAAATGGCCATTAATTCAATTCAGTTGTTAAAGGCATAAATCAGCCAGATGTTTTGTATCACTTTTTGTAATGTAATAAATATCACACATTTCGCACTTAAAAAAAAATGCAATTAGTACATATTATTTCAAAATATTCTTGCCGGCTTTGTCGCAAATTTCTAATCAAAATGTTCTAAATATTATGTTTTTAATGATGATACAATCATGACTTATAAAATTGTTTAGTTAGATATTGCAAGACCCTGATCACACCCACAGTTCAGAAAATAATTTAACATTTATAATATACCCTGAATTATCTTAAATGTCTAGTTTCATATATAAATAGATGTTGATGTTGTTTAGATAATTTTGTCGCTTACAAGTAGATTACATGAAATGTGCTTGTATTAGTATAAGACATCACTTCGATTCTAGGATAGTGTAGAATCTTTTTGAAATACAATATCTCTATAATTGTTCATACTGCAGACTTAGTGTAGGTGTTTTGACGAAAGAATTATTAGTTTTAAAAATATATTTAATTTGAACACGTAAATTCCATTCGTGACCATAACATGAACAGTTTGTATTGGTAAACAGTTGACAAAACGTAACCTTATTATGGTTATAAACATTACAGTTCAAATTTATTTATGACCGTAGTTTTGTGGATCAGCTTTTATTATTAATAGTAACGTTTCGGTATATCGGTGTACTTGATTCGTGTAAGTGTATTTTATTGGTGTTTTAAACGTGTCCAATGAGAATTTTAAGATTAAGTTTTATGATTATTTCCATACTATTTAGCGGCACATTTATTAAGTGATTGTACCTATCTGTAGCGTTACTTGCTGTGTTTAATATAAATCATGTTAATCTATACATGTCTTCTAATTTTACACGCGTCACCGAACGGAGGCGAGTAGCTATTACGTCTTTTTCCGATACAAAACAGACTGTCATTTTTACGGGTCGTTCACCTTCACGTTTTAGACTCGCATACAAAAACAGTCGCCTGTCACTATGAATTCAAACAAAATAATTAAAAAAAAACAATTTGAAGCACACGAATACATCTGTGTCTTAACAGTGTAACGCGTAGGTCTACTTGGGCTTATACATTGACAGAGGAGAACGCCTGCGTATAGCTACTCCCAACCGTGTTGCTTTATAGATTTTGATTCGTTATTGAAAAGTTTATAAGAACAAGCATTTTATTTCACACGTATTTAGCAAATTAATCTTGAGAATTCTTTCTTTCAATGTTTGTATAAATAAAGAAAATGTTTAAAAAATGAGACGAAGAATAAAATATCAGAAGATTCTTTTTGAGACATGATAGTAGACAGTTAATTTACAGTTATGTGAACTGTAAATCAAGTAACATAACACAGTTCACGTTTTAAACAGCCAAAAATTCAAAAAGTACACTAAAAATTTCATCAAAACTATTCATTATTATTAATAGGTAATTTACAGAATCTATAGGTACATATTACATACTTTTAAATTATATAGTATTAGTAGTTATGCAGTTGTCAAAAGTTAGTACATTGCCATAAATTCTAAAAACTCGTCATATAAATATGTAATTTATTGATTCTAACGATTTAGTATTTAAAACTTATCAAAAACAGAAGAGGTAATAATACCAGTAAATAATTTAAAGTTGGAATCGTTTGGGTTTCGTGTAATACTGGATAAACTTATGAATTTTCCGTCATTCGTTAACTGGAATTAATGGTAATGTACAAACCTTAAACAATTATAAAAATAAATTCGTAATAACCAACTCTAAAGCCGAATCACTAATTACAGGCTACGGTCAGGCCTAAACCAATCATTATCATGATTTAGTTATAATTATAGTCCTCGTCTACGATTGTAGTCGATTTATCTAAACATAAGCTAAGTGTGTAATAAATATATATGTTTAAGCATCGATTATTCGTCTCAACGTGTAGACTTTAATTTTTTTTTAAGTTTTATACTAAGTAGCTTCGATTGAAGCGACACATTTTTTTTCATTTGTATATAGAATCTAATGCTTTAATATCTGTTCTTAGTTTTTATTGTGCATTGCACGCACGGTGTGCCTCATTTTTAGTTGTATGTAAATTGTGCGTCGTCCCAAAGGTTCGTACCTAATTGAAATGTAAAAAAATGTATTGTTTCGAATATTTTTGTTATTATTATTATTATGAAGAATATCGAATGATTTAATATTATTTTTATTATAATCAAATTGTAAACTTTCATATGAATTTTTTAAATGATCACTATTCCTTGGGATGTTACAATTTGAATGTAATATCTATTCTAATGTAATGTATTCAGTGACCATGATATGTTTTAAAGTGTTAGGTTTTTGGAATTGTTTTTAATTGTCGGAATTTAACGTTGTTATGTTGAGGTTACTAATTTGAGTTAACGAGACACAGATATTGAGAAACATCATAATGAAAATAATGGTTTCATTTCGGCATAATGATGACGACGCACCCTTGCTCTTTATACTTTTAAAACTGTTACGATTCGTAGGAAACATAATGAAAACCCGTAAATTCTAAAGTTAAAAATACTGAGACATTTCCGATATACATAATTATATATAACTAATATATAATAAAACTGCCCCACGCAACCACGTTTGCGTCTCCTATTGCCCGTAGCGTGAATTTTCCCCCGTTTTTGAAACCTTCATTGGTGCTGCGCACCTATTGGTCTCGGCGGAAGAATTTTTGAAATCGGACCAGCGGTTCCTGAGATTGGCGTATTCAAACAAACAAAACTATTCAGCTTTATAATTTTAGTATTGATATATATATATAAATATATATATATATTAAAATACCTACATTTTTTAGTACATAAAGTAGTAGTTACATAAAATTGTTGTGTCGGTAAAATTAATTTGTAATGAATCAAAGAAGTTCTAACGTAACTATAACCATAGGACGGCTTACTGCAAGATCGACCAATCAGGGACAGTTGACAATTTGACGCGCGACAGATTGTGATTTAACGGTTTCACTTCGAATTTATTACAATTTAGCGTACTATTCTTTGTAAGATTATGATTTTATAATTCAACGAACAATAGTACGTCACATTGTAAGCAGTATGTCACAGTTGACAATCTTTCGATAGTTTACAATCTCGCAAGGTAGATTATAATCTAACGGATTTATTATTAATTTATTTTATTTTATTATTTAATTAATTTATTTAATAACTATGTAAAAATACATAGCAAACCTAAAAAACAAACCATATTGTTGAAATTAAATAAATAATTAAAAATAATCTAGTCCGCACTGTTTACTAGAATTATTCAAGTTTTTAATCAAAAACAAATATAAGATTCGTTAGGCACATAAAATACACTTAGGGTGGGGGGCGTTGGTGGGGATGGAGGGGGTTTGAAAGTTGAACTTGTATTGTATTCCTATGAATCGATCAAAATGAAGAATAGTTATGAATCAATATCTGTGCATAACTCAGTTTATGACGATTGTTTGCATTTTCATTAGGTAGCCACAAGTACATTATGTATACAATATACTATAAGTGTATAATGATCATAAATATTGTTTTCTTAGACAGTTTATTTCTGTAATACTGAGTTATAATCATGTTGTTGTTCGTAGATTTCTGACTTTACATGTTTGGATTTATATTTAGCTAGTTGCCGAACCGAATTAATCTTGGGATTAATAAAGGTTAGGAAGAACATGTTTGGTTATATTTCTCGAAATTTGAATTATTTGGTCACAATTCATAATTATTTTTATTAGTTTTTTTGTTCACAAGTTTAGATTTCAGGATGGGACTCCTAACTAGTAGATGGATCCGTATTGTGACTTAATTTTAATTCAACTATGCCATCCTTTTCGCATACGTTTCATTATTTAATTGCGTTTGTGCGTTTATTTCTTGTGGCTTTTAATTTATATACATCGGACCTACGCTTACCTAAGTATAAGTGTAGGTTGCGATTGTTATTCACGAATAAGCTTATCATAATTTCCTTTCAAACAATAGCTGTTACTACTTAGTGTAACAGTGCAGCAGTACTAGTTCAAAATTAATCGAATCACCATGTTAAGAACATGTTTGTGGAATGTTATTGGTTTATACATGTACTGCAGCACTGTCTTAGATAATAAACAAATTAGATCTCAAGTATTATAAATTAAGATTAAATATGGTTTTACTCTTCTAATGTGAAGTAGTCAGGCGCACCATGTTTGGTGTGTTAAATAGTTTTTCAAATATAATATGTAATGCACCGAGTTAGTATTTTTGTGTGTCGACAGTAAACTGTATAAAACATTGCATATCAATTTAGGTAGTTTCAGTGATTTCATTTAAATCTAAAAGAACTTTATTGCGTTTGGTAATCCAATATCTATTAAGTAGTATGTTTTTATATTTCGATATATTCTTTTTGAATTTGTAAATTGTTCTGTTGTAGATACTATAGCAATGTGGCATTTATTAAATAATCTCAAATGTTCATGTACAAGTGTTAGTAGTGTATATAACACACTATTAAAAATTAGGTAGCTTAGATATTTATCTTCCTATTTAAGTGTCCTAACTTCTATTTAATTATGACTTCATGTGATACTTCAGACTAAGTTGAATAAGTACATGGAAATAAAGGAACTTCGTCTCGAATTTGGTTGTATTTATTAATAAAATCCTATTCAAGCAGACAGACGAAGAAAGCTGACCCACCACCACGTGGGATGAATGGCAAAGAAGAGAGAGAGAGAGAGAGAGAGATTAAAAGCCTATTTAAAAAAATATTATTTAATACTCGAGGATTGTGTATTCAGAATGCAGTCATTATGTATTATCTATGGTCATGACACTAACACCGGCTTGCACGCTATAGTCAATTTTAATACCTTACATAAAAGACGCTAAGTGGTCGAAAGAAAAATATCAAATACTTTACCGCTAGCGATATGTAATGAATGGTAATAAGATTCATATCGTTTGTAAAGTAAATCGTCTTACGATTTTCATGTATTAATCATATTTTTAAACTGCTGAAAGAATTTGAATTCTCAAATAGTTGTTACTACTACTACATTAACAAAACGCATAACTACGTTTTTTTAAAACTGCTTCGATTAGTCTACTTAATTTGAAAACTAGATGTTTTTTTGCTACATGTTAATTCACGAATAACTCGACAATATATTTTTGTGCGTCTTGTGTTCGGGTATGTAACAAACTGTATGAAGAAAAATTCAAGAAAAGAGCGTACTCCTTCCTAAAAGGCAGGCAACGCACTTGTAACGCCTCCGGTGTTGCGGGTGTCCATGGGCGGCGGTAATCGCTTACCACCAGGCGATACGTCTGCTCGTTTGCCACCAATATAATAAAAAAAAATGACTGATTATCTGCAAATTTTACTTGAGCGTTTAGGTGTTCTATATATGTATGCATATTTAAAAAACAACATATTAGTCAATATAGCGTAGTATAGTTGTGTGGCTTGATTGAAACTAGATGGCGTGTCTTAGATATCCGAAATTTATAAAACTTTTGTTCAATTTCGTTACATACATCATTAACAGTTTTTAACCCAGTGGTAGATTTAAATATTTGCGCTAGTAGGCTATTAAGTTCTTGCCCCCCTACTAACTCATCGAATTTAATTAGATACCCTTTTTATGTGTGGTGGTATTAATATTGTAAAATGTGAACTTAGTACGACGGCGTTCGACATTTTTTTACAATTTTTATATCGACAAATTGGCAGTGTATGTCGCTTGTTCGATAAATCCTATTAGCTCAATTGATTTGCTAGATAAACTTCGATCTGTACAACACGTAACGTTCTTTTTGATTCAGTTCACATTACAATTATTAACACAATAAGTTGAGTACTTAGAGATTCCACGAATTTTTGTTTGAAAGCATGCAACGAATTGAAATACCTTGTGTGCTTAATATTTGAATTTTTAGCTATGCTAATGGATTTCTACTTTTAAAAAAGCAACGCCCGAGTTTGGAATATATTCCATGTCGCTGCGACAGGGACTTTACAAAAGTGTTCGTGGACTCGAACGTCTTGTTTCAGGTGTGGTCTGAGCTCACAACAATCAGCTCAGTAGAAGGCGGCGTGGCGACCGCTTATCTATCCGCTATGTCATCTATGCAGTCAAAATCTCGTTTTTATTTTAAATGAACTCAATATTAAGAACAACCAACATAATAAATAGTAAAAAATGTGATTTGAAAAATATGTTGCAGATATCGCGATACAGTGTGTTTGACAAGAACCAGACCGACATATTTTTTTAAATTTCAGAATGAAATGAATAAATTTTAGGCTGAATAGAACTATATTTTGCCTATAATGCGTTGTAAAAAACATAAGTTTTCCCTCTAGTTTTTGTTGTTGAAAATATTATTTGTCACAACGAGTGCCGTGTAGGCTTCCCGCTTTGATGCTGTGTATATCTGTACTCATCCGAAAGAACCCAAAATGTCCCGCGACCAGGCAGCTCGTTATATAAAAAAGTCCAAGGCCTTCGTGAGCAAGTGGGTGAAAAGATATTTACAAACAAAAACCGTCGATGACTTACCAGATGACGATCGATTGAAAAATGCGTATGTCGCAGAGCATAAATGGATTATGCAGCTGCTTGCCAAGAAACCTTTATTATCATTTCGCTCTGGGCAAGAACAGTTGAAGAAAAAAGTTTTAATTTTTATCATTTGACACCATCAAAAGGCGTTTAATTGTAAATGTCGTAAAATATAATATAAAATATCAAATCACTGTGAAGAAACCTCTGCTTTCTGAAACGCATATTGAAAAGGCTGCATTGAGCGTACGAAAACAAAGACGTGATTGGGACTAGATAACTAGACAAGTTACTTGATTCAAGCTTGGACTACGGTTGAAAACAAACTGATAAAATACCCTTTAAAGATGCAAGGTTGGGGATGCTTTTCAAAAAAGTGTTTCGGAAATTTCCGTGGATAAAGCTTAAACTAAATGAAAAAAAAATTGTGACCGTTACTGACCTTACTAGTGATTAGTTCACTAGTAAGGTCAGTAACGGTCACTAATTGTTTTGTCCGGGTAGAGGTCGTTACCTCGCAGCTATGCTTAAAATTAGCGAGCGATTATGGACAATGATGGAGATCGGACGCCGTATTAATATAAAGCATCAAACAGCGATAAAAGTCTTAATTGATTAAAATAATTTATCGTTCGATATTTCTAAGGCTTTCATATTTTTTTTCCGGTCACGCTCGTTACGTACATAGTATTCCTACCTACTTACTCATAACTTTTTTTTTTAAAGAAATGAATTAGAATAACCTGTGTTCTTCATTTGCTATATATATATATTTATTAAAATTATAATGGGTTGAAACGAGAAGTAACCTTTCCAGATATAAAATTAAATCAAGAAATTCATGAACAAACGGAGCTGGGAGCTAATAAACAAAAGAATAGCCGAATTGAGAACTCCCTCCTTTTGTGGCAGTTGTTTGAATTAATCCTTCCATGAAAAATATTAATTTAAACTGTCAATTTCAAGTCCCTTATAAAATGTTTACTGTGATTACTAAAGTCGATTGAGATTCCCTTTTTAATTTGTAAGGTCTTTTATAGAATAACCATTAAAATAAACAACCTCTATTGGTTTGACGATGTTCATACTATCCATTTTCCACCAAGTATTCAAAGTTATTGCTGAAACAAGCACTACCAAAGAGAAAATTGAAATAATAAAGAAACAGGTGTGTTAGAGGGCATTATTTCTCGTCGATTAAAATACTTTTGACCTCACTTCACCTAAGAAAGCATCCGGCTCATAAATCATTTATGTAAATGAATAACAATGAAGCTTAATATTATAGAGCGTGCTCTATGGAACTCCGCACCGGATGTACTAGCGACTTCCCGCCGGTTTCTGACGGGGTTACCTCCTGTTTCCGTTACGCTGTGTAGATTCGCGAAGCACCCAGGCGTTTCGCCCGCGTGGACCTCTTAAATATCATAATATCAGGACCCTAATTACCTGCCGTATTTATTTCGATGGATTAAACAGGAGTATTTTTGGCAATATATTTATTGTTCATTATTACTATAAATTTGTGGTTTATGTTCTAAATGGTTACCTAAGTCTAAGTCTAAACTCTTTATAAACTTATAAAGCAATGTATTTGCAGATAAACAGGTCTGTCACCTTTTTTTTATGGAATAGAAGGCAAACGAGCAGACGTATCACGCGATGGTAAGCAATTAAGCCGCCCATGGACACACGCAGCACCAGAGGCGTCCAAGTAAGTTGCCGGCCTTTGGGGGATGAGGAGGGGATGGGAAGGGGATAGGGGTAGGGGTTGGGGTATGGGCCTCCAGTATCCTTACTCACTCGGTGAAACACGGCGCAAGCGTTGTTTTACACCGGTTTTATGTGAGGCCGTGGTATCACTCCGGTCGAGCAGGCCCATTCATGCCGAAGCGTGGCTCTCCCACCTGGTGGTAAGTCTACCTCACGAGTGGTGTCGGCTTTTGAATTGATGAAGTAACTCAATACATTTGTTCCACATGTCGTTAAATTGAATTTAACATAAATTTTCAGCAATAAATATTTTTAAACGGAGGTTTATTGGCTTTGCATTATCGAATTCATCAGTCAATAAATCAATATTGAGTAATTAAATGTTATACATAGGTATTTTATTTTAACCCTTACGCAAAAAAACCGGGTGTTATAAGTTTGACGTCGATATCTGTCTGTCTATCTGTCTGTATGTCTGTCTGTGTAATAGTAGCTCTCAAATAGATGAACCGATTTCGATGTGGTTTTTTGTAATATGGCGTATGATTACAACGATACAAATTTAATTCATACATATTAAAGTTAGTATTTGTGTGAAGTAAATTATATTAAAATACAATCCCGGTGTGGCCGTTCGCATGACGTTCCTTCTTCTTTTGAATAAGAATTCAATTCTAGTTGTTAAATAAATAAATAAATATATTAGACATCTAACAGACAACGCCATCTAGTCCTAAACTATGCAGAGCTTGTATTATGAGTACTAAACAACTGATAGAAATACTTATATACTTTTTTATGTAAATACATACATATTACACATAGAAAACACCAAACTCCGTAACAAATATTTGCAGATCATACAAACATTGGGTCCGAGCCGGGAATCTTACCCGAGACCTCAAGCACAGCAGTCGCATACGCTACCACTGCGCACATTTGCTACATTTTACTAAAAATAATAGAGAAGTAGACACTCAATTTTATAACCACTTATCTGAAACATAGACAGATATATCAAATCAAAAACGAATAAACGACAAATACATATCATATCTCCACCACATATAAGTTGATCTTAACTATACATATATACAACATACGTATACATATGATCCTTCTGAAGGGATTTGATAAAATTTGTGCAGCCGATCCTTTTCCGCTATTTCAATTTCTATCCGCTTTGCAAATCCATTTTGTCAATCTACTTTCATTCATCATCGTCGTGTGGGCGAATCTATGAAATATGTATAGCGGACAAAAAACTGGACGGGTTGAAATAGTTACGTATGAAAAAAGAAATTTGTAACACGCCTAATATTTATATATAGAAATAGAATAACAATAATTTGACCTTCTTTATGAAAACACTAAACACTTTATAGACATATATAAACTTAAACTTTAGATTTTACACTTCTTATTTAAAGACACAACTTATACACTCGTCGATAGAGACATTGCGTTATCAATCACACTAGAGTGTTTGAATGGACCTGGATGTTGACACAAAGATGGACTAAAGTTTGTAATAGCACCTAGGTTACTTTTTATGTTGCAAAACCTAAATATAAAATTATAAACACTATCTACGACAGCCATAAGAATTTTGGAGTAAAATTACCAAAAGCTAAATTTGGTGTTTGTGTATGAAATCAAACATAGAGTATTTGATTAATCAGTTGCAGCTATTTTATAGTATGTGATCACATTTCAAATATACGAACGCCGCACAAAGCCACACGTTGTGGTTAGTGCCAAAATACTTCTTCATTTGACACCTGTGTTTCGCATGCCAAATGTGGTTGGTTTGTTCCAAGTGTCGAGTGGAGGAGACACTAATTTTGTTAACGTTTATTTTCGATAGAACAAAACGTTAGTGGGATGTCTAATGCAAGGTTATCACTAGTGACCAATTGAGGATTCGGTTTCAGCCAGTATCGGCTAAAAATCTTATCGGCCGTAGTGTCGGTTTTAGCCAAAAAACGGCCAATACTTTCGGCTGCGCCGAAACTTCAGTGATTGTGAATTTTGGACATCATTCAGCGAACAACGTGGCTCATTCTTGTTCAAAGGTATAATTATTACGTACTTTGATAATTGAGAACGACCATTACGAAATGCATATATGCATATCGTAATGGTCGTTCTCACTGCACCTATGTTAATTGTTAGTTGTTATGGTGTCGTTTCACAATTAATCAATTGTTAGTCATTAATTGTAATTGGAATTAAAATTGCTCAACACTGAGTCCTATAGGTACTTACCGTGTCTGTTTAATAGATATAATAGAGATGTTCCTGTCTCACGCATAATCATAGTATTATATTCATGTTTCATCCTTATAATAGTCTTTTTATACGTAGTGGGATTATAGCTTTAAACTTTATTTTGTACTAGCTTTTGCCTGCAGCTCCGTCTACGTAAATTTCTGTTATTGCGGTGATTCTTCAAACTGATATAACTTATATTTTGCTAAAGAATATGATATATATAAAAATGAGTTGTCTAATTTTTGTCCCGGAATATTTATATAATTTATATAGACAGCCACATTATCCTACAAATAAAGTGGTACGTTATCCCGGTTCTACGGTCAAGCCTTTTTTGTCCCTGCTAGCTACCACTGTTAGCTACCACAATCGAAAATTTTAGTAAAAAGGAAAGTGGGCATCTCATTAAAATGAAGCCATTCACGAAAAATTAGCTTGAAAGTAATAACTTGCGAAATTAGTTCTGGGGATCTCGGACTATAAACGATGCTTGCGACGTGAATTAACTTTGAAATATTTTTAATTGTCATCTGTAAAATACTACACAACTATGATGCGAAACAAGTTAAAACATGAATCAAAACTTGCATTTTACATACCTTTGACTAACTTTAAAGTCATTCCATAAACACGAATTTTAAATTCGTTTAATATTTATATATTCTGGTTTTTCTCGTAGACCCTCAAGGGTCTCGGGGTAACCTTTCCAGGCTTAAAGCCTGTCCTAGTGGTTTCCAGCGCCGCCTGCAACTACAGGTGGGTCACTAGGGTGGGCCCCATGGGCTTGTTGGTAGTCCCGGAGTGTTGGTCCGGTGGGATGGGCGTAACTAACGGGGCCGAAGCGACCTGCTAGTAACGCCCGGGTCTGGTCCAGTATGGTGACCTGTGCTTAGCGAGGTCGAGCTCCTAGGGATATAGACCCTGAGGAGCGCCCATCAGTCAGCACTAGTTCGGGTGTTGGGGATGGTTCGGGAGGGGTTGCCACGGAGACGAGGTTCTCGTAGCAGTGCATATCTATCTGGCGGTCGCTGATGTGGCGGGCATGCGATCCGTCGGCACGCATCTCACGAAGTCATCCAGGTTCTCCACGCGCAGATCCCTGGAGATTGTACTGTTCCGCACAAAACGAGGGGCTTTGATAAGGGTGCGTAGTGCGAGCGACTCCTGTACACGCAGCCGATGGTGGTTCGTCTCGCTCGTCTCGCAAACGAGCGCGAACCAGGTCGGGCACCATAAGTAAGTCGGCTGCGAATGTACGCCTTGTAAACGCCAAGCTTCGCGCGGAGCGGTAATCGGGAGGATAGTACGGGCCGCAGAAGGGATGGATTGCGTCCAGAGAAAGGTCGTTGAACTGAAGAATAAAATCAAATACAGAGGCGCAAATGTCACTGGTAGGAAACTTATGCCCCTCCTGTTGTATTTGCACACATAGGCACTGAATAACACTGTCGCATTTCAGAATATAAATAATGTTCTTTGTTTTATTTTCATTTTATGATACCAACCCTGTAAAACAAAACTAAGTACGTACATAAATTAATGATGTGCATATTTTTTGTGTGGAGATACGATACAACGTTAGAGAATGACATTAAATGACAGCTACTTTTCATGGACTTTCCACGAGAGATTAGTCGTAGAAATAGGCTAATAGTATATGTTTTTATACATGTACATATTATACAATGATACAGTTTATTATTTCAAAGCTTCATAACTTTTTATTCTTTATTACGAAGATCTAAGCTGTGGAATTCGATAGCGACCACCGCGGGTTAAATAGGGTGAACGAATCTGTATGCTTAATCTGTCACCAAACAGGGAATGAACAATTGAATTAATCAAATTATGTGTTATCATACATATCTCGTATCTACATATTTCAACAAGGTGTTAAAGTTAATTCAACGCAAAGTTCGCTTATTATACTAACGTTAAAAGTCCAATGAAAAACACGTTAGCCTAAACCACAACGTCTTGTAAGTCCTCGGCGTTTATTTCCGTCAAATAAAAACCATTTTCAACTATTCAGTCGCCAGATACCGTAAACTTTTATACCACTGATGGAGTTTTTAGTAGGACTGATTTATTCATGCATCATTTATCATCCTGAAACTTCGGATTGAAGATTTGACATTCTTGACAGGCCTCATTTAATCTTCTTAAATGTCTGATACACGCTCTACTGAACTCGGAGTCAATTCAGCAGTGAACTGAACGTATCTTATAAATTATAAAGCAAAGAATAAAATTATAAGATAAAAAACAACTTATTATAATAAAACAGAAACGAAATGAAATCGAAACGGAAACAATCTCAACGTAATTAAACGTGTACCTACGATATTTCTGTTTTTGCTTTATATTGTCATAGAAATGCGTAATATATTTAATAATAATAATGTATTTATTACAAAAATATTATTAGTTAGTAGATATTTGTTAGAGAAACTGCTGATATTTTGGCGTTTGTAAGGCGGCACAGAGAAGTAAGACATCTTTCCCTTGTGTATAGTTAGTAAGTAGTTTAAACTTTCAATGATAGGTTAAGATATATCACACTAATATTATAAAGGTGAAAGTAAGTTTGTTACGATTTCACGGGAAAACTACTTAACCGATCATTATGAAACTTTGTACCTACTATATTATTCTTGGAGGTATTACAAGTAACATATGAAACTTTTTATCAAATGCGGGCAAAGCCGCTGGTGAAAGCTAGTATTATATATATATATATATATATATATATATATATATATATATATATATATAATTAATGTGTAATAAATACCTATCACGGAATACATTTTGATGTTCATCCAAAATGATGTCCCACGTGGGATAAATAAACTACTTATGAACATATCATAGAAGATACTGTTAGAAGGGCAAAGTACTTGTAGGTCTTGAATTGCAAGTGTCTATGGGCGCTGGTGGCTACTTACCATCAGGTGATACGTCCGCTCGTTTGTCCCCCGTATGTCATAAAAATCTGGGAAAATAATTAAAATCACAGAAAATACACACACGGACAGGAATCCAAAACAAATCAGAAAAAAAACCCTCAACAATATGCATATACACCTGTATAATACCGTCACATCACCGGAGTTTTCGATGGAAGTATCAGAACCAAACCGACTAATACCACACGAAATGAGCATGAATTACGAAGGTTGGAAACCTCACTAGAGGACGAAATACATAATTCACTGAATTATACGTTACTTAATACAGCACTATTAAACTTAGATCTAAAATGATGCAAGTTTTAACTCAAAAGCTTCCATAATTTAGAATCTAAGTACCTCTAAGTCTAAATGCACTACTTATGCCCCGGTATGTGTAAGTTTGTTGGCAACGCTCTAAGTAGGATATTACGTTCAGTAATAAATTGCAGTTTAGTAATTATATACCCATGTTTTCCTGTTGTTGCTGCTTCGACAAAGTGGTACCTTAATGCAATTACATCCTTTGTAATAGGATGTACTGTCACACGGCTCTAACAGAGTGAGGTGGGTGGATCAAGGGAGGCCAACGTAACGAATAATCAGTTTCTATGAGTTTAATTACTTTATAAATGAAGGAAACAAATTATTAATTAACACTTTGTTTTTTTGTGTATCATATAAATTGCTCTTTTCTTTGTTCTAGGTATAATCATTATTTATTAAACTTAACTTTTGTAAAGCTTTTCCAAAGGCCCTTGCAAGGAACAGGGCTTCAACTTTAAACTACAGCGGTAATAATCAAAATGTCCGCTTTTACTAAAACTACAATAAAAGACACACAAACTCTGAAACAAAACACTAAATGCTTGACATATTAAATCTTTTTTAAAAAACTCAATGAACATTCCCTGAACACTTACTATTATAAGAATATATTAAGGATAATTATTTAAAAATAACAGTAATGAGTATTATATCGATAACAAATAAGTTGCCAATGCGTTTCAGAATAAAATTATATAAAAAAATTAACCCATAATGTCCTTCTTATATTCTATTCATGGTAATGCCAGAATATTTCTATTATGGCACACTATGAATAGTTCTTTATGGAAATTCAGTTGTTTCAGATGGTGTCAAAATTTTAAACATAAAACATTGTTTCAACTATGTACGTATTTATTACTAAAAATTAAGTGTTCATATTTCTACGACTTTGAAATGTTCCGAGTACGGGCAACCGAAAAAAAAAATTGTTCTTATTGCCGGTGTTTTCTTACAAGAAAACACCGGCTTTCTTAACTAAAACTTACTAAAACCTAGGTTTTTTGCATTAAAAATACCTTATGATGTGTGTGCGAATTACAATTTTGAGGTTGACGACCGAAATGTACGAAGCGAGGGCCCGCGTTAACAAAATAGCGATGCGAGCGATTCGCCGCCGCGTTTGTGTTCTTGAGTTTGATGGAGCTAGGTGTTAGCGGAAGAAATTTGTCATCACATGACAATAATCTATGACTTTTTCACTGTGGGCCTTCAAAGGAGCATGACCTTCCATGGTCCACCTATCTTATATATATATCAATAGTAAGATTATATGTTTCTCGTTTTATTTGTATTTAATATATACGATAGTTTTAATTGTATTAACACAAAAGAAAGCTTAATAAGTCTGTAAACTCTGCATTGCAATGACAATGAAAACTACTTCTACAATGTGTTTTTCAAGTTTTCTTTAACAAAATATATACTGCAACTCAAAACTATATATAAACCTGTCTGATCAGCGTAATATAGTAAGCCGATACTTCTTTTCTAAAGAGGAAGTTGTCCAGTAGTAGAAAATTAAAGGATATATGTTTTTACACTCTAGCTTTTAATGTATAAAGTGTCTTTAATCAATAAGCAGTATATTAAACATTCCGCACTTAATGTGTCCAAATCTTCTAAACACACACAGAACCACCTTAATCTTTTACTCTCCTCTTCAAAATTTTATAATATGTATATTTATATATGTATAATTGTAAAAATGTGTATGTAAACTGTTATTTATTTTATTAGAATTAGTATCACTATTACTTATTGTATATGTATTTATAGTCGACTATTTTCAATTAAAGTTATTTCTGTCCAGAAAAAGCCTATGGTATTAAGTCCGCCTTTGCCACTACTATACATAAAGATTTCAATAAATAAATCTGAGATTGTAATCCATTATCAGCTCTTGGCTTTAGCCTCACGTACACCCTTGATAGGTAGGTACGGTTTACAAACAATAGCGGGGTATTAATCAATAAGCAAAACGATAAAATATTTTAAGGTTTGAATTAAAAATTAAAAACATATTTAGAATAACGTAGTACTTGAAGTTTCTTCAATTTATACTTTTTTATGCGTCATAACTCCAAGTGATTTTGTTGACTAGAAAAAACTATGAAGGTAAATTAGTAAATTTTAGGTACATAGTTCATAATGCAAAGGAAAACTCAATGAACTTTTATTTATATTCAACTAGCTGACCCACGCAACCTCGTTTGCGTCTTCTATTGCCCGTAGCGTGAAAATTTTCCCCCGTTTTTGAAACACTATTCATTGGTGCTCCGCTCCTATTAGTATTAGCGTAATGACATATAGCCTATAGCCTTTCTCGATAAATGAACTATCCAACGATTATCTACTCCAACGCACATACGCACACTGTTTTGATAGATATGATTGAATTTGAACTTTGAATAGCGGTAATAAAGTGCAAATTGAATCAGTGTAGCTGTGTAGCTGTCTTGAATAGAGAATTTGATCATTCTTCTATTTTTTCGCTTTATTGATCGTCATGATTACATTTGACTATATTTTCAATAAATTTTTAGACTGGACTACTTTCAAATTCATTAATTAATTTATAAAAAAAACAGGAAATTGTTGACAATATTAACATATTGTCAACAGTTTTAAACAATTGTTGACAATATTAACGTAGCCAATTGAAAAAAAGAACTTAATTTGTAAGAAACAATCCATACATTATAAATTTAAAAATAACTCTTTGTGACTACCAAACAGTTAAACCGATTTTAATGAAATTTGGAGAAACATGGAGATTCTTGAGGTAGGATAAAGGCTACTCTTTATCGCGTTATACTGTAAACAGTACACCACGGGTATTGGGTACTTGGACCAAGAAACCGGTGGTTAGAGCTCTAAAGACAGAAACCTTCTCATTATACGTGCCGAGTCAAGGAGGATTGCCTTCATACCCTTGATTCAGCCGTCTAACGTGAGCCTCTCAAGGTGTTGGTCGAGGCTCTTGCCTATTAATCCTTGAACAGATACGACTATTGGAATAATGATCACCGAATCTACATTCCACATCTCAAGTCTAAATATTTCATTTGTTTTTCTTTTTTAACTTTCACAAGATTCTCGTCATGAGGAACGGCGATATCAACAATCATTGCGAGGCGCTCTAATCGATCTATCACCACAATATCAGTTGTATTGGTAACAATAGTTCTGTCTATGACAATAGATCGATCCCAATATAACGTAGCACGACCATTCTCGAGAACTGGTTCATGCATATACCTGTATGTATGTATGTATACCTCTGAGCTCACAAGATGGTATTTAAGGGCAAGTTGTTAATGTACGATCCTGGCTACTTGGTTATGCTTGTGCAAATACTCGCCTTTAGCAAAAACTAGTTATTTATATTGTTAATTTCGGCTTCTAAATATTATGAGTAATATTATCGTTAATATTATCCCTATATAAGTTAAACGTAACAAGGTAATAGAGATGAAAGTAGCATCTTCACGCTAATGGTAAATATGTCTATGAAAGTTGATAGCACAGCGGAAGCTTGTATGCTCAGTTATATCGACACTAATAAATACTTGAGCATCTCGCGCTAATGCTGTTAGTTCAAGTATCATCGATGTGGATGCTAAACACTTGATGCGTTTCAGTTGCTACCACATAAAATAAACACAATAAAAATAAATTATCACACTATAAAACAAAGTTTATAATAATATACAATAATTGTCTTTATGTAGGTATGACATGTGTTTGTCTAACTATATCTATGTGAACATGTGGACTGATGATACCAACTGCGTAGTAGCGTTTTCCTTAGCTCATGGAAGCGTAGCTATTTCGTTTTTTTGATGTCGAAGGTCAGAAGGTCGGACCAACTGTTGGTTCGGCGACACGCCATCACGGCATGACACGTTACTTTGTGTGAAGGTACGTTCCTATCGTTATGGAGGATTCCTTGGGAGGCGTCTTGGGACCCTTGGCAACCGGCTGACGCAGGTGGTCACTGGAAAAGGATGCTTCGGAGATCACCTGTGTCTGATCCGCAAGGAATCAACGTCTGAGTGCCACCACTGCGATAGCGAGACCCCGGACACGGCGCTCCACACCCTGGCAGAAGCAGACTCGGGTGGAGGCGCGGACGCTGCGAAGCGTGCGGGGGACAATAATGGGAACATCGGAGTTCCCACACAGTAGGGGCCATCTACTGACCCGTAGGTGGCCCGAGGTACGTCGAGGTTCCTGGGTTTTCCTTTCTAGGGTGCTCCTGGTTTCCCGGCATCTAGTACCCGAGACGGCGTGCGGCTTTAGTCGGTTCGTGTCCGACATCCCACCAGGAGGTGGTATCCGAGAAGATTGCGGGAATGCAGCACGAAAAAAAAAGGTACGTTCCTATCCAACGTTGAAAAAATCAACACGCAATTGTTCATTCGATTTACGAACGATTTTGGTGAATTGAACAAAATTGCAAATGATACATCATTTGCGTCATCAACAATCCTTTGATAAAGTTCATTATAATGAAGGTTTCGTTCAGGGAACGTTTTACTTATTTAGAGGACACTTTAGAAAGGTACACTCAATAGGGCGCCGTGCTGCATTGTCTGCATTCGCAATGAGTACTATAACCACTACTCCTGAATTATGCTCATGCGGATGCTTTTCATCAGGCAGAGTAGTCACTATCGCAAGCACATACATTTTAAAAAAGGTGAGGAAACAAATAACTATAATCAAATTTGAACAATAAACTGACTAAAGAACGAATAAAACTACTGTGGACGCACAAATACCTATAAATTAATATGAATGCAACCAAAATTCTTACTTAAACACAAGCCACACTTCTTCTTTCTGTGAAATCTTTTCTTATTCAAAAATAAACTTTAACATTGTTCTGGAATGATAATAAAACCTCTCAATAATATAATATTGGCTAATGCCAAGTCTGTACAATTGGCCAATTCGCAAGAGTCTTATTAATGCAAAAAATTGTCAAGAGCGTCATTCTTATTGCGACTTGAACAATAATCATATAAGTATTTCTTTTGTCTTTCAAAAGGGATGAGATGAGAATGCTTGCAGAATGGAATACCACTAAGTGGGCAAATACGATTTCAATTATCTCGGTTACTAGTTTCGACTAAATGGCAAACACCACACGGCCTGCCAACCTGCGTTTTGGGTTAATCGATTGATAAGTCTACTTATAACATAAACAAGATTATAGTCATATTTCTATTTCATTTGTAATGGGAATGCATTAAAGGAGAAACAAAAACATAAATATTAAGTCAAACCCAAGTACGTTATTAGAAATACTAGTATCGAGGTTGTCTTGCTTTTTCCCGTAATTTATAAATACAAAATGATGCGACCGTAATAAGAAAATATAAATATTGCTCGTATCATACAGACATTAGAAATTTGAAACGATCTTTAAATCATTGTTTCATCTGAAAAAAAATTGGTTGCCTGTAAAGTCGGTATACGGGCGAAAGTTTTACGTGACAACGACTTTGAGTGGTAAAATAATTTTAATGTGAATATTCATTCGTATAGTAGGAATAAGGATGAAATAATAGTAACAATTTAAAACATTTATTTATACAAAGAATTATATTTAAAACATTAATTTTAACGTTTTAAATATAATTCGACGCGTGCCTTTCACTTTTTATGTCTGTCTCTCTCGCTCTTAGGCGGGCTAACCATGCCCGAGTGGAAGGGACGCGTGCCTCTCACTCGCTCTCATTGTGAGCGCATAACGTGAGCGGAGCGTAACGCAGTTTCTTGAAGTGTCACCCGGCAAACCAATTTATAAGACGTTGTCACGTCAAAATAATTATGTTGTCTTTGTTACATGTGAATGAGATAATGCCATAAAAGCACATGACTATATAAATTATTACAAAATGTTAAACTAGCGAAAACTTACACTCGTGGAAGTCTGTATTTCAAACGAAATGAAAATTTGCAATTAGTTCTTCTGAAGTACAAATAGTTTAGTGCCTACAAAACTTGTAAAAACAGCTCCTATTAGTGTTAAAAGTATTATTGATAATTCGTTTCAGTGCTTTTGAATGATTAGCCCGTCCTTTGTGTTCTTTTTCAAAGTCATGTTAAAAGAGATATTGCTACAACTATATTAAAAGAGACTGTGAAATTTTCTTTTGAAGTGTCAGAACATAGCTAAACATAAGCGTTAGTAAATAGAAAATGAGAAAAAGTTCTTTTAATATTACAATACTTTACAATCTATTTGAAGTATGAGATGGATTTTGGGTTTTAACGTTTGTAAGTTGATGCCCTTTAAAATGCGAAAGGACAAAATATATAACATTTCTGTTAAGGTGGATGTTATCGTCTCTTAGTATTTTGTCTGAGCCACTGAAATTATAGCAGAAGGGATACCAGGGAGCTAGGACCGCTTATAACTAGACTTAGATGATATTATTAGCAGCATAAAATGCATTTTTTATTTAATGACATTAACATGTAACAATTCTAACAACAAATAAAACTTATAGCTCGCTCACATTTAAATTGTAACTCAAAGAATGTGCTAACAGAATAACAAAGTTATATCGTGTGACAAATATTGACTTTAGACGTTAGTATCCATATAGCTACATATTAAAAAAATAGAATCAAGTTATAACATAATTGAGACATTTTAATTAGGTAGATTCATACCACTACTTGTGAGCGGGTAGCAGTTTGGGCTGCAGGATATCTCTGACCAATATGATATAAATGAAGGATTAGTATTAGTACATGAGTCCTAAATTTATACCGATTGTCGTTATTGCCCTTTATGAGTTTCCTCTATTGTCTATTATATTAATATAATAACAACATATTGCCGTCAACTCTTTATTCAAAATATTTCTACATAGTACTCGAAACATATGTCTGATGATTTTAATAGCCTTACAGAAGTTTTTCAAACAACATAAAAGCCGGTATTGCTTTCTCAAACTAGCAAAACTCTTCTACTCCCGAGGCTATGGCTTGGCTTGGGTCACAAATAAAAACAAAATATGATTTTATCACGGCATCAATGTTTACAATTTGCATGTGCTACTCTTGGAATTTTTCAAAATGTCTGAGCTAGTATTTTTAGTTCACGTCGTGAATTGTTTGTGTTTGCTTTGTTGTATGAACTAACTAAAGGCTACAAAAAATGAGCAGTTGAAGTGACTTTACAAAAGCACTTTATGTAAGCGGTAAGTTATTATAGTATAGTAATAAGATTAAGAAAAAATCTTTATTGCAGCACTAAATACCCTTACTCTGAAAGACGAAGAAAACTTAACAGAATTAACATACGCGCTAGAACATATTAAATGGGACATCGTCGCCCGTGAGACAAGCGTCCTGGAGAAAACACGCTAGAACCATTCACATACTGCAAAAAACCAGAAGCAGGAACGGAGAAAAGTTAAAGTTGGAGGAGGCCTTTGCCGATTGGCAAACAGACCTACAAAAATAATTAACTATTAGAATAGATTAAGATTAGTTTAGCCACAAAAATAGATTTATATAATTTCTCTCAACTCTTAAAATAACTCATAGTTAATATTCCTTAATACTTTGTAAATAGCAACTAAGTTGGTCTGAATAAAGGGCTTTATTATTATTATTATTATTATTATTATTCTCTTTATTCCATTTGTATATACATATAAATTACATTTTTAAATATACATATAAAACAAATACATTTAAAAATATAAAAAATAGTAGACCACCGACTTCGGGTACAGGGACCAAGAAACCGGTGGTTAGGGCTCCAAAGACAGGAACCTCCTCACTATACGTGCCGTGTCAAGAAGGACTGCCTTCTGTATCAGACCCTTGATCCAGCCCCCTAACGTGAGCCTCTTAAGGTGTTGGTCGAGGCTCTTGGCTATCAATCCGTGAGCTGATACGACTATCGGAACAATGATCACCGAATCCACATTCCACATATCGAGAATCTCGTGAGATAAATCCAGATATTTTATTTGTTTTTCTTTTTCGACTTTCACGAGATTCTCGTCATGAGGAACGGCGATATCGACAATCATTGCGCGGCGCTCTAATCGATCTATCACCACAATATCAGGCTTATTGGCTACAATAGTCCTGTCTGTAATAATAGATCGATCCCAATATAACGTAGCACGACCATTCTCGAGAACTGGATCGGGCACATACCTGTAGTATGGTACCTCTGAAATCACAAGATTGTATTTAAGGGCAAGTTGCTGATGTACGATCCTGGCTACTTGGTTGTGCCTATGCAAATACTCGCCGTTAGCAAGACGAGAACAACCAGAAATAATATGCCTGATAGATTCTCCAGGACGGTGACATGCCCGACAAATGTCGACCGTACCATCCTTCAGGATATACTTTCGATAGTTATTCGTCATGATAACTTCGTCCATAATCGCACAGACAAAACCTTCGGTTTCTCCGAAGAGATCACTATACCGTAGCCAGGACGTAGATGCTTTGAAATCTATATCAGGCCCATTTAAGGCCCGATAGAATCGACCATGGAGTACTTTGCCCTTCCATACTTCCCTGCGATCATTAGTACTAAGTACTACAGGCTTGCGCCAATTCTCTTTAGCCAGAGCGAGCGGAGTGAGTCCGGTATCCACTGTGACTACACTACGATGCACTCCCACATCAGTTTGTAGAAAATATTCTCTAAGATTGTATACCTCGCGATTGTGCAGGGTCTTGATATTTAGTAATCCACGACCCCCTAACCTTCGCGGGATATTTATTTATTTATTTATTTAAGGATCTCACAACGAGGAATACACAAAAACAAGACAAAAGTAATTAGTAGGATAACAAGTTATGTGCTCCCTCACTTATAGGAGACCACATCATGCACAAGCAAGTTCACACAAATATAAAAAATAGAAATACAATAAATTTTAAATGTAATAAAAGTGTAAATAGGGTACATAATGTTATTATTATCCCCCCCCATTGACACCTCCATCATCACCTTTACAAACTTAAAAATATGCAATTGACAAATTGACAAATGAGACCTGTTGTAATACAACTACCTATACTTAAGGACCAAAAAGCAATTCAGATAAAAAAAAGAAATAATCAACATGGAAACGTATTGACATATAAACACCTACATGCCAGCGAGCTTTGAGCTGATTAGACATTTAAACTTTTTAAGTGTATTTGAAAAAATGTCTATGTCTTCGGAAGGACATGATAAAGTGTTGTACTGATAAGCAATCCTAACAAGTGGCGAGTGCTTTCCCAAATTTGTTCGGCATCGCGGTTGTTTGAACAATGGACGAGGGTAGCGAGGGAGCCTCGAAGGAACGTTGATACCCATCCTACTGAGAAGATCCGGACAATCCATAGCGTTATTAAGCATTTTATGTAGGAATGACAGATCAGAGATGGTTCGGCGTGACTTTAGGTCAATCAATTTAAAATAATTTAGTCTATTTTCGTAGGACCTACAATTCCTCGGCCTGAATCGAAAAGCTAAGTGACGAAGTAGTCTCTTCTGTATTCTTTCGATTCTATCGATATGTACTTGGTATGAGGGATTCCAAACTGTACTGCAATAATCCAACTGACTTCGTACATAGCTGTCGTACAATTGTAATGTTGTGGATGGTCTCTTAAATTCTTTTGATGATCGTAATACGAATCCAAGAGACCGATATGCAGAATTTAGTATGTTGTCTATATGTTCCGTGAACCTGAGTTTACTGTCCAAATAAATGCCCAAATCATGCACCACTCTTACTTCTGTTAGAGCCTTATCTTGGATTCTATATGAAGACTGAATGTTATTGCGCTTTCTAGTAAATTTGATATGGTAACATTTAGAACAGTTTAAATACATTTTGTTACTGGTACACCACTGAGATAAACTGTCTATATCCGCCTGTAATAAATGTGTATCGGCTTCAGTCAAAATTGTGCGTGTAAATTTTAAATCATCTGCAAAAAGGTACGGTTTGGAATGTTTAAATACTTGTGAAATGTTATTGATAAAAATATTAAATAATAACGGTCCCAAATTAGACCCTTGGGGAACACCAGAAGTCGCAATGTAATAGTCAGACTCATCACCATCCACAACCACAGAACACGGTCTATTCTCGAGATACGACCTACACCACCTCAATATTGTATTGACAATGCCCAACGACTGGAGCCTCTTTAGTAATATTTCATGGTTAACTTTGTCGAATGCCTTCGAAAAGTCCGTATAAACTGCATCGACCTGCAAACCCTGATCTACTGCCCCCATCAGTTCAGTTACGTAAGTTACAAGATTTGTGTTTGTAGATCTTTTCGCGGTAAAACCATGCTGATTGGTGGATAAGAATTTATTAACATGGCCGTACAACGTTTGATACACAAGTGATTCGAGTACCTTAGACAAAGTGCAAAGAATAGAGATGGGTCGATAGTTAGAAATAATATCTCGCTTCCCATTTTTGAATATAGGGACTATTCTAGCACGTTTCCATACACTCGGGAAGACGCCAGTTTTAATTGACGTATTATAGATATCAGCTAATGGTTTAGACAAATAACGAGCACACCTCTGCCAGAATATTGGTGGAATATTATCCGGTCCAGCACCCTTGCACATGTCTAGACCCGAAAGTTTTTTACATACAGCTTTAGGTGTGATAGAAAAGTCATTGATAGGTAATATAGGAACTGTGGAAACAGAAATATCATCTATCAGTTCATCCCGACAATGGCTAGGGATAGCAAAAACTGATGAGAACTGTTCTGCGAACAAATTGGAAATGGCTTTACTACCATTAACACTAACATTATTGAGAGTCATTTCAGAAGGATAAGATGTACTACCTCTTCGGAGATTTTTTATGTGGGTCCAGAAGAATTTAGGATTCTTTTTTATTTTGTTTTCGCATTCATGAATATAATCATTGTAACATTTTTGTATAAGTCTTTTACAGTCTCTTCTGAGATAATTAAATTCAACTAAATCCAATGGATTATTATGTTTCTTCACTTTAGTACGTATCTTCATTTTTTGCTTAAGCAATTTTTTCAATTGGTTAGTATACCACGGAGGATATTTTCCTTTTTTACTTACGGTTTTTGTTACATATTCACTAATTATATGATTAACTATTGTGTAAAAACTGTCTAACATATCATTTACATCATTACAATTTATAAATTCGCGGGTCCAATCAATGTGCTTTAGTGTTTCTATTATGGCTTCATAATCTGCTTTGTAGTAATTGGACTTAATTATTGGTTTAGAGGCACTTTGAAGTTTTACAGGTAGAGTGACTATGAGCTCTAAGGGCGGGTGGAATTTATCTATTTCCCTTATAGGATCTAGACAGATATTTATTTGAATATGTTCGAGATCAGAAAGCACTAAGTCTAATGTTTTATTTTGGAAGTTTTCAACCCAGTTGAATTGTTGCAGATTGTTTAATGCCATAAAATCAAGTAAGATATTTTTAAGATTACCAGTACCGATTGTTGAGACGCAGCATGTATTATCCGTGGCATTACTCATCCAATCCACACAGCTCAAGTTAAAATCACCCACTATAAGTGTGGAGCTGTTATTGTTAGTGTCCATAACTGAATTGCAGTTCTCAATAAAATATTCAAACACATCCGGACCGACAGGAGGAGGCAAGTAGACACCGCAAATCTTTACATTTTTTAAGACTGTGTTTGTTCTGGTTTCAATCGTAATCCATAAATCCTCACAGTCACTTTCCCAGTCAGTCATACGAGCCGAAATAAGTTTATTTGAAACTGCTATAAGTACACCGCCACCACTTTTTTTGTGCCTATTAAAATTAGAAGTTTCACGATCCCTTCTATAGACTGCATATGAGTCGTTGAATAATTCAGAATCAAATACACTTTCGCAAAGCCACGTCTCGGTTAAAACAAAAACATCATACTCACTGTCATGTATGTGATGACGGACATCTGATAAATTGCTACGCAGTCCTCTAGTGTTCTGATAATAACATTTGATAGAATTGAATTTAAAAAAAAAATGCTTTTATAACGAACACAATTGAAACTTATAAAATAGGCACTTTAGATTAATATCTTCAGTTTTTCGAGATCATTAATAATTATACTTTCGGAGGTTTCATCCTTCCTGGTGAAGATTCAACCATTTCGAACCCACACAAATCTGTATCCGAGTTCCTTGGCTTTAATTCGCGTCGCTGCATGAAGGGCCTTATTTTCCGGGGACAAATGTTCGACGACGAAGACGGGCACAGGCCTGTCAGCAGCTAATCCTAGATGGCTTGAGTTCAATTTATTGTTTGAATTTGCCTTGTTGTACTGAATGGAAGCCGCCAAAAAGCCGTCTCTTATCCGGGGACTACCGAATTTAACGAGAACCGATCTCGGTCGCATATTGCGCGTATCCTTCTTAGCAATTCTTGTGCATAGTTGCATGTCTGTGTCTTTTAATTCGCACTTGATTACTTTGCTTAACTGAATAACAGTAGTCACCAAATTCTCATTTCTGTGTTCGGGTACACATTGTATCTCAACGTTGCTCGACCGAGCATATTGTTCAAGAGCATTAGTCCTTTTTGTTAAGGTTTTAAGAGAATCTTGTAGGTCAACTTTTTCTTTTTCAAGCAATCTCATAACCGATGAACGTGGGTGGTGCATTCGGAATGCAGTCAACAATGTACGGACTCTCCTATCAATGGCATCTAATTCAGTCTGAGTCCATCTAAGTACACCAAAGGAATACATCAGAACCGGCATAACCCAACCATTGCAGGCTCGTACCTTGTTACCGCCTGACAAAAGACTTTTAAGTACTTTTTTCAGGCGGCTAAAGAAGCGTTCCCGCAACGTTTGTTTCATGTCAGATTCTGGCATTCCTAAGGACTGTGAAAAACCTAGATATTTGTAAGTTTCGGTTGCAGAGAGAGATCTGAGTTTTGTGGAATCTGAAAGCTCTATACCTTCAGATTCCACAATCTCACCTTTTTTTACATACATAACTGCACACTTGTCTACACCAAATTCCATTTTGATAGAATTACTAAAGTTTTCCGTAACCTTTAGTAATGCTGTCAATTGTAATTTAGTGGGGGCAAGTAGTTTCAAATCATCCATGTAAAAGAGGTGAGATATAACTCGATCATCTTTCTGCAACCTGTAGCCTAACCCTGAACCCTCTAATAGAGTGCTCAGAGCGTTCAAAGCTAGACAAAACCACAAGGGGCTCAGACTGTCACCTTGAAAGATGCCTCGCTCGATCTTTATAAGTACGTCGTTCATCGCAGACTGCCGACACCCAGGATAGCGAAGTGCTGTTCTCCATTGCCCCATACACACCTTCAAGAAAGTGCACAGAGTTGTATCAATTTTATACAACTCAAGCACCTTCAAAAGCCATGTATGAGGAACGGAGTCAAAAGCCTTCTTGTAATCTATCCAGCATGTCGCCAGGCTCTTACGATTACGACGCACCTGCTGGCTAATGGTCATGTCTATGATAAGGAGCTCTTTAGTGCCACGGGTCCCACTTCTACATCCATTCTGAGAAATAGAAAGTATCGAATTGTGATTAATATGTGTTGTAATTTTGAGTCTCGGAATAGATGTCAGAAGTTTGTACAAAGTTGGTAAACATGTTATTGGTCTAAAATTTTTGGGATCCATGGCATCACCAGATTTGTAGAGTAAGTGCGTTATGCCAGTGGTCAAAAATTGTGGTAATGAACCCGAATCCAATGCTGTTTGGAATTGAGATGCTAAGCACGCATGTGAGCTTCGGAACCACTTAAGCCAAAAGTTGTGCAGTCCGTCAGGACCTGGTGCTTTCCAATTCGGTAATGAACGGACCGCACAACTTACATCCTCTTCATCGATGCTAATAGGTTCCATAGGTAACAAAGACTCACATGAGCGCTCAACATCCCGATACCAATCACCTTCTGTATGAGTGACAGGCACAGACCACATATTGCGCCAAAACGAATTTGTGGCATTTTCATCTGGAACTTGCCCATCACTCATACACGGACTCAGGTTCTCCCATTTCCGGTACACCCACTTCTCATTTCTTTGGAACATGCGATTCTGATTATACCGATCTACTCGTTTTCTATACCGCCTTATTCTATTTGCCCATGCATAAACTTTTTGCTTCAGAAAGTCTATGCGCTCCGTGACACATGACATGTACTCTTGAGGACTAATAGTAGTCCCCAAGAATGCCCGTTTCACAAAGCGCATCACTCTCGGTCGTGTGTTTCCCGATCGAAAACTCATTAGCTTACCAATGAGTGTCCTGGCCTCAGCAATACGACGTTCAATTCTATACTGCCAAGCTGGCAAAGTATTTTCTTGTCGAGTAGTGGTTGTATATTCTGCAAATTTCACACCAGCTACTCGACAAACTGCAATAGCCGCACAGTATAGAATTGAGTGTGTATCACTGAGATCTTCGCTATTACTGAAATATTTCGGTAATAACGAATCCAAGGCACTCACCAGCGCTAAATTTCGTTTATGTATGGGCAAACGGGACAACCGGGGTCTGTTATTCAAATTTACATATCGGTATTCCCGAATCGCATCCTCCAAAGTGCTCCTTATCCTATCATTATATTGGGTACTTACGGATATAATTTCACTGTCCACTAATTCACTAATATCATCATTTTGTGATACCTGTGGTGTGCTGTTTGTTACCACATTCAGAACATGTGACGAAGAAGGGACAGTCAAGCTATTCCGTATGTCAGAGCGTATCCTTTCAAGTGCGGCATCATCCAGCAGGTGACATCGCTGTATAGCTCGCACTTGATCCGACAATCGTTGTGCCGAAACGTTGACAGCTGGCTCAAGCTCCTGAAACAGAGAGACTAGTCGAACACGGTACGCAGTAAGGTTCGTTCCCAACTCTGTAGCCCGAAAATATGCCCGCATGACATTCTCATTTATAGAATGTGTCCACTTCATGCGGCGCACATCACCACCGGCAGCGGGGGCCCTGTTCGAGGTCAATGGTCCTCGGGATCCCAAGCTGGTCGGTGGCCGGCCTCTCCCCTGCCGACGTACAGGTATTGGCGACGTCGGCGGAGAGAAAAACTCGTCGCTTGAAGAAGAGCTCGACGCCTCTGCACCAGCCGGAACTTCTATTGCTTCTTCCGGAGATGGCAAGGCGGAGCGGAGCGACGAGTCCGGGGGTGATAGCTGTGCTCTCCGTCTAGCTCTTGTTAGCATCGTCGTTATTAAAATTTATCAAGTATTGTTTTGACATGACGTTTACGTTTAAACGTCATGTCTTGTTGAGTAGATATTTCTATGTTTCATTTTTGATTTATGCATTTTATTTCTTCGTTGTGTTTATTTTATAACAATGGAATGTTTAATCTGCTGAAAATTATTGTTGTTTGTTATTTTGTGCCATTCTAAACAGTAAATATAATTTATTTTAAAGAAATTTGTTTGATAAATTCTGACGGCTTTAAGTGTTGCTAGTTTTTATTATTATTATTATTATCTCTTTATTCCATTTGTAAATACATATAAATTACATTTTTAAATATACATATAAATTATTATTATTATTATTTATTATTATTATTATTAATAAGATTGCAATTGTAACGGCAATAAAATAAAGACTTATGTACCTCATTTTCTTGTAACGACAAGATGATAAACAAATAAAGATAAAATAGATAATAGAATAGATTGATTAGGCAAATAGACGGCAGTCCCACCCGTAGAATGTACAGACGAATGTTAGAAGAAACAGGGATGCAGAGTGGAAGTGCGAGAGGCATAATAGTGAGAACTGGCATGAACGTATAGAGAAATAGCTGGCATGAACATTTAGAGAAATAGCAAAGGCTCCGACAATGTTGGAGGTGTAGATATAAAAAAAAAAAAACAAAAAAAAAACCTCATAATGAAAACTACTTTTTTGTGCTGTAAACCCACGACCACAGACCATGAACACACTTAACCTACCACCTAGTGTGTTCATTTCTTAAACTTACTATACTACTTGTTCCACGAGCATCGGCATTCAAATGATTACTTTATTTATGAGTTAACTAGCTGACCCTCGCAACCTCGTTTACGTCTACTATTGCCCGTAGCGTAATAATTTTCCCCCATTTTTTAAACATTCTTCATTGGGGCTCCGCTCCCATTGGTCTTAGTGGGATGATATATAGCGTATAGCTTTCCTCGATAAATGGAATATCCAACACTGAAAGAATATTTCGAATCGGACCAGCGGTTCCTGAGATTAGCGCGTTCAAACAAACAAACAAACTCTTCAGCTTTATAATATTAGTGTAGATTTAATGATAATACTAGACTGACAATATTCTTCACTATAAGGTACGAATATATCAGCATTACAATCAAATGCCGTTAATAAATCAACGGCTGGACATGGACTTTTCTTTGAAAGGAAGGATTTGTCTTTCTTTGACTTTTGTTTTAGATTTTTCTTCGTTTTTCAATGCCGTTGTCCTGCAGTGTAAGAACCTTTAGTTGGACATCCACGATGAGTATAAGTGAATAGCAGCCCGCACCGACTTTGCACGGGTAGCCATAAGTATTAACCAAAGTTTTTATATTTATAAATTTTATCACGCTTCGAACACTCGACCAAGTCGGTTTTAGACAAAACAAATAATCAAAATAAATCAAAATAAATCAAGAAACTTTCGTCTCCAAAATTCCCTTGTTAATTATTAGTTTTGTACATACGTAGAACTGTTTCGTGACTTTACAAGGATTCTTACTACTATATAATACATGAACATATAGGTATATAACCTATAAACTAGCTGTTACCCGCAGTACAACAACACCGTACACAACACACAGCCACCAGTAACGTAAGAAACCTAAGTTACTCTGCTAACCATCTGCCAGAGAAAGTCTCATCAAAATCGGTTCACCCATTTCAGAGATTAGCCGAAACCCACAGGCAGACAGACAGACAAAAAAAATCAAATAGTTTTTTTATGTAAGTACAAGCTATTAATTTAAAATTATATACTTACAAATAGTCACTTCCGTTTTATTTATTTGTATAGATATAAAAGTTATACATAAATATACATAAGTAAAGCATACATAACTAATACATTAACATAAAAGTTTCGCAATCAACATCCATATACATGTACCAAGTAATTACCTATTTATTCCAATTAATGAGAATTTCTACAACTGTTTCTAAGATAATTTAACTGTGGAATGAACTGTCACCTACGGCATTCCCGGACCAATGTGATCTTTAGACAGCTATACATAAATATTCATAATATATTGATGATGATGCTGTTCATGTTAATCACCGCAGATCTAATACGTAATTTATAGGTATTTATTGCCTTTGACAATGCGAGGACACGTTACAAAAACTGTTGAAAATATCATACCTACTAGAAAATCATGTGTTGTGACAAAGTTTTTCATGACTCAAAATATTCATCAATTTACCAGAAAACCTGTTATTCTTATCATCTTACTTAGACATTAAAAATAAACTAAAGGAGAGCTCGTCTGTGAATTGTTGCTATGTGAAGCTACATGAAATATTATTCAATTACAGTGCATGTCTGCATGCCTTTGCTACATCGTTTACATTCCAATAACAAAACCTCTCCATCTTTTAACATTAAACTATTTAGAAGGTAGAATGTTCAGAGACGCTTTTAACTTTTCCGTTACCAGTAGTCACATTTATTTTGTTTTATGAATTGCAAGTCATAAGAAACACTATGCAGGCATAACACGGTATCTTTATTATTAGGTTAAACAGCAAGTTTAATGTTAAACATACTTCAGTATAGGTATCAGCCCACCCTTTTATTGTTGTAGATTACCTCAGGCGACGACTTAGGCCAGCAGTACGTCTTTCAGCTGAGATGAAGCATGTCTATTTTAAATACTAAACTTAACAACTGTCCCGTTGGTCCAGCGATTTTAGTATACGACTGTCAATTAAGAGGTTTGTTGTTAGATTTTCCTGTTGAACCAAAATAGTGTTATTGAATTTTACTTATTATAGAAATGCTTAATAACAGATCGGAGTTCGGAAGTTTGGGTCTTAACCCCAGTGCCTCGGAGAATAAAGCCTGCGCCTGATCTCACCTCGGTTGTGTTGATTGGCTGTTCCATCGGATTATGATAGTGAAGGAACAGAGTGCATCAGTGTATGTGCACACACTAGTGCACTATGAAAATCTCTTGAGTAGATGGCTCTTCTCCGTTAAGTTCCTTAAGACAAAGTCAAGTTTTATGCATAAAATTGTGTACAAAGCAGTGCCCTAATTCAATCACTTTCGGATTATAATTTACTATTTGGTAATTAAAAGGAGACCGTCAGATTGTTAGCTCGATTTCTTAACACAACGCTCAACCATTTGGAAACGGGCGGTTATAGATTGACACAGACAGATATCGTATTAATTGTTATCCATTGTTTTAGTAACTTTACCTTTGACAAAGAATCCAAGTGGAGAGGATGTAAATATTGTTTGATATTTTAGGACGAACTCCGTTAAAATGCTCAAATAAAAGATATTGAATATCGAAATTCTGTAGTATTTATATAAATTAAACCTGTATATGTATACTTAAATATATAAAAAGGCGCTTATATCTTAGTTGCACTCGGTGATTAGAAACAATAACCGGGGGTAAGCAATGAGGGCGCGGTCACTACCTGGATGGGTGGCCGCTGGTGGCATGATACCATGAGCGTCTTCGTGAATCGGAGGTCACGTTAAGCAATCGGTCCCGGTTGTTATCATAGGATAAACAGTCGTGAAGCTTAGTTGGAGGTCTTTCGGCGTGTTAAAAACATCCAACGGCAAGATACGTAGCCACAACGTTGTCTTGCCAGTCCCCAACCAGCGTGAGGACGTATGGCCTTAACCCTCTCCTGAGAGGAGATCAGCAGTGGGACATTATGGGTTGTTGATGATATTTACTTACGTATGTAGACTAAGAATGTATACATCTCAGTCTTATAAAATATAGTATATATGTATATATAATTATATATAACATGAAATCTATAACACTTTTAGTGAGGTATCTTTCCGTTACTGTGGTTGTGTTCCTACACAAATACATTCCTATGTGATTGAGATCAAACCATTTCCTTATTTAAAACTACATGACCCGCGCTACTTCGTCCACCTCTGTCAAAAAGGAATAAGTTTTCCGAGTTTTTCTGCAACATTTTTAACACACTATCGAACATAAAGAATTTTTCAATACGGAAAAGTTCCTAAGATTAGTGCGTTCAACCAAGCATGAAATAAAATGAAATACCTATACACAAATATTAAGCCAATAATTTATTCGTCATGTTCATTACAAGAACGACTATAACATAATAGACTTTTGCACAATAAACACACTTTTGTTGTTTCGAAAATTGCAAGCCACAGAATAAATACAATCTCTTCTTTCATAAAACTATTTTGGATTGACGGCTAATTTCAACAACAACCTCCTTTGTGAAAATCACTGGCCACCAATGTGTCGTTTTTTTAATATGTTGAAAAAAATGCTTTTTAGGCGAAAATATAGCACTGCAGACGAGGCCATCGAAGAATTTCAGCAACTATTTTGCAAGACACGTTTTTTAAAGGTTTTGCGAGCTGGTTCACCCGAATGCATAAGCGCATTGGGATTGGAGGAGGATATTTTGAAAAACTGTAAATAACCTTTTTTATTTTCTAAATATTTTTTATTTCACTAACTATTCTTGGAACAGCCCACGTAGATAGGAAGGTATAACTAAGCACGTGGCTGCAAAAACGGTGGTAGGTATAAAAACTAATGAAACAATGCATGTACGGAAATGCAGTTACTACAAGACTTATAAATATGTCCAATACGGGTTGTAAGGCGGACTTCACTCACCGCCAGCATGGTGATAAATAGTGGGGTTTCAGTCACACTTTGCTTAAATTATGTATATATATATTGCTGTGGTAGACTGCGATAAAAAGTAACTAAAGGTCTTTATACCTTCTTTTTTTTACTTATTGTTTATCTCTTAAAACTGCCTCGGTGGCGCGGTGGTAGCGTATGCTGTGCTTGAGGTCTCGGGTTCGATTCCCGGGTCGGATCAAATGTTTGTATGATCTACAAATATTTGTTTCAGAATTTGGATGTTTTCTATGTCTAATATGTATGTATTTACAAAAAAATTGTATAAATATATTAATATCAGTTGTCTAGTTACCTGGTGGGTACCTACCCATAGTCCAAGCTCTGCTTAGTTTAGGACTAGATGGCGTTGTGAGTTAAATGTACGAAAATATTTATTTTATCTACTAATATTATTTTATATCTATAGCTTTCTTATTACATATAGCCTACATATACAGTTGGTACCTAAATACGCTAGTATTATATTCAACGAGGAAAGTATATAAAAGTAATCTGAAAGCACCAGGAACCTAAGAGCGTGCATACTGCGTTATATGAATTTAGAAGAAGCAAAAGAGGTGTGTCAGGAACTCAGGACCGTCGTAAGTGGGGTTCAATTGTCTCTGCCTATCCTCTAAAAAATAGGCGTGATTTTATGAATGTATCTATACATTTAAACGCTTCGTATCTAACGGTTTCTTTTAATAAAAATACCACGAGCCTTCTCTATAACATTGCTTCAATTTTTTCACACAAATTATAGTGAAACATAGTCTATTCTTCCTGCAATATCCCATATTATTAAATTTTCACTCGACTTCGGAAATTTTCCCTCACTTTGGCGTAAGGCTTTCATCATTTCTATACCCAAAAAAGTAATGCTTCTCTTCCTGAACACTTTCAGCCAATTTCTATACTCCACTTTCTTTCTAACACACACAGTGCTGGCTTCAATAAATTTCTCGAATGCTTTTAATACCGTTTGTCATGACGTCCTACTGACCATCCTTTCCTATCTTATAATCTCTTCAGAAGCTCTGGAATGGTTTTCCTCATATCTTCAGGGACGACAACAGTGTGATCGTATTGATGACATGTCATCGAATTGGTGTTATCTTGTCACTGGCGTACCTCAAGGTAGCATTTTATATCCTTTGTTGTTTTGAATATTGTTTGACCTCGTAACTCACGACCTTCAGTGCACGTATCAACTGTGCGCTGACGAGTTACATCTGTACCCACAGTAAAGGGTTAAGGACATATCATACGCCATTGACAAAGTCAACAAAGATTTAAAATTTGTAAGGAGCTGGTCTACGAGGTTTGGTCTAGCGGTAAACCCAAACAAATGCCAGGTGATAATTATAGGAAGCAAACAAATTTTAGGTAGGTTTGATATATCAGTCATCGCACCAGATGCCTCTTTATTTATTTTTTCCGTGTGGAGACTTCTTCGGGCCCTCACCCCACCAGGGTATGCGGCGGGGCGGTGTGTCGGAATCGAACCGACGAAGGGAGGGATCCGGGAACTGCTGTTATTAACACAACCGGACACCTCACAGTGCCTGAACGTACTGAAGCGGACATCGTCTGCTGGTAAATACTCTCAATGTAGGCGATAATATTAATAATAATAATGTCTTTATTGTGCACTAGGTAAATTATAAAGGTCTTAATTTAAGGTAAGTAGGTACAATTGGCGGCCTTATCGCCCGGAGGCAATCTCTTACAGGCAACCTGCGGATGTAGGGGAAAATCCGTCCCGACCATCCGCGGCCACACTCAGGGCGGCATGAGGCGCCTCCGCCGCCCGGTTCGCTGGTGGCGGATTGGGTCCGAGTGGAGGTCGTCCTCCTGGGCCTTCTCCGCCGCCACCTTCTGCGAAATTACGTCTACTACGCAAACACTGACTACTCTTTTTTCTTACCTCAACTCATCATTACTTAAATACCTCGCACCCCGCCGTCATTTCTTATGCTCCAACCAAGACCGACATCTTCGGTCAACAAACAATTATGTTGTGGGTACTAGACAACTGATAAAAATGATTTTCAGGTAGATACAAATTGTGTTTATTGATCATTAGGCAAAATGTTTTGTGAGCTCGTGTAACTGAACTGTCAAATTATTCATTGAAGCGTTTATACGCATCCCATGTTAATAGGGTTATATCGTATTATACATATATAACATCGTTTACACAGACAAACGTTATGTGAGCGTTCCAGCTGAGTGCTAAACTGGTACCATTTGAACACGTAATCACACGCAATCAGCACTATTATTCAATAACCTACATTTAGATCTCAAGATGTGAGTATTTGTCAAATTTTGGATGTTAAGGCTTGCGTCAATTAGAGTAATAGTTTAAATTACACCAATTTAGAAGAATACAAATATTATCTAGATATATTTACTCAATACAAAACAGTAAGAATGCAAAAACAGCCATCCGTTTTGGGTACGACCGTTCAATTTGCTATACGGCATGTAATATTGAAATGAGATAGAAGATGTTGATCTTATGGCCAAAAAACAGTCACTATTAATGTAAATAATAGCTATCAGTAGTTTAGTAAGTGTAATAGTCAAGGATTACTAAAAATAAATGCGTCTTATTACTTGTCAAGGTATAGGTTTAAAAATCTCATACATGTGGCCTACAATATTCACATGCTAATGCACTCTCTCACTACAAAACTACTCATATCGAAGATGTAGGCGAGATGTCATGTCATATATAGGCTTAGTAGAATTTTTGAGTCTCGACGGAGATGTGGGGAGCGAGGGGACAGTTTAGTGGGTTTGGGGTGTCGGATATTATAGGGGAAGTCCCGAAGCTATCGATCATCGTTACTGTCAGATGAACGAAGCGCCTTTTAACGAGGTAGGTGGCCACGACTTGCGGGCCGCCATAGCCACGTTACCTAACAAGATATTTTGTTCTATTCCTGGTCCCGTAGTATACATTTATTAAAAAGGTCAATTATCGAAATTCCAAAACATCACAGACCGAAATGTGTTTGTCGTTGCTGAAAATACAATCTAGTATATGGATTTTCTTTACATATTGTTGGTTTGATCACATTACGAAGTATTAAAATTTCTATTATTAAAATTTTCAGTTTAGTCAGCATTCAATAACGATACGATATTATGTCAATACAGTCAATTTTGTATGTACAGATGTAGTACGAACATACGTGCGACTGCTTGCTCGGGTTCGATACCCGTGTCGGCTCAAATGTTTGTAGAATCTGCAAATACTCGTTTCGGACTTCAGTTTAGACTTCATTATATCAGTAATTTAGTACCTATATGGTTCTGCTTAATAGCGAAAGTGAGTTATGACATTTTTGAGTACGAAAGCAGAAAACTTTTGTTTTGAGAATTGGTCTTCTGATTGCTCAATAGTTGCGTTGTGGCTGTTCGTTGAGTAGCTAATTAACAGACCAAATTGGCATTAGTTATCATTCTTATTTGTACTGTTTACTAATGTACCTAGGTAGTTGTCGTGATATTAGAATTGTAACTTTAATATATTAATATGCACAGTAGACTAATACATACACTGTCTGGTATTCTCTACCAGTCACCTATTTGGTGATGCAGGTAAAGAGGAAGTAGATATATTATAAACTAGATTTTGCCAGCGGCTCTGCCCGCGGTTATGCCGGCTATCGCGGTAAAGTCCTACGTTCTTCCTCAAGAATCGAAGTATTAATAAGTCAAACATTAGAATCGGTGCAGCAGTTTAGCCGTGAAAGCGTAATAGACAGACAGTTAAGCCTGTTCTTATCTAATACTAGCTGAACCCCGCGGTGCTACCCGCGGTACGATGATAACTGCGGGCAACGCCGCGAGGCGAAGCTATATCTTTATAAATAGTAGCCTATGTGTTATTCTGATGTATAAGCTATATTGTGGTAAAGTTTCATTCAAATCCATTCAGTAGTTTTTACGTGAAAGAGTAACAAACATCCATACATACATACATCCATACTTACAAACTTTCGCCTTTATAATATGTAGTAGTTGGATTAGGAACTATGGTATGATTTAAAATATTACTAATTCAGTTATAAATACTTATTATATTTTTTTTAAGAAATGAGTTATAAAACGTCAATGTTTTAAAAAGTGATCGTTAATTTTAACTTTTTTCTATTTCACATTAGATATTTATTATACATATAATGAAATAATATAAGTTATTTAATGCTCTAAACGAAGTTTCTTAAAAAAAAGATCGACGAAAATATCTATTGCTAAAATTGAAGCAAAATATAGTTAATTCATACATACTCATATTAATGCAGTGTTGCCTGTAAGAGATTGGCGCCGGGCGATAAGGCCGCTAATTTTACTCCTCTAGTTTAAGTTTTCCTATTTAAGTTATCTTGATATCTTGTAAAGAGATTTATTATTATTTGCACTGACTAACTGATTCCTCAGTGCAGACAGTGCCGCTGGGGCCACAAACTTGACATTTCGGTAGCAGACTCATGCTTTCCACGAGTTAAGCAGGCTATCAGAAAAAGTTTCTGGAATTTCTCCTCTAAGGGCGTATAACAAGGGATGAATGGATGTATGGAAGTACGTCCTTTACAAAGTCTTTTATATAAAACAAGAATCACACGCAAGGGAAGCTGCGTACAATAATAGATAGTACAGTAATATTTTTATAATATTTTCTTATAAAAGATAGGTTGAGAGTATCAATTAAATTTTAGAGAGATGCTGAATTTATAAGATAGGTTAGACATTGAACTGTCTCGGTGGCGTAGTGGTAGCGTATGCGAGTGCTGTGCTTGAGGTCTCGGGTTCGATTCCCGGGTCGAACCAAATGTTTGTATGTTCTGCAAATATTTGTTTCGGAGTTTGAGTGTTTTCTATCTATAATTTATTTATTTATTTATTTTTAAGGAACATCAACAATATACATATACAAGAACGGTCAACATTAGGAGCTTGGAATAATAACTTATATGTATATCTATTAAAGATGTACACAACATTGTTTGTACAGAACAATAAAAAAAAAAAACAATTTCAACACAAATAAAACGCCAAAAAATTAAAAACTAAATAAAGCACAGTAAAAACAAAATAAAATAAAAATAAAATAAAGTTTCACAAAGGGTAATCAGATCTAGCACTGCATTATCTTTTGCTTAAATGCTTTGAAAGAATCGTGAAAAATGTCAAGATCATCTGAGCGTCCACACAAAGTATTATACTCAAGACACATACGCACCAGTGGCGAGTGTTTGCCAGTGTTCGTTGTGCAGAATGGAATGTGAAAAGTTTTAGTGATAGGGTGTCGCGGAATTTTGTATGGTACCGTTAACTTGATGTTACTTAGCAGTTGACTGCAGTCAACTCCTCCGTTGAGAAGTTTGTGGAGGAATAAAAGATCCTGGATTGTACGCCGATGGTTAAGGCTGTTCATTCTGAGGAATTCAAGTCTGTCAGTGTAGGGAGCTCGATGGGAGATACCCGACGATATGTATGCCAAGTGTCTCGTAAATGCTCTTTGGATGCCTTCAATTCGTTGCGATTGTATAACATACGAGGGACTCCAAACTATACATGCAAACTCGAGGACACTTCGCACCAAAGCGTTGTAAAGAAGCTTCTTTGTTTGTATTTGACGAAATCCACTAGTGTTCCTTTTAATAAACCCAAGCATTTTAGCTGCCCTCGTAGCAACTCCGTCTATGTGCGCTATAAATTTTAATTTACTATCAAGTATAACACCGAGATCTCTTATTTCAGTCACTTCTAGTAACAACGATCCGTCGACATGATACTGAGAGGGAAAGGGTTGTTTCTTTTTTGTATATTTTATATGGCAGCATTTCGTTGCGTTAAGTGTCATATCATTAACGTGGCACCAGTCTTGAATTCGGTCAATATCACTTTGCAACAAATCTACGTCTAACTGAGATGCAACCGTTTGATAAATTTTGAGGTCATCAGCATATAATGAGAATTTCGAGTGTAGTATTTCGAGGGATATATCGTTTATAAAGATAGAAAATAATATAGGCCCTAGATGGGATCCCTGCGGTACGCCAGATGAAGCATAATACACTCGCGAATCATATCCCTTAACAGACACAGTTAGTGGTCTGTTTAAAAGATAGGACCGAAACCAGTTTAAAATGCTACCATATATCCCGTGAGCTTCCAGTTTTCGCAAAAGCAGACTGTGGTTAACTTTGTCGAAAGCACTGGAGAAATCCGTGTATATTGCGTCAACTTGTCTACCTTTATCAATTTCTACAGATAGATCAGAGACAAATGAAATCAAATTGGTTTCAACAGAACGACCACTTTTGAAGCCGTGTTGTGCACTTGTAATTGTATTATTCATATGATGTGTAATGATGGGACATATGAGAGACTCAAACAATTTAGAAAGACAAGACAGGATAGAAATTGGACGATAATTTTTTACGTTGTTTTGTTCACCTTTCTTAAATATGGGAATAATTCGGGCTTTTTTCCATTCATCAGGAAAAACACCATCTTGAATCGAACGATTAATAATCAAAGATAGAGGAAACGCAAGAGCAGAACCACAGCGTTTAACAAATACGGGAGGTATCATATCAGGACCTGCACCCTTTGAGTTGTCTAATCGTTTTATTTTCCTAAGAATGTCGTTTTCGGTAAAGCGGATGTTGCCCAAGGCATGATGTTGTGATTTGTTTACAACGGAGTGTAATGTATTTCGAGTAGAAGCATCGGTAGCATAAACAGATGAGAACTGCTTTGCGAAAAGATTTGCTATACCGGATCCCGAGTCCTCACTCAAGTTTTTTGAGTACATTGTACTAGGTAGGGAGAGGTTACCGTTGCGTTTGTCTTTTATGAATCTCCAAAATGTCTTAGGGTTCTCTGCTATATTCGCTTCTACTTTTGATAGATAATTATTGTAACATAACTTCACCTGTTTGTGACAACGGTCTCTAAGTATATCATATTCAAGTTTGTCGCGTGGATTTTTGTATTTCTTATATTTCACTCTTGTTTTATTTTTCTCCGAAAGAAGACGAACTAATCCTAAGTCAAACCAAGGTGGGTACTCAGATGATCTTGGCTTTCGTTTGGGAACATGTTTCACAATAACACATCTCAGTAAATTATAAAAAGCAAACACCATATCATTAACTGTTACAGAATGCTTAAATACATCATACCAATTGATATCACTTAAATCCAGTAAAATATTATCATAGTCTGCCCTGAAAAAATTATAATCAGCTCTCGGGTTTGATTTGAGAAAGTCTTTGTCCGTATGGACGGTTATAGAAAGTAGTAGGGGAGGATGTTTTGGATCTATTTTGGTAGTCAAACTACTCGGCATAGTTGTAACAGTATCTGAAACGTTAGTTAGAATAATATCCAGAAATTTGTTATCTACATTACTAACATTATTAACTTGTCTCAAGTCATTTACTGAAATAAAGTCAACAAGAGAAAAACCCAATGAACAATTACAATTCGATGGGATCAGATAATGGTTAGTGGGATGTGTAGACCATTTAACAAAATTTAGGTTAAAATCACCCAATATTACGACATCGTCAACATGGCTCAGAATATCAGATGTGTTTTCGAGAAACTTATCAAGTGATTCCAATCTGACAGGAGGTGGTAAATAAACAACACATATAGCTATTTTTTTTATACAATTGTTATGCTTGAATTGCAATGTGACCCATATGTCTTCACTGTCACTTTCCCATGAAGTAACGCGAATAATGTCTATGTATTTACAAAAAAAAGTATTTAAGTATTTATATCAATTGTCTAGTTCCCATAACACAAGCTCTGCTTAGCTTGGGACTAGATGGCGTTGTGTGTTGTGTAAGTTGTAATGTTAGTAATGTTATCCTATTGCACCAAGACAATGCTTCAATGTACACTGCGACCAAACAAAGTCATTTTTGGCTTCTGATAACATAGAACTCGTCACCCATTTCGCCCGCATTCCAGACCTAGCTCGCGATTTCTATTTTTTCCCAAAAATCTAAGATTTAATGAGAGATTTGACATTTACGAGACCACAAAAGGTCATAATTGCTTTTTTTTTATGTCTTAGCTGCCAAAATTACTCTGCTCTGCCTGATGGCAAGCACGAGCAGAATCCAGGAGTGGTGGTCATCATCCTCAATGCTAATAGGGACAATGCAGCATGGTGACCCACACTATGGCGGCCTAGTGAGATGCTTTTTCACGCTCCGCTTAAAGGATCCGGGACCTTTTCTATGTATAATATGCATGTATTTACAAAAAAAGTAAATATGTATTTATATTAGTTCACAAGCTCTGCTTAGCTTGGGACTAGATGGCGTTGTGTGTTAGATGTCCGAAATATTTATTCATTTATTTTATTTATTTATTGAAACGAGAAGTACCGAACTTGTCGACTTGTCGAGTGTTTGCAAAACATTTTGCCAATAAGTAAATGACAATAGCTTTCCTCGCTTCGGATTATTTTACGATTAATGTTATTATCTATACAAATAAATTAAATTTGAGTGTTTCTTTGTAATATTAAAATAACCGCTTTATACTAAATGCATACGTATGTACATTTTTTTAAATTTTTGTCTGTCTGATTGTTCCGGCTAGTCTCTAGAACGGCTGGACCGATTTTGACGGGAATTTCACTGATAGGTAGCTGATGATAGAAGGATTACTCTTAGGCTACTTTTTTAGACTAGCTGCGCCCGCGGTTGTCGTCGTACTGCGGGTAACACCGCGTGGTTCAGCTAGTTCAATTATAAATATAAAAATTCTTAAACGAATATTTAAATATAGCTAGCTGACCGAACTGAGCGACGCTAGAAAGAACATACACATACCTACATACACAACATAAGAAAAAGAACAAAATAAACTAGAATAAGAAAATTCGCTTCTTACTACCTACTATAACACTAACATTATGGATGCACGGATGGCGTAGTGGTTTAAGCGATCATCTTGCCGCTTTTCACTGCGCAGGGTATTGTGGGTTTAAATCCAACATTTGAAAACAGTTTGTGTGATTGTCAAATTGTTGTTCATGGTCTTGGTTTACTTTGTGTCCGATTCATGTATTTTGTACAGTTCATAGTACAGAGATTGTCTTCGAAAAAAATGTACTACAAACATTTTTATTATAAGCAAATTACAGAATATATTTTTACCAAAACAAACCTCCGTATTATAAGAGGCTATTTAATAAATTTCGTGCCCGAATACCCGATATCGCCCCAAGAGCCTTTTAAGGAAACATCGTAAAAGGTAAGTACATACTTAAATAATTATACCTTTCGTTACCTTAGAACAAATATAAAACATGAGAATCTTTTAAGAATCATGTAAAGCAATAATCCTCTTTTGAAGCATAAAATCTTTTTACGTTAAAATATTATATAGAACTGCCTCAGTGGCGCAGTGGTAGTGAATGCGAGGTCTCGTGTTCAAATCCTGGGTCGAACCAAGTGTTTGTGTCATCTACAAATATTTGTTTCGGAGTTTGGGTGTTTTCTATATAATATGTATGTATTTACAAAAAAGAAAAGTATATATGTATTCATATCATTTGTCTAGTTCCCATAACACAATCTCTGCTTAGCTTGGGACTAGATGGCGTTGTGTGTTAGATGTCCGAAGTATTTATTATTATTATTTATTTGCGGTGAACTAGAACGAATAGTAAATTAATACTTAAGGCTAATACTTATGAGCGTACTCCTTCCTAAAAGGCCGGCAACGCACTTGTGACGCCTCCGGTGTTGCGGGTGTCCATGGCCGGCGGTAATCGCTCACCATCAGGCGATACGTCTGCTCGTTTGCCCCTATATAATAATATATATATATATATATGTAAAGCTAAAAAAGTATTACATTTTTTAAATATAATATAATAGCAGGTAGTCAATAGATACATTGACTTTTAGAATACTTAAATACTCTTTTGTAAATACATACATATTAATTTATACTCTCGATTGTCGGCACTTGATGGAACTTGTTACAATACATTCTAAAATCAAACTCACTTTTACTTATTCCACTATTTCAAGCAGGCTTATGGTTACGGTTTCGCCTGTTTGAAGATAAATAGTGGAATAAGTACAAGTAAGTTGGATTCCAGAAAGAAACATATATATTATACAGAAAACATCCAAACTCCGAAAATAATATTTGTAGTATTTACAAATAATTCCGAACGCGGCATTGAATCCTAGATCTCATCACAGCATTCGCATATGTTTCATAGGGTTCAGGTTTAGGACCTGGTTTATTACCTGTCAATATTCAGTTTAAGTTGCAGACATGCGACCGTGACCTGCCGCAAAAAATATTTCAAATCGGATCAGCGGTTTCTGAGATTAGCGCGTTCAAACAATCAAACCAACTCTTCAGCTTTATTATTAGTATAGATTTACTTTGCAAAACTACGGTGTAGCGGAGCTGTAGAACTCGCAAAGTGTGGCTCGCGTTTATCGCTCTTTTTATGTGGGGTTGAGATATAAGACCGAGCATCTTAACACGGGCATAGCGGCACATCTTCATTGAAAGTGCCGCGGACGGCGCTCCCATCCCCGCTGTGCCCGTCTGCACCACACACCCTGCACAGTAGGTAAAGAGTTGTGTTTTATTACCCTTTTTGACACAACTTTGCTAAGTAAATTTTATACGAACGAAAAATAACAAACTATACTGTAAAATAATTATTAAATAAGGTACCTGGGTCGAATATGGCCAAACAGAAAATATGGCCACATATCATTGTTCCAAGCACCAAACAACAACAAGAATCTAAACGCGATTATAAATTATTGCTAGTATCGCGTGTTCCCGAATGGCGTACCTGTCAATCTTCCTGCCTCTGGGAATCTGGTCGCCCAGCGTCCATTAAAATAGAACATACTGTTGATGTTATTAAAAAAGTCTTGGAAGATAATGACATTATGAACAAACCGGAATGCATTGTAAATATTAACGAAAAGGGTTTTCAACTTAATTTGCACAAATCACCAGAAGTTTATATTTATCTCCCCCGTCGGAAATATGGCAAATTTCTATTTTTTTTAAGTGTTACGGTACTGTAAATATTATGTCTTTGTTGTAAAGTCTTATCCATGAAGTGTGGGCATTTAAGCCACACTTCATGCTAAAACTTTTATGGTTTAACTTTATTATTAATAAATAGGATGACAAACTTTAAGGTGGCCATATTCAAGCCATATATTAAGAAATTGTTCTTGTACGTAACTAAACTCCAACCAGTACAAAGGCTGCAGGCGAGTACAAACAAGGAAGGCACTATCCTTCTGTCCTTCTCCCTCCTATAGAAATCTCATAAGACACTATTCGAATTTTAAACTGCTGTTTTTATCAAAGTGGAAAATATTGAAGTGAAATAAAAATAAGAAAAGACACCTCATCGGTATTATATTTAATATTACTCATTCAGATAAAAGTAATTTACATCCAATAAGGCTGTATAAAATGACAAAGTTTTGAGCCTGAATTGCGCTAGTATGATTTTCCATCGCTTTAACAATGTGCACTTTAAGTTGAACATACTTATCGGGGGGTCCGTAGCTACTTCGTGAGCCAGGTTTACTGGGAGCTGGTCTAATTCCCAGTCTACACCGTTAAGTCAAGCGACGAGAGAGACTCAGTCTCCACCACACAGCAGTAGCTGATTTGACCTCCTATTTTTTGACAAAATTTTCTAAAAATACTCGTCGTATACGGTAGGTATAAATATTTGCCTTGTGTCATGTATATTTTTTGTTCTAATTTTAAATTAAATTTGCAATTAATAAATACCAGTATATGGCACTGCATGGATTGCGCAGTGGTTTAAGCGGTCACAGCGCCGTTTTCAGCTGCGCTAAATATTGTGGGTCCAAACCCCACATGGGATAACACTTTGTGTGATCCACCAATGTAGTTCTGAGGCTAGGTGTTCTTCGTGTCCATTTCATGTATGTTTGCAAAGTCCTCTGCAACACAGGAATTATTCCGTTCAGGAGTAATCTTTTTTTTTAAATATTATATTACAAAATTACTTTTTACCAACAGACGTTTACAGTGTAGTTTCTTAAAAAAATCCTTAGTAATCCACAATCAATCTACTGTGCTTAGAATATATTTGTAACTAGCTGAGCCCTGTGGTGTTATTCGCGGTTATTGTTGTATATTTACAACTACGATCGCGGATAACGCCGTGGAGCAAAGTTAGTCTAAAAAAAGTACTCTCTCTAAAGCTACTCCTTGTATCATAAGCTATCTGCCAGTGAAACTCCTGTTAAAATCAAGTCCAGCCGTTCCAGAGATTAGCCGGAATAGACAGACACAGGGACAAAAAATAAAACTGTTTTTTGAATGTAAATACCGCATATACTTTCATATGCATTTAGTGAATAGCTGTTATATTAAAATTAAAAACAGACAGTTCAATTTTATTTATATGTGTGTAAAGTTTTATGATGATCGGTTAATTAGTTTCCGCGTGAAAGCGTTACAAACAAACTTACATTTATATTTAAAATATTAGTAAGGAAGTATGGATATAATTTCACATTATCACCATCAACAACTATTAGTAATTCATTGGTGACATTAACTTAGAAAGGAAATCTACTACACCCGACCCTCGCAACCTCGTTTACGTCTACTATTTATAAAAAAAGCATATATGTATTTATATCAGTTGCCTAGTACCCATAACAGAAGCTCTGTTTAGTTATGTGTTAGATGTCCGAAATATTAATTTATTTATTATTTATTTATTGCCCGTAGCGTAATAATTTCCCCCCGCTTTTAAAACACTCTTCATTGGGGCTCCGCTCGTATTGGTCTAAGCGTGATGATATATAGCCTATAGCCTCCCTCGATAAATGAACTACCAAAAACTGAAATAATTTTTCTAATCGGACCAGCGACCTGAGATCGGACCAGCGGGTTAAAAAAAAACAAACAAACTCGTCAGCTTTATAATATTAGTATAGATATACTATATATATGTATACATACTATATATTTATATATTAATATTAAAAAGAGGTAAAGTTTCTTACTTTGTTTGTATGGTTGTAGGGGGTAATATTCGGAAGTACCTACCTACTGATCCGATCTTGAAAATTCCTTTACTAACATAGTTAATACTTTGTTTCGACCACGTGACATAGCGTTGAGATAACGTCATTCCCACACATTTATTAGTTTTCTAATAACGTTATCGTTGTATAATCTCAACTTGGTTAGGGTTTCAGGTTTCATAATCGTTACAAACCTATTATTTATTATTACTGGTTTAATGTTTGGTAATTCAAGAAATATTTTTGAAGTGAAACTTCTTTATCGGGGTTGTCAAAAAATTTAGTGTAACATTTTTTCGTTACGCGTAACATTTATCCGTTACGTTACGCGTCACATTTATCCGTTACGCTATCTTTTTGAAGTGAAACTTCTTTATCGGGGTTAAAATAAAATGTTTTATCATTATTGAGAGTAGTTTTATACAATCCTTAAAAAAAAAATTATAAAATAAAACAAAAAACATTTTCAAACACAAACAGGACCAAATTAATACTACAATGAAATATCACATTACAAACAATATTATTTTATTTAGTCCACAATGTAAATAACTACACACATCACATTCCACAAACTTACTTCATTCACACCACAGATCGCGAAATATTTACTCAGGTCTCGCTCCTTAACTTTTATTGCACTTGAAATAAGAATTGTCACGAATATTGCTGGTTTATAAGTCTTTTGTCGTTATACCTTACGTCGACATATGATATTTATTTTTTGAAAAATAACGTCATAAAGAAGTTTCACTCCTTACGAGTGTACGCTAGTACACGCAACTTTTTTTTTTTTAATACAACACTTTATTGAAATAGCAACAATTTTGTCAAAATTCAGATTATTTATTAGAATACATAAACGCACTCTAATTACAAATAATGTACTATGAAAGGTAGATAAGTTGTTTTAATAAATATGTACATGACTGATTATTTAATAATATAAATTTAACTGCCTCGATACAAATATTTGTTTCGGAGTTTGGGTGTTTTTTATATACATATAATATGTATGTATTTACAAGTGTACTTATATGTATTAGTACCAGTTGTCTAGTACCTTAATAGGACAAGCTCTGCTTAGTTTGGGACTAGATGATTATTTAATTAATAATTTGTAGATCATACAAACATTAGATGTGACCCGGAAATCGGAACTGAGAGCTGAGCACATCAGTCGCATACGCTACCACTTGCTCCACCGAAGCAGTCAAAATATACGTTTAACTAGATGTACTCTAATGTGATTGCATCAATTGACTAAAAACGAGGATCAAAACTGACACAAGAGATAGATGAAAACCATCATAAAATTATGCGGCGTCCAAATATACAGTCTTTTATACTTTGCTCATTGAAAATTACTACCAACAAGCCATAAAAATACAAACCAAATAATAAAAAATAAACACTTCGTATTACTGATGGGAGTCAATGCATTTATGAAACAACTTTAAAATATCGATAGAAAATCAAATTTTGTCAAATTGCCTTTTTTCGCTCGAACTATAACACAATTCATTTGTAAATGTTGTACAAGTCATTGGAATAACGCATGGTTCATTGACCTTGTGAGTGTACAATAAAGTTTACTGTATTCACAGAATCTATGACTGTATTCTATTCTAATAAATAAATAATAAATATTCCGGACATCAAACACACAACGCCATCTAGTCCCAAGCTAAGCAGAGCTTGTGTTATGGGTACTAGACAACTGATAAATACTTATAAACTTTTCTTTTTGTAAATACATACTTTTATACATAGAAAACACCCAAACTCTATATATAGATAGATATTTGATTTATACTAAAATGCTAATAACTGTACCAACACACTAGATGACTCGGTAAATTGTGTACCTACAATCCTACCTATTAATCTTTAGGATACAAATATTTTAAAAACAACAAATATATATCGATAATAATTTGCCACAGTGACGATACGTTATGTAGCAAACTATATACATAATGTAGAACAATGTTGTCAATTTGAAACATTTATCTTATCACGTTATTTCTTTTAACCAATGACAGATAGCTACCTATCATATGGTCTCACAAAAACAACACTTAAATCAAACTACCCACTTTCGCTTCGGCCCGAGTAGGTATAGCATCGATGGCGAATGGACGAATATCAAACATTTAACATATAGAAACAATATAAATGAGAACATAAAAATTGTTGTTTATCATTTTTGTTGATTTTTTTTCTATAGTTTACTATTATTAAGCCATACTAAATATTGGAATTCTGTAAATCCTACTACGATTATAAAGGCGAAAGTTTGTAAGTATGGATGTATGTATGTATGGATGTTTGTTACTCTTTCACGTAAAAACTACTGAATGGATTTGAATGAAACTTTACCACAATATAGCTTATACATCAGAATAACACATAGGCTACTATTTATAAAGATATAGCTTCGCCTCGCGGCGTTGCCCGCAGTTATCATCGTACCGCGGGTAGCACCGCGGGGTTCAGCTAGTTATTTTATAAATTAGGAAGTTCAGTAAAGAGAAGATTTTTATGTCGTTCTCATCCCGTTAAAAATAAAAATTGACCTTGCGATTTATAAACTACTTTTTCGTTAGACTTAAACTTGGAATAGTGTCTTATGTGAAACTAAAAAGAATAGGGTTGTAGTAGTCTTTGTTTGTACACGCCCACACAGGTGCGTATTTCATTATTTACAATTTATTAAAATAATTTTACAGCATAGCGCATGTACATTCATCGTAGAAAAATGTATCATCAAATCTAAATCCGTTTATTGCCAAAAATGATAACTAAAACTTAAGTACCTACATTAACTAATAATGAATTGAATCGTTATATATTTCCGATTAGGGATTTTCGGTGTCTATTTAAGCGATGTTGAGATATACGGATATTTAGCTATTTTTAATAATGACAAACTTACTCCAAGTTGTTTTCACTACCTGTTGTATATGTATGCCATATGCAATTTATTTTACACAAATTCATTTAGTAATGTGTTAGACGGTATATGATAGTATTTTGTGAGTTAGCCACCATTACTTATCCATTTATCTAATATTTATAAAGGAGCAATTCTTGTATGTATATAATTTGAATAGGAAACTGCTCCAACGAATCGCAACGTGCGACCCGGGAATCGAGCCCGAGACCTCAGGCAAAGCAGTCGCATACGCTACCACTACGCCACCGAGGAAGTCAATTTATATCCCACACTATGCGGTAGACGCGAGAAAAAAATCATTCCGACTTTACGGGTAAGTACCCCAGAAAAAATATATGTTTCATGATTTTATTTTAGCACTTTGTCGACATGGTAAATCTCTGTATGTAAAATCCGATGCGCTGCGGTAAAAGCAGGGGGCAGTCGTATAATCGGCGACCACAGACCACAAAGGCCTTTCGGCGACTAACCGGTTAAACCTTTTCTTTGTGTTGTCTTGTAATAAAAATCTTATAATTAATTAATTGAAATAAAAGTTATATTCGTAAATAAAATAGAATAATACACTTTCCACCAACAATAGCTTCGAATAGTATTCAGAATTAGTAAGCGTGGTGCCCAGACGATGTAGACACTATTTGTTACCCGTCTGATTAAACAAAACGGTAACAAAGTTAAAGTTGTGATTCGATGAACCTAGTTTAGTAGCTTTCAATTGTTTCAGGCCTTCTTAAAAAGCGTAGTAGATACGTAACGGACAACATGTACTATTTACATACTATTAGTGTTATACTTTTCCGTGTGGTAACGGATTAAGAAATATTAAGAAAACAGAGCGTCACCACCCCTGTTCATCCTATGGGTTTGTGAAGAAATTATGTTTAAAACATTGTTTAAGTTTGAGTTCGATAGATGGCGTTATATCAATTTTCTGTATCGCAATGTTAGGATCTACGGACTATTGTATAAATGCCGTCTAAATCAATAAAAAATATCTTCGCTTGGACGTGAGTTTCATATCCTACCACGTTTCCATAGGTTTTATATGGTCCATATTTACTCTTTGCAGTAATGTTTTCCTGCGTAGTTTGACACAGAACGACGTTAATGCAAAGAGAAAGAACTTGAAATATAGATAAGTACCTAGACCAAGACCTACTTTTTAAGAAGAGGTCTATGTCCAACTGTTGAAGTGTGTACATAATGTGCTGTTGTACAGGGTGTCTCAAAAGAAATTTTATATTTGTTTAGCTTACTGCGTGAACGCTGCGTACTTGAGGGGTGCGGGGGTTATGTCAATTGGTAGCTTGGCTCTTGGGGATTCAGTCGCTATGGAGCGTTTCTCGGGAGCAGACCGCGCGTTGTGCGTGCGAGAGTTTTACAAGAACGGTGATTCGACAACTGTCGCGCGTAGAAAATTCTGCAGTATTCGAGGTTTTCGCCACTTAAATGATGCGCCAAGCCTTCCTCTCATTCGACATTGGGTTAAAAAGTTTGAAGAGACTGGATCAACGCTGGATAAATCAAAATCCGGGCGACCTAGGTCATCAAGAACGGTAGAAAACGTGGAGAGTGTTAATCAATCTGTACGTGACGACCCGAGCCTTTCAATTCGGAAGCGCGCGAGTGCTTTAAATGTGCATAGATCATCATTACATCGCATTATGCACAAAGATCTAAAGCTGCACCCCTACAAAATTCAATTGGTGCAAGAATTAAAGCCCCAAGATGCCGGTCAGAGGCTTAATTTCGTAAATCAGATGATTGAGCGATTTTCAACGTTTATCAACATTTTGTTTTCGGATGAAGCTCATTTTCATCTCAATGGCCACGTAAATAAGCAAAACTGCCGCTACTGGAGTTCAGCCAATCCGAAACGCAAACATCAGAAACCCCTACACTCGCCTAAAGTGACCGTATGGGCTGCCATGTCGGCGCGAGGAATTATCGGCCCTTACTTTTTTGAAGACGAAATGGGGCGTACAGTTACAGTGAATTCAGAGCGTTATGTGGAGATGTTAGACAACTTCTTGGTACCTGAACTGCAAAACTTTCCTGGCTATAACCAAAGAACATGGTTTCAACAGGACGGAGCAACTTCACACACGTCCAATATATCTCTGCCACGTGTTCGTGAAATTTTCTCAGGAAAATTGATCTCCCGGAGAGGTGACATAAATTGGCCTCCACGTAGCCCAGATTTAACCCCTATGGACTTTTTCCTATGGGGTTATCTTAAATCTAAAGTTTACGCCAATAAACCAACTTCACTGGCGCATTTGAAAGAAAATATCCGTCACGAAATGGCAGCCATCCCTCACTCCACCTGTCGAGCAGTCATAAGTAATTTTACTGTTCGATTAAATGAGTGCCAACAACGTGAGGGTTTACATTTAGACGATATTATTTTTAAGAAATGAATTCCCAAAAAGTGTATTTTAACAATAAATAAACATTTTTTCTATATACCGCTTCCTTTTTTTTTAATCAATCCACTAAATATGAAATTTCTTTTGAGACACCTTGTATTAGACTCGAGTAAAGTCTTAAAAGGAAGCCCATTTGAAAAAATATGAAGAACTAACAAATTCAACTATCAATTACTTCGTATGCCAGTCCCGTAAAAGCAAATACCATTTCATATTCACTGTTATAATTGGCCATCCGCAACTGAAATGTACCCAATCGAACGTTTGCGATGGCCAATTAAAACAAGTAACCCTTAGTATGATTGAATGCTCGTTTGCTGCTCCAGCCTACAATAAACACGCGAACCACTGACCTTTGCTTTTACCAGATGACCTCAATAACGAATGCTATCTCTATTGGGGAATGCAATACAGTATCATTTTTAATCCGACCGCATAGAGCTGTATTCTGAGCGTCCGAATGTATACATATATAAATTGCATCTGGCTACAATCGATTTTGATCTAAAACAAACTTTATTTTAACTGACCTACAAAAAGAGGAGGTTGTTCTCAATTCGACAGATTTTTTTAAATGCATGGACCAATTTATTTATTTTTAAATCGATAATGTGTACCTGTGTGTGTAATTGATCCCATTACCACCATGTCAGGATCTAATAATTCTAATCTGAAAAGAAATTGAGGGAAGATAACGCTATTTTTTTTTATTTTACAGCGCCGACGACGTGTTTAACTTTGAGCTTAACTCTACAGCCACACAATGCCCTTCGCATTGATCCTCGCGCTGCTGGTCGCGCTGCCGCGAATACTGCCCTAACAACCACACACTCCCCTACTTGCGATGTTTATCGCGTTGTTCCACATTCCAGTACACGTCTTGCGATGGACAACAACATTCTAGCAGCGTAAGCATGATGCTTTTACAACATGGCGAAAAACTTAAATGTCGCATTTACCATTGTGTACTGAAATGTATTTACAGTGCCATCCATGAATGAGAGAAACTAACCGCTCCATCGCTGAATATCATAGTCTCATAAGAACACATATTCGCAAAAAACAATATTCGTAAAACATCACATTCTCAAAATTCATAATCTTATAAAAAAGACCACATTCGCAAAACAGAACAAACCGACCCGGGGTTCGAACCCGAGACCTCTTGATCGGCAGCCACATAAGTCAACCGCAAGACCTAGTCATTATGGTGAAGGATCGACGTATCTTTTTTTATGGAATAGTAGTCAAACGAGCAGGTGTAGCAACTGATGGTAAGGGATTACCGCCTCCCATGGACACCCGCAACACCAGAGGCGTCACAAGTGCGTTATATATTTATATAACGAGCGAATATTATTACGCTACGAGCAACAGGAGAAGTAAACAAGGTTGTGTGGGATAGCTAGTGTTAATATAATATACTCTTTGAAATTTGCAACATCTGGAAAAGACTGATTAGTTAAGGCAAACTGTATTATAAGATCACAAGACGTCAACTGCCTCGGTGGCGTCGTGGTAGCGTATGAGGCTGTTGTGATGGAGGTCTCGGGCTCGATTGCCGGGTCGGATCAAACGCTTGGTCGGAAAAAAGGTGTAGGTACATTATCAGTCACTTATAGCCACTAAAATTATAAAATAAAAACTTTATAAATATTAAATGATTAATACGACGAAAAACTGAAAATAAAAAAATAATAAACTTTTTTTTTTACCTTAATAACTAAGTTCGTAAACAAATGTAATGTAATGTCATTCATTAGAATTCTTTCAGTAGTAGATATAGACGCTTTGGAAGAACATACAACTTTCTACCTCGCACAACAAAACTGTGGAATGAGCTGTCGCCTGCGGTGTTCCCGGACCAATACGACCTTCAAACCTTCAAGAAAGAGCGTACTCCTTCTTAAAGGTTTGAAAAGACCGGCAACGCACTTATAACGCCTCTGGTGTTGCGGGTGTCCATGGGCGGCGGTAATCGCTTACCATCAGGCGATATGTCTGCTCGTTTGCCCTCTACAAAATAAAAAACAAAAAAAAAACGAACTTATAAAACTTGTAAAACTCTTCTTATATAAACTTGCAAGCTCTTCCTTTTGGCTTCGCCGTAGTCGCGTAAAAATCTTTTAATTGCATTTATGCACTATCAAATTAAGCATAGGTATTGATAAACTGACTACTAGGATGAAAACAGCCAACGACAGAAAAAATGGGGCCAACTGAAGGAGGCAACCCAAAAAGAGCCATGACATATATATCGAATAGAAATACCTACTTGCTAAACATAGTTTTTTACATATGTAGGTATATTTTTGATAATGTCATGGAAATTAAAGAAGTCTTATTATTACGAGTATTATTGATACAAATTTTTGTTTTGAATATAATTATAGGTACGCTGGTTGACATGTATATAGTTAGATCTATTGTTACAAATTGTAACTTAAAATCACAATGGACAATGATGTGGTCGAGTAGGTCGTAGAAAAGGTCACGTTATGATCTGTTTAATCCTGAGTATAGAACAACATGTTCTTATATTATCATCATCAGTCTATCGCAGCAAAATGTTGGACGTAGCTGCTCACTTCCCCAATTAATAAATAATTAGATGAAAATAACCCTTATATTCCTCAAATAGCTATATAAAACATCATGATATTAGATATGATAAATTTCTCTAAGTTTTTGAATTAAGTTTTAATAAAGTACGCAATACAAATCTTTTGAGTTTCTAAATAATTCGTTTCGATTCGTCACAGTCATTTTTAAAATTTTAAAAAAGAAGTTTATCAATTCGACTTTTTTTTTTATTTTTGTTACCTCGTAACTTCCGCTGGGTGAACCGATTTTGATGATTTTGATAAAAGCTGGTGATTCCCGTGTGGTCCCATTTCAATTTGGTTCATTTCTTGAAGTCGGTTGTTTTTTTGTTAAAATTTGACTTAAACATCTTGTACAGTTTAGCATATATGACCAAACCACTAACAAGTAAATTGCCCTGTAATCTACCGGTTAAGCGCAGCAATTAATGTCCTAACACCACGGCTGACTGCACTAATGTATCCTGAAACCGGAGGCCATGATTGAGGTGCCACAGCTCGGCAAACTAATAAATTAAGATCGGAAATATCTATGTACGCCGAGCTGACTGAGCATAATGCTCTCTGCGATAATTAAGGCTTGTAGAATCCGTTTCTATGACTAGTTCGCCGTTTGCCAATTATGACGTTGAAATAATATTGAAATAATCCTCTTCTATTTATAGCAAGTAGAAATGAGAAAGATGCAATAACGGTTGACATTTCTAGTACTTAGCATTGATAGGACAAACGTATTGTTTCACAAGAGCGTCCTCTACTCATAACAGAAACATGGCAATCAGTATTTGCTATTTATGAAGTCGAAATGTCGGTATTTTCTAAAAGTAAAAAAATATATTCCTACACGTTCGGGAATCAAGCAGTCTTGTAATATCTATACCACGATCGATGTAATAGTCCAAGATCCCAGAGCAATCAGACATAACTTATTTTCACACGGATGAAACCTGAAGTTTTCAGTAGCGTCTCGTGTGCCTTGAATACCTACGCGCTTTGTGAAACTTGCCGAGTGACACCTGGGCAGGTACCAAGTGAGAAAGGTAACTAAAAATAAGAACTATTTAACTTAAATTCACATGGCTAATTTTTATGTATGTCATGTAGAATATTATTTTAAAGTAATATCATAAGTGTCAGACACTTTTGATGGACCAGAGCTTTTGTCAGACGCTTTTAAGCTACCCAAAAAATAATTGAACTTAACTTATTTTTACATGTCTGATTTTTTAATATGTTATTAAAGTATTTATTTAAAAGTTATATTCAATCAGCCAGACAAATTAGAGTGACCAAACATCCCGTAAGACAAAAATTATTCAGCCAGAAGTATGAGGGCGAGAGCAATAGGTGCGCCGCAAATTAAAAAAAAATTATGTACTGAGAATACTTACTGTTTTCAATCTGAGATTTTTGCATCTTTATTTCAACAAAATTAACTAATAAATATTAAAGTAAATAAGTTTATAGCATATATTTGGGGTTATCATTTTTTATTCATCATTTCATCATCATCATATTTGACTGCACGGTTGGCCTAGTGGTTTAAACGTTCACTACTGCGCCAAGTGCCGTGGGTTCAAATCCCACGTGGGACATCACTTTGTGTGATCCACAAAATGTTGTCCTGAGTCTGGGTGTTATTTGTGTTCGTTACATGTATGTTTGTACAGTCCCCCGCGACACAGGATGTATATTCCTAATGCGGGAGTTGTTTTAAAGAAAAAAAAAAAATTATCGAGACAATCATTTGAGATTTCATCGTTCATCCAATCACGGTACTGGTACCATCACATGACTTCACATTTGGCTCAACACTTGGTTCAGGCATTGAGCTGGACTTGAGTTTGACACTACATCTAAATCTGGAACTGTTGAATTATTTTGTTGACTTGAGGTAGACGTTGTACATAGATCATCGTTAGTACTAAGATTACAAGGTTGGCTTGATGTCGATGCAACTAATGAATTTTCAACAATACTCGATGATTTTTATTCAGCATTTTTTGGTTTTTCTGGTATGGCGGAAAAAATATTTTTTGGCAGAGCAGTAAAATTTTTATAACATTGTCGATGGTAACCACTGTCGTCATACAAGTCATCCGGTAAAACTACATCTTTGAATTTGAGGTTATGGATTATTCGCTGTTTTAAAATGTTTTTGCACTTTTTCAATATTTCTTCTAATTTCAGACTAAAATTCACTAAAAAGTGGAAGTTGTGGCAAGGGCATTAGAGAAGCAAGCGAAATTCGTAGGGCCGACTAGTGCATTTTTTGTTATTTTTTTATTTTATTTAAAAGCTGGTGCTTTCCGTGTGGTTCCATTTCAATTTGATCGTTCTTGAAGTCGGTTCTTTTTTGTTAAAATTAACAACCCGCCTCAACTACCCACAGGTAGGGTGAGACTCAGACCCATACTCAGAACGAAAAGTTTCTTGATCACGGCATTACGCGTGAACGGCTTTAACAATTTCACTCATTTTTTAGTATCGGATAACGTATTTATTGGGGAAGGCGATAAAATCAATATGTGTTACAGAAGTCCTTTCCTCTGTAGTGTGTTTGTAATATGAACATTATTTAATAATAGGCCATATTAGTTCAGTTAAAGACAGCATGTTAAGCATCGCCCAACAAATTATACGAAATGGATGAGGAGTAACAAAGCCCAAATCTGTCATGTCAGTTATGTCACTTCATTGTTATTCAGTCAAAAACGTTTATTTTACGGCTCTCGCCCTCATACTTCTGGCTGAATAATTTTTGTCTTACGGGATGTTTGGTTACTCTAATTTGTCTGACTGATTGAATATAACTTTTAAATAAATACTTTAATAACATATTAAAAAATCAGACATGTAAAAATAAGTTAAGTTCAATTATTTTTTGGGTAGCTTAAAAGCGTCTGACAAAAGCTCTGGTCCATCAAAAGTGTCTGACACTTATGATATTACTTTAAAATAATATTCTACATGACATATATAAAAATCAGCCATGTGAATTTAAGTTAAATAGTTCTTATTTTTAGTTACCTTTCTCACCTGGTACCTGCCCAGGTGTCACTCGGCAAGTTCCACAAAGCGCGTAGGTATTCAAGGCACACGAGACGCTACTTAAAACTTCAGGTTTCATCCGTATGAAAATAAGTTATGTCTGATTGCTCTGGGATCTTACTCTATAACCACAAGGGTAAGAGCAGTTTATACCACGTATTTTACAAGTGGCAAAGTTTAGATATATGCTCGTATGAATGCTAGAAATATTCATAAATTCTATTTTCACATTGCTATAAAATGTCGTGTCTAAGAAATATAAATAAATTGAGTTGCAAATATGCATCCTACATACGGACCTTTGCGATCTCGCCGGCAAGAATTTCTCACTCGCGCTATGCGAATATAATTTATTAGGTACCTAAAAGATTATATTTTTGCATACACACACATAGACATATATATTCGGGTAGGTGAATTACCTATGAACAGAAGTATAAACGATTGGTATTTTCGATTATAATTCAATAGAATATTTGTTTTTTTTTTATGGAATATGGGGCATTCAAGCAGACGTATCGACTGATGCCAAGCGATTACCGCCGCTCATGGACACCCGCAACACCAGGCGTGACAAGTGCGTTGCCGGCCTTTGGAGATGGGGAGATTGATGAGGGCAAGGGTTGGGATATGAGCCGCCGGGATCCTCATCACTCGGTGAAAAACAGTTGTTTCCTGTGAGGCCGTGGTATCACTCCGGTCCAGCCGGCCCATGCAAGCGTGGCTATCCTACAGTAGCCACGTTTGGTTCTAAAGAAATGACTGAATAAAAGTGCCAGGGTGATTTGTAAACTCTTCGCTCCTGGCTGTAGCTGCCTTCATTATTCTGATCAGTTGTCTAAACTTCGAAAATTGTCATCCATTTATTGGATTTTGTTTCTGCAACCAATTTATATGTAAAGCAATGGCTACCGAGTATATTTAGACTTGTAGCAGATTAGTAATTAAGTTTTTAAAGATATAGAGAGAGATCTTATGATACTCAATATCAAGTCTTTTTAATATGTTAAAATAGATGGTGTTGTCAAAATTAAATGCACGAATGGCGTAGTACTTATATGGATATTCCTGATGCGGTAGTTGTTTTTTAAAAAACGTAAGTTTTGACTGTCCCCAAAGGAATAATTATTAAATAGTCAAACAAAAAAAGACATGATAAATAAAAAATCAAGAAGCAAGAAGTGCATATCATATATTTTTTATGAAATCTTTATCGCGAATGATTAACAAACATACACACTCACAAAGTTTAACCTTATAATATTAGTGTCTGATTAGTGTGATTAATAATCCTACTACTATTATAAAGGCGAAAGTTTGTAAGTATGGATGTATGTATGTATGGATGTTTGTTACTCTTTCACGTAAAAACTACTGAATGGATTTGAATGAAACTTTACCACAATATAGCTTATACATCAGAATAACACATAGGCTACTATTTATAAAGATATAGCTTCGCCTCGCGGCGTTGCCCGCAGTTATCATCGTACCGCGGGTAGCACCGCGGGGTTCAGCTAGTATATAATGTATTAAAAATAATGTTGTATCTTTAATACTTTTCTACGAGAATACCTTTTACGAAGTTAGAGAAATCCAGAGTTAATTTATATAAAATATATTTCGCTACATATTTGTGCAAATAAATGAATATTTCGGACATCTTACAGACATCGCCATCTAGTTCCAAGTTAATCAGAGCTTTTGTTATAAATACTGGACAACTGACATAAATACATAATTATTGTAAATACATACTTATTATACAAAGAAAATACCCAAACTCCGAAACAAATATTTGCAGATCACAGTTGTCGTTTCCAAATCTAAAGTTTTAAATAAAACATAATTTAAATTCATATTAGGTTCGTGGTTATGTCGGACTCGAGCCGACTAAAACCGCACACCATCTCGGGTACTAGAAGCCGGGGAACCAGGTGCACCCTCGGAAGGAAATTCTTGGAACCCCGACGTGCTGTAAGTTTCCCTAAGATCAATAAAAGAGGAATAAAAATAAAATATCTGGCTTAGTCTGATTCTCTTCTTACCTGGCCACGATGGGAGAGTCACGTTTCGACACACGTGAGCCGCCACGACCGAAGTGATACCACGGATATAGAAAACCGGAGCGTTGCTTTTTTCGTGGAAGTGTAGTTACCTAACTTTCTTCCTTTTTTTTAACAATTTTTTTTATTTTCACCTGTCCCACTATTTGTCTGTAATTAAATCAGCATGTTATAATTGATCCACTTCCCGTTTTCCATTTGAGCTGAAATTTGAAATAATAATAATGCGTATTATAGTTAATCCAAAATGGCCGCCGAAACAAAATGTCGGTGTACATATTTCTGAAAAACCCACCCAATATGAGTATCAAATAAAAGGGCTTAAAGTTATTTTTTTTTACAAAAACAGCAAGTTGTATTTGTACCATTATAACAAAAATCGCGGGTAACACTGCGGGGCGAATCTAGTTAAAACTGAAACAAACCCGCGCGCGGCTCCGCCCGCGTGTTTGTCGGTTATCGCAGCAAAGAGTAGCCCATTCATGAAAAACATTCATATTTTTTACACACTAACGAATACTACGAGAAACACAGGCTAGCGGACCAGGCTGGAGAAGCCATAGTATCTTTTCCCGATACCAAACAATCGGTATTTTTTTGCCGGGGGAAACATTCACAAATACAGCGGTTTGGCTGTGAAAGCAGGACAGACAGACAGAGTTACTTTCGCATTTATAATATAGGTATGGATGGTATAATAATATCTATATTGTACACCAGAAGATTATAAAATGAACTTAAAAGCTTGTTTACTTATATCAGCTCCTTGCCTTTCTTGCCAACTTTCCTTGCCAGGGAAAGTCCCATCTAAATCGATGCGAAATTAATTTAGTTATTTATAGAAGCTATATTTGAAGTCACAGACAGAATCTTCGATTTTTATTTGTATAGTTTTTTTAACGAATATTTCAGTGGGTCTGCATAAAAAATCGCTATAAACGCAAGTGTTTTGGTGCAACTTATATATTATTATCTATACACAGCACTGAGCTTAAACAGGAATACTGTGTTAATTTTAACGCATTTGTATTTTTATTAGCTCTTTATTACTATGTGAAAACTGTGTCTCGTTCTTATCTTAGGAATTAGAAATTGTGTAGAATATGAAAGTTTGCTGTAGGTAATACTACTTACAGCAAAATTTCATAACTTCCTTTCTAAGTTTAAGCTTAGTTCTGTTCTGTGTATAGATAATAATATATGATTAATTAGAATGTGGAGCGTGCAATCGCTAAGTTGCGCCTAAGAAATTGCGTTTAAAAAATCTATACAAATATACTAATTTCGTAGACTTGTAAAGTGAAATTGCAAGTGTGCATTTAAATCTTGTTATTGATTGGAGAGGCATATGTCCAGCAGTGGTCTGCAATAGAATAATGATGACGATGACTCCGTAATTATAAATTTTCCATAATATATGGTTAGCATATGTATGTATTAATATTATATACCTATTATGTGTATTCAATAATTTTTTAATGTTAACCTCTGTTTTTCTCGTATAAGAGTATACTCATAAATATTTCATGAAGTATGCCCAAGACGCTCGTCTTTAAAACAAATTATTGAAGTTCTTAAAAATAAAGCTGTAAATAATGAGATAAGACAAACTTTTATATCAGGCCTTAAACTGCGTAGAGCAGATCATTAAGGGTTTCTTTAAAAATATCTTGGTATGAGAAAACTTTTTAATAAATATATAAAACTTATTAGACTCTTTGCTAGACTTAGTACTCCAGAAAAAGTTACTTTTTGAAATAAAATATGCATGTAAAATTGACTGTCAAGTCGTACCCCACGTTCCACAGGAATGGTCCGAGGACAGACCCCTGTGGAACGCCGCACGACATGGGTCGCCGTCTCAAGACGCCATCTCGGTCCACGTACACGACGGTACGCTCCTCCAAATAGTCTGCCACCAGCCGCCTCAGGTACTCTGGCACCCCATGATACTGGAGTGCTTCCCTGATGCAGCTGAATGGCAGATTATTAAAGGCGTTGGCGATGTCCAAGGACACCGCCAACACCACGCCGCCACATCACTGCCTCTTCGGTCACGGCCCTAAGGCGCATCACGGCATCGACCGCCGAACGCCCCTCTCGGAACCCGAATTGGGCGTCCGACAGGTCGGGCCCCGGGCATTTCTTTGAGAATGTGCATATTACGCGGCGGATGATAAAGAATCTTCTATAGAGTAAATATTGTTCTTTTGATGATACTACCTTATGAATATAAGTTTTATAGATCTAACCCAGACTACTAGAAATAATTTTTGTTTATAGAACTCATAGAAATTTGGTTTCAAGCATCCAAATTCTAATTACCATCCATGTCCCATTTTACATTTTCATTAACTTTTTTATTAAATATAGCTAAATTCCTTTTGAAGAATGTAATTTTAGTCCAATATTCTTAAAAAGGGATAGTTACCTTAGCCCTATATACAAATTCTTTTACCTAAAGAACATAAATTATTAGGAATAAATGCTCTTAACAAATGTCCTCAGATAACTTTATAATTACCGTTTAAAAAATATTCGCCCTTATTTTCTACCTACAAATTTGAAAATTCATACTTTTAACTGACTTAACATGTTGCGCCAGTCTGCGCTCGGCGTTTGAGAATATTACACGGGTCAAAGACTGATATTTTTGCGCCATATTCAAGCATATCTTGTCGCCGTAGGGGTTTTGTCGAAATATGGTCTAATCACCATTTCCTATTTTTATGGTAAGTCAATGATTATTTTTTTTAATTGATCCGTTTATTTAAGTTGTTATAAGAACTATTTTTAGGTAAAGTAGTTAAAAAGGTCATAATTCTTATAAAGAACTGTTTAATCAACAAAATGTTTGAATACTAATTACCATTTGCATAATTACCGTATTCACTCTTAAGTAAATGTTAATGTAGCAGCTGATGGTGTAGGTGGTACTGTCAAGAGAGTCGCAGACGCAGCGGTGGCTGAAGGCAAAAGGCGGAGAATGTCAAACTAGAAATTGTTAACGATTATCAAATTTTCGAAAAAAAAATACTGATTCCTTCAGACAAACTAAAGCCATTAAAGGGCACAAATAAGGTGCATCAGGTTTTGTGGCGGAAATACTACCTGAATTTAATTTTTAGAGAGGTAAGCTGCTTTATTTGTTTGAGCGGTTATTGCAGTCATGTAAAACATGTCGGAGAGCTTAGTTATGGAGAAACCTGTGAAGGGGTCATGGAAGATAGGGAGAACTGGTTAAAATTAATAAAGATAATATTACAGGATTACGCTCTGAATTTCAAGTCAGTCATAATGATTGCAAAGATGGTTTTTTTATACATAGAGTGAAACCTAAGAAAATGTTGCTGAGTAAACCACTGCGCACTGCTTTTCATCATCGTCGTAGCAATGAACAAGAGAATATTAAAATAACATCAAAAATAATACTCAAGCCTGCACAAGAAAATAATAATGTAACAAAGCTCTCTGACGTGCAGCCTGACAACAAATTGCATTTAACACCTGAACGTAACATTGACGAAATGGTTAGTCTATACAACATTAGTGGCAGTACTAATTCCTCCAGTGTTTGAAAATTTTTTTGATACAAGCACCCTGAAAGAAACATTATCTGAAACTGAAGCGAATTCCCAAGATGATTTTGATTCAATCTCATTATCGGAATCTATACTAGCCTTAACAACAACTAGTGGTAATTTGAAGCTGCAATCAAAGCAGTTTTCGAGTTTTTGGAGAAGACATGATCAGAATTACTTAGACCCGCTGAATCCCTCGACTTCCAAAATTAATGTAGCAAAAAGATTAGAGGTCGAAACTCATCACTATAAGCCACCAGTTTACGAAAATAATGATTCTGATGATGATTTTGACATTTTGCCGACTAAAAAACGGTATTTCAATTAAATTATGAATTCGCCCTCAATTATAGATACTAACTACTAAACTATTTATTGATATATATATGTTGAAACAAATATTTATAATTACCATTTCTCATTACCTTTATCATTTTCTAATTACCATTTACTGTAAAAATCATTACCATTCTCTCAAAATTTTAAACGCTTGTCAGTTAAAAAGTAAAAATCTTACTCATTTCCCTTGTTGAGTTTCTTTAAGGGTATGTTAACAGCAATATAAAATTCACTCAAAAAATGCCTTTTTTCACAAATTTTATGCATTCTCCTAACATAGGGCAATATGCGCATTTTCAAAGAATTGCCCCCCCACCTTGTTGAGATGCCGGACGATGCGGGCAGAGAGAATCCTCTCGAACAATTTGCCCGCCTCGTCCAGCAACACGATGGGCCTATAGGCCGCGACCGAATCGGCAGGCCGTCCCGGCTTCGCCAACAGGACCAGCTTCCCGCATTTCCAGCACTCAGGGAAGCGTCCGGACGCCAGGCTAGCGTCCAAAACCTCCCTGAGGCGGTCCGACATATGGTCGAGGTCGAGGGCTCGGGCCATTACTCGGGGTGGTACCCCGTCCGGCCCGGGGGCGGTGTTCTTGGAACGGATCCGAAGAACAGCCGCCCCAACCTCCGATTCCCTAACGGGCGGCACCTCACTCGCCCCGTACCTAACCTATGTTAGCCCGAGAAGATGTGCAATAAATTTTTCCGACGTGTTCACAAATATCGTTATATTTTTGCCAATAGGTATACAAAAAAATAACAAATTATATGCGAAAACCTTCCTTAAGAGTCACTCTATCCATTAGCAAAAACCGGGCCAAAAATCGTGCCGTAGCTTTTAAGTTTATCGCAAACAGACAGACAGACGCGGCGGAGGACTTTGTTTTATAACTAGCAATCTGCCCCGGCTTCGCACGGACTCTTTACGGAAAATATAATATACCCTATGTTACCCCGAGATGATGTGCGAGGACTTTGTATTATAATATGTAGTGATAAGTAATGATTAATTGCCCACAAATTATTATATGTATATTTTTGTAAAATTTATAATTTTTGCGTTTATTGGATGTTAATTACATTTAGTTCCCTTGGAAAATTATCCTTTTTATAGCTTCCTAATATTCATCGACCCATAACTACAAAATGAAATTTTAACCAATATAAAGCAGAAAACTTTCGGGCATTTTGGTTTTTTTCAGAGAAAGAAGTGTGGAAAACTTTCTAAGCAATGACCTCTTTAGAACAATTCCTTGGTTCGCAAAGAACTATGCAACGCTTGCGGCTGGAATTTCTATGTAACCTAAGTTCTTTTACTAGAGAAACTTCGGAAAGTTTTCTTGATATTCTTACCTCTTTAAAACTTTTATCTGCTTTTAAATATCGTAGATTGGTATTAAGAGACCGCATGATTATAGTAAAACTTACAATAGAAGGTTTTATTAGATGAATCTGCATCAGATATGGCTTAAACAAGAATATCTTGTTTGTTTTAACTCAATAGCAGCAAAACCACACGTGTTAGAAGATGGATCATCTGTAAGATTTCTGGGTAAAAAAAATCAATCAACAGTAAAAAAACAACAAAGTTTTGAAATAACCCGAATTGATTTATCAGTAGCATATACTTGTTTATAAGTCTATATGATTTTGTTCGTATGTATTTGGAGACAAGACAACTCTTGGAATCAACAGGAAAATTTTACAAGGACATAAAGGCTTTCTACTGTCGAAGGTGACCAAACACATCGAGCATCCACAAAAACACATACAATACGAGTATAAAGTATCTACAGTGCTACTACCTATAGATCCTTTATAATTTAAATAAAACTCTCAAAATGTTTTATTCTTAAGTAGTCAATTAACATACAATTAACATGCAGCTAAATACAAAGTAATTTCAAAACCTTCAGAGTACTTAAATAGGCGTTTAGTCTAATTAAGTGCTTCGTGGAAAATCTCGGCGCATTGCACTAAGAGAAATGGTGACGACAAAAACCTCTGCAGTCATTATATAATTACAGTTTGTCTTATCGCGTTGACAAGTATGAAACATGAGTTAAGCTTATTAGTATAGGTACAAAAAATTGGTATATAGCTTATGATTTAAAGCGATGTAAGAATTCTGAAGTAATAACAAGGACCTATAGTTTGCAGATTTAACTTTTCTAATGCCACTGCTTATAAAGTGGCTAATCAAAATTTCCATTTAATTTTAAACAACCTCCCCATTTCAGTAAATTGGGATAAGTTTATTTTTGTCTATTACAGAAAGTACTCGTAGTATGAAGTTACAGATAGGATAGGTTTAAAATCAGGTCATCAGATTGTGAAGACTTTTGACTATTTTTTATTAAATAATCTATTTGTAAACTATTAATACTGTGGCGACTTCCACATATAACACAACAATAACCTACTACAGCGCCATCTATCGAAGATACACTTAACTACGAAGTAACGCACTACAAAACCTGAATCGCGCAATAAATAGTTCTCGCGCTGATTAGCATATATACAACATCCCAACATCAACTGTTGGGCAGTGGACCGCCAGGCGTGATCAACTCGCCTGGTCGGAGGAACCTCCCTTTGTGTTGGGTGGAACATGATACCCGTTCCCCCACAATACTGTTAAATGATATTCATTAGAGCCTAATGGGCAGTATGATTTTATACCAATGCTGCTCAAGCGTAATTAATTTTTTATTTCATTAGTAATTGATATAACGCAAATGCTATAGTTGACCAACTTACAAAATATATAAAAAAAAAAAATTCACTTGAGTGATTGAATACAAAATCCTTAAAAAACACGTTGTCCTGTCTGTGAACTGATAGGCGCTTCGCTGGCTTTCACACAATGGAAAGGAATTATAAAGTTTCACACAACAATATAAATAAAGACGCTTTTTAAACAAGGCTCAGTAAACAATCTGGACAGATAAAAATGAAGTTTCTTAACAATCTGTCGTATCAAACCACGACAAAATACACTTTGTTATTACATTGATAATTAAACTTTTCTTACGAGCTACGAGTATTTACGTGTAATTGTTTTAGAGAGGAAATTGCTAGTAGTTACATCGGATAACAAAGATTCTATGAGAGCACCTAACGCATCGTATCTTTCTCACAGTACACTAGACAAAATTATCGACCGTTTGTTGATGCATTAAAAAATTATACTAGAGAGCAACAAATCTAACTCCTGCTTTTACAGAAAATGTAAACAGGAAATAAATTCGCCATTAGTTCAGTTAACACAATCGGGTGAGTGTTGAATAAATATTAAAACATGTTAAAAAGTACACGATTCACGAAGTATTTCTGCATGAATTGAGTTGTGTTCCAGTTTCATTCAACTTGTTTTCATTGACTATCCTGACAGATGAAAATTTCTGTTATTTATACAGCAATGGATGGCTACAGAAATTAATGTTTTAAAAATTTAGACGTCATATATTTTTTGGTGTCAATGCCACTCATAATGCTAAAAATTACACCATCGCGTCAGTCACTATGTTGCTTCCTACTTCGCACAGTGTTGTGGGTTCTAGACGTATTTATTGAATTTGGCTGGTATCAGAAACCCTATGAAGTCCATTTTATAATAATAACGTTTATTTGGCAGACGTTAAAATTTTCCTTAAAACTTAGATAGAAAAGAATATAAATAACGATACAGAAAAACTAAACAGTTAGTACATTGCTGGTTCTCAAGCTAAGCAAGGCTTGTGTTATGAGAACTAATGTGTTTCATCATGCTGATCGCTGCAAAGTGATAAAATATGTTATCTATATCTGCTGCCTTGTTTATTTATTTATTTATATCTTTATTGTATACATATAAAATTACATAACAAAACATAGGATGAGTTACAAAATATGCAAAATATGTAACTTATCGCTCACGGCGATCTCTTTCAGACAACCATGACACGGATTTTCGTTATCCAAAAAATTTTGGGTAGCTTACATACAAGTAACACACACACATACATATACACATACATACATACATATATATATATCAATATACCTACTGTTATATATAAACAATACATACACAGACTAAATATAATATGCTAAAGAAAGTTAAAAAGAAAAGAAATCATGATGACAAATAACCTTCACCAGCTTTTTAAAAGTAGACAAATTTTTGGCTTGTCGAATTATCTCATGACCTCAGGTCCCTGCAATGTGTGTTTTTTAAGAACTGAAAACGTTCTTTGATATAAAGAGGTGTGTGAGGAAGAAACAGAACACTGTATAGAAGAGAAAGAATATGTAGATTCCGACGAAAGCGTATTGGTAGCCACTTGAGCTTAGAACGAAATTCAGAAATATGATCATATTTGCGTAATCCAAATATGAATCTAATGCAAAGATTTTGTAGTCGCTCAAGTTTATTCAGTTGGTCTTCGGTGATGTCCAGATAGCTGACATCGGCATAGTCAAGGATGGGAAGTAGAAGAGATTGTGCGAGCGCAATTTTAGTGTTCATAGGCAGAAAATTCCGTAGCCTTCGCATAGATCCTACTGCTGCAAATAATTTACGGCTGACTTCCCCAACCCGAGGACCCCAGGATATATACCTATCCATATAGATTCCTAAGTTTTTAACTTTGTCACTATATGCAATAACCGAGCCGTTGCAACAAACATCTGGTATCTGCTTAAAGTTTATTGTATAGAGTAGTCTGGAGCTGCCCACTATCATTACTTGAGTTTTGTTTGGGTCCACACTTATTCCATATTCATTTAGGGTATTGTATAGCTTAGTGCTTACGTTTATGTTCGAAATCTTAGAGCCAGGAAAATAAAATGTGGAAACGGTTGGAGTTCTAAATTGGCATTCTAGTGCATGTGAGTTGCGCCGATCCCCTGCAACGTGATATTGAGGAGCTACATCTCTCTCTCGACAACGGTAAATTTGCCGCTCTGTAGTAGGTCGCGATCATTCCACGTTCCGTCACGGGGATTGGTTTGGAGTGAGGTTTTGCTAGTTTAGTCATTAGTAGCATTATTTCCAGTTAGAGTCTGATGACATGCCCCTATGAAAACCTCGGTAACATAGTTCACACCAATCGGCCCGGATACCTAGTGGCGCAGGTGGTTAATCTGAACGTTCAACAGTCTTACGTTCTTTTTCTTGTCCAGCACAGAAATTTCCGTGGGATCGTAATGATGATGGGTCCCCGGGTCCTTTCATATCATAGGTTGGTTTTACCTTCGGTCAATTGTGACGTAGCCTGCGCTGGTGGTTCTTTTCTATCTACCATTAAGAATTGCTAAAGCCGGGTCATTGTACTGCCATTTCACATGACGCGAATACCCTTCATACGCTTACGAATACGCTTGCGCTGTGTTTCACCGAGTGAGTGAGGATACCGGAGGCCCATACCCCAACCCCTCCCCCCATCCCCTTTCCCATCCCCCCAAAAGTCGGCAACGCACGTGTGACGCCTTTGGTGTTGCGGGTGTCCATGGGCGGCGGTAATCGCTTACCATCAGGTGATACGTCTGCTCGTTTGCCCACTATTCAATAAAAAAAAAAAAAAAAAAAAAATACATAATTTTAAAATAGTTGACATAATAAAAGTAGTGCCTTGCCGTGGGAGAGCCGCGCTTCGGCATGAATGGGCCGGCTCGACCGGAGTGATACCACGGCCTCACAGAAAACCGGTGTGAAATAGCGCTTGCGCTGTGTTTCACCGAGTGAGTGAGGATACCGGAGGCCCATACCCCAACCCCTCCCTCATTCCCCCTCCCCATCCCCCAAAGGTCGGCAACGCACTTGTGACACCTCTGGTGCTGCGGGTGTCCATGGGCGGCGGTAATTGCTTACCATCAGGTGATACGCCTGCTCGTTTGCCATCTATAACATAAAAAAAAAAAAAAAAAAAAACCTAAAATTGCTAATCCCTAAATGGGTCGCTTTTCTTAGTAATTAAGATTAACGTTAATCCTGAACAATTGTTAGGCATCCCAATTTGAGTGTTTAATTACTGAAGTTTTTGAACAAACTGGGTGGATGTCTTGAATATTTTGAGACGTACACACCCCACGTCTTTATAGCCGAAGGGACAGATAAAGGCGAAATAGACACCCACATCTTACCAACTATAAATTACTGTAAAACGATAATCCAATACTAATAGTCACTTTGTTATACAGGAATGCGGGAATGCGTAACGAGCACTAGCTGTTTCTTAAACAAACTACTAGTCTGACTTTGAGGTTTCTACTTTATTTTTAGGTATGGCCCAGCCCAAATTACTCTACTCTACCTGATGAGAAGCAAAACCAAGAGTTGTGGTCACCATACTAATTGGGAATGCAGACAATGCAACAATGCAGCATAGTGACCAACACTATGGCGGCCTAGTGATGCTTCTGCATCATTGGGCCTACGGTATCGCGCTCACCAACGAAACATGATAGCACGAACGCTGTCATTTTACGTTGATCTTATGTGCGAGTGTAGTACCACCCCGGTCGAGCTGGCCCGCTCGTACTTTTTAGTTGTTTCCATACAGATTATACTACACGAGAATTAATTAGTATATATGTGAACTATGTGATATATGCAATATTTCATCCAATTAAGACGAACGTACTTCAGTTGTATTAGTATTGATTGATTACATAACATCAATTAACTGTATTCACGACTGAGTATCGATTAGAGACATCTAGTTATTGTACAGTTATGAGCAAAGCCGGAATAAGTTATCTGGATTAAACTGTATAGCGGTAGATTAATCAGCCGGATATTCCAACATAATCATAACTAACTTTCGACATTACTCAACAGTAGTAAATCTTCACGGACCCACATCAAAACGTAATAATCAATGTCTTATCGCAGCATTTAAGGTATATTAAACATTTATGGCTTCAGAGTACTACGGTGGCCTCAATTTTTAAGTACCTTCGAAATTGGTATAAAATAGTGACAGTAAGAAGTACGTAGAACTTAGCAATAATAAGAGGTTTTAGTAAAACATACATGCAAGGTTATTAAATAAGGCTATTTTATAAGGAAGTAGACTGCACTAGTAGCAGAGCAATTGGAGTATAAAAACATGCTTGTAACAATGGCATTACAAAACCAACGCTTTTTATTTCTTTATTCACAAGAACAAGTAAGATTGCGGTAATGTGTGGCTCATTAAAAGGTCGTATATTTTTCTGTCACACAGAATGGTTACAAAAATCAGTTTATAATTATAGTGTTACATGATTGAAATGGTGAAAATTTGAAATAAGTAAAGCGGCGAGAAGTATGATATACTAAAAAGTAGCATAAGTCACTTTTTATATTATCAGCTAATTATCTGTCAGTGAAACTCCCGTGAAAAACAACCGAATGTCAATTATTTAATAACACATTTTTTGAGACCTTTTAATTTGAAATTACAAACAGACACTTTGATTTAGATTATTTATTTTTGATTTTAGTGTGGTGCCTGTCCTGCGACACTGTTTTGTGTTTTCTAACACTTAACATTTAACAAAATATGGGCGTGGTCTAGCAGTTTTGTTAGCTCAAACAAGCAAACATGAGAACCGAAGCGCACAGAAAACATCCCCTTCGTTTGCCAGCGTGGAGGGGGAGGGGGGGCAATTTAATTTCATTGCTTCCAAACATTAAGGTTGTGCATTTCGTATTTCCTGTTTTGCACTTTCTGATTAACAAAACAAGATTTCAGTTCAAATCGATGTTCTACTTGTAAATCTGCGTAAATATTAAAAGTACGTTGTTGTAGATAGCGTCGAACGCGAAATCGGTTTCTTTTTCTTGTTGTATGCAAAATAACTTCTAAAACATCAAATAGGTACCTACACCTTCTTCGTCCGAAGTCATATCGTCGATTAGATGTTTGATGTTCGAGTTTAAAAGTCGCAAGAGACTGCAATGTTTTGCTAACATGTTTTTCAGTTTATTTTGTTATTTTTAGGAGCAGAAGGCACGCCATTAGTGATAAAATGTTTTTTATTGTTACTTTATCATATAAATATACCTATTTTGCTATTGTACGGCCCAATGACCGCACAGTAGCCGCGGTCAGCATTTTACATACACCACGTCGATTTTATAACAATGATAAATCAGTGCGCCTTCAGCAAGCATAGTGTGTACTCACTACCATAAATCATTCATCATTTTATGTCATTACTTTAATAAGTCATTTTATGTACAACAAATAAATATATAAATCGAGAAACGGCTATCATTTAGCAAGCTGTGTGTACACGACCCATACAGCTATTATATTATTAATACTTAAATAAATATTTCGGACATCTGATATACAACGCTATCTAGCTTCAGACTAAACAGAGCTTGTATTACGGCAGCTACATTTGTTGATATAATACTTATATACGATACTTATATTTCGAAATAATTTCGTTGTGAATGAGGAAAAATGTTTGATAATTGGTATAATTTAATTAACTGTGTACACTCATCATTTGACTTCCACTTATTGTTTATTTGTAAATACCTACATATAATTCATAGAAAACAGCTGAACTCCGAAACAAATATTTGCATAATACAAACATTTAGTCCGATCCGGAAATCGAACCCGAGACCTCAAGCACAGTAGTTGTATATGCTAACATGAGTGAATGAGTGAAACATGACATATATCATCTCAACCAGTCATAAATATTATGATATTAAAAAGCATTGAAAGAAATACACTTTGTCCTTATTTTATATCCTATTGAAAACAATAAAAAGTTGGAACACAGGTGGAAGTATAATAAAATTTCGTAAAAGGTATATTTTCTATATTTCTTATTGCCTATATTAATATATATTATTTACTAGTAGATGCCATTTACAATTGTGGCCACTTACAACTGGATCGCTGTGATTTCATTATTTCCTGTATTGCGGGGACTTTACATGACACAAAGAACACACAGACTCAAAACAACTGTTTAAGAATCACACAAAGTGTTATCCCATTTGCAATTTGAACCCTCAACACCTTAGCGGGGCGTGGCGACGGCTGATACCATTACGCGGCTGTCCGTGCAGTCGAATGATAATGAAAGTCACAAGATACTCGTATAATCACATCTTAAGAGATAGAAATGCCACGTCTCACACATTTCAATCATCAGCTTATTAAAATAATATGTACTATTAGCTACAACAAACGATAAAAAATAATGAGAGAAGAATTCTAAATCGATTTGTAAAAATGTGTTTTTATTTAAAACCAGTGTATATTTTTTTTTTAAAAGCCTTTTTTTTATTTGTTTGTACTCACATTCAATTAACGATGACAATTCTGGGATAACTATTTTTTTTTCACCCTGCTTTCAAAAGAGTTGAGTAAAGCTCGGTCGCATTGGTTAAAGTAAGATCAAAACAGGGCAAGCCTTTTAGTCAGTAAGATTTCGACAAATTCCTACACACGAATAACGTGAATAACGAGAATCTTCTACGTTAACAAAAACAGTAAGCAATAAAACATCTTAAGCGAGTCGCATTGTTGCATTAAAAGAGAAAAAAGTCACAATTAAAACAACAACACCAATTAAAACACAAACATTAATTCATTATTAAGGTTCCGTACCCAAAGGGTATAACGCTGTCTGTCTGTCACCAGGCTGTATTTCATGAATCGTGATAGTTGGACAGATGAAATTTTCAGATTTTCAAGAAAAAAATTCAGAGGTGATATTTTTCTGTTGCTCTTTTTTGCTGGACGTTAATAGCGGCAATCTTCACAGAATGTTTAGATATATATTCACTTCAAAAATAAATAATTAAACAAAATAAATATTTAAGGGGACTCCCATACAAAAAAACGTGTCTTTTTTGTTTTTTTGCTCGTTTTCGTTAGTTAGTTGGATAATTTTTTGGAACCCTTTGTGTGCGACTCCCAGTTGCACGCCGGTTTTTGTAAATATCAAAAATAAATGATTTTTGGTAAAAAGTATAGTAAAACACTAGACTTAGCACCGTAACATCGATCCACTGGTTCCGACTCCCCTTCAACAAAAGGAGTCTGCCCGGATTATTTCGCAAAAGGAATCAATACCATTCTAAACCTTGTTATAATAGACAGTGAGGTCCAATTAACTGTCTTTCCCAAATATCTTAAACAGATGTATATAATACGTTATCTAAATTTACTTTGGAAAAGTTTTCAATTGAATCGGCGTAAAAAGAAATAATAATAATAATATAATCAAACACTAGGAGCGTATGATTTGCAATTTTATGTTGTATTTAGTGTTTATACATGAATAAACTGGCTCGAAACTTTCACGCTTGCTGTGTAGAAACGGCGAACAAAACTGGCATGAAAACTAAAAAAAGAAACATCTTTGAAACGGATAGTACATCGCGTCAAAATTTAAGCTCAACCAGGGCAGAAGTTTCTGAGTTTTTAAAGCGTACATAAACTAAGGTAACATATTTTGTAAATGGACGTAGTCTAGTAGTATTGTTGACATATAGGTCGGTCATTGTACCGAATTTGTGGCCAGCAAGACTAATTTAATGTGCCTTCAAAAAGCACAGAATGCCATTCTGAGAGGAATGGTTAACGCTCCCTGGTTCACTCGAAATGAGGAAATCCATGAGTATGTGGGGGAACGGGTATCATGTTCCACCCAACACAAAGGGAGGGTCCTCCGACCAGGCGAGGAGATCATGCCTGGCAGGCCACTGCCCAACAGTTGATGTTGGGATGTTGTATTTATGCTAATCGGCGCGAGAACACCAGCCCTACTGTAATAGAAGAGATCATCATGGGTAAAAAAAGTTACGCTGAACGATTAGCCATGCATCCAAATCCGCTTGCTACTGGGTTGTTAGACATTTCCAAGAACATCAACAGGCTAAAAAGAGGGCATATTGTCTCATAGGGTAGCAGTGGTACTGACTCCTGCACCACAAACGCCAATTGCTCACCCAACTAAACTGATAATAGTTCAATTAGGACTGATGGCAGTTCCAAAAAAAAAGTGAGTTTGTACAGTAGCACCATGTGATTATTAAAGAGGTAGGTATAACAACGTATCTCATAATTGGTCAGCTCAATAAAAGTCCACTTAGTTAGAAATAATCGGAATTTAATTGTCAAATAAATGAGAATACAATGAGCATTTCTGGTGCTAGGAAAAAAACAGTTCAGTTCTTCAAATAATTTCAATGGAAGATGAAATAAACAAAATGATCAAACAGACTTTTATTTATTATTTTATTTATGTAATCTTATTTACCGAAACATCAGCTGAAGCTAACAGAACAGGAAAACGTCTGACAACTGGAAAGAAGCGAATCGAAAATAAATTTTTGTTTGAGAGTTTTTTAATTAATAATCTGTTTTCCTTTGTTGATATTTTAAGATGGTTAAAAACTTGTACACTTCATAATTTAAACATTATTTTGGTGTTTATACACCTGTGACACAATATGACATGGATAGTCTTCTTTCATTAATGAAGAAATGACCAAAATGCTGCAGCTATTTTTTATAAAATCGCGTCTATACTTACTTATCTGTATATAATACTTAATCTGGCCATAAATACTGTTACAATTCAAAATAAAGAAAATATTACTTTAAAATTTCGATACTGTCATTTTTATACGATTGGTCATTGTGTGAGGTAGATAAGCCAAAGGGCTTTATCTACCTTTTGTTAAGGAACAACACCGTATTCAATAACCAAGAATGGTCCTTTTAGCAAGACATGGTGCCGGTCATAAAGCTCGATCCACCAAATCTTGGTAATCAACTAACGTCCTTGAACTCTGACCGATATCTAGTCTTGATCATAGTCACATACATTCACAGACACAGTGATAAAAACTGCACCATGAAGACCTCGTAGGGTCTATCTGGGTACATGAAATCATGCAATACACCCCCATCAATTATTCGTCGTGTCGTCGCTGGGTGCATCTGAAATCCACCCGTGCGTAGTCGGGGCGGGTCGCTAGTATTCTATAATACGTTAAAATCCAAATTCTTAAATGGGTTCATAACTACCTTGACTACATTTCATGTGATTTTAGTATCCACCAAAATATCTTTTCGTATTCTTGAGTATATGAAAAACATGTTTTCCCATTAGACAGAACAATGCAAAATGTCCATAAAGTAATGCCCAAAAGAATAAACGCTCTTAAACATGTACAAGGGCCCGCTGGAATTGGGAACGAATGTAATATAATAAGTATATGTGTATTTCAGTTTCTTTGAAAGAATTCCTCATGGATATAGCTAGACTATCAAATATTTTCCTATGTCGGAGATATGGATTTGCGCGGCTTCATAATATTTTACTACGGTGTATTCTGTAATTGATCACTGGAACTTGCGGCATTCAGTTCCGACTCACTGTAACTACTCACTCATGGCACTGGCAAGCTCCGCATCAGAGCACAGACAGCTGACTCAACATATATCGACCTCCAGTCTTGGAGGGGAGTGATGTGGCGACCTCCACATACAGCGCCATCTACCGAAGATACACTGAACTACGAAGTAACGCACTGTACCTACAAACTACACTACACGGAGTAACTACCAATCCTGAATCGCGCAAATAAAGTTCCCGCGCCGATTATCATATATACAACATCCCAACATCAACTGTTGGGCAGTAGCCCGCCAGGCATGATCACCTCGCCTGGTCGGAGGATCCTCCCTTTGTGTTGGGTGGAACATTATACCCGTTCCCCCACACTTACTTTAAAATGTGTAAGTATACAATATTCAGAATTAAATTAAGCGAAACATACTCGTCTTGTATATTGTTATACGAAACGAGTATATTTATTTTAGTTATTTAGAATTTTAGTGCAATCAAGCGAATTTTCGTAGTATTGATATAATATATACCCATTTTAATTGACAGAGTAAGTACATATGCTTTGAATAAAACTTATTGTCTTTTTTTTCTTACAATGCGTGTAAGGATCACTGCAGCTACAGTCATACTGAATTGTATACCATGCTGGTCAGAAGGGTTGGTATTAGGTAATGTTCTTCTTATTGCAGTGTGTTGCACTGAAATAGTATAGAAGAATATTCACATAAGTACACAAAAATCACTCCTTATCGAGGTTTTCTACTCCACTTCAGTGTATTGTAATGCAAATCCCATAAATGTTTTTTAAAGTTTAAAAATAACACTACATATTACAGACGAAATTGTGTACATTACTAGCTATAAGAAGTCAAGCTAATATAAATCGTGGTTAAGTCCCGATAATGTAATCAATGAAACCGTCAACATGAAAAATATTCAATTCATTAATTTTATGTGACGTGGGACGAAAGAAGAAATGTTCTTTGGCATAAGCTTGTTTTATGTATAATCCAAACATATAACTTATTACAAAGCAGAAACAACTTTACTAGTTGTGTCTGATTAATTTATTAATTAAACACGATAATACGAGTATCTCAGGACTACTTCTAGTGTTTTGAATGATTTAATTTCAGAAATAAACATGGTAGCTCCTATTTCTGTACCTATTGTCAATATTTAAAGTAAAGTTTTGTAAGACAGGATAATGTTTACGTTAGTTACCTTGTTATTAATATGAAATACTTAATGTTTGACGAGATTTGTTCTGTTTATCAACGACGAACTAAACATTTTTGAAATATTGGAAAAAAAAAACTACAGAAAAAACAAAAGAAGTCTTAATTCGGTCAAAGTGACGTGCAATGGGAGAGGCCCATGTCCGGCAGATGACTGCAATTGGCTGATGATGATAACTAATATAAGTAGGTATATATAAAAACTCCTCATAGCAAGGCGCCAGAGACCCTCCGCCTGTGTGGTTTTAATGGAATCTTCACATACCTAACTTCTCAGTACCCGAGGAGCTGAAAATCCGAAATATCCGAAATACAAGTTTTAATTTTTAAAATAAGTGCCTTTAACAGTGTCCCTTCTTGTTACCAGTATTCTTTTTAGACCTTTCTTTACATTATTTTCAAAGCAAAGTAAAATATTTTCAGACAAAATGTTCATACATTTGCTAACTACCCTCAGTTGTTAAACCTCCTCATAAAACTGTCTTTGCAAACGCAAATTAATTAAACATCCTTCTCATTTAAGTTCTAGATGAAGTTAGCTTTGACAAAACTTTCCTTTCTAAATTTTACTTACGACTTTACATTTTCTGTTGTGTAAATTATTTTCAGGATGTGCATGATCAAGACTACAAGATGTATACCTACTTGGGACCAACTAAAACAAAATAGCTTTAGGTACCTACTATTGTCATTTTAAAATTAAATGTTTATTATGTTTTAAACTGCTAAGGTACTTAAAAGAATAAATCAATACAAAAAGAATATTTATAATTCTAGTGTCACGTTATTGCTGACAATGAACTCCGAAACAGTCTAATCAAATTTCAGTTTTTTTTAAATGTGTTAATTGGTGTGCCTAAGAAGGAATAGTTAAAAATCCCGCTTAGATTAATAGGAGCCGAACATAATTGAAAAGAGACACAGACGAAGTTTCATGTATTCCCTAGTAGTTCATCTATACTAATATTATAAAGCTGAAGAATTTGTTTGTTTGAACGCGCTAATTTCAGGAACCGCTGGTTCGATTTGAAAAATTCTATCAGTGTTGGATAGTCCATTGATCGAGGATGGCTATAGGCTATATATCATCACGCTAATACTAATAGAAGTGGAGCACCAATGAAGAATCTATACTAATATTATAACCTGAAGAGTTCGTTTGTTTGTTTCTTTGTTCGAACCGCTAGAATGTTTAAAAAACGGGGAAAAATTTGAACGCTACGGGCAATGGAACAAGCAAACGAGGTTGGGTCAGCTAGTATAGAATATATCGTAGTCTAGAGCTAAACTCAGACAAAAACAGCGTGTAGGGGCCATCTCGTCGGAGACGGTAACAGTGATAGCTAGTTTCGCGCCTTTTTATGTCTTGCCGGATATGGACGCGAAGGTCCAGATTTGTGTCGGTGAGGTGAAAACAAGGAAGACCAGAACGAGCTCGAAATGCGGCAGTACACTCACCGACAGGCAGTGGCACTAAGCGTCATCGTCACACAGTGGTACAGTTGGTGCCGTTCTGCCTAACCTCAAAGCTTGGGTAGGAAGGGAGTAAGGTTGCGCCACCTACCGACTGACGCAGATACTCACTGAGCATGATTGCTTCGGTGAGTATCTGAAAAAAATCATACAAGAAGAGAGCGCCCTGCCTGGGTTTCGCGAAACCCTGGTCAACCAAATTGGGCGAGACTTTCTCCGTCAGTAATTATTGCTGCCATGCTAGCGGGTGAGAAAGGCTGGAGCGCATTGGTCTCTTTCTGCGAAGTTGTTATGCTCCAGAAAGAGACCGCTGAACGGCATCGGAAGAGTGCCAAACCCGAGCGAAGAAGAAGTCGGGGATAGGAACCGTCGATTAGGCCGCGGGGTGTAAATGACCTATCACGCTGAGATTGGTGGAGGAAAATAATTACCGCCGTGATAGGGCCTTATAAGACACGTTATTGATTCGGGGTGATCCGCAATGGGTAAATAGTTTACATACGATTTACCCGTAGTTGTCAAGCATGTTCTTTAAAAGAGTAGTGTTAGTACTAAATCTCAGTATTATTTAAAATTGAATGCGTTTAAAATAAATTATAAATAAATAATTTAGCTGTCATTGTACAAGGTCTACTTACTCTTGCTTGGAAAAGGCCACCCATACTCAGAAAAGCAATTTGAAGATCACTCAAAGTGTTGTCCCATGTGGGGTTTGAACTCGCAACACTCATTAGTGCAGTATAAAACGGCGTTGCGACCACTTAAACCTAGTGGTTTAATGGTGGTAAATTTATAGTGGTAAATTTATATAAAAAACTACTCACTGCATAGTTGCCGTGAGTAGTTTTTTATATAAATTTCTTTTTAAAATTATTCGAAACCGCCTAGATAACTTATTTCGATACTTTTAACCTCTGGTGTTGTGGTTGTCCATGGGTGGTGGTAATCGCTTACTATAAGGATTAACGACTGCTCGTTTGACACCCATTGCATAAAAAAAATAGGAAAATAATGTCCACATAGTATTTTACTGTCAGTTTTTAGGGTTTGTCATAGTTTAAATATTATTTTTATGTCACACAGTGTACTAGTATTTAAATAATTTTGTTATATAGATATATATTATTTAGTAAAATAAAAAATAATCTATACTAAAATTTGATTTTATAGACTTCATTATTTTGTTAAAATAAGTATTTTAACAAAATAATCGTGACGAGTTTTATAATCCTCTTCTAATGACACGAGGCGTACACAAGAGATGGGCGGATGTGGGCCGCTTCTATCCCTGTACAATAGCGTTTCAAATTTTATGAACTTCTTTTGCAAAATAATTGGGATTCCTTGAATTTAACCGCTAAAAATAAATATATCTTTAGAGTTGTGTTTTCTGCGCAAACTTCATAGCAAATGTATGTTCTCAAAATGAATAACATACATCAAAAAAGCTTAGAATACTGTTGATGCTCCTTAGGGAATGTTACATTGTCGGAAAGGGAATACAGTCATACTTTAATGTTCACTTCATGTTCAAAGAGTAAGAATTAATAAAAGGCTCTTGCTTTGAGGTTTACGTCTTCACTTTGTAGTATATAAATCTCGTAATCTTACTTTTACAGCGACACGACCTTCTGGGACTGGAAATGAGATTATAACTGTATATGTACATTTATAAAGAAGCAGTTATAAACGGATTTTTACATTAATATATAATAGGTCTTTACCTATGAAATTGCGTTTCTTCAGAACTGGTCATTTCAAATAAAAAAAAGTTTGTAATGGCTCTGTATTCTAAATTCAAATTAATTTTGTTTTAAAACCATGACATTCTATTTACAAACTCAGTCTTTTGTTTTTTGATTAGCGTTGTATTTTCATTACATTTGAACATTTTTCGTCATAATGGATACTTTAAAATTCGTGTAATTATGGAATATGAGTTCCGTCGTAGCATCAACGCGACACAAACGGCACGTAACATCAAAAACGTTTACGGTGTGAACTGTACAAACGAACGCACAACCCTTTATTGGTTTCCCGGTTCCGTTCTGGAAATTTTGACTTGAAAAATGAAGCTCGTGGTCGTCCGGAGACTTTGGTTAACAATAATGAATTAAAGGCGATTGTGGAAGCTGACGAAACTCAATCTACAGCTGAGCTAGCAGCAGCTTTTAATGTAAGCATAAAAACAATATTGATCCATTTGCGACAAATTGGCAAGGTAAAAAAGCTTGATAGATGGGTGCCCCACGACCTTAACGATCTCCAGCGCAACGTACGCGTCGAGACCTGCCTTTCGCTGCTCAACAGGCAAAGAAATGAAGGAATTTTGAAACGAGTAGTTACGTGCGACGAAAAATGGATTCTGTTCGACAATCGAAAGCGCTCAGCAAGTTGGTTAGACCCTGGTTCAGCACCAAAGCAATGCCCTAACCCAAAAATGACCCCTAAAAAGGTGATGGTCACTGTTTGGTGGTCTAGTGCGGGTGTGATTCACCACAGCTTTTTACAAAACGGCATGAGCATTAATGCAGATGTGTACTGTGAAGAACTAGAGAGAATGATGGAGAAGCTTGCACATCTGCAACCAGCTTTGGTCAATCGGTCGTCCCCACTGCTCCTTCACGACAACGTGCGACCCCATACTGCGCAACAGACAGTCTCCAAGCTGCAAGAGCTGGGGTTGGAAGCTCTCCCTCATCCGCCATACTCACCAGACCTTGCACCTATCGACTATTACTTTTTCCAAAATTTAGACAACTTTTTAGTGGGTAAAAAATTCAATTCCCGAGAGGCAGTACAAAATGCCTTTGAAGAGTTTGTTGCCTCCCGTCCAGCTGATTTTTACAAGAAGGGCATCAATAAACTGCCAATGCGTTGGCAAAGATGCGTCGATTGCATGGGTGATTACTTCGAATAACAGAAATAAAAAAGTTTGAAAAAATAAGTACTTTCACTTATTGCATACAAAACGGCAATTTCATAGGTAAAGACCTAATACACAAAAATGAAAGAAGCAGACGACATTTACGTTATTATTTCGGCAAAGTCTCTGAAATGTATTTAGTTGTAATTAACCATGGTTAAACATTTCCTTGTTTTGCTTGAAGCTTTGTACTTATTATGAAAAGATCAAAATTTGAATTCAAAATGTGTTTTGTCATTTTAAGTTGAATTTAGACCTCAATTTAAGACCAGAGCTTAACGAGCGCCGCTTTAATTTATATTTGTTTTCAGAGCATTGAGCGTTATAATCGTGGCCGTACGGAAACAATAATAGCTGTTGAGCTCTCGTTTAAATTTGTCGTTACTCATTTGTTTCTGGAAACAAATAATACTACGAATGCAAACAATTCGCCATGACGAGGAATTAAGAAAAAATAATAGTTTACAAAACTAAAAAGAGTAAATAAACCAAACTAAAAAGGATATTTTTTTTTAATAATTCAGGTTAAGGATAGAGTTGTGGAGGTCACCACATCCCTTGACGCAGTAGCTTACCACGGCTAGTCTCAACGGTGACCAGCTAACTACGCAAGAGATACTATAGTGTACAAGTGCACTCTCTGTTCCCTTACCGTCACACTGAGCTACACTTTTCACACAGCCCAGTTAGGCTTCAACCAGGTGTTATCACGGCTAAATGCCAATGTTCTTACACTCAATGTCGAGAAGACAAGATGCTTACCATTTGCGATGAGAAGTGTGGCTCCTGCAGATCTGAATAACTATCCTATTTTGGCCCATTCGTGCTGTTTTTGTCACTCTATTTGCTCGTGTGAACACCTAACTTATGCTTCAGTTATCAAATATCTTGGTGTAATGATTGACAATAAGTTGAGTTTTAATCACCACAGAGATCTACTGTCACCAAGGGTCTGAAAGTTGATTTTTGTTTTTAAAAGCCTGAGACATATTGCCGACAAAAATTTAATAAAGTTGGCTTAACACTATGTGAGCCTATCCTATCATACTGTGTAACTGTTTGGGGTGGTGCATGTAGAACGGCTATGATAAAGCTGGAGAGAGCTCAGAGGGCTGTCCTAAAGGTTGGTCACTTCCTACCTTTCCTTTTCCATACTAAAGAACTTTATCTTAAAGCTGATGTCCTTACAGTTCGCCAACTATATAACTTGAAGGTTACTCTTAAGCATCATTCATCACTGAAATACGAACTTTCGCATACAAAAAAAAGGTGCATAGAATTGGTCAGCACAACATCAAGAAATGGTCTCCTACCTTCTCTCAGGAATTTTACGGATTTCTAGATGGATATTTGTACAAAAATATTAACAAAAAACCTCAATTTACCAACTTACCAAGTACAAGTGGAAAAGAGCTATCACTTCGTGGCTAAGGTCCCTGAACTACGAGGAAACCGAGAATCTTCTCCGTGTGCCCTCATAACTTCTGCCCATCATTCCCAGTGGTTGGGTATTGGATGGTTTCTTTTTATTAGCACACACACTCGTACGATCACGAACTCACATACACAGAAACACAAACACACACACACACACACACACACACACACACACACACACACACACACACACACACACACACACACACCTACACACACAGACGCACGCACTTATACACATTATCTGTAATTTGTAGGCATTATTCATTATGTATGTAGGCATTATTCTTGTCCATGCAAAAATAAATGTCACTGCTCCTTCCACTATACATTTTAATATCCAGAGTCTAGGGCGGCTGGGAATTTGTAATACAGGTCATCCTAGTGCAGATGCCAGTTTCCCACACAGATTGAATTGTATTTTCTGTATGAATATGTTATTAATTGTAAACTGTGTGTGAGAGAAACAATACATTATTATTATTATTGTTTATAATTACAAAAACTACCTATAAGTATTTGGGCCGACCCGAGAACCGAACTTTTATTCGGCAACCACTTACGCTAACTTCATGACCAGACAAAAAAAACACTAAATAAAACGATAATGATGTAAGAGTTTATAATAACACTAAATTCATGTATTTGATAGACCATTCGAGGAAAGTTATGGGCTATGTATGTATGTAACACCAAACTACGAATGAAACAGTAGTCATTAATTCTTGTCAAACTACGTAGTTATTTCCATGCTTAATATTTGTTCATAAAGCGTTGCCTTTGAGTTACCCTCGAATACAATGATAATTATGTATATTGGATTTTCAAAGTTGAGCTTTCTGTTGCATGTCCGCCTATTGTACGGCTATTGTTTGTGTTAGACTAGAACAGAGTTATAGTGATACTCGAAAGCTGAAAATAACAATTATATTTGACGACCCATATACAATTTTGATTTCATCAAACGCATCGTGTACAACTGAAATAAACTATATAGAATGTGAACTTACACAGTTGCCCCTATATTTATTGTTGCAAATATAAATAACATAAAAAGAGATAATAAATAGATCCACTGCGTCTGATTTGAATATTACAAAAAAGTATTTTGATACAGATTTCTTGAAATCTTGTGAACTATTTATGATTTTCAGCCCACGATTTTGATTTCATATATCATATCTAGACATCACTCAGTTTGAAATCTTAAAGGATAAATGCCACCAAAGCATCTGTACAATTCCCACTCGTATATGAAAATAGATGAATAATAGAAAGCTGTATGTGGTGTGGTGTGGGTGTGGGCCCCGATAGCGTGACAAAGAACGAGATCAACTTCATCATCACAAACAAGCGTCATGTATTCAGGGATGTCTCTGTGATCAACAGGTTTAATACCGGTAGCGATCATCGACTCGTAAGAGGCACCCTAAATTTATTGATTAAAACAGAACGGGCACGCCTTATGAAGTCGTCTCTGAGGCCATCTCTGCTCCAGGTCGAGGCTGGATGTAAAGAGTGCCAATTAAAACTACGAAATAGATTCGCTATGTTGAAAACCGTGCAGGATGTAAACGACGCCACAACAATATCCTGGTACGCGTAATCCGCGAGCTGGGTTATGATCACTTCGCCCAAAGAGCTTTGGACGCAAGTCGAGGCTCACATACGAGATTCTGGATCTTATGAGGTATCTTATCAAACAGTAAGTGCCACACCATCTGAGTGACAGGTACTAAGGAGGCTGGTAAGTAAATATATTCGTCGAGCGAATACCCGAACGATCGAGGACGCGATTGCTCGAAATAGAGGCTCCAAACAGCCTGTCCAAGCTCCAAACAGCACAAGGCACCGTCAACTTAGCAACAACAAAGCTCCGGGTGAAGACGGAGTTACAATAGAGCTCCTAAAAGCCGGAGGAACTCCCATATTAGTAGAGCTCTCAAAATTATTTAATTCCGTCATTCATACTGGCACTATACTGGAGGCATGGAGCAGGAGCGTGGTAGTACTCTTCTTCAAAAAAGGAGATAGAAGCTTACTAAAGAACTACCGCCCAATATCTCTACTGAGTAATGTGTACAAGTTGTTTTCGAGAGTCATTATAAATCGTCTTGCCCAAAAATTCGATGACTTCCAGCCTGTGAAACAGTCTGGGTTTCTGAGGGGCTTTAGCACCATGGACCACATACACACATTCAGGCAAATAATTCAGAAGACAGAGGAATACAACCAGCCTCTCTGCCTAGCATATGTGGACTACGAGAAAGCCTTCGACATCATCGAGACCTGGGCTGCCCTGGAATCCATGCACAGGTGCCTAGTCAACTGCCGATATATCCAAGTGCTGAGATGTATGTACGAAGCCACAACGATGACCTTCCTAGTACAAGAACAGGGTCCAAGATCAATTCCTTTGCATCGTGGGGTTAGGCATATGGGAAGCTTCGTCATATCTTCGAGTCGTCGATCCCGCAATGAGACAATTGGAAAGATAACGATAACGTAACCGATATCGCACGGAGGATAAGCACTCTGAAGTGGAAGTGGGCCGGTCATGTCTCCAGGCGGAGGGATGGTCGCTGGAGCCGACAAGTGTTAGAGTAGCGAGCAAGATTAGGCAAACGCAGTGTAGGGCGCCCTGCGGACGATGGACCGACGACTTGAATGTTGGAAAGTGGCTGGCGGCGGGTGGATGTGGACTGCCCAGGACCAGGATGGTTGGCGCTCTTTGGAGGAGGCCTTCGTTCAGCAGTGGATGGCAATAGGCTGACGTGACGTATGTATCTGGTTAAATCGATGAAATACGTAAAATTTACAAAGAGACGAAAATAGCTAACCTATTTAACCACATTGGTTTGGTCGGAACAATACGAGGTCACTTACCTATCGAATTTACAGGAAAATTCTAGAGGATCCGGCAATGTTTAACGTAAACTATTCGCTCCTAATGCCTCATTCATATATAATGATTTGCACAATGATTCCTATACCAATTATTATTAATAATTATTATTTTAATCAGTTCTATGCTCAATTTAACGCTTTTTTCTTCATAGATTTCGTCTAACCTTTCATGGGTGACATCAACCACCAACCTGGGTGGTAGTATCATTTCTTATAGAAAATCGAGGTGTTTCATTATTCTCGGAATTATACATCAATTGATTTATATAAACGCTAAAGTAAAAATCCTGTATGGTTTTTTATAAATTTTTCAGAAGAAGTTACGAAGAAAGTAAATTAAATTCTGAAGTCAGAATATAAGTCCATGTTGACATAAAAGTAAAACGTTTGTCTCATATCGTATACATATATTTAGTTGACGAAACTTTCATAATTTCTGAAATCATTAGAGCTATAGTTGCAATGTACAAATATAGATTTAGACTAAGCTCAATTTTTGCTATATTTTATTGTCAACTAGATTTATTGGCAATGTAATATTTGTCTACAGATTTTCTTACTCGTATTTAAATAATATAGTTGCTATATCCTAACATGCTTTACTGTAGCAAATTCTGATTGTATTGATGTGAAATTAGGAACACGGACGCGGCACTTTGATAAAAATAACATCTGAAGCGGGTTTACGTCGTAACTTTATTTGAATTCAATCGGTGCAAGACATATTTATACAACCAAACAATTTATATAAATGCAGATAGTAGTTTGAGATAGTTTATTGTAATTCCATTAATAATCTTGATCGATTTACAACAAGAGCGCCCGTTTGTCTACAGTGCAAGCGAGAGGATTTATTGATAACATCGGACTTGAGTGAAATTGCCTAAATTCAATTACTGTTACGCCAACCTTTCGGATAAGCCGACAAAAAATATTATTTTTCATGCGTCCAGGGCCCAAATAGTGAACAATGTTTTTGCAGGATATTTTGTGAGAGGCACAGTTGTTTTGAGATGTAGTTTTTATCATGGCTATCTCTTACCTAACGCCATCGAGAGTATAGTAGGTATCTACACATATTATTTTTCGTAAACCTATTAGGTTCAGACTTAAATAGGTGAAAGGGGTTCTAGAAAACTGTGTGGTCATAAAATAAGGTAAGTATTATGAATATTTACATTTGAAATAATCAAATATGGACCAACAAGATTTAAATGAATACTATCTGAACCCGGCGGTGCTACCGCGGTACGACAATAACCGCGGGCAACGCCCCGTGGCGAAGTTAGTATCTTTATAAATTGTACCCCAGGTGTTATTCTGATGTATAAGCTATATTATTGTAAAGTTTTATCAAAATCCATGCAGTAGTTTTTGCGTGAAAGAGCAACAAACATACTCACAAACTTTCGCATTTATAATATTAGTAGGATGTCAACAGTCAACAGTCCCCAACTCGCACTTGGTCAGCATGGGTCGTATGGCCTTAACCATCTTCTGAGTGGAGACCCGAGCCCACCAGTGGGACGTTATGGGTTGTTGATGTATGAATCTGAATTAAATATTCATACAAATATTACAGACTCAAATATAAATGCAAATCTACATAATTTTCTTACACAAATTTGATTAATAAAACAAAAACCGGCCAAGTGCGTGTCGGACTCGTGCACCGAGGGTTCCGTGCAAACCTGTAGGTATATAAAAATCCAACCCCTACCCCCATTCCCCTTCCCATTCCCCAAAGGTCAGCAACACACTTGTGAGGCCTCTGGTGTTGCGGGTGTCCATGGGCGGCGGTAATCGCTTACCATCAGGTGATACGTCTGCTCGTTTGCCGACTATTCAATAAAGTACATATAAATAGATATATAATAAACCAAAGTAATATTTATGTTTGTGTATTCAAACACTATTAAATATTGCTTATTATCATGTCCTCTCCTACACGGACTAAATCGGAGTCATCAGGTAATGTTCACAAAAAATCGTGATTGATCCTACTTCCAAAATGAAGGATTTCAAGCGAAAATGAATCTCGAAGTTGGCAAAATAGAAGATTAGAACTTTGTATGGGCGATTAATTGTTTTACAAGTTTAAGGAAATAACAGATTATTCAACTTTTCAGGAGAATTAATAATGTTTATACTTAACTTCCTTTCTAAGGAGAGGCTATATTTAGTGCGTGTATACTATTATAGACTGTTGATGATAATGATATTTAAATAATCAAGAGTTTAGTCCTAAACAATATGTCGCTATACAAAAGGTACCTTTGTATAGCGACATATTGCAGTGTAATGTAAATAATATATCTACCACTGAACTGATGTTTACCGCTCCAAACGTCATTTGTAAGCTATTTCACATTCATTGTACTAAAGACTACATCCCCAGAGGATATGATAAGCTGATTGTTCACAGCTAGAGTCAGGTGCTAAGCACTGACACAATGTTAAATCGACTAATTTAAATGAGTGTAGTTTGCTCTTGAAGTTACCGTAGCCTGTAAGAAATTGAGATGGAAAGAACTGGTAAAGGTGGCGCGTCTAAGATTATTCATCCCATCGTTGTTGCCAATCATCTATGAGGTCGAACGCCTGTTTAAACCATTTTAGCGTAGTGTTGTACGGCTAAAGAATAACATATGCACCAACCATGACCGCACGTTTTTGCAGCACGAGATCGACCGGAAACACACGGTAAAGCCTCAGTGCTAACCGTCCTATGTGCTTTGCATAAGAATATCAGTGCCTGGCGTTGGTTTCATAATAGTTTCCGACGAACAGCGCCTACGGTCACGCACCATAGCCAAACGATCGAGCTAAGGCAGACCCCATGCCACAGTTGATATCCTTGTCAATGCAAATAAAGTATTTTTAGACTTTTCATTAACTATTATTTTCTATAGTAAAAGGAGGTTTTATTTTTAACAGCAACATTGTTAAATTTAATACACGGCGGTGATGTGAGGTTACCTTTTAGAAGTGGTTGGAAGATTTTGTTTGGTGCAAAAGGTAAGCGGTTACGTACACCCCAAAGATATATCGATCACACTGTGCCTAAAGATGAAAGTCATATGGAGCCGAAATGAAAGCACTTATGGTTCAAAAGTTCAAGCTCGCTCAGCGCGCCATGAAAAGGGCTGTACTCAGCGTTTCTTTAAAGGATCGTATCAGAAATGAGATGATCGTCCTGCGAACCAAGGTAATCATATGATAAGTCAGCTGAAGTGACATAACCCACATGATAAGTCAGCTGAAGTGACAGTGGGCTGGCTATATTAGCCGCAGAACCGATAACCGTTGGGGTAAAAGTATTCTTGAGTGAAGACCGCGTCTGGGCAAACGTAGTGTAGGAAGCTTACGCTCACGCAAGTCCAAGATTGCTGGCAGGAACTGGATGCGAGAAACCGATGATCAAACCAAGTGGCGTGCTTTTTTAGAGGCCTGTATCCAGCAGTGGACTGCGATAGGCTGATGATGAAAGAAATATATACTCCTAAATAAATTAACTTTGGCCTAATAATAAAATATCGAATCTCTATTTTTACCAAAGATACTGATACTTAGACAAATCTGATCAGATATAAATCTGATCCTTATAGAGGTTGAATTTCAATTATTACCTTTTTTAAGTCACTGAAATCTTTCTCTTATACTTCGGAACAAGGAAATTTTATTGTAATCATTTGTGGTTGACATTTAAATATGAGACACTAATAATAAAAATCAGCTAAGGAACATTACTGTTTTGTTTTCATTTTTCATTCCTAAATTAAATTAAATCAATTAAATAAATGTGAACAATTCAAAGTTTCCGTAGACAAAATATACGTTTATATGAAGGTAAGAAATAGAAGAAGAAGTCAAAGAAAAAGATTATGTTGGTCACATGTTATCACATTTTGTTACATCATATTACAAACATAAATAAAATACAGGGCTCGATATCGCGAATGATAAATGCAGCGTCATGACATATCCTGTGACGTCAATAAATACTCTTCATCTCTCGACGTCAATCTTGTCATGTCACGTCAACTTGGCACGTCATGCCACGTCATTCACGACTGCTCCACGCGTTGTTGACCTAACGAAATTGCCTTGTTGTGATGAGCCTGTGACTTTTTAATGTAAGGCTATTTTCTTCTTTGGAATCTCTTTCATCGCTGAGAATGGGGCTTTGAAGCGAGCGCTATACGTAAACAGCACATCGTCCTTTAAAATACTGGTTTGTTGAACACGTTTAATACTGTAGTAGTAATTACCTATGATTATCATCACCACGAGAGATTTTACTTCTCATTTGGAACTCTTATCAAAATCTTTTAAAATTATTTTTTCTCTTTCTACACACGGTCAAACGAAAGTCTCTGGCAACTTAATGGTCACAATCTCTATAACACTCTCTCTCTAAGTATATCTCTCAAGAGTCAGAGGAGCTATGGCATGTATGAGAGCCGGTAACTTCACTCACTCGGTAAAAAAGCGCAAATGCAGCTACATACCGGTTGATGGTGAGGTTTTGGTATAACTTTTTTCAAGCCGATCCCATTTGCATTAAAACATGTCTATTTTATAGCAAAAGTGAAAGAAGTGCAATAATAGAATTGTTGATCGCCTTTGTAAGACCTTTACCTAAGACACTCTTTCAGGTATTCTACTCACTCTTTCTTATTTGCATCATCCCCCTAATGTCTGGACTCACTATTTTTACAAATTAAAACAATAAACTATAACGCTCTTTTAGGAGCTCAAAAATCGATGTCATGATTGCGGAAAAAATCTGACGTGATAAGTATTATAATGATTGACAAATTTATTGTTAACAATCAATAACACAGATTTTCGTTCGATTATGTGTGTAAAATATGATAAAATAGCTGTACTTCAACGCCTGAAGTGATTAAAGAAACCAGTCACGTTTATTTTTATATCATAGGATGTATTTTACAATTTCCTTAATGGAAATATTATTTGGGTTCATTTTTCTAACCTACTCGTTACGGTATTCAATCTATACAGTCAGAGAAATAGAATAAATTAAGTTGGGTCCTAACACTCACCGTCATTTTATTACACATTCGAAGCTCATAATAGATAACAGAAATTTACGTAGCAATAAATGGTTGAATAAAACGAACTTCTGTGTTAGCAGCATAAAATTTAGCAAAAAATATTTTTAAATGATAATAAACTTCCCTATAGCAATATTACCCAGATTTTTGGTAGTTAACCATATTTCCTAAAAGCATGCGATTGTGTCTCGTTATTGAAACCTATCTAAAGTCATACTAATTAGTATAATTATACAATTAAATTAAAATGCTAGCAAATATTAATTTAAGAAAACAATTTTACATACAAGCCTCAAAAAAGTCCTCCGCATCATCGACCACTGGTAGCGTTACCAAATGACTGGTAGTATTGCCACTTTGAATGGCAATACTAATTCTCTAATTAATTTAAAAATGGCCTAACAAATAAATATCATAAATATAGAGATCATAGCATCTTGTTGAATATTTTTTAATATGTTAAATGTCAAAATTTTATCTAGGGGCAAATGGCAACGATAGGGGATCATTAATATGACCCTACTACCCTTTCTAAAGAATTGAAAGACATTTATATGCTGCCGAACATAAGAAATATATTACATAATAAGGATATTTCAATTACTTTTCTATTAAAATCGATTAATATTACTCAGGTGATTAAATAAAAACAATCGAAACTCGAACCATTTATCAATTCGAGAGTTCGTAAGTTGAGCTATTTAAGAAGTTCGTATCCATTCATGGGCCGCAACCAATTCGATGGAAACCTTTAATCAAAATTAGAAGGATACGCTTGACTGACATCAGAATTGAATAATATGGTACGTAATTGGAAATCGGGGGAGGTGAGCATGAATGAGTGGGTAACACCTACTTGCTCTGCAGTATTCAAAGAGCCGTTAGATAAAGATGGTAGGTGTAACAGTATGAGGATGTGGGGCACACGTGTTTCAATTTTGATAAGACCATTATAGATCTTTATCAAAATGGATTCCTTTATATACTCGTACATTGCAATACACAGCGTTGAATGTACAAAATTGAAAAATTCAATGTTCTTAGAATTCTGGATTCATTTTATTTCTTACTATTATATTATGTTATATAATAGTAATGATAATATACTAAATACTGGCTGCGCGCCAATATCGAAGAAAAACCCAAAACCGAATGGAAAAACAACAAATAATGCAGGAAAACCAAAAATGCAGTTCCGGTAGCATCAAAAAGACTAGCCCGCAACCTGATTAGACTGGAAAGGGACGATCTCAGGTACATCATAGGTATCCTAACTGGGCATTGACCTTCTAAACAAGAACCTATTCACTATAGGTGCAATAGACAGTACTCTGTGCAGGGGTTGCATGGAGGCAAAAAAATCGCCGCAGCACGTTCACACGTAATGTAGGAGTGTGTCAGATCAACCGGCAGACATCCTCCAACCAACATCACTCCCGGAAACATGTAGTGACCTGAAAAAGCTGCTAAGCTTCTGGGATAATCTAGGATGGTCGGAATAAGATAAAAAACCCACATACAACGGCCCAATTAAGAGAAAAGAGTAAGTGCGCCCATAGCCCAGCAAAACCAACAAACAAACAATATACCAAATACTTGATAGATCTTATTACATAATTACAGCGGTCTGATTCCGAATTAGGTCTACTAGTATTGAGATCTTATAGTTTATAACATTTGTGTGGCGAGTAAGACTATATGTCTGTGCCTGGGTACAATTTATCTATAAGACGAACATATTTATAAGTATGTAAGTAGTAGGTATATACTAATACTAGCTGAACCCCGCGGTGCTACCCGCGGTACGATGATAACTGCGGGCAACGCCGCGAGGCGAAGCTATATCTTTATAAATAGTAGCCTATGTGTTATTCTGATGTATAACTTATATTGTGGTAAAGTTTCATTCAAATCCATTCAGTAGTTTTTACGTGAAAGAGTAACAAACATCCATACATACATACATCCATACTTACAAACTTTCGCCTTTATAATAGTAGTAGGATTATAAAGCTACAGAGTTGTTTGAGTTAGTTGAACGTGATTATCTTACGAAGTACCGGTCCGGTGGTATTATTTTGCTGTTAGATAGTCCTGTTATCGAGCAAGGCTATAGGCGTAACATGATTATAAATATATATATCATCATGTTACGACTAAGGAACGGATTCTTAACGAAATATGTTGAAAAAACTAAGGAAAACTATTCGATTTGAGAGCTTTGCGCTGAGTAAACGGTTAAAGTTTCACAAAACAATATATAAAATAATTGTTCCCCTCCAAAAGAAAATCCATGACAGCATAAGTCTTGTGGAGGAATGGGTGCTATGTCCCTCCAACACAAAGGGAGGACCCTCCGATCAGGCGAGGTGATCATGCCTGGCAGGCCACAGCCCAACAGTTGATGTTGGAATGTTGCATATATGATAATCGGCGCGAGAACTTCTATTGCGCGTTTCAGGATTGGTGGTTTCTTCGTATTGTAGGTTACTCCGTAGCTCAGTGTAACTTCTGTAGATGGCGCTGTAGTATGTTATGTTGTATGTGAAGGTTGCCACAGTCTATTTCTCGATGTTGGGTCACTATAACCATTTTTTTAGTAACCAAATTTGTGCACGCTTTTGAACGCGTACTGTTGTGTGGGCAATAGGAGACGCATGCGAGGTTGCAGCGATCAGCTAGTAGTTACTTAAAAAATAAATAGTTTCTCAGCACTCTGATTACCCGCCTTGACGACCGACCTCTGGCGCCCTACTCTAAGAGATTCTGATTACCCCAGGGCAAGGCCTGCCTAGTTTGGATTGACATGGCCGTATGTGAGGTATAAAATATTATAATGCACTAATAAGTGAGAATATCTTGACTGCTACTAAAACATTTTATCATTACAATACTTAAATTCCTTATTAAGCTATAACGAAGTAGTAGAACGCCTTTCGGCGTCTTACTATCCTATGGCTGGCTGGTCATCGATCCCAAGGATCTACAAAATCTCTAAAAATATGTATGGCATGGTTGTTATTGTATAAATATTCTCAATCTCAAGTATAAATATTATTCAGATCATAACAAAAGATCGAGTTCGTCACGTTTAGACCAGACAAGGGTATAATAGCTTTAATATTCAGTATTACTTTAATATTTACTTTACAGTAAGTCAAACTAATATATTTCATTTTTGAATTTTGTGACTGAAATATGAATTTAAAATATAGAAATGTACAAATGTAATCGCTAATCATAGATATAATTTCATTTTATTTCTCTCGGTAGATTGACTAGTTCAGACAAGTAACGAATTCAAATAGTTTGGATGAAATAAAATGTGCTCAAATGTTAAAAACTAAAATATGTATCAAAATTAGATACAGTTAGTACTAATAAACCTTATGCTAGATAATTTTGTAATTTAGAGTACAAGTACAGACCGGCTTACAGAGAACTAATACATTAAGCTCATGTGCATTTTATGAAGTTAAAGTTTATATTACAAAGACACAACAGAAAACACTAACAATATACTTAAATAAATATTTCACCATCTTTGCAATACTACTCGTTTTTAAATATTTGTGTACGCTATAGTAAACAATACATTAAGAAAATTTATCTGATGGCACGGCAGTGCTTTCGCTAAGATGAGCAAAAAAAGTAACAATCGTACCATCGTTTTCTCTGACCCATTCAGGACATTTCATATCGCACCGTGAATCCGAAGAAAGTTGGTAGCTTGGATTATTAATAAGCAAGAGAGCGTATTTATAATAAAGTTTATTCCTCAATTTTAATGTTTTATAATTTAATTACAAGATAATTAGACTTCATTATTTTTAAGAAATCCTTACTCTTACCTGTATAATATTTATGAATGTTTCCAGTAAGATGAAATTTCATCGGAGTTGCTATATTGTAAACAAGCAATATAAGATAATATTCAACAGAATATACGGAACAAACTTAATGGACCAGAATCACAACGTTATTCCATTTGTGCCAATAAATGGTAGAAAGTTGTAAGGATATATGGAAGGTCTTCCGTTTACATTTCTTTTTAATTAGCTTCTAAAAATAGCTTAGCAGCCAAAACTTCATGAACGTTTGTCGAAATACGAATAAACAACACACAGGAGCGCAGAGTAAACATTTTGTCAACTCTCGTAAGTAAGCTTCGATTTAGTTCTAAGATTAATAAAGACTGCCGAGGAAATGTTGGTCTTTTGATAACCTGCCTATTATAATTACATAAAGCTATATATATATGTAGATAAACACGTGATATTTATTGTCAGTTCAAGAATATCTAAGAATTATTTTGTAATAATATATGGAAACAACACATTAAGAACATTGATTGATGGCACGGTAGTGCTTTCGCTAAGATGGGCAAGTAAAAAAACTCGTACACTACGTTAAAACATTATGTTACTAACAAAACATGGATGTATTAATAAGTCCGAAATAAATAATAATTTATAAACACCAAAAACCAACGCTGTGACAATAAAGTACATTGTGTAATGCAGCAATTAATGAATTGTGAAACTGTCATGTTTGGCCCACTGTATTTTGTTGTTGTTTCCCATTATATATTTAAAAATAGAATAGTTGTTTCAATGAGTATTTTTAAGAAGTTATGAATGGAAAGTCACGACAGTCCCCTCATCTTTGCCAGCAATAAGTTTCTGAATTTAGAACGGAACTACTGCAGGCAAAGTTACTAAATAAAAAATATTACTTGACACATTCATAGTTTTTTCGTTTCGATGTTTCATTTCCATTATTATTTGTGTTCCTTTCAAAATAATTTTCAAGATTTAGTTTAACTATCGAATATTTACTTATTTAAAAGACCTAACTGCCTCGGTGGCGTAGTGGTAGCGTATGCGACTGCTAAGCTTGAGGTCTCGGGTTCGATTCCCGGGTCGGACCAAATGTTTATATGATCTGCAAATATTTGTTTCGGAGTTTGGGTGTTTTCTATGTATAATATGTATGTATTTACAAAAAAAAGTACATAAGTATTTATATCAGTTGTCTTGTAGGTACCCATAACACAAGCTCTGCTTAGCTTAGGACTAAATGGCGCTGTGTGTTAGATGTCCGGAATATTTATTATTATTAACTAAATATATTACCCCCTGGAAAGTTGAGGCATATGTCCAGTTGTGAACTACAAAAGCTATTGAAGGATTAGAAGGATTTTGATGAAACATATTTCTGCCGACATAAATTTGTCAGACTAATTAACCTTCAGAAATTTTTACTTGAAATAAAACATTAATAAATTTAAAAAATGCCACATATTTCTTCTGTGATCACTTAATTATCTTAATACTAAACAAAGTAATTTCAAAGTTTAACCATATGTGATATATTTATTTCATATTAATATTATTGAAAGCAGTTTAAACAAAAATCTTTGCAGTATTCGGAGTATGCGGGCAATGATGTTTTACACATCTAGCTTTAAATTTTTTGTCCCGTTTTCTTGGACATAGTTCGCATTATGATTGTTATGCAATGTCGTTGAGTAAATTTGTAGTTAAACGATGCTTTATGTGTGGTTCCACTAATTGTAAAGCTATTTGATTTATATAATTACTTTTAAGTTAATTAGCAGGTGTGTTCAGTCTTCATCATCACTGCTAGCCCTATTTGAAATGTCATCTTCTTCCTTCGATTGCACAGAAACACTGTCTTCAATTTCAAATACCCTGCTATCTCCCGAACAGCGCTCATCGACGGAACTAACGTCGGTAATGTTTAGCAAATAGTCTTCTATTTAATTGTCCAAAAACGAAGCCATATTTAGCTAAAAAAGGCAAACATTTAATTTAGAACCATAAAAAATAAAAGTTACGTTAATAGCAACTGGGGTGACTGGCCACATAGACTGTGTGAGTTATACAAAAGCAACAACTTGCCACGAGTCGTTGACATATGCTACTGCTTGCTTTCACTCAAGTTTAAGAATAGACGAAACCATAGAAATAACAAAAAGTATGATCGATTTTCTCCAGTAGGTACTGGGGTGATGTGCCACTCCGCTTGCCTTCCGAAGGTTAAGATGAGAGTAAAAAAAATGTAAGATAACTATAGAATAACAAATCTTATATCCCATGTAAACAATGTTAGAAAATTATCGTAGTTCGGTATGTTTTTTTACTAGTGTATCCTACGAGAGGATTCTCACTACCTCGTCTATTTTCTAGAGTGGTTATTGGAAGTAGAATGTTGATTGTAACTCAATATTAAGTCTATTCTTAAGTATTAAATACAATTTAAATACAACAATTTTGATACCTTGAATTAAGTTTAAGTTCGAAGCGTATTTTAGACGATATGAGACAACTTTAGAGATTGTATAATATGGAAGGTTTTTTAAGGAAAAACGACAAGGAAAATAATGATAAAACTAAGATAGATAGAGATAGGTAAGGTTGGATGAAAGATTTGTTATCCCTACATATTCACACAACATTTACTTAAGTCTTAATTATTGGATTTCCTTGTTACTCTTATGTTGGCTGGGAAAAATAAAATGTAATTACTATAAAACCGATGGCCGATGGGGAAGAAAGGTTCTTAAGTGGAGACCACGTGACGGTAAACGCAGCGTAGGAAGACCTCCCGCGAGGTGGAAGGACGACCTGGTTAAGATCGCAGGAACTCGTTGGATGCAGGCCGCTACCAACCGATCAATGTGGAAGTCAATAAGGGAGGTCTCCCTTTCACTATTAAATAAAAATAATAATATAAAAATACATTTTATTTAAAAGTTTTTACATGAGTAACGTCCACATTTTATTTAACCATAGATATTTGTGTAAAGTAAGAATGTACATTTTATTTACTGTAATTATTTAATTCAATCTTAGTTATTACCATATCTATGATACTGAGAGTAAGCCCACGTACTCAATGGGATACAATATTGTTTCATTGGTATTTACTAAAGTGTAATATTCATTGCAGGACCGCTTTTGTGATTTAGCCGTGGTATTTAATTAAAAAGTTCCTTATAGAATACGACACTTATATTTAATGTATAATAATGAATAAGTGTTAGTAAGGTATTAAAAGTTTATGTTACAATTAAATGAACATTTACTTTATTGCTGGGGGACGGTGAGGTGACGCTTTGTGGGCGATTTTGGAAGATGAATTACGATCATTTTATCAAAGAACAGAAGCAAGTCTGAGCAACGGGTCCTGCCCTCAATATTTTAGAAAAATGAGGGGAGGGATAGTAAATGGAAATTACTACCGCCATATACACTGGACATTATATGCAACAAGAAACACAAGTGTATTGTCGCCTTTTGGGTACTCTTTTCCTCGCTGTGTAGGAGGTGCTGCATACTCTTTCCACACAGAATTCAGTAGTTGAATGATCGTTTTTCTTTTATAATAGGCAAACGGACAGACGTATCGCCTGATAGTAAGCGATTACCGCCACCCATGGACACCCGCAACACCAGAGGCGTAACAAGTGCGTTGCCGGCCTTTGGGGGAATGGGCAGAGGGATGGGGGAAGGGTTGGGGGTTGGCCTCCAGTATCCTCACTCGCTCGATGAAACACAGCCCAGGCGCTATTTCACACCGGTTTTCTGTGAGCCCGTGGTATCACTCCGGTCGAGCCGGCCCATGTATGCCGAAGCGTGGCTATCCCACGGTCTTCTAAAAAGTTCCGAATCTGCTGCCCAGCACTTGTGTGTGAAGTATTTTAATTCTTCAAATCCAATACTTTTTACTTAAGTACCTATCTGCGCTTAGCGGTTTTACCTGCGTTTGTTGTTGTGCATTTATAATAATAAATATCGCAGGTAATATCGCGGTACAACGAGTGTATACTTTGATAAGCATTTAGTGATAAGCTGTGAATTTGAATTAACTGGTCGATAATTTTGTATATGTGTGAAGACTTGAGTAGGTATCTTAGCAAACCACCTCACTCAGTAGCAATAATACATACCAAGGTCTTATTTAAAAAATAATAATGCAGAAATTTAATCAAATTTGCTCGTCTTGGATTCATAGAAAAAAATATTATATCATACTGATCCCTCTCACAGACATTAAGTAAGGAAAAATATTCCGATATTGTAGTCGAATATATTAACAATCTATGTAGTGTATAGGATTGATAACATATCAAGCAAGTGAGCAAAAAAAAAAGTAAAGTTTTTGTGGCCCGTGCTTAAGCAAAACAAATTAAAATATTATTGTAATTTCATGAATGTGGTTCGTGCCACGAATGGAAGTTCATTCATCCCTTAGAAACTCGTTGAACTAATTAAAAAAAACGTTAAAGTTAGAATCTTCCAGACTAGAAGCATTATCAAACTTCTAAAAGGAGAAGGAAAACTTGATACAAACTGTATACCAATACTTCAGGCCAGCGTAACATAACGTGTTAGGCCAAAAACTCCTTTCTAACAAAATACATATGTCCAGCAGTGGACTTATAATAGTTTGCCTACAGTAATTAAGTTGTTACTCTCATTAGTTTAAAAAGATATTTCCTCATTAGTTTTTTTAAACCTTTCGGCACCGTTACTAATTCAAGTTGGAGGAATACCCCTTAAATTAGAAAAGAACTCGCGTTCAAAAGAAGACGCTCGTGAAAAGAATAAAACACATCCTGCTGCCTGAATGACTAATCTAAAAATCCTTTATACACGTGAGTTCTACTTGTGCCTATCATGATAATACTGACTAGTAGGTATGTGATATCATAACTTAAACTCGTCATTAGTCACAACACCAGTACGATACAAAATTCTGGGGTATTACAATTTCTAAAAATCATCAAAAAATATTATCGGTATCAAAAAAAAAAAAATCTTATTCCTCTCACGAATAGCGTACCGTTCATATCGTCACTGTAATCATTATCAAAGCGGCAATGTTAAGCCGTTGTAAGATCAATTCCCGCAGGGGCGAGAAACCAGAATTATCAGTCGTGTATTCCATGAATTATAAATTTAGATTTTTCTTTTTGCCCATAATAATCATCAACTATGCAATGTATCAACGAGGTTCAAAACACAAAGTATAATCTACCCTTTACGTGAACTCTTGTCTATCTGAATGTTATAAAACATCTACTAAATAGAGACTTTCGATACGAGAATAGTGTTAAAACATGTGAATGACTTATTTAAAAAAAATAATAATAGTGTAATAGTATAGGGTGTTTTTTTAAGCTAGATAGAACTTTAAATTGTAAAAAGTAACACAAAAAATTAAATTTTGATGAAATTTTTTTTTTATTTGTTTCAGTATACTCTGACAAATCATCATGAATAGACTCACGCTTGAACAACGCTACGAAATTATCCAAATTTACTTTGAAAATCAGCTCATTTTTGAAGAAATAAGGTCCGATGATGCCACCAGCGTGAAAACCGCACCATACGGTGCATTTTTCTGGATGTAATGGAGTCTGTAGGGTCTGTTGTGGATTGGTCTCACTCCATATGCGGCAATTTTGCTTATTAACAAACCCGTTAAGCCAAAAATGCGCCTCATCGCTGAACACAATTTTGCGATAAAACAGTCGTCTATAAGTTGCGCGAATCGACGACTGATTTTCAAAGTAAATTTGGATAATTTCGTAGCGTTGTTCAAGCGTGAGTCTATTCATGATGATTTGTCAGAGTATACTGAAACAAATAAAAAAAAAAGTTTCATCAAAATTTAATTTTTTGTGTTACTTTTTACAATTTAAAGTTCTATCTAGCTTAAAAAAACACCCGTTATTATTAGTTTTTGTAGTGTAGTATTATTAATAGTAATTTTGACTTTTGTTTATTTATCGTGCTTTTCGTTAACGTGAAGTGTGTAAGTGTGTAAGTGAAGTATAATAAAATAATTGTCACCGTGGTAAAGGAGTTAAATAAAACGTCCAACGTGGTGTCTCGAACAACTAGAAAAAAAGGGCAGATTATTTATTGTTGCTGCCTTATATTGGAACTAACTACACAGTGTTACCACTTAAAATAAAAATAACTACGGTAGTGTCGATGCCAGACAAGTTATATTAGTCAACAAGCTAAATACAATCTTTATCACAGACTATGTTTTATATAAAGCAATAACATAATGAAAGACCGGCCAAGTGCTTATCAGGCCACGCATAGTTAGGGTTCCGTAGTCACTCATTATGGCACGTGCACGTGGATTTAGAAGACGGAGTTGGTATTTATTAACATGAAATAATGTTTACTTACCGTTTCGTTATATTTTTTTATGAGTTAGGCCTCTATAACTCTTGAACTAAGAAAGTTATCTAAACCGTTTAAGTTTTCCATCAAAATTCATCACAGTGACTGATATTATGGAAATTTTTAGTTTTTTTCGGGACAGCCATTTGACTTTTAGGGGACCAAATGAATGGGGACAAAATGTGCTTTTAAGTTCAATATTACGCAAACGAATATCTAAATCAGCAATTGTCTTAGCAATCTCTCAATGATTTTAAAAGGTCTATGTACTGATACCCTACACTAAGCAATGGACGCGAGAATGAAAATCATCCCCACATTAAATGTAGTGGAGGTACACCTAAAAAAAATATTTTTAATTTTACCTGGGCACTTTGTCTACGTGCTGAATTTGCATATCCGTGGAAAGTTTCATCTTTCTAGCACTAACCGTTCGGAAGATAGGCCAAAGACGGATGGACGGGCATGACGAACCTATAAGGGTTCCGAGACGTAGACTACAAAACCCTAAAAACAATATAAAATCAATCAAATTAAGTGTTATTCATTGCTAATTCTATCACATGAAAACCATCGAATTTAATCTTTGTTTATTAAGTGTTCGTAGTGTAATGACTATTTTGTTAATTAGTGTAGTATCTAATAAAAAGTTTGAAAAAATCATGAATGCAGTCGGGTAGCCGATGTCAATATTAAGGCACTCCACATTTATGATCCAGGTAACTTTAAAAAATAATATCAATTTCTGACAAAAGGGATATTCATAAGACATTTAAAAAAAAAGCGTGTGACTTTTTATTGTGAAATTACTAAAAGCGTCTTTAGTTTCACAAAATATATTATGCTATATTTATCTACGCCGTATTCCATGTTGAAGATTTACTGCAGAACTAGAGAACTCGTAGTAAGACAGTTTTATAAATTTCAATAGAATCGTCTGTCGAGACTATTCAGCATCGAGAATCCGTTTCTTTTTACATCGGTATTAATCAAGTATAGCACTTTATTGGATTTCATCTATCAATTCTTTTTAAGGCAGAACGTTTGGTAAATGACGACGTGCAACTATATTTTCGAATATTTGGCCGAACAGTTAGTGATTTCATGTTTAGTATAAACTTAACACTTTAGACGGAACAGAACACATTAGAAGTTCCTGATGAAGTTTACTCGATTATGATGTTTATTACGACAAGTGGATGTAAAACTTACTGTATCGTGCGGTATAGTTTGATGGTTGGCTTATTGTAGCAAGCGGTTACCTGATGTTGGAAATAAGAGAAAAAATGAAAAAAACAATTAGAAAAAGAGAAAAAAACCGGAGAGATATCCCAAATACGTCACGACATGATGATAGTACGAAAAAAAATGTAACGAAATCACAGATAATAGAAAAAAAAGAGAATACTCGAGGTAACACAGACACATCAAGACTTGAACATCCACAGAAATTCAACAAAACAACATGTAGTTACTCAATAAAATCCAAATACTACCTAGTAAACAAGGTACCAATCAAAGCTCTATAGAAAATTTCTAGATTAAACAAAACTCTTGAAAAAACTAAACCTAGAAAGAACAACTTGAAATCCTCCCTCAAAACGGCTCGTCACCGCGGAGGTTGTAGACTCTTAAAAATATTTGCTTAGATATCATTAAAAATATACTAACCAATATAGTCATAAATAAAAAAAGAAGATAAATGTATAAACACAAAATGTATTTAGGGAATTAAAGCTAATAAATAAATATACAATAATAATAAAAATTGGTTTCTGTATCTACACTTAAAAAATCTAGAATGTTCTGCACAGTTCGCAGACGATACAAACCCCGCTTCAAATATTATTTTTAGGTATTTTTCAGTTTTGCTTCTCATTTTACGTCAATGTTACTACAAAGTATATAGCCAAGTTTGGCTAGGTATATTCGGCTAATTTAAAAAGTACTGGCTCCCACTGGCTGACGAGTATTGGGCTTATTGCGCACTGCCGCATTTTAATTTAATTTCTGTATTCGTTGATCATTGACGGATGTAAAAAAAGAAAAATATAACAAATTTTACTTTTCACCAATTCGAGTTAATTTTCTCAGATTTATTTAATACCTCTAGGAAGGTCTTTTGGTTACGATTTTACCTTTGGTATCTTGCGTTTCTAGTGTTTTACATACTTGGTAGTATGGTATACGGCAGATTCGGTATTTCACAAGTCTGGTAATGTAAAAAAAATGCGTTTAGCGATAATGACACTAAACTTCAAAGCCATTTCTTATTTTTGTTTTTCTTAATTCGTTTGATAGAATTGAAGACACATTAAATTAAGTCATTTAATAAAGGGTACAATTTATACTGGCAAGGATTTTAATAACACGTCGTGTGTTGCCGTATCATAAAATTGTAAAAAGTAATTACACGAATTTGTTCATATATCAATACTCGAAAGAAAGTTATTGCCTGTTAAAGTAAATGTAGCGTGTATAAGACTAGTGAGATCTAAATGTAATAAAACAACAAGCGGTCTTACTTCAACTTTGATCTTCGTCAATATTAGATTTCGTTTATAGTTTATGAAAACATGGATCTGGGAATAGTGTTATCCGGGGTAAGAAAAAATTCAATTATCAAATATCATTTATATAACCAATATGACCAATAGGTTTTTAAGTTTAGTAATACAGAGTTTAAATGGTGACTACAAAAAGCCTCAATAGTACGGTATTTATTTACGTATTATTATATTGTTTTTATACATGTCATATTACACAAAAGTAGTTCAAATTATAGTTACATATATAAAAGACCGCATCTCGTAATTTTAAAACATCACAAACCACGTTTACTAGCAGAATATCGATTTTCACAAAATAATAGATGATTATACGATATCGTGACATTACAGTCAACATTAGAATATGTAATACAAGAAAACATCTTATGATATTTTTAAGATAAAGAGTAGATCAGAACTGAAAAACTGAACTGGCCTTCTGATATTTGTCAATTTGAATTGAATTAAGAATGACCCCACGGATAGCGTAGTGGATTAGACGTTCGCTACGCTGTTTTTAACCGCTGAGTGTTGTTGGTAAAAACCCTACATGGGACATGTCCCACACATGTGTGATGCACTAATTGTTGTTCTGAGTGGAGGTATTCTGCGTTTGCGTTTCATGTATGGTTGAAAAATGTAGTATTTCGGCCACCAGATAACCTATACTATATGTGTAAGAGAAGTTATAAATCTCAGTGATTGTAAGATAATGTACAAATAATTTTAGGCCAGAGAAACATGTAATACTATATTGGTTAATATATTACTATATGTTTCTCTATATAAATAATGATCAGTACGAAGTAAGACCAACTTATGATTCTGATCTTTTAAGTTATCTTGGTTCGAATAGAAACTTTTAGTCCTTAACCTCCAGAAATTAAGAGAGTAAAATTAAAAAGATAATATTTTATCTAAGATAAACTGGAATGTAGTACGACTTGAATTTATATTTCTTAGTACTCTGTAATTTTAATAAATATTTTCAACATTTTTGACACTAATACCATATTTGTTGGCCAAAAATTGATAGGGATTAGGTAATTTAAAAAAAGTACATAAGAAACTAGGTAATTTGTTTTCAAACAAATTATTTTTCATATCAAATATTTTAATATTGAACAATATTTATTATTAATCCAATAGATGGGACTCTTAGTTTGACTATACATACCGGCCTTGGAAGTCACCTGTTCAGAGTGGTAGACGCTCTCGTACTCATCGCGTCGGTTCTTACTTCGTGGGCCGAGTGGAGTGGAAACCTGGAACTCACTACCAGCGCACGTGTTTCCTCCCCATTATAATTCCGGGAATCATAGTGGGGAGGAAAGCATCTCACTAGGCCGTCAAAGTGAGGGTCGCTATGCTGCATTGTCCTTATTCGCATTAAACATGGTGACCACCACTCTTGGATTCTGCTTATGTTTTCCATCAGGCAGAGCAGAGTCATTTTGGCAGCTAAAACAAAAAGAACAAATTATTTTTTTTCCCCCCATCTCACACCCGTACGTAGGCCCATCCAAAGAGAAGTTTCATGCTGTGCTTTAATATCTGTAAATCCTTTTGGCTATTCATATTCCATGGAGAATGGAGAAGGTACGTTTACTATAATAAAGGTCAGTAGACACTTTTTCGTATGAGGATAATATGTAGCTTGTCAGAACAGGGCCCGTTCAAACATTTTTTTCCATTGTCCCGTGTCGACAATCGGCGAGTTTGTCCATTTTTATCTGTGTTATCTTCTATCCCTACACTTTACTGGGTAGGTTATATTTCAACTTTAGGCTCTCATGTTGTTTTATTAGAGGATACCTCTGATTTTCTAAGACATTTTTTTTTTCACAGAAATTGAATGACCACTTCTTTTAGTATTAGGTAGTCCATTTATTGAAGAAGGCTTAGCATTAAAACATCACGTTAAGACCAATAGGTGCAGAGTATCAATAAAAAATGTTATATGCATTTGAAAAACGCAAGCAAAGTTGCGCAGGCTTGCTAGTAAACATTTTTTTTGTTTCATTAACCTACTTTGGGCCACATACTACCCAGATATGGGTCTCAGTATTTTTTTAAAAGCATTTTATCCCATTGACTGTCCCCGTACAAACGATTTTATAAACATAGCGAGAGAGCGACCGAATATTGCCAATAACTTAACAAATTATGTTGAGGAAAAGAGATTAATTCAAAATAGAACAAATTTCGAAAATATTATCAGAGAAATGTTATTGCTTTTTCCATATTGACCGCTGAAAAATTATCCCTTTTTGCTGTAGGCATGTAGCAAATAAAACGCGCACCGAGCGATGACAGCGAACATATATGTAGCAGGCAGTGGATTATTTCTGATCCAACAGTAGGTATAACGGAGATATTAACTATCTGTCAGCATTTACAATGTCATTTCATTGATATTCAACTCATACAAGTACACATAAGGAGTAGCTAGATATCGTCAAAAATCTACCACTGCTACATATTGATCCATCAAGAAAATCGTGGAGTAGGTGTATAAGAGACTATTATTGCTCATGTTTTACGGGTCGCAGAACTTCTTATAGATGTTGCATAACAAGCAAAAACATTTTTGGGTATAGTAAAGTCATATAGTTACACATTGAGTTCAGAGCAAAACAAGTTAAAGGCTTAACGTAGTCGTACGTGATTGAAATTCAAATAGGTACTTCATGTTGAAGACCTGCAACCAATTTCTAAATAAATTTAGCTGCATGGCTTTCCTTTGGAAAAAGCAATAAATGAAGTTCCTTAGTGTATAGAGTGGGAAAATGCTTTCTCGTTAAATGTTATGTCGTGTACTTATGAATATAAAAAGCCAACATGTGATAAGTATAATATAATTGATAACCAACGCTCATTAAATACTTTCAGCCGTTCATTCATGGTGAAACCATCATTGTCTAGTCGAAGATAAAGATAAGTAGAATATTCATTTCACTTATCTTTGTAAGAGAAAAAGAGCATGAAAACCTATTGTAATTTTTTTTAATGTAAGTACGTTTTTTTTAAAAATAGGCCAAGCGCCATAATTGAAATGCAAGTATTTAAAACAGAAGCTTTTTGCGGGTTAACACTTAGTACCTCATAAAAACATAACTCTTAAAAATTGATCAAGAATGGTAATACGAGTATCTCAGTATAATTTAAAACCTCTTGTTATATTATTGATTGATGAGAAATCGTAAAAGTCCTTCAATTCAAAGTAGCTAAATTGTTATTCACTAAAAGTCTAGTCATTTGGTAGTTTTACCTGGAAAGTTTTCCGGGAGTTTTGAAAACTTGTGATATTATAGATTTCGACGAACTCTTATCGAATTTTTTTTTGCCATCTCGTACCATAGCCGGTACAATTGCAATTGGTACATACGAGTATAACGGAGCAGTTTAATCCAACCTTTCCGCATCGACAAGCTATCCATTTATGCATTTGCAAGAAACGATCCCCGCTCTCAGCTTAGTGAGTATCCATTTCTTTCTGAGTGTATGTTACGCTACCGATCCTAAAAATATCATCTTACCTAAAATTACATAAGTCTGGGATGACTGGGACCTCAGTCTATTAGTTCAGTCTGTATCTCTTGATGTGTAATATGTCTATTGTGTGTGACGTACAAGTGACGTCCAACAGAAGTGATAACTTAAACCAATCTAAGTTGAAATATTTAATATTGAAATACTGCTAGTGCTGTGGGTTAGAGTGAGAGAGTAGGAGCCTGCCTACTACTGCCGTATGTTTGAGAGGAAGGGAAGCCAGACCGACTGACGCCGTAACGCGTTACGAACGTACGAAGCGGCTTACCCTCCCACAAGGAGATATTATTATTATTTTTTCTGTGGCTATCAATTTTCTACTAAGTAACAATTAACTATTAGTCTTGTTTGAAATAAGTTTTATAATTACGGCTGATGAGTAGTAAGATTGCATGTAGTGTTTGTTAGATACCGTATTATAAAGCTAATTGTATTACTTCGTAACATAACAATATAACTAAATAGTCGATGACCATGGCCAGAGCAAGCTGATATAGCAAGCTGAGTCATCATATAGTATAAAGAAAATTCAGATAGTTGTGAGACCATGTCCTTTCTCAAAAATCAAAGTATCTTCATGCTAAATTTAATTAAAGGAGTAACATATAGACAAAATGACAACATGTTACGATGTATAACTAAATATCTATGTACGGGGCTTACCAATACAAATTAACGAGCAAAACTACTAACAACCCAAATGACATTGTTGTTGATAATATTCGAAGAATCATTTTATAACTATAACTATACTACTAGTTAACGCTAACAATGAGTGTTTCCACTTATTTCTGTATAGATTTTAATCAACCTCAGTTTTTGCCAGCAGCGTTGTCAGGGCGTAGACATGACATGAAAAAATGTTTCATTCACGGCAGGATGTCGTCCAGCGTAACATAAAACATACTAACAGAATAATACAGAATATACTAATAGTCGTTTTGGTTATTTTTTTTATTTATTTATACAGCTTTATTGAACACCACTAAAAAAATAAAAATTTACAGACATAACTACACGAAAAAAAAACTACAATGGGTAATAACAATAGGCGGTCTTATCACTCACGGCGATCTCTTCCAGACAACCTTTAATGTTATTGTTTAATGGTCTAAATCACTATCTCACAGAAATAGTTTCAATATTTTAAGAACACAAAATTTTGACTTATTAAGGTTTTTGAGACATTGAAATTATTAGTTTTGGTGTTCAAAATCCTTCTCAACTAATTTTTCATTTGTGAATTTCCGAACTAAATCTAATAATTAAAAAAAAAATCATTTGTGTTTATTATAACACTATATATTATAATACTAATAGTTTTATAGCTTGTGTATTGTTCGAATGACTTATTCCACAGTGCAATAAACCTGTACAACGAATAGTTTATCTCAAAATACCAAAATAGGTGGTTGGATTATTTTGAAGTTCCGTAATGGCAAAACAAGTTCACGCATCTCCTGGTGATTGATTACCTTTGATATATCTTTTCAGTTCTTCTACCCATCGATTGTCAGACTTTTGATAGACACAATCTAATCATTCCTTACCTTTTGTATTCGGAAATTGTAACTACTTCATGCAGACTGAGCGATTATAGATTTTCTTCATTGTAAAAATATTTTTTTTTTTTTTTTGATGATGAATGGCAACTAGCCGGATCACTCGGATCAGCTATTTCTGCCAATGACAAGTATTTATAGTCTTCAATTATCAAGTCTTCAAGTCTTCAAGTCGTGGTCGTGATGAAATTAATGATAAAAAATATATAAAATGTGGATGACATGAAATGGGGACCGTCTTCCGAAAAAACAAAAAACGATCTCCGTAAAAATAATGCTTCTTAATATATCAACTCAAAAGAGTTAACTTCAAATATTTGTCATATAATGACGTCAGTGAATGTATTCACCATACAAATATCAAAGCTTGCTGTCCATAGTACGCAAATGTCTATGGTTAATTACTATTTTTTAAATACGAAATAAGGCTGCTTTCGACAATAATGTTTGTTTTGAGTATTTTTTTGTTCTGTTCATAATGTTAGGTACTTACTGTACCAAAATTCACTCATATGACATTTTCAAATATTTCTTTCCTCTTTAAATGAAATGCCTTGAAAAGATGTTCATGGAAAGAGTTCGGTGATGATAACGAGAGTTCCATGATATTCTTAACCTAAAAAGTGCTCAATGCGCCTATAGAAGTTTTCACTTCAAAAATTGTTTGGTAGAGTATACTTCTTGATGAGTTTATTTTACTTAAGCGATTAGCTTTACTTATTTTAGGCTGGATACGCTGTTTTAGGAGCATTGAACACTTTTTGGGGGAATAAAAATCATTTTTTCCATGAGCTATATTTTTTTTACTTTTTATCGCGCATTTTATTTAAATAGCTAAAAAGGTTCATTTCAGGATAGCTTAAACAACTGTTTCTTAAAATTTTTGAATTTTTACTCATGACTATTTTGTGTTTTTTTTTATTTTTAAGTATTGCATTTTGAACAAGTTCCTTGAAATGTAAATGGAAATAAAAAAGTTTAATCATTATTATACCTAAATAATTAATTTTAAGCATGTCAATGACGCTAAAAAGAATGTAACCTCTATACTCGTATTTAAAATTCATTCAAAACCGAATTTTTGAAGGTAATCCCTCCTTTGTATATAAAATATTAGAGGCCTTTGTAAACCGCAACCACATCCCGCCCTGCGCAGGTACAAGAAATAGTGAAACTATGTGTTTTTTTATTAAACAGTAGTAACCATGTATCTCATAAAAAAATTAAAATTATTTTCTTTATGTAAATAATGTTACACTGCACATAAGAATTTATGTAGAGAGAGGCCGTTTAGCCTAAATAAAGCATGGTATGTATGTACAGTACATATAAAAAACAGACATTTAGTATTAGTACGTTTTATCACTGAATTGATTACTTAAGATGTATTATATTTTGATGTTTGTATTTTTAACGTGTTCAATTGCCTTTTGGGGCCTATGGAAATAAATGATTTGAGTTTGATTTTGAGTTTGAGTTTGACAGTAATAGGTCAAACTATCCTTTCTAAGGAGAGGCCAACGATACCCAGTGAGCTGGGAAAGGCTGTTGATGAGTGTTGATAAGTCATAATATACTTAAATATATGATAAAAAATTAAAGTTTGTAAACAAGTAAAGTGGTATTTAGGTTAAATTGTGAAAATGGTGAAAGAATGCTAAACTAGAAAAATAACAAACATTATTACCTCTTTCATTATAATCGCTTCAGTAGTATAAGCGCTACGGTAGAACTTCTAACCATGCCCATATAGGCGCCCAAAAATACCCTTTCTTTAAGCTTCATAGTAGTCGGGTAGAAATAAGTAGTAGTAAATATTGGAAATACTACGAAGCGCACTCTCAGGTTAAATTCAAGATAACTGTTAGACAGCAATAAAGCTGTCAAAATGTCGATGCTTTTTCTGTTTTTAATATTTGAAAACAATGACCGGCCTCTGATAAAGTATTAAATATTTACGGAATTGATTATTTCGGTTATTATTCAAATAGATCACGGCTGTTCATAATCCAGTTAATCCCAGGATACTACTAAATTATTCACTGGCAAAAGAGGTAATTTTAAATAGCATTCTAAGACTAACTCGGACACATTTTGCACGATGCTTAAATAGTTGTAGTAACATTCGCATCGTGTATAGAAATTAATACCTTCGTTTGAAAAAAAGAATTATAAATTTACTTTTTGTATTACTTTTATTTATTTATTCATGTAATATTCACGCACTTTTGGTGCGTGGGTACACTTAACGCCGACGGCAATTACTACCAATTCATCATTAGCTGATGCAGATAAAACAGAAAATAAGGACTAAAATAAACAGATTTATTAATCAATCAAATACACATACTTTTATATAAATTTATACCTATCATACACACTAGAACTAAAGGTAATTGTTCCGTCCAGTTTTCTAGCGTCATCTAGCGGCATTAGTTTGTGTACTCAATTGTATTTATCAGGACGAAGTGAAGTGGGTTCTGTGCTAATGGTATAGATGGTGCTATTCATTTTCCGTGGACTGTTTCGTTCCCATTCTTGAGATGAAATTGTTTATCTATGGTAGGAAGTGAACTTTATGTAAAAATCACTTCTGTCAAAACTCTCTTGAAAAATGCAGATTGAGCGAGCGCCGGCTTTTTGGTTATTTTCACCGGATTTATTGGCAAATACAGTTGATGAGACTGTTGGAGCGTGGAAACACCTTCTCATCATAAGTAGCTCCGTTTTGTTGTCGAATTTGGGCCAAGTAGGGCTATCACACGTGTTAAAATTGTATCGCACGTGGCTAGTTGATTTCTCCTAAAGAAACCGTCGTCTTGTCGTAAAATACTATCAAATTGATTGAATTTTTTGAACATTATCCCCCTGTTGTTATTTTTATTATTATTTTATTACGTTATTACATTTAAATTTACCGTCGCAGTCTTACCAAGATTGCAACGCTAAATTTCCTTTCTTCTTTGCCGATTCCTAACTGGTTGCCATTCATCTTTTTTCAATTTACTCCATGTGATGTAATCAAAAGCATAATGTCAATAACTTCATATGCCGTAGGAAACGACTGCGTCAACCGTAATATTGTTCTTCCTATTCTGGATGAAATCGTATCTGTAACTTCCCATATTTTTAATTACTCGATATCCGTCAACACTTTTCCTACTCCTACTCCTACTCCTCATAATTTAGCACAGACAGTGAATTGTATTAATAAGAACTTCCTGTAAATATGTGATTGGAGTAGAGAGTATATACTTAGAGTAAATCCAACCAAAACACGAGTGCAGGGCGGCAATGTAAAATGAACTTTCAGCAAATGCCACTTGTTAGTTTCAATGGTTCAGTTGTAACACATAGTGAAAAAATTAGAAGGAAGTTAGTCGGAAACTATTTACGGCAGCAGGGTCTCTGCTGAGGCTACGTCACTTCCTTCCCATCAACACTAGAATTGCGGTCGCAAAATTTCTTCTGGAATGGGAAGACCCATCTTTGACTATAGCGATGCCAACTGTTAATAAATAAATAATGTTAATCTAACCAAAGAACAATTAAATAAACTGGAGTGTCTTCAAAACCTCTGCATCAGAATCATATTTCGATCACGCAAGTATGACCATATCTCAGAGTATAGTTCTAAACTCGCTTACGCTTTCACCGGAATCTTCATATACTTTCCATTTTTCGGTGTTCTGTTCCAACCTCGCACACCATCTTATCTCAAATAACGTTTTCAGTTGTTGCGCAATATAAATTGAAGGGTCATCAGATAATTAAAAATGGCAAAACACTCCACTCAGTTTGCTGACAAATATTTTACTGTGCAAGCAGTAAGACTGTGCTGGAGATTATACGAAAAGCTAAAACCCTGTTTTTTTTTTTAAATCTGGTGAAGAATTATTATGACATTATGAATAATGTATGTATGTTTATGAGTTTGTATTATATGTGTGAGTGTACATAACCATTTTTGAAAAAAATATTCATTGGTTTGAATATTGTCTTACTAACTGGTATATAAACTAACTTGAAACCATAAACATCCAATACCCATACTACAGCTGTCTGGAAAAAATCGCCGTGAGCGATAAGACCGCCAATTGTTATGGCTACAAATTTGTTACTTATGTTTTGTTATGTTTTTTTTATTTTATGTACAAAATATAGATATCAATAAATATAATAAAACTCTCATAGTATTTCGATCAGCCAGTTTTGCTCGGTATTTGTTTTTGGTAAATTTTCGAAAAATGAATATTACTAGCTAGTATTCATTTTCACCCCGAATACTAAATTTCATGACAATTGTTATGCCGTTTCCGGTACTCCGATTATACAGGATGTATAAAGATGACTACCGATATCGAAAGGAGCAGCTTCAGCACGCCATAACCAAAATACAGTTAAAGAAAACAATGTGTCAAGATATTTATTCTTTTCAGAAGCAGCAATATATAGCGCGCACCAAAATTAGGTAAAAATACATGACTAAAACTAACAAATTACTTAATTAACTTACTATACCTACTAAAAAAAGAAAATGGCAACACAAAGACTTTCGCGAAAATTAAGTATCTAATGCACCCCGCAAGTGTCCATTACAAATATTAAGCAGCGATTAAATAATAAATTTAACAATTTAGAGAAATTAAAGTTCTTTGACATAGGGATGTCTTGACGGCGAAAGTCAAAGGGACTCGTGCATGTACCAAGGCGCGGTTCCTATGACTTTATGTAATTAATAAAATGAGACGGAAGTTTCAAAGAGTCTAAGGCTAGATGCACACGTTGGGTTTCTTGGTTCATTTCGTGTTTTATATTATAAATTTTATACGACCAGCTCGAAATGAATGTTGAAAGGAACACTTGAATTTTAATCGTATATTCTATGGTGAAAAGACAAAATTAAATGCAATTTACTCTTGCGAGTTAGACGGAGTCCTTTATTGCATATATTTTGTTTTCGTGTCAATTGTATACCTAAGATTCTGTTTTTAGAACCTAGATTACTTAAAAGTTCTGTTTGTGAAATAAAGCCAGGTTATATAGACAGTATTATTACGTAGACAATATTAGTCTTATTAGTTAGTAATAGTCGTGCAATTGAGATGGGAGTGCGCGAGAGGCGGTATGCGCGCTGCATTGTAGCCATCGTTTAAGGCCAGCTACGGACTTAGATAAGTCCACATATTTTTTGCGGTTTTTTTTCGCTAAATCTATTCAGTATCATGGTTTCATTGCAACTCCCCAAGTTTTCGGCAGTAAACGTATACAGAATTGCATGTCATGTAGCACGAAATTTTTTAAAAACGAGTTGTAGATATGAGCGCATTTGCTCTAGTCAAGCGATTCACAGTCAATGGTTCTGGTAAAGGCCAAGATTATCGCTATCAGATTTAAATAGTCTGATATGAGCCTGCCAATAAACCCGCATCATATCCTGTGTTACTATAGGATAAATATAGTTTCGAAATGGTCATACCTTAAAATATATCATGCCTTCCTAAATTATAGTTACGGTGTTTTTGATTGAAATTGCAGGGAAAATCATAAATAGTGGAAAGGATATTCGCAGAGTTAGGAAAACTAAGTATTATATACCCATAGGTAGTGTATTTTGTAATTTTGATGGCGTCCATCAAAAGTAAAATGAGTGGTTACAGTAAGAAATCTGACCATTCATCACCGTTGTCTAGATTTCACACCGGACCGCATCTTTTACCGCAAGGAAAATCTATCACGGGTCTTTTCTAAATACTATAAATAGGTGTCACATTACATTTCAATGCTTCCCATATTGTAACATAGGTTTTAATTTTGCTATATTTAATTTAGACAAATATTACTTTACTTGAATGTGGGTACAGCTGTAATGATGTCTGATGAAAATGAGGAATATTTTTCTGCCAAGGAGTCTGTCACAGGGACAGCTTCGATTCACTACCTGACACTTTAGGTGACCGACTGAGGCAATCATTTGGCAACTAATCTCGCCCTCTGTTTAGTGTGTGTCATGTGAATGTTCAGAGCGACCCCAGTCACTTCAATGAATTGATTGAAACTTTCAGTGACAATAATGTGCATGCCATTCTGATTTCGGAAATTTGGCCTAATCCTTCTCTCTCTGAACACTTTTGACCAATTTCCATACTTCGCTTCCTTTCTTAAGTGCTTGAGGCTTGTGTACATAAGCAATAAGCAACAAGTCACAGTGTTGGCTTTGAGTGACTTCTCAAATGCCTTCAATACCATCTGTCGTGACGTCCTACCGGCCATTCTTTCTAATCTTATGATCTCCTCAGAGGCTTTGGAATAGTTTTCTTCTTATCTTCAGGGACGACAACAGTGTACTCAAATTGATGACATGGCATCAAGTTGGTGTGATTCCTTATTACATCACGGCGAGCACAAGTTATACACCTTAGCCAGAAAGTAACCACATGTCTCCGCGCTTTTATATCGTTTAAAGAACCTTTCTTCCCGCTACAATCAAAGCTACGCTTATGCAGTTCTTAATTGTCCCCTTAATCGACTATGATTATATATGTTATTTCGCCATGAATTCAGATCTTCTCAATAAACTAGACCGATTTCTCAATAACTGCATTCGATTCCATTTTGATCTTCACAAGTATGACCACGTGCCTGCTTTACATTCCCAATTACAAAAACTTCCAATTCGCCAGCGCCGCAATTTGCGAGCACTGACTTCTCTTTTTTTCTCAACTCTCCATCGTTACCTGAATGCCTGGCACCTCACCTCGTTTTTTATGATCCAACCACGACTGAAATCTTCGTTCCACAAACAATATGCTTCTTCGATGCCCCTCTCACGCCTCTGACTTTATTCTTTCTTCCTTATATGTGCAGTCTGTTCTTCTCTGGAATGCGCTCCTCACCGAAATCAGGATGTCTAAACCGTCTTAATTTAAAGGCGAAATTACGTGAACTTTTCTGAAATGAATTGGCAACACAAACACAACCTTAACACCTGACTGTGTATCATATACGTATAGTATTATATTTATGTATGTTATATTCTTATGTATTGTGTGTTTATTAATATAGTATATGTAGTAGTAAATTTATGTATATAATTTATATTTAATGTAGGTTTATTCCAGAAAATTATATTTTATATTTTATTTAATAAGTTTGTAAACAGTAACTGTGTTTCATATATATGTTCATAATTAATTAAGATTATAACAAGATCGATGTATTGTGTCGGAACAAAGATTTAAAAGAATATTTCATTGAAAAAGGCTTAAACAGTGTCCAAAACTAAATATTTTATAACTGTTAGTGGAGCAATAAGTATGGTAATCTGATGACAAGTACAAGAAACGGGATAAACCTAATCTAATTCTGACATAGTTGGAATCGAGTAATACTTTTTTCCGAAACATTTATTTCGGTAATTATTTATATAGCTGCCAGCCTTTTCCACTGTCCAGTTAACAAGTCAAATATAATTGAACATGCAGGTATTTTTTGTTCATAAAATCCGGCGTAAATGTGTTTTGTTTTATGGGCCATTAACAATTTGTGAGGTATGCTGTCCCATTATTGCTCTGTATAACTACCTTTAATACTACAACTTTAGTACTAAACTAAAATAAAGTTTAAGGAACTTAAGTTAAGCTACTGATCGGCATTTCTCATAACCAGAAGGTCGATCTTTTTCTATGATACACATTTTTTTAAAGGACGTATGCAGATTCTATAATCTTAATGAATTGCTTATTTTTAAGTAATATATTAAGCCTGTTAATAATTAGATATATAACTAAACTTTATGAAACATCTTCCGCCGCATTAAGATGTCATCTTTTATAAAACCCATTTCCATACAGCATATGATCCCAAAATAGAATTAAGCCACCCAGTATTAGACCCCAATATTAAGAAAATAGACTATATAAAAGTCTCTAATGGCTACATAAAAACAAGATAAAGTTTTATGAGCGTAAATAGTCTTTAAAATATTCAAATAACTTTTGAGTAAGCAGAGTTCTATATGTATACTGAAGATTTACCACTGCGCAGTGATGCGATTCCCGAGTCGGACCAAATGTTTTTATGACCTGCAAATACTTATTTCGGAGTTTGGGTGTTTTCTATATATTATATAAGTTGTCTAGTATTCATAGTACAAGCTCTGCTTAGTTTGAGACTAGATGGCGTTGTGTGTTACATGTCCGAAAATATTTATTTATCTATTATTTATTTTTGTTGTGCATTTTTATCATTTGAAGTTCATTTCAGAGTTTTAAAAACCTTTAAAAAACTGGTTAAATATGTTAGAATGTGTCTAAATTATGCTTCTTTGTCAAAAATTTATAAAATACCCGAAATTACTGAACGGTAAAGCTATATGTCGTCATGCCACCTTGGGCTGTCTTGATACCACAAACTATTTCCGAATTCAGAGCGCGTACACTTTTGATGTGTGGAAAAAGTGTTGGTCTAGCCACATAAAACTGCTAGCACTTTGGTTGAGTTTCCCTTGCCGCACCGCAATGAATTATAGCATAATTTGTTCTGGTACATTACCACACCTTAATGATACAAGACAAGGTTAGAAACGCAAGATGTATTTGCTATGTGGTAGGTTTCTTATAAAAGAACTTCGTTATGTTTGGGACAATCAAGACAAAATTTTTAGATGTATGTCGTCATGAATTCTTTGAAATATATTCTTACTCCATTCGGATTGTGCAGAGACGATACGCTACTTATCACTATCCTGAGGTACGGCTGTCGTCTCTATCACAATCATCAGATCTTTATAGAAGTTTAGCCGTTACTGATGTTTCAATAATCTCACCAACGTTAAATTACACCCAAACATGGGACAAAAGATCGTGCCGTCAAAATATTATTTTCTATTTATTTTAATAAACGGAATCTACATCTGTTTTTTCTTATGACAACGTTCCTCACTCTAGTAGTCAATCTCTCTTTACTCATATTTTCCAGTTATAACATTTATTTTACCTTTATTTTTTGCCACACAAATATTTACGAACTGCGCAAAAAGATTTGTGTAGTGCAGGGCTTCCCAACCTTTTTTTTGAGGCTCCCCATACTATAAATAATATGTTCATGCCCTTTTTTAAATAAACTAATAAATGATTTTATCTACAAAAAATAATTAAATAAAAGTAAAAATTAATGAGACACTTGAGATTACATATTCTGTACCAGTTGGTTGATTTCAGGTGAGGTTCTTTCAGAGCTATCATCAAGTCGTTATGGACATCAAGACGATTTCGCTTTTTAGTTTTAATTAAAACTAGAACAGGAAGTGGCTATGGATAAATGGATGGCGCTCTTTGGGGGAGGCCTTCGTTCAGCAGCGGACGGCAATAGGCTGAGAAAAAGAGAGAAAAGGAAAACCTGTCACACACAATTTAGTTGAAGAAAAAAGAAATAGTATTCGTAAAGCAAGAGAGACAAGTTTCGAATCAAAGTCAATCTTTTCATTTAATATTTCTCCAATGTCAAGAGATAGAAGTCATCTTTTGTGGATGAATCAGCCTTCACATCTTGAAATTCTTCCGGAACTTGTTCTGGTAATTGTAACACATCAACAACAAATGAATTTCTTGCCACATGGCAAGGTTTTTTGCACATAAGGCATGTGCCTTATGTGCAAAATTTATCTTCCAGCGCTTGCAAATAACTTTTATGTCATCTTTTAAATTTACGTCAAGAATATTATTTTTAATTGATTTCATGTTGTGACTGTGACTTATCGAACCTTGCATAAACTGCAATTGACGATGTCAGGTGTTAAGTTTGATTTAAAAATGTATTGTATAGCCTTTTTTTGTTTACTTACTATTCAATTGTGAAATACTTATTCTGATTACAATAAAAAAGAAACTTTATGAAAAACGTTTATTTATAAATTTAGTTTAACATTTTTTCAGCTTATATACTATACTAAATTACAAAGTATGTAACAACTATCCTTTATTTTACAAAGGAAACCTAGCACAAAGTCACTGTGAAAAAACATGGAATCGTTGAGCAATGTGGTGTGTGCCAAACGTCATATCAATTTTATTATAAAACTTTGGCTCTAATGGTACTACAATATGATAGTTATCGAAAATAAATAAATTATTTGCAACCATTCATATATTTTGAGTTTAATCAGTAATAATAAATAAATAAATATATGAGTAATATATCAGTAATAATTTTAAATAGCCCAAGCTTCAGCCTCCCAGTTCATTAAACATTAGATTCAATAGACGCTACGGCTGAATACCAGAATATCGGCTTCAGGCTGCTAGTTGAAAGACGTCGTATAGTAAAAAGGCTAGACTGATAATTAATTGTCATAACTCGTACTATCATTTTTTTAACCTTTATTATTCACAAGATTATTTGGGATCAGCTACTAGTTTAACCAATTTTTACCTGAACATGTTTTTTTTTACATTGAACTACCATAACCCTGACGGTGAACTGAATTTGAAGGTTTTATTCATAATCGTACAATAAGAAATAAAATTATCGCTTTAAATATTAAACTTAATTATATTATACTGTTAAGCATACGGATTCAGTCAAAATCAAATAATAAATAATATTCATTTATTAAATAAACAAACAAAAATATATAGTTTAATAATTGTGGATTAACAAAAATAACGCTTATGCTAAATTTTGTAGGATATTTGTGTCCGAACTAAATACAATCATCTGTATTTTGGATATACTCTCATCAATTTAACTCTAGTGTAATACATAAAACAATATTTTATATATGTATGTTAAATATATGAAATAAATAAAAAAGTGTTAATTTGAAATTACAAACATAAACTTCAATTTTATTTAATTGTAAAGATTTAACTTAGGTAGTATATTATTAACAGTTTAGGTTTTATAAAAATATATCACAGAGGTTCACTCCATAACTTTGTAAGTCTCTACCAGCTTTGTTTGTTTTTGTTCGCTTTATATTGAAGTTTGTGTATCAAACTCTTGTAGAATAAATACATTTACTGGAATACTCGCCGTATGGTCTGGTTTATTATTGGGTTCGTTAATTAAATACATTAATGTAATGAATGTCGCGCAATATATTTTGTAAATAAACTTTTCGTTAGAGAAGGTTTCTCTGTAGTGTAATTAGTAAAAGTGTTTATTTTAAGCTGCCCTATGCCCGTATCATTATTATCATCAACAGTCCTCAACAATCCACCACTGGACATAGGCGTCATATAGTATCTGTTCCAAATAAGGTTTCCGCGTGGGACCGTTTCTCCATAGTAAACTAAATCAAAGTCTTTAATTTAAGCTATACCATGCTCGAGTGCTTTAAAATAATCAGAAGAAAAATAAAAGCCTATCTCATGTTTTCGATTCAATTCACATCGTGAAATGGACGAGGGCACAATGCTCGGTAAAATTGCGGATGCCGTTTAAAGATAGCGGCGAGTATTACAGGCGAACCGGCGACATGTTAGATCACCGGTGCCATGCTGAACGTGATCAACTCACATAAAAAACTATTGCACAATAGACAGACGAATGGTGAACATATTACTATACATATGAACATGTAAGCAATAGCTCTGTAATAGATTTTCGTAAAAACAAGGCATTTTAATACAATTTTAGTCTTTAATTTACTTACTCCTTGTGACTTCCTGGCTAAATTGGTTTGGAAGTTATTTGTTCACTTTCTTGTCACTTTTTTTTATTTAATCTGAAGTAACTGTGTTAAACAGATCGAGTAAACAATGATATTTTTTTTATCCAAAATCTTATATAATTTTATACACAATATAACGTTGTTAGGTACGTGGAGAACTACAGGTTATAAAAATTAATTATATGAAAAACGAATATTTAGATAACCTTTTCGAATGAGTTTAGTTACTGCAAGGAAAAGTTCAACCACGGTGGGGACCCCAAGGGTTGCCAATGTAGTCAGACATTTGAGAAGGTCAACAAAATACTTAATCAAACCGGCGAGACTGTTGTGATAGTAAACATAGAAAATCCTGTCCCATATTACACTTTCACTGGCAAACACAATTAAGTACTATATAAATACGAGGAATATACATAAAACTTACACATAAATATAAATACTGTTTAACCGTCGACAAAATCAAGATGACAGAAACAATGATTAAATATACTTATACTTGTAGCTATTGGTATGTACGTAATACTCGTATTTAAAAATTATACTCAACTAGCTTTGTTCCGCTTGTATAAAGAATAGGTACATGCAGGAACGAGATTATTTTAATTTCACAAATACTGTGTGTTTCACATTGTTAAAAAAATTTGCTAAATTGGTTGAGTAGATTCAAAGATTACAACCCATAAACTTTACCTCTTAATAATATTATAATTATAAACATACTAGCTTTCGCCCGTGACTTCATTCACATTTAATAAAAAGTATCTTATGTTATTTCTAATATCTCCAAGAATATGTGTACAAACTTACATGATGATCGGTTAAGCAGTTTTCGCGTGAAAGCGTAACAAACAAACTTTAATTTATAATACAGTAGGATTATAAAATGTCATGTAATTTAATGCAGTATAATAAAATGGGTTTTTAAGGTTTATAAGTCATACACGACGTTATGATTACCCCAAAAATAATTAGGCATTCAGTGAATATAAAAGTTCCTTTTCCAAAACGGATTAACAGGGTATTGAATATTTAACGAGATTTTCAGATTGGGTATGCCCATGCGTGTAGCGACGCTTATCCGAACACATACATAACAATTAGCTTTCGTTATTAAAAGTCTTAATTTAAGGATATTCTTTGAAGCTCGTATAGACAAATTTTGTAGTAAGATATTTTCTTTAATGAAATATGTAGTTAATAATATTATTATTCATGTTTAATTTTGAATTCCTTTTAATACTTACCGAGTGACTGGTTGCCGCAATAACCGTGCAAAAGTGCCGTAATCAATCATCGATGACTATCGGCTAGAAGGAGGTAAGGCCGGAGTCGTTTTGCCATTACTGAAAAATGAGGAAAATACACGCTCCCGATACCGATAATGGTCATAGGAGTCAACAAGACGAAACGATACACAATTTAATAACAGGGTAACAATTTAACAAATTGGAACAGCGTTAAACATGATTGGGTTTGTACTGTGGATGCTAAAACGCAATATTAGATTAGAAAACCTTAATCCGAGTTTTAATCAGCCTTATTATTGTTCTTTATTATTTTTCAATGGGTTCTTTTCTTTGTGGATATTGAGTGATTGACGATTTTAATATTATTTTATTTTGATGAGTATTTTATTGCTTTGTAGATATTACGATCAGTGACGTCAGAAGTTTATTATATTACGTATGACTTAATTTCTTATTTGAGATAATTTTGTTATGTGATAAGCATTTTAATGAATTTTAAATTTTAAAGTGGCATTGTCACGAAATTTGAAAAGGTTATTCAGATAGTAGTCGTATTACTTTGTTTAAAAAACAGTTTTATTTTGTTTTAGTATTTAGTTTTGTAAATTTTTAAATTATTATAAATAAATATCTAAACGCATTTCTTAAGCAATATTGTATTTGAACTAAATGGTAAAATGTACTGTTAAAATGGCACTCGTTTGCGTAGTGCATTTCTCGACTGGGAAATGCAGGGGCCGAGCTTCACGAGAGATAAAAGCCTTCCCGCTTCACAGGTGCCGTTTATCAGTAAACCACTTAAAGCAACGCTTCCCGCTGTTAAACTATTTTCACTTAGAAGAATACAACTTAAGAGGTTTCTTTTTTGTAAGACACTGTAACTGAGAAGCCTAAGTTTAAAAAATTTCAATTAAGAAAACAAAGAGAATCTTAAACGTTTCATACCTCCGGACAGTAGTTGTCTAACTTTCACTTGAAGTAAGGAGTTTTTGCATTTTTGGAAATGTCTAAAGAAACGATATAAATTATTAAAATTGATAGTAAAACTTAACAGGTAGTAGTTTTCCAATTATTTTGAATACATTAACTGCGAGTCTTCAATTATTTTGTTTAATGAAAACCGTGCAAGAAAAACCTTTTATTGAAATGTACCCATTAAGCCTGAATTCGTGCGAACATCTACGGATGAACGATACCGTGCCTATAAATGTGGGGTATTTTAATGTGTGTGTAATTTGATATGAAAAAAATATTGATTACAATTAGGCAAAAAGTAACAGGAAAGTAAAACTCCAGAATAACAATAAGCTATGATCTGATTGAAGTTGATTCAATCTATGTTCGTCTGTTGACCTCCAAACTTCATTTTTCTGATGATGATTATCTGATTATATTTTTTTTTTAAGTACATTCAAGAACCCAAATGATAATGATCCCTTCATTATTTATAGGAAAGTGATGGATTGACTGGTTGATGGTCATGAGAAATAAAACATTTGAATGCCATACATGTTTCTTTTTTCGTTTCAACGTTAGCGTTATGCTATTGACAAACAACATCAAAGTCATGTATTACACGAAATCAATTCGGGACGATAGATCTACCAGCCCCGAATCGGGAACCCGTTCGCTAATCAATTGGCAAGCCAGACAACGTTGCTACCGCTCTCCTCATCACTGAACCGTCCACTAAGACCAAAGCGGGGGAAGTCACACACAATCATTTTAGTTTACAATCGGCGATCAAGATGGGGACACTAATTTTCAATAACTTCAATCATATTCAATAATATTCCAAACAACAAGACGGCGATCCGTTTCGGATTCAACATGGCCGCGCCAGGTCTCAGTACCACATTTTTCTATCAAGTCTGTAGATCAAGTGACATGAAGTGAATGACAGCTCAAACTTCATGCTGTAAACAAACAGGAATAAAGTGATGTATTACACGGAAATCGATTCGGAATGATACAATATTAATTTATTATTTAGATTATTTACAGCTGACAATTTGCAAAAGACACCGTCAAATAATACGCCAATTATAAAGTACACATTTAATTACTATTTTTACATTTTATATGAATTTACCTAAATTAGTGCATCGTAAAATATACGTGGTACAATAAAATTATGTTAAAAGGTTATTTTCGTAATTCTTTCATGGGTATACGGCATATGGCATAATATCAAGAGGCTACATTGGAATACTCCGAAAAGTTATCAAAATAATAAGACTCAACTTACATTACTCCCTAGTAGTATAAGTTGTGTTTAAGTAGTTTATAAAAAAATTAACACTAAGCATTCTTCTTTATTTTATTACGGATTATAATCTTAATACACTAAATCATAAGGAACCATACCTATAGAAATGTCATTCATGCTCTCAAGCGGTACCCCAGTAACTAAATTACGAAAAACGGAACGCTACCGTAATAAAAAATATAAAGCAAAACTTTTACTGAAATTTCTAGTTGCGAATACTCCCTGTACGAAGCCAGACCTTTTGTCAGCCCGAGTGGATCGTTGACCATTCATAATGAATGTATGAACGTTAAATTGTATTTCCAAGCGCACGTCTGAGAATAAAACAAGTCTATGCTTTTGCGAACTGCGTTTATCGTCACTTGCTTATAATGTTTTAATAATAGTGTTGAACTAACTTTAAAAATCGAAGTGTACATTGCTGTAATTTGTTTCTGTGTTTCGATAGTAGATTGTTAGTTTTCCCTTGTTTTCTCTTGTTTTATTTCAATTATTACAGAGAATAATAATAAAACAGATTATTGTTTTTCACTAATATAGTTACTATCTCTTCTGTTTCTTGGTGATTGCTAACGAGATCACGTCCACACGACGTGAGGGTGGTTTGCGTTGAGACTTACTAAATGTAACTTAGCTGAATTAATTGAGAAAAAAATAGTTTTGTAGCATACCTGTTCTAAAAGTTTCTGCGATTGCTGTGGGTAGTGGATAAATTAAATGAAATGCTGATGGATTTAATTTAAATTTGTTGTAAAACAACTATAAGCTAATTACAATTAATTTCAAATAGAAAACAAGGATATTAATATGCGTTTATATTTATATCATCACGTGATATCGCAATCGTAATCAAGGGAGTGGAAGTTCGATTCTAATCCGCATGCACTAACGACGTGACCACTAACGTGACTGAAATAATTTAGACTAATCTAGAGGTAATCTGTGTAGGACAAAAATTCACAATACATACAACACAATACAGTACAAAGAATAAAAATTGTAATACACGCATAACACTACTCAAACACTACAACACAATGAATACTACAAAAAAAACTAAAAACAAACTATAAATACAAGACAACATAACTAGTCCGGGTTCCCCGGAACCAATTTTCAAGTTATTACTATCAAGCTAATTTTTCGTAAATGAGGCTTCATTTCGAATGTGGTAGCTAACAGGGGTAGCAGGGACATAAAACGTTTGAGCGTAGGACCTAGATAACGTGCCACGCAATCTGTAAGCCAATGTAGCTGTTAAATTATATACGCGGACTAAACTAATACAGTACAGGGAAAAGAAATGAAAGAAAAATAAATTTATTAAATTAATCATCTTTTTACTAAATAATTACGTACAAATTAAAATCAAACATTTCTGTATGGCAAAGGATGCAATCATCAAAGTTAGTACAATCAAACGATTACAATTTAGACCCACTTAGAAGATCTGAAAGTATTTTATGTAAAGTAAAATCAATTAGTTGGTTGGCTATTAGTTACTATTTCATATTTGGCCAATTTACAGTTCAATGACTTTATAACACAAATTTTAAATTATTATATTTCTATTCCTTCTCGAAGATAGGCAACGCCCTTATGGTTTTTGAGTTGCAGGCGCACATGGGCGTCTCAAGTTATCCGTACGTTACACAATGAATGAACTCAGGTTATTCTATGCAGTGAATAGAAATAAGAGATTCAATATCAAAGCCATTTAGCTAATATACATCAAGAATACAAAACCTTATATGGTTCTCTAAAATATTCTCAGGCATTCTAGAGCGACGATAGCAAGTATAACTTATTAGTCATCTCAATGACCAACTTAATAAAGTTACCCTAAGCGGACACGACACGTTGATAGAATCAGACAAGGAGGACTTGACATAAATTTACAATATTACACTGTCCGATTCTACTAATGTTTCATTTTCAAGCCCCTTGTACCCTCCTTAACAAACAACAGATAACATTACTTAGACCACAACACTATTATAATAATATTGCTTCGTTTGCTGTATTTTAATCATGCAACCAAATGTAATATATTTTAGTTGTATTGAATTACATCTATTTAAAAACTAATAGAGTTAAGCTACAAAGAAGGTCAAATTATATTCTATACCGCTCAAAATTTAGCTAACGGCAGTGCCGCCTCGCCGCTATGCTTAGCGTAAACTACAAGCGTTAAGGAGTGCTCATCGAAGCGCGAATCATTGTGTTCTCTGACTACTGGCTTTTGTAGTAACACTGAAGACTATTTTTACAAAAAATGAGGAACAATTCACTTTTAAATTGTAAATAAAGCTGCGAATTGTTGCTTAAATTAAAGGAGAATTTAGTTTACACAAAAGCACTGCTCCCAAAACCAAATCACTTGGCATTTTGATATAAAATAGTCATCATGACCGCAACACCGCTGCGACGTCGACAAGTCCGGTTGTCGTTCGACTCAATATTGAATGTTAATTAATTTAGTACTGTATACCTACACCCGGCTGGTCAATTCTCCTTATTTGATATAATTTAGACTATCTCTCTAAGTTTATGAAATGAAATACCATTCATCATTTCAATGTTAAATCAAACAAGTACATGAATTTGGAAACATTAATGGACATTAGTTTATTATCCTGATATTTATATTTTCTTTACAATCATCATTATAATTTTTAGTGAAAACTTTCAGAATAAGATCGTATTTAAACTATTGACTTGTTTTGGAATAATGCTCAACTGATATGCCAGTTACATTTTCCTCAACTGTTGATGGCAACAAAAACAAAAACATTATTTTACTTAGCATCACTTTTAAATCTAAGTGTTCGTGATATCTCTAGAGATTTTACGAACTGTATTTCTGTTATCCTTAGACATGTAACAATGACAATTTTACTGACACATTTTAATATTCACTTGTAAGACAGCCTTTGTCCTTGAACGTGAGAGCCTATATTAAAAAGAGTGAAATAAAACACAGAAAGACCATGAGATAAATGACACTTTTATATAGAGCCAGAAATTGTGCGTGCACTTTTGTATTAAATTATTAAACATATATTAGATCGATACCTTTTCGAAAATTTGTTTCCAACTTAGTACTATTAAAAAAAACACATTTCCAGTGAATTAAATCACAAAGAATGGTCTGATCAAGAAAACTTCTCAAAGTTGGAGTACCGTCTAATGACTTAAGATCGTTATTGTTTATAAATAAGTAAATATTGATTTAATTGTAACAATACATTCTAATGCATTTTCAACTGTTTAGTAGACAACGTAGTCTGTTGCCTAATATGTTTTTACTAGCTTATATCATCGGCTCGGCCTGCGTGTATACTGGATATCACGGTTTTATATCCCATGACACTCACAAATAATGTGGCTTTCTATTGGCAAAATACTTTTTAAAAATCACTTCAAAAAAACTTTACCTTTTTGTTATTTTAGTATACGGATTAGATAAATATTTTAAAACTTTTTACAAGATTATTTTGTAGTAAGAGATTAAATACTCCTTAACTCTTATAATGGTAATTTAAGTAGTAATAGCTTAATACATTTTATCATAATTGTAAGACGCATCTGGCGTCTAGAAATTATTATAAAATTTGTGTTTAATAGTATCCAGAATTCTGAGCATGAGCTTTTCCTGTATTAAATTGCGAGCAACATTTCAGGGATTTCAATATTTAGTGGTGCAGTGAGAATATAATAGAATATGTCTGAGGTGTTAATTGAATAAGTTTCGCATGTTATTAAGACTGCCGCGCGAGTAAAGTGGGTAAGACAGTACATCTGCATACATTTGTTCTATTGGATTCTTGTATGCTGCTTGTAAAATTGAATTTGGAATTCTTTACTTTAGACTAGTAGCCCGCCCCGGCTAAACATACATATGTAACCAAAAATTTGAATATTATAATCTTCATCACGCTCTTCGCAAACTTTCCAAGTTTAGAACACTCGACCAAATCTATTTTTGACAAAACAAATAATCAAATTCATCCATTTGGGAGCTATGATGCCGCAAGAATTTACAGAGAGATATACACACAGATACATAGATTCACACATAAAACTCATACCTAACACTCTTTACACTTCATGTCGGAGCTTGATAAAACAATAGAATATTACATTTAAATATTTATTTATTTACTAACTCTTCCTGATTTACGTTTTGCATAAGGATGACTTAATGCCTCACCTTTTAATCGTTTGCTTTTTGTTGAAGAACTAGTCCATTTACTGACACATTATTTGTCCTTTGGGCGGGCTTTGGGCTACAATTATACTGCACACACGTGTATTTCGTTTCTGATAATTACTTAATTTATTGTGCCAGATGTGGATACTGTTACCTATTCAAATGTTTACAAAACAGCTGGTCGTTCTAAAAGATATAGTTTACCGAAAATTCGCCTATATATTGCAAAAAGCAATGTCGTAAAAAACAGTGTTTTTATAAGGTGGTTTAATAAAATTCAACCAAGACCTTTGATTTTTGTAAATATAACCGGTGTGTTGTTCTAAACGATACCGTAGTAATCGGTTTTGAATTACACTCTTCATAACTTTGAAATGGTATGTCTGATTCGAAGAATTCAAATAGTAATTTATAGGTATTGATATAGTCTGGAATGTGAAGTGATTTATTTGAATAAGAATTAATACCAAGGTAAGAAAAATGAGACCTAGTTTGTATCAAAGTCACTCTCACAAATTTTAACATCAAAATATAGTTATTATGACATAACTGTAATAGTTAGACATATGATATCGCAGACTTTTACGTGGATATTGGTGTCCTTTATGAAACTGTAGTACATCATTAGTAAGAGATGTTGCTAGAGAAATACTATTATATTTCTAGCAACAAAGCTCTTAACGGTGTTACTAAGCGGTTTGTTTAGGTAAGAAGCGGTTACGTTACATTACGAGCTTGTTTCTATGTGCTTGTGTGTCATTGTTATATTCTAAAGTTTGCTTACGTGATCTAATAATTATCTTAAAATGTTTTTATCCTTTCAAATTAGTAAATGATTTTCGAATTAAAATTAACTGTTGTAACTAATTTGTAAAAATATAGCCAATCAAAGTTATTATTTAGTGAAATTTTATTATAGACATCGTTTTCACAGTTTAGGCTGCTAATCGAGGATTTGAAACTTTATTGGTTCTCATAGACACTATATATAAATAGAGAACGTAGAGTAAAATAGTTATCAGGATTAAATGGAATAGCATAGTATTATTTTATTTCTTTCTACTACTGTTGATTCACTGAGAATCATGCCACTGGTAAGCCGGGGTTGTCTATGACACTACTGATTACGCAACAATTTTCAAACGTCGGTAATGAAGAGAATATCAGACACTTTTTACAAACGGCCTCTGCCAGTTTGGTATCTGACTGCCCATCAGACCCCAAACAAGACAGACCCTGTGTTACGGTCACCAGTAAGCTGAAGCTGAAAAATGACAAACCAAGTGGGTTAACCTCCGGCTTTGCGATCAGGATCATTAATTACCATAGCAAAAAGCTACTGGTTTGACAACAATCTACGTAATAAACTTATTAAAACTGATTAATATTCGATAAAAGTCTAATGAAAAGGTTTAATAAAATAAAGATTCTCACATACAAACTTTATACCCAAAAAATATTAAATCCCGTTTTGGCGATTGTAAAAAGGCCATTTGTAGAAATCATATATATACAGATTTAAAAAGAGATTCCACCAAATTTTCTCATAAAATAGCTTAGACATTATCTTGCAGAACATTATCTTGTAGAAGGAAACTCATCTCCATTCGCTATAGTGACCAGTGACCAACCACGACGTTACCTAACTTAGAGGCTTAACACATCAGACCTGATTTCTCGGTTTCTGTTTCCCTTACGGATATTTAGCAAAACTGTTGCCGCATCTGCTATTGTTATGTGGTTTAATTGATATGACTTCAATCGATACGATGCTATTAGTGCTATTAAGACCCATTAGAAGACCAATCCAAATCTCAATAAGATGGTGGATGGATGGATCATTTCCACCCGTATGAAATAATAACCATGTACATTCTATCTAAATTATACATTTTATTGATAAATGTAGAATATACAAATAAACTCTTACAATAATAAAATCAATCAAGTAATTACTACAATTAATATGATTAATCTTCCTCTATATTCCTCTTAATATACTCTAGTCTGGCCAACCTTTGTTTGACTAATGATTATACATCAACGGCCTTATTGGTTCAACGCGCACATCGATCGATTGGTTTCCACTTCATCACAGGCCACTCTTTCATTCAATTTGACGCCTCTTTATAAGATTGGTCCCCATTCCCCAACTGTCCTTTTTCTGAAGATTTTACAGACAAAACACTGATGAGAACCGAGTATTACGTTCAGTGTTGTTAACGGCATCCGTCAACTCGGCGCCGCTGTTCGTAATTGATAATCTTTTGCTCTTGTGATGTTCCGCCTCAAAGCAGTATAAATCTCCTCGATTTGTTACCGTTTGTTCTGTAATTTTGTAAACTTTTTTTAAGACTGAACCCCGATAAAACCCAGTATAAATGCGAGGATTTTGTGTCCTCATCTGTTTACCAGTACGTACATGATTTTAATCGTAGTTCTGAATATTGTCTAAATTCATAGTACAACCTAGATTCAACTATTTGTTGGAACACTTAGAACCTATTTAGGCAACTGGTCAGTGACAAAATTTCCGTCTTAACTTCGACTAAATGGTTTGGATAACGGTGTTAAATATTTAGATTCTGTGTGTATCTTCTGTTCTGAGCTGAAATTTTAGAATGATATATAATCCGCATCAAGGATTGTTTTTATCTAAGTTTTGCATAAGTCACGTATCCGCGACCGCGAAAAAACACGAAAAAACCGACATAAACGCGGGCGGAGCCGCGGGCAGCAGCTAGTACTTAATATAGATGTAACATTTTGACATTTAATTTATATTGTCATTTTGCTATTTTTCTTAGGGTGTCATTGTTCATTTCTATGGACATTTATTTTTATATGTTTTAAATGTGAAATGATAGGTAATTTTTAAAAAAAATGTCATTTTGCTATTATTTCTTAAAATAACAGTGATGATTTCCATTGAAATTTTATTCTTGCCTGTCTGAAATGTGTAATGGTAAATGCAAAAATATATAGTATTTCTAATAAAGAATCTGTCATTCTTTTAAAAAAATATAGCCGTTAAGGTAGAGCAAAGATAAATGTTTAAATAAAAAAAGTAATACCATTGTACACCTTTGTTCAGGAAATAAAAGAATTATGATTACTTTCTTTATCATATCTACGTAATTGCGTTAAAGCTTGCCATAACATTAAAGTTTGTTTTGAATGAAATTTGATTTAATAGGATGCAGCTGTAGCCAAGTCAGGTCTACTCTAATCATGGCATACATTAATGATCCAATGAGAGACCTGCATTGATACTACAAAGACATATCCACCTCCGATTCGTCAAAATCAAGTTTAAAATTGAAATCCATAGGCGACTTTCTACCCTTACAATTTTCCAAATTGAAATTGTTGCTGTGACACCGCGGCCTCACAGAAAACCGGTGTGAAGCAACGCTTGCGTTGTGTTTTACCGAGTGCGTGAGGATACCGGAGGCCCACTATCCAACCCCCATAAGATGGCGCAGTTGAAACATAGTTTGCTACCCCAGAAGTTACCAACTGCACTAGTGTTGGAGAATCCTTCTGCGTAAGTCCGCACTCAGGACACAACACACCTAAACGTGAACGGTGCTCGGCCGCGACGGAAATCACTGAAGAAGCAAGAGCTCGATGCGACGTCACTCGCGTGGCGTTGGCGCCTTCACAGTAATCCCCTGGCCAGACCGTGACTACAGTCGATAATAATCCGGGTAGAGTACTTTTCTGCCACTGCGAGTGTGGGTTGCTGTCTTGTCTACTAGTGGAAAAGGTGTGCTCGAAGGTGAATTGGCTGGAACGGTGGCTGCATCGTCAGTTCGCCTATCTTTCGGAGAGTACTCTGGTTTCAGGCGTTTACTTCAGCTTTAAAGTACTTAGCATTTCTGTCCAGTACTTTGTAGAGACCAGCATATGGTGGCTCCAGAAACTGTCTCACGTAGTCTTGTCTCACAAAGACATGGAAACAGTGCTGCAAGTCCTTAGGGACATAACATATGTCATTTCTATGCCATGCAGTTGGTTTCGGAAACAAGTCGGTCATGTGTTTTGCAGGTCGGCAACGCATCTCTCTGGTGTTGCGGGTGTCCATGGGCGGTAATCGTTTACCTTCAGATACGTCTGCTCGTTTGCCTACTATTCAACAAAAAAAAGCGAGTAGCTAAGCTCGTGACGTCCCCGACGGTGTAGTCATCTGATGGTGATAGGTACTGGCTTGGTTAGCAGCAGAACTGGCGTAGTGGCTCGCCATAAACCAGTTCTGACAGTTGACTTGGTTCTTGCAAACTTGCAGAGATTTAACTTGTCTAATTTCCTGATGCAAGTTGTTCGACAGTCTAATTGCTTGCACCGAGAATGACTTATCAGTTAATTGTGTGGAATGGGTGGACATTTTCAATTTCAGATTCTCCGATGATCTTAAGAGCCCTCAATGTGAATTGTGTAGGAACTCAAAACGTTGTTTTTAGATAGGCCGGCAAATGTGGAAAAAACAGAGTACTGTATAATATGGAGAGAATATGAACATTCGGTTTAGGTAATGCTGTATAAGAAGGTGAAATAAGTGTAAATAAATTTAAAAAAAAGCGAGTAGCGACATTACCAAAATATTGTCAGAAAGCACCACACGCAAGTGTTTAATTTACATTTAAAAGTCAATAACTTTTGGTAATAATTAGTTACCTACGATCATTATAAGTTTTTTTACTAATTTGTCGTTCGTAATTGATTTTGTCGTTTTTGCCGATCTGATTGATTCTTAAACGTACATTTTTAAATCGTCTGTGAACGTTATAATGTATCAGTAGTCGTTGCCGATAGGATCTATTGTATAAGGTATTCTATATATATCAAATATTGATGTTTTTATAATCCCCTATATTCAACCTTCCATTTTAATTTATAGTTGTCTAGACATTTCAAGTGTTTGCCATTGAATAGGAGTTTGATAAATTTCTACGAACTTAGTGAAGTATTTAATTATGTAGTTATTGAAACTACGCATCGAGGTCTAAGTATCAGTCACACATTGAGATGAAGAGTTAAACTATGTAATTAATGTGTCTGGGTGTAATAAAGGTAGGCTATGAATATGTTTATTAACATGTACTTAAGCACATTCATCAGTATTTTGATTGCCAAAGTATTCGTTGGGGAATCAAAGGGCCATGACTGCCAGGTTTCAATCGGTTATTAACAGTGTTATTTTAAGGCAGTTCGTTAATCGAGCAGTCTAAATTAAGCATCTTAAGGTATTGATTCTTTTGGTTTGATTGCGAGCTGTCACGAAAAACAGTTATTCTGCTTTTACGCACGCACGCGGTCGCGGATATGTGACTGATGCAAAAATTTGATAAAAAACAATCCTTGATGCGGATCATATATCATTCTAAAATTTCAGCTCGATCGGTGCAGAACTTTCTGAGTTTTTGAAGCGTACACAAACCAACATAACATTTATATATATATATATGGATAGATTACGACTAAAATTAACAACAAACGTAACATTGGAAAATCTTCATTTGTCATTAGACATTGTCTTAGTTTTATTTCATTTATTTTAAACTAAACTAAACTAAAGTAGGGTAAAGTTTAAGTGAATTCAGTGATAAGTTAAAAACAGACTTTCACCTATAAGAACTTTCTTGAAACTTGACAACTTACACGACGCAATGATCCTAAGAAAATTTAGTATGACGTGGATCGAGAATTATGCGGCGAAAAAATCACAACACGATAGATAGTACGATGTAGATTTTATTTAAAGTAAAATATACGAAAGCTAAGAGAAATTACGAAAAAGAAGTAGGCAATAAATAATCGCTAGGGAAAGAATAGGATAGTACTAGAAGATACAACTGACGGATGGATTGGAGATTGTAAAATTTAGATGTGGGGTGGGAAGTCAGGGCATGGTTTTGGTGGAAATCGCCGACTTAGTGAGGTCGGCATTGCCTATAAAAAGCCAAACATCCTTCTGCTGTGTTTTGTAGTGGAACACCAATGATAGCAGAACCCTGGCCAGTCCGAGTCATCCACATCCTAGTCGTCCACCCTGGGACCTGCTGCAACCACGCAATGCGTGCACACTACCTAGAGCTGCAGCTGAGCTGAGGATGCAGGGCGAAAGGCGAGTGTTCTGCGCCTTAAAACAGAACTCTATCACTAGGGAGGCAATCCGAACAAAACCGAGCGTGTCTGGACGCTTTGAAGTGGCAGCCCCGCTACCAGACTAAGGCACAGTGGGCTAATCACCTACTTGCACAAAAATCTAGATTCCTGAAACGAATACAGCAAGAAACCGGACCGATCATTTTCTGATGACCTTTGGCATGAAAACACGGACACGAATTGCATATTGGAACGTACGTACGCTCAGCGATGATAGCAGACTGGCCCAAGCAGAAGCAGAAATGCTTAGATACGACCTGCACATACTCGGTCTAAGTGAAGTGCGAAGAAATGGTTTTGGAGAACTGAGAACGTCCAAAGGGTTGACTTTCTTATACTCCGGCAAGGATGACGAGAACGATGACCGCGAAAACGGAGTTGGATTCCTCCTTTCCCATTCCGCAAGGAGAAGCCTTTTGGACTGGAAACCGATCTCAGACCGAATCATTTTGGCCCGTTTTAACTCAAGAGTCCGAAAAATATCCGTTGTGCAGTGTTACGCGCCCACCAATATGGCTGCAGAGGATACCAAAGACGACTTCTACAACGCTCTAAACGCCACCCTTAAAGGAATAAAAAAGCAAGATATTGTGATCGTCATGGGAGACCTTAATGCGAAAGTTGGGAGCGATAACATCAACTGTGAACGACATATGGGCACGCAGGGACTCGGGGTGCGTAATGAGAATGGTGAACGATTTTTGGAGTTTTGTCAGCATCAAAACCTGGCCATCGGAGGAACACTTTTTATTCATAAAAATATACACAAATACACTTGGAACTCACCCGATGGCGTCACTAGAAACCAAATTGACCACCTTGCCATAAGTTCCAGATGGCGCTCATCGTTGCTTGACGTCCGAAATCGGAGAGGCGCTGATATCGACAGTGATCATCATCTGGTCGTTGCTGAGATGCGGCTCAAGGTGGCTGCAGCACGACCAGCCAGCGGAAGTGATAGGATTGGGAGAAGGTTTGAAGTTACCCGACTGCAGAATCCTGACACTACCCTCAAATTCAGGCTTGAACTCCGTAACCGTTTCGCTGACCTCAACGCTGACGATGACTCAATAGACGAAGAGTGGAAACGCATTAAAGTGGCCTATACAGAGACCAGCTCTAACGTCCTAGGGCACTGTGCACACAGGCGTGAAACTTGGATGTCACAGTCTACATGGGAGCTGATCAACGAACGAAGAGGACTTCACGTTAAACTGCTAAGCACTAACGACGAGTTACTTCAAGCCGACCTCAGACAGAGATACCGCCAGATTCGAAGAAAAATCTACCGCAGCTCGCGGAAAGATAGAAGATTATGGACTGACAGTATCGCTGATAATGCCCAACGCGCTGCTAATACTGGCAATCTGAGAGAGCTGTATAAAGCGACTAAAATGTTGGCAGGTAACAGCGGTTTTCGTAAAAGGCCTCTGAAGTCAAAGAATGGGCAACTCATTGTGACACCGGAAGGGCAACTGGAACGCTGGCGTGAACACTTTGAGGAGATCTTCCGTGCCATAGTATGGACCGTACCGGATGTACCGCCAGATACACCTCCACCACCTAGGCTTCTTGACATCAACGTCGAACCTCCGACGCACGAGGAAGTAGCGAAGGCAGTACTCTCGCTCAAAACTGGTAAAGCTCCAGGCCTCGACCTAATAACTGCGGAAATGCTAAAATCTGATTTAAACTTCGCCGTCGAGGTACTGACATCTTTAATAAAGAAGATCTGGACAAGTGAGGAGCTTCCAGATGACTGGAACAAAGGGCTTCTTATACCTGTGCCCAAAAAAGGCGACCTCAGCCAATGCAGCAACTGGAGAGGCATAACTTTGCTCTCGGTACCTTCCAAGGTTTTATGCAAGATTGTCTTGGACAGATTATCAGGGGCTATTGAACCCTTACTGCGCAAAGAGCAAGGAGGCTTTCGCTCGAATCGTTCGTGTGTCGACCAGATCAACACTCTGCGTATCGTTCTTGAACAGGCATCAGAATGGCAAAGGGAAGTCTATCTGACCTTTGTAGACTTTGAAAAAGCTTTCGATACGCTGAGATGGACTACCATATGGTCGAGACTTATCGAAATTGGTGTCCCGCCGAAGATGATCAACCTTGTAAAAGCCATCTATAGAAAATATTCCTGTAAAGTGACGCAAAATGGCATGGTCTCTAAAGGTATCGAGGTACATGCGGGTGTTCGACAAGGCTGTATACTCTCGCCTCTCCTATTCTTGATCGTCCTCGATGGGATTATGCTTCGCACACACCACAATAGGCGACGCGACATAGAATGGGGACTGACCAGTGTCCTAGAAGACTTGGACTACGCCGACGACCTGTGCCTGCTGAGTCACACGCACCGCGATATGCAATCCAAATTGGACGACCTATGCCGAGAGGCGAGTGTAACTGGGCTTAAAATTAACACACGGAAGACCCAAGAGATGCGATCTGGAGTGAAAAATAGCACACCATTACGGATTGGTGCAGAGGATGTGGAGCGAGTCCACAAATTTACATACCTCGGAAGCGTCGTGTCAGAGACTGGGGGAACTGAAGAGGACATCACTTCGCGCATTGCCAAGGCTCGAGCAACCTTCGCACAGTTGCGGCCCGTGTGGCAGTCACGGAAATTGACGCGAAGAGTGAAGTTGAAGATATTCCAGTCCAACGTCAAATCCGTACTGCTATATGGGTGTGAGACGTGGAAGGTCACAAAAAAATATCTCGCACCGGCTCCAGGTCTTCGTAAACCGCTGTCTTCGCCGAATTCTCGGTATTTACTGGCCCGAGAGAATCTCCAACGAAGACCTAATGAAGCGCTGCCGTGAAACGCCGATCGACATTCAGATCAAACGTCGCAAGTGGAGCTGGATTGGTCACACACTCCGTAGGGATTCTGATCATATCGCCAAACAGGCGCTCGATTGGAATCCTCAAGGAAAACAAAAACGTGGCCGACCCAAACAGACCTGGCGGCGTACAGTTGCAGACGAGACGAAAAAGGCCGGGAAGACGTGGAGCCAGCTAAAATGCGAAGCTCACGACCGAACGCGATGGCGGAATGCTGTGGACGCCCTCTGCCCCAACTAGGGGACATAGGACTATAAGAAGAAGAAGAAGGGAAAGAATAGGATAGTACTAGAAGATACAACTGACGGATGGATTGGAGATTGTAAAATTTAGATGACCAAGAACCCACACATTTCTATAACTATGTTTTTTATACATTCAGTAAAAAAAGTATCGGGTATGAATGATTTGCTTATGGTTTATGGCCAGACAACGTTGAGGGTACGTAATCTTGCCGTTGGATGTTTTTAAGCCGCCTAAAGGCCTCCAACTAAACTTCACGACTGTTATCCTATGACTATGACTGCTTAGCGTGACCTCCGAATCACGGAGACGCTCATGATATCATGCCACCAGCGGTCACCCATCCAGGTATCGACTGCGCCGATCGAATTATTTACATTAATACAGCGCTATTTTTAGTTATATCATATCTAGTGTGTGTTTCGAATTTTATAATGGACAAAAACATCGCACAAAGATTTTGTCTTAAATTTTGCATCGCCAATGGAATTTCGTGTTTGAAGTCACTGACAAAGTTAGACAGAAGGCTTACGGTGAATCGAATTTATTAAAAACAATGAGTGGTACAAAGCGGTCAAAAGCGGTGTAGATGTGATGAAAGATTTGGCCCGCTCTGATAGGCCATCAACGTCTGCAACTGAAGTTAACATCGAAATAGTGAGTGAAAATCGTCATTCAACTTTAAGAGAGATAGCCGTTGAACTTTCTGTATCTCACGAGTCGATCCGTACTATTTAAAATTATCAGTTGAATATGAAACATGTTGCCGATTGGTTAATCCAAAAAAATCAATCGTATAAATGTCGTTGAGGACATGCTAGTACGAGTCAATTCTGACCCAACATTCATGAAACGCATTGTTACTGGTGACGAGACGTGGGTTTACGAGTTTGACATGCAAACTAGTCAACAAGCTTCGGAGTGGCGAAATCCAACTGAAGCGGAACCGAAAAATACACGCCAAAATCGATCAAAAATCAAAGTCATGTTGACTGTTTTCTTTGACACTCGGGGTATTGTGCACTCGGAATTTTTGCCTGAAGGTCAACAAACACCTAAACAGCAGATCATACAAACATTTGGTTCGACCCGGGAATCGTACTCGAGACCTCAAGCACAGCAGTCGCATATGCTTCCACTCCGCCACCGGGGCAGTCAACTAGTTAATCTATTAGTGTCAATGTAAATTATACCTTATTTACTAATGTCAATATAAGGTTCTGAAGTTCAATATGAGTGCCACGTCTATCCTTGCTAGATAGTATGAGACAGATCATATTAAAGTATTCTGTAATTTACCTACTTACTACCAAGGGAAACGAAAAAAAAAATTAAGAGAAGAAGGAGGCAAGAAATAAAAGCAAGGGAAGGGAGGATAATGGCCCTGTTGGCGTCTATTGATTGATGTTCGTCTATTTAATACAGCAAAATTTTATGATACCTAATTTACAAATGTCGAAATAAGTTTCCGCGGTTCAGTATTGAACTCCAAGGACGAAAAAAACTACATACAGTAAAACAAGAACCTCGTCCTTTTATAAAGTTGATTAAAGAATCAGTAAAATAATTCATTCTTGAAAAAGTTAAGTGAGAAGGCGATTTCTTTTATAAAGATATTAAATATGAAACCCAGTTTTCGTTAGTCTCAGTTCAGTAGGTATAAATGGTTATACTAATAATAAAAATCCTCTTTTCCAACATCTCATAGATTTTCATAGGAATGGTACCTTTTTTATTGCTTGTAATATTTAGGGATGATTGATTATAAGCCGCCCTGGTATCAGTTTGAGAAACATTTATTTTGTGTATGCACATTTTTTAAAATAATTTATGTTATAGTTGGTTCTGTTTAGTAAAATAACATTAATTAAAAAACACGTTTGGTTGTACTTAAAAATAGTAGTTTTAACTACTACAGAGAGAAAAAATAACAAGAAATTACATTCAGTTCGTAAGGTTCATTTTGACTGAAATTACACTGTATACACATATATAGTAGCTAAATACAATATAAATATAATAACATTAAAAAATCTATGTCTAAAATACTCCTCCACTAATTAACATATTATTTAGTAACATATTAGGTCTTTACCTATGAAATTGCCGTTTTGTATGCAATAAGTGAAAGTACTTATTTTTTCAAACTTTTATTTCTGTTATTCGAAGTAATCACCCATGCAATCGACGCATCTTTGCCAACGCATTGGCAGTTTATTGATGCCCTTCTTGTAAAAATCAGCTGGACGGGAGGCAACAAACTCTTCAAAGGCATTTTGTACTGCCTCTCGGGAATTGAATTTTTTACCCACTAAAAAGTTGTCAAAATTTTGGAAAAAGTAATAGTCGGTAGGTGCAAGGTCTGGTGAGTATGGCGGATGAGGGAGAGCTTCCAACCCCAGCTCTTGCAGCTTGGAGACTGTCTGTTGCGCAGTATGGGGTCGCGCGTTGTCGTGAAGGAGCAGTGGGGACGACCGATTGACCAAAGCTGGTTTCAGATGTGCAAGCTTCTCCATCATTCTCTCCAGTTCTTCATAGTACACATCTGCATTAATGCTCATGCCGTTTTGTAAAAAACTGTGGTGAATCACACCCGCACTAGACCACCAAACAGTGACCATCACCTTTTTAGGGGTCATTTTTTGGTTTAAAGCATTGCTTTGGTGCTGAACCAGGGTCTAACCAACTTGCTGAGCGCTTTCGATTGTCGCACAGAATCCATTTTTCATCGCACGTAACTATTCGTTTCAAAATTCCTTAATTTCTTTGCCTGTTGAGCAGCGAAAGGCAGGTCTCGACGCGTACGTTGCGCTGGCGATCGTTAAGGTCGTGGGGCACCCATCTATCAAGCTTTTTTACCTTGCCAATTTGTCGCAAATGGATCAATATTGTTTTGATGCTTACATTAAAAGCTGCTGCTAGCTCGGCTGTAGATTGAGTTTCGTCAGCTTCCACAATCGCCTTTAATTCATTATTGTTAACCAAAGTCTCCGGACGACCACGAGCTTCATATTTCAAGTCAAAATTTCCAGAACGGAACCGGGAAAACCAATAAAGGGTTGTGCGTTCGTTTGTACAGTTCTCTCCGTAAACGTTTTTGATGTTACGTGCCGTTTGTGTCGCGTTGGTGCCACGACGGAACTCATATTCCATAATTACACGATTTTTTAAAGTATCCATTATGACGAAAAATGTTCAAATGTAATGAAAATACAACGCTAATCAAAAAACAACAGACTGAGTTTGTAAATAGAATGTCATGGTTTTAAAACAAAATTAATTTGAATTTAGAATACAGAGCCATTACAAACTTTTTTTTATTTGAAATGACCAGTACTGAAGAAACGCAATTTCATAGGTAAAGACCTATTATTATAACCTTTATATTTTTTGACAATGCAGACTTTCGAAAATATTCCCTTTTAAAAGTTCTAAAAGTCGACTTACCCACTACAGTATATGTTAATAATAAGGCTCACTGTAATCTTTCATAGTAAACAAAAATACGCTTCGGGCTATAGGAGACGCAGATGAGGTTGCATGAGTCAGCTTGTCAACAGTTAAGGAAGGCAAAGACAGTAATCACTTATCGAGTTACCCAACTACTCCTTTTCACTTGTATCGTAAAACAATTCTTAAGACCGTCTATAAAGTCACTTGTACCTGAATCTATAGCATTGAGCACAATACATATTAAAAATTCAAGTTTTGACACTTTTTATATTGCGTTACGCCGTGAATAGCCTGCCATTTCTGCGCGTATATATATAAATTAATACCTTACACAAAAAAACTTACAGCTGTTTCAGACTCTAAATCAAAGTTTGAACTTTTTAACTTTATCTAATCTCAGTGTAAAAGTGAAAATTTTGTCTAACCCGTAAAATGGCGATACGAACTTGTATTACCTAGGAGAAAAGGTAATACTCGTATGTAGTATGGTTTCCTCGCGAATAACTATTACAGCGAAGTGCGAGCAAATTGTGTGGGGAAAAGAAAAATATTTGTGGTTCGCAGCGACTCTCATCTCGGAAATGGATACGATCTGGTCCAACGCGTTGTTTATCCTTAGTACAGCTTATTTGACTTACATAAGACACCCGTATTGACATTTTGAGGCATTTACCGTTGCAGTAGCTAATGATGAACGTGGTTAAATTTTACGGCAAAACTGGACTTAATTTACAGTTGGTTTTTATGTCTGTTTTTTTAACTACGGAATTGGTCACTGATTCAACAGGTCACTAGAACGAATAGGTTTTTTATGGTACTCACTATATTAAATTTAGCGGAGGCGGTAATTCTATTCATACTGAAAACGAAAGTTTAGAAATTATTTAACACGGCTTTACATAATGTCGTAATGTTTGGCCCTAAATTATTTTTTATTAATACTTATTATTTTGCAAACGACAAAGTGGTGTGTAATTAATGCCCATGATGTATGTTATCATGAATTCAGTAAATTCGATTACAGATGTGCGCGACTAAAAGCACTCAACATACACAACTACTGACTGCTACTGTCATTATGCATTTGATTGTGAATCAGTAGTTTCACATTGCAATGCAAATAGATTTCGGTTCGTATTGTGAGCTCTAACAAGATGATACACTGTTACTGTGAATATTTGAAGCTTAACGTAAATGCAAATATACTGGTTTGTGCTAATACTTTAGCTACAACACTGATGAACATTACTACGAAATGCATGGCAAACCTTGATTCTTTATTACATCAAACTATTCATATACCTACGCTTATGTATGTATGTTATCATGATATTACTTGCTGAAACAATGAAACTTTAACAGAATACACTTTCAACGTGTTTTAAGGGAATTTAGACGTTCATGACCACAACACTTTTTTTACTAACGTGGGTTCTATCTAATGTCCTTATATTGTACCTATATTGTTTTTTGTTCAAATTGAAGATTATATAATATTGTGTATTTAAAATATATTTACATTGATTCAATTAAAGGATTCCAGAGAATTTATAGTGATAAGGAGAAATCATATACATAAAACTTGAAAAATTTACAGTCCTTTCACAGTAGTTTTAAAACCATATTATTGATTATCAAAATAAATGTGTTTAAGTAAACAAACCTGTACGAATAATAGACCAAAATAATAAATTTTATCTACTTTTCTAGAGCTTATCTCTTTATTCGTATTGAACAATAAAAACAAGGCGCCTGATCTTATTTAAGAATAAAACATTTCGAATATTTGAAATCTTTATTCCCTATAGGGTATTATGGTAAGACGACCGATAGAAAATGCATGTAAAAATATGTCTTTCTCTTAAGAAAACTAATTGGAATTCAAAATAACTTTGGTAATTTATTTCAATACTAGCTTACTCCAATCGAATAACCAAAATTCTTTACTGACAAATCTGTATTTCTATTTATAATTATTTGCATTCCATTTGGAAGTCAATAAAATATAGTTAAACTTATTAAATAAAGTCAATAGTTGTGTATGTTGAATGCTTTTAATCGCGCACATCGTTAATTTAATTTATTGATTATATTATTTATTATTATGGGCAAACGAGTAGACGTATTACCTGATGGGTTTCCGGTATCCTCAGTCACTCGATGAAACACTGCGCAGGCGCTGTTTCACACCGGTTTTCTTTGAGGCCGTGATATCACTCTGGTCGAGCCGGCCTATGCATGCCGAAGCGTGGCTCTACCACGGTAAACAATATGCTTTAAAAAACCTGCCTGTCATATTGCAGTCTAGCTATTCAAAGATATCTTCTTTACCTTTTCAAGCCTGTTTTTTGAACCACCTCAAGTATAATCGAGATCTTTTATGATCTGATTTGGTATGTGTCAGGGTCACCACATCACGGGTATTTGTGTTAAACTTTTTATTAACGTTTTGATTTTAATGAAATATGGCATGAATTGATTAAATAGTGAATTAATCCATAACAAAATGATGAATCATGGACGCTCTTGAAGTGCAACCCCTTGGCCAAGATGAAAGTGTTTCGCGTTGATTCTCTTTTTAAAATCTATTACCCTTTTATTATCTTGAGTTATTGGCAAATATTTTGATTTGATGACATCACAAAGTTGAGATAACGTCATTGGTTAGTTTACTATTTATGATTAGATTTATAGAATGTCATCTTGGCCACGGGGCGAGTATTTCAGTTTCAGTTATTCCATGTGCGGCAGTAGTCACATACCATCAGGTGAAACTGTGAAAAACACATAGTGGTTTTTAACATCATTCATCCGAATGTTTTTACTCCTTTATTTTTTACAAAAACCTTGCGGGGCCACCAAGTTTTAAATTAGATGTATATTAAAAAGGATTTATTAATTGGCTGAAAACATTTTTAATTTGAAACTGAATATACTACTATCTGAAAATACAATTATTCAACTTTGACGAAAAATATACGGCTGAAATGTTTATTGAGCACATAGAAAATCATATGATATCTGTGATTTTTATGCTTTCAGTAAACACTAGTAAAATAAAAGTAATACACTAAAAGAGAAAATAAATAAAAATAATGCATGTTGCCATATTAGACTACGAGCCCGTATCGAAAATTGATGGGTCATGTGAACCACCAGGAGACTTTTTTAGAAAGATACAGGGGCATAAAACAATAACATTTAGCACTATGCTGTCACTTGGAAGCTGTCCAACTGAGTATAGGTAAAGGGGAGGGTGTAGGAACCGTCGATTTTTCTCCCTTGTCACTTAATTTTTGTACGGCGTTGCGAGATAATGGATTAGAAGAGATATTGAAATTGAATGGGACCAATGCCGTACAAAAATAGTGAGCCACAAAGTTGGATTTCTTATTGATTTCCCGGCGATTGTCTCGCTCAATTTAGTCATTTAATTTTAGACGGCATCGGTCCCATTCAATTTCAATATCTCTTCTAATCCATTATCTCGCAACGCCGTACAAAAATTATGTGACAAGGGAGAAAAATCGACGGTTCCTACTCCCTCCCCTTTACCTATACTCAGTTGGACAGCTTCCAAGTGACAGCATAGTGCTAAATGTTATTGTTTTATGCCCCTGTATCATTCTAAAAAAGTCTCCTGGTGGTTCACATGACCCATCAATTTTCGACACGGGCCCGTAGTCTATATCAGTTACATCCTAATTAATATTTTCATATTGAAACTTGAAACAAATTTAGTCCTTTATTTTTCTATGCCTTGTATTTCATTTTAATTTCAGTATTGAAAATAACCTATCATTCATACATGATGATATTTTTTTATGTAGTCAATATTTCTATTGTCATGCGCGTATCCGCAAATGCCAATTTATTTTGCTATTTGTGACACATATGGACAATTTAACATAAGTTGCGATGAAAGAGTTTTGAGAATGTGTGACACTTGCGTCAACAAATAATATTGATTCTAAGCTAATATTTTGTTGCTTTCAGCGAGTTAGTGAGGTTACCGGAGCCTCATACAGAATTAGGAAAGAAGATTACAAACGAAAAATGGCAACGCACTTGCATTACTTAAGTTGTAAGTATCCATGAGTGTCGGTTGTAACTTGACATCAGGTATCATCAGGTGCCATCAGGTGTTATCGGGCGTTGTCAGACCCAAAAGCTTTTTGCGTGCCATCAAATTTTCATTTTTTACTGTCTATCAACGTGGAAACAGTATAGCAGATATGGGTGGGAAACGTGGAAGGTCACAACATCTTGCACCGACTCCAGGCATATGTGAATCGCTGTCTTCGCCAAATTCTTATGGTATTTACAAGCTCGAGAGAATCTCCAACCAATACCTCAAGTAGAACTGCCGTGAAATGCCGATCGATTAATAGATCAAGCGTCGCAAGTGGAACTGGATGCATCACATACTCTGTAAGGATTCCGATCATATCGCCAAAGAGACACTCGATTGGAATCCTCAAGGAAAACGAAAACGTGACCGCTCCAAACAGATCTGGTGATGCACAGTTGCAGATGAGGCGAAGAAGCCCGGAAAGACGTTGAGCGATATAAATGCGAAGCTCACGACCGAACGCGATCACGGATTGCTGTGGACGCCCTCTGCCCCATCTAGGGGACAAAAAATCAAGTCTGTCTACCCCACACCGGTTAAATTTGCTTTGTATAAAAAATACTTAAATAAGAGTTTTCTTAACAACTCTATTCAAACTACTTTTAATTTACATTCATTATATGCTGATTATATAGTCACCGATATAGCATAGCGCATTTATATTTATCGTTACTTCGACACTACTACACACACTACACTACAGAGATATATCACTTTCAAACGAAACGAAAACACTTAGATTATAGATGCCACCATAATTTTATTATTACCTCCTGTTAATTAAAATCAGAAGTAGATAATTTATGTCTTGTGTACTTTGAAAAACTGTCTGTTCTCACTCACAACTGAACTATATGATGTAAGAATATAAGCTTTATTTGATAAGTGGCAGGCTTACTTTAATACCTTGATACTTACAACTTATAACTTAATACTTTATTAGATGTTTTAACATTTAATTCATATAAATAATTTCCTTTCATAACTACAAGTTAAGATAGACTTTAAGCATCTTAATAGTTACAGACATACCTACTTAAAAAACCATCAATGCATTAAACAAAGCAATACAAGCAAAACAATATACAACAAACCCGCTGTATGTTTTCAAATCGTTTTTATAAACCAAAATAATAAAATATTTATTGATAAGATCAAACGAGTACCTGCCTCGTTGGTTTGACTATCTCATTGGTCTAGGGGTTAGCGATTGCGACTACCGAGCTACAGATCCTCGATTCGATTCCCGATTTGGCCCGAAAGTGTTATTGGGTTAATCTAAAAATAAATTCTTAATCAAAGCTTGGAGTAGGGAAGTTTGGCGATGTTTCACGCCCGCGACTCGGAGAGAACGTTAAGGTGTCTGTCCCGGTTGTCATGAACGTCTATGACAAATTTTATTGAAACGTCAGTGCCATAAAATTTTATAACAACTAGTTCAATCTTTGAATTCAGTTTGCCTTTAGGGTTACGGAGTCCGATGCCAGTCGCTCCGTAACCCTAACTCTACTCAAAAAAGGGAACTAACAACAATACTTTTGTACTTCAACAAAAAGTTACAATGTATGAAACGAAACGGGCTTTTAACTCAACACATTAACGTTCCGTGTAAATACCTGAAAGAGCGATGATATTCTGTTAATTCTAACAGTGACTTTTACGTGTGATTTCTACATATTTGTATGTTTTGTCATGTATTTATTAAAGTTATGTTAAGTTTTTCGAACAAAGTATTTGATTCAAAATATATAAACACATGTTTTTATTTTCTAGCGCTACTGTGACTCTAAATGGCTAATTAATTAATAAGCGTATTTTTTCTTAAAAAAAAACTATATAAAACTATTTATGTAAGTAATGAGCAGATATGCCATTTTAAATATATGTACAGGAACGATGGCTCTTTGTAGTCTGGACGGTGCGTTCCGCTTGCTCAATAAAACTTTCTTTTGGAAGTGAGATTGTATTCATAATCATTAGTAATAAACTGATACTAATTTATATTCCCCAGTGTATTGATCGTTAAGTATTTATACCATATATATTCTTACTTAAAATTACTAACTAATAGTATACCCTACATTGAGAAATGCAAGTTAGTATGAGTATATTTAGCTAATGTAATATGAGTAACCATAGTCTTTCCAATCGTTTATTTAACTTTTAGTAACTTAAACACATTAATAAAATATATAATATATTATTATACTTTATTTTTGGCATTTTGACAGTAACGAAGGGAGGAACTATACGCTCAACTCAACCAAACGTGAGAATTCACAAATAAATCAAAATGGAGGAATATAAATACTCAACTCGACGTATGAAAATGTGGATTAACACTGACATCAAAATGGCGTCGCGCGTCGGCTCCGCGTCCGGTGTTGCCGTTTAGTAATCGATAAAAGTACGAAATTATCTATAATCTATCTAAAAATCTATTAAAACTTCTTCTTGCAGAAAATAGATCGATAGAAGAAATCGAATCGGTAACAGGTCAGGGTATCACTATTTGATTAGGTATTGGAGCTGTCAAAAGTTAAATAAACGATTGGAACCGCTATATCTACTTATTAGTAGACACTACTAAATTCGGATTGCTTTACTTTAAATTGTATTAAGGTATGATTTTCGTTGTTAACGCAGTGGGTACAAATAATAATAATAATATTCCGGACACACACTAACACACAACGCCATTTAGTCCCAAGCTAAACAGAGCTTGTGTTATGGGTACTAGACAACTGATATAATACTTATATACTTTTTTTTGTAAATACATACATATTATACATAGAAAACACCCAAACTCTAAAGCAAATATATATTTACAGACCATACAAACATTTGGTCCGACCCGAGAATCGAACCCGAGACCTCAAGCTTAGCAGTCGCATACGCTACCACTACGCCACCGAGGCAGTCAAATAAATATAACGAATACTTTATTTTCTTTGAGAAATCTATTATATAAACCCGGAACATCTATTCTATTTCCTACACATCCAATTTAGTAAATCGTACTACAACACCAATGCATGAAAGTGGTGATAAAGCGGTATATAAGTTTCCGTAAAGCGAAATGTATTCATGTCGCATGAAAAAGCTTACATATAGGTAGATGTAAGTCGCACATAAGGACGTATACGAGTGTTGTAAGAATAGATACGTACGTACATAATCAGGGATAACAACCGCGGCTCCGTTACACCCGCGTCAGCATTCAATCCGGACAAGCGAGAAAAATGATCCTCCCATTGTACGTTCCGCTTAAAGAACATTCCTACCTTGTTCAAGATAGTATTGAAATTTCAAATCTAGACAATATAATTATTTAATACAAGTTCGGGAATTAAACATAAACCTTAGTTAATCCGAGGAAGGCCATGTTGACCGAGTGTTCGCTGTGTTGACTAATTTAGTCAGATAAGAATATAACTTAGAGCAGAGTCTATCGATCTATGAATAAACGGACATTGAATAGTGCCGAACTGAATTTAGTTAAATTTGGTTCAAAATAAATCTCTGTGCCATAAAATATAAGAATCGATATCTGACTCGATGTAGAGAGTTTAAAACAGTAACATTATTAACATTAATTTTCGTACAGTGTTACATTGATTTCCATTAAAAAAATTATTCTGCTGTATTAGTATTGTGTAAATCCAAATCAGTGATTATGCAATTGTTAATGCTGATTAAGTTAGCTGTTAACATTACACTGTCGCTTTATACAGTGGATAATGTAATAACTGGTTGTCCTCCATATGAATCGTCAATGAGTTGACAATATAATATGTACTTATGATTTCGATAAACCTTTTGTACGTAATAGAGAGAGAACCCATAGCCATTAGAGATTTAATGATATTTTGCAACTGTTTTTTTTACAGTGCAGCAATCTTTCGATGGTACATCTCCTGATCTGCATAAAATGACCAGTTTAGTAGTTACGCTGCAGAAACATCGAAAGTTTAAAAAATATATGGTAAATAGTATTAGTAAAGGTTACCAACAAAGAACAAGAATATTCTTCTAGCTGAACCCCGTGGTGCTACCCGCGGTAGGACAATAACCGCGTGCAACGCCGCGAGACGAAGCTAGTATCTTTAATAATTGTAGCCTATGTGTTATTCTGACGTATAAGCTATATAACTGTAAAGTTTCATCAAATTCTATTCTGTAGTTTTTGCGTGAAAGGGCAACAAACATCCTCACATACCTACATACTCACAAACTTTCGCGTTTATAATATTAGTAGGATAATGCTCTGATTGCTTAGTTAAAACTTAATTGGAAGACTAAAATTTCACCAAAATTCTCTAATTACTGCCTGCTGAGGAACTAGTATATACTACAAATACACGAAATGCATTACACTTCTAAATATTTCAAAATAAAGTCTAACAATACTTAACTAAATAAACGTTCAATGTCCAACTCTCGTGGACTACGAGTATCTCATTGATATGTGGGTCATGATGTTGTTCGTCTCTGTTATATTGGCATGATAACACAGACACTTAAAATCCAAATCAGTCATTTAATACTACCAACCCAAACATAAAATAATTTTAAATGTCGCAATCACAATAATCCGGATCAGTAATTTTACTACTGTTTAGTTGTACTTGTTTGTTAAGCAGATTATATAATAATATTATACTGAAAACCTCATGTACTCCTTACATAAAGTATCAAGGCACATAACAAATTTCGATAGTACTAAGGGAGAATCGGGGATGTTTGTATATTACGGCCATTGAGCACTGTTTAGAGCCAAATATATTTATTGAAGTTTTACTGTATCAAAATAACCGAAACTTTCATATTTGAGGGCTCAATTTATAACTTATATTACTGATAGTCGAGTATTTGGGAACTGATTATACCGTTTACATTTCAGTATTCAACATAGTGACAGTTTTAATCTATTATATATAATTCTCATATCATGTGGTTGTTTACGATGAACTCTAACCTATTGTTATTAATTGGTATTAAACCTATATCATTAGAAGCCGAGCTTGATTGAAAAAAGTCGCAGATGAAGTCGCGCGGGTTTTTTTTCTTTTATTTTATAGGGGGCTAATGAGCAGGCCAAGCTTTTTCGAGGCCAATTTGGCCTTAACCTCCAATTCCCGGACCAATACGACCTTCAAACCTTCAAGAAAAGAGCGTACTCCTTCTTAAAAGGCCGGCAACGCACTTGTAACGCCTCTAGTGTTGCGGGTGTCCATGGGCGGCTGTAATCGCTTACCATCAGGCGATACGTGTGCTTGTTTGCCCCCTATACAATGAAAAAATCTGTTTTTTTAAAAAATGCATATGTATGTTATGAATATATTCATTCATTCTTGCCATGAATATTATCGAAAAAAAAAACTTTTTTTATATTATGTAGCATTTATTACTATTACAGTTTTATAGTTTAATACATTACAAAATAAGTTTATTCGAAGTGGTTCTTCTCTGCAAATCATATGTATTGTTCAGGGACTCCAAATTTTCAAAGCGTTTAGAGCAAGCCTAACTCTCTAAAACTGACCATAAATCATAATCCCGTGAATTAAGATCGGGACTCTTATTATGATTCTAGGTACAGAACCCTCGGTGGGCGAGTACGATTCGCACATGTCCGGTTTTTTTTCTTAAACGTTAGCTGCCCAAATGAATCTACTCTGCCTGATGGAAAGCATGATCTTAGCAGTCAGTACAATACCTTACGCTGGTCCATAGAGGATAGATATAAGTAGTATCGATAGAACCGTTACTTTTTTTGATAAGTACCTACTTTGTGGTGTACTTTATTATACGACACAAACTGTACTAACTAATAACTGTAGTTCTAAAGAAGTAACATTCAATTATGTCAGTTCATCACATATTTTTAAGACAGAAACATAATACTTTGAGACGAAAAGATACAGTGGTAAGCTTTTTTCTTCAAGTATATTAGTAAGCCTAGTATTTTATTTTATCTTTTGAAGTATCGCAGACTTCAATGGGCCAATTTTTAAAAAAATATGGGGTCTCCCAAAGTGAATCTAATATTACGGCTGAAATTATGAGCAGAATCCAAGAGTAGCGGTTACTTAACTCACTGCGAATACAGACAATGCATCAATGCAGCAATATTATGATGATTTTTAATTAATTGTAATTTTCATTATTTATTTTTCTATAGATATTCTTTTATAAACGGGAAGTAAATATACTAATATAACAAAAGAAACCAATTTTCCAAATCGATTCATAAATAACGGAGTTCACAAAAAGTACAACTGAACTGAATACCTTTTTGTTTTCTAGAAATTGGTTAAAAATAATAGAGAACTAACACAAAAGTAATTCAATTCTACTTAGTGGTATGCAGTAAATATGTAGTTAAATATTATGAACAATATTCTGTTCTCAACAACACAAACCCCTAATGTGTGCATGTTGTTACTTTGCACATAAATGTAGAATAAACAATTGAATTGTGTTATTAAACTGTGGTAATTAGTACACATACAATTACATAAATAATTTTATAGTATATGATTTCATTATTAGACTTTTGAGGTCCACAGCTGAACATAGGCCTCTCTACAGGCACGCTACTCTAATTGATTTTGGGCTTCTCGCGTCCAGCTCCATCTGGTCTATCAGCGTCCTACACTACGTTTGAATAATTCTACATTACTTTTAGTAAATAGAAAACATTTTAAAAATACGTAAATAATGTTATGTTTAGGTATTATTAAATCACACTCTCATGTCTCAGTACTTTATTTCGAAAAGGTCATATCTATTTAAAAAAGTAGGTCGCAACGGAAATCTTTTTCGAATTGAAGCCACTAGACGAGGAAATTACTTATATCCTTCAGAAGATGATATTCTAAATAATTTTACGTTATATTTACGAAAAACATTTAAACATGGACACTATTCTGGTTAAGATATTTTTTGATATCATAGGTACAATAAAAACATACATAATGAAATTATTTTATAAGCCTACTATCAATCTCTGTAAATACTATAGAAACAGGTAATAAAAATAGTTGCGGAAGGGAACATTTGTTAATATTTATCATATTTACGTACATAAAGATGAGTGGTTAGTTTGATTATAAAAATAAATTAAATTAAAAACAAACTATTAATGGAATGCCCTAAAAATAATGAAACGAGTGTAAACTCGATAGTGTTGCAGAGTTCCTATGGCCACCTTCCAACTCCATCCCATTATAATAATGTATTGTCACGCTGTATACATATGCTTGCAAAATTTCAGAAAAATCGGCTTAAGATATCTGCTTCAAAATTGAGTTGCAAAATTCCACTCGAACATACATACATACATTACAAGTTAATAAAAAGTTTGTAATAAGAACTGTTGATTTTTGATTGTCGTCGTCGTATTGGTTACCATACTCATTGCGAATGCAGGCATGGTGACATTTGTATCTAAACGTTGCCATTAACGCTGTTGAAAGCTCATTTAAAAAAATGCCTTAAAAATATACTACTGAAATTGTTTAAATTTTGTAATTTTAATCATTCCTTGTCTTTACTAATAAATAGTTGGAGTACGGGACTATATGTATATAGATAGTCCTGGTGCTTCACCCAGTATGATTTACTCTAGCAAGGTGCTGGAGCTGCTCCGGTTATTTTTAGCGAGCCATTCGAGCCTCTTTGTGTGCATGTTATTTCTTACATCTATGGGCAAATAAAATGGCAGATTAGGAACCTATATAAAACAGATAGTAGAGGCCTATATAGAACAGTTTTTGCAGTACCGAAAGTTCTTCTTTTTTATTTTTTTTATTTTAAGTGGGTGACATTGTCACTTTGTGACTAAGCCCTCATTAATTAAAAAAGAAAGAAAAATTATTTTAAATAACATCGTTTATCCTAGATACCTAAATTGCAGTATAAAGCGCAAAAAAATGAAAGGTATTCCATATACACTTATGACAGATATGCACAGGTTTACCGAAGTAGGACAAAATCCGGCGAATGACAGCGATTTTTCCCGTACCCGATTCGACAGTAGTTGAGCTGACATGTTGACAGGTGCCTTAGGCTTTTGAAACAGAGATATTAATCGAATACGGTATGCTTAATTCAAAACTGTGTAGTTCAGTTGGGGAGGGGGGAGGTGAAGGTCCGATCCCTCCTGCCTAGCTTCAGGTAAGGTTCACTTGAAGTTAAGTTCGGATGTTATTTTGATATATGATTTTGTAAAAGTAAGTGACATATTTAATTAAGTTTGAAAAAAATAAAAACATTAGTAATATAATAGTACTCGTTCAACAGTGGATGACAAAAGGCTGAATATAAAAAATACAGTATCTTTATATAATAATAATATTGTTTGAATAAATCGTTTAGTGAAACTATTATTTCCGTAGAAAACACCATCCAAGCATCATTTTATATTACTATACGAGTATACTGAACTTCCATACAGTTAAATTGACTCAAACCGAACAATAACATGAAATAATGTTAATTTTTTGGTAAAAAGCTTTATGACATTTTTCTGCATTTTATTTGTCAATGTCCACCACTAGTCAATTCAATGCGCTTTATAATTAGAAATAGATGGTTGAGAGAACGAGTGCATCTAATCTTAACCAGGCGATTTCCATTAATAGAATTATATTAAACCTCAAAGGAATAATGGACTCAAAGGGGTATTAAACCTAATTTAATGCATACTAATATAGCTTAGCTGCACATAAGATAGGTAGCTACGATCCAATCATGAATCCGCGATGCTATCTGCACTTAGCAAACAATACATGACTACTAATAGATTTGATCATCAACTTGATGAAAACCTACTTATTGTATATGCATTAAGTAATAAAACAGATATACCTTTTTCTGAATTGTTGTATATTATCATTTACTTATGAGTTAAATACCTACTCACATAAATATATTAAATCCTTCTTTGTATTTAATACGAGTATTACTAAATACTATTATGTACTCACTTTTTCATGTCGATCTATGTTTAATGATATTTCCTATATCCCCAAGAAGTGTTCGTTTACGTTCGTACAAAACTTTTCCTTTCAATTAGGAATCATTACATGTACATAAAGTTAAATGAAAAAATAAGTGCAGGTACTTAACGATTATTTTATTCTAGTTTTAAAAGAATCATCGGCTCGTAACCACTCTTTAAATAAGAGCTCTTTAAAACATTATCCATGCATCTGTTTAAGACACAACGGTACGCAGTTCTTTCGAAAAACCGCTGAGTCCACTGGCTTTTCGGAAGTCGAGTGACCGGAGCTCTGCAAGGATATCAGTCTGCCGGATTCGGATATCCACCGTTTCTAAGGGTCTCCTGGCCGCAGGTTCAATCCACACCAACTTTACTACGATTTCACAAGCATTCCACTGCTCACACACTCATAAATGTAAATGTAACTGTCTATAGCGATAAATATCATCTCTGCATCAATGGGCCTCTGGTCTCGCACTCCCCAACGAAACACGACAGCACGAAGCTGTCATTTTAGTTTGGTCCTATATGAGAGGGTAATACCGCCCCAGTCAAGCCGGCCCTTAAAGCAGCGTACTCTTAAATATATTTTAATTTAAAATGAAATAAGTAAAACAAAGATTTGTACAAAAATACCAATCCGGATAGATTCCGTATTTCTTATAGTTATAGTTTCATTACACTAAATAAAATCTAAACATTACGGAAAAAGGTTGCCTAAAATTGTATGTATAAAATATCTATATCGATATATGAAAGAGATTCCCAAGCAATTCTTAGCGGGGTTAGCGAAATTTCTCAGAACACTAAAACCTTGTTTTTATAAAAGGCGTGGTTGCTTTGCGGCAAAAGTAATTTTGGGTACCAGCGCCTTTGAATAAATAAAACTCTTACACTCAACATAATAATTCTATCGACTTAATATTCTGTTGGATAAAAAATCTTAGATTTTTAAGTACTGGAATTAGTACGAGTATCGTTATTCGGAGAAGTTAGGTCATATTCGTCAGTGAATTTATTAGAAACTAGCTTTTGCGTTCGGCTTTGATTGCATGTATATTGGTTATTGCTGTAAAAAATAACCTACATCCTTTCTCTACTCAAATCAGAGTATTACCATACTTAATTTCATTAGAACTGAGAAACTTACCTTCGAATTTATAATAATAAATTGATAAATGTTTCATTAACAATGTTTACTAAAATTTGTTTATAAGTAGCGGACTCCCAAATGGGGGTTTTCTATTTTAATTTGTAGTAACAAAAAATAATATAACTTGTTTATAAAATCGGACCTTAATTGCTAGATTTAAACTTAAATTTTTCAATTTTATCGTTTTAATTTTTTTCTTTACTTCATTTTAGTTTTAGTATTCGTGGAGTCATTTTAATCACAGAAGTATAATATATATACATATATATTTAAAGAACGTAATTTTGGCACTAGAAACATCACTTTCATTTCATTTGCATAGGTAAACTATAAATTAACGGTATAATTGTCCAAACTGCCGAAATGTTATAAGTTTCTAGATAACAAAACAATATATTTCCGGCAACGTCTTAGACAAACAATAAAAATAAGTTTATCTGATTTCAATATCGGTCGGTCGGAAAGTTTCAGATACTGGCCCCTAAGTGCCGGAGTTGTAAACTATAAATCAGAAACTGTTGACTTTTTGTTTTATGGTGCTTTATAAAAAAAATGGTTCAGCATCTGCACTTTTAAAATTATCTTACTATTACAGAGTTAAGTGCGGTCACCAATGTGTGGTCGATCAATAATGTATGTTTCGTATAATTCAAATCTTGGTACAGTCAATGAAAACTAGACAGTGCAAGCAAACTGTTGTGTACAGTGGAGCATCTGATCACAAGTTACGGTGCAGTTTTGTTTGACGATTTAACACTGCTACATTGGTCCATAGTCTGACAGCTGGCAAGCGCCACGACAATATCACTGTACCTACTAAACTTAGTTTGTAAATATAGTTATGAAACCTAAAAAAATATGATTTTCTACCTTATATAGGTATCTTTCCTAAAAGAATCTTAATATAATAAAAAGCCACATTTTTTTTGGTTTGTACTATTTTTTTTTTCTGAAAAATAGGTAAATTTTAAGTTTTATTTTAACATTATTACTAGATTCTTATTTAAAAAATGTATTTGTCTAACTCCTATATTAAAGTACGTAGTATGATGAGTTTTCAATAAATAGCATGCACAATATTAGTTGTTAAACAAACCAACCCAACCGATTTTAAAAAAACCATGAACAAAACTCAAAACGAGGCAGCTGATGAAATCAATCGACTGGTTTCTGTCTACGTGTCAAATCAATTGGCGACTTTCGTATTACAGCATCATTAGAACTACCACATTCATGGATACCACATTTCAATAGAATCAATTAATACACTGATGAACTGTCGCGATGCAATCATTCTCCCTACTTAAAATCAATCAAAAGGGTGTGACCCTTTGTGATTGATTTTCGTTGAAATTGAAATGGGATCAACTTTGGACTAAGTTATTTTGAAGGTGAGTTGATGGACAGTATTCTTAGCTATGATTGAAGATTTTTTTTAAACCGTTCGTAAATCATCACCATCAAAAAAAAAGTACTCCCGAAATTTGGCAAAAAGCCAAATGCCAAATTGATTTTTTCTAAAGTGTTTTTGTTTTATTTAATTGTCAAGTTCTAAAATATTTTACTAACACTAACTTTGTTGTTTTCAATCTCGTTGATATTTGTAATTTAGTATATAATTTATTGTTTGTGGAAAATCATTGGAATACTCGTATCACGAGCAGCTTCTAATAGTCTAATATTGTCTCCTATTCCTTAGAAAGAAGAATTTGATCTGCTTTACCATACGTGTCAAACGGGTAGGTATATGATTTATATTAAGTTTTCGTTCTCTTTGCAGTGCTGTTGTTCTGCGCAGTTTGCTCTTGTAGTCAAATATTACTTCACTCAAAGGATGAATAGATGTGGTGACACTCCGTATTCTTAATCCATCACCACACGAATGGGTATTTTTATTGTTATTATTTTTTTCATCAACAACCCATATTGTCCCGCTACTGAGCTCGGGTCGCTTCTCAGAAGAGGTTTAAGGCCATACGTCCACACGCTGGCCAAGTGCTTGTCGGGGACTGGCAAGATAACATTGGCTGTGTAAATCTTGTTGTTAGTATTTAAACCGCCCAAAAGCCTCCAACTAAGCTTCAATACTGTTTTTTCTATGATAACTACCAGGATCGACTACTTTACGTGACCTCCAAAATACGGAGACGCTCATGGTAACAGGCCACCAGCCATCCTGGTACTGACCGCGCCGTCGTTGCTAACCCTCAGTGATTGTTTCTAATCACCAAGTGTACCTGGGCTATGAGCGCCTATCGATATATTATTACGAAACACAGAAACGTTTAATGTATCCCGGCACGTTTTTTAAAGTATTTTTGAAAAATGTTGAGTTTATATTAACAGTTTAATTTTGAACGGTCTTTTTGAGAGCACAGTGTTCGTTACATTACAGTACAGTAATGCCGTCACAAACTGAGTTCAGTAAGCCTGCACGATGCAAATATGAAACACACGAATAAGATAGAAGTACGCATAACCGCATTAACATATAAAGTTCTAAAATATTGAAATAGATGCAGCTTGGAACTTCCTAATGTTAGTTATATTTAAATAAAACTAAGCGCTTAGCTATCATTCATTTATTTACATTTATGAAACTGAGATCTACTCGTAACTCGTTATATACTCGTATTTACAACAGGAAAGCAAGTTTGCGTCTTTTTTATACAAGAACATTGTGTATAACATTTCTAGTTTTAATATATTTTTTATTTATCTGTTAGCTGTTTTTTTATATGTTTAATTATTAATGAAATGAAATACAGTACTGGGCAAGAAATAATGCAAATAATGTACTTGTACATGTAGAGATTTTTTTAGTTTTTTCCTTTTTCTCTTCCGTGATTCCAAAAAGATTATTTTTGAAGCGAAACTTCTTTAGGAGCATGATGGTAAATTTTTTAAGGATAAAAGGCGTCACGAAGACATGCATCGTTTTTGTCGAAGAAGAGGGAAAGAGCGATTGAGACCCATTGAGAGAGAGTGAGAAAGGGCGAATTTTAATTTAATATTCATCATCTGAGATTTTACTTTTTTTTTTTTTAAATATAAAATAAATGTATTTCAATAATTCTCTTTACTTATTTTTATTAATAATTAGTTTGCCAAATAATTTTCACTTCTGACATGTGTACTTTGAATGCACGCAGTTTTTTTATGAATAAAAATTGCTATTTTACATTGTAGTTGTATACAAACATAGTGATGTACAGTATTGTATAGGATAATGTTATCTCTATTTATCAAATAGTGAAATTTAATTTAAGTGTGTTTAATTCTAGATAATATTTCTAAAAGTTGCTCTTTTCAACATAGAGATTACAATATCCTGTACAATACAACAATACAATCACTAGTTTTGTATGCAGCAACGACGTAAAACAACTTTTTTAAATTATTTTAGTTCTGACTTGTTTTGCACTATGGTATTATCGAAACCGGTAAGAATTTAAAATTAATCAAAATAGTGGAATAAGTACAAGTGAGTTTAATTCTAAAATGTATTTCAACAAGTTCCATGAAGTGCCGACAATCGAGACAATAAATTAAATAAGTAACTTATAGAGTTTCTTACCGATTCGTCTTTATAAGAATTACAGTTTCTAACTGCGCAACTTGAGTTATTAATGTAACGTTTTGAAAGTGACTGAAAACTACCTACTTGAAATAAAAGCATCCTTATTTTGATTTAAGGGTTCAAACGAGCGTACGGACCAGCTGATGGAGACATTACTGCAACTCATTGACGTCTAAACTTCAAGAGTCACAAGTACTTTGCCGCCTTTGAGTCTACCCACTAGAATAAAATGGAGTCGGGGTTGAATTACGGTAATCTCACTCACTCGGTAAAACACAACTTGCTTTGCCAACTTTCTGTGGAGTCACGGTACCATTCAGGTCAAGCTCGCCTTAAACTTTATATTTTTTTTTATTTCAGTCACGTATCAATTTTATTCTAAACATTTATTTGTTCTATTCTAATCTCTACGTAATACTTTCTGTAAATAACGCACCCACTCTCTCCAATTTTTTTGTGAAAAGAAAAGAAGTGTAATATTGAACCAACTTTTTGCCTAAGTCCACTTTTGTTGTTTGGAGATAAATAGAAAAGTAAAAAGTTATATGAAAAATATTCAGTTCGTAAAAAAAATTGAGCTGAAAAATGTTTCAAAATATAAAGTTGATGAATACACGTTTATTAGCATACAAAATCAACAGCTTGCAGAAGTTTTCTTCGTTTCTTGGTCTTATTCGTGATTCATGATGAGAACTTTAAATTACAGTGAAATTATTGGTGAAAAGCATAAGTAGAATCAAAGAGTGGTGGTCACCATGATTATTGCGAATGGAGACAATCCAGCGTGCCGACACACGCCTGGCAGCCTAGTGATACTTCTGCATCATTAAGCCTCCGGTTTCGCACGTTCCTTTGCATTGTACATCACTTTTGTAAGTTATGATTATTAAACTTTAACGTATAACAGTTATTTGTTTTACAAGAGTGCAAAGTTGCTTTTTAACCGCGTGCTCAATTATGATGACCGAGCAAGCTAAGGGTTCAAAAATTAGAATCCTGAGCGTTAGCAAGGGAATCAAAAGAGCACGAGGTGAAAAATCTTTGCACTCGAGTGCAACAACTTTTCATCACACATCAGCGAGGAAATGACTCTTCTTCTTCTTCCTAGCTTTATTCCCAAGATTATTTGGTATTATTTGGACTACTAGTTCCACCCGATTTCACCTGAATATCAGTTTTTCCATGGAGCGACTGGCATCAGACATCCGTAACCCTGAGGGTAAACTAAATTCGAAGGTTGAAACTAGTGTCAATATATTTGAGGGCACTGACTTCTTAATAAAGATTACCATAGATATTCATGGCAACCGGCATTCTTATAGACTCATACTGTGATTTTTTAGAATTCTGAGATAGTTAATAATTTCATAATAGATAATGATAATTGGTTCGTGTGTTTACGGATTAAGAATACGAAGTGTTATCACCTCTATTTATTCCATGGGTGTCGTAAGGAAGCAAACTAGGGGGGACAACTTCACTGCAAAGAAAAAGGAACTTATATCTATCCGTCCGGCGTGGTATTGTCAGCCAAAACTAAAGAGGACCTATGACCAGCGTGATCTATGTGATGAAAACGAATTCCATATTACTTATGTGATATTCACGAGACAAATTTAAAATGCCTGGGTGGCACAATGATAGCGTATGCGACTGCTGCGCTATGCTTGGGGTCTCGGGTTCGATTCCCAGGTCGAATCAAATTTTTATATGATCTGCAAATGTTTATTTCGGAGTTTGGGTGTTTTCTATGTATAATATGTAGGTGCGTATTTAAAAAAAAGGTATATATGTATTGATATCAGTTGTCTTATACCCATAACACAAGCTCTGAGTGGCTTGAGACCAGATGACGTTGTGTGTAAAAAAAAAGAAACTGAGCTTCAATAAATAGATCAGATGAACGAACGAAACATTTCGGTGGCCAGTTTACAAACTTAATATGAAAAGCATGATAAAAAAAAGAAAATTACGTTGAACACTCTATATTCTACCTCATAGCACGAACTAGCAAGTTTCGGATTTTCATTCAAACATTCAGATGTAGTTTCATTTAGGTGCATTGTGAGACTACTCGTTTGAGACTGTAAAACCAAGTATCTGACTTAATCAACCCAAAGTTTCTTGAAGTAAATTAATTTTGAAGCTTTACTCATAATACATTCAACAACATCTCAAGGAAATATTAAATTAACGTGGCCGGAGGCTTGTATTTTTATTGAGAAACTAGCTTTTGCAGTCGACTTCGCCCGCATGTAAGTCGCTTATGACAATAAAGAATAGCTTATGTCGTTCCTCAAGAGTCAAAGTACAAGGGCGGTTTAAATATAACCGAGGAGTTATATAACAGATTCCTATGTATTTCCACCCACTAGTTGCGCATTTTGATTACCTTTCCGGAAGCTTTTTGATGCCGGTATCGAAGAATTCCATGAGGAACTCGGACAGCCATGTGCTCACTCCTCCTCAACTCCTTCCTGCAACCCGTCTTCGGTGTTGAATCTTTGACATCTGAGGACTTCTTTCTCTGGTCCAAATATGTGGTAATCACACCCTACGTGTTAAATGCGGACGGAAGTGGAGAGTGTTCCAGTACCTCCCACCGCAACTCCGATATTGTATCGAGTGTGAGACGCGCGGAATGAGACCCGTTTGCTCGAAGTTCAATAGTTTAGTAACCCTTCGCGACGTTATTTTGCTATATTGAAGGTGTTCGTGGATGTAAGACTCTACACTACCAATACTGATGCCGCGTTCAGTCGAAATGTCTCAAACATTCCTTCTCCAAAATGAGTTGACCTACGCCGCGAATGTTGTCTGGTGTGATGCTGGTTCACGGTTGACGATCATGGGGCTCAATCTCGACGGTTTCACGACCATCCTTGAATGCTTTGGCCTATCTATATACAGCTGTCCTGCTCAGACACTCCCTACCGACCTGATTTCGAAAACGCAGAAAAATTTCCGTGTTTTTAACGAACTATGCCACACTGTTCGTAATAGACCCAGATATTATACATCATCCACCTTCAAAACATATATACGCGCCACCTACAGCATTAGTCTCCATCATATTTGAACCGCCTTTGTATCTTCATGGCAAGTTTCATTGTGTTGAGCCGTGAAAGTATAAAACTGTAATGTTCAGATTATTAAGTACCGAGTAGAAACTTTTAATATTCATATGAGTCCTAAAGAGCAATTTTATTTCCAATCATGAAAATACAAATAGAGAAACTGAAGAAATATAAATTGCTTACTACTTTTTATGGGAAAATGTACCTACATTAAAAGAAAAAATTTGTTTGTTGACATCCAAGTTATTTCGTTGAATATTAAAGTAGCAGAAAATTCTCAGTTAATGCAAATCAAGCATCGAGAATCAAACGGAAAACGTTATTGAAATGAGATAGTACTTCTCGAGTAAAGATTTGTTTATATTGGGAAAGTATATTTTCTTCGACATCGATACGATACGATATGCAGACAAATAACCTTGGTAAAGAAGGCGGCCGAGCGGAATACCCACACGCAGTGAGCACCGTGAATATTCACTTGATTTCTGAGAAATCTTTTAGTGACTTATTACCTATTACTAAACAGGCCGAGCGGTTGTAAACCCGACAAAATGTTAATACGTGAGATTTAGGACTAAATGTTTAAACCTAAGATCTCACTTAGGAGATGAGTAGCGATACCCACTCAAGTAAAATGAACACAAGTATAAGTCATGCTGTTAACTATAATCAGAATGAAAATATAGATTACCATATTGCTTTCATTATAAGAAACTTTTTCTAAGAGAAAACAGGCTAGGAGGAAATTGATTTAAGTTTCTTGTTCTGGATAAAGAGAATTTATAAAAGAGATCAAAATATATCATGTTACGGATGCTTGTAAAAGGATTCTACAAGAATATTGTGTACCGCGAGAATATAGTAATACGATATTGAAATCCCATGATCAAGTGTTATTGCCTAAACCTAAATCCCACTCTCGAGAGAAAAGTAGGTATTTACGCTTAACTTCATAAGGTCAATCCTTCACTTTTTGGGATGAAAAAAGAAACTTGAAAGTAAATATACGATTTCAAAGTGAGATAATCTATCACTTTTATGAAGTTCTTATTGACGAAATAAATTTAACAACAATATTTGTAATTTTTTAGTTCATTTACCTTTTCTACTCTAACGATTTTTTTTTACTTTAACTACATTCTGCGTGGTGATGGATAAAAAATACGAAGTATAAACACTCCTATTCATGGCATCCTTATGAGACGACTAAAAGAGAAAACTACGTATAGCAAAATAGTTATTTAGGGAAGGAAAACTTTAAACAACCCTGTAATGAAAATACAGATCACATCTTGCCCGTCTTTTATGGTATTGTAAGGTAAGCCAAAACCATCTTTCCAAGGAAACGGCTATTGATAATAATGACTAAACAACTTTTGTGTGAGAACAACACAACTAATTGTATCCAATCGAATTGTATATTTTTTACTTGGATAGATTGGTAAACACTTCTTGTCGAATAGTTATGTAAAAAGAAGTTTTTTGAATGTAATCTATACTAATATAATAAAGCTGAAGAGTTTGTCTGTTTGTTTGAAAGCGCTAATCTCAGGAACCATTGGTCCGATTTGAAAAATTCTTTCGGTGTTGGATAGTCCATTTATGGAGGAAGGCTATAAGCTAGCTATATCATCACGCTATTACTAATAGGAGCGGAGCATCAATGAAGAATGTTTAAAAAACGGGGGAAAATTTTCACTCTACGCGCAATATAAAACGCAAACGAGGTTGCGTGGGTCAGCCAGTCAAATATATTTGTTTACCTGTTTTTATTTAATATTGTTATCTTAACTTATGATTCTTTGTGCTTTTTTTTTACTTCTTTTAGTTCGCCGATTCGCATGACAGGCAAAAATCTAAAGAATTGTTCACAAAGTGTAATGTCGTTGATATTTTTTATTACGGTATAATTATTGGTTTAAAAGCTATGGTTGTGGTTTTCGAAGTAGCATAAAACCAGATAGTTTGAGCACAAAATACAGTGATAGATATAAATTGTAACCGCAATACTTTCTTTACTTTTTCTTTTAATATTCTTTGGGGCTCCATATAACTAACGAGCGCAAATTGCTTTATTAAAGCTTGGTATTTTCTTCTAGCGTGTTATCCTGCTATTGATCTGTACTAGTTATCTAATATGCTGACAGTTTAACAACTCTTTGTTTTTACGGAAGATTAATTTATATTAGAATTTCGTTGTAATAGGTCAAAGGTAGACTGTAATAATAGAACAAAATAGTTTATTGAAATACTAACTTGCCCCGCGGTATTAGTAGGGCAAAAGTAGTCTAAAAAGAGTAGCCTAAAATAGAGATTAGTCCTATCAAACAATAAGAGAAAATTTGAAAAAAAAAACATTTTGGTATAATTACGTACCTACCGGTTGTACTAAGTCTGGCCATAAATACTGTTACCTACAATTAAAAATAAACAAAATATGACTTTTGAATTTGGAATCTGCCACTTTTATACCAATTGTATCGTATTCATTGTTTTCTTATTTTCGTGCCAGTATATTGTAAAATATTTTGTGATACGCTTGGTATTAGTCAAATGTTTGTGTACCGCGCTATTGATAGGTACAATGAAACCTCCTCTGTTTGTGACATAAAAAGATCTGGCCGTCCACGTAGTGTTCGTATGAAAAAGATGATCAAAGTAGTAAGGGAATGAATTCAAAGAAGTCCTATCCGAAAGTAAAATATTTTTTCTCTGGAGATGAAGAAGTAGCATAGATGACTTAGGACTTGCAGCCTATAAGAGACGCACTATTCCTTCATACCTAATAATTTAAAAAAGAATAGGGTGGGCAAATACAAACAACTTCTTAAGTGGTACGCAAAGGGAGGTCACAGAAAAATTTTGTTTACGCCTGAGATTTTTTTTTACAACTGATCAATATTTTAACAAACAAAATAACTGTATTTATGCTAAAAGACTCTAAAGAAGCTTCCCAGTTAATCAACAGATTAAAACGTGGGAGATACTGAGCCATATTTCTGTGAAAAATGTATCAAAACATCGGCATCAAGATACCATCTTGACAAGGTAGTTAAGCCCCTAACAACACCATGGTTATTGATACCAAAAATAGTCTTTTCATCAAATCTCGGCGCTGGGTCATAAAGCTCGATCCACCCAATCTTGGTTAGAAACGAATGTTTATTCATTTATTTATTTAGGTATACCAACAACACACATAGGTTACACTTTTTAAAAAAATATACAATAATATTATCTAGTATGCATGCCTATTACAGGTACACACAATGTTCCAGACTTCATCAGAGCTGAAGACTGAAAACTGGCCGTCATCTTGTCCTTATTTTAATTCATTGGGTTATCATTTACGGTCCGTTTTAGAGAGTAAGGCTTGCTCTAAACGTCTTGATAATTTCGAGTCCCTAAAACAATCCTCAATCTTTAAAGGACTGTATTGCAACCAATGGAAACCACTTCGAATAAGCTTTATGTATTTTTAATGGTTATATATTAATGTATTAAAGTAACACGCTGTAATATTAATAAATGTTACGTACAATAAGAAAACATTGTTTTTTACTAACAATATTTATGTCAAAATTAAGTACATACATATTCACTTAGTAAAAAACAGCTATTTTAATTTTACAGACATTAAAACTTATTTATTTGTACAGATAATTTCAAATTATATTTTGACATTATTTGTACAATGAATATGCAAATTATTTTTTACTAGCTGACCCACGCAACCTCGTTTGCGTCTTCTATTGCCCGTAGCGTGAAAATTTTCAACCGTTTTTGAAACATTCTTCATTGGTGCTCCGCTCCTATTAGTATTAGCGTGATGATAAATAGCCTTCCTCGATAAATGGACTATAAAAACACTAAAAGAATTTTTCAAATCGGACCGGCGCGGCGGTTCTTGAGATTAGCGGAGTCAGATAAACAAACAAACTATTCAGCTTTATAATATTAGTATAGGTAGATAAGGCATTTAAACAACTAATAAACCTGTAGTATGTAATGTATGTATGTTTCGTCTGTGTTTTGTTTAAATTATGAAACAAGAAGGTAGATAGAGACATGGCTTCAATTAATACATAGGTAAGTTACAAAAACTAACTTTCGATTTTAAAGTTAAAAGAATTCGGTTAAAAAATGTAAAAAAAATGTGTAGTGTCTTTGTTTAAATTAACAGTTTTACTAATAAATGAAAACTGTTAATAAAAGTATCAAATACCAAACCCTACCTAAAAGAAACCGGCCAAGTCTAAGTAGGTAGTCGGACTCGCACACCGAGGGTTCCGTACAAACATAAAAATAGTATATAAATAAAATTTATGTTTTTCGCAAATTTTCATTTATCTGTGCTTGAAGACGTTGCTTCGTACCAAATTTAAAGATTCAGAGTTCACGGGAAGTACCCTGTATATTTTGATTCCCCTGAGAGTGTCCAAAATGTGCATAAACGGCTGTATCTTTTGATTGCATTAGCTAGAAATTCTTTTGTTTTACAGTTCCAAGGGACAGTAGAGAGTAGAGTCTTGACAGACAGACAGACGGACAACAAAATGATACTATATAGGATGCTGTTCATTTTGAGGTACGGAACCTTAAAAAGAAAAGAAGTTGCTTAATACATTTTGAACTCGCGTTCAGAGGATTCCGTTTTATCCACAGAACAAACTTAATATTGTACTTGAAGAGCGGTACTTATAATACTTCAACTATAAATGAAAGTTTTTAGGACGCTCAATTTTGAGGGACTATAGCTCTAAGAGACTGTGGTCGTTTACCTGGCGTCCTATATTTGAGATGCCACTAGGGAAAAACCTTTAACTGGCCATTGCAAGGTGGTGTCTATTTCACCATAAGTTCACCATTTTGATGTCGCTATAGCCAAGGTTACATCATATGGACGTTTGTTCTACGGCCTCAAAACGACTAATCCCACATAGAGTTCAAAATACAGATCACATATTGATTAAGCGTCGAAAATATATACTCGATAGTAAATCCTATGACCTAAAGACTTGCCACAGAAGTCAGTAGACCCGTCAGTGTCAGGGTGATCGATGCAGACGGTCGCGGTCGCCCTCAGAAAAAAGTTCATGCTCAATGCAATGATAACCAAACATGAATCCCAATATTCATAGAATATAGCATTGCAATTGAAAATCGGATGTCAACACAGAATACAAATTTCATATGGCGTATGAAAATTAAAATCAAATTAATCATAGTGAACGTTAATAATATTACTGTACGAAATTGTACATCGGTACGTACATATTTCTTTTTTTATGGAATATGGGGCAAGCGAGCAGACGTATCACCTGAAGGTAAGCCATTGCCGCCGCCCATGGGGACACTCGCAACTCCTGAGTCGTTACAAGTGCGTGGCCAGCCTTTGGAGGGTGGGAAGGGGGACGAGGGAGGGGATTAGGTGGGCCTCTGGTATAGCTGTTTCAGACCGGTTTTCTGTGAGCCCGTGGTATCACTCCGGTCGAGCCGGCCCATTCATGCCTAAACGTGGCTCTCTTACTTGCTTGTAACAAAATGTAGAAATAGGTTCTAAGATAGTAAGAGATCCTACAACCGATAGTTCTTGTTTACAATACATGATTTGTTTTAACTATGTGTATGTATGTGTGTTTTGTAAATCATTTAAAACATATTTCATTGTAGGTATTAGCTCGTATATTACATAAACATCGCATATACATCATTAATCAGTTGTTATTTTTTTATATTTGATTTGTATAAATACACCTATCTTTGATCTTAAATACACTGCATTACACTGCAGACTGATCTAAAGTACATCTTGTTCTCTGTTGTTATATACCCATCTCTCGTTGGATCTAGTTTAATCCCTGACAGGTTTCTAGCGCGGTATTATTTAAGCTGAACATATTTGTTTCTTTATAAACTTTCCTTAAATTTTATTTCAAATAGAATTTCCAGTTCGATTTATTAGTAGAAGACACCTTTGGCAGAAATCCAGATGAGTGAGGTCAGCGACATAATGACACGTGCTCTGATTAAATCTGTTTACGATTTTGGTGAAAGGCCATCAATATAGCGAGATAATAGAAAATCGTTCAACTGACTGTTCTTATTCCTGCCTACCTAGCCAAGTTGCAAGTGTTTTTCTTTCTGCAATCGTTAAGGCCTAAATTATCGTGTGTTATTGGCATATTAAGAAAAAGTATTAGCTAATTATGTATCATTAGCTAATACTTTGTCTTACAAAACGGAACTTCTGAAGATAGACTGATGTCAGACTTCTTAGAACTCCGACTAACTATAACGATTGCTGCGGATATTTGAACCTGCTCTTTAGACAAAGTTTTAGCCAATGACATACGATAATTTAGACGTTAACAATTGCAGAAAGAAAAACGCTTGCAACGTGGCTAGAGCCCCAGATCTTTTTAAAGCAACCACTTTTCTATATATTTTTTCTATATAAGCGGTAAACAAGGTTTTCAATTAGAGTTTACTATTACCTGGTGTTTATGACGAAGACAAACGTAGGACTATATCACGATGAAAATGGAACAAAGTATTAGTATTGTTGTCCTTCACCAAACTAGATGGCGTTGTACCACTTTCCTGAATCGCGATATAGTTACGTTACCGGAGTCCGTATAAAAAACTCGAACGTATTTATACAAGATATCTAATAATTCAGATCAATAGATGAGTTCACAGTGTTTTTTATTTGCGGTCAAGTAATCCCCTAGTGTTCACAACACGTTGAGTGTTGAGATTATTAAGAGACACTATTAAGATTTAGTAGATTTTAACTGTGTATAAAATGAAGAGAAATATGTTATGTAGTCATAGAAAAACAACATTAAAAGAATTATATATATAAATAAATAAATAAATATATAGCAGGTTTCTAATACACTAGCTAAGTAATTAATTAATAATTATTTAATCATACTTTTAAAAATAATATATAAAGTGAAACTAACACATATAAGTCCCTCAATTGCTTCATTCTAAATTTTTGCTGTTACGGTTAAGCCTTATTGGTGAGTACTACGAGCTTTTCAAGGGGTATGCATTTTGCCGTGATTTAGCTTTCAAGCTGTGAGATCAAGTACGTATACAACTCTGAATTAGGCCAATGCGGTAATATTTTTATCTATCATAAAATAAAATAAAAATACTACAGTTTATATTACAGTTATCATCATATTTCTAGCCTTTATTGATACCAAGATTATAATAGATGTTGAATCATAAAATTATTGAGAAATGTGAAGACGTTACTGTTATGATTTAGCCTTGATAATTACAACCCTCTGCGGCTTAGAATATTATTATTTATATTATTTAGTTTGTAACGAGTCTCAATGACGCATCTTGTACGGTTTATATGTTCAAAGTGGCATTTGTTTGTACCTGTATATTCACTTAGAGATTTGTATCTGTATATCCCTTTAAGGATTAAGATTATTGAAGATTTAAGGTTTAGGAACAAACGAGAGAGATTTCTAGTGAAACGAGAATGCGGCCTGTGAATGAATAAAGAGGGTGAAGGATATAATAAACGTACCTCAATTGTGCCTCAAACGTTCGACAAATACAATCACGCTTCAACCGCTATCTTGTCAAGTATTTAACTAAGGCTTTAATTGAGAAAATGCTTCGAACTGCGATTTAATTTCCACAGCAATTATATCTGTGTTGGAATAAATAATTGAGTCTTTTAATTTGAATTCTACACTTGCGGATTAGTGGCCTCTGTATACTGCAGCACTGAACACAATTGACTTAAAGCAGTGAATCTCTGTGTGCCTCGGGGGAAATCACGGATCAAGATGAATCCACAATAAGTTTCTTGGACCAAATGGTATGCTTGCGGCAAGAAAATAAAGCAGCAAGGCTACTTTTCGCATTTATACATGCGAGTAAATGCGAGCGCGTGCATATACATGTTCGCCTATAAAGCTCATATAGGTTTTTTCGATAGATATCGATATGAGGAAATATATTTTAAATAATATTTTTTTTTTTTTTTAAATCAATTTGAACTTATTATCTTTTTCTGTTTATCAATTTTATTTGAACTGTTAGAATAGTGTTATTATTACCATTTTGCATTAGCTACGGAAATGCTAATATCTTACTTATTACCATGATTCACTGACTTCAAGGAAATTTACATTGAGTTTAAAAGGTTTTTGTTACCAAACACGAGGCAGACATCATATTTTCTTTACTTAACTATATTAAATCTGAGTGCCATCCAATCCAATTAAAGGATCCAATACATTTACTTTTTTTCACCGAGCACTTGAAGCCCGATTTCCATAAAAAAATATTCTTCTTCGTTCTGTACATAAAAACAACTTCTAGTTGTATTTGTTTTCACAGTTCTAAAGACAGCTTTCATTTGAATAATGAGGCATTAAGTTCCTATATTCAGAATGTCTTTTTTTCAATATTTTTTATTTATTTATTCATTTATTAAGAGATTTACAAAAGTGCTTACAGTTAATGCAATCACAATCTCATTTGAGATTTACCGTGCATCAAGATCATCGATTACAATAAAACAAACAAATTACACAGTCACACCACACAAACGCATATCGTGGGTAGATGCAAAACAAAACTCGCATCAAACATATTACATTGGCGCGTACAACGCTCGCTGTCCGCACTAGCCACTTTTTCCATATTAGAATGACTTTTGAGGGTGCGATTAGAAAAAGTGACATAGAACCTCACAAAATAAAAATTACTGCAATACAAGTGGTTTCATGTATTAGACAAGTTAGTATTTAACATTTTTATTCAATGTTTTAGAGTATACAGCTTTTAAGGGTTTTGTTTTTGTTATGATAAGAAATATTGCTTTAATTTGTTTTTTATATTATTTTTAGTTATTGTGTCTCTTAAAAATATTGGTAGCTGATTGATAAGGTGTGGAATTATGTATTGCAGTGTCCTTTTGCTGTGTAGATTGTTATATTTTGGGAGTAATAACTTAGAGTTTGTAACGCTACGTGTCCTAATTTCATGGTACCTTTTTTATGAATTGGTCTCAACACCAGTTTTTAATGTAGGAGGGTAAGTATGAGTTTGTATACATAGATTAATTAAATTACAAATCACTGAACTGATTTCCGTACACAACTTTTTTATATCGATTAATACCATCTATTCCTGGAGCTTTGTTGTCATTTAAGGAACTAGGGTTAGCTGGTTAGCTGGCTTTAGACGCATGGTAACATTAGCTGAGATTTATATTCAGTTTTTTTTAGTAGTGATCTTGAGCTTCTTCTTCTTCCTAGCTGGGATAGGCCCAAGATTATTAGGGGTCGGCTACTAGTTCCACCGGTTTTACCTGAATATCAGTTATTCCACAAAGCGACCGGCATCAGACCTCTGCAACCCTGAGGAGGGTGAACTGAATTCGAAGGTTGAAACTAGCATCAGTATATTTCAGGGCACTGACTCGATTACCAAAGTTTCATGGCAACCGGGACCGACGGCTTTAACGTGGTCTCCGAGGCACGGGCGGAACACTGCCATTTTCCATACTCTGGGCCGGTTAATAAGAATTTCATATACGAAAACACTACACATCACTTTGACCCGACTCGGGAATCGAACCTGAGACTTCTTGACTTGCAGTTAGTTGCATACACTAGCCACCAGGTCAACGTAGCAGTAGTGATCTTGAGCATTTTAGGTATAATTTCTTATACCCCACTAAACATTACATGCATGATTTTGCCCTTAATATTATAAATGTAAGCTTGTATTATATAGAAGATTATAGCAGGAAGCTAAAATAAAACAAAAAATTATAATGGTCGACTACGAGTATGTATTATTCTATCTTTTCACACTTTAATCTTAAGCTTTGCAATTAACCTTTTTGATTCTACGCAAGAAAACCACTATAAAAGCACAAAATATCCCTTTACTATATACGATGGAACGATTTGGTTTAGGAATCCAAATTTTTAATAGTACAAGTAGTACAACTACGAAATTTAATCGTATAATAGTATCCACTTTTAAAATAAAGACCTTCAGTTCAGACGATTGAGCGCATATCATCGGCTCGGGATCCTAGATTACGTGCAATGAATTACGTGAAGGATACGAGGCATCTTTAACGTCTGTTCGCCCTTTAGCAAGATTAATAAGATTGATTGCCAAATAAACTAGCTTGAAGTTCATCAAGTCTATAGAAATTTAACCAATAAATAAAATGTATGTGTATGTTTGTAACGTTTAATTAACAGTTTTTTTACTGAATGCATATGAAAGTGTATCAGAAATATGCAATTACTTGAATAATTATCAAAATTCTATGAATAAAAAGCAGTAGCAGGCGTCCAGATCTAATTTCATACTCGGAATATTTCAATTAATGAATTTATGAGTGATAAGAAATGAACTGAGGTGACAATTAAAATTTGTTGCGTTATTTGAGAATTCAAAAGATAATGACATAGCAATCCAATTTTAGCACTATATTACATATTTTGACAATCATACATATTTTTTCCATTTCAGAAAATTGCACAGTGATCTGTTACAGGGAAACGAACAGACTCACATTGAAAAACATTGTTGGAAAAACCTGAAACTACTTAATTTATTTATAATATTCGTAACACAGCCGTGGTGATGTGTTGTAGTCTAATCTCTCTAATGATGGCGGAAGGCTAATATTGTTTTTGTTAACCTTATGTACTATAAATTTTTATAAGTATAATATCACTCCTCTCTCTTCTTCTTTCAGGAAAAAAGTACGTACCGTGAAAGACTACATAGCCAGAATCTGCATATCGATACAATATTCCTTAAGTATTTCAAAATCACATAAAATCTGATACACATACGCATAATAGATAGATAACTGACGACAAACTATTTTCCTTGACATCTACTCCTATTACTACTACTACTTTGATACTACCTCTGGTGGAGAGAGAAAACTTCACATTTGACATGAGTGGACACTGCGTAAATTTGGAGTCTGAGCTACGTAGGCGTAGCAGAAGTAAGTTTATGCTACGCCGACGTAGTTCGAGACGGGCACGAGAGATGTGAGGTGGGGAACTTAAGGTATAAGACCGGTACAACACTGAATGCCCGTTCATTTTAACATCTGGCATAAACAGAAAAAATAGTTGACTTGTGTAAGATGTAGGATACACTCCAATTTCAAATCAAATGACTATATCTAGACAACTATTAGTAATTTACAGCTGTCACTTAAGAAGACTTGCAACTCAAGCAACGCAAGTAATAAGGTTAATATTTATATATGCTTACAAAACAAAATTATAATACGTACGCGTATTAGAATAAAAACAGACTCTTGTTACTCGCACAGGTCTATCACTGACAACTTTCATTGGTACATTAGACTAACTTGTTTAAAGGGAACAAAATACATCCAATCTCATCCTAGTTATCCCATTCTATCAATTTGTTTTAATTAATCTGTAAGCATAATTTTGTTAAGTAGTTTACCATTATTTTAACTATGAGTGGGAGTTCAAGAGGCAACGTGCTTGCATAAAATTTAGCGCTGTAATCTATATATTAATGCATAAGCTTAGTACCCTTTATTACGAAACTAATACAAACGAAAGAGTATGAGTTTATACGGAGGAGGGGAACAGAAAGCTAATATTTTTTGATGTACGATCCTAGCTACTTGGTTGTGCCTGTGCAAATACTCGCTGTTAGAAAGACGAGAACAACCAGAAATAATATGCCTGATAGATTCTCCAGGACGGTGACATGCCCGACAAATGTCGACCGTACCATCCAACGGGATATATTTCTGATAGTTATACGTCATGATAACTTCGTCCATAATCGCACAGACAAAACCTTCGGTTTCTCCGAAGAGATCACCATACCGTAGCCAGGACGTAGATGCTTTGAAATCTATATCAGGCCCATTTAGGGCCCGATAGAATCGACCATGGAGTACTTTGCCCTTCCATACTTCCCTGCGATCATTAGTACTAAGTACTACAGGCTTGCGTCAATTCTCTTTAGCCAGAGCGAGCGGAGTGAGCCCGGTATCCACCGTAACTACACCACGATGCACTCCCACATCAGTTTGTAGAAAATATTCTCTAAGATTGTATACCTCGCGATTGTGCAGGGTCTTGATATTTAGTAATTCACGACCCCCTAACCTTCGCGGGATATACAATCTCATAACCAATGAACGTGGGTGGTGCATTCGGAATGCAGTCAACAATGTACGGACTCTCCTATCAATGGCATCTAATTCAGTCTGAGTCCATCTAAGTACACCAAAGGAATACATCAGAACCGGCATAACCCAACCATTGCAGGCTCGTACCTTGTTACCGCCTGATAAAAGACTTTTAAGTACTTTTTTCAGGCGGCTAAAGAAGCGTTCCCGCAACGTTTGTTTCATGTCAGGTTCTGGTATTCCTAAGGACTGTGAAAAACCTAGATATTTGTAGGTTTCGGTTGCAGACAGAGATCTGAGTTTTGTGGAATCTGAAAGCTCTATACCTTCAGATTCCACAATCTCACCTTATTATTATTATTATTTGTTCCTTATAACATTTTTTTATTTTTGAAGCATAATAATATTTATACAAAGTGGTAGTCTAGCGGTGTCAGGCGGTCAGGTGGTGCTGGCCAGATGGGTGTATTCTTGTTATGTTGTTGTAGACTTTGATAATCATTATTCAAAAGATAATAATTTGTTCAAAGTGTTTTTATTGAATCCCTTGTCAAGATTATTGTGCTACATGAGGACCCTACTCGCAATAAATGTCAAACTATGACAGCGTACAGAACGATATAATTATTACGATTAGTTGTCGATGTCGATCTTGATTGTAAGTAACATTATCTGACACATTAATCGTCAATTAGCTGAAAACGAGGGTGCTTATTGATCTATTAATACATATTAGGAGACAGATGCGGCAAATGAGGTTTGAGATGAGCGTATTGTACTTTTCAAGAAAGTTTAACCTTAATTATTAGCTAAAATTAAGAAAAAGATTCGTTTGCGGCAAAAAAATAAATTTCTGATTAGGTGATGATAGGAGTTTGATTTGAACTAAGGAATAAAAGTAGATCTCCTCTAAACTACACAATACTAAGTCATTACTAGAAAACAGCAAGAATTATTACTCTGTCCATTCGTTATATTGCACTTGACAGTTGCTTGAAATGAAAACTGCACTGCATTTTAACGTAAATTTTATTTTTCCTTTATAAAGACTGTATAAGTAAAACAAATAAGATTATGTTACCTAAATAATTTCAAGTTTAAACACATAAATACAATAGTTATAGTAATTTTGTGTTTGTAATAATAAATTACATTCTTATAAAACTAATAAGAAATGTTTGAGAGTAATGCAATATCGACTTAGGTAGATCACTAAAATTATTAAATGAGTTAAGTAAAATTGCTAAAAAAAATATTTTTGAAATTAACATTTCTATATAATATTTTATTAGCATTTGTTAAAACGATAATGCTTTAAGTTAGTCCGTATTAATCACTTATCGAAGTGTTAACGCGAATATAAAGAAAGGAACAAAGTTTATTAGGTCACAATAATAGTAACAATAGATTAAAGACTTTGTTTCTTTCACCTTTTAAAATTAGTATTGATTTATTTATTGTTTCCAATACACATACATTCACAGACACAGTGACAAAAAGTGTTGGTTTATTTTGGTGGCAGCGATGGGCAGAATATGATCATTACAATGTCAGCCGAAATACATTCACAGCTGGATAGCTCTCCACGGTGTTGTACTGACCGCAACTAACGATGTCCCGCCTTTATCACCAGGCCGTCGGACCACCTTTTGTTGCGGGGCTATCATCTACCATCTGAAACTAAGTTTTTCCACGTACTAAATACTAGTTAATCCTTCCCCCTACTTTTGAAATTGCAATTTGGAGCGACGTGTGTGGTTATTTTTATTACATACTAGCTGTGCCCGCTACTTCGTACACGTGACATTAGTGATTCCCAAGTATTTTTTAATATTTTCACCGGTTAAACCTTCCCTGGACTACGACAAACATTTCGAAATCAAAATCAGCTAAATCGGCCCCGCCGTTCTCGAGTTCTTGAGTTTTAGGGAAACAATGGTACAGCAATTGATTTATAAACATAAGATTATTGTTATTACATAGACTACACCTATAACTAATTAACCAATTCTTGTGAACGGTAGACTAAACTGGAATGAACTACTTTTTTTGTCTCTAAATTTAAAATTGAATACACTACGGTTTAAAAGGTAGAAAAAAATATTGCAAATATTTTTTTTTTCTATCTTTTGAACCTGCTCTAACAACATACAACGTAAATATTTCAGTCAATGCTGTAAAATATTGACCAACACGAAGAAAATAATCAACGTACCAGTAAAATAATATGCAATAATGTGCATTAAATTTTTGTGTATCTACAGCATGTTTAATTAATAGGGAGGGTTATTGTGTAAATACTCATATGTTAATTGAAATGTTTGCTCTCAACAGAACTGTGGCAGTAAACATTACAGTACAAACACGGGTCGTTATTGTAGGGGTCAGATCAGATTTAGAAGTTGTGGACGTGCGGTTTGCTGGCTATTAGCAAGCTTACTGGGGCTTACAAACTCCGAGTGTTTTGTGAAGTAGGCTGTTACAATAGGATCAAGCTGTAACTCTCATGGGATTGCAGGCAGCTGAGACGCTTCTAAAGCTTCTTTGACGGCCGGCTTCGTAACCCTCGAAGCTTTCACTTAGAATGGAAAATGTATCCATGTCTGGATGAAAATAAATAATTATTTCACATTTATTTAAGATAATTTATTTTATTACTTTTATACCCTTTATTAAATTTTACGGGATCATCAGTTGTGTAATAAATGAAATGAGTAACGTATGAATACTAATACGCTTTGTGTGGTGTACAAACAAGAGTACAAAATATTGAAAAGATGCAAGATTCATATAAAATTAATAGTGGTTTAATTATGATATGTGATTATCTATGCACTTTTATAATTTCTATGAATGTTAAACTGAATCGTAAACCCGTATTTTAAAAGACGTAATCGTGAATCTAGTTTTAAAACTGATTTAGATATTTATTTTAATATCAAACGTCGAATGAAACAAGATTAAACGATCCTTAATCATGTGAGTAAAGATCAGTGAATCTTTACCTTAGAACGATGTTTATGTCAAAATCTGCTCTCAGGAATAGATTTTAGCATACATGAGACAAGCTCAAGTTAGTCTCAAGCAGTAATTAATAAGGCTTTTGAGGAAAAACGTTTATAATTACATTGCCTTACTTTATTTTCGAAAAAAATACTTATCATACAAGTTTCAATTCGCTGTAATTATTATTTATTATATTAATTATTTACTTAAAATACACATTTGACTATTAGTTTCAATTCAAATTGCCTACTATCTTTTAGTTTATGACAAAAATACAACAATAAAAATAAAAACGTAGTTTGACAATTCAACATGACAGGTATTGATAACAACTTGAACGTTCCGTTATAGCCAATATTTACTCGTTTTTATTTTAATATTTGTTTTATTTAATTTACGAAACAGTGACACTTAGTAATATATTTATATTGCTACACTAGCCAATAGTGTAATAAATATAAAATACTAGTAGCTAATTGTATATAAATTTCGTTTGTCAAATATCCTTTTTTACGGAACAAAAAAAAAACTATAATTTCCATAATGCAGAAACGTAACTGAGAACAGACTGTGAGTTGAGATTAGTTACTGAGACGAGTTTCAACTGAGTTTAACTTAAAACAAATTCTATAATAAGAGCGACCCTTGAGTTTATAAGTGAACTTTAAACTAATTTTAGATAATCAGAGTTCAACTTATTGAGACATCTTTAAAATACGGACTATAGACTATGAGTAACATATTAAATGAAAATAATATGTCATAACTATTCAATTAGCTAGAGAAACATGTACTGACGGTTCAACATTTACCATAATATTCGATTCTTTGATATAGGAATGAATTTTGTATTATATAATGTATTCTTTTGTTATTTTATGAGTTCATCAAAACAATACGAAATGGTTATTTACAAATTACACTATAAGTGTATAAAATGTTCTAAATAATTCTAAGTTGGCAACATAAGAAAAAGTTTACCACAGTAGTTTTTTTGACATCGTCGTCGCGAAAACCTACAAAACACTTATGGAAAAATATGAGCTTTGCAAGCAGGCAAGTTTTTGACGAAAAAGTTTATTTGAATTACCTTTCTTCTGTTTTGATAAGGCTATTTAAAGTTTCTTATAAAAGCAGGTCACGATTTCAAATAAGTCAAGTGAAAAAAAATTAGCCTCAGAGCGCCTTAGTGTGATGATCGAGACAGTTTTTACTCCGGGCTACTGGCTATTTACATCTTTACAAAGAGCGTATGTCATATTTTCTTATCTCGCTAAAGTTACCTTAATACATACCCTAAAACCTATCTTCAATATGTATCCTTTATTACTTGTTGCTTAATTAGGCTTCCGAAAAACTGTATGTCCTGAAAAAATAATATCCGTGACACTCAGGCTCACAAGTGCCAGAATCTTAAGTTGAATGTGGTCAAGGACTGCGAATGTCACTTTCCTTTGACAACTATACAATAACAAGATTAATGTGATTTATCGGAAAGTGTAATGTTATGGTATTGCGCTAACTTAAAAAAAAATATTTTTTATCAATCAGCCCGAACGACAGGTTGCGCTATGATAGCGCCAAATAGCGGCTACAACTACGGTGGACTTAAAAAAAATGAAATGTTAAATGGTTGATTGATTTCATAGTTATATTCTACAAGCGTAGGCCCGCGGCTTTACTCGCATTTAATAAAAAGTATCCTATACTCGTCTATTGTATATCGTTACTTCTAATACCTCCAGGAATATGTGTACAAAGTTTCATGATGATCGGTTAAGTAGTTTTCGCGTGTAAGCGTAACAAACGAACATACTTTCACCTTTTAATATTAGTGTGATTCGATCACGTAAATCTATAGTATCGATAATAACGTTGAGCTTTTTTATTTTTTGACTTTCTCATTGCTGACTTGACTACAAACACAAAAAACAAATTTAATCGAATAACACATTGTATACAACATGTAGACCATCATATATATTTTTTATTGTTAATTACATAAACAGCTTTTTGGTATTTTAGTTAACTTGGCCAAATTTATTATAAAACTAGACTGGAGGATCTGGATACACAACATCACTTTCCAACAACAAACAACAATAAAAGGAGACCAATTAGTTTTGGCTCAACAAATGAAGATGTAAAAGAAATCGAAATCATATTATTAAATGTTTAGTGTAATGCTTTGTCCATAAGATCTGATGATGATGAATAAATAACCATATTATCAACACTATTGAAGCTCGTGTGCTCGTTCTCGTGAAACTTCAGTAACGTCAACGTCATCCAAAACATCTAATCATCATAAGCTAGTTTTTTCTGACTTTGAAATTTTCACGTGGTAAATATATACTATGATTCATTTCAATGTAATAGGAACTAAAGAAATAATTCATTTCTACAGATTGATTCTAGTCGGTACGTTATTAGTGGAAAATTTGATTATGTTTACAATCAGAGTGGTAGATGTAAACATATTGCGTTTTTGATATACTACCTCAACTATAAAGAAAGCTTCTTGAAACCTATGAAGAGCAGCAAAGGGGAAGACCTAGTATCAGACAGTACTCTAAAGTACTTTTAAGAAATGTTTGTTTTGATTCAAAATAAGTTTTTAAAAAAAAAATGTTGTGGAAATTTGCAGAATTTGTGATCACAACTTTTGCCATTGTTCTTAAAATCAATTACGAAGCAGAATTCGTGACGTGTATATGATTAGTTAATTTTAACTTAAATGCACGGATACGTAAATATTGCAAGTTAAAACTGACATTTGAAACTTCCTTTTTGGCCACGATGTGAGCTGCGCTCGATTCGTTGTCTCCCGCCACCCACTTTGCGCCTAGTGAATAGGGCCCAATAAAATTTTAATACAATGTTATTAGTTATGCAGTTCCAAATAAGAGATGACTTAGTTAACTGCAGCAGTAACTAATGTGAAATCGGGAAGGTAATAAACTTTTTAAGAATAGATCTATAAATTCCAGTTTGAGATAAAATCATAGTGAAGGTTTAATGTTAATTGGAACTTACTTACTCTTAAGTTCATGCTTAACATAATAGCCGTAATAAAATATGGGATAATGTGACATTTATTGGGAATATGATACAATTCATGTACGTTACAGTACTCAAGTAAAATTTATAAACTAGCTAATGCAATTAATGAATAGGTAGTTCGGCATACCGTAGAATGTCACTTAAAGGGTATTTACCCGATGTCGAACGCTGGCAAAAGATAGCCAATGCACAGAATGGTTAGTAGTTACAACAAATATTTCTATACTATTGCTCTAATGGCAATGCGTCCTAGCTTTTACTTGAAAACCTAAATGTTTAATGTAAAAGTTTATTCAATATTAACTCATGTGTTAGCCTATAATATATATATATAGATATATATATATATATAGCACAGACGCTGTCATTTTCCATTTTTTCTGTAAAAACTGGATAAAATATTTACGTATCAACAGGTTAGATATGTTAGTTCCTGCAAATTCAATAATAAAATTTAATGGCACATTGCTTGATTCTAAAGATAAAAAAACAGTGTGTAGATTATAATTTTTATGATCTTTACATGATATTTTCAATATATTTTTATTGAACTAATATTGTCTAAGAACTAGTAGTCAAGTCTATATATTTCACATTATAACTTGTTTTGTCTAGAAACCCCGCGAAAATAATCATTATAAATTAATCGTAAAAGGTCAACCAAAAAAGGTACTGAAAATAGCTCTTATTTAAATTGAACCAAAAACAACTCAAATAATTGTGAATTAAAATTTATAATTTGTGACATTAATACAGGGATATTTGCGGAGTTATTCGCATTCAAATTTATGCAACCTTTTTCATGAAATAATTTTTAGCACTGTTTTAACCAGATTTCCACTTAATATGATATTTTTTCTTTTCGTTTCAACATTTTCATTGAAGCTTTCGTATTGTATGTCCAATTAACGTAAAATCGTATTTATTGATAATTGTATTAAATGTTCATAAATTACGAGTATATAAGACAGTATAGTGGCTACATATTTTTAAGTAAAATTGTTTCAATGTTTGTATTACAACCCCGTTGTTTGTATTTAACGAAAATAAAATTATTATCCTAATTGAGTAAAGTTATAGAGAACATTGCTTTAGATGAAATATAATTATTTTATGTTTATGTCCAGTAGTTGACTAATGAAGGATGTTGATGATTTTCTCATCTTTCTGAAGTTGATAGGTGCTCATATCCTTTACCAACCGTGTCCGGAATATTTATTTATTTACTATTAGCCTAAAACTAGAAATAAAAACTTGCAATTGGTTCTCAAAAGATTACCTAATCTGTTTCATTTTATTTATGTTACTGGTACATAAATTTAGCACTTTCAAATGTTAGTAGTTTATTTGACAGACAAAACTCAATTTCTACGTGAGTTATATTAAAATCTCGAAAACCATACATATCTGATTACGGTACCCACAAAACATATCAGTCATAATCTCTCTATAAAGATATGTGATGATACTAAGTGACGGAGACAGAAGATGCGAGGGATCGAGCTATATGCTTATTAACCACAGGCCATCGCTGCATGTTACGGGATCAGATTCATGGCAGTCGCACTATATAGCGCTACCGCACAATGCACAGTTTCCCCACCGTACGTACGTACCGTTACAATATAATGAAACCAGTCAGAATGGGTTTCATTACATCGTAATTATTATTTTTAAAAAACAGAAAATGTGTACGATTTTGTATTATTTTTTTTAGTTGACAGTATTTTCACTTAATATTTAAAAAGATATCTTCCGGCAGAATATTGTTACGTATTAGGGTTCGATGGATTTGATAAATAAACCTTCTACATGACAACGTAGCACCGGAAGGAACATTTCGAATATGATATTTCTGTGAAATATAAATAGGCCAAACTCACGTCAACCATGTCAAACGTCAATACATAATCGCTTTTATGCATATTGATGTAAGGTTCATCGTTCTGTGCCTCAAGAAATCAACGAGAACTTTCTGACACCTGGCTTCATCTTAAGCATTGTATTAGAATATTATTTCTTCGTAACAATATAAATGCAAAAGAAACAAATAAATACTTTACCTTCTACCCGTGCCAGTTTTCATCGTTCATGCTTTATTTTTTCTCGATTATAAATCAAGCAAAATATAAGGTTAAGGCAATTAAAATAGAATTGTAATGTTTTTTGTTCCTATACTTCTACTAAGTAAACAGTTTTGATATGTCAACGTAAACTGTTAATGTATCCTAATGACAAAAAAAAGAAGGCGTTCAAATAATTAAATACAAAATGCGCTGAAGTATTGTTAGTGCAAACAAATTCACAACCATACTTCAAACATACACAAATTCAACTTAATTTCGTCTAATTGATTATTACTAGGCATTATTTATAGTAAATTTTTGGCCATTATTTGTTAGAAGCAACTGATCGTTTCAGTTAAAGGTATATTGTATTGCTACAGACCCTGTGCCTGAGCACTGTTAAGTTTTACAGTGAGAAAATTTATTGGCTTTTTTCAATAAATAGGCCACTGCCTGCAACAGGCTGAAGACAATTATGCATTATTAAACAAAACCAAAGCCTCTTCAACCCGCACTTGGCCATCGTGGGGACGTATGGCCTTAACCCTCTTCTGAGGGGAGGTGCGAGCCCAGCAGTGGGACGTTATGGGTTGTTGATGAAAGCCTCTTTGCTATCGATAGGTTGATGTCTAGTAGTAAACTATTAGATAAGGTTGATGAACATGAAACTTGAATTTGTTTCTTTTTATAACAATTGCCTAGATGTAATCTTTGTAGTTTACAGTTAGGAAATTTATTAATACTATTACAAATATTTTTTTTTAAGTTGGTTTGCCTAACGCTAAAATTCGTTGTTAAATTTAAAACTTTAAATAAATTCCGATATCTTTGATAAAAGTTGGATATGTCAATTTTTTTACTTTCGTTGTTGTCGTCAGTTGTCGAGTTGTTGATCTCGCCTTTACTTTTACTAATTAAAAAACTTAAGACCAAATTTTTAAGGAGGTGATCCGTAGAAAAAAAGCTTTGTAGTTACAGTTTACATTTAAGAAATTAATTTATGTACTTCGTTATCCAGGTTTTTTCCGATTAATTTCGTAGCTGGTGCCAAGCTAGTTTCTCGAGTGTCCTGATCTTGTTGATACAGAAGTTACTGTGGTGGGATTAGTAAAAATAAAAAAGAAAGACTAATAGTCTTTCTTTAGTCATTATAATTCTAAAATAGAAATAGAAATTTTGCGCGCACATATTTTTGTTCATAACTCTTTCATAAAACACAACAGCCATTATATTTTTATACGGTACGGGAATAAGTCAATATAGTTTCCTAAATTAAAAAAGGTATTTACATTATAAATATATAACGTCTTTTTTACTAATTTAAAAAAAAATCCTTAGGCAAATACTTTGTGCACATAACATTTTTCAAGTATTTAAATGACGACAATATAAGCAAAGACAAACCAAAAACATATGCATTTGTCACTTAAAAATCTGCTTAGCTTTATTGTTATTTCTTCGTTGTGTCATATTTATTATCGGTATCTGTGCGTCACGATTAATAATACGGTGTGTTACCACCCCTGTCATACTAAGGATGTCGTAAGAGCTGACTCAGAAGCAAACAACGCAAGACAACAGCACTGCAAAGATAAGGAAAGCTTGACACAAACCCTATTTCCACTTGTTTAGACAGGACAAAAACTTCCTACGGAAAAACATCTAGCAGTGGAATGCAGTGGAATGTTAAGGATCGTTGGTGATTATTACCTCGTAGATAACTTTTTTAAATCAAACACGACCAGTACTTTTTACTCTACCGTAAGACATTATAGCTTTATTTCATCTTCATCTTTCAGTCTAAGCACAATTGCTGTAACCTTTTGATAAAACTCTGTTTTGTTTGGTGACGGAATTCTGCATGTTGAAAAAGAAACCAATATGATGTTTACGATGGTAAACATCATATTGGTTTCTTTTTAGGTTTGAAGATACGTAAGTTAAGGGTTTTTATACTATCTCTCGGGTATTTTCTCTCAGTATCAGCCTTAAAGCTTTAAGCAAGAATATATTTTTAGCTCACGAATCATTCGTTGTACAGATTGTAGATTCGGACAACACTGATACTATCGTATCCTAGATCGTTTTAGTTCGGAAACATTTTCTTTTATTTTGATTGACGCTTAATCGTTATATTTAATTAATTATAAACTAATTAGAATTGTTTTACACATAATTAGAATTCCCAAATGTTGTCTTAACATTTGGATTAAAAGTAATTATTACGAATAACTAAGAACAATTAAAATAAAATTTAACCATTTTTAGCACTTTTAGTATATCGAATAATGTACATTTGCTACACTCGTTTTATTTATTTTTTTGGTAGAAAAAAGGTTGTTTATTTACGAGTCGAAGAAAAAAAGACTTAATGAGGCGTCCTAAAATGCACCATATGTATATAAAACCATGAAATTAAGCAAACAAAGACAATATTTAATGCATACTGTTATGTTGTTGTAAAGCTTATCAGTACTATTTATTTCGGTTTGCCCTTAAAATTAGAAAGTGTTGTGCAATTTCGTAGAAAGAACAATGCTTTATGTGATCGTAAATACTGCGTTTGTGAAAAATAGTAAAAGTATTTGTCTAACTGTTTTAAACCAATGTAATTAACATATACAAAAAGGTACAGTTTTTAATGAATCTAAAATGATCTTCGCACCTACCATGTTGAACAACGTGACTTGTGATAAAGCGGCACAGTGAACGAAGCCGAATTCACCAGAATAGGACTGAGAATATCGCTCTATGTGACCAAAAGACTTTACTTACAAGTACTCAGAGCAGAAAAAGCTTTATTCGACTTACATAATTTTTAAAATACTGGATAAAAATATATAAAATAAAATCGATCGGTAGGTTACGTCATTCCGATGACGAATTTAGTATCATATCATTTTTCACACATGTGATTATAAGACATTATTCTAACAATGCGGTTTCTATCAAATGTTTTGATTTTTTTTATTATTGAATAATGTGAAAACGGGCAGTCGTATCGCCTGATGGTAAGCGGTTACCGCCGCCCATGGACACCCGAAACATCAGAGGCGTTACAAGTGCGTTGCCGGCCTTTGGGGGAAGGGAAGGGGGATGGGGTACCGTTTGGGGTATGGGCCTCCGGTATCCTCACTCACTTTGTAAAAAAACAGTGCAAGCGCTATTTCACATTGGTTTTCTGTGGGGCCGTGGTATTACTCCGGTCGAGCCGGCCCATTCATGCCGAATCGTAGTTCTCCCACGGTAAGATTTGTATAACTACAATACTTGTAGCCATAATTTGAAACGATAATCCTACAAACAGATCATTTTATTTTTAGACCATCTAACTAATGCTTTAATAGCACTTAAAGATAAAAATGCTTTGATTTTATATAAGTACAACAGGATAAAATCGCGGTCAATCTTAAAACTTCTTTAAACCATTTCATTTATGGTACGAATGATTTGCTATTCAATTTAATCTGTTATAAAAAGCGATTACTAAGATGAGATTAACAGTTAAATAAATCAGCTGTAACCATCCTACCATTTTTTTGAGTTTCTGGAGTTTTCTACGCTCCAGTGACAGAATTAAGGATAAGATTTAATTTTCAATAATTGACGTCGTGGCGCAAGTTTTTATGAATTTTCAAGCAGACGCAGATTTGTTGTGTTATTTATGTTTAATTTCGTAGTTTTTAAATGTTGAACCTTACTATCAACTGCATGACAATGCTAGTTAGCATGTTGTATTTTACAATGTTTTTTTTTTTCTTTATGTGTTTAATGAGGGCTTAGTCACGAAGTGATTATGTCGCCCAAAATTTTACAATGTTACTGAATACACAATTATGTTGGCGAAGACTACCATAAATATACAATTTAATCACAATTTGAAGACATTTTTTTTTCGGCATCGGAACATATTTTTGGTGGGCGATTTCAATACTAACATCCACCCGCCAAACAATGACACACTATAATGAGCACATAAACCTAATAGCTTGTTATGGACTACACCTAAATATACCTAAACTGTCCCTACTCGCGAACGAAAATAACTGTATAGATCACGTTATAATCAAAGTTACAAAGCTAATTGTCTCGTTCATTCTGGATACTTACATTATCTACTATTACCCGGTGGTGGTTTGCTTCAAGAAAAAAAAAAATAGTGCGATAACCATTACAGTACATTTTTTTTCCTTTTCAATCAAATCTCATTCTTGTAATACCAATTCGCATGGATGTACGTGTCTTTCCCTAACTAGGACAGATAGAGTTGCCTTACCTTTAAAGTCCACTTAGATAGCCAGCTTACATGGGCAACTCATCTGAACGCACTCCTAACTAGAATTAGAATGCTTATACCATTTTTTAAGTGTTTAGGTAAAATTGTAAATGAGAAGATCTTAAGGATAGTTTGTTTTTTTTTTTGGTCAATTAATTCTTACCTATCGCATTACTGAATGGAGAGCTGCTAGTTAAGCCTTATAATGAGAGTAGAAAGAGTACAATGAGCACTCCTTAAAATTGCATACGGCCGGTTGTGCAGGTACACTATTAACTCACTTTATTAAGAGCTGGGATCGTTCAGAATACGGTAATTATATATAATCTCCATCGCGCTGTACTTTCACAAAACTGCCCTGAGTAATGCCAAACTCAGTCGCTCAGGACGTAGGTTTGTATGGAACACTGTGAGATGTCATAAATCGATCGGAATGTTAGACAGGAAAGTCAACGCAAAACTAGGAATAATTGAGCTTACCAAGGAATGTTGTAAAAATAGTCTTCAAATGGATGGTTGAGCTTGAAAAAAGCACTTTTATAAAAAAGGTCTACAAATGGCTGATAGATGACTACGATAGCTGTACATTTATATAACATTCAAATTATTATTATTACTAAAGTTAAATATTTAGGTGTTTTAATAGACAGGATTATTTTATGGAATAACCAGATCGGGTCCTTGACTGGCAGAGTGTGAAAATTCATCGCTCATTTCAAAATTTTTTTTTTGTGTTTGGGCAAAACGACTCATCTACCTGATGAAAAGCATAAGCAAAATCCAAGAATGGTGATCACCATACTCAGAATCACTTCAGCATCGTTGGGCCTCCGGTCTCGCACTCACCAACGAAACGAAACAGCACGAATGCTGTCAATTTACGTTGATCTTCTGTGCGAGAGTAGTACCGCATGGGTCGTCCACAGCGTGGCGGAATTTTCGCTATTCCGCTGATTTAGAAATGCTCCGTTTAATCTATTTCGCAATATACTAGTGAGTTTTTTATTTTAGTACTACTGTCTGGGGTAGGGCTTCCAAAACGCTGCATTTCTGCAGCTAGAAAGGGTACAAAGGGTGGTACTAAATGTGATGACTTTTAAGCACTTTCGGTACAACACAACCCAATTATTAAGGACGTGGCAGACCTTATCGTGCGACAACCCTTCGTACAGGATACCATACTGCGTATGCACTCCTTAATACCTTATCACAAATGCAGTGTGAGTAAGCGCAGAACGGCTAATGTCTGTCCAAGAGAAACTCACAGAACCAAATTGGCAGAACGCTATTTCTAGATATTAGGCGGTTGACTATATAAAATAGCTGACGTAAAATTCAAAATTTATAACTGTAGTAAAACAAAATGTAAATCTTTAATAACGCTATGGATGAAATCTTTATTGTACGGGGAAAGGGATCCTTATTAATGGCTGGATGGTGATGTGATTTAAGACTTTTCTTGGGGATAAAGCTACTGTATAACATACAAATTTATACACACACACACACACACACACACACACACACACACACTCACACACACACACACACACACTCACTCACACACATATACACACAGACAAATACACACACACAATGACACCTGATTTACAGCAACACCATAGAGCATTCGCATCTTAATGACTTTATTTGTTATTTTATATTGTATTGTGTATCATATCTTATAAGCAATATACAATTCGGCTAAGTTTAAGTAAGGCTTTTTTGTGATAATTAGAGGGGGCCCTAGCACTCATAGTACAAGTTTATTTTTAGCCTGTGTACTAGTGGTCATAACTGAGAATAACGTCATATTTATAACGAATATATGTTACAAGAACTTAATATGTATATGTGGTCAAAGAAAAAAAAACCTTTAATATATAAAAGAAAATGTGCAGTGTGCCCGTTAACGGTTCGAGTTATTGAATTATATTTTTTTTAAATAAAATTTCTTCAAATATATTTCATATTTGTATGTATACACATACAAAATAACAGCAATTTTTAGTTTAAGCAAACTCAATAAAAATGTGTAGCAATTGAAACAGCAACTGAGGTTTCAATTTTCAATTTCAATCTGTAAAAACTTCTAAAATACCGTTGCCACTGCCCCAAAGGATAGCAAGTACCTACTTGGGCATTTCTTTTACGCATACTAGCCGGAAAATTATCTCTTTGTATACATATTATTTTTGTATGTGTTTCTACAAACATTGTCGACTCGTTATATCTCTATGTCAGCCCTGACAAACCCCAAAGAGAGTTATAATAGCGTATTTTATTAGTGTTTTTATATTTACAAGCAAAATTGGCAAAAAAATGTGATGTGAACCCCGAAAAAGTTACACACACACCCGGTGAAAACACTCATAGTACACTTATCATAGCGTCTCAAAGGAGTACGAAATATATATATTTTATAAAAGTACCAGGTACTATACCGTCTTCGAGAAAACTCATTAATATTCATGTGCAGAAGTTGTAGGAAATAATGTAATTGAGAACTTTGTAAAGGCTTAACGTCTTGACTTAATATTCGCTGTTAATTTAACACCCACTAGTTAATATCGACAGACCATTATGTCATCGACCCACTATTATATGAGAAAACTTTGAGGTGAGAGGATAAACCAAATTTATTGCTTAATCGATGATTCGTATTTAATTAAACTGAACAAACTTGTGTTTAGCAGATATACTATTATTTAACTTTCAAAGACAAAAATAATGTGGATTGGCTGTTACGTATGATTTACGTAGCTAAAATGTAGCTAATGTAAAGCGACAGCCACCCGTCGTATGTTACAGATAATACGCTCAAGTGAGAGACAAATGTTCCAACGTGGACTTGACATGAGGTTGTAAAAATAAATAAAGGTACCATACGAAGCCGTTTACCTTAAGCTCCACACAAACAAACACTCACACATACACAACACAGGATTAGAGGGTGGAAAAAGGTTGAAAGAGAATAACTGACTGTTCTGAAGAGGCTCTCCACACAGTCTCGACGCAAAATTGTCGTCAATGCAACAAACAATGAGTATGATAATATTTGTTTTACGTCTTTAATGCGTTGTTTTTGTGTTCAATATACACAATATTGTATTATATAAAATTTATCTTTGTAGTATCTTAAAAAGGACAACGGGAATTGTTAAATAACTTAAACATTATGTAATTACTGTTTCCAGAATTAAATAAATATGTAAACCGTATACATCTGCTTCTACGATATTAAATTTCATTATACGAGTACATCTCGCATAAAGCGGACCGCCTTTAGCAGTAAGTCTACCTCAACAAAGTACCTAATGGAATAGTAAATAAGTAAGTAAATAAAAACAATTGAAGTAAATTCGAATCAATCATGACGTCTTCAAATATTCGATATTTTTATATCGAATATTTCCGCCTTCCTTACAAAACAAATATGCGCAGCAAACAGCGACTGAATCATTATTTCTGCGTAATACAAATGTTTAAATACGTATGCATACTAATCAACGGCCAGATTTATCTAGAGTAGTTACATGGTATATTTAAACTTCAAAGGTTTGAGTTGAAAACTTAGGGCGAGAACCGTTATGAGTTTTACTTATATTAATTAAACTTTGCCACACTTCGACCAACATAGAAAATTTAGTTTCAAACATTATCAATCTAGTTAAATCGATACTATTAATAGTCTTACCATTAAGTGTAGTAATTATGGCTTTAAGTTTAACGGATCGGTAATCGCTCAAGGACTATTGGTATTATTTTAGTGAAACTTTACTTTATCAAATTTTGTTTAGACTAGTAAATCTTACCTTAATCCGCTAGTTTAGTTTCAACTTTCGGCCCAATGCAATCTAGGCCTAAAATGTATTGATAAATACATATGATTCTACGTTTTAACAACTTAATTTTCTTGTTTACTTTTAACGTTTTAGAGAACCTGCTATTTGCGTTTAAACGACCTCTGAAAAAACTATATTTAATGTTATACACAAAAATAGGTGAGAGATTTTATCATAACTATTAAAAATACATCAGAAATATGCTGTCAAAGTGTTATCCACTTATGACTGCCTCGGTGGTGCTGTGGTAGCGTATGCGACTGCTGTGCTTGAGAACTCGGGTTCGATTCCCGTGTCGGACCAAATGTTTGTATGATCTGCAAGTATTTGTTTCGGAGTTTGGGTGTTTTCTATGTATAATATGTATTTATTTACAAAAATAATAAAATAATAATATGTATTTATATCAGTTGTCTAGGTACCCATAACACAAGCTCTGCTTAGCTTGGGACTAGATGACGTTGTGTGTTAGATGACCGAAATATTTATTATTATTATTTACTTATAAAGCTTTTCTTTACTTTTCAGTGTTAAACAACTTTTGATAGCTTTTGAGCTCTAAGAAGTCTGACATCAGACTATCTTCAGAAGTTCCGTTTAGTAAAAAGATGATGAATAATTACGGCTTGAGACTTATAAAAATCTTTCCAACGCGTGCCATTCGGTAAAAATCGATGTTTAATCGCTCTCAACTTTTTATAATATATATTAAAAAGTATGCACGCCATATGTAACTAATAGGTTTTTTATAAATTGTTTTTTGAACTGAATTGTTCCACTACACATTTCAGTGCTGTCGAGAATGTTTAAATTTTATTAAAAAAAATAATTTTAAACAAAAAAAAAACTATTAGTGACATTTGGCGTGCATACATTTAAATATATATTATAAAAAGTTGAGAGCGATTAAACATCGATTTTTACCGAATGGCACGCGTTGGAAAGATTTTTATAAGTCTCAAGGCGTAATTATTCATCATCTTTTTACTAAACGGAACTTCTGAAGATAGTCTGATGTCAGACTTCTTAGAGCTCCGACGAACTATAACTATTGCTGCGGATATTCGAACCTGCCCTTTAGACAAAGTTTTAGCCAATGACATACATATAAATTTAGGCGTTAAAGATTGCAGAAGGAAAAACGCTTGCAACTTAGCTAGGAGGGCTGGACATACTTGGGTGCAGTGGATCTCAATGTGCTAGGAATGGACACCCATTCATTGACTGACTTGACTAGGCTTAGAAATAAGGTAGGCTTATAACTTATAACTTGGATCACGTAAACTATTTTTTAATTATAAAATATCGATTTCCTTTGAATGTATCAGGTTCGTATGTACTTAAGTACAAAAATAAAAAAAATCTACTTAACTGAGAGGATGAGTGAACTTAGATCGACATCGCTCGTTGCTCGTTAAAAAGTTTTCAAGCACAATAGAAGTTCTTCATTCAAATTTAACTCCAGGTTAATCAAAAGTTAATGCAAATACACTGCTTTTATGTTTCTGAGTTCAAGGTAAAAGGTAGTAAAAGGTAGGTAAGGGTAGGTTAGTATTTATGTTTAGTTATAGAAGTAAGAACTAAACAACGATGTTAAACCTAAAATAGATTTGTCGAAATGACAGTTCTGTTCCTCCAGTATTAAGTAACCTTGAACATTAAGCTGGAGGTCGTGGGTTTGATTTTCATAAATGACAAATAAATCCATGATGGGCACGATGATTTGCTGAAAAATGACTAAATTATCTATAATATGTATGTATTTAGAAATACATTATTTAAATATGTTTATCAGCAGTCTGGTTACTTACTACAGTATATGCTCTGCCTACTTGAAATTAGATAGTCGTGTGTAAGTATTGGTAAGTTGAAGTATAAATTACATAACGTATTAAAATGTTTTCACTTTTTTTAATGTAATAGAGGGCAAACAACCAGACGCATCACCTGATGGTAAGCGATTACTGCTGCCCATGGACACCCGCAACACCAGAGGTTTCACAAGTGCGTTGCCGGCCTTTGGGCGATGGGAAGTGGATGGTGGGAGGGATTAGGGTATGGGCCTATATATATGGCCTGTATCCTCACTCACTCGGTGAAACACAGCACAAGCGCTATTTCAAATAGGTTTTCTGTGAGGCAGTGATTCTTCCACGGCCTAGGCCAAAACCTCCATGATTATCCAATATTAAATCCAATATCCTTCAATAATCTATTGCTAGATAAAGACTACACGTGGTGTATGGTCATGTATATCATACACTACGTTTTTATATCGAACTTAACTGCTTCATTACTTTTTCAACATGCATTTTGTACTTGTGTATTTTGTATTGTGATTATGATTTCGACACCTTAGCCTGAGTACAAGCGAAACTCACAAGACCTGAAGCTGACAAAGATAGCTAAGAGAGTTTTAATAGTGTATTGCGGAGGACTTTACAAACATTCCTCTAACAGACACATAGAACATCTAGATTTGTAACAAAATTTCATGGGTCGAGTCCACAACAGTCAGCGTTGTAGGAATTGGTGAGGCGACCAATTAAACCTACGACCTGCCTGTAAATAAATCAACTAATTACATGAACGGACCAAACAAGATTCACTGCATTTGAGTTCCTTGTAAGTGTTATAAATGTCCGCCGATGTACAAGCTTAGTGCATAAAGCTAATAAATAAATAAATATGTATTTAATAAAAAAAATAATATTAATGGCTTGTATATCTGCCTAGTACAGGTTTCGCAAGTTATTTAAGTATTGTATTTTCATTAGACCTTTTAACCCTGAAGTCTAGGTTAATGTCTAGACTGATTGTCTAGTGTGACAAAAGTACGATCTGGTATTATTCAGTAAGAGTTCAATAAAATAAACTTTGAGGAGATGGATCTCAGGGAGGTAGGAGGGGCGGGTGGTGTCATTTGTGTCTAAAGTTGTGTTCAAATTATCCCCGACTGATATCGGCTTGATTTAAACTTTTGATATTGTTTTTCTTGGGTACCGTAGCCAAAATGGCAAAAATTAAACCCTCACAGTAACAAAAACGGTTTCGATTTTCGTCCGTCATCTGTCCATTGCTAGAAATATTTTATTTTCGCATGAGCATGCCAATAACACCGACAAAGGAATAAAAATAATGAAAAATATTTTTTAAATCCTCTAATATCTACAAGTCTACCTACTACATTGTATTATTTGTTATACTCGTACATTGCATTATGTGAGGTATTTTGAAATAAGGGTTTGCGAAAACAACATTTTGATTAAGGTATTCGTTTGTGAGATACTAAACACTAGCTTTTGCACAGGGCGCCGCCAGCGTCTATTTCGGTTATCATTTTATTTTTATTAAATATATATATATATAGAATAGCTTATGTGTTATTTTGTTGCAAAGGCTATATTGCTGTAAAGTTTCATATACGAGTAAATACCTTTTAGTAGATACCTTTTGCGTGAAAGTCTCCATAAATTCTCGCATAGCAATACTTCGAAAGCTGAAAAAAACACTATACACACTTACCTAACTAAATTATCTATAGCTATACAAATAAATAAGATTGGAGTATCTGTTTTTAATATTAATATAACCAAATATACCAGTTTTTTTGTCGCGGTATTACCTGCGTTCGTAAAAGTACGAAGTAACCGCGGGTAACACCGAGAGACTTAGCTTGTTATAATTATAACAGAAAAGGTATTGAATTCATTATAATAATAATATGATTTATTTATCACAACATAGACAGAAATAAACAAACAAAGTCAAAATACATAGCACAAATCATTGCATTGTTAGTATTTTGTAATTTTTTATAAAAATTGCAACACATCTTTTTTTGTCTGTAGTAAGTTTTTCTTAATAAATAAGTTTTACAAAAACATAACGGATAAGTATTTGTATTTTGAAGCTTGTAAAATACCTTAATTAGTGTTAAAAATATGTTAAATTATTGCTACTTATATGTACCCATATTACTACGTAAAGAAAATGGATAGTCACTTTGGTAGGCACCTATAAAAAGCCAACGACTTGACGATTTTTTAACGAACCTGACAAATTGTAACATATACAGAAATTTATAATCAACCTAATCCAAAAGGTGTACTTTGATGTTTCATAATTTTCAACCATTTTAACACGAAACAACTTTATATAACTACCTATTCACTTATTCTTAATAACTGTTATCGTACAACCTTAAAATTAAAAAGCTATTTAGTTAGATACTTTTTACCAAAGTGTTGTGACTTTTCAAAATATCTTTATCGTTAATCATTAAAATGTACGAATAATCGAACTTTTTACTACTAGTATTTTTTAACCCAAACGATTTTAATCGATTACGGCCTAAAGGAATTCTAATAATGTTGGTAGTCCATATGTTAACGTTGCACCGTAGTATCTACCTGTTCTTCTAAACCGATTTTCATGAATAAGGTAATAGATTAGTAAAAATAGAGCGAACGATATGTGAGTGAGTGTCAAATTCAGTAAAACATTCTTTTCTTCAAACATTTTTTTTTATTTTATTTTTTTTATTTACAACTTCGTGCACATGTACATCGGCGGACTTAATGCCAAGGGCATTCTCTACCAGCCAACCTTTGGGGGGTGTAGAGATCTAGTAAGGCAGGTGCATCGAGGTTAATGTTAATCTAACCAACACAAAAATTCAAATACTTAAATACATACATACATTCATACAAAGATAAATATATAGGTACATAATACATATACTTACTAATTGTACACTGGAAAGTAGACTTTAAGTAGGAGTACATTTAAATAAGTTATTCCGCGATTTGAAGAAGGTGATTGTGTACGCTCTTTTTAAAAATGTAACGGTTTGTGGACATCCTGATTTCGAGTGGAAGCGCATTCCATAGCAGCACTGCTTGCACAAAGAATATTTTTTTTATTCTTTCGTTTTTATTTAGTTATGGTGTAATTAGTATAACTAGGATTAGAATTAAAAATAGTTAACGTATTTCTCTTAATAACTTTATTATTAGATACACAAGTACGTAAGTCTATATTAAGTATTTTACTATTTTAAAATTGAATTTAAAATAAAAACGACACATAAAAAACTCAAAAAAATCTATGACATAAGGCTTATCACAAAACGTTTATTTTGTCTTTCTGTAAATTTGGTAAAGCAAAATGGAAGGTCAAATTAGCCACTACCGCATGGATGAGAAGTCTCTGGATTTTAGGGGGAAACAAGAAATCATAACTAGCTTTCGCCACAACTAAATCGACTGGGATTTAGACCGGCTCCCGTGCTCACCGGCTTAAGCAGTGGCTACGGACCTCCCGATAAGTTTACTCAATATAACGTACACATTCGTAAAACGATAGAAAATCTTAATTGCGCGATTTAGGCTCAAAACTTTAAGATTTAATACAGCCTTACTGGCTGTAAATAACTTTTAGTCGATTGATTACTTAGTAACATATTACCAGTAAGATTTCTTTAGTATTTTTTATTTGACCTCAGACCTTGCCATATCGATGAAAATAGACTTTCAAAATTCTAACAGTGTCTTATGGGATTCCTGTTGGAGGAATAGGGACAAGAATATAATACCATCCTTGTTTGTAGCATCCTGCACAAATGCGTTGAAGCCAATAAAGTCCCTTAGGTAATAAGGGAGAGTTCACTTTTGCATGTCTACGAAACACCCCACTGCATTGTTCATTAAATGTGTACGTACGTTTCAAATAGGGCGGCGACATAAGCCCTCGCAGTAGATTTTTTTACATCAATAATAGTTTATTTTTTGTGCAACTTACGTGGAACACTACTTTTGTGAGAGACTGGTTTAGATATAACTGTGTAAATCATACTCTTTGTATGTTAATCTTTTGCCGGTAAAATATAGAAAATATATTAAGGCTGATCCGTGTTCTAATATGGACTTGACAGTTGAGAGGGTACATAGAAGTATTTAAAAACAACTTTGAACGATATTTCACCACACATGTACTTCAGGTAAACGCTATTATTTATGTGTATGGTCATCAAATACAATATTTTGGTAAAGTCAGCCTCAAAAATAACTACACGTGACCATATTTCCAAAATTAAAATTTTAGACGTGGGATAATATCTATAAACTCGTTGATCCACGCAACCTTGTTTGCGTCGGTGAAAATTTTCCCCCGTTTTTAAAACATTCTTCATTGGTGCTCCGCTCCTATTAGTATTAGCGTGATGATATATAGCCTATAGCTTTCGATAAATGGCCTATCCAACACTTAAAGATTTTTTCAAATCGCAAAATCGGTTCCTGAGATTAGCGCGTTCAAACAATATTAGTATAGACGCAGAACAAACTGCGGGTAATGGCTAGAAATTTCTATACGCTAATAAACTTAACCGCATGTTAGCGGTTTCTTTAAGTCCTATATAATTTAGAAAACAACAAATACTACTAAGGCTTACAAGTTTAATAATCAGAGAACTTCTATTATTCCATTCGTTTTATAAAACTACTAAGCAATCAAGCAGTGTATTGAATGCAGCTGAACAACACTAACAAGGCCCTTCTGCAATCATGCGATCCAATTTTCTATGAAGCTGAGAGTCAATTATACAAAACATCGTTGAAAATGAAAATAAAATGTAGTTGCTTCTTGGTTAATTGAAAATGTTGGAACTGTAGAAAATGTGTTTATATTTTGAGTTTATTACAACGTCGTGCTACTGTGCACTACAGCACTAAAGATACTATTAATATATTTTTATTTAATGACTATTGTAACTATTATTCAGAAAATGTATTGCTGAAAATAGAAATTACAAAAATGAATCTTCATACGAGTTTTATTTTAGTATAAAAATATCGTTTTATGAACAGTAATTTGTTGAAATCTATATACGAGTAACTATCAAGGCGGGTACAGACTCTAGACAGTTGCAGGTGAGCATGGATGGCGATAGATCACCACGTGATTCTTTCGCTCATTCACTCCTATGCCATAAATAGACATTATCACGTAATAACAAAACCTAACCTTATATGTTCAATTATATACCTAGTTACAAAGTATATAAGTTGCAAAATATAATAATGGAAATCAACCTAATGTTGTATGCGGGTTAAGTTTTTTTATTTAATTGCTTACAATATTATGTAATACTAGCTGACCCACGCAACCTCGTTTGCGTCTTATATAGCCCGTGGCATGAAAATTTTCCCTCGTTATTGAAACATTCTTCATTGGTGCTCCGCTCCTATTAGTAGTAGCGTGATGATATATAGCCTATAGCCTTCCTCGATAAATGGACTATCCAACACCGAAAGAATTTTTGAAATCGGACAAGTGGTTCCTGAGATTATCCGGCACAAACAGACAGACAGACAGACAAAAATTTTAAAAATATATGTTTTAGTATGTGTACCGTATATACATTCATATGCATGTAGTAGAAAGCGGTTATTTTAATATTACAAACAGACACTCCAATTTTATTTATTTGTATTGTATAGATGTATAGATTTATATTAGAGTATTTTAAAATAAGTTTTGGTAGAGTATTCATATTTGATTATTCCTTCTAATAACTGGTAACTTATGTAAGAGACATAGAATGCAATATTTGACAACTAAATGATCGCTTCCTACACGATCCCATCTGAACAACTAAACAGCTAATGCTGAGTGGTACACCACAATTGGTTCGCCCAATGTTTTCCAAAAAATTAGGGGAATGAAAACGACCTAGAACTCTCATCCGTCATTGACTGCCTCGGTGGCGTAGTGGTAGCGTATGCGACTGCTAAGCTTGAGGTCTTGGGTTCGATTACCGGGTCGGACCAAATGTTTGTATGATCTGCAAATATTTGTTTCGGAGTTTGGGTGTTTTCTATCTATAATATGTATGTATTTACAAAAAAAAGTATATAAGCATTTATATCAATTGTCTAGTACCCATAACACAAGCTCTGCTTAGCTTGGGACTAGATGGCGTTGTGTGTTGTGTAAGTTGTAATGTTAATGTTAGTAATGTTATCCTATTGCACCACGACAATGTTTCAGTGTACACTGCGACCAAACAACTCATTTCTGGCTTCTAATAACATAGAACTCGTGACTCCTTTCGCCCGCATTCCAGACCTAGCTCGTGATTTCTATTTTTTCCCAAAAATCTAAGATTTAATGAGAGATTTGACATTTACGAGACCACAAGAGGCAATAATTGCTTTCAACCAATACGTAATCACATACCCTCAGACTAAAGGTAATCGTGTTTTAATAATGGTTTGAACGAATGAAAAAGTATTTAAAATGCAACGGAGAATAATTTGAAGAGTTATAAATATATTGTCTATAGGTACACATAATTAGTTTCGCAAAACTTTCAGTTTCGCGTTGGTAGGTACATATTATGTTTCTTGTTGAAATTGCCACAGTATGGAGTGAAACGGGACAAGTTTGAGAACATCCTGGTTCCAAACACACAAGATTATATTAAAAATAGTTTCCGGAAATTCTTACGCTTTACATTGGCAAAAGTTTCGTGTCGTCTTCCTTCTAACAGATATGTTTTGTTAGACTTTGAGCTCGTAGCTTAGCATATGCCTGATACAAACTTTTACTTTCAGATATCTATTTATTAAGTACAATATAATAAATTGTTTCTATTAGTTATAGTTTGCAATTATTATAAAGTATTTATTTTGTATTTGGTCCAGTTTTATACATAACCCATGTATTGAACACAGGCTCTGTGTTACATGTCGAATAATTGTAATAATAAGAATATTTGTTAATTAATGTTAACGTATTTACGAGTGCTATGAATGATACAATGGGTAACGCTGATAACTGAAATGAAACGTCTCATTACATTACGTTATCCTTACTCACTCGGTGAAATACAGCGCAAGCGCTATTTCAAAGCGGTATTCTGTGAGGCCGTGGTATCATTCCAGTCGAGCAGGCCCATTCGTGCCGAAGCGTGGTTCTCCCACGGAAAATTACTGAATATCTAATACAAACAAAGTATATATCGGTAATAATGGATTTATTTAGTGTAATCAATATTAACATTTTGGATCGTACAATTATTGAAATTAACTTAAATGTTTGCACCTTGTTGAATGTTGACAGATACTGGTTATTACAATATTCTGATAATAATTGGTTAGAAATATCCTTTGCTGCATTACAAATATCTGGTGGTGTCTTATCAAAGCTTGTATCACTCATTTTTGTAAACAACAAATTACCTCATTTTTGCAATACTAGGAACAAACAAAAATCGAACAAAAATGGCGGTATACGGGTAGAATTCGACTATCAGTTCTTTTTTTAAATTTGTGGTAGTGAAAGGCGCGTGCCTGAGAATGTTCTTTTTTTGAAAAAGGACTTGCATTATGAAATTTAGTATAACATTATAACACTCGTTTAGATGATATGTCTCTGAACTCTGTACTACGACCTGAAGAAGGTTTGCAGAAAGAAATAAATTAACACTATAGGTACGTGAGTTTATTTTTTTCTAATTTCTGATATTACTGATTGTTATCTCTCATTAATGGCACTGTATTTTTCTTAAACATACTGATAAACGCTCCATTTTTCTGTACACATACAATAAAAATATATATTTACCTAAACCGTCAGCTGAATGCACCTCAGCGACGTTCTGCGGTCTTTGTCAATATTGAACTTATCCTTATTCGAGGCTGAGACTAGATACCTCTATACGAGTATAATTTACTACGCAATGGTTTATTAGTCAACTGGCGTGTCTCTTATTTAGATTTTGTTTGCTTTGCGAAATGCCTTGTACCATCCAGTTAAGTGGCTCCATAACGTGATAATTTTCGTCATGGTCGTGATATTTAACCTTATGATACAGATTATCATAACATATATGATGAAAAAAAAAAGAACTCAAATGGATAATTCAATTCCTGATAAGATTTCCAATTTCATGTTAGATATTAATTAGTACAAGTGATTTCAATAAATTTGTGGACGGAAAACAAAGTATAAGTGAGGACGTTTTGAATTTTTACATAAATCATATACATACTTTATCACTTCTTAATTACTTATTTTGTCTAGACTCGGTAACTAGACAGTCGTCCAGAGATTTCTACAACTCGTCATCAATGCGGTATCAAATTCTGCTCCAAACAAATGTCTACCATTTCCTCATTAAAGCTCAGAGAAGCTTTGTATAAATAACTAAGTTTTCTCATCATTCGTAGACACTAAACACTGCGACTGGTTAATTGTTACATAAAACCTTTTTACAGTTGTTTAATTTAATTGCTTTGAAGGAGCTGATTCATTATTATATAAACACTAGCTGTCCCGGCAAACGTTGCTTTGCCATAAAAGGGAATATATGTTGTAGAGGTGGGTCAATAAAAATCGCGATGGAAAAATAGGGGTTGATCGTAGAGGGTTGAAAATCTAGGGTTGTATGTATTTTCTAATGCTGCATCATAAAATAATAGAAATTAAAAATTTTGTCAAAAAAAAAAAAAAAAAAATTTAGGGGTGGACTACCCCTTTTAGTTTTTCAGCATTATGATAGCCAAGAAGATGACTAATCTATATGGTAAATAACATGTTCACAGTGTAACCATGTGAGTATTGCTTGAAATTATAAAGTTCAAACAGACTTATAAATTCAAGATTAACTCCTAATTGAACCATTACATGTTAACAGAAGCCGAGGATCGAACTAAGTGGCGTGCAATTGGAGAGGCCTATGTCCAGCTGTGGACTGCGATAGACTGATGATTGATTGATTGATGTTAAATTTTGGTCACGTTCATCTTTTTTACTGAACGTAGAATATACACCGTCATTCGCCTTCACATATGTATAACATTTTATTGATGCTAGATACTAGGCACTTTTTATATGGAACTTAAACTTATCCAAAAGTCAATTAAAAGTTCTACTTACAAGGCATCACACAGAAGCGCTTTAAAATGTAGAACAATGATATTTCTTGCTTGAAACTTTATTTATTTTTCCAATATTTTTTTATACATTGACATTAGCGCCCTCTAGTTGAACACTTCATTCCATGTAACGACAAACGTAAATAAATAGATTTATATATAAAAACCATTGCGACTATGTATCTACTTAGTACAGTGATAGTTAAAATGTAAAACGCGTTTTTAAATAGTTAATATGCATAATTAACATAGAAATGCTCACGACTGTAATTATGAAAAATACAATCATTACCTTCCTAATGTTTACTACTGAAAGGCTAAAACGAAAAAGAGAAGATCATCTTCCTAGCCTTTATTATGATCAATATTAATTTGGGGTCGGTTACTAGTTTAATTGGTTTTACCTGAATAGTAGTTTTTCTACAGAGCGACTGGCATCGGACCTCTACAATTCTTCTTTTTTTATGGAATTTGGGGTAAACGAGCAGACGTATCGCCTGATGGTAAGCGATTACCGCCGCCCATGGACACTCGCAACACCAGAGGCGTCACAAGTGAGTTGCCAGCCTTTTGAGGATGAGAAGGAGGATAGGGGAGAGGTTGGAAATGGGCCTCCGGTATCCTCACTCACTCGGTGAAACGCAGCGAAGGCGTGGTTTCACACCGGTTTTTATGGAGGCCGTGGTATCACTCAGGTCGAGCCGGCCCATGCATGCCAAAGCGTGGCTCCCCTACTAACCTAAGAGCAAACTGAATTAGAGTATTGAACTAGTTGCCAATAGTTCGAGAACACTGACTTTCTAATAACGATTGCCATAGATGTAAATGACAACCGAGACCAACTGCTTCTCTTGTTCTCCAAGGCCCGGGCGTAAAATATCACCCAATTTCTATGCTAAGGGCGTTATGTCGTTAAAGATTTATTTTCTGCACTTTCCAGGAAATGAACCCGAGACCTCTTCGGCAGTCCCTTACGTTAACCACCCGATGTACAAGGCAGTCATATAGGCATAGGTACTAGTAAATGTTACAATCTCATTGAAAGTTTAATAATATATAATAATAATTCAAATATAAATAAAGATTCACAAATAGATTTAGATACAGGGTAACGTTTTTTTAAATATTTCTCTAACTACTGAAATACCAATCTGAAAGAAAGAAATACCGTTAAACTGAAATGCTATACTACAAAACAAAAGTGCCACATTTACTCACAATTCTTACGCAAGGTCAATTTTGTTTATCTATTATTATTTTGAGCGTCGACATTACTTTTAACTTCAAGCAATTTCAAGCCATTATGTATTGTTTTCCTCATTTATATAACATTCACCCATTTTGACACCTAAATGCTTCTGTGACACGCTTTTTTCTCACTGCCTCACAACAAACATCTCTCTCTTCTTCTTCGAAAATCTTTCTCTTCCAACTCTTGACTACTCTGAGTTAGCGTGTTGTTAATTTTTAGCCTATATTGTTGAGAAGTATGAACGACTACGCTAACTTAAATGGCAAAACACATGACGCGTATGCCTGCCGCTATAGAACAAAAAGGCACCCCTTTCTATAAACTTTAAACGAGTCTAGGAGTATGTTTGGGCCATTACTGCCTCGGTGGCGCAGTGGTAGTGAATGCGAATGCTGTGCTTGAGGTCTCGAGTTCAAATCCTTGGTCGGACCAAGTATTTGTGTGACCTACAAATATTTCTTCCGAAGTATGGGTGTTTTCTATGTATAATATGTATGTAAAAAAAGTATATATGTATTCAAATCAGTTCTCTAGTACCAATAACACAAGCTCTGCTTAGCTTGGGACTAGATGGTGTTATGTGTTAGATGGCCGAAATATTTATTTATTTTATTATTATTATAAGATTTACCTATCTGGCTCATTTGGAAAATATTTAAAAAAATACACTTAATAATATATATAAAGTTCAGCTTTCCTAAAATGACGTAAGTTAGCGTGGTTTTATTCCACCTTTGATACCTCCTTACTATAAAACGGCCTCGCTTTCAGCTTTGCGAGTATCCATTTTTTTCGAAGTATATGTAACACTAGCGATCCAAAAAAAATAATGTATGTGCACCATTCATCTTGAAATAATATTATTGTGGGATATAATCATTGTTATGAAATAAACCAACATTCCTAGATTTTCATGCTTTCCATCAGGCAGAGCAGTAAAATCATTTTGACAGAATTAAAAATAACGTATTTTTCTTAAAGGACTCAATGTAATTAGGTTTCGGAGCATTGGGAATTAATCCATTTAAGAAAAGAGAAGACTTGTATGAGAAATGACGAGTTAGTATAACATAACATCGTGACTCTCAACATAAAAGTAAGGAGAGACAGCCCGTTAAGCGCCTTGATTGGAAATAAGATACCGTCTAGCTTATCGCACAAATCAGCAAAGAGATAATCTGCGAAGCGTAAAAAATACTTAGTGTTGATTTGAATCAAGCACCATTTCTTTTCTATACGATTGCACAATTGATTACAGCTTTCGTGCTTCTTTACATTCGCATCGGTCCAATAGACGTTTTTGTGAGTATTCTAGCGCTTTGAAGTTCAATAACAAATTGAAATTATCATAATACTCTACCACTTAGACCATTACATTCATTGCTTTGGCATAACATCAAAAGCACGATACATTAAAAGTTAAATAATATAATCAATTCTCCTAGTACCAACTACTTCATTTTTCTCATAGTGAAATGTTGTTATTTTTAGATCTTCGTATCGCGAGGTGCTTTACTGAAAGTAATCAACTCTAATAGAACTATATTATATATGTAGAAACTTTCTACCCCTTCAACGGAAAGTATGCGAACGGAGAGTAGGAAATTTAGCACATTTAAAATTTATATGGACGAGAAGTGTACAGCGCTAAAAAGTAGAAGAACAAAAAAAGTATAATGGTCAAAATAAATTAAATTAACGTATGATTTAATGATATTTAAAGCCGGATTTCGACCACTGATTTTGATCTGCTCATTATTGTAAATAGAGAGTAGTGTTTGCACTACTCTCTATTTACAATAATGAGCATGAACTTTGTAAATTAAATATGTTTGCGATATTGTTCTTATCTTAAATGATTGAGGGTATTTACTTCGAAATCGGCAGAGGATGTTCGCGATATCCGGGTCTGAAGGTTTTAAGTGGAATCGCGGCGAGATACAACTTTTTTGTAAATGTTCCTTTAGATAGGCGAACCACTTACAATACTTTATTCAGATCTCTAAACATTTACACGTAGACCTGCGCTTTGCGGTTCATTACATATTACTTACCTTATTTTTTGTCTCCAATAGTGTTAATACATATAATCAACCTTATCACCTGCCACTGTTGACTGAAAGCCCATTAATGCCTAAACCATATGTTTAATATTATACAAGTACCGTAGCTTTTATCACATGTTGCTCTTTGGGACCACGTGAATTCAAACAGATTGTTAAAAACACTGAAAAAACATATACCAAGCACATACATAAAATTTACAAGACCTTGTACTTTGTTAGCATCAGAACTGGCAGTGTAAACTCAGAATTATTCAAAATTTTTTCAGTATAGGCCTGAATACTCATGCGATTTCTTGAATTATTGAAAGTAATGAAAAACCATTAAATCGAAAGAAATTACGTCAAAAATAAAAGAGGTGAGCGAGATCGCGTTGCCATTAGGTAAGGAATGTTCAGAGAACATTAATTCAATCCTACTCCGATAATATATTTGGTGAACTTTCGCATGAGAAATCCTCCTTATTTGAGAAAAGTCGATCTCCAATTGAAATAGAGTCTCAAGTTTCGACTTACAATCTTTAACAGAATTTATTTATAAATTTCCTTAGCAAAATTTACGTTCCCTTATTCAAAGATTTCATATAGACTTTTGTAAAGAAAGGCCGACTTTCGTCTACGTAATACTTGAATCTAATTACAGTTACTATTGAAGTGAAACTTCTTCAACACTTTTTGGTAGGGGAAAAACTTATGGGTTTGCGTCACCGACATGCTAATGTTAACTGTTCAAAGTTCTTATATCGGCTGTTCTTATGACTGCTAATATTTATTTTATTTATTTAACGTAATGTTACTTTAGTACTTTGCTTAGGGAAAAGAAGTTGTATTGAGATGATTAAAAGAGTTATTACCGACAAACCTACTATAAAAATAATATAAGTCACACTATTTATTAGTTTTTAGCTAACATTTTACACGGAAATGTTATACGAGAAGAAATATCAATGGAAGAAAAAATAACGCTGATACGAATGGATTGTGGAGTTGTGGCAGTAGTTCGAGTTCGAGAAGCTCTTGTTTTTTACACCGTTTTTATCTAAAATATATAATTCTCGTGTCGCGGTGTTTGTTACTAAACTCCTCCAAAACGGTTTGACCGATTTTTATTAAATTTTGTGTGTGTATCGAGTAGGTCATCTATTTTTCATTCCCTTACCATTTTTTTATGGCATAACAACGTTTGCCCGATCAGCTAGTTTTGTTTATAAATGTATGTATTCGTTTACAAAATGATACGAGTATTAATCATGTGTACGTTCATCTTTACTTAATAATAAGTTGAAAGCAACTTCAGTTGGTTGTACTTCGCAAACTGACAATTGCTGTCTTCTTTAAGAAGACAAGTGGTATGTTGTTTACGACGGTGTTTATCATAGACCATTGTTCATGTGGAGCGAGTCGTAACCTCGACTGCTAGTCAAACAATGTGGTGACAAAGTAAATAGGCGTGTTGTAGCAAAGGATGAGTATTATGACGTAGTTATATAACATCAGTGTATGAAAGTATGAATGATATGAAATGACAAAGTTTGTGCCTATAGAGTTAGAGATTGTTTTAGGACAGAAACCTTTAACTATTATTTTTCTCTTCCTCTTTCTCACCGTTTGATAACAATATTTTAAAATAGAATATTGTTTATACTACTAAGGGTCATTAAAAACACATTACCGTTACAGATGGGCACAGGTGTTTAGTAAATTTCTACACCAGATATAAAATTATTTGACTTTACCGAACCCTCTTCCCAGGCAGTTTAGTTATTAATAGTATTATGTTGTACTTTATATAATACACAATTTATGATAAGTTATTTCACGTATATGTATTCAGGAGACCTTGCCAAAACCTAAAGCTACATTCCACAGATTTCATCAAGAGTTTAATAGAACTATAAAAGCGAGATCCTAATATGATAGCTCAACATTGCTGATAAATGTTAATATATAATTAATTAGTTTTATCATTATTACTGAATTATAGTTTATGTATGCCTCTGTCAAAATTATTTTACAATGCTCAATGGAAAGCATAAGCAGAATCTAAGCGTGGTGATCACCATACTCATACGTATACGTGCAGACAATGCAACAATGCAGCACGGTGAGCCACACCATGGGTGCCTCCGGTCTCGCATACACCAACGAATCACGAGAACACAAACGCTGTCAGTTTACGTTGATCTTCGTTGCGAGGGTAGTACCGGCCCGGTCGAGCCAGCCCATTCGTGTTGAAATGAGTGTGGCTCTACTATCTGTAAATGAATTTGATTTATGTGAATTAGACAGAATAGTGTAAATATTCTTGTTGATATAAAATAGATAACTGAGCTCACTCTTATGTAGTAGTATATCAGAAAAATATTTTTATACAAAAGCAATATTTTTAAGTTCTATTTAATCACTAGTATTAACGTTAAAGTGAGTGTAATATATATTTTTTCTTTTTCTTTTTTTAGTGGGTATTGTCATCGTCAATTGTGTTCGATCTATTCTTTAACTTTTCTATTTATTATGTGGGTGTTTGTCAACGAACCTATCATTGTGTATAAAGCTTAGACAGACTCAAAATAACACAAAGATAAGCCTTGGTGGTTTTTATTTGCTATTATGTAAGTCCATCCGTATGTGAGTCATAGCATTTTTGTAAATGCTAGAAATATATAGAAATTAATAAAAACAAACTCTCACGGATCCCACCCGATTATAAAACATACATGAAAATGCTGACTGCATGATTATCCCAGCGGTTACTTCTGACATAGTAATAAAAATAAATAATGCGATAGTTGTGTTTTAAAATGAGAAAGAAAGAGAAAAGTGTCATGAAGAAGGCCTACCTAGACTCAGCGCAAAAAAATATGCATCTTACAAAGTGTGAAGAAAACCTCAATACTCAGTTCAGTAGAAAATGGTGAGATAACCATTTACACTAATCTATACTAATAATAAAGCTGAAGTTTGTTTGTTTGAACGCGCTAATATCAGGAACCGCTGGTCCTATTTAAAAAATTGTTTCAGTGTTGGATAGTCCATTTATCGAGGAAGGCTATAGGCTATATATTATCACGCTACTACTAACAGGAGCGAAGCACCAATAAAGAATGTTTCAAAACCGAGGAAAAAATTTCACGCTACGGGCAATATAAGACGCAAACGAGGTTGCGTGGGTCAGATAGTATATCATATAGCAGAGTACACAAAAGTAGTAGTCACCATACTCGTAGCGAATGCAGACAATGCAATAATGCAGCATGTTGACTCACACTATGGCGCCCTATTGAGATACTCCTGCATCATTGGACCACCGTTCTAGCGTTCATCAATGAAACACGACAGCACGAATACTGTCATTTTAATTATCGTCAGTTTTATTTTTGTAGCCTGTATTACAAAAAAGATAGTAACAACAACTTACAAAATGAATAGTAAAATAGAACCTCATATAATAATATTGTATTCATACATTTTACCAACAACCACTGCAATATTTGATACCTAGTAACAAAATTTCATTTTCTTCTTTTGATGAAATGGCAACCAGCCGGATCATTCGGATCAGCTATTTTAGCCAACTACACGGAGTAACTACAAATCCTGAATCGCGAAATAAATAGTTCTCGCGCCGATTAGCATATATACAACATCCCAATATCAACTGTAGGGCAGTGGCCCGCCAGGCATGATCACCTCGCCTGGTCGGAGGATCCTCCCTTTGTGTTGGGTGGAGCGTGATACCCGTTCCCCCACATAGTCTTCAATTATAAGTCTTCGAGTCTTCAAGTCTTCGTCGTGATGAAATTAATGATAAAAAATATATAAAATGTGGATGACATCAAATGGAGACCGTCTTCCGAAGGAACAAAAAACGATCTCCACAAAATTTCATCGGCGTCCAATGTAAATGTGAAAGACTTCTATAATTTGACATTTCCTATAACTCACGTAACTACTTTCAACCCTCGGTATACATCATTTCACAGAAAATAAATTTCTGTTGAAACTATTATGAATAGGCTTTATATAATACTGAAAATAGTCTACTACAATAGTTTAGATGTGGACAGATGACATGATGTATTGTGTGAAGTTGGTTAAAAGATGCAATACACCTTTCAAACGACTACGTAACCGGCCAAGTGCGAGTTAAACACAAAGGATTATCGGTACCATTATCTATAAAGACGGCAAAAATACACGTTTTTTGTATAGAAGTCCCCTTAAACATTTATTTTATTCTGTTTTTTTAGTATTTTTATTATAGCGGCAGCATTTGTGTAAATTTTAACTGTCTAACTATTTTAGTATTTAAAGTAAGGTAGTAAGGTATTGCATTACAGAACCACCGGTCTTTAAAAGACCCATGCTGGACATGGACATCTCTTTAGAAAGGAGATTTCGGCCTACTGTACAATAATACTGTAAATAAAAATAAAAAGAATGATAGATCTATCTATCTATCAAAAAATCTCCTTATTATATTTATAATAAGGAGATTTTTTGAAAGCAGAGAATATGTATTTATAAAACATATCTCATAATGTAATTTTTATTTAAGAACGTTTCGATACTGTTTATTCATCTTATATCGTGGTCACTTGATAAACATATCTAAAAATGACGGTCACAAAGAAGACAACATAGATAGATTGATGCATATTCTCCTTTGCCTTTGAAGAGAAGAGCCATTCCGTATGCCATGAATGAATATGAGTACTATCTTCAAGGACTAAATGACAAACTACCACAAAAATATTTAAAAAAAATAACCTAAATACGTGAAAACTTTTGACAAGTTTTCATAGTCACCCAGGACAGTCAGTTAACACGTCATTCATTAAAATGGGTTCAGTTGTTTAGGCGCTACGGTAGAACATACTAACATCATGATTATGATGATGTTCTCCTAACGGATTACAGCCACGGCGGTCAATCTTTGAAATCTCAAACGTAGGAGATATTACAGGGCACAAATATGTGCGCAAACACATGTGCACTATCTGTTCCCTCACTCTCATATGATGGGACGGTTAACCGACACGATCGGTAAGAGATCAACTTTTGGCCCGACCCGGGATTTGAACCCGAGACCACTTGATCGACAGTCGCATTCTTCAACCGCTAGACTGCCAAAAATATATGTACATACAGTTATAGCCATATCATGTAAAAGGGGAAAAAATTGTCAGACATACGTGAAAATGGTGATGTCATAAGTGTTGCTTACATTATGCAAAAAAGATGTCATGAACAAAGAATAACGTCTAGCATAAAAAGGCGAAAGTTTTTCGCGAAATCGGTTTCATATATGCTATATTTGAATGTGTCTCTCTTTCTATAACTGCTTGTAGGCAATTTGATTTCTAATACACGCACATTTTTGCCATCCATTCATATTTATATTCTATAGATAACGGCTCTAATGATATCTAAATGGCGTAAACGATGTCTTAACCGCTTCTCGATCATTGCACGTTGCTTTAAAGGAATGTTAAAGTCCCGACATAATTTATTGTCAAATAAAAAAAAAATGTTTTTTCTTATAAATGTTTTCAATTATTTTATTGCATTTTAAGATCCAGAGGCCCTTACTTGAATTTCTTGTTCTATTCGATATTATATAGAAACAAAATACAAGTACATAGAAACACAGAATTGAATAGTAGACTGAAATCGTTTGGTTTCAATCGGTTTGTTTTCATTATATCAATTTTACAACGCCTTTATGTACTAATAATGACTTAATCACCATATTTTTACTTTGACCGAAATATATACGGCAAAGTGCTAAGAAAATAAGTCGCAAAATGAAAATTTAAATTTTACTCATACTTATTGAGTATCAGGTTGCTTACTTTTCAAAAAATACTATATGTATATAAACTCAGTTTTGCTAACGTTTAAAAATATTATGACGGCAATAGATACCTTCACGCTAGTGTCAAGTAGGTACTTGATAGCCAAGTTCCAAGGCAAAACATGCTGAACAGGCCAAAGTCAGCTACCCAGATCTCCAATGATAGTATCTCAGATTATTATATTAGACAACCCTTTGTTCTTCCCTCATATTTATAAAATATACAAACAATCTCGCTCTGATGTAAAACAAAAGAACTCTCAATTATTTATGCAAAGCATATGAAAAAGAACCTCCTACGTGTCGTCCAGTCCTTATTATTTTGATCTATGTCTCTTAACAACATATTTTAATAGTTTATTTATTAATTATGTATGTCTTTAACAAGTTTTTTAAATTATAACCCGAATATATAAAATCTTTTAATAAAAATATATATATATACGTTACCGGGGTCAATATTACGAATCCATTGACACCTCATTAATTGAAATCGGTTCAGGCGTTATAGTTAAAACATACATAGACTACCCGAATTATAACCCTTCTAAATGAAATATCGACTGTCTACGCTGGACGCGCACGACGAACTTCATGCAATGCATGCGAGGTGAAAATGCGCTACGGCGTAGAGTAGCTACGCAAAATGGTAACTAAGTGTATTACGCTGTATTACTGCTTACTTAAAGACAAAATCATCACAGCGGCAAAAACTTGGTTATTTTTTGGTTGATACATTGCATCTCTGAACTGAATATTATTATATGTCAAAGAGGGCCCAATTTATATCTGATCTATAACTTATCGTGCCATCACCAGAAAATTTTATATACCCACCCGCAAATCTAATGTAGGTCTGAATGCACCTCTGACGCGTATATGTAGAGAATACAATAGCATGTGTTCACAGAGAGACATAGACATCCATGCCCCTTTTAATAAATTTAGACGTTCTATAGCTGATAATATTAACAAAACTAACCAAAATTAATATTTTCCTGTCTTACCTTTGTTACTTTCATTTTTTCATCTTTTATTTTAATTTTAATATTTTCATATTTCATATTAATAGTAGCATCGTAATTTTAATCTAGAATTAAGTAGTATTAAGCTCCTTTATTTTATGTTTTTTGTAAAAGTTACCTTACTCCTAACACTGTTTGTTAGGCGTACTTTATTTTATCTCATATGGTGAATGTTGTGTGTACCTGTAATAGACATGCATACTAGAAAATAATATTGTATAATTTTTTTAAAAGTGTATCGTATGTGTGCTGTTGGTATACCTAAATAAATAAATAAATAAATTATCGTGACCATATTTCAAATAAATATTAATCGGAATGTAACGAATATTAACGTACATAAAAAAATAAGTAGTTTTTAATGTACGTTAATATTTTGTTAATAGCGTGAAAATAGTCTAATAGCGTCTGATTAAAAGAAGTTTACACATTTTAAGTTAACTTTAAATAGAAAAAGACTTTCAGAAAATATGCATTTTGACATTGAGATGCTTAAGCAATATTTATAGCACATAAACAGAGTATTTGCCACATTCGTACATTTATAGCATTGTTACTAAAAATGTACGAATGTTAAATATTTACTCTACTACTGTCTTCTTAGCATGGCCCATCTCTAGACTGGTAGAGACTGCCTTGAGCATTAAGTCCGCCAATGCACCAAAAGTGCATAAGGTATTAAAAACAAGTTGTAATCTTAAATATACTAGATCAATTTAGCAAAGAAGAAGTGAAATGACCTACATTTGTAGTTTTTAAACAAACATTAAGTATATACCAAGTTTAAAGACCCGAACTCATAGTCATAATCGTAAAACATTGTCGTTAAATAGTAGGTATTTCAATCTACACGCTGCGAAGTCGAGTTATTTTAACATTAACAAGTTAGAATCGAGTGCAATAGAACGAAAATGAAAAAGTTTGATTAAAGATCACAGCAGCTTATGAAAGCTTTATAATTAAAAAATTAAAAAATAAACTTCGTCTTGTTTTTCTACAATAATAAATATTTCGGACAATTTAACACACAACGCCATCTAGTCCCAAGCTAAGCAGAGCTTGTGTTATGGGTACTAGACAACTGATATAAATACATATATACTTTTTTTTTTGTAAATACATACATATTATACATAGAAAACACCCAAACTTCGAAACAAATATTTGCAGATCATACAAACATTTGGACCGACCCGGGAATCGAACCCGAGACCTCAAGCACAGCAGTCGCTTACGCTACCACTCGCGCCACCGAGGCAGTCAAATGTATTAGTTTATCATGACTACCTCGTTGGTCTAGTGGTTAGCGTAAGCAACTGGCGATCAAGAGGTCTCGGGTTCGATTCCCGGGTTGGACTGCTGTTGGGATTTTCTTACAAGAAATTCTTAATAGCAGCCCAGAGTATGGAAGATGGCGGTATTGCCCGACCGTGCCTCGGAGAGCACGTTAAGCCGTCGGTCCGCTATTGGTAAGACAGTTGCCCTCAAATAAACTGATAACTAGTTAAATCTTCGAATTCAGTTTATCCTTTGGGTTGCGGAGGTCCGATTAAAAAACTGATATTCAAGTTAAAAAGTTGAACTAGTAGCCGACCCCAAATAATCTTGGGAATAATTAAGACTAGGAAGATGATGATGATGATGTATTAGTTTATTACGGCGGCTATTGACAATATGGGGGTTCTACAAAATTCATTATAGTTAACTAATTTTACGTGTTTCTAGCTTCATAAATTCCTTACGAACTTCGCGAGGTATAAATGCGCTACAGCGTAGACTCGCTACGCAAAATGATGACTATTACGCTGTATTTGGCTAACTTACAGACATAATCACAGCATCGGCAACAAGTTGATATTGTTTTTAATTAACATTGTCAAATAAGATTAGTTAAAATCATTCATTCTAATTTGATTTGTATGCAACCACTTTCACTTTCTGGCCATTATTATTCCTGAGATTATTTAGGATCTGCCATTATTTCAACTGATTTACATGATGTCAATTTTTTTTGCAGAGCGTATATCATTATACTTCTGCACCCTGAGAGTGAACTGAGTTCGAAGATTGAACAAGCTATCAATATATTTGATGGCACTGAAAAGGAGTTTGAGATTGATGAGAAAATAATTGTCAAGCAGACAAAACATTATCTGTTAACTGTTTCATTTTACAGTGTGTTACGCAACTGAAGAGTTGTTAGTCTCAGAAACTATTAGATGCAATTGAAAACAAAAGTGCTGGATATTTCATTATTCGAGGAAAATATATGTGTATCATCACGCTACGATTAGTAGGAGACCAGAATCAATGAAAAATTAGCAAAAAACGGCAAATTAAATCTTTTGAGAGATATACACGAAGTTGTATTGATCAGTTGATTACTATAATCGAATTAATGATAAAGTTCACGAAAAATAATACTACAATTCAAATAATATTAATAGGTACTTGGATGACCGAGCTTGGCTCGAATTTACTTTTGGTAAATATGTATAAATATAATAACATATTTATAAGAATAGCCCGTTTAAAGGTATTAGATACGAATAGTCGTGACTTGTCTTGTTTAAATACAAATACATAGCAGACTATATCAGTGCCAGTACTATTTACACATTAACTAGGAGATCAAATGTTAATAGCGACACCAAGACACAGTTTGTGCTTAGGATTCAAAGTCCATGACGCCTGAGGCTAACTTTACATTCCTCAAGATACATTATAACATTGTACTTTAACAAGAACGCTTAATGTACTTTCCAGAAGATATTACGGTCCTCATTGTATAATTTAATCGTGCGTCTTTGCATGCAGAAAATTCAAGTCTATTTATTTATATAGTTTAATATATAATGGTTATTCTGTAATAAGTAATAACGAATAATACAATTTATAAAATTGAATTCCATGTTTTCTTAACCATGAAGCCATTAGTCATACTAATATTACGAATTCTTTCACGGCTAAAATACTGCACCGATTTAATTGAAATTCAGCATATACATAGATTGATTCTTGAGGAAAGACATAGACTACTTTTTACCACGATAACAGATATACACGCGGGCAAATCTAGTACACATATAAATCTTAGCACTTAAATTTTCATTAATTACTCATTTTTCCAGAGGTTGAGATTTTGAGTTCTTGCATATAGTTAATTTTATACTTTCATTTCATAATTTTACATTAAGTGTAAGAAATTTCATTCTTATTGTACAATGAACACTGATTTAGATACGCTGCCTGAAAATATTTTAAATCTCGCGATCGTATTTTACCTCAATTAAATCACAAGAGACAAAAATATACTAAACGTTCTTCATTAAGAAATGCAGTGGTTTAAACAGAGAAACTGCATGTTGTACAACAAATTTATTACGCTTAAGTGTTTAGCTATAAGTGCTTTTGTTTAACTTCTATTTACTTGGCATCGCCTGTCTTGTTGAATTAATTGCGTGACCTTTGGCTGCGTAGTGAACGTTTCAACACTTAAATTGTGTAAAGCTTACTTTGTAACTGAAATGAATTTGTTGAAGAGAATGGTTTTGACGTCAATTTTCTTAAATGCTGACACATTGTTAATAAAAGTATTTTAAATTAAAAAAAGAGCACAAAAGTGTTATACTTAAAAATATTGAATCCATCTCTTTATTGTAGAAATATATATAACTACATGGCTAAGAGTACAGAGTTTTTACTTTTCACGGATACACCTGGTTTTCTGAGTACTGGTACTTGAGTAGTTATAAGGTTACTAGTCGGTTTGATTACGGCATAAACATTCATCTGGGGTGAGGGGTGATTGTTACCTAAGGGGATTACAGTTACTCGTATAGGAAAAAGTGTTCACGTAGGAGACTTCTGGTTCCAATATAATTGGTAGTTTACATATTGAGAGAACCTACTTTAGCACACACTAAGAAATTTTTGTTCTGAAATGTTACATATGAGGGAAAAAAAATATGTAATATATATAGTGTATGTCAATTAGTCATATTAAAATTTATTATAATATTAGAATGAATTTAACGTGTAGGCTCAAAATACTGCAACTATTAGGTACTGTACTATATTTTTGCCCGCAAGTACACTCGTAACTCACTCACTACTTAAAAATCATACAGGCTTTTTAAAATAAATTTAATTTAATTTTCGCATGATATTTTTCAATAGGTGACAGGCATGCAGTCCTTTTATGCAGTCAAGTCGTACTTGGTTCACGTATGTGAATCTATTGTGAGGTTTTCCATTCTATTTCCTTTTATCGTGTTATTGAAAACTTGACTTAAAAAGCTTCCGAGCTTGTATTGTAGTCGTATTACGTTTTTTTAAACGATTTCTTTATGAATGGAATTTATCCAAAATATTCAATTAGGTTTCTATGGATTAAACGATATATTGTAAATAAAAAATAATAGTTTAGAAAAATTATAAAACACGCTTTCATAAAATAAACCAAACTAAAAAGTAGGAAATAATTTTAATGTAAAAAAACGTGGGGAGGGAATTTCTAAAAGGTTTTCAGAAAGCTCCCCACGCTTTTTAAGTATATAGGTAGAGAATATACTTAGTCTGACCATAAATACTGTTAGAATAAAAAAATATAGTTTTGAATTTGGAATCTGTAATTTTTCTACGATTGTTCATTGTATTTTCTTATTTTCGCCCTAATATATTGTAAAATATTTCAAGATATTAAAATAAAGTGGTGTGATAAAGAGAACCGAATCACTGTGACTGCATTACTTGAGGTAGGTATGGAGTCAAATACAGTTTTTAAATCAAATGTCAAATGTTTGCGTACCAGGCTATTGATATTGGTAGGTTAATGAAACCTCATCTGTTTGTGACAGAAAAAGATCTGGCTGTCCACGTAGTGTTTATACGAAGAAGGCGATGAAAGTAGTAAGGGAAAGAATTCAAAGAAATCCTGTCCGGAAGCAAAAGATTTTAATCTCGGTGGATGAAGATTACCTTAGCACCTATAATCATAATTCATATTTAAAAAATAACTTGGGACTTGCAGCCCATAAGAGACGCACTGATCATTTCCTAACTGATTATTTAAAAAGAAAAGGGGGAAAATATCATATCAACTACTTAAGCGGTATGCAAAGGGAAGTCAAAGAAAAAAAATGTTTTCGTATGACATTTTTTTTTACAATTGATCAATATTTTAACAAACAAAATGACTGTATTTATGCTGAAAGCTCTAAAGAAGCTTAACAATTATTTAACAGAGTACAACGTGGGCAATATCCGACTTCAGTGATGCTTTGGTAGGGTGTTACTTATGAAGGAGTAACTAAGTCATAATTTTGTTAAAAAGGTATCAAAACATGGCACAAATTTATCAAAATACCATTCTTAAGAAAGTAGCTAAGCCCTTAACAATACCATGTTCATTAACCAAGAATAGTCCTTTCAACTAGACTCGGCGCCGGATCATAAAGCTCGCTCTACCCAATCTTGGCTAGAAACGAACGTTCCGGACTTCATTAGAGCTAAAGACTGACCGTCATCTAGTCCTGATTTTAATCCAATGGATTATGATTTATGGTCAGTTCTGAGTCACTAAAACAATAAATACGATTGGTAGAGAAGAATTTTGCCATAGGAAGAGTGCGTGATGCTATTGATAAGTGGTCTCAACGTTTAAAGAACTATATTGAAGCCAATGGAGACCACTTTGAATAAGCTTTTTATATTTTTAATGGTTTTATATTAAACTAACACACTGTAGTATTTAATGTTACATACACTAAAAATTATGTTATTCTTTGAACAATATTTATGAAAAGACTAAGTAAATATTAAATACCAGCAGAGTGGTCACCAGTTAGAAACCCTTTAGGCAGAAGAGTGTTGATAGCAGCCTTTTGAGTGTCTCTTGAGATTGTTTCATAGACAGGTGTTACAAAACACCCGCGTGTATGTAGAATATCACAGTAATTATTTTAGGGTTAATATATAGTTTATCACACTCACAAATCATGTGACTATTGGTCAAAGTATTTTGAAAATTAGTCCTGTAGGTCCACAGATTAACCCCTACAACCTCTAGTCTATAAAGATTTAGAAAGCATAAGTGCATTGGGATTAGAAAGGGATGTTTGGATAAGCTGTAAATGAACATATTTTTATATTCTAATTATTTTTCATTTCATTTACAACTTTTAGAATAACCCATGTACATACAAAATTGCATCCTAATCGATCTAACCGTCTTAGAAGAGTTAGATGACAAACACACGTACTGAAGAATTCTGTCTGTCACAATATTTTACTGAGAAATACTTTCCCTTTGCAAATAATTATAAAAAAATTATGGCATATTTAAGAAACATTACAACGATTATTTTCTTGTGAGACAAACTTCATCACATAAATATATCTCTTTATTGCCGAAGTAGGGTACTTTGTCGAGTTCTCCTCACACTAGATATAGCTTAGAATTTATTCTTACTGCTTATTTATTAACTTGGAACTTCTGTGCACTTATTTAAGGGTAGGCAGGAAACAACAAAACTTGGTCTTATAGGCATCACATAAGGATTTTTTGCATATACGAGTACTATGTTTTGTGTTAGTAACAACATTTAAATCTCTATAACCAAACAGTTGTAATAAAACCAACATTAAAATGTACTCAACCCTGGGAATTTTTGTGACAAAACTGCAACATATTTGCACCAATAGCCTGCGACCGCCTGACATTTTTCATTTTATAAAAGCTTAACTTTTCAGTGCCGTGGCGAGGTAAGAATAATCGCTAAACGTGAACTTACTGGACCCAGAATCTTGGTGATTTGGCTTCGAGGTGCAACATAATTATACTTATTTACTCCTTAGCGTAAAGTCATGTTAACTTTTAGTTTAATATAAGCCAAATATTAGTGTATCATTGCCATATATGTATAATATTGGGTGTTATAGTATAAATAGAGTTGGGCCAAGTACTGCCCAGGATAAATACATAGCTTAAGCTAATACTTATCTAAAAGATATTCAATAGCATAATTTACACTTATTTGCAGTAGTTATTTTAAAGAATTACTCTCTTTTTTATTGAAATAAGTTATGTTACATTTTGAGACATTCAACATTGTAATACATTACATTAGTAATACTTTATTTTTAAGGCAACTACCTCATTAGAAATCCTGTGTCGCGGGGACTTTACAAACATACATACTTAAACCTAGTTGTCTAACTGATATTCAACAATGAATTAAGTACATTGATATTATTAAATTATTTGTTTTCATCCTAAAACATACACTTAATCGTCATCGATAATAGTGATAACCAGAAACAGAGCAGGGCCTAGAAACCTAATAGCGTCTTGGTGCCTAGCCCACCCTGAAACCAAAATAAGCACATGACGTTGATGTAACTACCAGTCGATCTACGACTCGTAAAATATGAGCAGCAATAGTTTCTTACACACTCTATACCACGATTTTCATGATAGGTCAATATGTAGCAGTAGTAGAGTATGGCGATATATTTTATGTGTGCTCGAATGAATTGAACATCATTGGACGGCATTATAAATGCTAACAGATCGCTAAGACCTCCGCATTATTGTTGGATTAAAAATAATCCACCGCTGCGTATAATATATTCACTGTCACTGTTCACTACAACGAAAGGGGTAAATTCTGCCGCGGTCAATATGAAAAAAGCGGTACCTAAAATTATTCTACTCAACATTAATATTTTTGAAATTGGCCCTATCCCGGCAGACTAAGAGAATCTGATTGTGATAGAGTAACATTCTACGAGTATTTTTGAGATAACAGTTCTCTAGAATCATTCCGAAGATAAAAAACAAAAAAGAAATATGTTGGGGCCATTTTTTTTAGTATTTTTTTAAATACATTTAACACAAATGGCCCAAAACTGATCTATATCCTTACCGATTTGTACATAAAAAATAAATAGTTATCTATAAATAGTTACCACCTAATCGGAAGTTTATTTATGCCTATGCAAAAGTCTGGAGATAGTGCTTCCTCTCGTTAAGAAAAATTTAACCATGTTGAAAATTATCTGTATATTAATTATTTTTGTCGTATTATTCAAAGAAAAATGGCGTAGAAATGAATAAATTTGAATAGAAAATCTCGTATTTAACAATATCATATAAGATCGTGTGTAAGACCACGACCAAGTCCACGTGTCGCTATTGCTTAAATATAATGTAGACGACCACAACCACACTAAGCAATAAATTGTTCACGAATCTCAAATGACATAATCATAGACAAGATTTTAGTTTTGGTTTATATGTAAACGTTTTGGATGCGATCATCTAATGGCAATTAATGTTAATGATAATTGCGTACGATTTCTTGCCACAACACGTGAGATAAACTCTCCCTGTCTGAATAGGCCTTAAGAGACGGTGGTAACTGGCACATTGCCATACTTATTAGACGTTTCTTCATAGCCAACGTATTCTAGTCACGTTTACTAAATCTATATTTCTCGCGGAGCATGAATGTAAGCAAGTTTTAGAACATCTGCTTTCGACATTTCCTCTGTAGCAAAATTGAAATGATATTAAACGAATTTATATGCTTGGGCATCAGAAAAATCAGGAAATTAATATAAGATTGACGATAACGAGATTATATGGTATAATTTAATTATAAAATTATGCTCACAATAAATCTATCAGAGTAGTTTCAATAGGTAAAACAGTATTAAATCTTTCCTGTAATTTCTTACTCTTTCATTTCCAAGTAGGCAGTGCAAGACTATGTTTCTGTATGACTTTTATTTTTAGAAGCTGTGTTTTTAAGATTGCGTACTTAAAGGGTAGAAACGGGAACCTATTGCTAAAACTTCTCTGTCCGTCTGTCTGTCCGTCCGTCCCTCTGTCAGTCAAAAAGTTTTATCTCTTCAACCGTGATAGTTAGTATTTTTTATTGAGCAGACGTATCGCCTGATGGTAAGCGATTACCGCCGCCCATGGACACTCGTAACACCAGAGGCGTCACAAGTGCGTTGCCAGCCTTTATATAGGAGGGGACGGGGGGAGGGGAAGGGGAGGGGATAGGGAATAGGCCTCCGGTATCCTCAGTCACTCGGTGAAACACAGCGCAAGCGCTATTTCACACCGGTTTTCTGTGAGGCCGTGGTATCACTCCGGTCGGCACGCTACGGCATGAATGGGCGGGCTAGTGAGGATACCGGAGGCCCATACCCCAACCGCTTCCCCCTCCCCCTCCCTATCCCCCTAAGGCCGGCAACGCACGTGTGACGCTTCTGGTGTTGCGTGTGTCCATGGGCGGCGGTAATCGCTTACCATCAGACGACATGTCTGCTCGTTTGCCCGCTATTCCATAAAAAAAGGGTGTGCCTGTGATTAACGTTTATTTAGTACATAACTAATCACAATGACAACTAAGATTTGAGATATGAACAAAGGGACTATAAGTACTTGAAAATAAAGTATATAATTCAACAACAAATTTTAGTTTAATGAAGTTAACTACAGAATTGGCACCAATACTGAAGTATTACTACTATATTATACTATTATTCTTTTTAAAATATCTAAAGTATTAGCTATTTAAAGAAGTAAATGGCCAATTAACATTACGCAGAAAATAAAGCGATATTTAACTAAAAAGCTACTCATTCATGTGACTTATTTATTAGTCAAATTTTGTAAGGGTTGAGAAATTTACAATGCCATAAAGTTTCAGGTTCTGAATCCTCAATCAAATAAACTAACGGTTGAACTTTGCTTCTAACTTTCAACATAATAACATAGTTAGACGATTATAAAGTTTCAAATTGATTGGCAGACATTAAGCTAGATAATAACATAGCATAGGATTAGTAAAATTAATTGTGGAAAGACAATATTTTTCAGAAGAGCAATCAATGATTATTACTTCTTTCCAATTTACGCAACAACTAGGACAAAACATTAACTTTAGTCGTGACTTTGTCTACCCTACTCTGTCCTAGAACTAACATGCATTGTGGAATAATAGATTAGAAGAGGTATTAAAATTGTATGGAGGTACCATTTTGTACGGCATCGGTTCCACATAATCTCTTATAACCCATTATTTATCAACGCCGTACAAAAGTCATGTGACAAGGGAGAAAACTGGAGGTTTGCTATCCCCTCCCCTTCATTAGTACTTAGCTTACAAGTGACGGCATAGTCGTGAATGTTATTGTTTTATGCCCCTGTTTCTTTCTAAAAAGATCTCGTGGTAGTTCACATGACCATCAATTTTTAACACGGGCCCGTAGTCTATAACCAATATGACACGTTATTATCGATAAAACCATGTTAATTTAACCACATGCATTCTAGTACCTGAGCTACTTTTATTATTCAGTGATTTTCAAAGTTTTTGAACGTCAGGCATACAAGACTTCATTTAAAAAATATTAGTAACGTATAGTCGAAAGATAAAAGTTAACATTTATGTAAAATATTTATTCATGTTATAAATAAATGCAACGAAATCGTAAAATTCTGAACAACTCTTGGAAATCTTCACTTGTTTCTCACTAGTTGTATAATCTAAAAATGTCCTTAGTGTTTTCTAAGTCGTACCCTAACATTTTACAGTGCAATAAAACTTTCTCACCACTTCGAATTGTTTTATTCCAAGTAAATACGGTAGTTTTGCGGTTACGTCTCTACTGCAAAACTCAAGCTAATATTAATACAAAACAGTTTAGTTAACTTGCCATCCGGTTCGTTATGGAACTTTGAATACCTAGAAGTTGTAGAGAGGTAAGTAACATAAGGAAACGAAGGAAATATAACTGTACTGTATGTGTCACAGATACAACAGTGTTGTATTTATCAATTGAGAATAAATGGACGAGACTGATAATCTTTTCAATTGTGTCGTAATTTATGTATCGATTGTCGGTACTTGGTGAAACATATGAAGGTACATTCTAGGATTAAACTCACTTGTACTCAATTCACTATTTAATCTACTCAAACCCGGACCGATTTCGTTGGTTCTAGAGTGCATCATATTGTTAATAAAAAGTGTGTCATATTTGAAAGTAGAGAAAATGCAAATGTACTATGTATAAAAATATTGCTGTTAGAATTGTATGAGGGTTTAAGCTACACCTATTCAAGTTAGTCTGAGGGTGGATGACCATTTCTTAATGTACTGAAACCTTTACGCACCTCTGAGAGTACGTTAAGCAATTGGTCATAAATGTCATAGTTGGAGCCTCAAAAATTTCAACATCTTTAATATCGCTCAGTCCTTGAGTAGTGGAGGTGCGATGGTAGTCTCTCTAGAAGATGATTGTTATTTCTTCTCATATAATAATATTGTGTTATATTTGATTGTGCTCGGCAATAAATTATTTCATAATGAGTTAATGATAACATTATATTATATATCATACACCGTAACCTGGTTCTAAACTAGGTATAACCTCTGTTATGGTAAAAGATAAGTACATATTTCTAATTATTGCATATTATAAATAAATTACATCCATGTACAGTACAACACACAATAAGCTAAAAATCCTGGGTGTTAATCCAACCCAGTATTAATATAAATAAGAACTACGAGCGTACAAACTACAATAATGCTTAGTGGTCTTTCTTATACAGCAATCAACGTTCTCTAAGTTGTTTTACAACCTATAAACTATTAACATGTAATATACTACCAACCGCCCGGCTTCGCATGGGTTCATTGCGAAAAATATAATATTATTCCATCTATGTGTGTATGATGTATTCTATGTTTCTTTGAGATGTGCAGATAATTTTTTTTGACATCTTTAACAAATATCGTTATATGTTAGCCAATATACTCAAAAAAATTACAAATTATATGCGTTAATCTGCCTCAAAAATCACTCTATGTATAAGTCAAACCCGCGTAAAAATCGGTGCGATAAGTTTTCAATTTATAACGCACAGACAGACAGGCGCGCCTGGAGACTTGGTTTTTATAATATGTAGTGATAGTGATGTAAATATAATATATGACTAGTTTGTGTTTATAACTAGGTAGTATTAGTTGAGGATATAAATGTAATATTCAAATAAGATATTTCTATCAATCATTTTTAAGCAATCACTCAGAAGTGCAGCAGCTATACGAGGCACAGGAGGGAGTTAATAAAGTGATATGATCCAAGTCCTCCCCAGAGTACGAAATTTCTACTACCAACAACCCTACGACCGAAGTAGTTTACTGGAAACTACCCTGGGAACTTGATATTCAAAGCAATTTTCTACGTCGTCACAAAAAAGATTAAAGCTTGTTCAACATGAAGCATGACCGTTATTTAGCTTAACAAGATAATTAAGGTACTTCTTTGTACATTGTTACTGACAAGTTCGGTAATAAACTATAGGAATCAATAGTCTGTCCAAGCTTGGTAAAGTTCATGCATTAAATCATTAAAATTGTGTCGTAAAACTCAAAGCAAATAAGTGTGATTTACACAAATTTCTTTTTAGAACACAAAGTGAAGAAGATAGTTGATATTGTCAATAAAATATTACAATAAAATTATTCAAAATCTACCTTGTATCTTTCATTTTTCACAACATCACAACCTCTGCAAATAACTCAAGACACCAAATATTCTTTAAGTATTTTACTCACCTGTATCTATTATCTTGATTGATTGATATTTCTAGATAGTATGACATAACATCACTCACCGCAAAGGCCCTCCTTAACCTCTAGTACTGGAACGCGACACAATATTAATTCCTCATATACATGTACTAGTAGAGTCTGAGAAGAGTTTCAGCGATAATATTAATGCTAAATTAACATTATCGCTACAAAGAAACATGATGAAGAATATAACGACTTTAAAAATTTAAGAATAGAAATGATTATGTAATAAACATTGACGCATATGTTATAATATTTTAACTGTCGTGATTAAAATTTGTACAACTACACGATATGTTTTGACAAATTATTTTGTTTCATAGAAAATATTAAAACAAAAACTGAGCAAGAGCAATAACTTCTATTTTTTTACTACATCAATTTCAGGCCAAATAATTTTGTAAGAAGCAGTTCGCTTCAAATAGTGTAACTTTAAAATCGGTTCTTGGCGTTGAATTCGACCAGATTCTCACAGCCTTATTGAGAAATGCAGCCCAGAACATGGTCGAGTTGAGCGACAAGCTCCTGTCCTTGTTCCTCAATATCTGCTAGCTCTGCTATCGTCTGCATAGCAATGAATGTTGCTAAGGGCTAACATGTAATTGATATGCAGAAGAAACAGTGTGGGCGATAGGACAGAGCCCTGCAGTACTCCTGCGTTAATCTGCTGAAAATTGCTTTCCGGACGTCGAGTGGCCGAAGCTCCGCACGGACATCACTCAGCCGGATGCGAATATCATGCATTGTCGTGTCGCAGATCGGAATGGTAGGCGGGTGCATGCCGCAGTCATCGATTCAAGAGTTAGCCGCAAAGAAATCAACAAGCAGTTTCGCTTTCTCCTGCAGCTGATGTCGGGATATCTCAGTGGTGGTAGCAAGGGCTAGCAAAAGTTATAGTGCACGGCTTAAGCCAATCGCTAGAACTTTCGGCTACCCGTAGGATATTTGACGAGTACTTGGGCGAGGCGTGCAATGCGCTGGGAATTCGCGCTTATGTAAGCCTTCTTGCATTCCTTAGTAGCTTTCTTAAAAGCTGCTTTTAGTAGATCAATATTAGGGCAGCCGTGAGTGCGGTCCCTGGTCCATGCGCTGTAGGCTGATTGCTTTTGTGCAACAGCATGGGCGCACTCGTTGCGCTGGTGACCTCACTATATGAAACATAGTATTCCATTTAGACAGTGATTTCACCAGCCATGACGGCCGCATATTGCGACAGATTTAAAGACAGAGTTAAAGCAGCGTTGAGCCCACGGGATGGATGCAAAATAGTCCCGCATTCCAACCCAGTCTGTTGACGAGTAGTGCCACAAACGTTTTTTTTCTGCCATTGGTCGTGGAGGGGCAACCGTATCGTACAGAATCACAAATCTTATTTTTAATAATTGCAATCAAAATATTGTAATCTAAGTGAATTATAGTCGTTCCAATAGTTTATTTAACTTTTGACAGCTCTAATACTTAATCAAATAGTGATACCCTGACCAGTTACCTATTCGATTTCTTTCATCGATCGATTTTATGCATTAAGAAGTTTTAATCGATTTAACAAACTCATTATTTTATAGATAATTTCGTACTTCATATTTCTATGTGTTTCAATGTGCGACCTCCTTTGTCAAAATAAAGAAGAAATGGATTAAAAGAATGTTGTTCAAATATGACGGTTCTATGTCATGAAAAAATATATAATAAAAGGAACTGAATTTTCAAAATGTATTATTGTATTGTGTTGTAATTCAGTGGTTAATATTGTATTTGTTAAACTATTGATGATCTTTATTAAATCTCTCTATGTCTATTTTAAAATAATCTACAGTATTTCAATGAGTAACCTTCAATATAGTTGAGTATTTATATTCCTCCGTATTGATTTATTTGTGAATTCTCACGTTTGGTTGAGTTGAGCGTATCGTTCCTGCCTTCGTTACTGTCAAAATGCCAAAAAAGAAAGTACTCAAAGGACAAACAACTGTCAAGTGATGATGATTCCTGGTCATACGAAGAAGACGATTCTTTATAATTAAAATTAGTATTACAGTACCTCTTTTGGTTGTTTTATTTTTAATCCGTAAATTACTACGAATTTCAACATTTTGTACCTGTTCATTACAAGTAGGTACCGCAGGTAGTTTTTATTTGAACCAACTATAGTAAGTCTAAACAATTATTTTAGATTCATTAATTTGCGGCGAATACATTCGATCCCATTACTAGGTACGAGTACGATGGAACTGTTTTCATTACGCAAATTATTTATGCATTGAAACAGAGACATTTAGGGCATTTTAATGCAAAATAATAAAGCTTTTTACGTGATTTGATATAAAATATAATCACAATAATTTTATTGTATGTTTTATTAATATAATCGATAATCGATTTATTTCAAAACCGTTTTTATAGTCTGTGGTCATTAATTACGAATGTAAGTAGTACCCTAAGTAGGCGGAGCCCGCCCATAAAGTACAGTATTATCTGTAGTACATTGCATCAAAAATTATTACAAAACTTTATGTGCGTGATCTGTCAAAAGTTAAATAAAGTATTGGAACGACTATATATATTAAATGTGTTTTCATTTACACATTTAAATACGAGTATGTAGGTAGAGAGTACCCTACAACAAAATATCTTCTCGAGTTAAAGTTAGTTGGGGAAGTAAGACCACTTTCAACTTTATTTCCCATCCATTATACTTACTACCTGCTGGATATTTAACCCTTGTAGATGTAAAAAGTGTTGTATTTCTGTGTTTATAAGAACATACCCCCGCCATTTTCATACCACTACCGATCTTTATATACCTTGGTTTTCGTCCAAATGATTTCCAAAGTTCTAACTAAAACTCTGTGGTGACTTCCACATACAGCGCAACAACAACATACGAGTAGGTAGGTACTATAGCGCCATCTACCACAGATACACGGAACTACGAAGCAACAACACGAAGAAACTACTAATCCTAAATCGCGCAGTAGAAATTCTCGCGACGATTATCATACGAGTATATACAAAATCACAACATCAACTTTTGGGGAGTGGCCCGCCAGGCATGATCACCTCACCTGGTCGAAGGATCCTCCCTTTGTGTTGGTGGAACATGACCCCCGTTCCCCTACAACTCCACTACTATTGTGTTCAAATATTCCCAAAAATCATTAAATAACACTGTAATAAAGTAAGATTTATTCAATACAGGACTTGGGTAACTCTTTATGGTGGGACCAAATTTTAACGTTAACCTGAGGAATACTTTTACGATTTGACGTATTTGTTACTCAGCTAGATGTCCCATAAAAAGTACAAAAGTCGCCGTAATAAACACCAATTGTATAGTAAAAGTTTACTTTAAATCACATAAAAGTCACGCGTGAAATACGTCTCGTGCTATACGAGTAATAAGTGTAACATTGCCTTCGTCTAAGTTTCAATCTGTTCATAACATTTTTATCTGATACTTTTTGTCTCAAATTATTCGCTAAAGGTAAGGCTGTTTGTCTCAAAAGGTAAAAGCATAAATAATTTTAAGTAATTAATTATGACCTTTTGTGAAAGCGTGACTTTTGCGTTCTGATTTGTTTTAAAACAACTGCAAAAAGAAGAGGGTTTCTCAATTCGACTGTTTATATTGTTACGAGAAAAGATTATTCGCGAACAATGCACGAGACGTCTACACACACAGAAAGTTCTCGTTGATATCCTGGCACGGTATGTAGTGCGGTTGCTACCACCGAATTCTCGACGGGCGCGTCTTTGGTGCGGTAAATGACGTCATACGTTTGTTATTTCTAAAATGCGCCAGTAACAATAATACTGGGTATAAATATGAACAGTCGCGAGCCGCAGTTCAGCTCACTTTGGCCAGAGCGCAGGTATCAGTGATTAATCTAGCGATCTCAGCGATAATTAGGTATTGTTATTCTTAGTGAAATTGCGATTTTAAGAGTGTTTTCAATAAATTATTTAACACATCAGAAGGTTTATTTCTGAAATCCATGGAATCCTCACACTTACGTGTAAATAAAAAAAAAATTTTTTTATCAAATATATATTTTTTCCATGTGTGTTCGCGGATAACTTCGTCATGAATCGATTATAGTGATTTTTTAGAGAGGAGATGGAGTACCATGATAAGGAAACTAGGATCTAAAGATGGTATCCCAGACAAATCGAGAAGAACCTTCGAAATTCGTAAGAACAACTAGTGCATTTTTAATTTTTTATTAAGTATTTTAAAGCACTACAATTTAATGAAGGTTTGAAGTCAATCTGATGATAAAGCCGAAAGGCAGTCGAATGAACTCCTTCACAATTTACAGTAGTTACTTTGTGTTTCAGCTTGTTTAATTTGTATTGATGAGAACTATACACCTAGAAGGGCTGAAAGGAATTAAATGAACGAAGGAATGAAAACATCATATTCATCATATATTTTCTAAAGCTATTTCAATACTTGCATCTGTTTTTCATCATTTTATGACGATGAACCGATGAGGGAAGATACATTCTCTTAACCGTTAGGAGTTGGAGGATAATTCTTTAAATATCATATGTATGTGTGTTATCTTTAGTTGTATTCTTTCTAGTCATTAAGGTGGGCTGATGATAGCAGGTACAACTCCTCAATGTTAAGGAGTTAGAGGATAATTCTTTCACATTGATACGTATGTCTAAACCTTTACTTGTATACTTTTAAGCTAGTCAGATGAGCAGATAATAAAAGGTAAAACTCTTTTGGGCCACGTACACAATTTCAGCAGGACCGGAGCGGGCAGCGGCACATTCAAATGTATAGACTTATACGGGAGTGTTCACGAACACAGTGGAGCGTGGAGCGGGCAGGGAGCAGGCGACGAGTGGCGTACGAGCAGTGCGCAGCAATCACCTGCGATGAATGATTTGTAATTTGTCAATGTTGTGATTTTTCCAAGTTTATTTAATAATAATCATTTTTATTTCATATTTGAACTTATTTGTTGCTATTATAATATTTCAATCATCTTTATTACTTGTAATTTTGTTCGCTTGGTTGAACATATATCATTTTCATTGTGCTTTCTCTGATCTCCTATAAGTGAATAAGTATAGTGACCTTATTTTTCAATGGTAGTAAATTATTGTATTTGCAATTACGACTTAACCAGATTTTTCTAAGATTATATGGCTTGGGTTGGACGATTTTATAAAAATATATGTAAAATATTAATAATGCGATCGATTTCACTAACTATTTTAAATCATTAGTCATTTTTTACATCTGTCATCCGTCTATATTTTAAGAGGTTTCATTTCTCATAACACAACACTAAACCACTCTAGCACCAACTGCTTAGCCCGCTGGTTTCCAAAACGAGTCAACGTTCCCGCTCCGCTTCTCTGTCTATCCGCTCTGCGATGACTTCGAAAACGCAGCCTAACAGTTAGGCCGCGATACTTAATATATTATAGGTAGAAATAAATGAATAAAATATAACAAATATTTCGGAGATTTAACACACAACGCCATCTTGTGAGAGCTTGTGTTATGAGTACCATACAATTGATATACAAACTTTCTAACGAAGAAAAAAACGACTTCTAAAACCATACAAGTAAATGCTCTATATCTGTCTAATGTTGCATAGAAACTAAAAAGCGTGAAATAAGCTTACATTACAAAATGTCACTTCTTGTTTATACCTAATTCTATTAATTAAAATAAAATAAAGTGATATTATATTGTGTGCTTAGCGGCACCTTAGTACCGCCAGCTAATATAGTCGGTTTTTATTTGGTTAACAGTTTTTTTGCTTCCATTTTGGATTTCAAATATTATCGTCTTAATATTATTTGTTGTGCTATGTTATAAAAAACGATATTTCAAGTAAATTTACACATACTTTTATTAAACAAGCAACTGCTGCACTTGGAATGGATACAAATTACACCTAAGTCCGTATTTTAGTAGGCGTCTCGAGTATCCATTGAACTCTGATTACTGAAAGTAGTTTTAAGTTCACATCAAAACTCAAGCATCGCCCAAAGTCTAGCATGCATTTCAAGTTATGCTCAGTGGAAACTTCGCTCAGTAATTAATTTCAACTCAAAGTCCGTTCTCAGTTACGTTGCCGCAATTATTTTGCCATATCACACCGCCAATTAGATTAGAAAGATATATATTTTACAAACATAAATTCTATTTGTATATATGCAATATTTTCTAGTATACTAATATAAATACATTAATAAGAACCAGCTTGCCCAAAATTAAATCCTAAACATTATAAATGTGAATGTAAGTATCTTTGTTACGCTTTCACGCGAAAACTATTTAACCAATCATCACGAAACTTTGTACACATATTCTTGGAGGTATTAGATGTAACATACATTTTATTAAATGCGACAGAAGCCGCGGTCAAAAGCTAGTATGATATAAATAAGTCATTTTTATAACTATATAATAATGTGTTACTTTTGTCATAACTTATAAAATTCTGGTGATTTTAATTTATATTAAGAATATATGTTGTTTGTTTATTATGATTATTAAATCAGTTCATAAAAAAATTAAAATAATATTAGAGGTTAGTTAATGAGTATTACATACTCAACACATTTCACATGTGGTTATTGACGACGGGTGCTTAAAATTATAAAAGCAATTAAATAATTTAAGCTTTGGTATTACACGACGTAAAACATAATGCTCTTAGACTCATTAAGTGTAGGGCAAAGCACATCTAGTAACTGTATTAGTAGTGAGTTATATTCAAATACCCAGTGAGAGTGAGCTACTAAATATTTTAAGAACATTAAGGCCCGTATTATAGAACGCGTCTCAGTCGTGAATCGAGTTTTAAAACTAGTTTCAAGATGAGATTGTATTATAGAACGTCTCTTGAGTCAAGATTCACTGATTTAACGTATTTTATGATGATTTTTCAGAATAACAAGGAAATATTTATTTTACTTTACTTTATTTCCGATAGAATTGCTTATTGTACACATTTCAATACACTTTAATTAACACTAATTGTTATTCAATTCACTTATAATACACATTCATCTATTTATTTCAAGTAATATCCTTCAAGCAATCGTAATAACCTTTTGGTTTCGGACAAAAATATTACAATAACGTTAAAATAAAAACAAAAACAGTTTGATAATTCAACATTGACGAGTATTGAAAACAATTTGAACGTTCCGTTATAGGTAGTATCTAGTCAGATTTATTTTAATATTTAAAGTATTTAATTTAGGGCGAACTGCTTCTTATTATTATATTTAAATTGATACACTAGCCAATAGTGTATTATATATAAACTAATAACCAATAATATGCAAATTATACTTGTTAGATATGATGTGTTTAATATAATTAACTGCGTAACACAGAACAATAATTTCGACAATGCAGAGACGTAACTGAGAACAGACTTGTGAGTTGAGATTAGATATTGAAACTAGTTTCAACTGAGTAGAACTCAAAACGCCTTCTATAATAAGAGCGACGCTTGAGATTCGATCATAACTTGAAACTCGATTCAGCTGATCGAAGATCAAACGATACTTGAGACGCCTTCTATAATACGGGCCAAAGAGGTGATATCGCGAGTATTGTAACTATTATGTCTTCACCTCGATTCTTCTGTAGATATAGAAGATCATTTTATAAAGTCGTGTTGGCGTTTCATTTCCCATGAGCTGTGAATTGAAAGCAACTTCCTGCCAAATACATATGCTATATTTTTTCTCAAACATTACACTACGATTCAATCTTTATTTTCAAACCACATTTATTATAGTTGTTGGAATCTCTGTTTCAGTTGATCTGACCCCTGGTTCTGCAATAATTTCATGTGAAAAAATATGGGCTGCGGAGTACGTTGTGTCAATTTACACTTTGCCTATTTGCAATGTTAAACACCCAACCATCAGCCGATATAAAAGTGTAAACGAATGGAGCAGCATCAAACGTGTTGTGTATTTACGTAATACCATTCAAAATGTGAATTATTAATTGTATCAATATTGGAGTTAAATTGTTTCTACACAGAGACACACAAGCTTTTATCTCTGAAAAATGTTTACCTCACATAACATTTAAATGCGATGTGATGTTTATAAACCTTACCTAAATGATTGGAAGGGTAAGTAGAGGCATATTTAATGTTTTTAAATCCAAAAAAGGAAAACCACTTAACTCCTAACACAAAAATATAGACCCTTACAATTTTTTTTTTTGAATAATAGGCAAACTAGCAGACGTCTCGCCTCATGGTAAGCGATTACCGCCGCCCATGGACACCCGCAACACCAGAGGCGTTACAAGTGCGTTGCCGGACTTTGGGGGATGAGGAAGGGGTTGGGGTAGGGCCTCCGGTATCCTCACTCACTCAGTGAAACACAGCGCAGGCGCTGTTTCATACCGGTTCTCTGTGAGGCCATGGTATCACACTGGTCGAGCCGGTCCATGCCTGCCGAAGCGTGGCCCTCCCACAGTGAATCACATTCAAATCAACATTAAATGTTCCGTAAACTTATTACTTATACAGGAAGAGTGAGTGTCGATTCAAGCTAGATAATTCAAATGGTGAGTCCTTAAAAGCTTGTTCAATTAATCTTCAGTTAGGATCTCAGACTACAGCAAAATAACTTTAATGTAATTATAGTTTATCTCTCCTGAACTCAGATACGTAACTTGATATTCATATAAAGTCACTACAATAGTATAAACAGACCTTAAATATTTTCAATGATTAGAAATTTAACAGGTATGGATGTTTGTTTCACATCGGTGATATTTTTGTGAGACCGACAGTACCTCTGCGTGTAAACCTGTATAATTAGCATAAAGCTTTGCTGGAAAGATGCCAAAGTTGATGAGAATACTAATTTATTTTGACATCCCGCGTATGGGAGTATTCAGTTTGACTTTAACACATTATACATACATTAATACGCATGATATTGTGGGCAATGCTTTTTAATTTAATGTATGTTCATGCATAGTTTTCAGAAAATAGTAGCATTCTGCATTTCTTCTCTATAATACGAGTAAACTATAAATGTACCAAATTTCATGCTCCTTCTGTAGTAACTCTATATGTGTATGCTTGTGTACACATAAGTGTACATGAAATTACCAATACCAGTTATCCAGTTATTCCTTTTTTAACACCATGTTCTCAATATCATGGTGACTGTAATCTTTAAGCCATTTTAGTAAAAGTAATTTAAATTTGAAACTATTGTATTTTTACAAATCCAATTGAAGTCACGTAGGAAATTTGTGTAGACTTGTAGGAGACTTGCGATTGGTAAGTTTACAAAATCAAATTTGTCCCGAAATGTAATCACCGTTCTGCGGGTCGGTACTGCGGATATAAAGCGCACGTACTACTCGTTACAATCACATACCCATTCGGCGTGCCGCGAACTTTGATTTCCGCTAGCACCGCTCTTGTATCGCAGCACCTCTCTCAGGGAAATATTCACATTTTTGTATACATCAAGCTGTAGATATTTATAAAGACTTTGAACCTTGGGCCACCTGAAATTAGGTGATTACTACTCCCTGTGAAAATATTATGCTACTCAAGATATACCCATATGTGGTCTTTAAAGTTCCTAGAATAAAACCTCCACTTACTTAGAGCAAAACAACAGAATAGTTGTTTAACATTATAATATAAAGCCCTACTCGTATCTGATACGAATCCAGTCAATCCGTCCCTTACCTGTTTATCATTATGTAGAATTTTATAGTAGACATTAAAATTAAATACATGACCGTAGTTTTTTTTATGACAGAGCACGCAATCAAACAGACTGTCAACTGATTGAAAGTGTAAGTCAGGAATCGCAAGCACGATGTTAGCCTTAATTAATTACAAGACAGGTAGAGCCTGTAGAGTTTTTACTGGTGCTACACGCTTGCCTCAAAATCAATAACCGTGATTGACATACGAAACCTTTCAAAAATATACAATGATGTTATATAATTTATCTCTAACTCACTGAACCAACCGACGTAGCCTTGACAAATATAATTAATTTCGTCGCTTCAATCTCAAAAACAAATAACTTTCATGTCTCGTTTGTTTCACGTTTTCCTTGGTTTCATATTTTTATTTCCTTACAATCTAAACTAATCAAACCTATTATTTATGCTATTTACTTCACTTAACTTTTGTGTCTGTGTTTTCAGGGTATGAGTCTAAGACAGCGTCAATTCGTATTTATTGTTTCACCAAAGTAAAACTTAAAAGAATATGAATGTTAAGTTTAGTTTAGCACAACAACTTCATTTACCGTCCTCCACTTCTGTGCCTGGCGGAATCTACAAGGTGCTGGTAAAATACAATTGTGACAATATGGTGGACAATATCGTGTATAATCAAATATTGAATAGTGAGTATACTACATTATTTTTTTATTTTTATTTTATCAAACAGTGGGCAAACGAGCAGACGTATCACCTGATGATAAACGATCACCGCCGCCGCCGCCGCCATGTCACTAATGCGTTGCCGACCTCTGGGGGATAGGTAGGGGGTTGGGGAAGGGATTGGGGTATGGGCTTCCGGTATCCTTACTCACTCGGTGAAACATAGCGCAAGCGCTATTACACATTGGTTTTCTGTGAGGCCGTGGTATTACTCCGGTCGAGCCGACCCTTTCATGCCGAAGCGTGACTCTCCCACGCTAACAATAAACATTTACGTACGCCTATCATTTCAGTTTGGATTTTTTTTTGTATGTACAACTATTATAAACAAAACAAATAAATAAAATTTAAGTGTCTGTTTGTAATTTCAAATTAACAGCTATTCACTAAAATCATATTAAAGTTTGTACGGTACATACATCAGAAAATCAATAGACACTCTTTTGCAAAAAAAACGGGCACTAAAGCAAAGAACTATTTTATAGTTACTATTAGTTTGTTTGACAATTTTAGGTATTGTTATCCTCAGAATTTCTAAAATTAATTAGGAAGGATGATAAAACTGATGATAACTATGTATCATCAGTTTTATGATAACATTTTGATTAAATTATTGAGAAATAATGTTTCAGCTCAAAACACTATTATTGTACCTGCTCGCTAAATAAAAATGAAACGCGTTAATTTCTTTGTTTTTCTTGAATACATTAAAAGCAGATAAAAGTTTAGTATTGAGTGTGACCCCCTCTTGCTGAAATCACGGCTTGCATTCGTCTGGGCATGCTAGCGAGTATATCTTTTATGGTTTCTTGGGGAATACGTTCCCACTCCGCGGTAATCACATTCTTTAGCTCTCTGATGGTCTGCGGAGCCGGCTACACTGATCTCACTCGTCGCTTTAGAACGTCCCAGACATGCTCTACGGGATTGAGGTCCGGACTTCTAGCTGGCCAGTCCAAACGACAAATTCCGACTTCTAGCATATACGCTTCCACATCGCCAGACCGGTGGGCGCGAGCGTTGTCGTCCATAAAAAATGAGTTTTCGCCAAGAGCGGTTAAAGCGGGTTGTGCATAAGGAATTAGAACTTCCGTTATGTATCGGTGTCCAGTCAGTGTACCGTTTTCGATAAAGACTAACTCCGTACGATCCATGGAATTTATTCCTGCCCAAAACATAACAGAGTCCCCTCCATAAGGTGTGATTTCTTCAAAACATGCCTCTGCAAAACGTTCTCCTCGTCTACGTAGCACTTGCCGACGTCGGTCTTCACCATGCAGAGATATCCTGGCTTCATCGGAGAACAATATCCTATCCCAGTCTTGAGTCCATGACACACAATTTCGAGCGAAGCTAAGCCTGGCTACTCGATGTCCACGGAGTAATTTAGGGCCGCGTGCCGGGCGATGACTGTGTATATTAGCAGCAAGAAGCCTCCTCCTGACCGTTCATAGACTAATTTGCACATTTCTTACTTCTTCGAGGCTGTTCTTGAGGTCCACATAAGAAGATTTGCGATTTCTCAACGCTTGACTAACTAGAAAACGATCATTCCGTGGTTCGGTACATGTCTTTCTGCCAGAACCAGGCCTTCTCTTGACGGAACCGGTCTCTTGATAGCGCTGCCAGGTCCTTTGAACTGTCGACCGACTCACATAAATGCTTCGTGGCTCAGAGGCTAAAGCCTCTGAGCCACGACGCATTGGCTGTAACCTTCTTCAAGCAGCGCAATAATTTTGCTCGCTTTTATCAGTTTATCTACCATTTTCGAGATTGCTAAACAGCAATAACAATACTTTTAAATGTCAAGGACATCAGATAATTTAATAAAAATTTACAAAAAGTTAATTAGAGTCGATATTAACTATAGGGAATTCGCGCCACAAAATGTAGTTAAAAGTTGTTTTCTTTGAAAACCAGGCTCAGTCAAAATTTGAATTTGGAATGTACTCTTATAAACATTATGGCACTTTTATAACTGGCCAGTAACATGTTCAAATGATTAAAACCTTTTTGGAATTTTATTTTTTTCAGCCAGGAAGAAAATCGAAACCGCCCGTTTGATGAGTGTATCAAATTTTTGTGTGTCTGTCTGTATGTTTGTCTTGGTTAATCTTTCAAACGGTTTGGTTCATTGTGTAAGTACGATAATAACCGCACGCCCTAATTTGTAAATTTTATAAACATAATATACATTTATAACACAATAGATTTATTACATTTTATGTAAAGGCATAATTTTAATAGACTTTAAAATGTCACTCTTTCTTTAGCCTGGATTAGAACAATGTCGGACCAAAGACTAGCTCTTTGTCTCTTAAATGGATGTCTTATTCGTCCTTTCTAAAAAGAAATCAAGTGTACATTCCAAACGCTTATAAGGTATACAATGACTATATGAGCAAACGAGACACTTACTGATTTTAAGTGTTGTTATTCAGAATATAGAAATTTCCATTTGACACTACTATGCTGCCGATATCTATTATTATTATTATCAACGTCCTACTGCTGGGCTCGGATCTGCTATCATGAGAGAGTTAAGGCCATACGTCCCCACGCTGGCCAAGTGCGGGTTGGAGACTGACAAGATAACGTTGTGGCTACGTAATCTTCCCGTTGGATGCTTTTAAGCCACCTAAAGGCCTCCGACTAAGCTTTACAACTGTTATCCTATGATAACAACCAAGACCACCACCAGCGGTCACCCATCCAAGTACTAACCGCGCCGTCGTGGCATACCCTCGGTAATTGTTTCTAATCACAGAGTGTAATTGGGGTATGAGCTATATCTATCAACTCACTAAAATAGGTACGTGTTTACATGAACAAAAATATTTAAATGCTAAGCCAATGAATAAAAAACACAGGCCTTTGTCGTAAACAATACATTAAAAATATAGGTGTGCCTAGTTTTGTCCGCGCCTTCACTCGCGTTAGATTTGATTATGAGTGAAGGAATGAATGTTCAACACGGTATATAAAAAAACTCTACAAAACGTTTTTATAGACAATATTCTTCACTAATCCAGCTGCCAAAACCACTAAACTATTGAGCTTACTCACGAGCAAGTTACGTAGAACTGGTCGCTGAATAGAAGCAGTTTTTTCTAAAATCTGCCCTAGCATATTTAAGTGTTGGTTCTTGAGACTTATTTAGTGGCATCACGAAATAGATTTTGAGGGGAAACTGCAATCGTTTAAATTGAAACGGAAAATAGTTTGAAATCAAAGGAATTCGTAGTATATACACAGGTTTTGTTCTTGCGCACACTCAGTTAAAATTGTGGCTTCCGCTATATATTTCCATGTAAAGCTTTGACTATTAGCATGGTTCCATTTCATAATTTAGGGGGTGTTAAATTTTGCAAGAACATAACGCGTAGAATAAACCTATTTAAACTGGCATAGGCCTTGATAGGGCGGAAAGCTTGGCCCACAGGGGAGCCACAGGATTTGGAGGCGGAAGCACACCGAAGTTTATCGGCGGGCGGCTGACTACCGGCGAAAAACGGCTTCCGGTCTCCGCCCGAAGAGGAACGGGAGTTTTGTGAAGAAGCTTGTCGAGGCATGATGACTAGCTGGTCATCTCAACTGGAGACTCACAGCCGTTCATCCTTGAGTGGACTGGGTGTCAGCACGAGACCCTTTCCTTTTGGGTGACGCAGATCTTTTCCGGGCTCGGCTTCGGGAAGTATCTGCATTCGGTCGATAGGAAAGAACTGAGTCCCGCCTGTCACTACTGCGATTACAGTGAGGACTCGGCCCAGCACAGGTTGGCGACTTGTTCCACCTATGCGACGCAGCGGACCTCTGGCCCTTACTTCCTCTCGTTACCGACCGTCATACGCTCCGCGGCCGGTAGCGACAGCTGTTTTTTCAATCCACTGCAATCTGTTCAGTGGTTTGAGCTGCGCGTTGATAGATCAGACAGTCATTAACAGTTGCCTTTTAAAATTAAATATATATATATAATATAAGTGGACTTTCTGTTTTATTATATTTGTAACTTATAAATTAACATTGATAAATGTTATCTTTTCTCTGTAGCATTCTAACAATATTAGCTTTTTAATCATTGCATTCAAGATTTAATGAATAGAAAGATCTGCTAGATGGTACTTCTTATCATCTACTACATATTTTAATAAGAAATAAACCCACTTGTTGTTATGAGAAAATGAAACAATATTTATTCTAATTAGATAAAAGCTTGCACAAGCCGTTCTTTGTCTATTAATAAGTGAATAAATTTCTTATTAAAGTCTTCTTTACCCACGTACCATGTACTTTAAGAACAAAGAGTGCTTGAATAAATATCAGTATTTCTCGCTTAGATATTCTCTTGGAATATTTCTTACAACTGATTTGAAATATTGTGTATTTAGTACTCTCAGTATATTTTATGAACATATAATAATATTTTAACGCGCCAACTATCTGAACTGTTTGGTTTCGAAAGCAGTGAACTATCAACTTTGTATGCAGGCAAAACTTGAAAATATGTCGGTCACGCTTTCGCAAAGACATGTTTGGCTCATGGGATTGAGGATAAAAAGACTCTTCGAAACTATCGGTACAGTTGGCCTAGTGGTTTGAGCGGTCGCTACGCCGCTCTCTACTGCTACAAGTGTTGTGGGTTCAAATCCCACATGGGACGGTACTTCGTGTGTTCCACAAATTGTTGTTCTAAGTCTGGGTGTTCTTTGTGTCCGTTTTATGTATGTTTTTTTAAGTCACCACTAAAAAACTACCGTGGGTCGTATATCCTCGTTATGAAGACATTCCCCTATCTGCTTCAGCCAATATTGGAGTACTTGGTGTCGACGTATCAAGCGAAGTCCATTTTTGTGGCCATTTGGAGGGCAAAGTCAAATTGGCCTAGAAAAAGCTTGGTGTGCTCAAAAGATCGAGGCGGTATTTCACTCCGGCCCACCGCCTTCGGCTTTATAAGGCGCAGGTTCGGCCTCACATGGAATACTGTCCTCATCTTTGGGCAGGGGTACCCCAATACCAGCTTCTCCTTCTGGACCGCATTCAGCGGAGGGCGACTCGTATCGTCGATTGCCAGGATCTTCCGATTCGGCTAGACTCTCTGGCGCTGCGTAGAGATGTGGTTTCGCTGTGCATCTTCTACCGCATTTACCATGGGGAGTGCTCCGAGGAATTGTTCGGATTGATCCCTGCTGCACCTTTCCGCCATCGTCCTACGCGACAGAAATTTCATCCCCATCATCTAGATGGTTGGCAGTCCACAACTGTGCGATATTCCCGAAACTTTCTGCCGCGCACAGCAAAACTGTGGAATAAGCTGTCGCCTGCGGTGTTCCTGGACCAATATGACCTTCAAACCTTCAAGAAAAGAGCGTACTCCTTCCTAAAAGGCCGGCAACGCACTTGTAACGCCTCTGGTGTTGCGGGTGTCCATGGGCGGCGGTAATCGCTTACCATCAGGCGATACGTCTGCTCGTTTGCCCGCTATATAATTAAAAAAAAAAATTCAGTCGAATCTCCTACACTTCTATTACTGCTGTACTGGATGTGTTTCAGTGAAGAATCATCAAAAAGGCAAGGGGCAGAGTGATATTTATTGGTTCAGACAGTTGCAGATCCTTTACAGACATGTATTCGAGAACTGCCTATAGTCAGCTGGTAGACAGTAATTGAGTCCGTGGTGACATCATTACGACCGGTCTCGCCTCTCTGTACCTCCTGTTCCATTCGCCAAGCGAGGCCTGTCGAAGACCTCGCTCCGTCGAAGTTGTCGCTTCACGGATGACACAGGGCACATATCGTAGTCCGGTGCTTACTTCAAGCGTAGAGCCGCTTCCTAAGCGAGCTGGCCTGCTCGCTCGTTGCCACTCAACCCTGTGTGGGCCTTGACTCAGAATAAAGACATTTCCTTACACTAGATCATGACTTGCCGAATGGCTACTCTGGCCTCTACTGCAAGGGGATGAAGCTCATAGCGATTGGTGACCGTTTGGAGTGCGGTTCTGCTATCGCTGAAGATACCGAACGTAGTTGCGCCTCGCCTGAGCACCTCACTATAAAAACCCAAACCCAACCCAAACCCACCTACTACAAAACGAAGTTATAAGAATTTTTTTAATTTCTTAAACCGATTGTTATATATATATATATATATTGTATTATATATATATATATATATATATATATAATATAATATATATATATATATATATATAACAATCGGTTGAAGAAATTTGTAGTGCCCGGAAAAATATTACATACTGCGGTTCCGCCCTCGTAGGTGGTACTTTATAGTGATATAACTTCCTTATTTGTCAACCGATTGTTATATATATATATATATATATATATATATATATATATATATATATATATATATATATATATATATATATATATATATATATATATATATATATATATATATATATTGACAAATTTGACATTGACAATTGACAAATAAGGAAGTTATATCACTATAAAGTACCACCTACGAGGGCGGAACCGCAGTATGTAATATTTTTCCGGACGCTACAAATTTCTTCAACCGATTGTTATATATATATATATATATATATTATATTATATATATATATATATATATATATATATATATATAATACAATATATATATATATATATACCATAATAAGGAAGTTATATCACTATAAAGTACCACCTACGAGGGCGGAACCGCAGTATGTAATATTTTTCCGGACGCTACAAATTTCTTAATTTACTTACTACTTAGTTGATTGATCAAAACCAGTAACAAATATGTTGTAACATAAGCCATATCAATAATAATAATAATGAAGTTTGACTTAGTTGGCTTATGGTCCTATGTTCCCTGTGACGGCCCGAGGGGGTTTCCACACGAAAAAAAAAAGGTCCTATGTTCCCTAGATGAGGCAGAGGATGTCACTCATGAGCTTCAACTTCGTCGCCAGGTCTGTTTAGGACGGACACATTTTCGTTTTTCTTGAGGATTAAAACCAAGCAAGCGCCTACTTGGCCATATGATTGAAATCCCTACCAAGTACATTGCCTCGGTGGCGCAGTGGTAGCGTATGCGACTGCTAAGCATGAGGTCTCGGGTTCGATTCCCGGGTCGGACCAAATGTTTGTATGATCTGCAAATATTTGTTTCGGAGTTTGGGTGTTTTCTATGTATAATATGTATGTATTTACAAAAAAAAGGTACATAAGTATTTCTATCAGTTTTATAGTACCCATAATACAAGCTGTGTTGAGTTTGGGAACTAGATGGCGTTTTGTGTCAGATATTCGAAAATAAAAAAATATTGTCTAAAAATATTTACAAATAAAAAATGCGTATGACCTTCATTGTTAAAGTAATAACAAAATATTTAATCTACTGATGCTTAAAGTGATGCCTGTGCTTTAGGCATCTTATTTGACACTAGTTGACCCACGCAACCTCGTTTGCGTCTTCTATTGCCCGTGGCGTGAAATATTTCCCCCGTTTTTGAAACATTCTTCATTGGTACTCCGCTCCTATTGTATTAGCGTGTTAATATAGTGGACTATCCAACACTGAAATAATTTTTCAAATCGGACATGCGGTTCCTGAGATTAACTCTTCAGCTTTATAATACAAGGTGTCTCAAAAGAAATTTCATATTTAGTGGATTGATTAAAAAAAAAGGAAGCGGTATATAGAAAAAATGTTTATTTATTGTTAAAATACACTTTTTGGGAATTCATTTCTTAAAAATAATATCGTCTAAATGTAAACCCTCACGTTGTTGGCACTCATTTAATCGAACAGTAAAATTACTTATGACTGCTCGACAGGTGGAGTGAGGGATGGCTGCCATTTCGTGACGGATATTTTCTTTCAAATGCGCCAGTGAAGTTGGTTTATTGGCGTAAACTTTAGATTTAAGATAACCCCATAGGAAAAAGTCCATAGGGGTTAAATCGGGGCTACGTGGAGGCCAATTTATGTCACCTCTCCGGGAGATCAATTTTCCTGAGAAAATTTCACGAACACGTGGCAGAGATATATTGGACGTGTGTGAAGTTGCTCCGTCCTGTTGAAACCATGTTCTTTGGTTATAGCCAGGAAAGTTTTGCAGTTCAGGTACCAAGAAGTTGTCTAACATCTCCACATAACGCTCTGAATTCACTGTAACTGTACGCCCCATTTCGTCTTCAAAAAAGTAAGGGCCGATAATTCCTCGCGCCGACATGGCAGCCCATACGGTCACTTTAGGCGAGTGTAGGGGTTTCTGATGTTTGCGTTTCGGATTGGCTGAACTCCAGTAGCGGCAGTTTTGCTTATTTACGTGGCCATTAAGATGAAAATGAGCTTCATCCGAAAACAAAATGTTGGTAAACGTTGAAAATCGCTCAATCATCTGATTTACGAAATTAAGCCTCTGACCGGCATCTTGGGGCTTTAATTCTTGCACCAATTGAATTTTGTAGGGGTGCAGCTTTAGATCTTTGTGCATAATGCGATGTAATGATGATCTATGCACATTTAAAGCACTCGCGCGCTTCCGAATTGAAAGGCTCGGGTCGTCACGTACAGATTGATTAACACTCTCCACGTTTTCTACCGTTCTTGATGACCTAGGTCGCCCGGATTTTGATTTATCCAGCGTTGATCCAGTCTCTTCAAACTTTTTAACCCAATGTCGAATGAGAGGAAGGCTTGGCGCATCATTTAAGTGGCGAAAACCTCGAATACTGCAGAATTTTCTACGCGCGACAGTTGTCGAATCACCGTTCTTGTAAAACTCTCGCACGCACAACGCGCGGTCTGCTCCCGAGAAACGCTCCATAGCGACTGAATCCCCAAGAGCCAAGCTACCAATTGACATAACCCCCGCACCCCTCAAGTACGCAGCGTTCACGCAGTAAGCTAAACAAATATAAAATTTCTTTTGAGACACCCTGTATAAGTATAGATGATAATTACGCATCTTAGTAGGATTTAGTTAGCTCTGTGTATTATTCAACAACAAAAAGGTACTGCAAAAAAATTGTCTAATTCTAATGTGTTAAATTATTAACGGCTAAATTCTTACCATCTTAAATAAAGCAATAGACGATTTCCTAAAACACTTATAATCACACTATGGATATGCAACAAGAAAAAGTTGAAATAATTATAACTTGATTACATAAAAAATTATAAGAAAATTTATATAGCCTATGGCTTCGCCGTAGTCAAGTATTCCATGGGATAGCCACGCTCCGGCATGCATAGGCCGGCTCAACCGGGGTGATACCAGGGCCTCACAGAAAACCAGTGTGAAACAGCGCCTGCGCTGTGTTTCACCGAGTGAGTGAGGATACCGGAGGCCCATACCTCAACCCCATCCCTATCCCTCTCCCCATCCTCCAAAGGCCGGCAACGCACTCGTGACGTCTCAGGTGTTGTGGGTGTCCATGGGCAGCGGTAATTGCTTACCATCAGGTAATACGTCTGCACATGTGCCCCCTATTCCATAAAAAAGTAAAACTCACATTAAGAAAACCTTATAGTTTTATTTCTATGATAAGCACGTATATACTCGTATATATATATATATATATATATACATATATACATATTCCTACAAAATAATTTTGTAGCTAACAAAATTCAATTAGCTACATTAGACTAACTCCCTAAAATAATTATAAAGTGATCCAATGATGTCAGCCAAATTAAAGGCCTATATCAAAATTTGATCTCGTAAATTTAAACTATCGATTCCGTTTAAGAAGCCATTTTAAATGGGTGTAATGTTTCAACCTTGAGGTGTATTTTAAATGTATTTTATTTGATATTCTATTTGAAAACCATCGAGACAAGCAGACAAGACGCAGTTTACCATTACCTCTCATTATTATCATGATTTAGAATTTTGCCACAAGCTTTACTACAAGGAAAATTTTATTCCGTTCTATTCTAGTATTTAAAATTCCTAAAAATAGTACTCGTACTTATGACAAAAAAACTGTACAGAGCATGTTATCTCTAGGTTATAAAACCCCACAATCATTTTATAGAATCAATTGGTGCTTCCACTATTTTGTGTACAATACATTTACCATAAAAGAGCGTACCACTAATTCAAAAACTAGTCATTATTGTCATAAACATGATATGACTTTAACAGTTCATTGCAAGATAAAAGCCTTGCCTAAGAAATGAGTTTTTGGTTTTTACTAAACACGCGGGTTTTTTTTCAGATTTTCTGTTAGTAGCGTAGTTTACTCCCTTAGTCTTCTCTTACAACACCCACCGAATGAATAGGAGTTGTGACACTCCATATTCTTAATCCGTCACCATACGGACAAAGACATATAACACACTAGAAACTCTTGAGTTCAATTCTCCATGGGCAGCGTACGTCACTTACCACTAGATGTTCCGTTTAATTACATTTTGTCGTGTTTCTTTGGTGAGTGCGAGACCGGAGGCCCAATGATGCAGAAGCATCACTATGCAGCCATAGTGTGGGTCACCATGCTACTTTGTTGCATTTTCTGCATTTGTAATGAATGTGTGACCACCATTCTTGGATTTCTGCTCATGCTTTCCATCAGGCAGTGTAGAGTCATTCTGACGGGGCCATATATAAAAAAGAAAAAAGAGCATTATCATGAATCACAGTTCTGCAGAAAGACTTACCGGACTTTTAAGTGTTCCATTTACACGCAACGATACTAGCAAAAATTCAAACGCTATCGGGATGGACGATTTAACGTACTCTCTGAAGCACAGATGGGTCTTAATTTATTAAGAATGGGCACCCATCCATAAATTGACCAGACCGACAGACGATTTCTTAACTTTTCAATATAATTAATTTATTGTATGATGAAGGGGTGCTTCATTAGTCAGGTGACTGTTATTATTATAACCTTACTTCCGTCAAAATTTCAAGGTTTTATATTTCACTGATAATAAAAAAAATAACTTGGATACTAAACGAAATCATATTGTTACTATACATTTTTAGTTAACAATAAATATTATATCATAACAAGACCTCTGCTACACGGAAAGCAAATATTTGTGGCTATAAATAGATTTATAACGAGCCTTATCAAGTATATTTATAGGCATCAGTACACCCATATTTGATTAGAAGCGTACGAGACCTGAGCATATAAATTCCTAGTAAATTTTACTCTATCTACATTCGTGCAAACATTTGTACTAATAATGAGGTACATTTTTCTCCATGAAGTGACTTTGAAATTTGAGTAAAACAAGTTTCAAAACCAAATATAACTAAGGCTAACTACGTCGTACTCATCATCAACCTTTACAAACCTTAGAACTGGGTGTTGGCCAACTAAAACAAATTAGCCAATTGGGTTGAGTAATTACTAATGGCTTAACAATTGTTATAAAATCACGTTTTCTTCTATTAGCAGTACTGCATATGACTTTTGATTTACGTGTGTATATAGACGATGACAGTCACTTTCTATTAGGGCACTGTCCACTGCAAATACCTTAAAAAATCTCTACCTATAGCTCCAGAATATTGTAAAAATATTTTATACTCGTAACAAGTAAATTCTGTTATTAATTTGAGACCCCTCTTAGATAATAAACTAACATTTATACCTTAAATATCGCTGAAAAAGCAAATTAAAAGCTTTGTTATGTAGAACATCACAGGTTTTATAGGTAACATCATAATCATGTTATACAATAGTCTCTTTGTTGTCAACGTATTTTAGAACACTACATTATTGTATGGGATCTCGCTACGTCTAAACGTCATGAAATCTAGAGAATAATGTATACGTACAAACATACATGTGATACATTAGGCAATGTGCATGTGATTTAGAAATGCGCAAAAAAACATACGTAATCTTTATTGCTTAAGAAATATAGCCACACAAATATTTATACAAAAAATCATGTTTTCATTGATCAGTAGTATTTTTCAAATTCCCAAACCGCAAAGCTATTGACGAAACGAAACGTGACGTCACCGTCCACTGTAAGCGGTATATCAACCGGTTGTTTCTACGAGTATTGCCTGTGTTTATGATAAAATTATTAGAGATTTATGAGGATTATTAACTGAAAATAAGTAAAGACTAAAAATAAGTACTCTTGTGAAGAAAGACTCGCCACAAGGACTGAAAGTGGTTTTGTCAAGGCACAGTCGGATAATCTGTTCAAAATTGATGTGTTCACCATGACTATGTATCATACAAATAATTGTGACTTTACGGCTAATTTTCTCATAACAATAAGAAACTGAGCAGATTTTAAAGGACCTGTAGATATATTTTTTGATGGTATAGAAAAAGGAGATAATGGTATACAACTTTTCGTTGCTGTTATACCTATTAACATTTACGCCTTTGCTTTGACCATCAACTTTACTAGCAACTTGAAAAGCTTTGTCATCATATATTTTTTTAACTAGGTAAATTAAATGAGAAATTACAAATCCATGTAGTTTAATATTGAGGCCGTACTGGGACCTGCTTCTGATAGATCTATTTGAGATATTACTGCCATACTGGAACCTGCTTCTGAGAGATCTATTTGAGATATTGATACCGTACTGGGACTGGGCTGGCACATTCGGCCAGAGCATCTTCAATCAGTGCTTGCTTTTTCCATTTCAAAGTAACCTTGCTGGTGGTAGCACCAGAGAGAAAGGTTACTTTGAAGATAAATTGCGACTACCTGCAATTATTTTTTCTGACATTAGAACATACATTGTACAACACCTTTTATAATAATAGTGACATCTTGGGTCCATATTCCAATGCCATTATTATCTACTTCATATAATTTTCGAAATCCGTTTCAATCTGAACAGCAGAAATAAAATTATATAATGTAAGTTCAACAAATTCGTGTAGGTCAGAAACTACTCAGAAAAACCCATGATCAACAGAAATGATAATATATATTTATATTTAAAATTTTTAACATGAAAACTAAAAACATTAAATTCAGAATGGTTCTATGAATACATTATAAAATGTTTAGGTTAGGTTCTTGATTGCATTTTTTGCAAGTCCTATTGGAAAATATTTTAGGTACGTACATTTCGGCAGGAACCGAAATCTGTTGTAAAGTCGCTAAAAGCGAGCGCTGATTGAAAACCTTAATTTCTATAAAGGCATTAAATTACCTAGTTATTTACCTAAAAATGAAAATATAAATATATAGCTAATTAGGATTAAATCTAATCATTAATTACTGTGAAACAAAACTAAACGGACATCACTTCATTTAAACGCATATTGATCGAATAATAACTGCTTACTCAAAGAGCAAATAGGCACACGATATAAATATAAATACATAATACCCAACATAATCAAAACTTAAATAATAGAAAACTATTATGACTCAGGAGTGAGTCATGTCACAATTAAAAGGTGTGGACAGAGCGAGATCCAAAGAGAAACTGTCCCTTATTTCTGATCGCGCCGCTTTATTTAAGTACCAACCCCACCTGGCCTGGCTCATAGAACCGTATGGGCAGCATGCTGGCTCAATCCATGTTTTTGGCACACATTAACGACTTCTGTAAACACCAAATTAAAGGTGCCGAAATACTAATTTTCACTGATGACACGGTTTTACTTTTTGCAGTGAAAACTTCTTTAGCGGCGCTGTGTACTTTTTGGAATGGGTAAAAATGTATAAACTCGCGTCAGGTCACGTGACCATTAACTAGCGTCAGGTCACGTATCCTGATCGAAAATTCGTAAGGATATTTATTGTTAACAGCGCCATCTACCGATATACTTTGGTAGCATTAGTTTTTCTAGATAGTGGTCCTTCCTCAATATGATTTTATATACTTAAAGTTAATATTTCAGTATCTTAAAGTGATTTACAATAAATTAAAATACCGATTTTCTACTTACACAAAACCTTTTGTAAATCAAAAAGATTGTTTACAATTTTTTTGGAAAACAGCGACATCTATTGGAGTATCAAAGCTTTATTTTAGTTCTTTTTATTGCACACTATTAAAAAAAGCATAGGTGTTCATTTTAGGTAAGTTAAAACAACCGTTTGTTTATAGTTATGAGTTTTCCTTCTGTCGGCAGTGCTTATGACTGCTTTGTGTTTTTTTTTATAGCAATACGTGTGAGAATAATAATAATAATAATAATAATAAATATTTCGGACATCTAACACACAACGCCATCTAGTCCCAAGCTAAGCAGAACTTGTGTTATGGGTACTAGACAACTGATATAAATACTTATATACTTTTTTTTTTTGTAAATACATACATATTATACATAGAAAACACCCAAACTTCGAAACAAATATTTGCAGATCATACAAACATTTGGTCCGACCCGGGAATCGAACCCGAGACCTCATGCACAGCAGTCGCATACGCTACCACTACGCCACCGAGGCAGTCGAATGTACGAGAATTGACTGAAGAAGGATGTCTTTTTTCGCTGCATGGCTCGAGGACAGTCTGCTAGCTTTGAATGTCAGTAAAATCTAGGTTCTTTGTTTTAGTAAGACCATCAGGTCAAATCCAAAGAATTGCCAGCTCCGCACACGTTGCTACCCTTGCAATCGAACAAAGGATGTGTTTTTTTCATGCTGTGATTATCCTAATCTGACGAGAACTTAAGACATCAATTATCTAGCAGTAAATATAGGTGATAAACTAAACTGGGAAAAACATATAACTATAGTTAGCATCGATTAAGGAAACTTATTTAAATTTTTAAGGAATTATGGAATTAAATAATAAAATAAATAAATAATAAAATTATGAATTATTAATATATATGTATTAAGTAGGAAAGAATCGATTGTAAATGAAATAAAGGTACACAGACAAAAATATCTTACCGGCGACGACCATCTGAAAGACGCATGGTGCCAGTTGCGATCCCACCTCGTTAGAGGCAGAACAAGAGAGCGTGCCATAGTCTAGGTCTGCAACTGGAGTGTACCTATGAAATAATTACTTCACATAAACATACTTTACCACCAAACACTCCTCTGCTGAAACAAACTTACAAAACTCTTGCAAATGTGTAAATACTCGTACTTACTGCATCTGCTCGTGGGGCTCATCGGTTAAAAAACATTTACTTGGGCTCGAAAGAGCACAGCGAGCGGTGCTCAAAGTACTACTTCATCTGCGATTTCGACATACTACAAATTTAGTTTATAAGAGAGCGTCAAAACGTCATTTTAACAGTACAAAAATTATTCGTCTACCAGTGTAGTCGTAAGTATCACAAAACCATTATACACTTTCTACACGACTCAGGTGAAAGAAACAAGTGTCCAGCACCAAGAGCCCGAAGCACATTTGCCCAACAACATTATCAAAATGTTGCACCTAGACTGTACAACAAATTTAATCTTGTATATAACACTAAATATCTATCTAATTATCAAATAGGAAATACGATTAAAATATGGCTTAAAGATTTGGATTACAATGAGGTGGAAAATTTATTACTCAATATAAAATTAAACTAATTAATAAAAATTATTACGATTTTATAAACGCACGCACAAACATATTTATATTCTCTCCACACACGTACATACACACTCATTCATACACGCACAGAAGGTATAGAATATATATCACTCAGAAGTATTATGTTATTATTGTTGTTAATGCTAGATCTAATCTACGAATCTACTGCTTATATTTGGACCACTTTGCAACAAACAACATATATAACTGTGTAATTTATACTTGGAAAGATATTGGCTCCCAACAAACAGCTCACTTTAGTTTGGGCTTATATTTATATTGTTAAATGTAATTTGCTGCACTAAAGAATTTATTATTTCAAATATATGCATATTACATACATATTATGTTAATATATATACATTAATATTTCTGATACGGTATAATGTTGTTGACAGGTTTTTTAATATCGCTAGTCGCTTACATTTTTGTAATATTGTTCTTGTGGTTTTTTCTTAGCACCGACTTCAAAGGTGTCCCTAGCACACATTTTAATACTACTTTATTAAAATTAACAGAATTAGGTATGGACAAAAATTGACAAGTCAGTCAAATTGAAAACGGCTTATTTTACGCTTTTTAGAGTTTCTATGCAGGGAATTTACGTAGATGATTTTAGAAGTCGATTTTTTTGTTAAAAAGATTTTGTTTTTCTATTTTTAGTGCAAATTATCAAAAGCAAATAGTAAGTTAATTCATACAAATCGTGAGCCAACCGATAGAAGCGACCACCTTCAAATGTTAACTCCTGCTGATCTAAAACCATATGATGAGAAAGCGTTACGCGAATATTTTCAATTAAGATGAATTGTCAATATTTAAATGAACTCACTAAGACAAGCTAGGTGTATAAATATAGTGTAGGTTCCTTATCTAAATCTCAGCTTTGCATATCTTTTCTTTCCGACAGAATCTTAGTTACTTGATCTTAAACTATCATCTAGGTCGGTGATACGACTCTTAACCTTACCGGTCAGATCACCTAAACAACTTTAAATAATACAACAAAGGTCATATTTGTACCTATGATATTTTTAGAATCGCCATCTAACCCCGTAAAAACTGAAAGAATATAAATTAAGGTCTATACTCATTTATGACATTGAAATCATCTTCTAATCATCAGCTCATCTAAATAGCTTGAAAGTATACAAATAAAGGTTTATACATACGTATAAACATGAAAGAATTGTCCTCTAACTCCTAACCATTGAGGAGTTGTACCTTCCATCATCAACCCATGTAAATAACTTGAAAGAATACGACTAAAGGTAACCCATAATAATATGATATTTAAAGAATTATCCACCAAATTCTAACTGTGAAGGAGATGTATCGTCCATCATCAGCTCATCATTATGAAATGATGACAAACAGATACAAATATTGGAATAGCTTTAGAAAGTATATGATAAACATAATAACTTCAAGAATATAAATGAATGTAATCCAGACACAAGGTAGCTACTGTAAACCGTTAAGGAGTTCCCTTAACTGTTCTTCGTCTTCGTTATCATACTGCTAATGACAGTGATAACCCTTCTAGGTGTAAAGTTCTCACCAATACAAATTAAACAATCCCAAACACAAGGTATCTTCTGTAAATCATGGAGGAGTTTCCTCGACTGCCTTTCGGTTCCATCATCAGATCGACTTCAGACCTCCAATAAATTGTAGTGCCATAAAATACTAAAAAAATAAATAAATGCACTAGTCCCCCCTACGAATTTTGAAGGTTCCCTGGATTTCTCTGTAATACCATCATTAGATCCTAGTTTCCTTATCATGGTAGCACCAGCAACACCAGCAGTAGGAACATCTCTTTTCCAACAAATAAAAAAGCACCAAAATCGGTTCATAAACGAAATTATCCGCAAACATACATAAAAAATATATAAATATACGGTCGAATTGAGAAACCTCCTCCATTTTGAAGGCGGTTAAAAAATTGGAAAGCAAGGTCTTGCATCACAAGCAAAGCAAAATGCTATATATTCTATATTCTAAAACTTTGAACTTGCTACCATACGTAACAAATTGAATTTCATGTGTGCTGTCGGTAAATTAACCAAGAAGTGTTAGATTCCCAGTAGTTGTTGCAACTAAGCTATGGCAAATCAGAGCATCCTAATTCCTACAAAAGTTACTAAGTGTTCAAACTTTTGCTATTGTAATGCTATATAGCTAGCTAGCTCTACTAACTCTAATTGGGCAAAGCTGCAACCAATACAGAACCATTGTTACACAAAGTTTGTAAAAAAATTACTCATTGCGCTACTGCTTACATTTAATCTTTTCGAAGGTTTACCTACTGAATATTTTAAATGAGAAAATAAGAGATTATTGCTTACTATTTTTGTTGATATTTTTTCTATATTTTGCTGTTTTTAAATGTTATTTCATATTAATACTATTACAATTATGTAAATTACTTTAGTTATTTGAACAATTAGTTGCTGTTACATTTAATCTTACAATATAAAACAGTAAATGAGTTCACCAACAGTTTGTTGAAATGAACAACATTTTAAGGTGTCATAACCTGCACCAATAATATATACATGTAAAAAATAAGAAAAAGAAGTAGCAAAAATTAAAATGAAGACGAATTCAAGTAGATAAATTGATACGTAACCAAACAGATTTGTTCAAACAAACACTTCTCTGCAAATTCTCTTGTAGGTGTTGGACAAACGGCATATGGTTGAAAATTGGTTTAGATTGGTTCTGGCAAACGGCTGATGCAACAAATCGGCATTTACGAGTGCTTGACTGGGCGGGACTTGACGTGGGACTAGCAGGCTAAATGAATTTAATAGTGACTAGTTGTACTTTATAAAGAAACCGATGGGCGACCATTCCAAAATGATTAAGTTTACCACTGTACGTCTTAAGCTGTTTAGGAAGTTTACCTAAAGAATCTTTTCTGTATGCGTTCAATTCTAAATTGGCGTATGTTATATTGTGGTGACCAGACTACCGAACAATATTCAAGACAACTACGGACGTATGTGTTGAAAATTATATTTTTTTGTATCTAGACTACGAAACAGTTTGCCGTTACGAATAATAAATCCTAAAATTTTAGGTGCTTTTCTTATGACGTTGTCTGCATGTCACAAAAAAGTAAATATGCTGACCAGTTACACTCCTGGGTCTCCTACCTCAGTTTTTTCTTTAGTGTCGCTCCAGTAATGTGATATTGGGTGTTTAATAAAATGCGGTTTCGCGTAAACGTAATAATGTAACATTTACTTGTGTTTAACGACATTATATTATTATTAGGACAATCATGTTGGCTGGTTATTATTTTACATAACTTTAATTAATCGGCAAAGAAGTAAGCGCTCCTTTGTTTAATACAAGTTACTGTGTCATTAAAAAATAAAAAAAAAATAGCCTAAATAGCCACGGTCCCAAACGGAGCCTTGGGCAACCTCTGAAGTAGCTGTATAAGTTGTAGATTATAGATCTTTACCCCAATATATTGTGTCGTCTTCGATCGGTAAGACTCAAACCATTTCAGTAAAGAACTATAGACTTTAACAGAATCTAGATTTTTTAACAGCATCTTGTGACAAACTCTGTCTAGGACTTTGGCGAAGTCCATGTAGATTGTACTCATTTGCCCCCCTGCTTCCACTACATTCACTAATTAATTATGATACGCTACTATTTTTTTATCTTACTTTATTAATAGAAGACTGTCTGGGTATAACTCTTCAAGTCGGTATAACTTAAAGCTTCGAATGCCTTGGCAAAATTAGATAGTATCGAAATAGGTATGTAGTTCGAAATAATTTCTTTTTCCTCACTTTCATGATTCGGAACTACTTTTGCATGTTTCCAAAAGGTCGGAAATGTGCCCATTAATAATGATTAATTTATTTAAAGCTTAATTGTAGTGCACATTTCGAAATAAAATATGGTGGATAACCGTCTGGTACTTTGTATATATCTAGTCGTTCAAAATGCTTTATAACGTCATTGAGCGCAATATGTATGTTTCCAATACTGTTTGTGTTTGGACTGAGTTCAATGGAATGAATACTTTGCCTGAAAGAGTCAACAAAAGTTGAAGAGAAATAAGACGCAAAGAGATTACTTATACCTGGACCATCGAAGGCATTAGTGTTATCTTTCAACGTCATAGTCTGGGCAATTTGTACGTTTTTACTGCGTTTCTTTTTTAGATATGTGCAATATATTTAGGATTTATTTTAATGTTGTCCTCAGCTTTTGTTCTACACGTTTTTACACTCGGCAAATTTTGTTTCCCAAATCATTTTGTCAAGATCAGATTTAATGTTATCGTAGTCAGCTTTGTAGAAATCATATTGTAAAATGTTATTGCTATTTAACAATTTATCGGGTTATGCGGATCAATGTTTGTTAAATAATTATTGGATTTATTAATGGTTATGTTTAGCATACCATAGCCTAGAACCAAATTTTAAATTTTGTTACCTTCATTAGGGATATTATTATGTTAAATGAGATTGTTGAGTGATACAAAATCTATGAACTTTGATCTCTGACATACTATAAGTGTATTACAGTTATTAATATCACTGGTATTTGGCCATGAGATGCAACTCATGTTGAAATCTTCTACAAGGTAAAGGAAACGAGGTTGAAGTTGGCTCCAAAATGTTGGAAAATGCTTTTATTAAAAGGTGGGGACAAAAAAATAAAAACTTATTTCTACTTTTACGAAAAGATATATATAGAGAGATAGTTTTATTAAACACATATAGAGATACTTTTATTAATTTCAGATAAGAGGATTTGTTTAATGTAGTTTTAATTTTAAAAATATGTTATTGGGTTTTTACTAAATTGACTAATTTAGTTAAAACTGTGTTTGCAGACTGTGAAGATCCCAGTGTGAAGAGACCCAATAACGACTGTGAAGATCGTCAGTTAAGTAATAAATGACATAAAAAAAACAATTTCTAATTCGGCATCCTTACAACATAAATAGACTATAAGGAGGTAGTGCTTAAAGGTTGAAACAGTCATCTTCATTCAAATGAACGAAGATGACTTTCATTTACATTTAACAACATTCAATAAACCAGTTTATGAATTATCAGTATTTCCTCATCCTATGGAACTGTGGAGTGAACCGTAGAAATCGATAATCGCGGTATAAATCAACGAAAATCGGTATTTGCAGAAATATATTCATATAATTATTAGATTAATTACTTATAACTATTGGGCTAGGCGTAGGTATTTTTTACCCTTTCCGGTACTAAACAGAATTGGTGAGTCAAATGTCATTTTAAGATGAAATACTTCTTCCAATTTTAAATCTGATATACAAAACAAAATTGAAATAAACTTTACTGAGTTTTAGAAGAAGTAAAATTAAAAAGAAGAAGAAATTTCAAAAGGCACAGGAGTGTTGAAACAAGAAATGTACTATCCTCTTGTCCTCTTCCTTCTAATAACGTATATTAATGTCAAATGTTGAGTTTAAATAAAACCACAAAAGGAAACACATCAACATTTTAGGTATTTTTGATGTCTTTTTCATGTAAAATTTGTTTGCAGTCATTAAGGTTGTAATTAAATGGTAAAATTATGAGCGGATTTCTGTAGACGTATGCAAACAAGGAAGATATTATTTTCTTGTCATTTTCTCATAAGATACTGTTAGAATTTTGAATGTCTATTTTAATCGAAATGGAAAATTATGAGGTGAGCTAAAAACTTCTGAAGATCGGTCTTATGTTTTTATTAGATGAAAGTTGTATACACCCAGTGAGGCTAAATTAAATAGTAAGGTTGTGAGTCTGAATCGCGCTGTTACGATTTTCTATTGTTTCAAGAATGTACCCTATATGTTGAATAATCTCATCGGGAGGTCCGTAGCTACTTCGTGAGCCGGTCTAATCCCCTGTCGATTTAGTTGAAACGCGAGCGAACGTGGTCTACACAAGGGAGTGGCTGATTTGTTTTTTTACTAAAATTGTATAAAGAGAATCATCGTCCTATATGATAAACCTTGTGTCATATAGATTTTATTTAATTATTTTTGGTTCTAATTTTAAATTGAATTTGATTATATTTACAATGAGATAAAACACACATAAAACTAACGGTATTTTTTCTTGAAGCTAATATTTCCAATACTTCTGTTTATATTATTAAAAAGATATATTAAACAAATCAATCAATACTAACAGAGAGAACTAAAAATAAAGAATTTAATTGAAAATCAAAAACAAAGTATGACTCTCAGTATAACAGGTAACATTATTACAGCAATAGATACCTTCTAGTCTGTTTGAAGTCTGATCTTGTATCTGTTCACAAACGTTTAAACAATTCAGTAGCATTGAGAACCTAATCCATTTTTTGTAATTAGGTAAATAGGAGATAATCCTCATCGCTTAATTTCTTAGGCACTAATCACAGATCTGGGTTAAGACTTACGTATTTAAAGCGATTTTTTTTACTTACGACAACTAAAATATACTGCTAAAGTGGCACTACTTTGCCTGATGAAAGCATGAATAGAATCCAAGAGTAGTGGTCGCCGTAGTCATTGAGAACGTGGATAATGGTGCTTAATGGTGGCTAAGCTTCATATAATAGGTAAACTCATTGAATAGATAAAACTAGATTATTGCAGCATATTCATCTAAAAATTTCGAGGAAATGGTGTAAGTTGTTCTTGTGTAAGTTCTAGTGTAGAGTTCTAAAAAGTTCATAGATCATAAATGGTTCATAAAAAAAAATTCTTAGACAGTGGTTGGCAAAGGAGGCAATCCTTTTCACTTAAATTAAAAAACATTTTTTGAGATTTCTGTGTTTTCGTCTGAATATCCCATACAGCGTAAATAATTGCATTGGTCTGTGCAGAAGGTTTCATATCTAGCCACTTATAAATCGACGTCAATTAGCAGAATGTTGTTTCCTTTTAAAATTATTTCTTATGAAATTGATTGATTGATTAAAATTTAATGTCCCCCGTAGGTCAGTTAGATTTAATCCACCCATTTGTGTCCTCTTTTCCACTTCCAACTATATCAAAAAATCATTTATCGTTAGAGCGAGCGGCTACATAAATAAGTTGTGCAAGGAGTACTCTATGAATGCGTTTAACACCAACATTACTGTTGAACGCGGTATGCTGAATCTCAAGTTTTTTCAATGATGTCATTTTTGTGTTTTTTTGTTATTACAGTTATGTATTGTAATTGCGTAGTGTCGTATTGGTCAGTATTCCAGAACTTTTTATGTTGTTAACGTTAACTTATTATGTTGCAATTTGTGAAAACCTGTAATTGGCTTGATGTTGCTTATTAAACTAACCATATTCTTTTATATAGCAGTTGCTTTTCCAAACTAAAATCAATGAATAGGTGCATTGCACTATAAAAATATCGAAATATGATGTCAGTTATTTTTATGTACGTCGTAAAGTTCCAAAAGCCTCATGAATCATAATTAGTTTGTAAAAAAGTATACTCAGACAGTGGTTGCCAATGGTTTCAAATCATATGGTGTTTACATAAAAAGACGGTTTCATCCCAAACATTTAAGCAACTTTCTACCATAATACAATGAAGTCTTACTTGATCTCAATTACATTTCCAATTCCTGTATGCAGAAGGTCTGTATGTATATTTGTGGTCTGTTAAATGGAAATAAAAAAGATTTTTAGAAATATCCACTGCAAGTTTCACCAAACGAAATATAAATCTAATTATAGCAAAAACTACTCCGATTGTACCATTTATTTAGCTTGAAATTTATATGCAAACTTGCAATGACGCTGGCCGTGTTCAGTTGGTAAAATACAACAACAATTTTGCATGTACTAGTATTACCAATTACTCGTGTTATGTGATACCTAGCATTGCATTTCAACAGGAGTTGGGCATACATACATGTGCTTTTCTATACTTCTCGTGCAGAATAAATTAAGTTATATTCGTAGTCAGTAAAGCGAGAAGCGAGCGATGGTCGCATGATTGTGCCTTCTTTAAGATAAGTCATTCGTCACAATGACTTGAAATTATAAATGCCTGGACACTCTACCAAATTTCTAGACCATAATGTTTCTGTCCAAGCGATACGACTGAGGAACGCCCTGCCATTTGCAATCAGACGTGCACAATCACTAACCGTCTTTTAGCGATTAGTAAAGGAACATTATGTGGGAGACATGAATATAAAATAATTAACTGTTATTGTTGACAATTAATTGACGATATTTAATTCAGTATGTGTATAACATGTATGAAGTTCGCTTATTATATTTATTTTATGTATATTTGTATTTGTGTGTTCATCCACACTATGTGTAACTGGTACTCTTTATAATATTGGTTATTTATATATATTTACGCTGCTTTATATTCACTTCCCCATCTACTCTCGAATACACCAGACACAACACTTTACATCTTTGTATTTATTTCTATACCACGGTTGCCTGGAAGACATTACATGTTTAGTGACAAGGCCGCCAATTGTACTCACTTAGCATTAAGTCATTTATTTATAGTCCGGCCACTCAGAGAATGCGTTTCTGACACTTGTAAATTCGTCATGAGTAGTGATGTACCATGAATATCATTAGTAATATTTGGTAACAGTATTTATAGTATTCATTATGCATAATTATTCAATTTAGATATATTTTATATTTCAAACACAATATTAACAAAATTGTTGATAGATGAATTAAATTTAATCGTAATTTCTGAATGTAACCAAGGGAAAGAAAATAAAAATACTGTATTTATTGAAAAATATATATTATGAAATATATCGTTTTAAGATTTCAATAATATCAAATCAAAATTTAATCCGACTCCGATTCGCTTGAGGACTCGCTGTCATCTTAACCAACATGTATTATCATGTTATTATCAATCATAGTGTCTATACGAATATCGCGGTCAAAGTCATCAAATATCATTTTTTTAGTTTTTTCAACCACCTTCATCCAGTCATCTCTTGTGACTTTTTCGCATGCTTCTTTTAAAAGCGTCTTCATCTTTTTATGCCATATGGTGGAGAAGTATTATGGCGGGCTGCATAACCTTTAATTTGAGCCCAGATTAGCTCTGAGACGACAAGAGACGACTGTTTGTGTATGTTACAAAATGGCGGTCCTCACAACGCTGTTTTGGGTTGCCATTTTTTTACCAGAAATATAAAGGGATAAAAATAGTTTTTCATTTATTTTTAATTCAGCTGACTGATATCGCGACAATTATTTTCATAATCATCGTATTATAAACTATATTAAATATGTATTAAGTACATTATACACACTCTGGAATAATTTCGCCGATGTCCCCAGGAACTTTAATGTCGTTCGTATAACTGCCCAAAACATTTCGGCACATTTCCCTGAAATGGTGACAACATTCGACTGTACGACATCCTTACATACTTTGTAACTCATCTTGTTCTACTGTTTTTTTGTATATTCAATAAAGATAAATAAATAAAATTATATATAATAAAATTAGAACGTTTTATTTAACAATATATCGACCGATATCGATTTTTGGAATCGAATATATTACGATTCCAAAAATACTCAGTTACAATTCAGTATTTTTTTGCCTCATCACTACGAAAACAAACTATTGACATAACCTTGAAACAGCGCAGTTTGACGTCGTGAGACTTTTAAAAATTATTGTTCTTAAATTAATTAATTGTTTAATTGTTAATAACTTTAGCCCAAAATAAAACGTTTATTGTACATTGGCATGATTATTACATTTTTAATGTTATTACTCATTATTAAGGTTAATAAAAGATATTTAAAATTTTGCCATAAATTGTACGCCAGTTCAAAGTTACATCGCCCATTGGATCACGACCTGTCAGGAACGCATTCTCTCAGTGGCCAGACTATAGTTATCTAGTGTATGGTACACTATCCTATCCTTTGATTTTTCAGATTTTACTTGCAGAAATTGTAAAGCAAAATTTTATTATTATGTTACTATCAAACCAAAAAAGCACCAGACACCGACGACCATACATCGATTGATGAATGAGAGGTGGGTCAGGACCGTAGTAAGAGTAACTTAATTGTCTCTGCCTACCTCTCTAGAAAATAGGCATGCCATTTTGTATAGTATTTTACTTCTCCTACCATGACTCCGCTCCGAACGTAGGTTTCAGTTATAAAATTGAGACTATAAATTATCCACAATGCGATATTATTGTCTTATAGTCACTATATAAGATGAAGACAGTAATAAAATCGTCTAAATATATTAAACAAAGTGCAAACATAGACGAAATTTGTAATTATTCTACTAATTAGCATAAAGTATGTAGAAATTTTGTAGAACAACGGTTATTGCGCTTGGACCAGCGGCACCGAAGTGCCGTGCATGTTACCTACAGAATTTTCATTTTTGTTATACCGACGCTCGCACCGTCCACACACCTCGTTCATTTGCATACTCAATGAGGCTCTGCACATAGCCCCATGATAGCGTTATAGATATTGGTTGTACAACATATATTCTATCTAGGTGTATATATGTAATGATATCAAAATCTGCTTGCAGATAAAGAATTCGATTAATTCATATTTCTGTTAGTACTTTTTTCCTTCCTCCTCCTTAGACGGGGATGTATTAAGTTGTTAATTTTTTTCGAAACGAGTTAAAATTTTGTTCAGCTACAAGTTTTAGATGATTAAGTCATCGGCTTAAACTAGCTGACCTGACGAACTTCGTACCGCCATATATTTTTTTCGTAAATATTTTCTAAAGGTATTAGTAAACACATATCAAAGTTTTAATCTTTCTAAAATATATCCTATACCTATATCATACGGTCTCCGCGGTAAACATAAATGTGATAACCATACTGTGCCTTTGATACGCTGCTGACTGAGAAACCTGCAAGAAGATTGGAACGATGGTTCACTATGTTTTATAGGTACTCAGTTAATATTAGAATCAAATTAAGTTTGTGACTGAAGACTTAGGGGGTAATCCAGTAATATCCTTCTATGCCGCTCCTTTTACTAAATGAAATCTAAAGACCTCGATCCTTGTAAGTTGTAAAGAAAATTGGAATATTGAACTTACATAAATCGAAATTAAATGTTTAAGCCGTAGTAATTAGATATGATTCGCATTATAATTAGAAATATGTAGTTCTACAATTTAGTTTTCTTTTAGTAGTATTTAAGATTTCAATTTGTTAATTTTAGTTCTACAATAATAGCATGCTAATGTGAAAATTAGACAAGATCCAATTTGGAACTGAAATAGGTTTAGGATTAGGAACACATTACAGATGCAATTCCCTCCACACCCTCATTTCATTCAAATTGCAATTTCCTCACGTACTTAGTTTAGATATAGTAATTCAGTTTGGCAAACGACGTGGATAATCTGTATAAGTACTAGAAGACGTTGTCTTTCACATTTTACTGCCTAAAATCTTCACCAGACGATTTGATATTAATATAAATACTTGTAATTAGTATCAAAATACCATATGAATTTATTATAAATAGTTGCCTTATTATCTTTAATTGTTTTACGGTAGTACAAACCATTCGTATTGTCCTGTAAACATTAGGTCCTTACATATAAAAAGCGTTTGGTAGCACTGGCCTCTTTGATCTAAAATATATCCCCTTTGGCTAAGAACTCCAAATTCTAAATTATAAATTCATTTAGCTGCTATATTTGAATTTTGAAAACAGTCATTCATTTGTTTTATTCCTCATTAGTTGAGATGAGAGATCTGGCACAATCGAAAACTTGAAATATCGCTTTATTACGAGCACAACTTCTACCGTGGTACTAGTGCTGCAGAAATAGCTAGAAGAATTAACTATGTGTATGGCGCTGGTGTCGCAAAAGGTGTCGTTACGTATTTTGGGCCAGCGTTTTAATTTTGATAAATTCGACCTTCATAACAACAAAAAAAAACAACAAATTCAAACAATTCATAACAAACCCCGTGGACGGCCAGAGAATAAAGTGAATAATAAAGAATTAACGGCTATTGTGGAAGCGGATATATGGCAAACTACTTTACAGTTGTCTGCGGGCTTCGCTGTGAGTGATAAAACTGTTTTAATTCACTTGAAAAAAATAGGAAAATTAAAAAAAACTTGAACTGTGGGTACCTTATGAGTTGAGTGAAGCGAACCAGCAAACTCGCGTCGACTATTGCGTTGCATTGCTCAACCGGCACAATAATGAAGGGATTTTAATGACATAACCTGTGATGAAAATTGAATCCTGTACGATAATTGGAAGCGCTCGATGCAATGGCTGAACTCTGGAGAACCAGTCAAATCCTGCCCCAAGCGAAAATGAACTTAAAAAGAAGTTGCTTGTGAGTGTATTTTGGACTATTGCTGGTGTCGTTCGCTGAAGCTTTCTAAAATCTGTTCAAACGATTACATGATGAAACAACTAGCTGCTAAACAATCGAGGCTGGTCAATCACTCTCGGCCACTGCTGCTTCAGGACAACGCTACACACTGCACAACAAATGGCCGCTGAACTAGATGACCTGGAATTGGAATAACTACGACGTACTCCCCAGACCTTGGTCAAAGAGATGACTATTTTATCTGAAACTTGGATAACTACTTACAAGGAAAAAAAAATCTCCAATGTGGTAATCCCAACCGCCTTCAGAGAGTTTATTGAATCTCTGAATATTGAGTTGTGTTGTGTCGTGAATTTTTTTCTGTTTCGACCTATTTTATTACATGAATAAATAAACAAATAAATATTCCGGACCTCTAACACACAACGCCATCTAGTCCCAAGCTAAGCAGAGCTAGTATTATGAGTACAATACAACTGATATGAATGCATATATACTTTTTTTTGTAAATACATACCCTCCGAAACAAAAATTTGTAGATTACACAAACTTTTGGTCCGACCCAGGATTTGAACCCGAGATCTCGAGCACAGCAGTCGCATTCACTACTATTATACTTTTATTAGTTAACATTTAAATTAATTTCATGGAAATGCAAAGAGCATAAGTGGAAATTACTGGTTTCAACTAATTAAGTGGATGGTCAAAGATATTGGCGTCAGCATTGCGGATTGATTTGAGCACACTTCCAAACGAAAACTACCTCGTTAAAATTATGAAACAACAGTTTTTAGCGTTATATGTATGTAATAATATTATCATATGCTTCTTACTAATAAAATAAGTCTAAAATATCGCTTTTTTTCTTTTTTTATATGTACAGGGCGAACGAGCAGACGTATCGCTTGATGGTAAGCGATTACCGCCGCCCATGGACACCTGCAACACCAGAGGCGTTATAAGTGCGTTGCCGACCTTTTAGGAAAGAGTACGCTCTTTTCTTTTCTTTATGTCTTGTTCAAAATGCCAAAAAAAACACTGTTGGAATCCGCTAGGAAAACGTAAATATGTCCGTCCCTAACAGACCTGGCGACACACAGTTGCAGAAGATTGGAAATTGGCGAAATAAAATGCGAAGAAACGGCCGAACGCGATGACGGATGGCTGTGGACGCCTCTAGGGGCATAGAACCATAACTCAAGTAGGTCGTTCTGTTAATACTCATATATTGAAATGTATTTTGAATTACACTTCTCCATTTCAAACATAAAAAAGTAGCAATTGGATATTGCCGGCATATTTTATATGTTAAATATATCTATTACAATTTGAGCTAAATATATAGAATTAATAAAACTGAAAACCAATCACCACTACCTAAAGTATAACAACATTTAAATTGTACCTTGAAAAACTTGTAAAGCACTTCGCAAGTTCAAAAAACTCACTAGGCAATATGAATGCAAAGAAAAAAGTTAGATAAGTCAACTGTACTGTACTTTGTTACTTTTATTGAGTTTATATTTCGTTACACACATACAGTGTTTCTTTGTGTGTGTGTGTATGTAATAATAAAAATGTAAATAACTTTTAACTTCTCTATCGCATTAGGACTACCTGTAATGATAGTGAAGGTGATGTTGACATAAATACTAATAATAACTGAAAAAAAATTGCTATCGTTGCAGGCACCCAGCGGAACTCATTATATCTACGTCTAAATGATATCAGTTGATATCTATTTCAGTACGTAGGTCAGGTAAAGTTTGTGTCTTTCAATGACACCTTGTTCAAGAATGTATTGCACTATTATGCTAAATATTTCATAATTTCCTGTTGAATATTTTTATTTAAATATTTTATAAATTCAATACAAGCCAAGGCAGTCGTTACTTATAGAATACTAGATTTATGAAATAATAATTTCATTGTAAGCAACAACAAAACCTTATATGAGTGAAATAACCATTCGCTCTCCGTAATGTATTTTGCTGAAAAATTGTACTAATTAGTTGGCACTATAACTATTTTACATATATAATTTATATAAATACTCAAATACCAATAATTTTTACTTATCCATATCCTTTTGTTCTTAAATGGACGTTTGTTACCACGACCACCACACACCACACACGACATATGAAAAATTGTCCTAGAAAAATATTACGTTTTTCTTCTGGTCAAAAGTTAATAGTAGAACTTTTGAATGATTTATCATCATTCAAAAGTTTAACTTTCAGATATAAAAATTATGTACAGTTCTTAATAAAAGCAAAATAATGCGTAGTTTTTCTAAACGTTTACAAAATCACGGTAACTTTAAAAGTTTTCAGAGAAATAAAAACTGAAAATATTTCAGTTTTAATTTAAACTTATACTTACTTAACAAGAAATATATATTATTAAATTGCTACCTACAAATAAAATGGTGCCTAACCAGTAGTGAAACAAAGGAAGAAAATAACATGGAAGCCGTTTAATTACTTCAAGGCAGCGAAATTCTTAATTCGCAGTAACAGAATAGGGAAAGAAGAATAGGTGTCGATAAATTAGATTATCTGGTGGATACGCCTTGATAGGTAGAGACGAGCTTCTAAGGTAGACAGGAGAATACCAACCAACAAAAGTAGATTTTCTCGTACATACCACAAGACGAAATCTATTGCAATAGGTTCCAGTGCATATTGGTATTAAGGGAATCGAACAGGCAGACTGAAGAGCTCAACTAGCAGCTGTAAACGAAAGCATTATTAATAGTCTACCTGATTATTGGGAATGAGTACCCAAAATTGAAAACTGTTTTGATGAGTGGGTTATCTATTTTAATGATATCTTAAAAAAAGGGTACCTTGTAAAAGACTATTCAGGCGATTCCTCTGCAAAATAAAATAGCAGTATAGAAAGTAAGGTGAACATTTGTTAGTTTAAATACACGATGTCACAGAACTTTATCCCACGCAGAGTACAATTTTTTTTTATTGAATTGTTGGCAAACGAGCAGACGTATCACCTGATGGTAAGCGATTACCGCCGCCCATGGACACCCGCAACACCAAAGGCGTCACTATTGCGTTGCCGACCTTTGGGGGATGGGAAAGGGGATGGGGGGAGGGGATGGGGTATGGGCCTCCGGTATCCTCACTCACTCGGTGAAACACAGCGCAAACGCTATTTCACACCGGTTTTCTGTGAGGCCGTGGTACTCCGGTCGAGCCGACCCATTCATGCCGAAGCATAGCTCTCCCACGGTGCTGCTCCCTGCTCCCACAATTAGGACATTACAAGTCATCAAGCCATATCCAGGTTTTACTATATATGCCGTCCACCCCTTTCTCTAAGTAGAGATATACAAAGAATGACTACACACTGCAAAGACTCGTTATCTATGGATTTAAATAGCTATAAGTTACATTTTATCAATAACTTAATAGTTACAAAGTATAAATATAATTTATAAAAACATATTAATTTGGAGACAAATACAAAAGAGTATGTGAGTAAGTTCAGAAGTAGAAGATACTTCATCAGAGTTATTGATTAAGTTAATATTCTTGAATCATAATCATATCAACTTTTTCTTGTACGAGTATTATAAGTGGACAGAATAATTCACTGTATTATTTTCTTTAGGTATATGTGTGGGTGTATTTGTGAAAGTGTATTGTATTACTGTGTATTATATATCACCTAGAATTATTTTAACTTGTTCATAGTGCTTCATAACACGCCACTCTGCATTAACTTCATGGATTGTTCCGAATAATATTGAGAAAAGTCTAAGCAACTTTTCACATTAGTTATTTCAACTAAGTCTACACCTTTTAATGGATTATTATTCAAAGGAAACCAAGAAACTGCGTAATGGTAGTAAGTAATTAATTTATTTGACTTGGCAGATCCGTGATATATAGCATCGATTTCTTAATATGTCTTTGTTTTATTTGGAGACCATATTTTTAAACAAACATAATGTTTAATTTTGGTTCATAAAGTATTTTCGGACATTGTGGGTGTATTTTTTATTGAAATAATGAAACTGCGCTAACTCTAAAAATAATTGTGTAACTTTTGCAATAAATATTTTGCAGCTACGTAAACATGATAACTACGAGATATTTGAGTAAAGTTTCAATGCGGAAAATTGTTCCAATACTCTTTTACTGTTGCATGAACTGTAGCCAGAGCGTGTCTGAGAGGATAAAGTATTTTATGTACTTTTAATTAATAACTATGAAAACTCTTTTAAAAACTAGGTACTTGGTTACAAGCATTTACATTAAGTGTGTGATGCAAAGTGCATATTTTAGTTTAAAACTTTGAGAATCTTAAATTGCCAGAAGAATTTGAATTACGTAGAAATTCTATTACGCAAGTAATAGAATTTCTACATCCATCATATAATAGTTTATACTCGAATGATGGAATGTAGAAATTCTGTTACGCAATTGTTGCAAAGGATAGTTCCTTAAATGCAATATTTTAATTTCTACGAAATTATATATATTCTGATTAAATTGTAGTTCTTTTTACAATGTATTTTTATTATTGCCTCTCTCTCTATTTTTGTTTAGCGTACCACTGAACGCAAAGGTTTGATTTATAATTGATTATAAGGTTGCCTCGTAAAAAAATGTGGAATATTTAGTTTGTTGCAGATTCTCACATAAGACTCATCAAAGCCGTCTATACCTAGAATATGACAACTTATTGCATTTTCGTCTAAAATTTTAGTCTTTGTAAAACTTTAATATTACGACAAAGAGAGTGTGAAAGTTTTAGAAGATGCTGCAATGATACATGGTAGTTAATACGTTGCAACAAACAAAGTTAATCTTATTTCACGTGAAAAATTCAAATAGGTTTTTATCATATGACATCTTGAGTACCTTAAGGTGTTTTATACTTCTATGTTGCATTTTAAAATAATGAAAGAATTTTTGATTATATACGGTAACAAAACTAACCCCTAGTAATCCTTAAAAATACTTTATAAAAAGTATTGCTATATTTCTTAACTAGTCAGTTGTCTACTTATGAATAGAATACAAATTATCATTACCCCTATTCATTCTATAGGTATCGTTAAAGCTGACTATGGAAGCACACATCACAGCAAAGTCAAGGAAAATTTAAAAACAACTCCTTCTGGCCAACTTAGACCAAACCTCTTTTCTAATAAAAGGTCTATGTCCAACTGGGAACTATTACAGAATATTTATTTGTCATGTTATTTTTCTATCAATATTCTTACGTTCAGTTTTTTTACAGACTTTAATGATTACGAATCAATCGTATCCAAAATTAAGTGGATTATCTATTCAAATCTAAAATTAGTAAAAATTAAAATATACACTTCACATTCTTAAAAATCATAAAATCTCGTTTCGATTTAGATCGAATATCTTAAGGTATATAGTAGGTTCAAGATCACTGGAATATATAATATTCGTTAGTCATTTCCTAATTTTTAGTTATTTTCTTAGGCCTTCCATTTTTGCTCTGTGAATAGTTTTCATTAAATTCGTTTCAATCTATAATCAAACCAAATATTATTTTAGTCATATCCTTAATACAAGCTCAGATATTGAAGTTACTCATTTAAAATCTATACTAATAAGAAAGCTGAAGAGTTTGTTTGTTTGAACGCCCTAATCTCAGGAACCGCTGCACCGATTTGAAAAAATCTTTCAGTGTTGGATAGTCCATTTATCGAGAAAGGTTACATGCTATATATCATCACGCTAATACTAATAGGAGCGCAGCACTATCGAAGAATGTTTCAAAAATGGTAGAAAATTTTCACGCTACGGGCAATTGAAAACGCAAACGAGGTTGCGTGGGTCAGCCAGTTAAGTATAAAATTTTAACATTTTATGTCATTTTATTAAACTACCTACTTTGTAACCAATGATTTTGTGACTAAACCAAAAAAAACTGTAAAATTTGGTTTGATATTCCATCCAAATATTTACATATACTTTAAAAATAATTTTATGTTTTTACTATATTTATATAATATTTTATAATTTTTTTTGTCCGAAATATTGAATGAACCTTCCTAAATAACTGCTCGTAAATTCTTTTTTGTTTGAATTTTGATTTAAGTTTACATTATATTACATATTACATTATATTCAATTTGTGTATGTATTGTATATAAATATAAGTAGTTATATTGTATGTATGTATGTTTGGGTATATTGATATATATGTGTGTATATGTATGTGTGTGTTACTTGTATGTAAGCTACCCAAAATTTTTGGAAAACAAAAATCCGTATCATGGTTGTCTGGAAGAGATCGCCGTGAGCGATAAGACCGCCTATTGTTACATATTTTGCATATTTTGTAACTCATTTGTTTGAAATTTTGTAATTTTGTTTTTTGTTATGTAATTTTGTATGTATTCAATAAAGATATAAATAAATAAATAAATAAATAAATAAATTACCTTTCCATACTCATACCTTTTAACTTTTAACCATAAATATCTTTTAACTTCACGTAACGATGTACAAACAGATAATAGTACACAGATCAGAACACATATTGTACATTTACGATAAGCGACGTGGATTCTATTGAATCGGATATCAACGAATCGATGAGGTTAGCCGGAGTTAAAGTGAAATCAACTCACGTGTGTATTGGAGATTGTGGTTCAATGTAATTACACTGCTATTCATTGAACTCAAATAATTTCATACAATTGTATATAACTCCTCGTTCACTATATCTTAGTTTAATAAGCAAAAATATTATTTTAAGTCGTAATATTTGTAGTTCTACCCAGATACATACTTATTTATTACTCAATATCAATATACATTTTATTTTAAACATACATTTTCAGTACATCTCAACAGTTTTATTAATAACTTAACAGTATACCTTTAACTGTGATTAAATGCTAAAGCTTTCATAAGCCAATGTAGAAGAAAGTAATTGGGGTTTAATTCGTGTTAATCGGGCACATTAAATAGCGGTATCACGGCGCTACCGTCGTTCCCCCTAATAGCCTTTTACCAGCACATTTACCTAACGAATGACCTATAAGACGGTGGACTGTTGGCGAAAGCACTTTGTCAACTGCATCACAACTGTATTTAAAACACAATTTGCGATGGCCTAGAGCGTCAACGAGTTTTGAACTAAAATGAACATGTTCATTATAGTTGGGATAACAACACTGATCGCTTTTGTTTTCTATTGGTAACTGTAAATCATTTACTTATACGTGCATGAAGTTTTTTTTATTTTAACCTAAAAAAGGAGGAGGTTTTGCTATTCATCAAAATATTTTTATTATGTATGTTCTCAATATTTAAGTCATTTACCAAACGATTTTAAAAATTACTTTTGCACTAGGTTTGATAGGAACCACCATTATCACCATGTCGGGATCTGATGATAGGATTCCAAGGAAAACCAGGGCAACCTTCCAATTTTGTAGGCACGTAGTTTTTTTTGTGTATTTTTATCTTAAACTATTAAAATATTGACTTATGACTGCCTCGGTGGCGTAGTGGTAGCGTATGCGACTGCTAAGCTTGAGGTCTTGGGTTCGATTCCCGGGTCGGACCAAATGTTTGTATGATCTGCAAATATTTGTTTCGGAGTTTGGGTGTTTTCTATGTATAATATGTATGTATTTACAAAAAAAAAGCATATAAGTATTTATATCAGTTGTCTAGTACCCATAACACAAGCTCTGCTTAGCTTGGGACTAGATAGCGTTGTGTGTTAGATGTCCGGAATATTTATTATTATTATTCTCTTTATTTAATTATATATACATATTAATTACATTTTTAAATACATAAAAAAGATAAACAATAACATAATATATATTTAAAAATATAAAAAATAGTAGACCACCGACTTCGGGTACAGGGACCAAGAAACCGGTGGTTAGGGCCCCAAAGACAGGAACCTCCTCACTATGCGTGCCGTGTCAAGAAAGACTGCTTTCTGTATCAGACCCTTGATCCAGCCTTCTAACGTGAGCCTCTTAAGGTGTTGGTCGAGGCTCTTGGCAATCAATCCGTGAGCTGATACGACTATCGGAACAATTATTGCCGAATCCACATTCCACATATCGACAATCTCGTGAGATAGATCCAAATATTTTATTTGTTTTTCTTTTTCGACTTTCACGAGATTCTCGTCATGAGGAACGGCGATATCGATAATAATTGCGCGGCGCTCTAATCGATCTATCACCACAATATCAGGCTTATTGGCAACAATAGTCCTGTCTGTAATAATAGATCGATCCCAATATAATGTAGCACGACCATTCTCGAGAACTGGGTCGGGCACATACCTGTAGTATGGCACCTCTGAGTTCACAAGATGGTATTTAAGGGCAAACCGTAGCCAGGACGTAGATGTTTTAAAATCTATATCGGGTCCATGAAGGGCCCGATAAAACCGACCATGGAGTTCCTTGCCCTTCCATACCTCCCTGCGATCATTAGTACTAAGTACCACAGGTTTGCGCCAATTCTCTTTAGCCAAAGCGAGCGGAGTGAGCCCGCTATCCATTGCAACTACATTGCGATGCATTCCCACATCAGTATGCAGAAAATATTCTCTAAGATTGTATATCTCGCGATTGTGTAGGGTCTTGATATTTAAAAGTCCACGACCCCCAAATTTTCGCGGGATATACAACCTCATAACTGATGAACGTGGGTGATGCATTCGAAATGCAGTCAGCAATGTACGGACTCTTCTATCTAGGGCATCTAATTCGGTCTGAGTCCATCTAAGTACACCAAAGGAATACATCAGAACCGGCATGACCCAACCATTGTAGCCTCGCACCTTGTTACCACCTGATAAAAGACTTTTAAGTACTTTTTTCAGGCGGCCAAAGAAGCATTCCCGCAACGCCTGTTTCATGTCCGATTCTGGTATTCCCAAAGACTGTGAAAAACCTAGATACTTGTAGCTTTCGGTGGCAGAGAGAGACCGAAGTTTTATAGAATCTGAAAGTTCTAATCCTTCAGATTCCACTATCAAACCCTTCTTTACATACATGACTGCACACTTGTCTACACCAAATTCCATCTTGATAGAATTGCTAAAGTTTTCAGTGACCTTTAGTAACTCTGTCAATTGTAATTTAGTGGGGGCAAGTAGTTTCAAATCATCCATATAAAGAAGGTAAGATATAGCTCGATCATCTTTCCGCAACCTATAGCCCAACTCTGAACCCTCTAACAGAGTGCTTAGAGGGTTCAAAGCTAGACAAAACCACAAGGGACTCAGACTGTCACCTTGAAAGATGCCCCGCTCGATATTTATAAGTACGTCATTTACCGCAGTCTGCCGACATCCAGGATAGCGAAGTATCGTTCTCCATTGCCCCATACACGACTTTAAGAAAGTGCATAGAGTTGTATCGATTTTATACAACTCCAGCACCCTCAAAAGCCATGTATGTGGAACCGAGTCGTAAGCCTTCTTGTAATCTATCCAGCATGTCGCCAGACTCTTACGATTACGACGTACTTGTTGGCTAATAGTCATGTCCATAATAAGGAGCTCTTTAGTGCCACGGGTCCCACTTCTACATCCATTCTGAGAAACGGAAATTATCGAATCGTTATTAATATGTGTAGAAATTTTGAGTCTCAGAATAGATGTTAGAAGTTTATATATGGTTGGTAAACATGTAAGATCCATAGCACTACCAGATTTATAGAGTAAGTGAGTTATACCAGTAGTTAAAAACTGGGGTAATGAACTGGAATCCACTGCGGCTTGGTATTGAGATGCCAAACACGCATGTGAGCTTCGGAACCACTTGAGCCAAAAGTTGTGCAGTCCGTCTGGACCAGGTGATTTCCAATTTGGCAATGAACGGGCTGCACAACTTACATCATCTTTACCAATAGTAAGAGGTTCCATAGATATTATGGACTCACATGAGCGCTCGACATCCCGACACCAATCACCTTTTGTATGAGTAACAGGCACTGACCAGATGTTACGCCAAAAAGTATTTGTGGCGTTGTCATCTGGAAATTGCCCATCACTCACACACGGACTGGGTTCCTCCCATTTTCGGTACACCCACTTCTCATTTCTTTGGAACATGCGATTCTGATTATACCGATCTACTTGTTTTCTATACCGTCTTATCCTATTTGCCCAAGCATAAACTTTTTGTTTCAGAAAGTCTATGCGCTCTGTGACACATGACATGTACTGTCCGGGACTAATAGTAGTCCCTGAGAATGCATGTTTCACAAAGCGCATTACTCTCGGTCGCGTATTGCCTGTTCGAAAACTAACTATAGTCGTTCCAATACTTTATTTAACTTTTGACAGATCACGCACATAAAGTTTTGTAATAATTTTTGATACAATGTACTACAGATAATACTGAACTTTATGGGCGGGCTCCGCCTACTTAGGGATGTGTCATTCGTAATTAATGACCACAGACTATAAAAACGGTTTTGAAATAAATCGATTATCGATTATATTAATAAAACATACAATAAAATTATTGTGATTATATTTCATATCAAATCACGTAAAAAGCTTTATTATTTTGCATTAAAATGCCCTAAATGTCTCTGTTTCAATGCATAAATAATTTGCGTAATGAAAACAGTTCCATCGTACTCGTACCTAGTAATGGGATCGAATGTATTCGCCGCAAATTAATGAATCTAAAATAATTGTTTAGACTTACTATAGTTGGTTCAAATAAAAACTACCTGCGGTACCTACTTGTAATGAACAGGTACAAAATGTTGAAATTCGTAGTAATTTACGGATTAAAAATAAAACAACCAAAAGAGGTACTGTAATACTAATTTTAATTATAAAGAATCGTCTTCTTCGTATGACCAGGAATCATCATCACTTGAGTTCTCAGTAATATTGATTATCATTTCTTGGATAGATAAATTGTCGAATGCAACATCCCGATCCCAATCCGACATTATCACCTTCTTTGTTTTTTCTACAACATTCGCCCAGTTTTCTGGAGTTACTTTTTCACACGCATTTTTCAGTAAATTCAGCATTTTTCTTGCGGTGAAAGGAGGAGTTGTATTGTTCCTCGCAGCATATCCTTTAACTTGTGCCCAGATCATTTCAATTGCATTATATTGGCAGTGATATGGGGGAATTCTGAGGACGGTATGCCCATGCTCTGCTGCCATTTCATCTATGACGTATCGTTTTGGCAGCTTCTTTGTTTTTAATATCTTTACTAACTCTACTTTTAGTAGGGACTCATTCACCTCTTCGCCATTGTCACGGAGCCAGTTTATAATTTCATGTTTTTTGTTGGCCTGTGTTGGTATTTTATTAATTTGACGAGAGTGATAAGGTGCATTATCAATAAATATTATTGATGGCTCTTCGAGTGATGTAAGCATTTCTCTGAACCACTTTTCATACACGTTCGAATTCATCTCCTCATGATAATCTCCTGTTATCTAGGATTTAAAAGCTAATAGAGCGCCTGGCACAAATCCTTTTACTGTTCCTGCATGACAAATAATCAGTCGTTCGCCTTTTCCCATTGGTACTGTAGAAGTGGAGCCAACGGTGTTGTCAGTCCAAGTTTTTGACAGCGTATGATTCGCATTGAGCCAAGTTTCATCTGTGAAAACAACATTCGACCAATCTTCTATTTTTTTTGCTTGTCTTAAAAAATCGCATCTATACAAAGCAATATCATTGCGTTCCATTAAAATTTTTCGTTTGTCACATTTTTGGAATAACATTCCAATGTCTTTCAATACCTTTGTCAGAGAAGATTTTTGACCACGGAACAAACCACTATTTCGAAGAGATTGTGTTAGTTTTTTTAATGTTGGAATCTCTTTTCTTTGGTAATAGTCGTATATATGACGACGAATAGCATCAGCGTCAAAATTGTCAACGGCTGTAACTTTACTAGGCGGACGTTTTTTCTTAGGTGTAGATAGCTTATTCTGTTCCATGCCACTGCTGCCGTAGCCTTCTTTTGTTATTTTTGCCACTGTTGGAGCACTAATACCTAATGCTGCTGCAACACGGTCTCTAACTTGAGTCACTGGTATAAGAGGCCCACCATTACGGCTTTCCTTTTCAAAGTATTCACGAAGTCGCAAGACAAACTCTCTTGTTTGTCCTTTGAGTACTTTCTTTTTTGGCATTTTGACAGTAACGAAGGCAGGAACGATACGCTCAACTCAACCAAACGTGAGAATTCACAAATAAATCAATACGGAGGAATATAAATACTCAACTATATTGAAGGTTACTCATTGAAATACTGTAGATTATTTTAAAATAGACATAGAGAGATTTAATAAAGATCATCAATAGTTTAACAAATACAATATTAACCACTGAATTACAACACAATACAATAATACATTTTGAAAATTCAGTTCCTTTTATATATTTTTTCATGACATAGAACCGTCATATTTGAACAACATTCTTTTAATCCATTTCTTCTTTATTTTGACAAAGGAGGTCGCACATTGAAACACATAGAAATATGAAGTACGAAATTATCTATAAAATAATGAGTTTGTTAAATCGATTAAAACTTCTTAATGCATAAAATCGATCGATGAAAGAAATCGAATAGGTAACGGGTCAGGGTATCACTATTTGATTAAGTATTAGAGCTGTCAAAAGTTAAATAAACTATTGGAACGACTATAGTTTACCAATAAGTGTCCTAGTCTCAGCAATACGACGTTCAATTCTACACTGCCAAGCTGGTATAGTATTTTTGGGTCGAACATAAGTCATATTTTCTTTAAATTTGACATTAGCAACTCGACAGACTGCAACAGCCGCACAGTATAAAATCGAATGTGTATCACTGAGATCTTCGCTATTATCAAAATAATCCGATAATAACGAATCTAGGGCACTTACCAGCGCTAAATTACGTTTATGAATGGGCAAACGGGGTAACCGGGGTCTGTTATTACAATTAACATACCGGTACTCCTGAACCGCATCCTCCAAAGCACTCCTTATTTTATTATTACATTGGGTACTTACGGATATATCTTCACTCTCCACTAGTTCATCAACATAGTGATCATGTGGTAACTGGGGTGTGTTGATTGGTACCAAATCCACAGCATGTGATGAAGAAGGGACAATTAAGATATTCCGTATGTCAGAGCGAATCCTCTCAAGCACGGCATCATCCAGCAGGTGACAACCCTGTATAGCACGCACTTGATCCGACAACCGTTGTGCCGAAACGTTGACTGATGGTTCAAGCTGCTGAAACAAAGAGACTAGTCGAACACGGTACGCAGTAAGGTTCGTTCCCAACTCTGTAGCCCGAAAATATGCCCGCATGACATTCTCATTTATGGAATGTGTCCATTTCATGCGGCGCACATCACCACCGGCAGCGGGGGCCCTGTTCGAGGTCAGTGGTCCTCGGGATCCCAAGCTGGTCGGTGGCCGGCCTCTCCCCTGCCGACGTACAGGTATTGGCGACGTCGGCGGAGAGAAAAACTCGTCGCATGAGGATGAGCTCGACGCCTCTGCACCAAGCGGAACTTCTGCTATTGCTTCCGGAGACGGTAAGGTGGAGCGGAGCGACGAGTCCGGGGGTGATAATTGTGCTCTACTTCTAGCTCTTGTTAGCATTAAGAATTTCTTTTATAAATCATTGTTGCGACATGACGTTTAAAACGTCATGTCTTACACAGCTATTTTCTTTTAAAATGCCTTTTTTACATAATTTTATTCTATTTCGATGCCGATATTTCATTTTAAATAGTATTCAAACTTATGTTGGTTGATTTCCTTTATTGTAAAATGTTTCAAAACTGAGATAATAAATTAACGAAAAATCTGTTTGAAAAATTCCATCTGCTTTCAGTGTTGCTAGTTTATTATTATTATTTGCATCTGGTTGTCATTATCTTATGATAACTACCAGATGCAAAATGCAAAAAAAGCATCAAATGATGATATACAAAATACAATTCTTAGGAGTTCTCTTTGTTATTCTTAAATGAAATAATAATTCTACTTACTACTTTATTTTGCATTTTTCATGCCAAATAATTGTTACTACTACTAACTAACTACTAACAAATGAAAAATAAAATATTTTTAGGCAACTTTGTTTAACCCACACCAGAACAACATCAAATGAAAGTCTGTCTAGAAACACTAAAAAGCTTAAAATACACTAGCGTTAATTTAACTGCCGTAAATTACTCTCAAAAGTTTTATCTATACCTAATTATCTATTAATTTGAATAAAGTAGTATTATAATGCATGCTAGGCACCTTAAATCTTTTTGAAGTCGGTCCCAAGCCTAAAATGATAAGAAAAGTACTACAAAAATATATATGTGTGTTTTTATAATACGAGTACGTAACCGATGTGAATACGGGGGACCACTAAACTCGTACATCACTAAACTATTGAACTTGGCACCGACTTCAAACATATGTTAAATACGAGTACCTAGCGTACATTGTAATACTTCTTTATTTAAATTAATAAATAATTAGGTATAAACTAATATAATAATAATTTCAATAAAAATTAATCACAAAAATGTATGTACGCCCATAACCTTTAATCGGCTTCACCAAATTGAATAATATTTTTTATATATTTGTTATTCTTAGGGCAAGGTTTGTATAGAATAAAATTTAAAAAGGAAGTGTTATCTCTCAGTCCGCTTAGTTCTCTACACTGCTGCACTACGGGAAATTGACACGGGCTTACTTAAAGATTTTTTCGATAATTTTGAAATATTCACAAAAATAAATAAAGTGACATTGACGTTCGCCGGGTCAGCTAGTATGATAAATTAGTAAGTAAGTAAACCACAATAAAGGCTATTTTTTATTTATTTATATCGATATAGACAAGGCTTGTCACAGAGTAATTTACGGTAGCTAAATTAAAGCCAATTTATTTTGCGCTGTTCTGTGTTTCTAGGCTGGGCGTTTTCGTTTAATAGCATTTATATCCTTACGGAATCAAAACCTTAATATAATTTTCCCTTTTTGTGACATTTTAAAAATAAGTGTAACTATCCACTGTAATGGATAGTGGCAAGTATAAGTGAAGCAGATGCTGTTTTCGGATATATTATGAAAACAGCTACTGTATGGTATGTACGCTAGGATTTGTCCGTTTTCGGACAATACCCAGCTCATGTTACAGGTATGCGACCTTGACCTTCCCTCTCGAGATGTACTCTCCATTTTCCCATCTTTAATTCCCAAAGAGCCCAGTCAGCGGCATTAACTTGCGTGCTCGCTATTCATAATTGAGTTGAACTAAATATAACAAGCAAAATGTGAGTGTTTACTGCAATTAAAACAGTTAATAATGATGTTTTCTTTTGCTATGAATATTGTAGTCTATTATTAGTGGTCATTTTAAAAGCAATTGTTATAAACAAGTAATCAGGAATGAAATCATGTCAACCTTGATACAAATCACTACCGTCCTGATATTATCAGTACTCGGGTAAATACATAGGCTTTATGCGCTCGTTCACACGCACACGGCTTCGGTAGGCCAAATTTTTATGACTTGAGTCAGCTTATATACCTATACCGGTTATTTAAAAATGTTCATCATTAAAAAAATACTTCATTGTTGTTCATTACAAAGGCTTCAGGCCTAAACAATAGCTTTTAGTTCAGTTGTAGTAGACACGTAGGTATATTACATACTAGCGGTCGCCCGCGGCTCCGCCCGCGTGGATGTAGGTTACCGCTGCAAAAAACCCACCCATTAGAGCATATTATGGTTCTATCTTTTACAGGTTAGGCAGCGTATGCAAAATAAGTAACTTTTCTGGTTGATTTTTTACACCTTGTGTCCGAAAAACGCAAATATCTTACGGAACCCTATTTTTTCCAAAACAAAATATAGCCTATGTTACTCGTGGATAATGTAGTTTTCGAATGGTGAAAGAATTTTTTAAATCGGTCCAGTACTTTTTGAGTTAATTCGTTACATACAAAAATACAAATCTTTCCTCTTTATAATATTAGTGTAGATGAAGGGCTCTCACGAAGACGGGCAAATTTTTTTCAGTGTACTGTCACAATTATTCCCAATGCCCAATTCACTGTTTTGTTTGCGGTTTGAATAGTTTTAATTTCTATATAGTTATCTGATTTTGAAAGGTTAAACTTAAAAAACTTACCTTTAAAACAAACTATTGACGTCACAATCGTATCATACGAACACGAAAAGTTTCAAGTAGAGATAGATAATTGAAAATAATCTGAATTTAACTTAAAACAATATTTTTACTTTTGAAAAAATAAAATTAAATAACCCTGCATATCAATGAAAGTATTGGATCAATCATATTAAAATATGATAAAAATATAGGCACTATCTCCAGTTTTAACTAGAGAGAGGTTATTGAAAAGTGTCGTTTATAAATAAGTTTATACTTGGAACAAGTAATTTTACTTTACTGAACTAATTTCTTTACTAGTAAATTTACTTCAATAATGATACATATATAATTAAATAACTGATGAAAACTTATAATAATATTAAAATATGAAAACTTTCAGGGCGACCTGATTAATTGGATAGAGTCACCACCATATCAATTAATTATGTTTGCAACTAACGAATTATCTGCGTTTCCACTCTCAAGCACTGTTTAAATGACATTAATTATTTAATATGATTTATGGTTAATTGATTCTAAATCCAATTACAAATATGTTGTTTTGACTCTCAGGAACATTCATTTTAACATATTTTAATTGCCAAATGTAACACTTTTATCGTTCGCTTTTGATGATGTAAATAGTGTCGGTATTACCACTTAATATTATGATCGCTAATAGAATTGGCTTCTGTAAATAATATCAGGTCAGTAGAGTTTATTATGCCTCTCGAGAATATACAATTTAGTGTTAAGTATAACATGGGCAAAGCAAACGCGTACCGTTTTTTAATTGTGGTCCTTTGCTATACTATGCCTTTGTATCATAAAAATATTTAGGGGATTTTTTACACTTACTTATAAAGACACACCGTCTTATTTGTGCTTATATTTAACTAGCTGACCCATGCAACCTCGTTTGCGTCTTTTATTGCCCGTAGTGTAAGAAATTTCCCCCGTTTTCGAAACGTTCTTCATTGGTGTTCCGCTCCTATTAGTATTAGCTTGATGGTATATAGCCTATACCCTTCCTTGATAAATGGACTATCCAACACTGAAACAATTTGTTAAGTAAGACCAGCGGTGCCTGAGCTTAGCGCGTCCAAACAAACAAACAAACTCTTCAGCTTTATAATATTAGTATAGATATCCTTTTCTTTGACTGCACGTATGACGTGGTAGTGCGCTAAGTGTTGTGGATTTAAATTTCACATATGATTGGATTTCATATCCTCACTTTGTATTATGTGAATTGTTGTTATAAGATCCACCGTGACTCTGGAATAGTTCATTTTTTTATAATGCACGAGTTGTCTTAAAAAAAACTCGTAAAAGCATTTACTACAAAAATTCCTAACTATTTTCATTATAGAACAGACACAAAGAGCATTAGCTGTCATGAATACACAAAGAGCATTAGTTCTTTCTATTCATGACAGTAAACCTCAATCAGGTTAATAGTTTCAAAATATTTATAGCATGAAAGTAGTTATTAAAAATACTTTTCTAAATGCTTTTTACACACGTATACTTTTCTAAGCGTTCGAATATAAATAGATTGTGGCATATCAGTTGATAATTAACAATATAAATATTATTAACGTACTATGTGGTGAGTCATGATGAGAATTTATGAATGGGCTTCGACCGGAATGATACCACGGCTTCACAGAAAACCGGTGTAAAATAGCGCTTGCGCTGTGTTTCACCGAGTGAGTGAGGATACCGAAGGCCCATACTCCAACCCCTCCCCCCAATCCCCTCCCCATCCCCAAAAGCCCGGTAACGCACTTGTGACGCCTCTGGAGTTGCGAGCGTCCATGGACGGCGGTAATGGCTTACCATCAGGTACGACTAGCACAGATACGAGAACACTCAGTCAGTCAGCCTATGACCACGACTAGCAGGAATTATATTATTCTTATCAATCAGTTGCCATGCATTCCAAGGAGCGCCAACTATCGCGGCCTGGGGCAGTATACATCCATCCCAAGCCAGTCACTTTCTTCAAATCGTCGGTCCATCGTGTTTCAGGGAGCTTAACATTACGTTTGCCTTATCGCGGTCACCACTCAAGCGACCATCGGTTCGTCTGGAGACATGGTCACTTCAGCGTACTAATTCTCCGTAAGATGACGGTTACCCTAGTTATCTGTTCAATACCTTCCATTTTAAACTTCTGGACCAGTTCAATAGTGTTACATAATTCTTCACTCGGCCTCTCTTCACGCATATCGACTATTCACCGACTCTACCTTCTCTTCTTTTCAAATATCACCATTTAGTAGCAATTCCACTAACAAACTACTGTAGCGTGTCTAACACTTACATTTTATATCTGTATCCCCAGTCCCACTCTTTTTGAAGTATCGTTCAGGCTGTTAAGTATTTCTAATTCAGATCCGGCACAGATTCTACCATGATGACTCTATCGTCTGCAAATGGTAAGTGTGAAAGTTATTAGCCATTGATATCGATTCCCCGTCCGTCCTTAACGTCTTTAAGAGGTTTTCCTATCTCCTCGATGTGCACACTAGGTCCTACTGGCAGGGAAGTCCGGGCTTCTCCTGGATTCCAGTACATCCCAGATCTCAATTTAATCAAAAGCTTTTCTAGTACTTTACGCTAGGCAGAGAGGCTGGTTATATTCCTCTTATAATATTATATTGGTTAAAAGATACTCATAAAAAATAAACACTCTACTTACAGAAACGTTTAATAAGGGTATAATTACATGATGGTATGTCCTAGGCTAGTGATTAAGGCAAGAAAGCAGTAATTCAGTAAATAAATATGTTGAAATAACAAAAACAAAGGACAGTAGTGAATACTTTAGTCGAGTGAATTTATTTTATTCAATTTTGTCGAGTAAAAAGCGTCCCCCACAACGCGTCACTAAATTACTGGTTCATCGACTTAGCCGGTCGCTTTAGTCGAGTTCATTAGCTGCCGCAAAAATTTCGTTTCACTGGAGCGAAGGAATAACTTTATATAATGAAACATTCTTTTGGTTGTACTAATGTTAATTCCTTCAAGAAACAGTCCGTAGCTCCTAGTTCATCTCGTCTATTGATCCATTTTCGACCCCATATCTTTCACGATATAAACCATTTTTTTCCAACTTCTTTTAAAAACGCCATTACTTTTAGATCTGTAAGTTTCACTTAATAATATTAGGAATAGCAAAGTCCCTTGCAAAGCTATGAACTTTTAACCGGCTGTCCCATTAGTCTCATGTTATTATCCTGTGATGTGACTAATGACACTTTTTCGTCCCTGTTGTCCCATGGAACAAGTCATACCAGTAATTCAGTCCCGATGTCCGATTACCGTCAAAACCGTCTTGTATTTTTGATAAATATAAGATATTAATTGTATACTAACATACAAAACATATCAAAAAAAAAAATGTGTGCGTGTACTAGCGTACACTCGTAAGAAGTGAAACTTCTTTATGACGTTATTTTGTCAAAAAATAAATATCATATGTCGACGTAAGGTATTAAAACATTATTTTTCATTATTTCGGAAATCTAACACACCACGCCATCTAGTCCCAAGCTAAGCAGAGCTTGTGTTATGAGTACTAGACAACGGATACAAGTACATAATTATTATTATCTGTAAATTAATACATATTATACATATGTGGGGGAACGGGTATAATGTTCCACCCAACACAAAGGGAGGATCCTCCGACCAGGCGAGGTGATCATGCCTGGCGGGCTACTGCCCATAACGTATAACGACAAAAGACTTATAAACCAGCAATATTCGTGACAATTCTTATTTCAAGTGCAATAAAAGTTAAGGAGCGAGACTTTCCCCGCGGATACCACCTGGTGGCATGTCGGACTCGAACCGACCAAAACCGCACGCCGTCCCGGGCACTAGATGCCGGGGAACCAGGTGCACCCTAGAAAGGAAAACCCTGGAACCCCGACGTACCTCGGGCCACCTGCGCTTTGTAGATGGCCCCCTACTGTGTGAGAACCCCAATGTTCCCTTTAATAACCCCCAGGGCGCGCACGCTCCGCAGCGTCCGCGCCATCACCCGGCCTGCTTCTGCTAGGGTGACACATGGCCTCATGTGTCACCCTCAGGCTTGCGCTTATGGAGGACGGAGATCGTTCTGCGCTCTCCGGCGGCTGAGTCGCCTGCGGTGCCTGGCCCGTTCCCGGGCCCGGCGCGCCGGGAGAGTTCTAAACCTCTCCCGGTTCCGCTCCGCCGTCTCCTTGGCAAGCATAACTTGCTCGCAGAAAGAAACGGCGGAGTTCCACGCCCCCTCGCTCCGCAACATGGCCGCAATCATGTTACCGAGCGAGCGAGACCTGAGTAAATATTTCGCGATCTGTGGTGTGAATGAAGTAAGTTTGTGGAATGTGATGTGTGTAGTTAGTTATTTACATTGTGGACTAAATAAAATAATATTGTTTGTAATGTGATATTTCATTGTAGTATTAATTTGGTCCTGTTTGTGTTTGAAAATGTTTTTTGTTTTATTTTATAAATTTGACGTGTAACGTAACGGATAAATGTTACACGTAACGAAAATATGTTACACGAAATTTTTTGACAACCCCGATAAAGAAGTTTCACTTCAATAGGCCAAACGCTCTACTTAAGGAACTCATTAAGTTGTTGTAACTGCACTCGGTCAGCCTGAAACCTACAAATTATTTATAAACTTATTTCTAGTTTTAACTTCAAAGTACTTGGCTAAATCTTTAATTTCCAAATCGTCAAGCCACAACTGTCTAATTTAGATATCACGTGCATCAGTAAATAAGAGTAATAAAAAGTCGTAATTTAATGCCTTTACCAATTTTTTTCTTAATTAAACTGATTGATTTTTTTATAAAATAGGTTAAACTATTATTTTCTATATTTTTATATATATTAAATAAATCAGCTGTGACAATGCATTGCCGGCTTAATAGTGCTCTTCTTATAGAAATATGATGAACGAGAAACAAAAAATTCTTCAAAAGCATTTTTATTGGGTATTGAAATATTTTCCCGCCGTAGAAAAAAAATATTTTGGTTTGATGAGCACAACAGATGACCGGGAGCATCCATACCAGCACTTGTAATTTCAAGACCGTCAGCTGTGCAATATCAATTCACGCATTATCGTATAAGAGCAGCGAAGATGAACAAATGACCAAAGATGACTGACAGACTCAAAATCTATGTTTCTATAACTTCGCACTGATAAATCATTGAGTTCGTAGGGCACCTATTTGTTAAGCTATTTTACCTTGCCGATTTGACGCAAATGGACCAATATGGTTTTGTTGCTGACGTCGAAAGCTACTGACCATTCAACCGTAGAATGAGTTTTATTAGCCACGATAGCAAGAATATTTCCAAATCAGCATCCAGACTCATTCGGGATGGAACTTTAAACGGAAAGGAAACGAAGGTCTCAGTTTTCCTAGTTACTAGTGGTGTTGCTTCGGGGAGAATCCGTCTTACATGGGCCAAGTTCTCCGTAAAATATGGCACTTAATGCTATTGACTGCATTAGCTGAAGCAGCCGGAGATCTAAAAGTATTTTCCACCCCGTCAACAGAAAATAATCGTTTCGTAGAGGACGCTAAGTTATCTATAACTGACAATATACAAACTTATTCGTTCTTTTATATCTATGAATTATGTCACTCGCATTTAAGTAGTATTTTTTCCTATATCTAAGTAGAATAGTAGTGCCTGGATGATCAAGCTACTCTCGGCTTTTTCTTGTGAATTTTCTAAATTAATTCCTAGCTAAATCGGTTTATCACCCGCGACCCCCTGCCTCCTGCCTTGTAACGCCTCTGGTATTGCGGGTGTTCATGGGCGGCGGTAATCGCTTCCTATCAGGTGATACGTCTGCTCGTTTGCCCCCTATACAATTAAAAGAAAAATAATATTATCCTAATAAATAAACGCGAAAGTTTGTGAGTATATAAGTAAATATGTTTGTTGCTATTTCAAGCAAAAAGTACTGATGAAACTTTACAATAATATAGCTTATACATCAGAATAACACATAGGATACAATTTATAAAGATACTAGCTTCGCCTCGCGGCGTTGCCCGCGGTAATTGACGTACCGCGGATAGCACACAATATACCGATTAAATTAAATTAAATGACCCATCCTAACACACGTCGGAATTGGTATTTGATCGGACCCAATTAAATTATTTCGGGTGATAGAAAACCAATATTGCACGAAACAAGTTTTGGTTGACTGATTTGTGTCTTAATTTATGGAAATTTCAACAAAATATTTCCATTCTATCTAGGGTATGTTTATAATTTAAATTATATAATGCTCAAAACAACTGTTGCTTCTCGCAAATCCGATGATAGTTAAAGTCTCTAATTAGAAATCAAAAGCTTGAGAATTTACATTTGAATGAAACAAGGATAAACAAAATATGTATGCTCTGCTATGTTGGTAACTTTAGTTCATCTACGGATCTCCTCATTTCAGATTCGATCTCGTAGAGAGACCCCAAGCATAGCCCAGTATTTGAAATAAATTGAAGGCAATATAAAACTCTACGGATGCCTATCCCTTCACCTAACGTTATCAGATATGAATTATTAAATAAAATTATGTGATACACCGCGTAAATTTACTTTTTCTTTATATCTGACCGGACTAGTATTAAAAGGCTATAGTTTTCTGTGTGAAAAACGAAATCTAATAAAACGAGGGCACAAATACAAATTCCCTTACATTTTGATCTATAAAGACTGGAAAGAAGAATTTTGGTAACAAACACCACGACACGAGAATTTTAATATTAGATTAATGTATTGACAATCATATGAGTTTGTATATCAGCAGTTTTGTTATCACAGTACTAGTTCTGCCTAGTTTGGGACAAGACGGTCGTGTGTGAATTGTATGAGGTAATTATTATATAAAACAAATATTATTTACTTTTTTTTGCTCAGACATACAAACCGAGAAGAACTCAACATAGGGGTAGACGAAGTGGGTCACCCTTTCATAGGTATTGGAATATTGATCTACGAAAAAAATGTTAGAATTAACATTTACAACACTAATTATTCAAATCATACTCGGCAATATATACTCGTAGTAAATAAAAAATACTCGGTATAAAAGCACTGAGTCACTTTTATAACAATTTTATTAGCCTTAATGGTTATAATTAGCTACAGATATATTGATATTCAAATCATAGCCTATTTATATAAGCAAATACATTTTAAGAATACTATAAAATAAACAGTATCTCAACTTTATTTTAAGATCAATAAATTACTCAGTAATGTTACCGATATGATACATTACAAGCATGAAGTCGGTTACAAGGTTTTTTTAAATTATTATTACCTTTAGACATGATTTTAGAATCTACTTCAGGTAGATATTCAAAATCAATTAAAGATATTATTATTTTAAAAAATTGTGGATTTAGTAAATCGTGGTGTCAATTAAAAAAGTGAAGTCTAACGATATAAATGATTGTCTCTTAAATTACTTATGATTTCGGGCTCCCAGCGGTCTCCATTGGAAAGCAACTTTTCTTTATTATACATAAGTTCTTCACGTGTTTCAGTACAGTACTCGAAATTTGGCCCTTCAACAATCGCATCTACTGGACAAGCTTCTTGGCAGTATCCGCAAAATATGCACTTACACATGTCAATATCGTAACGTGTGGCACGGCGCGAACCATCGCTGCGCTCTTCTGCGTCAATAGTAATGGCTTGCGCTGGACACAAAGCCTCACATAACTTACACGCGATACACCGCTCTTCGCCAGACGGATACCTTCGTAGTGCATGCTCTCCCCTAAACCGTGGAGATAATGGACCTTTCTCAAAAGGATAGTTAATTGTGGCTGGTTCCTTGAAAATGTGGCCCAAGGTAACTGATAAACCTAAAAAAGTACCCATCATATTATATTTAATTATATAATAGTACATTTCATACATTCAAACAATATCCTCAATGAATACGACTAATGCATATTATCTTCCAGTTTTAAAGAAAACATACTTAACTATAATCAAACAAAAGATGACTTTAAAATTTATATGTTAACATTTTTTTAAGCAGATTTTCTTCAAAATTCCACAATCAATTTAAACATTAGTTTTCTGCATTTATCTCACTGCACGCGATCGATCAATAATCATATTTATCACTTGCCTACTAGAACATTTACACCCACTTTTTCAATACATTCTTAAGGACTACAGATTTGATTTGATTTTGATAAAATAGTAGTTTTATCAAAATCAAATATAGATAACTGGTCATCAAACACTTGTCTTCGACTAAGAGAAAGAAAGGTATTAAAATATGCCTCTTTCTCTGAATGAATGGTTGATTTATGAATGAACAATGAAACATAGTACACTTTATTAGACTGCACGGTTGGCCGTAGTTTTACAAAAATAGGTAATAATACTAACCTCGAAATATTTCAGTCCAGAACACAATTTGAGCGGCTCGATCAAAAAAGTCTCTAAATTTTGTCGAAGGCGGTTTGTCATTAACATAGATCCAATTGACCGCATATCTATTTCTTGGACAATTGTAAAAGGGAGGTTGTTTTTGTTCGTAAGGAGGATAATAAGTAGGACATGGATTGCACACGCTCTGGGTCGAAGGAGGCGGTTTCTCTCCAGGGCCCGGTGGACAAGGTCCTACTGGTCCTCGTTCTGCTGCACCGTGCCATCGAATGACCTCCGTAAAAACTTTAAGTCTTAAAGGAAAAACCGAAGAAACACCACGATTTAATGAAAACATTATTTGACGACTGTCTGTAAAATGACAACTGACGTCGGTTTTAATTATGTCTTTCATGTACAGGTTGCTAAGTAGCCGATCAATTAACCTATTTTGAGTAAAATAAAAAAAAATATGAATTATTTATAGTCATAGTTGGGTCGATTTAATAGTGTCTTTGTGATTGCTATATCAAATATAGCTATACTCAAATAAATTGACAAAACGTTAAGGAACTTAAGTTGAAAATGGGTACGATTATTTTAAAAAAAATTAATTAAATTTAAAACTTATATTACAGTTACATGTATACATGGAAAAATAACGAAACATTATAATGTACAATGTTCTTATTTAAAGTACATATTAATAACCAACCAACCATTTTGTGGGCACGGTAGTGCCTCCGCCTTATCGATCAACAAAGTGGCACGGCCGTACCATCCTATTCTCCATTTTTTTTTTATTGAATAGGGGGCAAACGAGCAGACGCATCACCTGATGGTAAGCGATTACCGCCGCCCATGGACACCCGCAACACCAAAAGCGTCACAAGTGCCTTGCCGACGTTTGGGGGATGGGGAGAGGGAATTGGGGGAGGGGTTGGGGTATGGGCCTCCCGTATCCTCACTTACTCGGTGAAACACAGTGCAAGCGCTATTTTACACCGGTTTTCTGTAATCGAAGTAGTTCAGGTCATTTTCAACCCCCTATACCTTTATTGTGGATAAAACTAAAAGCCTTAATTTTCAGTAACCAAACAATTATCTCCTAGTGGAGGTAAGCATTAACCACCATTACCCGAGGGTACAAAAGAAGCATTCTAGCCATTGCAAAGGGATCACAACCACTCACAATAGAACAAGAACTAAAGCAATCAGATTAAGAGTGAAGGGGACACTTCCAATAACCGGGACCAATAACAAAAGGCAGAAAACATAGCCTGCACACGTTACAAATTCAATAAAGGGAATGGTGAGTGTCATTTGACAACAAGGCAACATTGTTTATAGAAAATCCGTATTGTATTGGCGAAGATACATTAGAGAATTGATTCGCTGCAAATAATTTTAGTTAGGATGTTTTGTAAAAGCTGTACTCCAGATTATATTTTTTTCTCTGAAGTCACAAGTCACACCTATATTTTTAATTGATAACTCAATAAAAATGTACATTAGAATTAAGTACGTTAAGTCAATTAGTATATTTTTGTTACAAAAATTGCCAACATGATGACAATGTATTAAATGATATGGTGAAAAAAATGTACAGTGAAAAAGCGTATGCTTATATAAGTTACAACGTTGTATATAATGTATAAATATGATTAAAATATTGTAATACAAATATTGTATTAAAAATAAAAATTCTTGAAATGGCAGACATAATTATTTCCCTAACTAAAATTGTCTCTGGCAGAATTGTTTTATCTGGTGTGGTAGTATATTACTCCATTGTTAAAAGAAGATCAAATTCTAAAAACACACAAATGCGAGTGTCAAACGCTGTTACCATAGTAGTTTAAATAAATGTTGATATTATTATAAAATTACTCGCTGAGTTGTGAATGCAAAATAGTCTAATCAACGCCAAATAAACAATTACCTAATACTGGAATGCAGCGGTTAATGACATGTAGAGAGCAGAGCTAACGAGATTAGCGAATCGTGGAAACTGCTGTTAGCCGTACGGAAACTCGTAGTTAACTAGGAGAGTGGTCACCCAGAGTTTGGAACAGCTTGATTCAATTAGACTTTAGAGGCATTTCTAAGATATTCCCTTATTTCATTTTAATTGTTCTCACCTTTTCTATCTAAGTACTTGTAATTGTTGTACTCATATATAGTATTATGTGTAAACTATAGATGTACCATATATTAACTTTTCAAAAAGGTGAAACAATAAGATTACACCTTTTAAAAAGTTGAAAATGATCCTTTGAAAATATTGTAATTTACCGGTACGGTACTTCGAAGTAACACATGTATATATAAAAGTATCTATTTTATTCTTCGGTGCATTTGTAGGTTTCCATAAGTTCTTTTTTTATTTTACAGAACACCTGCCACTACTTGGATCCAAAGCCAATCCTTCTCGCCGCACAAGCATCTCATCAGGTTCGATTCCCGGGTCAGACCAAATGTTTGTATGATCTGCAAATATTTGTTTCGGAGTTTGAGAGGTATAGGAGTTTGGGTGTTTTCTATGTATGATACGAGTATGTATATCAATTGTCTAGTACCCATAATACAAGCTCTGCTTAGCTTGGGACTAGATGGCGTTGTGTGTTAGATGTCCAGAATATTTATTTATTTATTTATTTATCTGTGTCTTCTGTATAAGACTCGCTTCTGTTTGCGTGGATCTGCGCAATATTTGCTTGACGATCTCAATCGGTTACAGCGGCGGAATGGCGCGGCATTGACGATAGTCCCAATGAAACTGACTCCCTTAAGCGTCAATTGCAAAGAGATGTTGTCTCAATGGAAGTCCTCTATCGCCTTTATCATGAAGAATATTCTGACGAAATTTTCCAACGGGTCCCACATTCTACATTCTTCGACACGACAACACGTGCTGGCTTTGGAAGTCAACACTTAGCAGTAGTTGCTATACGCTCTCAAACTGAACGATTAGTCTCTCCCTTCCTGTGCCGAGCAGTCATAACCTGGAACTTACTACCAGCGCACGTGTTTTTCCACTCTCTTTAATCCCGGATTCTTTAAACAGGGTGTGAATAAGTATCTCCTCAGGCCACCATAATGTGGGTCACCAACTGCATATTCCTCATTCACCAATATGCGGTTGATAGTCACTACTCTTGGATTCTACTCATGCTTTCCATGAGGCAAAATATAGTCGTTATTGCAACTATCTATAAAAACTATACATAGAAAACATTGCTGAATTCTCACGTAATTTTTGGTGAAATGTTACACAGGAAACTGTGTGCTCCGCTGCGTAGTTGTAGCATAAACCTGCCGATAAAGTTTCTCCGACGTCTAAAATATGTTGGTTCATATCAATTATTAGCTCGCCGTACATGAGCTTGTTCTATTTAATTCGCTTCGGTTACTAACATTTCATCCTCCTAATATTAAAAATTCGAAAGTTTGTGAGCATGTGAGTATGTGTTTTGCTCTTTCACGCAAAAACTACTGATTTTGATGAAACTTTACAATAATATAGCTTATACATCATCATACATCATAACACATAGACTACAATTTATAAAGATACTAGCTTCGCCTCGCGGCGTTGCCCGCGGTTATTACCGTACTGCTGGTAGCATCTAAGGGTTCAGCTAGTCTTCTATAACGTAGAAATTTATACGCTGAACTAAAGGTACTTGTTATATTATTAGGGCTTAAATATGTACACCAAAATAATTCATACTGTTTATCCATAATTGATTAGTGTCCCTTGAGTCTCTTCGGTCACCTTTTTTTACTAGGGTTGGGAACAATACAATAAAACATAATTTTAATTTAGAATCAACAATATCTCTGTGTTGTGATAAGTCGCTTGATTTATGAGACCTTGTGTAACGTACACTTTTAATAAATAGCTGCAATTATGTTGCTCGTTGCAAAAACGTACGTATTATCATCTACAATATTTTTTTACTTTTAATATTTAGAAAATTATGATTTATATTTAAACATTGTAATGTGTATATGTTAGATAGAAATGCCTACTTTGAAAACAGTTGAGTGTGAATAAAAAAGTATCACTGCTTAAAACTATTATATACTTATGTATAGAGGAAAACTTTAAGTGACTATTTTAGAATCGCATACCTATATGTACGTATACACATACAAAACACGTGGCAAATCGATGCCTCTCACTCGTATTATGCCAGGACCTCACAGTGAACTGATTTTAAGCATCTTTTCCTTGATTTTCACAGAATAATTAAGGTCACTGGATGCCTAATACCTTCCTCCTTATTTCCTTCTAATCATTCAAAAAAGAAGAACAAAAAGATTAAGATTGTTCATCACAATCCATTATAAAGAATTAAATTCCCTAAGAGTGATTCTACATTTGCTTAGGATTACTTTCTACTTTCATTTCTTTCACTTTGATCTGAGATTACTGTAAACAAATAATATGTAATATTCTAAGTACTTATGGATAATGTAAAAATAAAAAGTTTACTTTAAAAATCTGTTCGAGAAAAAATCAGTTAATATGCAAGAAAAACATCATACATATTATAAAACAAAGTCCTCTGCCGTGTCTGTCTGTTCGCGATAAACTCAAAAGCTTATGCACGGATTTTAATGCGGTTTTCACCAGTAGATCGAGTGTTTCTTGAGTAAGGTTTTCGTGTATAATTTGTTTAAAATATAACAATGTTTATTGAACACGTCTAAGAAATTCATTAAGGTAGCATAGGCTATTTTATACTTTCAGTAAAGAGCCCGTGAGAAGCCTGGGCGGGTTGCTAGTAAAAGTATAATTTTTAACTGAAGTAGAAAATATAACACGGTATGATGAAGGGATTCCTGAGCTCGTCACGTTCTTTTACATCTATGTTAAAGACGATTTTACCTTTAAATATGGTTTAACAATTTAAAAAGCATAATAATTTATCTGAAAATGTGTCAGTATTTATTTTAAAATGCTTTGTTTATTTCAACTTAAAATGTATGCTAAATTTTTTATCTTAAACTTAATAAACTTTATAAATGTGTTTTTAACGAGTAGCACCAAAGTGATTCTAATATTGAACGCAACACCATTTTCCAAATCGTTCAGATAACAGAGCCAGATCTCAGATAAAGGATCAAAGAAAGCATTTTTGATTTTATTTTTCACATTTAAGAATATGCTATCACCTACCATAATGAGATAATCTGCTGAAACTGATTAATGACAACAACAAAGCATTATATTAGTTACTAAAGTGATTAGAACCTTATCGCGATCTTACCGTCGAACTAACTGAGCCTACACTATCGAAGAAAGTTAGATCACGTGCTGAGTGTCGTCATCGTCGTTAGCTGGTCGTTATGCTAATAGCCCTGTGATGAGCCCGTTGCGATCGCTTCATCCCCTCACAAATTATTTTATCTTCTGTCGTGTTACTACTAAGCTGAAACTTAAAGGAGATAATTACACAGAATCTTGAAGTTCATTGAACCCTACCTGTTTGGAATGTTTTTGTTAATTTAAATATGTGTAGCTTACCGATGCTTTTATATATGATAAATATAAGAGTTTTAGTATTCGATATTATTCAAATATTCTGGACGTAATTGCATAGGTATCTTGAGCTTGAAATAATGGCTATAGGATTGCTCCCTCTGTATAAGCCTGATTCGTGGAAGGCTGCGGACAATGTTACCTGATATATATATGCAATAGCTGGTTTTTTATTAAATGAGAAATTAAATTATGTGTATTAAATTAATCTAAGTAATTTTGCATAAGCTAAAGCTTTTCTGCCGTGGGAGAGCCACGCTTGCGCATGAATGGGCTGGCTCGACCGGAGTGCTCCTGCGCTGTGTTTCACCGAGTGCGTGAGGATACCGCAGGCTCTACCCCAACCCCTTCCCCCATCCTCTTCCTCATCCCCCAAAGGCCGGCAACGCACTTGTAACGCCTCTGGTGTTGCGGGTGTCTATTGGCAGCGGTAATTGTTTACCATCAGGCGATACGTCAGCTCGCTTGCGTATTCCAATAATACTATTTCATAAAAAAAAGCTAAACTTTACCAAAAATATGTACTGCATTAAAAAAAAACCTCAGTTTATATTCATCTTCAAATCGGCTTAAAAACACATATAAATTGATATTTGCAAACAGATTTGATATAAAAGCTATTCCAATTATTTAGCGGCGTCTGTGGCAAGGCAGGGGATTTAAACATATAGCAACGATCATTGTGTACGGGTGCTTATGGATTACGTAGCCCAGACGGAATTGACAAAATCACTTTGTTTTTGATAAATCAGAAATGTAGTTCGTGTGGTGATAGATTGCGAATACTAAGTGTCCTACCTACCCTATTCATTCCGAAGGTGTTTAAAGAAGCGTCAAACAGAGCATACTACGCGGAGAACATTACTAAAATGAGTAGGAAAATTTAAAACAATCCCTATAGTAACCCGCCTAGCTATCGTGATATAATCATCTAAAACTTGCTAAGGAGAGGTCTATGTACCGCAGTGGAAATATTATGTCTCAAAACGTAGTAGGTATTTTACAAGACTTAACTTTAAGTTTCATCTGTCCCGATGTTTGTCTGTAATCAAATCTTGTAAGGTAAATTTGATCGTCTGCCCATCATCAACAACTCAAAACGTCCCACTGCTGGGCTCGGGTCTCCTTTTAGGAGAGGGCTAAGGCCACCGTCCTACGCGACATAAATTTTATCCCCATCATCTAGTTAGATGGTTGGCAGTCCACAACTGTGTGATTTGCTCGAAACTTTCTATCGTGCACAACAAAACTGTGGTATAAGCTGTCACCTGCAGTGTTCGAACAATACAACCTTCAAACCTTCAAGAAAAGATCGTGCACTTGTAACGCCTCTGGGGTGTGGGTGTCCGTGGGCGGCGGTAATCGCTTACCATCAGGCGATACGTCAGCTCGATTGCCCCTTATAAAATAAAAAAAAAGTCCCAACGCTGGCCAAGTGCGGGTTGGGAACTGCCCGATTAAGCTAAAATTTTAAATATACCTACCTTTAGTTCTAATTAAAATGCATGTAATTATATAATCGGTATTATTATTAATTGAAAATGGCATACAATTTATTATCATCAAACCTCTATTTCATTCATTTTGATTGATATTACTGTGTATTCAATACATTTCAATATCAATAGCCCATATCAATCAAAACTCGTAGTCGGGAACTATGTAAATGTAAATTTAGATTTCATGTTTGTCAAATTCTATTAAAAGTTTTAGTTTTGCAATTACAGAATTTGAATTTTATACAATCGTTGAGTTTCCAAGATTATTTATTGGTTCAGTGAAATAAATCTATACAAATATATAAAGCTGAAGAGTTTGTTTGTTTGAATGCGCTAACCTCAGGAACCACTGGTCCGATTTGAAAAATTATTTCAGTGTTGAATAGTCAATTTATCGAGAAAGGCTTTAAGGCTATATGTCATCATGCTAATATTAATAGGAGCGGAGCACCAATGAAGTGTGTTTCAAAAACTGGGGAATATTTTCACGTTACGGGCAATAGAAGACGCAAACGAGGTTGCGTGGGTCAGCTAGTTCAATTATAAAAATATGTTCTCAAGTTCACCAACAACTTAAACGAGTTGCGGTAAACTGTTGAATTGAGTGTCTTTATTATCTTTTTTTATTTGTAATATTTCTAGGAGAAGAAAAAAAGAGAGACGCAACTGAAATAAGGTTTTTATGTCTTTTTTAATGTAAGCATAATTCAAATTATTGTATCTTAGATTTCAGAGTTGCATGTTATTTATTTATTTTTATTTTTTTATTTTTTAAAAAGACAACTCCCACATTAGGAATACATCATCACATCCTGTGTCGTTGGGACTTTACAAACATACATGAAACGGACACAAAGAACATCCAGACTCGGGACAATAATTCGTGGATCACACAAAGTGTTGTACCGCGTGGGATTTGAACCCAAGACACTTGGCGCAGTAGCAAGCGGCATGGCGACCGCTGAAACCACTCGGCCAACCGTGCAGTCAATGTTGTTTATCTTTGATCGACTTACCCACATAATCGAAGATAAAATTTTAACTCACTTGCTTATTCGGATGACATTCCTTTATGGAATAGGGGGCAAACCAGCAGACGTATCGCCTGATAGTAAGCGATTACCGCCACCCACAGACACCCGCAGCACCGAAGGCGTCACAAGTGCGTTGCCAGCCTTTTATGAAGGAGTACGCTCATTTAAATAACGCTTCAACTCTTATTGAAAACTTAGAGACACATATGAGTCAAATAAACTAACTTAACTCAAAACTTTTCGAATAAATAAATTGGAAATATTATTTGCCTGGCAGACAAAAATACTATTTACGTGGCATTTGTACTTATTTATGTCATCAATCTATGGCCGCGACGTCCAACGCTAAACAAACGCCGCATCCAACCACCACCAGACGTTTTCTTCACGATTCTATAGACTTAACTAGCATTTGCCCGTGATTTCGCCTACGTATATGGTTCGTTATCGTGGTAAAGAGTATCCTATGTATCCAAAATTTCATGGATACGGTGCAGCGGCTTAGGTTTAACGTAATTTCTAATATGAACTACCTTTTCCCTGCGTGTCCGCCCGCGTGTATGTCGGTTTACGCACCAAAAAGTAGTCTATGTCCTCCCTCAAGGTCCAATATAATCGGTTCAGATTTAGCCGTGACAGCGTAACAGAAAGATCATCATCAGCCTATCGCAGTCCACTGCTGGACATAGGCCTCTCCAATAGCACGCCACTTAGTTCGATCCTCGGCTTCTCGCATCCAGCTCCTGCCAGCCGTCTTGCGCAAATCATCACTCCACCTGGCCTGTGGACGTCCTACACTACGTTTGCCGAGACGCGGTCTCCACTCAAGAACCCGTTTACCCCAACGGTTATCGGTTCTGCGGCAAATGTGACCAGCCCACTGCCACTTCAGCTTGCTAATCCTGTGGGCTATGTCGATGACCTTGGTTCTCTGTCGGATCACCTCGTTTCTAATACGGTCCCTTAGAGAAACGCCGAGCATAGCCCTTTCCATAGCACGCTGAGCGACTTTGAACTTGTGGACCAGCCGTACCGTAAGTGTCCACGTTTCGGCTCCGTATGTCATTACGGGTAGGACGCACTCATTAAAGACTTTTGTCTTTAGGCACTGTGGGATCGATGATGAGAAGACTCGACGAAGCTTCCCAAACGCTGCCCAACCCAGCCGGATTCTCCTGTTCACCTCGTCCTCAAAGTTGTTTCTCCCTAACTGCAAAGTCTGCCCGAGGTACACGTATTTTTGAACAACTTCGAGAACGGCACCGTGTACCGCAACCGGTTCCGGTAGTACGTGTTCATTGAACATGACCTTGGTCTTGTCCAAGTTCATCCGTAGGCCGATGCGTACAGAAGAGTCAGCAAGGTCGTTCAGCATCTGTTGTAGGTCCTGCAGCGTCTCTGCCATGATGACAATGTCGTCTGCAAATGGCAAGTGAGAGATGTATTCGCCATTGATGTTGATTCCGCGTCCTTTCCAGTGCAGCGTCTTGAAGAAGTCCTCCATTGCATTAGTAAACAATTTCGGGGATATAACGTCCCCTTGTCTCACTCCTCGATGCAATGGTACGGGTCTTGTATGCTGATTCTGTACTTGGACGGACATTGTGGCGGCTTTGTAGAGACATCTCAACACTTGTATGTATCGCCAATCTACTTGGCAACGCTGCAGGGACTCCAGAACAGACCAGATTTCTATCGAGTCAAAGGCCTTCTCATAGTCCACAAATGCTAGACACAGGGGCTGATTATACTCTTCGGTCTTCTGTATAATCTGCCGTACTGTGTGAATGTGGTCTATGGTGCCATATCCGCTCCGAAACCCAGCTTGCTCCGGTGGTCTTCGCGCAAGACGGTTCGAAATGACTCTCGAAAACAGCTTGTAGACGTGGCTTAGAAGGGAAATGGGCCGATAGTTCTTCAACATGGTCTTGTCACCCTTCTTGAAGAACAAGATGACCACACTTCTACTCCACGCCTCTGGAGTTCTCCCTTCGAACAGGACAGCGTTAAAAGCTTTTTGAGCTCCCTCAATACGGGCGTACCTCCAGCCTTTAACAGCTCTGTTGTATTGCCATCCTCTCCAGGGGCTTTTCCATTTTTCAGCTGTCCAAGAGCCATTTCGATTTCATCAATGCTGACTTCTGGCAGATCTTCGGTGTTGTGGCGTGTTAATGTAGCTCTAGGGTCCTCATTTTCGGGATCAGGTCGAGATGTATGCGAAGCGTATAAGCTGCCGTAGAAGCTTTCGACTTCCGAAAGGACGGCCGGCTTGGAAGCAACGACTTCTCCTCCTGATGTGGTCAACTTTGTCAGGTGGCTAACAGAAAGATAGAGTTACATATTTCACTTTTTCTCCTCTTGAATTTTTTTTTTATATATAAATTTATTCACCTTTTAAACGTTCATTGGACTACGACAAATATTTTTAAATCAAAATCAGCTAAATCGTCCGAGCCGTTCTCGAGTTTTAGCGAGACTAACGAACAGCAATTCATTAATATAGATAGAAGATAGATAGATATTATTTAAGGGTTACATTTGAGTTGATATTGTTTGTATGTACGAGTATGTATGAGATAGTTTCAGGCGATACAGTATACGGCTGACGATCAGAATTGAATTAGGTCGTGTTAAATGCATTTCTCTGAAATTCCCAGTATCTTCCTTGCAACGCTGATATTAATAAGTTTAAGGCTTCTGATGCTACCTGAGAATGGTTAGTTTAGCCGATAATATTGACGTTACGTATACCGTATATTATAGGTACTTGTAACTTTGTTTCTTTTTAATCGAACCGTGGGCAAACGAGCAGACGCATCGCCTGATGGTAAGCGATTACCGCCGTCCATGGACACCCGCAATATCAGAGGCATCACAGTTGCGTTACCGGCAGTTGCGTTATATAAGAGTACGTTCTTTTCTTGAAAGTTTAAAGGTCTCATAGGTCCCTTTGAAGTGCCTTTTTGTAATGTTAAATTAACAGCTTTTTCACCAACAACAACAGTCAAGATAATTCTCTTCTCAATCCATCATAAGCTAAGGGTTCAAATAATTGGAAAGTATAAATAAAACTTCTTTTACAAGTGACAATTCTTTATTAGTTTATTAAATAGAAGAATACATACATACAGCTGCGTATATAAAATTTACTTTGGTGCATCAAATAAAGAAACAACCGAGATATTTGATTTTATGGTTTGAATGAAAACACAATCTTAGATAGGTTAGAAAATCATCTTGTTCTAACAGCAAATAGTGAGTGCGAATATTATTGACATCAATATTATAAATGCTTTAAGTAATTCTACACATCAAAAGTTATAATTAACTTACTACTGAATTCACACATAATATAAATGTAGTTGTAAACACTTAAAAGAGATTGAGACACAGTGCCCATTTTTACAGCAAACAAGCCAGTTTTGAAAATTCCACACCGCATTTGTTTGCCAAAAATATATTTCACATCATAAATTATAAAACTGTAAAATGTCCCTTGGATAATTTGGAACCTAGATTCTTTGGGTCACTTCCAAAATTTGATTTATAAACTGTCATTAGTATCCAAGTGTAAAGTGGTTTTCGTAGACATATAAGAAGTGATTACTATTGCCGTGATGACCAAAATTAAACAGTCAAGGGATAATTAAGATATTAATCCACTGCTATGGGGTTTGTTTTCCTTCTCTTTGCAATACTGTTTTTTTAAAAGAGGTAGAAAATCTACCAACTACTAAACCAACTATTAAAGGTATCTGTGATTAGAAGCGACCAAACATAAACTCTATTAATAAATAAAATAAAACCACTTTACTGAAATATACAAAATCTGTAAGGTATTGTTATCTCACAAAAGTAAACATACTTTTAAAATGTGATAAACACATTACATCACTGAACTTGAGTTGACTTTCACATTTTTTTAAAACTGTAATGTTTTAGAAGCTTGAATGAATCTCAGAACAACTAAATTCTATTCTAAGTCTTTAGCTATGTCTTTAGCAATAAATTCTGTAATGAAAATGTAAAACACAAACAGCCGTCACAGCAAAAGTATAGACATTGTTTCTGTGAAAAATAGGTATATTTCAAACAGAACATCTCTCAATTACCTAAATTCCCAAAACTTTACGCCACTAAATATCAAAGTCACATGATAATGGCTTACACAAACATTCGTAAATTATTTCTGTCTTAATATATTTTAATGACTTTATTTAGCTCTACAAATTACATCTCAGTATTCTCAACAATGTCTAAGCACAATCTAAAGGGTTCACACTGCGATTGTTGATCGGAGGGTGCACATAACAATGTGATTATTAAAACGAAACTATATTTTTGGCAATCTGAAATGCACTTGCAATCCAGTAGTGTCATTGTGTCTATTTCTGGACATAATGTTAAATATTGAATCGATATTTCAGATATATATTTAGAAATTATCATACAAAACAGTTTTGCAGTGTGGAACTTTGAAAAGCCAGCAGTGAAAACTGACAGCGAATACAATTATTATTACGTAATAAATGTACTAATACTAACACACGTCAACACATACGTCAAATTAATTCAGTACGTCAATACGTCAGATGAATTGGATGTCAAATTTGACATATGCCAAATTGAACATCAACAGTTTAATAAAAGACAAAAAATAATAATTCCTTAAATAAAAGAAGACTTACACAACACCGAAATGAAAAAGAGTATCGAGTTTACGAATGAAATATAGAGAATATATTTAACTCATAAATTTGTAAATATATGTATTTCTTTTACATAAACATAACATAAGACATATTCATTACATCGTTGAGCTAATTAAAAATGTCATGTGAATCGACCTTTATTTTAATTACATAATACATTGATTGATTAAACTGGTTAAACACTAACGTTTATACAAAGACTAAATACAGTGCACACTCATGCTAACACATATTTCTTTTAATTCGGACCCGTAAAACGGTTACGAGTAGATAGATCATAGCTTGAACGAGTTCAATATTAGTGTCTTCTTTGTCGAGTTCTAAGACTCAATAGCCGAACGGATATGTAGGTTTATCACATAATATTCAATAATTATATTAACATATAAGTTGCATCTAAAGATTATACGCAAGTTATAGGTTACATGTAACATTTAGTTTTTTAATTCTATTATAATTAAACCTACACGAATACTCCATCAAAGCTGTGATTAAAATTAATAAAAAATGATCTAGACAGCTTAGTAAATATCTAAAGTCAGTAATTTGGTATACACAACATATATAACACCGAGAATAAAGATAAAAGAACCCTAATGGGAACATCAAACATTTATAATGGAACAGCAAAAACTATGTAATTTACACATGCAGGTTGCGCTTCACACAAATTATGTACAAAGATTGTGGTTAACATAATGCGACCTCTGTCAGAGAGGCGTGCCATATTACGTATATCTGTACTGCTTAATTAAATTACCATGAAAACACTCAGTATATATTGTAATCATGAATATATAATTATTACTCCTATTACTTAAATGTATGCGGCCCTTTAATGTAAACCAGTTGCGGCAAATATACATCAAACGAGTTTTTGACCAAATTGTTTCCACAAAATCTTCTTCTAAATCTTTTCATCAAGTTTGCGCCGATTATTACAATAAACATCTATTATAATACGTGTTAATATGTTACGTATGGATTAAACATTTTCTTACTGTGAATAAAAGTATATTAATATATTTTTTATTTACATTCTATGATTATTTGGTGTTTTTCCTTACAGAGCAGTCACCTCATGGGGTGACCACTAAAAAATTAAAAAGAGCCTATATTTACCATCCACTTTAAATTAACTTACTGTTGTCTATTTTATTGCTTTATTTCTTAATTATAGTTTATTATTACTAACTGAAGTGATAATGGTATTGATTATAGGTTTTTATTATACTGTAGTATATTTGCTTTAAGATTAGTATGTGATTCCCACAACATATACGGCAGTTGAATAATGAGTAAATATATTAATGATGTAGTTTAAGAAAAAACGTATATCCAAAATAATATTAGTTACGTAAATGAGTTGAATTTTGGAGCTTCATTGTATTTTTTTTTATGGAATAGGGGCAAACGAGCATACGTATTACCTGATGGTAAGCGTTTATGCCCATGGACACCCGTAACACCAGCGGTGTCACAAGTGCGTTGCCGGCCTTTGAGAAAAGGGGGATTGGGGGAGGAGTTGTGGTATGGGTCTCCGGTATCCTCACTCACTCGGTGAAACACAGCGCAGGCGCTGTTTCACACCGGTTTTCTGTGAGGCCGTGGTATCACTCCGGTGGAGCCGGCCCTATCATGCCGAAGCGTGGCTCTCCCAAGGTATTGTTGGTAGAAAGCTTTTAGTTAATTGCTGTATTGCATGTTTTGTGTGCCAATCCGAATTCCAAAAAGAAAGGGTTTATATACTTTACTTAATAATAGGTATACACGAAAAAGAAAAGTCCGAAATATAAAATTAATTACTGAAACTAGTAAAGTAGTAGTATAGCCTAAAATGACAAAAAAATCATAATTTAAATTAAGTTATACAATTTACATATCAAATATCATAAGAAGATCGCAAAAACAAACGCTACAGTATCATCCGATATACAATCTGAACGCTAAAACTATTTGCTTGGAGTATTCTCTATTCTTAACTACTTAAAATATGCAACTTAACTAGGGAAATAACGTCTTATATAGTATCTTAAAATACCTCAATACTTAGATGTTGGTGAAAACTCAACCAGCCAGATCTTACAAAACTCATCTGTATAATATGTCGTTTGAAGAAAAATATTTTTGATACTTGATTTTTTAGTTAAGATATTAATGAGTGTCTGCAATATTTAAGCAAGTTTTATTTAAACATTTTTGAAAATTAGTAATTAAGAAATAAAAAAATAAAATAACTACTACTGTACTATTTCGAAATATATTATATTTTAAATTGAGCCCTATAAAAGGCAGTTTTCTTGCATTCTTATACTTTACCGACAGAATTAGACGCCCCCCACCTTACCCTAATGTGTAACTCCCACCTCAAAGTCCGGCAACGCACTTGTAACTTGCGTGTCGGTGGGGTGTTGTAAATACTTGGCATCAAGTGACCCATTCGCTTATCTGTACCCTATACCCAAAAAAACCTGCTTGAAAATTATTTATTTCTTGGAATGACACCCCAATCGTTTCCCTACAGTTTCCTTGTGATTAAATGAAATATACATTTTTACAAAACTTTAATATGATTTGATGAGAAGAACCCATGAAGCTATCAGTAGAGATAATTATCTCTGCTGATAGCTACATCTTCGTCTTGCCCAATTTCGATTTTAGGTTTAGACCCACTTTGTCCCTCTGAATCATACCTTTATTGAGCGGCCTTTGATCAACAGTCCTCTCAAAATATTAAAGACTACTGGTATATTATACATACAAACGCTAACTACTGTGCTTACGGATAAATTGAATAAATAGTGACTCTTAGCATGGCTATGTTTAAGTTCAATGATTCTGCACGGTTGCTTCGTTTGATCTGAACTTGGTCTATACTAATGAAAAATGCTATGTTATATTTGTTTCTTATTGCGCTAAGATGGAAGGATCACTTTGGCTTTGATTTAAAAAGTGCATGTACATTAATAATTTCTAAATGTTGTTTTTTGGACTAGGGGGCAAACGAGCAGTCGTATCACCTGATCGTAAGTGAATACCGCCGCCCATGAACTCCAGCAACACCAGAGGCGTCACAAGTGCGTTGACAGCCTTCGGGTATGGGGAGGGGGATGAAGGGAGGGGTTGGGGATATGGGCCTCCGGTATCCTCACTCACTCAGTGAATCACAGCGCAAGCGCTATTTTACACCGGTTTTCTGTGAGGCCGTGGTATCGATCCGGTCGAGCCGACCCATTCATGCCGAAGCGTGGCTCTCCCACGAATAATAATAATATGAAGGTTCTAGAAACTAACTCTTATTTTTATATTAAATATATCTCCTATTTACTGCTTTGATATTTGTTTTTTTGTATTGTTAATATTATAAAACATATACTCTTTTCTATCATATTCTATGTACATTCTATTTTATTTGGTGTTTTCCCTTACAAAAGTGGCCACGTGGATGGCCACTTGAAATAAAATAAAAAACTTACATAATAACATTTATTTAACGGTTACACACAGTACTGCTATGGATAATATGTGGTGTATTTCCCGCTTCACGCATGGTAATAGTTTTTGGTAGCCAACAGGAGGAATATCCATAACAACCATAATATTACGAGTAATTTGGTACTTCGGTCTTTATCTTTAGTAATTATTAAGTAATGGGGACTTAGCCAATCACACAGTCGGGCACATCGCATATATCTTAATATAATTTACCTTCCTACCTAATCAATATATATACATTTACACGTGAGTACCGCAGAAATGTATTAAATTACGAGAAAGGGTAATGGAGAATAAAAACACTATCTCAAGTCGGGGTCGTAGTACGAAACGAGAGTATAATCATTTTTAAATTAATTTTCAAATTGACATTGGACGTATAATATCTTATTAGATGTTTCATTTTACTGTATTTAAATATAAAATCAATTGCGATTTAAAAAAGCCTTAGAATAGAATCGTCGTAAAGCACATCTGCCCGGCTTTTCGTAATATGTTTTATCCTATTTACATACTCACTTTAATAAATTTTAGTTTGTAGAAGATTTTATTAGACTTTTTTTTTATAAATTACTATGAGGATTAACGATTACGAAATCCTATTCGATCATCGACCAGATTCGCAAATATCCTTTTACAGATTGATCATCCTGGTCTCTTAATTTTATACTTTGATCATCCGTGTTTGGTTTTGGATACAAAGAGTTTTATTGTATGTACTAATAGTTACTTTTTGATATAGAAGAAGCTGTAACGTGGTCAGTACCATTCGATTTTTTAGTAACCCGCAGTCTAAACCTCCAAAAGGAAAATAAAAAGATATATTGAGCACTGGTGTTTACAAGAAAACTGATTTTAGAAGTAATGTATGATAATCCTCTCTTGGTATGCAATATTCTTTGCATAATTGTGCAAGGCAATTCATTTCTAATGACCGTTCCCTTTCGATTTGTACTGATAAATTGGACAAAGCAGGAAAACAGCGGAAATACACAGCGTAATAAATTAGAGATACAAACAGTGGTAAGTATCGACATTAAACATGTTCTATGTCCATCTTGTGCGTATAAAGGCGAAGCTTCTATTGAGTGGTAACATATACAAATAACATGAACTATATGTCAAGGATTTAGGGTCGTTCGCAAGATAGTACCCAATAATATTTGACTGCCAGTTGGCCTAGTGGTTTAAGCGGTCACTACGCCGTTTGCTACTAATCCAAGTGTCGTGGGTTCAAATCCCACGTGGGACATCACTTTGTGTGATCCACAAAGTGTTGACCTGAGTCTGGGTGTTCTTTGTGTCCGTTACATGTATGTTTGTAAAGTCCCCCGCGACACAGGATGTATATTCCTAATGCGGGCGTTGTCTTTTAAAAAAATAAATAAAAATAAATAAATAAATATGGTACTTATAGCTGTATGCATATGAATAAAGCTAAAAGTATATGAGTATACGACGAACGATTAACAGTAAATAAATGTAATCTGCTAACTTTTCTATGAGCGAATTTTGATGAACTTGGATTGTTACTACAATTCCTATTTTATCTACGAATATAAGAATATGTAAAATTTCTATGCTGATTTTCTATGTTTGCCTAGCCGATATCGGCCACGACGGCCAGCCTCAACAGATACCAGCCAAATACGCAGGAGATAGTGCACAAGTGTGTGCGTTAACACAGGTGCACTCTCTGTTCCCTCTCTCTCATAATCCAATGGGACGGTTAACCAACACGATCGGGGAGAAATTAGGCGCACGACCGACAGCTTTACGTGCTCTCCGAGGCACGTGGGGTTCAGACCCCAACTTCTAAACTCCGAGCTGTTATTAAGTATTTCTATAATCAGAAAAACTCAATAACACTTTTAGCCCGGCCCGAGATTCGAACCTGACACCTCTTGATCGGCAGTCGCATACGTCAACCGCAAGAACAACTAGGCAAAAAATTATGCAGAATAAATGTTGGTAAATACTACAACAACTTTAAAATGGGTTTACAAGTAAACCTGGATTTAAATGTAATAGGTAAAAACGACCGCTCATTGTACAAGTCATAAATCTCATTTCACAATAGCCGTCTTAAAATGACGATGCACTAGTTGATGTCGTCGTTGCCTTTAATTAATACGTTCTGGACTCAAAATGCCAGTATTTATTTACTTTCTAACATTATAAAAAAAAATTGTTGAACGACTCTTGAAGAAATCTGATACCCTATTCAAAATAGATAAAAGTGAAAGAGAACCACAAAATAAGAAAAATAATAAACGCTAATACGTAAAGGTTTTATCTCAATTTTTTATGTTCAGACTAAACTAAAAAACATTCAGATTTATCGTAATTCTGCAGGGAGATATTTTTTTGTAAAACAAAGTTTTTTCTTCACGTATTAATATGTATTTATGCCAAAAAGTGATATATTTTCCGGACATCTACCTCACAACGCCATCTAGTCCCAAGCTAAGCAGAGCTTGTGTTATGGGTACTAGACAACTGATATAAATACTTATATACTTTTTTTTTGTAAATACATACATATTATACATAGAAAACACCCAAACTCCGAAGCAAATATTTGCAGATCATACAAACATTTGGTCCGACCCGGGAATCGAACCCGAGACCTCTTGCTTAGCAGTCGCATACGCTACCACTACGCCACTGAGGCAGTTTTATTTTAAGTATTGATGCGTATTTTACTTGTAGCTAAAAGTGCAAAGTAGAGATGAGCATTTTTAATTTTGTAATCAGTACTAGTTGAATGTAGATGCCTCTTTTCGTTCAATGTGAGAGCAAAAATTGCGGTTACATAAGATAGAATTTTGATAACTTACAATTTTTTAAAAGAAAAGCAATCACAAGCTGAATATATGCTTGAAATTTTAATAATCTAATATTGTGTAGTAGTAGTAGTATTTATTTACGTTACTACTTAATCAATATATACATTAACACGTACGTACTATAGATATGTATTAAATTAAAAGCAATGGTAATCTCCTATTTATTGCTTTGATATATATTTGTTTTTTTTTGTATTGTTAATATTATAAAACATATACTCTTTTCTATCATATTCTATGTACATTCTATTTTATTTGGTGTTTTCCCTTACAAAAGTGGCCACGTGGATGGCCACTTGAAATAAAATAAAAAACTTACGCAATAACATTTATTTAACGGTTACACACAGTACTGCTATGGATAATATGTGGTGTATTTCCCGCTTCACGTATGGTAATAGTTATTGGTAGCTAACAGGAGGAATATCCATAACAACCATAATATTACGAGTAATTTGGTAATTCGGTCTTTATCTTTAGTAATTATTAAGTAATGGGGACTTAGCCAATCACACAGTCGGGCACATCGCATATATATTAATATAATTTATCTTCTTACCTAATCAATATATTCATTTACACGTAAGTACCGTAGAAATGTATTAAATTACGAGAAAGGGTAATGGAGAATAAAAACACTATCTCAAGTCGGGGTCGCAGTACGAAACGAGAGTATAATCATTTTTAAATTAATTTCCAAATTGACATTGGACGTATAATATCTTATTAAATGTTTCATTTTACTGGATTTAAATATAATATCAATTGGGATTTAAAAAAGCCTTAGAATAGAATCGTCGTAAAGCACATCTGATCTGCTTTTCGTAACACTTTTTCATCTTATTTACATACTCACTTCAATAAATTGTAGTTAGTAGGTGATATTGTTAGAAAATTTTAAATAAATATTATGTGGATGGACGAGTATGAAATCCCATTCGATCATCGACTAGATTGCAAATATCCTTTTACAGACTGATCATCCTGGTCTCATGGTACTTACATGGTGTATGCAAATGAATAAAGCTAGAAATATATATGTATACGACGAACGATCAACAGTAGATAAATGTAATCCACCAACTTCAAAAACAAGTACTGTCTTGTTCGAGTCAGTTCGAGTCTTAAATTAAGTTATATTGCAAAAAAACTTTACAGAATATCGGAATTTAAGCAAAGACGTTTATACACAATCAGAGGACCATATATATTCATCGAAATACCATAGCTTTCATAAATCCATTGACACGACGGGCCCAAGACCGATGACAGTGTAAGTACTATTGTATGTATTATGTACAATTAATATTTTTTTAGGCAACTAACCACTAAATAATAACTTTTGTCTTTTTTTCTTTTTTTTTTTGTATATTTTTATGACAAATTTTTACAAACTATTTTTATATTTATAGTACACTTATGTAGATTATAATTATTTTAAATCCTATTCTACTAATCTGAAATATGTTTTCTTAATATAAACATTTATGATACTAATAATGTGTAAAGTTATTTTTTTAATAGTTCTAGTTTCATTTGTCTCTGAAAGCTAAATAATCAAAAACAAAAACGCCACGGTCTAAGCAGCTGATAAATATATTTATGTAAGTGACATAATGTAACAATTTTATCGGTTTTCAATACAATAGATTTTTTTTAAGAATATGACGTTCTTAAGTCATATTCTTAAAACTAGAACGTAACTATGCGTTCCCACGTAAAATCAAGGACGTTGATAACGACTTTTATTGAAAACTGTGTAAAACAATTAACAAACACTGTAATTCTTGGTTGAAATTAATTATGTTTACACTTGATAACTTACAATTTTTTTCTAAAGAAGACAAGCATTTCTAAAGAAAATCACTACCAAGTCATAAATCCGCAGAAATTCGTTCGTAACTCATTTTTAAATTTTCTGAAGATCTATATCTATGCAGATCACTAACTTCTTTGCCTAAATTATTATAACCCATCGAAGATTGATCAAAGTACACTCAAGAATGTATAAATTCAAGTATCAAAAATATTTTTAGCTTCAACTAATTCCACTGAATTTACACTGAAAATAGAAACATATCAAAATCACGGTTTTAAAGTATGAATGCAAGAACTGACACCATTTTCATATTTTATAACACAGAGCGAAATAAATAATTTCATAATCTGTAATTTTTGTATACCTGTATGAGAAGACAAATAAAATATCTGATATACGTTTATAGAGCCTCAACACGGCATTGGTAGAGTAAAGTAAGTCATGCTTATTCACACACACATACATCCATAAACAACTCCGTTTATTATTATTAAAATAAATAACCTAAATATTATACCTTATTACTAACATTGTATGTGCTTAGAAATAGTTATAAGTAAGTGTGTCTGTAATTGGTGAATATGTATACTATGTACCTAATTGTAGTTAAGATTAAAATAAACTCTTTGATGTACCTTTAAAAACTTACGTACGCAGACTTTATCTAACAAACTATTTACCTAAATCAGGTTCAACCCAATTAAGAGACTTTTGACAATACAATAGGCCAATTATTTGTGTCCATAACACGTTAATAAAATATTTTTTCCCATTTTAAAAAGAATTTTGTTAATTTTATTAGTTTTAAAAACATAAATATAGTATGACTTTAGGCCAAAATGAGTTTTCAATTACATAAACATCACATAAAATCGTTTTATATACTTATCAATAAAAGAGAAAATCTTTTTGTAACGTAGAATAATTGTTTTTTTTTTCTGTATCTCACCATTTTACTCCAACCTGTTTTACAGCATGAAAAGCTTAAATTATTTAAACTTAATCTAATCTACTCAAAGTTTTCAAGGCTTGAATAAAACCGCATTGGCACTGCTGTAGACAACTGCCTATGGGGATATTGTTTCCGGTGAGACTTTGGCATTTGACAAAGAAGCTTGTCTATTGCAATTATGCTTTTTATATTATTTTAAAATTATATGTATAGTTGCAAATGTGATTGTCTCCAAATTAATACTGGTATAAATTGTAGTAATTTTATGCCAGTCTTCCGAAATAACATGATGTACATAATACTTCCCGGGTCACCATTTAGTTACAAAATTAAATCGCACCGACCATTCATTCGTATAACGAAATGATTAACCTTTTAAAAAGGTCGTTGTTTGTTTGTTTTATCAATTTTGCTTTTGAAAGACATCTAGAGAGGCTTGATGGAGTTGACTCCACAATTAAAAGTTTGTCGTTCAAATATATTGTTGCCTGGTTTGCTTCTGTAATTACATTCGGAAAAATATTAAAAGCAATTTTTTAAAATTAAGCAAAGCAATTGTAGCCAATTAAAAATGAGTATTTGGTAAGTTGTCACAAATGATAGAAGTTGTATTTTTAGTAACATTTGATTTGTCGGTATGGTTAAAAATAATAGCTGCATAGACATTTATGTTACAAATAACACGTACATATTTAACGTTACGACTCAATCTTTTTTTTATTTTATCTTTTTTGACATTTATTTTTAAATTTTTATCGATTTGTGTGCAATGTACAAAAGTTTCTCATTATACACCTATCTTTATTTATACATTATAAATTACTAAAAGTAGTAAATTTTACAACTTACGCTTATCCCGGTTCAGGTAGAAATTAATACACTTATCTTTATAAAACTTTAGGTTGTAGAAAAATATCTTTCTTTTCTTAGTTATTTCCTAGCTCATCGAAATATTAACATTATTATTTTTAATCTTAGAGAAAATATTATATAAATTACACAGTTCAGTTTCTTTGGCTTTACACTAGATCGTCTTCATATTCGTATCATATGTCGTTTGAGTCGAACAAGGGAGGTGGAGTGATTAGCTGTGGATAATACTGTCGCGACGTCATTTCGGTAGCACGATTAGATACTGAAGGTAAGGGTGGTGAGAGCTCGAAGGCCACGCATTGTCTAGCGTGATGCACTGCCGGCTGTGGCGGCGATAGCTCACGACGTTAGCTTCCTTTCGACACAAGGTGGTAAGGCGCGTGAATCGTAGCAACGCTGCCCAGTTCCGTGTGTCCAAGAAGTTCGTCTGGATGCTCATGATCGTGCTCTCGACGTTTCTCTTCATTAGTGTAGTAGTGTGCGGCGCGACGACGGGTGCAGCAAAGCGCACCAGCCACGGCCGCCAATACGGCGACACACAGCAACATCAATCCGGCAATTACACTCATTTGTGCCTCATGTGTAGTGGGACAAGGATCTAAACGATCGAATGACATTTCTGAGAAAACTCTCCCTCGAAGTCTCATGGGAGAGTAGCATTTGAGATGCCGTAGCGTCCCATTTAGCACAGTAGTAGTCATGTACAAGAGCATTGTTCCCGCGGAGCACTGATCGCAACGCCAAGTATTTCTTACTAAATTTATCTGAGGTATAGCTTCAAGTCTTTGTAAATCCAGCTCGCGCAAGGTCTGTAATTTGTTATGTGATATATCTAATCTTTGCAAAAATTTAGTCTTTGTTAGAAGTTTGTATGGAAAGTTGGTTAATTTATTCCAAGATATATCCAGCGCAACGAGATGCTCATTATAAATAAAAAAATTTGGCGGTATCTCCGACAGTGACAAATTTGCCAGGCCCACGCCATGAATTTCTGGTAGAATCTGAAGAACAATCGCAATATCGTTTAGTGGTAGATTATTACCACTAAAATTAATAGTTTTTAAGGAATCCACAACTGGTGCAAATGTTTGTAAATGAAATCTGTCAATTTTGTTATGGCTGATATCCAAATGCACAAGGGAGGTTAAGTTAGCAAGTGCTGCTGGCGCCAATAGTGCGAGACGGTTGCGTGCCAGTAACAGTATACGAAGCTCACGGTTCCGCCCGAACATATTGTCCACTATCACCGATAGCTGATTGCCATCAAGTTTTAATTTTTTCAGTTTTTTTAAACTTATGAATTCATCAGCTGTCAAATATTTAAATAAATTTTCTCCCAAATCCAAATCTTCCAAATTAGAAACCAAATGATAAATCTGTGTGTTCACTCTCCTTAAGAGACATCTTCTGCATTTAAAAACACGTAAATGTTGAATGTCTTTAAATACTTCAGGATTTAAATCAGTGAGAGGGTTATCACTTAAATCCAAGTACAATAATTTTGCCAACATCCTGAACAGTCTTGGAACCAATATTGATATTTGATTATTCGACAAATGTAAATTTTTTAGTGAAGTCAAATGCCTAAATGTTTCACTCGGCATTTGTTCTATGTCATTGTGATCCAGATATAGGTCTGTTAAATTTATTAGCCCCCTAAAGTTATCGGCTCCGATACTAGTAAGGTTATTGTAGGTTAGGTTAATAAGTCTTAAATTTTGGAGGCCCCAAAAGGAATACTGGCCTATGGAAGGAACGTTTGAGTTGACGATGTGCAGTTCTCGAAGATTAACGAATGGTGCGGGTTGAGTGAAGATGGGACCGATGGTTAGTGAATTTGGTCGATCAGGTGGAGCAGATATAATAATGACATGCGCGTTGCGGTCCATAAAGTCTACCGGTACAACATGCATGTTCCCAGTTGTACATGCCACTCGTAGCGCCATACCATCTTCGGGGTCAAATGTTGTTCTGCACGAGCACTCGTCTGGACAGGTAACCTCTGCCTTGGAACCCATCAATGCTGCACTCGTAGACCATATCAGTAGTATAAGATGACATTTCGTGTTTCTGAAACAAACATCAAATATTTTAACAACTTGCATTATAATTCAAATTATTGCAAAACAAATCAGTTTTCTTGTTTAAAAAACTAGCAGACCCTGCACAAAGACCATTTCATTAAAATAAAATTTGCAAATCCTTATGTTTTTCACAATAATGAGACAATATTTGGTAATTTTTGTTGTTAACTACGTAAATTATTCAGAAGAGAAATCCACTTCATTATTAATAAAACTCGATCTCATACAACAACAAATTCCGTCTTTTAACTTATAAGTTTGGTTTCTACCTCAACTTGAAAAGTAGAGCCCGTTTCACATAGCGTTTTTTATTACACGGTAACACTAATATTCGAAGCATTGCACCATTTACCATAATTATTTCGTTGGCGTTTTAGATTCCGAATGTGCCCTTAATTGCCCCTGTAATTTATTGATACTAAAACTATGTTAAGGTTGTAATAGGTAAAGGTACTGTTAATCTGCCCATTAACAAATAAAGAGTAAAAAAATGCTTGAATTCTTTGAACTAGGAACGAGATTACAGTCTTGTGAAATATGTGGCTCGCTTTGTCCGCGGAATCCAAACCCCTGAAAAATAACGCGCAGATAACAAAAGGCTTTTTGACGCGCCGACTAAGCGCCATCCATTACGTGAATTCCGAAATATTTATTCGCACCTTAATGAAAAAAAGAAATTCTTTACTCCGTTCTAACCGGGCATGGTTTAGTCCAAATTATTTTTTATTTACATAACAATAAAAATGATTAAGGTTGACACGCCGCCTTGTTCCTTAAAGATGTTATAAAATTTCATTCTCCTTTTATTCTATTACTGTTGTTGTGACTTTGAAAACAAAAATGTAACTGAAAAAAGAATAAGCTAAGGCGTAGAACTAAATAAACCCTTAAGAAAAGAGCCTACTCCTTCTTAAAAGGCCGGCAACGCACTTGTGACGGCTCTGGTGTTGCGGGTGTCCATGGACGGCGGTAATGGCTTACCATCAGGCGACACGTCTGCTTGTTTGCCCCTATACAATAAAAAAATAAATAATTATAAATAACCTAGTTTCTATGATGTAACTGATTTTTTGATCCCGTTTAGTCAGCTACCTGCCATTTTCAATGATATTTTTCTGTTATATGCAAGACTGAAAATAGTAGAGTAAAACATTAAGAAATTATTTTTTTACCAATAACGTTATCTTTATAAATTCGTCTTTCATTAAAGCTTCATTCCCTTAATTACGTTAACGCGAGCGTCAAGAATTATTTTAATGGTAGCAGTGGCTTTCTACTTATTCTATCTTATTTATCTCCTAATTCATCCTTATAATCTTGGAAATTGACATACCTACTATACGAAATTTAATTCTGATTTTACCATTTTCAAAGTTTGTTTTCTTGCCAAATAGTAGCCTAGGTTCTTTTCCGTGGCCTTTATTTATTATACTCTAATTTTCAATACAAAATTTATCAAAATTGGGTTAATGGCTTGGGCGAGATAGTAAAAAAAACAGTCAGACAGTGGTTTATAATAAAGATATATATATAGAAGTCGGTAGTCCCCCGTAACACAAGAACCATTCATAGTGCGGGAAATGTCTTATATAATACACATGATAAATACATAAATTATGTTATGTAATTTTTTCCAGTCGTAAAGTCTAAATAATGTCATATTTTTACACGTCCTACTGTAAAACCTACTGTGTGAACCGAGTAGGGATTGGGATTATAACTGAACTTTCCTTATTTTTGATTAAACTCTCTTTGGGACTCTCTGAATTTGAAAAATTACCTTTCAATATTTTTCTGTTACCTCCAATTTCTTATAATATCAAAAAGATTCCGATTATAATTTTGTTGTTAACGAAAATATAATCTTGTAGCAGTAAAAGAAGCGTATTTTGTTATTAGTATAAACAACTGTATTTCTTTCATTGATTATTTCACTTTTTTTTAATATCTACACCCTATATAATATCTACACTAAAACTATCACAATCATCTAAAATTATCCTCTTAATCTTTAGGAACTTCATCCCTGATTATTCTTTATCTTCTAGTATTTTCTTTTAATTTTAAAGTAGCTTAAATTTATTCATATTTATGTAGTAGTTTTAAAAACTGAGCGGTCCAAATTTTAATAAATAGACTTAATAACATGTTACAGATCGTTACAGCTCAATTTAATTTATTTATTACTTAGGTACAAGTTCAAAGGATGTCAGTCCTAATCCGAAATCTTGTCTAGTATATTAAACGCAATAGTCAACTGTGTCTGTCTATTACTTACAAACTTACTTTTACGCACAAAAAGGTTACTGGACTTATCTAGAATAATTCATTCATAGAGATAAACAGGACCCTAGAGGAAGACATTTACTACATTTTATCGAGAATATAAAGCTTAAAGGGGTGCAGTAGGCGATAAAATTTGTATGGGATAATACTAGATTATTACTCAAGTTTAGGGTCATAAAAATTATGATATTTGCACATTTGATAAGAAACAAAGAATGTTTTTACGCAGATGAAATCGTAGACAACAGCAAGTGTAATCATAAAAGTAATCATGCCTCGTGCTCAGATATATACACAAACAAAAAAATACCTATATATATTTGATTGAATTGATTGAAAATCAACTTATATGTATGTGTGTATTCGTCAACAACATTTACTTTATAAACGCCTAAATAAATTACATTCCTAAGATATTTGATCTTAAATTCATTTCAACGCCTATTCCAAAGGTAAAACCACTTACGTATAATAACAGCTTATTTCAAAATTAGAAGAACAAACCGACCTATTCTAAAGGGAGGTTGGATGCCACCGTCAGCTACGCCTCGTGAATATGGAGCAGGTAAGTATTAAAACGAGCTTTAAATGTATACTTTACTATATTGTATAGTTGAACAAAGACGACTTCTAATGACTAGGAACTTCAAACATTATAGCATAACGCGTTCTCAAAAAACTTACACCCTGGCGTATTTAAGAACTCTATTAGCAAACCCATGTTGTATAACTTATTGTATTAGGTCTACAATATTTGCCAATTTTATAGTAGGTAATCTAAACGAATAATAATGAATCACTGAAATGTATGAACACACGTGCATAACTTCCGATCATCTGCACCAAATTAGATGAATCTTTTTATGTATTCGTTAGGCCGCGACAAACTAAGCGGGAGCGGGTCGGGAGGGGCAGTGGACCGGGCAACGGCGCGATCAAATGTATAGACTATATGGGAGTGTTCACGAACACAGCGGACCATGGAGCGGGCGAGGAGCGGTGCACACCAGTGTAGCGGTGTCAGATAGTATTTAATCCATCCCCTAGGATGGATTAAAATAGCATTTCGAAAACGCGGCCTAACTGTCAGAACAAGGTTTGTATAGAACCAAATTATAGGAAACCGGAAAGGTTATATTCACTTAGTCCACGACTTGTACACTACCCATGGAAACCATCACGCACATATACGCCTCAGTACATAAATACTTGAAACAAGTTTTTCAGAAACTTGGTACGGCGCTACGAAGTTCACGGGGTCAGCTAGCATTCGTATTATTACAAAGTTCTTTTAAACGTTTATAATTTCTTCTCTCTGTGAATTTTTCTATGTGAACGGCAACTAGTCTTATTTAATATGTGAGATTTTGTTATAAGTATTAAAAATTCAATGTTTTATCATTTGAATAAATAAATATGTTAACATTTTGTTGGGAACAATTTCACAAGGCAGAATTTGTACGGTACCTTTAATAGAAAGATTATGTTCAATCTCAACTTCTCGGGTAGGTTTGACAAGCAAAGCCAAGTTAAAAGACTTTGTTGTATGAAATATTCAAGGTTTTGAATAAAATAAATTTGTATGTTAGGCCGTGCTTAACTTTTACAACTCAACATATACTTCAATTTCACTGTAAGTACTATTTGTCTAAAAACACACGGGACACTGACACATCTAGTTGGTCTAATAATTTGGAAAAATTATTTGTCCTCGTTTTATTGGTAAATTTTTGTTTTAAAAAGCTGATATATTTTGTTAGCAACTAGAATATTGACTGAAAGCACCATTGTACTCGTAGTCTATTATTTTATTCATAATGGAGAGAAAGAAGAGAAAAGGGAAAGTATTACATTTTATTTTTCTACTCTTTAGTTATAAAAGTATGAATCTTGTAAGTAGAAGTCGATGAAAAAGCCATTCAGAAATAGACATTTATAATGATCCTAATGATCTATCTTGTGTATTATTTGCATGTACTCTCAATTATATTGTAATTTTGAGATATCAGCAAAAATCTTTTCAAATTGTATTATGAAACTCATTAAGAGACTTGTTATCCAACATTTGTAACGCAACCATTAAACGGTTTACTTTAACTTTAAATGAATAATAATGCTTAGCGTATTATATATGGCGAAAGGGTTCTGTATCCACCAGGTGCGTTCACCACATTAGTACGATCCAAACGTGTCACAAAAAGTAGAGTATATTTTGTGGATAATTTATATAACTTGAGAGCATTTTCATTACTAACTGTACTTAAAACCAGCATTACTAGTAGATGCCAGGCAGATTTCACTATTCTATCTATCTGTCAGTATGAGCGTGAGTAATGTGTCGAAGTATGTACATTAACGGTCCATTTAGCAGCGATGGAACTTCCGAATGTGTCAGTTAGTAAATTGATGGAGTTTGTACTGTTAATATAATGTCAAATCAGTACATGGATGACTAGGCCAGTAATGTTCAAAAGCCTATTTGATCTATCAGTCTCAGTTGGTAGCTTCGTTTTAATCTGTCTCTTTTTAATCTTTTCTTAAAAATCAATTGTTCGTGTTTTATGCGCCGTCGTGGCGCTCAACGGATCCTCCGATCAACAGGAAATTTTGCTTTTACGTTGCCAGGGCTGCTGATAAGAATATATAGTATTTTATATGAAAAAATATTTTAGGTAAAAGCAAACTGAGCAGAAAAGGTCTGGTTAGAGATTACGTTTATAACATTTAATAGATTAAAAGCACAAAATCAATATCTTTGATGTTCATTTATGTCTTTATTTAAAAATATAATTGTACACAGCGAGTACTTCAATAAGATTTCTTAAATATGGCTATATCAGCTGATATTACTTCGGCAGTAGTAAGTACAATTTTCGACTAGTTTATTGAAAAATAATGCAATTCTCCTTCATGTGTAATAATGGTGCAGTTTAGCAATCTGAACCAGACTTTTGACCTGATTACAATCATCACGTTCATTACGGATAATTAGTAGTATTAGTCAAAATTTATATACTTTTGTGTCTCACAAATATACCTATAGTACATACATCACTATTATACAAATAACTTTTAAATCCTATACCAGTGAATCAATTTATAATAAGGGTAAGGAAACAATGTAAAAGGTCACATCGTTCTATCTGTCTCTCAGAGCTCATTTTCTTCGGATAAAGTAGAAGACAAAGCTGACATTTTCAGGTGACCTAATTACATACAGTGTAAGAAAAAAGAATAGCAATTTGGGGGTTTATTTTAAAAAGGTTACTTCCTTAACACCGGTATTGTTAGTGGTTCACCTCGTTAGTGCAGTGGGTCGCTGCTGTCAACTTTCGATTGCAAGGTCTACCTTGATTATTAAGGTCTCGTTAAAATATTTTATAACATAAAACAACGAGCTTAAAATGTCTACAATAGCATATGTCTCTTTATATATGGTATATAATAAATAGTTATTAAACGTTATTCAAGGATTTGTGCGTAGTACTATTAGATAGGGTAAATTAAACATTTCAATTCATAACAACAAAGTCCTTTCAACATCAAGACAAATTTATAAAAACATTTGTCTTTGAAATTGTCTGGACTGCATAGCATAGCAGTATGATGTAAATAAATTAAATGCCTAAGATAAAATAAGTAATAAAATAAATTAAATGCCTAAGATAAAATAAATAATAAAATAAATTAATATTTTTGGACATTTAACACACATCGCCATCTACTCACAAACTAAGCAGAGTTTGTACTGTGAGTACTAAACAACTAATTTTACTACATATATATATACTTGTACTCTTTTTATAAATACATAGATATTATATATAGAAAACACCCAAACTCCGAAACAAATGTATGCAGATCATACAAACATTTGGTTCGACCCGGGAATCGAACCCGAGACCTAATCACAACAGTCGCATACGATGCCACTGCGCCTCCGAGGTAGTTGAAAAATACTTTTAACTGAGCAAAACCATAGCCTTGTAATTTTATGAGATTCTGTTGTTATACCTTAATCGCGTATGTTAAATATATATATACTCATTTTTTAAATCTTGAACAGATTTATAAACTGAACAAATATACAGTTTCTAACTTAAAAGAATTTTATCCAAGCGAAAAGCCAAATTATCGTACATACGTATATGTGTTTACTTTTTGTAACGCGGAGGGTCACGTAGTAAAGCAGAACATTCCGTTCCGTCCCAGTGTCACGTACTAACTCAGTACCTACCGCTCATAAAGTCGGGAAATTGCTGCCCAAGCCACGGCCATTGTCGTCACTTTTATGGATAACGGGAACAGGATACGTAATTATACAAGCAGATTTATTTACTCGCAATCGGTGAATATTGTTTTCTATTATTTACTGCACAACATGAGTACAATCGACCATTAGAGAAACATTTCATTCGTGAAAATGTTACAAAGAATTTGTAGAAGACAAAATAGGTAGTACATAAAAACGAAACGTGAAAAGGAGACAGATCTTGGCGCTTATGTAAGGGACAGCTGCGGAAAAGACCATTACTTCTCAATGTGTTATCAGAGCCGGCAACAAAGGATACAACGACTGCAACAATAGCTGGAACTCGCGAGGTTCAACTCGCATTTTCTTTGAATTTTACTCTACGTCCAAAATGTATGAAGTGTCTTGTATCTGTCGCGACCAGTTCTTTTCATTGCGTAACATTAGACGTTTCGATGTTTAAAATATGAAACTTGGTGTTTCATATTTTAAACATCGAAACGTCTAGAAGAGTTAAGAAAAAACTGCGACAATATTTTTATTAAATGAACAATGGAAATGAAGTATTTTTAGTTAACAACAGCAGAGTGTAAGGCCAAAAGTTTAAAAAAGAAACCATTCCCGGCCCAGAAACACTTATAATTGTAAAGTAAAGTGGTTTTAAATTGGCTAACTTAAATAACAAGGTATTTAAAATCTTTTTGAAGTCGGTGCTGAGCCAAAAATAACAAGAAAATTCAAATTCAAAGCATAACACGTGTCTATAAAATTTGAGAATTGGTTCGATTTCCTTGGCCTCTTCTTAAGATCATTAGATGTTGAAGAATTAAGAGTAGGTATTTAAAATCAAAACAATTTCAGTAGATCTGTCTAAGCAACTAATCAAAACAATAAATCTTGTTTTACTATTTTGTGTTGCATTGCACGGAGACGATCTTAAAGCTTGCGACTAGTTTTTAATTATTTAGGTAAAGTATAGTTCTACTTTAGTAGTTTAAGTTTAGGATAAGTATTGTATAAGCCGTTCAAATTGCAGCACACGAATATGAGTTAAAAGTGTATTTAAACACAAAGCAGACGCGTTTGTAGGACATTAACGAGTTATATTATTAAAGGTCCAAATTTGGCCTCGTATTAATGCCGACAAAGTGTCACGCACACTCTATCCCATGAACAGACTATTTATACTAATTATATATTCTATATTCCTCCCTTTGTAAATGGACAGTACTAGAATATTAAATAATAAAATAGGTAAGAATTTACACATTACGACTAATTTGTATCCTAAGTAATATTCGGTATCATTCCTTTTAGTACTTAAAAATAATTTATTAAAAATATTGACAGCAAGATGTTAACAATGTTTGAGTTAGTTCAATTCGCAAAATTCATACAATTTTACAACACTAAGGTATCAGTTTAGGTCATCTTTTTACGAGCTTGACCAAGCATGAAAAATGCATTGCAAGATTTACGAGCCTTTTATGCTCAGATTTCGGATACCCCTACAAAAATGTAATTTGTCAGGCCATTCGTCTTTGGAAAGCGAAATGTAGGTGGGATTTAAATAAAAAGTACTTCCAGAAAGCTCGAGTACCTTCGTAACCCTTAGTACCTTACTATGTCATAAACGGCCGAGTGGATAGTGGCTATTATAAAGAACGACCTATCAGTTATCGTGATATTGGAAAAACTCGTTTTATTTTTATAAAGCATGAGATTCGGAGGATTTTTCAATATACATTTTCTATAATATAATCCAATCGCATAAGACGTTTGAAATGTGTGTAAGAATTGATTCGTTGTATGTGAGAGATTTAATAAAAGTAATTATTAATTTTAGATTTCCCCTTAATATACACATGGAAAATTTAAATGCAATTGCATGCTTCAATTTTAAAGTGTAGATGAGATATTTGTCCAAGTATCAGTTCGAGGATAATAGCTTTACTTTATATTGTGACTGATGACTGTTTTAATATTTCAATATAAGCTATTATTATGCTGAACAAAGGAAGAGACAAGGCGGAAAGGTCTTATATAAAAGGGGTTAAATCACGGACTCTCTGGTCGAGTTGATGGGCATTCGAGAATTAGATAAGCGCTAACGTTCAAAAAGCATTCATAATGAAAAATTATGCTAAAATTAGACCAGAGGATCATTATACTTAGAAGTTAAGTAAATATCTTACGTAATAGTTATTACGAAAGCGCCTACTGTAGCGCCCTTATCAAATATAATACAAAAGCAATGTTAATTACCTATAACTTCCTTACATATTTATATACAAAACATAATGTGCATGCCAGACAGTTGCGTCGCTATACTGCCTCGGTATATTACAGGATTCAATGAAATTGTTATTTATATAGGTGCCTATCATCGAACACCATCGTACAAGTTTAGTTATACGAATAACAAAGCCCACCAATGGTCTTTTTGTGTGTGCGGCTCGACTACAATGAGATTAGGCGTTATATAAAGAATCTTCTTCTTGGGTCAAATCGAGGGACTTTATCGTTATTATTTATCTCCGAAACACATTTGTAGGAGCTTTTTTTTATATCCCTTTATTTTACATGACGGCGTTGCGGCACAAATTGATTTCTCAGCAGTCCCTCTGGAAACGAGTTTGATGGAAAAACACGAAGTCATGCCCTAATGGTATTGTCCTAACATCTTACAGTATCCTTCTACATAATTGACTTATTTGTGGGTTTTTATAAAGGTTTAAAAGCCACGGCGCGAAGCGTGCTCAAAAAAGATCGTTTAATAAGGTAATAACAGGATTTAAGAGAGTTTCATGGACATAAATACCTTGTTACGTACTTATTCATTTACATTTTTAGGTTAATGTATTACTGTTGAGCTTCATGTGTTTAATGTGCGGCGATATTCACTTTTCTTTAGGTGATCTGCCTGTTATGCTGGTGCACAATTACCAAAGTTACACCAGGAATAAGATTATCAGAAGATGAGTTTAAAAGAAAAAAAAATAGAGAGAGTTTACTTATAAGACAGGCGACGGCCGCACTTGGGGCTATTAGCTGGATCCGAACTGCTAGAAATCCTCCGACATTTATGTTTATCTTGCTATTCGAGTCTATTGTATATAATACAAGACTGTTTTATTTTGTATTTGTGATATTATTTAGTGTAATGTTATTTATTAAAGTTACTATTGAGGTAATGCAGCAATGAACGACCGTAAATTCTTAAATAAATCTTATTATTAATTACCATATTTGTAACACCAATGTTGTAATGTAGGTGTAGTGAGCAGTTGATATAAATAAATAAAAGTCTTATATTTTTAAGAAAAGCAATTAATTCAATTATTCTAAAGACGTTATATCGATTCACGAATTCTATTTAATTATCATTACACCCATTATACATGAACAAGGACCAACAGATATTGTGACCACTTACAATGTTCAATTGAGATATGAGATACGATGACGACGATAAAAATAATATATATCTACAGTATTGTGTCAGTAATATCTACAAACAATATAAATGATGAAACATGTACATTTATTTAAATTTATCTACGAATCTATACTAATATTATAAAGCTGAAGAGTTTGTTTGTTTGTTTGAACGCGCTAATCTCAGGAACTGCTGGTCCGATTTGAAAAAATGTTTCAGTATTGGATAGTCCATTTATCGAGGAAGGCTATAAAGTATATATCATCACGCTAAGACCAATAGCAGCCGAGCCCCAATGAAGAATGTTTGAAAAACGTGGGAAAATTATTACGCTACGGGCAATAGTAGACGTAAACGAGGTTGCAAGGGTCAGCTAGTTGATTTATATACTAATAAAAACAATTTGTAATCCGTATCTAATAAATCATGACGTTCAGCAGTATATAAAACAAAGTCTCTAAAAACTCAAAAGCCTTACCTAAGTTTTTTTGTTAGCGACGTTTAAGGTATCTTTTGTTAAGTATTAAAACGAAGATCGCGGTGAATTTGAATACAGGCATTCACGGTCCGCCGTCAATTACTATTTCGTCTTTTAGTATTCTTTTTTATTATGCAAAGCACGACATTGTGGCGGTGAATACTGTGTATATCCCCTTTGTGTACGAGATACCCGTAAGTAAAATAGCCAGTTTGCTTCAATACCGCCAAAAGAAACAATCTGTACAATGCAACGCAGCTGCCCCAAGGGTTCCCGAATCACACTGCAAATTGCGTCGTCGTGTAATAGCGATATATCTTTATGTTTGTTACGATTGAACTCCTAGTATTCGTTCACGTATTAACAAATAAAAGATAAACTGGTTTTAATACGATTAAAATGTGCACGCGTATAATTTATAGGTACGATATTAAAATGATTTCATAATACATTTTACACCAACTTCGACCCTAACCAAAAAATAATCCAATGGAATGGTGAATTGAACGAGAGCAATAATAGGATTCCTTTCGCGCCCATTCAAGAATGGGAACATATTATAAAGGTTGACATACACGTGTGAGCTTTAGTAGGTCATATTTTTCTTTTGTCACAAAGAGTTATAGGTATTAAAATGCTTTTTGTACGGTCAGGGCTTGTTTGTTAGATGGAATTACATAATTGTTTTCGCATTCATTGAGGTGTTTTATATACGCGAGTATTGTTCTTCCGCTTTTGCCTAATATTATTGTTCGTATGTCATACTTTGGTAAGTAAAATATGGAAAAGAAATAAATAAACAGACAGTATTACAACCTCGCCCTAATCAAAGCGTTTAATGTCAATATATCTAGTGTTTTGGTTTGTATAGTAAACCTAAGGGTACATGTTTACTAGGCCGCAATTGGTATTCAAAACGAGATTTCAAATAGAATAAAGTTGTTACTATGCGTATGTGTCGCTCCGGGACCCGGCTAGATAGGCGCTGTGGGCAAGCGGTTCAACGAAGCTCCCTCTAATAAGAATACTGTTAAGGATATTACGATAGGATTTGGAACATGGGGAAAAGATTACGCACCCGACAGAGACCGTTTCACTAAACAGCGCCTTATTTGTGCTTGTGGCGACGCTGGCTTCGTAGAGTTAGCCTAAATAACGCTTTTAATAACACAAGTTAGTAATAAGATACGAAAACCGAGGACTAGAATGAATGTTTATTTTTCGTAAATAATGAAAAAGCTTTAGAATATAAGTAATTGAGAAATATAAATGTGTAGTATAAACAATCACCTTGAATAAAGCAACTGTGTTGCAACAGCAGTGGACAAAATATACATAGGACTTAAAAAAAAATAGGTACAACAATATTCATTTACTTTGAGTTTGAATCGAAGTTATAAGTCGTACACGCGTGCAATGCCTTAGTTGCAAGGACTACAGTGTATCTTGATAGTATGGTAGCTTGATACTGTTCTATTCTATTACAGTGTGGAATTGACATGTAGGTAAAGTATAGTGTATGAATCGGTAAAACACTATTTTCCTATTACATTCACCAGCGACTTCGCTAACTGGCATTACAATATACGTACTTAGCTTCTTTAGTGCATATGCAGTAGTTTGCGGCCTAGTGGATGTTAAACAATGGGATACTGTAAAAAAATCTACCGGTGTAACTTTAATATATCGTTAAAAACTTATAAAAAATGCACCCCGTCTTAAAAAACACAACAAAATTTGAAGTTAATTACCCATTTTTCACGATTACCCTATCTCCAAAAGTTAGATCAAGATACGTCTTTAACGTTTTTTATTTCTCTGGAATTCTAAACCCAGAGTTTAATCACGTCACTATCGGTTGAGACAACTTCTCTAATAGGACAAGTAAAAACTGAAATATATGTTCTTATGACAAAAATCGCCTAATTTTATAGCACATAATTTATGGTTTTTACTTTTTACTGTAATACTACAACTAAACTTTACAAAAATAGGCAACCAACAAAACTAATTGATATGAAGAAATTCATAGATACTTTCGGTGGTGATAAATCGATCTAGCTAGATTTTTTTTTTAAAGTTTGCCCAAAAATGTAATCCAGGTAGCTACTTAACTTTCTTTGAATAATAAAAATTGTACTAATCAAAACGCGTGCATTATACTTTTTAATATATATGTATGTGTATTATAGAACACGAACTACTTTAGTACGTATAAAATCGTCAGAACAATCTCGACCATAGGCACTTATACACACGAATCAACGCTCAACAATATCGCTCACATCAGTTCTGATGGAAGATCAATGACTGTCTCGGATTCAATTAATTATTACAGCCTGACAACTGACCTCAACTAGATATAAATTTATTGGCTTCCATTACTTTATATCCATGTGAATGAATGTTGATTCCACTTTAACTTGAATAGAAAATATATTGCTCGATTTATTCAAAGCGCCTGAGATTTACCATTTTTACTACAATATACTAGTATTACTACGTATCTTCTACGTGTTACATATTGTAAAAAAAAGATTTTAAATCCATACTAATATTATAATTTTGAAAGTAACTCGGTCTGTTTGTCTGTTACGTTTACACGGCCAAATGGCTACACCGAGTTGAATGAAATTTGGCATGGAGATTACAGCAGTAACCAAAATACGCATGGCTGGAGCCGCGTGCAAAATCAAGCAGTTTATAGAATATTTCTAAGGATTTGGAATCTGATTTTCTAAGGAGTTTGTCAATTAGATACAAGTTAATTAATTATACGTTAAAAGCTTAGTAGGGCGAAGATCTTAAAGAGCGTCGTTCTCGACTGAAATAACACTGTCGCTCTATTGTACGTATTTAACATAATCATAGTTACGTTAAACCAGAATCTTTTTAATTTGTAGCTTGTCTTTGAGACACGTAATGGAAGTTGTCTGGCGCTGTGGGTAACTATAGTTGTATGATGTTATACTGACTAATGATTTTAGAATATAATTGAGACACAGCTCAGTAATAGAGACCATTTAGATCCTTAAATTTATTGATATGTAGTTTTTAAATTTACATCATTTATTTATTATTTTTATTTTGTTTAATAGCAACAAACAAAATTATGTTAATTTACTTGTGTTACTCCAACTATAAATTGTGAAACAATATGAATCAATGTTTTCAGTTTTTAAAGTGGATAATAAAGTTATATAAAACCATAAATAAATTTGTTATTCAGAGAAGCTTGTTAATAATGTTATGAGTAAAGACTTGCTGATGCTACACAAACCAAATGTGTTTGCATGGAAGTAATCAGCGTTCGACACAGCCTTGCCTTTGAGGTTAGGACTACACACTCAATCCGTAACTTAATCATTTCTACCAATTAAACAGTAGGCTTCGTTAAGATACCTACGTTATTATCTATGAAAGCTATTTCTCTTGATACGTCAGCTTCTACATACAAAGCGATATGGGAATGAAAATAGCATTCACGAAATCGTTAATGTTTAATCGAAAATTTGACCTCAATTTCAATTGACTTACATTTCAAACCTTTGTCTAAGAATGCTGTGGTATTTGATCAAATATACTAATTATAAGTTTCGCTTACCTATATTAACTTTGTTGGATGTAATGGTATAATGTTTTGCGAAATTCTAATTAAGAACAGTTACAGAGCTGGAAAATAGTTTCACTGCCACAACCAAATCTGTATAAAGAGAACTACTGTAATTAGAAACAAATTAGTTGAAGAACACAGGTTAACTTAAAATATTAACGTTTAAATCAATTTCAATTCTTGTAAAATAAAATCATATGTTATTTTATCCTAGATGATTTTACTTTTATGATTTTAAGAAAGTTCTGTTATATCACTTTTAGAAGAATGTTAATAATTACTATTGTACCTTCAATCGTCATGTTATGGTCAATATATGATATAAGCAAAAGGTAAAAAGCACTTTACATCTTTTTAATTAAGTATTATTTTTAATGTTAGCAAGTTTCGGGTTTACACAGTTTTAAATGTTTAATATTAAATAACATCGTATTGAAAATGTTTTAGTAAAGTAAACATCATATCTGTCAGTTATTTGTACTTGTTGCTGGTATGTCCAGCACATGTGTCGTTTTATTTGTACGTAATATATAATTTTATACGCGAAGGTGTGACATTAAGGCGTTGGATATCTGCAAAGCCACGGAAAGGGCCGTAGGAGGTTTTATCGTCAGTTTACCCTACCATATATCATAAAATATGACAAAAACAACTACCGGTATAAAAGATTTACTTCTAAGTTATGTCATAAAGTCCATCCTTTCGCTCAAAATTATATTCCTGCGGTACTTGACAGAATAACCTCGGCTTTTCTCGTTACTTTGTAACACTTCTAAAACAGAATATAATGAAAAGAAATGTGGCGAAATTATAATTTTAGTTTCAAAGAAGCGTACAACCCGCCTGAATTTATTCAATTACTATTATAGAATGACAGTAATCACTGTAAGTTTAGGTTATTATTATCTTTCACCTTATTGTATAATTTCTATTTCATTATTGAGGTTTTTTATTCCGAAATTCGTTATTAATTATTCTTTATTTTTATTCCAACTTATTCTATTCTATAATAATTTAAAATTATATTATAGACATTAGCTAAAATTCAAATCACACATTTCTATTCCCAAAGGGGTCTTTGTCGAGGCACTTGATAAGTAAGTATCTCAATATTTTAAACGGAAAGAGTTTAATTGAGAGCTTGGCCTTTGATCTTTAAATATTATAACGATATTTACAATGGAGTATATATGTTTCAAGTGTTCCTGGCGCTTCGAGTATAATATCAAAGTACCAACTGATACAGAAATAGAAAAGTAAGGTCCGTGGATCAAGTTGCTTACGTGTATTGTGGTCAAGTTGTGGCTGCGGCTTATAACTCCGTATATTACAAGGGATTTAAAACAAAAACATAATACTCAGATGTGTGTACAGTGTGTAATCTTGGCGGAGCGCGTCCCTCCGTGATGTTTTCATGTTGCCTTCTATGTTTAACGGTAGATATTGAATATAATAAGTGAGTTACGAGAACAAATTCGAATGCCGGAAAAATAAATGGAGTGGAATATGTTTTGACAACCATCTTCGCAAATGTGCTCCTTAATACTACCTATATACTTGATCTAATCTCAAGTTTAGAAGCCAAAAAAGCTTTCAATATTACTCACGTCAATTTCAAGGATAGTGAACAAAAACAACATAAGCTATTTTTATTAAAGATTATAAATCCTTTGCACGGAGAGGTTTTGATCGACATATCTTTCTTTTCATATTGTAATTGAATTATGTTTTAATTAGATTTTTTTTTATTTTTCTTTGTGCACATCTGCATTCTTAATTGTTAATCTTAGATTGTATTTTTAATATTAGAGAATGTTGAACATCAAGAAATTGTATTTGTGTCTTTGCTTATTTACTTTGATTAAAAAAACACTATCATATTACTGTTAAAAAGATACAAAATAACTATGATTTTGAAACGAAACAAAAGTAAACTCGTTAAATCTCTTGAAACGAATCGTACTTGGTTTTTATTGTAACATTACACTGTTTTTTTTTGTATCTATACTTGAATCTCACTGCTAAAAACATACCAAGAACTCTGACTAAGACTGATTAATAAATCAAAAAAGAAAACGATCGCGTTTTATTTCACAAAAAAATAATCTAATTCAGGTAAGGGTAAAGTTTTAATTAAATAATTTGCCACCATTTGGATATTCAGTTGCTTGAAAAAACGTTTGCTAATAGCTACTTGTGTCTCGCCTATCCATCTCACCTTTATGTACTTTATTCAAACCAATTATGTTTGGCTTACCTCGGTTTCGTGTACAGGTCATGACTCGTATGACCCTAAAGTTTAAGCTGGTATTTATAGTAACAGTGTCTCGAAAAACGTAATAAGTGACGATCACAGCTAAATGTAGGAACTATTGACGTGATATGGCTGACAGGACCTGGATACTAGAAGTGGAGGATCCATCCAAGTGGCTAGTAATTAGGGGCCATCCATAAAGTACGTCACACGAATTTCATGATTTTTTGAGCCCCCCCCCCCCCCGTCCTTGTCACAGGTGGTCACATTTCTGAGGCCCCCCCCTCCCTAGTGTGACGTCACATGTTTGGAATTCCACATCGAAAAATTATTAAATTAAAACAGCAGTTCCGAAATTAGTTTTATAGTACTTTTTTTATGAAATCAACACTTATAAATTCGGATCGAATACTGAATACGCAACAAATCAGACCTTGTATGAAAAAGAATAAATACTGATTATCAACAAAACAATTGAAACCGTATTGTCCAAAAGATAGAGTTGGAAATATTTTTTAGTTAAATTAATATTTCAAATTACGCGATTAGTACCTCTAGATACGAGTAGGTATATTAGATTTTGAAATGTGATGTCACGAAACTTAGGACCCCTCCCACCCCTTGTCACACCATGTCACACTTTGTCGACCCCCTCCCCCCCCCCTTTACGTGTGACGTACTTTATGGATGGCCCCTTAGAGAAGCCTCTGTCCAGCAATAGATTGATTAAATGATAAGAAACTTGTAAATAACGATTTAATATACCTTGATAAATCGCTAAATCGAAAAAACCGCATGATCATCGCTTCGTTACAATATAATGAAATTTGAATACAATCTTCTCGCTTTCAATCCAGTCATCAACCCAATCACCACATTTACATGCATATGCAAAACTTAAGCTTAATTAAAGCTTGAACCAAAAAGAGAATCCATTGTAAATTTGAATTGTCAATATGTATGAAGTTTTACATGTTTATTGTATTAAGATAACTCGACAAGCCAATGTTAGATTGTGTTTAAATTTGAGTAATAAACTTGTAAAAAATATAAGTTGATGCTTATTAAAATGTTACTAACTTATGTATTACAGATTGTGTTAACCTCTAGGCCCCGCAAGGACAGAACGCCGAAGGAACAGAACGCCATTATTTAACAGTTTGTAACAATATTTATTTATTTACTGTAGTATATGAGGATGAAATTAAAATTAGAGACAATAGCTACTTGATGAAGGAGGTATTTAGAAATGGAATTCGTATAATATTAATTTTAATGGTACTTTAATTTTTTCATAGTAAAGTTGTATCGGCTATTAAAAAAGAATAACTTAAAACATTGGACCTTTAACAAAAGGATTTACCATTAACAAAAGGTTTCTAAATATATTTCATTCAGTGTGAACAATAACTAAACACGCCAACTTCTAAGTTAACGCGATCGATACAAAGTAATCATAGAATTACGAACAAAGTTTATTTAAAAAATAAATATTTTTGGACATTTAACACAGAACGCCATCTAGTCCCAAACTAAGTAGAGCTTGTACTATGGGTACTAAACAACTGATATTAACACATATATACTTTTTTGTAAATACATAGAAAACACCCAAACTCCGAAACAAATATTTGCATATCATACAAACATTTGGTCCGACCCGGGAATCGAACCCGAGACCTCAAGCACAGCAGTCGCATACGCTACCACTGCGCTACCGAGGCAGTTAATGCACATTTCAAACAAAAATAATTTCAGAAACGTATAGCATGTTTATGATTCCAATCCCTACCAACACTTTAATTACAGTAATTAAGAAAGGTAATGAGCTTAAATCAATAGCTATCATAACAAATTTTAAATACATACATATTCCACACAACACAACCTAGTTAATAACAAGAAATAACCCAATCAGACTTGTTATGAGTGCATCTAGATTCCCACAAGCTAAACATTAATTAGCTAATGTATCCCGTTAATTAAGTTAATGAGATAGACTATTTATAATCCGTCCTTAATAGGAAAATGGAATAAGCTGGTCACCTGACCATTTATCGTTTAAGTCGACGGCAGAAACGCCGCGCTGTCTTCCGCTGTCAATTAAATTGAGAACAACACTCCAATATTGAATATAGTTATATTGTAATGTTTCAAATAATGTCGAAACTATTCAATAATTTATACTATGAGCCGTCCGTGAATACTATGACAAATGAACTCACATACAATACATACAAAATTAAATTAAACTATATAACTAGGTTTGTTAATTTGAGAAACAAAGTTATTTTGTAAGCTTAATAACCTACTTATATCGAAGTAAGCGAAATTTAAGATTTTTGTATATCAGCTTATGTTTGAGGTTCTATTCGCGTGTATGTCTAATATTAATTTTTATTTCATACTATCTGATCCGAAACACGTTTTTTAGCTATAAAAATAGCTTAGGGGTGGGTCACCCTTATCATTGATAGTCTACTAGCCGATTACGGCCACGGCGACCAGCCAACTACGCAGGAGATATTACAGTGCACACATACAAGTGCACTCTCTGTTCCCTTTCTCTCATAATCCGATGGGACGGTTAACCGACACGACCGGGAAGAGATCAGGCGCAGGACCGACAGTTTTACGTGCTCTCCGAGGCAAGGGAGTTCAGACCCCAACTTCCAAACTCCGAATTGTTATTAAGTATTTTTATAATCAGAAAAACTCAATAACACTAATGGCCCGACCCGGGATTCGAACCCGAGACCTCTTAATTGGCAGTTACATTCGTCAACCGCTAGACCAATGAGGCAGTTAGCTTTATCATTAAAGGGTATGTAAAATAGATGTTGGCCTATTCTCAGATCTACTCGATATGCACACAAAATATCATAAAAATCAGTCCAGCCGTTTCAGAGGAGTTTGGTAATAAACGCCGCGACACGGTAATATATATTAGGGAAGATGTTGTCAAACAAAATCTATGAAATCTGTAACGAAGGCAGATAAAGTTTTCCGTTATAATAGATATTAATGTTAAGACAAGGTTATATTTCATTGTTTAGCTGTTTTTTTTCTTTATTAGTAGAAAGAAAAAGAAAGAGAAAAGTCCTTATTTGAGAATAAGAATAGCAAATTATCTTTCCTTCACAAAGTAGAAAAAATCTGACAGCTACATTATTGAAACATCTAGCAATGATTTATTTTAAAATATAATGTACATAATCGTATTACCTCAGAGCTTCTTACTCAATTTGGAGCAAACACCCTCACAATAGAGTAAAGCAACATTTAGGAAGAACCGGTATAAAGATCCTTTTAGTAAAACTCACCTAAATAATGAGGCATTTTAAAACTAAGCAATAGCAAAATCGTTTGGCCGTGTTATTTACATTAGAAAGTATTTTTTCACTTCATTTTAAGATCTTGATTCTAGTAGCTTTCATATCGCTTAGTTTGACACACATATCTACTTTTGTGTGTTTGTGCGACTCAAATTAGAAGCACGAAGAAAAAAGAAAGAAGATAGAATGCGCTAGAGTTCAAATGCAGTGAATATATTTTTATCTGTACTATTCTTGCTAGATCTACCCAAACTATTGTCAATACAATTCAATAACATTGACCTCTAAATCACACTGCAGTTGAATTTATACGTAATTTTCAACACAGTGAGCCGTGGGCGATAATTTTAGTATATTTTCAGTAGTGAATTGATATCAACTATCGCTAAGCTCCTATAAATTTTGTGAATTACTTTTTTCAATTTCCTCTTTTATTTCTAAGTTAGTATTGGAATTACGAGAATCTTTAGCATTTATGTTCTTGTCTTATCAAAACTCATAAAAAATATAAATTATTACATTAATATTTACATTTATATAATAATGCATTAAAAACGTGAAAATTGACACTCTTACATACACCATGGGCGTTTAAAAGGTTGGAAACTGAATATTCTTCCCTTGTTAATAATTCTGTTCATAATATATAAGCTTTTGCTCTCGGTTCCAAACACGTGTTTATCGGTAATCGTGTACAATTTTTTGTTTACTTCCATACTTCTTTGCGTGGTAAAATGGTAAAATAGCGTAATAATTTCAAACACTTACTAACGTAAAACTTACGTTAGCTTTCTTAAAATTAGACCATATGTTTGTCTGACGCTTTCGGGATATTGTGAAGTATTTTTAACGAGAACTTTTTGGTGGTTGCTCTTTTTCTCAACTTCTGTTCTTTAAGGATTATCGTGCAATAACTCAGACAAATAGCTATCGAAAATCACTTAATTTCATTATCTGTTTAGTGACTGATCGATCACATTCATTACACAGTATGCGTTTGGAAATTTTACATCAACATCTTGTTAGCTATCCCAAACTATATTTACATGAAATATCAGCTATCCGAATTGTAAATACGCATAATGTTCTTTTAAATTAATTGTGTGAGTTTTCATGAATCAGGCATGAAAATTTTATAGTATTCAAAAACTTTTTACATGACGTGTTATTGTTAAACATTGTAAATACTTACTTTACTATTTCATAGTCAAGATGTTGAATCGTAAAATTTAATAACGTCAGCATTGAAATGGTTGTTTTTAAAAGGAATCTGTACGGGAGCATCCAGGTTCATCCATTTCATAATTACGGCTATACAATCTTCTCTTTTTACTATTTAGTTATGTACCGAAGAGCAAAACTGCGAAAGTACGAGGTTTAATGTTCAAGTACCTTTTTGTTAACCCAGAAAACGGTAGCATTTCGCTCTAGTGCTAAAAGAAAGTATACATATAACTTCTTAAACGTTTAATTAGTTACTGCATTTATTCTGAAACAGGAAAATATTATTTGATAGCTGTAGTTAAAGTAAATAAATAAAACTCATTCAAGTGAGTGAAACCGTCTTTGTTTTTGTGGTCGTAACAGTGGCAACACAGCGTATAACTTCTAATCACAAAATCATAGCGTAAAAGTAATGTCATATACAAATTTGTCCAAAATTACGTTTTAAGTACAAGTAATAGTGTCCACTATTGACCTACATGGAGTTCAAAAGAGACACAGACTTAATGTGTTACCCTTGTCCGATTGTCGAACCCACCCCACCACCACCAGAGGGAGGTTGGCAAAGATGCTTTTACGTAGGTAATGCCTAAACATTGTGCGCAAATGGACATGTCACGACCAGGGCCCATCATGAAACATTGCTGGTAAACTGTCATTACAGAATAGTTCAGTAAACATCGTTTTGAACTTTGTTGATCCTAAGTGCTTTTACTCTTGGGATATAAGTAATTTGACTTGGAATATTTAGTCTGTCACATTGACATTTTATCTACATTAGATCAGATTGTAGCAATTTTACAATACAAATGTAACTATTTATTTGCTAGACATTGATTGTTTTTTTAATTCAGATTCTTCTAGTACATGGCTGCGATATACCTTTATAGCAAGAGATTACTAGCTAAGAAATCCATATTATTGACAGTTTTTTTTATTGAATGGGTTGCAAACGAGCAGACTTATCACCGTAAGCGTATCACGGTAAGCGATTACCGCCGCCCATGGCCACTCGCAACACCGGTGAGTGTTACAAGTGCATTACCCGCCTTTCAAGAAGGAGTACGCTCTTTTCTTGAAGGTTTGAAGGTCGTAATGGTCCGAGGAGAATATCACAGGCGACAGTTCTTGCCACAGTTTTGTTGTGCGAGGCAGAAAGTTTCTAGAAAACCGCACAGTTTTGGACTTCTAGCCATCTAAGTGATGGGGATGAAACTGCTGTCGCTTATGACGACGGCGAAAAGAGGCGGCATGAATCAGTCCGAACAATTATATCAGTTCGAAAATACAGTAATACTCATTTAAAAAAACATTTAAGCATATCCAATACCAATTATTACCGATAGAACTCATTAATTGTTCGTGTAAGTTGATTAGATTAAATGATATTAGTGAAAAGAATGACGAGTTTGAGGTATTCGTATCGACTACATCTCAGGTGAAAGTAATGTAAAGACTTCATAATAAACTTTAATGTAAAGACTATACGGTTGGCCTAGAGGTTTAGGCGTTCACTACGCGGCTTTCCACTGCACGAAGGTGTTGTGGGTTCAAATCCTATATGGGGCAACGCTTTGTGTGATCCATAAATTGTTGTTCTCGGTCTGGGTATTCTTTGTGTCCGTTTCAGGTATGTTTGTAAAGGCCCCGGCGATACAGGATAAGGTTATTCTTATTACGGGAGATGTCTTTTAAAACGAAAAGCCAAACTATTTTGGTTACGATCGGGATGTGAAAAACCAATAAAATAGATTTATTGGTATATATATGATTTATCCCGTCATTAAGTTGTATTATATTCACATTTGGACCCTATTTGCGAATGTCTATCAATAGCTATGTAGTTATCAATGTTGTAATCTAAGAAGTATGTTTTAATGTTGTTGAGTTTAGAAATAAATAAGGTAACTTAAGGCTCGTTAAATTTAAAAACTCAAATCGATTCATTCATAAAAATTAACACAGACATTGCCTTTATCCGACTCTCGTTTAATGTAGGAATGTATGCCAGCATTATAGTAGGTGTTTAGGCATCTCACTGTTAAGGTACCATGAGATTCATACAAGTTTTGTTTTCACTAACATGATACCTGACTCCTAGAGGCCGACTATATCATTATACTCATATCTACTCGTACGTCCCATATTCCTTCGACAATAAGACGAGCTTTACAACTTGTTACAATGTTCTTCTGTATTTAACTGTAGGCTTTTGATGTTTGCTTCTTACTCATTTTACTGTATTAAATATGTTTAATATGTTCAAATATCGAAAGCTTAAACATTTTCTACTAAGATTGAAATTGAAATTAAGAGTACGCAACGAAATTTTTGATTTTGTAAGTCATAAAGGGCAAACAGAGTTGAACCTTTGTGAAATGCTATACAATAGCGTATTCTCTTTGGCACGCGCAACATTTGAAAGAAATTGGTGCCAATTTTCCAGTTTATTGCAGCCAGCATGGGTAATGAACGCTAACACTAAGGTCAGTCAATAAAACTACATAATATGATAAGGAATACGCATATAGCCTCATATTCTTAAAACAAATCTTTTGTAACTAAAACTAAATAGGTACATTTTAAAAACTTATAAAAAAACACCCTTATAAAAGTTGGTCAGGTACAAACAAATAAATATACAAGGGATATTAAACAAGTAATGTGGATAAAATCGTGTTAAAAAACAGATAAGACTTACTGAATGAAAATGAAACGGATTAAAATGTTTTTATCTTTGTTATTGTTTTGATGCCAAATTAGTTATTTTCGACATCAGTTAACGTTTAGTTTTGTTGAGTGTCAGCTTGGCTAGGTCTCGCAAAACTTCTCATATCAGCTTTTCATAAGTCATCGTATTGTTAGTATGTTTAACGTAAATAATAATAATTAATGCTTTCAATCCAATCTTACTGCCTGTTTGTTAGGGTTCCTAGTAGCTCTCATATCAGTAGTAGTAATGCTTTTGTATATCTAAATTTGATCAGTCTTAGCTTTTCCATTTTTAGCCATTACTTTTTCACTATACTTCTTAGTAAAAAGGTATTGTTCAATACTGCTTTTAATGATAGATTATCTATTTATTTATATGATTATTTGTGTAATGATCATCAGTTATTTACATAAGGTACGAAAATATATAAAACCTACATAACAATGTTAGTAAGTGACTATACTAGATACCCAATAAAAAATATATCCAAAAATAAGAAGATAAGATGAGGTCGGATTATAGAAATCTTCAAACATAAAACTGTCATTGTAAGTAGATTAGTCACGTATCTTTGATACCTTTGTCATGTTTGAGACCTCGCAACCACCCAAAACAAGCGTAAGTACCGTGGCCGAAGGGCCATGGGTGTCAACGGACTGCTACGTGATTAGACTACACACGTATTTATTCCAAACCACACATCCTGTGACGTTTACCGCATATAGCTACTACGCACATCCTCGTTTCCATAATTTGCATCGTTTGGCACTAATCAAAGAGAGATCACGTCGTCAAATGTCGAAATTATGTCAGTTTTATGTCTAAATCTATAATAATTGATTAATAATGACTGCACGGTTGGCCGAGTGGTGTCAGCGGTCGCCATGCCGCTTGCTACTGCGCCAAGTGTCGTGGGTTCAAATCCCACGCGGTACCTACAACACTTTGTGTGATCCACGAATTGTTGTCCCGAGTCTGGATGTTCTTTGTGCCCGTTTCATGTATGTTTGTAAAGTCCCCCACGACACAGGATGCTTATTCTTAATGTGGGAGCTGTCTTTTTAAAAAAAAAAAAATAATAATCATAATATACAAATAATAGTGGCCGCAATATCTTCAATGAGCAAAAGATAATAATAAAATCTTATAATAAACTTTCAAACAAAATAACACCAAAACAATGAAATATTCGGATGCCACCATTCGTGAGAAAGTAATCACTCGTAATTTTGAATTTCAAAAGATACAAACACAAAAGTATCGCACGTGTTTTGCCTCGTGCACCCTAAGGGCGGGGTAATCAAATTCTTTGCCTTCTTAGAGTACTTAAAAGCGGTATCAATACCGCGGTTAGAATTACAGCGTCAATAACCCAAGTGCTTCTTTGGGTCGTTTAGGACCGCCGCGGTTAATTGCACAATATCTTATTTATGATCGATACGATCGGGGTACTATATACATATACAAGTCTTAAAGACAACGAAACATGGTAAATAAAACAGTTTTCAACATCACTGAATTAATTTTATAAAAATTTAAAAATAATAAACAAATACGCGCAGAATCTTGATAATAAGCTTATTACAAGATAATTATTTCCTTAAGAGAGGCCTAAAGGGCTCATTTATACTTAAGAAGTAATTAAGTAATTATTAAGTTCTCTAGAAGTGTTGGTTACATAATTTTCATAGCTATTATTGTCGGCTGCTTTTATTTTAACTTTTTATCATACCTAAAAGATACGAAGTTTTTAATTTTAACAAAACTTGTCTTATTTGTCGTTGATTTTATTCTAAAAATATGGAACATCAATTAAAATGCTATAAGGTTTTTTAAATCTCTAATTAAACTAAAATTATTAACTCGTCCTTCTTAGATTGAAAATTCTGTTTTTTATAACAGAAATATATTAATACAAAAAAAAATTGAGCCCCAGAATATGCCCGACACGACAAGGATTTCAATATTTAGACATGTCAAAACCAATAATATCATTTTGTATTTGCTTTAGGCAAAAAATATTTCATACAAATGTTTTTTACCCAAATAACCGCAAACATTCTTTATATAGTTACAACATCTTTAGTAAGTATAATTTGTACAACTGAATTGAACATTTTATCAAAATAAGTACTGGTTCGTTCCTTTTAAACGACATGCACTATAAACTTCACAATTTGATACCAACAGTGGACACCCCTCATGTGTGACGTGATGTAGCGAGCACCGGACTGGCTCGTACGACTCTTTGGTGGGGTGTTCAAGTCAGAGGGTTTACAAGCAGGGGTGCCAAGGGCTCATCTTTCATACCCCACTTTGATTCGACACAAAAAATAATCAATATCGACACAGCTTAGCGCGCTGAATAAAAATTTATTCAAAGTTATTAATTGAAAATTCTAGCCAATTCACAACTTCATAAGTGAAATGTTATGAAATGATATTAAAATATATTTTTATGGGGTTAACCTATAAACGTACGGACAAAACGTTTAATTAGAAGGGATAGTCACAAAATTGTGTGTTATGCGTGAATATAATAGCTGAATAAACCCTTTACTAATTTGGGTACCTACTCGTACATGTAAATAGATACAATTCTTTGCCGATTCAGTAAACTGAAAAACTTTCTCACAATAATGAACAAATTTGGAAGCTTCCGACAGATTCGGTCTTGGATGAATACAGATGTTTCCACTTTATTAATATTGAATTACAGAAAAGAACAGCCCTAGAGATTGAAGAGGTTTTTGGTTTTTGATTTCTCAGTGATCAAATCAAAATCAAAACAACATTGAGCAATCAGGTCTAAGTTAAAAACAGATTTTACCCAAAATCTTATTTAAATGTTGTTATAGGGCCTGTTGCACAGGGCCGGCTGTCGTGGAGAGCCTTGGGGGGAGGCATAACGCTAGGGATCTTTCCTGGAGTATTTTAACACTTTACCAAAAATATATTCTAGTAAAAAGAGACATTTCATTCATTAATAGTTTACAACGGTCACAAAAGGACTAAATTTCATTGTCATTAAATTGACAGATTCAGTGACACATTTCGTTGACAGTTGCCAAATCCCATCAACGAACATCTACTATTTTGCAAAACGAAGTAAATGATCGAAATGGATATTAAAAATACATAGTGTTGCCTACCCGTCTGTCAACTACACAGTCATCAATAACGCAACTCCATCAAACCAAATTAAGCAGATTGAAATTGAATGCTGGGAGGAATACCTGAATTTATTTATGAAAGCCGATTTACAGTTATCGCTCAAAGATAAGACTAGAATAAAACTGTTTTAGTTATGTTGACTGATAAAGTTCGTTTCCTTACAACGACGTTAAATATTAATTGTTTCGCTTTACTTTAGTCTGATTTCTGACGTTCTGATTCGAAGGAAGCGAAAAAAACATGATGCTTTCTATACTGGATTATTTTCTATACCAATTCTATATGTTTTTCGGATCTAATTAAAAATAATCACCTAAATCATGAAGCACGTTCTATTGTTTTGTTGTAAAAGAGTTTCCTAAATGATGCTGAAATTCTCTGATGTATACGCCACATCATCGACCTTTATGGACCAATTCTGATGTTATTTATATCAGATACTTTATGTGGTGTACTTTATGTTCTTACATAAAATAAATTCATCCACTCAGGAAAAATGCCTGATAGCTGTGAAAGTTTCTAGGAACAGTATTATATCGGATAGTAGTTATCCTTATTTAGTGCTCATATCTCTTCCATTTCATTTTACGCAATTACCATTACTAAAGTATTAAAAATTATAGAGCAAACCTGATAGTACCTATACTTTGGTAGGCAATTACTGTTAACTAATAAGATGTTAATATATAATGACTATTGGAATAAGTACCAGGTATTCCAACAGTTTAAAAGTTACGGTGATACTATTTCCCGACAGTGGGACAGTACTAATTCTCAACGGTTTTCAGAGTAGATAATAGGACATGCCCTATAATTTAATTAATAAAAATTGGCCGATGATGACTACAATAACAATAAATAACAAACAAATGAAAAGAAAATAAACTTAAGGCATAGATAGTTATAGATTAAATTTGCAAAAGGACCATAGTTTTTTCTAATTACTAGTCAAGTCAAATAAAAGTTTGAAAAAAAATAATGCGCGTAAAGGCATACGCTCTAATTCTAATTAGCGGAAGAAACACTAAAATATTTGTCATATTTTATAGTGCGGTGTTGGCAATGAACACTTGAGTATTTGGGGACCGCATTCAACCAACACCTAATCGATAGCTACCAGAAGGTTTGCCCTTCCCGCCTTATGTACAAACTAATGCGCCACAATTTTCACACTCTTCATATTAACTTGCTTTAGAACTTTACAATATGATATATATCATATCGGAACCTTTTAAATACTTTTATCGCGAATAAGTCCCTCAATGCAACTAAAACTACATATACGTATGTTCGTGTTTGTTTCACTAAAATGTATCAGAACTACGAGTATATACTCAACTGAAGATTCCACACACTAGAATAACGGTAGAATTTTACGTCCATTCTAAGGCATTCATTGAAGCTTATACAGCGTCTAAACATTAATTATACTACTCGTACTTTAAAATATTATACAATATCTATCTTTTTAGAAAATAAGATTTGTTTTTTGTGTCTTGTTTGTTTATTGTATAGAGGGGCAAACGAGCAGACGTATCGCCTGATGCCCATAGATACCCCAGGCTTTCGCTTATGGGGGATGGAGATGTTCTGCGATCTCCGGCACCAGAGTCGCCTGCGAGTTCTAAGTTCGCAGAAAGAAACGGCGGAGTTTCACGCGCTCTCGCTCCGCAATATGGCCGAAATCAAGTTACCGCGCGAGAGAACCCCCACCCCGATTGCCGCCACGAGATCACCTCTCGAGCCAATCCTACATAACGGGTCTTACCACCGCAATAACGGCTTGCCCAGTGCTCGGTTGCCCTGGTCGTTCCCCCATTTCTCCACGAGGACCTAGCGGAGTTGGGATTTCTGATCATCGACTTCTCGATTCTCAGTCCAACCCAACTCCCGCGCCTCCTTGCGCCACTGATAAAGAGCCGCAAAGGCTCTCGCCTCCAGGACCCATGGTGAAGTTCCTCAAAGGAGATCGGGCCGGTAGGCAGATGGTGAGTCTGTCGGGCGACCGTCCTTTCGGATGAAAACTAGTTGCCCCGTGCTATGTAAAATGCTATAATTATAAAGAAAAAAATGATAAAGTTTTATCAAATTCCAAATATCCTATATTAACATTATTTCAGACTGAAAATATTCAAGAATTTATTTCAGAATTTGTTAGTTTCAACTTGTCCGCGACAGACCTAGTAGTTAACTAAATTTATGTTTTCTCTCGTATCATTTCTCCACTGTAACTAAGACTTTCAAAACTTTTCGGCTCGCAAATTCAGCGAATATGCAAAACCGTATACTTTAATTTTGTAACTTTACAGGATTGTACTTTATTTTAGTGTGTCTCCTGTATCTAATATTACAGAGTTCAGAGCCTGTACTGAACGTTACGTGTTCCAAAATATTGCACTAATTAACTGTTTAGTTGACTTTTTGTGTTTAAATGTTATTTTATGTGGTATTGTGTGTGTGTGATTTTTATCGTTCCACATACCTACTTATGACACACCTACTCAAAAGTAGGTATGTTTAGTTAAATCGATAAAAAGGAAATTATGTTTTACAAAAAATCCATGCCGTCACAATCTAGAAGAACCAATAAGTACAGAGGCATAATCTTGATAATACACTTGCTTCCGGAATCTTCCGAATGAAGGTAGGAAGAATTCACAATTATTAACATTACAAAATAGTGACTAATTTGATATTATAAATAATACTGACGTGTGTTAAATTTAACACTACCCTATATGGAAAATAAACAATTAAGAGTTACTTAAATTCCTGGTTATGTTCAGCTTCACCATAAATTAATCATCACACTAATGTTAAAAAACTCTAGAACAACTATCCTTATTCTTTAAATTCAGCATTCACGCATCATCCAATGGCGCCAAATGCAAAGCCTCAGGGTGAATCTAGTCAAATAAAAGTATCCTAAATGACTGCGTATAACATCAGCTATCTGCCAATTAAAATCCACTCAAAATCGGTCCAGTCGTCCCAGAGATCAACCTTAACAAACAGACCGACAGATAAAAATTAACAGAAATGTTTTTTGAGTACCGTAAATACTTTCACATGTTAGTGAAAAGCTATTCATTTGAAATGAGAAATAGACACTTCAATTTAATTTTTTTGTCTAGTTTAAATAAAATATAATGGGTAAGCCAATCAAAAGTTGAAATTTTGGGCAAAAGAATAGTCTGGCGATAGTTGTTGAATTGTAACAACCATTCAATCTATTTGGGAGGTGTAAATATAAGAAAGAAGATCCGATTACTTCATAATCGCAGGTTGTCCCGCACCCTAAACTTATAATCTTTGAACCATGTACTTGTTTAAATGAATCTAGTATATGTTCAAAAATGGCCGTATTGATCTAAACTTCATTTGAGAATTTACTAGCTTAAATACTTTACCTTCCGAGACTAATTTTCAAATCAAAATATCTCAAATTGCTATAAAAAGCATGTATAGTCGTTCCAATACTTTATTTAACTTTTGACAGATCACGCACATAAAGTTTTGTAATAATTTTTGATACAATGTACTACAGATAATACTGAACTTTATGGGCGGGCTCCGCCTACTTAGGGATGTGTCATTCGTAATTAATGACCACAGACTATAAAAACGGTTTTGAAATAAATCGATTATCGATTATATTAATAAAACATACAATAAAATTATTGTGATTATATTTCATATCAAATCACGTAAAAAGCTTTATTATTTTGCATTAAAATGCCCTAAATGTCTCTGTTTCAATGCATAAATAATTTGCGTAATGAAAACAGTTCCATCGTACTCGTACCTAGTAATGGGATCGAATGTATTCGCCGCAAATTAATGAATCTAAAATAATTGTTTAGACTTACTATAGTTGGTTCAAATAAAAACTACCTGCGGTACCTACTTGTAATGAACAGGTACAAAATGTTGAAATTCGTAGTAATTTATGGATTAAAAATAAAACAACCAAAAGAGGTACTGTAATACTAATTTTAATTATAAAGAATCGTCTTCTTCGTATGACCAGGAATCATCATCACTTGAGTTCTCAGTAATATTGATTATCATTTCTTGGATAGATAAATTGTCGAATGCAACATCCCGATCCCAATCCGACATTATCACCTTCTTTGTTTTTTCTACAACATTCGCCCAGTTTTCTGGAGTTACTTTTTCACACGCATTTTTCAGTAAATTCAGCATTTTTCTTGCGGTGAAAGGAGGAGTTGTATTGTTCCTCGCAGCATATCCTTTAACTTGTGCCCAGATCATTTCAATTGCATTATATTGGCAGTGATATGGGGGAATTCTGAGGACGGTATGCCCATGCTCTGCTGCCATTTCATCTATGACGTATCGTTTTGGCAGCTTCTTTGTTTTTAATATCTTTACTAACTCTACTTTTAGTAGGGACTCATTCACCTCTTCGCCATTGTCACGGAGCCAGTTTATAATTTCATGTTTTTTGTTGGCCTGTGTTGGTATTTTATTAATTTGACGAGAGTGATAAGGTGCATTATCAATAAAGATTATTGATGGCTCTTCGCGTGATGTAAGCATTTCTCTGAACCACTTTTCATACACGTTCGAATTCATCTCCTCATGATAATCTCCTGATCCTCAAGCTAATAGAGCGCCTGGCACAAATCCTTTTACTGTTCCTGCATGACAAATAATCAGTCGTTCGCCTTTTCCCATTGGTACTGTAGAAGTGGAGCCAACGGTGTTGTCAGTCCAAGTTTTTGACAGCGTATGATTCGCATTGAGCCAAGTTTCATCTGTGAAAACAACATTCGACCAACCTTCTATTTTTTTTGCTTGTCTTAAAAAATCGCATCTATACAAAGCAATATCATTGCGTTCCATTAAAATTTTTCGTTTGTCACATTTTTGGAATAACATTCCAATGTCTTTCAATACCTTTGTCAGAGAAGATTTTTGACCACGGAACAAACCACTATTTCGAAGAGATTGTGTTAGTTTTTTTAATGTTGGAATCTCTTTTCTTTGGTAATAGTCGTATATATGACGACGAATAGCATCAGCGTCAAAATTGTCAACGGCTGTAACTTTACTAGGCGGACGTTTTTTCTTAGGTGTAGATAGCTTATTCTGTTCCATGCCACTGCTGCCGTAGCCTTCTTTTGTTATTTTTGCCACTGTTGGAGCACTAATACCTAATGCTGCTGCAACACGGTCTCTAACTTGAGTCACTGGTATAAGAGGCCCACCATTACGGCTTTCCTTTTCAAAGTATTCACGAAGTCGCAAGACAAACTCTCTTGTTTGTCCTTTGAGTACTTTCTTTTTTGGCATTTTGACAGTAACGAAGGCAGGAACGATACGCTCAACTCAACCAAACGTGAGAATTCACAAATAAATCAATACGGAGGAATATAAATACTCAACTATATTGAAGGTTACTCATTGAAATACTGTAGATTATTTTAAAATAGACATAGAGAGATTTAATAAAGATCATCAATAGTTTAACAAATACAATATTAACCACTGAATTACAACACAATACAATAATACATTTTGAAAATTCAGTTCCTTTTATATATTTTTTCATGACATAGAACCGTCATATTTGAACAACATTCTTTTAATCCATTTCTTCTTTATTTTGACAAAGGAGGTCGCACATTGAAACACATAGAAATATGAAGTACGAAATTATCTATAAAATAATGAGTTTGTTAAATCGATTAAAACTTCTTAATGCATAAAATCGATCGATGAAAGAAATCGAATAGGTAACGGGTCAGGGTATCACTATTTGATTAAGTATTAGAGCTGTCAAAAGTTAAATAAACTATTGGAACGACTATAAGTTCCGAAATATGACAAACATAAAACAATAGTTTTGATAAACGTCAAAGTTAATACCATATATTACTAGAATAACAAGAAAGGTTATACCGATCTAATTTTACTTGGTGTTGAGCGAGACAAAACGGAATAACAACTGATACATCATCGATATATTTTCGTCGCAGACAGCCAGGAACGTGCAGTAAATGTGACAGTAAATGACAGTATTACGGGCTCCGTGCAAAATAGAATACGTATAAATTATTTCACATTAAATTTTTATAAAAAAATCTCACTATTTTTGTCTCACTGTATGAAGAGAATATTCGAAGAATTGTAATTTTGATACGTGCCCTACGTGGAATTTTCGAAAGCGGGACCCGCTTTAATGATCTAAGTACAATATAAAAAAATAACTTTTCCTATCATTATAGATAAGAAAAAAAAAATTTGACGAATAATTAGGGTTACGAAGGCTAGCTAAGAAACTCTCAACATTATAATCTGTTTAATTCTTTCCTTATTATAAATTGTTTCAAAATTATAAAATGTTTCTATAACAAACTTTCCTCAGATAGAGATACGAAGAATTTAAGTGGTTTGCGGCGGTTGTACGTTTTGTAGGTACGGTAAAGTACGGTAGATGTCCGACGGACCCGAACATATTCAACATTGTATGGTAGATAATGTGCTTACGTGCCCGGACTGTCCACTCACTGTACGATCAAAATCGGTAACAATCAGAAGCATGGTGGGAACATGATTTACCACACCAATATAGCGGTCATTCAATATGAGGCTAAAGAATGAAATCTCTTTTTTCAATTTCTGACATGAAAGGATCTTTTTCTTAGATTACTATGGTCGATTTTGTAATAAGTTTTAGATATTAGCGACTTTCCTGTGTTTTTAATTTTAAAATTGTTTTTCAGCGTTTTCTTTTGTTTGCTTTACTTTTTTTTAGCACTATTGTGTTTTATACCAGCTAACTATGGTGTCTTTTTTACTCACTTTTATGCTATGTATCTATGAAATGAAAAAAATAACTTGCAGTCAGCAAACATACCTAAAAAGTAATATGAAGTAGAGGTATAAAAATACAAATATTCTCAACTTAGAATTTTAAAATAATGTGGAATTATTTTACACATAATTTTAAAATCCTAAGTTGTGTATATTTGTACATAGTACTGAATAAAAACACTTATGTCCAGATATACGAGTACTATAAATATTATTGTACCGATAATTTAAATTTTAAGGACGTGTTTATAGGTGTGCATTGGTATGCAAGAATACAATAGAGCCTGTTGATTAATTAAAGAAAAATGTGACTCATTGTTTGTGTAGACGGACATTGTTTGTGGTGAATAGCTCACACATAACAGGTATATCTTTAATTTAAAATATTATTGTATGGATTAAACAACAAGATAAGGTCTAAAAGACATAGAAAGGTAATTTATGAACAATAACACTGTCTAACATATCGGTCACTACTAAATTCATATGATTTTTTTTATTGAAACATAATGTTTAGGTCTGTTAAAGCTTTTCTCAGAAAGCCCGTCTTACACATAGAATATTAAATTAAAAGTTAGTGATTCTTAAAAGACAGTACGGAATAAAACAGATAAATGGATAAGTTGAAAGTTGTTTCCATGTCGAGTGCTCTTTGATCGTTTCTGTTTGCGTGCCTCATGAATCATATTATTTTAAGTCTCAGTGCAAGTGAACAACTTATACAAACATAGTATTTCAGAACTTGCAATACAGGTATCATTTTGTGCCTGAAGGAGGATTTTCTGATTGCCACTTTTTCCGTACTTTAACAGACCGGTAGGTACTATACAGTGTTATGCTACCACAGTATAAACATTTTGTTATGAAGATATGTTGAAATAATTTGTAGTGATACATTATACACAAAAATAAATGGCTAGTAACCGTGTTATATTTCTATTACAAATTGATGATACTGACTATGATTGACAAAATCAAATTAATTCTTATTTTACAGTATTAAAGTCATTAAAGTCTATTTCATTTCGAAAACATTCCTACTTCAAATTTTTAGTCAGCTTCCAGTTTTTTGATATTTTATTGCATTATTATTAGTTTTATACGAACATCGTCCATTGCTAGGTGTATACTCGTAAATGTTACGTCCAAATAGCTAAGAAGGTCGAACTAATAATATATGTGTCGTGTTTAAATAGACTTATATATACAACTCTTATATTATTTTTTTCATTAAACTTAAAGGTCTTCGAGTGACTGACAAAGGTTATATGAATTACTAAAAATATTTTCTAGCGATCTGAATAAAATAAAAACATTTCCAAAAGGAAAACATACATAGTCTTTCATCAGATTGTGTTCATCTTAAAACCGTGATTGATATAAAAGAATTACTCATTTCATTTCATTTTGTATACCTGTATATTTCCACAACTGAGCTATGTATGTATGTACATTGAGTGTTTGAGGGTACATTTATTATGCGTACTACGCAAGCTTTTAAGTGCATCTGAAAATCGACACATAAAATGGCTGAAAATATATGCATTTCATCGGTAGTAAAATGGAGTAGAATATGTATTTTAGTTAAAACTATAACCAGGAACATATCATTATTAATACATTAAAAGCTTCCACTCTCATAGTTTCTTACGGTAACTTTTTATAACTAAGCTCCAGGATATGCGCTCAATGTGTTCATTTCTACCTACACGTTTAAGTTTTCAATAAAACGGAAAAGTGGTTATTAAGCATAGTTACATAAACAAGATATGTACGTCAAACATAAAACAAAAACAACACAGTGAATACGTAGACCGGAAATTAAAAATGAAAACGGAAGACGATTCCCCTATCAAAGAGAAACCAATTCACTTCACTTTTAAAAGTACCCATATTTGGTAAAAAAATAGACAAAAGGAGTTTAGTTCAGATTTTGAAAAAAGGCAAATCAAGGAATTAGGTATACTTTTTATGAAGTAATTTGTAAAAATGTAAAAAGTAATCAGGAAACCGTAATAATAGTTTTTATATAAACTTTCTGATAAAAAAATGTAGTACTTTTGTGAACTTATTATTCATTTATTCTTAAAAAAATATACGAAAATTCATTCACATACCGCAGAAGTCCAAAAAGTTTTTACCCTAATAAAATTGTTACGATGACGAACAACTGGAAATACAATAAAAACCGCCGACACGTACCCAATATTTCAAACCCTACCATGTATATTCTTTAGAATAATAAAGTTGATATAACAATATTTCAAAGGAAAAAAATACGGATTCAAATCAAACGCCTACTACAAATAAGAAAAACAAATTAGGACAAATATAAATACTTTATACAATATGCCCAATAAAAATCTGAAATAGTTAAATTTCCAAAAACAAACTTTACTAAATCAATTCATATAATAAGACGTTCAAGAAACAGTTGTTGAATATTAAATAAAATTCTAATAAATTTTCCAACATTTCTATTTCAATATATGTGCACACATAAGTTTTCCAAACAAAAGAGATTGGTTTTTAACAGGACTCTCGATTCTGCTCCGATTTTGTCCAAAGATGAAATAAGATTTATTATAAAAGACGAAAAAAAACTTTTAACTTTTCTTTTAGTAAAAACTGATATTCAGGCAAAACCGGTTGAACTGGTAGCCGACCCCAAATAATATTGGGAATAATAAAGGCTAGGAAGATGATGATTACACAGATAATATTGATAGTCGTATTAAAATAAATTTGCAGCCCAATTCACAATAAAATAAATTTTTATTTTTCCTATTGCCCTATTTTATTATTTTCATTGCCTTTCTTTAGTCGGAAACTAATTGCATCTTATTTACTGTGCGACTCTTTTAAATTTTTTTCTACAGTTGAAGCCAATATTTTGAAATTTATTTATTTTTTTTCTTATGTGCCTTATTTTGTATTTAAAACGTAGCATTAAAAAAACGCTCAGCCAATATCAATAAGAAATCGCAAGCATTAAATTGTCTTTGTGCAAAGCCGGAACTAATATTAAATTATGGAAATTGTCAAAAAACTGCTCCTTGAAAATAAATACACTTACCTCGAAGAAAGCCACTCTGTCTTCGCTCTACGCCAATTATCTTTTTTCATTTTGCACTTTTAAATTTATTTAAGGTCTGAATAAACTTTGTTCGAACACATTGCAAGCACAGTACGTTGTGCGCGAGGAGCATTAACAAAGCGTGGCAATCCCGCGACGGTTGCGTTCGTGACTGCCGACTATTCCGTACCGACGGCGGGTCTGTGGATAGGGTGGTTGTTAGCATTCCTCGTCCCTCGCTACCAGTTCCCGCTACCCTCGAAGTCCTTGCACCCTCGCAAGTCTAACCTAACCTAGCCTGTAATTGTCACCGGACGGCTCTTCCTTTTTTAAAGTATTACTACTTACCGGACAGTATAATTGTGAACATATCGTAAATGTACTTATTTTAAATATCCAAAAACTTTAAAACTGCATTAACCAAAGCTAAATAGTGATAATGATTAATTGAAATAAATTTTATTTTATTTTTAAATACGTAACAGCGAAATAAATTTTATGTACGGATTGTGTATTCAAAATATTATAAATATTCTTCATTAAGCATCTGAGAAATAATGAGAATAGAAAGATTTTCAACGAATATAATGGAATACCAAATAAATAATAAATACAATTAATTAGAGGCAGAAAAGGCTGGCCATCTGACATCCTAGTACAGGTTATTCTTATGTTAGTTATTTTCGTAACTTATATTTTATTTTAACAAAATCACTACATCTTACGAGTATAAAACAAAATGCTCTGCCGCGTCTGTCTGTCTGTTCGCGATAAACTCAAAAGTTAGCGCTTGGATTTTTATGCGGTTTTACTAGATAGAGTGATTGTTGAGGAAGGTTTTCGTATATAATTGGTTAAATAGATTAATATATAGGATAAAATATAACTGTATTTGTTGAGGACGTCGCAAAAAAATTAAGAAGGTATATCTTCTCAGAATGACATAAGCTATTTTATATTTTCCGTAAAGAATCCGTGCGAACCCACCTTGGGCTGCTAGTATAATATAAAAAATATACATATATTATATATACATAATTAATACTTTTATTTTATTCTTATATAGTTTCGTGAGAGAGAAAATAAATAATTATTTGTTGCTTATTATTGCAAAGAATTATTCCGAGTTTAATATTTTAATATTAGTTTTCGAAAGAGTAATTCGAAAAATAGCAAACTATAATTTTTGCTGTAGCTATTTTTGCCTTTATATGTTTTTCTGACAAGGCGTCTTTGTAACGAAGCTACTTGAATATTATAGGTTTCTTTAGCGTCATCAGTTCTCTGTGGTGACAAACAATATCTTTATCTTGTGTCCCGAATTCTGGGTACTACTTAAAGCAAGTTGTTCCCCATCAATATATTTGAGACCTTTTATATAACGAAACTTTCGAGGATTTTCTAAGTGAACGTTTAACCTTTCCACAATCTTATACAAATAACTTCAGAATATTACTCATTACTGACAAAAATAAGAAGAACATCGTATAGTAATACTGATTAAATTATTATTACTATTTTTATTGAATAGGGGCAAACGAGCAGACGTATCGCCTGATGGTAAACGACCATGGACACCTTTTAAGAAGGAGTACGCTCTTTTTTTTAACATTTGGAGGTCATATTGGTCTGAGAATACCTCAGGCGACAGTTCATTCCACAGTTATATTTGGTTATGAAAAGTTCATCTCAACAGCGGAATAAAGAAACAGCAACCTCTGCGGTTCAAAACGAGTGAACGTAGCCCCAGACGGGATGACTGATTTTATTGAAAACAAAAAAATGCTCACCTAGGTTGTTCCGAAAATTAATAGCCACAGAATAGTTTCTAATCACCGAGTTCAACTGGACTATGATATAACAAAAAGACAAATATAACTAAATACAATAACGGATTATTATTATTATTTATATCACTAGCATACAAATAATAATAATAAAAATCATAAACTTCCCCTGCATTATCTTTATTGCTGTGCTAAAATAATTTTATTTTCTTAGGCAACAAAAACTTTGGCTTTATTATGAGTAGACCTGATTTGTTTCTAAACTATTTCAATATATATATATTATATAAACAGAGCTAATAGTAAGGACATTCGAACCTCAAACTTGTAAAACGAATTACGATTGCTAAAATTGGAATGTTCATCTTTCACGCCTCAATAATTTTTTTTTATGATTTTATAATAAAGTATTTTGTATTTTTTCTTAAAGCGTTATTGTTTGTTTCCGGCTATGAAAGAATTTCATTTGTTAACTTGAGAACGAGAAGTCAAAAACGGTATGGCAACAACCGAATGTATATTATTTTTAGCAAAGGGATCAAAACTTTAATTAAGTTTAATTTCGTCTTCTATGAACGATTGAAACCCGTCGACTGGAGGCCCATGGAAGACGTACAGCTACAAACAAATGCTTTCAGAATAACTAACACTAGTAAATGAACACATCTGAACAAATTATACTAAGGAACGTTAGTTGTTGATAAACTCACACTAATTACTAAAAATTTTAAAATTTGATAACAAAAATTACAGCAGACTACACTAGGTTAAAGATATAATTACAGTAAGAAAACCCATTAATCACAACGATAATACTTCGGACGAAAGACACACAGCGCCATCTAGTTCAAAACTAAGCAGGAGTAAGTTTTGAAATAATTAGATTGACTTATAGAATACTTACAAACCTTAAAATTGACTGGAATAGAAGTGACATATTTTAGCAACATACATATAACAACTAAAAAAACATTGTTTAGTTTTTAATGTGCGTATAACTGTTACTAAAATATGTCACTTCTATTCCAGTCAATTTTTATTGATAAAAATAATAAAATTTACTTAACCATTTGACATCAAGCTGTCATTACGTTACTTTGTTATTGCGTACAATGCCACCAATATCCACTCTAGTCCACTCATAATGAATGATTTTATCAGTACAATAGATAACCAGTTTCATTGGTGATTTGGCATATTCAATGAATATTTCCCAGGTCAAGGAGAACCTATATTTGTAACTGTTTTTCTGTGAATTCACGCGAACTTTATTTTTGTATGTGAGTCTTAAATGCGTATGTATGAGATGATGAGAGAGAGAGAGAGATGGCAGACTGTTTTGTATTGCAAAAAGCCGCTTTGTCTTCATTTCTACGATTGGTGACGCGTATTGCTCTATGGTAACTTGTACCAAAAAACGTAATGAATAACAAAATGAACATTTTTTTTGCAGAGAAAGGTTATAATTAATAATCTCACACACAACTGTCTGATATCTAACCAAGTATAGCCTGTACGGTATTACACAAACTAATAATAAACTAAATTAATAAAAAAAATACATCCAAATACATACGTATAAAGTAAGATCTCAAGGAGTATCATAATTACAAAGAAAAGAACTAAGCATAAATAAAGAAAAAGGGGAGACCTTTAGACTAGTGGTATACCACTAGTCTAAAGGTCTCCCCTTTTTCTTTATTTATGCAGTACTGTGAGTATTCTCTGAGGAGTTGAACTAAGTCAGTGAGCGGATTCTTAAGCTCAATCACGTTAATCTACTTCTAAGAGGACTAATTCATGTCAAGAATTACCTGTTACTTACTCCGTATCCGTATATGTAACTATGAAATTTTCACAGAGAGAGGTCGACGTTTTCCTTCTAATCCCATATTCACCGCTGTCATATATTACTTCGAAACAAGTTACAAAAATCAAAACAGTGGTTTAAATATGTCATTCTTTTAAATAAATAGTTGTATTATACGACCACGAAATACGTATAATATCGTAATGAATCACATGTTGTGGAGATCACTTAAGGGCACGTCTAGGATTCTGCATCCAGATCTTTTGCGAAATTTGGTAGGTAAGAAAGATAGCAGTTTAGGTAGATTTTGATAGATACCTTTGTAAATTGTAATTCCATAAATGTAAATTCAGGTTTCCTGTAAAAAAATCAAAACAGAAATGTTGGAAACATTTTTGTGGTTATTTATGGTTACCTAGTGAGAAACTACATAAATGGCATCATTTCTAAAAAAAAACCAGCCAAGTGCGAGTCGGACTTGCGCACCAAGTGTTCCGTACAAACCTATAGGTATATTTCACGATGTAACTAAAAATTTATGCTTTTCGCAATTTTTCTTTTACATGTGGTATAAAACGTTGCTTCGTACCCAAATTTCAAGATTCTGAGTTCAGAGAAAGTATCATGTTGGTTTTGATTCCCTTGCAAGTGCCGAAAATTTGCAACAGAATGATGTAACTAAAAACTCATGCTTTATGTATTTTTTTCTTCACCTGTGCTACAAGACGTTGCTTCGTACCAAATTTTAAGTTTCGGAGTTCAGGGGAAGTAATTTTTTATGTAATACGGTCCAAACGGTCCTGTCGTCTGATGGTGAGCGATTATCGCCGCTCATAGACACCCGCAACACCTGTGTTGGAGATTGGATGGAGGAGTATTCACCGGTATTCTTACTCAACCAGTGAAACATAGCTCAAGACGCTGTAGCACTCCGGTCGAGCCGGTCCATGCGTGCCGAAGCGTGGCTCTCCCACGGTAATGGGAAAGATCTCCCAAGTATCCTGTAGGTTTTGATTCCCTCGTGAGTGTCTAAAATTTGCAGCATTTGCAAAATTTAGATTGCGTTGGCTTAGAAGTTTGATTTTTTGCCAGTAGACATATTATTTGATATGAATTTCAGCTTGACGCATTTCTGAGAGAGAGAGAAAAATGGTTTTGACAGATAGACAGACGGACAATAAAGTGATCCTATAAGGGTTTCGTGTTTTTCCTTTTGAGGTACGGAATCCTAAAAAATATTTTTTATAACTTAAAAAGTAGTGAGTTATTAAATATGTAGTCATGTGCAGGTTTACCCTCCAGTATCGGCTTATCGTTGAATTTTGGTACACTTTACTAAATTTGGTACAAAGTAAAATAACATAAATAATTCTGAATTTAATGCTGAAAAACTTTCACATCCTCAAAGTAGGTGTATTCTGAATAATATAATTTTCCGCCGTGGACCTATTGTCCTTAACTTAGCACATCTACCGTTAATACAAACAATACCTTCTCAAAGATATATTATCCTTAATCTATTATGTGTTTATGGGTAGACCCAAACACATTTCGAAATTCTTGCTAGCCCATTAAGCTTCATCTACCTAGGTTATTTTATAGTTTTGCATCTTATTCACTCAGAATAACGTCTCAACGCCACTTTGTGTGTTATACAGATAGTCGTATAAGTTACATTGTTAATGGAAACTTGTCGTTATACAATAGCACTCAATAAATGAACGTTGTCGGTAGTTGTTGTATATCGAAAAAGCTATAACACTTTTCGCTTAGCTTATACCAAATTTTTATTCGTATGCAAATATCGAAATCGAATCAATTAAAATCCATACAACATTTTATTACATGTAAATCTACTGCAAGGTACTCGGGTACGGTGGCAAGCAGCCCATGAGAAATAAACATCGTTTCAAGAATAATTAATGAAAAAGAAGCATGCTAAACCCTCTATAATAAACAGTTAACTAAGCACTAAGCTTTCAAGATAAAAACTGCATTCGGAGCTCTCTTAATTAGTAGCAGAAACAGCATATACAAGTATAAGTTTATGACAATATATTATAAAAATTGTTTTATTTATGCGGGTAAGATTTCCGTATTTAATTCATACTTTGACTGCCTCGGTGGCGTAGTGGCAGCGTATGCGAATGCTAAGCTTGAGGTCTCGGGTTCGATTCCCGGGTCGGACCAAATGTTTGTGTGATCTGCAAATATTTGTTACGGAGTTTGGGTGTTTTCTATGTATAATATGTATATATTTACAAAAAAAAGTATATAAGTATTTATATCAGTTATCTAGTACCCATAACACAAGCTCTGCTTAGCTTGGGACTAGATTTCGTTGTGTGAAAGATGTCCGGAATATTTATTATTATACTAATTTAAAAAAATCTAAAGTTACTCTGTCTGTATGTTACGCTTTTACTGCGTTACTGCTACACCGATTTCATTGAAATTTGGCATATAGATACTTTGACTCTTGAGGAACAACAAAGGATACTCTTTACCGCAGTAATTGACATACGCGGGTGGAGCCGTTTGTAAAGGCTAGTATGTAATAAATAGGTTTAATTTAACTTGTTACTAATCTGCCGTGGGAGAGCCATGCTTCGGCATGAATGGGTCGGCTCGACCGGAGTGATACCACGGCCTCACAGAAAACCGGTGTGAAATAGCGTTTGCGCTGTGTTTCACCGAGTGAGTGAGAATACCGGAGGCCCATACCCCAACCCCTCCCCATCCCCCTTCCCATCCCCAAAGGACGGCAACGCACTTGTGACGCCTTTGGTGTTGCGGGTGTCCATGGGCGGCGGTAATCGCTTACCATCAGGTGAAACATCTCAGGTGATACGTCTGCTAGTTTGCCCACATTTCAAGAAAAAAAAAAAGAAAATGTTTGGGTTCTGTGGTTTCCTATAATTGAGAGAGTATACCAAAAGATTATTGTGAAATATTTATTTATAAAAACCTCTATGTATATTTTTTGGAGATCCTTAAATTATATAAATAAATATATAAAGAGAAAGACAGCAACGTTTTATTAACCGCGGGCACAATCGATTCCGGTGTGAGGAGGCATGTGTGGTTCTGATCCTGAAAGGTTCACGCAATATCTCTGATAGGCTTTCTTAGCATAAAGGACAAATGTAGCTCCAATTATCTGTATACGCAGTTTTCGTCACAACAAAAATACCTTAAGATATTAATTTCACTTAATAACAAAATAATAATGTATTATTGTTAAGAATATTTTAGAGAAGTATAGAAGGTTACATTATAACATTTGTTTGAATTACTATACGCTTACATTAATAGATCGTATCAGATTATACAATATATAAAATTCTCCTGTCGCGGTTACCTAACTTCCAGAAGCTGCTGGACCAATTTTCATGTGCTTATCGAGTAGGTCTAAGAAACGCCCATCATTTATTTTTCATGCCCCTAAATATTTGTTTTATTTTTTATGGCAAAACAACGTTTGCCGGGTCAGCTTGTAAATTTATAAGACTGGCATGCAATGGCAAAGGTCAGTCTTATTTTCTGTTAAAAACTTTTAATCAACTTATTATTGTTTATTAAATTTAAATTTCTTTTTCCGAGTCTTTTCCAAAATTTGATTGGGGTAGGCTTTTAAGTCTACTACGAACAGCGGAACTTCACTTTTTTAAGTAAAGTGACTGCCATTGGACCTCCACAACCGAAGTACTTGGCAATAAAATTCTGTCAAAGATTGTTGATGGTCTTTTTTAGGCTTTTAGGGCTCCAACTACCCGTAGCCATTACCGAAAATGTTATTCTGGCAAGCGAAGCACGTCTTATAGTGCACGAAGTAAGAAACGGTAGAAATTATCACCTATTCTGACTGACATTGATTACGATTGCCTTATTTTTCCAATATATTAAACCATTCGATTATCTAATAGCCACGAGCTATACCTAATTTTTTTTTAAAGTCCTTTGTCTAAATTCATCTAACTATTAGGAACTTGCGATATAATGAAGAAAACACCCGAGCGGTTAGATAAGTATTCAGCCTTGCCGCCGGATGCCACTATCGCAAGAGAACATTCGCGTAGACGACTACTGTCAGAATTTCAGTCGAATCGGACTCGTAGTTTTGACAGCATGTCTAAGCGGATGTATAATAATAATATAATAATAAATATTTCGGACATCTAACACACAACGCCATCTAGTCCCAAGCTAAGCAGAGCTTGTGTTATGGGTACTAGACAACTGATATGAATACATATATACTTTTTTTTTTGTAAATAAATACATATTATACATAGAAAACACCCAAACTCCGAAACAAATATTTGTAGATGCCACAAATATTTGGTCCGACCCAGGATTTGAACCCGAGACCTTAAGCTTAGCAGTCGCATACGCTACCACTAAGCCACCGAGGCAGTCATCAGCGTATCTGGTGATTTTAGAAAAATAGAAAAAGAGGAATATCGGACAGTGCATCGATTCTTGTTTTTCAAATAAGAAAATGCTTGGATGTTATGTACGGTGACTCTTCCCCTACGATGGCGACCGTCAAAAATTAACGAATTTCAACGTGGTCGCACGTTGGTTTTAGATAAATAAATAAATAAAAAATGGATGAGCCACACCCAATCAAAACGGCTACCACGATAACGATTAAAGGTACGCGAGATTGCTGAGACAGTAGGCATCTTAAAATACTACGTGGGTTATATCCTGCATAAAATGTTGTACATGTGAAAGATGTCGGCGCAGTGGGTTTCGCGATTGCACACTCCGAAGAAGAAGCGCAACCGTGAGACTACTTCAGAGCAGGAGTTTCTGCGTCGTTTCGTAACCGTCGAGAAAACGTGGATTTACTCGTACACACAAGAGACTAAGGAACTGTCGAAATAGTGGACTTCACCAGGTGAACGTGCTACGAAGAAGGTGAAGGCTGTCCTATCAAAAGGAAACATGATGGCCACCGTTTTCTGGGATTCACAAGGTGTGATGTACATCAACTACATGGAGAAGGGCAAAACGGTCATAGGGCTCTACTATGCCTTTAATTGGGTTGATTAATGGGACAAATCATGTAACAAAAGGTCAATAAAGAGATTTGTCAAATTTGATCAAGATAATTAACTAAAAAAATATTTGAGATTTAAGAACCTAATTGTTTTGAAGTCTGCTGAAAGTAAGTACACAGATAAAAATGCCTAATACCGGCTTTGTTACAAATGATGTTATACTTAATACCTACTTTAATACTTACTACTACTAAAAATTTCACAATACTTCATACCAGTTTATTAAATCCAGTAACAGTGCACAGAAAGATATATTCACTAACTCCAGTCAAGAGTAACGCAACTCTCTTGATAGCCTCAACAAGTTTCACAAGTCAAACAGTCAAAAGATCCAAGTAAATCGTCTAGATAATAATAAAAGGAGGTAATTACTTAGCTACGTAAGGCATATGATTATTTTTTGTGTAAATGGCTAATGATCGGATTCTTATTGACTTTATTTATTACGCTGATTTATAACAACGTGAAAACATTAAACGTACTGTCGGTTTGTAATCTGTAATAAAAAAAAAATTGATTACTCAAATCAATATTTTTTTAATTACCAATAACAATCGCCAAGTCGTCTTAAAAATACAGAGGGCCGATTTTGGCACGTGTACGGGCCGGCTCGACCGGGGCGGTATTATCTTGGAGATCAACGTTAAATTGTTTTGTTGATGAGTGCGAGACCGGGGGCTCAAAGATGCAGAACCATCACTAGGCCGCTATGATGTGGGTCACCACACCAGATTGTCGCATTGTTTGCATTCGCTATGAGTATGGTGACCACCACTCTTGGATTCTGCTTATGCATTCCGTCAGGCAGAGTAGAGTCATTTTGGCAGGCCCATACACAAAACAACAAAAACTATGAATAGTGTTTTAGGTGATCTTAGCTTTTATTATGATATTTGGACCTCTCGTAGCGCAAGCTTTCGAATAATAACTACCATACTTCTTCACAATTGACCTCTGTTGTTGCCGAATGAGAAAACCTATTCCATGGCGTGGCGTCACGGCACAAGCGAGAGGAATATCTTCATATTTCTCACCGTTTTTTTTTTGTTGGTATAGGGGCAAACGAGCAGACTTATCGCCTGATGGTAAGCGATTGACACTCGGTGAAACACAGCGCAAGGACTATTTCACACCGGTTTCCTTTCACTTCATATTCCTCACCATACATATGATGAGGAATAGGAAGTGATAGGACATTGGTCTACCAGCATGAGCTTGAGCTAGATATTTTTTATATTTACATATATTTTTGACTTTACCTAGTTACTGCGATACGAATGTAATTCATATGACATAAATAACGATGAAAATTATGAAATACTATAATAAATTATTAAAATTTGGCTATATACAATAAACTTATGTTTTCATAATTTTTCTGCGCTCCTTTTTAGAAAAAACTACGTTTCATGAGCAAGCAAAGGAGAGGATAGGAGGAGGAAACTCTTACGCATATTACTGAAAAGAACTGATTTCAACGACCGTTTATTCGACTGAACATTACAAAAAGAACCACATAATTTCTTTTATATTTCCATATAGATAAAAGATTACGAAGAACATCCACCCATTCCGTGCGAAACTGCCATGAATTAAACCATACACGGAATTGATAACATCATTCCTACATGACTGAGCGTTATATGCTTGATAAATCTACTAAATACTTGGATTGTTATACGTCGAGTCAGCAATTTGAACGTTAATCCGAATGTATGTAACATCATATATATTGAATAGCTTTAACAGAAAGTTGTATCAATTCAAACATTTTTACCCTCACCAAATAGCTGGCAGATCATGTTTAGGAAATAGTCGCGGCATTCATATAGTCTTTTAGTTAATAAGAAAAGAAAAACACATTACTATTTAAATATGTGTTATCATATTAAATAAATACTTACGTGATGAAGTTACAGGTACTTTCACGAGTTCTACAGCTTATTAAAACTTTGAAGGAAAAATCTAAAAGTATTTTCGTATTCACTACTTAATAGAGAATTTTTTGTACAAAATAAGTAGACGGAAGTTTTAAAACTCGCCGTTCTTAAATACTTTGTAGGTACTTTCACAAATTTAATGAAATCGTCCAAACAAAAACATCGTCGTGACATCAGCTCGTTCATGCGAATATTGATTGATCAAACGTATTTACAAATCGTATTACACCGTGGACATTTTTATATTCTGACAGAGTACTCCTAAACTGTTTTTTACAATCATGAGGATTTATTTTCATAAAAATCAAATTGTCATGCATTTGTCACATTATTTCTTTACAGATTAAAGCAAATCGAGTAGACAGAGGACGTGGTAAAAGTGGAAAATTGCCAAAGTATAATGTCATTTATCAACGCCACTTGGTGACATCTCGTGCCTACAGTGAATCTTAATGGAATAGACATCACAAATTTTATATAAAAAAGCCTTGGACCTACAGAAAATCAACACACTTAAAATTTCTGCCTAATGACTAATAAGTAATTATAGCTGGTGTTAGTAATTTGTGTAATAAGCATACGCGCTGGAATGTTTTCAAGTACAAATTGTGTTTGTGACAGTATGATCTTTTGGATTACTTCTAGTGATATGCTTTACGTATATTTAAGTTTTTTTTATTTATAATTCAAAGATTATGAAGAAGTAACTGACATAAACCAGTTAAATAGTGTTTAAATAAAGCAGGTAATACGGGTAAACACAGCTGCACAACTTAGTGGAACTACTTATATATTAAGTAGTGCCTAACCAAAGTTTCGGTTTTGGTTTCGGCCAAAAAATATAGTTTCAGCCGTAGTTATGGTTTCGGTCAGAAAATGACCTGATTTTTTTTGCTTTTTAACTTTTAAGTGAAATATCCTTAGAAAACTCTAATGATTATCATACACAGTTTTTATTCCTTAGAAATGTTCTGGCAGATCCTTAAAAGCACTAAAGCATTTTCCTGTTTGATATCTGACAGCGTTTGATAGTAAAATTCATTTAAATATTACAATTTTGAAAGTAACTGTGTCTGTCTGTTACGCTTTTACAGCTAACCGGCTGCACTGATTTCAATTTGATTCTTCAGAAAGGATATACTCTTTACCGCGATAAATGATATACACGACTGAGCGTAACAATTAGAACTAAACATTTGCGATGAGAATCCGTTTAAAATTTTAGAAGATAAGAATAAAAACAGTTACCTGATAGATTTCTGTAAAAGTATTCACGTTGCTTTGTTGGTCTCGCTTTAATCAGCTGATAGCTTTGAGGTTTGGGCCTCCGGTATCCTCACTCACTCGGTAAAACACAGCGCAAGCGCTATTTCACACCGGTTTTCTCTGAGGCCGTGATATCTCTCCGGTCGAACCGGCCCATACATGCCGAAGCGTGGCTCTCCCATAGGATAATTTTTGAAATGTCATACAGGTTGGAGGATAAATAAAGATTTATACTCCAACTCCTAATCTCAAGCTCATCATCATCATATCCTGTTATGGTAGCAATGTAACCACCTCGTCAGCACATCCTTTGAATACAAAAAGATTTTTCAAAATCGGTCTACAATACACGGAGTAATCGATGAAGACATATAAAAATAATACATGCAGTGGAACATAGAAGCTCCTCCTATTTTGAAGTCGGTTAACAAGTGCATAAATGACCGAGCTTTCATGAAAATCGAATCGAGTATAAATACAGGGTACCTGGGTCGATTATGGCCACATATCATTATTTCAAGCACCAAATTTTTTATAACCTAAACGCGACCATAAATAATCGCTAGTGTCGCGTGTTCCCGAATGGCGTACCTGTCATTCTTCCCGCGCGCCCGCTGGCACCCAGCGTCCATTAGAGTGAAACATACTGTTGAGGTTATTAAAAAAAGTCCTAGAAGTGAATGACTTTATGCACAAACCGAAACGTATTATTAATATTGACGAAAATGGATGCCAGCTTAATTTGCACAAACCAGAAGTTTTAGCTGAACGTGGATCCAAGAGAGTACATTTAATAGCACCAGAACATGTCCTACATATGATCCTAGTTAGGCGATATGTGAACCTATTGTGACATTTTTGCCATATTCTCCGACGGGGGAGGAAACATAGCCAATTTCTTTTTCTTTTTAAACTATACCGTACTTGTCTTTACTTTTTTCAAAATAGTGCTGCAAAAATTTCGATATCTTTTGAAGATAATCCTGAGTACCTCATTATCAGGTGGTTTTTTGTATGCTTTGTACATTATATCTCTATTACACATACACCTTAATAATCAGGGGGTTTTAAGGCGGTGTGGCACAATATAGGTATAAGAACTTAGTGAAATAGCTTTAGAGAGAGAATCCGCAAAGTACCTGCAAGCGTCATTAGTTATAGTTGATACATCGAAGAGCAATTAAAAAGTTTAATATGCATATCAAGAAGTTTATCATTTACTATTTTTTAACTTTGTTATTATTTTTAAGTTTGAAAGATTTGTTAAGGCAAAGCATAACTGCATTGTGGTGTGTTACCGTAGAATCAAGGACTAAAATTGTATTTCTAACTTTGCTTTTCAATATGATATGAGACGGGTATTAAAATGAGTTACTTTTGTATGACAGGGCAAAAAACCATGGCCAGCCAACAGATTCAAGTACTCGAGGGCCTTAGAATCGCAATTCTCCTCAACGATATCCATATTAATATCACCTATTAGTACAGTATTATGGCATTCATAATATTTCGTTAGAATACGATCGAGAGATTAAAGAAAGTTGGCTATGTTTTTGATAGAAGGGGTCTGTAAATAGCTATAATGCAGATATCTCTAGTTATGCTTATTATTACACTGTTGGCATCGGAAAATCTGCCGCTATAATTTTACAGTTCAGTATGGTATAAGTAAGTAGATTATAAGCATTTGCTTGTCAGGCTAAAGCCATGTATCCACTTGAGCATGCTCGGGCGAATCAGCGGCTCATTTGGCCGAGCCGCTCATTCGCCCGAGCATGCTCAAGTGGATACAAGGCTTAACGCAACGCGCTAATACCAATCGATTCAATATTTCTACTGAAACGATGTTTTGAGTTACCCTCTATTCGGGATTAAAGAAAGTTGACATTGTAGCCAATTAATTACGTTGCAGTTATTTTTGACAATGTTGTCAACACTAACTCAACAAATTTTAACAACATACCTACCAACCCACCTATAGGTGGGTTGGTAGGTATGTTGCTATAAATAATGAAAATAATACTTTTTTATTTCGCATTGAAGCAACTTTATTCATATTGTTAGTAACAAGTGTTCTTAATAATATATTAATTTACCTGACTGTCTCGTTAGTCTAGCGGCATAGGATCTCAACGTGGGTAGGTCCACTTGTGGGCGTTTGAGACTATCGGGGGGCATTGAGGAGGCGTGGGCAGATCAAAAAATATAATCTAAAGTAAAGTTAAAATTAATATCGTTCAATTCTTGTTATTGTGGGTTTGTAATCATTTTTATCACGTGTGCGAAAATTCTTATTTTCAAAGTAGGCGGTGAGCAAAATAAGGTTGAGAAACTATGGACTCTAGTGCAAGCGACTTCCAATGACCTCTTCATTTCTTCTTCTCGGGTTCGATTCCCGGATCGAACTGCTGTTGGATTTTTACTACAATAAATTCTTAGTAGCAGCCCGGAGTGTGGAAGAAGGCGGTGATACCCGCCCGTGCCTCGGAGAGCACGTTAAGCCGTCGATCCCGGTTGTCATGAATATCTATGACAATCGTTATTGGGAATCAGTGCCCTCAAATATACTGAAAACTATTTAAGCTTTGAATTCTGTTCGCCCACAGGTTTGCGGAGTTCTGATGCCGTTCGCTCCGTGGGGAAACTGATATTTAGGTAAAACCGGTTGAACACTAGTTCTAGCTAACCCCAATTTATCATTGGAATAATAAAATCTAAGAAGATGAATATGTTAATTTATCTACTCCAGTTCTACACACAACATAAAATTGGATAAAACTACTTGACCCGAGCACAGTCCCCGCTACTCACTCACTACCAAGGCGGAAAGGCTACAACAACGACTTACATACACGTAGTCAAGTGCATCCGCTCCACACTTTAAAAAGTTGGCTCGGACTGGACACGGCGCAAGAGGGAAGTGCATCTCTTCTAGATCAATAACTATAATATGATATGATCATTAATAATTATCATAAACAAAATAATATAACCACGAAAGGCCCTTGCTGCAACTCAAATTGACCGGCTCGACCAGAGTGATACCCGAAAAAAATATGTTACGGTATTCCTTTGCAATTTTCAAAGGAGTAAGTGAGGGTACTGGAGCTTACTCTCTTGAGTTGAAGTTTGCCATGAACGGCGATAGTTACTGAACATCGATCGACCCGTTTGCTCTTTTACCCTCCATAAAGTGAAATACTATAAAATGATTTTGGAAACACGATAACGTAAACAAATAACGTGAAAATGTGGTGAAAATGTGACTTGTAATTATTTTTTTTTTCATTTTATTCCACTTCTACCGTAATAATTTACACATTATTGAATTGAACACAATTTATAAAGCCGGGAGTCAAACGTTAATCGAAATGATTATTGTGTCCATTCCCAGGTCGTGAATTACTACGGTTATCCAATCACACGGTTTAATTAAACAAATATTTATACAACGGACACGAGTCTGGTGCTCTAACCCACTTTATATCATTCGAATTGGAGAAGTCAGTCCTATCTTCTAAATATGTGGTGTTAAACATTGGTAAGTTCAATTTTCTAATAGGACTGTAGAAGGTCGATAGCGACTGGAGAGTGGTAACCGGTCTAATAAAAAAATATTGTGGGAGATAATATGATTTTGATTATAGCTTAATTTAAAGTTTCATTATTAACAGATACGTATATTTCAGCATTTAAATTTATTCATTTTCTCTTTCTCTCTCTCTCTCTCTCTTTAATGCAGGATTTTGCAGAGAAAGCGCCAAAACAAACAGAAAAACTGTATCCGGCTTAACAAGAAAATATCAATGAAACACGTAAGCATTTTGATATTATCGTGAAATTGATAAAAATTCGTTAAAAAACTAGACATTGAAAACATTATTAAACAAAATATAAAAGACCTTCATAGAATAATACAAAAGTGAACCATTATTTTACGTTATGAAATCAATTTTACAGTGTTCCGAACATAGCCTATGGCAATGTGCAATGTTTTGCTGAACGACTATTTTTATTTCTAAAGAATACTCACAATTTATTACTTATTTTTGGATGCCTTTGGAAATAATAATAGTGAAATAAATATTTAAGAAACAAATAACATATGTGAATAAGAAATTAGTCAAAGAGCGTTCTTCTTACGGTTCGTCTCTACCTTGAAACAAACCCCAGCAACGCCACTTGTTTGTAAACTTTACGTACAGTCGCCTTACGTTTATGTTCAAAAAATATAAAAATGTTTCTGAACTGTTAACTAATAAAATATAACGCTTTTTTGTCTGATGTAATTATTCAAATAGTAGAAGTGCCTTTTTAGTATTCCGTAATAACACCGTATAAAATATCCTTATTATGTGTCCTTATTCCATGGTAATAGTATTATATCTAAGTGTCTTTACAGACACTCGGAAACCTTATTGAATATGTTAATAATAGTATTTGCATTTATTAATAGAGTACGTAACTTAGCGGTGAAGTTCGACGGAAACCAATGACGGCGTGCATCCGCGCTGCGTTGCCTTTTTCGGCGAATGCTATGTATTTGAAACTAAGCCTGCTAACTAACTAAACCAAGTAACAACTAAGTCATATAGTCTCATGTCTTAATGGCATGTCCATATATTAAAAGGTTGTGTTAGACTTCGAACGTAATTTTTTTATGCATTACGTCACAAAATCCACATTTACCAGGATATTCACTTTTACTTTTTGTTTATATTTTGGCGTTTAGCGAAAGTTTTTAAGAAGTGTTGGATCCAGAACAAAGGGTAACCAAAGGTCCACTGTTCTGGCTGTTTTAAATGCGAAAACCCATTTCTCGTGAGAAATATTTTTTACGACTTCGTTTAAAAAGGCGTCGGGACGTGCGGTTGGTCTTTAATAAATAACAAATTAAGCATTTTCTGAGAGATTGAAATTAACGCAAAATGCCTATTTAATTATACAGCATGTAGTACTCTTAATGTAGAAAATTATAATGTAATACTTTGATATAATCAAATACTGTTTCGTAGGTGTTTTTTACCAAACTTGCGTCATCTGTAGTTCAGATCGGCCATGAAGTATTTTTAATGTCTTCCGACCATCTGGCAGTTAGTCTATCTACGCTTCGAATTGCTATTCTAGACCTCCACATGAACGTCTGGTAGGTCCAACCAGGGGTGGACTCGCGGACTCGCCCATGGGCGAGAAATGATCTGGAAAGTTTCAAAATCAGGTAATTTAGTGCAATATTATAAACTTAAAACATATGTTTATGTCTTCTAAAATAATAACTTTTTATAAAGAACTATGCATAGTGTGCATAATGGAATATTCTGGCCTTGCAAAGAACATACCCTTAAAAAGGCCGGTATGGGACCTTTTTTCATTCTAAAACGCATTGGCAATTTATTTGTTATCGATATAATACTCATTACTGTAGATTTTAAATAAATTTCATTAATATATTCTTAGTTATACAATAGTGTTCAAGGAATATTCGTTGACTTTTTAAAGAAGATTATAATATATTAAGCATTTAATGTTTCGTTTAAATGAATTTATTTGACTTTTATTGTTGTTTTAGTAATTATTTTGACTATTATTGCCTTGAGAAGAACGTACCCATAAAAAGGCCATTATGGGTTATTTTTTTTCATTCTAAAACGCATTTACAACTTATTTGTTATCGATATTATACTTATTACTGTAGTTTTGAAATAATTTTTATTAATTAGTTAATAATAATAATAAATTCTTTATTGCAGCAAATTACATTCAACAATATAAATTTAAGCCCTGATTCTGATTATGTGATGATGATTATACCTTTAATAAAAATGCAATTTATATGATACACAATAAAGTGTTAATTAATAATTTGTTTCTTTCATTTATGCAGTAATTGAACTCAGAAAAACTGTTTATTCATTACAGTGGCCATCTATGGGACAACCATCTTAATTAAATTATTGAGAACAATGTCGTTGATTTAATATCTGGGATCTTGGCCACCAGACGTCACGTATTTTCTGACGAACGAAATGTGGACGACTAGGTAGTGTTAGTATGTACTATGATCACATTTCTTTTTTTGTAGCTTGCTTCGACAGCCAACTTAAGTAACGTAAGTATTATAGTAAGGTTACATAACTTAACGTATAATAAAAACATAACTGTGTCACGTAAAATCTCCAATCTCCTTCTGCGAAATTACTCTTCACGGAAGGTTGTGACTGCGATAAAACTGTTATCGCTACCGGCCATGGAGCGTATGACGGCCAGTAGCTAGAGATCTCCTCCGATGACTGCAGTGAGGGCCTGACGATGCAATACCCAAGCAGGGCAAATCGCCAGCGTGTGCTGATCCGAGTCCTCACTGCAGTCGCAGTGGTGGCAGGCGGGACTAAATTCCTTCCTGGCGCTCGAATGCAGGTACTTCCCGTAGCAACCGTGCCCGGAAAGGACTTGCGTCAGTCGGAAGGAAAGGGTCCCGTGCTGCCGCCCTGCCCACTCGAGGATGACCGGCTGAAGAGCCTCTACGGCGGCAAAGCCAGCACGTGGTACCTCCAGCCGGGACAACTAACGATCCATCGTAGCTCGACGAGCGGCTTCACGCCACTCGCGTACATATTCAGGCAGAGGGCGAAAGCCATTCTCCGCCCGCCGCAAGCACTTCCGCCTCTAAATCCCAAGCATAAGCTCTCACGGACTGAAGCATATTGTTGTTATTTTAATTTTAAGGAATAACATTTTTGCGTGAGTCACCTCCTGCCACCTGGAAAAGGACTCCACAGAGCTTAAATTAATAAAATTGACTATTATATAAAAATGACAAATTATGGTTGAATTATACTAGTAGTTATTATAAATATGTGATTTTCTTTTTCATTTCAATATCTTTAAATTAGCTGAGCCCTGCGGTATAACTGGAGTTACAACAACGACCAAGGATACTGCCGCGCTCAGTCGTGTGCATTATAAAATGATTGAATGGATTAAACTCACTATGTGGCAGTTATTAGTTATAGAAAATTCTCTCCAATATTGTATTAGGTTTATTATAAAAATAAAGTTTGTTATTATTATTATTATTACTTTAGGATCCTTTTGTTTTATAGAAAGATTTTCTGGTGTAATAGGGTTATTCACTGATAGCTTTGATTACTATTACTATTATAATTATTTCACAGATCTTGCTTATATTTTAATTGTCAATTTTTATGTTTATCACTATAAACATACAGGCGTAAAATTACTCTGTGATTGCAGTCTGTTTTTCAGTGCTATTTGTGGCAAATTTAATATAAATAGATAATAGTTTTACCACTATCAATTTTGCTATCAAGTTTGGCTTAGTGCAATCAAATTATCTTGCCTTATAGCAGTTTGGTAGCTACCTTGGGCGAAAAATTGAAGTGCTTGTTAAACCCGATCAATAGGTTAAATATTAAAAGTAAGTACATGACAGAAACAGTGGATTTATATCGTGGCAGGTGTATTTAGTATTGCAATGCATACATCGTAATGAAATTCGTAAGAACTTTAGGTGTTAAGCTATGAAAAATTCATCCCAGCGAATATCATCGAGATCGATGATTAACTGTAAGGCTAGAACCTAGGAAGTCTAAAAAGTTTCTGGAATTTTCCTCACAAAGTTCAAAAGAACTGTCTCGCTTGGAACTGTCTCGCAAACGTTCCAAGCGTACTCGTTCTTGATAGTTTCTAAAAATAATACGTAAGTGACATAATTAATAAAACTTGCATGATTATTTGAGATTTGTAATGAATAATATTATGCACATACTATTTAAGCAATATTAATGTCACTGTATGATATTACTACTTACTGCGACAGATATGTTGTTATTTCAATCGAAATATTTTTTTTTATTAAATATGCTTTTATACCATTTAGACTAGCAAACAAAACATCGCTTTGTACATTTATACGGGGAAAATGTTTCCATTACCGACATTGCCAATGTGCTCGGCCTTTATTAATTTACTTTTATTTTCAAATTTTTACAGTTAGCGCAACTACATCGCACATTACACTAGCATCATGTGGGACCATATTGAAATTTTGAGCTTTTGAATGCACCAAGTTTTATTAAAACAAATGTAAATTTAGTTCCTATTTTGTAAAATCAGAAAATCAATGTCGATCGAATCGAAAATCGATCAAAGGTGGTCCCTTAATCGAGACTGGGAGATATCGATATCTGGTAGGATTTATAAAAACTGATTTAGGTACCAAATATTTACCTTTCTCTTTCGCTGTGTTAAAAGAACTAGCATGAGGAAAGTGGTCATTCAATCACAATGTAATTTGTTTTTTTTTCTAACGTTAGTAAAAGAATTAAAATAATTGTAATCAACCTCTGCTGTGTTAAAGAAGCCTTTCATTAGGGCTTTAATCCATTACAGGTGGTCCATCAATTGAAAAGCTTTTCACCAAAAAATTCAGTTCAATACATATAACATTTTGAAGATAAACAGATTAATGCTGCAGTCTATCTTTTAGTAGTACTATTTTACTAAAGATTACATAACTAAAAAGTTTCAACAATATACAGTTTCGTTGCAAAATATTCAAATGAGCAGCTACACACTGTCCATCTAGTTTTCAACGGATATGCTACATGTGGCCAGTTTTTAGTTCTTAAAAATTTGACTGAAACCGAAATTGTAGCCAGCCGTAATGACAATGACTTTCGACTAATGTGGATACATAGATAGCATGGAACAACCTACTTGATAACATTAACATGAACACTCTTAAGATGTAGGTATATCATATTTTGATGGAATGCATCCGAAACGAAGCTGAAAGGAAACAATTATTTCGTAAACCTAATTTTAATGTGGGTGAATGTAATAGCATTCTCGCTCTTCCCTGCACGGAGAAAGCGAGAACACTGTATGATATAGCTAAAATGTGTATGTTAAATAGTTCATAAGTTGTATTTTTATGAGGGCGACATAATCACTTCGTGACTAAGCCCTCATTAAACAAATAAAGAAAAAAAAAAAAAAAAAACATGAACACTCTCTTTGGCAACACAATACTGATAACTGATAACTAAGATATTTTGACTACTTTGAATGCGTACAATAATTTGAGTGTAATTTCTGCCATTTTGTTTTGTTTTGTGATTTCAACTGCCATCAGTCCTAACTGGACTGTTATCAGTTTAGTTGAGTGAGCAATTGGCGTTTGTGGTGCAGGAGTCAGTACCACTGCTACCCTATGAGACAACATTTCTGCCAATATAAAATTGAATTCATGTTTTTTTAGATAATTTTGAGCATTTTGTGAGCACAAATTAATATGATGCTGACTGTACGTAAACAAGAACACATCCAGAATTACGAACACGATGGTTATTAAATTTTGGCAATAATTAAATAGCTCATAATGTTGAAACAAATACGAAACCATTATACTTTTCAATGTTAAGTATATTTTTAATATAATTTAAATTGTCCTTTATAATATCAAAATGAATAATAAAAGTATTAAAGTTTGTCAGTAAAGCTCAATCCAATTATGAAAGAAGCATAAAATTAAAGTAAAAAACTATTTATTTATAACGGAAATGATCACTAATAGTAAGTCGCTAATCGACGATTTGTAAATTAGAACGAGTTATATTCACCTCCACAACGATTGAAATATAAATCACTAAAGTTAAAATATAAAAATCTTAGAATGTAACTGTTTTATGACACCTTGCAAAAATCCACGATTGTTTAGTTTATTTGCAATAATTTAAACTGTAACATGCCCCATATTACATTAATTCCACTCAGCAGTATATATAATTTTGTATTATTATAATTATTTAGCTTACATTTTATGTATAATAGTTTCATGAGGCGTTTTAATAGTGCTAGATTGTTCTCCAGTCACAGAACGTCAGTTTCACCTCCGAAAGTCACCTTCTTAGAGCATTAGGTTAATTTTAATTGCTAAGGTTAGAATTACTCAATTTGAAACTTTGCAATTAAAACCCTTATTGTTGTTCGAATTAACCTGAGATCAACATTAAGTATCTTCATAATTCAATTAAATAAGAACGATTGAAATCGATTACATAACACTCATGCAAGACATATCCTTTTTCAAATTATGTACATGAGTTGATCGATAATGCAGTCTTATGTCTAATAGCATCTAATTGATACTTATTTGATTAGTATGCTACAATTCGTTGAAAATTATAGAAGTTTTCAATGAAACATAGCTTCTTTAAGAACTGTATAAAACCTTTATATTATATAACCCCAATAAAAAACACAAAGAAAATGATCATAAAATCACTTCTACGAAACATATCGTAAATAAGAAAACTTAGCGACGAGAAACGTACCGATATTAAAGGAAAAATAATATCCGCAATAAAACAACGTCGACTAGCTTATTTGATCTTATATGAAACGGGGACAAAAACAAAATATTTTGGGAAGACCTCTACGGTGATTGAAACAGGTGTTTGATCCTCCTGAAAGTTTTAGTGACCTCGAGATTTTCCCCTGAATAGTTCACATCAACAGCCTTTAATAGTCCACAGATGGACATAGGCCACTCTTTAGAAAAGAGGCTTTAGACTAGTATACCACGCTGGCTAAATGATAAGGTATATAGTTTGTATCAAGTTATCCTTCTTTTTGCAATATAGTTTATTGGTGTCCTCCGTAATTTACTCTCTTAATAAGCTCTTACAATACCCACGGGATGAATAGTGTTGGTGATTTTCGGTAGGTATTCTTAATACGTCACCACACGAACAGGTTGACCTGAATGATTAGGTACAATAAGTTATGCTATACTGTATGTTATGCTGCTATGCGACCAGTTAATTGCCTATGTTTCCATCTATGCCTTGTAATACCGCTACGTACAGTTATTGTTACCGTGTTTGACTAAGCTTCACTCATTAGGGTTGGCACATTACGAGCCACTTCCGACACTTTTTAATTAATCACAGTGCTAATAGTTAACTTATACTTGTCATCACGTTTCACTTACCTAAATATGTGATATGTGGCAACTTTTATTTATAAGGAAGTGGGATATATTTTGAATTAATTTTATAGTTATTCTAAAGTTAAAATTTAAATAGTTTAAAGTTTATTTCTAAGCCCAGATCAAATAAAAAAGGTAGATAACGCACTTAGAATACGAAAGTGAAGACATTTTTTTAAGTATGTGTGAGTCACTGAAGTATTGCTACTTTTAAAAAAAAGATGTTAGAAAATTGCATATTTTGTATTATGAAGAATGGAACTCCTGGCAACACTCTGTCTGTACGTCTTTCGTGATATTGACATTATTGCTAAGTAGTAAAATTGTGTAATAAACTTTAACAAATACAGTTTTGTTTGTACACATGATTGAAATGTTATTCCTTCAAACTTTTTGTTAGCTTTTTATAATTGTTACACCATTTAATTGGTAAACTTACTGCACAACCACTTGTACGATACTAACGAAAAGTAGCGTAGTTTTGTACATGATTAAGTGTGTAAGCGCGTGTGTTTACATGGAAGTAGGTACCTGAGTTTTGTGACATCAATAAGAACGAATGCCACGCGTTACCAACATTTATTATTTGATCTGAGTTTTAAAGATTAATTTTATTTGAACTCGCGTTAACAGTTAATGTAGCAAAGATGTAATTAACATGGCACCTATGCTTTTATATTCTGAAACCACTATTAACCATCCATTCATATTAATTTGTAAGAAATTTTTATTTCATTCAATAGATAGACTATCTAACCACAAATTTTAACTTTATTGACCTGACTAAATGACATCTATTGACACAATTAGCCTGAAAATTAAATTAACAGTTAGTTATCTTTTCTTTCAAAACTTGCGCTACCAAAAAAAAAATCTCTTGTATTATCCATATAAAAATGCTCTCAATAAAACAACTTTATGATAATTACCGTGGGAAACCTATGCACAGTTCAAGTGAATAACAAACACATTAAGATAATTACGGGTATAATTATTTCTACCCTCCGTAAATAGTGATATTTATGGCAGCCCTACAGAACCTAATACCTACGTAAATGGTGGGCACGTACGGTAGGTACATAGATTGGTTAACATTATTACGAACCGTTTGCGTTTGCTACCACCCTCCCTTTTATATTATTTAATAGTACTGATTCACGTCATATTTCAATTGAAAAATTGAACGCGTTGAGTATTATAGCGTTTTATACATTTAAACTATTCGACACCGCGTGTGTGTCGAATAGAACGGCAATCATTTTTCTGGTTAATATATCTATAGCCTATGAGACTCACAAGTAATATGGTTTACTATTGTTAAATAAATATTCAAAATCGGTTCAGTAAATCCAGAGATTACCTCCTACAACCTCATAAACTTTACCTATTTATGTATTAGTATTATCATCGACGAAATATAATATATTTATATATATATTATATATTATAATATACTATATTTCGTCGATGGTATTATGTACAAATTTATTTAGAAATACCTTCCTACTTAGTTGGATAAAATTAGTGCTAAAATTTTCTAATCTTTATAGGTATTATTAAGATTGATGAGAACGGATATACACTTTGATTTTAAAAGTTTTATAAAAGTCTAGGAAAAAATCAAACCTTGAGAATATAAGGAAAATTGGTTACTTAGTTTTAGATTTACTTAGGTTTAGATTGGAAAAGCAAAATACAGATGATAGATAGACACTACTACTCTTGATAGACATATTTGTCAGGTGTCAATTATTTTTAGTACCTTCAAATAAATAAACATACATATTATATTATTAAGTGATACAAAGTTGTCTGAAACATCTTACTAAAGTAACCTCACACAAAACAGAACCATAAACTACACGAAATTATTCAAATGTCTAGTTGTTTTTACAAAGTCGAAAAAAGTTGCCAGGCTTTAAGCATCAGCCTTTTTGATCTGTCAGTCATAAACTATATTTCACAGCATATCTCAAGAGAACACTTTATCAAAGTAAATTATACAAAGATGAATAAAAAGAAATAACTATTAATCTGTTTAATATGAATTGATAAATTATATATGTATTCAATTTCACTGCATAACATAGCGTCATTATCTGTAAGTACATTTTTATAATACGAAAAGTGTTTCACATGGAGTAAAACAAATTTTCTTTAACACATAAATGTATTTTGAAGGTTTCAGAAACCACATCGATTTTAGTTCTAATCTTTGATCAATTTCACGCTGTGAAAAGTCTTGATGGCATTACAATAATGTTCGTATTATAGCTCCACAAAGTTGTATTGGGTGTTTAGTTATGGTAATGAGCAGTCATTACTTTTTAAGCTACATGAAGTGTGACTTGCTATTCGAGGGCAACAAACCTCAATTATATTACCATAGTCGTAACCTATTTGACATGGCGGCGCAGCAATTTTATATTAGTTTCTGTAATCACAACTCCGGATCAGACAAAAACTTCGGCGAGTTAGTCGCAAGGGAAATAAATGTCTCTTTTGTGAGCATAACTGCCCTAACTGCCTAATTAGAGAAACGTTATGTAACTAGGAAAGTTCGAAATGATTCCAGAGAAATTCTAAAGAGACACACTATTATCGTTGGATTGTACGACAAACGGACAATGAGAATCGTTAATCAATACTGGAAAGCCTTGTTATTCAGGATCGCACATGATTCTGAGTTACAATAGAGCAAGGTATGCAATTGCTTTAAAACAATAAAAATACATCATAGAACTTAACCATTTCATAGCAATATAAGTGTTTATGTGAAGTAAAGTATTTATAGCTATTTTACAATAAATAAATAATATTCACTAAATACATCTTTTTGTAAGTAATTGCCCTTATAATTAACTTCGTCTATACAATTTTCAGGTCCGTAAAATCCAGTCTATCCAGTGCATTAGGTTCTTTTGAGAGCTTCTTCTTATTACAACCAATTAACTTAATTAGGAATTCACCAATATAAAAAAAATATCTGAAATACGATCTTATAAAAAGATGAGACTCATCACATCCAATTCTGAAGACATAATTAAACGTATCTAGTTGCCTTAAAAACTACCTTCCATGGTACTGAGGGACACTCTAGTATTTAGTCTGCGAAATTTAATTAACAAGATGCAATTAATGTCGGTCATCAATAACTGATGGATATGTGAAAACAAAACATCAACTTTGCTTGGCGCAACTCAAATACCGATAACTGACAAGACTGATATTTTATCTGTGAGATATATTCACTCCTAAACTATCATAACCCGGGCCCGAGAAGCCAGCCACGACCAGTGTGTTTTGACCTTGTGACAGTAAAGTTAAATACACGAGATCAAAAAGTTGCGAGGCCAAAGGAAAAAGTGAACGTTAATTTTACCGAGACGTTTTTCGCGCAGAATTTTCGCTATGCTTCTTGCGGTAGACAACTCAACTGGGGGAATGTCATTACTTCCAATGTCAAAAGGACTGAATAGAGTACAATTACTTCGTTATAAGCACACCATGTCGGATCCAATGTTTCATATTTACATGTCGTGTGTTCTGTGTTCCCTATTGCATATAAATTAATCTGTAGCCTTTGTTGTCAGCATGGGTCCCACGCGCTCTGACTTCAATTCAAATGCAAATTGAAAATCGACCTCCCACCTCCATCATTTCTCTTGCAAAGCCTTCCCTTTCTTTTTTTTTTTTTTTTTTTTTTTTTTATGATGAATGGCAACTAGCCGGATCACTCGGATCAGCTATTTCTGCCAATGTCAAGTATTTATCGTCTTCAATTATCAAGTCTTCAAGTCTTCAAGTCGTCGTCGTGCTGAAATTAATGATAAAAAATATAAAAAATGTGGATGACATGAAATGGGGACCGTCTTCCGAAAAAACAAAAAACGATCTCCCCCTTCCCTTTCTTAATTATGAACTTTACGCAGATGACAAAAGCTAGTCAATGTCAAAACTCTACCTTTTTATTTTTGTTCAAACAAACAAAGAGTGTATATCTAACAGCTACATTCCTTTGAAGTAAACAATGTACATTTATTAGCTGGCAGTATTAACGTCCAACTTCGCCGAATGATTATTTACAAAAAAAAATAAAAGAAACAGTGACTTTTCAAATACACCACTTACCTACCTACCAACTGCAATTACTGTTATGTTCATTTGATAATATAAATTACGTATTTGTCCAACTTCTCAAGTCTCTCCTCACTAATACAACAGTTTATAATTTAAAGTTAATGATTGACAGCAGTTATATAAAATTCTTATTATACTCGATGTCTTATGATTTTTAATAACTCTTACTTGAAGAAATTATATACCTAGCATGGCGGTTATGCATTCGACTGTCTCATCGAAGCTTGCTTATTGAAATAATAATTAATGTTCGCTATTATATACATATATAAATAATATTACTAATAATTGATAATAGTAAATAATAATTTATTGCTCTGTAAATGTGGCTTGTAAAATACAGGGAGTAAAGGACTTTGATTGCACAGATAAATTGTCTAAATGAAACAAACGTAATCTATAGGTTTTATTATTATTAATTAATTAATATAGTAATCCATAGGTATTGCATAACTAAATACATCTAAATATGTTTCTCTGTGTTCAGAATCCATAACACAAACTTTAGTGAGGGTAACGAGTGAATAATACACACGTCCGGTAGTTTGGGTCTAGAGAGTTCTGTATAATATGTCCCAGGATATTACTTATTACCCAGATAAACTTGATACGAAGATACAAAATTTTGTCCTAATCGTTAAGACCAATTTTGAGAAACTAAGATGTAGTTTTGACTTTTGCCAATTAGTCAATTTGGAAAGATCCTGGCAGAACTTCTAATAAATATATTTACGAACATCTAACACACAACGTCATCTAGTCCCAAAACTAAGCAGAGCTGAGAGAATGGGTTGCTCGATGTATATCTACCTTTACCCCATTATACCTTTGATGAGTCTGGCAGGCTGCTATTTGAAATAATTAAACACGCTTCAGAATCAGATGGTTACAATGTCTTGCCAATTATGGTTAATTTAATACAACTTTGATGCAGACACATATACCTTGGGTCATAGTAAATTTTTAGACATGTATGTAAACAGTAACCTACTCCAACTTGTCACAAATATAACAAGAAATACATATAAATTTTGAGGCATCACTACTGGATTTAATACTGTGTAATGAAGAACACTAGTGCACAAAAGTGCAACACCATCCCAACATAGGAAACAGTGATCATCAAATATTTGTAGCAACAACACATATCAAAACCCAATCTGCTGGCATTACTACTTCTCATGTACAAGTAGGAACTTCTTCATAGCTAATTATAAAAAATGCCCAATGCAATACTAATGTACTCTGGATCAATCATCAGGTGTTAGATTTGGCAGAGAATTAAAAACGCCTGTGGAAACAGTACGTTTTGAGTGGTACTAATAGCCTAAGATACCGCTGCTCGATTTTGCAGGTATCTGTTTTTTTGATGACATTAATTTTATCAGGTGCTTTGATCAAGTCTAAATTATTTATTTATTTATTTTCTAAGCAACAGAAAGTTCAAAGTAAGAGCAGGTAAAACACTATCAGATACTCACCACTTACACAGTGGGGTACCTCATGGCTCAGTGCTCGAACCGGTATTTTTTGTGTTGTTTACAACGAATTTGAAAAATGTGATTCACTCTTGTCAGTATTCGTAGTTAACACCAAAATTATGGGAAATCCACTAATTTCCCACAACATAATTCAGCAAGACCTGGACAGAATTTTGCAGTGAGTAAAGGAAAGGCTGATTTTACTCAATGCGACTAAGTGCACACGATATAAATAGACGATTGATTCTGAGCCATTACAAGTAACAAACTCCCAAAGGGACCTCGGACATATATTTGTAGATCATACAAAATACTGGTAGGTACGACCTGGGAAATCGAAACTGAGACCTCAAGCAAAGCAGTCGCATACGCCACTATGCTAGTTTGAGTACTTTGACTGCCTTGGTGGTAACCGAGGCAGTCAAATTTCTCAAATTACATTTAAAAATAAAATCAATAGTTCTAAAAAAAAACAGCAAAATGCGTATCAACTTTACAGTAATATTAAGTACTTATTAAAATAATAAATATAAACATCCCACACGACAGTCTCATATCAAACTAGATACAGTTTGTGTCAGTGAGTCAGCAGTGAACTACTTTCGGCTGAGATGATGGTAGTGATGAAATGCCGTCAGTTTGGTTAGATTACTAAGTAGTAGGCGTAATCCGCGTAACAAACACGCATCTACGGACAAAATATGCAACACATAATCATTTATAGACTTCTTTTTTTTTAACTTTGTCGCTACTAATGCTTTAAGCATTACCACAATAGTACAATATCTTTCAAAGTAAATAGTTAAAAAGTAAAAGGTATAAAATAATATCAGAATGAAAGTAGAGTGTGAAGCAATTACTAAACTTAATGGAGATGTCACCAAGTTTGGAGGTGACCGTTTGTCATTTGGTTTCAAGTAACGTAGCACCGATATTCGAAGTGTCACACCGGCCATAGTTCATCCCCAATATAATGGCTGGTATCTATCCACTACGTTACATAGACATTTGACGCCGCAGCATTTGTCACCTATCAAGATATAGACAAAAATGGAAGGAGTAATTTTACTAAAAAGTTTTGCTTAAGCAAGCAGATTTTCTATTAGAAGTGAACTGTTTTTGTTTACTTTTGTTTTTTTTTGAACTTGCCCTATGGTTTAATGATAACCATAAACAATGTCTTCGCTATAAGGATATATAAAGAAAGCTTGTAATGACATCTCTCTCCCTCTCTTTTACGCCTAATATGGTGGTGAAAATTGGTTTTTTACGCCTAAACAATATGGTGTCGGTCGTTCGTTTATGTATTATATTCACATTCATAATTTTAAGGAATGTGTTAATGAGTCACTTCTTCTAATTAAAATATACAAAGAAGTAGACGCAGGTACCTCAGCAACAAAAAGTAAGACAATAAAAATAGTACTTTAATGGAAATTCGTCTATCTAAACTCTTACTTGTAAAAGTTCCCGCATTAGGCTTATCCAATCCACAAACATTAGCGAAGGAAGACTCTTATGACGAAAGAGCAAATGAAGTTAAGCCGCTCAAGTAGCCATTTTACCAAAGCTACTAGATTAAAGCTACCTACTAGATTAAACATATTATCAAAGGACTAGAGTTTACTTCCGATAGTTTAATTTACGTGTGGAGGAATATAAAAGGAGCTAAACCGCGTAATCTGTCACGACCATAACTGCATGGACGGTGTAATTGATTTTGAGTTTGTAATGGATTAATCTCCCTCGTCGGCGCTGCCACAGCCACTGAGCTTATTGAAGCGGTATTCATTCTAAAATCCCAGGTTTATGATTGAATTTATTCGATTTTCATTTTCAAGAATTCTTATCAAAATCATAGATACTCATTTCATTTATTGTCTTTTTATACTTTCGTAACTTTATTTCGATTATCAATATATAAGATATTTACCGAGTTTCACCGTTTAAAAAAAATCATGGACTTTTAATTTTAATGTTTTTATTTTACTCGCAAAGGAATATGTCGGGAAACGCACAGTAAGTATAAATGCTTTATTACCTACTAGACGTAATAAAGTCTAAGAAAGATATTGCTCAGTTTTAACGATCTTTTTACAAACCTAACTCGTTAACTAAACTAAGCTAGTGATTGTTTTTTTTATATTTCATAATATAAGTAGTTGTTTATAGCTTTATAGAAAGCAAATAACACTTACTATAATAATATATATATTATAGTAAGTATTTCACATTTACACAATTGTTGTTCACATTCTATACTCTTGATTTTTTTAAATAATAACGACATAATTTATTAACAACAATAACAATACAACTAGTTCAACCTTCGATTTCAGTTCGCCCTCAGGGTTGCGGTCAGATGCCAGTCGCTCTGTGTAAAAACTGATATTTAGGTAAAACCGGGTAAAAATCACAATCCGATAAGACTCTCCGAGGTGACTACTGAATAATGTGTACTAATACATAATTTTATGTAGTGGGACTTTCCTGGACTAGTGTTTATAAGACGGTACTGTATACCTACAACGGTTTCAGTAGCAACAACTTACTACGTTATTAATGCTTAAATGTTTAGTAATTATTATCTTCGTGGTCAGGATGGTGACATTGTGCTTATTCTGAGATTATACTAATCATGATTGGCTTGGACAAAATAACAGCGGCTGGCATGCCCTGCATCGTCATCCATATGCTGAGTCCAAGACCATTTTGTCTTTCCAGTCACTGTTTAAACTCTTAATAATTATTAGTAACTGGGTAATATAAAGTTAAATAAAGTTTTTGTTATTCTTATTCTATTCTTTGCATGATGAGAGAGTCAGGGTTCGGCATAAAAGGGACAAGTTCAACCGGAGTGATACCAAGGGCTCTCAGAAATTCAGCATTAAGTAATTCTTTCGTGACATTTACATCGAGTGAGTAAGTTGGTACCAAAATGGAAAATGATGGCGTGACAACACACTTGTAGGCTTTACCTAAAGTAACGTCTAAAATATAAGTTTATCGACGCAGCAACAGATTACCGCGGCAGATTACTGTAGTTACTGGAGTAATCACTTACCTGCCCTAAAAAGTCCATAAAACGCTACGCAACCCAGCTATTTATTTTTTTCATTACGTTGCTAGTTCAGGCGGAACAGCTTTAGTACATATTAACACAAACCCGGATTATTCTTTACATCTCGTGGGTTAGAAGGTAGTTCAACTCTGAAAACTTAACACAAGCATACTTACGTCATTTGCTTTAAATAAGCATACCCCAAGGGAATAATACTATTTTCCGCTTTCTTAATTTTTGAAAACCGGTGATGTAGTGAAGAAATCAAAATATAAACAAACAATGGTGTTCCCGGACCATTACGACCTTCAAACCTTCAAGAAAAGGCAGGCAACGCACTTTTAACGCCTCCGGTGTTGCGGGTGTCCATGGGCGGCGGTAATCACCAGGCGACACGACTGCTCGTTAGCCACCAATATAATAAAAAAAAAAAAAAAAATTCACTACCGTATTTATGATACTGATTAATATCTTTCAATCGCAAATCACGTTCGTTATGTGATCACCAAACTAAAATAAAAAGTCTAAAATAGATAGTAAACGTTGGGAGCCCTAGTTAGCGTGAGTGCCAGTGTAGATGCAGAAGCCAGAGCTAGTTCGCCGGGTGAATATAAATCACCGTGTAGTTAGTTTTGCACTTAGCTCTCGTTGTGATAAGAACGAGTTCAGTCGACTGTACTTTTACTGCCACCAGAATTTCCTCTTTTAATTATATCCATGTAGGCATTCTATACCTTTTGTACACAAACTCTTTGGTTTTCAATGAATGTTGTTAGAAAAGTTATATATATGTATTGTAATTACTTTTGCCCTACAAATTCTGATTATTTTGCTTTTTTTTAATCTTTATTTACGGAGCTTTATTATGCTTTTATATATTCATATTTTGTACTTAAGTTGTAATATATATTATAATATTATCCTTAAATTTTATTTTGATACTCAATACTTATTTACCTAAACTATCACGGTCACTCAAATATGTACTTACTAATATTATAAAGCTGAAGAATTTGTTTGATTGTTTGAACGTGTTAATCTCAGGAACCGCTGTAACGATTTTAAAAAATATTTCAGTGTTGGTTAGTCCATTTATCGAGGAATGATATAGGGTATATATCATCACGCTAAGACCAATAGGAGCGGAGCCCCAATGAAGAATGTTACAAAAACCGGGGAAAAATATTAAACTACGGGCAATAAGAGATGTAAACGATGTTGCGTGGGTCAGCTAGTATCAAAATATTTTCATTACTACTAAACAAGTCCACATATTTACTAGGCAAGATAGTAACATTCGAAATTTAAATATATTTTCAGAAAGTATGCGTCTCTCACATAACATTCATAATAAGATATTGAGCAGGTTCAAATTTCATAGACTTTGAAGGAATTAAAAAAAAAATACCAGGCTGTACCAGTATCTTGACAGTTTTGATTGGTACAGTTACATTTCAGATACAGGTTTGTTCGTGCCATCGCGGCAAGCAATCGGCGATTTATTTTCTGAGGTATAATCATATCATATCTTTGCGGTATAATGTGGTTGACCTATTCATAATCTGTAAACAAATTCGAAGATTCGTGGTTTTACCTGATTTTATGATCATTATATCTCTCCTATGGGTTGTAACTTGATAAAACGTAGCTTATAACCTTCTCTTTGAATTTCACTGATATCCCTAAAATAAGCGCACTGAAACAAATAATCCAAAACAGAAACTTACAATATATATCAGTTAAAGCAAAAAATCATAAGTACAATCAGCCTCGAAAGTAACCACCATTTTAAAACCGTGGCATACATAAATAGCTTACTAATTTTAGTGCCTGAATTGAATGATCACCTTAAAAGTTCAAAATTAGCTGAACAACACAATACCAAAAGTAATTGAACGCTAAAATTTCAAAAGTTATCAAACAATATTGTTCTTATTATGACGTTCAAATTCATTGCACCCTACGCCGCGCCGCTCTGATACTTGCAGCCAAGATTGACGTATAAAATATTAAGTTTTTGCAATATACAATTTTTTCTTAAACTTAAACTTTAACTTTACAAATATGTTAATAAAAAAATGTACTAAAGTATACGTTGTTAAAATCATTGAATAGTATACTCATTTAAGCATGTTTTCGTTTAAGCTATAAAATGGAAAGTATTTTCTAAGTAGGTAATCAAAACGCAGACCATTCGATTAATTTCATATTAATGGCTAGCATATATCCATTTGTCCGTGTGATGACTCATTAAAAATATGTATGTTGAATGTGCTGTTGTTGATGAAATTACGTAAACAGACAATTTTTGACCAAATTAAAATCGAGCATTAAGGTGATTTTCTTCAAAAGAGGTTTCGTTTGAAAGCAAATTCAAATGATTTTATCTCATTGAAATACCTGCATTCATACCCTTTTCCTAATCATATATTTATAATACTAGACTTTATATATTTTCTGCAAAATGTATTCGAAACAAAAACATTTAATTTACGTCATGCTAGAAATGAACGGGGTGGGTATACAAGAAAGAAAGGGTAAGAAAAAGTTTAAAAACAACTATTAAACAACAAAATAAAGTCTATCTACAGGTATTAACGTTGATTTTTCTTTGTGGTAAAGACGTTTTGGACATGTTCAGCTACTTTTGTCAGTATGTTGTTCAGTGGCTTTTAGCGCTATGTTGTTCAATTACTTATGGCATTAAGTTGTCACATAATTTTGATCTTTAATGATGATCATTCATTTCTAGCGCTAGACTTCGTAAGCGATTTATGTGTGCTAAGTTGCATATCAGTTTTAGAAATGTGGACAAGGTCAGCTACTTTGAGACTGACTGTACGTGAAATACATACACGACTATCGACATAAAAGGGAGTGGTACACCGTTTGCTGTTTATCGATGCTGACTGACATTTCTGAAAACAAACGATAGTAACATCAAACGGAATCTTTGTACCTTTCTCCGATTTCAAAAACGATACACAATTTATATGGCTTCTCAATTTTAAAAATAAAATACGACCGACGACGATCATATTTTACATACATTATTTTTATTATATTATTACATTATATTACATATTATTATGTTAGACCAACTTTACCACCACTGTAAAGAAGCACTGAAGCCGTTGAAGTAGAGGCTATTGATCGATTAGCGCAGCTTAAACATCTTGACTCCTTAGGATGGATCAAGTCCAAATAAATAATGACCACTTCATTTACCTTTTATACGAGTATATAAAAATAGTTCGCTGTAGGATAAATTCTTAAATGTATTCTCTTGCTTATAAACTACTCGTTTGGTCAGACCCGGGAATCGAACCCGCGACCTCATGCTTAGCAGTCGCATACGCTACCACTACGCCACCGAGGCAGTCCGGTCAAGTCCCTGTCAAGAATAATTTAACTGTCATTAAACTAAGCCCAATGTTGCATAAGTAGTAATATAGTAGTAGTAGTAGGCGGAACCACATTGAGAAGTTTGAAAAACAATGACTTCGTGAGACAACAGATTAAGATTCCGGATGTCTCAGAACATGTGATCAAGATTAAAGAGAACGGGCCAGTCTTGTTTCATGCAAGGCCAATCCTTGTAGCATGTGGTAACTCGAGTGACTATCATGGAGTTGCGTGTGCGTTGGTAGGATGATTTCAAGAGGACAGTAGGAAAAAAGTGGCCGCAGATCACGATAAACGACGTACATTAAAAGAGGTCTTCGCCGAGGGTCGAGACAGGCTAAAGATAGAGACAAATTAATCGGAATAAAACTTTCATATAAACCTGCACAAAGACCCTTATAATCTGACTACATACGAACTACTTCCTTAAGAAATTTAAATAGCTAAGGATATTTATAGAACCTTGGAAGGGCTTAGAACACCTCAACTTGACCCTATATTAAATTTATTTCCGAGTTTACGTTAAACATAATCCAGCTTTATCGTCTGAATAATGAAACCTAACAAGAAGTATTATATTTATATATATTATACATCTGGGTAGTTTTAGTACTATAAAAGCTCAAAAATACTCCCGACACCAACGATTAGATTAGACTCCTTGCTCGTAAGTTTTGGATCAATTATATTATTAACGCACTACACTTTAGTCAAAGGAAAAAAACAAGAGAAGTTCTGGCACAACAAAAAACTAAGAAAAAGCAAATTGTATGTTATTGCGTTACTACTGAGAGGTGCACATTTAAATCTAATTATGATTAAATCCAGTCATGTCGTTTTTGTACCCATTTTGCAGTAATTTAAATACTTGACCGATGACCGCTTTGTGAATGAAATCATCATCGTGACCTTTTCTTAAATTTATTTGAGATCCGTACAATTAGTATTCTTCTTCCAGTTTCCTGTATCATTTGTCAGTTTACCCCACAGATTAGCGGCGACTAGGGGTCTAGAGAAGGATAGTTGCATGCTGACACGCAACACGAAACACGAATCTTATTTGTCCTTTACAGTTCGTCTTCGTGGTGGTGTCCACTTTGATCAACATTGTTTCCTTAATAATAAAGATGGTGTTGGTGATAATAAACTAGTTTAAGACCCAAAAGGGGGTCTTAGGTATTTACCAAAGCGGTTTACTTTCATAAATATGAATACTACTCAGGAAATTGTTACCTTCTAAGTTGTAAAGATAGTGACTAAGCCCTCATTAAACAAATAAAGAAAAAAAAAGTTGTAAAGATAGTTCTAAATTTTAATTTTTAAACAAATAAGACTGAATTATTCCTGAAATACTGGCTGAAAATATATTGCAAGATCATTGATTTTGACCCAAACCGAAAACAAATACAACAAATAAACATCACGTTTTTTCAGTAGGTACACATTTCTTCAATATTTTTATACCTTCATGACAAAAAAATTGTTTCTAAAATATTTGTGGCAATACAATATTTCCTGCCCGACCCAAATATTTATCGGCTTTACATAACTTTCCTAAAATATAACACCTTCTAGTAACCCTTTATAAAGTTCCTTTATTCTAAAAACTCTGTGATGTTTCTAAATAGATTCTTTTACATTTTAAGATATTTTAATCTTATTAATAGTTTTGTAGTAGTTTCTTAAGTAAAAAATTTATACATAGAGCTACAAGGCCACCGAACGAAGAGAACTGGCCATAGCGTATCTTCCCATACAAAACAGTCTTCATATTTCTTGCAGGGGATAATCGACACATATACACATTTTAAACTCAAATACATAAACAATCGTCTGTCATTATGAACTTGCTTAAAACAACTAAAACAAAACATTCAGAATTGCAAGCACACGTTAATACATTCAGTTTCATAACAGTGTAACGTGTAGGCCCATTGGGGCTTATACCTTGTCAGAGGAGAACGCCTGCGTATGGCTACTTCATACGGCATTGCTCTATGAATATATACATATTTTTATTATATCTTATTCTAATACATTAAAATAAAAAATGTTAAAAAAATTTAAGTAATAAATTATTTTTAACTTTTATGGTTTCGTACCCAAAGAGTAAAACGGGACCCTATTACTAAGATTTCCGTCCGTCCGTCTGTCACCAGGCGGTATCTCATGAACCGTGATAGACGGTTGAAATTTTCACAGATGATGTATTTGTGCTCCCGCTATAATAACAAATACTCAAAAATGGAATAAAATAAATATTTTTCCGGAGACCCTTGCCTACCGGACGTCGGTCATTTGCGACTTGATATTGATTGACTCTGATATCGCTACCTATTTTATCTTGGTTTGGGTGTTTGGATCTATTTATCATATTTCACTTTAAAGGTTACCTCAAAACTGTTTCATGTTTGATTTCGGAATTGATTTGCCTATTCAGGTTACTAATCAAAGCCGATAACTTCAATCTCTCTAAATCTACACTGAGTGGCATCAATACTATTTCTACGGAGCTTTAAAAATCTTGTTTTCTTCGCCTTATAATCATTACAGAATAATTATAGTAAATTCTCGTATAAGGTGATTGATGAAGCTTATTTGTCCCGTTTGATACTTCGTCGGTACAGGGTTTTCTTCTCGTATCAGGGCTGTTGTAATTCGTGATTTGCTCAGCTTTTACGATATCCATAGAATGAACAGGAGTGGTGACCCCACGTATTGTTAATCCGTCTTCGCATAGACAACTTGGACTTTTGTTGAAATGAGAAACATACAATCTCATCTATTTCTCCGAAGATGAAAGCAGCGGCATATTCAACGCAACATCGTGGCGACTTTATTTTAATCCAGGCAATAATATCGGGCTTGCTTATTGCGGTTAAAATGTTACTTTAAGCATTAGTTAGGAAAAGGCTGATACCGGGCAATCTGAGCCCATCCAGTACATCCTTATAGTTTATAGTATATTGAATAAATGTAACCACTCAGTAAGATTACGTGTCTTTTCAATGCTCTCACCTTTTATATTACCATTACCGTGGGAGAGCCACGCTTCGGCATGCATGGGCCGGCTCGACCGGAGTGATACCACAGCCTCACAAAAAACTGGTGTGAAACAGCACCTGCGGCTGTGTTACTCTGAGTGAGTGAGGATACTGGAGGCCCATACCCCATCCCCTATCCCTCTCCCCATCCCCGAAAGATTGGCAACACACTTGTGACGCCTCTGGCGTTACGGGTGTCCATTGGCGGCGGAAATCGCTTACCATCAGGCGTTAGCGTATGCTCGTTTGCCCCAAATTACATAAAAAATACCATCATTTCTGCATTATCATCCCCAAAATTAATAAACAGTAATAGAATCTTAATCATAATAAAGTTAATGACGCATAGATACTTAATTACCTCCGGATCGCATTACGAAAACACGCAACATCTTGTTACGAGTATTAATAACGCCCACGTTCGAAACCTACTCACAATGATCACGTGTTACGAACACTGCAACACAAACATTAGTTACTAAACTTTCACACATCTACTCAAAATTAATTCTAATAAATCAATATAGGTACATCACAACTCGGGAACTAATGTTCTCACGTCAACAAATATAAATAAATAATTAAGCCAGTTTATTAGAGTCTTATTTCTTACACGTTTCATAATATATTCTGAGCTTTAAAGAAGTTACCTACGAAGCTCGAGACACCCGAAATTCTATTACACATAAAATTTTCAAGAGTTTTGCCGTATATTTCTAATTCATACCTGGCTCTTTTATAACAACAAGTATAGATAAGGTTTTCGTTAGAAATATGCTTTTAGATAATTAATATTCGATAATAAGCACTGAATTACCAATTATGAACCGAAATCACCTAAAATGAAATATTTAATTACGATATTAATTAGTTTTTATTATGGCAGGAATATAAAGACATAGAACATGCTTAAATGTGTCAGTTCAACACAAGACTATAATTGTGACCGTTTAGGACCATAGATTACTTGATTAATGCTGAAAAACCTTATTGTGATAAGCTATAACTTTCAAGGAACCTTAGGTTAAACAAATACTATGTCTTTCTTACACGTTTCTTATTATATTGAAATTAAAGCTCGAATTTTAAGAAGTTACCTAAGAAGCTTGCCACCAACACGCCACACCTGAAATATACATTTATAACTGGCTCTTTTATAACAAGTTCAGATAAGGTTTTCTTTTGAAATATACTTTTAGATATTTAGGGCCCCCGCAGACTGCAGACTTTTTATCGGCCGATAGTTTGGTCGGCTTCTTAATCAGTATGGAGAGGAATGCATATGCGCACACTACAGCGATTCAGTATCGGCCGATAAAAAAGTTTGATGGGCTACCCGATTACATTCAAACTAATCTGTCGGCCAACTATCGGCCGACTGTTTAATCAGTATTGGCGCATACACGCCTGCGCATACATGACGATTGTTTAGTCGGCCGATAGTTCAGTTCGCTCTGTGATTTGGCGTCATGTGCGTGTATTTTGAATATGGCGTCGCCTAAATCACAATTGTTGATTGTAGAAAGTTCCGTCGAAAAGTTGATTGAAGAAGTCGAGAAAAGACCTGCGCTTTATAAAAAGTTAATTGAAGCTGGTAATGCTCATTCGATAATATGCGAAAAATTTTTTCGGGTAATCAAGTAATTTGGAATGCATAGTGTAAAATTTTCCACTAACTAATCTATCACTGAGAATGGGATGCACCCAATACTCTCGGCATCTCTTCTTGATTTTCCTCCTCCGGAGTATGATGAGAGCAATAACTTTTCTGGACAATATTCTCATTGTGCGACTGCTTCAACAGTCAGTTACAAACTAGTTCGAGAATAGTCGGCCGGCTGTTGGATAGTCTGCGCCCTGTTCACCAACCAAACTGTTTAGTTGGCTCGGTGTGCGCACTTTCAGCCCAACCCGACTAAACTATCGGCCGATATAAAGTCTGCAGTCTGCGGGGGCCCTTAATATTCGAACCACTATGAACCGGAGTTCTTTAAGCAGAGCGTGAAAAATCATCTCACTAGGCGACCATAGTGTAGGTCACCATGCTGCATTTTCCTTATTCGCATTGAGAATGGAGATCGCTATTGACTCTGCTCTGTCTGCTGCAAAGCATGAGCAGAATCCAGGAATGGTGGTCACCATCCTCAATGCTAATAGGGACAATGCAGCATGGTGATCCACACTATGGCGGCCTAGTGCGATGCTTTTTCACGCTCCGCTTAAAGGGGGTTCATAGTGGGAGGGAAACACGTACGCAGGTAGTGGTTTTGACCGGTCGGCACAGGAAGGAAGAACCGAAGCGGTGAGTACGATAGCGTATATCTACCACTCTGAAGCGGTGTCTTCCAAGACTGGCACGTGTTGTCCTGTAGAGGAAGAGAGAAGGGGGGGCAAGTTGGAACAGCTCTTCAGAACAAGTTTTTTGATATTTAGTAATGTCACAAAATTATTTTTTGTTATTGTAAAAAAATATAGTTAAACGTCCTTTTATATTTTTGCTGCCAAAACAAAAATAATTTATTACCTAATATACTTTATATTTAATTTACAGACATTATGTGAACGCGTCAATTGTTTTGCAAAAATTAGGGAGAGATCGTTCTCTTCGTTATTGAAAGTGCAAGTGACTTTGGGGGCTTAAAACACATTTAGTTCGGATTACAGCTTATTTAACCCGTGTGAACTAAAATTGATTTGTTAGAAATTTTGAAGTTCACAACCCGATCTTCTCCTTACCTTAAAACTGAAAATAATTGTGGGAGCAAAGCTATCTCAAACCATGTAGGACTCAATTACTTATTTGAATGTAAGTGATAAAACAATGCTGATTTATTTACGTTACACAGGAAATATAAAGAAACTCAGAAGTTGGGTACCGTATATAATTCACTGAACAACAACAATGAAATCGAATCGAAGCTTACCTTAGCTTGTTGAATAGGCACACAAATGAGGCAATTCTGAATCAAATAGTCACTCGGGATAAAAAATAAATCCTGAATGAAATTGTCCAACTATTCAGAGGCCTTTCGTTTCGAAAACAAGGGAGGCAACTATGTCCTAAGTAAAATTCAGCCCAAAGAAACTAGTTACACGTGTTAAGTAGACCCATATTAATTTTATGAAAAACAAACTTTAAGTTAAAACAAAAATGTCTTTACAGTTATTTTTCAAAGATATTTCAGTAAAACTATAGATATATTGTATATTACATTTACATATACGAATCGTATATACGATGTATATTATTTTTAAGAAATTTTATGTGTAGAGAATTTACCAACAGAACTTCAGCAAAACCTATAGAGATATATTACATAAATTATTACAAAATTGATTACTGTTATGTTAAATACTTAACTGTGCTTTAGGTTAATATTTAAATACTGTATTATGTACCATTTCATTTAATAATCTGTTGTGTTGCAATGTCGTTAAAATAAATACTTTTTCTTTCTTTCTTTCTTTCAAAATAAATGTACCTGTATAAACACATTTTTCTAACCATACCCAAAACTTACACAGTATGCAATCCAATTAATCATTCATAACAATGTGCATTTTTCACCTTCACAGGAGGTAGATACGTGATTCAAAGATGAACAGAAGCAGAGCAACAGACGAAGATAAGTAGATTCAAGCAATTGTCCGTACTATATCAACTTTAGTGGAGTATAAATTATTTTATGTCTGTACCGCTTCATTCGTTTTGATGTGGAGGGGCGAATTTTTCTTTCTATTTGAAGTAAGCTTTATACTTTTCTTTCTCTGTGCATGTGCCGATTCCCATAAGTAAGTCGCAAATATCACAACACAATTCCAGCTCAGTAAATGATTTTGTTTTTTTTGTTACCGTGTGGTATTTGATTGTGTAAACACTTATTTTTATGATTTATTTGTAAATGCATTTAAATTTCATAACCTGAAGAATGGAAAGGAAAGACAAAGTCCCGCAGTGGACTATTAAAGGCTTTTTCTTGATGATGATGATAACTAAATTTGAACTTTTGAAATATTACACAAACATGTTATCTAAAATAAATAATTTCGTAAATTTTTAACATACACGTATGTGTGCAATACTAAAAGTAACTAAATTGTTTTCTTAAATGGTAGCTAACCAATTAACCTCTCCTATCCTAATTCAAACTAATCCTATTAAGATTATAAATGTAAAAGTTTGTAAGAATATATGGACGTTTATTACTATGTAAAACTTCACAGCAATATACTCGTAGCTCGTACATCAGTAAGCTACATATTCTACTCTTTAACGCCATTTCCGACATACAGGCGGTCGAAGCCCCGAGCAAAAACTAGTAGATTAATAATGACACAAACACAAATATTTATACAGGTTATGTCTAACAGGTTGGAACTCCGCTGTTCAGAAGCTTCAGTTCTAAATTAACCAACGGAAAGCCTGCGGGATGTGTACAACAAAATATATATAGAAAACGAAAGATAAGCAAAATTCTCACAATTAGGGTAGTTGTCAGATTGTCGGGCTAACATGAATTAATATTACGCTGCGCAGATTATTTTTGCAGGGGCTAATGCATGTATACAAGTCCCAATCAGATCTCAGGTGGTTGGAAATAAAGACCTTTTCAGTAAGGCTATTCTTGAAACTCAGTTTCTCATCTAAACTATAATCAGCGCTTTATCAAACTTGAGTAATATTTTGCGAAAATATCACAGAACTAAATTAACCTGACTAAATCATCATCAGTTTATTGCAGTCCACTGTTAGATACAGGCATTTCACATTTTACGTCATTCTGATCGATTTTGGGCTACTCGCATCCAGTCCCTGCCAGCTATCTTGCACAAGCCATCACCATCAAAAATCTCAGACATGTTGCTAATCCTGAATTACTCAAACTGTCCTTCGTAACGTATATTATATATATATACCTGGGGTGTCGCCTCAAAAATAATTATGAAATCGCCCAGCGTGCGATTATATAGATTGTGTCTTCAAGCCTATATTCTGTTTTCTTCTAACTGCAGTGGTAATGGACTATTGGAGTTCTATTTGTCAACTGTTAGAAGTAGGAGCACCAGTAGACGACCACTTAAGGGCACAAAGTTTCCTTTTTTCATGCTCTACCTGAATTTTATTGCGATTTCAATCAGTTTATACTTGTGAATTCTAATAAAGTACTCGTATATTGTCTAAGCATGTTTCATCACCAACTCAATGTTTTATTGTATAGTCATAAAATAAATAAAATAGAAAACAAAAAAAATGACAATTTCAGTTAGTAGTTAACCATGTAAAACTAGTAGATGACCCTACTTAGTATCAGTAGATGACCGCCCAGATGACCAAGGTACAGTTTGGGATTTATGGACTCTTTTCGAGAACTCTGTCAGAAGCTATGGTAGTTACTTTACCTAGAGTAGTTGTTGATTCTGATTCAAGCACACTGAAAGCAGCTGCGATGTCTAATTGCCCAAAGTGTGACGTGTGAGTGGTCAACTATAGGTACATGGTCAATTACTAGTACTCTTACTTTAAGTGTTTGTCTTCTTCAAAATAAAAAGCATACTTTTGACCCACAATTTCTGTAGAAACGAAAATATATATTGTTTGTCTCCGACTAGTACTTCTAAAAATAAAATCTGCTCAATGTTTGTTCTTTTTCTACACAATATAATTAATAGAGTCATAAATATATATCCCTTGACAATAGTGCAACTAAAGGACACACACACACACAAATACAAGCGCACGTGCACACACACACACACACAAATACAAGCGCACGTGCACACACACACACTGTGAATCAATAGCTAAAACAAAGAAAAAGAAAAGTAACAAAATCAGTTTTTACTTTAATAAGTAATAAATCTAAATTATGTTGACAAATTTCATTCCACTTTGTTGACGTGAATCGAATTTATTATATAAAATAAATAATATCCATTGAAAACAAATTCAGTATTAAACATTTTTACGTTAACCCGTAGGGGAAATGTTTTATACTGTGAAAGTGAAAACTGTGTTTAAAAATATTATTGTGATCAAGTATTACACAATTTTACAGATTTCATTCAGCGTTCAAAGAATTTATGGCAACAATAATAATAATATTAAATAAATATTCCGGACATCTAACACACAACGCCATCTAGTCCCAAGCTAAGCAGAGCTTGTATTATGGGTACTAGACAACTGATATAAATACTTAAATACTTTTTTTTGTAAATACGTACATATTATATATAGAAAACACCCAAACTCCGAAACAAATAATTGCAGATCATACAAACATTTGGTCAGACCCGGGAATCGAACCCGAGACCTCAAGCTTAGCAGTCGCATACGCTACCACTATGCCACTGAGTACATTTACATTAATAATATAAGGAAATCAATTTTAGCTACTTATACCAGGAACTGTAGAGACAATGATTTTAAACAAGACAACATATAAATATATGTATTACAGCGGTCGCCCGCGGCTCCGCTTGCATGGATGTCGGTTACTGCTGCAAAAAGCCTACCCAGTAAAGATACGGTCAGCAAAATGACCCAGGTCAATTCACAGATACCGACACTACGAGTAACATCGACGACGCAGTCATTATCCGCAGGCAGTCCCCGAGTGCAACCCGTTGTTTTAGGATAGATAATTATTGTATAGCGATTATTGTAGAGCTTCTCTATAAACAACATTTGACGTCAAATTATTTTCAGGTAACAAAATATACTGATGGTCGGGAGCCCCGACCCGTGATAGGGCAACGTAAAGTTGCCCATGCGTAAAACATATTTTAATTTGGCCATAACTTCAAAACCAAACGTCCAATTTTTATCATTCAAAGACCAAATATTATGTACATAAACTGTAGTTAGTGATGAAATAATTTATTTTGATAAGGATTGATAGCATGAGTAAAATATACGCGTTTAAATGTATTCCAAAAAAAAATTCAAGATTTTTAAATAAAGAAATGGTTGTTGTGCCTCACTCGACATAGATAGGTATAGTGTGTCGCGGACTTTTTTGTAGATATTTATAGGATCTACGGTTAATTAGAACATTTTATGGTACTATCTTTTATCGTTTAGGCAGCGTACGCAAAATAAGTAACTTTTCTGGTTGATTTTTTACACCTTGTGTCCGAAAAGCCCAAATATCTTACGGAAACCTATTTAAAAAAAAAAATATAGCCTATGATACTCGTGGATAATGTAGCTTTCGAATGGTGAAAGAATTTTTAAAATTGGTCCAGTAGTTTTTGAGCCTATTCATTACAAACAAACAAATAAACCAAGTTTTCCTCTTTATAATATTAGTGTAGATGTTATTTATATTTATTTATAAACAACTAGCTGACCGACGCAACCTCGTTTGCGTCTTTTATTGCCCGTAGCGAAAAATTTTCCCCCGTATAGTGTGTCGCAGACTTTTTGTAGATATTTATAAGATCTACGATTAATTAGAACATTTCATGGTTCCATCTTTTATAGTTTACGCAGCGTACGCAAAATAAGTAATTTTTCTGATTGTTTTTTTACACCTTGTGTCCGAAAAATCCCAATATCTTACGGAACCCTATTTTAGCCTATGTTACTCGTGGATAATGTAGCCTAGGATATACAAATGGTGAAAGAATTTTTCAAATCGGTCTAGTAGTTTTTGAGCCTATTCATTACAAACAAACATACAAACAAAGTTTTCCTCTTTATAATATTAGTGTAGATAAATAAATATATTATGTTGATTTTAAACAACATATTATATTTATTTATTTGGTTTAAGTTGTTTGGTCCGCTCTTGTTCTAAATCAGCAAACAACACTCGTCTTGCTCTATTCTAACGCATCCATAGTAAATGTCTTAAACCCCTTTTCAAACCATTAAATCCTCCTAAAAGGTCAAACACAAAACGCACGAAAGGACGGTATCTTTTCTGGGATGAAAATAATATAGAAAATAAGGAACTTAGACTTTTAAGTTTTTCTAGTTTTAGACAATAATATTTCGATCACTCTTACAGTGTTATTATTAAATTTGAAATAAATATACCCAATCTAAGTTATATATACTCTGGCCATAAATACTGTTACAATTAAAAATTAAACAAAATATTACTTTTGAATTTGGAATCTGTAATATTTATACGATTGTTCATTGAGATTTGAGAGATTGAGATTTTAATATCACAATATATTTTACAAATTATTGTAAAATATGTTGTGATATTAAAATGGAGTAGGGTAATAAATAGAACCGAATCGCTGAGATTGCATTACATAAAGTAGTTATGGAGCCGAATACAATTTTTAGAATCCTCCATACGCTTGGTATTTCAAATATTTGTGTATCGGGCTATTGATAGGTATTATGAAATCTCCTTTATTTGTGACAGGAAAACATCTGGCCATCCATGTAGTGTTCGTATGAAAAAGGCGATCAAAGAACGGAAGAGAAAGAATTCGAAGAAATCCTGTTCGAAAGCAAAACATTTACCACCTAGAATCACGTCGCGTTTTTTTTTTAAATGACTTGGGACTTGCTTCCTATAAGATACGCACTGGCTATTCCTTAACAGTAAATTAAAAAAATAATAGGGTGATATAATGAATACAACTACTTAAGTGGTATACAAAGGGAGGTAACAGAAAAATTTAATGTATTAATATAGCACACTGTAATAGTAATAAATGTTACGTACAATAAAAAAATGTTGTGTTCTTTGTACCTAACAATATTTATGGTAAGATTAAGTATACTAGCTGCGTCCAGCGGCATTACCTGTGGTTATTACTGTAACGGGCTCATCCCACGGGCATACTACATTTTTCGGGATAAAAGTACTAAGCTACTTTTTATTCCGTAATGAAAGTATGCTATTGCAGAATATTATCTATCTCTGTATAAAATTTCATCCAGATCCGTTCAACCATTTTTGCGTGCAAAGTAACAAACATACATCCTCACAAACTTTTAGAATAGTATAAAATAAAAAAATAAAATAAATATTCCGGACATCTAACACAACGCCATCTAGTCACAAACTAAGCAGAGCTTGTGTTATGGGTACTAGACAACTGATATAAATACTTGATTTTTTTTTGTAAATACATACATATCATACAAAGACCCAAACTCCGAAACAAATATTTGCAGCTCATACAAACATTTGGTCCGACCCGGAAATTGAACTCGAGACCTCAAGCTTAACAGTCGCATACGCTACCACTACGCCACGGAGGCAGTCAATAGGAATATGATATTAATAATAATAAAGCCTCTTTATTTTCATAATGAATAAATTATTAAACAAATGTATCGGAAATCATAAGTACTATTATGTGCATGCATGAATTAAATAATATATTAAAATTACTCAAATCACTTATAACTTACATGTTTTAAATAAATTCAAATTATATGTAATAAAATAGTATCCAACTTATATCTAGTAAAATTTAAGCTTACCTTTACATTTAAATTACGGTTTTTATAACTCAATATGGACTCCGCAACGGGTAAAGACCTCCTCTATTTTGCTCCAAGCCTGGTTGTCCTTTGCTTATGCAAACCAGTTTTCAGCGGCTTTTCTTACTATTACATCAACCCACTTTTATTTTATTTTAGCTGAACCCCGCGGTGCTACCCGTATTACGACAATAACCGCGGGCAACGCCGCGAGGCGAAGCTGGTATCTTTATAATTTGTAGCGTATGTCTATTCTGATGTATAAGCTATATTATTGTAAAGTCTCATCAAAATACATTCTGTAGATTTTGCGTGAAAGAGCAATAAACATACTCACAACTTTCGCGTTTATAATATTAGTAGGATATTATTAGGGTTATAGGATATTAATGTTAAATATTAATTTTGTTTTTTAAGCGAATTCACATAAAACAACCCTGTACGAGTATTTTCCATTGTACAATTTCTTTGCTAATCAGTACCGTAACGAGTGGGGTGAAAACGGTGCCTAGGCAGATCAAAAGAGGACCCGAGGAGTAAAAAACAACCAAAGCGTTGTAAAACGTATGCACCCTTACAAAGGGGAGAAATGCACGGGGCACATTAAATGCAACTTACGTCTGTGTGCGTAACTGACCAAATTATTCTGCAAAGTTTAAAAAGGAATAGGGTTGTGTGTTTTATTCGTTAATTCGTTAATTCTTGTTTTAAATTTTGTCAAGTATTATGTATAAGAAATTATAAACCCCAGCGAAAACAACGATAGTTAAATCTGAATGTGCAACTCATTGTTTCTAAAGTTTCTGTATTTAAATTCGCTCATAGAGAGAATACATTTTTTGAACACACACAACGTCATCTAGCCCCAAGCTAAGCAGAGCTTGTATTATGGGTACAAGACAACTGATATATATACATACATATTTTTGTAAATACATAGGTAAATTTTTTTGTCTTTTTTTTTCTCTCACAAAATACAGTATATATCAAATCACAAATACAAATACAAGCTTAGAATAGGAGACAGGAGTCTATACTAAGAACTTGTGTTACAGGTTTCCTGGCCTCGCCATCCCGGATAAACATAATTTAATTATTTTTACATAACTTTTACAATAATAACAGTACCCATGAAGAATACTCGTATTATAAATAAAAGTAATAGAGATAATTTGTGAGTGTGTGTTTGCGTGTTTGTGCATGTGCGTGTGTGTGTAAGTATGTGTGTGTATGTGTTCGCATGTAATTTCTCATATATGTTAAATTTCCTTGTGTCTATTTAATTTTTTTTCTGTTTCTTCATATTTAAGTGTAAGAAGCCAATTCAGAACCTTTTACATTCTATTTTATTTTGCGTGTATATAATATATTAAGTAATTTGTTAGCTAAATTATATAACTGTACGAGTCTATGTTGTCTTATTATTACAGCGAGAATGTACACCTGTCTAACTGACAGAACTTCAGCACACATATAGAGTTCCGAAGTAGGAAAAAGTCTCGGTTTGAACAAGTTGATTTTTAGTATGAGTCGTTAAGCTCTTTCTAATTCAAAGAGATGAATTTATGCTGCTCCTCCTCAAGAAGAAATACAATACGTAAGGACCGATTGACTGAGCGGCACATACATAACTACAGAGTTTGCAACATGTCTAAGCTTTTTAAAAATATATGTAAGTTTACGGACTCTCTTGGCAACATTATTTATATGTCGTTCAAAATTGAAATTTTCGCCAATGGTTACTCCTAGGTAATTTATAGATGTTGTTTTATGAATACCTGGACAACTAGACGTAGAACTAAGCACCGGTGTGCAAGAATGTGCTACTAAATAAGGTTCAGGTAAGACACATTTTTTTAAAGTGAAGGTAATGTAATGCGTTTTGTCGGAATTAAGAGTAAAAGAGTTCTTGGTAAGCCAATCGACAACCCTATTTAATCCGTTTTGTGCATATTCATGTACCTGAGGCCATGATTCTCCATAGAAAACAGCCAAACTCCGAAACAAATATTTGCAGATCATACAAACATTTTGTTCGACCCGGGAATCGAACCCAATTCATCATCATAGTGGTAGCCACCGAGGCAGTTAATAATGAAGTCAGTTAATAAATGCCACGGGTTTTCTACACACCTAATACATACCAATACGAAGCCTATTAAACGGTTCATTAGCTGGTATGAAGTCCACTCCTCGGAAAAAAACCAAATCGAGTTTGTCGAGGTCCTACACTGACACGGATATGGCGAATGAGAAGCCCTCGATGCTGAACCATTCGTTCTCCAAGAAGTGGAGGTATATAGGTGCAAGTATATGAAAATGAGTTTGTCCACCAATCTGTTTGATTTATTGAATACATGAAGTATCTTCAAAAGTTTATTTAAATATAAAACAAGTTTCCAATAAGCTTGGATAATTTTATCCTGTTGTTAAAATAACTTTGGATATCACATTAATTAATATCTACTAGGTAAATCATTAAGTGAAACATCTTAATACCGTATTATTGGAAAATTAAAATATCCTACTTGATGAAAATCCTAATAGTAACATACTTAATTATATTTTTATCTTTTTAACGTTTGTCTCTCCAAATTATTGTCAAATATGTAAACTTGTACATATTTCTATAAAAAATATATTAAAACTCTGTATTTTAGAACCCTTTTCAGTAATTAAGAATTTATGAAAACATAAACGTAATTTTAATAGATTAGATAAATATACCAACCTAGTGCCACTCTCATCATTAAGACCAATGTAACGACACTTTAAACGTCAAATTCAATAGAGCCTTTTAGGTCAAAGGAGCATAGCATAGCGTAGAGCATGGCAAAGAAACTTAAATACGCTCGAAAAACGTAACCCTCCTCGCAATCGAGTAGAAACTAGAACGAAGCAGACTAAATAGTATAAAATTTTAATAGTGAGACCGTGATTGGAATGTATACAACGCAATTGTCTACAGTAGGTAGTTTCATGAAGGTTAGGGTAAAAAACTAAATTTTGAAAGGTAAATTATACCTAATTTAAATAACAATACAAAAGTAACGGAAGTTAGATAGGAAATTTATAACAACGTAGTTTTTCTATCTTCCCTAGTTCCAAAAGTGTCAACGTTTCAATGTATGGTCACTGCTTCTCGCCAAGTGGCCTAGCATGGTGTTAAATAGACTCATAAATCCATGTAATGCAAAGAAATTTTGAATAATAATTAATAAACTGATAATAATTATTCCTTACAAAACACACACGATATTTGAAGTTCCTTATCGCGCGTTGCGGAAGAGGGCTAGACGGAATTGTAACGACACTTTCGACATATGTCAACGACACTTTCGACATATTATGTCAACGACACATTTTGTCAAAACGAATTTATTATACCATATTGTGTGCTTATTTATCTAGCGTAGCACCCCCAATCCATTCAACCCACCACCCTGATCACCCCCACCCCCTAAGATCATCCCTTAAGGAAGACACCCCCTCTATCTCCGAAACTATCGCTCGGAGACATTTTTTAGTCCCTCCTTGCTGCTCCTAAACTTGTCAGGAATCAGCACCCCTCAATATTTACCTTAACCCTCCTCTTTTTTCAAAAAAACTTCACCCCCCGTTAACCTAACTTTTGAACCAATTACCCTCATTATAACGAGCACAGCACCCCAACCCTTTCGCCCCACCAGACTGGTCATTTTCTGAGCACTCCTCCCCACTGATAGTAACTTCATCCCCCCCCACCCACACTAGGACCGCACATATTTTCAACCCGTTAGTTGGATATCACGTTTAACTAGAAAGTTACTCATTTCCACCCCCATCCCCTAAAATCATTCCTTAAGGAAGATACACCCTCTATCTCCGAAACTATCGCTCGGAGACATTTTTAGTCCCCCCTTGCACACCCTGAAATTGTCAGGAATCATTACCCTTTCTCTGTCTGTCTCTCTCTCTCTCTTATAGAAGGCAAGCCAGATACTTTCGTTACGTCTTTCTATTTCGAACTTCGTTCCATCCGGGTGTTCCTTGACACCTCTCTCTCAATTTTTTTTTCAAATTACATATAATCACATAATAAGAACAAAAAAGAATAAAAGTAAAGGTGCATCTTCACCGAAATTGTCTCTCACTCACTCTCACTCTTTAGAAAATCCACAACTTTTGTTTCCATTGTGTTTATTTTATACCGATACGCCAACAATTTGAAAAATATTTTAATTGACAACAAGCTGTCTCCACGATACAATGTCTTCAAACGACTATAACATTATGCAGGCAGCCGCAGTATTTAATATTTTTTGTATGAAGAAACGAAAGCATAAGTGTTGGGTACGACTAAGCCTGAAAGGAAGAAAAGTACATGAAGGGATTGAACTTTTAAATGCTTTGAGTAGAGATGATTTGTTAGCAGGCCGCTTTAACGATAGACAAATCAGAAAGTTTCATCGTATTTATATGCAATCAATTTACAATTCGATTGATTCGTTAATCCCCGTGTCACTGTCAGGCATGTTTTTTTTTGTTTCCAGCTAAGCGTCTCTACAGAGCCAATTAATATCTGCAACAAGCGTATTCTTTTACCGCCAAAACAGGTTGCCAAAATTTGTTTCTAATTTTTGCTGCCAACACAAGGAAATTACAAAAACTTTTGTCACCAACACGTGTTGACAACACAAAAGCCTGTACATATCGTGCGAAACCAGAGAAAAAAAATGCAAAAGCTGGCAACTTTTTTTTGGTGAAGACTCGGCTTTACTTACACCGTATTTACTGTACCTCTAAACTATTATCTATATCTATACTAATATTATAAATTCGAAAGCAACTCTGTCTCACTGTCTGTCTATCCCGCTTTCACGGCTACATCACAGTATTTATTTCAAAGAAATTAGGCATGGAGATACTTCGATACCTGAGAAAGGAAATAGGGTACTTTCTACCGCGATAACCAACATACACGTCGGAACTGCGAATAAAAGCTAGTAAACATGTTTATAATCTCCTAATCCATGTCACTCGAATTGTAATTGGGTGTATTTGTATTATAATTCTTTCTCATTTGTATACAATAATGCCAATATATCCAGATGAATATTATAAATATCTAATTACATTAAAGGGTATTACATAAATTACGTATAATGTACGTATTTCTAGGGCACAATTCTATATGTCTTTATATTTTAAACACATATAGAATTGTGCCCACACCAATAATTTCACTCTGACATAAGAATGTAAAAGGTAGAAAGTAGAAAATCATGAGGTATCTTCTTCTGTCGATGACGTTACAACCAGCCGTATTAGCTATTTCGGCAATTCTAAAGTTTCGAGTCTTCAAGTTCTCTTCGTGATGAAATTAATGGTAGAAAACATAAAAAATGTAAGTTAGATGAAATGGGTATTTATCTTGAAATTGCCGCCAAAACCCAAAATATCCATAGACATCACAAAGCAGCTTGGTGATTATTCTCGTACCATTTGCTGAATTCTGAAATTTAATTTAAGTAACATTACACAAAAAATAAATAACTGAAAAAATTAACAACAAAACTTCTATTACTGCATTCTTATAATATTTGTAGTTACATAAAAATATAATAATGTTGCAAGTTCTATACAAACACTGCAAACATAGAACGCAGTTGTTAAGCTATCTGTCAAATTCATTTATGAACGCATCTAACAGTTGTATGTATATATTGTCTGTGATTTAAATTTTGCCAGCTGGGCGGTTCCGATATTTATTTTCATTATTTTTAAACGATAATATTTCTTTTTATACCGTCTTACATATAGTTAAAGGCTTTTATTACTTGAAGTTTTAGCTGTAACAAGTGAGTATTAAAACCATTATATCCCTTTTAATCTGCTAGTTGTTGATTGAAATCAATACCATTATACCAACGCTCCTCAAGTCTTGCGAAAGTAACAAAATGAATTAGTGCAATAACCTTTCGAACTGACTGTACATAAAGCCGGAAAAATGGGCAACTTAGCGACTGTAAAATGCGAAGAATATAAATCTTAAAATGCAATTATACTTAAACTTTGTATAGCACATAGGTGTTTGTTAATTTCTGTTTGAATCTAGGAATGTGTCAATTTATACTCAAGTAACTTTAAAATCATTATACTAGAGAAACCTCTAACACTTTTATAAAGGATTGGAATACTAATTCAGCAGCACCTTGAATGATTCCAGAACAAAATACCTTTATCTCACATTAAAGTCACAAAATTTCAATTATAATTTGTCATCATATTCATTATGTTTATGTTTTTATGATATCTCTTAATTAATTTTAGAATCTTAAAGTGGTCAACTTGAAACATTCTAATAGTTATTGTGGCTATTTAGTAGTTATGCAAGTCTTGAATTTTTAATAATTAAAGTTTACCACTTTCTTGTAACAAATTAGAGTCACTGATTAACATAATTTAATTTAAAAAGACTAGTTACCAATATTGTTCAACTGTAGCGTTCAGTAACCATATCAGTAAGCATATTTTTTGTTTGATAAAGGATCAAACAAACTTTTTTTTATTTCTTTATAATATTCTTATTTTGATTCTCATGACTATTGGGCATATCTATGACTCATGACTTATCTGCCAAAGAAGGGCTATGGTCATTTTTTTTTTTTTTTTTTTTTTTTTTTTTTATTTTATATATAATTCTAACAAGAAAAATGGTGCTTGCAAGTTTTAGTATTTTGCGCTTTTTGTGAGACCAAGTGTATGTAATAATATGTATTTCATATATTTAATTTGTTAAAAACATTTATTACATTTTAATCAGAACCACATAAAACTTTGTTGCTTAACTTATATAAATTTATGTTGACTTTCATAAGTCTGAAGTGCAGATACATAAGCAATGCGATTGTAACTTAATCTAGATTGACAACAACTAGAACTTGAAAAGTAAGTTGACACTATAAAAAAATTGTCAAGAATCGTAAGACAACTGTTTTCTTTCATCTTCAATAAATGGGAAAAATTTTAAAGACTGATATACACTTGTGAGATTCTTGTGTTCCAGTTGGGACCCTCAACATGTTTGCCTCTGTACCACTAAAAAATGTTAATTAAATTTACATTATGAGTAATAAATCTTTTCTCAGGTCGTTAGTAGACATTGTGTTACAACGTTAAGTATAAATAACCACTATATACAATCTTTGTCATATTCAACAGCCTTTATTAGTCCACTTCTAAACATAGGTCTCTCTGGCATGATCTGACATTGTCACTTTGGTCAGATAGATTGACATTGATAGTTTCAATTACCTTACACTTTGCCAAGTTGTTATTGTGCAAAGTTATTTCTCTCTGCCACCACATGGACATATACAATATGGAAACAATACAGATATTTACAATATAACAATAATGAAATTCCAATACATATTTAACAATAACTACAGATGAACGAGGAAAAGTTTTTAAAATCAATGTATGTATTTTTTTTATAAAAGTACCAGCATCATCCATGAACCGAATAAAATTAAATTTATGAAAGTCAAAATGAAATAAGTAGAGCAGGTATAAAAGTGTAAAACCATCTATTAATTCTTGTTTTTAATTTCTGTATTTTGTCCCCAGAACTCCATCCATAAGTCAGTACAGTCAAGTGCTTTATACATGTTCCTCATAAACATTTTTAGGTTTTATGCTTATATTATTAAATCTCTTTTTGTCAACCTGGCAAAGTATGATTGTATCTAAGTAAACTCTTGGAAGTATTTAAAAAGACCAATGTCTCCTTAGTTGTTATTAAATATTTATGTGTAAATTTAATTTTCAAACATTCTAAATCCTATTATTCTATCAACATTTTTTTTCTAATTCATACATGTCATTTAAAAGTCTTCACCAAATGAGAAAAAGCGTGACAACTAGCATTAATTAAATATATAAATGTAGTATTTTTACTGCCTGCTTTTTATGTGCTAATAGAAATTTCATCACGGTTTTTAATATTTTTGCTATGCGTTGCAGCATTACAACATTAGTATATTGCGATGTAGAATGTCGTTCGTCGCGTCGTCTCGTTGACTCCTGCGGTAAAACTGTGGTTGCGTGAGCGCAAATAACAGTAGCAATATGTGTTGTCAGAGAAAGAACTGTCTAGGTAGACAATAAATTATAATTGTGTGCTACCGAGAGCTGTCGGCTACTAGCGAAACGAAACTAGAGAAGTCTAAATACATTCTATTATATTCTGTCCAATCACATAAATTCTTTTCACACACATTCACAGTTCGTTAAGTGATAAGTAAAAAATGTCGCCGATTCGATAACAATCTCTTCTAGTTATGAGCTAGTAACACTTACAACCAATTTTAATAATAGTTTATTTCGCCTAAAAATGCTATATTTGTGTAATTAGTATATTTATACTAGTTATTATTTATTGAAATTATCTAGCTATCCACACCTAATTCGTGTACCTATATGATAAACGGAAAAAATAAAAATGATGTGTACGAAGTAGGGGGCACAGCTAGTATACGAGTATTATAAAATTATTCACAGACAAAGAGCTTACTAAAAAACTAAATACACTATAATGACTATGAATAAATATATAAATGGTATATTAAAGTGAAAATATGCAATCTATAAATTACCTATTACCTTAAAATTTCGTTGTTTCGGATCATGGTCTTTCTATTTGGTAGTATTTATACGTTGTAGTTTGCTTCACATACAGACATGGCTACAGTAACCTAGAACCGCTATATAGCTGCCGGCGACCACAGTCGCTTAAAATTAACAAGCGTGCCGCAACTAGCTATGCCCATGAGTCACGGATGCCTACACATGTGGCCGTGTACTGAAAAAAAAACACTAGGAAATATATAGATTGGCTTTTTTATTGATAAATAAAACCACCTTTTAAATCTGACCTTCTCTATAAATTATTCATATCTTGGCAGTCTATTCAAATATTTTAATATTGTTTCCGATTCATAATGTAGATTTTGTTAAAATGCGGTAGGTACGGTACAAAACAATAGGTACATAAACCAGTCTTCAAGCATTTTCAAGTTGTCTTGTGTTAGATGTCTTTGTGAGAACAAATCATTTGTAAGTCATGAGATAATAAAAACCTTTAGTGCTCTAGTACTTACACAAATTAAGTAGTTTTTACATCCTTTGACGGATTAAGAATACGGAGTGAGATATTTCTATTCATCCTGTGAGTGTCGTAAGAGAATACTAAAACCGGTTTTGTACTACGTTCGATCCGAACCAATGAAAATACAAATCTAGAAATCTCGGACTGAATCATGATACTTTTCACACCACTCCGGTGTCGAATCAGTGATCACGGATTGGGAAGAAATTGCGATCTCTGATCTGTCCAAACTACCATAGAAATATTTCTACGACTACGCCCAACCGTGTTTTCACGGGTTGTTAAAGCTCATACCAATTACGAAACCGCTCTAAGGAAGCAAACTACACAGGGCAACAGCACTACTAAGAAATGGGAAAATTTGACAAACCCGATACCAACCTGTCGGAACGGATATTTCCTAGTCCAAAACATGCTTTCTGAGCATAGACCTATGTCTGTTAGACTATTAAAGGCTGTTGATGACGACACAAATATTACGCTAAACACCTAGGTCACAGCTTCAGAGTAAATCTAACGGAAGGGCTGTTCACATTTACTGCGACAAAGTGCATCTCAATTTTAAATTAGGGTACATTTTCATCCTGTACTTTTCCGGATATTTTAATATTGTGTTCACATAATGAAACTTATCTACATATCTATACTAATATTATAAAGAGGAAAGGTTTGTATGAAAGTATGTTTGTAACGAATTCGCTCAAAAAGTACTGGGCGGATTTTAAAAATTCTTTTACCATTTGAATGCTACGAGTACATTATCACTGATTAATATAGGCTATTTTAAATGTAAGACAAAAAAAATTACAATATGTAAACTAATAACTGCAGGTAACACCGCGAGGTTCAGCTAGCTATATATATATATATATGTATATCAAGTTATACTATTTATATATATATTTTTTTTTTTGATTTGTGCTAGTACATTGGCGTCAAATTTTAAAAACTTCTTGCGTAGACTGAACTCAAATTTTGTAATGATGGACAACATTTTTGTTTCTCATTAGTCATCAATGTTAATCACAATATGCCAGAGTGTAGCGTGGCATGGTACAGCTAGTACATATCTTAAAAAGTTAGTTTAGTAGGTGAACGTTAGTGTACTGCCCTACCAACCACCACTACCTTATCAGACTGGTATTGTTTTAATTAATGATATATCGGCAAACACTTTTATCGATTGCGTTATTTACAGATATAGCGGCATCGATAGGTAGGTATAGCACGGCAGTTGTTTATGACACATACAGTGTTTATTGGTGTTATTTTGTTTTTATAACCTTGCAATTTGATGTGATTATATTCAATGTCCAGCTAGCTCTGCGTACATTTACTGCTGCTTTTTTTCGAGGCGAATGCATTTATTTGATTGTAGGTATAGTGTTTTTGCTTGCGAGCTATTTTTTGTTCTTTGTACTACTACTAAAGTCGATAGTGTTTTATTTAACATTTTACTCTTTGTGAGAATACAATAGCTCTCAATATAGAAACCAACTGATAGGTATCTCAAAACGAAAATAAATTATGATGATTTTCGATAATATCACATTACAGGCGACGACAACAAAGCCAGCAGGTATATTACTGACCCAAAAATATTTTTATTTCAGTTAATGTTTGAACCAGTACCAGCCGAGGTGACTGCTACACACATATTTAACAATCTAAAAGGTATTTATGAGACATTTATGAATTATCAAGTAGTTATGGATGTATTTGAAACTTAATTAATGTAAAGCATTTATGATTTAGTCTGCTAAACAGTTTGTTCTTTAAGTTATTTACTTTTTTACTCTATCATATTTATCATTCTTAAAGTGTTTTGAAACAGAAATGGTTCTCACGTTAAAGAACAAAATGATTTAATATTATTTTAGTGGCTGATTATTAAATCAATTTGGCACTTATATACAACAGTTTTTATGTAACATGTAAATTTATAGCCAAACTATAAGTTTGTTCTTTTCAATTGCAATCGTAGTAATAATTTTAGCTCATTTTGCAGCTTGTAGAACGCACCAATTTCGTTTATTACATCGTTACAAGCTTAGGACTAATTTGAACTTCAAATCCTGGTTCCTAAGTCAAACAGCACACCGAGATCCGCTGTCTAGGATTTTATCTACCACGGTCCCTATTCCGCTTTCATGAATGTTGTAAATGGTCCTAATAGTATTATAAAGTCGTGAATGGTGATGGCTAATATGAGGCAAGCATATTTCGATATTACCCTTGCATCACGTTTTCGGATCTTTATTTTTTAAGCTCCCTTTTCCATACCAAATCAATTCAAATATCAACTAAGTATACAGGATGAGTTTTAAATTGGTAGTATTAACCTCTGTCAGAATTGTTTCTCTTCACAGTCGAGTGTTGTCGCTCTCGCAATCATGAAATTACAACCATCTTAAGTCGTAATGGCAGAGCCGTTATGTCAGTGAATCGCAGAGCAACTTGATGTCTAGAGGAACGTCAGTTTCCAATTTTATGCACTGGTCGTTGATGTAGCAGTTGAACAGAATTATAGAACGAGACCGTCTTTATCACGAGATTAAATATTGCTTGTACACCCGTGTTCATGTTATGGCTGAGAGATTTCATTAATGAAGGAAAATAGAACACCAAATTCAAAAGTCACCGGACAGTATAAGTATCTATTCTCTAAGCTACATTGCTATAACAATAAGTAATACCGTGTGTATTAATACGTAATACTAGTACGGTCAATCACCGCATCAAAAACTCTGCGTCATTGACGCCGGAACCGCTTCGCTATAAGGTCTACTTTTAGCTAGAGAGTTTACTGCGGACTGTGGATAAAAAGATAAAACATACTGTCGCGCTTACTGATTCACACAAACAGCGCGAACTAACTGTATAATGTAACTCGCACCAAAAACGTACCGTATACATATAATCGAGATAGATTATACTTTATTTTTAGTTTGCATCAGTCTAATATTTGTTTAATCACCTTTGCATTAAACAATTCCCATACGTAGTACTATTATTTCGTCTGTTTCATAAAATATATATTTCAAATGTGTTTCTATTTACCAGTCAGAAAATTTGCATCTTATCCTCTATCGAAATTAATGTTACAGATTTTTTAATTTCGGCACTATTCATTTACTTAGTAACTGCTAACACATTGTTTAAATATCATATATTTTTACTTAGCCGTTTACTAAAATTGTTACTTAATACTCAATTCTTTTGATCTTCGTGGTTTAAATGATTCGTTAGTACTAATCTCACGCTCCTACTCTCAAATGCAAACAAATTCTTAAGCTACAAGCCATAGTTTCTAAAATTCATTCTGTATACTATCCCTGTAATTCATTCATCCATGTTTGGACACAAGTAAAATATATTTAAAACGGTAGATCAATATAAAAACTATAATGGACTTGTGTCATTTAAGGCTTTTCATCAATAATGTGACGTCACAATTGTTTGTTACGTTCGTCATCCATCACACACCCCATGGAATTCTATTCATATTTAGGCAATTATATTAAAAAGTTAATAAATTCCTATTTTCCGAATTAGCAAAACTTTCGTTATAGTCCGAGAGCCCATAACGGATTTATATGACCAAGTTCCTCTCAAGTGATAATTAGTAAAATACATCAGAAAAGCAAACCATAAAGTCTCGTGTACGTCAGCTGCGGCACGGTGGGGGGGATGAACAGTTATAACCTCCCAGGCTCGAAGAAAAAAAAAACATTCACTCATTTCCTCTCGCCTAAAAATTTATCAAATTATAGCTAACCCAATATCTCAAGAAAAAAAAATCTGCTGGCTATAACATAGTGTATTGTACGTCAGCTGATGTCTCGATCATGGAAAAAAAATCTTCACTTTCAGTGATATCCTCTCATATAAAAATTTACCTGATGATAGCTTATATGTAACTATTGATAAATATATACGTCAGCTGGCTGTATCTCGGTGGAAAAATCGTCAGCTGATACTTTGAAGGTCGTTACGTAGAAGTTAGCCAGAAGCATTTACTGACTATTTAAATGCATCAGCTGACTAGGTTGCCCTCGACTTACTGCTAGCTGATTTTTTTTATTTATCACAGAAACATATTTAAAATCAGCTCACAAATTTTCATGTGGGAGGAAATGACATCTCTTTAATTATTCGGCATAGCACTCCAATATGAGGTGAGTGATACCTTGAGGTGAAACAAATATTCCGTATCAATATTTTTGAAACTTATACGTGTATATTCAAATAATTTTAGTTCTATTCCAATATTTAAATAATCTATTCACTTAGTATAAATTAAATAGTTACTTGATAATTTTATTTATTATAAAATAATATGAAAAATTACAATAAGAATGACAATGTTATTTAATCATTTTCGTTTTCGCTATGGCTTGAGTCCCAACCATCTCTCTCTGATTCATTGTCCGAGTCGCTGTCAGAGCTGTCTGCGGTAATATTTTCATCGTCATCATCTGTACAAAAAAAAAATAGAACGCGTATTTTAGCATAATATCATTAATATGATAGTAAAATGTTACCTTTTTCGGGCTGGATAGTGATTTCATCAATCGATGTTGGTAACTGACTTCCAAAGAACCAGGTGAAATCATATCTATTGTCAGTTTCTTCCCAACCATAGTCGTCCAGATTATCAGAAGTTATAGACATAAGGCTTCATGATACTATTGTCTGATGCGTATCACCAATGATCTCTCGAGAAGAAATAATGACCCAAATTTTAACCTGGCTCTCGGACCATTATTTGACTAGTTTTAAGTACGACGGGGGAGTCTTTATTATATAGGAACGTGTATAAAATTGAGTAGCTATGTTTTCTTGCCATACGTGATTCAAAAAACAACTTGTTAATGAAAAAAACAATAATATATATTGTTTACGAAACCGAAGTCCACGACTCAAAGTGACACTGTGATGAATATATGGTAAGAAAATGTATTATTTTTCTTATCATATATTCTTTTTTTTTTATTATTATATAGGGGGCAAACGAGCAGACGTATCACCTGATGGTAAGCGATTACCGCCGCCCATGGACACCCGCAACGCCAGAGGCGTCACAAGTGCGTGATTCATCCGATACTTACAAACTTTAAGAGGCTAGAGATACCTTTCATTCAGAATTTCATAACATTTAATTGCTTTTTCTCCAACTTAATCACAGTCACAACTAAACACACAAAAAAACTAAATCTATAAATTTAATCCACACTTTCATACATTGTAATATTGAGCTGGACAGATAAGGTCAAATACAAAATCAATACAAATATAAGACAGAGTTTGGCGTAGTCAATTTGTATGACGAATAAAATATAGATAGGTAGTTGTAACCTAACTTATTAGTACAACACAAGCAGAGACTCCGTAAACTTAGTAGAAACAATATCCCTAAATGAATTTCTATTCCTATAATTACACATCTATCTACCTATTTCAGGAGCAAATAACCATATATAGTTATCTAATATGTAATTATTAGTCAATGAGTGAGTTGTCGGTGCGGGCGAAGACTCGCGAGGGCAATTTTATCTTTAATTGTAAACGAAAGCCAAATATGATGCATTTAATTAAAGAAATTCTCGATTTTTTTTTCTTTTATTGTGTGTATAGGGGCAAACGAGCAGACGTATTGCCTGATGGTAAGCGATTACCGCCGCCCATGGACACCCGCAACACCAGAGCGTTACAAGTGCGTTGCCGGCCAAATTCTAAATCCAAATCGATATCCTTTTTTCACTTTAATTAGTATATAATTACATACAAAGTGCATTTGTCCTTTTGCTAGTAAACTATGCAAGATAAGCAATTATATCTACCAAGAACACTCAATTAAACTTAACTGTCTTGTTTGTAAAATATTTTGTTTATTTGAAATAGCAATGTAGTCGCATCCTGTTATTGCATTTATTATCGGATATTAAAGTATGTATAAGTTATTGTAATGCAAAAATTGCATAGAGGTGTGGGAATAGATACAAATAACTGCAACCAAACCACATTATACTAAGCAGTCAAATTACAGCACCAGTTAAAATTCGTAAATAATCGTTTGAACTATCATTAGAACTGAAGGGCTACCTTTGGAGGTCGAAACAACATTCCAGTTCATCCCTAGTGTATATAGTGTCCGTAATACTGGATTCTGAATATTCCAGAGATAAATAACGTTGAGGTATCCCTGCCCTATAATGAATTCGTCGCCTTAAATATGAATTTTAAAATGGATAGGTTAGTTTGTAGAACTGCAGTTCGTTCAAATATAAAAATTTAAGAATACGTTAAGCATTTCGGACGTTCGAGTTAAGAGTTAGTGAAAATGGGTTATAATTTCCAACTAGATTCTAGTCACAAAATATCTGTTTAGGAATATTATCACAAGGTGTATTATAGATGACTCAATCAATAATGTAATCATCATATACAGATCTATAATGAAGTTACGTGTAAGAGTAAATGGAGTAATAGTACCTAATGCCTACGGTGTTTCAAGACTATTAAGTAAGGAAATATCGAAGTGAACTGTGAGTGCGTGAATCCGTTTAACGAGCATCTAGCTCACGGTATGTTGTTCTATTATGATGTGAAGAACACGAGCGGCCTTCATGCTTAGTGGGCGGATGACCGCGGAGCGCACGGATCATACCGCCAACTTTCACCTACCAGCGCAGTTTTATCAAAACAAAACTTAATACATTATAACTACGTAGTTTATTCAAGCGTGATTACCTGCTATACAACTTCACCTTTGTTGTCAAATCATAGTACAGTGCATTGTAATACCGTGTTGTGTGCAAGAAACATTTATAATTTTAATCATATCTCATACATTAACAGTTTGTGCATGTGTGGTGGAGCTGAGGATGGCTTTTGTACAAACGTTAAAGGGTTGCTTATAGTATTTTGATTACTGAGCTCCTTTTGTCCTACCTACCTAGTTTATGTCGCAAATCATCTCCTCATATTAACTTATATTTGTGACAATCAAATTAATTATAGTTATCACTTTGATTAAATTTATTTGAGTAGAGATAGAGCAGCACTCAAGGTGCATTGAACATCATACTGGTATATATACGGGACGGCCACGTCCTTCGGTTGTATGTGGAGCTGATGGCGTGACCGCGTGTCTGGTGCAGAGAGGAGCGTGCAGTGAGACAAGGGCGAAGTGCCGGGGGAGGGCTCTATATGGCAAAGAGTCACCATGAAGGTGGATGCCGACGCGAGAGAAGCGCCTGCCGCGCCGGCCGCTACACCCGGAACCCCGATCGCTAGTAATACAGAATCACCTGTATCATCTCTGGACGGTTTGTTGGTTTAACACTAACAATCACTAAAAGCACTGTAAATATTAAGCTTGCATTACATCACCAAATCGTCATTTAAATTAGTTCCTCTTTGTCACAATACTAACTTGGCTGACGCTGCTTCAACTAATTTAACAATAACCACTGCTTATTATATAAGATGTAGATTTTTAGAATACTCAGTTAGTTCGATAGTGTACATAAAATTTTCCCAAAGCTAAAACGATTAGGCTATCCAAAAGAATGGGGAAAACCGTTGGTAACACAACATTTTAAGATGCACTTGTGTTTTCTTAACACTAAACAAAATGAATTCATCTGGTCAAATCATATAAAACAATTGCATAGTTTCGTAACTAGTAGGTACGTTAGTAGTAAGTGGTGGTGGAAATAAAACATTAACTTATATAATCATTTATTAATAATAGAAAATCTAACCTTATTTTCGGTACATTGCAGTAAGTAGACAATTCAAGGTGAACGGAAAAATACTTTATTAGTTAGATACCTACTTACCTAATAAATTTTGAAATAAACTAGCAAACGTTTTTATTTATGTTATAAATAGTAACCTTCTGTGGCATTTAAATCGAACATTATACCATAATTCACAAAGAGCCAAATTATTTTCTTGTATATTCCAATAACGAAACATGTTCTTTATTTAAAGTAACTAAATAAAAAATATTTATATTAAAAACACCCCTAGACATAAAAAACAAAAACACATTATGTAACTTTTCATATTAAAGTAAGTAATAAGGCAGTAGAACTTAAAACTGAAGCTTAATCTTAAGACGCCATGAATTTTAATTACAGTCTAAAAAGTACTAGTTACAAAATATAAATTATGTAAGTATTTGTTGCGTAAAAATTATAAATAAGTAAAAGTATGAAACTTAAGTGAATCTGCAAAATTCATATAATACTTTAGTAGATATAAATTAATTTACGTAATACCATAACATTTAATATTATAGTAATACTCCTAATAAAACAATGAGTTTCTCCTTCGTGCTGCAGAATCTTGGACGATTTCAGTCCGTCCATCATATTTATAACATTCAGAAAACTTTTATTTATATTTATAAATGTTCTGACAATAAGGCACTCACGAATAATGCAAAATAATAATTACTTATTTTTATTATCATAAACAACTTAACATCCGCAATAAATAGTATGCTAAACAGTTTCAAATGCAATGTTATTTTAATTCTGACATATTTTATTTCTTAATTCCGACAAAAGCATTATTTTACCAAAGATCTTATCAGCATACTGGTAGTTATGGTATTTTAATTACATAAATATAACATCGTTCATTACTATAGTAAAATATATCACAATTTTACAAAGTAACTAGAAACTGATTAACAGCAAATCTAAAAACCTCAATGCATAAAGTTGACGTAGTGCGTTCCCTTGAACACGCGGCGTTGCGTGAGTGGCGATGATTTAAATATACCAAAATGGTCTAATTAAACTAGTTTAATATAACTCGGTTTTTACGAAACTTTTAATAAAACTATAATCACGAAATAATAAATAATGCTTTTTAACGTATGCAGATTACCGGTTGGGAGATAGTGACACAATTCCGACGCCCGACCGGGCGCTATTAGCCAAACTGGAGGAAGAGAATAGACGGATCGAGGCGGACGCCAAGTGCCCCTCGCTTACCAATGTCCACAGTCGCAAGAGTTCTGATACTTCACAAGTGTCGCTAGCATCCGGTGAGTCACGTTCTTTACTTTACTAGGCAATTTCGCATCCTGTATTTTACCATCATAATATATATATACACTTTCGATTATCATCGAATGTATGACAAGACAATAGACCGAATCCGGTACTACTTAAACTGTTACTTTGCTCGATAGATAGTTATTTAATTACTGTATAGTATTACTTTAATATTTTCTTTAGTTATTGTTACTAATATAAAATAGACCCGAAATGCTAACACATAGTATCACACAGTTTTCGTGTATTCATCCCTTTACAATAATCTCATAAAACTAGCCCACAAGATTGTCGAAAGTAAATTATGAATACCAAACATCTTTTTAATTTATACTTCAAGTAAAAGAATTCAACTCACATGTTTAAAGGTCATCATTTATTTTTCATAGATCGAATACATGAAGTGACTTCATTTATCGTTCAGTGTGCCTATACAAAGTTACGGTAGTAAGTAGAAACCAACAACAAACAAATACTAATAGAAAAAGAACCTAACGAACCCGTAAAAAAAAAGCGGAATAATTTTGTTTTCATAATGAGTTTTTAAAAGGAGTTGATAAAATTTCCTATTTAAATGAAAAGACTTACACTACATTTAAGTTTGTAGAAATATGTATGTTACCACCTTTATATGCAGGTTTTTAAAATGGAGAGCTAACAGATGTAATTAATAACATGTGTATATACGTATGTATGCATATAGTATTAGCATAAAATGTCTCGTAAACATTTTAAATATATTTTTCTGAAGTGTAGTTTAATTAAGTTTAAAAACGCAAGTGTCCTGCAAATTTAGGTAAAGTGAACGAAGTTATTGGATTCATTATGCGATCTAGTTCTGGCCTTGACTAGCTCTCACGGCACAAAACCATTATTTCGTTATGTTTGTGTAAAACGAGATCTGTCCATTCGTTTATTATCTTGTAGACGAAATTAATCAATTTCGTAAACGTATTAAGTAAATTTTTAACTAAAAATATAGAATTTATTCTTGTTTTATATTACGTTTTTCATTATTCAAGTTGAAAAGACGAAAGGCTTCCTATACGTATGTACAAACTGATTCTACGTATAAATACATACCAAAAATTGAAAACATGTACGTCGCACAACACACTGTATTGTATAAAAGAACAAACATTTTTTTTTTTAAATATCTACAATTTTAATATCGAATAAGATTAATTTTTACTAAGATATATCGAATTTCTTTAGTATTAGCATTGGCGCTTAAATAGTTTGGCAAACCAATCGATTTTTAAGGTACATGATGTACGCAACTGGTAGTTAATCAGTTGCAATGAATTTAGACGTATTTATCGAATTTTATTTCGACATAAAAACATCTATATTATACTTCTAGTAAAGAGTCTATGCGTCACTCGCTTGACTATAAACAAATGATAGATTTTATCTCTTATCAGCAGGTAACGAACAGTGATAGTGCGCATCCAGCACTCCTTGTCAGTGGTTTAGTTAAAATGGACGATACCAATGAGTTATTTGAAACAAAAAGCGTGCTCGAATTTTATATATCTTGTGTTCTAGAAAACTTAAGGCTCTGTGAGTAATACCGTGTTACTTTCGTCTTTATACGTATTTCTTTTTAAGACAAACTAGTCTGTCTGTGTTGGTGTCTTATAAGGTACCAAGGTACTTGAATGAACTTGTTCGGTTCTCACATATAATAAAACAACAAGTCTAATAAATTATGTATAAACTTATAATTAGTTAGTGACTAATAAGCGTATCTGTATAATGACATAACTAAATTTAAAAATATACTTTTTTATTACTATCTGGCATTGTCAAAAATAATGAATTGAATTTCGTAAAATTTGACATATCTCAAAGATGATGTATAAACCATGATAGTGTGAAGGACACATATTCAGACCAACGGAGTGTCAGATGTTCCTAAAGCATTGCTAATATCTTTAATAACATGTTGTTAATCTGTAGCTACAAGTTCGAGTCATGAAGCAGAACCTCGAGTCAGCACAAGCAGTAATGGAGAAGAAGATTTATGGGGTGTATGGGGTCGTATCGTAAGCAACTGGGAGACAGAATGGAAACGACGCAACCAATATGTTCGCGACCTTGTACGACAAGGCGTTCCACACCATTTTAGGGGCATCGTATGGCAACTCTTGGCGGGGGTTGATACATCACCTGAAAAGAAACTTTACGCTTCATACATTAAGGTAAAAATTTCATAAAACTCTTCATTATAAATTGACAGATGTACTTACTATGACAGGGTCTTGTTGTGTGAATAAGTTGTTATACAATCTATGTTGTTGTATTGTATAAGGAGAGGATAATTTACTTTTAATGGTACCCGATTTCAAAAAACTACTACCATTGCCGACAAAATTTACAAGAAAATAGAATTAGGTCACATTAAGACCTGTAAACGATAAATAATCTTGATTTCCTACCACCGAACTACCGAGCATTAATTTGCTACTGTGTTACTGTTACAATTTTGTTCTAATGCAATCAATATAATATTTACTGAATTCAACTTATTGATTCGAGATATTAATTATTGATGTATCGCTACTTAAACCCGATAGGGAATTGCCATAGGCAATCATTCCCCGTTTTCAAATAATAAGCCCGAATGGGCCTATACGTTACACTGTTTCGATACAGTTTACGTACAATATTTTGTTTTAATTATTGTGTGTGTTTAAGAATAACACTTTGTAGTAAGTAAATGTTATTTCAGGCGAAATCAGCATGTGAAAAGGTGATTCGTCGTGACATTGCGCGTACATATCCAGAACATGATTTTTTTAAAGAGAAAGATGGACTCGGTCAGGAATCACTGTTTAATGTGATGAAGGCTTACTCACTGCACGACCGTGAAGTCGGGTACTGCCAGGGATCAGGTTTTATCGTTGGTCTGCTACTTATGCAGGTCAGTATCACTTCATTTCATCTTACATTTTTTATTCTATTACGCCCCACGCTGGTCAAGTGTAGGTTAGGGACTGGCAAGATAAAGTTGTGGCTACGTAACCTTGCCGTTGGATGTTTTTAAGCCGCCCAAGGGCCTCCAACGAAGCTTCACGACTGTTATTCTATGTTAACAACTGGGACCCATTGCTTAACGTGACCCCTGAATCACGGAGACGCTCATACTATCATGCCACCAGCAGACTCGTGTTAACAACCACAGCACATAAATAACTATTGTTAATCAGCAATGTTTAAAAATATTTAAATTTATGATATATTTTTACAAATAGATGCCAGAAGAAGAAGCATTTGCTGTACTCGTTAAAATAATGCAACAGCACCGCATGCGTGATATGTTCAAGCCCAGTATGGCAGAGCTCGGCCTATGTATGTTCCAGTTAGAGAATTTAGTCCAAGAGCTCTTGCCCGATTTACATGTCCACTTTCAGTCACAGGTGAGAACACTCGGATAAAGCGATATGTACTCAAATGTCACATTATTTGACACTCGCTTTTCGTTCTAGAGCTTCAATACCTCACTGTACGCCAGCAGTTGGTTCCTGACTCTCTTTACTACTACTTTGTCTTTGCCACTCGCTTGCCGTATCATGGACGTATTTTTGTCCGAAGGAATTGAAATAGTTTTCAAGGTCGCACTCGCATTGCTCACCGTAGGCAAAAATGATTTGCTCTCTCTTGATATGGAAAGTATATTAAAGGTGAGACATTCATTCATAAATATTGTTTATTAACGTTACGCAAGTTTTCTAAAATAGTAATAATCACAATTTTCACAGTACATTCAAAAAGAGCTACCGACAAAAGCTGAAGCTGATCAAGACGCGTTCATGAATCTTGCATATTCCATCAAAGTGAATCCAAAGAAAATGAAACGACTCGAAAAAGAGTACACAGTCATTAAAACGAAGGAGCAAAGTGACATAGCGGTCCTTAGGGTAAGAATGTTCAATAAGATTTGAAACTGTCTGTCTTGTTGGGGATAAACCACAAAGTAAAAACAAACAGTTGTGTCAATTAAATCATTGTTTATGTATCTTGTCTTTTTTCATAGAATAAATTTGAATTTATCCTCAGAACGCTTTACCGATGTGTGTTTTGTGATGTCTTGTGTTAGTGGATAGCAATGACGGACCCCATTTCATTTGCCTCATTGTATGGGTCACGTGGTGACGGTGTTTGGCTATGTGAAACGGGCTTGTTTGGAATCGTGCTATTTATTGTAGTGCCTACGTCAGGAAAATCGTCTGTTGAAGCAACGTGTAGAACTACTGGAAAAAGAAAGTTCTGGGTTAGCAGAAAGGCTGGTGAGAGGCCAGGTGGATTTAGCAGAGGGAGAGGAGGAGACGTTTGCGCTCGCTCGGGAAGTGCAGGCACTTCGCCGAGCCAATGTCGATGCACAACAACGGTTAGCGGTAGCTCAGGATGAAATAAGATCATTGGAAATGACCATTGCTGAGGTATTTATATCATTATGCTACTTTGTATATCATGAAAGCTTGTGTTATTTAAATGTACATCACTTTGTCTTGGGAATAGTGCTGTTTTGTGAAAGTCCTGGGAAGATATTATAAAAATCATGTTTTATGTTTACCAGTGAGTTTGTTAACAGAATAACTCTAGGCAATCATCTTTGGAGGGGACAGAGGGAGGTGGAGGCGCTAAAGGAGAAGAGCTCGCTCGATGTTTACAAAGAGAGTTGGTGCGGGCGAGGTTACATGCTGCGGAGCGGGAAGCTGCCGAAAGGGAGCTCACAGCGCGTATCTCAGAACTAGAGAATGAGAACAAGAGCCTCAGGCGTCAACGCGTCGATAACAATGTGGCTCATTTGCAGGTATTACTCAGATAATAGTGTTAACGTATACAGTCCAGTAACCGCCCTACAGACTGCTAAGTTCGGAATCAGAATGGAATGACGATACACAGAGACCAGTTTTACAAGATCATTTGTAAGAAAGGTTTGCGAGTTTAAGTCCGAATTCGAAGATTAGTAATAAGTAGATACCAAATACGACAATTTAACATTTTTTATCCGTTTATTATACAGGATGAATTAATTGCCGTAAAGCTACGTGAGGCAGAAGCGAATTTATCTCTAAAGGACCTTCGTCAGCGCGTAACAGAGATCTCTGAAGCATGGCAGCGACATTTGCAGGTAAATTATTTTAATTTTTCTTATTTAGTAAAGTTTTAGAGACTTTGTTTGTCAATATTATATGGCATAGATATTTGTTTGTTACTTTTCGATAACAGTGCTTCGGCTCAAAGAGGCCGGCATGACCGGACCGAGGTTTAGTAAAAAATTGGTGTTAAATAATTCCTTTACTTAATATCACCGTCTGTTTAGTGATCAGAGGCCCATTGAGTTGTATACATAAGGCGATGGTAGTCAACCAGTTCTTTTCTTGTTTCTTGTCTTCTTCTTGTATAGGAATAACATTTTGGAACCAAGCAACTAGAGTCATTAATGTATCGTTTCGAAACTGCCTGCAAAGGCCCACTTAAAATTAAAGCTATTTGATTTTACTAACAAACTAACACTAACAAAAGATCTTGTTATAAGTAACATACACTACTACATACTCTCGAGTGTCTATTGTATTAGATTTATAATTACCAATAAACAACAAAACAAACCGACTTCTAGTTCTGGACCAAATTGGAAGCACCAGAAAATTAGAATCGTCAAAATCGGTCCACCCCTGTCGAAAGTTCTGAGGTAACAAACATAAAAAAATACAGTCTAATTGAGAACGCCCTCCTTATTATCCGACTGCGAAAGAAGGAGTAACCCTCATTGTTTCTTGAGTGTATGTATGTATATTTCTTTGGCACGCTCTGGAGCCTCAACCGCTTGTCGTACTTTTATGTGAGTGGTGTCAATAGATTCGTCTTAGTCTTGTGTGTGGCACTCTGTACAGTGGACCAAATTGATTCATGACCCCCCTTAAAGTCATTTTCCTACAATTATTCTATACCATTAGGTTGAAATTAGCTTGAACATACATTTCATAAGTGACGAACCATTATCATTCTACTAGACACTGACAAAGCCATGACATAGACATAGACGTATACTATGATAAGTATTGCACGAAAAAGTTTGTTAGCCAGTGAACGTCCTTATCTATAGGTATATTAGGAAAGATTTAATTATATATTTGTTTGAGACATAGGATTGACTTTATTTCGAACTAGCTGACCCCCGCAACCTCGTTTGCGTCTTCTATTGCCCGTAGCGTAAAAAATTTCCCCCGTTTTTTAAACATTCTTCATTGGTGCTCCGCTCCTATTATATAAACGAAAAACGCAAATATCTTACGGAACCCTATTTAATCGGTCGGTAAAAATAAAATCAGTCCAGTACTTTTTGAGTTTATTCGTTACATACAAAAATACAAATCTTTCCTCTTTATAATATTAGTGTAGATAGTGTAGATAATGGGTAGACTTGAGGTAGGAGGGTAGAGGTACCGTAAAGGTAGCATAGGGTACTGTAGAACAAAAATAGAAAAGCATTTATTTAACAGAACGAAGTCTGTCGAGACAGCTAGTCATACATATTAGTAAAATAAAACAGTAAAATTAGAGACCTTTGTTTATTTCATATTATTAAATTAAAAATAATGGCATTCACTTCGTAAAGCGAATAAAAAAGAAAACTTCTCAATAGTTAATTTTTGGGTTATAATGGTTCCAATTGTTTGGGTCTGTAGGATTACTGGTTAAACCTAAAACCGAGTGTAAGCGCCATGGTTTTCAATAACGTCTAATAATCGATTACGCATAGACCCGATTAGACGACTGCAAATGTCACTTCCCCTCATGAAATACCAGATTTCGTTACATTGCAGCTCGATTGCTTCTTTAGTCCTCTCGTTCCTGTTATCCCACATTTGAACCATCAAACCCCATAAATTTTCTATTGGGTTAAGATCTGGTGACCTAGACGGCCATGGAATGAGAGTAAATTCATCTTCATGCTCCGTAAACCAATTTGAGACAATTCTGGCAGTATGCACTCGACAGTTATCATGAACATAGGAGAATACTGGCACATCTTCACGAGGGTAAACTGTTCGCAAAGTCGGTAACATTGATTCTTCCAATAAATCGACATAGTTGATAGCGTTATGACGAGGCGAAATAGGAACAAGTTCGCCTATGTTTCCAGCATCCATCCATGCCCACATGTTAGCTGAAATACGGCCAGATGATCGGTTAGGCACTACGTGGTCTTCTGTGTATCGCGTGTTATCGTAACGCCACAAAGTTAAGCGACCATGTTGAGAAGAGCGAAATGATTTTTTGTCTGTAAAGATGGTGTTTGTCCAGTCGAAATGTAAATAATTACGTGCAAAATTCAATCTCACAGTTCTGTGTGCATCCGTTAAATGAACTTTCTTAGCATGATGTCTGTAATGCAGCCCAGTGCGGTGCAAATTATTTCTAATTGTTTCTAGACAAACGTCGTAACGTGCTGCAAAATAGCGGGTACGAGTAAAAGGATGTTCTTCGTAATGGTGTTGCATTTCCGTTCTCTGTTGGTTTGTGATTCGACGAACCCCATGATTATGTCGTCGTCGGTCTTCAAGGATACCCTCTTCAGCGTGCCGTCTGATCCCGGTTCTGACCGTGTTTCGACTTATATTTAACTCACGTGATATTTCTCTAACGCCGCAACCTTGCTCACTGAGCACTACAATCCGAGCTCTTTGTTCTACCAAATTGGCCATTATACGATTCGTTTATAGATAAATATATTCTTAGATTTTTATTTTAATATTTTCAGATTGACTACTACTTGACATCTTACACATAATGTCATTTCATTTTACAAATTATAATACTTTTTCTTCGCAATGAAAAGAGATTGGATTATAAACGATTATATTATTTGAAATTCAGATAAGACTGCTGTATCAAAAATATATCTTGTTCAGTGGTGACAAAGGTTTAAATTGCATTGACATCTAACCCGTAATGACGCATTTATGTTTATATCTAAAACGTACTATGTGCAAATAGCGAAGAAAACCTAACTACATTTATGATTACAAAGGAATAATTGTCAAAGTGGGTCACCTTTCAATTTGGTCGACCGTACATCAAAATTTAAAAATAAAACATCCCATAGCGTCAATATCCGTCATATTTATTAAATTCATACAAAAAGTGAAAAGATAGAAATAAGATTTTATTTTGATGATGATATTTTATTTTGGTTTTGAATAATCTTAGTTGACTGTGTTCACAAACGCAGTCGGAGGCATAACACACTCCGAGATGTTGTTGCTCTACGTATACTCGTCTATATCAACCAAATTATGAGAAGTGAGTGTATTGGCGGCAGATATTGACGAAGGCGGGTTTTTTCTTTATTTTTATTTTTTGATCTCGATTATGAAATAATTTTGAATTTGTTTATATTTGTATTGTAACATACTTATAGGAGCACAGGCAAGAAGCGCCGGCAGCTCCAGTCCAATCAAACGTAGTTTCCGATATAATGGCCACACCCAAGAAGCTACTGCGTGCTTGGGAAGGCCGCTCAGCCGATGTGCAGAAGTTAGAGGAAGAGCTCATGACAACTAGGATAAGAGAAGTGGAGGCTTTAACTGAACTTAAGGAGTTAAGACTGAAGGTATATTTTCCTATGACATGTGATTTGTACTCGTCAAATAAAGATACTAGTAGAATAAGACTGTTCTTGCTTTTAAGAATTGTTCAAGGTTGTTTGTGGGGTGCCATTTTGGGAAAGTCAAGTGTAAATTAATTATTACTTACTTTTTGATACGTGTAATAGGTAATGGAGCTCGAAACTCAAGTACAAGTCTCAACGAACCAGCTGCGTCGACAAGATGAAGAAGCCCGTCAGTTACGTGAGAATCTTGACGCTGCGCTTCAACGAGAGAGAGTTCTCCAAACGCGGCAGAGGGAGTTCCAACACAAGTATACAGATCTCGAGAGTAAGGTGAGCCTTAAAGGAGATAACTTATTTAAGTATTTATTATTTATGTGATCTTGCAAGCTAACAAAAATGATATCCAAATGACTGAGATTATTTTTTGAACAATTGTGTTGCAGGTTCACATACTAACAATAGATTTCTTAAATTTGTAATATTTGATCAATAGTAATAGTGTCGAAGTATATAGATAATGAAAACATTACATTAGAATTTTGAATTAAAGGTATCAATAACAAATAATGTCAGTTGAAAAGTATAAAAAATTTAATATTCGGTCTGGCTATACTATTTCATTTAATATTATACAAAATTTATTATACATTATTTCCTAAACCATTAGCAAATAAATCTAGTTCGTGGTGCTGAGCGAGTTCACTGTGGTTTGCTATCGTTTAAAATAAAGACTACTAATACTCGACCAAAGGCAAAACTACCCTCTCACAGAGGAACCAACTTGAAGTGACGCAGTTGCCTCACCTCATTACCTCAGACCACCTACAAACAGTGGGTGGCCTGAGGTACGTCGGGGTTCCAGGGATTTCTTTCCGAGGGTGTATATGGTTCCCCGGCTTCTAGTACCGGAGACGGTGTGCGGTTTTAGTCGGTTCGAGTCTGACACTACCACCAGATGGTGGTGTCCGAAGTGATTTCAGCACAAAAAAAAATAAAATAAAAGGGAAAAGTTAATAGAAAATACAGAGGACGTGGATGTATAGTATGTATACTGTTTTGTCCAGGACAAGATGCGGTGAAAACCAAAGTGTTCTATCGCTGTAAAAAGTTACCAAAAATTATTTTTAATCTACAGTATTTCCAATCAGTGATAGTTATTTCATCCAAATTATACTTAAGTGAAATTGGGGGCCACGACGAGTAAATAATATATCAAACATTTTTTATACCTTCTGTCTGCAGGCTAAATACGACTCCATGCAAGCCAACATCAGGAATATGGAGGACGCACAGAGAATAGCAGAACTAGAAACCGAGGTTTCTGAATATAAACTAAAGGTAAGCTCAAGTAATGAATTTAGAAGAGATTTTAATTTTATTATTGGATTATATTTTAGCATAATATTTCAGGTAAATTTGAAGCCAAATTTATAAATAATCCTATTTCCTGCCAACATTATAAATGCGAAAGTTTGTGTGGATAAATATATGGATGTTTGTTATTCATTCACATAAAAACCGGTGAACGGATCTAGATGAAGCTAAGTACAAGGATAGATTACAATCTAGAATAGTAGGTGGCTACTTTTCTTCCCGAAAAATGTAGTATTCTGTATATGCAGCTAGTGTAGTAATGAAGTAGGCTCAAAGATTAACATAATGTCTAGTAATATAATTAAAATTGCAGAATGAAGTGATGGCAACAGAAGGCGAGCTCCGCAATAATATGGACGACTCCGACAGGGTTCGTGAGTTGCAAGAGCAAGTCGCTGAACTCAAGGCCGAGGTAATCAATACAAGTGTTACACATTTCTCACTACTGTCATATAGAAACACACAAAGGATTCTCACAATATTATATTATCACTTTTAGTAACCACAATTATTCTCAAATAAAGTCGAAATAATAAAATATTTCGCGAGTTTACGCTTGGCTTTTCTAACAAATTTGTACAGATATTTATTATGATAAAAGTTACACTTCACACGCTTTTTCAAAAACAAATACATCAACTGTGGCACAATACTAACAAAATGAATGTTCATGATTATTGATAATAGTTCTTCAGTTGAGGAGCGCAGTTTGGTCGACTATTTGCAACGCTATAACAACGCTTCACTCACTGTTACGGCATCGTCGCTTTTGTCTGGTTTGGGGATCACTTTGTACATAATATTTAGCAAACTTATAATGTCTAAACTATAATACACACCTTGCCAATACTAACTACTGATCCAATATTTAGGTTTTTGGAATCACTATAAAATGCGTTATAACGCAGTATGTATATCAATATTCATGTCTCCCATTCAGTAGTTATTAAAGTAGTAAAATATGATATTATTTTGGTAAATGCAATAATACAGAAACATCTCAATAGACCGTCACGATGTGAGTCACCATGTTGCATTGTCTGCAATCACAATGAATATGGTGACCACTACTCTTCGAATCACTTTGGCAGGTATAAATATATGATTAATGGAAAAATCTGTTGAAACAACGTCCTTCAATTAACGTCATCAATTGCAAAAACATTGGTAAAATGTAGGAGGTTTGCGAACATATGAAGATAATATCAAACTATCTGATACGTTTTGTTTGGCACTGCACAGTTTCCAACACCAATCACCACACCGGACACTGAGCCCTGGAAATGGCTCGAGTAAGTTCAACAACCAAACATTTTGTCGTCTAGTGTGTTAACACGCTTACTCCATTCTAACAAGTGTAACAGTAGAAGTATTAAGACATATGTTAGACCATTATTTAGAGTTCAAAAGATATATTGATTTACATGCCTCTGTGAACGAAACGTATCTTTCAGTAAGTAAACATAATCTAACCAACAAGTTATAGTTCTTATTGTAGAGTTGTATTTATTGTACAGTTATAGTAATTCGAGATGTCTTTTAAGATAACAATACAGCCGAGGTCTTTAAAGCATTTATTTATTAAATACCCGCATGCTTATTATCCTATGCGTATAAAAAGATTTCACTTTTTTATTTTTCTGCACTTTATTAGAAAGAATTTGATTTTGAACAAGAGTTTCATATCGTATCAGTAGTGTTTTGAAGTAGTTTGTATCATACCGATGATTATACAAAACAATTGTTGAAGATTTTTTAACTTGCAAGGTATTTGCTTGGTCATCTTAAACTAATGACTGTTTAGAACTATATTGAAGAAACGACTAATCTACATACATAATATTTAACGCACAATTTAGTTAGCTACTTTCACTTTCTACACAATGAAATGGATTCGGCAGGTGAACACACTAGATTCGTAAAACTGTTTTTTTTTTATTAGAGAATGTATAAAATTTATCCCAAAATGTGCTTTATCGGTGTCTACTTTAGTTCTATTTATACTTGTCAGTATAATCATTTATTAGCTAGGCGATAGTAGCACTACTAACTTACCTGTTGCTTGCCGCTTTGTGATGTCCAAGCTTTATAAAATAGGGTAATGGCCTGCATGTAATAAACTCTTCAGATAATTTACATTATATAAATGATTTTAAGTTCGTACGGCAGTACAGTGTACCTATTATTTATTCTGTAGCTCTTTGACCTAGAATTGAAGAAACAGCTACAAGCTTTTAAAAAAAACATCACACAACGCAATGCATCGCGTAATGTCTCAGCTTGAAGTTACCTTTTATTAGCTTTTATTCACTGCTCAGTAGCGAAGAAGAAACAGAAAAGAAATAGCATTTTCCTTAAAAAAATCCCATTGGAAATATGAAAAAAAAGTTGGAAATTTGGGAAAAAACGCAACAAGTTGAATAAGAAAATAAAATCATTTTAATTTTTATTTATTGTGATCATTGTTTCTTGAAAATTAAATTAATATATACTTTTTCGTAGACTTAGATTTGCATGCTAACTTTGGTGATGAGTAGGCGCAAGTTGAGAGGCTTTTCGACTATTGTGTTGTTATTGTTGTGAGTTATCAGCGTAAAACTTCATTGAGTTGTAAGTTCCTATTGTGGCTAAATATTAAAGAGTAACGTAGAGTAAGTAACAGCATGAGTAGAAACGTGTTGTTGTATCTGATTAGGGCAAGCAAATTGGTATATATGTGTAAAATGTGTGCAGGTCATGAGGCTAGAGGCCTGGAAGGCTCGTGCGCTGGGTCATACGGAGATCAGCCGCGCCGTCTCCTTTGAAGACGACCTGGAGGAAGACGAGAAACTGAAGTTAATCCTTCGCCGCGAATCTTCTACTTCACTTGATCTCTCTGCCATGTCAAGAAAACCTACGTAACATATATTTTATACTTATCACTAATCATTGTTATTGTTGCCGCCAGCTTTTAGGACTCTAGCCTTTGTTTTTTTTTCTAATTTGTATGTAATACATTTTTGACGTTATCGTGTCAAACAAAAAAGAAAGTTAATGTTTAGTATAATATATTCCTTGCAGCTGATATGTGACATTGCTGTGAAACACATCTATCATAGAAATATTTCCTTTATGTTTATTTTATTTACATGGTTATTGTACAGTTGTTAAAACCCATACAGAAGACGTAAGCAAACCCTGTCAGACTACCTTTGAAATAATACACTTAGTTTCTCGTGTCCCTTTAGTCATAGTATGTTTATTGGACTATAGGATTCGCAATATTATTATTATTATAAATTTAACAGTAGTTGTGCTAGACTATTTTTCACACTATTGATCTAGATATAGTAAATAGTTAAAAATAGATTCCGATCAAACAATAACATAGAGTTGCTTAGATTTCTCTAGAATCCACAAGCTCAGTCTCGTGATGCCAACCATTTACAATGTGGATCTAAGATGAGAAGTGTTGGTATTAAACGTTCATTAAAAATAACACATCGACTAATAGTAACACTCGCCATCCTTGTTCCACTAAACCTCGATGCACATTAGGAATAGTAATAATATTTTATATGGATGTAGTTGAGACATACAGGTAGGTAGTTTTAACATAATTATAGTCTATTCATTATTGGGCAGTTAAATAATTCTTATAGGAACATGTGGTAAATAACAATTGGAAACGTGACGGTAGTGTTCTTCAGTTAATTTGACGTTTGGATCTGATCTCAAAAACAAGCAATTTCACGTACTTTATTTAAGCTGCATTAAATAGAATCAATATATAGAATCGGAGAACAAGTCGCGACAACAGACCGTAAGTTGAGGGACTAATTCTAGAACTGATGTTTCAGTAACGTGGATTTCACTCGTAGCCTGTACGTCTTTTAAAACATACACAAGTAGACAAATACTTGATAGCTTTTGTGTATTCACCTTAGTTCTTTTTGTATTCTATTTATTAATTTTGACCTTGAGTCATTTTAAAATGTATTTTACCTAAAACCAGGATCTATATTTTAGATAAATTTGTTTTGGAAATAAATGATAAAATTTAAGTATCATATCAATTTTAAAACACCCAAGTGTTAGGTATAATATCGGTTGCAACATCTTTGACTTTGTCTCTTTGGTTGCTCTTAAATGACACTAAATAAAAGACTAAAAAAATAATTCATTAAACATTCCAATTTGTATAATATTATTTATTTGAAATGTATTATTTTTATTTGGGCGTTATGGTGCCCAGTAAATCATATTCATAATCATATTTTCGACGAGACAGGGAAGACATTCTAGTATTGATGGCAATATTACGCGTACTTATTTAATTAATGCTTGTAATTTTATTAGATTGTAAGATGAAGTATTTTATATATATTTATTTTTGTAAAATACTCAATATGTTAATTTCGCAACAATGCGTTACGCTTTGTTCTTATTAGATGTTAATTTTATATTTCCGTATCGTAACTAATGCAGGTTCTTATGTAGAACAATTAAAAAAATTGAGAGCGCATGTAGCTCTTGGTTCAAATTTAAATTACATTTGATGCTCGTGGGTAGTTCACACTTGTCTACGAGCTATTCCATCACAGTTGCACAAACTAACCACACCGTTACTCATTTCGTGCTTGGACAATTTCGATGTTGACGAAGTCTAAACGCGTATATCGCCTGACTTTAGTTATGGTACGGAACTAACATTGATATATACAAGTATGCCTTAAATAGATTTATTATTCATAAAATAAAATAATCAGCAAAGCATAATAGGTAAGCTTAAAATATTAAGTTTAAAAATTAACCGCATTGACAGTAAATGTTCAATTAACATTAATATTCAATTAATGTTAGAAAAATAATGAACGATTAAATTATATTATTAAGTCAATTCTAAAGTATGACCTTACATAACTTAATTATTCAACATTCACATAATGGCATCTACTTAGAATATAATAAAATATATTCGCATACGCAGTCTTTATAATCTAGTTTTACTATTCATGTAGCATTGTTTTTCTAAGCAATACCAAAAAACTAAACTGCTCCTATTTTTTTTTTTTTCTATTCCATATTTCAGCTTATTTTTATATAAAACTAGCTGACCGACGCAACCTCGTTTGCGTCTTTTATTGCCCGTAGCGAAAAATTTTCCCCGTATAGGGTTGATTTTTTACACCTTGTGTCCGAAAAACCCCAATATCTTACAAAACCCTATTTTTTTCCAAAATAAAATATAGCCTATAGATTTACCATAGCAGCGCCATCTATTGATTACTTACTCAACCCAGTCGAAAGGTATCGACATCTGTTAGAATCATTTTGATTTAACAGATAATTGTGACTGTCAAATAATAACAGACAAATAATTAGCAATAAATTAAAATTGCGACTATAATTTGAGATTTAAACTATCCTATCTCTCAAGTTGGATCGAACTGCACATGATGTGCGAATTTTATTATAATCGGTTAAGTGGTTTAGGAGTCCATTGAGGACAAACATTGTGACACGAGATTTATATATATTAAGATATTGTATAGTGCGTAGTCAAATAACTACGCACTATTCCTGAACTATTTATTTGGTTGCAATATCGCACTTGTTGGTCCTTTCAAACATATTTCAGTTTCAGAAATGCTTCGTTTATTCATAAAAGTCTTCCTATAATAATCCATTAATTTTTTGTGTTAATATTAAGATGTGTAAGTAGTTATACTTCAAGTTTTATTATTAACTGCAGTAATACGCGTATTGTTCCAAATATTTCTTACCTAATCAATAGTTATATTTTAGTTATCGTTATGATTGATATATTTTACATGTTAACTATTTATTTCTACATCGGCAGCTATTTTTACCTTCTTATGGTACCGCTGAGTGATGTTATTCTACCAGTTACACGATATATTTAAAAAAGAAGTGTAAATGAGTCATAACTGTCTATCTAAATTCTCAATTTCATTATCCTTTCATTATGTATGCAATATTTCGGAATAACTTTATTAATAGACACATTAGTAATATGTAAGTGTTGTCTTATATTCCACATAGAGTAAGATTATTAATGTTGACGTCACCATCAAGTCATGAATAAACAAAGAAATATTAGAAGTGATAGGAGCTAAAATTTTTTACTTTTATAACACTGTAAGCTATGTGTCTAGTGCTCACACACATTGCTCATTGTGATTAAACTTTGCAATCAAAGTATACTTACATTTATTAAGCACATAATACTCCAATGCACTCCGGTTCATACATATATTGGTGCATTGTTTGAAAATTTTAATCACTTTGGGCTTATCCTAATTTTCCTTAGTCTTTCCTGTTTGGTATTATTAATAGTCGGATTTTCCGAAATAAGTTTCCAACATTTAAAATAGTAAATAAAATGGCTAATTTGAAAGCTTCGAATTGTAATGAATTTCTATAGTTACGAGATTTTGTGCAATCTAAAAACTGTTGAGATGCCGTTACACTCACTATACTGTCCATTCTATTATTTATTTTAACGTATTGTGTAGCATGTTTATGACTAAAATCATGTAGATTATCTATATTTTACTTTATTATAATCGGTTCACATATACTACTAGCTTTTGCGAGCGGCTCAGCTTGCTTGTTTGTCGGTTATCGCAGTAAAGAGTGGCCTGTGTCCTTTCTCAAAAATCAAAGTATCTCCGTGCCAAATTTCATTGAAATCGTAGCAGCGGTTTGGCCATGAAAGCAGGACACAGTTTTCACATTTATAATATAAGTATGAATTTATAACCATTTGTGGAAAACTGTTACTCCATACCATATTCAAAAATGGATGTTTTAATTGCCTTTTACATCTATAAAATAAATAATTTTATTTAAACCAATAAAATGTTTCAGTTCTTTTGTATTGTGTCTCCTCCTCCTCCTCATATATTTTACTATTTGCTCGTTTACTAGGTATTTATCAAACTGTCTCAAAATAAATAATTGAATGGATTAAGTATGTGAACCGAGTAATTAGTAATTTTTTACATTTTTCTCGTGACTTTCGTATTTTCATATTATGAATTGGAAATAAATTGATAATCTTGTATTCCATTTTTTATTACAAATAAAGAATAACTCATTAATTAATGGTGGTTTGTTTAATTAGCACTATCCCACCAGAAAGACCTACCTTTGTAATATACCTATATCATCTACAGTCCGCTGCTGGACGTAAGCCTCTACTTAGCTAGGTGTTTTAAGTTTTCTTCTCCCAGGAAGTGACATTGGCCTGCGTAGTTTGTTTCCTTAGTCGCCTCTTACGACACCCACAGGAAAAATAAGGATGGTGGAACACAAGGAATAAATAAACACATATTTGTTAGTAAAATTATTTATTTGATTTTATAATCTAGTTATGGGTAAAGCACCGTTTTGTATCAATATACGTATACTACATCATAGAATCATTTGTTATGAATACAATAGTTACAATATAAGTGAGGCACAAACATAATTTTGTTAGTATGGTATGCATATGTAAAATATATTTTATGCTAAACTCTTATACTTTGTAAATAGATTATATAGCACCCGGAGTGTTGATTTCAGATCGTGATTCACAATATCTGAAAAATAAAGTATATTTTTAATAGAGGATCATATGAAAGGGATACTCGTTTAAAACTTAAATATAACTCACCCTCAGGTCTTGCTTTTGGTTTAGCCAGTCCACAATCTTGCATCAGTTCAAAAGCGAAAGAAACATTGTGAACCTTTTGATCAAAGTCCTCAGGAAGTAAATGAAAGTCGTACAAAGGCACAAAAAACCCTTCTAATAGACCCATCAAAAGGCACAAATATACACCATCATGGAATTGTTTGTCCAGGTCCATCACTTCAAGATTTACTTTGCTCAAATGTTTGTTGACAAACGTGATGAGCGATTTCTTGACCACTTGTAACTTATCTGGAGCATGATCAAACAGAGCGTCAAAGGCATCTCTTTCGCATTTCATACCAAGATCATCATAGGTAGTTGTAATCGTCTCAGCAAAAGTTCTGAAATAATATTTTTATCAATTATGTACATGGAAGTGTTAAACATTTTTTATCTTAATGCCATAACCGTTACATATTTTACCTGTGAGAAAGCTGATTTGGATTGTCTTTCTTCACTACGACAACGTTGACACTAACGTTCTCAGGGAGACGAACTGGCGCACGGAAATGTCGTGCTAATGCAACAAGTAGATGTAAAATTGATACGACATTCTTGGAGTGTATTGAGTCCACACTCCATTTTGGCACAGGCTTTGCAGTTCCATAGAGAACCTAGAAAGTAATTGTTTTATTACATAAAGTTAAATTTCATCATTTGGGTATAGGCCAGATAAAAACAATTTGATATAATAGTAGGTTGTTAAGGCTAAATATATACTCATACCCTATTAACAGCTCTTAGTACAACAGTTAGTTTTTGTCGTTGCCCCTCTTCAGACTGTGTCACTTCTGGTACATCCAATTTGGTTTTTGTAAGCATCTCCAGTAATTTCTGAAGTACTTGACCATCATACAGATCTTCACTAATGTCCTTTACAATTATCCTCTGTGTGGCAAGTTCATCATTGATCCACTCAATAAGTACTTGAATGAGTTCCTTCACACGAGGATCTTCTAATGATCTGGGCTCTATTATGGCTCTTTCTTCATTTTCATCTTGAAATAAATAAATAAATATTTCAGACATCTAACACACAATGCCATCTAGTCCCAAATTAAGCACAGCTTGTGTTATGGGTACTAGACAATTGATATAAACACATATCCTTTTTTTGTAAATAACATATATATTTTACATAAAAAACACCCAAACTCCGAAACAAATATTTGTCAAATAAAGATTAACCAAACATTTGATCCAACCCGGGAATCAAACCCGAGACTTCAAGCACAGCAGTTGTTTAAGCTACCAGTGTGCCATTGAGGCGGAACATTTTACTATTTGATATACTAGGGTAGTTGACACCTTAGTCAAATAAGTTACTTTATCATCTAGTCAATACAATTACTTGGTATGTAAAATGTAGTAACTACATGGTTATGTCATTTTTTTAGACTACTTAATTGAGCAATACATTTCAATGTTTATTTGATTAAAAATTTGTATTAGCAATAAAAAGCTATAATAATTATATTTTCCCAGTTGTTTTGTAAAATTCATTTTAATGAAGGAGTCATCAGTATTTATTTATAATACAGTCAACCACCTTATTGTTATGTTTAAAGGTATTTTATTTATCCTAATTTAGACAATTACAATTTTATAGTACATGTAGGGTAATGGTCTTCATCATCTCAGATCTCGTCTACAACTGGATATAGGCCTAATATTGATGCAATGACATCATGAAGTAGAAAATACAATGTTAATAGTGCTTACAAGTTACAAGTATGTTAACTAAGTTTTGTGTTGTTTTCCTGTTTAAGAAAAACATTTTATTCAATTATTAATTTTGAATATTTTTCATTCATTTCTGATTGAAATCTAATTACGTGATATGTATTAATATATGATCTTCATTTACATGTGCATTAACACAAAATGGAAGATATAGTTTTCATGTATGTAACACTCATTACAGATTGTATAATAAATTAGGTGCAATGTTTTCATGTTCAGTTATTTACCAGCACAAGGATAATGAACAAATGGCACACCTATATGACTCATGTTACACATTGTAAGACCATAGTAACAAATAACGGGAAAACAATACATACATATCTAAAAAGGAATTTTATATGTAAAGGAAAAATAATTCTAATAAGAACCTAAATTACTGAAAGTATTTTGCCTTTACTTTCCATCTTCTGCTATAATAGAAAAAAAACCTTTATGTGTCATCATTTCCCCAATAAAAACAAATAAAGGCTTTAGTACACCACAAGACAATGTATACTACTATAATGATATGATGAATGAAATAATAATTAAAGAACCACAAAATAAAATTTATAAATCTTTTATAATAATAATCTAGATTCTAGAGGATGCCGATGAACTATACATGCAAGGTAACAACAGGAACATTTTATATAAATTATATACTTACTTAAACTGTACTCCTCTGGTGGTATTTCAGGTGCAATGGGACTTCCAGGTGAGTCAATTGCATATTTACCTTCAGCTTGTACATCTTGCACTGCAAAAAATTACATGCACAAATGACATTTCGAAAGGATAAGTAGCATTATTCGTAACATTTGCTCAATACCATAGCCATTGATCACACCTCAAATTTTAACTGAATTATTCATAAATATATATTTAAAATGAGAATATTTTACCTTATTACTTGTAACATTAATTCCTTCCTGCCCTAATTCAACCCACATAGTGACTATAGTGAGTTGACAAATGTTTTAAAAAGTATAAGAATTATAATCACTTACCTTCTTTTATGCGCTTTTTGCGACCTATAGTGCCAATTTTATCCCAAAACGATTCTTCTTTATCTTCCTTTTTAGGTAACACAGGAGTCCGAGGGGATTTCGGGCGTGGTGACGACATTTCGCCAAGGTACTAATAGGAATTAAGGTCACTATAATAAACAAACTTAATTTTATTTCAAAAGAGTTCTTCATTCATCTTAAGACAAATTAGAAACAGCCCTACTTCAAAATATTACTTACGAAAAGTAAAATATATGTTTAAATTCTACAACCATACATACCTTTTATTTATAACTCTGACTTCTAGTTCCGAGTGGACTGAGCCAAAGAGTATACAAACACTACGATAAATGAGTAACTCGAACTACCTACACTTCTTGATACATAGTACATACATACCCAGTCACAAATTTGTCATAATGCAAATAGCCATGGTAAAAAAAGAACATTCAGACTACTATGGTCGATCATCTTAAATGAAGTATTTGTAGATATAGCTGTATTGCGATTCATTGTGAGTGCATTTTTGCATGTTTGTTGTTGTTTTGCAAATAAAGTAATAAAAATCTAAAAAATATCAGAGTCAGTTATTCTCAATGTTTTTAAAACATATACAGTTATGGAGACAGATGGTATGTCGTCTGTCTAATGATATTTATTAAATTAAGAATTTTATAAAGTAAAAGATACTAGAATAATCACACATGAAGAATAAATTGTTTTTCGTAATCGTGATCTTTACACTAGGCAACGATAAGGCAAAGATATATTCAACACATTATCATTAAAAGCTTTTAACAGTTCACTGCTGGACATATTGTATGTCCAGCAGTGAACTGTTAAAAGCCTTTCCTTAAAAACAACAACTCCCCTCATCTTGGTATAGTAATTATAATTTGTGCGTCCTTACTCTCTTAGTAGTGATAAATAAATAAAAAGTGGGAGTACATAGTTAGTTATATCAATGAGAAGAATCCTAGAAAGGTGGTTATCACGTCATTGTCATTGCGAATATTTATACAATAATATTAACGAGCAAAAAGACTTTATAAACTCAGATTGCGTTCTATAAAGTCGAGTTAATTGCCAAATCAAACATTTTATCATTTAATTTGATTAATTTCTACAAAATTGCAAACAGCTTCGACAATACCCTGCTGCAAGGTGAAACTCAATAATATCACCAACAGCCTTTAATAATCCATTCCTATAACCAGTCTCATTCTTAGGAAGAAAGTTTGGGCATATTATACGACAACCAGATTCATTGGCATAGGATTACTTTGTGGTTTGGTTTTTCGGATCATGCTAAACCATAACTTGTGCAAGCCACTAAAATACACCTATTTCGATAATTTTAATATATTAATTTCAACTCTTAGCTAAAGCGTGTAGTAGACCAAATGCAAGACAATCACAAGGTCGTCTAGGTCCTTTAAATATAATGATAATATAATATTAATGTGCGTGCGTTCATGCGTTGTGTGCGTAGGTGCGTGTGTGTGTGATTTATTTACATTGGCAAAGTCCATTCTGAAATTCTTAAATGCCTCATTTAATTTATCTAATAAACATCTTCGTGCTTGACATTATGAGCTGTGTAGTAAATTTTCTGTAAATCGATAATCTTATAACTATTCAACAATTACCGATTGGCATGTAGACGTGGTATGGGCATATATTGAGAGAATACGATTACTTTATTATAGAGGGTTGCACCTAGATAGCAGAAGTACATTATGTATATATATATATATACACAGAAATTTACATATATCATTGAATGTTGACTAATCACTGTATGCTACACAAATACTGCCGAACTGTTAGGACATCACTTTGTTAAGTAGACGTAAGAATGGCTGTTTGTAATCTTTTATTCAGAAGGAAATACTTTTTAGCCACTGCAGCCGATAAAGTTATGCAGTACATTATATATGACTGGCAAAGTGATCGGTAGACGGTCTTGATCAACTTATCACATGTCTTAGGTTTTAAAAAATAAATATTGGCTTACGGACTCTGCTAATTGACTTAATTGTAAATATATATTTTAAATGAGTATATTTTACCTTATATACTTTATAACATTCATTTCTTCCTGCCCTAATTCAACCATATAGTGACAATAGTGAGTAACAAATATTTCAAAAAGTATAAGAATTAGTATCACTTTACTTCTTTTATGCGCTTTTTGCGTGCAATGTGATAGGTCTTTTTCAGTTTTCTATCAGCAACATGTCTTAGCATTTTAAAAATAAATATAGGCTTACGAACTCTTTTAGATAAGTTCTCAATGTGCTCTCTAAAACTGAAATTTCTATCAAGTATCACACCTAGATATTTAACATTATACGCAGCCTGACGATTGGGTTAGGAACAAACCAACACATTGTTATTTGTACACTTATGACAGAGAATACCGAAATGATTTTCCTCCACTTCAGGACCCCTCATAGAGAATGTTATATACCTAGTTTTGTCCACATTAAGGGTTAAAACGTTATCTTGCAACCATGTGTTGACTAAAACAAAGTTACAAATCAAGAAAATATGTAAAAGTCCTGACCTGTTATGCCTTTCTCTAACTTATTACGTGTTTCTACACCTATTTCAGCATCAATTTTGGAAGCTTATTTAATTTTTAATCTGGGTTTTTCAGAAACAATATCGATGAGAGTGGCGTGCAATGTTGAGCTTGTAGACTGGAAAAGCCTGATGGCCTAATGATGATAATTTAGATTTTAAGAAGAGTCATAGACATGGTTCTTCTTAAAATCATAATCAATAGGAGACCCCACGACCCCTTTCTAGGATGTTTGAACCATGCTTTGAATTTGAATCGTCATTTTCCAAATAGTAAAAGTTAGGGTGCACAGGTAAACAATTGGCAACACTAGATGATTAGAATTTTTTGTCATAGTCTGTTGGGTAAACGACAAATTATTGACTTGTTGGTCTTGTTGTTGTCTGAAAATTAAAAAATAAGCTCGTCCATTTTCATTTTTATCGATTGTATCGATTTTTTACCTCCATAGTTAGAAGTGTCGTACTTAGTGGAAAACGAAAGTAAATTTAATTGCTGAAACTTCGTAACTTCTGGGGTAAATAGGCTGGTAGGTAGTCATACCTAAAAATAGCTTCAAGATTGTATTGCATCACAGTGACAGACTGTAGGATTCTTGTAAATTGGGAGTGCTAATATTTCTGTGTTATATCAGTTTTCTCAGGTCATCGCCATGGAGAAGAACTGGAATCCACCTCCATACGGCTGGCAAAACAACGCTCATACTGCACAACCACCACCAACTGCACCACCGAGCTATTCCCAAGCTGTTGGCGGAGTCGGTCCTTCAAGTCCTTACACTCCTCAATACCCACCATGTAAGTATTACTTATTGATTTTGTAAATTTCAATGTCAGTCAAACTAAAAATATTTAACTACTCATGTTTCACAAATCTAGTATGGTTTTTTATTCATTAAGACCCTGTGTTCTAAGTTTAGCCTGAAAGTTAAATCATTGAGTTAATTTGTCATCAATAGAAATAAATAGAATTTTAGATAAAGGGCTTTAATTGGTGATTAGAAGAAAGGTGAAAACATATGTTCTTAAGGAAACAAATACAGTCACATCCCGTCTTTGAAGTTTTTTTTATTAGATATCATAGTGGTTGAAATGTACAGTGTTTTTGCAGATCCAACATTATGAATAGAGCCCATGAGATGTTTACTTTATGGCACATGTGATATCAACAAAAGGGACATGTCAGGAAGTTATAGAACAATTGCAAAATATCAGTATTAAATTTTAAGTTGAATTGAAACATATATAGTGTTAGCTAATCTATTATATGACACATTGTTGCAATGAATTCCTGAAACTATCTAACTTATTTTCACTTTCCTAAATGTGTGTTTTGCTGGTGTGCCTAAGATAGTTACCATTAGAGTCCAACCGAAACAGGTTTTCCGGCCGAAACCGAAACTGCCGCCGAAACTTGATTTTTAGCCGAAACCGAAACCGAACTTTCGGCTATATTTTTATTCGATAAAATTCTACTGGAATAATTTATTATACTCAATGTGAACCTTGCTTAGCTTATAATAAAATCTTGTTAAATAAATGCTTACAAAATAAAATTATCTCTTGAACTAGTAAATTTTTTTAATACATACACATACTTAACGTAATCAGGAACTTGATCATTCAATGCCATCTTTAGAATAAAGAGGAAACTACTTACCGGTTTATAATATTGCAGTTTATTTGCATATCAAATGTGAAACTTGCACAATAATGAATTCATCCAAATTTTATTATTTCCACCGAGTTACTGAAATTTCTTGAAACTAAACCATTAAGTAGGAAGCATGTACTAGTTGCACCATAGTTATATCCAGAATACTAATTTTGAAGTAAAGCATTTGTATTTCGGTAAGCATTGCCAGCTATTTAGTGCGTCCACTGGCTTATTATTTTGCATATAAGTCAAGCCTGCAGAGTATCTCTGAATGAATTAAACAAGCATCTACTAAGACATATGTAATATTTTAATCAAAAAATGTCCTTATGTCCTATGGCCTAGCTTTACATACGTTAGCAATGAAATAAGCGAACCAATATTATACTAGTGACTTTGATTTATATTCAGAGCAAAAAGCCTTGACCCTGAATTCAATGCCATTTACACACAAAAGATGGATTAAACTTTATGAATCATATTACATTTTGTTTTTTAAAAAGCGTGTTTTTCCTTTATAAGTATTATTATTTTATTATTAATGTTATTATTTTATCCTTATTGGTTTATGCTAAAAACAATTAATTTTCCCACTATCGCTCACATTCATTTTTAAGAAGAAAGGAAACAAAAGCTTTTAAGAATTTAATACTAGAACAATTCGGGTATTTTTCAAATATAATATTCAGTCAAAAATATTTAAAAATATTGCAAAAAAATAGTAACATATAGCTAATAAAATTTTTAAAAAACATCAATTACTTCACTTCAAATAAAAAAGTTATTAAATAATTTTAAAAATGATATATTTTGTTACAGCGGCAGGACCTCCAATAGTGACAACGGTTGTGCCCGTGGGACCGCATCCTACTCATATGATATGCCCAAGCTGCCATGCTGAGATTGATACTGTTACTCAAACAAAACCAGGACTTATCGCTTACGTATCTGGCGCTGTGATTTGCCTTGTTGGGTACGTAACAAACCTTAATTGTTAAAATTATATTTAACTAGCGACCCGCCCTCTTCGCACGGGTGCAATGCTGATACTAAATTAAATACTCTACAGAAAAACTATGAACGTTGTATATAAAAACATAGCGGCCCGCTCCGACTTTGCACGGGCATAAAATAGAAACCTCTAAAATTAGCAATGTTGCCTTAGTATATGATGCATGTATTTTATACATATAAACCTTCCTCTTGAATCACTCTATCAATTGGAAAAAACCGCATCAAAATCCGTTGCGTAGTTTTAAAGATTTAAGCGCACATAGGGATATAGGGACAGAAAAGGCGACTTGGTTTTATACTATGTAGTGACTAGCTAACCCAGCAAACTTCGGTCCGCCAAACTGTCAATAAATGACTGTATTTTGAATGAAATTTTTTATTGATGAATCATCAACAACACCTACACTACAGTCTGTTACTAGACATAAAAGCCTTTCCTTCTAAAGGAGGTTTTGGTCTACTGTACCAATTCTGGCCAGACAAGTTAGGTTAGGATTCGTTAAAGTTTATCTCTTTACAGCGTTATCCTGTTTAGTTTGTTATTATATTTTAATGCATATCCTATGTCCTATTCAGGACGATGACAAATCCAAAAACACAAAAATCATAAGAATTGGTCTAGCTGTTCTTGAGTTATAAATGGTACTAACACCACTTATATATATTATGCAGTTATTAGTTTACATATTGTTATTTTTTCCTTACAATTAAAATAGCCTATATTATTCAGTGATAAATGTGATAATGTAGCATTCAAATGGTGAAAGATTTTTTTAAATCCGTCCAGTACTTTTTTAACCAATGCGTTACAAACATACTTACATACAAACATTTCCTCTTTATAATATTAGTATAGATTAGGACTATAGTAGTATTTTAATATCTTACTGTCTCAACCACTAGCGTCAGGAGTAAGAGTATACGCATATACTACTAAGAAATAATTATTAGTTATAAATATTTCAGATGTGTCTTTGGATGTTGCCTCATCCCATGTTGCATAGACAGCTGCATGGACGTACACCACAAATGTGCGAACTGCGGAGCTTACCTCGGACGATACCGCCGATAAACTTGTCAATCGTCGTCATGAAAACTGAATTATGTCTTACGAAATTTGGATCTGCAAACTTACTATGATTTGCATCGTAAATCCACTAACGCTCCTAATTTATATGCTTGTTTTATGAAATGTTGTTACGTGTGTTTCCATACGCAAGTAAAAGAGCAGATGAAAAATAAGATCAGTAAAATCAGATATTGTTAAGTAATCAATGTAAAATTGCCATAACATTTATTTATCTGATACACAGCTGTAAGAAAACCATTGGAAATTAATTTAATTCTAAAAACGAATAATTAGCTCCAAGATGATTCATAACATTAATTTCACATTCCTCAATTTCAAAACCTGTATTCAGTCATGTATTAAAATTAATTTTGGCAGCTCTAAACATTACATTTTGTTAAAAGTGTTTGCCATTTATAATATATATTTTAATTTCACACGCAACTCAATCTTGCGTATGGGTACATGACTTTAGGTTGTTGACTTGGTTAACGATAATAATTTATTAAGTTAGTTTTATAAGAAATGTTTCATATGTTGACATAATATTATCTTTTTAAGAAAATGCCATTCATATTTTTTATTTGCAGACAATTATATGTCATAAGCGCCAATACAGTATTGGCACGAGATAAATGTCGTTAAATTTAACTCATAAAGCATATTAGATTTCTCTTTTTAAGTTATACAATTATATTTTGATACGGGTCCCACTACAAAACATCACATGATAAAAAAAATTGGTTGTCTGTAAAGTTGGTTTACGGACGATGTTTTAACGAGACAACGTCATAACAAAACTTTGATGAAGTGATTGCATACTTGAACTTGAATAAAATTGAATCATTTGCGCAAGCGTACAATGAGCGTAACGGGACAATGAGTCATCCTTTTTCGTGCGTGCAGCCGGCGTTCATAGATTTATTAGTCGATGTCACGTCAAAAAGTATCCACATTCTGCTTGAAATAAATGTACTATTGTTGTGGACTAGATACAAGTCAATGTTTAGGATGTAAGTGTAGTTGCTGAAGTCAGAAGATCTTATTTTCCAGTATTAATCAACGATCTGTCCGTATTATGTCGCTGCCTCTTTAGATTAACTAATATTTGTTTTATACAGTGAAACTTGATATAGCAAACCTGTGAAGGGATTTAGAAAAATAATGATAATACCAAGTACTTTATATCGATTGTTGGCTTGTTAAAGTAAATCTGGTTCTCAAGGATAGAGTAGGTAGATATATAAATCCAGTCCTGGACATTATTATATTAGGTTTTTTTTTGAGGTGGTTGTATTTTTATATTTTTATAGAAATTGTACCTACAATTTTTAATATTTATTTTACATTATCTTATAAAATATACAAAAACAATTCAAAATGATTAATTTAATTTTGATGTAAATATCAATGTGCATGTTCGATTAATTAAGAATTGTTGTTACCAACTTTTTAAAATATTTGCTGTCTTAAGTATTTATATTATGAAATTTATAGCGTTTTTGCCATAATTCTGCTTGTCATTAATAACTTTGTATGTAGTATAAAACAGTAAGTCGGTGATCGCAGCAGCTTTACCATGTTTTTGGTTAAATAATTAAAACATCTCGGGTAGTCAACACATATCAAGTAATACGAGTACTATTTGAATTCACCGGTAGAAATTTACGAATATACTCATGACCCTCGTAAGTTGTTGCTGCTCTTTTGTACAAAATACTGTATACTATTTATAAATTTGTGTGTTTAAAAAACTGATAGCACCTATAAACATATTACATTCATTCCTAAGAGATAAATCTTAAATACTTTAGAAGACATCAAAACCCTTCAATAGCGAAGACTTACGTTTAGCGAAATATATTGTTACTAAATGCTAATAAGTACAGGTTGCTAGATGTCTGTCAGAGTATATCAGTGTATCGAGTGAGTTTGGTGTGTGTAATCCTTAAAAGAATAACTGGGTTAAGTTTATACTGTGTTCATTATTTTTAAGTCTACATAAAATACTGTTTAATCAACCTCATACAAAAATTATCCCATCTAATATGTTTATTGCATAACCTTCCTTCAGCATTTAGACATGTATCATGGCAACATTTTAGGATTATATTATCTAAACCCATTAGCACGCTATACAATGTCACTGCATTGAATAAAATATAGAACTTAAATATGCACAGTCAGCCTTAGAAGTAACTGAACTTTTAATATTCCAAAAATTCATATAAAACAGCATGCATTAATCAGTTACAAAGTCTAGTAACAGCATTGAATGATCAACTGAATTGGCTGAACGACATGGTTATATAAGTTAGGTAGTACATAAGTTTTGGCAATTATGACATGGTCAGTTACTTTTGAGGCTGACCGTACAACCAATCGAGTATATTATCATGTTTAGAGGGTAGTTTACTATTTGGAGATTCTTTACAATAAATTGAACCATGTATCTACTTTTAGACCATGTCTTTATGTAAATAAAAATGTCTTAATACCAGATTTATACATTCATATAATATTATATATATTACAATATCAAACTGTCTTAGATATGTTATTTAGGTAAATGTGAATCTGAAATATTGGCTGTCTTAATGGAAATAAATGTTTTATTAATATCTATGATGTAGTTATTTATTTTTCATTACACATACTGTTTCTTACTTTTACATCACCACCATAATAAAATTTTAAAGATAATACTTAATGTTTTTTTTTCTTCTGTAAGTACATTATTGCTTTTTCATAGTTACCGCATAATTAGTATTGGCACAGTCCACAGGAAGCGCATAGGCGGTGCTAGTATGGTCAGTACTTCATAAATTTTTGTGTTTTTAATTAAGTTTAAATGTAAATGCGGAATTGTATTTTGACGTGACAACGTCTTATAAATTGGTTTGCCGGGTGACACTTCAAGAAACTGCGTTACGCTCCGCTCACGTTATGCGCTCACAATGAGAGCGAGTGAGAGGCACGCGTCCCTTCCACTCGGGCATGGTTAGCCCGCCTAAGAGCGAGAGAGACAGACATAAAAAGTGAAAGGCACGCGTCGAATTATATTTAAAACGTTAAAATTAATGTTTTAAATATAATTCTTTGTATAAATAAATGTTTTAAATTGTTACTATTATTTCATCCTTCTTCCTACTATACGAATGAATATTCACATTAAAATTATTTTACCACTCAAAGTCGTTGTCACGTAAAACTTTCGCCCGTATACCGACTTTACAGGCAACCAATTTTTTTCCTGGAAATTAGTCGTTCTTACTTAAATCTTTACTTCCTTTTTTCGTTTCATTCAGATGGCCGCATCTTTCTTTTTATTGCCTTGTTTTAAACCCATTTTAAGCTGAACGTGCGCTGATGTGATTATACTCAACCCATTCTAAACAAGCTTTTGCCTGCGGTCTCGCCCGCGTGAATGTCGGTTAATTCTTTAAATTGATATAACTTATTATGGTCAATTGAAATAAAATTTTAACAAAAAAACGACTACCAGGACTTGACCACATTGAAATGGGATCACACGGGAAGCACCATTTTTCAAATATAAAAGAATTTTCAAAATCGGTTCACGCCGTCGAAAATGCTGAGGTAAACATAAAAAAACAGTCGATTTCAGAACCTCCTTTTTTGAAGTCAGTTAAAATCAATTCATTTTGGTTATGTGAAGTTGCCCACAAAACATAGGGACCAACGCATATATATCGGTTAAGCTAAACTACTTCTGAAATTAGCGTGCACAAACAGCATAAAAGTCTAAAAATTGTTTTCAGTTCTGTCACCTGTTAAAAATACCTCCTAAATTAATTTCTCTTTGACTTCTTTAATGTCTAAGCCTCACAGATTGCAAATGCGCTGGAACCTTGTCCTAGTATGGGCCATGTGACGTCAAGCTTGATGTGGCGTAAATGTATACGCATTATGCTCGTTAAATTAGATAACCGATCACGAATTCAAGTCAAAATTGAGGAGGTTCATTCACTTATAGAACACCACTTTAACTTGTGGAAAGCCCATGCCTAATGCCAAGGAAATATGATTATTTTGAATTTATAACACTTATCTTGGTAAAATACTTTAAGCGTAAAAAGAGGATGAAGCAACGAAAGAGGGAATGGGGAAGAGAAGTAAAATCATAAACATCTTATGAAAAATTAAACAGGGTTCTCTTTGTCTAACCCACAGCTTTTCTTAAGATGAACAAATTCAATATTACATATTTCAACTTTGATTATTAAAATTTTATACGAATTATTGAATCTAAACTAACTACTATTTGCTACACATATTTATGACCTTTCTCCTAAAAAAAATATTCATAATGAAATAATTGTTTTAAGAAGTGACATCGCTATTCAAAGTTACAATTATGCTTTGAGGAAAACATAATTAAAAACGTTTAGTATAATCGATTTTATTATTGTCAAGATTTTATTGGAATGAAAATTAAAGCGTTTAGGTTCTATCTTTATTTGCATTGGTAGCACTGTTAGCAGTGATGCCAACTCCGGGATTTTCCCCCAAATTTAGAGGGGATAAAATCTATACAGGGATTTTTTTAAGGGTAAAATTTTATATTTTGGGGATATTTTTAGGGATAACATTTTATATGTATTTTTCAAAAAAAAATTCTACGTACATCAACCAAAATAAAAATAATTCAAATCGATTGAATGTTTCCAATTTTAATAGATGACACTGTATCTCGTCGAATGTCAGCTGCACAGACGGGTGTGCATAAGAAATAGCGTCCCGACGCGCCTTATGCACAGACGGGTGTGCATAAGCAATACGCTCCTATTGGTTGTCGATTTTTTACGTTTCGATTCATCTATGACACAAATCAAATTTACAATACGTTAGCCTAGTTTGTAATCTATATTCTTTGATATATTTTATAACTTACAATAACGGAACGAACACAAAAAAAAAACATGAATCGACATCGACATTTTGACAAGAAAGGCGCTATCTTTCAAAAACTAGTGTCAAGTGCTGTGATGGAATTATACTAATATTATTGATTAACAGGAGGAAACGGTGAGTACTTTTATATGATATTTATACAGAATTACTGGGCAATTAATAAAGTTTATGTATGATGTAAGACTTATTTGAGAAATAGTATGAATATAGAATAAAATGTATGTAACTTTCGGAGTATGTTTACTTTTACGTGAGTGGAACCGATATTTTGTCACATTTGTTATATAAATCAGCTTCTGAGTGTTCTGATTTTTTTTTTTTATTGAATAGTGGGCAAACGAGCAGACGTATCACCTGATGGTAAGCGATTACCGCCGCCCATGAACACCCGTAACACCAAAGGCATCACAAGTGCGTTGCCGACCTTTGGGGGATGGCAAAGGGGATGGGGGAGGGGTTGGGGTATGGGCCTCCGTTATCCTCACTCACTCGGTGAAACACAGCGCAAACGCTATTTCACACCGGTTTTATGTGAGGCCGTGGTATCACTCCGGTCGAGCCGACCCATTCATGCCGAAGCATTGCTCTCCCACGGATTAAAATCCTATAGATATGCACATAAGTTTTTAGATTATTTATCTACAAATACTTTGACAATATTAGTTTTTTGCATTATTACATTATTCAGGTGTAATCATGTTTCAAACAGCAATTCGCGCCAATTCCCCGAAATGAGGGGTACGCCATGTTTGAAGTACAGTTAGGCACAAAAAAAATTAGTGATTTTTTTTTACTAAGAAATTAAAATAAATTGATTTATGTACTAATAATATTTTTTTTTTAAATATAATAAATGTTTATTTTAGATCGGTTAGAAGTCAGTCATCAATACGCGGTCAAGCTCTGCCACATCGATTCCGCGCGTGCAGTCACGACGCGTCGTGCGGTCGACGAAACCGGCCGTCGATGCACGACGCGCTCTTTCGCCGAGTCTCATAAATGCTGTCTTTTAGGGTCTTCATATATTGTGACCAGGGTGATCATTGATTTTAATTTTTTTTCTCAGGCAACTATTTGAAAGAAATTTTCTAATTGTAAACTAAATTATGATATTGCTAATATATAACAAGTTACTAGTACTACATTAAAATTTTGTATGGAAATCATACAAAATTGTAACAGACAAAATACATAAAACAATATTGTATTCACTTAAATCATGCCTGTAACGTTATAGCATATAAGTTTTACCAATCATGTTTTAGCAAATAATAAAGAAATGTATGAAGCACGTGTTAAATTTATTGTGTAGAGTAGTCGAAAGCAGTTTCAGCTGTTCGACGTACAAATACGTTAATTTTCTAAAAATTGTGGTTATACCTATCAGGACAGCCATTTAGGTTTACTTAACTGTAGGTTTTATGCAGTTATTGGGCCCCTATAAACTACGCCACCAGGCTGATGTAACCAGGTATTTTGGACATGATAGTAAGTACTTAGGAACATTTAATTTTGGCGACGCGCTGTCTAGTGTGTGTGAGTGAATCTTATTAGTATGTCGCAAATATTATAAAACAAAAAACAGAGTTTCAAGTGGTCAAAGCCACGCGACAAATGTTGTGTTCAAATGACTTGATTGATGTGTTTGGGTGTACTTCGTTTCATGGACTACATATTTAAAATTTAAACATCAGATAAGAATGGAGTAAAAAAACCATTGAGATTATATTGTACGTTGTACCTAATATCTTTATAAAAAAAATAACGGGAGCAAAGTATTTTACTTCGGTCGAAATTTTTAGTATATACGCAAGTAGCTAAACTAACGCAAGTACAGAAAGCTAAATTGTTATATAGAAAAAAATTACATCATTCCATCATTTTGAAAATAAAATCAAAAGGAATTCACCTGAGTTACATTACTGTTTCATAATAATTAAATTCCAAAATTTAAAAAATCTGTTAGAAGTAGATTTGAAAACCTAACAGATGGATTTACGTATTTAGAATATTAGATAAGGTTTATTTATCATTACTACATATTATAGTTTGAAATAAAATACAAAATCCTTTTCTATATTTTACGAAGTAGTTTTACTATAATAATATTATAGATGCATAAAATTGCCTACCTAGCTGATAAATAACACACTTTTGTAATTACTATTTTACGTAAAAAAATATTAGCAATTAAAATTATTGCATGTTTCATCGACAACCCATAACGTCCCAAAGCTTCACGAAATTTATTATGGTAACAACCGGGACCGACTGCTTAACATGCTACCAGCGATCACCCATCCAGGTACTGACCGCGCCGTCGTTGCTTACCCTCGGTAATTGTTTCTAATCACCGAGTGAGCTATGAGCCCCATTGCATACTTATCTAGTATTAAATATTTTTTTTAACCAAAAATGCAATGATAAATAGCCAAATAATAATATCACCAGCATGATTTCATTTAAGCAAAAAAAAGTCAAAGTAATAATTTCACATTCGTATTTACGTTTGATTGCGATTGTACTTATAACCGCTCATAAATTTGTATCGACCAATAGCAATAATTGCATTTGATTACGTCACGCGAACGCTAGCCGTCGGGTTTTAGTTACGCGCGCATTCCGGCGAAATGGCGGGCTTTTGTAATCGTTAAATGTAAATATTTGTTTTATTGTGATAGTTTTGTGTTTTGAAAGGTAATGAGTTATGTTATAAGTGCTTAAATATATGTGTAACAGTTTATAAGTGATAGTGTATGTGTAGAAGTTATATATTTAATAATATGAATGAAAATTTTGTCAAAAATGTGTGAATGAATCGTGACATACAAATATATCACATGATTTCTCCAATATGTAAGTAATTCTTGATAAATTATGTAGTTTAAGATATTGCAAATTTTATAACGATGACAATGAGGTGCATATTATGTATTATAATTACATTTTAATACCAAAAAAATTTATTTTTCGGTAACTCATACCAAAATATTTTTCAAGGCACCTGACGGTTGGCATGTAGCAAACTTTCTCCGTGAAACATTGCAACGTCCAAGAGGGTATGCATTTTTTATTATACTCTTAACAGCTGACAGCTAAAAACAGTCAGTTATATAGTTTTTGCATTGTGCACTATGTTTTTTTAAAAACAAATACCAGGTTTAAAATGCCAAAGGGAGAAAAAGTTTCTGGCTATTCTCTTCTTCTTCTTTTGATGAAATGGCAACCAGCCGGATCTCTCGGATCAACTATTTCTGCCAATGTCAAGTATTTAGTCTTCAATTATAAGTCTTCGAGTCTTCAAGTCTTCGTCGTGATGAAATTAATGATAAAAAATATATAAAATGTGACTGACATGAAATGGGGACCGTCTTTCGAAAAAACAAAAAACGATCTCTCCTGGCTATTCTCAAAAATATACCACTATACTATAAATGGGAAAAAGATCATGAACTGAAAGGTATGAATGAATGAATGTTATTATATGTATGATATGGCACTGGAATCAACAGGCGTTTAAGAATTATTAGATTTTTTTAATTCATTTAATTAGAACTTAAATTTTTTTTAAGATATTGCACTTAATTTTTAAAATTTCTACACCTGGTATTTTTTAGATAATAATTTACTTGTTATAGAAATCTAAAAAATTATTGAATGTCCATTGATTTTAGTATAATCTGAAATAAGCAATTTTAATTGTCCAGATTTAATATTTTTAGAGGGACAACTCCATAATTTAGGCCATTTTAAGGGTTTTTTTCACAAATTTAGGGATTAATTTTTTTGAGAGTTGGTAACACTGACTGTTAGCTATGAATCTGTCATTTCGGCACTTGGTTTACCGATGGGAATACTACCGATTGTAGGTTGCGGAATTTGTAGGCATTTTTGAAAAAGAAATTAACTTTTTGACTTATATTTTATTTTATGAATAAAGGTACATAGAAAGATAAAAATGTCTTGGTTATTCGGGTATAGTGCTAAGCCTCCACAACCACCTTCTGATGATACACTTGCCGACTCTGGAGGTGCAGCGGCAAGTACTGCAGCCCCAGTTACCCTATCTAAATCTGAGAAGAAAGCTATGGAAGCTTATCGTTTCGATTCTAGTGCTTTAGAAAGAGCGGCACAAGCTGCTCGGGAATTAGAAAAATCAAGTAAGTCATTTTGTTATCAATCGCATTGCGCGCTATTGCATAATGAAATCGTATAACCTTGTTGTCCAGATCCAGGCTATGATATATTTTTTTTGTGAATATGGTGATGATTTGGTATTGTTATCTTAACATTGATCCATTTAAAAAATGGTTGAAAATTATAACCATACTTTTTTGATTAAGAGGTTATGAGGTCGAAAGTTCGGTCAGACGTTCACACAGAATGAAAGCATGGAATGCAATAACCCATTTAGACCCAAATAAAACTGAGCCGTGGAAAAAAAGAAATTTCTTTATTAATTAGTAGAATCTAATACAATTATTAAAAAAAACATAAAAAAACGACTTTTTTAAATAAAAAAAAAAAATGCCGTCCTCATCGGCAAGCTCACACTGTTTCGGAGGAATTGCGACTAAGTCAATCTCTGCACTGTCATCTTCATCCATCACAGCTTTAAGAGCTTCTTGAAGCCCATAGTATTCATCACGGCCATAGAATACCCTTCGGGTCATTGTTTATGCAAAATTGACCTGTGGACAAAAAATCTAATAATTTACCTCCAATGTACCCACCGGCCTCAATTAGGGACACTGGTATAAAACTACTCCTTATCAAATCAATATTGAAGTTTTTCACAGCAATATAATTTTATTTTATAGGTTATAGTACATTTAGTACTTTCAAGTTTTTTTCTTTCAATACACTTTAATAACAAACATAAAAATAACAGAATTAACTCAACAATACATAAATTAAAGGGAAAAGACGGCACAATCACTTAGAGGTCTCTGTTTAACCCATCCCGAATCGCCTCCGGTGAAAAGGTGCCCATTAAGCTAACAGCATTGCGGCGTTGTACTTTCAAGTAAAAAAAATATAATATATAGATAAAAAAGTTAAAAATAAAAAATACTTACTTTGCTTTATCTCCGATGTTCAAATCAGCTTCAGAAAAAGCACTATAAAATACAACTAGATATATTTTTACAGTTTGTAAAAACACGAATATACACTATCACTAATTCAAAACTCACAATTAAAACAAGTAGAAACATAAATGTCAAAAAATTAAGGTACTTTGACAAATGTCCTCGTTTGGGCACGGCGGGTATATGTATATGGGTTAATGGAAATTAAAAAGCACTTTAAAATTTTGCATGCTAAAAGGAATATTAAAAATTCCAATTAGAAAATACATCATCATCATCATCAGCCCGTTACAGTCCACTGCTGGACATAAGCCTCTCCCAAGAAACACCACAGAGCCCGGTCGTTGCTTTTTGCATCCAGTCGCAAATACATACATTCTGTGAATTTTAGTGGTGGTTTTCAATCATTATTTCTTTTTATATAGATACTGTCTAACTGAATGATTATATTTTTTAATATTTTTACAGTGGTGATGAGACTATTGTATATATACATTCAGTGTAAACTCTTTAAAACATCTCAGATAAATTCGTTATGACATAGAAGCGAGCACAATTTGGTTGGTTTACCATAAAACTCACACATTGATAAACTCTTTTTTTAGTGCAAGAGCCATTCTCTATTATAAAAAAATGTGTTTGTAGTTAGCCCCATAAATATTTATTATCAATGTTATTTTCTCTTCAATTTGTTTATTTTTTAATTAAAAAAAACTTTTAAATTATTAACATGGTTAGTAAAGTTAACAGACTATATGTATTAGGAATAATTTAATTACCTATTGTATGAAATACACATAAACATTATTGTTACTTTTGTTGTTTTTCTTCCATTCCTAACTGATTATTTGCTGTAAGTAATATGGAAACATTTTGTAAAAAGCTGTCATTGTAAACATTAAATATTCCAGACAGAGTATGTTTACAACCTTTTATGTAAGGAGAGATTTTTTTTTATTATATAGGTGGTAAACGAGCAGATGTATCGCTTGGTTGTAAGTGACCGCCGCCCATGGACACCCGCAACACCGGAGGCGTTACAAGTGCGTTGCCTGCCTTAGATTATGTCCAGAAGTAGACTATAAAAGGCTGTTGAATAAAATATATTCTTTTTAATAAAAATTCAAATAAGAATAGGAATGTCAATGACCTCTATCTGTCAAATGTACCTTAAAAGTATGGTCTGCAACTAAACCTTACTTGCATGTCAAGATGCGCATCTTTACCATTGTTCTTAATATTCAGCTAAAAGAAACTTATTAAAGCTATATCATAAATGTTTAAATAATTTTAAAATGAAAAATAAACAATCATAATTAAGATTAGCAAAATTGCAATAACTTATGCATTTATTTAGACAAAATATCATCAAAAGGACAATTTAGCGTTTGTCATTTGAAATTAAATTATACAAGTAATTTTAAAATGTAAATGTTGGAATATAGAATCTTTAAAAAAAATTCTTTTCGTTTATTGTCAGCATAAGATCAAAATAAAAGTATCACTTAATCTGTTGGCTGGTCAGAAATGCTTCAGGCTCCTGTAATCTTCTGTTGCATGGATTTGTTTTAATTACAAATAAAACAATTATGTCATTGTCGACTGTGATGGACTGATGAAGACTATGATGCTATTAGTGGGTTAGGTTGTCTTACAAATAACTAGCTTTTCCCCACGGCTGTGCCCGCATATATGTCGGACATCGCAGTAAATATATAGTCTATGACATACAAATAATTAAGCTGTCTATCGGTAAAATAATTTTTGAAATTGGTTCAGTTCATCCAGAGATACCTACTTACCTTTTATTTTATTTTATTTGGAAAACATACAGTATCTTATAACTAATTAACCTCTAATTAAATTATTATAAACCATTTATATATTTTCACATTTGGATGTAAAGTACTTGATTTTTATATAAGATTACAATTATATTAGACAGAAAAAAAGAAATAACAACCTAAAGAACAGTTAGAGAACCGATTCAAACCAGCGCTTAGAGCACAAACGCCTAAATACAGTTGAATGAAATAACCTTTTATTCTGAACAGAATTTACATAACAATTATATAGAATAGTTTTGGTTTCCTCTATAGAATATCTCGCAGTTCAGTGTGCCTGTTGGCATAGGCCTCCTCTAACATTTTCCACTGTGTTTTGTCTAATGCCACTCTTCTCCAGTTGTTTCCTGCTGTGAGTTTTAAGTCGTCCTCCCATCGCATCTGTTTGCGTCCTCTGTTGCGTTTTCCATCTCTGGGGTACCAGTGTGTAGCAATTGTGCTCCATTTATTTTGCGGATCTCGCATCATATGACCAGTCCATCTCCATTTTCTCTGATCAATTTGAGTAAGTATGTCAGTAACCTTGGTTCTTTCTCTTATAATTGCGTTTCTTACTTTGTCTTTTCTCTTTATGCCAAACATACTTCTCTCCATGGCTCTCTGACAGCGTTCCAACTTTTCCCTGTGGTTTTTAGTAAGTGCCCAGGTTTCGCAACCATATGTAATGACTGGAAGAATACAGGCATCATAAACTTTCTTTTTTATTGCCATGTTCAGTTCCGATTTCATTATTGCCTTCAGTGACCAGTATTTCTTCCAGCCATTAGCTATTCTTCTGTTGATCTCCTTTGTTGTCTGATCTTCATGGGATATTAGTTATCCTAGGTAGATGTATTCTTGGACATATTCGAGGGGTTGGTCGCCGATTTCAATTGTTATTGGTTTGGAGTTTGTGAGTAGTTTGGTTTTGTCCCTGTTCATAGATAGCCCCACTTTCCTACTTTCTTGATTAAGTGTTTTTATCATTTGCTTAAGATTTTCTGGATTTTCTTCAAAAAGTACTATGTCATCTGCGAATCTCAGATGGTTAAGTTTTACGCCGTTTACATTGAGGCCGAAGCCCTCCCAGTTCATTCTTCTAAAGATATTTTCCAGTACGGCTGAGAACAACTTCGGTGAAAGTGGGTCGCCCTGTCTTACACCTCTCTCTATCTTGATCTTATCTCCTAGAGTTTCAAGCTGTATTCTGGCTTCGCTATTTGAGTAGATGTTTTTGATGATTGAGATATAGTTTGAAGGTATTCCTTGCTGTTCTAAACTTTCCCATATAGCTTTATGGCTTATGCTATCGAATGCCTTGGAGTAGTCTATAAATGCCATGTACAAGACTTTGTGATATTCTTTATACTTTCCCAAAATTTGTTTCACCGTATGTATGTGGTCAAGTGTAGAGAATTTGCTTCTAAAGCCAGCTTGTTCTCGAGGTTGATTTTCGTCGAGTTTTTTATTTATTCTTTCCAGGATAACTTTGGAGAAAACCTTATATATGTTTGACATCAGACTTATAGGTTAAAATTGAATAAAAATACAGTTGGACTTGTATTAAATAAGTCCAATTCAGGCAATTCACACAAATCGTTGACACAGGTAGCGGATCTTATGCAAAATTACCGATTTCTGTAGTTGGTGGTACTTTGGGCTACATGCAAGGTATAGGGAATTCTAACAGACCTAGTAGGAAATTTTAGGTAAAACTTATCTAGTAGGTAAGGAGAATCTATTTTTGACTGCACTATTTTTACTAGGAAAGTGACATGATGTATATCAGAGGTATATATACTAATTTTAGATTCATAAAGTACTTTTTTTAAGACTACTTCCACATTATGAATCATTAGCCAGGGTCTCTGAGGATTTCACAAACATACTTTACAAACATAAGTCATAAAGTATGGTATAGTGTCCTCTTCCTATAAATCTCGGATATACTTCACCACCCTGAGAGGAGAGATTAGTAGTAACACATTGTGATTTATCAATAAATATCTCAATTAAAAAAATAGTATGAATATACATATACATATTACGTTTTTTAGGTTCTGTACCCAAACGGTAAAAACGGATCCCTTATTACTAAGACTCCACTGTCAGTCTGTCTGTCTCTCAGGATGTATTTCATTTTCATGAATGGTGATAACTCGGCAGTTGAAAATGTTCTAAAATGATGTATTTCTGTAAATGGTATAACAACAATAAAGATCTTTATCAATAACAGCAACAGTTAGATGCTTGAAATGTATAGTACAGGTACACTTCATGTGCGAGTCTGACTTGCATTAGTCTTTTTTGAATAAACTTTCATATTCATTTTTAACTTTATGCACTTTAGTACATTGGTGGCCTTAGCGCCCAGGGCATTCTCTACCGGTCATTCTTTGGGTGATGTAGAAATCTTGTGAGGTAGGTATACAATACAACAACACAGGTTATACAACTAAACATCTAAAATAATGTAATAATGTGTATAGTATATTATACACTACACATTATTATTATTTTTTTTTTATTTTTTTTATTATATAGGGGCAAATGAGCAGACGTATCACCTGATGGTAAGCGATTACCGCCGCCCATGGACACCCGCAACACCAGAGGCGTCACAAGTGCGTTGTCGGCTTTTAGGAAGGAGTACGCTCTTTTCTTGAAGGTTTAAAGGTCGTATTGGTCCGGGAACACCGCAGGCGACAGCTCATTCCACAGTTTTGCTGTGCGTGGCAGAAAATTTCGGAAAAATCGCACAGATGCATCATTATTACATACATATCTTCTTCTGCTTAGCTTGGGACTAGGTGGCGTTGTGTGTAAGATGTCCGGAATATTTATTATTATTATTATTTTATATACAAGTGTAATGTGTGTAATAATAACATGTATATATTGTACACATATATTTACATTACATTCATACACTATGGATCTCAGAAATTTTGTTCGTGAACATTTTAATTTGATTATCAATTTGCCTTTATTATAGGACATGCCAAGGATGCATTGGAACTCAGTAAGCTCCAAGAAAGTACAAAGCAGACTGAACAAATGGCCAAGATTAAAGAATATGAAGCCGCCATAGAACAATCTAAAGTAGAACAGAAAAAAGTTGACTATGAAGAGCGAAGGAAGACATTACAGGTTGGTTTTTGCTCTATTTCAGCTAATTTATAACATTTATTAGTTAAGCTGTTGGAGAAGCTGTAGGCAAAGACAAACGGATAAAGTCAGTTCTTTCATTATTTCTTACCTAATGTACCTTTATTGCTCTGTAAGCCGGTGTGAAATAGCGTTTGCGCTGTGTTTCACCGAGTGAGTGAGGATACCGGAGGCCCATACCCCAACCCCTCCCCCCATCCCCTTTCCCATCCCCCAAAGGTCGGCAACGCACTTGTGACGCTTTTGGTGTTGCGGGTGTCCATGGGCGGCGGGAATCGCTTACCATCAGGTGATACGTCTGCTCGTTTGCCCACCATTCAATAAAAAAAAAAAAAAGGAGGAAAATGAAAGGGCAGCAATGCATCTGTCTTTTGTATTTTCTTACTATCATTTGCCCGCGACTCCGCCAGCGTGTATGTCGGCTATCTTTGTCAAAGCTAGCCTATCTGACGCCTTCCTCAAGAATTAAAGTATCTCCATGCCAAGGTTTAACAGACAGACAGAGGTACTTTCAAAGAACTGGCTATGACAATGGCAGGTTTGTAGTACAACCTGGTGTATCTTATGGTAGAGATTGATTTTATATTTATTTGGCTGCTAATAACACCGACAATAACATTTTAAATGCCCAGATTTATCGTTCACATCTGCTGTATTCCCTGTATTTCCTAAGTCTAAGATTTGTGTTGTGTATGTACAAAAATTAAATTATTTTTTATAGGAAGAGACAAAACAACACCAAATGCGTGCCCAGTACCAAGATCAATTAGCAAAGAAGAGATATGAAGAACAGCTACTTCAGAACCAAGCTGCTCAACAAGAAATTTTAAAGAAGTAAGTCTTCCATAAACTTATACAATATAGTTCTGCTGTGCGTGATCAACTATACAAAATAGTACATGGATGGACTGAGCTTTGATAAATTTTCGAAATGTGTATCCTAGGTAGATTAATATATTGTCTCCGAAACCTCCTGCATACTAAATTTAATAAAAAAATTATAGTCATTTCAGAGATTTAGATTATAAACATACAAGAATTGCTCGTTTAAAGGTATTAGATGTCCATACAAAAATATTTTTCCTTCTCTTCCAAGCCCAAACATAACCTAATTTCAGAATAAAATAAATGATTTCATTTCAAATTAGGTTATGGTCGGTTTTAAAATTTAAAAACAAAACTGTTTTCATTTCATAATCATATTATTCAACGGTAGTAAAAGAAAAAATACATTTATTAGCCACAAATAATAATAAACAAAATAAAAGATTATAGTTACAACAAAAAGACAAAAAAGACTAACTAGACTAAGCAATATAAGGAATTTTAATTACGAAGCAAAAAAACAGTAATTATGTGATTAAAACGCTACAGGTCCTGAAAGTAATTACAGTATTGATCAGCTGTAGTCCAAAAATACCTCAAGCATGTGTACTGTGTAACTTTAAAACAAAAATAACATTAAATTAAATAATTAATACATACCTAAGCAAAGCCATAGTTAATTCAGTATTTGCCATTTTAAACCGGCAATATAGTAAACATTAAATTACTACTAGATTTAAGCTTAATCACATAATGCCTACAATATACCTATATACCCAATAGAATACAAAACAATAATTATTTAAATTTTTGTCTGTTTGTATGTATGTTTGTGCACGCTAATCTCAGAAACTGCTTAATCGATTTGAATGCGGTTTCCATTAGTTTGTTTGTTTTATATTATTCAGTTCGTAAATATAAAAGGTATATCAGTTTAAATAATCACCGCGATAACCTACGTATACGCTAGCGGAGCGGCAGGCAATAGCTACTAATAAATACATGTTGATTCTAGGCAGGAAGAGAGTGTTGCAAAACAAGAAGCCATGCGGCGAGCAACCATCGAACATGAGATGGAGTTGCGTGAAAAGAACAAGCTGAAGTCTATTGAAGCAGAAGCTAGAGCCAAGGCGAAGGCTGACAGAGACAATCGTGACATCACACTAGAGCAAATAAGATTAAAGGCATCTGAAAATAGAACTACTGTTCTTGAAAGTATTAAGTAAGTGTTAAAATGTAACAAAACCTTACAAATATCTGACACTTAATATAGCTAGCTTATTACAGTCATTACAACTGGTATAAGAGTAGCAGTAATTTAAGGAGCCGTCACCACGGACGAGATAATCGCGGCGATATTATTACCGTCTTGCCTCGTATTTCCACTTACACTCGGCGATTCCGTTGCGAGACACGAGTCGCGACAATAAGCTGAAGGAATATCGGTCATCTCAATTCTCTTGCCCGCTCATTAAAGTAGCAGTTTTCTTTTAGCAAACAAGATTGTTTATATAGTTCTAGAATCTAGATTAATAAAGAACCAAGTATTAAGAGAATAATGTATGATTTCTCTAAGTTTTAGATTATGTAAACACAAAATAAAGCCTTACAATAATTAATAATTTTTAAAAGTCGAGAGTTGTAATAATATAGTCGGAGATAACTTCAATAACTATTTGATAGGACAGCAGGATCTGTTGTGGGAGCTGGACTAAATGCTCTTATCACAGACTGGGACAAAACTTTAGCAGCAGCTGGTGGTCTGTCGTTGATAGCTCTTGGTGTTTACACAGCCAAGGGCGCTACTTCTGTGACGGCACGATTTATTGAAGCACGCATTGGTATGTTATATCTCGTTTTATCTTTTACTAACTGTCTCTCGCTACTTCCTACGCGTCAAACTAATTGTTATTGTTTTATTTTAGGCAAACCTACTCTCGTAAATGAGACATCTAGATTTTCCATTTTGGAAGCTATCAAACATCCAATATTGACAATTTCAAAAGCTGTGGCAAGCTTCAAAAAACCGTCTGATGCTTTAGCCGGTGTTGTACTCGCACCCAATCTAGAACGTAGGCTTAGAGATATTGCGATTGCCACAAAGAATACACGTATCAATAAAGGATTTTATAGAAACTTATTAATGTACGGTCCTCCTGGAACTGGTAAAACGCTCTTCTCCAAGGTAAATTCAATACATTCACGTTATGGCATGTTTAAGATAAGGCCTATGTTTAAGGTTCTGTTGTTTTCAGAAACTAGCTAAACATTCTGGAATGGATTATGCTATTTTGACTGGTGGAGATGTTGCCCCTATGGGTAAAGATGCTGTGGCAGCTATTCACAAAGTATTCGATTGGGCAAACACAAGCAGGAGAGGTAAGTCACTTAAACAAATTTTAAGTATTTTAATAAGTTGACGTAACTTGTACTCACTCCCTATTGATTGGCAGGTGTACTAGTTTTCATTGATGAAGCTGACGCCTTCTTAAGAAAACGTTCCTCAGAAAGAATAAGTGAAGATTTGAGGGCCGCTTTAAATGCATTCCTCTACAGAACATCTGACCAAAGTAACCGAATAATGTTAGTTCTGGCTTCAAACACACCGCAGCAATTTGATTCTGCCATTAATGATCGTCTTGATAAGATAATCGAATTTGGATTACCTGGTCTCGAAGAGCGTGAACGATTAATACGTCTTTATTTTGATACATTTGTTCTTAAACCAGCTTCAGAAGGAAAGAGGTAAATATTTAAAGAACACATGCACTACATTTAATAGACAAATTATATATTTTGTTGAATTTAAATACTTACAGATGTATGAACTACCTAATGGCTCTATTACAGACGGCTGACAGTTGACAAGTTCGACTATGGTGCACTGTGTTCGACTCTGGCGGCACGCACAGCTGGTATGTCCGGACGAGGCCTGTCCAAGTTAGGAGTCGCATGGCAAGCAGCCGCCTATGCCTCTGACGAGGGACGTCTGACTGAACAAATGTGTATTGATATTTGTGATGATGCTGTTCAAGATCATCTTCAAAAGGTAAATAAAGTAGCTTCTAATGTCATAAATTATGTAACATAAATTACACAGATATTTTAAATATTTACTTTTTTAGATGGAATGGTTATCAGCTGAGGAGAAGACAAGAAGTATGATGCCTTATCTTTTAGATTTACCGCCTTTGGATAGCACTGAGCAATATACACAAAGTGTTAAAATAACAGAAGAAAAGGATGACAATACTCCAAAGAAAGTTATTATTAAAAAGTCGGCACCTGAGAACACTACAAAGGAAATAGAAACAGACAAGTGACATCTTGTTCCTTTACAACATGATCTAATAGGTCTAGTTAATTCAGATATTTGTGCCACTTCAATGACGAATAAAGCTAACGCCCAAAGTAAACAAAAATTCTTATACAATCTCAAAATGTCGAACCACAAGAGTTACATTTATCTAAATGATCAGACTATAAAAGTTTTGTCTCGAATATCTCTAAAGAACCAGTTTCGCAAAGATGAATAGGTACTGATAACTTTGTATAAATATTTTAATAAAGCCGGAATTAATTTTAATATAGAAGCTAAGGCCAAGGACAATGTAATGCTGATACAAATTCTACTCCAGCAGAGAATTTTGCGTAAAAAAACACTAAATGTCATTTTATAACATACTAAAGTTTTGAGGTAACAATATTAATAATATTTGAATATATTCTAATTTAAATATAAGATTTGAGTACTTTAAGAATGTACGAAATAAAGAAGAGGAAAATTTTAAATGGTTACGCAAATAGAGCAAATGTTTAATTACAGAATACTTAACGTGTTTGAATTGAGCATTGCTTGCTTTTCTAAAATATTTATCTTATGGAGTGTGGGTGGAGATGTGTATGTAAAAAGATAGACATAAATAATTACATTGTTATTAATGTTTCATGTCTGGGTTCATATACATTTACTTTTAGTAACGTATGTGATCCATAACTGAAACTGTCACTTATGCTTAACTGGGAATGTAGCTAATACACTTTATCAGGTAGCGTTACTAGATTTTATTACGTTGTCTGTTTTTTTACATCAATTTATTTTCCTCATAATTTACTGAGTTTTGTAACGTTTTTGGAAACAACTATTAGATATATGTGGCCCATTCTCAGAGGTTTCATACCTAATAATAATGTATAAATTCAATAAGGTAGACGAAACTATATTTGATAAATCTAATGTGTTGCAAATATACATACATTGATTTATTATAGTTGCGTAGGAGACGCGAATATGTGCTTATTAGAGGGATTGGAATGCCCATTAATTATGATGTCTTGTGTGTATAACGTATGTGTTGTAATGAAATTGGTTAATGATTTAACTTTAATATACATATTTATATATGAGATACACGTGTACATTTTGATGAATGCCTTGGCATACCTATCTTATACTGCTTACATCGTCTAGCAAAACGCAAGTTTTTGTTTCTATTTTACGCATCGCACCTTTTTTTAAATTTGAAAGCAAAGAATATTGTTCTTGAAATTAAGAAAGGATACGACAGCAACTATTTGAGTTGCCAATTTAGTTAAAAGATTTGGTAAGCAATAAATGGAATACCAGCACATTGAACGATCTTATGTAACACTTAACTAAAGTCGCCGAAATGCTTTTTCCATCTGAATTGTTCAAGTAGTGTGAACCCTGATCTAATTAAATATTTGGTTTGTTTAAAATTAAGTAAAGTTAGTGATATGCTTCTTTGTTGTGATTATGTTATTGTAGTTCAACATATGTGCATGTATAATTGCTGCCTGAACATGTATTATGAATTTATGTGTGGAAATATTCATAGGGATATAACAGTAGATTGGAAATGAAAATTGCAACTCGTCATTGCAGAACCATAAGTTTATTACAGATAAAAATAAACATTCAAAATGTATTCCTTCATTCAGAGGGTCGATAACTTTTATTTCCAGCATTTAAAGCTTCGAAATAATAACTGTAACTGTGACTGTGCACCAGTAGTATATTAGAATAATGTTATCTGATACATTTGTTTTATTTATATTCCGTGTCTTAACACATTTGTTATTTTCTAATTAACCAGTGTGTTCTGACAGTACACATCCTGACTGACTACCTACAATCATCACAGATTATCTCTTGATCCAAACTCCCTAATTTTCTGGCACATTATCCTCTATTTTGTAATAATAACAAATTTTAGAATCATCGATCTTAGAATTAGTATTTAGATAAATATAAACAATTTAAATCACATTTCTAATTAAAGTTACATACCACTGCTGCCGATTGGCTAATATTGAATATACAATTAAAAATATAAATTGTCACATTGAAGAAGTCTGATTCTAGTGAATGTTGTCTGAATAATATACGCTATTGTATGAAAGTATCTTACAATTCTTTTAATATGTTTTATATTAATTCGCCTTTCACTTACGGGCCAACACAATAAGATTTATCTTATTAAAAAGATCATTAAAAGTCCCAGTTCATTTATAATTTAGTTCTAAAAATAAAGAAATGCAATACACATGTAATAAATTTGAATATTTAGGACATAAAAAAATTAGAAGCACCTGAGATAGTTTATCATTTATCAATGGCGATTATTCCAGATAGGTAAGTCGGGTTACGTCAGTAAGCACTTATTGCGTATCTCATCCTGTACCGTGCGTCAGTACAGAATACACAGTAGGTACCAGACAACCAATATAATTATACATTATTTACGACATATTCGATGGTTATATACTCATCTAGATATGTATAGATAAAAACTCATCAAAGTTTTTACAAGTTTTATGAAATGATATAAAACTATTACAAGTTTACTACAAAGTTTAAACATTTTGATCCTAGCGCGGAACATCTACACAAGATTTTTCCATGCTATTTTAAAACTTTTTTTTTATTTCCTATAGAGTAAGTAGTACCATCCTTAAAAAACAGTTAGAATCCAGAACAAACACATCCCCACCCATCAATTACAATAAAAATATCAGTATTACAATAAGCAAGAGTAAAAAGAAAATTAAAACAGTATGTTTACTGTGTGTGTGACATTTGTGTTCAGTTTAATTACAACAATAATTTGGAATAGTTGTTGCAACAAGTTTTTAATAATAAAAATCGTTTGTAACTCATCAAGCTTTCAGTGGCTCACATAAGTAAAAGTACTAAATCATACTACTGCTATTTTCATAGGCTTGACGAAACAAATTTCAGACTAAATTAGGCAATCTACCAGAATTATCTAGAATTCATGACTAACTAAAATATGAATGGAAGCTAAAGTTGTTTAAAACTCATTAGATAACCAACTAGCTTAATTGTTTTGGTTTTATTTTCATATTATTTTAGTAATTTATCATTAATATTTATAATTGAAATAGTAATAGTCTATAACTTGTAATTGTTTATATCAGGTTAATATTTAGAAAAGGCATCAAAATCATATTACAGATACTTACATTTAGTATTTTAATATTGGAAATGATGGTGATCAAATGATATCATAATCATGTACTAGTTGTAAAGAGATAAAAAGTAAATATCAACAAAGACAGATAATAATCCAAGTGACAATGATGCTGGCTTAGACATATCTTCTCATCTGTGTTCCTAGCCACACATATTGAAAACAATCAACCAAACCATAACATAACCTGTTTTTAAATTATCTCTACATAATCCTTTGACCATAATTTACATTAATACACAATAAAACAAAAATATTAAAGCATCAAATTGCTACACAATTAAACAGTACTAGGTCTAATTATGACTCAATCAAGATTGCAACAGAGCAATACACAAATTGAAATATTAATTTGCTTATTAACGATAATATTCATTAATCACATTTAAATAGATTAAAAAGAACAAATTTTGGAAGTAAATATTATTTATTCTTATATTTTGCCATGGTATTATAGATGTATCACGAAATGCTCTGGATGATATCTAATATGCTTAATATATTTTATAATAAAGGAGAAAGATATTATATAAGTTAAAATATTAGTTCATAATACAGTATTAAAAAAATGCTAGTAAAATAGTAGTTATGCAAAATGCACCATCAGTATCATATTACAAGAAATATGTAAAATGCACAATACTTATTTAGGTACTATAACAATCTGGTTAGCACTTGTAATTTGAAAAAATCTAATGACAATCTATGAAGTTGATTATACCACAAATATATAGCATAAGAATTATGTACATGTATCAGTAATATCATTTGTTTAGTTACTTTTGCTGCCTGAGCAGCATGATGTCTGGACTGGTGTCAATTCATCATCTACCACTAAAACCTGTGATGTCCGGCTGACATCCATTTGTGAGGTTTGCTCACTTTTGTTCAACATTTCTTTGGTTAAGTCAAGAAAGAGATCCTCAACTCCTTGATTTAATTTTGCTGAGGTGTAATAATGTTTAGCACCAACCATGTTTGCATAGCTGTAAATCAAATATTCCATGATTACACTTGATAAGGGTAGGACCAAGTCTATCATAGTTACAATGTAATTCATACCTTTCAGCTTCTTCGAGGGGAACAGTTCTTTCATGTTCTAAATCAATTTTATTGCCAGCAATTGTTAAAACAATATCGGAACCCAACATTTTCTTCAATTCTTTGACCCAATTTTTTACCTAAAAAGAGAAAAAGTCAAATTTTATACTAAGGTACTGCAATCTATAACAAATAATTTAAAATTCTATATCATTGTGCATAAACATTTTTGTTAAACTATGATGAATTACAACTTGAAGTTTGATACCTTGCCAAAAGAGTCTTCATCTGTAATATCATATACAAGTATAGCTCCATTAGAATTTCTGTAGTATATCGGCCCCAATGCATGAAACTTTTCTTGCCCAGCTGTGTCCCAAATAGAAAGATTAATGCGTTTACCATTTATATTTAGTCTTTTATTTAAAAAGGTCGCCTGCAACAAAAAAATTGCCATCTTAAACAGATATAACATAGTAAAACAGGAGATGCTTCAAATGTTAATGTGTCATCTTGAATATACGCATTTTTAAGGTGTTTATCGCTATACCTGTAGCGTAGTAAGATGCTTGTCGTTGAATTTATCTTCAATGTAGCGCAGTAATAATGAAGTCTTTCCTACGCATCCCTCTCCCAACAAAACTACTTTGAAATTGTGTGCGCCACTCGCCACGTTAGTAGCCATTATGTAAACAATAATAATCTCTTAGAACCTTGAAAAGATTATCTGATGCAAATGAAATTTGTGTAGAAAGTTACAAATACGTAATCAACTACATTAAGACAGCTGATATCTATTTTTCATCACAAAAAAACAGACACAGTTTATTTGTCACGATTTCACATAAATATTTCGAACAACAAACACTACAGAAAACTGTTAATAGGGATTGAGAACCACAGAATAGTTATGAGCTCTGAAGTTCACCTACAAGGAGATACAAGTATTTTTCTTTTCAATAATCAGACAGAACTATTATGACATTTACTGACGTTTTATCATTTATGTTAAACCTATTTGACATGATTCCATAGACATGATGAAAGAGCTTGTAATAACTACTCTGTGGTTTGCATAGAGTAGATATTACTATATGCATAGATATTAGTCTATATTTTATCTTTGTCCTTACATAGCTCGTAGCAGTTGATACAATTGGAGTTTGTTGCATAATTAGCATATAAAATATGTTGTTGTAATTCTACAAACAAATGCTAACAGAATCGTACTAACAAAAATAAAACAAACTAAAAGAAGTTACGTAAATATACATGATGAAGACTGAATTTTCTATCAATGTTTTCGTTAATGAGAAATTGTGAACCTCGTCCGTTGTAGCCTTCTGATTGCTTATTAGTTTATTAGAAGTTATTTCAATTCAGTGAGTGCACAGATTCATTAAAGTGCGGTCGGTACCCTTAATGCTGCTGCGCCCGTGTGCACTGCACACCGAGTACAGGTAAAGGCGCCCCTTTAACCAAAGCGCTTTAAAATTTAGTCTTCTAAATTCAGAAGCCACTGAAAAAAGAAATTAGAAGCTTCTGATCACACTGTCCTTATTTACTTAGTAATTGAATCAGTTACCAGTTAAAACGCGACGGAGTCGGACGTGCCGTGGCCGTGTACGAATCATCGTAAACTTCCACGTAATTTTTTAGTGTATAGACATTATTGAACCCGTTCGGTTTATCGGGCTTCAATAATATTCATATACTAAAAAAATAGACTTTGCTTAGTTGGCCATTGGTTCATCTAAAAATAGAAAAATACCAAACTTTTTATACGAAGTTTCCTAAGTAAACGCATTTTAAAAACTTTATAACTAATAAATTTATCTGAGCCGTTATAATTTTCCTTCAAAGTTCGTCATATGGACTACCAACAGGATTTTTTTCAGATTTTATGCACCAGCCGTTTAACTTTTAGAAGAGGAACCCTCTATAACAAAAAAAAAATGCGTTTTAAAGTTGAATAAAGCGCAAACATAACCCTAAGTAAAAAATCGTCTTAGCAACTTCTCAATGTTTTTAAAAGACCTATCTATATATGAATATATGAATACTCCACAATATGGGGATTCAGTAATTATCTACGAATAGATGCGAGATCGTTTGACATGTTATTAAATCTTGTGACATTGTTTATTCAAAATCAAGAAGTATTCTGCTATGAGACAGTATAAGTGCAAAAGAAAGATTGGTCGTAATATTAGGTCTTTACCCATGAAATTGCCGTTTTGTATGCAATAAGTGAAAGTACTTATTTTTTCAAATTCTTTTATTTCTGTTATTCGAAGTAATCACCCATGCAATCGACGCATCTTTGCCAACGCATTGGCAGTTTATTGATACCCTTCTTGTAAAAATCAGCTGGACGGGAGGCAACAAACTCTTCAAAGGCATTTTGTACTGCCTCTCGGGAATTGAATTTTTTACCCACTAAAAAGTTGTCTAAATTTTGGAAATAGTAATAGTCGGTAGGTGCAAGGTCTGGTGAGTATGGCGGATGAGGGAGAGCTTCCAACCCCAGCTCTTGCAGCTTGGAGACTGTCTGTTGCGCAGTATGGGGTCGCGCGTTGTCGTGAAGGAGCAGTGGGGACGACCGATTGACCAAAGCTGGTTGCAGATGTGCAAGCTTCTCCATCATTCTCTCCAGTTCTTCACAGTACACATCTGCATTAATGCTCATGCCGTTTTGTAAAAAGCTGTGGTGAATCACACCCGCACTAGACCACCAAACAGTGACCATCACCTTTTTAGGGGTCATTTTTGGTTTAGGGCATTGCTTTGGTGCTGAACGAGGGTCTAACCAACTTGCTGAGCGCTTTCGATTGTCGAACAGAATCCATTTTTCGTCGCACGCAACTATTCGTTTCAAAATTCCTTTATTTCATTGCCTGTTGAGCAGCGAAAGGCAGGTCTCGACGCGTACGTTGGTTGCGCTGGCGATCGTTAAGGTCGTGGGGCACCCATCTATCAAGCTTTTTTACCTTGCCAATTTGTCGCAAATGCATCAATATTGTTTTCATGCTTACATTAAAAGCTGCTGCTAGCTCAGCTGTAGATTGAGTTTCGTCAGCTTCCACAATCGCCTTTAATTCATTATTGTTAACCAAAGTCTCCGGACAACCACGAGCTTCATTTTTCAAGTCAAAATTTCCAGAACGGAACCGGGAAAACCAATAAAGGGCTGTGCGTTCGTTTGTACAGTTCTCTCCGTAAACGTTTTTGATGTTACGTGCCGTTTGTGTCGCGTTGGTGCCACGACGGAACTCATATTCCATAATTACACGAATTTTAAAGTATCCATTATGACGAAAAATGTTCAAATGTAATGAAAATACAACGCTAATCAAAAAACAAAAGACTGAGTTTGTAAATAGAATGTCATGGTTTTAAAACAAAATTAATTTGAATTTAGAATACAGAGCCATTACAAACATTTTTTTATTTGAAATGACCAGTACTGAAGAAACGCAATTTCATAGGTAAAGACCTATTATTAACAGTTCTTACAACAGAAAATATTAATATTTATCGTACCTATCAAGATTAAAAATTCAATTCTTTAATATTCCAACCCTTGCTGGTAAAAGTTATCCCTGAAACATGTTGGGTTATTTATAAATATCTAGCACAGTATATGCAAAACAAAATTACACGACTTCTCGCACAGACAGTTACGTAGCGACTGAAGTCCGTAACTAAATGCGATTACACCTTCCTTAATGCGTTTTTAATTAGGCTTCTAAATTTTAATCAGTCAGAAACCATACTTGCTTCTGAATTTAGGATGCTAACTAAACTAACTTGCTAATTGCTATTTCACTTAACTAAATTCAGTAACGACTGCATTAAGATGACCAAATTGAGCCAAGTGAAATAAGCGCTTTACCTATTATTGAAGTGTTGTACGTAGTTTACCGTCCGTTTTTAGTACTAACAGGACAGATTACCAAAATCTTTAAGTCTCCAAAATATAGAAATTTAGGTTCTTTAGAAATTTAAAGACAGTTTAATAATGTTTTTAAAAACTATGAAATTTATTATTACAGGTAAAATATTGTTTTATTTATAAGGGCGCGTCAGTGGGCTGCTCATCGTCACTCTTTGATTTATCAGACATAATACAAACGTGCATAGTTGGGCGAGGAGACCAGGATATGTCAATTACTAAAATACTTTGAAATATAATCGACGGTCGTTCAATCAATCACCAAATCAATCTTGAACACTTACCTGAATGCAAAGCTCCATAATAAGCTTGACTGTCTTCACAATAACAGCATTCGATAAATTTTCTATTTTCGGAAGTATAACCATGTGTCTGCTCTACTTTCCCAGTTAAAATGGCGACCTATTCGCCTACGTCGTAATCAACGAGTACTTACCTCCCTATTTTTATTTCTCATCTCACCATCCTTACCTACCTACTTTGCTCCGTATTTTCGATACTTGTGCGGTAATCATGATAAAAAAAAATTCGTTATGTTAATATTCTTCTTCTCTCATTTCCCTCTCACAACTCAACACTCCACATCGTGAACTATTCTTTCTTAGTTGTTCTGCTCTGTCAATGTCCACCAACCGATTTACGTTCAAAAAAGAAGCACATGATCCCCTTCTCAATGAACTGGCAGAACTATCTAATTCATAGCATACCATACGTTACCGGTTTTAAGATTTGATGGTCATATTATAGTCTGGCCACTGAGAGAATGCGTTCCTGACAGGTCGTGATCCAATGGGCGATGTAACTTTGAACTGGCGTACAATTTATGGCAAAATTTTACATATCTTTTATTAACCTTAATAATGAGTAATAACATTAAAATGTAATAATCATGCCAATGTACAATAAAAGTTTTATTTTGGGCTAAAGTTATTAACAATTAAACAATTAATTAATTTAAGAACAATAATTTTTAAAAGTCTCACGACGTCAAACTGCGCTGTTTCAAGGTTATGTCAATAGTTTGTTTTCGTAGTGATGAGGCAAAAAAATACTGAATTGTAACTGAGTATTTTTGGAATCGTAATATATTCGATTCCAAAAATCGATATCGGTCGATATATTGTTAAATAAAACGTTCTAATTTTATTATATATAATTTTATTTATTTATCTTTATTGAATATACAAAAAAACAGTAGAACAAGATGAGTTACAAAGTATGTAAGGATGTCGTACAGTCGAATGTTGTCACCATTTCAGGGAAATGTGCCGAAATGTTTTGGGCAGTTATACGAACGACATTAAAGTTCCTGGGGACATCGGAGAAATTATTCCAGAGTGTGTATGATGTACTTAATACATATTTAATATAGTTTATAATACGATATAGGTACGACCAAACCAACTTATGAAAATAATTGTCGCGATATCAGTCGGCTGAATTAAAAATAAATGAAAAACTATTTTTATCCCTTTATATTTCTGGTAAAAAATGGCAACCCAAAATAGCGTTGTGAGGACCGCCATTTTGTAACATACACAAACAGTATCCAAGAAATACCAGATACCCAAATAGGTTGGTTTTAGAATGTACTCCAAGAACAACTTTATATAAAAATAACTGTTACTCAATGTGCATAAGAGTGTATAATGAGATTCCTGATTGTCTAAGGGATTTACCATTGTGTCGTTTTAGGAACCATCTCAAGAGATGGCTTCTGGAAAAGTCATATTATTCACTCAAAGAATTTTTTATTGAAAATGAGAATACAGCTTGACATGTGTAATATTTAATTGACTCACTTTTAATTTGACTATTTTGCAATATAATAAATAATATTTAAATGACATTTTTGACAATTTATATTTTTTTTAATTTTTTTTACTCTTTTAATAATTTATGTAATTAATAGAATTTTAAATAAGGACATTTTCACATGCCTCCAGTGGCTAAATAGACGGTCTCTTAAGTTCAAACTGTAACAACACCTGTAAATGTACTCTATTTATGTGAATTAAATCATTTCATTTTCATTTTCATTTCATTTCATTTCATTTCAGTCGTCTCTTGTCGTCTCAGAGCTAATCTGGGCTCAAATTAAAGGTTATGCAGCCCGCCATAATACTTCTCCACCATATGGCATAAAAAAGATGAAGACGCTTTTAAAAGAAGCATGCGAAAAAATCACAAGAGATGACTGGATGAAGGTGGTTGAAAAAACTAAAAAAATGATATTTGATGACTTTGACCGCGATATTCGTATAGACACTATGATTGATAATAACATGATAATACATGTTGGTGAAGATGACAGCGAGTCCTCAAGCGAATCGGAGTCGGATTAAATTTTGATTTGATATTATTGAAATCTTAAAACGATATATTTCATAATATTCTTCGGTTCTTCCTTCCTGTGCCGAGCGGTCAAAACCTGGAACTCACTACCTGCGTACGTGTTTCCCTCCCAGTATGAACCTGGGTCCTTTAAGCGGAGCGTGAAGAAGCATCTCACTAGGCCGCCATAGTGTGGGTCGCCATGCTGCATTGTCCCTATTAGCAGTGAGGATGGTGACCACCACTCCTGGATTCTGCTCGTGCTTTCCATCAGGCAGAGCAGAGTCATTTTGGCAGCTAAGACATAAAAAAAAAAATATATATATATATATATTTTTCAATAAATACAGTATTTTTATTTTCTTTCCCTTGGTTTCATTCAGAAATTACGATTAAATTTAATTCATCCATCAACAATTTTGTTAATATTGTGTTTGAAATATAAAATATATCTAAATTGAATAATTATGCATAATGAATACTATAAATACTGTTACCAAATATTACTAATGATATTCATGGTACATCACTACTCATGACGAATTTACAAGTGTCAGAAACGCATTCTCTGAGTGGCCGGACTATAAATTAAAGAACAGCGCGCACTTTTAGGGTGAACGAAAATTTGCCACTCGCGTCATTGTCATCAACCGCTTTCCATGAGCCATATGTATACTGTGTACCTAAGTGTATTTTTTTAGTTATGAGTGAACGTGAAGCGTGAATCTCGAAACAAATCACAAGTTCCTTAGTTTTCACTTCAAACTGGTGTGAAATAGCGTTTGCGCTGTGTTTCACCGAGTGAGTGAGGATACCGGAGGCCCATACCCCCAACCCCTCCCTCCATCCCCTTTCCCATCCCCAAAGGTCGGCAACGCACTTGTGACGCCTTTGGTGTTGCGGGTGTCTATGGGCGGCGGTAATCGCTTACCATCAGGTGATACGTTTGCCCACTATTCAATAATAAAAAAAAAAAAAAACACAGTCCCAGAAACTGCTCTTTGAACGTGCATTACGGGATAACGGCTGGACCGAACTTTGACTGCTTAAGGTCAGAATTAAGGTACTTTTTTACCCTACTGCATCGATTGCCCTATTTGTTATATTGATGATGATAGTTCATGATATTTCATGTCTATATGTCATAGTTAAAAGGGATTTTCCACCTCAACAACAAAAAAAAGGCATAATAAATTATTAAAAATGAAATGAAAGAAACGGATCATAACTATAATTATTTAACACAACGTCAGGGTTAACATATTTGTAGGTACCGAATTTACTAAGTTAAATCTATAAATATGGGTTTAGGTGTAGTAGCCGTAGTCAGGACTAGGAAAAGGGAACGATTGTCCATCCGTGTAAGTTCATTACGGAACCATTCCATGACGTTTGTTGTTTTATTGTTACCTAAATCTTTAACAAACGGTATAATATGAGTTTGGGCAACTCTGGCTGCTTTGGTAAATTGTGTGAACTTAGTACGCCGAAACCTTGCATGAGGTCGGGGTCTAAATGTTATAGCGGTGGCACCAAAAACTCTTTTCGGAGTGAGTCTGGTGGACGTCGTCGGCAACGTCGGTTTGTCTTTGCCTCCTCTTAATATTTGTATTTCCGATTTAATATTTGTTTCATTGTAAAATTTCGGACTTAGCTGGTCGTGTTCTTTTCTGTTGATAAAATATTCGACTATCTTTTCTATCTCTTTGGTGCTATTAGTTTTCATTTCATTATTTACATGTAAGGTTATATCACGATCAGTTACCGATGACGTATCATTTTTTACGGATTTATACTTTTGCTCTAAAAGTTGAATTTCAGCTTGTTCCGCATTCCTCATTTTTATTAAAGTTTGATATTCCTCATCAAGATTTTCTGAAGTAGAGCTGATCCACGAAAGTGCAGGTCCAATGGCTGTAAATCTTTGTTGTGGAATAATACAATTGTCTTTATTTCTTAAGCTCATGATGCCATATATTTTGTCATCTAAAAACAATGGTGTACCTTGTTCTTCTTTGATTTTACACATTCTGATCGCTTCTTTTGTCATTACATTATTTGTACAAACATAGTAACCTGTAAACCTATTATAATTTTCATCACAACGCTCTATCACAGCGACTTGTAATTTCGGCCCGTTTTCGTACATTATTGGCACAACGGCTTTAAGACCCAAAGGAGAGACATGATCTAAAAAACTCACAGTGGCTAGTCTTCTTTTAGTTGCATTCGTTCGTAATAAAGCTAAATCATTTCTCCTGAATGCTCCATTTACTGACACATAGTTTCTGAAATGTTTATGTATAAACTTTTGCAGAATTGGTACGTCTTCTGCATATTGGCAAGTTTCAGCGCAGGAAGAGGTCGTGATCACCGTATTCGGTAAAATATAAGTGCCAATACATTTCTGGATATTTGGATTTAATCCATTACATTTAAGTCGTACTATGCTTGTGACAGATATACTTTGTACGATGTACACAGCGCGAAATGCAAATACAGTACAAGCCAAAGCCACCACCGTGCCAGCGTTGTGATTACGCATACTATTGAATTTATCACTAAAATAAATTTATGTCATTGTTTATATGTGAAACGACACCGATAGGGAAATTATTTGGTATTTTATAGCAGTTCGTACAGAATCGTATGAAAAAGAAATATATATCCATCTCTTTTTTTTTCATAAATTGTATCTAATAAATAAGATTTTTCATTACAAACGTCAGGTCACTAGTAACTTAGTAAGATATATTAATATAAACATAAATTCATATCGATAGCATAAAAAAATTAAAGGTTTTAGTGCCATGATTCAGTGTTAATTTCTAATTAATACTGGGTAATAATATTAGTGTAATAACTCAGGATGTATCTAAATACTGCATTAGTATACGAGAACTGATTACTTAAGAGAATTGAACGGGAATGTATCCATTGAATGTATTTATAAGTCATTATAAGGTGATGTGTTTGGCTCACGACGGGCTGCGATCAACATGGACGAGATGTTCAATTAATGTGGCGCCGGCGCCTGGTGCTGTGCGGCATTCCACGCGAGCTCAAGGAAAGTGCATCCGTGAATAGCCTCTCAATCAAGCCTCGTAATGCTCGATATGAAGCTATCACGCGCCGCTGCCCCGAAATAGATCCATTCCATTCATAAACAATGCACATCATGAATGAAATACAATCCTTTCATAACACATTTACTAACTAAATTATTAACCACTCTATAAATGCGATGTTCTGGTCCGCACAAATGAAAGTACATAATGCCATAAATCAAGATAACGTTATGGAGTTATGCGGATGAACCCGCTATTAAAATGCCAATAATGTGCCAATTTTGATTGCAATGGGCTAGTTCCGATACTATGTAACAATCAACTGGCATTGCTTGTGCGTAGGAATTCCTACAATATCGCTCGCTAAATTATCTGCGATAAAACGTAATGCTCTTTATAAATACCATTAGTCGATTAAGAAATCAATTAGTTTTGCATGTTATTACATATAGTGTTTTTGAAGGCACTTATTCTCAATATATCTTTCACGTTTGCATTGAGACATACTTTGTTTTGTATTGTTTAAGGGAAATTGTTTTTATTGAAAATATAAACGACTAGCTGAACCCCGCGGTGCTACCCGCGGTACGACAATAATCACAGGCAACGTCGCGAGGCGAAGCTAGTATCTTTATAAATTATAGCCTACGTGTTATTCTGATGTATAAGCTACATTATTGTAAATCGTAAAAGAGGTAACTTTTCTGGTTGATTTTTTACGCCTTGTTTCTTGAAAAACGCAAATATCTTACGGAACCCTATTTTTTTCCAAAATAAAATATAGCCTATGTTACTCGTGGATAATGTAGCTTTCGAATGATGAAAGAATTTTTAAAATCGGTCCAGTCCTTTTTGAGTTTATTCGTTACATACAAAAATACAAATCTTTCCTCTTTATAATTTCTTTGTATCTCAAGAGTGTTAGAATTTAGATAGAGGAGTTGCCAGGACAGGATAGCACTCCATTAATAAACGGTGTGCCACACTGAGCTTAAAATAATAGCTGCTATTAAAACATCTAGGTAAAAAATATTACCTAATGTAAAAACAAAAAAACTCGACTGCTTAAAAGTAATGAACCGAAAAGAAAAACTTTATGGTGCCGTAAGCGGTGATAAACGTAGCTTGGGTAGATTTTTCTTTACCCGTAGGAAGAAAAAAATGTTGTCTAAAATTTTTTGTATTGAATAGGGGCAAATCTGATGAGGATCCTCGTTTTTACTGCGTTTATCCATGTTTGGCGTTTTCCATATGACATGAGAGTACCTACTATTCTTTGGAGAGTAATAAATGTTGACGCTATTTGATTTATTTTTATTTTTTCTGAATGTATTATTGTTGTATTATAAAAATGCAACAATGCGTTATGATTAGCTAGAATAATAATTTTTACTAATAAAAATAATTCTGTTTACTGTTATAAATGTCAATGTCAGGTATTAATAGAATACAAGATTCGGATTGGCGAAGCCAGTTGGCAGCACTTTCGTTGTGCACGTTCCCTATTGCACTCACATTCTTTTAAGTTTTTATTTGAATAATCGACTATTAGGCTAACTTCCACTCGTCTATGCTTTTTAAATTTCCCTTTCTTAGATAATCTTGAATACATCAGACACATTGCTCTATTTTCCCTATTCTTTCCATTGAATGGTTGCCCGTGAGAGACTGCCTCCGGGCGATAAGGCCGCCAATTGTACCTACTTATCTTGTATTGAGACCTTTTATAATTTACCTGGTGTACATTAAAGACATTTTTATTCTATTACTAGCTCCGCCCGCGTGGATGTCGGTTACCGCTGCAAAAAGCCTACCCAGGAAAGACACGGTCAGCAAAATGATTCCCAGGTCAACGTAAAGTTGCCCATGCGTAAAACATATTTTAATTTTGCCATAACTTCAAAACCAAACGTCCAATTTTTACCATTCAAAAACCAAATATTAATAATAACATCACTAACTACATAAATTGTAGTTAGTGATGAAATAATTTATTTTGATAAGGATTGATAGCATGAGTAAATTAAAGGCGTTTAAATGTAGTCCAAAAAAAAATCAAGATTTTTAAATAAAAAAATGGTTGTTGTGCCTCACTCGACATAGATAGGTGTAGTATGTCGCGGACTTTTTTGTAGATATTTATAAGATCTACGATTAGTTAGCACATTTTATGGTTCTATCTTTTATAGCTTAGGCAGCGTACGCAAAATAAGTAACTTTTCTGGTTGATTTTCTACACCTTGTGTCCGAAAAACCCAAATATCTTACGGAACCCTATTTTTTTCCAAAATAAAATATAGCCTATGTTACTCGTGGATAATATAGCTTTCGAATGGTGAAAGAATTTTTAAAATCGGTACAGTAGTTTTTGAGCCTATTCATTACAAACAAACATACAAACAAAGTTTTCCTCTTTATAATATTTATTTATTTATTTATTTATTAAAACTTCCTGCAAACATGTTGCACAAGGCGGACTTAATGCCACAGGCATTTTCTTCCAGACAAACCTAATATTAGTGTAGATTATTATAAAAATAATAACCCAATTTGGGTAATCGATCAGAAGTTATGCGCTTACATTCATGTGGTTGTTCATTTTAATTTATATGAACTGGTAATTGTACCTACACATATTATTACCAGCGGATTATGTTGCTTTTAGACTGCATAAATTTACACTTCCTATTACATACTTTGGTTTTAATTTTGATTTCGCTTTTAAGTCACTTTTTATATCAGATATCTGTCAGTAAAATTCTCATTAAAATCAGTACAGTCGTTCCAAATATTAGCTGGAATAAACAGACGGACAGATGTCAAAAAATAAATGTGTTAGTATCTAATCAAGCAAAGTGTAAAGATCTTAATTTGACATTAGAAACAGACACCTCAATTTTATTTATTTGCGAAGATTTGCACAATAATCGAACTCATCAGTTTATTTTTAGGACGTTTCAAAATCATCACTTTCAGGATGGAATAACTTATGTAGAAAAATAAGTCATATAGAAATGAATTATTGTTCACAATCATCAAGCATTATCAATAGCCTTTAACAGTAACTGCAGGGCGTAGGCATCTCTTTAAAAAACAGATTTCGGCCAACTATACCATGCTGGTACGACGGGTTGCTATAGGGTTTCTTTCAAGTTTTACTTCCTTTTTGCAGTGAAATTATCCTCTGTAGTTTCTCCCTTAGTCATTTCTTACATGGGACTAGCTTTTGCCCGCGGCTTCGCTCGCGCAGAAGTAGATATTACAATGCATTCTAATAAACAGTAATGTTAAGTAACAGAAATAAAAAAAATATACAAATTATCGTCACCTATTTTACCCCCTTAAAGGTGGCATTTCCAATATTCCTTTCTTAGTGCTCAATTATGTTATATAAAGAACCTACATGCAAAATTTCAGGCTTATAGTTTCAGCGGTTTGGGCTGTGCGTTGATCTCTGGGTATTTTAGTCAGTCAGTCACCTACCTCTTCTATATACGAGTATATAGATAAATGATCATGGAATAAATAGGGGTGGTGAGTGGTGACACTCCGTATTCTAAGCCCACACAGTGTAGTGACACACAGATAAATTGTTGTTCAAAAGAGTTACTAAAGTTCAAGAATGGCTGGATCGATTTGATTAATTTTGGTTTTAAAATATTCCAAGTATTATAAGTCCAAGTAAAGTTTCAGTGGTATCAAAAAACAAAACAAAAGTATCATGAATAGTTACATGTACGGGTACAATTTAGTCCCTAAGCGGGCGCAGATGCTTTGGTAAATTGGATCGAGTTATGTAGAAAACAGCCATGTCGCTTAAATGTTGTTGGTGTTTTCTATACAACTCGACGTAGCGACATGTCTGTTTTCTGCATAACTCGATCCAATCATATCCACTTTGGCACAAAATAATGATTTTCTAGTTTATAGATTTCACATTATTGACACTTTGTGACCAGAATAATGTACAAACAGGTCGGGGGCGCAACGCGACCTTGTTATAAACCACAGTATTATACAACGTAATAGAACAAGATACAGCTTCAATATCTCAGTAAGTATTGGAAGTAAATATTTAACCGTCTTTTGTTTTTTTTTTATTAAACACACCGTAATTTAGATCTAATCAGATTTCATCATCTAATTACCCTTTACCTCGAATTATATTGGGGACGGTGTACTAAGTGTTCTTATAAACCTGTCCTTCATTATTCTACATCCTCTTTCACGCAGTCCTTTACTACTTTTGCAAAATGAATGGCCTATAATAGTAGCGAACCCGTTTCACAATGGTTCGGTTGTGCAGGAGTAACGTATGTGACTGCTTTTTTTTACGTGTTGAAACCTCCACGGGGCCTCACCCCACTGGGGTTTGCGGCAGGGCGGTGTGTCGGAACCGGACCGACTAAAACCACAACGTGTGTCACTCTGCGCCTGAGACGGGAGGGATCCGTGAACTGCTGTTATTGACATGTCTGGATCCTTTCCAACGCCTGTCCGCACTGAAGCGGGCAGCGTCAGCTGATAGACTCTCTAATTTAATTTAGGCGACGCACGTCACACGCGAAACGTCGCCTCCTCACGGCTGGCCTCTTAAGCGGATGGAGGGGAAAACCCGTCCCGACCATCCGCGGCCACACTCAGGGCGGTATGAGGCGCTGGCAAGCGCGCCCGGAATTTAGTCGCTCGTTGATAAACTTCGGCGAGCACTTCTGCCTCAAAATTCCACGGGGGTGTTCCAGCCGAGGCGCAAGCCGCCTCGGTCGACACAGTGCGGTAACCGCGTATGGTTTATATGATATGTATTGACAAAATAAAATTAAGAATTCTATCAATCAGTCTAATCTTCACAGTAAATAACATACAAAAAAATAGAGTTTAAGTGTTGAGATTAAGTATACTATGGCTACGACTGTATTAAATATATGGTCTCGTACAAACGGTAGTCTGATCCTAACATACTCACATACTCGTAGTTATCTAAATGTCAGTAATAATTAAGTATAGATCAATTAGAAATCTATGTAGAATAATGGTGAGTGAGAAACAAACATATGACCTCTGGCTACGATGTTGTTCATCCAGAACGTTACGGTAGCCACTTGATAGGAATAATAAAAAAATAAACATAGAATAACGTTTTTGAAAAGGTTTTCAACTTATTACACTCACAATATATTTATTTTAATAATATTATTACATCTAATACACGTATTTGAATTGGTATGTGTTTTAACGATCTAAGCTGCCCTGAATTTTGGAGGTCCATAGGTTTCATGGGGAACACCCTGACTAGTATAGAAAACGCCGGAATCTTTGTAACCGGCTTCCGTGCCTGAGGTGATGGTTGCTTCATTGCTTGCAGTTTCTCTAATGTATTCAACATTACCAGTGCTAGAAGAAGATTGCGCGATGCCAGCTACCACGGAGTCGTTGGTAATTTTTTCAGAGGTTTGTGGCACTTTTTCAGAGTCGTTGTTGTAGGTTTGTAGATTGCCACTAGCATTCTCCATATTAGTGATCACAACATTCTCATCTTTGTTATAGTTATTGACGATGTTTTCGATAACAGCTTGCGAATCTTCCTTGTTCTTGTACTTGATGAAGAAAACTTCAGGTTTAGAAGGAGGCTTTTGTTCGACTTTAGGGACTATTAATTCATCTTGATGTTCAGGTTTCTTGACGAGAACGTATACAATAGTCTTCTCCTCGTTTTGGGGTTGGACGGGAATGACAGCTTGGCTGCGATGGTCTTCAGAAGGTACTTTTACAAAAATAATCTTGTAATGTTTCTGTGCTGGGGGAAGAACAATGGGTGTGCGAAGTTTAGGTGGTACTGGCTCTTCAGGTGCAGCGTGTACATAGAAGTGTTTGTAAACCACTGGGGGTTGTTGTTGGAATTGGATTTGGACGTTGGTGGAAGTGAAGACATGATTCGTAGAACCTACGGTACCACCTCTGGAATCACCAAAGTTGCGTGTGTTCTGTCCAATCTGCTCCGTACCTGTACTCGTAGTACTCATTTTTTCCGTTAAATTTCGAGTTTCGCTGGTAACCGTATTTGTATTAACTTGATACGGAACACCGTAAGATGTATGCGGTACGTTGTATTGATAACCGGGACCGTTGCCAGCGGAAACTACTCCCAAGGTGAACACTAATACCTGAAAAAAAAACAACTCATTAGTCATATTATGAAATGTGTAAAGCCAAAGTTTGATCATTGTCATTCTTCATATTAAAGAAAGAAATACCTAGAGTTTATAAACATTGCATGGAGTAGGTTTTAATACACATATAGTAATTATATTCAGTAAATTTAATATTATACTTCTAAAAAATTTTTTTTTTTTTATTAATATATTTTATATTTGATAATCATAGAGGCAGGTTGTTTATTATTTTCAATAGTTTTAATTTTTACAACTTATCAAATATAGTTATTTGATATGTTTATGTGTGAGAGTGCTATGAATGTGTAATAATAAAGTTAATAGTAGGTATATAAAGTTAATAGAAAAATAGCGTAGTGTAAAAGTAGAAAGTCAAATGCAAGGTCATCGTGTCAGTCCGTCACGATGCCTAAGTATATAGAATACTTGTATGATGTCGGAGCGTCCGGGACATGCGGATGCGGCCACACTTGGTTGCGCAACGCTTGCACCTCGATCAAACATTGGTTCAACGAAACGAGTGCGATGAACTTGAACTACGAGATGCAAGGTGCAACGACGCTGTACAGTGTTACATAATCGTAGGCTTTGACTATCGAAAAACATCGTCTCAATTAACTGTACGTAAATTATTGTAATTTTATCTCTTCACATGTATTTGAAATAGCTTTCTTCGTCATTAAACATATTATAGTTCAAGAACAGATGAATTGAATTGATAACATTGACATTGAACAGGTTTTTTAAACGAATTCATAAGAGTTTAACTTTGTATGTGAATAATTTTTTTACAGCATATTAATGTGTCTAATAAGTGACAATAAGAAAATATAATACACTTTCGTATTAAGTAATTTACGACTCTGGTATGTGCGGCGATTTTAAATGATTTTTCATTTGTCAGAGTTCTTCTGATTAGCACTTTTGTTATCATTGAAGAACTTTGTAAGTCATAGGTATAGGTTTAACCTATAACCGTTTCACAGGTGGTTTAGATGAGCTACTTATGTTAATACTTTCTATGAAAAAAAAACTACATTGCAAGCTGTTTTTTTGACCTATACATTAAATAAATAAAGACAAAGTACGACGTATTGTCAAAGTTATCGTTACGTTACGATTGTCTCTGCGGCGCAGTGGTAGTGTGTGGCTGCTGTGCCTGAGGTCTCGGGTTCGATTATCGGGTCGGACCAATTGTTTGTATGATCTGCAAATATTTGTTTCGGAGTTTGGGTGTTTTCTATGTATAATATGTATGTGCGGGTGGAATCTTGTAACTTAATTTAGAAGCTGATATCTGCATCCGATTTTACTGAAATTTTCCAAGCAAATGAACCTATACAGCGTGACAGCGTAATGCAATATTATGATGGCATCTCATCATGATGCTCATCGGAGCTGATCTGATGCTAGAGCTGGAAGGTGGAACTCTTTAAAGAACCGTCGCAACATCATCGAGTTTGGGACTCATTTGATTCATTCTTTTTAGAGCATTCCAAATAAATTTAAATGATTAACATTATTTTTTATCTGGAATATTGTAGAAATCTATTTTACAATACGACAACGAGATGCAACTGACATGTTATCAGTCAGTCACTGTTTTCGGTTACCGCACTCTTGCGGTACGTTACCGCAGGCCAAGAATGGTGGCACCATATTTACACTGAATACCAAAAAATAATGCATTTGTCTTTAGTTACATAACCTCACAAACAACTTTCAGGCCTTGTTTCACTTGTTACAGATAAGCTATCTGTAACCTATAAATCTGACAACGAACTCATTTGGTCATACAATTTTATTATAACTACAACAAAAAGATTTATTCAAGTAAAATAGCGGTGCTGGGAGACATAGGTTATATAATATTGAAGAGTAGTATATATTTAATGTTTTTATAAATGTCAACATTTTTTTTGAGCGATCACAATTGGATATGACATCGTTTTGATGGCTGGATGACAACGCCATCAATTATAATAAGATAACAAACCCATGGTAACATCCTTAATATTAAATTCAAATTTAATTTATGAATGTCAATTAACAGTTATGCAATCATGTTCACACCATATTTTCAGGGTCTATTTAGTTAGAAGTATGAGAAGAATTTGTGTGGTCTTTATTATTTATTAGCTCGAAGGTCGAAGTTACAAAAAGTCATTGGATAATAAAATATACGAATCAATATCTGTCTGCCAACCACGACACTCTTGATGAGCTACTTCATAAATAAACATAATGCTTCAATCTTAGATAATGTATATGTCGTTTGAATATTACGAAATTGTCAAAAAACGGTAATTCCCAGATATATGTTTTTTTTTAATTGTGGCTTACATTATATTACGTTTGATTTGTAACTACTCTTAGCACGAATAAGAATCATTGAAATTCTGGACTTTTTTCTAATATATTATGCATGTATTATACATAAAAACGGCATCACTCTCTATTGACTGAAACCGCATTAAAATTCGATGATGAAACCGAATTTTATTTGTACTATTCGTAATATGCAGACTCTGGCTTGTATTATCTAGCCCCATGTTTTTTTGAATAATATGTAGTGATTCCAGAGATTACGGTCTTCATATTCATACTCAAATAGCAATTAATTAATTTTTAAACAGTTACACGTATTTCAATATACCCGTATTCATTTTTAATATTTAATTTTCATAATACTTAATTTTTTCTTTCGGGGTGGAATTTTAATTTCAAGTTTGAATAAGCCAAATCCCCTTTGGGTATACTTACCCTTTCAAATTGAAAAATGATTTTCCAAAACAATTAATAAAATACAGAGTTGTCAGGTTACAAATATAAAAAAAATCCGGATTGAGAGCATACCTCTTTTTTAAACCATTTTGAAAGTAGCACTCTGTCTTTATTTATTAACCTAAGTACGTTTAGCTATAGCTAATCAAGAAAACTGTCAAAAGCAGAGATTAAGTTGAAAACGGAAGAGTGACCCCGATATCTGAGGAATATACTTTTTAACTCCGAAATTTGGGTAATATAGAATATAAAATTTGTACATTACATTAAGGTTAATTATGATATGAACTTATGAAAAACTAAGACAGTAATAATAAAAAATCATCACCCAAATATTAACACAACAAATTATAGTAAATTTTTTAATTTATTATTTATTAAAACATCCTCGAATCTTGACCAAGTGTATGTTTTCATTAATGTAATGTATTCGAATATCAAGAGCGCTTTAAGTTCAAGTTAAATCTTGAAGGTTTAAATAACATATAGACAAAATAACGCACCTATTGTCAAAGTAATTGTAAAAGTTGTATTGTAAAATATTAAAAAATAATTCAAATTCAGTCACTCTATTAAATAAAACTGCTATATTGGTAAATCCTGAAAAAAAAGATACACATTTCGCTAGGCTAGTAAAAGGTTTATTTCAGTTCGCGATAAAATATTAAAACTTTACATTAAAATACTACCAAATATTGCTAGAAATGCTATCACCCGGTACAAAACATTTCCATAAAAAATAATAAGTGAAAATATATGTTGTCATAATAATTTAAAAAGAAGGTTTTTAAATATTTCACGGAAACAAATAGTCGCACAGAGGTCAAAGTCAAACTTAATCAATTTAATTACATTATTTATATATATGTATATATATATTATAAATAATAATAAACACAAGCTAAAAAATGTAAACTATCCAATTTTTATATCCTATTCTTAAAGCTCATTTTTATCCGATTTCCAAAAAATATATATTCAAAATGCGGTGAATTAAGATACTGAACTCTTTTATCTATACTTTGATTAGAAAATAGATATCCTTTTAAATTTGGAACTAACAATAAGAAACGATGTACGTACCCAAGTCGTCTTCATATTGTAGCTTTTTCCTCACTGTGTCTCACGGCAAGTGATGCGGTAAGTGTCGTCTCGGAAGACGCCGCGTCTCTTAAATACTTGAGCGAGACGAGCTTGTTCAAGCATCGTCTATGTGAACCTACAAGGTTATGTCAACGGGTTCATGCAAAACGATAAAGCACAAGCATTATCACTTTACGCGAGTTGGTAGTATTTTGGCAAAAGCTCTGTTGGATTTATCTGTTTGTTGTTTTACGGTTGAAGGAGTTAGTGTTTTGAGGGAATACTACTCACGTACAAATCCTACTACTATTATAAAGGCGAAAGTTTGTAAGTATGGATGTATGTATGTATGGATGTTTGTTACTCTTTCACGTAAAAACTACTGAATGGATTTGAATGAAACTTTACCACAATATAGCTTATACATCAGAATAACACATAGGCTACTATTTATAAAGATATAGCTTCGCCTCGCGGCGTTGCCCGCAGTTATCATCGTACCGCGGGTAGCACCGCGGGGTTCAGCTAGTTAGTTATAAAAATGCGTGGTAACGTAAATTCAGACAAATTTTATAATACAATAGTTTTGTGCAATTAATATTTATTATAAAAACTAACAGTGCGTTGATTTCTAACTTATAATAATCGTATATCATTTAAAATGTCTTGGTTTGTGTTTAGTGCATATATAAAGTTTTTTAGTGAGAGTTTATTTAACTCCTAAATAAATATAGATAAATATTAATAAAGTTTAGTTAGTTATTAACTAAGATTTCCTGATGAGTCCATCTAAGCGCTTTTGTGAGAGATTAATTTGACATTGAATATTTTTATTGATTACGCCATGCATTATGACAATTTTGAATATTTTTGATAAATCAAGAAACTCGTGTTTAACGACGCAATACCTAAACGTGAGATTTGAATTCTTAAATACTAATTTCAATGCAGGATTTTTAACACAAGGAAACAATTTTATTATTATTAATATAATCATGTTTTCATTGTAGTACACGTACGTGTATGTAAGTGCCGACACCCACAAATACCTCCAACCCTGCTAATTGATTATTCTAGATTATTCTAGATAGTGTTTGTGTATGTATATTTGTATGTATGTATGTATATGTATATATATATACTATGATGAAGTGCTAAGTGTACTACAATGTACTACAATACTAGCTGAACCTCGCGGTGTTACCTGCAGTTATTAGTTTACATATTGGTATTTTTGTTATTATTATTTATTTTTTCTTACAATTAAAATAGCCTATATTAATCAGTGATAATGTAGCATTCAAATGGTGCAAGAATTTTTTAAATCCGTCCAGTACTTTTTGAGCCAATTCGTTACAAACATACATACATACAAACCTTTCCTCTTTATAATATTAGTATAGATATATATGTATGTTATGTGTATATGTATGTGTGTGTGTAAGTGGAGATAGATGTGTATTTACCCGATAATATTCATAACTTAAATATTTATTTCGTTTTTCTTTTTTTTTGTTTTTTAATTAATTGCACTGTCATCTGCTACTGTCTCTCCGATACTATTAATCCATCCTAAGGTTGCCTGGAAGAGCTTTTGGCAATAAGGCCGCCCTTTGTACACTACAATAAATATTATTCATCTCTGTACTCTCTTATGAATTTGTTAAACGGTGTACAAATAAAGAGTTTTCTATTCTATTCTATTCTATTCTATTCTATTCTATATACCCATAATTTAGTTAATCGAGCAGTATCAATGAAATGAAATAAAATCCTACTAAACTTGAGGATGAAGCTAACGCAGAACCGACTGTTGCCACAGTCTCCTTCTGTGAAGACATTATGGTCTAGAAGGAATCCGCAGAATAGGTTCGGGAAAGGGCTGATAATATAAGTATATTTGTATTATGTATCTACCCTGGTACGCTTTGACGTGGCGCATTGCAGTTGCAAAAGGGAACGCATGTAAAAAGAAATAAAAGGTAAGAAGGATCCTTGTATGTTGTGCCAAAAGAGCTTAATCGTTGCAACATTTTTTGTTCGGAGTGTTTACCAAATAACATTTTATTATGTATGGGTCTGCCAAAATGACTCTACTCTGCCTGACAGAAAGCATAAGCAGAATCCAAGATTAGTGGTCACCATACTCGTTATGAATGCAGACATTGGGCCTCCGGTCTTGCATTCACCAACAAAACACGACAGCACGAGTACCGCTTCGGTCGAACCGGCCGGTTCGTGCTGAAATCAGCGCGGCTCTACTACCTCTTAAATCCTCTCCTCCTCTTAAATCCTTATTCTCTTATGGACATGTTTTATCATCATAATTATGATTAACAGATGGTCATTTGTTTTAGGCATTAATACTCTTTTTTCAGTAAACCGCTGAGTAGAAAAACCAGGTGATCACTTGAAAAAAATCGCTTTTTCGGTAATCTCGGTAAGAGTATTTTTGGTGGTGTACTTTTTTTTTATTTACTCAACTTAAGTAGCACCGCCACTTTAAATGTTTCTTAATTATACCTAAGTATTACTTGAAATAATTTAAAGATTATTTTGTAATACTTACCAATCACAACGGAGGTACCAAATAAATATTAATACCTAAACTGAAATAAAAGGATATCGTGATTGTAAATGCTTTTTTTGCATTTAGTCATTTCCTCGCTGAGGTGGGATCAAAAGTTAAATATTGCACTCGAGTGCAAAGATCCAGCGAGGCAATAGAAAGAGCACGAAATGAAAAATCACCTAGTGCTCTTTTCATTGCTTCGCTAACGCTCAGAATTCTAATTTTTTTAGAAACCTATATGAATTTTATAATATACTAGCTGACCTACGCAACCTCGTTTACGTCTATTGCCCTTAGCGTAACAAATTCTCAGCCCGATCGGTTTAAAATTGACAAAGTTTCATACAAACTTGTATCCTCTTTTTTATCCCCTTGGGGGTAGAATTAATCAAAATCCTTTCTCAGCGGATGCCTACGTCATAACATCTACCTGCATGCCAAATTTCAGCCCGATCCGTCCAGTGGTTTGGGCTGTGCGTTGATAGATCACTATGTCAGTCAGTCATCTTTGAGTTATATATATATAGATAAAATACTGAACTGCCGTCAGTTTGCCAAAGAGTCATCGTACTTTAGCCTTGATCATGTTCCGGTTAATTGACTTTATTTCTAGAAGCATATAGCTGGGTGAAATTGACCTTCGTGTACAAGGAAGAGAGAATAAATAATAAGCACTTGAGTTTTTGTAACTTAATTATTCAATTTACATGATCCTAGTATTTTATATATACTTTTAAACTTTTAGTCTACTTTGATGATTCTGACCTTTGATAATTCGAACCTCCAACTCGAGGTAGATAATTGTTAGATCCATCGATACAGAATAAATAATATCAATAAACGGTTTTAATATAGTCAGTAAATTAAGGCTAGTATTGTATATGACTGTACGTTTGGCCTAACAGTTTAGGCGGTAGCCACATCGTTTCCTAAATCGTCAAATGTTGTGGGTTGAAGTATTTGTGTGATTAATATTTTTTTTGATCTGAGTCTGGGTATTCTTTGTTTCCATTTTACGTATTTTTGTAAAGACCTTCGCCACACGGGAGAAATTTTCTTACAGAGGAAAGAAAATGAAGACAAATATAGTTCGCAAAATACTTCACTTAACAACTTTGGATATAAGTAATCCATTTCATAGCAGTTTTACATGTTTGGAGAATACGAAACTGTATCATATCCCTTATGAATCCCTTATGAATTTTACCGCATAGTAATGTTATACTTTTAATTGGTTAATAATTAGGTGTACCTACCCTTGTCATGCTTAACTGTATTAGAGATTCTGTCTGACATTGATGGGTAAAGCGGCTCAAAACTGAAATCTGTACAAATAAATAAAATTGAAGTGTCTGTCTGTTTGTAATTTTAAAATAACAGCTTTTTACTAAATGCATATGTATACATGGTACATATACCAAAATATTTTTTTTTACAATTTTTGTCTGTCTGTCCGTCTCTCTGTCTGTGTGTGCCAGCTAATCTCTGGAACGGCAGGACTGATTTTAACGGGACTTTCAATGATAGGTAGCTAATGAGATAATAATTTAATCTAGGTTTTTAGACGAGATTCGCTTCGCGGTTTTACTCGGGGTACAATAATAGCCGTGGGTAACGCCGTATGGTTCAGCTAGTATATACCTAAATAAACAATAATTATTAAAGCGTAGTTTATGACGAGTCAAAGATTGAGCTACATCGCTGTACAACTTTTTGAGTCTTTGAAGAGGACACAAACCAACTTATAGTTTTTATTTTGCTCCACCCGCGTTTATGTCGGTTTTATCGCTGTCGCGGATATGTGACTGATGCAAAAATTATATAAAAACAATCCTTGATGCGGATTATATATAATTTTAAAATTTCAGCTCGATCGGTGCAGAACTTTTTGAGTTTTTGAAGCGTACACAAACCAACATAACATTTTTGTATATATAGATTTTTATGTGATGGTCTAGAACTCTAGAGTTATTGTGAGTGTATTAGATTCATCATCAGCCTATCGCAGTCCACTGCTGGACATAGGCCTCTAAGTGTATCAGATTAAACATGGTAAATTAAAAGTACGTGGTATATTCACTTTGCAGTACCTGGGGTCATTTAGCTCCAATTCTAGTCTATATTGTGTTGAAATGTGCAATGTAAATGACATTTTGTAGTCACTTTTGGGGGCCAAATTGTGTTATTCAAAATAAATATGCAAGCTGCATCGTGTTTCGTTTTAAAATGTCAGTGACTATTGTGAGGGTCTCTATTACATTTTATAATTTTAAGAGAACTTAATAAAAGAAACATAAGAAACTTGACCGTTCATTTTATCTTTGAAGCTAATGAGATCACTCTTCTATACACATAAATAAAATTGGGGTGTCTGTTTGTAATATTAAAATGTTAGTCAATCAATCAATCAACAAAGCCCCATTGACCAACATATATCCTCAAATATTCTAGAGAAAATACGTGAGAAAAGAGTCCTCCGTAAACTTTGGCAACTAAACAGATGCCCTGATACCAAGAAAAGACTTAACTACAAAGTCAATAACTTAAGCACATTCTTGATCAGGATTGAAACGCGGGATTCCAGGCATACCTAGAGGGCCCCGATGCCACCCCAGCTACTAATTTTTATCTCTGGAAAGCAACTCGAAACATTAAACGACCGACAATAACATCCTCACCACTGAGGAGCTCACCTCGCCTGGTCGGAGGATCCTCCCTTTGTGTTGGGTGGAACATGATACCCGTTCCCCCACAGTGGTGACCCCGACGTGATTGGAAGCAGCCTTCAAGCCGCGCCACCATCATATTCACTCCCACAGCAAGTCTCAAGCCAGCCAGCAACTTCGGCCTCAACTGGGATATACCACACGCAGGACGCGACCGCTCCAGCCTGGTAACCGGCCTCTACAGCGTCTAGGCACAGCACACTGCACCTACGGTCCATGTAAGCAGAGCACATCTCTCCCGTCTACGCAGCAGCCAGCCACTACGCAGCAATCGCCCCGACTCACTGGGGACCTCACCGCAGCACCGCGCACCGCATGCGATCCCGACTCACTGGGATCAGCGGACTTCAGCCCCGACTCACTGGGACTAGCGGCATTCAGTTCCGACTCACTGGAACTTGCGGCATTGAGTTCCGACTCACTGGAACTACTCACTCCTGGCACTGGCAAGCTCCGCATCAGAGCACAGACAGCTGACTCGACATATATCGACCTCCAGCCTTGGAGGGGAGTGATGTGGCGACCTCCACATACAGCGCCATCTACCGAAGATACACTGAATTACGAAGTAACGCACTGTACCTACAAACTAAGCTACACGGAGTAACTACCAATCCTGAATCGCGCAAATAAAGTTCCCGCGCCGATTATCATATATGCAACATCCCAACATCAACTGTTGGGCAGTAGCCCGCCAGGTATGATCACCTCGCCTGGTCGGAGGATCCTCCCTTTGTGTTGGGTGGAACATGATACCCGTTCCCCCACAACCAACATATACCCTCAAATATTAGAGAAAAAATACGTGAGAAAAGAGTCCTCCGTAAACTTTGGCAACTAAACAGATGCCCTGATACCAAGAAAAGACTTAACTACAAAGTCAATAACTTAAGCACATTCTTGATCAGGATTGAAAGGCGGGATTCCAGGCATACCTAGAGGGCCCCGATGCCACCCCAGCTACTAATTTTTATCTCTGGAAAGCAATTCGAAACATTAAACGACCGACAATAACATCCTCACCACTGAGGAGCTCAGATGGCTGTTAGGCACAAAGTGACCAAGAAAAAGCTGATATCTTTGTGTAGCATCTGGCAAACGTATTTCAAGCTTATCCTTATGACTACACTACACGGAGTAACTACCAATCCTGAATCGCGCAAATAAAGTTCCCGCGCCGATTATCATATATACAACATCCCAACATCAACTGTTGGGCAGTAGCCCGCCAGGCATGATCACCTTGCCTGGTCGGAGGATCCTCCCTTTGTGTTGGGTGGAACATGATACCCGTTCCCCCACAACCAACATATACCCTCAAATATTAGAGAAAAAATACGTGAGAAAAGAGTCCTCCGTAAACTTTGGCAACTAAACAGATGCCCTGATACCAAGAAAAGATTTAACTACAAAGTCAATAACTTAAGCACATTCTTGATCAGGATTGAAACGCGGGATTCCAGGCATACCTAGAGGGCCCCGATGCCACCCCAGCTACTAATTTTTATCTCTGGAAAGCAACTCGAAACATTAAACGACCGACAATAACATCCTTACCACTGAGGAGCTCAGATGGCTGTTAGGCACAAAGTGACCAAGAAAAAGCTGATATCTTTGTGTAGCATCTGGCAAACGTATTTCAAGCTTATCCTTATGACTACACTACACGGAGTAACTACCAATCCTGAATCGCGCAAATAAAGTTACCGCGCCGATTATCATATATACAACATCCCAACATCAACTGTTGGGCAGTAGCCCGCCAGGCATGATCACCTTGCCTGGTCGGAGGATCCTCCCTTTGTGTTGGGTGGAACATGATACCCGTTCCCCCACAACCAACATATACCCTCAAATATTAGAGAAAAAATACGTGAGAAAAGAGTCCTCCGTAAACTTTGGCAACTAAACAGATGCCCTGATACCAAGAAAAGATTTAACTACAAAGTCAATAACTTAAGCACATTCTTGATCAGGATTGAAACGCGGGATTCCAGGCATACCTAGAGGGCCCCGATGCCACCCCAGCTACTAATTTTTATCTCTGGAAAGCAACTCGAAACATTAAACGACCGACAATAACATCCTTACCACTGAGGAGCTCAGATGGCTGTTAGGCACAAAGTGACCAAGAAAAAGCTGATATCTTTGTGTAGCATCTGGCAAACGTATTTCAAGCTTATCCTTATGACTACACTACACGGAGTAACTACCAATCCTGAATCGCGCAAATAAAGTTACCGCGCCGATTATCATATATACAACATCCCAACATCAACTGTTGGGCAGTAGCCCGCCAGGCATGATCACCTTGCCTGGTCGGAGGATCCTCCCTTTGTGTTGGGTGGAACATGATACCCGTTCCCCCACAACCAACATATACCCTCAAATATTAGAGAAAAAATACGTGAGAAAAGAGTCCTCCGTAAACTTTGGCAACTAAACAGATGCCCTGATACCAAGAAAAGACTTAACTATAAAGTCAAATAACTTAAGCACATTCTTGATCAGGATTGAAACGCGGGATTCCAGGCATACCTAGAGGGCCCCGATGCCACCCCAGCTACTAATTTTTATCTCTGGAAAGCAACTCGAAACATTAAACGACCGACAATAACATCCTCACCACTGAGGAGCTCAGATGGCTGTTAGGCACAAAGTGACCAAGAAAAAGCTGATATCTTTGTGTAGCATCTGGCAAACGTATTTCAAGCTTATCCTTATGAAGGTACTACAGAACATGAAAGGAAAGTGACCGAATATATAAAAGCCATAGACTTAGATGAAATCTCATCAATGCGGTTTACAACAAAGGAAGTCAGGAGAATAATACAAAAAGCCAATTCAAAGAAAGCCCCAGGTTATGATCTGATTACCAATAAGGTCCTGCAAGAATTGTCTCAATCTGGAATGACATTGATTACTGCAATTTTTAATGCGATAACTAGACTACAATTTATTCCACCACTGTGGAAAATTGCACAAAGAATAATGCTGTTAAAGCCAGATAAAAAATCTGAGGACCCAAAGTCGTACCAGCCAATAAATATGTTGCCCATACCATCCAAGATATTCGAAACTTTGCTTCTATTTCAACAGTATAGACTTATGCCTGACCATCAGTTTGGCTTTCTTCGAAAGCACGACACTATCGGCCAGGTACACAGGTTCATTAAAGAAATAGATATGCCCCTTAAAGCCAAAAAGTACAGTGCGAGTGTATTTCTTGACATATCCCAAGCTTTCGACAGAGTGCGGCATGAAGGGCTACTGTTAAAATTAAAATCACTGTCCCCCAATGATGTCTATGCACTTCTAAGTCCTTCATAGTGAATAGATACTTTTTTGTACAGAACTCTCAGGTCTTTGTGGTACCCACGCAGGGGTCCCACAAGGCAGTGTGCTCGGGCCGTTACTCTATCTGATTTACACTTCTGAGCTACCAACATCAGATTAAATAACCACTGGAACCTTTGCCGATGATACTGCTATTCTGGCATCTCATGAAGACTCAGTGGAGACGTCAAACTGACATTGCAAAACAAATTTTCACCAAAAGTAAACAACTGAGACTATAATAAACTCTATTGGTTAATAGGTTGACGATTACAATTATCTATAAGCAATAAACTTCTGTATAAAACTAAACTCAAACCAATCTGGACCAATGGCTTCCAATTATAATATATATATATATATACTAATGCTCCAAGTTACGTCACAAACGAACAGTTACATCACGACCTGCAAGTTAATACAGTCAGACAAGAAATAGTACGACATACTAAAACTTACCAGAAGATAATAACAAACCACCAAAACCCCTTAGCAATGAGCTCATGAGAGAAACTCACACGACTCGTAGGCTGAAACGGAGAGTGTCCCAAGACATACTTAAATAAACCTGTTTATACTTATTAAAGTAGGATGTGATACAGGTCACATACCAAGCGTGTCACGATAAACCTGAACTAACTTACTATTCAATGTCCCAGTGTGTAACAGATCGTAGTAAATAAAGAAACAAAAAAAAGAAGAGAGAAGAAGAAACACATAATTTTATTTTTATCATTTTTTGTCAAACAAATTAGTCTATCAGACAATTAGCTTTAATGGGTGAAAATCTATCCTACAAACTTCGGTTAAGCTAGTAGGTCATTAGCTCTATATTGTCTAGTACACCCGAGACTAAATTTTTCATTATCTTTAGATACAAAGTTGACAAGATTTCTTAAAAAAATGTTTTTTCTTAACGCAGCACTAGCAATGTCAATCATCTCATTTGAATACATACAATACCAGTTGACCTACGCTGTCTAGTCGTGTTTTAGCATCATATTTTTTCCTTATGATTTATGTGCATGTGTGGGAGTGTAAGAATAAATACGAGTATATTACGCTTAAAACTAGAAGATTGTTGAAACCTAGGTTTTTCCGGTTATACTTTAACAATGTTTGGGCCATACTAGTATTAATCAAAAATTTTGGGTACAGATGGGTTTTAATTAAAATAGGTACCAACATTTTGTTTCGTTAATAAGTCATACTCAATCCGCCGGGATTTTCGGCGGGGCGGTGTGGACCCCCCGGACCGGACCGACTAAAACCACACGGTGTGCCACTCTGCGCCTGCGAGGGAGGGATCCGTGATCTGCTGTTATTGACATGTCTGGACCCTTTCCAATGCCTGTCCGCACTGAAGCGGGCACCGTCTGCTGTTAATTATCTCAAATTTAGGCGACGTACGGCACACGCGTTCGTCGCCTCCTCGCTGCTGGCCTGTAAAGCGGATGGAGGGGAAAACCTGTCCTGTCCATCCGCGGCCACAACGTGCGCCTGCCGGGTCCGAGTGGACGTCGTCCTCCCGGACCTTCTCCGCCGCCTCCATCTTTTTTTTTTCTTTTTTTGGAAAGGATGAGAGGCAGGAGGTGACGGCGGAGCGGGACCGGGAGAGGTTTATAACTCTACCGGCCCGCCAGGGACGGGCCAGTTATCACAGGCGACTCAGGCGCCGGAGATCTCAGAACGATCTCGATTTGTTATCATAATAAGAAGATTGTAAAATATATAAATAGAGTGTATAAGACTATCGCAGCGGGCTGCGTCTTTAATAATAGTTGTTTTTTAAGTAGAAATAAATAAATAAATTTACTAAATTATGTTAAATATATGGCGTTAGCTATAGTCGAAAGCCACTTCACACTACTTAGGCAAGTAATTTCAAAGTTTTAAAGCCTTCGACTGCCTCGGTGGCGTAGTGGTAGCGTATGCGACTGCTAACCTTGAGGTCTCGGGTTCGATTCCTGGGTCGGACCAAATGTTTGTATGATCTGCAAATATTTGTTTCGGAGTTTGGGTGTTTTCTATGTACAATAAGTATGTATTTACAAAAAAAATGTTACACGAAATTTTTTGACAACCCCGATAAAGAAGTTTCACTTCAAAATGTATAAAAGTATTTATATCATTTGTCTAGTACCCATTACACAAGCTCTGTTTGGCTTAGGACTAGATGGCGTTGTGTGTTATATGTCCGAAATATTTATTTATTTATTATTTCATAGTTTGCTCACTCTAACACTATACTTTTGTAAACATTATCGTGCTTTCCTTATACATAACCCTAATGAGAAAGTGTGGCAACGCCCTAATCATTCATTTATAGGGTTCAGTTTGGATTAGAATAAAGCATACAAAGGGATAAACGTAATCCTACACCGAGATTGACGAAGTGAAAGACACGCCTGAAAGAAACATTTTTGTACCTAAAGTGGTCATTCACCTTACCTAAATGAACCTGACCTGAACAGTCAAGAATCCCGGGTCTACTTTTACCATTTATATCTATCAAGAAAAATTTTCGTGATTAGCTTCATTTTTATGAGACTATCAACTTTCTCTCTTACAAAAGTTCTCGGTAGTGGCAGGCAACCGAGGTACTCGTAGCCTTGTAGGAGCCAAAACAAATATTTATCAAAAAAAGGTTGTCCTATAAAATGTATAGTTTGATCAAAGCACTCCAATATATATAAATTGTGTGATTATCCCGGTCCTACGGACAAGTAGCAGCAAGTAAGAACGCAGCGGTAATCAGCTTACGCCTATTGGTAATAGATGCTCCCGGCTTACTTCTGCGTTCTAACTATTGAAGTATCAGCTGATGATTTTACCACGAAGATACATCCAGCTGACATATATATTTATCCACAATTATAAATAAGCTATTAACAGGTAAAATTTTAGCTGAGAGTAAATCATTGAGTGTATATTTTATTACATGTTCAAGCGATTATTTTCCGTATAATACACCATGTTATAGTCAGCGGATTCATTTTATTCTACGAAATATGCATTAATATTTAAGTAAACTACAGTTTACCAATATTACAGCTAAGAGGAAATTATTCTATTTTTTTTCTTCATGCGTGGGATAGTGGCATTTGATTGATCAAGTTTGTTAGATAGATTTCATTTAATACTTGACCCTAACGATCGATGCAAGAAAGTACAGGGTGTAATTTTTACAGATTTCAGTCGGTTGGATACCCGGGTGCGGCAAGTGGATTTTCGAAAGTTTTTGAATGCAGTTTTCTTTCGTTTAAAATTTTCTATCCACAATATTAAGAGTACTTTTCCTTCAGGTGGCATTACAAAATTCCAGTCTGTATTTAATTTAATTTTATTATTTCTGGTGTTAACGTGTTGTACTGTGAGAATATTGTGTCTAATTTCAAAATAAAAAAAATTGTACCCGAGAAGCTTTAGATTGACTGACTCTTTTGCTAAGTCAATCATGAACCAATTTCGATGATTCTTTTTTATTTGATAAATTATAATTATGGAGAGGCATGCCCAGTTGTCGAGTGTTAAAAACTGTTGCTGTGATGTAAGTAATTAGTATACTTCAGAGTTATTATGTGATTTAAGCAAATAAAGCCTGGTTCCGTTTGTTCTATAAAATACTATCGTGCAACCAAATAGTGCTACACCAGACACTGGACTGGCTTTTTAAATATAATAAAACAAGTTTTAAAGTTATATCGTAACAATATCTCTATAATAATATATATTTATAAAAATATTTGTAGGCTCCTGAGATCGTCGGAGAATCTAAAGTTGAAGATGCCCCTGCATACTACTAAATTTACTGATAAGTCGCTCTCGGTGCAAGCCGTTAGATTGTGGAATAACCTACCTGAAACAATAAGAAAATCTAAATCTCTGCATACCTTTAAGAAAAATGTCACTATTTATTACTTGACCATGTAAAGTATTCCAGAACAGGAATACTTTACAAAGAAACTTTGGTAAATGTGTGGTACGTCATGGGTTTTAAGGTGTGGTAATTATCGTAATATTTGTGTATGGATTTATATATATATATTAGTGTAAGTACGTATATATGTAGGTAGCTTTGTGTGTATTATAACTTAGATTTATTGAAGTACACCGCCGACTACCCAAGGGATCATTTCATAATATCCGTACAAAGGTTGTTTGGAAGAGATCGCCGTAAGCGATAAGACCGCCTATTGTGATACCTGATGTCGATGTCCGTATATGTATGTCTGTACAAATGTTTAGTGTAGTGGTGTGCAATAAAGTTTATAAATAAATAAAAATAAATAAATGTTTAATTAATATGATTAAAACCTAGTGATGATAATACGCAAACAATATTTAAATAAAAATAAAAGTGGCAACCCTAAGCGCCAATGCAAGAATGGGCTAATATCTCGCCAGACGGCTTTAGATAAACTAGTGTTGTTAGTATACTGTGTTAGTAGCCTACTTCTGTTTACCAGCAGTCTGGTTTGTTACCTAGTACTCACTCTCCCTAGCTTAGATCCAAACGGACCATTTGTGAAGTCTTTGAAGAATATCCATAGGTACTAATAATTATAATCGAAGTGTCTATTTGTAATTTCTTATTAACGGTATACTCGTATACATGAAAGAAAATATTTTTGTCCATGTCTGTCTATTCTGGCATATCGCTGAAACGGCTAGTCCGAGTTTGACGGGACTTTTACTGACAATTAACTGATCACATATGGAGTATCTAAAGCTACCTTTATTTTAGACTAGATTTGCGGTGTATCGCAGCCAATCGCAGGTAATACCGCAAGGCGGAGATGTATTAGCTAAATACATAACAAATTAAAACCAAAACTCATTCCTATTCTGAAACGTCATCTGAGATCAACAATAGGAAGTTGTTTACATTGCAGTGGCATTAAACAGACTTAAAATTGTGAGTAATTTGAAACAAAATAACTAACCACATAAAGTTATTTATGGCTTATTAAAATAGTTTGAGTCAATGTTTCAGTATTCGACCTTGGTAAATATTGTTGCTCAGTATTATTTGCAGATGCGCTACCTATTTACTAGTATCATCATCATCAATAACCCATAATGTGCCACTGCTGGGCTCGGGTCTCTTCTCAGGAGAGGGTTAAGGCCATACGTCCCCACACTGGCCGAGTGCGGGTTGGGGACTACTTACTAGTATCACTGACACAATATTAGTATATTTTATCAGTGCTGGTTTCAACCTATCGCAGTCCACTGCTGAAAGAATGTCCCCCTTTAGGAGCGACAATCATGCCGGTCTTAAGCAGTCCGGCAACTTAATTTAATGATACCTATTGCTAATTTAGTCACTTATAAAATACTTTGGAATATCTACAGAGAATTGCTACAATAATGATTTTTAATAATAATAATAGTAATTTATTCAATAAACAGTATTTTACATATTGCATGATTTACTACAAACATAGAAGTTTCATTTATCATACAGTTTCTATAATATCTCAATGCAAATTGTATACTGTGGGAGAGCTATGCTTCGCCATGAATGGGTCGGCTCGACCGGAGTGATACCACGGCCTCACAGAAAACCGGTGTGAAATAGCGTTTGAGCTGTGTTTCACCGAGTGAGTGAGGATACCGGAGGCCCATACCACAACCCCTCCCCCATCCCCTTACCCATCCCCCAAAGATCGGCAACGCACTTGTGACGCCTTTGGTGTTGCGAGTGTCTATGGGCGGCGGTAATAGCTTACCATCAGGTGATACGTCTGCTCGTTTGCCCACTATTCAATAAAAAAAAAAAAAAAAACTTTGGAAATGGTGTTCTGAAATATAAAATCCTCTCTGTGAGTAGTAGCAACATCGTTTTAGTATATTACGCTTGGAATTCAGCCTAGGAATTAAAATACTAGGTACTTATTTTTTTTATAAAGATTTATTATACGCTAGTATCATAATATATATATATATAAATATATATTTATATATATATATATATATATATATATATCAATGAATTGCTGTTCGTTAGTCTCGCTAAAACTCGAGAACGGCTGGACCGATTTGGCTGATTTTGGTTTTAAAATATTTGTCGCAGTGTAGGTTTAAAAGGCGAATAAAAATATAAAAAAAAACGATTTTCAAACGGAGCATCAGTGAAGAATGTTGCGCTACGGGCAATAGGAGAGGTAAACGAGGTGCTGGGGGTCAGCTAGTATTGTATAAAAAAAAAAAATTTTAGAGCTCCTTTTTAAGTTACACATTCGAGTCGCTGTTGTGGATATTATTGTCATAAAATTATTATTTACATATATGTATTTCTAAATAATTTGCATGTCAGCTGACCATAAAATACCAAAAGATTTGATATCTTATGACTACAGACTCGTAAATAGTAAATACTTACTTACAGGCTACCATGCATGAGTAGTTCTCCTGTCTGGAAAGTACGCTCTGATCGTCTCACTACGCTCGAATATAACATCTGCTCATTAGTGCTCATAGTCCTAGAACTGATTGCCAATCTTACAACACTTACAACAACCCAAAAAAAAACTGTCTTTGTCCATAGTCGATCTTAGTCACGTTTTTACGCGTCTGAGTGTGCTTTTATTGACAGAAGAAGATAGTAGGAACGTAAACATCTAGGTGGGGGGGGGCGCTGCCCTCTCCTGCCCTACCCTGGGTACGCCCTTGGTAACTATATAAAGCAGCACGATCGGAAACAGAGGTCAGTTTCTCTTTAGATCTCGATCTGTTCACACCTCTTGATTGTGACATGGGTCACTTCTGAGTCATAATAATATAGTTGTCTTTATTTTTTTATTTATTGTGTATATGTATACGTTTATATAAATAAATAAATAAAATATTCCGGACATCTATAACACAACGCCATCTAGTCCCAAGTTAAGCAGAGCTTGTGTTATGGGTACTAGACAACTGATATGAATACTTATATACTTTTTTTTTGTAAATACATACATATTATACATAGAAAACACCCAAACTCCGAAACAAATATTTGTAGATCATACAAACATTTGGTCCGACCCGGGAATCGAACCCGAGACCTCAAGCTTAGCAGTCGCATACGCTACCACTACGCCACCGAGGCAGTCGGCATATTGTGTTTATATTTATATCATGTGCCTATATTGTTCTTTAGGTAAAACATTGTATTATTTAATCAATTTGTGATTAAATGAATTCATGTCCGTTTAGTTTTTCTATACTAATATTATAAAGAAGTAAAGTTTGTGTGTTTGTATATTTGTTAAATTGTAAGGGGTAATCTACTAAACCGATTTTAAAAATTCTTTCACCAATAGAAAGCCACATTATTGCTGAGTGTCATAGGTTATATAAAAAACCGAAAAATAAAAAGACTTTTACGTGGTAGTCAGTTTTGCAAAGTGAATCGTAGAAAAAACGGTCGAGTTAAAGCGTTTCTTACGAACGCTGCCTTAACTATGAAAGATATACAGGGTCTGTCGTAAATAATGGATAAGTCGTAAACTGGAGTTGGTCCGGCTATGAGACTATTAGAAAATCGTATCTTTTTGCCAGGGTTTCTAACCGTATGGAAATGGCGTAGACTTTTATGTTTTTTTAAAATTTCGCTACTCTTTGCATTCATTCCGTTGCCATTTCGTTAAATTTAGGTATTTCTGTGTCATTTTTTTTGTATTATAGTCTTGAAGATGTGTATTATTTAGTTTTAGTACTGTTTTAGGCGTTTTTAACGTTGGTCATTTTCAAAATTGTCATTTTAAGATTTTTTATGTTTTTGTTTTACTTAGGGTCAACTTTTGATCATTTACTGTGTAAAAAAAAAGTACGGCGCTATAGCTGCCCATGATCTTAATAAATTATCTAGTATGTGTAGATTCTAAAAAGGTATAACAATGCATACTTCACAAGTAATATTAAGCTACATGAGCGAGATCAATATCAAGGTGAGAAAATATTTTTTTCATGTAATGTTGTAAATGGTTATAAAACTTCGTCATAATGATTTATTTCTGCCAAGATTCTTTACACAAATACTATGGGGTCACTATTAAGGATATTCAAAAGAAAACTAGGTTGTTTTAGTACGTAAAAATATTTATTCAACAACTTAAACTAAATGTTCGAAGTGTCCTCCGCCGGCAGCTATGCACGCTCTACATCGCCTAATAAACGATCGCTTAATCCGGCGCACATAACCGGCTTCTTCAATTTTTCTCGCTGCTACTTGAATGCGCGCACGCAACTCTTCTACAGAACTTATTGTTTCACTGTATACTTTTTCTTTTAACAGCCCCAGTAAAAGAAGTCCAAGGGGTTCAGGTCTGGCGAACGTGGAGGCCATAAAATTGGCCCCAATCGCCCTATCCATCTATCCGGATAAGTATTATTTAAATGTTCCCTGACACGAACAGCGTAATGTGCTGGACACCCATCATTTTGTAGCCACATCTCATTTCTTATCTCTTGTGGGACGTCTTGCAGTAAACTAGGTAAAGTATTTGCTAAAAAATTCAAATACATATCCGCATTTAATATTGCCGGCAATTCGAATGGACCAATGATTTTGCCATTAATAATGCCAGTCCATAAATTAATTTTAAATTGATATTGCGATCGGTCTTCTCGGATAAGTCTTGGGTTTTCGAGTTGCCAGCTGTGTATGTTGTGAAGATTAAAAAAAACCATCTTTTCGACACGTTGACTCGTCACTCCATAAAATTTTATTAAAAAAACTTTGGTCTTCCCTCATCTTTCGCAGCATTATGCGACAAAATGTTATTCTCGCAGCAGCGTCCCTTGGCATTAATGTTTGGACCCTTTGATAATGATAGGGATATAATTCATGCCTTTTTAAAATCCTGTGTACAGATTTTTGAGGTATACCGGTGCGCCTTGAAATTACACTTATGGACGTACCAGGGTCTTCTGCAACTATTTCCAGTACTTCGGCTGCACTGTGGCGTTGTGGTCGTCCTTCACTCGCCCCGCCTACGCCGGTCCCAGGAAATCGTCCTTCCAAAAATGTGTTGTGCACTCTTATGAAGACACGATAGTCAGGATGCCGGGCATTTGGATATTTTTCCCGATAAACTCTAGCAGCTCTATTGGCGTTGCCATCACATAAACCATAAATGTAATGCATGTTTACGTATTCGGCCGGCGTGTATTGTTGAGGCATGATATACAAAATTTTCCAAAATAACACGTGCAATCGATAGCACAACACGATGCCCATAAATGAGAGCTGAGTTGTCAATATCACCAGGTTAACAAGTCCAAATCACAAAGAAAATCTAAGTCCGATATTAGAAAGCAGTAACAAATTGACGACAGTAATGAAAACGAGAGCACATGCGATGGTCAAAATCACACTGAGAGATGTATCAGGAGTGCGCCCTAGCTAAACGCATGCTAACCTTTTCACACATCGTGAGTGTGAAAGGGACGGTGCATCATGCAGTGTGCCTAGTAACAATGTCCTTTTCACGCGGGGAGACCCTTTGTATTGCTGTCTTTGTTCATTTTTTTACCTGATGATCCTTTTTACGAATAAACTTGTAACATGTTTGTCGCATGTAACTATTAGAGCACATCAATTTTAAAATTAAACACCTTTATGAAATGAGGAGGCATGAAATTTTTTTGACAAAAAACTACCTAGTTTTCTTTGAATATCCTTAATAGTGGCCCCATAGTGTTTGTGTAAAGAATCTTGGCAGAAATAAATCATTCTGACGAAGTTTTATAACCATTTACAACATTACATGAAAAAAATATTTTCTCACCTTGATATTGATCTCGCTCATGTAGCTTAATATTACTTGTGAAGTATGCATTGTTATACCTTTTTAGAATCTACACATACTAGATAATTTATTAAGATCATGGGCAGCTATAGCGCCGTACTTTTTTTTTACACAGTAAATGATCAAAAGTTGACCCTAAGTAAAACAAAAACATAAAAAATCTTAAAATGACAATTTTGAAAATGACCAACGTTAAAAACGCCTAAAACAGTACTAAAACTAAATAATACACATCTTCAAGACTATAATACAAAAAAAATGACACAGAAATACCTAAATTTAACGAAATGGCAACGGAATGAATGCAAAGAGTAGCGAAATTTATAAAAAAACATAAAAGTCTACGCCATTTCCATACGGTTAGAAACCCTGGCAAAAAGATACGATTTTCTAATAGTCTCATAGCCGGACCAACTCCAGTTTACGACTTATCCATTATTTACGACAGACCCTGTATATTTGAGTTCTAGAGAAAAGATGTGGAGCTTGAAATGCCTACAAAAAAGTCAGCGAATCTTTATGAAAATAAGTAAACTCATCGTCTTAAGTGTTTAAAATAAAAGACCTTTCCCTTTAACAACATGTGATTTGGATGCATGGTTAATTACCAAAAATAACACAATATTTATTAATAACACTTTTTACAATAAGAAATCACTAAATCACTCGTTAGTCGCACTAAAGATCTCTTCGATGTTTATCCGCTGTATCGTGAAACAATACTGTCCCTACGGCCAACACGTTCCGCTTTTATATGGCCGTGGAAATTACTCGAAACTACGAAAATATTCGATCGATGTCTCTAGGCTAAATAGATTACTCTAGAGCTGCTTGTAGCGCCATCTAGCGTCGAGTAATCGTCATAATGCACACAGTTGCGCGCTTTCCGACACTAGATGGCGTTGTCCTCGACAGTTCTCGATTCTTCTAGTGGACACTAGATTCATCTGGTTATGGCGCAACAATACGATATAGATTATCGTAACCGTATATTGGATGATAATTTTATTACTAAACGGGTTTATTCATGTACAATATACCTACGTATAACCCTCCTTTTGGCAGTTAGAAATTAAAACATAACACTCTGTACTAAAAATGATTATTAACATTATGCCCAACGAAGTGGGCACGGGTCAGCTAGTATTAAATAATAAGCTTTATTTTAAATTAACTTGTGGCTCATATTTTCGTTTGTACGTAAATACCTAACTACCTACTTTAAATCCCTTTATAGAATAATTTCTAGTTGTAGATTTGTAGTTGTAAATGCGAGCGCTTATTGAAAACCTTAATAGGTTTTCAATAAGCGCTCGCATTTACAACAGATTTCGGTTCCTGCCGATATATTACATATCAACCTTTTTTGTTCTTGGTAGGCACAATAGCGTACACGCTCTGGCGGTTCAATTCACGGTATGCTTTTTTGAATCAATGGTTATGTGAAAATCACTGGCTTTAGAGTAATATGAAAAAATATGTACTCCTTTATTAATTTATTAACTAGTTGCCCCGGCGAACTTAAGCTAATAGCCGTCTTTTGTATTATCTACCAAGTCTACTTCATTACACAGTATTTATGCGTAAGCCAAATCTATTGAACATTCCTATAGTTGGAACTGCGTGCTTGTCTTGTTTATAATGGCACATGTCGGGAAGTTGGTGTGGATCAGTTTTTCATTGGCCTTTAAAAATTTAAAATAACGCACGTTAATTTGCTGCCAATCATAGAACTGTTTTTTTCTTTTAAATGTGGCCGTTTGAATATTTTTGGAAACTTGTTATTGGGCCTCACCATGTAAATTTAATTACACCTTTTATTTGTAAATGTCTTCAAAATTAAAAAATAAACAATTGTGTTTTCAAACCATCCAGAAACGCATTGAATTACACACACACAATTTTATTTTAATCGGTCTAGCCGTTTAGGAAGAGGTAGGTGACCAACACACGAACAGAAGAATGCGATATACTAAGATAGATAAAGATCCTGTATTACATATATTTTGTGTTTAATCCTAGAATTTATCTCTCGCTTGAATAAAAAGTAACAAATTTTACTCTAGAAAAGCTGCACGACTAAAATGCTATAAAAGTTAGCCAAATTTAATTATCAAGAGGACTGCTTTTCAGTTGGTCAGTTAGTAACCTATTAGATAAGTTGAAAAACACTCAATATCTATTACTCTTTATATTCGATCAACAATATGATTCTAAGTCAAGGCTCCCGTATCTTGAGACGAATATAGTACTCGTATTAGAGAAATATGTATTCATGGATGATGTAACCAGTATCATTCGTAGGTGAGCATAAAATAAAATATTTCGTCTGGACCGGTTCATTAGTTTTTTTTAACGATGTTTAGAATATCCGCTTAAAACACATCAGATATATTTTTGCGAATAGAACTTTATTGGAAATAATCTTCGGTATTATTAACAAAGTGCCATTAATTTTGCTAATGTTCATGTTTAACGTTCATCGGGTTTTGCCAAAATATTTAAAGTTATAAATTTACGTGTTTATTAATAGCTTTATCAAGGTAAGTGTACTTCATCGGTTCGGTAATAAGTTGGAAAAATAATGAGGGTTTTATAGATTTTGTAATACTTATATTAAGTTCATAAATTACCTAAATAGGCAGGAGTCCAATGCGGTTTCATTAATACCTTGCAGTTTGCTCCACTTAACATAGCTTAGTAGAATTACCGCGATAGCCGATACATACGCGGGTGGAGTCGCAGGCAAAAGCTAGGGCAAGTATCTTTACAAATAAAATTACTTGGCCTCACTGACTGACTGAATTATAAACGTAGAACCTAAACCGCTGCCGGCCACGCCTTAGCTACAAACTTGAAGTTTTGACACTAGATGATTTTTATGTAGTAAGCGTTGACTAAGACATAATAATGTTTTACGAATTTTGACCCCAAAGGGGAAATATAAGACATAACGTTATCTGCGTAGGACCACCATAATGATAGAATGGATTATTGCCGATCCATTCTATCATTATGGTGGTCCTACGCAGATAATGTTTAGGTTATTATTTCTACTTTACTTACCACTTAAGAACTTATTTTTTCCATCACTAAATAATGTTTAAGTAAGAATAAACAGTAAGACACGACACAAACTAGGGTTAGTTTCAGTTATGTATTACTTATATCGATTAACCAAACTCAAATGAAGCGAAAAACAGGTACATTAAAAGCTAACAATTTAATAAAATCTGCCCGTTTATATTTCTTTAATTGTGCCGGTGTGTGTAGACCCAAGGCCTTACATTAAAAAATGGAAGAAACAAAAAAAAAAAAACTAGATAAATATGATTTATACGCTTGATTGTTAGCACTTAAAAGAACTTGTTAAAGTTTTTTTTAGGTATCTCCCGCACTTGGCATAATTCCTGAATCGCGCGCGCAACATTCTTGAAACAAACAACTTTTTTCACTAGTTTGAAATTTATAGTACAATGTATCAATAATAATAAAATTAAGTATGTTTTATACTAGAAACTACAAACCAAATTTAATAGATTGAATGGATGGCATAGTGGTTTAAGCGATTAGGGGCGGCTGTTCTGAGGATTCGTTCCAAGAACACCGCCCCCGGGCCGGACGGGGTACCACCCCGAGTGATGGCCCGAGCCCTCGACCATATGTCGGACCGCCTCAGGGAGGTTTTGGACGCCAGCCTGGCGTCCGGACGCTTCCCTGAGTGCTGGAAATGTGGGAAGCTGGTCCTGTTGCCGAAGCCGGGACGGCCAGCCGATTCGGTCGCGGCCTATAGGCCCATCGTGTTGCTGGACGAGGCGGGCAAATTGTTCGAGAGGATTCTCTCTGCCCTCATCGTCCAGCATCTCAGCGAGGTGGGGCCCGACCTGTCGGACGCCCAATTCGGATTCCGAGAGGGGCGTTCGACGGTCGATGCCGTGATGCGCCTTAGGGCCGTGACCGAAGAGGCGGTTGGCTGTGGCGGCGTGGTGTTGGCGGTGTCCTTGGACATCGCCAACGCCTTCAATAGTCTGCCATTCAGCTGCATCAGGGAAGCACTCCACTACCACGGGGTGCCAGAGTACCTGAGGCGGCTGGTGGCAGACTATTTAGAGGAGCGTACCGTCGTGTACGAGGACCGAGATGGCGTCTTGAGACGGCGACCCATGTCGTGCGGCGTTCCACAGGGGTCTGTCCTCGGACCACTCCTGTGGAACGTGGGGTACGACTGGGTCCTTCGAAGTCGTCTGCCTCCCGGGCTGGGCGTAATTTGTTACGCCGATGACACTCTGGTCACAGCCCGGGGGGCGAATTTCCAAGAGGCGGCGCGCCTGGCCACCCGAGGTCTCTCTGGTGGTTGGGCGCATCGAGGCGCTGGGCTTACGCCCTTGACAAGACGGAGGCCCTACTTTTCCATGGGCCCCGTCGTGGTCCACCCCCCGGCGCCTCTATCGAAGTCAACTCGGTCCTCGTACCGGTTCGGGCCCAGATGAGGTATCTGGGCCTGATCCTCGATGGTAGGTGGCTCTTCGACGAGCACTTCCGACAGCTTTCCCCAAAGCTGGTCGGCGCTGCCTCCGCCCTTGGGCGTCTTTTGCCCAATCTGGGTGGAGCCTGCGTCGCAACGAGAAACCTCTACACGGGGGTGGTCCGGTCGATGGCCCTGTATGGGTCACCGGTGTGGGTGAGGGCTCTGACTGCCCAGAACAAGGCGCGCCTCTGGCGCCCTCACAGGATATTGGCGGTCAGAGCCATACGCGGATACCGCACCGTGTTGACGGAGGCGGCGTGCGCCTTGGCCGGAACACCCCCGTGGGATTTGGAGGCGGAAGTGCTAGCCGAAGTTTATCGGCGAGCGGCTGATTACCGGTCGGAGAACGGATATCGTCCTCCGCCCGAGGAGGTATGCGAATGGCGTGAAGCCGCTCGCCGAGCCACGATGGCTCGTTGGTCTTCCCGGCTGGAGGCTCCACGCGCTGGCTTTGCCACCGTGGAGGCGCTCCAGCCTGTCATCCTCGAGTGGGCAGGGCGGCAGCACGGGACCCTTTCCTTCCGGCTGACGCAGGTGCTTTCCGGGCATGGTTGCTTCGGGAAGTACCTGCACTCGGTCGCTAGGAGGGAATTGAGTCCCGCCTGCCACCACTGCGACTGCAGTGAGGACTCGGCCCAGCACACGCTGGAGATCTGCCCCGCCTGGGCGGATCAGCGCCGGGCCCTCACTGCAGTCATCGGAGGAGATCTGTCGCTACCGGCCGTCGTACTATCCATGGCCGGTAGCGACAGCAGTTTTACCGCGGTCGCGACCTTCTGCGAAGAAGTAATTTCGCAGAAGGAGGCGGCGGAGAAGGCCCGGGAGGACGATATCCACTCGGACCCAATCCGCCGCCGGCGCACGGGGCGGCGGAGGGGCGCCTATCAGCGCTTCATGCCGCCCTGAGTGTGGCCGCGGATGGACGGGATGGGTTTTCCCCTCCATCCGCATTAAAGGCCAACCGCGAGGGGGCGACGTACGCGTGTGTCGTGCGTCGCCTAAATTGAGATTTTTACCCGAAGAAGGTGCCCACTTCAGTGCGGGCAGGCGCTGGGAGGGGTCCGGCGTGTTAATAAATGCAGTTCCCGGACCTCTCCCTTCTCAGACGCAGAGTTGGTACACCGTGTGGTTTTAGTCGGTTCGATTCCGACACACCGCCCCGCCGCAAACCCCGGCGGGGTGACGGCCCGAGGGGGTTTCCACACGTAAAAAAAAAAAAAAAAAAGTGGTTTAAGCGATCACTTCCCCATTTGCTACTGCGTTGGCTGTATGGGTTTCATCTCCATATGGAAAACATTTGGTGTGATTCTAAAATTGTGAGTCTGGGCTTTCTTTGTGTGTTTTATGTTTAAAGTTTGAAAATTTTTACTACAATTACAACATCTTAAGAAATTTTGTTCTCTGTAGCAAAGGATACTGAAAGGTTAAAGGTCAGAGTGTTACTGACAAACGTCACGGTTGAAACGGTGTGGCTACTAAAAGTTGCGATATAGTACACATATTCAAAACCATCCCATAGGATTATGAGAGAGAGGAAACAGAGAGTGCACCTGTGTTTGCGCACATACTTGTTCACTATATCTTAGGCAGTGGCCGTAATCGGCTAGAAGAACGTTCTGCTATCAACCTATAACTTTTTATTACTTTTCAATTTAAAATGACATAGAAAATGAAAATAGAACATAGAAATGATAATAAATGTTAACGCTAGTTAGCTGTTACTTCTAAATAAATCGTACTGCCGGAATTCTGAGAAAACAATTTATTTTCAGATTATTTTAAAAGACAACTCACTACTCACTAGGAATATATCCTATATATCCTGTGGGGCGGGCGCTGGAGCCTTTACAAACATACATGAAACGTATATAAAGGACACCCAGACTCAGGACAACAGTATATGCATATAATGTACTATCGACCAAATTGAAAGGTGACCCACTTTGACAATTATTCCTTTGTAATCATAAATGTAATTAGGTTTTCTTCGCTATTTGCACATAGTACGTTTTAGATATAAACATAAATGCGTCATTACGGGTTAAATGTCAATGCAATTTAAACCTTTGTCACCACTGAACAAGAAATATTTTTGATACAGCAGTCTTATTTGAATTTCAAATAATATAATCGTTTATAATCCAAACTCTTTTCATTGCGAAGAAAAAGTATTATAATTTGTAAAATGAAATGACATTATGTGTAAGATGTCAAGTAGTAGTCAATCTGAAAATATTAAAATAAAAATCTAAGAATATATTTATATCTATAAACGAATCGTATAATGGGCAATTTGGTAGAACAAAGAGCTCGGATTGTAGTGCTCAGTGAGCAAGGTTGCGGCGTTAGAGAAATATCACGTGAGTTAAATATAAGTCGTAACACGGTCAGAACCTGGATCAGACGGCACGCTGAAGAGGGTATCCTTGAAGACCGACGACGACATAATCATGGGGTTCGTCGAATCACAAACCAACAGAGAACGGAAATGCAACACCATTACGAAGAACATCCTTTTACTCGTACCCGCTATTTTGCAGCACGTTACGACATTTGTCTAGAAACAATTAGAAATAATTTGCACCGCACTGGTCTGCATTACAGACATCATGCTAAGAAAGTTCATTTAACGGATGCACACAGAACTGTGAGATTGAATTTTGCACGTAATTATTTAGATTTCGACTGGACAAACACCATCTTTACAGACGAAAAATCATTTCGCTCTTCTAAACATGGTCGCTTAACTTTGTGGCGTTACGATAACACGCGATACACAGAAGATCACGTAGTGCCTAACCAATCATCTGGCCGTATTTCAGCTAACATGTGGGCATGGATGGATGCTGGAAACATAGGCGAACTTGTTCCTATTTCTCCTCGTCATAACGCTATCAACTATGTCGATTTATTGGGCTCCTGGCGGCGGGCCTGCTCCTCCTTGTCCCGCTTCAGCTGCTCTTCCAAGCGGCGGGCCTGCTCCTCCTGACGGCGGGCCTGCTCCTCTTGACGGCGGGCCTGCTCCTGGAGCATCGCTATTAGGGCCGTGATATCTGGAGCTGCTGCCGATGCCGATGTAGACGGTGTAGTTTCCATCGCTGTCTGCTGACCTTCCGCTGTAGGCAGTTGGGTACTTCCAAATCTCCTCTGGTCAGCCTCTTGCTAGCGCTGACTCCTAGTTCGGATGCCTTCCGTGTCCTCCTTTGGTAATACCGGCATACTTTAATCCCACTTCTGACACCAAATTGTTACGAGCTGGGTATTTAATAAATTAAAGTAGTCGATTAATTACCAAAAATAACAAAATATTTATTAACAACACTTTATACAATAAGAAATCACTAAATCACTCGTTAATCGCACTAGAAGATCTCTTCGATGTTTATCCGCTGTATCGTGAAACAATACTGTCCCTACGGCCAACACGTTCCGCTTTTATATGGCCGTGGAAATTACTCGAAAGTACGAAAAGATTCGATCGATGTTTCTAGGCTAAATAGATTACTCCAGAGCTACTTTTAGCGCCATCTAGCGTCGAGTAATCGTCATAATGCCCACAGTTGCGCGCTTTCCGACACTAGATGGCGTTGTCCTCAGTAGTTCTCGATTGTTCTCGTAGAATCGAGCTCCATCTGGTTATGGCGCAACAATATGTTACTTGTGTACTCTACCCAAAAACTGTAAATACTTGATGTCCATGAGATGGTTGTCTGGAAGAAATCACCGTGAGCGATAAGACCGCCAGTTGTTGTGTATATTTATTTTATGACTCATTTTATGTATTGTTTTGTATTATGTACGAAATAAAGATAAATAAATAAATATATGGATCATACATAATGATGAGTAGGGACGCCCAATTCGAAATATATGTCTTTTGATACATTTTTAGCAGTACGTATCGTATCGTATTCTGAGAATATTCTATTATTTAACGTGAAAAAAAATGTCTTACAAGAAACCTATTAACACTACTGTATATGAATATTATCCCAGTGTGACAAGTTGAATCGACATACAAGTTGTTGCTAAGGGATATTATAACTTCATCAAACAAAATAGCACCAAGAATGTTGACATCAAAATATCGAAGTTAAAAATACACAGGAGGCATATAGAAAGGTTATTTACATAATATGTAATGTTCAAGTAGTTCAGGATTTTGATAATTAAATGTAAATAAGAAGATAGGTATCATTTAATTTTAACGACATGCCTATTTATAACAAAATGAGTGGAATTTATATCCTTAAAACACTTTTTGGATAGATGGAAACACCTGTTTAGATAGCTGCTCGGTTATTTGAGTAAAATAGAGTATAATACAGTGTGTATTATGTAATCAACTAGCTACGACGAGTCCTCATTCTATTTTTAAAACATAGGTCTTGAGGTAAGATTCCAGATCTGACCTTATTCTTAACGATTGATTATGACATAGAATGACTTTGTTTTGTAAGTAAGTTTTTTTATGTAAGGGCCTGCCAAATTGATTCTACTCTGCTTGATGGAAAGCATACACATCCAAGTATAGTGGCCACCATACTCATTGCGAATGCAGACAATGAAACAACGCAACAAATATTCCTATTAAATCTTAATTTAATAATAAAAAATATTTCGGACATCCAACACAACACCATCTTGTTCTAAGCTACTCGTAAGCATTAGAATGAAGAAGCTTTATTACTTCTTTTAGAATTGAGAAGTTCTAGTCTATCAATTTCATTGAATTGAAATGTAAAGTCATTCCATTTTTTAAACTTCTTATTAAAATTTTGCCCGCCTCAGACTGGGGCAAGTCCAAACCATAATTATGTACTCATACACCCCCGCACTGCACCACACCTGTGGTACCATCCAAGTAGCCAAAAACTTTACCCCACCAATCGGCCCCATTCCAAAGCCTAATAAATAAATAAATTCTCAGGCTAGGAGTTCAGGTTCAGATGAAAAAGCAGGGCTATTCTTCAGTGTATACTGGAGGGAATCCCAGTAGGCTACACGGTGCTGGCATTGCGCCGTCTCGTTATGTGAAATCCGATTTGACCTAACTCTAATCACAAATGATATTGAGTACCTGCGTGAATCGATCGATAGTCAGTACATTATATTGTCCTAAGTAATGACCTCACTTAACGTTTATATTTTAATTTTTGCGCTAGCAAGATTATAATTAGAATATCAATAACATGATTTTACCAATGCCAAATGTACGAGTAATATAGCTTGGAAAGAGATTTATGAATGCATCCAAGGTACATTCATAAATCTGGTTAAATTTTCATCGAAGTCCGTGTCTATAAAGTTGTATTTTAAAAGCAGAAAATTGAACTGTGGTCTATGCGACCTTGATCGCAATAAACCTGTTAATAGGTAACTTAAAACATATTTAATAATTTAAATATATTATAATTTTATAACATCAATAAATAATAGGACTGACAAGACGCAAAATATAGTATAAAAACCTAAGTTACTTGACTTTTAACTTAATAATTATGATTAGGTCTGGTATAGCTTAGATAAGGTATGCAAACAGTATGCATGTATGTATTCTATAAAAAAGAGTATATACTAAATTTGAAATTACTCAGTTCGAAGTGTGTGACGCGACATGTTGTTCGGAGAGTCCGATCCGATTTTCAAGCATTTAATTATTTTTTTTATCTTATTATTAAGAAGCATTAAATTTTCAAACGCATTTTGAAATTCAAATTGAATTGTTACTTGTTTTATATAACAAGGGATTTCTAAATTATAATTTAAATAAATTCATCTTTTGAAATATGATCTAATCTTCTATTTTTAATCGATAAACATGTTAATTATAAATATAAATATGTGTATTGATTCGCATCAATTTAAAGTAAGAATAGGTCTCTTGGTAGATTTTGATGCTGAAAAAATAAGTAATAATAAATATAATATAGCCAAAACAACCACTGAGTATGAATCAATTGACTTGTTGATTATGTCAGTGCTTTTTCAAGTAACCTATCGAAATTCAATGTAAATATGAATGCATTGTTTAGTACATTTCACATAATAATATAACATTTCAAATATCGATTTATATAATATTATTTTCGAGTCGGAGAGCGAATCAACGCGACTGGAAACACTAAGTTTTGACAATTCGATTATTTACAAAAGATGCGGCTTCAGAAACCGGAAACTTTAAAACATATTTATAATTCTCGTGCCATGTTGTTGCTCACAATAAACTCCGAAACTATATGAACGATTTTCACGTTTTTAAAAATGTGACTTTTGCTGGCATTCCTAAGACAGGATAGTTCACATTACGCTTAGACCAAGAGCAGGCGACTATGATTGATAAAAGATGTAGATCAAGTTGCGTGGTTCAGTTAGTAATTATATATATCAATCGAATAATACGTTATTATTTATCAAAACCGAGCTGCCAAACAAACCACGTGCCTTTGTTCAAAAATATGTTTATTATTATCAAAGGATTTTTAGGTTGGTATTAAAGACTCACCTAGGAGCTTTAGTAATAAATATATTTACTTAAACTAGTTTTTTGATGCGTCTATGTTTAATATATTCAAATTCGTAAATTCACGTTCGTTTAGTTAGTTGTATAAAATATAATTTTCTTCATAAATCGTGACATTTGTGTTTTTTTTTCCTCCGTGCGGAAACCCCCTCGGATACCACCTACTGGTGGCATGTCGGACTCGAACCGGCTAAAACCGCACGCCATCTTGGATACTAGGAGCCGGGGAACCAGGTGTACCCTAGTAAGGAAAACCCTGGAACCCCGACGTACCTCGGGCCACCTACCAGTTTGCAGGTGGCCCCCGACTGTCCTTAAGGGTCCTTGTTCTCGGTGTCCTGCAATCCTGGACAAGGACATCGATGACCTCCACTTCTATTACATTTAGTGCGACAGCTGTTGCACAGCCGTCCCCAAGTAATCTTGAGATAAGGTTAGGATGAAGATTAAAAGAAAAAATACCATACCAAGCAAATTCGTGTGTGTCATTATCAGGCTATTCGCGAAATTAGGAAAAAATTCACTACACAGAACAAGTTTTGATGTAGTCAAACGACCCTTCAAGAAACCGTGTTGGTGTTCACCGGTTGCTGAGGACATGGCACTGTATCACTTAATTTTTTACAGGCCACGGTAACTATAAGAGAAAACTACACTCATTTAAATTAGTCGATATATTATGTCAATATTCAACACCTGATTCTCCCTCAGTACCTAAGCCACGTTTCCGTAAGACAAATTACTCGTATATCGAAGTTATTTTAACGCACGTTTCTATAAAACACATTTGATTTCGTTCGAAGACCTCTTAAACTCGGATAAAAAATATTAAGAAATGAAGAAGATATAAAACCCAACAGAATAATAACAAAAATGTAAGGAATAAATTCAAAACAAAGCGAAAAAATTCTCTGTAGTAATGAAATGCAATAAAGAATTTTACTAAATGTAAAGGTTACAGTAGTATGTAGAATTGTTAAATAGCTAGTGCGTTAGCTGAAATGAACAAAATGCGTTTCTCTAAATAAACAAATAAGATACAGTATCATACACAACTATCATGTGGACTCGTTACTGAGAGATAAGAATACAAAAGGCCGGTGATGTCAGAATGAACAGCGAAAAAATGCACCTGTGGTTCTCAATCATATAAAGTGTTGTATAGATATGTTTATGGTACTTAAGTTTCTTTCAAGTATTCCAAAGCAGCAATATCTTAGTAATAATAAAAATGCAACTGAATTCTTTCGTTACATGTGCCCGTCCTTACTACCTGACATACTCGTACACCATGAAATATTTTTTATTGTAGATATCATATATCCAGAAAAAGATTCCTTTAAGAGGAAAAAATTTACTTAAAAATTATTTAACCTCAACGAAAAAGCTGACTGCCTTAATTACTATGCTGCTTGCGGTTTATATTATATTGTGAATATCTTTATTACTCATGGTCTTCTTAATGTTTTTAACCGACTTCAAAAGAGGAAGAGGTTCTCAATTCGACTGTTTTATTATGTTACCTCAGATCTTTCGACTGGGTGAACCAATTTTGATGATTATTTTTTGGTTAAAAGATGGTGCTACCCGTGTGGTTTCATTTTAATTTGGTCCAGTTTTAAAAGTCGGTTGTTTTTCTGTGATTCTTTTTAAATTGGTTTTATGAGTTTTATTTACTGCTGGCAATGCTTTTAATTTATTTAGTAAATATAAAATTTTCTCATATTTTTAAATCCAAAACCGATTTACAGGCCTCTTTTTTAAAATACGTGTTTTGCTGGCGTGCCTAAGGTAAGATAGTTAACATCACACTTCGACTAATAGGAGCCGAGCATGATTGGAAGGAAACACAGACGAAATTGTGTGGGTCAGCTAGTAAAACTGATTACCGACCGAAACAGAAAAATTCCTTGAATTTCCCATTACGTCGTTAATTAAAAATGATAATTTAGACGTAGCCTACAGACTCACAAATATTATATAATATAGATAGCTTTAAATATCTATCTCCATTTATATTCATGAAAGACATTGAGTTAATTTTATTCGACACTAATTTAATGCTTTGGATTTTAAGTTTTTTTTCCTGTGTCGCGGGAACTTTACAAATATGCATGAAACGGACACAAATAAGACAATTTAACTGGTGCATGGTGTTTAACTCTAGTCCAAGATAGACACTGGGAAGAGAAGACATTGACAGTGAAATGGTGATGTATGAAGGTCATCTGCGTTGACGTCCGAGTCAAATATAAATGTTAACTACACGTTTGGGTTTCGGTAAGCCATACACGTTTGGGTAAACAAAAGTTGGTATGTTGTAACCTGCACTGTTAGGTATGTCTTCTACTCAGTTCAAGCTTTACTAACGACTGTAACTGTAAAGGTAAGCCTGTCAGATACACCTTACCATGTATGACTAGTTTTAGATCTGTACAGTGATAAATAAGTGCATAAATTAAAATTAAAAAAATATCATATGTTTCTGACTTGCCGATATTGACATTTAGATTGTAGTAAACTGTTGTTGTAGATATGATTTTCAAGTGTGTGTGTGTGCTTAAAAGTTTACTTAATCGTAAGTCATCCATCTTTTACCTCAAGGCGTCGTCGTCGTTAAACGGAAATAACCTTTAATATTTTGTAGTATATAGCAATTATTTTTTCTTGTTTCATAATGTTGCTTGGGTATGGCAAAGTTGAAGTGTGCCTGGATATAAGAACATGCAAAGGCAAACGTTTTAACTCATAAAGGTTTTAATATAAATAAAAGGGAAATTGCCTTTATTTTGGGAACCAAACTGCTGATAAACCTGTAATTATATCTGAATGCATAAAATTATTCTGTACGCGTGTTTGTCACGTAACTCCTCCTAAACTAGATCGAATTGGATGAAATTTTCTGCATGTATTTGGGTCCTGTTGGTTTAAAAACACAAATGGACTCTGTAGGTAGCGCAGCTTTCGGAATGTTACTAATTTTGAGGCGGTTCGTTTACTAGGTCTGCTATGTGTAGGTATATATATCTAAATGCATATCTGTTGCTGTTAAATAACACCACATTAATTGTTCTGACAAACGATATTTGAAATGCATGAAAGTAAAAATGGCCTAATTCTTTAACGCTAACCGTCCTACGTAGTCCCCGAGATGAAAAATATCCTGATGATTGCGATTGACATATATGTCATCATATGAGGTATTAGTCATATCGATCTTACATTATAACGTATGGTCACATTTAGAACCACAAGGCCGCGTTGTCCCTCTCCTCTCAGCCTATTGCTGTCCATTGTTGAACGATGGCCTCCCTCAAGGAGCGCCAAAAATCCCGGTCCTCGGTTTGCCTAATCCTAGTCTCTACTCTAACACTCGTCGTCTACAGCGACCATCAGTCCGCCTGGTAATTTAGCCGCTAATCCTGCGAGCGCTATTGGTTACTTCCGTTCTCTTTCGGATTGACTCGTTACGAATATTATCTAGTAGAGAAACACCCAGCATCGCAATCTCTACTGCACGCTGAGCGACCTTGAACTTATTCACCAGTCCAACGGTGGGTGTCCACGTTTTGGCTCCATAGACCATACGCCATTATGGGCAAGACGCACTGGTTTAAAGCTTTGGCTTACAGTGATTGTGGAATCGACGACTCGAAGATACGACGAAGCTTCCCGTACGCGGCCCAGCCTAGACGAATTCATGTCCCACTCCAGATAGTAATTTCTTGTGGGTAGATTGCATTGCCCTGGGACCACCAACGCAATTCGGCAATAATTACATATTGTTTTTGGCAAAGTTTAAAAGAAGTAATATTTCTTGATATATGAAAAGAATGAATAATAAAATCGGAATATTGAATGTCTTTTTTTTAAATAGTCTTTTAAAAATGTTAACATTTTAAATGCTAATATATGCGGATAGAAGAAATCGCAGTAAAAACTCAGTCTATAAGTCTCGTGACTTTTTAGCCCAAAATCAACGGGTTTGCAGAGGCATGTTTTGAAGAAATCACACCTTATGGAGAGGGCTCTGTTATGTTTTGGGCAGGAATAAATTCCATTGATCGTACGGAGTTAGTCTTCATCGAAAACGGTACACTGACTGGACATCGATACATAACGGAAGTTCTAATTCCTTATGCACAACCCGCTTTAACCGCTCTTGGCGAAAACTCATTTTTTATGGAAGACAACGCTCGCGCCCACCGGTCTGGCGATGTGGAAGCGTATATGCTAGAAGTCGGAATTCGTCGTTTGGACTGGCCAGCTAGAAGTCCGGACCTCAATCCCATAGAGCATGTCTGGGACGTTCTGAAGCGACGAGTGAGATCAGTGCAGCCGGCTCCGCAGACCATCGGCATCAGAGAGCTAAAGATTGTGATTACCGCGGAGTGGGAACGTATTCCCCAAGAAACCATAAAAGATATACTCGCTAGCATGCCCAGACGAATGCAAGCCGTGATTTCAGCAAGAGGGGGTCACACTCAATACTAAACTTTTATCTGCTTTTAATATATTCAAGAAAAACAAAGAAATTAACGCGTTTCATTTTTATTTTGCGAGCAGGTACAATAATAGTGTTTTGAGCTTAAACATTATTTCTCAGTAATTTAATCAAAATGTTATGATAAAACTTTTTATTATAGCCCCAAAACAAAAATCAGCTTGTTGTTAATAAATTTTTTCAAGTCACCATTTTGACATGTTAGAGCTGGGGGTCACCCGGAAGGTGCCATTCAATTTGTATGCCACAAGTTTTTCTCAGTTTTCCATCGTATTTTCTCAAAGTATTGATGTTTAGAAACTGTTGTTATTCAATTTGGGACACTCATCAAATCGACGTGTTTCGCTCCCTATCCCGCTTTTTCCGTCCACTATCAGAATTTGGTCCAATAATAAAAGTTGGGTGTCTCGTCAAAACGAAGCTGTGTATAAACTTTCAGCCTGTTATTAATCACTGAAATCCCTTGTTCGTGGGCCCGTGGACTACTTGCACCTGCTAGTTATTGATTGCAATACCAGTTTCAAGATGCTACATTCAAACTACAAATATATATTTTGGTGCACGGTTTAAGTGTTAGTGGTTTAAGCGGTCGCCACGCCGCTGTCTACTGCGTCAAGTGTTGTGGGTTCAAATCCCACATGGGGCAAATGATGCAAATATCCCCCATTGTAGCGTTGCAGGTCGGAATGGTAGGCGGGTGCATGCCGCGGTCATCGATTCGGGAGTTAGCCGCAAGGAGATCAACAAGCAGTTTCGCTTTCTTCTCTATCTTATATTGGTATAAAAGTTATACTTATTTTACAAGTTTAAAACAATATCTTTCGCTGTATAATAGTCACTGAAATTTAGGTATATATTTCGGGGCCGAGTCAAAGTTTATATGTCAAGTAATATATAAGCAAATCAGGAAAACTCGTCGTTAAATTACGTGCCCAACCAAAACTCAATACATACGTACGTTTGCTTTATGACATACACACAAATGAATAAATTACTCGTAACGATCATCGTGAGTATTTCCTAAGACTTCCCGAGAACCATGTAAATTAATAATGAAGGTAATTATATAATTTGAGTTTATAAAAAGCTTGGTAATGGTCGTTATTAATATGTCTATTGCCTATTGAATCTGTTGTTGAAAGAGAAACACCTTCACATTGTTATTATATATAAATAAATTACTACTACTATTAATACAATACTAAGTATATATTTTAGTACATTAAAGTTGGCATGCAGTGGGTTTACAGGGCGATAAATCGATCCTGCTAAGATTTATTTTTAGAAAATGTATCAAAAAGAAATCCGAGCTAAGCTCGCTCATCCAGATACTTAGACTTTCAATATGAATATCTTTTGTTAATTTTTATAAAACATTGATAGTATTTGATTTTTATCTTTATTCCTCTTTATTATTTATTCTTTCATTTTAAAGATTAATTTACTCTATGCTTATGATTTATAATACTTCACCGCACGTTACCGCAATGTTACCGTTTTGGATGTTATACTTTTACAACACATATCACGGGGCAAAGGTAATCAAAAATAAATGTAACCTTACCTACTCCTTGTATCATCAGCTATCTGCCAGTGAAACTCCCGTTAAAAGCGGTCAAGCCATTCCAGAGAGAAGAAAAAGACACAAAAATTTTAAACACTGATTTTTGATGTTAGTACCGTTTAATACTTTCATATGCATTTAGTGAAAATCTGTTGATTTGAAATTACAAACAGACAGTGTAGATAAATATGTTTTCACTTAAAGGTTCACTTCTTATGAACCACCATGAAAGTAAACCGGACTTTAATGGTGGGTTATACTTACGGTGGTACTGGGTACTCAATAGTTATATGTTGTTGCATTATATTTTCATTAACCTTTTCTTCCATAAAGAACGATTAACTAAGGATATTTAAATTTGAACGTAGTTAGTCATCGGGTTTTATTTAATAGACTGTTGGAATTTATGACGTTTTAAAAAACAAGTTTAGGATCCGTGTCGGGGTAGAGTTAAAAACACCGGTAGGCGTTACAAGGATATAATATAATTTGTTAGAACTTGTGTGTTATATTGAAGAGCAGACGTGAATCGATCGTCAGCCGAACAAGGTCTGTAAACGAGTTCATAGACTTCATTGCTGTATAGTTTGTTGTTTGTGTCATATTATAGTTCACTATCTATGATGGACATTGTTTGTTTAGGCATAGGCCTGCCATTTACCATAGGGTAATTACCATAGGGTAATAGTAATTTTATGATTATATCTTATTCGCTGGATGCAAAGTAAGTGGTGTCACTTTTTAGTAGGGAAATTTATGTATCCATGCACTTTAATTAAAAAGAAACTTGCTGCGTAGTAAGTTCAAGAAAAATTTGATGAAACTTTACAATAATATAACTTATACATCAGAATAACAAATAGGCTACAATTTATAAAGATACTAGCTTCGCCTCCAGGCATTGCCCGCGGTTATTGTCGTACCGCAAGGTTCAGCTAATATTATATAAATGTCCAAAAGCAAGTTGGAAGCAAAATAACCATTTCTTCAAAGTTTTTTGAAGATATGTTTGTTTCGTTTCACTTTTCAGTACTTTGCTTTGGCGGAATGTCTGGCACTACGTCTGCCCCTTTGTTGTTCTTCATTGTTTTCGTAAAGCTTTCTTTGTGGTTGAGGCAGTATATCAGAAATTCTCCCCCCAATGTATCCCTACGTTGTCGTCGTGGTGGGGCTTGCGTGGGTCAATGATCTCTGGGGCTGTGCCGGGTAGAGCTACTCATGCCGGATTGGCCCAGGGTGAGACTCCAGACTAAATGGGATCAAAGACGGAGTCTGTTGAGACTGCCGCGAAGGGCATGACGCTCCAGCGTCGTGCCGCGCTCCAAGCGTCCCTCTGCTTTAGCAGAGGGCGTGATGGAGAGCGAGTAGATCAGATAGGCTGGCACTTGAGTGCTTTGCCGTCTGTGAGAGAGGGCTAGCCACCCTCTCGCATTCCGTAACCATTAGGGGCTCAACAACGACCTGACTGGTGGCTCCAAGAGGGTACGCTGAGAACCTGATGGCCGGAGGGCTTGCCTTGATTGGCCGGCCCATGACAAGGATAGTCTATAACACCCGACAGCTAAGTCGTAAAAAACCTGTGGATACCGGCCGACCTCCACAGTACATAGGCTTGTCCGGGTATTGGGGAACTCTGCCCGGGTCGACTCTTAGTTCTCCCCAACTCGTGGGTTTAATTATGGACATTGAAACAAATTTACAAGAAACAAGGACTGATAATATCACAACGACTAATGCTATGCCAACCGGATCTGAGAAGAAGAGGGATAGGAAGGAAAGGAGGAATGCCAAGGGGCAGTTCCGAAAGGCAGACGAGCAATCGTCTGCCGAGGAGGACGTCCGGTCCGGAACGCCCATTTCGGTGGGGCTCCCAGAAGCCAGACATCTGACTGCTGGGAGCCGAAGAACTTCGGAGCGCACGCGCTCCAGGTCCGCCACTTCTGGTGCAAGTGGTAGCTCCAGTGCGATTGTGGACGCACTGGAGCTGATGGAGACGGAGGCTTCGGAGACCCGCAAGCGCGGCCTCTTCAGGGACGGCGGCGAAAGCGACACGTCCCAGGAGATGTTGCCGCCACCTAAAATTGGGAGCGGCCAGAGGGGAAGATCTCGCACCCTAGCCTCGGCTTCGTCAGGTTCCGCCTTTAGCAAGGCGGAATCATACAGGCGAGCCAGGGCCGACGGCGAATATCAGGCGGAGGAGGAGATGTCCGGTCTCATGCTCCAGATCGGGCCGGTGGAGGGGGATTCAGCGCCCCAATCACTGGCCTCTCTGCAGGAGAGGGCGGACGCGGCGGTGGCCATCATCCACAAGGTGGCTACCAAGTCCACAAACCTTAAGGGTTCCTTCGTAAGGGCCCTTAAGGACTCCTCTTCCGCTTTGGCGGGGGTCGTGGACACCCTCATTGGGGACGTGGGTCGCCTTCAATCGGCCAACGACCGTCTGGCGGGGCAGGTCGCTGAGCTCTCCGCTCAGTTCGCTCAGTTCCAAGCGGAGCGGGGGGCCCCGGCCCCGTCTTCATCCCAGCGGGCCGCGTCTACGCCCCAGCGGGCCCCGTCTGCATCGCAGCCATCCCCTGCCGGCACCGGGATAACTGACGCCCAGCAGGCCCCATCTGCGCCGCGGCCATCCCCTGCCGGCACTGGGGTTACGGACGCCCAGCTGGCTGCCATCCTCGACGCGTGCTGGCGAATGATAGAGGGTCGTACGGCCGGCCTGGAGGCGAGGCTGCCTGCGGCCCCTATCAAGCGGACGGCCGCGTCGTCGATGCCGACCCCTCTCCCTGTGGTGGGGGGTCGCGTGTCTTACGCGTCGACGACGAGAACAGCGCCGGCCCCTGCGGCTGCTCGAGGGCTGGTGGCCAGGGCTCCGGCTCCGGCCAAGACGGCTGCGCCGAGGACGGGGCCGAGGGCGGCAGCAAAAGCTGCAACACCTATGCCCCCCACTCCAACACCTCTGCCTGGCCCCTCTACATCTGCCCTCTCCAATGAGGGTTGGCAGGTAGTCGGAGGGGCAAAATCGAAGAAGGCGAGAAGGCGGGCCAGAAAGGCTGCCCGACAGGCAGCCTCTGGCCCGCAGGCGCCACCGGTGGCAGGGGCCACCCCAAAGAGCCACAAGCCGCGGAAACTGCAGCCGCCGAAAACCGCGGCTGTAGTGGTGACCCTGTCACCGGAGGCGACATCCGGCGGGCTGTCCTACGCGGCCTTCTTCAAGAAGGCCCGGGACAGTCTCGCCGGAGATTTTGAAACGGCCGGTGTCCGCCTGCTCAAGGCCCAAACGGGAGCTCGAGTTCTCGAATTCCCTGGGGCCGATGGCGCAAAAAAGGCGGACACCGTTGCCGAGAAGTTTTGGGACGTCTTCGCAGCCACGGATGGTGTGAGGATCGCCAGGCCCACAAAGTGCGCAGAGCTGCGCATTTCGGGCCTGGACGACTCGGTCACGACCGACGACGTCCGCGCCGTAATCAGTGAGAAGGCGGGTTGCGGTGCGGACAGCGTCAGGGTCGGCACCATCCGCCCCGGTCCGGGAGGCCTTGGTGCGGTGTGGGCCAGCTGTCCCGTGGCGTCGGCCAAAATTTTGGCCGATGCAGGCAGGATCCTCATCGGTTTCGTGAGCGCCAGGATCAAAGTCCTGGCGGCGAGACCGATGAGGTGTTTTAAATGCCTCGCTGCGGGACACACTCGCACCAAGTGCCAAAGCTGCTTTGACTGCAGCGGACTTTGCTTCCGCTGCGGTCGACCGGGGCACAAGGCGGCAGAATGCTCTGCCGCCCCCCACTGCCCCGTGTGTGCGGCGGGCAACAAGCCCGCCAATCACCAGATGGGGCAGGGGGGCTGCAAGCCTCCCCGAGCTTCTCGGCAGACGTCGGGGGCTAGCCTGTCGACCCAGGCTGCCTCCGACGTCGTTCGTGCGACCACGTCGTCGCCCATGGAGGAGGTTGTAGAGACGATCCAGTAAATGGATCAAGTCTCCAACCTCCTTGTCCAGACGAACCTGCAAACCATGGCGCAGTGGTCGATAGGTGTTGCCGTAGTCGCGGAGCCCTATTACGTCCCTCCCCGTCCAAACTGGATGGGTGACCGGGACGGCTCCGTGGCAGTCGTCGGCTCCTCGGCGGCTCGTTCCCCGCCCTTGTCGCTTAGAGACAAGGGCTCTGGATATGTGGCCGCCGAGTGGGGGGGAATAACTGTTTACGGTGTTTACTTCTCCCCCAACCGGAGTTTGAGCGACTTCGAGGTCTTCTTTAACAACTTGGAGACCTCGATGCGGCGACTAGCGTCTGGGCACGTCCTCGTGCTGGGGGACTTCAACGCAAAATCCATTGCGTGGGGTTCCCCAGCGACGGACGCCAGGGGCGATGCCGTGGTGGAGTGGGCGGCTTCGGTGGGCCTCTGTTTGCTGAACAGAGGCGCCACCAACACGTGCGTGCGACAGCAGGGGGGGTCGATAGTGGACCTTTCGTTCGCTACCCCTGCTGTTGCCGCACGAGTAAGGAACTGGTGTGTCCTGGATGAGGTTGAGACGCTCTCGGACCATTTGTATATCCGATTCGAGCTCTCCCGGTCCCAGGGCCCCAGTAGGGGTCACTTGGCGCGGCATACCTCCCGCTTTCCGCGGTGGGCAGTTGCCAAACTCGACAGGGACCTGCTAGAGGAGGCGGCCATAGTTCAGTCTTGGCTGTCTCCGCGGGCCCCGGCCGAGGAGGTCGACATGGGGGCTGGCCGCTTTCGCACTGCGATTACGCAGGTCTGCGATGCGGCCATGCCCCGAGTTCGGGGTTGTCGACCTTCACGGAACGGGGTCTACTGGTGGTCCCAGGAGTTGGCGGACCTCCGTGCGGCCTGTACTCGAGCCCGGAGGTCCTACACCCGATGCCGGCGGCGACGCCACCGCGTAGACGGGGAGGAGGGCCGGCTTCATGAGGAGTACCGCGAAGCGCGGAAAACTCTGAAGCTGGCCATTTGCCGCGCCAAAGAGGCAAAAGGAAAGGAGATGCTGGAGAGTCTCGATCGTGACCCCTGGGGTCGCCCATATCGTGCAGTGCGACAAAAGCTCCGCACGGCGGGCCCCCCCTTTACCGAGACTCTCCAGCCCAGCTTCCTGCAGCAGGTGGTCGAGGGCCTTTTCCCGCAGCGGGCGGATCACACGCCCCCGTCGATGGCCTATTCAGTGGCCAGAGACGACGGGGGCCGAGAGGACGATATTCCGCCCGTTAGGGAATCGGAGGTTGGGGCGGCTGTTCTTCGGATCCGTTCCAAGAACACCGCCCCCGGGCCGGACGGGGTACCACCCCGAGTGATGGCCCGAGCCCTCGACCATATGTCGGACCGCCTCAGGGAGGTTTTGGACGCCAGCCTGGCGTCCGGACGCTTCCCTGAGTGCTGGAAATGTGGGAAGCTGGTCCTGTTGCCGAAGCCGGGACGGCCAGCTGATTCGGTCGCGGCCTATAGGCCCATCGTGTTGCTGGACGAGGCGGGCAAATTGTTCGAGAGGATTCTCTCTGCCCGCATCGTCCAGCATCTCAGCGAGGTAGGGCCCGACCTGTCGGACGCCCAATTCGGGTTCCGAGAGGGGCGTTCGACGGTCGATGCCGTGATGCGCCTTAGGGCCGTGACCGAAGAGGCGGTTGACCGTGGCGGCGTGGTGTTGGCGGTGTCCCTGGACATCGCCAACGCCTTTAATAGTCTGCCATTCAGCTGCATCAGGGAAGCACTCCAGTATCATGGGGTGCCAGAGTACCTGAGGCGGCTGGTGGCAGACTATTTGGAGGAGCGTACCGTCGTGTACGAGGATCGAGATGGCGTCTTTAGACGGCGACCCATGTCGTGCGGCGTTCCGCAGGGGTTTGTCCTCGGACCACTCCTGTGGAACGTGGGGTACGACTGGGTCCTTCGAAGTCGTCTGCCCCCCGGGCTGGGCGTAATTTGTTACGCCGATGACACACTTGTCACAGCCCGGGGGGCCAATTTCCAAGAGCGGCGCGCCTGGCCACCAGGGGTGTATCTCTGGTGGTTGGGCGCATAGAGGCGCTGGGCTTACGGGTGGCCCTTGACAAGACGGAGGCCCTGCTATTCCATGTGCCCCGTCGTGGTCCACCCCCCAGCGCCTCAATCGAAGTCAACTCGGTCCTCGTACCGGTTCGGGTCCAGATGAGGTATCTGGGCCTGATCCTCGACGGTAGGTGGCTCTTCGACGAGCACTTCCGACAGCTTGCCCCAAAGCTGGTCGACGCTGCCTCCGCCCTTGGGCGACTCTTGCCCAATCTGGGTGGAGCCAGCATCGAAACAAGACACCTCTACACGGGGGTAGTCCGGTCGATGGCCCTTTACGGGTCACCGGTGTGGGTCCCGGCTCTGACCGCCCAGAATAAGGCACGCCTCTGGCGGCCTCAGAGGGTATTGGCGGTCAGAGCCATACGCGGATACCGCACCGTGTCGACGGAGGCGGCGTGCGCCTTGGCCGGAACACCCCCGTGGGATTTGGAGGCGGAAGTGCTCGGCGAAGTTTATCGGCGAGCGGCTGAATATCGGGCGGAGAACGGGTATCGTCCTCTGCCCGAAGAGGTACGCGAATGGCGTGAAGCCGCTCGCCGAGCCACGATGGCTCGGTGGTCGTCCCGGCTGGAGGCTCCACGTGCTGGCTTTGCCACCGTGGAGGCGCTCCAGCCGGTCATCCTCGAGTGGGCAGGGCGGCAGCACGGGACCCTTTCCTTCCGGCTGACGCAGGTGCTTTCCGGGCATGGTTGCTTCGGAAAGTACCTGCACTCGGTCGCTAGGAGGGAATTGAGTCCCGCCTGCCACCACTGCGACTGCAGTGAGGACTCGGCCCAGCATACGCTGGAGATCTGCCCCGCTTGGGCGGATCAGCGCCGGGCCCTCACTGCAGTCATCGGAGGAGATCTGTCGCTACCGGCCGTCGTACTGTCCATGGCCGGTAGCGACAGCAGTTTTACCGCGGTCGCGACCTTCTGCGAAGAAGTAATTTCGCAGAAGGAGGCGGCGGAGAAGGCCCGGGAGGACGATATCCACTCGGACCCGATCCACCGCCGGCGCACGGGGCGGCGGAGGCGCGCCTATCAGCGCCTCATGCCGCCCTGAGTGTGGCCGCGGATGGACGGGATGGGTTTTCCCCTCCATCCGCATTACAGGCCAACCGCGAGGGGGCGACGTACGCGTGTGCCGTGCGTCGCCTAATTTGAGATTTTTACCAGCAGACGGTGCCCGCTTCAGTGCGGGCAGGCGCTGGGAGGGGCCCGGTAGTGTAATACCTGCAATTCCCGGACCCCTCCCTTCTCAGGCGCAGAGTTGGCACACCGTGTGGTTTTAGTCGGTTCGATTCCGACACACCGCCCCGCCGCAAACCCCGGCGGGGTGACGGCCCGAGGGGGTTTCCACACGTAAAAAATAAAAAAGAAAAAAAGTATATCAGAAATTCTGGGAGGGGTCCGGTCGTGTTAATATCAGCAGTTCCCGGACCCCTCCCTACTCAGGCGCAGAGTTGTCACACCATATGGTTTTAGTCGGTTCGATTCCGACACACCGCCCCGCCGCAAACCACGGCGGGGTGACGGGCAGAGGGGGTTTCCACACGAAAAAAAAAGTATATCAGAAATATAATGTTATTTTATTTTATTTTTTTTATTATATAGGGGGCAAACGAGCAGACGTATCGCCTGATGGTAAGCGACTGCCGCCGCCCATGGACACCCGCAACACCAGAGGCATCACAAGTGCGTTGCCGGCCTTTTAGGAAAGAGTACGCTTTTTTCATGAATGTTTACATCTGTCACTCTGATTGTACACACAACCATATTTTATAGTCGTTATGTTACGAGTGGAAAACATGGTTGTGTGAAAATATTTATAATAAATTATGAATCAATGCATAATTTATTATAATTTATATAATAATTTCTTTACTATTTAAATGAAAGTAAAGACATTATATAATTTATAATAAACTAGCTGACCCGACAAACGTTGCTTTGCCATAAAAAGGAAGAATTTATATTTTAGGGGTGGGTCCATAAAATCGCGATGGAAAAATAGGGGTTGATCGTAGACGGTTGAAAATTTAGGGTTGTATGTATTTTCTAATACTGCGTCATAAAAAAATATCTGAAAATTTAAAAAAATAAATTAAGGGTGGACTACCCTTAACATTTAGGGGGATGAAACATAGATGTTGTCCGATTCTCAGACCTATCCAATATGCACACAAAATTTCATGAGAATCGGTCAAGCCGTTTCGGAAGAGTATGGTAACTAACATAGTGATACGAGAATTTTATATATATATTAGAAGATTATAATAGAAGCAATATTTGACGTATGTGCTACTTCAAAAATTGCAAAGATGCCACTGAAGTTTGTCGAATTACATGTGCTTCAAAAGTGTTGTCCGTTTTGCCAAATTTCATTGAAATCGGTGCATCGGTTTGACCGTGAAAGCAGGACAGACAGATACATTTTTGCATTTATAATATTGTTATATATTTGGCCATGTTAAATCAAAATACATAAAGAGTTGCATTATTAATGAAACCAAAGTAGTAAATAATCGTCTACAATATGCAATGCATTAATTGATTAAATTGGTTATTTGTTGTGTACTTACTTCTCGTGAAGTCAGCAATGAGAAAGTCCGTGTAGTACCTACCTAAAATTTATTGATTATGCTATTTTAGACAGGATATAAAAGGTCAAAGAACATGTAAATCTATAGTGTCGATAATAACATGGACACTTTAGATTTACATGATCGATTAGAATATATGTAAATTACAAAATTATTTGTTTGTTTATTTACCTACTCGTCCTTAAAACAACCAGCCATAATTATAACATTACTAGCTTGGGCCCTTAGTTCAGATGGTTGATCTTGCATCAGGGAAGCACTCCAGTATCATGGGGTGCCAGAGTACCTGAGGCGGCTGGTGGCAGACTATTTGGAGGAGCGTACCGTCGTGTACGAGGATCGAGATGGCGTCTTGAGACGGCGACCCATGTCGTGCGGCGTTCCACAGGGGTCTGTCCTCGGACCACTCCTGTGGAACGTGGGGTACGACTGGGTCCTTCGAAGTCGTCTGCCTCCCGGGCTGGGCGTAATTTGTTACGCCGATGACACTCTTGTCACAGCCCGGGGGGCGAATTTCCAAGAGGCGGCGCGCCTGGCCACCAGGGGTGGTTCTCTGGTGGTTGGGCGCATCGAGGCGCTGGGCTTACGGGTGGCCCTTGACAAGACGGAGGCCCTGCTCTTCCATGGGCCCCGTCGTGGTCCACCCCCCGGCGCCTCCATCGAAGTCAACTCGGTCCTCGTACCGGTTCGGGCCCAGATGAGGTATCTGGGCCTGATCCTCGACGGTAGGTGGCTCTTCGACGAGCACTTCCGACAACTGTCTCCGAAGCTGGTCGGCGCTGCCTCCGCCCTTGGGCGCCTTTTGCCCAACTTGGGTGGGGCCAGCGTCGCTACTAGGAACCTCTACACGGGGGTGGTCCGGTCGATGGCCCTTTATGGGTCACGGGTGTGGGTCCCGGCTCTGACTGCCCAGAATAAGGCGCGCCTCTGGCGCCCTCAGAGGGTATTGGCAGTCAGAGCCATACGCGGATACCGCACCGTTTCGACGGAGGCGGCATGCGCCTTGGCCGGAACACCCCCGTGGGATTTGGAGGCGGAAGTGCTCGCCGAAGTTTATCGGCGAGCGGCTGAATATCGGGCGGAGAACGGGTATCGTCCTCCGCCCGAAGAGGTACGCGATTGGCGTGAAGCCGCTCGCCGAGCCACGATGGCTCGTTGGTCGTCCCGGCTGGAGGCTCCACGCGCTGGCTTTGCCACCGTGGAGGCGCTCCAGCCGGTCATCCTCGAGTGGGCAGGGCGGCAGCACGGGACCCTTTCCTTCCGGCTGACGCAGGTGCTTTCCGGGCATGGTTGCTTCGGAAAGTACCTGCACTCGGTCGCTAGGAGGGAATTGAGTCCCGCCTGCCACCACTGCGACTGCAGTGAGGACTCGGCCCAGCACACGCTGGAGTTCTGCCCCGCTTGGGCGGAGCAGCGCCGGGCCCTCACTGCAGTCATCGGAGGAGATCTGTCGCTACCGGCCGTCGTACTATCCATGGCCGGTAGCGACAGCAGTTTTACCGCGGTCGCGACCTTCTGCGAGGAAGTAATCTCGCAGCCTTCTAAGGAGGCGGCGGAGAAGGCCCGAGAGGACGATCTCCACTCGGACCCGATCCGCCGCCGGCGCACGGGGCGGCGGAGGCGCGCCTATCAGCGCCTCATGCCGCCCTGAGTGTGGCCGCGGATGGACGGGATGGGTTTTCCCCTCCATCCGCAATAAAGGCCAACCGCGAGGGGGCGACGTACGCGTGTGCCGTGCGTCGCCTAATTTTGAGAGTTTAACAGCAGACGGTGCCCGCTTCAGTGCGGGCAGGCGCTGGGAGGGGCCCGGCGTGTTAATAACTGCGTTACCGGACCCCTCCCTTCTAAGGCGCAGAGTTGGCACACCGTGTGGTTTTAGTCGGTTCGATTCCGACACACCGCCCCGCCGCAAACCCCGGCGGGGTGACGGCCCGAGGGGGTTTCCACACGTAAAAAAAAAAAAAAAAAAAAAAAAAAAAAAAAAAAAAAAAAAAAAAAAAAAAAAAGATGGTTGATCTTAGTTCGGTAGATCTCAGTAAGTACTGTCTCTAGGTCAAAGCTTTTTATTTAAGAATTTAGTTAAAATTTCTTAAAAGTTGTTAGAAAATCCCAAAGCTGTAGAATATGACATTATAAATTTATGGCGGCATAATATAGGGCCCTGTATTCAGTAACGTTAGAGTATTTTAGATAAACCTCTGTAAATTAATTAAAAAGAAAAAATGAGAACAGGCCTTTAGTTAAGTAGTAAATCAAAATTGAATTTTACTAAAACGTTTGAATTGAGAACCCGATGTTTTTTGACTTTACAGACTAAAGTCCACCATTTTTTTATTGTGCGGATGTATGCCTGGGAACCAGGTTCACCCTAGAAAGGAAAACCCTGGAACCCTGACGTACCTCTGGGCACATACGCTTTGTAAATGGTCCAGTGTGGGTACCCCAATGTTCCTGTTACTGTCCCCCAGGGCGCACACGCTCCGCAGCGTCCCCGCCGTCACCCGGCCCTGCATCTGCCATGGCCTCATGTGCCACTTCGCCCCGGAAAACTGCCACCTCCGCCAGAGGCTTCGCGCGCATCGTATCTATGGTGGAGCCCCCCTGACGAAAATCGTAGTGGCTATACGCCAGATCCGGCTTTACCCTGGAGAGATGCTTGACGAGGCGCCATGCAATCACTCTTTTAAAGAGCTTGCATACCTCGTCAAGCAACACTAAGAGCCGGTAGGCAGATGGTGAGTTCGCCGGGCGCCCCTCGACTAAAGTCCACCTCACACATTAACGCAAACGATTAACGTAAACTATACAAATTCTTTTTACTATTTTTTGGCTAAAACCTGACATTTTATCCGTTATTCTCACTGCCATACTTTAAGGGGAAATAAGTTTTAAATTTTTATTGAAGATTTTGTAGTGCAAGCAATAAATCTTTGGAAGAAATGTAAAATTGTAAAAAATCTTATTGTTACATGTCCAATATTCAATTTTGAATATACATCTACGTGCAGAAATTTTTAAACGTTTTGTTACTAGCATACAATTTAATGATTGGTGAAAAAAATAAAAGAATGAAAAACCACAATACGAGTATTTGGCAATCCCACTGTTTAAAAGTAAAGATTTTTTTTACTTTTTCAATAAAAGATTTATAATATTTTTTACTTCACAACTTCCTCTGGATTTAGTTTACCTTTGTGAAATAGAAACAATATGTATTAACTACGAGTATGTTATACTCATAATAAAACTAAAATTATTTTGTTACAGTTAAAACTAAAACATTGCTGTTTATATAATTCGTTAGAGATACAACGTTATTTATATAACTTGAATATACACTTTGTTGTTTGTATTCTTAGATTTCAAACAACCTCTGTAATGAGACTTTCACAAAGCATATTGAAATAGAAGCTTTTATTCTGATCGACCTTGTAAGCTATGGGAATTGAATAAGGGCACGTCTTGTGTATCAAAGACAAGCCCAGTCTCAAGAACTTGATAAATAATTCACGAACGGCCCCAAACTGGTAGGTATTAAATTTTGCTTTATCAAAATAAGTTACAAAGCTTCAAGATGTGATGGAAAATATGACTCGCTCTGGTAAGCCTTCAACGCCTGTGTCGCAAAGTGTTGGAAATAGTGACTGAAAATCTTCATTCAACTTTGAGAGTGATAGCCGCTAAACTCTCTGTATTTCACGAGTCGATCCATACCATTTCAAATAATCACTTGGTTATGAAACATGTTTTTTTATTTTTATTATATAGCGGGCAAGCGAGCAGACGTATCGCCTGATGGTAAGCGATTAACGCCGCCCATGTACACCCACAACACCAGAGGCGTTACAAGTGCGTTGCCGGCCTTTTAGGAAGGAGTACGCTCTTTTCTTCAAGGTTTGAAGGTCGTATTGGTCCGGGAACACCGCAGGCGACAGTTCATTCCACAGTTTTGCTGTGCGCGGCAGAAAGTTTCGGGAAAATCGCACAGTTGTGGACTGCCAACCATCTAGAATCTAGATGATGGGGATGACATTTCGGTAGCGTAGGACGATTGCGGAAAGATGCGGCAGGGATCAATCCGAACAATTCCTCGGAGCATTTCAAAAAGAAATTTCTTCCAGGTAGAAAAAAGCACTGAAAGAAAAAAAATCAAAAACGAATTCATGGGCAGTGTAGGGGAACGGGTGTCATGTCCCTCCCAAGACAAAGGGAGGATCCTCCGACCAGGCGAGATGATCATGCCTGGCGGGCTACTGCCCAACAGTTGATGTTGGGATGATGTATATATGATAATCGGCGCGAGAACTTTTTATTGCGCGATTGAGGATTTGTAGTTACTCCGTGTAGTGCGTTACTTCGTAATTCAGTGTATCTTCGATAGATGGCGCTGTAGTAGGTTATTCTTGCGTTATATGTGGAAGTCGCCACAGGCAGTTTGATGCGAGAATAAACATAATGCATAAGAATTTAAGTGAATTATATATATATATATATATATAATTTATTTATTTTTATTATATATATATATATATATATATATATATATATATAATTTACACAAGAAATATTAATTATTACACATACTAATATAAATAAATACATATACACAAGTACAATATCTACAACTTTATTAAAAAAAAATATTATAAATGAATAAAAAATATAAATAAATAAGTAGATAAAATATTCTTCAGACACAATAAATTATGATGAAAGATAATGATCATTGAACATTTTTTTAAAAATAGGCAACGATTTGGCACGTCTGATAGATATTGGCAAAGAATTCCATAGTCGGACAGCCTACACAGTGAACGAGTTATCGTAGAAACTAGTATTATGAGTTGGTACTGCCAGTTCCAGAGATTCAGATGACCACAGGGATCTCGAATGTGTGTCACTGAGGAAAACAAAGCGTTCCTTTCAGTAAGGTGGAGTAAACGGATGAAATAGAACACCATAAAGAATGGAAAGAATGTGAGCATTTCGTTGTAGACGAATTAGGAGCCACTTAAGCAGATTGCGATATTCAGAAACATGATCATATTTGCGTAGTCCAAATATAAATCTGATACAGAAATTTTGAAGGCGCTAAAGTTTATCGAGTTGCTCCTCCGTAATGTCAAGATAACTGACATAGTCAGCATAGTCGTGTATAGGAAGAAGGAGGGATTGTGCAAGTGCAATTTTAGTAGCTGTTGGGACAAAATTGCGTAGTGTTCGTAAGGACCCCGCCCATGAAATATGACAAAGTGCAGGTAACAATTCATCAAGAATTGGTTGGATCATGTTACGGCTTATACAATCACTTCCAACAGCGTTAGAAGATATGGACATAATACATCTCTCAACACCACAAGCTGTCAATTGATTAAAACAGAACGGTGGATGGTGAGGAGCTGTAAGCGTAGAAATATTGTAAGGTAATTTGCCTTACTGGTCTGATTAAATTTGGACGAAGAAGAGAAATGTGGATTTAGCAACTCGATATCAATTTGATTGGAATAAATATGAATGTGACTTGCCAACTCCTAATGTTTTAAGAAATTTCCAAATTTTAGCTGGGTCTCCGTTCTCGACCGAATTATGAACATGTTGGCGTTGTGTTTTTCTACAAGCCTTACTGCAGAGATTTCGGATATCAAGAAGTTTATAGGACAGCAATATCAGGTCATGATAAGAGAATTCATCAGCTGTGCTTTGTCCATGCTTAGCGACTGAATTTAGGGAGGAGACGAGTATAAGGTCTAGAAGGGACGGAGTAGAATTAAGAAAGTGGTGGGTTGCATTTAAAGGGAGAAAACACATATTACATGACTCGACTGTACTGAAAAAAGAGGATGTGCGGAGATCATTTTTTAACAGGCATGTGTTAAAATCTCACATGATAATAGAAATATACCGCCGGACACGGACAGACATACAAAGCCGGGTCCCTATCGTAATACCAGCGCTGCAGTAACTCTGACACTGCTGAGCGTTTGCACAGGGTATTATAATTGCTTGTGTCCTATAACCTTAACCATGTTCAAGGCCACGTATTGTCCTGTGTATGTTAGGATGAACGTTTTTTCTTTCTGCTTTATTTACGTATAGAATTGTGTTGATATCCGTCTGCCTGCTTGTCTGTGAAGCATTGCCTTATCTTACTTAAACTATCGTCCTAACCATTTCCTAATACCTACCCATTTCACTGTATTGATTTAAATCTACATTAATTATTTCCTATGGGAGCTATCATCTACTTCAGCTATGATCAATGTAGTAATAGTAAATCGTCTTTGTCTACTTCCTACATTAACCCACATCCAATATTTTTTTATTTATTTTTTGATATATACAGCTTTATAGGACACCACAAAAAAATAAAAATTTATGGACATAACTACATGCAAAAACTACAATGGGTAATAATAATAGGCGGTCTTACCACTCACGGCGATCTCTTCCAGACAACCTTTTTTTGACAGAAAATATTTTGTGCCTACAATTAAAGTAGTCTGTTGTAATTTCGACTTACGACTGTTTTCATGTTTGATATTATTTAAATGATAACAACGACGTACGAGGTCACAAATTGTTATTTGAAAGAAGTGTATACTAAACACAGCGTTTTGATACTTAAAAACATCTGAAACTTTGAATAACATATGATGCTTTAAAGAAGTCCAAAATTGATCTGAGCAACATGTCATAGAAGAGGTCTGTGTCCATGTCCAGTAGTGCAGTGCAATAAGTTGATGTTATCGGGGATTTTTCTTGTTCCACACAATCATTACCAAGTTTAACTTTTCCTGTGACAATCACCGATTACGGCTAATGACCAATTAAATGATACATAAAGATAAAATAGCTGACTAGTAATTTTTAGGTTAAATAAAAAGCAATAAAGATCACAGATAAATAACAATATTTGACTTATTTATACTCTCAGTACCTACATTAGGTAATGTAATATAAATGTGTACCGAATAACTAAGTTGTGAATCAAAATAAACAAAACATAATGAGTTAAATACTGACGACGTGAAGACGATAAGTCTTATATTATTTATTTTACTGTTTAGAGTAGAGATGGTTGTTCACTATTTAAACGGTTTGTTATTTTCGGTAGGTTTTAACAGTTACCTATTAGCTAAATCTATACATTCTGTTTAAAATAAAACAGTAGAAAAGTATCAGTACACATTGCCGTACTCAGCTTTTGAATTCGTCATCGCGGAGGACTTTGTTTTATAATATGTAGTGATTATGACAAATAATTATTTCAGTGTACACCAGTGGTGCGCTTTATCGACGTGCGCTGTGCATACGGTTAGTTTCCAATTTTAAAAATTTATTGTATTGCACAAATATTAATTTTAAGTTGATCTACAATAAAATCCACGGCATCATGTGTCTAACCCTTATATTTAAAACAGATTCTTTTTTTTTCTTTTTTTTTTTTTAAAAGACAACATTAGGAATAAACATCCTGTGTCGTGGGGGACTTTACAAACATACATGAAACGGACACAAAGAACATCCAGACTCGGGACAACAATTCGTGGATCACACAAAGTGTTGTAGGTACCGCGTGGGATTTGAACCCACGACACTTGGCGCAGTAGCAAGCGGCATGGCGACCGCTGACACCATTCGGCCAACCGTGCAGTCACAATATTATTGTTAAAAAAACAAAAATATGAATAAATTTTTACGTAAATTAAACAAAATTGAGTGTCTCCAACATGTCTGCATAAGATTCAATCATCAAGCAACGTCTTGAGTTCCTACCTAATTCACGTTACATGCTCTTGATCTCAAGAATATGTAACGTGAATTCAGAGAATCCAAAACCCAAATCGCCCAACGATGCCACACAATTTACTGACACGTCGTTTTCGGTGCAAGCAATTAGATTGTTGACTTAACCTACCTGAGGCAATTAGACAAGCTAAATCTGTGCAAACTTTCAAGAAGAAAGTCACAGATTACTACTTGACTATGTAAAGGCTTCTGGGGGTCGGGAATATAGGTCATTGCTGATGTGTGATACGTTAGGTATTCATATTATCTATGTATTAGTGTGTTTGCTGTGATTTAGATACATGTAGTAGGTTTATGTTATATTATTAACTAATTAGGTTTTTTTAAACGTTTTACTTAAGACAACCCAAAATCACCCTGTACACACTGTATCGTGGGAGAGCTATGCTTCGGCATGAATGGGTCGGCTCGACCAGGGTGATACCACGGCCTCACAGAAAACCGGTGTGAAATAGCGTTTGCGCTGTGTTTCACCGAGTAAGTGAGGATACCGGAGGCCCATACCCCATCCCCTCCCCCCATCCCCTTTCCCATCCCCCAAAGGTCGGCAACGCACTTGTGACGCCTTTGGTGTTGCGGGTGTCCATGGGCGGCGGTAATCGCTTACCATCAGGTGATACGTCTGCTCGTTTGCCCACTATTCAATAAAAAAACTAATAATAATAATCTATTTTTACAACATCTGTACAAAGGTGGTCTAGAAAAGATCTCCGAGGGAGATAAGACCGCCTATTACATATGTTGTATACCAAATGTAGATTTTCATCTATGGTGTCGGTAATTAAGTTGTTTATATAAATAAATTTATAACGGACACTAACTGACCTATGCTGCTTCGTCTGCATCTCTTTTTAATCATGTTCGGCTCCTAAAGGTCTAAGCGTGGTGTTGACTATTCAATCTTAGGCTCGCCAGCAAAACAAGATTTGTAAATAAAATCGTGAATATCAGTAAGATAGTTTTGGAGTTCATCGTGAGCAAAAGCGTGACACGAGAATTACATGCATACAGATTATTGCGTAAAAGTCATAACAAATGTAACCACCTTAAACAGGTCAACATACACAACTACAACGATAGTTATAGCTTCGTTATATATTAAATAGGTTACAGTGCTTCTCCCGTGCACTAGCGATCAATACAGCCCCTACCCAGAACTGCATGTTTGTTCTCACCAGACTGCCATTTGCGCAGGCGCGGGCCTAGATTATTAATAGCTCTCACCGTATTTCAAAGCGAAATACAGAGCTAGAACACACAAAGAGATTTCAGAATGTACTGAATGTTATATTCCCTGTTCATTTTATTCACTTTACAGAGGAAATGAAAATTTCTATCTTTATAAAGGTTTTATATTTCACTAACTGACCCACGAAAGTTCGTTTTCTTTTCAATCGTACTCAGCTCCTATTGTTCTAAGCGATGTCAACTATCCTATCTTATACACGACAGAAAAACAAAAATGAAAAATATTAGATAATTGTTTAGATGTTTCGGTGATCATCGTGAGCAACAACATGACTTTAGAATTATATGTTACTGGGTGACCCACGAAACCTTGCCTGCGTCTCCTATGGGCGGTAGCGTTATGTTAGAACAGCGTGAATAAATTTGTTATAATGAGGCAACCGTAAAAGATAGACGTACCTACTTTTTTTAGAACTTGTAAAGGGAAGGAATCCTTTCCTGCATTGTCGTTTCAAAATTTAATCGTTTACCAAAAGGAATATTTTCCCCCTTTTTAATGGTACTACGCACTTTTTTTATTGTAGTTTGATGATATATAGCCAATTAACAATTATTCAAATCGTAACAATACTTCTTGAGATTAGCGCGTTCAACCAAAGTAACAAACTCCTCCGTAATATTAGTATCGTGTGTTTAGAAATAACGAGTTTAAAATCAAATGCGCCTTGTTCTCCATTCATAGGACTCCATAGGAGGCATAACTTGAAATAACCATAAATGTAAGACAAACGACTGTCACAATTTTGATGTGATTCTCTAAACTGTTAAAACCTTTTTTATTTAGTAACCAATTGAAAAACGAACACAAAATGTTAGGTGAAGTTTACCACAATACATAAATGAAAACCGAATTCAAATCAGTTCGGCCACTTCTGAGATTAGCGCATTCAAACACATGACAAACAGACAAATAAAAAAAAAAGATCTAGCTAGGATGCATTTAAAAATTTTATCTGTTTGTTTTGGTTTCCGTTGCTGTTTTCATATTCAACGCCAAGACACAATGCGATATATTTTCATTCAGGCCATGTCGGACAACGTTGGGTGACATTAGTATATTTCGCTTGGGCCGTGGAAGACAATGTTGTTCGACAGTCAGGGCTACATTTAAACAAAATTTTGTACTGCAGACGAGGCCGTCGAAGAATTTTGGCGGTTATTTTTCGACCTCCTGCAAGACAAGTTTTTTATATGTTTTGAAAGCAGGTTGCTCCGAATGCGTAAGTGCATTGTAATTGGGGGAGGATGTTTTGAAAGCTGTAGACAACCTTTTTATATTCAATCTATTTTTAATTTCTCTATTTTTGAAACAGCTCACGTACTAGTCTTTCCTTTCTTCTTGACTAATGTGCTTTCCTCTTATTGGTTTTTTCTCATAAAACTCTGTCCACTTCGTAATAAACGCGAGCGAAATATTATAGAATTTATTTTCTGAAATTGCCCATACATATTACAGTTTTTATTTGTATTCTGTTTTTAAAGAATCAATGTATTCACTATCATAGTATTAAGCAGTATATTAATAGCAAGTATGTCACTTCATTGGTTTTCGCACGCAGCTAAGTGATCAGCCAAATCAACGGCACGCTTGACTTTATTGTAATTTACTACAATCTTTGGTTTTGATACTGTAGTCCCTCGCTTATTTACTTGCTGAAACTGAACTGTGAGCTTCGCGGACAAAATATAGACATTGCAGTTGTCTTTCCATTACATCATGGTGATACCGTCGCTGCTTTCAGCTGCAGCAAAATATCCTTTTTTAGCTCAGCAACATGTTCGAAAAGCTATCTCAGATATTTCCTAGAGCGGGGGCGCAAGTAGCACTAGAGCGGGTACGCGCGCGGTACGCAATGGATAAAAGTTTAAATAATCATACTCAGCGGGCCACGGAGGACAATGTTGGGTGACATTAGTTATCTCCTCACATACATATAAAGATTTCCGCAGATATGTTAATGTTTTCTGGGTAAAAAAAACTATTTAACAATCTATCTATTAAATAAAAAATTAATCGCTCAATGTGTTGGTAAGCGTATAACTCAACAACGCCTGGACCAATTTGGCCAATTCTTTTTTTTAAATGTTCTGTGAAGTTCAAGGATGGTTTTTATGGCGAGAAAAAAATTGAATAATGGCCGGCCTAAAACAGCCCTTTTCTTTTTCCCATACAAACGTTTTCTAACTAAAACGTAAAGTCAATTTGAGCTTCATTGCTATTGTTTAAGTTCATATATTACAAGCACTCATTGTTGTCAATGTAGGCGTGTTCCTAGCGTCAATGAGTCAATTTGCACTTTATTACCGCTGTACAAAGTTCAAATTCAATCATATCTATCAAAACAGTGTGCGTATGTGTGTTGGAGTAGATAATCGTTGGATAGTCCATTTATCGAGAAAGGCTATAGGCTATAGGTATGTCATCACGCTAATACTAATAGGAGCGGAGCATCTATGAAGAATGTTTCAAAAACGGGGAAAAAATTTCACGCTAGCTAGCTAGTAATCAATAAAACTAAATCGTCTTTCTTATCAATTTCAAATATTTTGTGTGGCTCATCAGGAAGATTAAGTGTCGCCCAGCATTGTCCGACATGGCGTTGAACGTGTTAATAAAGACTTCATTAGTTTTCCTTTAATCTCTTTAATGTGCAGTCATCGATCTGTTACAATGTTATTATGTCGTGTTTCATCTTTCGTCCTTGATAATGTACTGCGGCAACACGTGTTTAGGTTCTAGTAATCAGTACGGTATAGGTACGGTAGTCGTACATAATACACACACAATGTCTGTTTTCAAATTAGGCTGAGGCTATATATCATCTACGTCACTATCTCACTATCACATCTACGGACAGAACAAAAAACGACCAATACGACCTTCAAACCTTCATGAAAAGAGCGTACTCCTTCCTAAAAGGCAGGCAACGCACTTGTAACGCCTCCGGTGTTGCGGGTGTCCATGGGCGGCGGTAATCGCTTACCACCAGGTGATACGTCTGCTCGTTTGCCACCTATATAATAATAATAAAAAAAACAAATGATCGTGCTTATTACACAAAGATTTAGCCAGCGTGAGAATTGAATTCACGACTTCTGGAATAGCAGTAAGGATTATTAACTACAAGGCTAACAGCCTAACAGGGCAGTCCAATGGTTGAAGCAGAATCCAACTCACGTAAGTTGGATTCAGCTCATGTTTTCCAACAGCCAGAGCACAGTCGTTTGGTTACTTTGACTGCCTCGGTGGCGCAGTGGTAGCGTATGCGATTGCTGTACTTGTGGTCTTTCGGTGTTTTTGGGTGTTTTCAATGAATAATATATTATGTATACATTTACAAAAATAAGTATTTATATATGTATTTATATTATGTGTAGCACCCATACTGCAAGCTTTACTTGGTTTAGGACTAGATAGCGTTGTGTGTTAGATGTCCGAAATATTTATTAATTTGTTTAAAACATTTAAAAAAAATACACCATTCCTCCATCAGGCGATACGTCAGTTCGTGTGCCCCCTTTATATAAATAAATAAATAAATTAGGTCAAGCCAAGTATCCTGAAGCTCAATGTTGAAATGAGTTGTTTGAATAGGGAGGACATGGAGAGTACTAGATTGAATGATGTGGAAGAGGTAACGAATACGGGGGTCGTTAAATGACAGGAGATAAGTGTTGAAATCGCCCATAATGTTGTGGTGTGAGTATTGGGACCCTAAAGATTTCAGAATTGTTTCTATACTGGAGAAGTAGTTGACAGCGGGCGGGCAGTAAGCTACCCCTGCTCAAACCATATTAACCGTATTCTGCGGTACCAGAAGTTTAGAGAGGTGAAGTAGCAAGGATTTTAAAGGGTAGATAGCTACGCAGGTATATGGCTACCTCACCACCCCTCCTCGACTCAAGTCAGACATTGTGAACGAGAACGAAAGTAGTAAGAGGATAAGAGATGGAAGATATGTTTCCAAAATCAGGATGGCGTGCACATTATTGCCTGTGAAAGTTTTAGTCAATTCGCTAAAGTGACTAGGGACACTCTGAGCATTTATGGGACACACATTTAGTAGCGATTGATATTGGCTGTTAAATGACTCAAGTAATTGGTCACTCAAAGTGTCGGGTAGCGAACTGAAGCTGTCATCCACAGAAAATTCGTGGGCAGAAAAGTATACTACATTGTCAATATTATCAACATCTTCAAACATATTACAGCCGTGTACGTATATTATGCAATAAATATAACCAAAGAAAGAAAAACCTAATACGATATTATATATATATACAAATACCAAAGTCCTTATACATGCAAACAATAAGAATATTTGAAATAAGAAATTACCTTGGTCAAAGTTACACCGTACTTCTACACCACCCGCCAGCTCACAAAACTAAAATGAATACAGAATAATAGACAAATTTATGTAATATGGCCCTAGACGGTATATAACACAATAATAACCATGGCAATATATACAAATAAAGAAAAAGAGCGAAAACAAAAGAGTTTAAAAATATAAAAACAAAAGGTTGAATTGATAGCTCTTAACTTTGTTGTGATCCTACCAACAGTTGTGAGAAACAGTACGTACCCGAGAATGACAAAAGAGAGTACCAAAACGTCGAATTGACAGATGCGACTGGCACGATTGTCACGAATTCGCGGTCGGTCAATAAACATTTAGGAGATAGTTTTTTGTTTTTCCGAAAGACGGTCCCCATTTCATGTCATCCACATTTTATATATTTTTATCATTAATTAGTTCACGACGAAGACTTGAAAACTCGAAGGCTTATAATTGAAGACTATAAATACTTGACATCGGCAGAAATAGCTGATCCGAGTGAACCGGCTGGTTGCCATTTCATCAAAAGAAGAAGAAGAATAAACATTTGCATGACGTATTTCATAAAAGGTAATAATTAAAAGTTGCAGGTACTTTATCAGAGTAAATAAAACAGCCATAGTTATATAATGTAAACACAATGAAAGTAATATATAGAACGCACAAAAACATCAACGTTGTCACAAGTAACTAACGTTTTCGTTAACTCTTGCTGTTGATGCCTCTCCTGCTTGTGGACAATTTTTTTGGAAACTTGACTAGTAAAGGCTTTAGCACATCGGTAGATGTCATTTTGTACCTGTGATTGTCACTTGCTTAATTGACTGTAGTAAACCTCACAAGTATTGGCCGACGATGTTCCTTTGAGGGTGCTCCAATGCGATAGCAATGTCTCATATTGAGCCGTGAGATGTCTTGGAGGCGCATCTTCGTACTTAGGATCTCGAACAGGGTTGCACTGCAGTCCTCCTTGGTAGCCTCGGGCACTCCTAGGAATAACAGCGATTTGTGGCGATGCCGAGTCCCCATAGCATCAACTATCTTAAGACACTCACTTATTTGCTTCCGTAAGAGACCCAACATGGAGAACATCAGAAGAAGAAAGGCCTTAAACTCCTCTGAGTCTCCTTGCTGTTACCACCAGAGTGCAATTGCGACTCCAGCTGAGCCATCCTCTTAGAGAAGCTCTCTTCTAAGTTGTTCTGGGCTTCTCTTATATCGGACAGTTGAGACATAGTGAAAGTTAAACAAAATGAAAGTGATAATTGTGCTGGCAGGTGATTAAAATATTTGTTTTAGTTCATGTAACCAGTATGATTACTGTAAGTGCACTAACTCTAAGGCTAACTGAACATTTTTTTTACAAAATAAAAGAGAAATATTCATTAAATTAAATAAATAATTTAAGAGCTCTTTACTGTGTATGTTATCTCTTTTTAGCACCTACCCGAAATTTGGTAGGTGCTTGTGCGTGGCCAGTTGATGGGTAACGCCAAATTGGCCTCGAAGAAACTGTCGGCCTCATGTGGAATACTATTCTCATCTTTGGGCAGTTTGCTGTTCTCCCTCCGGACTGAATTCAACGGAGAGCGACTCGAATCGTCAACTGCTTAGATGTTTCAAATCGGCTGGCCTCTCTGGCGCTGCCTAGCTGCCTAGAGATGTGGCCTAAATATGTATCTTCTATCGCAATTACTATAGGGAGTGCTCCGACGAAGTGTTCGAACTGATCCCTGCCGCCTCTTTCCGCCATCGTCCTACGAGACAGCAGTTTCATCCTCATCGTTTAGCCGGTTGGCAGTCCATAACTGTGCGCTTTTCTAGAAGCTTTTTGCCTCGCACAACAAAACTGTGGAATGAACTGTCGCCTGCGGTATTCCCGGACCAATACGATCTTCAAACTTTCAAGAAAATAACGAATTTACTCTTTTCTAAAGGGCCGCCGACGCCTCTGGTGTTGCGTCTGAGGAGATCCGTCTGCTCGTTTATCGCATTAAAAAAAAACTAGCCTCTTGTTTGGGCCATTTTACGTTGTGGGTTTAGAAGCACTATACTTAAAAATACGTATATTTAAAGAAGAAAGTCAATTTTTCTTTTACGTCTTCTCCCAAAACGCGTTATCACGTCTATTGCTACTTTAATGGGTACGTTTTTATGGATGTGTAGAAGTGTCACTCCGGTTGGACGTTTTTCAACCGTTGAAGCTCTTAGCCACGATTAAAATCTGTATTGTAACAAAATTTATAAAGAACATTATGTTTAACAATTTAATTTAGGTCATGGAGACAGCCCAGGCGGTCATGACCTTCTCCCCCTGGATCCGCCCTATCATCGTGCTATGTTGTATTATAATCGATTTTCACAGACAGAACTGTAGTTACCAATAAGCCCTATATAGTGGTAATAGACTGTTTAGAGCGGCGCACAATGATAGTCGTCATCGCTATTCCTCATGACTAGAATCTCATAAAACTTGAAAAAGAAATAAAATATTTGGATTCTTCTCAAGAGATTGTCGATATGCGGCATTTGGATTCGATGAACGTTATGCCGATAGTCGTATCTGTTCACGCATTAATAGCCAAAAGTCTCGATAAACACCTTAAGAGGCTCTCGTTAAAATGCTAGATCAAGAGTCTATCCACCGGTTTCTTGGTAGTCGAATTATAATAATAATAAATAAAGAAATTCATTTATTTACTTAAAAAGATACAATAATTTACAATTAAATTCTTAAATTTATAAATAAAGTACGTTAATTATTATTATTTGCCCGAACTAGATTGAATCTGTGTCTAGGGCGGAGAGTATAGGTGGTCTACTATTTTTATTTTTTTTAACCAACCAACCAATAGTTGACCAAATTTAAATGTTAACTCCTGCTGATTCGAAACCGCATGATGAGAAAGCGTTATGCGAATGTCAATAATGAATCCTAATTGTTAATATTTAAATGAACACACTAAGACAAACTAGGTATATCTATATGTACCATAAATATAGTGTAAGTTCCTTATCCAAATCTCAGTTTTGCATATCATTGTTTTGCAACAGAATCCTAGTTACTTGATCGGTATCTTAAACAATCATCTAGTTAGGTGATACGACTCCTAAGCTTACCGGTCAGATCATAAACGTGGACTACTTTTTAAGAATACAGCAAAGGTCCTATTTGTACCTATGATATTTTAAGAATCGCCATCTAAACCCCTACGAATTTCGAAGGTTCCCTTTGATTTCTCTGGGATGCCATCATCAGATCATAGTTTCCTTATCATGGTTCCACTGTTGAGTCATCTCCTTTCCAACAAAATAAGAATCATCAAAATCGGTTCATAAACGACGAAGTTATTGCGAACACACATAAATACACGGTCGAATTGAGAGACCTCCCTTTTTGAAGTCGGTTAAAAACTTCTAAAAACAGACGGGATAAGATCACTTTATATTGTTGGTGTTGATGTAAATCTAGCGTTTACACCAACAACGGATCGTAATTTAGTAGCTAGCTCGCAATTTTCATGGACGCTGTCACACCTTTGACAACTTATATACCTACCTACCAATATTTATAAGATTAGCAAGTAAAAAATACCGCAATTTTTAAATATAAAATTATTATTACTATTTTACACATTATTGCATATTATTTGCCACATACTAGAACATTACATTAGTATTAAAAATAATGACTTTTATTTTTTAATGACTACAATACAAATACTATCAAATTAAACTTTTTTGGTCTATCACATACTTTTACACATTTGTTTCTAAAATAATAAAAATATGAAAGTATTGTACTTGGTTATTTGAAATATCTGAGATAAGTGAGTTCATCATTATCTCCGTAAACTTGGCCTATTGATAAGGTACAAGTAGTTCTTGTACACAGGGATCTTGGATCCTGTCTGAGGGAAATATTGACCGAATTATATCGCAGTTAAATATAGATAAATGTTATCTAACATTTTGAGCCGTTTCTCAGTATCGATTACATTCAACGTAACAGATTTCACTAAGACTTGAAAAAAATATGACGAAAATCAAAAGCACACCCGTTTCTTTGTCTTGAGACGCATCTTTGACTTTTTATAATGGGATAAAGACAGAAAAGATGACTATTAATTGGTTTTGTGTATATTGATGAAGCTGAGCCACTCGAGTGGGGAATATATGTTATGGCACAAGAGTGCAGTACAAAATGCAGACTCTGTCGGATAATGCGTTTGCGCGGGGTGGGTCAGGCGCCCGCGCCACACAGATTCGAAGCGCCCGTGGTGCGTCGTGCCAGTAGCGCGAACAGCCCCGAACGGCACACACGATGATTGCGTACAAGCACGCGCTCGCCGCCGCGCTGCTGTGCGCACTGGCTGGTCAAATCGGAGCTGGAGCCAGCCTACATTGCGCTATGAGGAGAGAAATATCACCCTGCACTTGTCGACGGGAAGACGCCGGGACTGGTGTCATTCTTGTGGTTTGTCAGCGCATCAACTCTTATGAAGAAATTGCAAGAGCTCTGACAAACAAATTCAGCCCTGAAACGAAAATTGGCTTGGATATATCTTACTCGCAGCTGCCGGATTTCACTGAATACAGCATCAAAGAACTCGGGCTTTCTATCACAAGACTCAAATTAAACTTCGATAATTTAAGGCAAGTTGATTCCGAAGTATTCTAACACCGTTATTGGATAAATGTTTGGTTTCATGTGCAGTTTTTATAACGTGTGCAGTTGTGGACCTACACAGCGTTTGCTTAATACGTGTAAGCTCTTTGTTGTGCACAGCAACATTAAAATTGTGATCACGATAATGACAAACAATGTGAAGTTGAATGAGAAAACGACAGGTCTATGATAAGGGGAGCGCGCACCGATGAGGATCGGCTGTTATCGAGAGAGTGGGCGGCACCCTCCTCAGGGTTGGTAGTATTCAACTGCCTCATACTAGATTTGCAAAGAATATAAACAGAAATATCTGGAATCAGTTATATTTTTGGCCATATTACCGTCGTATTGTAACCGCTCGGTAAATTTCCTTCATAATGAGTTTATTATTGTAATGATACTTATCAGCTCACTAATTTTCCTAAAAGCAAATAAGAGAAGTGGAACATATAGTGGGTAACTGATATTAAATGTCGTGGTATATCATGGTATGGTATATCAGAGGTATATCGGCACATATTATTTTCGGTGGTTTGTTCCCAGCAGAACAACAATTAAGTCGCCCGTGACCCATGAGCTCGTCTCTTATTGACCACCCAATTGATCTTCACAGATTTTTCGAGTCACAGTAATTACCTATTTATTTTCCTGCCTATCATTAAAATCCTTGCCCTAAATCAAGATTTATCGACGTTTATTATGCTAGTGGTATGTTTACTTCGATTGATTTCTTTTGCAATGGGTATGTTGTACTTAACTTGAGCTGGTGTCATTAGAAATTACCATTGGTTATTGAGTCGTTATTAATACTGTTTATTAATTCCATTACTAACCTTTCGTTAGTGAACTCTAGATCGCGGGGGGATGGCATCTAGGAGACGTTGCTCGATAGTTTGCCCGGGTTATCTGAGGTCGCTTCTAAAGCAGTAAAATTGAATGATATCATATTGGTCGTGTCATATTCACAGTATTTACTCATTAACGGTGAACTATCAAATTACAGTATTCGTTGTTTGTATATTCTTGAATGCATACTTATACCAAATATTTGATAAAATGTATTTAAAGTATGTTTTAAAAATAAATTTAAGTGGGTGGAAAACGAAAAAAATACTGCCAAATACCCATCTTTGTATTTGTCTTTCTATCGTAGGTATACGATTAAATCATTCACAACAACAGTGATTCAATTAATATCAATTAACAATATCAATTTCATGAATTGTTTTTATAATTTACTTACTACTACATCGACGATTGGTCATTTAATATTTTGGTAATACCCAATTATTAATGTGCCTTTTGTTGCCCAAAATCGCTATCAGCAGTATTATTTTATAGATTCTTACGTATTTCAACTTAGTACTACGAAGTACACTTTGTACACAAAGAACGTAACCGGCAAAAATTTATGAAAACCTATAAAAATATCAAACGATGAATTGTAATCAATTAAGTCTTGTATTCCTGTTCCATGCTTTTTATTTGGCATTTTCACGGCATACATTCCGCCAATTTGAAAAAAAACTTAAAAAAACTGGAGGTAAAACATGTTTTTACAATGCATTTTAGGCAAAGGATTGTTCTATTCAGCCTATTATTTTTATAAATTGCAACACAAAATTTAAAAATATGGCCGTCACGGTCTTGTCAAACACACTGTACATAAGTACATTGTTATTGAGTCTACATTCAAAGGAGACTTTTGGCTGATTATTTGAATAAACATGATCTTCACGGTATATATTTCTCAGTAAATACAAACTTCATTTAAAATACATTACTGATTACTGCACTTTTCTATTTCATATCTGTTTGAGCTTTTATTTCAAAATTTCGGACATCTATTACACAACGCCATCTAGTCCTAAGCTAAGCAGAGCTTGTGTTATGGGTGCTAGACAACTGATATTAATACATATATATTTTTTTTGTAAATATGTACATATATATTATTAATAGGAAACACCCAAACTCCGAAACAAATATTTACAGATCATACAGACATTTGATCCGACCCGGGAATCGAACCCGAGATCTAAAGCACAGCAGTCATATACGCTACCACTACGCCACCGAGGCATTCAATATTTCATTACCAGTTTAAAGAAAATTGGATTCGGTTACAATGTTCAAGTTAAAATAGTATTTTTTCAAGTTCATCACAAGAACTGAAGATCGACGAACTCGTAGGTGTCTTTCGTGAAGTTCACTATGTTATTGATATTGAAACTCATAGACGCTATACACAAAATAATGCTAGTAACAATAGATAATTAACAAAATATTAGTAAACACAAAATATTTAAACTGGGACTTTAGTCCAATATCTAAAATTGTTATAGTAAATGATTACATATCAATGTAGACCGTAACAGCGGGTTATAAAAATAAAAATATTTTGGTGAAAATGCAATTTTCAGGATCCGGTTCCTTACCATAAATAAAAAAACATCTAAGGAATTACTAAAATAATGTTATGTTATAAATAAAAAATAAGAATAAGAAAACGGCAAATCGTTCTTTTTAAACACCCATTGCGTGTACTTCGTAAGAAGATCGTAGCTATATATCCATGATTCGTCAGATGTAAGAATGTAGGATACGTTTTGTGAAGTACCTCCTTCCAACTTTAACATAAATTTAAACCAATTAACACGACGACATTTTTGCTCATCGGTGAGAGAATGAAGTATCCATCGCGGAGCAAGCTTCCTAACTTTAAAGTGATCATGCAGGATGGTGGGAACTGCCTGTGATCCAATGTTTAGTTTAGCTTGTATCTCTCGATGTGTCATATGTCTATTCTCTCGCAATAGCCACTCTACCCTGATGAAGTTTTTATGAGTTACTGCAGTTGGTGAACGGCCGGGTCTGGGGTCATCGTTTAAGTTCTTTTGGCCACGTTTAAATTCACGAAACCAATAAGTAATTATTGCTAACGCCATTGTTACAAATAAAAGAGTGCCAGATAATCTTTAAACACATAATAAAAAACTAGTCAGGCCAGTGATTTACGCAGAAGAGGTTTGTGTTGAAATTAGTCGTCAATCCAAAATAGTTTTATGAAAGAAGAGATTGTATTTATTCAGTGGATATCAATTTTCGGAACAACCTAAGTACTTAGGTTTCAAGTGACGTTGATGTCATTGGCCTAAACTGTCTTGTTTAAGCGTCCATCCAAAAATCCTATCATAAATTAAACATATATAAGTAAAAATTGCATTTTATATTAATTTGTTAGGTTGTAGGTATATATATTTAATATATGTCACCAGTTCTTTGTAATTCAGTATTTCTACTTGTATAACTCTTTGAGTTATATATACGAGTACACATATTTATCTAGGTATCTATCATCCATACATTAATACGTGAACCAAAAACACTTTTACAAAACTTTTGAGAACGAATTATATATTTTAGAACAGTTAATGTTTATATACATATTTTGATATGAATTTTGACCACTGGGCGAACAATACTCGTAGTTCATCGCAGCTCAAACTTGTCCAAATGATTTATTAAAAAAGCTTTGCCGTAGGTAACCAAAACAAATGGTTTAGGATTCATAAGGTGGACGCAAACATCAAAACTTTGAAAAACTACATTTGAAGCAGCGCTTTGTCATTATAAACATAAATCATTCTGTTCAAAATAAAATATACCTAAGTAGCACATTAAAAGAAAATCATAATTATATTACTTGTATACTAAGCTTTCTTGTCTAATTATCAGAACGTGTACAAAAACATGTAATATACAGTAAAATAACAAGTAAAATTTTAACAAAAAAGAAACTGACTTCAAGAATGACTAAACTGAATTGGGACCACACTGAGAGCACTTATCATGGTAGCACCGTTGGGGTATCTCCTTTCCGTTAAAAAAGAGTCACCTAAAATCTGTTCATAAACGACGAAGTTGTGGGCATGATACTAGTATTCATAAACCTTTTTTTAGACAATCCACATTGGTTACGATCAGAAACTTATTTTATTTATATAGTATAATTTTCACCCGTATAACAAATCAGTAAAGGTCGATCTTAGCTTACCTCGGATCTCCTAATATACCTACATAAAGGTTGTAAAAAGTTATTTTCAAGAAATGTCCAAATCTACGAATTATTATTCGCCTTTTTTTAGATTGCAGTTGTTTAGTCAAAGTGAGTCAGCACTTCTTCTTTTTTTTTTTATTGTGCGGAATATCCCCTCGGATACCACCTACTGGTGGTCGGATTCGAACCGACCAAAACCGCACGCCGTTTCGGGTAATAGATGCCGGGGAACCAGGTGCACCCTAGAAAGGAAAACCCTGGAACCCCGACGTACCTCGGGCTACCTACGCAAAGTTAGTCAGGCCTGGAATAAATTTTTCACTAAACAAACTTTTCTCTAAGACTGCCATAGCGAGTGCCATACATGATTTTTAGACGTGATACATCAACGATAAATGTAAAGTCAGATATTTATCTGTTATACGTTAGATATCTATCTGGAAGTTTCTCAGGAACTAGTGAAACTTGTCCATAAAGTTACTTTTTTTGTGATAACAGGATCATTTTATAACTTGTGGCCCCTATGCCATTTAAAACGATAAAAAACGAGAACAAAAGCAAAGTATAGTAACTGTTACCATTTAAATAGTTTGTCCGATCAGAAGGAAGAGAGAAATAAATTTTGACAAGTGAAACTGATGTTCCGTAACTACAGAATGCAACAATGCACTAATCGAACTCACCGTATAACTCTTCTATATATATACTAGCTGTCCCGGCAAACGTTGCTTTGCCATAAAAGGGAATATAAAAAAATAGGGGTTGATCGTAGAGGGTTGAAAATCTAGGGTTGTATGTATTTTCTAATGCTGCATCATAAAAAAATAGAAATTAAAAATTTTGTCAAAAAAAAAAAAAAAAAAATTTAGGGGTGGACTACCCCTAACATTTAGGGGGATGAAAAATAGATAAGAACCGATTCTCATAGATACCGGATAATCACAAAAAATTTCATCAAAATCGGTCGAGCCGTTTCGGAGGAATTCGATTACGCACCAACACGACACGAGAATTTTATATAATAGATATTTCTATAAATGTAGTAATTTATTCTGCTTAGTTTAATTAATGTAATGGGGCATCTTCTAGTTTTAATTTTTACAAGTAATATTAAATAATCCTGTGATTCTTCATTTCTGCACGTTGCCCTAAAACAGTTATATATTCTGTGGTTATTTGTTTATTATACGTTTTATTTTACAAATTGAAGATAATGTAGGGATTTGCTAACCAGAAGTCATCTTCGATTAATTAATATATTATAAGTTATTCGTTTCTGTATAGCTTTACTATGAAATTACAGTAAAACTATAATTTTATGTTTTGTTATAGACGTGTATATTTAGAAGAATTATTTAGCTAAAGAATTAAAGTTTATAATCTGAAACTAAAATATCAATCACTGTTTACTGTCAATAACATATATTTTATTTTTCATTTTAAAATATTTTCTACACTAATATTATAAAGAGGAAATATTTGTATTTTTTCATGTAAAGAATAAACTCAGAAACAACAGAACTGATTTGAAAAACTCTTTTTTTTCTTTCTAATTATTTTTCTGTTTTTCAATACTTTAATTCTTTATAATTCTTTTGCAAGGTGTTAAACAAATATCCAAAGAAATCGCTATTTCGCGTGCGCTGGGGAAACTATTGCCAATAAAGCAAAGTGATGTACTACAGTTTTATATTATACATCAATACACAGCTACAAAAAATATCACTCACTACTTTTTTATGTTAAAATATGTGAGAATGACGTCGGCTGACTCATTTGTAATCTTGTTCGAATATTCTCACTTTGGCTTAAAGGCACCCGAGGTGATCGTTTTTTGTTTTTTCGAAAGAGTTTTTTTTTTAAATGTTTTTTTAAATTCTTTATCATTAATTTCATCACGACGACCACTTGAAGACTCAAAGACTTGTAATTGAAGACTATATATACTTGACATTGGCAGAAATAGCTGAACCGAGTGATCAGGCTGGTTGCCATTTCATCAAAAGAAGATGAAAGGCACCCAAGTACTAAATGTCAACTGTCAAAATCGCCCTATTAAATCAGTCAGACTATAGGTAAAATAAAAAATCACCGAATGTTTAATGTACTGTTACAATTTTTTTTTTAATTTTGTTTGTAATATAAAGAAGGTTGAATTTTGAAGTAGATAATGTTATAATGGTTGGTCTATGTAAATAGTAGACACCGCAGAACCGTGGAAGAAGCCACAGAGAGACAACATGGTCATTTAGTACAGTCGCACGCAAATAATGGCATGCTTTGTGTTTAATGCAAAGTCAAAGCTATGCAAATGCGGTATTTTTTTATTATTTTTTTTAAAAAGACAACTCCCACATTAGGAACATACATCATCCTGTGTCGCGGGGGACTTTACAAACATACATGTAACGGACACAAAGAACACCCAAACTCAGGACAACATTTTGTGGATCTCACAAAGTGATGTCCCACGTGGGATTTGAACCCACGGCACTTGGCGCAGTAGCAACCGGCGTAGTGACCGCTTAAACCACTAGGCCAACCGTGCAGTCGGTATCTTCATTATAACTGCTTTTATGACTCTTGATGCACTTATGTATTGCAGAAATCCTCCTCCCTAAAAATAGGATTAATCTTAGAATTCTAATTTTATTTAGCCATTCCACGAAAACGTTTTTTGGTTTTATCTGGGTTCTGGCGAGCCATTTACATGTTTAGTGTTATACTTATTCATAAAGTTAAAGTTAATTCATTAAAATTGTGTATCTCATGTAAATACCTTACAATTCAGCTTTATCTACCTACTTTATGCGTAAAGTACTTTTTGAATTTATACTAGCAACTTTTCGAACTTGTCCTACTTGACATTGGGAGTTTTTCAGGTAATTTGTACAAGTATTTATTTAGTATTGCTTAGTGTATTAATAAGGGATTAAGTTATCTACAAGTACAGTACAAGCGCATTTTTCTCATTTTCACAAAATTAATTAGTTAGTTAATTACATTACTGCAAGATAAATTTTAATTAGGTTTCGATTTCTTCTAAAATAAGAAAGTAAATACTTTTTTATTGGTCAACCGATCAAATATTTCAAAATAAAAGAACACTAAATTAAAGCCTACCACTATACATAAGAAAAACCCGCATCCAAATTGATTAAGTAACTTCTGTGATTAGCGCGCCTTAACGCACAGAAAAACAGCGAAAAATTTTTTTCATTATATTCTGGTCCATTTAATATATATATTTGCTAAGATATTTATTGAAATTTTTTTAGACTCATGGGTTGTACAGTTACTTACGGTACCTGGAACATCTTCATGGTCGTAGCCATGATACAAATTGCATCGCATTGCGTTCGATTTCATAAAATCCATGTAGTTACTGCTTTGCGTTGTGACCTAGTTTTTCACTCAACAATTGTTTTGGCTTTTAAATATATAGTCATCAGATAGACTACCGAAAATTATATTCATTGTTTTCCATAAAAATATACCTGTAATATTTGTAATCCGCACAATATTTACAAAAAAAATTAAGAATGCGGTATTTTTCTGGTAGCCTTTGATTATTGACGCCAAGATTAATCGTTAGTTTTTGGTTATCTAGGGCCGTCGGCATTTACAAAATAATGTAAGTAGCTGTACAACACAAAACTTTCGGTTAATTATAATTTAATTATCCTTAATAATAATTATCGACATAATGTAACAGACGTGCCACATTTAATATTCTGTAAATAGACGTTATGGTAAACTTTCAATATTTTGCAATGTATTTAAATCTGTATCTTTGACTCATTAAGGTATAATTTAGTGAATGATATGTGCGATCCGTACGCTTTGTTGGCCGGTCGAGCCTAGTGGTTCGTTCAATTGTATATATGCTGGTCTCGTTTTGTAATTTAATTACCCTTTGGCCTAAGCAAGTACATCAATTATGCACTGTTCGACCCAACGAGTAGCGAACTGAGCAGGACATCACAGAGGTATTTAATTCTTTTTTTTTTTACACTTTCAACGTCACGAAAATCGATTTAGTTCTAATCGATTAAAATTTTTCCAAATTAATGTATCTCTTGCTTTGGGCACACAAATAAATTGAATTAATAATAACAATATTATGCCTCCTCAAGATAAAATAAAAGCTGTCTAAATGAAATTAACGTCTTTTTTACAATTACTGTAATTTTTCAATTAATATATTAAACCAAATTGCACTCCTTGTCTCAAATAAATAAAAAAAATGGAAGGTATTTTTGATAAAGATCTTCTTTGAAAAAGAGTAATTCCCGGTATGATTGTGAACGGTATAATTGCGCTACGTTCACTAAAGATTAAAGTTGTCTAAAATATTCTACGCCACTTACAGTGTTACTGTCACTTTATCATTGATGTTTTAAGTCTAGTTTAGTTTACCGGGGTGGTACTACCCTCGCACAGAAAACCAACGTAAAATGACAGCATTCGTGCTGTCGTGTTTCATTGGTGAGTGCGAGACCGGAGGCCCAATGATGCAGAATGCCATGGTGTGGGTCACCATGCTACATTATCTACATTAGCAATGAGTTTGGTGACCACCATTCTTAGATTCCGCTTATCTATACTAAAATTATAAAGCTGAAGAGTTTGTTTGTTTCAACGCGCTAATCTCAGGAACCGCTGGTCCGATTTGAAAAATTATTTCGGTATTTTATAGTCCATTTATCGAGGAAGGCTATATATTGTCACGCTAATATTAATAGGAGCAAAGCACCAATGAAGAATGTTTAAAAAACGGGGGAAAATTTTCACGCTACGGGCAATAGAAGACACAACCGAGGTTTCGTGGGTCAGCTAGTGTATATATATATATATATATACTCGTATATATAGGCAGAGTAGAGTCATTTTAGCAAGGCCAAACATATAAAAAGAAAAAAGTTTTTGAATCCAAAAGAGGGAGAAATAAATAATTTCAGTACCTAATAAAAATACTTATTTCTAATGAACTGCTTACGCACGTGATAATAAGTCAAGGCAACAATGATTTTGTCTTTCAAACTATTGATAAATAATATCGAAACTACACAACTGCGACTGATTACGGAGAGTAATATTCTGTGTATGTACAAAATGTAATTCAATTAATAAATAGATGACAATAGTGATAAGCATACATTTACAATATTAAACAGTAGATAACACTTTTGATGATAAGGAATTCTGTGGAGATCACAGAACACTGTGCTGTAGATGCTGTTAAAAGGTCTATATCTATATATATAAAACACTTTTGACATGTTGTTAAATACGTAGCTAAACTGTAGTTGTTTACTATGGCGAGTGCTCCGAGGAATTATTGGACTGATCCCTGTCGCCTCTTTCCGCCATCGTCCTACGCGACAACAGTATCAGCACCATCATTGAAATGGTTGGTAGTCCTCAACTGCGCGCTTTTCTAGAAACTTTCTGCCGCGCACAACAAAACTGTGGATGATGATGAATGATGTCGCCTCCAGTGTTCCCGGACCAATACGACTTTCAAACCTTCAAGAAAAGAGTGTACGCTTTCTCAAAAGGCCGGCAACGCACCTGTTGCAACCCCTCCCCCTATCCCCTTTCCCATCCCCCAAAGGTCGGCAACGCACTTGTGACGCCTCTGGTGTTGCGGGTGTCCATCGGCGGCGGTAATCGCTTACCATCAGGCGAAACGTCTGCTTGTTTGCCCCTTATTACAAAAAAAAACACCACAGGTCATTTTACCATTTATTACTAACTTATTAAATACTAATGCCACCTAAACAGACAAGAGACTTGACAGAGAGAGGCGACATGACGTGCCATTTTTGGGTAGTTTTGTGCTGGGGTAGTTCTTAGTTCTGTTGTTAATCTAATTGCAGATTTCCTGTATTACTTTTTGTATTGTAAATGTATTGTGTTTTTTTTTTGTTGAACTATTTCTATTTAAACTATAACAGACTAGTAATCAATGGCATAGTGGTATTATAATATATTTAACAGTAATTTTATTTATCCACAGTCTGCCTATTTTAGAAATAGAAGTGTGTGTGGGATGTGACATGTGTTAAAAAACTACTGTCATAGTAAGGATTTAATAAATGTGGAAAATATGATTTGAGACGAGTGAAATTCAATAAGGAACAGCGACTAGCACTATAGATTAAGTAATAGTATTATTATTAATGACGATATACGGCCATTATTTGTATCTGTATCTATGTTTGTGTTCGCTGGTGTAATACTGATAAAGCATTACTAAGGTTATTAACGTTTACAAGCCCGCCATATTGACTCACTGTTATGTTGTGTTAAAGAAAGCTGCTCACTTATGCATTTAGTATTTATCTATCGATATACAGGCTATTATATTTTGTAGTAGGTGATATTTTCTGATGGAATAGGGACCACATGTCCATGTGTTGATGATGTAGTGGTTTAAGCGGTCACCTCGCCGTTTTATACTGCGATGAGTGTTGTGGGTTCAAAGCAAACATGGGACAAAACTTTGTGTGATCCACAAATTATTGTTCTGAGTCAGAGTGTTCCTTATGTCGATTTCATGTATTCTTCTAAAGTCTCGCGACACAGAAATATTCTCAGATCAGTAATTGTATTGAAAAGTAGGCCAAATACGAGTAGGACTCGCACTCGAAGGGTCCCATACCGTTTAGTATTTATTGTTATTGGGAACGTGCACCACAATAGCTTCATTTCGCAAACGCAGCTTTCGGGGCATTTGTCAAATAATAAATGATAAGTTATCTATTACTATTTCAAATAAAATAAATAATTATTTTAGTAACCTATAGAAAGACAATAAATATTATTTTTAGAGGCATTTATTACAAACAGTAATAATAAAGTGGATGTATTCTATAAACCGGTTTTGCGAGTGTAAAACACAAAATAAGTTTCCAGTCAGCAAACTAAGCAGAAAGGAAATAAATTGGTTTTATCAAAACACGTAAGGAATGTAGAAGATCTATGACCTCTGTGTATACATTTTCATTACAAAAATTAAAAGGCGGTGTTCAATTGAAATTGTACATTTTATCACAGGTAAATTTGGTAATATAAGTTCGAAATTACTTAATGACACAACAGCAAGATCTAGTAGTTCGCAGACATTTTTTATTGATGAAATACCAGCAAATTCTTGGTTTTTTTTGAGTAAACTAGTCTTAAAATGTTTTTTGTCAGTGCAAAAGTTTTTAATTTTGTTCTCTTTAATGTCCAGGCTGATTTAGGAAACACATAAAACATACACAGACTATTTCCGCTTACAATAATGACCCATTTTTAAAGCAATATTGACAAGTTTCACTAAGCCCCTATTACCTGTACATTTTTACCACCGCAAGCGCTTTTCCTATACCCCCACCATACACTTCGCACGATCCGTGAAAATTTTAACTGTCTAGTTATGACTACTGATACACCGACAGACGGACGGACAGACAGATAGAGAGCGAGTCGAGTCTTAGTAATGGGGTCCCATTTAACCTTTGGGTAAGGAACCCTAAAAATTAAAAATATAAATACAAAGTGTTACTATTCAATTTCGTGGTGTCGTAAGAGCAGACAAACAAGACTGTAACTGTCAAAGAGAAGGAAACTTTGAATACCCTTTTGTTACGTGATAAAGTCTCCACGGCCGTCACCCCACCGAGTTTTGCGGCGGGGTGGTGTGTCGGAATCGGACCGACTAAAAACACACTGTGTGCCACTCTGCTCCTGAGATGGGAGGGACCCGGGCACTGCTATTATTACGACACCAGGACCCCTCCTAGCGCTAGGAGGGGTGCTGGCTGCTGGAAATCTCTGATGAGGCAACGTACAGAACACGCGTACGTCGCCCCCTCGCAGTTGGCCACTTAAGCGGATGGAGAGGAAAACCAGTTGGGTCCATACGCGGCCATAGTCGCAGGTCCAGGTTAAGCGCACTTCTGCCGCCCGGTTTGCCGACGACCGATTAGGTCCGAGACGAGGTCATCCTCCCGGGCCTTCTCCGCTTCCATCTGTGAAATGACGTCTTCGCAGAAGGTTGCGACCGCGATAAAACAGCTATCGCTTCGGAACAAGCTGTCGGAAGTACTCGTCGAAGAGCCACCTACCGTTGAGGATCAGGCCCAGATACTTCATCTGAGCCCGAACCGGTACGAGTACCGAAACCTTAAATACCGTATTTCAACCCGTCAGGCCAGTATGGTATTATAGACGTTTATAGGCCAATGTGTCTTTCCTGAGGAGGGGCTTAGTAGAGTCTGTTGATTCCCCCATAATTAGTTATATTCACGATAATTCATTCTTGTAATTAATTTCAATTATTTGTAATCATTTTCTGGAGTAAATAAGTTATGTGTTCTTAGATAACAGTACAATAAAAACTGCTTGACAATCACTTCTTTTCTTGGGGTATCGGGTATCGGTGGGTATAGTGTGTGAGTGATATGAGTATCGGGTAAACCTATTCAATTATAACTTTATATTTATTTAGATCAACTTTGTCATTTAATGTAGTAAAAAGTCCCTCTAGAATATTGACTACACTATTTGCCAAATTTATTCAGTTTTTGGAAATTAAATTTTGAAAATCGGTCTAGCTGTTTCGAAGGAGTTAGAAAACAAATTCTTTGATACGACATTTTTATGTATTACAAAAAAGATATGGGGGCTTGTGACCCACTATTATCTACGTAACACGTTGATAGTTAAGTAGTCAATGCCAGGTCAGCGCTATAGCTATGGATGGCTGACCATTCTTAACTTCTTGAGACCATTCAGTGCACCGAAGAGCACATTAAGGCGTCGGTCCCGGTTGCCATACGAACATTTTTGGCACTTATTACTTACGTATCGTAGTTCCAAGTAAAAGTCCTTCAAGGATTTTCACTACACTATGTACTAAACTTACTCCTATTCAAGAGATTTCGGGAAATGAAAATGAACTTTTGAAAGTTGTGTATTTTATTATGTAGGTGTCTCAGTGGTCGAGTGACAGGGTAGTCCTGATGGTCAATGAAGCTGTGTTTGAGGGGCTGCCTGTTAAGTTGGCGCGGCGCCGACATACGGCGCCAGCGCAGACTACCGACCACGCGGCCGTTTGGCGCCGCCCCTCTATTGATAACCCTAGAACGTTGACCTCCTCACATTAATGTTTACTAAACCCGCGCCACTTGCATACAAACTTGCATGGAAATTCTCTCCTTCAATAAAAGTGACACAGTTGCGTGATTAGAAATAATTACCGAGGCTAAGCGACAACGGCTCGATCAGTACCTGGAATGACCCTGGTGGCATGTTACCATATGTGTCTCCATGATTCGGAGGTAACGTTAAGCAGTCGGTCCCAGTTGATATGATAACAGTTGTGAAGCCTAGTTGGAGGCTGTGGCGACATCCAGATACATCGCCATCTACCGAAGATACACTGAACTACGGAGCAACGTACAACACGAATAAACTACAAATCCTGAATCGCGCAAGAAATAGTTCTCGTGCCGATTAACATATATACAACATCCCAACATCAACTGTTAGGCAGTAGCCCGCCAGGCATGATCACCTCGCCTGGTCGGAGGATCCTCCCTTTGCGTTGGAGGGAAATGACACTCGTTCCTCCACAGAGGCCTTTGGGCAGCTTAAAAGATATCCAACAGCAAGATTACGTAGCCACAACGTTGCCTTGCTAGCCCCCAACCCACACTCGGGTAGTGTGGGGACGTATAGTCTTTAACCCTCTCCTGAGAGGAGACCCGAGCCTAGCAGTGGGACATTATGGATAGGATTTGATTAGGTTCATAAATTTTTACCCGCCCACGATGAAGCCAAAGTGAAAGGATAACTATTTTGGCAGTAAACTACTGAACCTATTTTAATGAATGATATGTTAATAGATTTGTAAATGAATGGTCCGGGAGAAATAAGCTATATGCACATTTTGTAAAACTCTTTAAAGACATAATTTAAAACTTAGATTTTAACGTTATGAAAATTAAACTGTAATAATTATCACGTGGAGAGTATCAAAAGAAAGGTATTTAAATGTATGTATTAATATCATATTGCTAAAGTCAGAATTTGTGTACAAATTGAATGTCTTAACAGCCTGGAGTATGGAAGTTAAACATTAAAAACACTACGCTACGTACAAAAGTAATGAATAATAAGTAAATATGTAAAGTAAATAAAAAGAAAATCATTACCAATGGGTAACTACGGAACACTTGGACGGTTTTTTTTCTATTTGTTATGTGCGTACAATACAGATAAATAAATTAAAAAAAAATTAATAATAAAATAAAGATTATATCGGAGTCAAGTTGAGAATCTGCCGAATCATTAATCTGTCCAATCCCGAATATGTACTTCATCAATTGACGTTCTATTATTAGATATCTAATAATTAAATATACTTATGAAAAATCAATATCAATCACATCAATACTGTAATTATGTAACTTGTAAAAATCATACATACCTAAAATACATTAAACTAAATATAAAAGAAACAAATAAATATTACATCGGGCAAATAAGATTAATATTAATACAAATAAATGAGTTGGATTACGAACCTAGTAGTGGGTACATTTTACAGTACAAATACTGATTAAACCGAACTCTACCGAAAATCCGTAGTCCTGGTTGCACCAATTGGACCTCGACGCTTAAACGCCAGGAACACATTCATTAAACCGACATGCTGGGTATACCTTGGGTGCAACCACGGCTCTGCCTTGACTATTTTAGTACCTGATTTCTAACTGAACTATTTTCTTATTTTCTCGTTGTCCTTTTTAGTTCACTTTATTACATTGTCGGGTTATTAAGAAACTTTATTTTTTAACTGATTGTTTTAAATTAATTAAGACTTTAAAAATCTGGATAGAGAGATATCTTGTCGTCGATTTGGTCTGATCCTAAACTAGGCAGAGCCCGGAACCAGAATGCTGATTAACATACATATATGACTGTACACATATAACACCTACACACAGGATGAATGGAACACAATCCTTCCCCTTTTACTCTAAGTTAGACCTTTCCGTTTCTGAAAGACGATGTCGAACCTTTTCTGTATACGCACTACAATACTTTTCAAAAAAAATCACGTTAAAGCTGTAACGTAAAACAATATTCAAAAAATCGTTGTCGGCGACTACATTTGGTTGCAAGTATTTAGCGTATGCATACGTTGTTCTGTCATTTATACAAGGATAGTTATATTATTACTATTTAACCTGAACTAACCAATTTATACCAAACACTCAATGCATTTTGATGAAAATTTAAAGTATCAGGCGGCCAGACTAGTAATTTCTTCTACAAAATTTTTTTTTTACTTTTTTTTGTCATATTAATACTACTTAAGATGTTCTTAAAGTACGTACGTACGTTCTTAAAGCAAGTACCACAATTATCTACACCGTTTTTTTGGGAAAGTGTTGAATGGTTTACAATATGTACTTTCGTTTTAACATCTATTGTGACTTAAGGCATGATGTTCAACTATTAAACAATACAAATAGGCAAGTATACGTTCCGATTAACACAGTTCCATACTCTTTGATTAATGTTCCAGTAATCGCGACACTCGACCCTTTAATAAGAAGTACCCTACGTATCTTGGAATTTTGTTTTTCTAACAGCTTAGACTTAGCTCAGACTTAAGTCGGTCGGTCATTTTAATTTGATACTGCCCAGGAAAGTGATTCTTAAAAGATATACGCACGGAAAACAAACTCTTACATTCACATTTTCGATAAAGTCAATATCAGCATATGTTTATAGTTAGATATCTAATTATAATTATTTTATTAATTCTACTTGTAACTATAATAATATTATGATGGCTCCTTCCATGCGTAAGATTTTATCTAGCTATCGTAAGTAGTTAAATATTGATAGAAAACACGTAGCTATATGAGTGTCTATCAGTCTATAATATTTCCATGTATTATTGTAAGGTCAACTTTTCTACGCTCTAGCTTTACATCTACCAAAGCGAAGTGAACTGTTATTAATCTTTAGTGAAAGACGATGTTCTGTGATGTTAAAACCACATAATACTGACAATACTGCCTCCGTGGCGCAGTGGTAGCGTATGCGGCTGCTTTTCTTGAGGTCTCGGGTTCGATTCCCGGGTCGGACCAAATGTTTGTATGATCTACAAATATTTGTTTCGGAGTTTGAGTGTTTTCTATGTATAATATGTAAGTATTTACAAAAAAAGTATATATGTATTTATATCAGTTATCTAGTACCCATAACACAAGCACTGCTTAGCTTGGGACTTGATGGCGTTGTGTGTAAAATGTCCGAAAATGTCCGAAAATACCTTTGGTCCTCCGTCAAACCCTTAATCATTTCATTTAGAGATTGAAAGTTTGTTTGAGGCAATTATAGTCCCATTATACTTTTAACTAAAAAAATAACGGTTATTGCAGACCCTTAAGTACTACCTAGAATTGTTATGGTTGTTTTAAACTTACAACTGATAACAAAATAATTCATCGTCTCCAAAAAATACAAAAAGTGGTTAAACCATTATAATAATAAATAATGTCTATCCACCTAATTCATTGAAGTTCGAAAGACAAGCATTTGTCACTGTTAAAAGCTTTACGTCAAAATTCTGTTTCATAAATTACAATAACATCTGAAAAGATTCACATTCACTTCGTATGTATATATAAACATTCTTAAAGAGATAAAGTGTCATATTTGTGTCGTTATGTATTTTACCCTTCGGTTGACTGTGCTGGGTATCGTGCAGCGATACGTTTGTAAATACATACTCGTACTAAAGTTAGCGATTACAAACTTTATCGTTTTACACTTCTCTATTGATTAATTTTCGGATGCACAGGCGCTGTGCCGTCATGGTTATTGAATTGTCATTTTCGAAAGTTATAATTATATTATAAAACGTATTATTAATGCTCCTATCTTGTCAATTACAAATGACGTGATTGCGTTTAATTTGTAAACAAATCAGACGCCAAACTGATTATTCTAAAAATACTTTTTATCGGCATTGGTACTCACAATTTCACATTTTTAAATGTAATGTATATCTACATAACATAGAAATTAAGTTACTTTTTCAACTATTTTTAATCAATTTTCCTGTAAATAGGTCCCTACCTATTTACAGGCAAATTGATTGGTACTTTATTGGTATCCCTGTTTTATTTATTAGAAGACAGACTTCTTAGAGACTTAAAAGTATTGGTCTTCAAACAATGTTATAACAATAAAGGCAGTTACGGATGGTTTAAGAATAGTGATTCTAAGAAAGTCTCTAAATTAAAATGTATGAAAATCCAGAAATGCTTATTCGTGAAATAAATTCTTCATTTTTTTTTTCTTTTTATTTGTCACTTAATACAATAGTACAATATTTAAAAATAAGCCATAACACGATAAACCTCTAGGGTTTGTGTTGTGTTACACAGTTATTCGGTATCGCATATTTACAATGTTTATACACTATCTGTAAGCGTGTGTTGATAATACACGAGAGCTAGATACATGCCTCCCAAATGGGACCAATTCAATATCTAAAAAAATTCGATCCTTCGTCCAAGAAAAATGCCTTTAATTTAGTTCTAATATTACTCTGTGTAATTTTATTAATTAAATCCGGCGGTAGCGACTTCTACCTACATAATAGCCTTAGCGAGGGATTATGTAGGTAGAAGTTTAAATTTAAATCCTCACAAAAAAAGGCTGCCGGTTGCTTTATATTTTCAACTTATTTCTCAATCTAATGAATTAGTATTGACTTATCTATCTCAATAAAGGTTAAATGTACCCACTTGCTTGAGTTCGGACGATATATTCTGAGAGAGTGCGTTATGGCTCCTATCCACACTTACGCCGGGTGTAATATTGTGTTAAAATCTAAGAATTATCTGTCATGTTCGCTATGTGCAAAGAAATTTCAATTGCAGTGCGCTAACATATCCGAGAGACGGTTGAATAAGGAACAGAAAGGTACATGGAAATGTATATTCAGTACAGAATTTCCTCTTTTTGGTTAGTAAACTGCCAAAAATAGGAAATATGTATACACCTGTTCGTCAAAGTGCTAACCCTGCAACCTCACCTTGTTGTGACAACCCCGACACGGGTACATTAATAAACGAGTCTCTAACTTGTTCAAATATCACTCCCAGAGAACGTCAACGGCCGACTTGTCATGAGCCGATGCTTACTCTTGATAACATTAGGGAACTGATTCAGAAGGAGGTGACTGTCATAGGCGGCAGGTTACTGAGGAACATTCAATTAAGCAACAGTTACAGTCTTACCAAGACTCAATATCTTTTATGAATGTTTAATTTGAAGAACTGAGGTCCTGTATTCAAGTAAAGTCTTCTATAATATCTTAATTGCAGGTCGACAACGAGACATTAAAATCAGAAGTGAACGATCTTATTTCCAGACTTGCTGTAACTGAGCAGCACTTGCGCGAAAGCAATCTTGAAATTAATAGTCTCCCAGAACATCGTTCGGAGAACTTAATTAGCACCATAACACAATTAGCAAAAACAATAGATTGTTCAAAAAAAAAGGCGAGCTACAAGCTCCTCTTTCTTCATGTAACTCAGAAACTGTCAGAATAGTAGAATATATACTTTTTACCATGTAATTAACTCACCCATCTTTACCTGACGCTGACGCACGCTAGAATTTCTGATGATGATGATGATCCTTTATCCTTGACGACGGCCATATTTATGGGGTTCATTTTTGGTAGAGGTGCTTAAAATGTATTCCCCTGTATAGTATCTGCTGCGTTTTAGTAAATGCCGAAATCCCATAGTGGGCTCCCCTATTTTTACATAGCATAAATGAAGTTCCGCTGTGATCTTTTAAATTACTCATCGGATTTCAATGCAGTTTTCAGTAATGAATAGGGATTCAAGTGGAAGGTTTAAAAGTTAATACATGCACATTATAGTAGAGGAAATCCGAGAATTTTAAAGACTTAAGTTGCGAAGACGGGCCGGGTTAAATATCAGTTTACCATTACCACCATGACCGATGCTTGTTCCTAATATTTACTTGAGTCATCGATAGTTTCGTGGTACTACGAGTATTACTTCGTCCAGAAAATTATTCACATGTAGGTGGTCGTTTCTAAAAATAATTAAAAGAAATTAAATTGCATTTTTAAAAAACTTTGCGCCAAAGACTTATAATTTCTTAGTAATTTGATTCAATTAGGAACTAGTAAGTAAATTAATATAATTTTTTAACGCTATTTTTAGGTGTGAGCCTGCCAAAGTGATTCTACTTCCCCTGATGGAAAGCAGGTGCAGAATCATGCAGCAGATTTTCAGGTGTATTTGAAGGGCATATCAATGGCCCCGCCAAGTCGAGCATAAAAGTGTGAAGGCCGTATCATCCCTTTCTCGAACCAGTTCAGCCCATTTTCAACCCCCTATTAGTTTGTTGTGGATAAAACTAGAAGCCTATATAGATCAGGTCTGTAAAGCCAGAGGGCGTGAATTCGATTTCCACCTAAGACCAATAATTGTGTGATGAGTAAGAACCTTTTTTTGTGTCTGTTTATAATTTACCTGTCAGTGATCTAGTTACTATAGTAGTACGGGTCGTTTAGATTGAGGTCAGGTACATCAGGATTTGTCTGTGAAATGTGTTAGTTTTATTAGTATGGCTGTTAATATAATATTCGTAATATCATAGAATACAATCTTGTATATGTATGCATATGCACATATAGTATATGTATAAAGCAGAGAATTGATTCAAGTGTGCAATTGGAGAGCCTATGTCCAGAATTGGACTGCGATAGGTTGATGATGATATGCACACTACTCGTATTTATATATTTTAGCAGGTGTTTTTAACTGTCTTTCATTTCTTTGTTTCAGCGAGTTAAAAGAGAGTGTATTCACCAAATTGGATTTGGTAGACTACTTTAGTTTGGCCGACAATTCGCTAGCAGAATTGCCCCGACATGTCTTGAAGCATTTACCACATGTAAAAACTCTTGACATGTGTCGGAACAAAATCACCAAACTTACGGTGGAGGACTTCAAAGTAAGTATAGTCAGATTTTGTTATTATCTGCCTCGGTGGCGCAGTGGTAGTAAATGCGACTGCTAAGCTTTAGGTTGAGGTCTCGGGTTCAAATCCTGGATCGGACCAAGTGTTTGTATGATCTACAAATATTTGTTTCGGAGTTTAGGTGTTTTTTTTATGTATAATATGTATGTACTTACAAAAAAAAGTATATAAGTATTTATATCAGTTGTCTAGTAGCTCTGCTTAGCTTGGGACTAGATGGCGTTGTGTGTTAGATGTCCGGAATATTTATTTATTATTATTTATTTATTATTCTGCGATTGTTACCAACTTTTATTTCTTGTTTGTAAATGTATTATATTTTTTGTGAAGGATATTCAAGAAATAGAACATTTACTGGTAGCAGACAATCAAATATCTAAAATTGAAAGAAATGCAGTACCTAAAGCGTTAAGACATATACATCTTGGAATTAATAAACTCAGTACTTTAAATGGAGCCCTCAGAGATTTGGATGATTTAGAATGGATATTCATCAACGCCAACACATTAAAATCTATCGAAAATGAATTACCTGTGGTAAGTAAAGTATTATTGTTAAGGATTGTCAATCAAAATAGTTTTAAATAAAGTTATAATAAAGTTATAATATTTTCATGATTTTTTGGCGATGTTTGGTATGACGCACTAACTGATCATTTGGTAAAAATCATGAAAGGAATGATTTTACGCAGGTTTTCTGAGAACACGTGCAATCTTGTTCGAATGCGACATGCATTCTTCCCCGAATTTCCTCGAACCCTACGTATAAGATATCGGATGTGTGTATTACTTTTAATGAAACGTGCTCAAAGTATTTTAATATATCTTCTCTTGACACATGTAACTAATAAAACCACTTTCAGGCACGTCTCGAAAGCCGCTACAGACGCCACAATAGATATACATAGATTGAATTTGCAAACTCAATTCGTATTTTAACTGTCGATGATCGGCGACTGTTTAAACATATTGATATTTTATATTTCAGAAAGCAAAGAAGATCACCCTGATTCATGCAGCACAAAATGAGCTCCAAAGTATGCCGAAAGATTTAAAACAAATGCCATCGTTGGAATCACTTTATTTCTATGATAACAATATAAAATCTTTAGACGGAGCACTACAAAAGTCACGAAAACTAATGAGGATAGGCTTATCATTCAACAAAATTGAAAGCGTTAGTGACTGTTGTTATGTATTAAGATTTCCATACACTTGATTCAATATCTTGCATATCGAGTACTCTGAAATTCAGGTCCTGCATTATCGCATAGTAAAGAGAAGAATTGGTAGAGTTACGCTGCGGACCATCCAAATGGCCAATTATCTTTAAATAGTTCGCTATCAATTCAGTTCCGATTAATTCTAGATTTGACAAATCATAAAACGTGTTCTTGTAGTAAAGTATTAACGATGACTGTAATGTGATTATATCGTATTGTAACCGTAAAAACTTAATCGATATTCTGCTCGTCTTAGTGATACTGTAATAATTAACTAAGAAAATATATTTTAAGAAAATTGTTGAATCGAGACTTGATCGAAACTGCATTGAGTACGAACTATCATTACGAGAATTTTCCAAATAGTACGTTCATTTTAAGATTATCATACATTTCTATAATCACATGTGGTTACGGTAATATAAAAAGAATACTTGGAATTGAAAAATACTGTAAAGATAAAACTCAATTGGATAAATATCCACTACATATTTTGTCTTTACAAAATGTATGTAGGCTTTATCGAATCTATATATCCAAGCCACCTCTCGACATGAATCCTGACCAAATCGCCTGACCTAATTCTACCGCTTTCATCTTAAGGAAATTGTAATCGTTCCTAATCGACAAGGACGTACCCTTGTGCCTTGCCAAACGACGTTTAATGGTTTTCCCTAGAATTTCGTTGATGATTTATCAACCACGATCCCTCAAGTTTGTTCTATCGATTTGCCCTCTTAATTATTTGTAAATCTTATCATTACAGCTTGCGGAAGACGATTTCACGGAAGCCGAAAAACTCAGTGAATTGGATATTGCATATAATCAGTTGAAGTCCTTGAACGGTTCCTTAAAAAGCTTAAAGTCTTTAAGATACTTAAACTTGACTCATAATTACATGACAGAATTTTCGTTGCAAGAAATCAAGGGCTTAAAGAGAATATCTGTGATTGATCTATCTCATAATAGAATTAGCCATGTCACAGGCAATATGGAAGTAAGTTTTAATAGTAATTACTTGACACAACTTACTTGTGTAAGTTACACACACACACACACACAACTTACTTGGCGAAAGATTGTTTGTAGGTGCCAATCTTTTCTGTCATCTCTTCAGTTTTCTGCATTCGGGCCATGATCAAAATATTACCGAAACAGAATTGACACTCTGTCTGGACAAAGTTCTGTAGGATGCGCTACTACTATGATACTAAAACTGTTGATATATATTCTTATACATGCATATGTATGTATTTTAAAGAAATAAGTACATATTGTAGAGAAATCAGACTAAGACATGGAGCAATTGAATTGCATTAAATACTAATTGTTGTCTTTGATGAAAATCATTTATTCATCAAATTGACAGAGTTAGGATCGTTAACTACTTTTTGCTAGTATAACAAATATTATTCATGATGTCAGATGCGAGGAAAATGGTAATATCAAATAGTCATGACGTGTCGTGTAACGAAAGTCCAGAAATGAAACTGGTATAGATAGTATAGATTAGTAAGACAATTTTTTTTCAAGCAACTGAAAAGAATATTAAACCCTTGTAATTCCTTTACAGAATTTAGTGGACGTTGAGACTCATGTGCTTGAATTGAGATTGGATCACAACAGAATCTTAAGTTTAGGTGGCGCGTTGATGGGTCTACATGGGCTTCTGCGACTAAATCTAAGCAATAACCAACTTCAACAAATATCACCAGACGACCTCATAGGCTTAGACGATTTAAGATTACTCGACGTGTCTTACAATCATATTACAACATTGGAAGAAACATCAAAGGTTTGTTTTAATGTGTCTTGCGTCCTTTATTATTTACCTACTATTAATGCTGTGCGTGCTCTCGCGGGTCACTTCCACTGAAAATGTACCTGCTAATGCGATTATTTTTATCACATACAAATAGGTTAGGACTTATGCCATTAACTCTTATTTACAGACGGTTTTGCAGTCACTTGAAGAGCTGATTGCACATCATAACAATATCACTATGCTCGATAAAGATTTTCATGGATTGCCTTCTTTGTGTATAGCTGACTTATCGTACAATCACATCAAAACTGTTAATTACGACCTTGTATCAAAATCACGCTGTACTATTAACGGAGTACCGAGTGTATTGAAGATCTACCTTCAAGGTACGTTTATAATTATTTATTACTACTACTAATTCTAACAAATGCGTTTTTTTAATTTTATTTTATTGACCTTAACTTTTGAGCAGAAATGCAATGCGATTTTCATAACTATGTGGCACTACGAACTAATATCTTGCAATTGCGATTATCCTATTTGTCGCAAAAAAGCTAATACAATCATTCAAAAAAATAGCGAACATGTTTTATAACTCTATCATCTATATTTGATTTACAAATATATATTTTTAGGACATTATTACTTTTCTTTACAGATAATCCTGTGTTGTGCGACGATCACTTGTACGAGCTGATCACGGTGCTAGAGAACTTCAACGCTCGTGTCAATGGGGCATCGACTTGCGTAGCTCCGCAAACCACAGCGCCTGTGCTGATGAGAGCGCTGAATGACGTCGTACCGCCACCAGAAAACACTCCCGTCATCGTGGTCGCTCATATGGGCAGTGGGATGCACGTTGTACCTGAAGTACCTGCTCCTGAAACAATTGTACAACCAATACCTCAGTTAATGTACCGGCGTGTGGGGGCCCTTTTAGGCCACGTGCTACCAGAACGCGAAGGAGGCTTGCCAGTAGTCGTAGAGCCACCTGTTACGCTGACATCTGATAACACCAACGTAGTAGTGAAATGGCCCATAGAGCGAAGAGTGGAGGAGTCGCATCCATTAGCTGATCATTTACGTCTTCGCGACTTGAACACTTCACCGCAGTGAGCTTAGGTCTGGGCGCTGCGCACGCCGAAGTCATCGTATCGATCGCTCCCCTTATGATATATACTGCCAATAATCTAGGCTCGGGCAGAGTGTTTACTGATTCGGTCGGGCGCATGGAAAATTGAAATTAGCTAGGTACTATCTCATTCTGTTAGGTCTGCGATGTGACAGGCAGTCGAGTATATCGACAGTGTATTTCTAAAACGATCCTATTCTTAAAATAAATATGTAATTTGACTTTAGTATGTAGCAAGTATTATCTGTATGATTAAATTGCTTTGTGGAACCTATGTAGAAGGCGAGTAAACATACATATATGATGTATAATATGTAGGACATTGCTTGTAGCCATGAATAATAATGGTGTTGTCATGTTTGTTAATCGCTGTTGCCCAAATTCTAATATAGAGTTATAGAGTAAGTGGAATTTCGATAATAACACTGGTTTTATAACAGGTGAGAAGCCTCTAGTGCTAGTTTGCAAGTTAACGAAACGACATTAACATTTCGTACCTACGAATCTAAGAAATTTAATGAATGTCTGGAAACAAAAAAAAGCTACAAAACAATAGTCGTTTCGGTATCACAAAACTAAGGCTAAGGTTAATTTGTATTTAAAATCAACTTAATAATAATAAGTACATAATATATATATTGGTTCTATATAAGTTGTTCAGAAATGTTATTATAAACCAAAGAGAAAATGCCAAATATTAGATGAAGGAATTACTTATACTATACATAGTACTATAATCAAGGCTTCTCGTCAGGCTTAGATTAACCGTTACTGACACTGTAGGGTGGGACACTGAGAAGAGTCAGTTTGTAAGTGGCTAAGTGGGCAATCTAATAAAATTAAATCAACGATAACTTTTAAATACAACAATCCCAAAAGTTATCGAGTAAAGTTCAGTAAACTCATTATGATTATGTTTTATTAGAATACTCCTTTTTTTGTACATATTTCGACAATTTAATTAATGACGTTTGTATCTACTATAATTATTCGATTAATTTCTTTCCTTTTGACAGTTACAAAAAATTGACAATTAATAAACATTATCGATTCGATTTAAAAAAATGTAAACATTTTCAGATTTATAACCTAATTTTAGAAAAAAACTATTGAGAAATAGATAATAGTTTATGCAGTAGAATCATGTTTCACTTATCATGTACAGTATCATATACCAACGAATGGCTTTAGATAGTAAATAAACTGAAATCAGACTGTCTCAAAACTAATAAGGCATGTTTAATACTTCATACACATTCTCAGAACAATTATGTTCAGAAGTACCCTATTGTCAGTGTCAAAAAAGAAGAATGGACCATTGAGATATACCTACCTTTAATATATATATGTGTATAATAGATCAATGGAATAGATAGTTTGAACTGATTGTTATATCGTGGTTATATCTATTGCTTTAAAAGAGAAATTATTATTATTTACTTTAAATTAAAATATTATATTGACGTAGTATTTTTACTTTACGTTGTTTAAACACAGTCAGACCGTATGTTTTAATAAACACGAAACCGAAAAAGACGGTTTATGAGCATTTATGTCCATTTCTATTGTCAATATTTAAATTTAATTTACCTATAATAGAAATAACGATGTCTTAATTTTGTTGTTACGTGCGAATTTATGTCTGGCTTATACAAAGTGACTGCAATTCACGAAAATAAAATAAATAATTGAAATATTGGGCACTTACATATGTTTTCGCATCATAGAAAAAAATATTTGTTGTATAGAAAATTGTAGTTTTACCATACAAGATTGCATTGTATTTTTGTAAGATGAATATTAATTAAACAAAATCAAAACGGTATCAGAGGTGTATGTGGAATGACGTAAATAGAAATAAAATGTAATCAAAGTTACCCTGTATACACACAAATCTAGTTCTAAGCAAAACACCTGGTAAACCAGTGTAATTATACTTGCTGTTGGTCTGATTGAATGTATGATAATAGTGTGTTAATGTCTGAATTAATATTTTTGTTAGTATCTGTTAAAATTAATAATAAATGTGTACAATTGAATACTAATTTAGTTCTATTCTAACCAATAAGATTTGTTCAGATCACTTAGTTCTGCTAATTAGTTGCCAATTACTGAAGTTATGTTATATATATTCACCAAAAACTCCACATAAATTCATAAATTTCATTAAATCTTTGATATTCGATACTTTAGACAACATTTTAAGAAACTGTACCTAAAATAATTTATGTAATAAACTACTATACATTGATAAGATTTAGATATTTTAGGTTAATTTAAATGTCGATTAACCACTACTAATAAAAGATATAAAGTGCTAACCATTATAAATTATTTATTTTGATTTATTAAATAGTGGTATAACGCATTTTACATAATGCCAAGAATGCATATAATGGTACCTTATGCTCGGAGAAACAATTGAGCGTAGTCGTCGAAAAGAGAAGAGGTCACAAAAAATAATGGGTAAATATCGGTGCTTGAAGTTTAATTGCCAGGTTGCTTCATTAGTCGCTTAATAGCCATATACTAAAAACTCAATTTTTAACATACTTTTTTTCTTTTTCCCCGGGACTCACAGTAAACTGTGAGGTGCGGTGGTGACTCGACTAAAACCACCCGGTGTGCCGTCATATAATATATGTCTATTCAAAGGAGTCGGCTTACCCTGGGATGGCAGTTACCCTCAACCTGCTTACAGAGTCACTTTGTGAGACAATGTTCTGCTCATTATTAAAGTTTTAAATATTAAGGTAGGGTTGCTACAATGGCTTGTCCACCGATAGAGAGAACCATGGACAAATTCAAAAGATCGATAAATCATCATCATTATAATATCAGCTAAAAGACGTCTACTAATATCGAAAGCATATTTTCTTTTCGAAGATTTTTTTCTGAATATCATGCAGTAAAAAGGCATATTTACGTATGAATGTCGATGATATTGAATTTCTGCTTCTGCTACAAATAGGGCACCCCGAGGCTCAAACCACAAAACCTGTGCTACTGACCTATTAATTTTAAACGTTAAGTACTTGTGCCCCTTATGCCGTAATCGTAACCGATGTGACCTTGAATACATTATCAATAGCAGTAATTAAGTTTTATTTCAGTCAGGTAGGAAAGAAGCCAGAATTTTTCTAAACTTTATGAAACGCTAGCTGACCCAGCGAACTTCGTACTGCCTTAGCGTAAATTTGATGCACTACTTTATTTTGTATAGCTGACCTATCTTATGTATGCGTACCTATTCAATTTGAACTGGAATCAATTAGCGCGGTTATGTCTGTGGTGTCATAGATCACCACAGAGTTTTTTGTTTTAAATTGAATGACGTTGACATTCGTAACGCGCTTTCATTAAAATATGCAAAATTAAATGTATATTTTTCAATCTTTCTGAGAGATTTTCTTAATATTTTTTTCCGTAAGAACCTTGTACAGAGTATTAGAAAACTACAAAAAAAAAATCAGCCAAATCGGTTAAGCCGTTTTCATGCTATGTCGTGACAACGGAAAACGAGTTTAGTTTTTTATATATTTAGATTAATTATCAAAAAACGTGAGTTCTTAATGTGTGACGTAAGTAACATCAGTTGACTCTGAAGGTACAATTAATGCACCCATTTCTTTTTCTCTCTCTTTCTACAACTGTGGGAAAAATTATAAATTGTTCAAACGAGCAGTGCCTTCAATAAGTTGTGCAAGGACTACTGTATTGATCCGTTTAAAAAAAAAATTAAATACAAATATCATAATCATCATCTTCCTAGCCTTAATTATTCCCGATATTAATTGGTGTCGGCTACTAGTTCAACCGGTTTTACCAGAATATAAATACAAATTAGCCTATAACAGTCCAAATCTGGACATGACCTCTCTAATTGCACGCCACTTGGTTCGATCCTCGGCTACTCGCATCCAGCTCCTGCCAGCCTTCGCTCATGCCGTGCGCTTAAGATTCATTATTATTTTATTGTACAGGTGTAGTGTAGGTTTGGTTACAATACGTGAAAACCTTAACTTGGTTTGATGTAGCATGGAACTTAAATTTATGTAGCTGTTGGTTTTTCTATCTAAAGTAAATAAATAATACTCATATAATACATCATGCATATCTAATGCATTAGCACACTTTATGCCTACGTATTCTTTACCAGCCAAACAGTGGGTGATGTAGAGAAAATAAGAAGTAGGTTCATTTTAGTTGAAATTTGTATTAGACTATCTAAACTACATATTAAATACATATAACTAAATAATTATTATGATGACAACAATCCTGCGATTGTGATCAGTCAGTGTAGTCTGTGACAAAGCCAGCAGTCTAGCCATATTCAGATATGGCTAGCAGATATATATAAAGAACCGTATTGGAGGGCGCTTCGGGATCAGTCCCGAAGCGCCCTCCAATACGGTTATTTGGATCTACTTCATTCCCCGTGCGTGGAACGCTTACACTTACCAAAAACGGTATGCTCATGATAAGCATACCTTTTGATTTTCGTATGTTATGTTTTATGTGTAGAACATTTTACTACAATGGAATCCTAATAAGACAATGACAAAGTTTGCAACACTGTGCGGAGGCGCTAAAAAAGTCAGGAGACCCATATACCGTGCACTACGCACCCCCAGACCCGACCGGATCAGGAAACTCGCCCGACTCCACTGATTCTCAACTATTTATACGTTACCAGCTTCAGGCGACTTGATTGCTTTGCCAATGACAAAACTTGCTTGGGACAAAGATGTTCGTGAGTGCTAAAGAAGAAGGTTTATTCAAGAGAAATTAAAGGATGAAATCAAGAGAATATATTATCACAAATCTTTTGTACATTGGTAAAACAAAGAATGTATACCTGTACAAAATGTAAAAATACCTACTAAAAGTATCAAATGAAGTAACAGCTATCGACAATATCTAGACACGCGGCAGCGTGTCAAGCCAAGTTCAAGTTAACAGAACTTGCGAGCAGCACCGTGTGGTAATATTACACGAATCATTCGTAGCTACTTTTGAGATAAATACGTCCTCTTAATTTCATAAACACACCTCAAACGGCTGTTTGGATATGAACGTCCAAAAATCCTCATTTTTATCACTGACATACTTATGATCAATATTGTAACCCAGTTGCAGATGACCTGGGAAGTTGAATTTTTACTACCACATACTCGTTAGTGGTTGGGTGAATAAATAGGAATAAATCAGAAACTATAGTCTGTTTTTTTTTAACAAACGGGCACTGAGTATGTCTCTCGTACATTTCCGATATCGACAGAGTGAGATGGGTCATTGGGTGGGCCAATGCCTTTGTTCTTGTTTTGAAATTGTTAAGGCCCGTTCATATTAAATACTCCTAAATTTTACAGTAGTGTAAATTAAATAATTATTTTATGATTTAAATTTGCATACTGAGTATATTTGTGACAAAATTTTCTATTCGCGTTATATAATATTTTCATAAATAAATAACAATAAAAGAATATTGGAATAGTATATATATAGAAATATTATGCACAGAATATTTAAATAAAAAAATTATTAAACAATTCTTGTAATCTTAAAAAAATATCGTCATCACTTCCTTCTGATGAATTTTCTGCAGACACGTCATTAATAAACTGCTTTAACATATTATCTACATGATTGTCGACTCCGTACATTTTTGTTTCGATCTGGTTCACTCATTATAACACTTGGGACGCGCAGGTAGTCGAGGGCTCAACTGAATGTACATGTTATTACAGCGTTTGTGTGGAACGGACTTTATGTCGATTACGTGGACCAATAGAAATGCAGTCAAAATTTTCGGTACTCGTTTGTTAAAAAACCAGACTATAGTAATTTTTTATCACTTTATTATATTTTTTTATTGAATTTATTCTATTAGGACACACTTACTTATGTAATCAGTCTGTAATGTAAGACTCGACAATCAAAATTGATCACAGCCTATCTTTATTTGGATAATAATGTCTCTGGTTTTTGGTTATTTCCCCTTTTTGTGAAGAATTCTCTAAAATCTAAAGGCCTATTAAAAAAGTTTTTAACCAAGAAAAGTTAACATGAGCACCGACTCTAAAAATAAATTCGATGGAAAACGGTGAACCTGGTGAAGAAATTAAAAGAGAGAAGGAATATTTTCCTTAACGTTTTTCAACAGAACGTATCTTTCGAAAGTAATAAGTGCGTTGCGAATAGCGAACTTTAGCACATCAAAAGGCGTACAGCGCCCCTCCAGTCAATGGATCGTGATTCGGAGCTCATCCTCGCATCAACCGATTCCTCATCATGCCAGGATTTATATGAGCTAATGTTTGCTTTTACCTTCAACATATTTCGCGATAGTAGTTTTTCCGGAAGGTTAAAGACGAATATAAAAAACAAAGAAGTTCGCTCATCTCATATAATTAGAGAGGCATGAATAAATAAATGAATAATAACAAATATTTTTGGACACCTTACACACAACGCTATCGAGCCTCAAACTAAGCAGAGCTTGTAATATGACAGCTAGATTGACTGATAAAATATCTTTAATAATATACGAGTATATAGAACACCCAAACTCCGAAACCAATAGTATTAATGAGAACTTGATACATGCAGAAACGAACTAGTCTTTTATATAGAAAATACAAATCTCGCTCGAGAAAGAAGAACCGTCTGAGCTTTTCAATAGACCTAGATTCCGCGAGGCCATCTTATAGGTATGCAAAAACGAATATGCATAAAATACGATGATTATCCTGTACTGGCAGTTAAGTATTCTGAAAAGTAGCTCTCCACTTTAATTCCCCACTGGGAAGAAACGAAGACTTTTTAGTATAGAACGTTTAACTCGACTAGATTCTTGAAACTCGACAAGCACACTTGTCTAGCCCCTTTGAACGGTTATAGTCAAAATTGCAGTGGCACTATCGTATGCCATTCCCACTATAGTTGTTTATTAAATTTCATGTTTGAGCGACAGTAAGGTTTTCGATTGCCGTCTAAAACCTTATCGGGTGCAAAAGCTGCGACAAAAAAATACCGATGAACATCGATGAAAAAAATATGGCGCCTGATTTGATTAATAATCTGTCCTTTTAATATTTATTGTTTAACCTTAAAAAACAACTTACATTCCAAATACGTTATGTCAAATGTTTTACTTAATTGAAATAAAGGGTAATGCAGCCAAAACAAACGTAAAGGACTACGTTGCACTAAATTGCACAGATCCAAATCATTAAAATACTGTTTCATTATGATTTTCTAATACATACCTACAACCAAAAAGGCGGCGGTAGTCGCTTGCCATCGGGCGATACATTTGCTCGTTTGCCCGCTTTTCAATAAAAAAAAGACAAAAGTGATGAATATCGAAAAACTAAACACAGTATTGTTCTCTCTATACCCATAACCATACATTCTGAGTTAACGTCTACTAAAATACATAAATTAACTAAGAAAAAACACATCTTAGAGTCTCAAGTACGTACATTTATCTTTAAGGAGTAACGGCTTTTGGCTATACGGTTTTTGAGAGCACGCGCTTTCCACAAAACAGTAGAGTGAATGATGAACGAAGAGCCGACAAACCCTGTGGGAAAAGGACAAAGCAGAAAGAGATTGTTAGACGAACAAAGGTGTCTGTTATGGCTATTGAATTTACATTTTGATATAGAGAAAGACGGATATAAGTTACATATACTGCAACACTGTTCATGGCACTGAGCCCTTTGGGGAAGCCAAACTGGTCATTTTTGTTAGTAAATTCCTTTTTTTAATCCATTCCCGGTTTTTAATGAGCATGTGGCAACTTCCACATACGACAACAAAGCACATACTACAGCGCCTGAGATGTACCGACCTACGCAGTAACCAACTTACTATGCGAAATAACTACTAATTCTGAATCGCGATATAGAAGTTCTACCGCCGATTAACATATGTAGCGAGTTACAATTGTAATAATGTACCTACAGGCAATTGTAAACTTTTAATACTTATTGTTTACTCGTTTATATTGTGTAATATAAACATATTATATCGAGTCGTTTCCAATATTAATATTATAATGGTTTTTTTCAACAACAAACGGACAAACGGTTGGATGCGTCACAGTAGATAACGTTGGTTAAAACAGATGTTATTTCCGACCGAAACCGGTTTGTTGGAATGCGACCGTGCTTAGCGCGACCGCAGCACCTGACGCCCGCCGTCTCGACAGTCGGCTTATAACCTTTCGACGCGCTACCAGTTTTACGCTTCTTGGTTCGATCTTGCTGTATTGCTGTGCCTGCAAAACTTTTCATCGGCTTCTCTCTTGCTTTCTTCTGTTATACTTCTGTGCCTTCGCTGTATCTGCTTGTGCTGTGTATATAAATGAAGTGGCAGTAAACAGCTACCTGAAGTAGTTGAACTTTTTATTTATCACACTACCCCAATCTGTCGTGATTCCGAAGAACACGTAGTATGAAGCTGGCAACCAACCGCAGGAAACCTTTTGCGTAGATTCCTCCGTTCTATGCAGAAAATCCAGCGCTGTGATTTTCGCAGATGGAGGCGCAGTTTGCCCTGTCGAACATTAAGACCAACGAGACCAAATTTTTCTACATCACAGGTAATCTGGATCCCCAGTATGCATGTGAAGCCGAGGACATAATAACCTGCCCCCCTTCCCGACAAATAAGTACGAATAATTCAATTTTAGTACCCCTGCCTAGTTCAACACACTTAAAATCATTCCTCCCTACTTTAATATATCCTATCAGAAAGTGACTGACAAATTTTTTCCCAAACGCTCGAAAACTGCGTTAATGACTGTCTCGTTGGACTATTGGTTAGCGTAAGCGACTGCAGATCAAGAGGTCTCGGGTTCGATTCCCGGGTCAGATTGCTGTTGGGTCTTTCTTACAAGAAATTCTTAGTTAGTAAGGAAGATGGCATTGATTCACGCCCGTGCTTCGGAAAGCACGTTAAGCAGGCGGTCCCGGTTGTCATGAACATCTATGGCAATCGTTATCGGGAAGTCGGTGCCCTCAAATATACTGACAAATAGTTCAACCTTCGAATTCAGTTCACTCCCAGGGTTGCCGAGGTCAGATGCCAGTCGGTCTGACTAAAAACTGATATTCAGATAAAACTGGGTGAACTAGAAGCCGACTCCAAATAATCTTGGGAATAATAAAAGCTAGGAAGATGATGACTCGAAAACTACGTTAATACCTGACCCAGATTATACCGCAGATCCTTATTCTATGATGATCGCTACCAGGTGATAGGCTGTTAGAACCAGTTTGTGGAGACGATCAGAACCAGTGCAAAATGTGCTTCAAAATGAAAAACTCAAGCCGAGGCTAAAAACTAGCTATCTATCTAGCAGTTGTGGCAAAATCAAGTAAGCAAATGCAAACTCACACAGATTCTTTTTTGTCCATGATGAACTCTCCGAGTGGAGCAGCCACTATTAAGTACACAAAGGTTCATGTTATCAAGGATTTCTTCTAAGCTAAGTTTTCTACAATCTAACCAATATTGATATTGTCTGTGAATTAGGGCAGGCATAGGGGAATTAAGCACGTTTTAAGTATGTTGAACATTGAAGTTGAAACTTAGTAGAAGCCAGATCCCAGAAAGATAGATAGCCACACGCTTGAGTTCGATTTTATGGAATAACAATCTTATTTCTATAAAAATATTTTCTCTCAACATTTTTTATTGATAAAGTGGAAAATCTTTGCGGATCTCCTGTTTCTGGTGTCGTAATTTCACTAAAATCCATCCCAACGTCGGTCTCAGGCGCCCTATTTCGGGAGGCTCTAGTAGGAGAAGGCCAATAGGTGCTTGGCCAGCTGTTGCCTGGTATCACCACCAGGCAACCGCCACTATAGGGCCCACTACCTCTCGTATCCGGGAGAAAGTTAAGCATACCTAGAACTGATATTATTGCTAAAAGCTATATACAAATCGTCACTTCTTTTCAATCGATTTCTGACCTTTAGTGATCAACAAAGCCGAAGTAGTAGAGCCACGCTGAATTCAGCACGAATGGGCAGGCTCGACCGGGGCGGTACTACATTCGCAGAGAAGATCAACGTAAAATGACAGCATTCGTGCTGTCGTATTTTGTTGGTGAGTGCGAGACCGGAGGCCCAATGACGCAGAAGCATCACTAGATCACCAAGGTGTGCGTCACCATGATGTGTTGTTGCATTGTCTGCATTCGCAATTATTAGTATGGTGACCACCACTCTCTTCTTCTTCTTCTTCTTAATAAATGGCAAACTGTGCCGATGTCGACAATTCTGCCAATGTCAAGTGCGATGGAAATATGTGGTTTTTATGCAAAAAATAAAATAAAAATAGAGAAAATAAAAAATTTGTAGAACCAGCAGTAGACTGAATGTAGGGCTTTTTGTTGGGGTTAGTACACTGAAACAAAGAGACGAGTACAAATAAATAAAAAATATACTATGTTAGTTATATATACCTACATATAATTGGAAGACAAACACAAAAGACAATGCAACATTCTTAGGTACATGGGTTAAAGTTTGATGCTATTACAGCGAATAAAAATCATCAACGCTTGAAGGAGATTGGGGGATGGGAAGGTTAAAAGGGATGCAAAGTTAATTGGGGTGGGAAGTTTCAGTTTTACTAGGTGTGAATAAAGATCTAAGGAAGGGTTGTTTTTAGAGCAGTTAAAGAATATGTGGTCTAAATTGCCTTCGTCCAAACCACATTCACATAAAGATGAATCCCGTACCCGAATTTTATGTAGGAAGACAGGTGAGCTGCAATGACCTATGCGGAGCCTACATATAGTGGAGATAACGGGTTTGGAAACCTTTTTAAATTTGAAGTACCAAGGCTTTGGGGTTATGTATTGCTGAACTGCATGATAGTGACGTCCCTTGTATTGTGAGGATCTGTCCCATTCCATCTGCCAGGATGTAACCAATTCTTTCTGGGGCAGCCTCAAGAGGTCGTAGTGCTGATGGTACAGATGTTTTTGGTCAGCTATTACAGAAGTTACAGCGCTTTTGGCCAATGAGTCTGCACACTCATTGCCCACAATGCCACTATGACTGGGAACCCACACCAGTTGGACTACTCTGTTGTTTCTGGCACTATTAAAAAGGCTTTCCTTGATTTGCAGGATCAAAGGACTGTGGAGTTTGTCATGGAATGGATTTTGCAGCAGGGCTTTAAGGCAGCTAAGAGAGTCAGTGAATATAACTGCCTTATTGATGTTATGACTCTCAGCGTACAGGCATGCCTCCAAAATAGCGACACATTCGCCCGTAAATACTGACGCCTCCTCTGAGCACTTAAACAGCAGGACTATTTTAGAGGTTTGATAATATACAGCGGCTCCAGTATAACTATCGCTAGATAGTTTGGATGCATCCGTAAAAAACATCTCAAACCCACCCAACTGGTCTTCTACGTATGCATTAAAGGCGGTGCCTGCAGAAACTGATCCCTTAGAGATTCCAGCATCCAGAACAATATTTGGTTTGAAAGACCACCACTCTCAAAGTTTGCTTATGGTTTCCATCAGGCAGAGTAAAGTGACTTTGACAGGCCAATACAAAAAAAAAAAAGAAAATACTTGGTCGTACAAATATGTAGATTGCTGAGAAAATCGTAAAATAACGCAAGAGGCCCCTAAAATTTTGTTTTGTTTATTTATTTATTATACATTACAATTATAACAACCACATTGCATAAATAAATACTCTCAGTTACTTTTTGTCAAACAGTGAAAGTCCTGTTAAATCGAGTTCAAGTCGATTGGCATATTTTTTGTACTGTCCTTGTAACTTCTATTCATAGACAATTTTGTTACTGGTATCCCTTGGTTCAATAACGGCTGGGCTAGTGGTAGGTAATCTTTTTAATGGTGAGATAATTACAAAGACAAATTGACTTTCTTGTCTTGTTGCGTTGTGCGAAAACTGCGAAATATTGTTGTGTACGCGTCGCATCGTGTAGTTTAATTTTGTGGCTTGTTATTGTTAGTGTTCCGTGGCCTAGTGCGTCGCTGAGAAGTGGAAATTACAATTTTCATTATGTTTTTACATATTAAAAGACATGAAATCGATTTTCGTAAAAAATGATGGACATGATGATTCCATTGCGAGACTTTCAATCTTTTCGTTACTAAACTTCTGAAATCGTACCAGTTGATTATTGATCACAATGGCGAAGGATCAGGAAGTGTTTTCATTAAATGATAGCTCTCCAGAGACATTATTCGATTTATGTATGGACGTAATAGTGAATAATCCGAATACAATTACTGTTCTCGACTTGGAAAAACGATGGCGTAGGCTTAAAGATGATGTTATTTTACCGGCCGAGATTTGCGAAAGATTTCTTATCACTTACCAGAAACAATTCCGTGTGAATGATAATATTGCAAATGTTTTTCGTGATAGACAACGTACTCGTTTGAACACCGTTGTAATCCGAAATTCGCGCTTAACTGATGAAGGCTTACGATACTTGATGGAACACAAGCCTTATGAAGTGGAACTAGTGCAATGTGAATATTTGTCTCAGATGTCATTAGAGACAATTAATAATAACAGTGAAAATCTGATTTCATTGAAATTCGGTCCGGTCACATATGTGATGTCGCAGGATGAAAGTGTTTACAGGCAACGAGGCTACATTGTAAATGCTCCAAATTTACGGCGGCTCACCATTCACCGAAGAGGACTTTCAGTATTCCCATTGTTGCTACTGAAATCCTTAAAAAATCTCACACATTTAGATCTCTCGGAATGTACATCGGCAGGATCTATTTGGGCTCTTAATGAGTTGAAAAATTTACGGTCTCTGATTCTGCATGGTGTTCACTGGTCTAAAGATATCATTGATTGGATTGCAAGTCTGCACACGCTCAGGCATCTTGATATATCTCAGGCCAATGAGCGGCACGGGAAGTTTTTTAATCCCAATGATGTATTGATGAAGCTGGTACTAAACTTACCGTTTTTAGAGGGGCTGGATATATCTGGCACAAATCTGGCTGGTACTGGTGCAGCAGCAATTTCAGCAGCAGTTTCAGCAGCTATGAAAGTAACAAGTGATGAACCTCTGCGATGTGATATCCCTGGTCTGGTGACCCGTGTAAGAAGACCACTGGAGTTCCTCGGGCTATATGGAACTCACCATGGAGCTTGCAAACGTCATGATATACCAGCTAAAGTGGTAAGTTACCTTTTGTTTTCTAAATAACAAGTTTTTATTTGCTAAAAAGTTTTCAAAAATGTATTTTTAATTGATGTGAATGGTTTTTTAAATATTTCTTTGTATGTATTTAAAATCAATTGCACCCACTACTGTTAAAAAGTACAAGAACAACAACCATAGGATAAGCTAATGTAACATAAAAGTAGCCTAAAGTTAGCCCTTACACAATTAATAAAATTCCTATCAAAATCGGTCCAACCATTCCAAAGATGTGTAGTGGCTGAAACAAAGTGATAGACAAAAACTAAAAAAATAATGGTTCGCAATTGTGGTTATTGTTTTGAAATACGAATATATAATATTTAATTATGTATTTTATTTTATCTCATTGTATAATTTTAACTTGATTCTTTTTATTCACTTTATTGTTGATCTGATTTATATATATAATTGTTAATTTTAATTTTATTGGATTTTGCCTTTTGTGGGACAGCAGAGATATGATTTGTAGTCTATATGATTTAGATATGTACTATTAATTTTGTATTGATATATTTTTTTTAATTTTTAAATAATTCCCTCCACTTTAAACTATATTAAATAGCATGTAATAGCAGTATTCACCTGTAATTAGTCATACAAATGGAAGGAGACTTCAATACATTCATAAAATTATAATTATACTAGCTGACCCACGCAACCTCATCTACGTCTTCTATTGCCCGTAGCGTTTCCCCCGTTTTTTAAACATTCTTCATTGGTTTTCCGCTCCTATTAGTATGAGCGTGATGTTATATTGATAAATGGACTATCCAACACGTAATAATTTTTCAAATCGGTCCAGTGGTTCCTGAGTTTAGCGGGGTCAAACAAACAAACTCTTCAGTTTTATAATATTAGTATAGATTGTTGTGACTGTTGGTGATTGAACTGGAACTTGATAAATAAATATATTAATTCATACAACGGCGTCAAGTGACAAATCATAAATATTAAAAAAAATAACAATACTTATGGGTGTACACCGCAAGCGGATTCTTTGATGTTCTGGCTGCATCCCTTTGACAAAAATTCGCACGTACGGCGACGGCGACGGCGACGGCGACAGATATAAGCGAATTAATTATAGTTAACCCTTGGGGTGCCTGGTGGGTAAAAATCACACGGCATGCCTGGTGGGTCTGACAAACCCGTAAACATAATTGGTTATTTTTATTTATTTAGATCTGTTACAAACCAAAACAACAAGTTTTTATTTATATTTAACATTGTTTCTTAATGAAAAAAGGGGAAAAAACAAGACAATTTATTTTATAAAGTTTTAATGAGCAATTAAAAAAACCTACTGGCGGAACCCACATCTACCACGAAATGCTATCAATTCTTCATCAATGGTTAAATTTTCATGTGGAACAAAGTCTTCAAAAATATGTCTGATAGGTGCCAATTTATCAGTTGCTGCTCTTTTTTCACGCGTGTCCAAGTTATCAAATCTCATACAATTTACAACAAACACAAATCGTCTCAAACTCATTGTTATTTGAAATATATCTATGCCGGTTCCGTCATTTGCCCATAAATCTTACAGATTTTGTCTTCCAGATTTAAATAATCCGGCTAAAAAGAGTAATCCAATAACTGGTTTTAGTTCGTTCATTGTGATCTCTGAATAGGCATATTCATTTGATGTATTGCTACTCTGCCTCGTATTGCGGATCTTCCTATTAGTATGTTCCATAATTAAATTCAACATGTCTTCAGTTACAAACAGATGAAAGCAATCAAGTTCTTGCTGCGCATGTCTTGCATGAGGTTTCACTCCAGGTGTTCCAGTAAATAATGTTTTCTGCTCTAGTAGGAACGCGAGCACTCGGAGGATTACGGATCCATATTGTATTATCTTTTCCTTTATATATTGAACTGTGAGCAAAGTTGCTCAAAGGCTGAGACATCTCATCCTCACTGTCACTACTTGGTTCATTATGAACTTGTACTTCTTCCTCAGTATCATCTGAATCATGTGAACACTCACGTGATCGGATTCGGCTCCATTTTCATCAAAAACCACGTCATCCTCAATTTCATTGAAATCTTCATAAAAGTTTGCTTATTTCGATATCAGTTAATCGCCCAGCCATATTTACCTGCTAAAATATTATTAACATAAATAATTAACCACACAATGCAAAATAAGTCATGGAAAACAAAAATAATTACTTACCAGTTAAAAGTTACGTCGCGTGCCTGGTCGGGTTTCTCAGGCCCGAGCGCAAATAAAATACTTGTTACTCGAACGGGTGCGCGTTGCCGACTGCGGGAGGGGCAGTAATCTAGCCGCCAGTCTATATCACGAAGCTACTCAGGCACAAAGTGGTGGGAGTTACGAATTTTCTGAAATATTGTCGTTTTCTTGAACTGATGGGTCTGTCAGACCCACCAGGCACCCCAAGGGTTAATGTGAAATTACAAACAGACACCTCAATATTTTTCATTTGTGTAGACACAAACAAAATGTTATGTTTCTGACTCCATGTGGATGTATGTACAAGTTGGTGCATGTACAATTCAATTAATAATAATGATCCATATATTGTGGGGGATTGTACTTACTTGTACAATCCACCATCTCCTAAGACATATTCTTCTACTTAAATAAATAAATTTAAAGAAACAAAAATAATAAATAATTCATAAGGAACATACAAATAAATTATTACATTATGTGTAATGAGTGCTCTTTATCTAAATTTATGTTAATGTATATGTAATTTATGTACATGTACGAAACCTAGATAGGAAAAAGGAAAGATAGAATTTACTCTCTCCTATCTTTTGGGTGGCATGCAGTGAAACTCTCGTTTATTAGGAAGTATGTATTCAACATATAAAAGTAATAGATAAGAAAAACTCCTTTCCGAAATGTAATCTGTGTCTATCACCCATAATATAAGTTTGGGCAATATTGTAAGTTTGAAGTTAATCTGTGGGTATTCAGTATTATTTCTTTTGTATTACCTATATAAGTTCTTCTTCTTCTTCCTAGCCTTTATTATTCCCAATATTATTTGGGGTCGGCTACCAGTTCAACCGATTTTACCTGAATATCAGTTTTTACACAGAGCGACTGGCATCTGACCTCCGCAACCCTGAGGGCGAACTGAATTTGAAGGTTGAACTAGTTGTCAGTATATTTGAGGGTACTGACTTCCCAATAACGATTGCCATAGCTGTTCATGACAACCGGGACCGACGGCTTAACGTGCTCTCCGAAGCACAGGTGGGAAACACCGCCATCTTCCATACTCTGGGCTGCTATTAAGAATTTCTTGTAGGAAAAACCCAACAGCAGTCCCACCCGGGAATTGAACCCGAGACCTCTTATCTGCAGTCGCTTACGCTAACCACTAGACCAACGAGGCAGGATTGTATTATATAAGTTATACATAGTTTAGGTCGGTGGAAAATCCCTTCAGATTTCTGACTCCTCGGTGGTTGAGCATCCAGGAGTATGTGGTGTTTCTATTAAGAGCCACCCCAATTGCCAACCTCTAGTGCCCTGCTCTGGAAGGACTCAGGCTAAAGAATACATATGACTTTAATAACAGAAATTTATTAAAATGTAGAAATCGGCACTTGTCACCATGAAAATGTTTATTTATGTTTCAATTGATTTGCACTAACCAGATTTATGATGTTTTTAAAGTAATTTTATTTTATTGTATTTTAAATTAAAAGCAAATATGTTTTCATAGATATCTGGCGATGCAAATGAAGAGCAGATACTAACAGCAGCAACAGCTTACATGGACAGACCTGCTATGCTGACCAGGGTCCTGAATGATCTCTATTACTTATTCCGTTATGAAAACAATACAAATGTGGGCAGGGCACTTTGCATCGTGCTTGACGCAATGGATGAGCATGTAGCTGAAAAACATATTCAGATATCTGGAAGGTATTTATATTTCGTGTCCTTTAATATTTATGAACAAAAATGAAATACGAGTATATGCTTTTTAAGGTTTGGAACTTTGCACATTATAGTATGCAAAGTAAGGTAAGTTTTCAGATAGCATAGTTGGATGATGATTATATGATAATGCATCATTTATTCAATTTCTATTAATATTCTTATTATATCGTCTCTAGTTATTGATAATTGTTGAATTCTTTTGTAACAATGATGGGGGTTTCAATAAAATTATTCTCACATAACAACTACAGAACTTTAAAGACATTGAAATGAAATCACATTAATGACATTCTGAATTAGGGAATTTTAAGTACATACTTATATATATATATATATATATATATATATATATATACATAAATTGTGTCTGTATCCCGCTTCTAACACCAAGTTGTGCCACCTTACTCCTGATACTTAACAATTAATTTTTTAAAGACTCCTCTACTAGGAATAAATCCTGTATCACATGGGACTTTACAAACAGGATCAGAAATCAAAAGCACACATCGCCATTCATATGATCCCGTCATCAAGACTCGAACCAAACTTATTTCTGAAATTGATCTACCTAATACTGTTTAAGTGGTACAAGGCTCGGCAGCATATGTACCTATCGCCTTGCAAGGCCATCACAGTAATAGCTTCTCCCTCTGGACACATCGTCAAATGCTAGGATATTTCGAATTAAGATAGACCGTTCAATGTGCACTGAGATCAATTGCATCTTCCTCTTGAAATAAGTTTTTTCACTACAATGCGAGAATAACTGTTCAGTACACATTATACTAAATTAGTCTCTTCTAAATTTCTTTTGAAATGACTTTGATTACTTAAATAAAGGTTACTTTATTTATTGGACTAATGCATACATTATTTGAATAGGTTACTGCATATTTATGATCAACCTAGAACCTCCCAATCATTATGAAATTTATAAATAAACTCAATTTGGGAAAGGATCATTAAATAGAAATATTATAATTGACTATCGTAGGACCAATGCGCTGAGATAAGGATATGCAGATTACTAACGTGGCACTAATAGTATTCCCGTTAGGGCACAGTAACAATGATGGTTGAAAATACCTTACCACCAAAATTATTTCTTAGCAAATATAGTGATAAAAATTTCCACACCACTCAAGCACTCTTAAGGTATCGAAATTTTTAATATACACAACTAATAAATAATAATAAATAAACAAATATTTCGGACATCTAAGACAAGAGTTTGTGTTATGAGTGCTAGACAATTGATATCAATACACATATATACTTTAAAAGAACTACATATACAGAACATTATATTGATATCGACAGGCAGATATATAGCATCATTATTTCATTTAACTCTTTCTCACGTGTACCACAATAATACCTAGGCACTAGTATTAGCATGTCAGCTGATCCCCTATATACTATTTTTTAAACAATTATGAACATCATATTATTATACAATTATACCTAGGTACTGTATTAGCATGTCAGCTGATCCCCCATATACTTTATAAACAGAAAAAACTGTTATGAACATCACATTGATAGCGACTGGCAGATACGTCTTTAGTCTAGCGTCATTATTTAATTTACCTCTTCCTCACGTGTACCACAATAATACCTAGGCACTGTTATTAGCATGTCAACTGATCCCCTTATCATATTTTGCATGTGTAAGCATAATAACCTTCTTTGTATGACTATAATCGGCGTGCTATACAATTACTTACATTCAGATGATTGTGCGGAATCTACCAACGAGGCCATTTATATTATACGACTAGTTGAGCCCTGCGGTGTTACCCGCGGTTGTTGTTGTACCTTTACAAGGGGGCATGGCGAAGTTATCTTAAGTTACATGATTAGATATCTGCCAGTGAAAGTCCCGTCAAAATCGGTCCAGCCGTTCCAGAGGTTAACCGGGATAAACAGACAGATATACAATTTTTTAAAGCCGTTTTTTATATAAATACCCTATATACTTTCATATGCATTTAGTGAATCACAATAAATTGAAATTTTATTTATTTGTATATATTCTATAATGTACCATTAACTGTTGACAGTTCGTGAGTACTGTGCCAAATGGCCAGTGTCCAGACACACTCAGAAACTTAGTCTCGTTTTTTAATTTCTTGTCATCCCTATAATAACCATTGCATTCATATACTTTTATAAACACCTGTTTTTCCATGACGTCATTTTCCTACTTCATAATTTTCAATAGCTGAAATATTAAAATTCACACAGAAGATTCACTCACAAATACTTATTAAATAATTATTAAAATTAATCGTAGGATTATAGTAAACAGTAAGGTACGACAATAACCGCGGGCAACGCCGCGAGGCGAAGCTAGTATCTTTATAAATTTTAGCCTGTGTTATTCCGATGTATAAACTATATTATTGTAAAGTTTCATTAAAATCCTTTCAGTAGTTTTTGCGTGAAAGAGCAACAAACTCACTTACATGCTCACGAACTTTCGCGTTTATAATATTAGTAGGATACTAAGGTAACAGAATCCTAATTGTAGTTATTTTATACAGCTATTTAAGAGACACATTGTAGTCACTTGTATCCATTCAGAATGAGGGCATTTAACTTAATAAGGAGTGTGACATTTTGTTATATTATAAATAGGCTACATTTCAATTTCATTCTAAGTCACAATACTTAGTACCATACTCCGTATTTAAATTATAAATACGAAAGTGACTCTGTCTGTCTGTTTGTCTCGCTTTCACGGCCAAACCGCTGCACCGATTTCAATGTTCGACATGGAGATACTTTGATTCTTAAGGAATCCTTGAGGATACACTACTCTTTACAGCGATAACCGACATACTCGCGGTCGAAGCCGCGTGTAAATGCTAGTAAATGATAAATATGCTAATACAATACTGAAAAGTAATACAGTGACTGCACGGGTGGCGTAGTGGTGTAAGAGGTCACCTCGACACTTCCTATTACACTCAGTGTTGTGAGTCCGATCCCCACATGGGACACTTTGTGAGCTTCACAATATTGTTGCGAGCTTCACAAAGTATTGAGTATTGTTTCTATCCGTTTCATGTATGTTTGTTAAGTTATTTATTTAAACCTAGGAGTTGCCCTATTATGTGTTAAATAGATTTTATCAGCAATAAATACCTACTAGATTGAAGTTTGATATATTTTATACATTTGGCACAAAGTCTTGGTCTTAATAAGTAAAAATAAATATCTAAATCACAATTGTATGTGAAGCATTAGTAAAATGAAGGTTTACCGAAAGCAATTTTATCGATTTACAAACCAATGTTTGTAACTGATACTATGAAAACGACCTCAATAATACCTATTGGTTAATTTGTCACTTGCGCAAGCAACGTGATTGCAACTCACGGCCGTGTACGCTAGAGGAGGGTAAGCGAGTTAAACTTTAACCAAGTGTTTTATGTCATTCTAGCGCAACGTTATTTTATATCGTAAAAGGCAAAGAGAAAGATCGCATTGGCATGAAACTAAAGAGGCGCATCATCACCGCTCTACTTGATGGGATGGAGGCGCATCTTGGCGATGATACTATGATGAGGAATGGGTGCCTCACACTATGTCAATTTAAAATACCCAATGATGTTGTAAGTATCCTTTATCAAAACTTTTTTTCCAGTTTTGAGGTTAATTCCATACTATATATCTATATATGTAAATTAAAATGAATCGCTGAAATGTATGTACGCGCATAACTTTCGAACGACTGCACCAAATTGGATAATTCTTTTTTCTATATGTTCGTTATTCTTTGTCGGACAAGGTTTGTATAGAAGGAAATCAAAAGTTAACGGGATTTTTTTTTGTCCACGACTGCACCTTGGGAAGCTGATATCGAACGGGCATAACTACTACAAGTTTTAAAAAAAATACGAAAGAAAAACATGGCGCTACGAAATTCGTCGGATCAGCTAGTATCCAATACGTTTGAAGTGAAAACCTGAGATCTAATCCGAAATTATTTTTGTCGGCTGTTTTTTTGTGTGCGCCAGCTCAGAAGTAGCTTAACCGATTGGATACGGTTTTCTCTTATGTATTGTGGTAAACTTCACTTAACAATTATTGTGGGTTTTATTTCCAACGGATAATAAATAAGAACGCGGGTGGAGCTGCAGGCTAAAGCTAGTCTTCAAAAAACATGAATCTACTTACTACAGTTTTAATTCTGTAATTTGTGTGTGTGTGTTGTGTTTTAACACATGATCCGATACTGTGTACGCTACCAGTGCACTTTGAAATTATTTTTCGTAATTTAACTTTTTGTTTTATTTTCCAGTTGTTCGAGTATGAGCGTGTCGTTCAGATACTTTTAAACGGAGTGGCCGATGTCAATCAAGAGGGGTTCGTGCAGCGTATCGCTATTTACTTATTAAACTCGCTGGCTTGTCAGGTTGATGGTAAACAAAAGCGATTTCTAGGCAACCACGGCGCCATCGGCGTAAGTACCAACTATATTTCATTACTTATACATATAAAATGTCTTTACATATTATTATGCTAGTACCATACACAAAATAAAATGTTTCATTCATATACTATAGAAAATTCTCTAGTATACGAATGAAATAATCTTTATAATAAATTTAACCAAATTCACAATAAAAACCATTCAACCATTCTACAAATCATGATCATATCATCATCGCAGTCTAGAGACATCCACTTCTGGACATAGGCCTCCGCCAAGGCTCCCCACAACAACCGGTCATGTGCTGCACGCAATCAACGGTTGCCCGCGACCTTCAGCACGGCTTTAGGTCGTCTTGCCACTGTCACATAAGTTTAGTTAGCCCCGAGCACTGTCGGTGACCTTACTCTGTCTGCTGCTCTCTCATCTCCTCATTACTGATTTAACCACGGAGAGAGATTGCTCTTAGGGTGATTTTGAGCCTTTTTATATGGTCCATTGCGATCATCACTGGCAACACACACTAGTATAAAAATGTATCACATTGCAGTGTTTTTTGGACAAGAAAATGTCACCCAGCCTTCCGAATGCCGCCTAGGCAAGTTGGATTTAACGATCAACTTTTTCTCAAATTTTGTACCTATCGGAATAGTCTGCTCTAGATATATATATATATAATCGTCAACAACATCGAACGTACAGTATTTAATTTTCACTGGAGTGATTTCTTACTCTAGTGATTTCTCATCGGTCTGCAGTATGCGCGTATTGTAAGTTGCCAGGTTCAGTCGTCATTTGTGGCACCCTGATTGTACCCGGGGATACTTCGCACCTCCTGCCATTTACTAGACCGCTATCGAAGCATAAACATTTTTTGTTGTGCTTGCCATAATCGCCACGCTTGGTATGCGGATCGTACTGAGATCATGCTTTGCTCAGTATGATACTGTTTGCACATCCTCTGGTATGCTATGTCCAGCTATTCGGCACTACAAAGCGGACACCACATTTCATGAAATCATGATAGACAGTTTTATTCTAAATTAAAACTTTATTACATTATTTTTCATGTGAAACTACTAAAAGAGAAGATAAGGTCTTTCGGATTCATTTTTGACTAAATTCCATTCATACAATAAACAAAAAATAGTTCGTAACTGTTTCAGCTGAACCTACTTACAATATTCTCTATAGTGTCCTGCTAACGCATTGCCAAGCGTGTCTAGACATTGTTAGCTATGACGAAATTACATGTAGTTACGAATATAATTATATAGCTGAGCGTAATTTTTACTATTCACCCTTAAAAAATTACAGTAAATTTGTGTATTGCGGTTAAACATCATTGTGTTCTTGTAATCAAGATGCTATGCGAAACTGTGCTGAGAAACATGTTTTTGTCAAATGTAGTTTTATTAGGTACCTTGAAAATGTTCTTATGATTAATTACGACAAATCTATATATATATAAATGTTATGTTGGTTTGTGTACGCTTCAAAAACTCAAAAAGTTCTTCACCGATCGAGCTGAAATTTTAGAATGATATATAATCCGCATTAAGGATTGTTTTTATCTAATTTTTGCATCAGTCACATATTCGCGACCGCGAAAATACACGAAAAACCGACATAAACGCGGGCGGAGCCGCGGGCAACAGCTAGTTATTAATATATCAATACTGTTTTATTGCTGAGTAGTCTTTTAGCGTAATTTGTAAACTTAATAATAATATACATAAACATAATGGTTATACATAATGTATACAATGAATATTATGTTTTATTATTATTAACAAACTCTGAAATATTCACTATTTTACTCCAGACAAAGGACAATTTGACTTGTAAGGAGACATGATACATAACAAAACTAAATACCTAAATTGCCATCTGACAATAAACATGGAATCCTACTACTATTATAAAGGCGAAAGTTTGTACGTATGGATGTATGTATGTATGGATGTTTGTTACTCTTTCACGTAAAAACTACTGAATGGATTTGAATGAAACTTTACCACAATATAGCTTATACATCAGAATAACACATAGGCTACTATTTATAAAGATATAGCTTCGCCTCGCGGCGTTGCCCGCAGTTATCATCGTACCGCGGGTAGCACCGCGGGGTTCAGCTAGTAATAACATAAGTTCATGTGTTTTCAATGTAGATGACAATTAGAAAGTTGATGTAAAGATGATATTATAAAAATATATTTTGTTCAACCAAAAAAAATCGTCGTTACTGTGGTTAAAATGCAGACTAATTTTGTTGATTTAAAATCTCCAATCTCATACAATTAGTTTAATATAATCTTCATCCTCGTCCACATCCTTTAGAATTGTTATTTCCTACACGAGAACTTTTATACTTTAAATAATTAATATTTCGTACATCTAACACAACGCTATCTAGTCCCAAGCTAGGTATATATACATGTAAATATAAAATATACATGTATATACCGATATAAATACCTGTATACTTTTTAAATACATGGTACATATTATACATAGAAAACACCCGAAACTAATATTTGCAGATTATACAAACATTTGCTCACCGAGGCAGTTTGATTCGCTTTTTGATAAAATAGTGTGTGAAAATACTTTTATGTCCGGTTCCTAAATTTAACGAATCGTCGTCGTGTAAAAATTTTCTAGAACCGACTACGAGTCGTAAATACCGTTCCTCAATTTATTTTTTATAGGAACGATTGTAACTTACGCCCCGTATAATATACTACTATTCGTACCTAGAACGGATCGTTTTTCAAATATAGGAACTGGGCATTAGACTTTGCAACTCTGGGTTACTAATAGTTATTCCCTTACAACCAACATGTGGTGTAAGTGATCCAAAATCCAAATAGGTATGTAATTTATTTGCTAAGGCGTGTGAATGTTCAATGCTGCGCAATATGAAGCCATGTAATTATGTATAGCACAAACATATCAGCCCGCGTTTTCCATAATGCTTATAATTATTATTGGATCATTTGTTTCTGAAACGATACTGTGAAATTGTTCATCTCTTTTTTCCTATTACAAATTGTCGTTGAAATTTTTCACGTAAATTCTAAGATATAATAATTAGTTGCAGATTATATTTTCTAATACCTACTCATTTCACAAAATTCACTTTTAATTGATGTGAAAATGACCAAACCTTACCCATTGCCATCACCATGCTCTATCGGATAAAAATATAAACACAAAAACACTGAGTTTATTACATTTATTCATAATCCAAAAGTAAAAGTCTTTCTTAGCTAGCGTGGAGTAGGCTAAATCCTTCTTTCTAAGGCAAGGATGATGATCATTAAAAAGTTACTGATCATCATAATGTAATTATGCTTGCGACGCTAAACATATCTCTCTGCTTATTACGTTATTTACGAACAATCTACGACTTACTACACACTGAATCAGTACAATTACTTTAACAAAAAAGTATTAAAACATAAGCAGAAACAAATTTAATTGATCCTTTACAACGCTTTAGACTGCGTATTTATCTTTAAAAATGGCGAATGAAGAAAACTGAAGCTATGAAATTACTTGTATAGGTACATCATATAATATGGACTATTGTTGTCATGAGCTGAATTAAATTAGTTCTGTACTTTGCGTTGATGATTGCTGTTTGCGTGCTGTGTACCTTTCATGATACACTTTTATTTCATTAAATCACCTATTGCACTTTAATCTTGTCTATTGCTCTTTTATATTTTTCAAAACAATAATCGTACTCATCTATCTTATCCTTACAAGAACAAAACGTTATTAATCCCCTTAACTTAATTATAACTGTTTTACATTAAACGGGAAAATCATAAATGTTCAACCATATCACCTAGTAAAAATATCGTTAAGCTTATCTGACCACACCACGCATCGATCTTTTCAGATCACGATGTGTTCAAACCTTCCCGATAGTAAATCCTGATGTTTACAAGAATAAAATACGTGATTTATATATTATTAATTATATCAGTATTTGTTTTTAGGCAGTTGCTTTATGTACGTAATTCTATTTCAGAAAATGTTGAACCTCATATCTGATCGTCTCGAACGTGGCATGTGTGATGATGTTCTGGAGGTAGCGTGGTCTACTATGTGGAACGTCACAGATGAAACTCCTCAAAACTGTCAGCGATTTTTAGATAACCGAGGCATGGAATACTTTCTTGCCTGCCTCAAGGTAAGTTGCTAATAATTTACATTAAAGATGCGATTAGATCATAGATTGATTATCATGGTAAACCTTTAATTTAATAAATATTCATCACTCTTGTTTGTCTTTCTTCAACGACTTGTCCCTGTTCGTGAGATTAGCCTGTAGTCTCCAGACATCTTTTACATACATACTATATATGCATGTACAGTAGAATCCCGATAATCCGAATAAAATAAATCCAGTGATAAATTTTTGTTATGATATAGGTTTTATATGCGTCGTTCGTATACTACGATATATAAAAAACGAGCTATAACGATATTGAATTACATAATACTTATGTAATTTTAAGTTTTGATTGAAAATAATTTCATTATAGAATCAGATTTATTTTTTACGTCTGATATCGTAGACGTTTTGTACATCATGCATTTGTTTTAATTTAGTTCCAGAATCACAATTTTTTATACTCCTAATTTTTAACTTTCTTCCTAATTTTACTTGTCGTTATGAGACAGCAATACTCTTTTTTGCTTGAAAATTTTAGATATTCAACACAAAACGTAAACAAAATATTTTTAAAGATAACCTATCACTTGAACGCTATCAAAGAAAATGAAATACGACACACTATACCGCAAATAAATGAGAGCGGGAGTACACGGTCGGAGGCGAGAATAACCTTGTCGTAACATGCCTCCTTGCGTTTCAAAACATTTTTAAGTTAACAATTAGAACCGAGAAAAATGAGTGCCGGTAATGGGATGTTCGAGTAATTGGGATTCTACTGTATAAATATGTAATAATGTCATTGTAAAGTATTATTAGACTGATTTTGATGGCAGTTTGCATAGATGAGCCTAAACAACCGTGTTGTACTCATTTCACTGTAACTTTTTTTTTATGCACTAGAAGCACTATTTTGAAGTGCAAATGTCATTAGGTAGATAGGTAATGCTGTACATGTATTAGTAAGAAAGAATAATTTCTCTTTTACAGATATTCCCTGATAAGGAGGAGTTGTTGCGCAACATGATGGGACTACTCGGCAATGTTGCAGAGGTAGCACAGCTGCGACCCCGACTGATGAATAAGCTGTTCCTTACCGTCTTCTATGATTTACTTGACTCTTGCAGCGACGGTATAGAGGTAAGTGTTAGATGAATAAATACATATTTCGGTCATCTAACACACAACGCCATCTAGTCCCAAGATAGCAGAGCTTGTGTTATGGATACTAGAGAACTGATATAAATATATATATATTTTGTAAATACATACATATTATACATAGAAAACATCTATTTAAAAAAATACTTTAACAGGCACAATGGGGATGTATTCATATAAAGTTAGTAATTTTTGACATTCCTCACACGCCATGCGAGAATAGTAGGTGCTGTATCTAGGTGTGGTTGGAAAATCGAGAATGCTATGTGTTGAAAAGTTTTAAAAGTCCCACAAGCAAAAATAGCAGCCTTGCGAAGCCGGGACGCATAACTAGTCATGTACTAAAAAACTGAAGTCCAATCTAAAGTTAATAATGCTTTTTATCGTAGGTGAGCTACAATGCTGCTGGTGTGCTGGCGCACATGGCGTCAGACGGGCCCAGAGCATGGACAGTCAACGAGCCAGCTCGTGATAAGGTTCTTCAACGCGTCGCCACTGCTGTGGAACGCTGGGACCTGTATGCCGAACGCAACATTAACTACCGTTCATTCGAACCGATACTTAGCTTGCTGCACGCTCACCACACCCCACAGTGCCAACATTGGGCTGTTTGGGCCCTCGCCAATCTGACCACCGTCAACCGTTAGTATTATAAATATTATTTTGTGAATGTTTTTCAATTGAACATTTTAATTAGCTGAAATATTCTCTTAATTCACATACCTCCAGCCAGAGATTGTTCATAAATGAAAAAAAGAAAATTCATTGCCCAAAGTTCATCTAGGAATGTCTTTAATATACTTTTCTTGCTTCTTCAAATGCTTCTTGTCATAAAATATATAGACAGGTGGTTTTTTTTTAGAATATGATCGTAAACATCATTTATCTCAAAGGACTGTAAAGAAATTGTGACCTACAGTCTTTTTTTTTTCAATGAACTCTTCCACCTTCTCATAATATTGACGTTGCGTGTACTTTTTTATTACTATCCATTGCCCAAACAAAATAATGGCTTTGTATTACAGTCCATCTGATAGAAGTATGGACAAAAACAGTTCACCATGGCACTACCATTAGGACTATGCTGTAGGACCTCGGGCAAGAGATAAAAAAATGATGGAGTCGTTTAGTAATATTCGTCCTTTTTAATTTGCAGCCGACAAGTACTGCAACCTAGTGGAGGCCGAAGGTGGACTGAGACTGCTTAATCACTTGTTGGATCACCCAGCACCTTATATATTGATCAAGAACCTGGCATACATCGTGATAAATAATTGTTCTAATTACGCTAACCGTAACACCGAGACACCGCCATCGGATAATGACAACTAACTAATGGAGTTCTTTGAGGATATCCATCCTCATATGCATGATTAGCGCTTGTGCAAGGTACCGTTGTATGTGACGCTCGGCACCTTTGCCCTACGTCCGTCCATACATTACAACAGATTGTGATTTTGATGGAAAGGAAATCGAAATTATCAGCGCTATCACGCACGAACTTTGTGTTATAGAAACACACAACTTTTGAAGTTTTATCATAACCTAAGGAATCACTGTGTTAGTACAATAAGTAAATTATATGGGTGGCGCGTGCCAGTTATTTTAAGTGATATTTTATCTCGTTTCATTAATACCACTTCCATGACCGACGTGAATCGAGCTTAATCTTGCCTCGTTGTCCACCCGGGCCCGTCTGCGGGGCTTCATACACTCACATACACACATTTAATCAGACGTCATCACTAAAACATTAGACATAAACTAACGTTTGTGTATCTCGTCATCACTCTACGTCTATTATATTTAAGTTGTTTCGGAAATTCTCTTTACACGAAAGTCGATGTTAGTATAAATAATATATTATTAATATAAATAAAATTATACGATATATTCATCCATAGATGTCTATAATATAAAATTATTATTTTAGCTTTATAGAAGCGTGATCTGCAATATGTAATAATTTTTGGTCAGAATCATATTGAACAGGCAGCTGTTACTTTACTGTGATCGAGACAGCAAGCAGTTTATATAACATCGTTCCCGTACTAATGTTGAACACTGCTGTAATACTTGCTGTCGTTGTTGTGTAACTGTTGATACGTGCGACACAAAGTATTGTGCCGAAGACGGTTACATTCTCTAACATGTCAATGTTTATCTTAAACGTGCTAAAATAAGGCATGTTATTTGTTTAAATGTTTATATTTGTATAAATATAATACTGTCTGGTTATATAATAAATAAATAAGATTTAGTTATTTTGATGTTGTAGCACTGCAGTTCTTCAAATCTACTGTCCTAATCATCGCTTTTTTCTCCAATAATATAAATTTATTATAGCCGCTTCATAAAACTGACTCTTACTTTACAACACACACAGTTCCAGTGGGAGCCACGACAACCATTTATAACATATTATTTTGATTGATATATCTCTGCAATAAGTGTGATGATGACGCATTTATACGGCATCAATCACATAATTAAATATATCATGTGGTAATATATTTTCTCAGGTTTTTTCAAACTTTAATGCAAATTTCATTTTTAATTAATTGAATTTTAGAAATTGGATGTTATTAAATCATGTAAAGATAGGTCCGTCCCGCTTCTATTGTCAATGTTTATAAATGTTTTGATACATAACTATTGATATATAGTTGTGTGACGATGTCCAAAATGGACGATTGATACATTCACTCTAGCAGAATACGTCCACAAAACATGTTTTTAACTAACTTTTAGGGAATATGTCTTGAAACTTTCCTATGAATACTAACTATTGCAAATTGTTTCTTTTACTTGTTGCCGCAATCTTCACAATTTTGTTTGATCTTGCCAAACGAATAGATGGACGTGTTTCATTACGATATTTAACTTAGGATATTGATAGATAAAAGTAGTTATTTATCGGTGTCTATTTATTCACAGTAAACATAATTCAATTTAATCATTGTCAATGTTTATCCAATTAATCATGAATTTTATTAAATAATTAATTGACTTATACTATTTGATGTTTAAGATTAATTAATTGTTAAAAACCGTTTAATGTTGTCGAGCACTCTCTTGGTTATTGCCCTACTGCACCTCCCTTTGTCCTGCAGTTACATGTTTGTGTAATATAAATGTCTAGTTACAGGAATAGTTAATTATATAGAAATAATAATAATAGAATGATAATCCGTTTTTCCCATTACTAACGTGTAGATAAATTACTTGTAGAGAAGGAAAATGTATCACTTTTGTCAGTCATCGACATTATGAACTTAACGTCAGGTTTGTGAGTTAATGTTACTATGGTAAAATAACATCACTAATAGAAATGTCATATACCACATATTTGCTTTTTAATGACACGTAAAAGATTGACTTTCATCTTAGTAATACATCCACTATTCATAGATTGTGATTGATAAAATTAGGAATCATTTTTGATTGAAATAACCATTTATTATTGTCAGAGGTTTGGAAATTTCTTCTAGTCTTATTCATCCGGCTATACGGTCATAACACCAAGCCAATGGATGTTATGAGGCGTATAATATGATATAGATTTTGACACGTTCGTCGAAGCTATCATCTAAAGTTGTCATATTTATAATTGATAAATAAACGTAAGTCCTCACTTGATTAACCGAGCTACACCTCCCTCCGCCTCTCCAGTTCACTACAACTGATTCTCTTAATATTTGAATAAGATAAGTGTCATAAATATCTAGTTACATATAATTCCTTATCTATTTTACATTTCATAGGTGTTTAGAAAAATAGTTGGTCGAGTATGGGCATACTAATGTTTCAAATTTTTTTTCTGACGTTAAAAATGAGGTTTGTGTGTTTAACGTTAACACGATAAGGTTTACTATTACAATTTTAAATGTCATATTCCACAATTTCTTATTGCTTTTTAATCAGACGCCATCCAATACTTTTTGATTCTCAGAAATAGTATCACTTTAGTGGAATATGGTAGTCGTAATTATATAGTAAATCATTATAGTCCACGGGCCCACGTACAAGGGATTTCAGTGATTAATAACAGGCTGAAAGTTTATACACAGCTTCGTTTTGACGAGACACCCAACTTTTATCATTGGACCAAATTCTGATAGTGGCAGGAAAAAGCGGGATAGGGAGCGAAACACGTCGATTTGATGAGTGTCCCAAATTAAATAATAACAGTTTCTAAAAATCAATACTTCGAGAAAATACCACCATTTCTCACCATACTCATCATTCCCGCTTTTTCCTGCCACTATCAGAATTTGGTCCAATCATAAAAGTTGGGTGTCTCGTCAAAACGAAGCTGTGTATAAACTTTCAGCCTGTTATTAATCACTGAAATCCCTTGTACGTGGGCCCGTGGACTATTATATGAACCATCTTTTATGATTCAAAATATTGTTTTGGATTTTTTCTAGTAACATCTTTTGTATATCCAAATGACGGATATTAAATCGATTTAAGAAATAATATCTCGATGTTATGTGGCCTATGATTTGATAGATATTTTGAAAAGTGGTTAATTAAGAACACTAGTGGAATTAGTACGTCCAATCAACTAACTATATTTGTTATATTTATAATTGGTATATTAGTAGAATACATTTCATACGAATAGTACTCTTTTAACGTTCATTATCTACTGTTTTCAATTCATATTTAAAAACATGTACTTTTCAATTGTAGTTTAGTAGTTTATCTGGAACAAACTTTATCCTACAATAATTGCAATCGAGCACACCGCTGATAAGTGGCTTTAACTGACCAACAGTGTTAACTTGACCCAACCAAGAGGTTTCGGTGGTCGATTTAGTAATATTGTGTGTTCCTACTCCAATATTGCTACAATAGTGCGCCGCGTAGATGGTTTGTCAAGTTGTCTAGGTCACAAGATCTTCGTCCTGCAGCCTCTTTAAGATCTCAAAGCTTCGAGACTTTAGTTAACTCTTAGGATTTGTGCTTGTTTGTGTTATTCTTTCAGATAAATCTACATCAACGCCCGTTTAACTACGCAGAATATGTGTTAGAACATTATAAATTCTTGAGCTTATTAACGTTGATACAATTATACACGTTTTGTTAATTATTGAAAAGATAAAAATACATGGCTAAACATAGCATATTTTGTTTGTAATGAGAGCAAAGCGATATGACAGAATTTAATTTGCAATTGTATCAGTCTGTAGCAGTGCTTTTCGACCGAACATTGTAACTTGTTTTTTATATATGTTGTTTTTGATATGTAATTAATGTCGATTTTTATGGTATTTAGACGGGTAACGTACTATGTAATCATTAATATTATTGTAATTTTAAATGTCGGTGGTATATGCCATCCGATTATTTTTTTTAATTTCTAATAAATAATGTATGTCAACTTCGATGATAACTAATGGTTGTTCTTTTATATATATTTTGATTTTCTGAAATTTAAATTTATACTAAATTAATAACTCATGAAATAATCATTTGTTATTCTGTGTAGAGGCTGTCATACGATATCTTGGGCACTGTTTAGTTACTTATAGATTTCACATATAATAATTATGTTGGTTATGTATCAGTTCTAGAAAGTCTTACCTCTGATTGTCGTTTTTAGATATTAATATGTTATCAATAAATAAATGTGTTTTTTTGTTCAATTGTATTGTCATTGTGTGCGGTTAATCATAGTCGTCTATTCATTAGAGTCGTGGACACATAGCGGAGATGCGGGCAAGACGGGGTACTTAACGTTTGATGGGAAATAAAACTAAAACTATTGTACTTATATACTCTGTTTTGTTATTATTATCTTCTTTGTTAATTAGTCTTTCAAATTTCTATAATTTTAGGAACAATTGTAACATAATGAATTTTTTAACAACATAAAAGTATAAAAACCACCCACCCCATCTTGCCCTCTAGGTAGGGTAAGACGGGGTACCCCCATCGGGCAAGATGGGGTATATCAAATATTTTACTGTTCTTCGCAAAATTCGCAGGTGAATGTTGCTTCATCGTCCGCCAGCACAGAAACAATGTGCCCAATTGCCACATATAGAACACGCAACCCAGCCTTCATCGGAATCCAAATATAGTCCACTACAGTATAAGCAAGTGGCATTTTCAATGTTACTCTCGCTTTTGCTACTGGACGAACTGCGATTGCCCCTTACTTCCTTCTTTGATATGACTTTACCTTCTTTCCCTCTAGTCTTTTTCTGCGTCTTCTTTAACTTTAATTGTCTGATTTCCTTCCTTTTTTGTTTACTCTCTTCCAAAAGCTTCTTTTTTTATCATTTCTTCCAGTTCTATTTTTTAGGGTGACGCAGTAATTATAGCTGTCTTTCCTCGTTTTCGAGTCACGCGTGAAGTTTTTCGAGTTAATGCTGCTGCTGGAAGGGGTAATATTTGCTGTGGACTAGCAACAGAAAATTTGAATTGTTGTGGAGTTGTTGGTCTTCGGTCTATTTCGTTATTATCAAGCCAAGTAGAACATCCGGGCTTAGGACTCGACGGAGCGGCTGAAACCATCATAGTGGTCGTATGAATAGTCCACCTCACACACTCATACACGTACGAACCATAAAAACTTGCGATATAATCAGAAACCACGAGCGTATTGCATACCCCATCTTGCCCTCGAACGCCTAGTTGTATTTAAAAAAACATACGGAAAACAATACACAATACAGAAATAAACAAGTTCTTATCTGCTAGCTTAATCATTGACGCATGAGAATAACTTTGAAGCTAATATAATCTAGTATTATTTGCGTAGTAAACACGACCCAAATGAACTTAAAAAATAAGAATCAAACTGCTAGAAACCACTTTTGTCTCAATAAACAAAAAAATAGGTGTCGCAGCGGATCACTCAATGGACGCACTGACAGCCATCATGGCGACGCATCGTCACGTGCTAGAACGATCGTGATAGGCCAATTAGAAGTCCTTATAATACGGGTGCCCCGTCTTGCCCGCCACCCCGTCTTACCCGCATCTCCCCTACATGCATGTTAAACTCTAACGACAACACGAAACTGCTCACGATCTGTTACAGTCGTGAGATAACGAAGGGTCCTGAAAAATTGCAGGGTTTCCATACGTTCATTGTAGCGACCTCGTTGTGAAAATAGAAAAAAAGGAGAAAAATTGTAAACGCAACTAAATGTAAGTCGAATGCCAGATACTAAGCAAGGGCCCTGCCGGAAACCAGGTAGTTAGCTTAGGTACTATATAAATATAAATAAAGTTGGTACTTGTACATTTTTATTTACCATAGAGGAAATAGCCATACGCATGGGTCTACGCATAAAACTGTTATGATATAATGCATTTTTGTATGTGGGCAATTTTGAATGACTCGTTTTAGTTATTGTGCGAGTTCGTTGTGACAGGTGATTGTTTTTGTATGTGAATCTCTGTAAGTCATCTGTACCTGTAAGGATATTTCGCCGCGCAAAAAATGACATACTTTTGAATCGAAAAAAAACCCTCTGTTCTGTGGCCCGTGTTGCTCTACGTCTATGGTATTTACATATACCTACACTCTACACATTGCTATAAATGCGTTAAAAATTCTCCCACAATATAGTCGTTCCAATACTTTATTTAACTTTTGACAGATCACGCACATAAAGTTTTGTAATAATTTTTGATACAATGTACTACAGATAATACTGTACTTTATGGGCGGGCTCCGCCTACTTAGGGATGTGTCATTCGTAATTAATGACCACAGACTATAAAAACGGTTTTGAAATAAATCGATTATCGATTATATTAATAAAACATACAATAAAATTATTGTGATTATATTTTATATCAAATCACGTAAAAAGCTTTATTATTTTGCATTAAAATGCCCTAAATGTCTCTGTTTCAATGCATAAATAATTTGCGTAATGAAAACAGTTCCATCGTACTCGTACCTAGTAATGGGATCGAATGTATTCGCCGCAAATTAATGAATCTAAAATAATTGTTTAGACTTACTATAGTTGGTTCAAATAAAAACTACCTGCGGTACCTACTTGTAATGAACAGGTACAAAATGTTGAAATTCGTAGTAATTTACGGATTAAAAATAAAACAACCAAAAGAGGTACTGTAATACTAATTTTAATTATAAAGAATCGTCTTCTTCGTATGACCAGGAATTATCATCACTTGACAGTTGTTTGTCCTTTGAGTACTTTCTTTTTTGGCATTTTGACAGTAACGAAGGCAGGAACGATACGCTCAACTCAACCAAACGTGAGAATTCACAAATAAATCAATACGGAGGAATATAAATACTCAACTATATTGAAGGTTACTCATTGAAATACTGTAGATTATTTTAAAATAGACATAGAGAGATTTAATAAAGATCATCAATAGTTTAACAAATACAATATTAACCACTGAATTACAACACAATACAATAATACATTTTGAAAATTCAGTTCCTTTTATTATATATTTTTTCATGACATAGAACCGTCATATTTGAACAACATTCTTTTAATCCATTTCTTCTTTATTTTGACAAAGGAGGTCGCACATTGAAACACATAGAAATATGAAGTACGAAATTATCTATAAAATAATGAGTTTGTTAAATCGATTAAAACTTCTTAATGCATAAAATCGATCGATAAAAGAAATCGAATAGGTAACGGGTCAGGGTATCACTATTTGATTAAGTATTAGAGCTGTCAAAAGTTAAATAAACTATTGGAACGACTATAGTAATAAAAATGTGTAAATATACAGTTGTGTAAACTAAACGTGTGGTTAAAGTCAATTCTACATTTTGAAAATTATACAAATAAATAAAATTGGAGTGTCTGTTTGTAATATTAAAATAACCGCTTTTTACATACGTATATGTATGTATACCTACACGGTACTTTTACATATTTTTTTAAAATTTTGTGTGTTAGTTGGTTCTGGCTAATCTCTAGAACGGCTGGACCGATTTTGACGGGACTTTCAGTGATATGTAGCTTTCAAAACTAGCGGACTCGCCCCGCGGTACGACAATTACCGCGGGTAACACCGCGGGGTTCTGCTAGTTATACCATAATATATACGTATCCCACTTGGGGACCCATGGCAACCGTATAAACTCACTTTACAACAGAGGTATTTATTTGTAGAACAATATTAACCCTACAACCGAAGGAATCATTTCTAAAACAGTAACGTAAAATATATGGTAAAACCTTACGTCTAATAAAGTATGGCCGGCAACGCACTTGCAACGCCTATGGTGTTGCTTACCATCAAGCGATACGTCAGCTCGTTTACCCCTATTCCATAAAAAAAACAAATACCGGCAAAAAAAGCTATTCTAAAACTATATCTGCCGAAAACCGATAAAAACACTACATTGATATGTATTTTTTTTTAATGTTGTAATATATTTATTTACTCAAATAGCTGTACCAGCTTAAAATCTAATATGTCATTCCTAATGTTGTCCTTCCTCTCTCTTCGGACTTCACATAACCCTAAGATATGCCACCTAATCTTCCCAAGTTCCTCCTCAAGCTGCGCCAGATGCAAGTCCAGCCGTAACGTGCGGCCGTTAAAAGTTGCCAAGGTCAGTCGTTTACAGTGGCCTCCCGTAACCCGGTGATTCTTAGCACCCCCTGTCACGCCGTTACCGTGGTCGCCACCATGACCAGGAATAGCGGGACTGCCGGGAACTGGGTGCCGTGGCTTTTGTTGCTTAAGCATGAAGATTTTAGCCCATAATCACCACGCTGGGCAGGTGGGTTGGTGATCGCAGGGCGTAACTAGTTGCACCGAAGACGCTGCTGCCCGTCTCCGGCCTATTTTATTTAGTTACGCTTCTTGGGACGGATATACCGCCATCGATCGGTCGCCAGACCCTCGTTTGTCATTCAGCAGGGTGCTCCGCGTGCAGCTGAGGTTGACTGGGAGCGAAAGATTATGGTTCGCCCCCTTACACCCCTTATTATTAATTCAATAACACATAATTAATAAGAAAGGTACCATAATGCAAAAAGAAATGAATAGTGCGTGTGTGTGAGAAAGTGTGTGTTTGACAAGAAGGTTATTTTATAATGCGCGAATGGATTAGAGTGTTTTAGGAAACAAAAGAACATACGGTTCAACATTTCTATACAAATTGAGTAGCTACAGTCCACCCTCAAGTAGTATTTCGGTCTCATCATATCATCATAAGTAGCCGAAGGCCCTCCACTAGCACCCTTTTGCATTCATGTTTGGGTAGATAGAATATATATTAATTATCCAGGGTCCGTGTAAACATGCCTGCTATCAGATGTTAAGGAACTGTACTTACCCGGAACAACATTCTTGATTTGATTCGATGAATATGTACAGTAAAATGTGGTAACTGTTGTATAGTAGATTTATTCACAATCTTCACGATTAGCAGGTTCGATTCCGGAAGCTCACAGCAAGACGAAGCGAGAACAGGACACACGAATATCACGAAACGAATACTCAAATATAACAAGAGACACGAACATTTATAGACTAAGAGCCCACGAGGGCCAGGCCTTCGTTATTTTATAAAAGCTGAAAGTTTATCTGCGCATGTCTCCTATACAGGTAAGAACTATATAGTTTGGGTTGTGGTTACTTGGGCAGGTAGTAAAGGTGTATAAAATAGTACCTTAAATTCGTTAATGTATAAAGCTCAATTTTTTTTTATTTTCTTAAAGATAACTTTAGAAAAATTCGTCATCCATTGCCAGACACTTATGACAGTTGCTACCCCCTGCCAGACACCCCTAAACTTTAAAAAAATATAATTATACTTTTGTTATAGTATAAAAGCTAAATTTTATATATGTTACTTTGGGACCTATGAAAAGATGTTACCTCAATAGCCGGACAGTTTTAAGGTTTTTTACATCTTGCCAGACACATCGAAAGTCCGCTGTAAGCGCAAGCGCGAGTGTTTAGTCGATTGCGATCTTTTAAGATATCCAATATAAAAATAATAAGCTTTTATAAAATAACGACGGTCTGGCCTTCGTGGGCTCTTGCTCTATTATAGGACACTAAACTTAGAGGGTACCACTAGACCGATTCACGCGGCGACGAACTGAGAACTCGGCTGGTTTTTTACTCCTACCCTCAATAAATTCCAAACAATATCCACTTAAAATGGTTAAAACGAGATCATTACATTAAAAGAATAATGTCTGTTTCTCCTACATTGATACATAGATACTCCTACATGATATTCCTACATTCAATGCTTTTTAGTTTCTATACTTTACGAAATACGTTTCAATTTTCAAATACAGCATCTGATAACGTTTTTCAGCTTTAGTGAACCCCACCACTATGTCTGTTATCGTGATAAAAAGTAGTCTTAGATCATGTTTCTTTTCATTCACAAATGTTTAAATACAGTTAAGTGATTTAGGAGTAAATAACAAAAAAAAACTGGGATTCGCATTTAAAATATTGATTAGTAGTAACCTAGGTAAACAAATTTGTATTAGATACGTACAAATATTTATTTTCCTACTTTATAAAATTCGTAGGTAAGTAGGTACATGCTCACTTGAAAACGCACTAAAACTTTACACGAAATCACTCACTAATCTGGCTTGCTGATATGTTATCAACCAACGCTATAACGCGAATAATAAGTAATAGGTACATACCTATCTGCTAGGTTTTCTCTATAGGGTCAGATCTCGAGATATTCTCATATTGAGAAATGGACGCGGAAAAGAAATCCAAAAAATACATTACTAGTCTGACAAATTATTTTGTCGATTACTTTAGAGAATGCTTTATAGCAAAGAATGAACACACGTAGTTTTACTAATATGACCTAAGTAGCTGAGCTCTCGGTGGTACTCGCCGTTGTTGTTGTATCTTTACTAAAATTTTTATACCCTATAATAATAATATAAATATCAAGACCCTACACAATCGCGAGGTATACAATCTGAGAGAATATTTTCTACAAACTGATGTGGGAGTGCATCGCAGCGTAGGTACAGTGGATACCGGGTTCACTCCGCTCACTCTGGCTAAAGAGAATTGGCGCAAACCTGTACAAAATTAATACTAGTGATCGCAGGGAAGTATAGAAGGACAAAGAACTCCATGGTCGGTTTTATCCGGCCCTTAATGGACCCGATATAGATTTTAAAGCATCTACGTCCTGGCTACGGTATGGTGATCTCTTCGAAGAAACCGAAGATTTTGTTTGTGCGATTATGGACGAAGTTATCATGACGAATAACTATCGGAAGTACATCCTGAAAGATGGTACGTCCGACATCTGTCGGGCATGTCACCGTCCTGGAGAATCTATCAGGCAAATTATTTCTGGTTCAGGTACAGGGTACAGGCATAACCAATTAGCCAGGATCGTACATCAATAACTTGCCCTTTAATAATAAAGAGGGAAAAACGTACGGAAGAGTGTGGCACACTTCCGACCCTTTTTGTCTTTACTTTGTTGAAGGTCTGAGAAGACTAGCTATTTGATTTAAGAGCTGAAAGATTGGAGGCTGGCTGAAAAATACTGAAAGGTAGTAGAGCCGTACATTTTATAGGCTTCGACGATTTTCCTACAATATAGTTATTGTATTACCATCCGAATGTACCTAAACGCGTATGTGGACGACGGTTTATTAATGATAAAATCTGATACTAGAACGAGGCTTAAGAAACTAGCTAATAGATGTTTGAACTTAATATCTCTTTGGGGTGCACGTAATCGGTTAATTTTTGCACCAAATAATTGAAATTTGTTGATTTGAATTTCAAATTTGAAAATGTTACTCTTAAAAATAAAACCTTGGTTTGTTACTTGGGATTGATTTTAGAAAGAAACTTTTCATTTATCGAACATATTAGAACACTTAATGAAAGTCTAAAAAGAATTTGCACTGACGAGGACATCAACTGCGACATCCCCATGTCTGTCATTAAATTCACTAAATATAATTTATGGATATACTTAAGCAGTCGTAGATAAGCAAGATGTAGTTCGATCATGTAAAAGTTCTAGCTTATAACCTACCCGACTCTATTACTAAGAATTGCGCAACAGTAAAACCAGAATTGGAGGTGGGGACCTTATGAGTTTGTCAAAAAACCGCAAAGGTACTATTGTTATTATGAATTACTTTGAAACATGTTTACTGACTTGTAAGTACAAAAAGAGGTCAAGAATGAAAGTAAGTATTAGTACAACAAGGTATGTTTATTTTTCGTAATATCTCATATTTTATAACAACATTTCTTATGCATATATTTCATACCAATTTCCAATACATGCAAAACAAATTAAATATCTCAAAGATAAAATAGGTATATAAAATAACATAAATAATTTTATTCAGACATTATGATTAGGAATAATAATTTGTGCTCTACACAAGTGTACAATATCGTGTGCACATTTAGACATACTTCATAAGTGCTTGAATTTAAAAAAGCGTCTGAGATTACCCCTTACGTTGGCTGTAACATGTAACCCGAAATAACTAACTACATCCATTATAAAAGTAACACAATCGGCATCTGTGGACTCCCACGCAACGCAAAACTGCCCGGTCAAACAACATTTAGTAAAGTATTTATTATCGTTTGTTAGTACTAACTTTTATGTGCAGACATATTTGCGCATATAGATTATTAGTTTACTAAATCTAATCTGCATCTATGCAATAAATGAACTTGTTAAAAATAATGATATGTGGTTATTTGTATACAATTAAACATCAAAATAACAATTTTTAAATATCACATAATATTCGTAGAAATATTTACCTACTTTATAATATATTAATATCTTATGTGGTCCTTTGATACGCACTACCCCTATCACGTGCCGGTTTATTATCAATATACACATTTTTTATAGTCAGTGTCATTTAATTCTATTAATTGAAATACTAAAATAGGCCTTATTCAAATTCAACGTCGATATGATTAAAAATTGTTACAGTTTCACATGAAATCCAATTCGATGAATGTCTGTAGATAATTAATCGTACGAGTATATAAGGTTAGCCGCAGTCAGTAAAAAAATTTGTCAGATTTGTCAGATTCACACATTAAATAGTGTTAATAACTGAACGTGCCGGCAGCGCCTCTAGCGGTGATAAAATAGATTATCTCCGTTTGAGTAAATAATGCTCTAAATGTAGGTACAGTGTTACACCACCAAGGCTCCTTGAGACAGGTTTATGAGGCACAAACAGCATAAGACGGATCTGTATTGCGGGTTAACTGACACGTGGTGCAGCAGCGGCCTGGTGGGGAAGGCGCCACTGTTATTCGTTCAGCATGCAAGTACGCATGAGTGCGTCGATTACAGCGTAGGGGTCACAGTTGGAGGCCGGCCTGCGGTCTTCCAAGTACCCCTTCTTCTCTTCCGCCACATTTCGAGGTATCCTGATACTGCTTTGACGGCTTGCAACACCTGCAGACATATAATATTACACACATTATAGTACTTCCAACACTTTCGGATTCTTTTAAAATGTGTGTTAGTTTTATATTGTGTATAAGCTAAATATTAAGGTAACTCATTTCAGCTTTGTAGAATCTCTGACTTCTATCCTAAAGTAAGGCAGGCAGGTAATAAGTTACATATAATTACATCTACATGTTATTAAAAATCTAATACGAGCTGACCCGCCATATTTTTATTTAATAATAATATTTTAATATTTTCTAAATTTCTCAAAAACTTGTTACAATAATTACGTCCGCCTGAGCTTTCCACAGATAGTGTACAGTCGTGGGAAAAAGGAAACTTTACCGTTTATCTTATAACTTTCTTCTATACAAACCTTGGCCTAACAATAACGATGATATAATTATTCGATTCGGTGCAGTCGATCGGCAGTTATGCGCGTACATACGATTCGGCGATTTATTTTTATTTATACAGATTTACCTTCGAAACCTAAGAACAATAAGTTTTGTAAAACCTATTTAGGAAAATACTTAATATGTAGGTATGTATTAAATACGGGATAGTCTACACCTATAATTTTTTTTAAATGCGAACTCAGCTTTGCGAAACATTTATTACATTTGCAACTCTTCTAATCCGCTTCCTAATAATTTCGTTGTGTGTGACACGATAGTTTATAGATAGTTTTTCGATTTTTTCCATACAAATTAAATTCGAGGCGTTATTGAACGCACTCTGATTATAATTTGATATGATGCGGCGCATCGCGAAGTGGCAATATATCTAGATGCACACATGGATATGGATATTAAAAATGTTTTGTTATCCTTAAGGACTCACAAACGATATTACGATTAAACAGGAAGATTGCGAAGCAAAACATACCGGCACTGAAGTCATTAATACTGGCAGTTTCATGGAGACCGGTCAACCGTCTCTCATTGTCCTTTCCTCCCCGAGGATCGTAAACCTTGATGTGCTTCATGTGGACTTTAGACAGCTTGTCAATCGCCTTCTCTATTTCACTGAAAGTATGGATATATCAATTAATATGTGTAATGTCCGTGTGGCGACGAATTAAGAATAGAGAGTGTCACCTCCATCCATATCGCAGGGATCGTAAGAGCTAACTACGTAGTACTACATAATAGCACTACAAATAGAAATAAAAGTTGCAGCAAACCCTGTACCAACTCGTCGTGTCAACCAACGAGCGGCCTAAGTCCAATAGGTTATCAAAGTTACAGTAATGCATCAAAAACACCATTAACACTTGCCAGACTGTTTGTTGTGTAACAATGAATAGTTTTTTAAAGAAATGAAAATCTATTAATTTTTGGCGATGCAAAAATTAATAACGCAATGCAAACGCACCGCCCTTGCACAAACTATTTAATAAACTAAATGACTCTATAACAGGACGGCTCTAATTGCGTAAAACAACTTGGATCTATCAAACTTGTAGCCCTAATAAAGTTTTATTAATGTACCTATTTCATTTTACTATTATCTGCTTTGTTTTCGTGATGGTATGGTCTTATTCCTTTCAGTCACGTATTGACATCCAATAATTACATGTCTTCGTAGAAGTATTATTATGTTTCTAAACGCTAAATTAATACATTACAGCAATACATGTTATCATTTTATAGTGTATCAGACATGAATGAACTTTTGGTCAAGGGTTGATAAAACTGTTATATTTGAATGAGCAGGCAATAAGTTACTAAACGAACACAAACATGATACGACTGTTATCATATATTTTTATACACATAAGTAGGTCCCAATTCTTAAACATGATAGAACGCTTCTCGATGACGCTATTAAATTCTTATTTCTCCTAAATACGATAATAAAACGATATACTTACATAATACCGTTCTCCTCCCTCATCTTCTTTGTCGAGAAATTGGTGTGCGCACCGGAGCCGTTCCAGTCCTGTACTGGCTTAGGATCGAAGGAGACAATGACTCCATACTCCTCAGCTAGCCTGTGTAGAATATATCTGGCGACCCAGAGGTCGTCACCAGCGCTCACACCGACTGAAGGCCCGACTTGAAACTCCCATTGAGATGGCATTACTTCTGCATTCGTACCAGAGATTGGTACGCCGGAGTATAAGCAACATCTGTAAAATACATTTCGAACCAAGGTATAGTATCCAGAAGGGGATGTTTAAGAAGTTTCAGTAAACTATTTCAAACTATTCATGACTTGCAATTTGATAATGTCCTGTAAATTGTTCCATTTTGTAAAATGGGCAATTACCATCCGTTTAATAAATAAAGGCATTAAAACGCACTTACTTCGTGACTAAGCCCTCATTAAACAAATAAAGAAAAAAAAAAAAACGCACTTATAGGTCAAGTGACGTCGACTGCATGTAAACAAACCATCATCATTTTAACAAAGAAACATTCGCGGTAAATTCGTAATACAATACATCTAACATTTAGTTGTTACCTTTACTTGTAAATAGCTTTATTTTTTATTAAAATCGTACGTTTTTAAGTACTTTTACTTTTTATATGAATACAACTTATTTTTACATTTTAATTAAAGTAAAATACTTTATATCATACGTTGTAATTCCGCATACTTGAACTTACGATATTTTCTGGTCTTACCAGGTAGACAGTTACCATAATATATGCATCGTGAAATCGGAATGTAAACATCAGAGATCAGATGAACTGCTTAGGTAGCTTCATAAACAATTTCGAATTATCATTTATAAGCCTTGTGCTACTACAATTAAAGTAGTTAAACTTTACCTTGAATTTGTAATTCAAAATTTTAATTCTGACAACAAATAAAATAGAGTGTGGTAGGTCTACGTGAATATAAATTTTCAAATCGTATGACTTTTTAATAATAAATAACTTTTGTTAGTATTAATAACTGTTCTTCTTTGTATTATTATATATATTATTATATATACAGGATACTAGTGCTCATAACACAAGTTAACTCTTACCATGAGTGCCAATATCTACAAGTTTATTAATTCAATAGCTGACCTCTCTCTCTCTTCTGCGTCTCCTATTACCTCCTATAGCGCGATGTTAAAACGGCGTGAACTTTGTGTGACACGAAAAAGCTTATATAGAATCAAACTTAAATATACATATCGTGAACTTTTTTAACAACTTTTAAAGGGGATTCACTCTTTTATACATTGTTTTTATAAAAACCTTAACCCTTTATGCAGGGCACGCATTGAAAGCTCTCAAAATGAATAATTTTCCTCCGCTATGCAGTACGCCGCTACTTTTGACCATCGGATGATAACAAATAGGTTCATTCATTTGACAAATATTCAGGAAATACTTTCAATAGGTATTCATATGTAAAATTCATTTGATTTTTGGTCAACATACGAAAACATGTTGCAAGATTACGAAATGCCCGTTTGATTCCAATATACTTTAAATGTGTAAACTTAAATTATAGTTTTCAATATTCTAAATCGTAACGTACCTGTAGTGAGCCTCGATGAGGTCTCTGGCAAATACTTTGTTCGCACCCACGCCACAGTAGTAGGGTCCTTGGGGAGGAGGGCAGCCGCCTGGGGGCCATCCGAAGGGTCTGAGGTCTGAATCCAGTAGTATGTATTCCTGTTCAATTCCGAACCATGGCTCGTCGTCCTTACAACTCTCGTAGGCCTCGAGGCACTTTACCCGGTGGTTGCTCTCTGTTTTTCGAAGGAATAATCTTTTAAAATTACTGTTTTTTATGTGCCACAAACAATCACACAACAAAAAAAACACAAAGCAGTCATAAGCACTGCCGACAGAAGTGAAAACTCATAACTATAAACAAACGGTTGTTTTAACTTACCTGAAATGAACATCTATGCTTTTTTTAATAGTGTGCAATAAAAAGAACTAAAATAAGTAGTAAATGGAAGTAAAGCTTTGATATTCCAATAGATAACGCTGTTTTAAAAAAATTGTAAACAATCTTTTTGATTTACAAAAGGTTTTGTGTAAGTAGAAAATCGTTATTTTAATTTATTGTAAATCACTTTAAGATACTGAAATATTAACTTTCTTCTTCTTCCAGCCTTTATTATTCCCAATATTTGGGGTCGGCTACCAGTTCAACCGGTTTTACCTGAATATCAGTTTTTACACAGAGCGACTGGCATCTGACCTCCGCAACCCTGAGGGCGAACTGAATTCGAAGGTTGAACTAGTTGTCAGTATATTTGAGGGCACTGACTTCCCAATAACGATTGCCATAGATGTTCATGACAACCGGGACCGACGGCTTAACGTGCTCTCCGAAGCACGGGCAGAAAACACCGCCATCTTCCATACTCCGGGCTGCTATTAGGAATTTCTTGTAGGGAAAACCCAACAGCAGTCCGACCCGGGAATTGAACCCGAGACCTCTTGATTTGCAGTCGCTTACGCTAACCAAGTATATAAAATCATATTGAGAAAGGACCACTATCTAGAAAAACGAATGCTACCAAAGTATATCGGTAGATGACGCTGTTAACAATAAACATCCATCTTACGAATTTACGATCAGGACACGTGACCTGATGCTAGTTTATGGTCACATGACCTGACGCGAGTTCATACATTTTTACCCATTCCAAAAAAGTACACAGCGCCGCTAAAGAAGTTTTCACTTCAAAAAACTATTATTTCTATAATACAAAGGAAAGTAATAGTTTATTTGACAAGCATTTACGTTATGAAATAACTTCACTTTGCCACATCAAATTACAGTAATCGATTAAATAGCTTTATGTGTTTGTGTGACAGTAGGTACCCACCGGTTGGTTCCATGTTGTACATGTACGTATCGCACATGACAAGAATATGATTGCCACGTCTGAATGGATCTTTGTAGATAGCTCGCGGGTATAGGAATGTATCAGAATTATGCCCGTCTGACTGACCAGTAGAACTTCCGTCGAAGTTCCAGATCGGCAGCTCTGGAAGTATAAACAATGTCAATTTATATATTACACTTATTTCTAACAAACGTGAACCACTAGTAAATATACATATTATACTACAATATGGACATTAATTTAATTTACTGTGTATAACTACTTTCAAATGAGCTAGGTATACTGAATGAATCTACTGTAACATTTCTATGACTGCTGAGGATCGTTATTGCTTTGAAACCTTTCAAGTTTTCATTAAAAGTGTCGATACGATCATTCGACAGTCGTCGTGTATTGCATCGCACTTGGTAGATACTATCCAAATCCTTCGGCCAGAAGTGGGGTGGATAGTATTTATTTAGGTATTTGTAACTTATTTGTTCCTTAGCTTCTTCGAGGGACTTTGCATTCATTGCCTCCAGTATAAGCGTTAGTTTATCTAAAGGAACAAAACAATTAACGCCATTATGCAGGCAATTGCATCGATAACTCGTATTTGGGAAATAGCATATTGTTTATATAACAAATGAGCAAGTTCCCGTCTCGCTGAAGGCTAAACAATTTACCTAAACTGTGTTAATTACCATAGCTAATGAGGATGTAATAAAACAGGGTTTGCTTCAAAGGATGTGTCAAGTTTCATCTAGTACATGTTTCAATTATCATTCCTATCTATTTATTGTAGTTAAACAAATGTTTAAAATTAGATTCACCAGGAACTGTCGTCTGTATGTATTTCAATGTTAATTACTTCATGTAATTTTAATAAACCGCAATAAACTGTGACTCAGGTTAATTTTAAATATTCATTTCTGCGTAAATTCATGCTCACCTTTTGGTACCTTCGGTATGAAGTTCAATGTACGATCTTTGCATCGTAAATACTCGCCAGTTCCATCAATCCAGATGTAGGTGGCAAGAATTTTGTCTGCCGGCAGCGGCAGGTCGTTGTACCTCCCTAATAGAGTCTTTGATAAGACTGCATTTGGAGAGTTGGTTAGCACCGGTCCCGATAAAATCTTCGGGTTATCTGTAAATTAATAAAATATAAAATGATAATATAATTAATATACTTACAGCAAATTATGCTTTCACATTAACAACATGTACTTCAGAATGTAAGTAAAACTTCGAACCGGGTCGGTGATCTATAATCACGACTGGAGTGCTTAGCATTTCACAATAATTTTGAATCATTTTGATGATAATAAATTTAAATTTGTCGATTAATTGCGCATTTATCACGCAATGGGTAACTGACGAGCTCTTACAACAATCTATGCCATATTTATATTAATATATTCACAATAATTTATTTGCACGTCTGACAAAGGGTCTGTATGGTTAAATCAAAGACAATACAAAGGCCTTAATAGACAACACCAGGAGAGAGGTTTCGTTACTCTGCCTTTTTTAAAGTTAGTATAATATTATCTGTTTGTATCTATATATTATATTTATAGATAGATTTTATTTTATCTTAAATATATTTAATGATCCCGTTATTCTGTGTAGTAAAAGTAAAACATTGGTGTTAATAAAAATGTATTATATTGACACTAAAATTTTTGGTTGTAAAATATTTTGTAATTGAATAATAAATGGATATTTATATCTTCCTATTACTATTATGATGAATAGATTATTATTCAACTCGTGAATATTACAGGGATAATAATATAATACATATAGGGGTACGTAGCGTATAACTATCCAAAGGGCAAACCTAGTAAGTAAATAAACCATACATACTTATTAAAACATGGAAAAATCATTTCCATATGTAGTGTTGGTAGTAAAGTAAATAATAATAAATATTTCGGACATCTAACACACAACGCCATCTAGTCCCAAGCTAAGCAGAGCTTGTGTTATGGGTACTAGACAACTGATATAAATACTTAAATACTTTTTTTTTGTAAATACATACATATTATAAATAGAAAACACCCAAACTTCGAAACAAATATTTGCAGATCATACAAACATTTGGTCCGACCCGGGAATCGAACCCGAGACCTCATGCTTAGCAGTCGCATACGCTACCACAATGCCACCGAGGCAGTCGAGGCAGTCGAATAGATATACGTAATCAATAGACTTGTGTTAAAAGTAATACAAGTTTGGATCACGAATAAATATTCAATTCTCGCTAATACGAGTATATTAGTCCACGGGCCCACGTACAAGGGATTTCAGTGATTAATAACAGGCTGAAAGTTTATACACAGCTTCGTTTTGACGAGACACCCAACTTTTATCATTGGACCAAATTCTGATAGTGGCAGGAAAAAGCGGGATAGGGAGCGAAACACGTCGATTTGATGAGTGTCCCAAATTAAATGATAACAGTTTCTAAACATCAATTCTTTGAGAAAATACGATGGAAAACTGAGAAAAACTTGTGGCATACAAAGTGAATGGTACCTTCCCGAGTGACCCCCAGCTCTAACATGTCAGAATGGTGACTTGAAAAATTTTATTCATTTTCTCGAAGTATTGATTTTTAGAAACTGTTATTTATTAATTTGGGACACTCATCAAATCGACGTGTTTCGCTCCCTATCCCGCTTTTTCCTGCCACTATCAGAATTTGGTCCAATGATAAAAGTTGGGTGTCTCGTCAAAACGAAGCTGTGTATAAACTTTCAGCCTGTTATTAATCACTGAAATCCCTTGTACGTGGGCCCGTGGACTATATCTCTTTAGTAACACTATTGAAGTTTTTTCATTATTCTATCTAAACGTCGTTCGTTGGTACACATTCAGAAATGATTAAATATAACTAGAGGAGGAAAATGTGAATGTTATGCACTGACAAGTGTAAATTTAAAACAGAACGCGTGTTTGGTTCGTGATATAGTCCATATTATGAATTTATAATATATACATTGGCCCAGTTTACAGAACTCGCTACTAGGCTACTGGCAATAGATAGACACGTCTACCCATATTTACTCTGGGGCCCACTAAACTAGAATTTATGAAGACTGTGTTCTATTGCAATGGTCTATCAGAGAAAAATAATTTAAGAATTATTTTCATGCTTTCTTTCAGGGTTATCTTTTTTTTAAATCTATTGTCTAAAGCTTGATTTTCTGGTATTTTTCTCATTGGAAAACAGTTACTTTGTAAGTAACTAAAAATACTCAGAATAGTTATCGATATTGTCTCGGAATGGAAAGTAAAGAGTGGTGCCCGCTGGTGTAGTCATTTAGTAAAGTGAAAAGTATTATAATAATAGTAGTTGCAGTGTACTGTGCAAAAGTAGTTTGTACTATCGGTCGAGCACAGTACGTAAGTATGTTCCGCAAGATAAAATGTTACGATGCATTAATATTAAAACCTAATAACGCATGTTTAAGGCTTTTAGAAGATATTGATATAGAGTTTTATATTCAAAAAAGAAAGCTATATATTGTAAAACGCGTTTAAACAAGAGAAGTTAATAGCAGAAGAGCATCACAAAGAACATATAAGCATTTGAAGTTCTTTGTTGCAGTGTAAAGGTTTTACAATACGTACACTTCAAAAACAATAATTTTAATATAAAATTTTATTTTATATTATTTATGTTAATGTTTTTGGTAAAATAAAAATACAAATTTAAAAACTTACTTTCTATTTTGGGGTGTGATTTATCAGACATCTTTATGGCTTATAAAAACTGTTTATCTGAAACAAAAATGAAATCTGTTAGTATTATAAATACTGTAGGAAAGGAAAGTAAAGACTGGTGCCCGCTGGTGTAGTCATTTAGTAAAGTGAAAAGTATTATAATAATAGTAGTTGCAGTGTACTGTGCAAAAGTAGTTTGTACTATCGGTCGAGCACAGTACGTAAGTAGGTATGTTCCGCAAGATAAAATGTTACAATGCATTAATATTAAAACCTAATAACGCATATTTAAGGCGTTTAGAAGGTATTGATATAGAGTTTTATATTCAAAAAAAAAAGCTATATATTGTAAAACGCGTTTAAACAAGAGAAGTTAATAACAGAAGAGCATCACAAAGAAAATTTAAACAAACAAATTTTATTTTATGTTATCTATGTTAATGTTTTTGGTAAAATAAAATACAAATTTAATAACTTACCTTCTATTTTGGTGTGTGATCAGACATCTTTAGGGCTTATGAAAACTGTTTATGTGAAACAAAAAAGAAATCTATTAGTTTTCAAACTGATATAGTGATGTCATTTTGGCCAAAGCGATAGATACTGGTTTCTTTTTCCTTTTTTTTTTCTCTTGGGGTACGTTTACGCACTTCGCTAGACCACCGCGGTGGGTTCGCTTCGTGTGGGACTCCTGGCCTCCAAGAGAGGAGGCCAGACTACCCACTAAACCCTACGTGGTTCCTCATCACCTAAGACCGAGCCACGGGATAGAATGCTCACCGCGACTCGGCTAGGGACGCCCTTTCGGGCTCGCCTCAGGGGGCCAAATCGTTGGGCCTCTCCTTAGTTGGTATGCGCCCCTGAAACAAAAGAGGCGCATTCCGCCTAATGGCTAAGGGGCGGCAGGTCCCCCGACCCGCCGCCCTTGGCTACTCTCATTCGGGGCCGCGGACGAACATGTGTCGCCGGCGACCCCTCACTGGGGGCCTGCGGGGCGGGAGAGTGAGCCCAACTCGATCCCGTTCCCGCAGGGCCTCTCTCTTGGCCGTCATCACCTCGCTAGCGAACGAGGCGATGTCGGCCCAGCACCGCTCGCTGTCGGCCATGGCTTTGATGACGGCTGGCAGCGAGAGATCTGCGCCGATGACGGTCGTCAGTGCCGCTCTTTGGCCGTCCCACGCTTCGCACACGGCCAGAGTGTGTTGGGCCGTGTCAGGGTCGCCGCTGGTGCAGTTACGGTACCGGGGCTCCGATTCCACTCCCACTACCTCCCACAGGTACTTGTCGAAGCAGCCGTGACCCGTGAGAAGTTGGGTGAGGTGGTAGGTACGTGGGAGCCCCATGACCCCCCTCCACAAATTGTCGCAGGACGGGCCGAGCGGCCCTAACAAGCGCCGTCGGACTCCCCTCCATTCTTGCAGCCCACGTCCGGAAGAGATCGTCGCGAGCCTCCTGTCTGCAGCGCTCGATCTCCTCCGGAGGCAGGCATCCACCAACTCGCCGAATCAGGGGGCCCTCCTCGTACACTCGCTTGAGGACGCCGGCCTCGAGATCCCAAGGGAGACTGCCCGCTGGGACACACGCCGCCTCGTAAGAGACGGTGTGGTACGCCCGTGCAGCCCTCTGCGCGATGGCCCGCTGCGGACGACGCAGTAGGGCGACATTTGCCGGGCAGAGGGCCTCCGCCCAGATGGGCGCTCTGTAGAGCGCCTTGGAGCGTACCACACCGTCGTAGAGACGGCGGCAGGCAGTCCCCGGTCCTCCAATATTGGGGAGCAACCGCGAGAGCATTCCCGCAAACGCCAGCACCTTCAGCGCCAACTGCCGGAAATGCTCCGCAAATCCCCACCGACCATCGAGAACCAGCCCCAGATATTTGAGGCTGCGCTCGAGGGCGATGGAGGTGCCCCCCACCATGATTGTCGTGTCTCGAGGCGGCGCCCGCCGAGGCCCATTTAAGAAGAGGGCCTCGGACTTCTCGAGCGCGACTTGACTTTATGGTTAGGCTTAGTTCCTCACATCACCATGACAAGGAATATGACATATAATACACGGAAATCAATAAAAAACTGTAAGTACATTTTCTGAAGTTATAGTCCTAATACGCATTTGCTTACTTTTGTTAATCTTAATTGTTTACAAAAATTCGAGTGATTATTTATGTATCATTTCTTTTTACTTTTAATTAACCTATCCAATTTGAGTCACTATCTCTATCTATATGACATAGATTTATTTAAAATGTAATCGATGAGTGGCCTATTACAAGTTCTCGAAATCATAATTAGAAAAAAGATCTCAAAATTTGAATTTTGAGATCATTTTTAATCTTCTTAATTGCATAACGTTAAATGTAAATTTTATGACTTAAAGTGATATAAGTGTTCATTACATAACATAGTCGCCTAAAACATCAAATTATATTACACTTAATATAACAACACATAAAACCAACGTAATTTAGCGAAGTCAGGTAACAATTAAAATAGTCTTTGATGACGTATTACGATCGGTAGATTGATATTGGTTCAGAATCTAAATAACGGATGTAAAACTTAAAGCAAAATTTACCTGTCAGACCAACTGTCGTAAAGGATGTTATGAGAGTGATTGGAGTACCACACGATAGATATGGTCGGAAGCGTTAAAAAGATTAAGTAAATAAAAATATTAAATTACGTTCGTTAAAATTCAACTGTAGTAGGAAGAGGTAATTCATAAAAATATGAGTAAATAAAAATCATTATTTCGTATTAAATATACAAAATACTCGTAATATATATTATCCTTGACATTTTGATGTCGAATTTTCGAGTACCTATCTGTTATATTAAGCAAAACCAGTATAATTTATACAATTTACAATATTAACAGCCTAATTTTAGTACGGTAGTAAGTCTGTCAAATTGCGAAGACACAATACTTATATGTTACTATGTAGAAAACGTGAGATTATTTATTCTCGTAAAGAATAATAGTGGGTCACTGGATGCAGTATTTGTGAACCCGAGTCCATAACGCTTTGTTGCTGCTCTCTATATATATTCCTCTCTGAATCAGGTCAATAGGCAATAATGAAATTTTCAATTTCTTTTCAAAATATAACCTGACCCGATGGAGTTCTTTATATAGGTCTGAAACTACCCGCGCGCCTATTTAAGACAAGGCCAGAAACTTATCACCCGTTGTTCTAAGGTAAATTTTTATTCCAAATTTTTTACGTGTTTTAAATCTTTAATATTAGTAATAATTTGAGTTCATAGTGGAAAATATTTTTTATCGTTGTTATTTGCTACTAATGTGTTTTTATTTATTGTATGTTAGAATCTTGATAATTATCATAATGTTGTTGTAAACCTACTGTTTAGATCACTTAATTATCCATGGGTTGGGTTCTGTTTCAAACATTTACATTAATATTTAAGTGACTGGAAAAGACATAGCTCGCTATTTAGGTGTGTTTTTCTATCCTTTTCCAACTATATTTTTATTTGATTTAATAATGATGCGTGTAGCTTCGTTTAGCCTTTATCGCGTAAATTACGAATTTGTTACAGATATTCTTTAAAAAGTTTTGACTGTCTGAATCCTTTATTTTGCCTCCGTTCGGAAAATTTTAAGCATAATGTATACAAGGCAATTTCTATATATATACTATACCTAAATGTCGCAGCTACTACCTAGAACAAGTTTACTGTAGTTCTGCGTAAATTTTACACGCACTGTTTCTTGTTTTTTATATGATCAGCTCTCGGAGATTGTTGCCGAATCGCAGTAAAAACATATACCTGCCAGCGCTACTGATTTATTCTTCACTTACAATTATTAAAGCGTTTATTAACCCTGCACTAGTAGTAATCCATGTTTATTTCAGACCTGAGGAAGGCAACTAAGTACTTCACTATTAAAGCATTACACGCCAGGCTTCGACGTAACTAAAGACAAAATCTAAATTTTTAGAATCACTGATATTTAATATATTGTCCGATGCGTAGTGGCTGATGGTTGTATACTATTATTGGTTGTTCAAGGACTGGATGTTTTGATTTCCACATCATACTAGTGAGTGAAGCTTGCACGAGTCTACGAGTATAATGGAAATTTGAAAGACGTAAAAGTAGAACAGTGCAATATCTGATTGAAAGTTTTAAAACAGACGTAATTTATTCTTTAAATTGACTTTTGGTGAATCTTTAGGTAAAATGTGGTGTTATGGTATGTTTGTAAGAATAATTTTAAGACGAGTTTAAATAATATTAGTTTCATTTGCTGCATTCACAGATTTTGTTCCATAACAATCACTCAAACAAACATAAGATTTTTAGATTTTTACGATCATGTTTTACTATTATTACATATTGCCGTGAGTTTCGTTATAACATTATTACAGACTATAGGGGAAACAACATTATTTCAATTAAAATTCAGATCTTAGAGAGATAAAACTCGAAGAATTCTTTTACAAAAAGTACGTAGCTGAACTCACTAATGTAGTACTAATAGGATTATTTTGTATTATTTTTCGTATAAAAGCGATGTTGTTGTTTACTGTTTACATAAAATGCGAACAAGGAATAAAACAAAACAGAAATTTACTAAGCGGCGCCGAACAATAGAGCGAATACCAACTTATTGTAATGGTTACACATTACGTTTCAAAGGAAAAACCTCATCATATTATTTTCCACAATCGTGGTGCGTTCCTAGCTGTGTTTCTTTGTATATTTCGATCAGGAACAGTATTATTACCAGTTTATAACAGTATTAACAGTATAGATGGCGTTGTGTGATTAATGTCCGAAAATATTTCTTTATATATTTATAACTTGAACGTGATTCCGGCCTCTTATGAATATATTTTCAAAATTTAAGTAATCGACCAAACAAGAGATAAGCAAAGAAGATGTCTCTAACTCAGACAGGTGCCATCCTTGAATAAGATGGTTTGAAAGGAATCTAAGCATATAGACACGCTTACCCCTAGTAGTAGGCGTTCTATGGGCTTATCGGGGCAAGGTACCATATTAGCCTGCAAAATATAACTTATTAACGCTTACGCTAATTTGGATAAATGTATTTTAGCTCTGCTACTAATTGCAAAATCTAAACATGTCCTAGAAATGTAGCGTGCCCGAATGTGAGGATTTTTTTTTAATGGTGGCATAATTGGTGGCGTTCGAGCAGACGTATCGCCAGATGGTAAGCAATTACCGCCGTCCATGGACACCCGCAACACCGGAGGCGTCACAAGTGCGTTGCCGACCTTTGGGGGATAGGGAGGGGTTGGGTTTGGGCCTCCGGTATCCTCACTCACTCGGTGAAACACAGCGCAAGCGCTATTTCACACCGGGTTTCTGTGAGGCCGTGGTTATCACTCCGGTCGAGCCGGTCCATTCATGCCGAAGCGTGGCTCTCCCACGAGTAGTAGTGGTATACAGTAGTAGATTGAGTACAAAGTTATCACAGAGTAAACACTAAGTATTTATACCAGTTTATAAAATCCAATTTATCAAAGATTATTTTAAAAATTTCGCTAATCAAAGTTCGCAAAGCAAGAGTAAGATCGCGAGCGTATTTGATGTCAACTATATAATATTTTGTTCGAAGCTGATGCAATTCGCAATGTAGCCGGATGGTGGTGATCAAGAGCGTGCACTACCACTCCGCCGGCACGTGCTATGATTGTCGGGGAGTTTCCACACCCGGCACAAGCACGACCCGTCGCAGTTTGGTGAATTATTATTTGGATTACGCAGATATACGGACAAACATCGCACACCGAAGGCACTCCAATCTTTTAAAAAATTAAAGTATTCTCCGTCAAAAAAAAAAGTTTATTTACAATACCTTAAAGTTAATCCCCCGAAGTGTACGACGCGCGAACGTGCGTGATGTTCAGCGAATGCAACGTACCGTAACGCTCAACCGATTCGATCGCTACACTAAGCGATCTTAGGATTGACTGGTGGTCGGGCGAAGTGCGGGTGAATATATGCATGAGCAACTTCCCGCGCTTGCGCGGTGGTGGGAGGATGCTGCCTTGTACTAACATAACATATTTTTGCTTTTATTCCAATAGCAGTAGGATTTAAAATTGAATACGGCTTTCATTCCGCGTGTAGTGAGAACTGCATATTAAGCTGTCACCAATTCATTCATTTAGTTGCCGGGAGGGATCGTCAGCCATTAGTTCGTCCCCCTAGTTAGATCTTCCCGCTCAATTTGGCATACTCCACCGCCGTGTTATGAACCCGAATTAGGGTACAACTGAACTTTGGCGATTGTAATATTTGATATAATATACATTTTAACAAATTCTACTCTTTAAGTATTTTTCTATTACTTTTCCATGGTATGCATGAAAAAAAATAATTTATCACTCACAATGTCCCTTTGGTTGCATTGTGTAAACATATGTTAGTTAGGTATGTATTTTTGTCTCGAATAGGTAGGTACAGAAATACGTTATATTTTTTTGTTTATTTACATGGAATAAAAGTTAAATAATATCAGTAGGTATGTAGGTAAATGTGGTGAAATTAAAAAAAAGTTTACAAGAACTATGCCTGAAACTATTTGAGTTGAGATATTACCTTCTTTGAGTTCATAGTTACTGTTTTTCACGTGCCAATAAAAAGTAGGCGTGTTTATAAAAAACTCTTTAATTTTTATCAATAATATTTTAAAACAACTTTATTTTATACAATATCATTGATTTTTACACACTTAACGCCAGAGGATCGTGACGTCATTATATTGCTATTAACTTAGTAAACATTAGAAACAAACAAATTAATAAAACTGATATCAGACTATTCTGGTAAAACTAATTTTCGGTGTGAACCTGGAAAAGTAGGTATGTACGATTCATACGTAAGTACTGTTTAGTTTATGTAAATCATTTAAATAATATTGTGTATTGTATGTTAGAATACATATTGAATTCTAATACTACTCTTTTTATATAAGAATATTAATATATTATATATATATATATATATATATATATATATATATATATATATATATATATATATATATATATATATGACTGCCTCGTTGGTCTAGTGGTTAGCGTAAGCGACTGCAAATCAAGAGGTCTCGGGTTCAATTCCCGGGTCGGACTGCTGTTGGGTTTTTCCTACAAGAAATTCCTAATAGCAGCCCGGAGTATGGAAGATGGCAGTGTTTCCTGCCCGTGCTTCGGAGAGCACGTTAAGCCGTCGGTCCCGGTTGTCATGAACATCTATGGCAATCGTTATTGGGAAGTCATTGCCCTCAAATATACTGACAACTAGTTCAACCTTCGAATTCAGTTCGCCCTCAGGGTTGCGGAGGTCAGATGCCAGTCGCTCTGTGTAAAAACTGATATTCAGGTAAAACCGGTTGAACTGGTAGCCGACCCCAAATATTGGGAATAATAAAGGCTAGGAAGATGATGATGATATATATATATATATATATATATATATATATATATATATATATATATATATATATAATATATATATATATTAATTGAGTTCTGTCAGCCATTGAGAGATATAAAAATAAACAGTAATGTTTATTTTTATTTTTATATCTATATATTTTTCCATTTTACGCTAACGATTGTAAATAATAACAAATACAATAGGCACTAAGTACTTCTCTAGAAACGTTTATTGTGATGTAAACACTGCATTTGTGACGATATTTATATAGCTGTTGAATGTAACGTCTGTAATGAAATTTAGTAAGATCCTCTACAATCGCATGGTACAGTATATATATATTATATATTGGAAAGACTGGCATTATCAGAAGGTCTATGAGTGAACCACTAAAGGCTGTCGATAATGACAAAAGTTAAAAGCGTTTTCAACGCGATTGCATTGATCCTTGACATGCATAAAATGCATACAGGCCCGCCTGTTTGCCCGAAGGGATAATCATTAGATTAGTGTATAATGTGTTATACAACTGAAAAAAAAAATGATATTCAATATTTTGTTGAAGCACAAATATGAAATTGAGTTCACATTCACATAAATTATAAATTAGGGTAATTCATACGCGTCATTCAACTACAGGAGATAGGAGGTCCCGTATTAAACTTTTTTAATATGTGTTGGTAAAAAATCCTTGATAGTTTGTCAAGGAATTTAGAATTTAGAATTTGAATTTTTACATAATAATAATAATTAATAATACATCAATAACAATTACTTGGAGAAAAGTATTAGGTACTGACATCAATAGAGAGGAAAATGGAATGAAATAGAATGGAATAGTAATAAATCTATTTTTCATTCCTTAATTTTTAACTAAGTTAATAATAGATTGCTTTTCTTAATTTTTTTATGGGGAAAAACAAATAGATCTTTTTATCTTAGTTGTTGTAGTTGTATATCTTAGTTAATTTAACTTAAGTATGTAAACATTGTAAATATTTCCATGCTTTTTTATTGTTTTCATTTCTGAAAGTTGGTTACATTTTTATATGATATTAAGTAAATATTTGAAATCTATACTAATATATAAAGCTGAAGGGATTGTTAATTGCTTGAATGCGTTAATCTCAGGAACCACTGGTCCGATTTGAGAAATTCTTTCAGTGTTATATGTATATATATGTCATTTTATTAAAGTCTTTTAACAAAATCTTATACTTACACAGAGACATGAATTACATGTTTCGGGACAGCTGTGAGGCTTGCTGACCCGTGGGGTTGTCTACTGACCCGGCCCTACACTATGCCAGCTGGCTTAAATACAGCAGATACTGGGATAGGTATATTGGCCGGCCCAGCTGATTAGCCTTCGATCCGTAGCCTTAATACCAGGGAAAGGTGGTGGTAACTATTCAAACCGACCCAGCTGTTAGCCTTCGTACCGTAGTTAGAATAGTAGTGAAACTCGAGGAGGTTACGACTTATCTGATTTATTTACACAAATGCATTTTCTTATAATTAAATTTTGGCCGACAACATAGGACAGTGAAAGCGAGCTACAAGACTACACAAAAACCTCAGCCAATTGGAGCGAAGTAACTTTACGTAAATATAGGCGCGCGCCGAGAATACGTTTATAATTTTTTAGTTCTCACGACGAGCGGTCGGTGCGGCGGGGCGGCTGGCGCGACGTGACGGCGCGGTCGCGCTATCGCCACAGTACTCCCCCTCAAGCGAAGCGTACGTTGGGTTTAACTATCCTGCCGGTTCGAGGGACGTAGGTGTTGCATTTCGTGGCTGGCTCATCGCGCTCATCTCTGTTGCTCGATGTCGCGGCGGCTGCACTCGTATTGTTGGTACTCGAAGTTGGCGGTGTTGTCTGCATTGTTGTATTGGAATATGATTGTGATGTGTGTTGCTCGTCGCTATATGTATATTCTGGTTTCAATCGATCTATTGATATTACTGTCGTACGTAATGGTAGTTGAATAGTGAATTGTTTGCCACTTGCGCTGCGTTGTAATACTTTGTAAGGACCTTCGTATGGCGGTGTAAGTGGACGGCGAACGGTGTCATTCCGCACAAACACACGTGTACATGTTTGTAGGTCCTTATGTACGAATGTGTGTAGGTTCGATGTTTGCGATCTTTTTGTAGGTGTTAATGACGACATTGTTTCGGTCAGCTGACGAACGAACTCTGCGTCGTTTATGTTCGGCTTTGTAGGCACGAAAAAGTCCGACGGGATGCGTAGTGTAGAACCGTAGGTCATTAAGGCAGGGCTAACGGAAGAGTCTTGACAAAGTGCTGTACGCAGTCCTAGTAGCACAGTAGGTAATTCCTCGATCCATCTGATACTTGCGGCTCTTGCCATTAGTGCTGCTTTTAAAGTACGATGCCATCGTTCTATCTGTCCGTTTGCCTGTGGGTGTAATGCAGTGGTACGTATGCGAGAAACGCCGAGTGTCTTCATTAGTGATTGGAATAGTGATGACTCAAATTGTCTGCCTTGGTCGGTAGTGATTCGTAAAGGACAACCGAATCGTGTTATCCATCCTTCGTAAACAGCTTTCGCTACTGTCTCGGCGGTGATGTCACGAGTAGGTATTGCTTCGGGCCATTTAGTACAGCGGTCGATCATAGTAACTAAATACCTAAAGTCGTTTGATGGTGGTAGCGGTCCAACTATGTCGACGTGTAGGTGTTCAAAACGCGATGATTGTTGAAACTCGCCGAGTGGACTAATTACGTGTCTTTGTATTTTCGCGCGTTGACAACCGATGCATGACCTTGACCACGTAGTTACATCTTTGTTCATAGACGGCCAGAAGAATTTTGTAGTCATTATTTTTCTTGTTGTTCGTATGCCAGGGTGACTAAGTTCGTGTTGCGCTTTGAATGCTACAAAACGATAACTCAGTGGTAAGTATGGCCGAATGTTTGTTGTAGATATTTCGCACCATTTCGGTCGTTGACCCCCGGGTAGTGTAATGTGTGAAAACTTGAGATTACTTTGTTTCATGCAAGCTTGTAGTTCTGTGTCGTTCTCTTGTTCTATTGCTAATTTATTGTAGTCGATTGTGTGATTAAGTATTTCTATTTCTGATATGCGTGTTAACGCGTCGGCCGCTTCGTTTCTATCTCCGTGAATGTATTTTATTGTTGAACAAAATTGGCTTATGTAGTGTAGTTGACGTTCTCGTCTCGGTGTATCACTGCTATTCGGCGTTCTCGTAAGTGCGTAGGTAAGGGGTTTGTGGTCTGTGCATATAGTGAGGTCGTTACCCTCGATCAGCCGGCGTAGATTCTTAACAGCGGTGTACATTGCTAATAATTCGCGATCGTACACGCTGTATCTTCGCTGTGTGTCACTCATTGTTTTTGAGTAGAAGGCAAGAGGTTTCCATACGTCGTTAACTTTTTGTTGTAGTACGGCGCCGAGGCTCGTGTCGGAAGCATCGGTTAATAAGCACAGTGGCGCGTTAGGTATTGGGTGAGTGAGTGTAGTCGCTTCGAGTATGCTTTGGCGGCATTGCTCGAAGGATTTTTCAGCTTCAGGCGTCCATTGAATTGGTGACTTGTCATTCTTCTTAGAGTTATGTAAGTATTTATTGAGTAGGCATTGATGTTCTGATTGATGAGGTAAACAGTTGCGGTAAAAGTTAATCATGCCTAAAAATCTTCTTAGTTCTTGTATCGTAGTGGGTTTCGGGTAACTTTTTATTACTTGCGTGCGTTCTTCCGTGGGTTTGATTCCGTCTGATGATACTTCGTAGCCTAGGAATTGTATCTGGTTTTTGCCAAATTAGCATTTATTGATGTTAAGCGTGACTCCATACTGGTTAAGGCGTTCAAGTACTTTATGTAAGTATTTTTCATGGTCACTAGGGTTCGAGAATATGATTAAATCATCCAAATACGAAAAACAGATGTCATCGAGTCCCCTTAACACTTCATGCATAAAACGTTGGAAGGTTTGACCAGCATTACGTAATCCAAAGGGCATGCGGTTGAATTCATATAGCCCAAATGGTGTGATGATTGCAGTTTTCGCGGCGTCTGTTTTTTCCAAAGGAAGAGCGTAAAAAGCATTTTTCATATCAAGCTTCGAGAATATTGTCTTTCCGTGTAACTGGTAAGTAAAGTCGTGGATCCTAGGTATAGGATATCTATCTGGTATTGTAACGGCGTTGAGTCTTCTATAGTCACCACACACTCGTAGTGAACCGTCTTTTTTCTTTACGACATGTAGTGGGCTGGCCCAAGGGCTGTTTGATGGCTTACATATACCCATTTCCATCATCGTCTCGAACTCAATCTTCGCGGCTTTATATTTATCGGGTGGGAGCGGACGCGGCCTTGAGAATATAGGCGGTCCCGTGGTTTCGATGCGATGTGTGACGTCATGCTTAACTGTAGTTTTTAGTGACATTGGTCGTAACAGGTCAGGATATTGCTTCAGTATCTCATGATAAGGGTGATTACGGTTAATTAGGTAGACGGATTCTTCATTGTTACATATTGCAAGGGCGTTAATGCTGAGTTCGGTGACACTATCTATTAATTTTCTGTTGTGTAAGTCGACTAATAACTTATATTTTGCGAGGAAGTCTGCACCTAATATTGAAGTTTTTACGTCGGCGATTATAAATGTCCATTTGAAACTTCTACGTAAGCCTAAGTTGAGCTCTAATGTACGCTCGCCATAGGTACGTATCTCTGTTCCGTTCGCAGCGTATAATTTACAACTATTTTCTCTAGGTCTTAAAAATCTCGTTTTCTTTGCGGCCAGTACGGATATATCGGCTCCTGTGTCGACAAGAAACTTTTCTGTGTTTTTGCTATCTGTAATGCATAGGCGGTGGGTTCCATGGATCACACCGACGCCCGCCACGGTCGGTGCTTTTGTTAGTTTTCCTGGTTCTTACTCGTGACATTGATATTATTACGCTTACTTTTTGAGCACGGTGATTCGCATTTACGAGTGTCGTCACCGAATCGGTAGTGATAATAGCATAGCCAATCAGCGTCGTCGGGCCCTCGCCGGCGGGAATGCGACCGCGGGCGATGTTCGCTCGGCGCTCTTGAGTGACCTTCAAAGCGCGAGCGATGGTGAGGCGGGAAGTATGTCGAGCGTTGCTGGTTTGATCGTAGTTCGGCTACTTCTAGTGACAATTTTTCTATTTCTTTAGTTAGTAGGTTAATTTGGAGGTTTCCTATTTCCGTATTATTCTTGTTCTTTTGGCACGACGACATAGTGGTTGTAATGGCGGCAGCCGTTGGGGGCTCGAAGTGTTCTAACATTTTGTCGGCCATTGCAGCTAGGCTTTCTAGTGTCTCTTTGTTGATGGCTAGGATGCCGCGGATCTGTGTAGGTAATTGATTGAGCCATAATACTTGTAACGCCTCGTCTGTTAGTAACTTTCCGCTGAGGTCACGCATTTTACGAAGTAATTGGCTAGGTTTTGAATCTCCGAGTTCTAGACCACTAAGTAGTTTCTGTAACCGACAATGATCTGACTCTTGATAAGTGGATATAAGTCTGTTCTTCAATGTTATGTATTTCCCTGTAGCAGGCGGATTTAATATAATGTCGGAGATTTGTTCAAGGTCATCGCAGCCGAGTAGTGGGATAACTAAGTTGTATTTATGTTCTTCTCCGATCTTGCTTGCAGCGACGGCGGCTTCAAATTGTGCGAACCACAGTCGTGGGTTTTGGCGCCAAAATGGTGGTAGACGCGCAGGCAGCGAGATTGTGGCTACGTCGCTTTTAACTTCCATTCCCTGGGCATCGCTAAATTCTGTGTTTGCTTCGTTCGTCATGGCTGTAGGTATTCACGCGGACTGTCGTGGGTATGTTGAGTCGACGCCGTGAATACTTAGGAGCGTTCGTTCGGGGTCACCAGTTTCGGGACAGCTGTGAGGCTTGCTGACCCGTGGGGTTGTCTACTGACCCGGCCCTACACTATGCCAGCTGGCTTAAATACAGCAGATACTGGGATAGGTATATTGGCCGGCCCAGCTGATTAGCCTTCGATCCGTAGCCTTAATACCAGGGAAAGGTGGTGGTAACTATTCAAACCGGCCCATCTGTTAGCCTTCGTACCGTAGTTAGAATAGTAGTGAAACTCGAGGAGGTTACGACTTATCTGATTTATTTACACAAATGCATTTTCTTATAATTAAATTTTGGCCGACAACATAGGACAGTGAAAGCGAGCTACAAGACTACACAAAAACCTCAGCCAATTGGAGCGAAGTAACTTTACGTAAATATGGGCGCGCGCCGAGAATACGTTTATAATTTTTTAGTTCTCACGACGAGCGGTCGGTGCGGCGGGGCGGCTGGCGCGACGTGACGGCGCGGTCGCGCTATCGCCACACATGAATCTTTCAAATTAATAATATTATAATGGGATAAAAATAAGCAAAGAATTAATTTTAAATAGGACGTGTAGGTAATGCATTTGAGTTAAAAGCCATACGATTAATTACATGACGATATTATGCGTTACTCGAAATAAGGTTGCATCGACGAATTTCTTGGGTATTATGATTGATAGGACACATGAAACTACTGAACTAAATTAGTGTACAGAACTGTTTTTTGTTTGTTTTTGGAACAGTAGTGCAAACGAGCAGACAAATCGCCAGATGGTAAGCCATTACCGCCGCCCATGGATACCCGCAGCACCAGAGCCATCACAAGTGCATTGCCGGCCTTTGTTGGGGTATAGGCCTCCGGTATCCTCACTCACAGCGCAAGCGCTATTTCTAATCGGTTTTCTGTGAGGCCGAAGCATTCTCTCACCCACTTTATAAATGCATAAATGTCATATCATAGTTTAGTAGCATTTGATTTATGCTGTGAGTGTCTGATATAATTTTACGGACTAACATATGGTTTTATGGCTTAAAATATTCAAACAGAGTACCTAAACTTAAGTACATAACAAATAAATCAACTTTTAAATTTTTGTCTCTCCGTCAGTTTCTTCTGTTTGGCGTTCGGTTAATTTCTGGACCGATTTTGACGAGATTTTTAAAAAAGACACAATATTAAATCACGAGTAACCCGGGGGGGCTCAGCTAGTAATGAACATAAACCCTAAATTATTCCCTGCTAACGTTCAAAGACAAACTGATACTGATTAACAATATCAAATATAGGTATATTTTGCATGCACAAATGTAACAAGTGATTATTTTAAAAAGTTTTTTTATAAAAACAATCTTTAATTACTTGTTAATTAAAAAATAACTTTGCGCCCTTTCATTTAATATTCATATCATGGTGGATCAGAAATATGTATGCGGTGGCCATTTTGGATTAATAAAAACACGATTGTATTGTCATCAGAACTAAAGGCATAGTCCAAATTTCAGCTCAATCGGAATTCGGGAGGTTGATCAAATTTAACTTGCAAGATTTGATTACAGACAAACACCGGGACAGGTGAAACTAAATAAAAGCTTGTAAAAAACACCTCATATGAGAATAGGTATGTTCTGCATGCCATCATAAATAATCCTTCTTGTTAAGTCCTTTTATTTACAATTCATAAGTCGAAACTGAAGATGATTTAATGAATTAACCGTTCTTCAAATCATCTTCAGTTTCGACTTATGAATGGTGAATATTTTCTAATGTATAAAATTCTCGTGTCACGGTGTTTGTTACCAAACTCCTCCGAAACGGATGGACTGATTTTTATGAAATTATGTGTGCATATCGGGTAGGTCTGAGGATCCGCCATCATCTATTTTTATTTTTTAGTTTTATGGCAAAACCTTTGCCTGGTTCGTTAATTTGTCTCTATAAGTTAAATAAGGGGAAATGACATGATGCAACACCTTACACTCGTAATATTCCTAAGTAGTAAGACATCAGTAATTATAATAAGTATTTCATATGAACTAGAAAATTAAACCATTCTACACTAATGGCATAGTGGTTTAAACCCGGCTAACTCGCCGCGTTCCATTGCGTTTAATTTTGTGGATAATATCCCGCATGGTATATATTTTGTCAGATCCACAAATTGTTGTTATGAGCGTTCTTTGTGACTGTTTGATAAATGTTTAATAAGTCCCTCGCAACAGTATGTGGACCATATTCGAGGGTTGTTTAAAAAAAAAGAAACAAAAAATACTTAAGCTAAATGCTATATATCTGTGTGGGATGTTTTTATTAGACAATAGTATCAAATAATGTTAAATATAAATGATGCTATGACACTCAAAGGCTCTATCAGAAACACAAATTGGAGTAGTTGAAAATATTATGAAACATGCTCACTTTAGGTAAGCGGGAAACAAAATGACCGGAAGAAAAAATAGGTAAACATATTTATAAGGTGAATAGAGAAATTCGTTGCCGGCGACCAGACAGGTAACTATGAAATTAATCAATTGTCTTTGAAGATATGTTAAGAGACCGTAGTATAGCAAGCAGGATGTGAAAATGAAAGGTTTTAAAGGCGTTGCTAAAATCAAGTAAGGTGAGTACTGTCATCATTCCACTATCCATTTCCAGTCTGATACTGTCAGTAATGTGTATCAGCGCAGGAGTCGTGCTGTGACCAGGACGGAAACTGGATTGGAAGGGGTTCAGTAAATATTTTTTGAAAAGGAAATAACTCAGTTGGGAGTGGATCATGCGTTCAAGCACTTTAGATAGGAAAGGCAAAATGGATATGGGTCGATAGTCAGAGAATGAGGAGGGTTTAACTTTCTTAGGTAGAGGGATAATTTGAACATCTTTCCATACAGATGGAAAAACACCACTTGACACGGAATAATTTAGGATATTGCACATTATGGGAAGCACTTCGTAAAGGATAGACAAAACTATGTTGCGGTTGATACAATCACTTCCTACAGCATTCGATGAAATTGCCAGAATGATCTTCCTAACATCACAAGCAAGCAATTGATCAAAGACGATAGGATCGCAAGGGTGCGTGAACATTACACAGTTGTATTAAATTTTAGGTAAATATTTCAACTTTTTCATTTACACACTGCGAATCTAACAAATCAGTCCAGTCGATGTTACGTGCATCGTCTTTAAGATTAACAAAATTACGTCGCACAAGAATTCTCGGTTTTGCCTTGGGGGGACCGATAGCATACGACAGAAATATCAAGTCATGATAAGAAAATGCATCAGCTGGATACTGACCATGGCTGATGACATGATTAGTAGAAGAGACAAGAATAAGGTCAAGAAGAGATGGAGTGCAGTTAGGAAAGTGATGGGTAGCATCAAGTGTTAGGTTAATAAAGTTTACTAATGTGCGCAGTGAAGAAGAGCGGTTATACGTTTTTAGTAGAATTTAATTAATGTACGTAAGTACATGTTTATTTTGGCAATCTAATCAATTGATGCGGTATACTTTGGTGATTGGTGATGTGTGATGCAGAGCGTGTGTGACCATTATCATCGTATTTGCTAGTTGAAAATAGATTAGACGTAACTATATGTAATGAACTAATTATACTTATTAGAGTCTTTGTTCATATCTATATGGACAAAACTATTTGCCGTTCAGCGGATCCTTTTCATGTTGTTTACAAAACCTATAAATATTTTTTGGTAATTAGTCGTGGTACAGTCAAAACCAATTTTCTGAGATGAGGCCTATGTACAGCAACGGACTGGAAAAGGCTATTAATGACGGGGTGAAATAAATCATGAACATCTAACGGTATAAGTTTGTCAGCTTTAAACTTAAACGCAAAATAAGAAACAATCACAAAAAAATCAAACTGTGGGTAATAGATACTTTTTGATAGGTTTTGATAATAATAGTCTTGCAATTAATGAAACAGGTCAATCGATCAAGTAAAGGCATCGTACCACACCACACAAGGGTCTTGTGTAATGGTTTTATTAATGACTAGCTGGACCCCGCCGTGCTACCCGCGCTACGACAATGACCGCGGGCAACGCCACGAGGCGAAGTTATATATTTATAAATTATAGCCTATGTGTTATTCTAATGTATAAGCTATAATATTGTAAAGTTTCATCAAAATCCATTCAGTGGTTTTTCCGTGAAAGAGCAACAAACATACTCACTTATATACTCACAATCTTTCGCGTTTGTAATATTAGTAGGATTACAAACGTATCTATTCTTAACTACCGCGAAAACATTTTGATGTTCTTTCTTTATTTCTTTCTATATTATCCACCTTTTCAAAGGTAAGGAAATGTATGTGTGTGTTTGTTACTTTTTCGCGAAAAACTACTGAGCGGATTATCATGACACTTTGCAGCAATATAGATAAGACATCGGAATAACATAATAAATTAAAATTTATTGAGATTTTATAATTTGGTCATAATATATTGATAACTGTCAAGTAAGTTGGAAGAAAATCACCTTTCTGAGGGCTATCTTGGCGTGCGCTGCCCAAACTGCTGGAGTTACATGATAACAATGTACTGTAATATTGTTCGTCTTAAATAGTTCTAAATAAAAATCGGCGACAGCATATATCTACCTCTTATGTGAAAGTCAGGCCAAAAACACAATTAAATTGGATACTTTTTTAATTTTTCAAATTTTTAACTATTTATCAAGTTAATAACAAAATTTACACCTTTTTCGCTTTCAGTATTTAATGTCAATGAATTTTGTTTGGCGTGAAGCCGCTCGCCGAGCCACGATGGCTCGTTGGTCGTCCCGGCTGGAGGCTCCACGCGCTGGCTTTGCCACCGTGGAGGCGCTCCAGCCGGTCATCCTCGAGTGGGCAGGGCGGCAGCACGGGACCCTTTCCTTCCGGCTGACGCAGGTGCTTTCCGGGCATGGTTGCTTCGGAAAGTACCTGCACTCGGTCGCTAGGAGGGAATTGAGTCCCGCCTGCCACCACTGCGACTGCAGTGAGGACTCGGCCCAGCACACGCTGGAGATCTGCCCCGCTTGGGCGGATCAGCGCCGGGCTCTCACTGCAGTCATCGGAGGAGATCTGTCGCTACCGGCCGTCATACGCTCCATGGCCGGTAGCGACAGCAGTTTTACCGCGGTCGCGACCTTCTGCGAAGAGATAATTTCGCGGAAGGAGGCGGCGGAGAAGGCCCGGGAGGACGATATCCACTCGGACCCGAACCGCCGCCGGCGCACGGGGCGGCGGAGGCGCGCCTATCAGCGCCTCATGCCGCCCTGAGTGTGGCCGCGGATGGACGGGATGGGTTTTCCCCTCCATCCGCATTACAGGCCAACCGCGAGGGGGCGACGTACGCGTGTGCCGTGCGTCGCCTAATTTGAGAGTTTTAACCGAAGAGGGTGCCCGCTTCTGTGCGGGCAGGCGCTGGGAGGGGTCCGGTTTGCGTTAATAACAGCGATCCCGGACCCCTCCCTTCTCAGGCGCAGAGTTGGCACACCGTGTGGTTTTAGTCGGTTCGATTCCGACACACCGCCCCGCCGCAAACCCCGGCGGGGTGACGGCCCGAGGGGGTTTCCAAACGGTAAAAAAAAAAAAAAAAAATGGGGGTTGAATAAAATCTCACGACATCTCTCCAGGGGGGAGGGAGGTATAGAAAATTAAAAAAACACCTCACGTAATTTATGGACGCCCCCTAGATAAAAGTAGTTTTTTATCGGTGTCTATTTTTTCACAGTAAACATAATTCAATTTAATCATTAATTTTATTATGTAATTAATTGACTTATACTGTTTGATGTTTAAGATTAATTAATTGTTTAATGTTGTCGAGAACTCTCTTGGTTATTACTCTACTGCACATCCCTTTGTCCTGCAGTTACATGTTTGTGTAATATAAATGTCTAGTTACAGGAATAGTTAATTATATAGAAATAAAAATAATAGAATAATAATCCGTTTTTCCCATTACTAACGTGTAGATAAATTACTTGTAGAGAAGGAAAATGTATCACTTTTGTCAGTCATCGACATTATGAACTTAACATAAGGTTTGTGAGTTAATGTTACTATGGTAAAATAACATCACTAATAGAAATGTCATATACCACATATTTGCTTTTTAATGACACGTAAAAGATTGACATTCATCTTAGTAATACATCCACTATTCATAGATTGTGATGGAAAAATTTCTTTTAGTCTTATTCATCCGGCTATACGGTCATAACACCAAGCCAAAGTGAGTCACTTATACTATCAAAATGTAGAAGTGGCTTTAATGTGGTTAAAGTCACTTCTACATTTTGATAGTCAAACAAATAAATGAAATTGGAGTGTCTGTTTGTAATATTAAAATAATCTCTTTTTACATATCATGACGAATAACTATCGGAAGTATATCCTGAAGGATGGTACGGTCGACATCTGTCGGGCATGTCACCGTCCTGGAGAATCTATCAGGCATATTATTTCTGGTTGTTCTCGTCTTGCTAACGGCGAGTATTTGCACAGGCACAACCAAGTAGCCAGGATTGTACATCATTAACTTTCCCTTTAATAATAAAGAGAGAAAAACGTACAGAAGAGTGAGTCACACTTCCGACCCTTTCTGTCTTTCCTTTGTTGAAAGTCTGAGAAGACTAGCTATTTGATTTAAGAGCTGAAAGATTGGAGGCTGGCTGAAAAATACTGAAAGGTAGTAGAGCCGTACGTTTTATAGGCTTCGACGATTTTCTTACAATATAGGTATTGTATTACCATCCGGATGTACCTAAACGCGTATGCGGACGACGGTTTATTAATGTTAAAATCTGATACTAGAACAGGGCTTGAAAAACTAGCTAAGAGATGTTTGAACTTTATATCTCTTTGGGGTGCACGTAATCGGTTAACTTTTGCACCAAATAAAACCTTCCAGCTACTTCTGAAAGGTAACCTCAAACCACCACCGTGTATTAAATTTGAAAATGTCTATTAAAAATAAAACCTTGGTTGGCTACTTGGTATTGGTTTTAAAAAGAAACTTTTCATTTATCGAACATATTAGAACACGTGTGAAATGAAAGTCTAAAAAGAGTCTGCACTGACGAGGATATTAACTGTAGGTGCTGTCCGTCGTAAACTATTATAAGGCCAACTACTTGCATTGATTTTTTTGTGCAAGGATGGTTAGCACTGAGGCTATACCGGTGTTGACGGACGTTCTTCCGGTCGATCTCGAGGTCCAAAGACGTGCAGCTATGTATTATTCCACACTACGAGTACAAAACATGGAACGCTATTTTTTGGGCGTACGAGACCGCGATGAAATCATAAGACTGTTTCAACAGCAATGGAATATGTTGCCATTCATCCAATGTCTATAACGACCTCATGGATGAATGGCAACATCGAAGAGCCGAATCATCTAAGGGGCGCCACCTATACCAGCTCTTTCCATCTGTTCGCGAATGGTTATCGAGGACATGGCTCGAGGTAGATCACTGTTAAGAGCAAACTATACTCATTTAAATTAATCGATTCACCATTGTGTCAATGCTCAACATCTGATTCTAGCTGTGAACAGTGGGCTCATCATATCCTCTGTAATAATTACTCTGCGAATGTAGTATTTGGTACAATGAACGTCATATAATGCTAAATAGCTTACAAGTGACATCTGGGGCGGTATACTATGGGGATCTTGTGTCAAATGTGGTGAATTGCCGTGCGTTTAGGCGATTCTGCCATACATACGAGTACTTAGGACCTATAATATTTTTTTCCAGTGGTGCTTCGCGGTTTGAAAAAGGTGTATTTTGACTTCATTTTGTCTCCCGCTTTACTAAGGAGGGAAGTGGACATAATATATTGCCAACTCCTCCAGTTTTTTTTTTTATGTTTTTATTTCATAGAGGTAGATTGAACGTCAGTGTCTATGATAGTATAAACTGTGTTACAGAACACTGGTTTTCCCAGGCGGTCACCCATCCAAGTAATAACCACGCCCGATGTGGCTTAACTTCGGTAATCGGACGACAACCGGTGTATTCAACATGGTATGGACGTTGGCAAAGTTAATCTAATATTACTATACAAATTGGACGACTTCCATCGTCCAATTTTTATAGTAATTAGGCACATATTCGACTGAAGTGATACCAGAGGCTCATAGAAAACCGCTGTTAAACAATACTTTAGCATTTATCTCATTCCCTCCTTAATCTGTTCGCAGTATTTATAAAATAGACCAATTGAAGAGGACATTTAGTACATGGAGATACTACGAGGTGTAGATGGTTTTATGTGGAGACCGGGACTCCGCACACGTAATGTAAGGACGCAGGCCAGGTGGAGCGGTAGAAGCTAGATGAGAAGCCCAAAATCGATTGATGATGTATTGGCTGTGATGATGATGTAGAGGAGCAAATGAACAGATGCTTTGCCATCTTATGTGTATCTAACCCAAACCCTCTCCCTTGAATCAGAAAGATGATGTGGGTTCCGGTTACCTTACTCGCTGAAAAATTATACATTTTAATGTTTGATGCTCTGTTATCTGTTATTAAATAAAGTAAATATCTTTACAAATTCTTTACTAAATGTCTGTAGTCACAATACCTTAATTTATGACATACTTGCCGAGATCTGACTATTGGTCTGGAAGGATTGAGAGACCATACTTTTAAGGGCTATAGTTTTTTAGTTTTTAGTATATCTTTCTACGAATACGAGTTTAATTGCTTAGTCAGTTGAACCAATTTAAAAAAAAAACAGTTTTAGATAGCCCATTTAACCGAATCTCGAAGAAGGCTATAGTCTATATATAATCACGCTCCTACTAATAGGAGCGGAGTATCAATAAAAAACGTTGCTAAAACGGGAGAAAGTTATTCATATTGAGAGCTTTCATTGCGTGCTCTGAGTACCTACACAAAAACAGTGCATGAAACCGATGAAACAACCTCATAACTGATGAACGTGGGTGATGCATTCGAAATGCAGTCAGCAATGTACGGACTCTCCTCTCCCTTATTATTATTATTATGCTTTGTTTGTCAGATTCGACAAATAAAAATATTAAACTGAAGTTTGAATTAGCCGTTATCAATATGCTTGTGTTAGGAGAAACAAAGGGTGGAAATAATAAAAGAAATTATTTACAACCTTTAAATAGCACTCTGTACTTACAAAACAAATTAAAACACAAATCAAAAATACAAATACGATCAATCAAGTAACCTAATCGTAACGATAACAAGATAGGCAGATTCGCTTCATGAACGGACAGAACTTCCTTGTTGGAAGTTGACTATAGCGTGTGATGATCCCGAACGAGCGTGCCGCCTCTTATATAGAATCGCTCCCTACCATCGCGTCTCACACTACCCTCTCCTACAATTATCATTTCTTGACCAACACTTGTATTATGTGACAATAGAATAGAAAATTGATGAGATCAGAGCTCATGGTGCTTTCTTAAATTATGGACAATGTTACTTGACGCCGTAATTGATACCCGATTAAAATTTAATTTTCAAATTTCCGTAATACCATATTATGATGGATAAGACAAGTACTTACTTACTAAACACAAATCGACTGGATAATATCGTGCATTTTTTCATAAATATTAACTTTTTTAGTTACGCATAATTCCATTCTTTAAGAGAAATTTGATAACACTAATTTGTATTTGTAATTGGTAATAAAGTATCTACTATTCTATAAATCCATTTATAAATTTCATACCATACTACAAATAAATTTCAAATTCTCATGTTATTTTGCAATGCACAAATACGGTAACATTCTATTTCAGTACCTTCAGTTAACGAAATATCGACCCCGTTTAGATGCACGAGGCATGCGCTGTAAAAGCGACTCGGTGCGGGGGTTGGTTGACGCACGCTCAGTGCATCTAAAGGAAACACTAAAGGTACTAGATTTTTCACAATCGTCCATTCGAAGTATCGGAGCACTAGTCTACAGTGAACTCTATCTGTGTAGTCTCTTAAATTTTGAGCTATGGATCCTGATTGTATTGCTGAAGAGATTCGAATCAAGATGATTACAAGGTCGCTGATCGAACCGGACTATTTATCTGATTCACCGCCTCCACGAAGACGAAGAACAATGTTGGATTACCAACGCCGCTTGAAAACTACTAAACTGAAAGTTGTGGCTACGGATTGCCTGATTTGGAAAGTTCGAGCCGGGGAACTTGATTTGGTGCAGCTGAAGAAGGAAGTGATAGTGCCGAGGGACAAGAATTGGCGCAGCCGTAGGGACTTCATCAAGAAGTTGGAGCTCCTCGCTACGCTCACCGATCCAGAGAATACGGAGAATGAAAATTATCCCTACTATGAAATGTTTGAGCCTACAGAAGACCAGAAAGCTATTTTGGTGCTGAATGAAAAGAAGCGTTGTGAAACACTACGCAAGGAAGGTCGCCTTCTGATGGAAGTAATATTCAGCAAGAAAATTACTCGTGAGCACATCGATCTGCTGCAGAGGGAGTATGTGAAGTGCATGCCTGAAAGGAGGAATCCAATCTAAACTCACATGAAAAACGTCACGCAGTGTTTAGTTATCCCCACACTTTGATTGTGACAAAATTCTTACATATTTAACCAGACATATTGTAGTAGTAGAGTAGATTGGAACCCATATATTATCATTGTGAGCAAAATAAATGCTATATGTATGCTCCAGCGTGTTTAATTCATTTTTTCCCATTGTAAATAAAATAAAATTGATGTTAGGATAGTAAACATATTTTACTACCTTAATATCAGTTTTATTAAATAATATTTAAAATTATTAAGCAACTATAACTCATATCCCTTAGTACTTGACAAAAACATTAAAGTGACATCTACAATGTTAGTCTTTGTAGATGTCACTTTAACGTTTTTGTTGAAGACTATCAGATATTAGTTATTTGTGGTCCCAGTACCAAAGAAAATAACGGACCTCATTAGTATCTTAGATAGAATACTTATTAGAGTCCTACTAACTTGGATGTACCACCACTCCACTAGGCTGTAGTCGGCTACCAGGACTGGTGGAGGTCAAAACGATATCTCACCTTTTTCATTACCTTAAGTACTCGTATATATCCTAACTGTTGTTTGATAAACAACTTATCTTAATTTACAGATAAAAAGCTTGCAGTTTAAAAAGTGGACTAAAATGAAGTGTTAAAAATCTTATCAGTTTAATAACTCAGTGAGCTTAAGTTCATACACGGTAAGAATTTATAGACTATCTTGTTTTCTAAAGCTTCAACAAAGCCTGAATTAACATTCTATATTGATAGAGAAAATATATATATTATTATTATGATAAACTCTTCCAAATGCAAAATAATAACCTTTAGCCGGTCTCGGTCTCCGCTCTCAGCGATTTTTAAAGTATCGGGTGCTCCTCTTCAACGTGTCAGGACAGTACGTGATCTTGGATATATTGTTGACAGCAAACTGAACTTCCATGAATGTTAAGGAAATCAGCAAAGACGCCACCAAATGTTTAGGGTTTATAATCAGAACTACTGCAAATTTTAATAATGTTCACATGAAATGAATATAAAATTGATAGGTACGTAGTAAACTAGAATACAATGCAGCTATTTGGGCTCCACAAGAAAAAAACCAACGATAATTTGCTAGGTATCTATATAAACATAAATGGATATTATCCGTTTTTATATCCATCAATATTTGTTTCTGGAATGGTTGGCTTCGACACTCTGGAGCTCAGATGGAAGTGTTTGCTTATAATGTACTACTATTTGCTGTTAAATAATAAAGTGGACAATCCATTGGTGAGTGAGTCTGTTCATCTCTACCTGCCTGAAAATTACTTGCGTGGTTGTGGTCGTAGACAGCATCCACTGCTCACATATCCACCATCTTCGCATATTGCAAAAACTAATAATAGTCCCACCGTTACAGCGATCAATCTGATAAATATATTTTATGATAAGACTGGTGTATTTTGTGGTAGTGTAATGACATACCTAAATAACTGTAATTAATTGTCTTTTAATTTGATTGTGACCATTACTGATATAACATAGACATGTAATTGAAATTGCTGACTTTATTTGGGCGAACTTGGATTCACCCATTATTGTTTTCTTGTCTCTATATAAAGCTCATACTTTTACTCTGTTAGTCTTAACAGATTATCTTGTCTCCTGGAGTTCTTGCAGTAGAAATGAGCATTCTATATTGATAGGTAGGGGAGTAGGTCTGTAGTGTTTTAAAATGTAAATTATAGGTTTGTACATACTACATTTATAAACGTACAAACTTTTATTACCTGATCCAAGTAGAGTAGCTATTTTACACTTATATAAGTTCATTCAACAAATTGTATATCATTTTTTTAAAAACATAAGTTATTCAGCCTTTCACTGTTACCTCTGGTTCATTAAAGACGGTTTGTAGATGACTGTGGAGCTGATTTCTTAAAACAAATAATTAACCTTCCCTTTGCCATCGTTTTGCAACTTCTATTTTAACTGCCCTTTGATTTTTTTATTGTTATTTATTGGGCGAGTCAATAAGAACAAAAATCTTAAAACATAAGTTACAAGATCAGTGGCATACAAGTAGGTCAATACCTAAAAGCAGCACCAATGTGCTGACTAAATTACAGATTGTCTCGGAAGGCAAGATAAATATTGGTCATTGAAAGCAAAAGGCTAAATTTTGTATTGTATGTATCATTTCTATTTTTAGGACCACTCCATCATATTTTTCGTCTATTTTTCATCTGTTTGCCTTTAGTTTTAGTAAAACTAAGTAGTGGGTAAAACAGTTGTTGACCTTTCCTGGTCATATTGATATAATGCCTTCTACGGTTTTGTTAGTTGATTTATACATCTTATGTGGCATTCCAAATAATTTCTACATTAAATAGATTCTACACCTCACATTATTAACTTTCTAAAAGATTTTTCTAGTCTGGTTCTTTTGTTGAGTTTCTAAAGTGAGTCTGAGTCTGAGTCTACTCTGCCTGATGGAAATGAGTAGAATCCAAGAGTGGTGGTCACCACCACACACATCAGGGAGGGAAACACATTAAGGAAGAACCGATGAGTTGAATTCGAGCGCTTATGTCTACCGCTCTAAAGCGTTGACTTTCAGGGCCAGCATGTGTTCAACTGTAGAGTGTTAGCTTATTAGTTCGATGAGCTAGTATCGTATAAATATGGTCTAGAATAATTGTCTTAAAGTGTCGAGTTCTCTATGTTAATTTTATATAAATGATTTATTACACTAATTCTCATAAAATGGCAAGTAGTTGTCACACGACTCCAAGAACGGAGCATAAGATTGTTTATAAAATAGGCTCACGAGCCCGTAGGATGGACATTCGGTTCTTACTTTTCAGCAGAGTAACAAGTGTAATAAGAATAACTTAGTAAAGAATAGTAAAAGTTGTAAATAATGATTGTATGTAATGATTGTATTGAAAGGATCTGTTAAAACATGTAATACAAGGCTGTATCTTGACAACGTTTTTCATTGAATCCTGACTTTACCCAACAAGTCAGAAGTGGGATAAACAAGAAAACAACTTTCTTGTCACGCTCACAACTCGGAAAACGTAAGTTTTACTCATTTATTGCTAAAACTTGGAACTTAAAATATGTGTATGCCTACTTTCATGGATATTTTTCTGTTTTCTAATAATTTGATCGGTCTCCCATTGTTGTAAAATAATCGTAGAACCATTCAAATTACGAGATAAAGTTCGAAAGATTATACAATAAAATAATTAGATGAATCAACTACGTAATTTTTTTTTTCTGTTAATGAATTGATTGTGATTTAAATTTACACTATTCATTTTACGGAACGCACTGATTTAATGCTGTTTCAAAAAGTATTTGTTTTAAGTGATTACACTTTAAAGCATCGAAAATAAATATAGTTGGGGTTTTCCAATATCAAGGTGAACACTGGATTGTCTAAAGTTAGATTATTATTATTTTTATAAAAGAACTTGTCACACATCGTCGTTACCAAAAGGCGTGGTCATTGTTTTACTGATCTAATGAAATTTGCGTGACGATTCTCTTTTGCTGGTCTCGTAGGTATTCTGCGATCATGTTGCATTGTTTTTTTTAATAAAAAAAAAGAGAAGAACATTTTACGTCATCTAGTGTATGATTTACAGATATTTCAAGTTTGTGTATAGAACCAGTAGTAACAACAGCAGTTTTAATATTGGTTGTTAATTTGTTTGTTATGAGTATGATGTCCCTAATTTTGGAATACAATTGGCGGAGAAATCCCAGATAGCCACAGGTAGCCGTTGGTACTATTCGATAATGTACAAGTATTGCTACATTAAAAAATATATATATAAATATATAAAATCATCAGATATTTCAGCGGATCAATTTTAAAATTTGAAAAACGGATAATTGTAATGTAATTCTTTGATCGCAGTTGTTCAGAGGCCTGTTTTTGAATTAGCAATTAGGAAGAGCGAATACTCGTATATCGACAGTAGAAAATATGTGTTGTAACTATCCACATTGCGACGGAAACCAGCAGGTACATCAACTAGAAAACTTGATTCCCCACCGGTAGACAATACGAATACGTACTATAAAACATAATTTGTTTGTAATAACGCCACAATCAACTCTGTTGTTGCATATTAATGTCTAATCACAAACTACAGGGCAACCTCGATGATTTAACAAATCGGAGGGGAACAAGAAAATATTCGTTATATCAAGTAATTCGTTGAACTGAGGTTTCTTATGTTAAGGTTAGTTGGTCTAAAATTCATTATAAAGAGGTTAAAGAACACCTTTTACGTTTCTGAGCCATTTTAACTTAAATCTTTAACAATAGTGACGAGCAGAAGTGTTTACATTACTTTCCATCAAACAACAATGATTGTTTTACGAACAAAAGCGTGTCGAAACATGTCGCGACATGAATCACATACTATAAGAATTAGAGTTTATATTGATGGGAACTTTAAATTAAGGTTTTGGGTTGGCAAAATTCGTTAATTAGAGGTATGAATACTTTTTCTTGATAGTTGAAAAGTCGTTATATTGAGGTACGTTATATTAAGGTTGCACTGTATATGGATAACGCAAATGAAGTTAATAGTCTTAGTTTTTACTTTTATGTTACACCTAGAGATGAAACGTATTTACGTTACCAGGGTTTAAAACCAGGTTTTCAATTCGAAGTACGGCGCCCTGGTACGAGCAATAAATACTTGCAAGTATTGCAAGTGTATGAAAGTATAATGTGCTGAAGTCGTATGCTCAAAAAACTTGAACACTACACATAAAAACACTGCATAGGAAAATGATTCATATCTTAATAAGAATAAAAAACACAATCGGATTTGTAAATAAAAATACTTTGAAGCCCAAAGTATTTTTTTTTATGCGATTTTGCTCCTTATTCTCAATAACTTACGGGTCGAATTCTTATGTAAATAAAAAATACTTTGAACTTCAAAGTATTTTTTTATTTGTACGATTTTGCTTCTTATGCCTTATGGAATACGGGCCGAATTCCTATGCAAGTATTTTCAAATTTGGGCACTGCGGCCGGACACGTCGTACGCGGCTCGGCGCGTTGACGTACCGAGTCCCGTACCCGAGCCGAGCCCGAGTATTTCCTTCTCCTTTTATCTACACTAATATTATAAAGAGGAAAGATTTGTATTTTTGTATGTAACGAATAAACTCAAAAAGTACTGGACCGATTTTAAAAATTCTTTCACCATTCCAAAGCTACATTATCCACGAGTAACATAGGCTATATTTTATTTTGGAAAAAATAGGGTTCCGTAAGATATTTGCGTTTTTCAAGAAACAAGGTGTAAAAAATCAACCAGAAAAGTTACTTATTTTACGATTTACAATAATAGATATCAGAATAACACGTAGGCTATAATTTATAAAGATACTAGCTTCGCCTCGCGACGTTGCCTGTGATTATTGTCGTACCGCGGGTAGCACCGCGGAGTTCAGCTAGTTTTACATATATTGATACTTAAAAATCTTTGATACTAACAAATACTTTCAAATATTTTTAAAAACGTCCAGAACTGTAGCCCGACTCGATGACATATATATCGTACTTTTGAAACTTAAAAATCTTTGATATTAACAAATACTTTTAAGTATTTTTAAAACCTGGTTTTTGACCCTGGTATTTTTTCGGACTCGTACTTATAAGCCCTGGTATTCAATTTTGCAAGTATGTCTCATCTATAGTTACACCAAACTAACGAAAATAGTAAATGAATCTTTAACTTTGTAAGGGTTTTATGTTCATGGCATAATACAAATTGACTATTGTCTGACTACAGTGACTAGTTGTGTTAATATAGGGCGGTTAATCAAAGTAAAATTTAGTTTATGTTACATACATTTTAGTTTATGTTACAAATATAAACAGAACGTCAGTGATTTACGTCTTAATTTATTGACGTTTCCAAATGGTACCGACGCGGCGGAGAAAGATGACACGAAATATACGATAAGCTTGTATTCGTTATTAATAATAAACAGCGAACTTAATTCTCAAAATAAGATCGCCCGCTAAATCAAGTTTTTGGTCTGATGTTATAAAACACTTGATATAGCGAAATGTACACTATGTGGAATTATGTTTTAAACAGTTGCAATTATTTTTGTTCGGAAATAAATGTTTTTATGCGATTTTATCAGATCTGTCTATGGAAGTTCGAATCAAAAGCATGCGATCCGATGCACGGATCAGGTCAAAACGTTACCGTTCATTGCGATCTACAAGATCGGATCGAGCTTAGATACGAGTATATATTATAATAGTTGGGATTAAACAAAGTCAAACACACACATCACATGAAACGGCTAGCCAGTGTCGACTACCGTTTAAAATTTTGGGTATTACAAAGTAGTAAGAACAAAATAAAATAAAAAATAGCAAAGGATCGTATTTTTCCTGCTGGAGTTATGTTCCGCCTATAGCCTATTAAAACAGGAAAATAAAAGCAGCCTACGTTAATTTGAATCCCTTAGCAGTTGGATGTAAAAATGTAAACAAAGAGTATCCACAGTCGCGGCAGCTTATTAGTGATGGTTATATGAAGAACATTTATATTTCCATTGACAAATAAAAGAAACAATATGATAAATCTGAATATTACGGCGGTTGTTTTTAAAGTAATAGCTTCTAAAGACGGATTTGGATGGAGAGTGAGCTGTCGTCGACATGGTGGTCATGTGACGCGTTAACGCTTTATATCTGTAGCCATAAATACGGCTTATTACGCTGAGTATGTAAACGTCATATATACTCACTGGTAATATGGTTTAAAATACAATAATAATAATTAATTATGGTAAAATGAAATATTTTGTTATTTAAATATTGTTTTACAATTTTCGCTATTTTCTATTAGGTACAATACAAAATTCAGTACGACTCAAACAGTTCTTAGTAACAAGAGATAGTCGATGACGACCGTATCTAATAAACAATGTCTTAGGTTTCCATTTCTGTAGACAGTTCTCAATGATAGGTATGGTCCGGATGACAGCTTCGCGTTTTTAATGATGTTAATTTAAAAAGGGTTATCAGGACAACCCTAAATCCGAAGCAGACGGAAACTTGCAGAGTAAATTTTGATAATATACATATTACTGACAAAACTGATAAAGACTTTATCTGAATTTGAGGCAATTGAAAAAAGATCGGAAGTTTGATGTGTAGTCCTTGTATTTTATTAATTTCAATTCCTACACGTAATGCATTGAGAAGTGAAAATACTGTATTCTATGAAATGCAGGGTTTCCGCATTAGTGGAAAGCAGAAACGATGTTTGGGGTTCACTTGGAAAATATTACAATGATTAATCTATTTATTTAGCTTATTTAACCTTAATAGTAATGCATAATTGGCAGATTGACGTGTAAAATTAATGTTTCTGATTTATGGTAGTTTTATGATTTTGAATTGCATTTTGGGAATAGTTGTTTTATTTCTTTGAATTGCTTTGAGATTATTTTTACCGCGTCTCCCTGTATGAGCTCGATTGGCATATCATTGCATACTAACTGACGTCTGTTTTGCTATATATAACTATGGATAAAAAACAGTCAATGGCAATATTTTGGTACGTAATTACTAACCTAGAGTGATATAATTTGTCAGTGAAATTACATTGATTGAGTTTTACATCGTAAATGACAATTGTTTCCTCGTGAATTGAAGAATAAAGTTGAAAATTGTATGACCAGGCTTGTTGGCATAATGATTAAGGACCCTGACTACCAATCCAGAGATCGTTTGTTCGACTTCCACTCGTGACAAATATTTGTGAGATGAGGGCGATCTTTTGGTGTGTGTTTGGGTATAATTTGTCTGTGAGATACGTGTCTAAAGGTACAGTGCGTTTATCAGTATCAGTATTAATATCAGTATGGTCAAAGTATGGATTCTCCCGAGCTTGGAACGAGATAGCATTCAACTGATATAGGTGGGACGTGTGAGGTTGATATTGTTATTAATTATATCGACGGTGCAATGTTGGATCTGAAATTTCTCGAGTTCGATTCTCGAGTTGGACAAAAGTTTAGTATGGATTGTAAGTTTTTGTTCCGGTGTTTCTTCTTATGTTTAAATTAGAAAAAAAATGGTATATTTATAGGTACTCTAGCACTCATTTAGCTTTCACAGTACGAATGCTACTTAGTTTGAGACTATATTCTGACATGGTGTGAGATGTTTAAGAAAGAAGGAATTAAATTTTATTGAATGACAATAATGGACTGTTGGGAACCGTTGATGATGATGATGATTATAATAAATTTAACTTTAGAACAAGGAACACATATACAATAGATTTTGGACGATGATAACAGCAGTAGTATAGAGCTGTGTCGCGGTGAGAGCGCGGCAACTAATAAGTCATTGGGATCAAGTATTACAGTACACTTCTAAGAAGTTGATTATTTATTTATTAGATATACTAATTTGAGTATGTTGATAATGCAAATGGTTATGTGCTCACACATAAAAGACAATAGCAGGAATGTATATATTGCGCATCTTGTGGTAGGAATTGTTTTCTATTTATTTAACTGGTTTGCCGTAAACATTTTAATGTAAAGGTAATAGTTTTTGGATGAAGTTTAAATTTTACAATTATATAAAAGTATTTTCGGATATCAAAATCATCTAGTTTTCAAACTAGGTAGATTTTAAGCATGGCTAGTTTAGAAAACACTGAAATGGGTTTCATTAATGCAGTTGTATCAACTTTTTGAGAAGAATTAAAACTCTTTAACAAATATTTGAAAATAGATAAATACGTAAAAATAGTTAGGATGATAGAAAAGAATAATCTTTATTGTACACTAGATATTACAATTTACAAAAATAAAACCTACATCAATTGACTGACCATGTACAAATGGCGGAGGATTCACTTTATTAGTTTACCTTTATTGTGTACGTAAAACATGGATATTAGACAAAACGGTATAAATCTAATAACCATCAATAACATGTTGCTAGCGGTACAGGATCTGCCTGTCGCCTTTATACCTAATTACGAAAGTGAACTTTTAAACATACAATGAAGAGAATCACATATAAAATGGATTGACTATCAGCAGTACTGACTATATGTACCTATTATAATGGTTAATCTGTATTACCATGTTTATAGACTAGCGTCTGTGTGAGTTCAAAAACTTACAGATGTCCTTTTAGTTATTTTAAATGCAAAGAACAAATTACAATTTATCGCAGTCTATGACTATTTATAGGACCATAAAGAGCTTCTATAATTCTATGTCCAAATGAGTATCATATGATGATTACAGGATTTGATGTCTAAATGAGTATCATACATTAAGCTCATGATTGAAAGTTTCAGATTGCAAGAAGTTCAGAAGTTACAAAAGTTCCAGGACAATGTATTACAACGATGCGCTCATCATCAACTAGATTGAAAACGAGGATAAACCGAGGTACGGTGTTGATGAAATCCGAGGTATGGATACATCAATGTCGAGGAATCCCGAGGTAAAGGGCATGGTTCTAATAAATCCCGAGAAAAGGCGTACACCAGTGTTATGGTAGCTCAGCTCGAGGTAACGGGCGTATCGTTGACAGATCCCGAGGTAATGGGTACAATGATGCGACAGCTCCAGACAACTGGCGTACCGATGACAAATCCCAAGGTAATGGGTACAATGATGCGATAGCTCGAGATAACTGGCGTACTGATGACAAATCCCAAGGTAATGGGTACAGTGATGCGATAGCTGGAGATATCTGGCGTACTGACGACAAATCCCAAGGTAATGGGTACAATAATGTTATAGCTCGAGATAACGGGTGTATCAATGACAAATCCCGAGGGAACGGGACAGGAACATATTTTGGATGCAAATGTCGCGTTGCAAGATATTTTAGAGTTCAACAACCAAGATGGGCAGAAGATAAAGGCGGATAGTGAAGTCAACATACAAGAAACGGCACTGTTCTACGATTGTGGTATCGGAGTTTGACCCTTTGCTAAAAGATCAAACCTAGTAAACATGTATCACTAAGGTTAAAAATGTGCCGAAGGAAAATTAAAATATTTACAATTTTCTACACTAAACTTCTATAGCAAAAACGTGGTATCGGGTCCAACTTCGATGACATTGTACTTGAAGAGATTCTATATTGTTAATATGAAATAATAATTCATAAAACTTGACACAATACTTATTAATGTTTGACATTATGTGATTTATATAAATATTTTTGTATAGTTTACAATTTGTTTTTGGATTTTAAAAGTTATTCAATAGAATTGTATAAATCTATAACAATTTATAACAAAATTCTGAGAAATGTTCTAAAGTCATTGTTATTATTTTCGACATGAATAAAGTTCATCCTTGTGTTAGTTTATCAGAAATCTATAATCAGAATCATCAGGCAATAACAAAAATTGTAAAAGGTTACTGTCTCATGAAACTTTAGCTGTCGTTAGTGTACTACTTTACAGTTTTTTTAGCCTTTCTTATTGAATATAAACTAATAAGCCTAATGAATATAAATAAATATGTTTCTTTTTGTATTCATGGTCCAATACAAAACATTCCAAGCGATGGGACTCGCTTAAAACAGGATGGCCGAGCTGTTAGCTTATTAGTTCGATGAGCTAGTATCGTATAAATATGGTCTAGAATAATTGTCTTAAAGTGTCGAGTTCTCTATGTTAATTTTATATAAATGATTTATTACACTAATTCTCATAAAATGGCAAGTAGTTGTCACACGACTCCAAGAACGGAGCATAAGATTGTTTATAAAATAGGCTCACGAGCCCGTAGGATGGACATTCGGTTCTTACTTTTCAGCAGAGTAACAAGTGTAATAAGAATAACTTAGTAAAGAATAGTAACAGTTGTAAATAATGATTGTATGTAATGATTGTATTGAAAGGATCTGTTAAAACATGTAATACAAGGCTGTATCTTGACAACGTTTTTCATTGAATCCTGACTTTACCCAACAAGAGGAAGAGGGAAAGCGGGACTAGTTGGAAGTATTATTATTTAGTCATTTTTTTATCCTCTGAAGGACATGAGCAATGTCTTCGTAAATTGTTTTGTTATCAATTCACATACTCCTTCTTAAAAGGCCGGCAACACACTTGTAACGCCACTGGTGTTGCGGGTGTCCATAGGCGGCAGTAATCGCTTACCATCATGCGATACATCTGCTCGTTTGCCACCTAATAAATATAAAAAAAAACATACAGCGCTCTTTTACACAATGAACAAAGACAAAGACCTTATTGAATGAACCTTATCACGGCGCTCGTCGTTGTTAATTGTATCAAAATTTACTCCTTTGTTACAGAATAATTCCAAAATGAACTATACTCTATGCGCTGTAGCATGGTGCGGGTGACAGTTTCAGTAACACTTCGTTTCACTCTTGAAAGTTACCGCGATTTATAAATTATGACTGAGTGTTTCAGCTATACCACATTCGCAATATATTAAATCATTAATAACTGTAGTAAATTAAATTAAACCAAACCAGAATGTTCTAATCTACAAATAAAATCAAATTTAATGAAAAATTAAGCAGTGTTATGCGTATGACGTAACGCCATAGAAGTATTTAGTGATGGGATGTGCTGCTACGATGGATAGTCGATATTTTTCATAATAAAAAAAGGTTATTTTTTATTGTTAAAATTGGTCTATAATTATAGTAGCATATATTATAGTAAGGTTGCTTAAAAGGTTGCTAAGTAAAAATACATTTTATTCGTCCAAATTCATTTCAAAATCGTCATATCAGAATCGCGAACATCTGAATTGTCACTCAATTCATCATCTGAGTCTGTGACGGATATTATTACCGAACAACAACCTCCCTGGCCTGACTACCCAAAACAGTTTATTTTTGTATGCTTAGACATGGTAATAACAACGAACTCAACAAACAAATAACAGTTACACTGCACAACTGAATAACACACTCATTTTCATAACAATATTAAAGAGAACTAGATTTATGCTGCGAGTATCGTATGCGATAAAAATTAATTGCATAACGTCACATCCCTTAGTTATGTGATACTGATAGATGTCAACGTCGTACAGGCAAATGTCACCTGCACCATGCTACAGCGCAACGAGTATAACACCTTACTACGATTGCTTATATTCTACTAACTTTTACCCTCGGCGCCGACGACGTGTACTTATGTCGGTTATCGCGGTAGAAAGTAGCTTTTGTCCTTCCTCAAGAATCAAAGTAGGTATATCCATGCCAAATTTGATTGAATTTAGTAAATTAATTTAGTCGTGAAATGCGTAACAGACAGAGAGCGTTACTTTCGAATTTATAATATTAGTATGTACCGAAAATTTATTGTTAACAGAAGCCATTATTGTGATGCATGCATGATCACATCACTGCAAATTTATTTTTATAGAGGAAGGATGTATATTACATAATAACAAGTTATGACCAATTGGAGCCGAGCATCAATAAAAATGTTAACAAGGGAAATAAAATTTTGTGAGAACAGACATAAACTGGTTATTTATAAAAAAAAATTGCACTCCGGGAGTGCCGGCAGAAGTGAAAACTTGAATATTAACGTTGTGCATTTTTGATATTTTGAAATGGTTAGAGAATAATTTTGTACGAATTGCTTTCATTATCAATATAAAAGTACTATTATTTATGTGGTGGAATACAATATTCATTTATTGCGCTATCGTACACAAACATGACAATGTATATTACATACACACACGAACATTCGCGCAAGCGCCCTGCGCCGCCTGTCCTGTCACGTGACCTGACGCGAGTTTATACGTACTCTCCATCCGTCTTACGAATTTTCGATCAGGTCACGTGACCTGACGCGAGTTTATACATTTTTACCCATTCCAAAAAAGTACACAGCGCCGCTAAAGAAGTTTTCACTTCAAAAAACTTCTAGCAAAGAGAAATAAAGCAACTTATACATAAGTGTAATCAGTAGAAACCAGTTTTGCATAAAGTAAGTAAGCAAAAAAATCAGACTTGCTTATGGTGGTATCAATGCCTTTATGCAATGGCGATAACATGCAAAGGCTATGTTATGTATCACCAGTCTAGTTCGATCGATTGATTAATTATTATTGTACAGTTGTACGTCAACACAACGACACAACATCGATTTAAATATGTCTAAATGAAAAACTAGTTTTGTATATTCAAACCTGTCTATACGAAGAGTAGGTACTTGTTTATTTAAAATCAGTGTCTGTAAGGTCACAAGGTCCTTGATCCAATATCGGTTATTCCAGCATGAATGACAAATTCCAGGATTTCATCTATATCATACCTACAGATAAGTATGACAAGTACTTTGGGACGATAATACATTCGCTCTCTGATTATTAAATTAGGTACAATGTTTAGCAATTGGTATTGTCGGCGTTGTAGGTTTCATTTTTAAACAATTAACTGTCATAAATTCAATACCTTCTTAAGAAACACACTACATACTTAGGTATCTTTAAAACTGTAATACAATGTACAAATTAAGAGTTTTCTATCTACATACTAAATTAAAAAAATATTAGTATTATCTTTTCAAAAAATAATAATTCAATGATATTAGCTACCGAAAATAATGCACTTCAAACCTATTTCGTTGTCAAATATTGTATTTAAGATTATTACCGCTATTGTGTTTATAGCGTATTATTTATAAACTTTAAACTAACTCATTACATATTTTATGAGAACTAGTGCTCTCTAAGGTTTAAATCGTTTTACAAAAGCAGTCGTAGATAAGCAAGATGTTGTTTGATCATGTTAAAGTTCGAGCTTCCAACCTTCTACCCGACTCTATTACTAAGAATTGCGCAACAGTAAAACCAGAATTGGAGGTGGGACCTTATGAGTTTGTCAAAATTGTTATTATGAATATGTAGGTATAGTATTATGAATTACTTTGAAACATGTTTACTGACTTGTACAAAAAGAGGTCAAGAATGAAAGTAAGTATTAGTACAACAAGGTATGTTTATTTTTCGTAATATCTCATATTTTATAACAACATTTCTTATGCATATATTTCATACCAATTTCCAATGCATGCAAAACAAATTAAATATCTCGAAGATAAAATATATAAAATAGCATAAATAATTTTATTCAGACATTATAATTAGGAATAATAATTTGTGCTCTACACAAGTGTACAATATCGTGTGCACATTTAGACATACTTCATAAGTGCTTGAATTTAAAAAGGCGTCTGAGATTACCCATTACGTTGGCTGTAACATGTAACCCGAAATAACTAACTATATCTATTATAAAATTAACACAATCGGCATCTGTGGACTCCCACGCAACAGCAAAACTGCCCGGTCAAACAACATTTAGTAAAGTATTTATTATCGTTTGTTAGTACTAACTTTTATGTGCAGACATATTTGCGCATATAGATTATTAGTTTACTAAATCTAATCTGCATCTATGCAATAAATGAACTTGTTAAAAATAATGATATGTGGTTATTTGTATACAATTAAACTATTAAACATCAAAATAACAATTTTTAAATATCACATAATATTCGTAGAAATATTTACCTACTTTATAATATATTAATATCTTATGTGGTCCTTTGCAACGCACTACCCCTATCACGTGCCGGTTTATTATCAATATACACATTTTATAGTCAGTGTCATTTAATTCTATGAATTGAAATACTAATATAGGCCTTATTCAAATTCAACGTCGATATGATTAAAAACTGTTACAGTTTCACATAAAATCCAATTCGATGAATGTCTGTAGATAATTAATCGTACGAGTATATAAGGCTAGCCGCAGTCAGCAAAAAAAATTGACAGATTTGTCAGATTCACACATTAAATAGTGTTAATAACTGAACGTGCCGGCAGCGCCTCTAGCGGTGATAAAATAGATTATCTCCGTTTGAGTAAATAATGCTCTAAATGTAGGTACAGTGTTACACCACCAAGGCTCCTTGAGACAGGTTTATGAGGCACAAACAGAATAGACGGATCTGTATTGCGGGTTAACTGACACGTGGTGCGGCAGCGGCCTGGTGGGGAAGGCGCCACTGTTATTCGTTCAGCATGCAAGTACGCATGAGTGCGTCGATTACAGAGTAGGGGTCACAGTTGGAGGCCGGCCTGCGGTCTTCCAAGTACCCCTTCTTCTCTTCCGCCACATTTCGAGGTATCCTGATGCTGCTTTGACGGCTCGCAACACCTGCAGACATAAAGTATTATATACACATTTTAGTACTACCAACACATTCGGATTCTTTTAAAATGTGTGTTAATTTTATATTGTAAGTACAGGGCAAACTAGATTTAACTAATTTTTTTTATTTATTTATTTATTTATTTTACACTTTATGCACTTTGTACATCGGCGGACTTAATGCCCATGGCATTCTCTTCCAGTCAACCTTAGGGTGGTGTAGAAATCTTGTAGGGAGGTGCACAGGGTTACATAATAAGTGAGAAATATATATGCCATACATAGACTTAAACATACATAAACATACATACACATATACAATTAATACGACATAAATACAGATATATTTACATAAAGATACATATATATACACATACACACACACACATATTTATAGGTATAATATTCGTACACTATGACGACTTGATCCAATGTATCAATCACCGATTTGATTGTTCTGCCATTTCCTTAAGAAGGAGATCGTGTACCTTCTTTTTGAAAGTACAATGGTTTGTGGACATCTTGATTTCGAGCGGGAGCGCATTCCAAAGTAATACTGCCTGAACGAAGAACGAAGAGTTCACGAAGTCGGAGTTGTGGGAGGGGCATAAGAGAAGCAGATTATATTCTGAGCGAAGATTTCTATTGTGGTTAGAGGACAGATAACGGAAGTGTGGGGCGAGATACGATACTAATCGGTGGGGAACAAGAAACTATTCGTTATATCAAGTAATTCGTTGAACTGAGGTTTGTTATGTTAAGGTTAGGTACCAACCTGAGACCAACCTCCTAACCAATTCGTTATAAAGAGGTAAAAGAATAGTTTTATTCACCTTAACTTAAATCTTTAACAATAGTGACGAGCAGAAGTGTTTACATTACTTTCCATCAAACAACAATGATTGTTTTACGAACAAAAGCGTGTCAAAACATGTCGGGACATGAATCACATACTATAAGATTAAGAGTTTATATTGGTGGGAACTTTATAAAAAGGTTTTGGGTTGACAAAATTCGTTAATTAGAGGTATGAATACTTTTTCTTGATAGTTGAAAATTCGTTATAAAGAGTTTGTTCGCAAAAAATGTTCGCATTGTAAAGGTATATTTTAAATTGACTCTTATGGACAATTCAAGGGGATTACGAAGAATTTGTTAAATCGAGGAAGTCGTTATATTAAGGTAGCACTGTATAAGCTAAATTTAAAGGTAAGTCCCATACTTCATGAATCTTATATCTGAGCTTTGTAGAATCTCCAAATTCTACTTTTGATGCTAATTTAAGAAAATGCGAATCTGTGACCACTCTCTCTACAATAATCAAGGTGCGCACAAGCTCAGATTATTTTCACCGGCAGAAGAGCAACAAGATGCACTAGTTGTTTATAAATTAATATTCGTTTTTTTCCATCCAAATTCAATTCGAGGCATTATTACGCACTCTGATTATAATTTAATATGATGCGTCGCATCGTGTAGTGGCAATATACCTAGATGCACACATAATAATATGGATATTAAAAATGTTTTGTTATCCTTAAGGACTCACAAACGATATAACGATTAAACAGGAAGATTGCGAAACAAAACAAACCGGCACTGAAGTCATTAATACTGGCAGTTTCATGGAGACCGGTCAACCGTCTCTCATTGTCCTTTCCTCCACGAGGATCGTATACCTTGATGTGCTTCATGTGGACTTTAGACAGCTTGTCAATCGCCTTCTCTATTTCACTGAAAGTATGAATATATCAATTAATATGTGTAATGTCCGTGTGGCGACGGATTAAGAATACTAAGTGTCACCTCCATCCATATCGCAGGGATCGTAAGAGCTAACTACGTAGTACTACGTAATAGCACTACAAATAGAAATAAAAGTTGCAGCAAACCCTGTACCAACTCGTCGAGTCAACCAACGAGCGGCCTAAGTCCAACAGGTTATCAAAGTTACAGTAATGCATCAAAAACACCAATACCACTTGCCAGACAATTGTGTAATAGTGAGTAGTTTTTTAAAGGAATAAAAATCTAATAATTTTTGGCGATGCAAAGATTGCCATGCATTGTGCCTTGCACAAACTATTTAATAAACTAAATGTCTCTATAACATGACGGCTCTCATTGCACAAAACAACTTGTATCTATCAAATAGTTTCAAACTTGTAGTCCTAATAAAGTTTTATTAATGTACTTATTTCATTATACTTTTATCTGCTTTGTTTTCGTGTATGGTCTTTCAGTCACGTATGAACGTCCAATAATTACATGTCTTTTGTAGAAGTATTATTATGTTTCTAAACTTTAAATAAATACATTACAGCAATACGTGTTATCATTTTATAGTGTATCTGACATGATTGAACTTTTGGTCAAGGGTTGATAAAACTGTTAACACACTGTTATATTTCAATGAGCAGACAATAAGTTACTAAACGAACACAAACATGATACGACTGTTATCGTATATTTTTATACACATAAGTAGGTCCCAATTCTTAAACATGATAGGACGCTTCTCGATGACGCTATTAAATTCTTATTTCTCCTAAATACGATAATAAAACGATATACTTACATAATACCGTTCTCCTCCCTCATCTTCTTTGTCGAGAAATTGGTGTGCGCACCGGAGCCGTTCCAGTCCTGTACTGGCTTAGGATCAAAGGTTACAATGACCCCATACTCCTCAGCTAGCCTGTGCAAAATATACCTGGCGACCCAGAGGTCGTCACCAGCGCTCACACCGACTGAAGGACCGACTTGGAACTCCCATTGAGATGGCATTACTTCTGCATTAGTTCCAGAGATTGGTACGCCGGCGTATAAACAACATCTGTAAAATACATTTCGTCATAAGTACGAGTAATAGTAGCAACTACTTACAACTGCGAACCAAGGTATAGTATCCAGAAGGGGATGTTTAAGAAGTTTCAGTAAACTATTTGAATCTTTTGATGACTTGCAGTTTGATAATGTCCTGTAAATTGTTCCATTTTGTATAATGGGCAATTACCATCCGTTTAATAAACTAAGGCATTAAAACGCACTTATACGTCGAGTGACGTCGACTGCATGTAACCAAACCATCATCATTTTAACAAAGAAACATTAGCGGTTAATTCGTAATACAATACATCTAACATTTTGTTGTTACCTTTACTTGTAAAAAAATTATGTTTTTTATTAAAATCGTACGTTTTTAAATACTTTTACTTTTCATATGAATACAACTTATTGTTACATTTTAATTAAAGTAAAATACTTTATATCATACGTTGTAATTCCGCATATTTAAACTTACGATATTTTCTGGTCTTACCAGGTAGACAGTTACCATATGCAACGTGAAATCAGAAAGTTAACATCAGAGATCAGATGAACTGCTTTGGTAACTTCATATACAATTTCGAATTATCATTTATAAGCCTTGTGCTACTACAATTAAAGTAGTTAAACTTTACCTTGAATTTGTAATTCAGAATTTTAATTCTGACAACAAATAAAATAGAGTGTGGTAGGTCTACATTAATATCAATTTTCGAATCGTATGACTTTATAATAATAAATAATTTGTGCTAACAGAAGTGGATACTAGTGCTCATAACACAAGTTAACTCTTACCATGAGTTCTAATGTCTACAAGCTTATTAATTCTATAGCTGACCCACGCAACCTCTTCTGCGTCTCCTATTACCTCCTATAGCGTGATCTTATAACGGCGTGAACTTTGTGTAACACAAAAAACTTACATAGAATCAAACTTAGGCAGATATGCGCTATCGTGAACTTTTTTAACAACTTTTAAAGGGGAACCACTCTTTTATACATTGTTTTTATAAAAACCTTAACCCTTTATGCAGGGCACGCATTGAAAGCTCTCATCATCTTCCTAGCCTTTATTATTCCCAATATTATTTGGGGTCGGCTACCAGTTCAACCGATTTTACCTGAATATCAGTTTTTACACAGAGCGACTGGCATCTGACCTCCGCAACCCTGAGGGCGAACTGAATTCGAAGGTTGAACTAGTTGTCAGTATATTTGAGGGTACTGACTTCCCAATAACAATTGCCATAGCTGTTCATGACAACCGGGACCGACGGCTTAACGTGCCCTCCGAAGCACGGGCGGGAAACACCGCCATCTTCCATATTCCGGGCTGCTATTAAGAATTTCTTGTAGGAAAAACCCAACAGCAGTCCGACCCGGGAATTGAACCCGAGACCTCTTGATCTGCAGTCGCTTACGCTATCCACTAGACCAACGAGGCAGTTTTGTTGTTGAGACGAAATAACGCATTGAAAGCTCTCAAAATGAATAATTTTCCTCCGTTATGCAGTACGCCGCAACTTTTGATCGTAGGGTGATAACAAATAGGCTCATTCATTTGTCAAATATTCAGGAAATACTTGCAGTAAAATTCATTTGATTTTTTGTCAACATACGAAAACATGTTTCAAGATTACGAAATGCCCATTTGATTCCAATAGTCTAAATCGTAACGTACCTGTAGTGAGCCTCGATGAGGTCTCTGGCAAATACTTTGTTTGCACCCACGCCGCAGTAGTAGGGTCCTTGGGGAGGAGGGCAGCCGCCTGGGGGCCATCCGAAGGGTCTGAGGTCTGAATCCAGGAGAATGTACTCCTGCTCGATGCCAAACCATGGCTCGTCGTCCTTACATTTATCGTAGGCCTCGAGGCACTTTATCCGGTGGTTGCTCTCTGTTTTTCGAAGGAATATTCTTTTGAAATTACTGTCTTTTATGTGCCACAAACAATCACACAACAAAAAAAAACTATTATTCCTATAATACAAACGAAAGTAATAGTTTATTTGACAAGCATTTACGTTATGAAATAACTTCACTTTGCCACATCAAATTATAGTAGTCGATTGAATAGGTTTATGTGTTTATGTGACAGTAGGTACCCACCGGTTGGTTCCATGTTGTACATGTACGTATCGCACATGACAAGAATATGATTGCCACGTCTGAATGGATCTTTGTAGATAGCCCGCGGGTATAGGAATGTATCAGAATTATGCCCGTCTGACTGACCAGTAGAACTTCCGTCGAAGTTCCAGATCGGCAGCTCTGGAAATATAAACAATATCAATTTATATATTACACTTATTTCTATCAAACGTGAACCACTAGTAAATATACATATTATACTACCATACGGACATTAATTTAATTTACTGTGTATAACTACTTTCAAATGAGCTAGGTATACTGAATGAATCTACTGTAACATTTCTATGACTGCTGAGGATCGTTATTGCTTTGAAACCTTTCAAGTTTTCATTAAAAGTGTCGATACGATCATTCGACAGTCGTCGTGTATTGCATCGCACTTGGTAGATATTATCCAAATCCTTCGGCCAGAAGTGGGGTGGATAGTATTTATTTAGGTATTTGAAACTTATTGGTTCCTTAGCTTCTTCGAGGGACTTTGCGTTCATTGCCTCCAATATAAGTGTTAGTTTATCTAAAGGAATAAAACAATTAACGCCATTATGCAGGCAATTGCATCGATAACTCGTATTTGGGAAATAGCATATTGTTTATATAACAAATTAGCTAGTTCCCGTCTCGCTGAAGGCTAAACAATTTACCTAAACTGTGTTAATTACCATAGCTAATGAGGATATAATAAAACAGGGTTCGCTTCAAAGGATGCGTCAGGTTTCATCTAGTACATGTTTCAATTATCATTCCTATCTATTTATTGTAGTTAAACAAATGTTTAAAATTAGATTCACCAGGAACTGTCGTCTGTATGTATTTCAATGTTAATTACTTCATGTAATTTTAATATACCGCAATAAACCGTGACTCAGGTTAATTTTAAATATTAATTTCTGCGTGAATTCATGCTCACCTTTTGGTACCTTCGGTATGAAGTTCAATGTACGATCTTTGCATCGTAAATGCTCGCCAGTTCCATCAATCCAGATGTAAGTGGCAAGAATTTTGTCTGCCGGCAGCGGCAGGTCGTTGTACCTCCCTAATAGAGTCTTTGATAAGACTGCATTTGGAGAGTTGGTTAGCACCGGTCCCGATAAAATCTTCGGGTTATCTGTAAATTAATGAAATATAAAATTATAATTAATATACTTATAGCAGATTATACTTTCACATTAACAACATGTACTTCAATATGTAAGTAAAACTTCGAACCGGATCGGTGATTTATAATCACGACTGGAGTGCTTAGCATTTCACAATAATTTTGAATCATTTTGATGATAATAAAATTAAATTTGTCGATTAATTGCGCATTTATCACATAATGGGTGACTGCAGAGCTCTCACAACAATTTATGCCATATTTATATTAATGTAGTCACAATAATTTATTTGCATGTCTGACTCGGGTCTGTATGGTTCAATCAAAGACAATACAAAGGATTTAATAGACAACATAAAGAGAGAGATTTTGTTACTGTGCCTTTTTTAAACTTTCTTTAATATTATCACTGTATACTGTTCATATGTATATATTATATGTACAGATTTTATTTTATCTCAAAAATATTTAATGATCCCGTTACTCTGTGTAGTAAAAGTAAAACATTGGTGTTAATAAAAAGGCATTATATTGACACTAAATTTTTTGGTTGTAAAATATTTTGTAATTGAATACTATGAGTAAATGGATATTTATATCTGCTTATTACTATTATGATGAATAGATAATTATCCAACTCGTGAATATTACAGGGATAATAATATAATACATATACGGGTACGTATAGCGTATAACTATCCAAAGGGCAAACGTAGTAGGTAAATAAACCATACACACTTATTAAAAACATGGAACCATCATTTCCATATGTAGTGTTGGTAGTAAAGTAAATAAATATACGTAATCAATAGACTTGTGTTAAAAGTAGGTAATCCAAGTTTTGATCACGAATAAATATTCGATTCTCGCTAGTATATCTCTTTAGTAGCGCTATTGAAGTTTTTTCATTATTCTATGTAAACGTCGTTCGTTGGTACACATTCAGAAATGATTAAATATAACTAGAGGAGGAAAATGTGAATGTCATGCACTGACAAGCGTAAATTTAAAACAGAACGCGTGTTTGGTTCGTGATATAGTCCATATTATGAATTTATAATATATACATTGGCCCAGTTTACAGAACTCGCCACTAGGCTACTGGCAATAGATAGACACGTCTACCTATATTTACTCTGGGGCCCACTAAACTAGAATTTATGAGGACTGTGTTCTATTGCAATGGTCTATCAGAGAAAATTAATTTAAGATTTTTTTATGATTCCTCTCATGGTTTTTCTTTTTTAAAATCTATTGGCTAAAGCTTGGTTTTCTGGTATTTTTCTCATTAGAAAACCGTTTATTAGTAAGTAACTAAAAGTACTCGGAATAGTTATAGATATTGTCTTGGAATGGAAAGTAAAGACTGGTGCCCACTGGTGTAGTCATTTAGTAAAGTGAAAAGTATTATAATAATAGTAGTTGCAGTGAACTGTTCAAAAGTAGTTTGTACTATCGGTCGAGCACAGTACGTAAGTATGTTCCGCAAGATAAAATGTTACAATGCATTAATATTAAAACCTAATAACGCGTATTTAAGGCATTTAGATGGTATTGAAATAGAGTTTTGTATTAAAAAAAAAAGCTACATATTGTAAAACGCGTTTAAACATGAGAAGTTAATAATAGAAGAGCATCACAAAGAACATATAAGCATTTGAAGTTCTTTGTTGCAGTGTAAAGGTTTTACAATACGTACACTTCAAAAACGATAATTTTAATATCAAATTTTATTTTATATTATTTATGTTAATGTTTTTGGTAAAATAAAAATACAAATTTAATAACTTACCTTCTATTTTGGGGTGTGAATTATCAGACATCTTTATGGCTTATAAAAACTGTTTATCTGAAACAAAAAAAGAAATCTGTTAGTTTTTATACTGATATGGTGATGTCATTTTGGCCAAAGCGATAGGTACTCGTTAGTGTATTTCATTATTAGTTTCACAACACCTACTTACATAAATTTTAAAAACCTTGAATTCATAATGGCATTTATTTTATCTTGTTTGTTTTTTTGCGTATTTGACTATTTACAGTTTTTTAATTTGTGTTACATGAATTCGTTGACTGATAAATTATTCATTAAGTAATTTAAGCGTCAGATTTATAAATAAGTAGATTTAAGTTATACGTCATACTGTAATCCTGAGTTATTATGGTTAGGCTTAGTTCCTCACATCACCATGACAAGGAACATGACATATAATACACGGAAATCAATAAAAAACTGTAAGTACATTTCTGAAGTTATAGTCCTAATATGCATTTGCTTACTTTGTTGATCTTAATTGTTTATATCTCTGTTCGAGTGACTTTATTTATTTATTTTTCTTTTTACTTTTAATTAACCTATCCAATTTGAGCCACTATCTCTATCTATATGACGTAGATTTATTTAAAATGAAATCGATGAGTGGCCACTTATAACTTCACGAATTCGTAATATGAAAAAAGATCTCAAAATTTGAATTTTGAGATAATTATTAATCTTCTTAATTGCTTAACGTATGTGTTAAATGTAAATTTTATGACTTACAGTGATATAAGTGTTCATTACATAACATAGTCGCCTAAAACATCAAATTATATTACACTTAATATAACAACACATAAATCCAACGTAATGTAGCCAAGTCAGGTAACAATTATAATGTCTTTGATGACGTATTACGATCGGTAGATTGATATTGGTTCAGAATCTAAATAACGGATGTAAAACTTAAAGCAAAATTTACCAGTCAGACAAACTGTCGTAAAGGATGTTAAGAGAGTGAATGGAGTACCACACGATGGATATGGTCGGAAACGTTCAAAAGATTAAGTAAATGAAAAATATTAAATTACGTTCGTTAAAATTCAACTGTCTTTTGAACTACTTTTCAAATACCATTCCAAAATAATTAGTAGGAAGTGGTAATTCATAAAATATAAGTACATATATAAAAATCATTATTTCGTACTAAATATAAAAAATAATATATATTATCCTTGACATTTTGATGTCGAATTTTCGAGTACCTATCTGTTATATTAAGCAAAACCAGTATAATTTATACAATTCACAATATTAACAGCCTAATTTTAGTACGGTAGTAAATCTGTCACATGATGAATTCACAAAACCTATTTGTTATCATGTAGCAAACGTGAGATTATTTATTCTCGTAAAGGGTAATAGTGGGTCACTGGATGCAGTATTTGTGCTTTGTTGCTGCTCTCTATATATATACCTCTCTGAATCAGGTCAATAGGCAATAATGAAACTATTTTTTTTTTTCAAAAAGTAGCCTGACCCGATGGGGTTCTTTAAAGAGCTCTGAAACTACCTTCCGCGGCTATTTAAAACAAGGCCAGAAACTTATCACCATTTACCCGTTGTTCTAAGGAAAATTTTTATTCCAATTTTTTTACGTGTTTCAAATCTTTAATATTGTATCGGTTGAACTAAAACAACTTTACTGTATAGGTATACAAAGATTTTGGTAATAATTTGAGTTCATAGTGGAAAATATTTTTTATCGTTGTTATTTGCTACTAATGTGTTTTTATTTATTGTATGTTAGAATCTTGATAATTATCATAAAGTTGTTGTAAACCTAATGTTTAGCTCACTTAATTATCCATGCGTTGGGTTCTGTTTCGAACATTAGTACATAATTAAGTGACTGGAAAAGACAGTGCTCGCTATTTAGGTGTGTTTTCCTATCCTTTTCCAACTATGTTTTTATTTGATTTAATAATGATGCGTGAAGCTTCGTTTAGCCTTTATCGCATAACTTTCGAATTTGTTACAGATATTCTTTCAAAAGTTATGACTGTCTGAATCCTTTATTTTGCCTCCGTTCGAAAAAATTTAAGCACAATGTATACAAGGCAATTTATATATATATATACTATACATAAATGTCGCAGCTACTACCTAGAACAAGTTTACTGTAGTTCTGCGTATATGTTACACGCACTGTTTCTTGTTTTTTATATGATCAGCTCTCGGAGATTGTTGTGGAATCGCAGTAAAAACATATACCTGCTAGCGCTACTGATTTATACTTCACTAAAAGCGTTTATTGACCCTGCACTAGTAATAATCCATGTTTTTTTACAAACCCGAGGAAGGCAACAAAGTACTTAACTATTAAAGCATTACACGATAAGCTTCGATGTAACTAAAGACGAAATCTAAATTTTTAGACTCACTGTTATTTAACATATTGTCCGATGCGTAGTGGCTGATGGTTGTATACTATTATTGGTTGTTCAAGGACTGGATGTTTTGATTTCCACATCATGCTAGTGAGTGAAGCTTGCACGAGTCTACGAGTATAGTAGAAATTTGAAAGACGTAAAAGTAGAATAGTGTAATATCTGATGGAAAAGTTATAAAGCCGACGTAATTTATTTTTTAACTTGACTTTTGGTGAATCTTTAGGTAAAATGTGGTGTTATGGTATGTTTGTAAGAATAATTTTAAGACGAGTTTAAATAATATTAGTTTCATTTGCTGCATTCACAGATTTTGTTCCATAACAATCACTCAAACAAACATAAGATTTTTAGATTTTTACGATCACGTTTTACTATTATTACATATTGCCGTGAGTTTCGTTATAACATTATTACAGACTATAGGGGAAACAACATTATTTCAATTAAAATTCAGATCTTAGAGAGATAAAACTCGAAGAATTCTTATACAAAAAGCACATAGCTGAACTCACTAATGTAGTACTAATAGGATTATTTTGTATTATTTTTCTTATAAAAGCATTGTTGTTGTTTACTGTTTACATAAAATACGAACAAGGAATAAATAAAAACCGAAATTTATTAAGCGGCGCCGAACAATAGAGCGAATACCAACCTATTGTAATGGTGACACATTACGTTTTAAAGGAAAAACGTCATAATATTATTTTCCGCAATCGTGGTGCGTTCCTAGCTATGTTTCTTTGTATATTTCGATCAGGAACAGTATTGTTCTCATGCAAAACTAAACGTCATTGACAATGACTTCCTTAGTATTCTTTGTAAGGTTATTTTGTGCATCTTTAGTCGTTTTTTTAACCTTGCGTAGCGATTGGATCGATTGGCAGGGGAAGTTTGTGCATTTGCCCGAGGTACGACCAGGTTATGCACGGCGTTAATCGTTAACTACTTCGCAATTAGGTACATGGTCTGGGCCTCACCAGAAAATAACTCCTGAAGTCAGAGATCCGAAGGGATTTACAGTCCATCAACAAAAAAATCATTTCATAAAAATAAAACATAAACTGCCTCATTGGCGTAGTGGTAGCGTACGCGACTGTTTCGTTTGAGATCTCGGGTTTGATTACCGGGTGACCAAATGTTTGTATGATCTGCAAGTATTTGTTTCAGAGTTTGGGTTTTCTATTTATAATATGTATGTATTTACAAAGAAAGTATATAATATATCATCATATCAGTTGTCTAGTACCCGTCATACAAGCCCTGCTTAGTTTGGGACTAGATGGCGTTGTGTGATAAATGTCCGAAAATACTTCTTTATTTATTTATAACTTGAACGTGATTCTGGCCTTTTCTAAATGTAAATAATAGAACAAAAAAGAGAAAAGCAAAGAAGATGTCTCTAACTCAGACTCGCCATCCTTGAATAAGATGGTTTGAAAGGAATCTAAGCATATAGACACGATTATCTCTAGCAGTAGGCGTTCTATGGCATTACTGGGGCAAGGTACCTTATTAGCCTGCGAAATAGAACTCATTAATGCTTACGCTAATTTGGATGAATGTATTTTAGCTCCGCTACAAATTGCAGAATTTAAACATGTCATAGAAATGTAGCGTGCCCGAATGTGACGAAATTGAGTACAAAGTTCCTAATTTCAACAAACTGAAACATTGTTTTACAATGGTGCCGTATAATTTATATACAGGGAGGTGGAGAATGGAGGTGTAAATTATACCTGCTGGTACTGAGAATTGTAAGGTTTACCTGTAGGCGAATACATCAACAGACCCTTGACACTATAACAACCACAATTTCACTAAATCGATTGGCACGCTGCCCGTCACGATGACGAGGCGCGCGCCTGTGTGCCTGCTATACTTCATACGTTACGCTATGGCTGTCAAATATCTCACACTAGCATGCACGTGTAACCGGGTAAACTACTTACTGCCAAAACAACGACAGTTGTGCTATCGGGGAAAATTCCTGGCACATTCATACGTTCTCGTATTTACATACCCAAAAGGTGAACTTCAAGCTTTTAATTTTGGATAAGTATGACGAAGCATAAACGATATTAAATTCATATCAGCGGATCCACTAAAAAAAACTTTTAGTTTACTTTTACTGTATGCGGTAGTGTTTGCTGATCACCGACTAAATACACAATCACAAGTGATCCAAATGTTACAAAAGGAAACCTGGAGTTGTAAATTCCTTTGTCTCATATAATGTAACAGTTTATTACCCAAGGGAAGCGCTGTGAGTCAGACCTGCTGAATAAAATACTGACTGTCTGAATCAGAACAAAGCAAACTGAAATTAAATCTTTCAAATATATACATTTTAGAACAGTGAGTGAAGTTTCGAAGGTCGAAAAGCAACGAACTTAAATTGACAGAAAATGTTTTTGTGTCTTATTGATTGTTCATAAAACTTATTCAAGACTGAAACGGTTAAAATCGCGAAGAAGTTTACTTTGTAGAACATATGTATATCATGCATTCTATGACACATAGGGTACTTGGTTAATAGAAGTGAAAATATAGAAACAAATAAAAGGCCATGTAGATACGTTATTTAAACATCCGAATGTGTGAACTATCACATTGTCCAACCCAAAACAATTTCATGTTCATATTCCTTGTTATATCAGTTATTTGAACTTAGTAACAATATTGTTCAGATACGGGCAGGGTTGCCTACGAAACGAACGTTATTTTTTTACTAACAAAATATATAACTTCTTTTTTACCAAATTAGCGGTGATTTTTTTTAATTTTTTTACTGTACGAAATTCTAATATTATATGACTTTTGCTTTTAAACAAAATAATTTAAACATTAGACACAGATACAGGTACTACGTTTTCTTTGATTCCCTAAGTATATTTTTTTGCAATAAACATCAAATGTTTGGTTTCATCTAAATCTTGGGACAACCCTATGTGTAGGTGTCATTGACAGATGCTAAATACAGAGGCAGTTACTTCATGCTGTTTGTAGAAGGTATTAGTGTCTATGTGTACAATTTTATCTTTAGTAAAGTTTTTCCATATCTAAGGCCTTGTAGGTTAAAACGTGCCGCAAAATACTTGCAAGTTGTGATGTTACATTGCAAACATAGTCACTCAATAAATGTATACAAATTCGTCTCACAACTATTAATATATCATTCATAGTTGATGTAAATAATGTTGCACACAGCAAGAGGCTTAGTAACATTAATACCATGTGCTGCGATCAAATGAGCGTCAACCCCTTGCGGTTATACAGAATGAGATGATCCAACTAAGAATGTAAAAGTTATAACATTTTGAAAAGAAGAATAAACTATGTATAAAGGTTAGTTAACATTTTGCTACGATGATAAATAGTTATTGTGTATTGTTATGTAATTTAATAATAAAGAATTAAAAATCATTCAATTAAAGCGAATCATTTAGTCTTTAATTTAATCGAAAAAGATATGCGTAATAAACAAAGAAACGACGCGTGCATAACAACAATGTCCCGTATATTACAAAATCAGGGCATGCCGTTGGCAGTCTTTGACACGTTGTTTGTGTAGCTTTTATTTATTATTACATATAATAATTATAATAATATTGTGATAGCATTTATGTTCGTCGCTTTATCAAATATTTATTAACGGTATAATGATACGTTTCTGTGGGTATGCGCCTGTTTTCCATCATACTTACACACATATCAAAGATACAAATTACGCATTTTTCTTTGTCTCTATAATGCGTTGTTACCAAGCAGAAACTAAACAAAATATTTGTATGGGTTTCTTTGTTATGTCGTACATGGATGCAGTACAAAGGATCACGAGTCGTTCCGTGGTATTTGACTGATTAGCAACTTCTCATTAGTATTGTCGCACTCTTGTCAGGTCTACGCAGTTGTCGCTTTAGATATATTATATTTGTACGTAACGACGTGCTCATTACCTAAACACATATAAAGCCTGGGCACGCGATAAATTGCTTGTATAAATTTGACGCATTTTGAGGAAAGACAAAAGGCATTGACGTTTACATTGTTTATTTTTTATTTATATTACTCATTACAGGAGAAAACAATACCGAGAAGAAGACGTGTTTAAAAATTTTATGAGAATGATGATTACATGTTGTCGAAAGTAATCAAAGGTTAGTCTAGTATTTTAGATCCAGTGAAGTAATGACCAGTTCTGAGTATTTAATTCTTAAGTAAACGGTCGATACTGTCAAGAGTCCTTGAAAAGGAACCTGCACCTTGACCTAAATTACTTAGGTACTTTTTGGTTCAAACAGGCACTCCTAATACATGTTCGAGCTCTTTGCTTGTGTAAGGCGCGCGCCTCTATGTAGCTAAATTGCAAGGCCTTAAATCTCTAGCACTATATTGCGCGTCTGTTTGTTAAATTATGTTTAACTAAAGAGTCAAAGGGAATTGAATTATCTTAATATATATAAATCTCGTGTCACAATGTTTGTCATCAATGGACTCCTAAACCACTTAACCGATTATAATAAAATTCGCACACCATGTGCAGTTCGATCCAACTTGAGAGATAGGATAGTTTAAATCTCAAATTATAGTCGCTATTTTAATTTATTGATAATTATTTGTGTTATTATTTGACAGTCACAATTATCTGTTAACTCCAAATGATTCTAACAGATGTCGATACCTTTCGACTGGGTTGAGTAAGTAATCAATAGATGGCGCTGCTATGGTAAATCTATAGGCTATATTTTATTTTGGAAAAAAATAGGGTTCCGTAAGATATTGGGGTTTTTCGGACACAAGGTGTAAAAAATCAACCCTATACGGGGGAAAATTTTTCGCTACGGGCAATAAAAGACGCAAACGAGGTTGCGTCGGTCAGCTAGTAAAATATAGTTTAGTAATCATCCTTCCATTGATTTCACATATTTAATGTAGTTTCGTCATGAAACGCGCTTTCATTTTCTCGGTAAATCCTGTATATTGTAAATATCAACTGTTTCGAAACAAGGCGTATATTTGTCGTGAGCCTTTGTTCGTAAATTGCTCTCTTTGTGTTTTCATTTAAAAAGGAAGTATTCGTGTACCTATATGGTTTGGAACAATTATTTATCTGTGACGTGTTCAAATACTTTTCTATTTACTTTCCAACACCGGCACGCAGTGATGCTTCACTTTATCTAAAAAGCTGAGATTATTAATAAAATCACTTTCAGACACTGTGTTGTGTGTTGAGGCAAGGTTCCGAGCTTTATTTAGAAAAATCCACATTGGTTGAAAACGAATTTATATGTTTCTCAGAAGTTTATTAACTACGAACAATATTCTTATGTTTTCTCAGTATGTTTAATATCAAGTTGAAATTCTCATATTAAAAAAAAAACATTTTAATGTGTAATTTAGAAATTTTATAATGATTTTAATTTAAAGAATCGTTAATATGTTTACATTTTTCCTATCACTGCTATAGATATATCCTACCTACTTACCTTAAATCTGATATTTCACACTAGTGTGCGTGAAATTCGTGCGCGTGCAATTATCACCAACTTGTAGGTCATTATCGTCATATAAATAGGTCAGTGGGTGTAGCAAATACCTAATAATACATTGCGTCTTACGAAACTGGAAATATAAACGTTTTTCGTTACTGTCTTGATCCACGGGTGAGTGATTGCATCACATACTTCCATGATATATATATTTCTAGAACTGTGACCGTATAAATTATAAATAAGATAAAACTTTGCGTCAAACTTGAATGATATTAAAGGCTGGTTGATTAGGAAATACGTATTTGTTTAAAAACATATATAGATAATAACGACTCTGTTTATTTTTGTTGCTTAGGGGCAATATCGTCACTTAGTAGCGATAATTTATTACGATAAACAAAATCTAAATGAACTTTTATAATTAACGTTCTTTGGAGTGTTTTATAGGTAAAAATCAAGTGCCTTTTAAATTTCCATCAATGGCTTGGGAGTCAATCACAGCAACAATGGGTTGTTGGTCATTAAGTGTTATCTGTCGTAATTTCTTTAGTCGATGGAAAGGTATTTCGCATCAGATGTTATCTTGTAATCATCGTATCTTAGATTACTGAAGTATTGTTGAATTACGACTTGATAATCGATATCTAGTACGTCATATTAATTTTGTGACCATTTACGCAACATTGTTTTTAGGTCAAGAAAGTGGCGGCATGCGCGCACTCGTATTGATAAAACAATCATAACAAGTTAAAACCCCCTGAGACTGATTTTATAATCTATTTGTGTAAGATATGCGCTTAGTAGGTCCAAGACAAACATTACGAGACGCTTTATTGTCCATAGAATACTTAATAAAACGAAATGACACATATTTGTAATTCGTCGTTGCGAAAGAAGATCGACGTAGAAATTCGAAAAACTTAATTAAGAACACCTGCGTTTAATTAATTAATATGATCAACACTATGAGTATTAGCGTTCGTTTACTGAATCGAATCTAATATCTTTAAACGAGCAATTCTAGTAATCCATACTTATATTATAAATGCGAAAGGTACTCTGTCTATCCTATGTACTCGTATGTCTGTCCTGCTTTCACGGCCCAACCGCTGCACCTGTTTCAATGAAATTTATAATAGAGATACTGTAGTTACTCTTTGCTACGATAACCGACAAACAAGCGGGCAGAGTCGCGTGCAGTTGTATATATAATCTGAATCCTGGCAACGGCTCCAACGATTTTCATGAAACTTAGTATGAAGGGGTTTTCCCTTCATACTAAATTGCATGCATGCATGCTAGAGACTCCTTCTCTGATTTATCTGTCTATCTATTCTTATCTATCTTTTTCTTTTTTATTTTATATGGGGCAAACGAGGAGACGTATCGCCTTATGGTAAGCGATTACCGACGATCTAGGATTCATCGCGATGCTAAGTCATCCAGGTCCGATTATATTATACGCGCTAACACCATTTCGGATTTTACAGAAACCAGTTTATAAAACTATAACCCGACTAGGTAGAACCTTTTGACAAAATTTATATAGCCTATTACACCCGGGCTATTATCACGAATCTGTTGTCTTCATATTAATTAAAATTGGTTTAGTAGTTTAAGCGCTATGGTATTTAGAATAGAACAAGCATATATAGACTGCCAAAAGGTTAATACCCTTTTGTGCCGTAGACAGGTCAAAGTATATATACATACATATTAAGTATTATGTCAGAACCAAACGTAACATTGAAAACAGGGCGACATCGAACCGATATAAAATTTGGTTGTATTAACTTGTATGCAGCTCTCGGCTATTCCGGAAATAACAAAAAATCCAGTACATAAATTATATTATTGAAATATAATTTCTGTCCAGGATTTTTGTTTGCGTCTGTTTTCAAGATTTATTTCCTGAATAACCAAGAGCTGCATACAAGTTAATATTAACAACTTGCATAGTCGTAAATGTAATGTCGAGTATAGCAAGTTATAATAACTGGTGACTTCAACGTGACCTCTTTGCGTGAATGCTACTTTAACTGCCTAGGTAAATTCCTGGCCGGTGCGAAGGTTTTCCATTTATGTATCAATTCTTTTAGTCTTTTCGTATTAATTCTATGGCCTTCTGTTATTACATTTACTTTACAACGATCCTTCAACGCTTGTAGAATAGCTTTACTTTATTAATACTATTAGAGCTGTTTAAATTATATTGCACAAATACATATTACGATTTTTAGTTTCTCCGGCTTATTTGTATTAAATTAAGTTTACACTAGTTACCTAAAAAGTTACAATATTACATATTTAGAACATTATTTTATATTATTTTTAGCCGATCGAGAATAGCTGCTTACTTGTAATCAGATAAGGTACGTATCAACTGCGCATTTTCGAAAATGAATAGTGCTAATAGATGTAGTACGATAAAGGAAACTGAATCATGTTCTGTCAGCATAAGATGTAAGGTGTTCTCTGACCGTTTGTTGTGATCAGTAGCAGACAGAGATAAATAAATATTCCGGACATCTAATACACAGAACATCTAGTCCCAAGCTAAGTAGAGCTTGTGTTATGGGTCCTAGACAACTGATATAAATACTTATATACTTGTTTTTTGTAAATACATACATATTATACATAGAAAACACACAAACTCCGAAACAAATATTTGCAGATCATACAAACATTTGATCCGACCCGGGAATCGAACCCGAGACCCCAAGCTTAGCAGTCGCAGACGATACCACTACGCCACCGAGGCAGATATCCATCAACTTAGTAACTATTGTTATAAAACTTCGATTTACAAAGAAATGTTTTAGTTTTTAACATTGTATGGTGGAATAAACGTTAACATGCATGTTTCTCTTTCGGTCCTATATGAATATGAGATCAAACCTGAATTAAATCACTGTAAATCTACAAGTATTGACGTGAGTAATTTCATAAATAGAACAAGGTTTAAAGTTCTAAATTACTCAGTAAGTTTCAATGATTCATATTTTCCTTTGTTTCTACTGTAGCTACCTACAAAGAAAGGGTTCTCCAAACACTCAGTCGGTGTTATAAGTCTCCGGTTGACCTCGCGACCATTGCTCAAATATAAACTAAAATGTATTCGAAACGCAGCCGTTGTAAACATATTGATGCTTTATTGCTGTTACAAAAATAACGAATTATTTTTGGTAAGAGACTGCATACCTAATATGTGATATAAAAAGGGGAAGTCCTGTTGAAGTGAAAGTGATTCCAAAGAAAGTTTACTCACTTTAGTATGCTATTAATATTTTGGGTAAATCATAGAGACGTAAGTTACAGAACTTTAAACACTAATCCGAATATTGACCTACTTTTCAAAATTGGAACAGATCGCGATCCTACCATTGTTCGATGTAGGTACGTGTTTAGCACAACTATGCCAACTGCAATTGCACTCAAGTCGATTTGTAAACAAATGGCACTTTCAACTGACTTTAAGTAGAAACAAATATATATGTCTAGTTAGACACTGAAAGTAAACAATTATTATAGCTGCACATACATAGGTCACTTGGTTTCTATGTTCAGACGTCAAGGCTGTGGTTTTGTTTAACATTTATTGTTATTCGTTCCGACATTCGACGTTCCCTGGTAGCCACAGAGTTAATTTATCTTCAAATAATCACATAACTACCACTCGTTTAACTCTTAACTAATTAACAAATTATGATTAACCAAAGTAAACAGTTAGATACGACATTTTATCTGGACTAATTAAGTAAATCAAAGTTATCACAGAGTAAACACTAAGTAAAGAACCTACGTTGTTTTTATATTTTGTATATCTCTGTTATAGGTATATAGTACATACCTGATGATTTTTCGTAATCTAGTGGACAGTTATCGGCTGTTATACCAGTTTATAAAATCCAGTTTTCTCTTAACTGAACACAATTTACATTTACGTAATAAATTTTCAAATGTTTGGCGTTGTTTATTTCGTTTCTATTCACGATAACTACATTATAAGAATGGAGTTTTTAATGTTAAATAAGTTTTTGATATTCGAAAAATTAAAACGCTTTGCGATTATTTAAAAAATTTCGCTAATTAAAGTTCGCTAAGCAAGAGTAAGATCGCGAGCGTATTTGATGTCAACTATATAATATTTTGGTCGAAGCTGATGCAATTCGCAATGTAGCCGGATGGTGGTGATCAAGAGCGTGCACTACCACTCCGCCGGCACGTGCTATGATTGTCGGGGAGTTTCCACACCCGGCACGAGCACGACCCGTCGCAGTACAAACACCGCACACCGAAGGCACTCCAATATTTTAAAAACTTATAATAAACTCCGTCAAAATAATATTTAATTTACAATACCTTAAAGTTAATCCCCCGAAGTGTACGACGCGCGAACGTGCGTGATGTTCACCGAATGCAACGTATCGTAACGTTCAACCGATTCGATAGCTACAGTAAGCGATCTCAGGATTGACTGGTGGTCGGGCGAAGTGCGGGTGAATATATGCGTGCGCATCTTTCCGCGCTTGCGCGGTGGTGGGAGAATGCTGCCTTGTACTAACGTAATTTGATGATTACTTCTTTTCGCTTTTATTCCAATAGTAGTAGGATTTAAAATTGAATACGGCTTTCATCCCGCGTGTAGTGAGAACTGCATATTAAGCTGTCACCAATTCATTCATTTAGTGCCTGTGCCGGGAGGGATCGTCAACCATTAGTTCGTCCCCCTAGTTAGACCTTCTCGCTCAATTTGGCATACTCCACCGTCGTGTTATGAAACCGAATAAGGGCACAACTGAACTTTGGCGATTGTAATATTTGATATAATATACATTTCAACAAATTCTACTCTTTAACTACTTCTCCATGGTACTAATGCATGAAAAAAAATAATTTAGCACTCACAATGTCCCTTTGGGGGCATTGTGTAAACATACTGCCTTACTGCCTCGGTGGCGCAGTGGTAGCGTATACTACTGCTGTGTTTGAGGTATCGGGTTCGATTCCCGGGTCGGACCAACTGTTTGTATGATCTGCAAATATTTGGTCCGGAGTTTGGGTGTTTTCTATGTATAATATGTATGTATTTACCAAAAAAAAAGTATATGTGTATTAATATCAGTTGTCTAGTACCCATTGTACAAGCTATGCTTAGTTTGGGACTAGATGGCGTTGTGTGTTAAATGTCCGAAAATATTTATTTATTATTTATTTATATGTTAGTTATTTATTTTTGTCTTGAATAGGTACAGAAATACGTTATATTTTTTGTTTATTTACATGGAATGAAAATTAAATAATATCAGTAGGTATGTAGGTAAATGTGGTGAAAGTAAAATAAAGTTTACAAGAACTATGCCTGAAACTATTTGAGTTGAGTGTATATTATCTTCTTTGAGTTCTAAGTTACTGTTTTCCACGTGTCAATAAAAAGTAGGCGCTTTTATTAACTCTTTAATTTTTACCAATAATATTTTAAAACAACTTTTTTTTTATACAATATCATTGATTTTTACACACTTAACGCCAGAGGAGCGAATGACGTCATTATATCGCTAATAACTTAGTAAACAGTAGAAACAAACAAATTAATAAAACTGATATCAGACTATTCTGGTAAAACTCATTTTGGGTGTGAACCTGGAAAAGTAGGTATGTCGATTCATACGTAATTACTGTTTAGTTTATGTAAAGCATTTAAATAATATTGTGTATTGTATGTTACTATACATATTGAATACTAATACTACTCTTTTTATATAAAAATATTAATATATTATTATATTTATATTAATTGAGTTCTGTCAGCCATTGAGAGATATGAAAATAAACATTACATTTTTCCATCTTACGCTAACGATTGTAAATAATAACAAACACAATAGGCACTTAGTACTTCTCTAGAAACGTTTATTGTGATGTAAACACTGCATTTGTGACGACATTTATATAGTGAATGTAACGTCTGTAATGAGTAAGATCCTCTACAATCGCTCTGGCCAACTTACTTACATAAAAGTATATATATATTGGAAAGATTGACATTATCAGAACGCCTATAAGTGAATCACTAAAGGCTGTCGATAATGACAAAAGTTAAAATTGAAAACGCGATTGCATTGACCCTTGACTAAAATGCATATAGGCCCGCCTGGTTTCCTGAAGGGATAATCTAATGTGTATAATGTGTTATACAACTGAAAAAAAATATGATATTCAATATTTTGTTGAAGCACAAATATGAAATTGAGTTCACATTCACATAAATTATAAATTAGGGTAATTCATACGCGTCATACAACTACAGGAAATAGGAGGTCCCGTATTAAACCTTTTTAACATGTGTTCGTAAAAATTCCTTGATAGTTTATTAAGGAATTTAGAATTCTGAATTTGAATTTTTATATAAGGTGCATACATCAATAATAATTACTTGGAGGAAAGTATTAGGTACTGACTTCAAATGGAGTGGAAAACAGAATAGAATGGAATAGTAATAAATCTATTTTTCATTCCTTAATTTTTATCTAAGTTGTAGATTGCTTTTCTTAATTATTTTATGGGGAAAAACAAATAGATTTTTTTATCACGCTTAGTTAATTTAACTTATGTTTGTAAACATTGTAAATATTTCCATGATTTTTATTGTTTTCATTTCTGAAAGTTGGTTACATTTTTATATGTTACTAGCTGACCCACGCAACCTCGTTTGCGTCTTATATTGCCCGTAGCATAAAAATTTCCCCCGTTTTTGAAACATTCTTCTTTGTTACTCCGCTCCTATTAGCAGTAGCGTGATGATATATAGCCTATAGCCTTCCTCGATAAATGGACTATCCAACACTGAAAGAATTTTTAAAATCGCTTTAGTAGATCCCGAGATTACCCCCTACAATTTAACAAACACACAAACTTTACTTCTTTATAATATTAGTATAGATTAATTAAATATTTAAAATCTATACTAATATATAAAGCTGAAGGCATTGTAATTTGCTTGAATGCGTTAATCTCAGTAACCACTGGTCCGCTTTGAGAAATTTCAGTGTTCGATAGCTTATTTATCAAGGAAGGCTATAAGCTACGAGTATATATTATCACGCCAAATCCAATAGGAGTGGAGTGCGTATGAAGTATATTACAAAAACGGGGGAAAATTATTGCGCTACGGGCATTAGAAGACGTAAACGAGGTCGCGTGGGTCAACTAGTAATTATTATATATATGACTAGCTGAACCTTGTAGTGTTACCTGCAGTTATTAGTTTACATACAGTTTTTTTTTCTTACAATTAATATAGCCTATATTAATCAGTGATAATGTAGCATTCAAATTGTGAAAGAATTTTTAAAATCCATCCAGTACTTTTTGAGCCAATTCGTTACAAACATACTTACATACAAACCTTTCCCCGTTATAATATTAGTATAGATTGTTAACCGTAGTTGTTAAAGTGTCTATTTCTACTCAATTTTAAACAAGTAAAGTTATTGTTAGGAAAAATATACAATATTGACATATATTTTTCAAATCCATGATAAAGTTCTGAGATAAAATCAAAGAAATAAAAACCGAATTGAGAATCTTTTCATTGTATTGAAGTCTTTAACAAAATGTTATACTTAAAGAGAGACATGAATTACATGAATATTTTAATTAATAATATTATAATAGGCTAAAAATAAGCAAAGAATTAATTTTAAATAAGACTTGTAATGCATTTGAGTTAAAAGTATTACCTGCAAATAAATTAAATTTAAGTGTCATTTTGTAATATCAAATTAACCTAATAATACATTATAAATTAACCTAATAAATATAGGTATATTTTGCATGGACAAAAGTAACAAGTGATTAATTTAAAAAGTTTTTTTATAAAAACAAGCTTTAATTACTAGTTAATAAAAAAATAACTTTAAACCCTTTCATTTGATATCCATATTGGGTGGATTGTTCAGAAATATGTATGCGGCGGCCATTTTGAATTTATAATAATACGATTGCATTGTCATTAGAACTAAAGCCATAGTTCAAATTTCAGCTCAATCGGAAATCGGGAAGTCAATCTGAGATCAAATTTAACTTGCTAGATTTGACAAACACACATTGACATTGACAGACAAACATCGGGACAGGTGAAACTAAATAAAAGCTTGTAAAAAAACACCTGATATGAGAAGAAGTATGTTCTGCATGCCATCATAAATAATCCTTCTTGTTAAGTCCTTTTATTTACAATTCATAATAGTCGAAACTAAAGATGATCGAATGAATTAACCATTCTTCAAATCATCTTCAGTTTCGACTTATGAATGGTAAATATCTTCTTCTAATATATAAAATTCTTGTGACGGTGTTTGTTACCAAACACCTCCGAAATAGATGGACTGATTTTTATGAAATTTTATGTGCATATCGGGTAGGTCTGAGGATCCCCTAAATTATAGAAGTGACCCACCCCTAATTTATTTTTTATTTTTATGACAAAACGTTTGCCTGGTCAGCTAGTTGTCATAAGTTAGATAAGGGGAATTTCATGATGCAACACCTTACACTTCTAATAATCCTAAGTAGTTAGACCTCAGTAATCATAATAAGTATTTCATAAGAACTAGAAAATTAAACCATTCTACACTAATGGCATAGTGGTTTAAACCCGGTTAACTCGCCGCGTTCCATTGCGTTTAATGTGGTGGATAATATCCTGCATGGTATATATTTTGTCTGATCCACAAATTGTTGTTATGAGCGTTCTTTGTGACTGTTTGATAAATGTTTAATAAGTCCCTCGCGACAGTATGTGGTCCATATTCGAGGGTTGTTTAAAAAAGAAACATAAAATACTTAAGCATTTAGCTTTAGCAAGCTGTGTGGGATGTTTTTATTAGAATGTTGTTGTGTTATGTGTTGTTATGAAACATGTTCACTTTAGGTAAGCGGGCAACAAAATGACCAGAAGAAAAAATAGGTAAACATATTTATAAGGTGAATAGAGAGAATCGATACGGATATAAAATTATTCCATAAATATATCACAAATCTGAACAAATTATTTTTAAATGCAATGCCTCTATTTTTTTTTCTATGGTTGCATTGATCTTTCTAGCTTAATTTTTCTCAATTGACGAAATGCACGAATAGCAAAGACTTCAAAGTAGGTTAAACATGTAAGTATAAACTTTAAACGACATTTATCAAAATCCATTCAGTAGTTTTTACGTGAAAGAGCAACAAACATACTTACTCACCAACTGTCGCATTTATAACATTAGTAGGATGTACTCAACATTTGTTGAACTGTAATAAATAGCATTTACACTTGCCTAATTTGAACAAGAACAAATTTAAAAAGTCTCATTCGTAAAAATTTGGTTGCTTAAATTAGTTTGAGTCTCCGTAAGTTAATTTATCCCAGTTCATTGCAAGCTATCGTAAATAATTAAACAAAGGTTTTCCAGTAGCGACCACACCCTGGTAAGCGAAGTGAATAACGTGTCCTTTTATAGATCTTTTATAGACCGACTTTTAATAAACCAATGATCATAAAGTACGTTTTTAGTAGAATTTAATTAATGTACGTAAGTACATGTGTAAGTACGTTGAATATTTTTCAAGACATTCGAAGATTAACGTTAATTTTGAAAATCTATTCCAATTGATGCGGTATACATTGGTGATTGGTGATGTGTGATGCTGAGCGTGTGTGACCGTTATCATCGTATTTACCAATTGAAAATAGATGAGACGTAACTATATTTAATAAACCAATTATACTTTTTAGAGTCTTTGTTCATATCTATATCGACAAAAATATTTGCCTTTCAGCGGATCCTTTTCACGTTGTTAACAAAACCTATCTGAGATGAGACCTATGGACTGAAAAAGGCTATTAATGATGGGGTGAAATATAGCATGAACGTACAATGATATAAGTTTGTCAGCTTCAAAGTTAGAGACGCAAAATAAGAAACAATCACAAAAGTCAAACCGTTGTTAATAGATAGTTGAATTTATTTCTTCGTGGGCCACGTTCATTTGGATTGAATGTTTGATTTTGCCTAACTTTTCATACACGACGTAGACTCTTAATTTGCAATTAAAAAAGGCGTGTATTTCTTTTTTTGTACTAAGTAAGTCACACAGTTAATAGGTTTTGATAATAATAGTCTTGCAATTATTAAAACATATCAATCGATCAAGTGAAGGCATCGCTCCACAACAAACAAGGTTTTGTGTTACGGTTTAATTAATAACTAGCTGAACCCCGCGGGCAATATCGCGAGGCGAAGCCAGTATCTGTATAAATTATAGCCTATGTGTTATTCTTATGTATAAGCCATAATATTGTAAAGTTTCATCAAAATCCATTCAGTAGTTTTTGCGTGAGAGAGCAACAAACATACTTACTTATATACTCACGAACTTTCGCGTTTGTAATATTAGTAGGATTACAAACGTATTCTTAACTACCGCGAAACCATTTTGAAGTTCTTTCTTTCGTTCTCTTCTATCACTCGTCAGTTTACTGCTTACTTCCTAGCTAGATGTTGCTCTTTCACACAGCCCATCCACCTTCTCCTTGGTCGTCCTTCCAAACCATCTTCACAAAATATTGTTATTTTTTTTACATGTATACATCCTGTGTCCGCGACCCTAGGAGTATCATGACGTGTATTTATTCACTGGAATGATCGTAAATCGACTAAAATATATATTGATTGCACTTTAAAAAGATGTTATTGAATTCATCTCTTTTTAAAAATCTAAAGATTTCATTAACCGCTACGTCGACATGACTACATTTTATTATAATTTTTGATAAGACTGTCTGTCTGTTTTTAGACAAAAGCAATTCAGAAGAACATTACAATTTTAAGTTGCTCTATAGGGTGTTAAAAGTAAAACTTAAAACAAACAATATAACACTGCCTCGGTGGCGTAGTTTCAGCGTATTCGACTGCTGTAATTGAGGTCTCGGGTTCGATTCCCGGGTCGGACCAAATGTTTGTATAATCGCGCTAATATTAGTTTCGAAGATGGAGGTTTTCTATGTATAATATAAACGTATATACATAAAAAAGTATATATGTATTTATATCAGTTCTGCTTAGCTTGGGACTAGAGGGCGTTGTGTGTTAGATGTCCGATTTCTTTTTTATTTATTGATTTTAATATACTTACCGAACCGTCTTGTCATCGTGGTACAATAGACTAAAACCTCATTCCTGAGGAAATTGTCTGGCAACGGCATGTTAAAGGCTTTTGATGATGACGACGAGAGCATGTCTCCGAAAAAAATTAGGCCTATTAAAACTCTTCGTATAAAAATTTATACCAATCGACTTTGTGCTCAAATGTTTCAAAGTACAAATTATAGTAGGTATCATATTGGTGGTAATTCTGCTTTTATCATCACTTAACTAAAATTCACAAAAAATTGTTGTAAGATTACATGCAAGTACTTTAATTTCATCTGCTTACAGTTAATTTTTCGATATCTCACATTGCAGCTGTCGCTGTGTTTAGTTCAATATCAAATACACGTTAATCAGAGACACAAGCTTGGTTATTACTTAAAACAGTAAAACTTATTTTGGAATAACTAAACATAGTTAAATTACTTAACTTAGGCCGTAATTTTTCTTTTGCTATTCTTTGGTTTAACGTTTAAAACATGTTACGTAAAACTTGATATGTCGCACTAAGCTTAGACGTCATCTAATACAAAGCTGAAATGTGCAATATCCAAAAATGGACTATAAAAAAAGAGATTAAAGTATATAATCCAAAAATAAATTTTAGTGAATTTTAATTTAGTGATCACCACAACAGAATTACCGTCAATAACCTGTAAAGGGACCAAAACTTGATCTCAACGACTCTACACTCGTCGAGTAACTATGTTATGTACGTGTTGGTCCTTTGTATTCATTTCCTCACAAGTTATTTTTATTTTATATCTGTTTCTAGGTGGGTAGCTACATAGTAACAAAATCACAATAAAAATAAACATGAGTGGAGAGTGGAATATTTAATCGCTGCATACTTAAGTAACTTGTTGTATGGTGTAGTCGCTTCGGTACGCAAAAACATGACAACTTGGCTTCTCACTGTTATAATACGAGTACATATACATGTATACAAACCGAATCAATATATTTTATCTTTTTACAAATTGTTACTATTGTTAAGATCTAATTTCGCTATTAATATTTATAATTTTGCTATTTTGTATTTGTATTTGTAATTTTGCTATTAATATTTCTTATTAACGCGTAGGATTAAACAGGAAACCCAATTAGTCTTTGTTTTCGGGATAAATAGTTCACTTATGCTTCTGCGGTATTTTATTATTTCTTTGTTTTAAAAAGACTACGCTCACATTAGAAATAGATTCTGCGACGCGTGGGACTTAACACACATAGTTACATGAAAGGGACACAAATAATATAGTTTCATGAATTTCCGTCACCCATAATCACTTGTTTAATTTGGTATCATTCTTGGTGTACATATTCTACATATACGAGTATGTAGGCATAACTATTTTTAAAGTTTGGCATGGGGCGCAGACGTTGGATGTTGGATGGCGTTAGGCAATGCATAACACTTTAACATTCGTGTTTGTACCTAATATCGGGTGATTTAAGTATGTTCTAACATAAACTAAGGTAATAAAGGCATAGCACTAAGCGTAGTCAATAGAGTCACCTGCTGCCTAAAGATAGGCTTATAAGAGTACGTAAGATGATTTTGGTCAGAATAGCACTGTAAAAATAAAAGCACTGATTATTTTATGGGGAAAGACATGCCCGACACATAAAAGTCCGTCTTGACTGGTCTTGACCATGTTGATACGGTCTTGTAGAAAACCGGTTACAAACCATTCTTTGCTTATCACGGATCGAGTTTGGTTACCGAAAGTCCCACCCCTGCATCCTTCTGCGCTCTTGCTCTGGGGGCTGCAACGCATTTCTATCTATAGAGATGATTACGAATGGTGGTAGTCACCTCAAACTAGGTGATCAGTCTGCTTATTTCTAAACAATTATAACATTTCAAATCATCCTCAGAAATATACATTCACTGATATTTTTAATACGACGATATGGGTCTACTTTTTATAGCAGAATTTTGTAATGAATTAATGTTAAATAGACTAACGTAAACGATTTTAAATCAACGTGCCAAATGAAACTGCGTCCCGTAGTAGATGTAGTTAACGATGAGTTAAACCAAAATTATGCGAAGTTTTTACTTTTCCAAATATACGAGTAACTCTGCTATCTCAAAGGTGCACCACTGTAACGACAGACATATTAACCATTTAGCTTAACAATTATTAGGTTAAATAAATTTTATACCGTAAAAATATTCTATTAATCAGAATCGATTACGAAAGATCAAAATTCTGGCATATAGATGTGACCTAATCTTGGTACTTGCTACTCCGATATAAAAATGAAAAAAGTTTTATTTTGCCTTGTTTTCCTTTATTTTCTGGTATTGCTACCACAAAAAGTGAGACGAGTCGATCTTGATTATAATAATTATAGCAGTTTGACTTTTGATAAGGTTAATGGTATTATAAAACTAATATACCTACTACATATAAGACATATGACACTTTAAAGCCAAAAAAATAGTTTACAGGTCCTTGTAAACAGGTCTAATTTATTTAACTCGTCAAAGTAAAAAGAAGTAGAATCCAATCTACATTCTCAAGTCCAAATTTACTAGTCTTTTCTCTAAGACTTTGCCCAAATTACTTTAGGGTCAGCTTTAAGCCTACTACCATACGTTTTTTACGTGGAGCTACTGTCATCAGACCTCCACAATCCAAATGCTAGGTGATACAGTACTTTTGTAGGAAGACTGTTGTGTTTAGGGCTCCAACTACACGTTATGGTTACCAAAGATGTATCGTTTGAATGACAACCGAGACCTACGTGTTTTCCGAGGCATGGAGGGGTCTTAACATATAAGAATGGTCACCCATCATACACTGACCTAGGATTATACTTAAAGGCCTAGCTCACTTTATATGTCTTTACAATTCTCGAATTCGAATAAGTCAAATTTTAAAAGTGTCAATTGATGCGAGTTGACTGATAGGAAGGAGTTGGAGATGTCCAACAGAGGGCTGTAATAGGCTGATGATGGTGATGAATTATGAACAGTTAGCACTTGATAACCTATTGAGAATAGTAGTTAGTTATTTTAAACGTATGCTACACTGATATTGATATAGTAAGACACTACAAAGTAATTGATGCTATCATAACATTCAACGCACAGCTGCTTGTGTCAAAGACTACGATTTAAGTACAATTGCACCTGACCTGATGAACTCTTCTAAGACGTCATGTGTCAGTCATAACATTTGTATTTTATATTTACAGTTTCGGCACATAATCGCGGTGCTCATTCACCCGTGACCAAGATCAATTCAACAGGATTTTTATATTATACTAGCTGAACCCCGCGGTGCTACCCGCGGTACGATAGTAACTGCGGGCAACGCCGCGAGGCGAAGCTATATCTTTATAAATAGTAGCCTATGTGTTATTCTGATGTATAAGCTATATTGTGGTAAAGTTTCATTCAAATCCATTCAGTAGTTTTTACGTGAAAGAGTAACAAACATCCATACATACATACATCCATACTTACAAACTTTCGCCTTTATAATAGTAGTAGGATTTTCATTATACAGTAACATTTTGACCGTGGGAGAGCTATGCTTCGGCATGAATGGGTCGGCTCGACCGGAGTGATACCACGGCCTCACAGAAAACCGGTGTGAAATAGCGTTTGCGCTGTGTTTCACCGAGTGAGTGAGGATACCGGAGGCCCATACCCCAACCCCTCCCCCCATCCCCTTTCCCATCTCCCAAAGGTCGGCAACGCACTTGTGACACCTTAGGTGTTGCGGGTGTCCATGGGCGGTGGTAATCGCTTACCGTCAGTTGATACGTCTGCTCGTTTGCCCACTATTCCATTTAAAAAAAAAAGAAAACGGAACATAGTTTATATAAATAACTGTCATTAACAATAAGTGTACCTTTTATTAAAAGAGTTGTTTAAGCTGCCTTGATTGTATTGTAATTACACTGCAGTCAATATAGTAACGACGATAGTCCTATACATTTAATATACCGATTGAAGATTCGATGCGAGCTACATATTTCATGAAGTAGTAAAGCTACTAATCATTCCAACATGACATGCTCTAATTAATGTAAAATAATATCTTTAATTTCTCTTTGATTACATTAAACCACCTGTTTGGATGTTTAAATCCTGTTTCAATGTATGTATTAAATAATGAAAAAGTTATTTAAACTAATCATACATTAAGACTTCGTTTTATTTATAAGAAATCATACTACCTCGTAAGAATAGATAGATGGAAAATAATATTTTCACCTAGTACAATAACACTGATGCGTACATCTACTTCCCGTCTGATATCAAACGGAATCAACCATTGCATCAATTCGCATTATCTGAAATAGGACTGATCTCTATTTCGACTGTTAGCTAATAGTTAATATCTTTTTAGTAACGTGATAAACGTGCCTCTACTTGCCTATGACTAAGCACAAACTATTAAAAACGACTAAAACTCAAAACACAATGGAATTTGCATGCGTACGCTCTAGCAGATTACATATTGATTATTGATTGAAAATGTGTTACTCGATTACATAGTTTCGGAGTTCATCATGAGCAACAACTTGACACGCTCCGCCTGCTTGTATACGAGTATAGGTTATCGTAGTAAAAAGTAACCAATGTCCTTTCTCAAGAATCAAAGTATCTCCATGCCAAATTTGATTGATCATGATGCTACGGTTTAACCGTGAGTTACTTTTGCATTTATAATGTTAGTACAGATTTAACGAGAAACATATATTTAAATAATTAGAAATTACAATAATTTATTTTTTTCTTATTCATAATCTATTTAATAATCTATTTGTTCTGTCTTTATTGTTTATAGTGGCGATGTTTATGCAGTTAACAGAACGTGCGTAGGTATCGAATTCCTTCCTTTGCGGTGCAGTACATGTGACAATGACAACATCGTTTTCCATGTCATTTAATATTAAAATGGAACTTGTACTAACTACTACTTATCGGGTTTTAAATGACTAATTATTAAAGTGATTATTTAGCATTACTGATCGTTTAACTCCAGGAATTATTTCCTGTAGATAGGAAATTGTACCTAATAATTTTATTTGTTTTCAATCTACTAATAGCTATTTAAATAAGTAATGAACGCCTAATTATACAATTTGTATATAATGCTTTTGTTTTCTAAGTTTTGCATTAGTTTTAATGTTCTATTTGAAGAAGTCCGATACGTAATTACTGTCAATATTGACTGAAGTAAATGACTGCATGGAAATGAAATTTAATTAGACAACAATTACCTATATGTACGTACGGTACGTTACTAGTTTTTGTCCCCGGCTCCGACCGCGTGTATGGCGGATATCGCGGTAAAAAGGTAGGCTAGTCAAGAATCCAACGGTTTAACCGTAAAAGCGTAACTCACCCAAACAGAGTTACTTGGAAATTTATAATGTTAATATGGATTGTATGTTATTTTAAATAAAGCATTTTTCAAAGAACTATATAATAATAATTATGATAAAATGTATAATAATAATGGTCATTCTTTATAAAACGTCTTTAATCGTATACCTTATTGTGGTATATTTGCATATAATTAACTTCAGTAAAATATTAGTAAGTTCAGTAAGTAATAATCCTACTAATATTATAAATACGAAAGTTTGTAAGGAAATGTGTGTGTGTGTGTGTGTGTTTGTTACTCTTTCACGCAAAAAGTACTGAGCGGATTTTCATGAGACTTTGCAGCAATATAGCTTAGTCATCGGAATAACATAATCATTTAAAATTTATTGAGAGTTTTATAATTTGGTCATAATATATTGATAACTGTCAAGTAAGTTAGAAGAAAAAGAACAGCCTTCGGAGAGCTATCTTGGCGTGCGTTGCCCAAACTGTTGGAGATATTGATTTTTGTTCGATTGATTGTTATCGATGGGGTCGAAAGACCCTTCGAATCTTTTAGAATTATGTGGTGATTCCACTAAACAACATCATGAACAGCCGCCGGCTTAAGGCACCCTAGTCTGGGAGAATATGCCATTAACTATTCAAATATTTTAGCGTTTTATCTAGACGCTTGTTACTTTCCCAAGTCTATAGATAAGATACATATTATAACTACGTCGTGGTCTTGGAACTATCAATGAGTTGTTATAAGATAATTTTGATAGTAATATTTTTGAATGCTGGGAATTGACGTTGATAACTGTTGTCTTATTTCAATAGATGATGGTGCTAGATCACATATTAACATATTATGTTATTCGTCGTGTGTTTTTAAGTGAAGTGTATTCTAATGTAAACTACTGAACTGTTTGTTTACTTATTAAGTTAGGATATCTGTATGTCTTAAAAAACGATTCTCAATACAATTACATTGTTTTCATGTTTGTTACCTTATAACTATTAAGGAGGATAAAGTTTTGAGAGGAATATAAAACATACTATATTTATAACAAACGCAAGCAAAGCATGATGTATGTGCATTAAAACCTTTTAAAAAGTTAATTGTGTAATAACTGTTTCGTTTAACGAAGTATAAACATGTTTATAAACATGTTGGTTCTGAGCGGATGTCGTTCATTGCAACCGGTGTGTTCGTTGTCAGTGGAGCCGCGTCGATCCCCTGTACCACTAATAGGGAACATTGAGACCTTCATTGCTCATATCAAACACGTCAAGGACAAACACATTAACCTTTTTAAATGCGTAAATGGATATTTGTTTACAAAGTTAGTGTAAATACTGCAATTAGTTACAATAACCTGCCTAAATTAAAAAAAATAACCCATTCATTTATTTATATCATATACTAGCTAACTCACGCAACTTTGCCTTCTTCTTTCAAATAACCTCGCCTGGTCAGAGGATTCTTCTTTTGTGTCGAAGGAACATCACACGAGTTCGACAACAGGTGATTGTGACGTGACATGAAGATCAAGAGCAGCAGCATCAACGTGTCACTATCGTGTTCATTCCCTAAGAAGGTCTCAGCCAACCAGCAACCTCGGCCTCAACAGGGATACACCACACGCAGGAAGCGACTGTTCCAGCCTGGTTACCCTTACGGCCTCATTAGCGTCTAAGTATAGCACCTACGGTCATGTAAGTAGAGCATCTCCCTCCAGTCAACGCAGCAGCCAGCCTCTACGCAGCAACCGCCCCGACTTACTAGGGACTTCACTGCAGCACCGCGCACCGCATGTTATCCCGACTCACTGGGATCAGCGGACTTAAACCTCGACTCACTGGAACTGGCGGCACTCAGTTCCGACTCACTGGAATTACTCACTTCTGGCACTGGCAAGCTCCGCAACAGAGCACAGATAGCTGACTCATCAATATATCAACCTCCGGTCTTGGAGGGGAATGATGTGGTGACTTCCACATACAGCGCAACATGAAAACATATGACAGGAGAACATTACTATATACAACATCCCATCATCCACCGTTGGGATGTGGCCTGCTAAGGATAATCAACTCGCCTGGTAACGCCAGATCCTTCCTTTGTATTGGAAGAACTGGCCACCTGATCCTCCACAAAACTAAGCCCTAAACAGTTTACTCCTGCACATACCTAAGATTTTGGCCTACTTTTACGATACCCACGGGGTAAATAGTAGTGGTGGCACTCTGTATTGTTAATCCGTAACCACACGGAGTTTCGGCAACATTTTTCATTTACACCTGTCTCCTATACCTACGTCATAGCATGATGTTACTATAAATTTTTCCTCTATAGAAAACTATCCTAAGATTACCCTAAATATTCAAGCATGGAGAGGCGCTCATAGCCCAGCTGCACTCGGTGATTAGAAACAATTACCGAGGGTAAGTAACGACGGCGCGGCCAGTAACTGGATAGGTGACTGCTTGTGGCAAAGATTTCATATTTTCTTATATCTGTGTCGGTACAAATCAAAATCATACTACATACACTATAAGTTGCAACCAAATAACGATAACGTGAAAACTCTGCTCTAATTCATGTCTATGAGGCCGTAGCATAATATATCACGTCACGCTGTTCCACACATGTCGAAACACAGTTTTCCCACAACCACTTTGAATATAATCGAGAAATGGAAAATGTTCCGTGAACGTTTTACCATTTAAATACATGCATTGCGTGAATTGCTTCATAATAGTTCTGCGACTATAATGTAAACATTATTGTATTTAATATTTCATTGTAATGTGTGTTAGTGGCCGATATCGATATCTTAAAGGTCGTCAAATCTGGGTTGGCAGTTCGATTCTAATCAAAACCCACGGTCACGAATTTTCTTTTGTTGTATACTGTATTATGATTTGCAATTAAATATTGTAATTAGCATTTATAAAAACAAGTGTGAACACATCATATCACAACAAAAGCCTTAACAGTCCGCTACTGGACATAGACCTCTTCTTAGCAGACATGCAAAATTTGTTGCCTTAATAGCCTCCTACGACACCCATGGGATGAATGGTGACACTCTGTCTAATACATCATACACACGGAAAGTCGAAATATAGAGAAAGTAAACCCTTGTAGATAAACTTAATACATACAATTTAAAAGAGATATCTTGAGCCGTAAATTTTTATTTGTTTTTTTCCTCCAGCTGACATGACTATTGTTCTAAATGAATATCTAATTCGCTTTAATAATAATAAGTAAACAATTGCCGATAGATAAAAACTGTCACAAACGGTTTGTTTCGGTCTAGTTATTGTTTAATATTGGTATAGTTTACTATTTTTTTTAAAACATTTTCTGCACAAGGATTATATCCTTGTACCATATATTAAACAGCATTTGTGAATGTGTGTGCGGGGATCTTACCCACAACACTATACTAGTAGAAAGCGGTTATATGATAGCATAATCTACTACGCCATCGTCCCCAATGGAATAGATTCGAGTCAGGGCGTGATCATGATGAGTACACATCAATCATAATACAAAATATCTATTTACGTTGTGTACTAGTAACGATAGGTTCCCTTCTTTAATTTAAAATCGTGCTTACGTCAAAGTAAGGTAATCAAAGGAATTCTGAACTCACTAGTAAGTAATTTCGATGATTGAAGAAACACTTGAATGAACTTTACATTATAACGTGTCAAACACTTATAAACAACTACGGTCCACGTTATAGGATAACAGCCAATACAATTACAAATTAATATTATAGTAGGTAATCTTTACGAATATTATAAAGCTGGATTTATTTGTTTGGTTAATGGTCCGATTTGAAAAATTATTTTAGTGTTAGATGGCCTGATTATTGAGGAAGGTTAAATGCTATATATATTTTATCACACTATGACCAAAGAATACGGAGTAACAACAAATTATTGAAAAAACAGGGTAAAATTATTTCTTTATAGAAATTTAGTTGCGTCTACTGTATAAATGGTTAAATTTTATCAAAATAAGTTATCAAAAACGAGTTTTTTTAAAAGTTCTTAAAATCTCGCGACATAGGTAAACGAACTTATTCACGCTGTATATGTAACATCACGCCACGGACAACAGGACGCAGACGAGATTGCGCGGGTCAGCTAGCTAGTGATAATTAGATTGGCTTGGACAGATCAATTAAAATACTACTACTATCTGGAATTTGCAAGAAATTATTAGTTCTATAATCTCTCTTGAGGCTATTAAAATATCAGTCTTTCGTGGATTTTCGGTCCTTTTAAATCGGTCGTTTTAAACCGAAATACCTACGTAACTAAATAATTTTACAATAATAATAACTTCTTGTATGTTCCATTTATATACCTTTGTATTATAACTGTATTTCTTAACCATACTGATTGTTTAATCTAATTTAGTAATAGTTTACCTTGAAATGAGATACCCTAGCCATAAACTATTTGATAACATCGTTACAATAGATTAAACGCTCTATCCGATAACTGTCAACATAATATCGATTGTATTGTACATTAACTCGATTAGGTACAGGTAGTAGTATAAAACATTATGCTGAGTTAAACAGGAGCGAAGCAGTGCATTATCAACCTATCACCGTAAACCACTGCTGAACGGAGGCATCCCTTAGGAAGCGTTAAATATTCCAGTGGAAGTACCTAATTACACACGGAATGATAATTCATGTCAAAAACATTGACGACTAGCTCATTGGTCTATCAGTTAGCGTATGCGACTGCCGACCAAGGTCACGGGTTAGATTACCCGGTCGGGACAAAAGTGTTATTGCGTTTCATTTACAAGAAATTCTTAATTAAATAACATCCTGGAGTATAGAGGCTTGGCGGGGTTTTACGCCCGTGCCGTTAAGCTATAGATCGCGGTTGTCACAGAAATTTATATCAATCGTTATTGGGCAGTCAATCTCTTCAAATATACAGACCACTAAGTCAGCCTTCGAATTCAGTTCGCCTTCAGAGTTGCAGCCGGGGTCCGGTTTTGCCGGACAGGAAAAACTGGTTCAACTAGTAGCCGACTCCAAATAATATTGGGAATATAAAAGGCCAGGACAAAGTATGGCGTCCATAATAGTCACTAAAAATATTTAAACTTTTTAAAGTAGAATAGATACTCTGACCCTTGCAAGACGGATCTTTTATGTAGATTTTTTATAATATCTCTTTTCTCTTGGTAGGTGGATAAGGTTTTTACATAAAGATGTAGAATCGTGGCTGTAGAAAAGAGGTAGACTAATTTATTAGGTTGATTATACTCGTAGCTAGATATCAATATTTGTTATGAACTCCATATGTGGTTGACTTAAGCCATCGCTTAGAGGTAAAACATTACCTGTGTACTTGTAATAGAACTGTTCTAAATCCATTTCTATTTCATAGACCTTCATCTATAGGCCATGGATTGAATTGGAGCCGTAGCTTCGCATGGAGTTCTTTGGAATTCTCGGTTTCGTCCGTTATAATTTATGCTGTATTAAGCATATAAATCTTTCTCTTGAATTACTCTTTTTTATTAAGGAGAATAACAAATATTTCCATGCGAAGTCTGGGCTGTTTACTAAAATTAAAAAAAAAGACGTGTGGCACTCGGTGACTGCCGCGGTAAAGCTATTGCATAGCATTTTTTATCAACTTATGCAATTATAATTATATATTTATTTTATTTATGCAGTATTTTTTTACTTTGATATTAATTCAAGTTACACTTTGAGCGTGGTGACCGATAAACAAAAATAATATTATAACAATAACAAAAACAAAAATAAAATCAGTTCTGGTATTTATCGATAGATGGAAAAACTAAAAAGTATCACCGCTGTGCCGGTCGGAATCGGGGGTGTTCGGTTTTTTTCGTTACGGAATTTCTGACTTTCGGTCCCCACGCTCAAGGCCCGCGATAAAAGCTATGCAATAGCTTAAAATATGTTGACACTCATCTAATCTATACAAATTAATAAAATTGGAGTGTGTATGTGTTTCTAATATTGGAATAACCGCTTCTTACTAAATGCATATGTATGTGTACACGGTACATTTACAAAAACAACATTTTTTCCAGTTTTATCTGTCTGTCTATCCGTCTGTCTGTCTGTTTGTTCCGGCTTATCTCTAGAACGACTCGACCGATTTTAACGGGACTCTCACTGGCAGATAGCCAATGTAATAAGGAGGAACTTAGGCTACTTATTTTGGACATTTTATAAAAAAAAATAACTAAATATCGCACTGAGTATATAGATATACAGGTAATACAATAGACCACTATTTAACAGAAGTGAGCCAATAAGTATATGTCATTATAACTACCTACAGGTATCAAGCATTTGTGTCACTTGTCATACGCTATTGGCCTGTAGTATAAATTAGGGATGTTGCGAATATTCGCATCCGCATCCGCAAATGTGGAGCTTCCGCATGGATTTGGACATCTGCATCCGCATCTGCATCCGCAATAATCAATGCGAATGTTCATGCGGATGAGAATGTAATACAAGTTGCGACAAGAAAGAAATTGGGCGGGGCCAGCGAATGGCGAGTGCCGTTCGCACGTGTTAATGACCAATTAAACACCAAACATTTTGATTATAATAAATACTGACAATAATTTTGCCTGGTTCTCCTAATACCAATGCCGAAGGGCCTAAAATAATGAAAATTACTGATTCCGCGCGAAGATTTTTAAGCAGCAGTATTCCTAGTGAACAACTGTTTAGTAGCGTTGGTTTAATTGATGTTCCTCTCCGTAAACGCCTTGAATCAGAAAAGGCGGCAATATTACTTTTTATTAAGTATAATGCTCCTATTTTTAACTTCATTTACTAATACGAACATTTTTTGTTACATAATTTAAAAAAATAAGAGCATTATAATTAATTTTAATTTTCAATGAGGGAGCGTTCAAGTATTACGTAACGCAATTTGGGGGGGAGGGGGGTTCTCGTAAATAGTTACGATGCGTTACAGGGGCGGGAAGGGATCTTTCTTATAACACGTTACGTAACACTGTTTCTTTTTTTAAATAAAAAATTAGGGAATTAAAACTCCCAAATTGGCAACCCTTTTCGTTTACGTTTTACGGGGAATCCCTCGATTATATTTATGCAGAAGCAAATTGGTGTTATTAAAGTGAGTTGATAGTGTTCATACTGTAATGTCCTCAAAAGAGGGAGATTTGTATCATCAGCTGTTCTCGGCCTATAAAGGCTCTCATGCTAACTTGCCAGCGCAACTGTGACAAAAAAATGTCAATGAAATTTGGAAAACGGCTAAAGAAAAACTAAAAAATAAAAAAACGTTTATAGAACATATAAGGGAGCGTTCGAGTATTACGTAACGCAATTTCGGGGGGAGGGGGGGGTTTCGTAAAACGTTACGATGCGTTACAGGGGGGAGGGGGGTTCAAAAATCTTCAAAAGTTGCGTTACGTAATACTTGAACGCTCCGTAATAAAATGTTAACAATTACTTTATAAAGTAATTGTTTTAATTCGATATTCATAAACTGTATTTTTATAGTATTTTAAACATCCGCATCCGCATCTGCATCCGCGGATGTGAGCCTTTAAAAATCCGCATCCGCATCCGCATCCGCGGATGTGAAAAAATTGACATCCGCAACATCCCTAGTATAAATGACGGACACTGCTGTGATAACAAAACTACAGTCCGGCCACTCAGAGAATGCGTTTCTGACACTTGTAAATTCGTCATGAGTAGTGATGTACCATGAATCGTCACTTCTTAGCAGCCAAGCCACCAATTACTCTTTTCTATTAGCTTGAGTAGGTGCTTTATTTATTTGCACCGAATGATAAGGGGCGTTATCCATTATTATAATTGAAGGCTCTGGAAGGCCAGGTAGCAACCCATCCTGGAGCCACTCCTTGAATACAGCCGCATTCATTTCTTCGTGGTAGTCAGTAGTAGTTTTTGACTCAAATGCTAATAAACCATTTTCCACAAAACCATACTTCGCACAAGCGTGGCATATTATGAGACGTGCTCCTTTACCGATTGGCACTTTTGACGTCGGCGCTTGAGTGTCATCTGTCCAAGAACGAGAAAGCTCGTGATTGGTGTTCAGCCATGTCTCGTCAATGATAACGACATTGTCCCAATTATCATTTTTTTTGTTTTTTTGTGTATTCAATAAAGATAAATAAATTAATATAAAATTAGAACATTTTATTTAACAATATATCGACCGACAGAATATATTACGATTACAAAAATACTCAGTTACAATTACCTATTATTTTGTCTCATCACTACAAAAACAAACTGTTGACATAACCTTGAAACAACGCAGTTTGACGTCATTAGACTTTTAAAAATTATTGTTCTTAAATTAATTAATTCATTAATTTAATTAAGAAATTGACTGCCTCGGTGGCGCAGTGGTAGCGAATGCGACTGCTGTGCATAAGGGTCTCGGGTTCAAATCCTGGGTCGGACCAAATGTTTGTGTGATCTACAAATATTTGTTTCGGAGTTTGGGTGTTTTCTATGTATAATATGTATGTATTTACAAAAAAAAAAGTATATATGTATTCATATCAGTTGTCTAGTACCCATAACACAAGCTCTGCTTAGCTTGGGACTAGATGGCGTTGTGTGTTAGATGTCCGAAATATTTATTTATTTATTTATTTAATTAATTGTTAATAACTTTAGCCCAAAATAAAACGTTTATTGTACATTGGCATGATGATTCAATATTTAATGTTATTACTCATTATTAAGGTTAATAAAAGATATTTAAAATTTTGCCATAAATTGTAAGCCAGTTCAAAGTTACATCGCCCATTGGATCACGACCTGTCAGAAACGCATTCTCTCAGTGGCCAGACTATAGCTGTCCGTAAGTGTCGGTGTCCGGTATTTCGACCCTATATGTTCCGAAGTTGTTTCCAAACTAGAGAAGTAGTTGACTGCATGGGGGAATAATAATAAACTACCCTTAAGAAAACATTTGATTCTTTGAGGAAAATATCAAAGAAGAGGTATTTAGAGTAGTAAAAAGATCGGAAGAGGAAGTATTAAGCAACCCCACTTTTTCTGAATTTTGCACGGACAATTATTACGTGGTGCTTTAAACCAAGTTTTGAAAATCAGGATTATAAAGTTCGATAATTGTTGCCAAAGCTGTTCCTATGGCAACTAGGACCAACGTGCTCTCCTAAGCCTCAATGTGTATTGAATCCTGTCTATTCCACTAATCCACATACTGACCTGACTAAGGTTGTTTAAGTTTGCTATGTATCAATCAACCTACTCGGTTACCACATAACCACAAGTCACGATCAAGACACGCATAGAAACGATTAAGTTATGCGGTTTTTTTTAAGCAAATAGTTTAAAATTCCCTTGAGCTTTGTTACATACATATTAGTTTTAATATTCATAACAATAGATCAATTATAAATCCCTATAACATTATACAAACAAATTTGCTATAATCGACTGCACGGTTGGCCGAGTGGTGTCAGCGGTCGCCATGCCGCTTGCTACTGCGCCAAGTGTCGTGGGTTCAAATCCCACGCGATACCTACAACACTTTGTGTGATCCACGAATTGTTGTCCCGAGTCTGGATGTTCTTTGTGTCCGTTTCATGTATGTTTGTAAAGTCCCCCACGACACAGGATGTTTATTCCTAATGCGATAATTGTCTTTAAAAAAAAATATCTAAAATATTGTATATATTTACACGATATTACACGTGGATAGAGCCGCGAGTAAAAGCTAGTCATATACTTATATGAAGTAAAAATCAGACATATACTAAGCTCAAAACTTTACAGGCTATTGTTTATTAAGTCTTGATAGTGCAGCTAGTGGTCAAGTACCTATATAGCAATTACATTCTTAATAAAGCAGTCGGAAAATGTTATATTTACGTTACACGTTAGTCCTTATCACATAATGAGTTATAGGATCACTGAACAGAACTGTAGGCACGTATAGTAGACGAATTATACAAACATTACCAGTATTAACTCGTGTGATACAGCTAGTTTAGATAGTGTTAATTGACATTTCAAACATATTTTCTTAAACAAGTAGCACATTTTCTACTGTCAGCTTACAGTTAACGCGATTGACATCCACATTTTAATATCTCTGTATATTATTTGTCACGATTTGCAACAATAATGAAACTTAATTCTAATTGAACACTAAAAAGGTTTACAAAGAAAAATTCAAAACGTGACTAAATTATTTGGAATGGAAAATTTTCTTAACGTTTTACATGGCAAATAACTTACCTACCTGTAAAGTAATCACGCGCAGTACTCGTGTGCGGAGTCTGGTAGATCGTTACATTACGAAATGATCTTTCATTATTTTCATGTTATCAGCAACAACAAAGTTGAAAACACGAAGCCGAAAGAAGCCACATAAATATACATTGTCAGTTGAATAACAGATAATATTGCCGTACTAAAAGTTCAGTTTCTCTTGACAACCATATTTTACTGCAATGCAATATCAGGACTTAGTGTTTTGTTCTCAGGACTTATTGGGCTGATATAAAGTTGATATGGATCTCCAGTATTCTGTTTTATAAAAAAATACCGGCCAAGTGCGAGTCGGACTCGCGTAGCGAGGGCTCCGTACAAAGTTGTAGGTATATAAAAGTTTTTTTTTCACAGCTTAAAGGCAATTTTAGATAATTTACTTATGTATTTGACATGAATTTCAACTTGATACTTTTTGGCGTTCATGAGGGAAAGGAAAGCTAATAATTATAAAAAAAAAATATTATGTGATGTAACTAAAAGTGTAAGGTTTTAGAAATTTCCCTTTATGTGTGCTATAAAACGTTGCTTCATACCAAATTGCAAGATTCTAGATCAACTGGAGGTATCCTTTAGGTTTTGATTCCCTTGCGAGTAGTTGCGAGTTTTAAAAAGTGCGGTTTAAATTACTTTATAATTATCACAGCTCCAAGGGACAGTAGATCGGATTGTTTGAAATGTATTTCAGTTTGATATCTCTACGCATTCCTAAGAAAAAGGGTCAGAGACAGGCCGACGGACAACAAAGTGATCCTGTAAGGGTTCCGTTTTTTTCCTTTTGAGGTACGGAACCCTAAAAATGTATGATTAATTTGAAACTCGGAAACAAATTCAATTATTTTTCGAATTTTGTAAGCAGAGTTTCTTGAGAGAAAAATTGATCTAGCTGGGATTAATCTTTAAAAAAATCACCAAAAAGGAATACCGAGTAAACTTCGGTCATCCATGTTCTAATGTTTATTTGTCCAAATAATCGAAATGTGTACAAGATGAGAACTAGAGTTTGTAGTAGGTTCGAAACCTGGGTGACAAATCTACTTGTGATAAAATGTTGTGTTGAAGGTCACCGGTCGTACTTATTACAGTTTTTCCTTTAGATTCCTTTTTTATTTTTAATGCACTTTATTAATATTCATAGAAGTCGGTTCAGCTTTTTTTAAAAGGATATTTTTTCATTCTACCATTAACAGTTATATATCAAATCACGCTAATTGTATTAGTGAGGTCACTTAAATAGTGGCCGATTACTACGATGAACTATTATCTAAGGTTAATCTTAATATTCCGTCTAGAACTCACTATAACCCACCACTTTGTATGCTATTTGCGTCAACAAATTACAGAAATAATTGTTTTATGATCCGTGCAAGTAGAATATTAAGTAGTATGTGGGAACAGTTTAATATCGATATATTTATGTATGCGACTGCTTGAGGTCTCGGGTTCGATTCCCAGGTCGGACCAAATGTTTGTATGATCTGCATGTATGTATTTATAAAAAAAAGTATATAAGTATTTATATCAGTGGTCTAGTACCCATAACACAAGCTCAGCTTAGCTTAGATGGCGTTGTGTGTTAGATGTCCGGAATATTTATTATTTATTTATTATTGTTTAATGATGGTGTGTCAGGAGTGAGAAGGTGTTTAAGCCTTAAATTCTTTAGGGATAATGATAAACAATTTGTTTGTTATGTTGGTGTATTTGTGCCTGTAATGTATTTAATGATATGTGTTGATACTACCTTGTATTGTCTTGTGTACTTCAACTTTTTTCTGTGTTATATAAGCGAGAATTTGTCATTAGCTGCCAGTTTTCTTGTTTGATTATATTTTGGTTTAGTAGCTGTAAATCCTTTATAATATGTAAATATATAAATTACTTATGTCATTGAAACATACTAGTGTTGTATGCGTAAATATTTAATTGAATAATTTCATATCATTTCAATTGAAGAAAAGGTGTCCTTCCAGGGTAATGGATACTAATGGAACTGGCTATGAAGAATGTTACCATTTAACCCAGGCTTCTATTACATATACGGTACTTACATAAAAAAATCGATTTAAATTTTTTTGTCTGCCGGCCTGTTTGTCTGTCTTTGGAACGGCTGAATTGTTTTTGGAGGGACTTCCACTGACAGATAGCAGAACATGTAAAAAGTTACTTAGGCTTTACATTTTTTTAGACTAGTTTCGCCCCGTGGCTTTATACGCCTTTCTTGTTGTAAATGTAAAACAATAAGTGCGGGTAATACAGCGGGGCTCAGTTAGTTTATAATATAGATAGGACATGTCACCTTTAAGTTTAACGATCTGGATTAAAGACGATGTCCAAGTTTTGCCTGTATCTCGGAAGTCCTCTATTTTAAAAAGTTTATAAGTATTTTGCGTATTTTTAAATTAATAAATGTAAGTATTAGAAATCATACGTAAAGCAGTAAGTCTTTCAGTAGTTAGAGCCCAAAAAGGATTGACTACAAATAAACGACAAATTAACTTTATAAAGAATGGCTCAACTACCAAATCTAAAAGCAAGCCTTTCTCAATCCTAGGTACTGCACCTGACTGGACTATTTTGATGGATACGTATGATAAGCACTATAAAATCCCAGAGGATGTTGGTGTTTCGTCATCCAGACCGGACATATTCCTCTTCTCTAGACAAATTAAACACATAATATTAGTAGAGCTTACTGTTCCGTGGGAAACTAATATTCCTAAAGACCATATAATAAAATTAAATAAATATTACGATCTAACAACTGAACTAAACAAAAATGGCTATGTGGTTAATTTATACACGGTAGAAGTAGGAGCGAGAGGTATACCAGCTAAATCTCTCTATAAACTTTTGAAAGACCTTTTTTTCCTGAACATTATTAACATATTGACATGATGATATTTAAATGTTAATTAACATTTTCTGTGTCAGTGCCTTATTTTGGTAGTCCAGTACTAATCTGAAGTTAGATGTTTCCTTATCATCCCTAGAATCATTAATTAAACAAACAATTTTATTATTTATTTATTTATTAAAACTTCCTGCAAACATGTTGCACAAGGCGGACTTAATGCCACAGGCATTTTCTTCCAGACAAACCTTTGGGTGTTGCGAAGTTATTTGTGGCAGGTGTGTGTTTATACGACACGAGAGACTAAATAAAATTATTTTATGAAATACAATGATTCATACAGATAAATAGGTGCTAGATATACATACATTGAATATAATTTATACATATACAATATAAATATAAAAAATAAATAAAAGTAAATATATATATAATATATATATTACATATATAATAGACACTTTTAAGTGTTATTCTGATGCCTCCGTCAGCAGGTCCCTAAAGTGCTTACGTACTTTGAATTTAAAAGATAATCGGCTAGTAGCCGTCCTGATTTCTAGTGGGAGTGCGTTCCACAGAGTGACAGCTCGAACAAGGAAAGAGGAATGGACTGTGCTGGAAATGTGTGCAGGACAAAGAAGGAGAAGATTATTAGAAGACCGAAGATTCCTGTCATGGTTAGAGCAGAGATATTGGAGCTGGGATGTTAAGTAAGTAGGTGAGTTCGGTGATTGGAGAAGGGCGTACAACATAGACAGAGCCCTTAAACTACGGCGTTGTCTTATGGGTAACCATGACAGTTGTGTACGGTAGACAGAAATATGATCATACTTTCGCAGGTTGAAAACAAATCGAATGCAATTGTTGAGAAGCCGGTCTAATTTATTGAGCAGATCTGCATTCAGGTCGAGATAACACACATCACCATAGTCGATAAGCGGAAAAATTAAAGTTTGCACAAGCATCGTCTTTATTTTTATTGGTAGAAAATTTTTAAGGCGATAAAATCCTCGTAATATGTTAGTGACTTTCTGACAGACACTGGCTACCTGGATCTGCCAATTCATGGTTGTATCAATATGTAGTCCAAGATTCTTGACCGAAGCACTGATGGGCAAAACAGCATCATTAAAGATGATTTCAGGAATACCATCAGGATCAATTCTGCCCATCATTCTAGGACTCCCTATGATGATCGTTTGGCATTTTGATGGGTTCACCGTTAAACCAAACCTGCTGGACCAGTTTTTTATGTTTTCTAAGTCTTGGTTAATACTATTTACAGCTCTGTCCAAATTATCTACACTAGAATGTGAATAAATCTGCAGGTCGTCAGCATACAAGTGATACGAACACTGAAGTTCACGGGTAATGAGATTTATAAATAAAGAAAAGAGAAGAGGAGAAAGAATACCGTCTTGTGGAACACCAGAGTCGAGTTCGGCCCACATCGATGAAGATTCATCGGTTCGGACGGACTGCTGGCGTCCCCGAAGATAGGACGAGAACCATTCCAGTGCATCGGGAGAAATCATGAAGTGGGAAAGTATTGCTAGAAGGATATCGTGACTCACGGTATTGAAGGCGTTTGAGAAGTCAATTAGAGCGAGTGCAGTTACTTTGCCCTCCTCTACCGCCGCCTTGATATCGAGTGTCACTTTGAGCAACGCTGTCTCTGTACTATGTCCAGGTCGAAATCCTGACTGATACATGTTGAGCAAATTATGCTTGTGAACGAATTGAGAGAGTTGCTTATGCACGCAAGCTTCTAGGACCTTAGAGAGGAAAGGAAGTATAGATATTGGTCGAAAATGGGTAGGAAGAGAGGGGTTAGGTACTTTGGGTAATGGCCGTACGTAAGCCTTGCGCCATAAGGATGGAAAAACATTACAGTCGAGGGAATAATTAACCACATAAGTGATGACTGGTAAAAGTTGATCCAAGACAGTTGTCACCATGAAGCGGCTTATTTCATCGCAGCCAGTGGCGTTGGATTTAATGGATAGGATAATTTTTTTGACTTCTTCTGGTGCAACTGGAGAAAAATCAAAGGAGTTTATGTTAGGCTTCGGCAGATGGGCCACATAGTCTAAGGTTTGAACTTTGCTTTGATGATTCAATGTAGTGGATGTGGTGAAATGGAGATTGATGTCATCTAAAGCAATGCTCGTTGGAAAGTCTGCATGGCGCTCTCTACCAATGCCAAGGGTTCCTAAGAGCTTCCAAATATCAGCTGATGAGGATGAAGAAATACTGTCGAGAATGTAACGGCGTTTGGCGTTTCGTATCACTTGATTACATCTATTTCTAGCAGTCTTATAGGCGAGCCAGTTATTATCGCAACGAGTTTTCTTGAAATGTCGAAAGGCGTGATCCCTGTTCCGCATTAAGTTGCGAATGCTATCCGTTAGCCAAGGTGCCGGAGGATGCTTTAATTTAATTTTTTTCACTGGCGCATGAACATTATATAGAAGTAGGATGTTATCGTTTAATATTGTAATTTTTTCGTCAATGGAATCTGCTGTTGCTAAGGGTTCCCAGTTGATATGAGAAGCATCCTCCCAAAGTCTTTCCAAGTTCATGCGTCCGAAACAGCGTCTATACATCACTTTTGCTTTGGATTTTGGTGTTTTGATTTTATATGTGACATAAATCAGATCGTGATGTGAGAAACCGGGAGTCAAGTGTTGTCCATGAGCAGTAATCTTAGTAAGAGATGAAGTAATAATAAGGTCCAGCAGGGTATCTTCTCCATTTAAATTATGGTGGGTAGCTTGGAGCGGTAAAACATGTAAACAAGAGGATTCCAATACGTTACACAGTTTAAGAGAACGAGAGGAGTTTTGAGACAAGAGATCAGTATTGAAGTCGCCCATGATGATGTGGTGCTCATACTCAGACCCTAACGATTCTAAAACCGTTTCGAATTCGGTGAAGTAATCAACAGCTGGAGGACAATATACAACACCCAGGATAAATTTAACTCCCCTGACACAAACCTCGAGGAAAAGATACTCAGCAGTCGAATTGGGTGGTGACTTTGAAAAAATATTATAAGTAAAATCAGATCGTAAGTAGATTGCAACACCACCCCCTCTTTTGCTGGATCTATCGTTTCGTATGAGAACAAACCCCGGCAGAGAGTAAGAGGTAGAAAGAAGTTGAGGCTTCAGCCATGTCTCAGAAACCAGGACGGCGTGCACGTTTGAATCATTGAAAGCTTCCTGTAAATCATCATAATGACTGGGTATGCTTTGAGCATTTATATGACATATATTTAAGTCATAGTTAGACATAATATTGAAATTTCTACGCAACACGTCACCCAGAGTTTCAGTTACAGAAATGAAACTGTCACTGGCTAAAGAATCCACAGAATCATTGGCGGAGTAAAAAGATTCAACATCAGACATAATTTACGTATTTATAAATAATAAATATAAAAATATTAAATAATAAATATTAATATATATATATATAATATGGGTACAACGACAAAAAAAAAAAATAAAAAAAAATAAGACCACTTAAAATCAAAGCATCACCCGCCGGCTCACACTGACACTTATAAACTGTAAACAAAACAATGAAAAGTACACAAGTATTATAAAACATCAATTATTTACAACATTATGAAAGTGGAAACAAAATAAAGATACAAAATCAGTAAAGTAAATCATTCGATAACTCGGTAGTAATAACAAAATATTACTACAGAACGGTTTCTGATAAGTGAGAGTAAGAAATTATATGAAACGGAACGTACCCATTGTAAAGCGCTATTTGTAAACGTCAACTTGACCTCACCGAGTCTGACACTTAAATTTGTTATTATGAAATGCCTGAATTTAATTAAGTAATATTGTAAAATAAAAATCAGTATGAAAAGCGTGCCGAACAAAAATTAAAAGGTTTTCAGAACACTATAAACAATAACGGTCCAGCAATTAAGTCTTGCGAATAGTGTTCTTGTTAGTATTGGAACCGGCATTACCGCTACTCTTCACTGCACGGGACTCGTCAGCCGTCCTAGGATATTTTTGTATCAAAGGCTCCAATTCATTAAGCGACGTGATCCTGACCCTGCTGCCGTCCGGAACCCTTACGATTATAAATCCTTCTTGAGTCCAACAGCCTCTCACACCAAAGTGGAGCCGGGCCCTCGCGAACGCAGACTGTCTGGCCTTAGTTAAAAATTCTTTTACTGTAATACTCGTGCCCTTAAATTTGGTTTTCAATTTCCACACTGCAGACTTAAGGTCTAATGTTAAAAATTTTACTATTAAGGGCCGACACTGACCTTTTTTCGGGCTTCCAAGTCTATGGCAAATTACAATGGATGACTCTGTAAACTTTAGATCCAGTTTATTACTAAGGAGACTCAGTAGTATATCTGTACAGTTCTCCTTTTCGGCCTCCGGAACTCCAATGAAAACTAGAGACTTACGTCTATGCCTGGATTCCAGTGCATCAACAGCCTTAGAACACTCATCAATCTGCTTGCGAATTAAACCCAGCATACTAAACATGAGCTCACGGAAGGTTCGGAACTCATCTGCAAGCTTTGCAACAGTGTCTTTAGATGATGCGCTACACTGTATCTGTTCCTCAAGTTCGCCCATTCTTTTTGTGAAGACTTCCTCTAAGCTCTTCTGCGCAGATTCAATTACAGCAAGGTGAGACATTCTTGATGTTCTTGTCAATTTACAAAATATATGGAAATGTGATAGTGCCAGTGAACAGCTGACAGGTGGGTCCGGTAAATACTTATTATTGCATTTACAGTTTTGCTAATATTTGTACAAGCAAATGACTATAGTTCACACTGATATTACTTTAAAAAATTGAAAATATATTGCTAATTATTTTAATAATTATTTTTCAAATTCTCGTGTCACAACTGTCCAATACAATACAATTTTCATAATTCTTCTAGTTTTTTGTTAATTACGAAGTGAATTAACATTCAAATATGTAGGTAATCGGTATAGAAACATGTTCCAGAACGAGGGTTCAAACACGTAAGTAGATGTCGCGGATAACAGCCACTACACAAATAAGTACGCACAACAACAAGAGCCTCGAAACTGTTCCACAAATAACGTTAATACATATTTCAGAACACCGCCTAAAGCTTGTGTTTTTGATTGAGTGTTTGCACACCCGGTTCTTTGTAAACTGAATGACGCATGCGTCAGTGATAACGTTGCGATAATAGCTACGCGCTAGACACTCATCATAATAGTGATATTTCTTGTTTTCTTTATGTTATATTGTATTTCGTACAAAAAATTAATAAGAAAATAAATGATGAAATATTTATCGTAAAGCATTTCTTTTGTACACAATATTTAAGAAAATTTAAGGATTTGTTGAAATTAAAAATGTGCGTGTTTAATATCTGAATACACTATCATTATAAGCCTATCGCTCGCCACTGCTTTACGAAATCTTTCCCCACGGAGCACCAACTCGGTCTTCGGCAGTCCGCATCCAAACACTGCCAGCCACTCCTTAAGTGATCTATTTATGGCAGGGCGTTTATCCTGCATTTGTCTAATCGCGTACTCCACTCTAACACAGTAGGCTCCAACGGCTTTCAGCCTGCCTGGAGACATGACGGGCATAAAACTTTTACTTTATTCTTTTTGGAGTTATTAAGACAATATTTTATTATATTGTAGCAACACGAGCTGTAGAATATATTTCTGATAATGTACATTTTGGTCTGTTTGTTCCATTCCTGCCAGTTACATAGAACTCCTCTGAGAACTTCTACGATGGTGCTCTGCGTCGGTAACACAAGATTTAATATGTGCACAATGTGAGTGTGTAAGTGAATAACTGAATGAAGATAAAAGTCAATGTACAATATAGATATTAAATACAATATTCATATACTACGTGCAGTAATATTGGTAGTTGCTTAGCGGTTGATTATTTACATGTAAACAACGTACCCATCTAAATATTATAACATTATTTTTTGTATAATACTGTAGGTCAAGCGAGCGGACAGGTCATCTGGATTACTTAGACACCCATGAACACGTCCTACTCAAGAGTTACGAGTGCGTTTAGCGCCTACGAGCAGGACAATGGTTTTCTATAAGGTTTTTGTATAACTCGATGCGACCGGGAAGAAATTCATTTATAATTCCGATACACCTACTACCTACTTACAACCTTAGGTTTACATTTTTTTCGTGTACAATGCGGTGGTATATAATACAATTCGGTATATATAAGTAGCCCTTGAGTAGTACAGTAGTAATTCTTATCTATATTAATAAAATAAATAGATAAAGTTTTTAACTTTGTTTGTTTGTGTAAAGGGGATAATCTTCGGAAATACTTATCCGACCCTAACAATTCCCTGACAATCAGAAAGCGAGACTATTCAGGAGTAGTATGTCACTCCTGAATAGTGTCGGTTTCCAAATATGGCCATGGGTCATATTTTATTATGATTTAATAACAAAAATCAATTAAAATTAAAAGTACATATTTAAATATTAAGTCGAAGAAGAAGTCGGGTGGTTAACGTCCAACGAAGTGGGCACAGGTTGGCAAGTATTAAATATAATATATAGTTTGAATTCGGGTGTAGGCAAAAACAATTTTAAATATTATGACAACTTTCACTAGTCAATATTTTCAAACAAACAAAAAAGGTTAAAGGTTAGTTACGCTTTTATTGTGTTATCAACAACAGTAATGTTTCAACAACAAAGGAATATTACAGTATTATTATGTTACTACGAGAATATCTTTAATCAGTTATCAAACAAGGCATTTTCATTATTTTTGTTACATCACACTGCAACAACAAAAACAGATAATTTGTAAGCTTAGTAGTGGCGTCCCTAATTGCAAAATTTTGCCATTATCGTTGCCTTTTTTCAACGTGTGAAAACCCCTACGGGACACCATCCCACCGGGGTTTACGGCGAGGTAGTGTGTCGTAATCGGGCTGTCTAAAACCACACGGTGTGTCACTCTGCGCCTGAGAGGGAGGGATCCAGGTTGTTGCTGTTATTAACACATCCGGACCCCTCCCACACCTGCCCGCTCTAAAGCGAGCGCTGCTGAGCGCGCCTCCGTGACTAGCTGGAGAGCCTCTAGTCGGGACGATCAACGAGCCCTAGTGGCTCGACGTGTGGCTTCACGCCCAAGGGCAGAGCCAGCCAGACAAGCTTTGGAGTAAGCTGTCGGAAGTGACAGGTTTTCCTTCTGGGCCAGAACCGGTACGAGTACCGAATTGACGACCTCGAAGGAACCAGTCGTATACCTGCCGCCTCAAGACGCCCTCTTAGTCTTCGTACATGACGGTAGGCTTCTCTAGATAGTCTGCCACTAACCGCCTCAGGTACTCTGAAACCCCGTAATAGTGGAGTGCTTCCCTGATGCTCGAAATCCGTATTGGATACGCAGTACGGCATCTCTGTCGAGCTTGGCAACAGTCCACCGCGGAATGCGGAAAGAATGCCGCGCCGGTTACGCGGCGCGGCATTCTTTCTCTGAGGCTCTGGGTCCAGGAGAGCTCATATCGGATATACAAGTGATTTGAGAGCGTCTCAACCTCTTACAGGACAGGCCAGTTTCTTACGCATGCGGTACTATACCGGATTTAAATCACTAGGTCCATATTCCATATCCACATCCCTAACCAAATTTATACCTCTCACTCAACCCAATAAAAATTAAGAGATAAAAATATAACAAAGTTTTTTTTCATTAAAATAATATTTTGTTAGGTTGAATAAACCTAGTTTTGGTTGCCTGTAAGAGATTTACTACTAGCGATAAGGCCGCCATTTGTACTTCCTTAGTTTTAAGTCAACTTTGTTATTAATCTGGTGTACAATAAAAACATATATTATTATTAAATACCACTTAATTCATTTCTATTCATTGATCTGGTCTTCGTAACCATGTACGTTGGTCATGGTGTTTTAAATGCGCATGAAAACATTACTGTGTTACCAACTTTGAAAAATTAAACTTGATTGCACATATGTAGTTTTAAGAAGAAATATCTTACTACATTATGAATAATAAATATTGAAAATATTACGGACGTCTGACCCACAACGCCATCTAATTGAAATTAAGCTAAGCTTATACTATGGGTACTGATAACTAATATTAATATATTTATATAAACATATTGAATTTTTTGTATAAAAAATTTGCAGATCAAACAAACATTGCAACTTGGATAGGGCCTCAGGGCTGAAAGTGATTTTTGCAATTTCAAAAAAACGTAATTGACCATACCGCACCCTCTCCATGAAGCCCCACGTCATGAAGAGCCTGGCTGACTTCGTGGGACATCTTAGCACCAACCTGTTCGTACGTGCCGACGGATCGTAAGCCCGCCACCTGCGGGAACTCGCGCCCTATCATCGGCGACCTCAAGACAGGTTTGGCCTGCCACGAGACTTCGTCTCCGTGGCAACCTTTCCCGAACCATCCACAACACCCGACCTAGTGCTAGCTGAATGGTAAGCTACTCAGGACCCATATCCCTAGGAGCTCAACCTCGGTAAGTACAGGTCACCATACTGGACTACTACTGTGGGGCCTACGCGCGAAGACACGACCCCGTTAGTTACGCCCATCCCACCGGACCAACACCCCGGGACTACCAAGAGGTCCATTGAACCAGTGGCCCACCTCTAGTTGCAGAGGGCTGAAAACTACTTGGACAGGCCTTAAATCTGGAAAGGTTACCCCGAGACCCTAGGAGATCTACGAAAAGAACCATGAGAGAATAGAAGTCATGAGTCGTAAAAACTTAAATTTGTAAACAAACAGTTGTTATTTTTGGTCATAAACTGTGTTTGAATACCGTGATTTACAAAAAATACTCAAATCTATAACAGAAGTTTTCACTTCAAAATATCTCCCACATATGTGTCATAAATATCCGATATGAAGTGAACTTATTTACTTATAGCGTCAAAATCTAAACTTGTCTATGTATAAGACTATAAGTGTCCAATAAGTAATAATTTATAATGTATTATTAGATATCTTTACATACTCTGAAATGAAGTCGCTTCCGCTTTTTTTTCGCTTTGATTTTTTAACTACTCAACAAATTTAAACGCAGTTTTCAGCAACATATAGAGTGATTGTAGGGAGGTTTATATGTCTAATAACCCAGTGTAATTTAAAGTTATTAAATTTTGTTTTTGCCAAACTTATTTTCCCTTGTTTAGTAAATTATTATTTTTAATCGTATCGATAACGTGTTAGGTTCCCAGTAATAGGCTACTTCTCGACATGTCATACAGGATACAGATTTATGTTCAAACATTGTAGAATTGTTTTAGTGGAATCTAAAAAAAGTTTAATAAACTTGAATAACTTAACCACTATTTAAAATTTACTGAATATTCACATACCACACAATGGGTAGATTTTCTGTAACCGCGTAAAAACTAATTAGCGGCGTTCATAACCACTGTACAATTCACAGATTATAACAAAAACACTTAATATAATGTTAATTGGCTCTACAAACTACCCTGTCGGCGGATAAAACACGATTTGGACAACTTAAGTATTGAACCGTATTGTTATGACGATATGCGTGGATTCAATGATGTTCAATGACACAGTACCCGATTGTACAATAACGATGTCATCTCTATTGTTTATATATTATACAAATGCGTCTTAGTAATTGTTACACGTGTCAGACACGAACCGGATAAATCTAACAGGGTCGTGATTCCTGATTAAAAAAAGATATTAAGCCAGTAAAATTCTTCAAGATGCCTGAGATCGCAATTTGAGCCTTATCCCAATACAAATAAATACCTGTTAAATAATAACTTTTATTTTTTGTTTTCCACGATATTATTATTGAATTGTAAATTATGCGTTAATTGTCACATTCCTACAAAGTGCATTACGTTCACCACGTTTCTAAAGCCGTAGTCGCAACCAAAACTAATCTATATTAATTAGATTAAACTATAAGGTTTGTTTGTTTCTGTTGTCAAAGAAAAATACCGTAAAAACGAAACCCAGACGGAGATGTGCGGGCCATTGTCCCATATAACACCTATTGATCGTGTCAATTCTCCTTTTAATAAGTTATAGAAGTAGTGTAAGTCCTTTATTACATGTGTGTAAGTAAGTAGCCTAAGTAGGTAATTAAATCTCCGTCCGTACGTTTTTCCGAACGACAGAAATAAATAATACACTTTTTTATGTTGTTTGGAAGCAGCAGTTAAAGCATTTTCTGTGTGAATATAAGAACTAGGTATAAGCTAAAATTGATAAAATAGTGAATTATTGTTACGATCATATCGTCTGTTTGTATGTTTAGTATGGAAAATATGTAACCTATGGAAGTACTGGTACGATTTGAAAATTCTTTCAGTGTCAGTCACAGAACAGATGTTTATTTCTCTGTTTTGTGGTCATCCCAGTTATCGAAGAAGGCTGTAGGCTATATATTATCACGATACGCCCAAAAGGAGTAGAGTATAAATTAAAACTGTTGCAAAATCTTAAAGAGCTTTCATTGCGCTGTGTTGGCGTTGCGTAAACAGTTAAAGTTTCACAAAAACAATGTATATCAGAATTCTTTCTTTTCAATGTAAAAGAAAGTCTGCGACAGCATAGGTGTATAATTTTAAATTCATATTTTAGTTGCACTGGCCATTAGGTACCTACTGCTAATTCCAGGTTTTCCAAATTATGTTTTAGTGAAATTAAAAGTGCTACGGCAAATTGCTGTTTAGTAGTCTTTATTTTGAAACTAATATTCGTTACTGGATACCAACAAAAAAATTATTTCTTACACGTTTTTATTTCAAATACAATTGTCTTTTATGGAACACCGGTTGAAAAATGATTGTTTTTTTATAATTTGTTGTTAGGGGCAAAGGAGCAGACGTATCGCGCGGTAAGCGATAACAGCCGCCCATGGTCACCCGCAACACCAGAGGTGTCACAAGTGCGTTGCCGGCCTTTTAAGAAGGAGTACGCTCTTTTCATGATTGTGTTGCTTTTCACTGAATCCCTTCCCTTAATTTTGGAGAGGGAGCCTTGGTGATCATTTTAAAGGGCGGTTACGCATTTGTGACTTTCAGACCAGTATCAGATGTGAATGGACGGCTCTAGTCACAAACAAACAGGTGTTTAGTCTGCTTGTTCGCCTTCTTATACCATACTATTAAACAAGAAAAAGTTTAAAAACTATAAAACCACTACGTAAAACATTTGGATAAAATTTATATAGCCTATGTTACTCGGGTCAATCATTAAAAACGAGTCAATGGTTTAGGCGCTAAGATAGAACATACATAGACTACCAAAACTATTAACATTCTCTTTGACATTGCTGTAGTCGAGTAAAAAATCAATTCACACGTGGTAAAGATATCGCGAAATGCACAGTATAGAGTCAAAGTCCGAATCTAAATCTCCTTTTTGAAGTCTTTTAAAAGTGGATTTAAAAAAAAAGATAGTATTTACTTAGTACAGAGTCATTAAACGCTTGTTGCTATATCGTGATATCAGACAGGTAATGTCTGTCCTAATATGAACCTACCTAGATACCTTACGTTTTATCAAAAGGTATGCGGCTTACAGCTGTGTAAGTTGTAAACAATAAGAGATAAATTTCCGTATATATGCACATACATGTTGAGTTTATATACCGTATATATTAATTACAAGGGATAAGGTTTACTGATTTAGTACCTCCTTGACCATTCCTTTAAAGACTTCATTCATACATTACTGTTTGCACTGATAGAATAGAAATATACTTTTACGTCACCCAACAAAAGTGGATTGGAAGTAGACCATGTATTCGCAAGTCTTACAAAATAAGTTAATAAACCATCTAATTTAATTCTACTAACTCAAGTTGCTATATACCTAAACGTTAAGATAAACAGAATTTATCGACTTGGTTATACCTACCCTACCCTATTTTACCTACCCGGTTGCCCCAGTGGCCGCCGCAAACCCCGGCGGCCACTGGGCCAACCGAGTGACGGCCCGAGGGGGTTTCTACAAGTAAAAAAGAAAGTGGTTTATACGGTCTGTCGCCACGCCACTTTCTACTGCGCTAAGTGAGTTCAAATCCCACATGGAATATGTAACCTTTATAAAAAATATCGTGTCATCACTTTATCTTATAAACACTGTACGTTATTACAGTGTTTGTACGTAGTTTACGTAAACTGACTACATACATGTATTTCTATCGAATCTAATACTTTCTTTCAACAAATTGAAACCGCCAAAGGCCAACAATGTTTACCGTCTCAAGGGAAATCATTGTTAACAGAGTAGTCTACAAAGTACTCGCCACGTGACGGCATTTTTAGTGTTGGAGCTGTTTACCTTTATTTTATTGACTGCCTCGGTGGCGCAGTGGTAGTGAATGCGACTGCTGTGCTTGAGGTCTCGGGTTCAAATCCTGGGTCGGACCAAGTGTTTGTGTGATCTAAAAATAATTGTTTCGGAGTTTGGGTGTTTTCTATGTAAAATATGTATGTATTTACAAAAAAAAAGTATACATGTATTCATATCAGTTGTCTAGTACCCATAACATAAGCTCTGCTTAGCTTGGGACTAGATGGCGTTGTGTGTTAATTGTCCGAAATATTTATTTATTTATTTATAGGTAAACTATTGAAATAAAATGTGCCATTGGAGAGGCCTAAACAGCAGTACAGTAGTGGACTGCGATTGACTGTGAATTTCAATATCATAACTTCAACAAGGTAAGCTAAAATCTTTAAAATGTAACAATATAACGATTTCTAGAATCTATACTAATAATAAAGCTGAATAGTTTGTTTGTTTGTTTGAACGCGCTAATCTCAGGAACCGAGGTCCAATTTGAAAAATTCTTTCAGTGTTGGATATATATATATCATCACGCTAATACTAATAGGAGAGGAGCACCACTGAAGAATGTTTCAAAAACGGGAGAATAAAATTCACGCTACGGGCAAAAGAAGGCGCAAACGAGGTTGCGTGGGTCAGCTAGTTTTAAACATTGCGTTAACTCTTTGTTATTTATCTACTTATCACTAGAACTGAACCAACAATAGAAACAAAGAGAGACTGACTCTAGAAACTATGCCAATGATAAGTGGACAAAGCACATTGACAAAGGATAGATCAGAAGACAATTGTTTATCTGGATGAACATCCTTTTATCTATCTGATGAATAAGTTCATTACATAAGCAAATTGTTCGCTGTGTTCATAAAACATCTATTAAAATTGCATTACTTTAGTGATAATTTTAACTGTAGCATGTAGAAATTTTAGGTAAGATTTAGGTTTCGACCAAGAAAAAGGTGTATAGATGACATCAGGATGATCGCGAGGGATACAGTCTGCTGACCTCCAAACGTTATTTTGAAGATGGCACCCCATGATGATGATGATTTAGGTTTTGATAAAAAAATAAAATGAATATAACGAAATACACCTTTTTATAAAGGCAATAAAATTCTATACGTTTCCGATTAACCGAAAACAAAGAGACATTAAGCAGACCTTACCAAGTATCGATGTATCATAAATTATGTTACTTATAATGAATTTGAGAAATACGTCCTTAATCGAAAACACTTTTTTGATGGTGAGTTCGAATAAAAGTTTAAAAAGATCAATTTTTACAACGTTTCATTGGCATTATTCACGATCCAAAATATTTGTAAAGTTACATGAAGCAATGAAGCTATACTTTCATAAAATACGCATACAAAAAAATACAATGAAAACGAAATCAAAACAGCTGATCGGTAAGCTATTAGAGCGTGAATAATACTGATAAAACGTTGTAAAAAGGTGTTCCTTTATAAATAAAAACCTTGCAAATAATTAATGTTGTCAATTATTGTCATGAATCCCAAAACAAACAACTTGTTTCGTTACAATATAAATGCCTAGTCATAACACCAAATCCGCTTCTTCAATAAAACATTTTTAAAAATAAAACTGGTGAATAATCTCTAAGAATGGCAGCGGTGATTATCGGACGATTGAAGAATGGAGAGGCTTTTGATAGATAAAATATTGATAAATAATACTTAATCCGCTGTTATTGCCTGTCGATACTATCGGTATGTGTACTTTAAAGTATGAACACGTTGTCAAGTAGTCCTTGAACAAGAGTTAAAAGGTTTCTATGTATGTATTGTATAGATGTTTGTTATGTTAAATTGACCCGTATTGATGCTTATGTTGTGGTCCTTAGTTACATTGGTAGTTTCAGAAATAATTTTCTTTTATATTTTACTTTGAATCCTAACATACGTTGATCTTTGTGAATATTAATAAATATTGTATGTAAGTATTGATACATTCCAGTGCAGAAAACAAACTCGGAAATACGGAATTAGCATGAATAATAATAATAATAAATCGTTTATTATATATCTCTCACACAAAATAGCTAACAAATATCAATTTACAATTTAGCGTCATATGATCGAGTCTGTGTGAGAGACTGGTATCTGCACTAGGCGAACTGCACTCCTATGCCTAGATAAGTCAGTGTTAACAAAATGTTGAAAAACAGGGAATAATTATTCGTTTTGAGACTCAGACTCGGGTTAGCTAGTTATCAATAAAAACTTACATTATGTGAGAAAACTCTTTCCATGACTATTTGAATGACATTCATGAGATGACGATGTAGATAATTCGTTTGGGTTGTGTCGTTTATAGGTTCATTAGTGTCATTTTACTATCTTAAATATTTCATTAATGCATTTAATGCGAGATTAATATTCTAACCGGACTGGGGTAAAGATATTATATATTTATAATATGGCGATAATAGGCGGCATTTTATAGAGGCTGTTCTCAAGTACCGCTATATTTGTCTGTCTTATCTCAGATATGCTTAAGCTACCTAATCTGACATCTAGAGATTTTAAGTAAGACATTTCATAAGTACAGCTTGATACACGTGTGACTTTTAGTAATTTAAATCAGATCTTGGCATGTGAGTATAATATTATACATGCACGATACAAAGATAAAGAATAACGTGTCAATTCATTATATTAGAAACTAGCTAAGCCCCGCAGTGTTATCCGGATACAACAACAACCACGGGCAACTCCGCATGGTGAAGCTAGACTTAAAAGCAGCGTAAGTTACTCGTTATTACATCAGCTACCGGTGAAAGTCCCATCAAAATCGGTCCACCCGTTCCAGAGATTAGCCGGAACAAACAAGCAGACGGAAAGGCAAAAATTGAAAAAATAAAATTTGTGGGTATATACCGTATATAAATACATTTCATTTAGTAAAAAGCGGTTATTTTAATGTTACAAACAGACACTCCAATTTTATTTGTTTGTGGAGATGAAGGTTCGATAAGTATGTAGGTTATATACATATGTACTTATCGAACGTATAGAGACTATTTACATCAATAGCCGGTTCGATTAGAGTGATACGACCCTACCTACTGAAATAACTTCGAAACAATTAACTACTTAAAATTGTAAATGACCCTTAATAAGTCCGAGCGGCACCGGAACGGAAAAGAATGGGGGCTCTCCCTTCTTTTCCGGTTCCTCGGATTTATTTATCAGATTCTATTTATTCAGTGATTAAACACCACAACAACACCTGACCCTCAACACCTCACCCTCAAGCATACCGTCCTTAGACAGCCTTATTTCACACGAGTGGATTTTGAGGGCAAAAAAGGTAATGGGTACTCTTGTTGGTGTCTTAAATGTCGAAAGGTGCATTAAGCTTTAATCATTGTTACTAAAATATTACAATTTCAAATACTACATGCATTCAAACGTATACATATGTATGTATACATACTGTCATAAATGTATTAAGAGTTAAATTAATTATCCGGTGTCATACTCTCTAATAAAACATAGCAGTTGACGTCAGAACCTATTATAATATTATGACTACTTATTAGGTTATAAAGTTGTGAAAACTGTAATTTATTGTGCGCACGAATGAACCTAATGATGAATTTCGGTTGGTTGGCGGATACAAGTACGTATCAATCCGCACGCCCCATTTGCGTGAAACATTTGAAACAAAGACATAATGTGTATGATAGCCGCCACAAATCTACGGCGTAAATAATATTTTATTTGTTTTAATTTCTGTTTAACTTTGTACACTTATCACGTCTTTCGTGTATCAGTTGTCTGTATCACTTACAGTTTAAACCAATATAACAAAAACGAAAAAATACTTGTGGTCAAGATTCCCAACAGTAAGATTTATGATAAACAGTGCCAGGTACTTGACCGCTTCTTATTTTTATGATAGGGTTGCCGTTTTCCTGGTTTTAAGTTCAAGGTATTTCGGAGATAAAAAAAATACCTGCATAAATAATCTTTCTCTTAATAACCGTGCCGTCTAATAACATTATGTATAACTAATTATACACCGCAATATTTGTCAATCTGACAGCAAATAATTTTGTAAAACGATATATAAATAGTATATCTTGTTCTCTTGAAAGTTTGTGAATAAATAAAAAATTAATACCTATAAAATATGGATTAATAATGGATTTTCTTTTTGGCACATTTGCCAAAACTTCTGTTCGTATAAGAGAACGATAGTCGACAACCCTAAGTTATAATTGTCTGTATCTTTGCCATTGTATATTTCCACGGCCGCTGAGTAATGTCAACGTCCTCGCGACCTTGACCGCTTTTTAGACAATCAGTCTTCCGCGAATGATCGCGAATAATCGTAGGTTAATTACGTAACCGCTCGGTCCACGAACATTCGAAAGTGATTTAGAATTATAGAAGTCTCCCGAGTACTGGTAAAATCGTATGTTATATATATTTTGGCAACATGGATTAACGTTGCAGATACTTTTAATACTTCTGCAACATTATTTATACTGTTTTTTCTTTCACTATAAATCTCGTCATATTTTAAAGAATGATTCGCGAAAATCTGTTTCGAACTTTGTATTTTTATTTCAATGAATATTAACTATAAAATTTGATTCAATAATCGCCGCGACTTACGTTATTATTGGAAATACACTAATGGTATCATCATTGTCTAAACCTATTCTGATAAGGTTATTATTACCCGAGTCAGTAGTAAATATGTAGAAAGGTTTATTTAGTCGAACTGGTTAAGCACAAGATAACGTTAAATGGACGAATGCGGAGCCAGGCTTGATGCAGATGAGCTAATGCGAGTTATGCGTATAAAAGCGGTAGGTACGCTACGGCACTAAACCTTTGTACCTAACCAGTTTTGTATTATTTGTTACTTTACATAAAAAGTGACATAAAACAGCTTATAAATGTTTCAGAAGTAGAATTTCTGCTAACTAGAGACTTATTTTATGTCGAGGTGTAATTTACCTGAAATATAATTATACACACACACCTTTTACTCGTTTTACTACATGTAAGTATGTATGTTTAAATATGTTTATCTGCAATGTTATTTTACTACTAAAGAGAATACTAAAGCATAGGATTTGTCTTATTAAGGATCAGAACACAACAAATATTTATTTTTCTGTGTATTTGACTGTCCTTTGTGAAATATGTCAAGTCATTATTATTTACTTAAAGAATTACACAAAACTTGGGTTTTTTGTGTCTATTTAAACGAGAACAAATGTTATTATTGTATTTGTAAACCGTTCGCTTGTAGCTAGTAGTTATTTACCTTTATTCTTTTTACAAAGCGTTTATTTTATGATATAAAATAAACACTACGGCTAGAAGCTGTCGTTGTTACCATAATAAAACGACAGACGCTCACGACCACTCCGCGTGATAACGTGCGGTCACCTTTGTAAACCTGCTGATTCTTATATAAACATATAATTTATCAACCGCTCGATAATAGATATAAAATGGTAATGACCCTTTCATTTCGACTAGATACTACAATGATAGGTAGGTTCATAATTGTCTTGACGTAAATACGTCGTTTGTAGATATTGAGTCTCAATATTGTACTCAATATCTACTATTAACCTATCTATACCTATGTCTATGTAACTGACAATCTGTATAATCCGGTATTCTATACAATACATAGGCAATGTATACAATACCGTAGTAATGTGTGAAATATTATTTAGTTTATACGTTGCCTAGGTATTATATACAATGCCTAATACGCAGCTACCGGCTGTGTGTAATCTACGGGAATAGGTCAAAAGCAATCTACTCAAACTCATCTAATTAAAATGCTCAACAACAACACAGGGGATCTGTAGTGGTCACTGTTCTAACCTAATCTGAACCTACATGATTCTGAATAAAGTTTATTTAAAGAGTACATGTTACCTTTGGTCGTAATTTTTAGGTATATAAGTCATATAAAATTAATAAATACAGACCTAAATCTATTATCTTCACACATTGTCGGTGAATCAGTAGGTATTTTGTACAATCCCTAGATATTGTAAAGAATACTTAGGCAAAGTATGTAATGGCAATAATATTCGTAATAAATAAATCATTATTTCGAACATCTAACACCCAACGCTAACGTTATCTAGTCCCAAGCTAAACAGAGCTTATGTTATGGGTACTAGTCTGACTACTAGACAACTGATATAAATACATATATACTTTCATTTTGTAAATACATAAACGCCCAGATATGGTATACATTGCCTAGGTAATGTATATAATACCTTAATTATACAGATTACCGGTAACAATCTTTAAAGATGATAAGAAATTACATAGTTATTATCTACAGTCTGTGCACCGAGTTTTATTTTCTTTGCCTAACACTAAATATCTGTCACAATTTATCATTTCGATGTCAATCAACCACAAAAGAACTGAATATCCATACTAATACTCGTATTAAGAATTGGAAAGAATTTCTGACTGCTTTACTGTTACGCTTTCTTCCCCGCTATTACGCTGCACTGATTTCAATGAAATTTGACATGGAGGTACTTTGATTCTTAAGGAAGGACATAGGATTCTCTTTACCGCAATAACCGACTTAAAAGAGCTAAATTTTATTACAAAAAGGTTAAATTTAGGATCGACAGAGCTGAATAATTTTGAAAGAGGTTTTGTATAAGTTAGTACATCATGCCCTCCTCTTAATTACAGAAAAACCATTTTCCATATTTACATGCAACGAAGTAGCAAAAGGTTAAAAATGACCTGAATTATTTAAATACATACAGTTTATTATCATCCAAAATGAGCGAAGAGCATATTACAATCCGTACTTTGAATTAATCCCGTTAGAATTTTTTTTTCACCTTATTTGAATGCCAGCATTGAATTATCCCTTATTCCTATCGTGGAACATCTAACATCTTCTATGTTCTTTCTAACGATTAGATACACAAGGACAACGATAGACAAGGAGGTAAGTTGATCATTGGGTCATTGAACCCTGGTAATACTTTATACTGTAATTCTCAATACTAAATTTATAATTCCACCAGTACTAGTAATTGCCTTTGTACAATGAATAAAGGGCAGCGTTATTACTGTTATGAATACGATGCCTTTGTTTAAAGACTAGTAATGGGTTAGCATTAATTGCAGATAGCTGGAACTTAGTGATTGTGACTAACGTATAACCTAATACTTAGATTATTAATTGTGATCACTCAGAACAACAGCAATGCATGAACACTAATAATAGTGTTTTAATTTTTACGCTGTCTTTAAAAAATGAAACGTGACTTTACTTGAATGATAATTAGAGATAATTGTGGTAAAAAGTAATGACACGTGTTTCTAATTTCGAATATCCCCGTAGTCGTACAAATCCTGCTTAGTTATATTTGATAATAATTTTATTATTTGGATTTCCTTAGCTTATTGTGTTAATGGAAATACTCGTATCGTTAGCTAGTCAAAACTGGCTAAAAGTTGTAGACATAATTGTAACTTAATTTGATAATGATCAATATTTTTTATTGATCAGTATACGTAACTTCACAAGACTTCATATGTGCTTAGTCTTACGTAAGGTTTTTTATTCGGTCCAAAAGTGTTGATGTAAATAGTACAGTGTACATACCAATAAATAAACTGTGTCTTCTAGGTGTAATGAATATATATTCTGTGTGTATCTACACAAATAAATAAAATTGAAGTGTCTGTTTCATTTATCATTACAAATTTTCACTAAATGGATATGAAATTACCAACGGTAGGTTGGTAAAATCTATTTTTAAATCCTTCCGTCTGAACCGACTTTGACGGGACTTACACTGGCAGATAGCTGATGTTATAAGGATGTTAGAAAAAGGAGAATTATAACATGAAAACAAATTTAGTTTGGAAATATATAAGTGTGTTTATCAGCAGTCTAATTAACATAGCACAGGCTATATCTAGTTTGAGATTATCAAACAGCGTTGTTTGAGATATGTGAAAATATTAGGTTACTTTCACGGCTACACCCCTAAACCGATTTGGATGAATTTCGGCATAAAGACAGATTGGACCTTGGAGAAGATCACTACATACACATACATACGCGACATATACTACTTTTAGTCGCAATTACCGACATATAATCTCGGTTGGTGTCGCTGTAGAAATGTAAGTTCTAATCCAGAGACCTCCATACAAACATCCGCTTTGTAACAAAAACGCTACTTGATAAGATGACGATTCACGAATTCACAAACAAATTCTATGTAAAAATGTGTCCGTCTTATACGTTTTTATACGTATTTATACTTATTAAAAGATCATTTATTCAACCTTAATAACATTCAAGTATATATTATACATATAAATTGTCAGCTGATCCGACCGGTTTTAACATCTTAGTAGTTTCGCGATTTTAGTCTATCTACAGTTTAGTTAAGAGACTTAATGATAAAACATTGCAATTTAGTGCACTTGACCCACGTCTATTTACAATATTGACAACAATATTTTATAAATTGATTGTAACAATAATCAATTTTGAACAATATATTTGACTAGCTGACCCACGCAACCTCGTTTGCGTCTTATGTTGCCCGTAACGTGAAAATTTTCCCCCGTTTTTTAAACATTCTTCATTGGTGCTCCGCTCCTATTAGTAATATTTTAATTTTGCCATAACTTCAAAACCAAACGTCCAATTTTAATCATTCAAAGACCTAATATTATCTACATAAACTGTAGTTAGTGATGAAATAAATTATTTTGATAAGGATTGATAACATGAGTAAAATAAACGCGTTTAAATGTAGTCCAAACAAAATTCAAGATTTTTAAATGAAAAAATGGTTGTTGTGCCTCACTCGACATAGATAGGTATAGTGTGTCGCGGACTTTTTTGTAGATATTTAAAGATCTACGATTAATTAGAACATTTTATGGTTCTATCTTTTACCGTTTAGGCAGCGTACGCAAAATAAGTAACTTATCTGGTTGATTTTTTACACTTTGGGTCCGAAAAACCCAAATTTCTTACGGAACCCTATTCTTTCCAAAATAAAATATAGCCTATGTTACTCGTGGGTAATGTAGCTTTCGAATGGTGAAAGAATTTTTAAAATCGGTCCAGTAGTTTTTGAGCCTATTCATTACAAACAAACAAACAAACAAACATACAAACAAAGTTTTCCTCTTTATAATATTAGTGTAGATAAAATAAAAAACTGTAATACAATTTTAAGATACCATATAAAGTGGGGATATGTATTTATTTCCTTATTTTATCTCACTATTAGGGGTGAAAGTATAAAATTACCGGTTGAACTGAAAAATAAAAACTCTTTTTTTCTGAAATGTAACATATTTTAAACCATTGCCAAGTATCCACTTTTTGTCACATATCACAATTCGACCCAATATTATTTCATTCTTGTTAAGATTCAACAAGGTAACATAAGTTTTCAATACACGTTAATGTAATTACTAATCTACAAGTATCTGCAGATTCATCAGGCACCCATTTTCCATATTTTTACCTTATTGATTTGATCCAAATGAGTCAATGTTGTTGGTAAGGTACCGTTAACCCATGCCACTAATTCCTGACTTGTTTGGCTTGGTTCGAATACTTCCACGTGGTTCGTTCTTCAAGTCGAAGTTTTCATTATGAAGTCGTTTAAACCGAATGCGCATGGTTCATTAATTAGCAGTGTCATCTTCAAACGCAGTATTGGCATTGCGAGCCGTTACTGCCGCGTTAGTTTCGCGTCGAAACTCGTACAAAGACTACTCAGAATTCCACAGTATCCCTCTTTCCTGTTCAAACTGAATTAAAAAGTAAATGAATGTCGAAAGTTTTACATTATTTTAAATAAGAATCTCGTAGGTATCGTTGAAAAAGGTTTTAATTGAAAATCTCTCACCATGAAGGTTTTATGTCACTTCAAAGTATATTATTAAACCATCTGTGGCCGAACGGGTGTCATGTCCCTTCAACACAATAGGAGGATATTCCGACCAGACGCGGTGATCATGCCTGGTGGGCCACTTATGATTGGTGTGGTGAACAAGATTTTTTTCATACTTCCATTTCTAAAATATCTAGTCTGAAGCTACTACCTTTCTGTTTTAGTTAAGTCTTTACAGTGAAACGGAGATTACAAGTTAAATCTAGTTGACAAATTTATAAATAACATAATAAAATTAATAATAATTATAATTTATTGAATAAACCTTTTTACCATAGTACATAATTACAAGGTTTATAAATAATAGTTTAGTTAACATCGTCGTATAATAGACCGTTTTTAGACGATTTAACTAAATAAATCAATTAATGATCACGTTCTTATATTATTGCCACGTTCTCTTTCAGATACTATTTTCTAGACTTGATGACAATGAGATAATCTTTGTAGCTTACTCTTTTATGAAAATAACTTATTAAAAAAGGAGTTATAAATGAATAGACATTAATATAACGCTTAAAGTTCCTCTTGTATCTCTATTATTCTACTACTAATTTCTTTAAAAGCAAGGAAAAGTATTACAAACTTCAACAGGTTAAATTGTTACTCAGGTATAGCGATCTGTTGCTCACCTCACTGTTATCACAATATGTTGATAACACCAAACAACTAGATAACAAAGCATCAATTCCATTAATCACTATCAACAGTAGGTAGCAATAAAACTGTACACTGGCTAATTTATAGGTTGATATAGGTAGGTATCTAACTTTAGGTCCGGTAGTGTAATATCTGCAATTCCCGGACCCCTCCCTTCTCAGGCGCAGAGTTGGCACACCGTGTGGTTTTAGTCGGTTCGATTCTGACACACCGCCCCGCCGCAAACCCCGGCAGGGTGACGGCCCGAGGGGGTTTCCACACATTAAAAAAAAAAAAAAGGTAGGTATCTAACTAGAGAAGCAATATACTACCACGGGGTACCAGAGTACCTAAGAGGGCTGATGGCAAGGCAATTTCAAGGATGTACCGTCAGATACGAGTACGAGTGAAGCGTCGGCTCATGTCGTGCGATATTTCGCAATAGTATTTTTGGGGTCTATTCTCAGACCATTCTCGTGAAATATAGGATAGAACTGGGGCAACTGGCACCTGAAGAGTCACTCTGGTGGCTGAGCACATTAAGTTGCCCGGATCTCACCAGTTTCACGCGCAAACGGTTTTAGTCGGTTCTTTACCTACACACCACCTCACTGCAAACTGTTGCGTTGTGGTAACAACCTGAGAGGGTTTACACACCTTACAATAAAAAGAACAAACCTAATAATATCTAAATTGCTGTAATTTAACCATTCACAGTGCTGTGATGTCATCTATTTTCAAAAAGTGATTTTAAAATATTTTTGTTCAGGGTTTCCTGTTCCTATTTCTAGCTTACTCCGCAGAAATAAAACAGAACGAATGTAATAGTTATACCCTTGAACTTTTTTTGTTTTATCATTGTGTAAATATTTCAGCAGTTATCAAACGACGTTTTATTAAATGAGTCATAGTTAGCTGTCGCCTAGCAAATAATATCACTAGAAAAATAAATACATTAAAGTTATAATATAACTATCTATAATGTACAGTACATAAATTATAATGATGTATTTTGCATGAGCAATGGTTTTAAATGACTACCTAGAATTGCTCCAAAACTATTTTAGTGTATGCGACAAGTAACGTGGAGTTAATTTCACGGACATCAAATTATGATAAACTTTAAAGTTGTAAGCGATAGCAGTCTTTATTAGATTAAGGCCCTATTTAACCGGTTACAGATACGTTTCGAATAGCCTAATCTGTCGTATCTTCCGTATAAATTGTGTCAAACCATCTGCCAGATAAGCTATTCTTAGCCTATCTGTAACCGGTGAAATAGGACCTTAGTCACTTACAACTTGATTTTTTGTAAACTATTTATTTTGTCACCTTATTCGATTTTTGGTTTTTTTTAATAAGAGATATTTAAGTTTCTTATCTACTTACGCATTCTTATATAATATTGACTGCCACCGCCTTCAATAAATATATTTATACGAATTGAAACCTCTTCAATTTTCTACTTCACAACCTTCCTGTTCTTATCGGAAAGACTGAGTTTAGGTGATATAAAAGTCTGCTAACCGTACATACTTTAACTTTTAATGTTAATTCTGTATTCACTGGATTATAGAGCACTTTATCTTTAACTAGCTGATCCACGCAACCTCGTTTGCGTCTTCAATTGCCCGTAGCGTGAAATTTTTCCCCCGTTTTTGAAACATTATTCATTGGTGCTCCGCTCCTATTAATATTAGCGTGATGATATATAGCCTATAGCTTTCCTCAAAAAATGGACAATCCAACACTGAAATAATTTTTCAAATCGGACCAGTAGTTCCTAAGATTAGAGCGTTCAAACAAACAAACTCTTCAGTTTTATAATATTAGTAAAGATTTTCCTGCAAACATTACTAATAATGTCTATATATATCTACCATATGTTACTATATTTCATTTTATGTCATCGGAATAGCGGATACGCATCTATCTAATCATTCCCCTTTCTTTATGTTTTTGATATTATTATAGCAGTCCGTTAATTTTTTTTTTTGCTATCAGCTTGAAACATAACTAATAAATAAATAAAATAAATATTTCGGACATCTAACACACAACGCCATCTAGTCCTAAGCTAAGCAGAGCCTGTGTTATGGGTACTAGACAACTGACATAAATACACATATTTTTTTTTTTTTGTAAATACATAGGTACATATTATACGTAGAAAACACCCAAACTCCGAAATAAATATTTGCAGATCATACAAACATTTGGTCCGACCCGGGAATCGAACCCGAGACCTCAAGAACCGCAGTCGCATACGCTACCACTGCGCCACAGAGGCAGTCAAACTGAAGTGAAAAACTAACGTGATAAATACCTGACTTATATTATTGAGACAAATAATACGAATAAAATAAAATTAGTATGTGCCATGTTTTTGTATAGAGGAATACAATTTAAACGCACACATACAACATAGTAAAATTAATTTCCATGATACATGCTGACGACGATGAATCTTAAAAGGAATACTAACTTAATTTCCTTTATGTGTACCTACTACTTATTATCTTTTGTTCGAGACTTCGTCCGCGTAGTGACATGTAGCAGGATTATTTTTTAGGGTTCCGTACCCAGGGTAGGGTCAAACAGGACCATATTACTAAGACTTTGCTGTCCGATTATACGTCCGTCTGTCACCAGGCTGTACTGCCTGTACTGAACTGCTCGTTTTTGCTCGATATTAATGACAGCAATAGGTAGACGCTTGAAATATTCACAGAATGTATAGATATATATTCACTTTAAAAATAAATAATGAAATCAAAATAAAACAAATATATAAGGAATAATGGTTAAGGGACTTCCATACAAAAAAACGTCATTTTTTTGCTCGTTTATTACTATTATTATCTAACAGATCCTTTCGAACGGTTTTGAGGATACATGTAGAAACTGCTGTTACGTGTTCTCTTCTTAACCAATACTGACCTTAAATGTTTGTTTTATTATTTTAACCCCTCCAAGCCTTTTGGGCGATAAGAGGTAGCCATTATTCTTCCCCAAGCTCTAATCTATCTCTGCACAAAATGTTGTGTGTGAAATCAGTGAAATCGATATAGTTAGGCAGAGAGAGAGAGAGAGACTGAGTGCCTTTCACATTTAATATTAGTAGGGTTAGTTAACAATAAAGGAAACAATAATAAAATTGTTATCTCATTTATTAATTGAAAGAAAAGCAGTAATGTTCAACACGTGTGGGCATAGCCTTAATGATATAATAAGTTTAAATTTCGTCATTATTAATGCTTAGGCTAAATGTAGTGCAGTACAAAAACGGATATTCATACGGATAATTTATTTATTATTAACTGTCTGCTGTCTGACTGTCGGGACTTTTAAATCTCGTGACATTTACCTCTCCGGGGATTTCTGGACAGTATGGTTGACCTTTCAAGGCGCGCTTCCACTATATCGTGACGATTAATTTATCGTTGGACGACTGTCGTCTCTAGCTATTCGAAATGATATCGACTATTTGTCGTGACTGTATCGTCGTAATATTGCTTCGTTGAACGGCTGTCGTATCTCGCTGTACCCATTGAGTCGTGGCAATAGTTTTAAGCCCTGTTTCCATGCTTGCCAAGGCTCGGCAAGCGTCCATAAGCACAAGCGTGTAAAGAGGGAATTTGACTTGGTTTGTGTGAGCTTAAAGACTATTGTATCCGGTCTGAATGTCTGTTTTTGAACCTAGACCAAAGGGCGCTTGCAGCAATATGGGATTTAAAAATTAGATAAGAACATAAACAATTTATTACAATATAAAATTTATGCAAAATGAAAATTGATGTAAGGTACCCATCAAGGAATATTTATGAGGCATATACATTAATTTTAGGGTTCTGTACCCAGAGGGTGAAAAGGGGACTGAGCCTCCGATTTATGTCTGTCTATTAGTCCGTCTGTTGTAGAGTAGGCTAGTTGACGAAAGTTTATTAAGGTGTCCTCTACCACGGCAAATAAAAAAGATTTGAAAATGTTGTTAGCCTATGTAGAATGGATAGAAAATTAAATAATCTATTACTTTATAAACTATAGAAAGTCGCAATAATGGGATATCATTTGCTGATACGATAAGTCGTGACGTTTTTTGTTACTTACGACTGTCGTTCTAGCAGTTCCCATTGATATCACAATCAGTTGTCACTACAAAAAATAGTCATGGACTACAGTTAAATCTGTCGTCCTTTATGTGGACGTCACTACATAGTGGGAACGTACACTCACGAGTTATCAGCGCGAAAGGAAATTATCCGATAAACATGTACCTACCTAGTAACTACGAAAAAATACCTAATGAGAATAAATTGATTTAACTCCACGACTATTTTCCTTGTATTCACGTGATAAGATAAATATTAATAATAAAACAATGTTAAATAAAACAACACATAATAAAATAATATAGACAAGCTTATTTGAAAAATGTCCATTAGATTGAAATATGTATTGCCATCATATTGGCACTATGCTACGGAATCATGTGAACATATCATATCATCACGTCACCACGGTTAGGTGTGCTATTTTTAGAAAAATAAATAATGGGCTGCGTCTGCTATACCAACCAAACTGCTGATAAACATACTTATATATTTTTGGTCTCGACACAGGACGTCCATAGACAAGGTGGAGTGATGATTCGCGCATGACGGCTGGCAGGAGTTAGATGCAAGAAGTCGAGGACTGAACCAAGTGGCGTGTAATTGGAGAGACCTATTTCCTGCAGTGCGGTGCGGTAGACTGATGATGTGATCACCATATTTATGCGAATGCAGATAATGTTGTTTGGCAGGGCTAAGTTCCCTCCTAGCGACCGAGTGCAGGTACTTCCCAAAGCAACCGTTCCTGGAAAGAACCTACCCGCGTCAGTGGGAAGGAAAGAGTCCCGTGCTGCCGCCCTGCCCACTTAAATGCATAGGATGTATCGTCACCCATGTCCATGAGGTGTACGCGTTTACGACTATCGCGGAGCTCCATGCACATTTGTTCCAGTGTATTCTATTATTATAGTGAAGTTATCATGCGATGCAATTGTAGACCTAGAACGCAAGCGTTCCGTTTTTCTTAGCATTCCAGGAGTCGGATTCATTTCTGGGAGTCGTTCTGTGATAGGCGTCTTAGGCAAAGTTTCTCCTCGTTCTCTTTTCTTACTATCTTTCTCTTTTTCTTTCTTTTTGTTGTTATTTTTATATTTATTTTCAATTTTCATTATAAATCCACGAGTGGGGGAGAACTAAAGGTTTACCCAGGAAGAGATCCCCCAGAACCCGGGCAAGCGTAAGTTTGTGCCCAACAGAGAGGTCCGCAGGTGCCTCGACTGGGAGTATGCTTGCGACTGAACCACCCATCAGCCATGCATCCCCTGGCCACACACCAGAACACGGGATTAGGGACCTTTTTTATAGAGGTTTTCTTCCTCGTCCTCCTTAAGCCAAGACCTTCGCCCCTCATCATTGCTCCGAATGCACCAATGTTTCTAGGGTGCAACCACACTATGGCAGCCTATTGAAATGCTTTGAGGAACGCTTGACACAAATCTTAACTCGTCTTCCGAGAATAGTAAAATGGTAATTTAATGGTAATTTTGGCCTACCATTAGAAAATGTTTTACAAAATAAAAAGTTCAGTTAAAATACGTTGTTATACCCTTATAGTATTATTTAACAAATTTACAACTTGATTTTTAAGTTTTTCTTTTCTTTAGCTGTTGACTTCATCAAGAAAACAGTGGAAATCAAATTCTGTTAATGATCGACATTAATAAAATGTTTAAATACTACTTACTAAATATATATGTGTAAGTCGTAGGGTTGTGTTTTCATCTATTTAGTTTTATTATTAAGTTTTTGTGATGTCAAACAAAGGCTGACTTGTTTTCAAACTAATTTACGTAGTATCAGTTTGTTAAATATTGAATAACAAAATAAAACAGCAAGATATACCTTGTAGTAAACATAAACTAGACAGAAACGAGTCACATAATATTATATCCGTACTTATAGAAGTACGCATATAAATAATCAACGACCCATAACATTCCACTGCTGGGGTCAGGTAGGAGACCCGACCTCAAGAGAGGGTTAAGGCTTTACGTCACCACGTATACGTGTCTTTATATGCATACGCAAATAACTAATAATAACATGCATTTTTTATTTTATTTTCATGTGTATCATTCATGAATTACATAAATGTCTTAAGTGTAATACCATTACACACTCACGCCTAAAACCTTTATTTTCTTTTATATTTGTAATTTATTATATCCTATGAACTTTAAGGATAACGAAGTTTAAGTAATAAATTCAACATGACATTAAAGTACCTAGTTTAACAGCAGTTATATGCTAATCCTCCAACGCTTCCTTTTAAGTACTGATTAGTCTCTTATTTGTACCCAGAACAGCACACAGATATCAATGTCAATATTGACCTCTTATGGTGTATGTTACATGCATGTACAATATGTAGGTACATATGTACATCGTGTATAAAACTGAATGCAAATTTGCCTCATAATATATCAACGTCAGAGCCATACGTGTCGTGAGGAGGAAAAGTACCAATCAAGTTAAGTGTAGTGGGTATCGCGTGTAGAGGATGAGAATTGTTCGTTGCATGTCTATTATCTGATCGAGTATTAATGTCGTCTCTAACAACTGCGGACACACATGATGGAATAATTCACGATCATCAACTTGATAGTTCATAATCAAAGCAAAGTACCTTTCATGTGAGAATCGGTTTATATTGTTTCATGAAAGAATAACAGAATAGCTACTTTAAAAAAAAAACTTAAAAAACTGTTACCCAAACCACGTAAGAACCTTTGACAAAATTTTAATAGCCTAAATCACCCGGACCGTATTAACGACTTTGATGATACTTCATTCAATAAAATCGGTTCAGTAGTTAAGGCGGTACGGTGGAACGTACAAAAATACACAGACTGCCGAAACTATACCTAACTTCACCATAGTCAAGTTAAGATAATAAAATCAAATATAGAATACTTATACAAAGCAACTCGTTTTAATAAGAGCATTCTTAATCTTTATCTAACAAAAATTGACAAACGTTAAGGCCCTAGTTATTTTCAAATAAATTCAAGTTTTATAATGAATTATTTTTTTAATTAATAAGGTAACTTATAAGAATAATAGTCAAGGCTTTACATTGTACTCCGGTATTTTGTATAGTGCGACTTTTATCAAGAACTATGTCTTCTGAAAAATATATTACTGTACAAAATATCTCGCTTGCGTAATACACATCGATGATGCAAAACAGACCGTAATTACACGAATCTAACCATTCGTTAGAGGTGAAGGTAGTTCTTTGACTTATAAAGTCGTTGAATGTGCAGTCTACAAATCGCAGCTTGAGTCCACCTTTTATTTTACCAATGTTTCAAGGAAAAATTCTTTAAACGTTGTTCTTATCTTATACTCGTATCATCAGCGCTCGGGTTTAGTGTAGGTATAATGATGCTCACTAATAAAATTCTAATGACGAACAATGTTCATTGTAAACTATCAAATACAAAGCACAAAAAAAAAACAATCTGATTGTCAAAGAAGGACTGCGTGTACTCATCCCAACGCAGTATCCTTTTTAATCCTGGATGTACTTCTAAATATTCTACTACTTCTAAATGTTTGATGATAAAACCGATACTGTCTAATACTACAAAATTTCTAACATACAAATAAAATTTTAATCAGTGAACATAATGACCCTGATAAAACTCAATACTAAATTACTTCATAACATAAAATTACATTCCAAAAAAAAAACGCCCAACGAAGTGGGCTCGGGTTGGCTAGTTATACATACTCTTATTTTGAACTAAAACTGAATTCGACTAGTCTGTTAGTCCAGTAGTGGTTGGTGAACCCGACTGCTAAGCTAGACTTCGTGTATAACCCAGAACCAATATTGTGTTGTCAGTCATGATCATTTTTTCAGCGTGTGGCTATAATTTATCTAAAATAGGTAGGTTTGTTATACAAATATTTAAGTCAGTTAGGATTCCAAATAAAAGAGATCCAAATTGACTAAAATAGGATCAACGTTTACCAGCAAATGTACTTCATCAACAGTCTGATTACCATAGTATGGGGGGGGCCAGTTTAGGATCCGACGACCGTGTGTAAAATTTATGAGATATCAATATTCTTGTTTGAAAGTTTTATTCTGAATGACCTTACTATAATAAATTTATTCTCCATCATCCTGAACTGAATACCGAACAACTCAAGTTGTATGTTACATCAGATTGAGATTGTTGTCTATACGTTACCTGTCAACCTTGTTTGGCAGTAAATCAAGAGAAATGTGTCGAAACTGACATATGATCTATAATTAATTAGTATTATAATGGTAATTTAAAAAAATCGGACTGGTCTGGATATTGTGTCCGTTTCATGTGTTTGTAAAGTCCCCCGACGATAATATTCCTAGTGCGCGAGTTGTTTCTTCAAAAAATAAATTAGAAGTAAATTCTATCTCTGAAGGTAATATATATATGACATGTATATAATGCAAACAAATATATATATATATATATATATATATATATATATAAGTATGTGTTTATCAGCAGTCAGATTACCATAGTATAGGTTTTGCATTAGTTGAGATAGGATTGTCGAAATAAGTGATATGTGCGAAGTCATTGAATATAGAATAGAGCATTATACAATCGGTTATCATTCTCTCTCTCTCTTGGGTTCTGCTTCTGCTTTCGATCAGGCAGAGTAGAGTTATGGCCAAACATAAAATGTATTACTAAGGTTACTAATAATAATACTATACGTATCCCAAACGTTTAATGTTTGACTGCCTCGGTGGCGTAGTGGTAGCGTATGCGACTGCTAAGCTTGAGGTCTCGGGTTCGATTCCCGGGTCGGACCAAATGTTTGTATGATCTGCAAATATTTGTTTCGAAGTTTGGGTGTTTTCTATGTATAATATGTATGTATTTACAAAAAAAAGTATATAAGTATTCATATCAGTTGTCTAGTACCCATAACACAAGCTCTGCTTAGCTTGGGACTAGATGGCGTTGTGTGTTAGATGTCCGGAATATTTATTTATATATTTATAATGTTTTAAATTGCTAAAGAGAGGCGTATATCCAGCAGTGAATAATTGAATGCTCTTGATGAAGATGGGAAAAATATATCAAATACAATACCAAATGCCCATAACATTGTCTTACCTATACTGTAAATAAATAAATCGAATTAAAGTGTCTGTATGTTTGTAATTTCAAATTAACACCTTTTCATTAAATGCATTTTCAAGTGTTTATGGCACTTACATCAAAAAAAATTTTTTTTTTGTATGTTCTGACCAATTCTGATGGGACTTCACTAGTAGATATCCAATGATATAAAGAGTAGGTAAATAAGGCTAATATTTAGATGAGATTAACCCCCTGGTTATGATTGCAAAGGTACAACAACTACGGGTAAAACCGCGAATGTCAACCAATTTTTTAAGTATAAATTTTCTCGTCTTCTTGAAAAGTGATTGGAAAATGTTTTTGTAATAAACACCTACACGGTGGCGTTGTGATTACAAACTAACAATAAACCTATTAGCTACAAACTCGATTACTTACGAGTATTAATCACAGAAGTTATTAACTTTGCGGTACATACTTACAATAGTTTATTTATGCAGGGACACCTGGAAAAGTTGCATCCTTGAACACACCGCCTTTCAGAAAGTCGTCAATATAATACGTCGTACAATTTTTTTTTAATACTAGCTTATGCCAGTATCCGGTTGCGTGTTTATCGGTTATCGCAGTAGCCTCTGTCTTTCCTCAAGAATCAATGTATCTCCAAGCCAAATTTCATTAAAATAGATGCAGTGTTTTAGCATACAGAGTTACTTACGAATTTAAAAACGAGTATGGAGTATGGATAAATGTATGGAATATTTATGTCTATAGCTTTGTATATGATATAAACTATTTGAGTTCCCTTAATGTAACTAAGCCTATGGATAAAGTGATAAGAATCCTTTTAATTGTGATGACTATTCTGTATTCGTTATTGTCATAACAACTATCCCGCTTGAAGTTCATATTGTAGTATTTATAAAGTGGAATAGATATGGCAGTAAGAGTAGAACAATAATTAGCTTTTCTTATCCGGCAATCAATCTTTACCACTGAACATTTAAGCTGCCATATACACCTGGCTTGGCTGGACATGATGGTGCGTGTTAGCTAATACTCAAAACAATTTCCTTAGCCAAGCCAATGCAAGTGTCTCGCGTCGATTGTCTTTCTACACTAACGCCTGTATTATCTTGTATTATTGACTAATATTTTGTTTTGACCACGTGACTTAGCGTTGAGAAACGTCATTACCTTTCATTGTTATCTTATAACGTTTACTTTTTTTAAATGTCAACTTGGCAAGAGAGTGACGTTAAAGAAAGGTTGACCGTATAAGCCCGCACGAAAGATTTAAAAATAGCAATATTATCGATTCCTTTACTATTTGTGAAGAAGAAACTGTTACGTGTACTTTTAGCCATAGGTGAAATATTGCATTTGTGACTAGAAAGCTTAAGAGACACTTAACATATTAATACCATTTCATTTTAATGTCATCAGAGTTTTGATAAAATGACGTCAAAAGAACACCATCACTAAGATAGCAAATCTAAATATCTACTCTATGAATCTACGTAAATATTAAGTTAAAAGACTATTAAGACCGTGCAGTGCATACTATTTATTAGCTCTGGGTGAAAATCATAGTAGGAGACCCGAGGCTTAAATGTATTATCATTAATTCATGTAAATTTTTTTAGGCAACTCTCTTCGGTTATGATCAGAAAGTAATTTTATTTATACAATATAATTTTCATCCTGGTAACAGATGAGTGAGATCTTACCTCGGATCTTAGACCAATACAGATAGTTGATTGGTTTTTGTCGATGTCGTTGAGTCGATTTATTATTGAATATTTTAACTATTTATATGCTTTAATCTAAACCGCCAACTATTGAGTACACATTACAGTATTTTTTTATATATATGGACCTGTCAAAGTGACTACTCTGCCTGATGGTAAGCATGAGCAGAATCTAACAGTAGTGACTACCATACTCACTGCGAATACAGATAATACAACAATGCAGTGAATGCAGCATGGTGACCCTCGCTATGCTTCTGCATCATTATACAGAATTATGTATAGCAAATATCCGTTGGTATATTTATTGCTAGCTCTAGTAATAAATTCAATAAATAGCTAATTTGATTTATATTTTACAAACCTTATACCTACGTATATACATCTTCGTAGCCTTTATTATTCCCAAGATTATTTGGTCGGCTGCTAGTACAACCGGTTTTACCTGAACATCAGTGTTTCCAAGGAGCGACTGGCATCGGACCTCCGCAACACTGAGGGTGAAGTGAATTCAAAGGTTGAACTAGTTGTCAGTATATTTCGGGGTCCGGTCGTGTTAATAAGTGCAGTTCCTGGACCTCCCTTCTCAGGCGCAGAGTGGCACACCGTGTGGTTTTAGTCGACTCGATTCCGACACACCGCCCCGCCGCAATCCCCGGCGGGGTGACGGCCCGAGGGGGTTTCCACACGTAAAAAAAAAGTTGTCAGTATATTTGAGGGCATTGACTTCCGAATAACGATTGTCATAGGTGCTTATGACAAACGGGGCCGACGGCTTAACGTGCCCACCGAGGCATGGCGGGAAAAACTGCCATCTTCCACACTCTGGGATACTATTAAGAATTTCCCCTAAGAAATGCCCAACAGCAGTCCGACCCGGGAATCAAACCCGAGACCTCTTGATCGACAGTCCCTTACGCTAGCCGCTAGACCAACGAGGCAGTTAACCTTATACATGTATACGGTAATAAATAAATTAACTAAAACTAAAGAGCGAGAGAAATGGGCAGAGACATAGTAAGGCTGCGTTGCTTGTCATGCTGCTCGTCTTGCCACTTGCCACTCGTCCTGCCCGGCGATATTTAGTGCGAGTCAAAGGAACGGCAATACGAGCGAGCGACCAGCCACACACTCGCGATGCACACACTTCGCGTTGAACGCTCGTGTCGTTAGTAGTACGTACGTAATTATTGAAGCAACAAGCTAAACCCGTTGGTGCTACCCGTGGTATTACAATAAACGCGCACAACGCCGATAGGCGAAGCTAGTATATTTATAAATTATAGGCTATGTGTTATTCTAAAGTACAAGCTATATTATTGTAAAGTTTCATCAAAATCCATTCAGTAGTTTTTGGGTGAAAGAGCAACAAACATACTCACAAACTTTCGCATTTATAATAGTAGTAAGATTTTAACATGACATCGCAGCCAATGTTGCCGCCGCCATTTATCAATGAATGGTCGAATGAAAAGATATTTAAATTTATTGAATTATTAGCTACTGAGCCTGCAATTTGGAATTCAAAAAACGATCAGCATAAATGTATACTCCTATACAAATAAATAAAATTGGAGTGTCTATTTGTAATATTAAACCGCTTTTTACTAAATGCATATGTACCTATGTTTACACGATATCTGTCTGTCTGTCCATCTTTCTGTCTGTCTGTTTGTTCCAGCTAATGCAGGCTAAAGTAGGGGGGTACAGCTAAACCGATTTTAACGGGACTTCACTGGCAAATAGCTGATGATATAAAGAGTAACAGACTACTTTTTAGACTAGCTTACTGTTATACCCGGGATTACTGTTTCATCTAGCTGAGCCCCGCGGTACAACAGTCCAGCCGTTCTGTACCGGGTTCATACATTTTGGGTAACTTATTCCTTTTAATAGAATCTACCAGTTAGTTTCGCTCATTCATGGATGGCACTGTAAATACATTTCAGTACACAATGGCAAATACAACATTTAAATTATTCGCTATGCTTTAAAAGCATAATGCGTACGTTTCTAGAATGTTGTTGTCCATCGCAAGGCGAATACTGGAGTGAGGAACAACACGGTGAACATCGCGAGGCTCAGCGCGAAGGGCATAGTGTGGCTATAGACTATAGAGTAAGGTTAAACATAACGTAATGCGTTCCAACATAATAAAAATTAACATAAGTTGACCAAAAATCTCTCTTTTTGTTCATTATACTGAGTAGTTACTGCTCGATCTTTGTTCGTATGGTAATCGATGAAATAGAAGATTATTGTTGTTCGTTTTAAAATTACCTCACGACGTGAAGGTTTGTTCAAGAATTATGTAATTTTGAAATGAACAAGAGGAACATTAACCTTTTAAATTACCGTGACTGACTCGAATTTTAGTGTTTGGTGTATTTGTATGCTTTTGTAGTTTAGCAGTAACTTGTTAATTAACACCTATTAACTAAAGGTAAACACAGCTAATTGGAGGACTGGCAACTTTAACAACATAGTATTTTACTATTGAAAATGTTTCTTTGTAACATAACAATATAAATATAGCTCGTTTTCATACAAAGGTTTAAATTAAAGTGCTGTTATGACCTTGCGTAATAAAGATTAATTCTTAAATATTAAATACATATTTTTTTACTGGGCATAAACATACATAAATATATACATACATATAGGTAGATACATGTATACGGCCAGTCAGATGGCATTGACATTCAGTTGACTAGTGGGTTTACAAGACAACAAAAATAAATCATTTCACTTATAATCAGCTTTTTCATTTGTTGTAATCACTGAAAAAAGTACCTACTCTTTTCTATCTAGGTTTAATTTTTATTGATGGTCGTACAATTCCTAAATACACAAGTTTAAGGAAAAACACAACCAAATGTTTCAAATAAAAATTAAAGAATAAACTTGATTGCATGGTTTAGGCATTGATCACGTCGCCGCGTCACTTTCTATGGGACAACAAGGATGGTTGTCTCTGTGTCCCTGTCATGTATGTTTGTACAGTACATAATATTTATATTCATAGTGTGGGAGATTTCTTTAAAAAAAATATATATGTCAACTGATGTCAACCCAAAATCCCAGATGCTGTTGATAATGTTATTTGTGAAAACTAACGTCGACGTTGTCAAATCCGTTCTTAGGTATACAGATCTGTAATCATCATCATAAACCCCCCTTAGCAGACGTACCAGCGTGGTATAAGCCCCGGCACGTAACTTGGCCAGATTTCGGCGTAGCGGGGGTAAGTTCGGGCATAGTTTAAATGCCTCGGTAGCGTATGCGACTGCTGTGCTTGAGGTCTCGGGTTCGATTCCCGGATCTGACCAAATGTTTATACGATCTACAAATATTTGTTTCGGAGTTTCTATCTATACAAATAAATAAAATTGGAGTGTCTGTTTGTAATATTAAAATAACCGCTTTCTACTACATCCATATGAATGTATATACGGTACACATACCAAAATATATATTTTTAAATTTTTTGTCTGTCTGTCTGTCTGTTTGTTCCGGCTAATCTCTGGAACGGCTGGACCGATTTGGACGTAACTTTCACTGGTAGGTAGCTGATGGTACACGAAGTAACTTAGGCTTACATTTTTTAGACTAACTTCGCCCCGCGGCGTTACCCACGATACGACAATAACCGCGGGTAACACCGCGGGGTTCAGCTAGTTTAGTGTAATTATGCTAGGTTTTAGCAGTAACGGCTGGTAAATGTTGGTTTTGAGAATTAAAACTAGCGGTAAGGTTAGGTTACGGTAATTTTTTCATTTCCTTTAAAACGAGAAACCTTGCTATAAATACAAAACCCTACCATAAATTTACAAAGTCAATAAGACTAGGTAGTTAAATTGTAAGAAATGAAATCGATTGACAGTCTACCATTAATATCACTAATGAAATTGTAATATCATGGCTTGAATTACAGACTGCCAACGAGTACGACACGATGAACCAAACACGTTATGCCATGTGTCCTTGAGGTAAATCCTAAAATTCACCAAGTGAAAGGTGGTAAAAGTTCGAAATGAACGATGATCACAGAACTGTTTAAACTTTTACCATTTAAAGTTGGTAAATCTTAGGTTTTAAAGTAACACGTACATTCATATTAAACATTAAAAACACCCAAACCCAAATATAAACAAATCATACAAACATTTGATCCGACTCGGGAATCGATCCCGAGACCTCAGCTCGGCAGTCATATTCGTTGCCACTGCGCAACCAAAGGCAATCGAAATTCGAGTATCTGCAATAAAATATGGTATACAAATTGTATACGATTAATATTATTTCACCTCTCTTGGTACATAGAGCATGTCACAATAAAGACTAGTTATTACTACATGCATAAGAATTATGAATGTATTACACCATGCCCTTGGCATAATAAGTAGAAAGGCCATGCGTTATGATCAATGATCAGTGTTTTGCTTATTATGCAGGATCGTATTGAATTTAGTGAAGAAATGAAGTGCATAACTTTAGCAGAAAATGTACAGAAGCAGCGGCTTTATACTACTTTTATCCATTGTACTGACTGCTATACTTAACTCAGTCCTGGATTTATAAATAGGCCGTATAGGCCGCGGCATAGGGGCGGCAGCGTCCTAGGGGCGGCAGATTTCAGAGGACGGTCACTCGATTTCAGCGGATAAGTCAAACACGTCCACTGGTTTTCTCATGGTTTTTTTATAAGTACTTTAAATAAATCCCTTTAGAAACTCATTCCTATCGAAACCTATATTATGATATATCATCAGCGAAATCATCTATAATATATGATGATATTATAGATGATTTTGCTATTAAAAAGGCCCATAGAAAATTGTAAACCTTGATTTTTTTTTACCCTCTTAATGACTAATTCAAATTTTATTTAACTTTAAGGCCTTCTTTACTACAAATGGAAAATTATTATTTTAGAAAGGTATGTACATGGGGCGGCGGAAATAAAGTGGCCTACACTCATAAAAAATATAAATCCGGCACTGACTTAACTGTATATTGATACTTGAAGCAAAAACTTTTTATTCATACTTTTATGCAAATAGAGAAATGTGAAATTTAGCATAGTTAAAGTTTATATGGAGGAGGAGTGCAAAAAGTTAAAAACCAAAAAAAGGTAATGAATTAGATATTGTCTAATTTTCATATAGACAAAAATTTGATCAAAATAAAAATATCGTCACAAATGTCGAAAAAAGATCATAGTAAGCGATAAGGTTGGCTGTGGTGTTAGGACTGTAGATGTTTATCGATTAAACTTTCGGTCACAATACCATGTAATTATATTTTACATTAATCGTCAGATATTTAATAATTTACTATGAAGGTATATTTCATGACATTTTCGAGATCTAGAGTAGATTGGAACTTATTTTATTCAAATTTTTTATTACGAATACGGCTTCATAATGCACTAAACTATACCTCCTTTAATATGTATATGTATGTGTTATATAAACGGTTTGACGTCAATAGGGGACAAAGTGCTAAAGTGGATTGGGAACCAGTGCATAAACTAGATAATTGCAATTTGAGGGGACCTCAAATCTCCTGTTTGCCAGCCGTTATGATAGCCAGCATCAGTATCTAACTCTAAATCTGAGACAGAACATGGGATCAAATCATTGGAGAGGTTTGTAGCGTCATTTTAGTCAATGCTAAATCAATTTCGACCTCACAATCAATTGATATGAATTGTTTTTTGTTTTCAGTACACATGAAGATCTCTCGGGGTCCATCCGAACTGTCTATCGGTACACATAAACACTGGCTACTAACTACTGACTGATTTACCAAAACGCTAAATTCTGGGGCAATAAATCAAAAATATTTACAGGTTGTGGTTTTTATGTTGTATGCAACATAACATGTAGAACATTATTACTTTGCCCAACATTTTATTACAACTGTTCTAAAGCGAAGTATGGTAACATACCATTCATGTCATCCTCTGACTATGTGAGGATCAGGATGTAGGCCAGTATCTATAACCTTCAATGAATACCTGTTCGTGTTTCCCCCTTGTAACAAAAGCGTGTTGGGTTTAGAAATATCTTTAAACAAGCTTAAAAGAGTTTTGTCATAAAGTTTGTAGGAGTCCTATTCTAGAATATTAAATAATTTCATTATTTCATTTGCTCATAACTGTACTAGCTACAACCTAAAAAAAATGTTTTTTCTTTGTTTGTAGATTTATTATTCGTCTGACACACCAGACCATCTCTGCAAAAAAATTGTATGTATGATTAGTGCTGTTTAAACTCAATAGATATAAGGTTTAGCCAAATAATGAAAAGAAAATTACATGGCTGTGTTTTCAAGATATTTGTAATTTTATAGCTTGATATTTAAAAATAAATATGTGTTTAAATATAAATATACTAATCGGTAGGAAATTTTATGGAGAATCCAAAAAAAACCGTTTAGTAGGTGTTCCTATAAAGTTATCAAGGCAAATTGGGAAAAGGGTGGGATCTCCTCAAACTGGGCGGTCTAATCTGAAATTCATGCGCGCGTAGTTAAAACCAGCGGAGGGGATAACATGAACCCTGAATAATTACTGACCACTGACTAACTATTGCTGGAGCAACAAATTGAAAATGTTGACAGCTTGTATTTTTTATGTTGTAAGCCTCCACGTACAAAAGATTAATACTTTTGGGGACATAACGGGCAAATCGAGGTTCCCACACAGGAGAGGACCATCTACAAAGGTATAAACAACCAAACAAGTAATAGTGCATACTTGTTTTCTTACTTTCGAATCGTCGAACGGCAACTATAGCAAGTAAATAGTGTCTAATTTTGCCAGAAATAAAGCAAAAGCCACCACCGTTGTCAGTTAAAATAAAACACATACCTATCCCTTCAGTAGTGCATATATTGGTAGGTCGAAATCGTAGAAGTCTTTTGGAAGGGTTTAGGGTAGCAATAGGATAGACTTAGGTAAAAAACAACCCACCCTATATGAAACTACATTGGGATGGCTTGTGGCCGGCTGTGTGTTTCCCAAAACACACATATCGAATTCACACGTAGGTATGTAATTTTTCTTCAACTGACGTAGATGTCGACCTAATGAAATATTGAGAATTAGATACGATCGCTCCAAAACATAGAATGTTACTCGAAGAGAGAGCGTGTGAGGAAGACTTTCATAGAAATACTCGTAGCAGTTGCGGCCGTTTTGTTGTTACAATGCCTTTAAAGGTGAGCCCTGATCAATTAGGTAGTTCGTACGATATCGCCAAGCGCCGATTTCTCTCCTTTCGAAAGAAAGAAAGGGTTTCAAAAAGATTAATTTAAAAAAAACTGTACGTCGAGTTTATGAACGAGTATGAACAGTTAAGTCATATGTCATGACATACACCCGAAGTGGCACCTGGAGATAGTGTCAATTATTTCCTACCACACCACGGGGTGTTGCGTGAGTCAAATACGACCACAAAACTACGGACACTGTTTGATGCCTCTTCTTAAACTACCACAGGTCTGTCATTGAACGACCTCCAAATGGTAAGGCCAACTATTCAAGACAATTACTTGTCTATCATTCTACGTTTCCGACAACATCGATACGTAGTTTCAGGAGATGTTGAGAAAAAGTATCGCTATATTAGTTAACGAAAACCAGCGGTCGTTACAAAAGATTATTCATACTAAGCAATAAAATGTTTAGTCAGTTTTACAGATCAATCTGAAAATATCGATGTCCAAACGGCCATAAAACGAGATTTTAACGTCGTTAATTTTTTAAGCGGTTCTCAATCTATATCATCAACAGTCGAGATATGTGTAAAGAAGTAATTTCAATTCTAGCTCAACTCAGTTTAATTCACGAAAATAGCAATCTAACAGCCAATAAATACTCCAGCAAACCACAAATGATTACAATGTTGCTGACGGTAACTCTTTAGACTTTTCTCAAAAACAAACAAATGGTACTTTTAAAACCTTAGGCCTACATTGGTTGTGTGAAGCCGATAACCTAAGTTTTTCTATAACCATCGATCAACCTGATCAAATAATAAAAGACATATCCTATCAGTAGTAAGTCAAATTTTTAAAGTTAGTAATAGCATCATAGAGGCAAATATATTGATGTAACAAATATGTAGGTATAAATAAATTTGAATGGGACGATGACGTTCCTGCATCCATAAAAGAATCATGACTAAGGTTTATTGAGTCACTACCATATTTAAATACTATAAAATACCTCGTTGAATATCTTGCGTCGATTAAATTAATTACGAAATTCATATTCTTTTCAGACGCATCGGAAAAGGTCTACGATGTATGTTTAAACGTACGTTCAGTGATGTCCAACGGGCAGATTGATCGACTGCACGGTTGGCCGAGTGGTGTCAGCGGTCGCCATGCCGCTTGCTACTGCGCCAAGTGTCGTGGGTTCAAATCCGACGCGGTACCTACAACACTTTGTGTGATCCACGAATTGTTGTCCCGAGTCTGGATGTTCTTTGTGTCCGTTTCATGTATGTTTGTAAAGTCCCCCACGACACAGGATGTTTATTCCTAATGTGGGAGTTGTCTTTTTAAAAAAAAAAAAAAAAAATACGGTTTCTCTAGATTAATCTAGACCTAAACCTACGATGACTCCACACTACCAACAATTGTAATTCGACAATAGTTCTTGGTGAGTTGTCTATGCCTGTGGTGCAACTTAAAAATCTGCAGCAAATCGTATAAATGAAATTAAAGAAAGTACGTCAGGGTGCGCATTGAGCTGTATACCGTGCTAAGAAAATCCGGCGGATATTGTTTCCCGAGGCCTAAAGGCTTCCACTGACCATCATTTTTATCATCAGATCAATATGTGGCCTAAATCACCAAAGAAGAAACAGGATCTACCAGAAGTTGAGCTTTCTTAGTTAATTTAAATCAATCACCCCTAAATCAAACTAATCTAATTGAATCATGTCACGATAATTTATAAATCGTCTAGTTTAGATCAGTTACAAAGGGTAGTTGTTGATATTGTTACGAGCTGGGTATTAAATAAATTAAAGTAGTCGATTAATTACCAAAAATAACACAATATTTATTAACAACACTTTTTACAATAACAAATCACTAAATCACTCGTTAATCGCACTAGAAGATCTCTTCGATGTTTATGCGCTGTATCTTGAACCAATACTGCCCGTACGGCTAACACGTTCCGTTTTTATATGGCCGTCGAAATAACTCGAATGTACGAAAATATTCGATCGATGTTTCTAGTCTAAATAGATTACTCTAGAGCTACTTGTAGCGCCATCTAGGGTCGAGTAATCGTCATAATGCCCACAGTTGCGCGCTTTCCGACACTAGATAGACACCGTTGTCCTCAATAGTTCTCGATTGTTCTCGTCCAAACGAGTTCCATCTGGTTATGGCGCAACAATATAAATAGATTCGTACAGAACATAAAAACTAAAACAAATAATATTTGTGGTTCATTATCATGTAATTAGCTTAAAAAATCATTATAGACGATTATTCATGCTGCTTAATTGGAAATGTTCCCAAATGAATTCCTTGTACTTAAAAGTAATAAGACTCTACCTAAAAGGAATAGACTTATTTCCTTAACTCCCTTCATAGATTGTAATGACCTTATTCATGTAGGCGGCAGGCTTCAAAACTCTCATCACGACTCCAATTAGCGACTACAATTACGGCGTCCTTAGATATGTCAAAAGGCTGGTTGTCTTTACGGAGAGTAACAGAGTAAGTAAACTAAGAAGTGAGAAAACAAATAATTTGAATAAAATATCGTAATTTACATATTTTCTATTCGATCATGTAAATCTTTAAACACTTGGGCATCTAATCAATAATATTCAAATGGTGTTCTAAGATTTGCTGTGGTTATTTTTAATGAACAATAAATACAAACAGAGGAATAGTTTTATAAGTTTAACGTGTGTAAATGTGTCTGTCTTGTTAACAGATGTACTGTTAGCGATTTAGTCTCCTTTTAAAAAGTAATTCATAGGACCTTTCCTTTCAATGGATCTATTCATATAAAGAAATTTTCAAATTGAGATATTTTATTTTATCTTCATCACTACATGTTACACGTTATAAAACAAAGTCCTCCTCCTCGACTCTTCTGTCTGTTCGCGATAAACAAAAAAGTTACTGCACGGATTTTTATTCCGTTTTTACCAATAGGTAGAGTGATTCTTGAGAAATGCTATTGATCATAAACCGACGGATAAAGAACACGGTGCTTTACCACCCCTTTTTATCATGTGGGTGTTGTAAGAGCCGTCTAACGGAGCAAACTCTGCACTTCTGCAGGTTAACAGAACTGCAAAGTACAAAGTGAACGATCCAAGTGGACGGAAATCTTCGAAATCATCAATGGGGTATAAAAATTGGAATATAATTTTAAAAAAAAATCCCTTAGGGGATATGTGTAGATGAAAATTCCACATAGATCAACCAGGGAATCTAAGCGGGGGATCCAAGTGGACGGAGCCGAACGGAGGCGTATGAAATTTGGCACAGTTATGTCCAGTTCCTATATTTGAAAAATTATCCGTTCTAGGTACGAACAGTAGTATATTATACGGGGCGTAAGCTAAAATCGTTCCTATAAAAAATAAATAGAGGAACGGTATTTACGACTCGTAGTCGGTTGTAGAAAATTTTCACACAATGAGGATTCGTTTAATATAGGAACCGGGCATTTTAATCGTAATCGATGAAGGCTCAAACATCTTACACGTATATACATTCAAATTCCTCCTCGCCTGCGGACCGTACCACCTCGACCGTACGGGACGCGTGTCCATTACCCTGTAGTGGCCAGCTACAGGGCTAACTTGATTGCTTCACGGAGGTAACTAGCACCGACCCCGATCAGCTCAAACTTCCAGGACTCCTTCATCCCGGCTTACACTTTGAGGAACAAGAGCCGAGTATAAATGAAAAATGTTGCGCAAACATGGAAAATTTATTCCTATTGAGTTGGCTAGTACTTAGTTGACAAGACCCTAGGTTGAGTTTCCCATATTTTTGCTTAAATTTTTAGCTACTTTTTGAAAAACAACACATAATCTTTTAGTTAACAGAAAGAGAGAATGGCCATATGTATTACTGTTTTAATGAAAACCTATATTTAGATCGAAAAAATGGATGGACTGCGTAAGAGAGGGTATGGCCAAGAACAGAGTAAGCAGTAAACTGACGACTGATAGAGAAGAATGGAAGAGAAAAACTAATTGCACCGACCCCAAATAAAGTTGGGAAAAGGGTAAGGAAATGATGAGCTACGAGTATATTTCGATCGTCAATTCATTGGTAACATGTCTTAGTAATTCTCATCATTGATAGTAGAACTAAAACTGACAACTTATAAAAAACTACAATAAAAATAATAATTTGACTATAAATAAAAAAAAAAAATTGAGAGGTGTCAAGGGACACCCGGATGGAACGAAGTTCGAAATAGAAAGACGAAACGAAAATATCTGGCTTGCTTTCTATAAGAGAGAGAGAGAGAGAGAGAGACAGACAGAGAAAGGGTAATGCTTCCTGCCAATTTCGGGGTGTGTAAGGGGGGACTAAAAAATGTCTCTAAGCGATAGTTTCGGACATAGAGGGGGTATCTTCCTTAAGGGATGATTTTAGGGGGTGGGGGTGGAAATTAGTAACTTGCTAGTTAAACGTGATATCCAACTATCGGGTTGAAAATATGTGCGGTCCTAGTGTGGGTGGGGGGGGATGAAGTTACTATCAGTGGGGAGGAGAGGTCAGAAAATGACCAGTCTGGTAGGGCGAAAGGGTTGGGGGTGCTGTGCTCGTTAAAATCAGTCCAAGCTCTAAGGTGCTGGGGTAATTGGTTCAAAAGTTAAAGTATTAGGGGGGGGCACCTCGACTGAGAAGTATGGCGGTATCGAAGAACTCGACTTCACGATGTGACTAAGTAGGTGATCCAGGAATATGTGGGAAAAATTTAATCTTCCCTGTGGTATCACTAAATTTCTTGGGTAAACACACAATATTGTATAATAAATTCGTCTTGACAAAATGTGTCGTTGACATATGTCGAAAGTGTCGTTACAATTCCGTCTAGCCCCCTTCCGCAACGCGTGATAAGGAACTTCGTTATAAAAATATGTACGTAAAAAAAACATATTTAGGCAATATTTTTTATAAAATATGTACTCGTATTTATGATATGTGTTACATTGTTATCTAAACGTTTGGAACTTGCTTACAGAAATGGACTTAATGGACGCAATACCGTCGAAATTATCTCATTATCACCATGTCAGTATCTGATAATGGAATCACAGAGAAATCCTGGGCACCCCTCATATTTAAGCGCATCACACTGGTGTACGAGTACATATACAAGACTAAGGCCCTGTTTCACTGGTTACAGATAAGTTCCGGAAAGCTAATCTGATGGTTGACATTTGTATGGAAGATACGTCAAATTATCTGTCAGATCAGCGATCCAAAGTAGTTTTTTATAATTATGATGCATTATTCACTAACGGCCATTTTAATAAGCTATTTCTAGTTAAAGCTGGAGAGAGTTTTTATATTTTCATTATGATTGATTCAAAATTTGCATTGATAGGCGAAATTTTCATATTTTCTTAAATAATTATGATTGATTCAAAATTTGCATTTTTTTCTACTTATTGACAAACTTTAGTTGTCAAAAAAATATCAAGTACCCACTCTTTTTAATGCAAATTTAGGTAGTTTTTAATAACCAATCTTTAAAACTGGAGATAGGTTAGTGAAAACGGCGACTAGTTGTATCGTCGTTAGTTGCCACTGAGGCAAATTTACTGCGTATCACTACATATCACACAAATCCTTGTCCTAAAAATGGATGTCGTAGGTTTATCATATGACGCACGATAAGCTTACAAACTTACAACATCCGATAATGGGTCAGTGGGCAGAGAAATTCTACATACAGATACAAATTAGAGAGACAAGAGATACAAATTTGTGTTCATTCTTGGTCTTATTGTTTTAGTCTAAAGATTTTCACTAAGTGTATATTAACAACTGAAGAAAAAAACATTGCTAAAAATTGGGGTTAAGTAAAATGACTTGCGACATAAGAATATATGTATAAAATGCTGTCTCGTTTTGTTTCGTTTTTTCCGATACAGATGTTAGATAAAATAGTTTTCTAGTGTATTAATTTAAAACCTTTTAGAGACATTACACTTTATTTATTGATTTATCTTCTAAATAAATATCTTAAAGATCTTCTTTATGTACTTACCTTACGGGTATATTATAGTATTATGTTTGAATTTATAAAGATAAATAGGTAGTATAAGTGATCAAAATTGTATAAACTGCAAAAAGATTGTAATTCCCAATTCTATAATTAAGAAAACATGGTCATTTCTGATGATTTTTAGAAAACTACTAATTGTAGAGAACTGAAATTGAGGTATATATGAGGCAGGGCTGCTATGCGTCTGGGTTTTCCCGGATTGTCTTAGTTTAGTGTGCTTCCAGGGAGCGTCCTGGCGAGTTATCATTTGTAATCCGAACTAAAAAAACATAATAAAACATAAAAAAAATATCGAAAATAGTATTCTTTAGAAAAGGCAACTGACAGTTTTAACTAAATTGACATTAAATAAACTGTAAAACGTGTTTTGTACTTTAAAATGCGAGTATTTTACGCTTTCAATCCGGGTTGTCCAATTTTGGAGATAGAAGCCTGGCAAAGAAACTGGCAAGGCCTTCTTGTCAACATTATTTGGAATCAGCTGTTTTCTGCAATTTAACTCACGTTTAAATATTGTTGACAAAAAAGACTTGCCAGTTTTTTTGCCCAAAATTCTAATGGAAGCCTTTTTTGAAAGTTGAATATTACCAAAAAAATCTTTTTAGATATTTTGTACGTAAGTTATGTGTTCCTATGAATCTCCAAAACGACGATACTGATTATCTAAAATAATACTTACTGAAATTCAAATTTAAAATAGTTTATTTTCGTTAACAAATAAACAATGGAAGTTGGGCCCTCCTTTTGAGCATAAAATGACAGTATTAGGCGGGACCGCTTTCACATATCACACGTCAACAGTTTATTTAATGTCAATTTAGTTAAAACTGTCAGTTGCCTTTTCTAAAGAATACTATTTTCGATATTTTTTTTATGTTTTATTATGTTTTTTTAGTTCGGATTACAAATGATAACTCGCCAGGACGCTCCCTGGAAGCACACTAAACTAAGACAAATCCGGGAAAACCCAGACGCATAGCAGCCCTGCCTCATATATACCTCAATTTCAGTTTTCTACAATTAGTAGTTTTCTAAAAATCATCAGAAATGACCATGTTTTCTTAATTATATAATTGGGAATTACAATCTTTTTGCAGTTTATACAATTTTGATCACTTATACTACCTATTTATCTTTATAAATACAAACATAATTATAATATACCCGTAAGGTAAGTACATAAAGAATCCCTCCTTTAAGATCTTTAGTTAGAAGATAAATCAATAAATAAAGTGTAATGTCTCTAAAAGGTTTTAAATTACTACACTAGAAAACTATTTTATCTAACACCTGTATTGGACAAAACTTGCGAGCCAGCATTTTATACATACGAGTATATTCTTATGTCGCAAGTCATTTTACTTAACCCCAATTTTTAGCAATGTTTTTTTCTTCAGTTGTTAATATACACTTAGTGTAGTTTTTAGGGTTAATAAAATTACGTAAATAAAAAACAAAGAAATAATATTTATAATTAAACGTATATCTACTTTCGGGCTACCTATTTATTTTTACCTACTGTCGTGCTAATTCATTAAGCTAATTAAAACCGTCCATTAACTCTTTATTCGGTGGCAACTCGGCTGGCGCGCAGACGTTATCTGGCCGCCATTAAAATTTCCCACCGATTAATATTTACATAGGTACTCTTAAGTCGGTTTTTATTACATAACACAGATTCAAACACAGATTTTTTATTTATCTAATATTAGAAGTTGGAAGAGCAGTGATAAAACTACAAAATTATGAATTAATTTATTTAACTGAATTATGAACAACAGTTTGAGTCATTCAGACTCAAACTGTTGTTCTTTGTGTCCGATTCAAGTATGATTATAAAGTTCCCCACGACGGCTGCGACTCATGAATGTATATTTCTAGTGCGGAAGTTGTCTTTTAAAGAAAAAAAAACTTTCCATGTTAACGACGTAAGAAATAAATACACATACGTATACGCCATAAATAGCCTACTGCTGAACATGGTAAGAACTACTGGAACAAGTATAGAAAGGAAAATATCTGCTTATAAAAACAATCGAATATCTAAATTTTCATTTGCAATTTGTTTTTAAACAAAGACATATTATATATGTATTCACATAATAGAGATCGCCTGGTACAATATTTAGGTATATATATTTAGTTTTGATAACACACTCATCACACTAGGCCCGGGCTTACTGAATGGACCTAGGGTAAATTCGCCATTGGTCTATTGCATCTAAGACTATCTCTTAAACAAATGGTTCTGGTAAAAAATCCTCTCTCACTAATCAAACTACCTGTAATGCTAGCTGTAGCTGATAGATAGTTTCTAAGTTATATTGTTAATACCGGAAAAATTAAGAAAATATGGTGAAATTAATCTATTTGAACTTTAAACTCAATTGCTATAATAATATAATAAAATGCTTAAATTTGATCTGTGCATTAAGTTTTAATGAAGTTCGTTTGTTTTGAATGAAATGATTGCATTCGGTCAGCTTTTTGTGTTTTGGTTTTATAATTGTGTTCGTATTTCGTTCTTTAGAACTTTTATGTAATGCAATCCTGCCTCGTAATAATGAAATGTAACTGCTAAGATTATGATTCAATTCTCGGGTTTGATGAGTCTATTCGACAACCCCAAATTTTCGTATGATTTGTCTTCTCGAAATTTAATTTACATTTTCTGAGATTTTAGTAATTTCTCTAATTTGCAATCTCAGCTCAGATATAACCTATGCTGTCGTATACCTATTCAATTTCAATAAAACGTGAATAGTTAGTAGTTTGTAGGAGTACCTACGTAATTCGTGCGAATGTTACTGATATGACGTAGGATACTGTTATGTTAAGAATTACGTTTTCGATATATTTAGGTTGTTGTTTATTATTGAAACGTTATTGATAACTGGTTCTATCGTGATAAACGTTTTTAGGCCATGGTCTACGAAGTCTCTCTAATGTAGGTACTTATTAACTTTTACAGATTAGACTGATTTTATGCTGATCTTTAATTTATGTAACTATAATAATATTACTAGGGGCTGAGCTTAAGCTACCTACCGGGTCCACAGGTGGCGGATAGTGGAACGTCCTATAGATATATAGGACAGCTGCGAATAAGGTAAACCAAATAAGCAGTCCCGGACCGAAGCGGCAAGAAAGCAGGGGTGGTGGAATGTCCTGTGGCACAGACATCCACAAGAAATACCACATAACCCGGAAATATCTTGTGTCATGGCGAGTCTGCGCCGCCAGTAAATAAGTGCATAGCCCTGGCAGTGGGCAGCAGCCTGCCAGCGTTCCTTAAGGCGAACCTCAGGTAGAGGCTAACGGCAAAGGAAATGAAAACCTGTTAGCGGAGATAGAAACCGTCGAACCCGGTTACAGTACTGCGGTCACCAACCCGTCGTTGCTGGCGTGGTGATTATAGCTAACCCCCCTCCCCTAATAAACATGACAGACAAAAATAAGAATCGACCCCGAGTTCCCAGCGCCCTGTCAATCCACGGTTCGAGCAGTGGCCTTGAGACACGGGGCAGGGGTGCGACAAGTAATCTCTGGGAGTTGACTAACTGCCGTAATCAAAATCTTTTTATCGCCACATATAATTCTCGGACACTCTCTACTGATGACCGTCTCATGGAGGTGGAAGTCGAACTGCATCGCATCAAATGGCATCTTCTGGGCTTGTGTGAAATTCGAAGAGATGGTGAGGAATTACTAACATTGCCATCAGGAAACCTTCTTTATTACAAAGAAGGAACAAGAAAAGGAATAGGAGGAGTCGGCTTTCTAATAAACAGGGATTTTAAACATCGCCTGCTCGAAATTGGAAGTGTGTCCAAAAGAGTAGCATATGCCAAATTTAAACTATCAACAAAATACACACTATTAATCATACAGGTGTATGCTCCTACGGCAAGCCATTCAGACGAAGAGGTTGACGAAGTATATGAACAAATAACCAGCGTCATGGAAAGGATTAAGTCTCGGTATGTAATGGTAATGGGAGATTTTAACGCTCAAGTTGGGAAAAAGGAGTCGGACCTCGAGAGCTGCATTGGCGGCTTTGGATTTGGTGAAGGGAATGACAGAGGCAAAGCGCTGATGCATTATGCATTTAAAAACAATATGTATATCATGAATACACACTTCGAGAAAAAACCTCAACAAAAATGGACTTGGAGGCACCCAGATGGTATACATAAAAAGGAATATGATTACATCTTAACCAACCGCAGAGACTTCGTGTGTGATGTAGCAGTGCTCAACAACTTCACAACTGGCAGTGACCATCGCTTGCTACGTGCAAAACTTACTGTCAATGTAAGGAAGGAAAGACAGAAACTTATACGGAAAAGTACTCCGTCTCATATTATTCCGGATGTTATTAGAGCTAATGCCGATCAATATAAGTCATACATAACTGAACAGATCCATGACATCGACCGACTAAAATCGCTGTCAGTAGACGACCTAAACGAACACCTGATCCGGATTATGGCGAGGGCGCTGGAACACGTAACACCTGACATGAGCAACTTTAGACCAAAAAAACTAACTGGAGATACTCTTAGGCTTATAGATCGACGCCATCAAATGCGCACAGAAAACAAAATGGACACTCAAGAATACAGAATTCTGAATAGTAGCATCCGCCAGAATATAAAACAAGATCTTTTGCTGTACCAAGAAAATCGTATTGAAAAAGCAATCGAAATGAACACCAGTCGAAGAATACTGCGCGTTGAATTGTCAAATGGCAGGAAAGAGATCTTCCAGTTGTTTGACGATAAAAATAACATCATCACAAACAGAGAGCACCTACTAAAAGTTGTAAGAAAGTTCTACGAGAATCTGTATAAAAGTAAAGTAACAGCGCCTGATACAGATACGGATCTGCCGTCAACAGCGAGGCCTCGTGTCGCTAATGTTGGTTCCGAAGAAATACCCGACGTGACTATTGAAGAGTTACATCTAGCACTGAAACAACTTAAGAATAGGCGATCTCCTGGACGGGATGACGTTGTGCCGGAGATGCTGAAAATAGGACCAGACCCTTTATGGAGAGCACTTGCGTTACTGTTCACAGAGTGCATATTGACAGCGTCCGTGCCTAATGACTGGCACAGTGCAGTAATTATTCTCCTACACAAAAAGGGAGACACCCAGAAATTAGATAACTACCGCCCCATTAGCCTTCTGTCACACGTGTATAAACTGTTTAGTAGAGTTATCTTGAATAGATTGAGTAGTAAGCTAGACGAGTATCAACCTAGAGAGCAGGCGGGCTTCCGATCCGGCTTCAGTACCAGCGACCATCTACAGACGTTAAAGACTACCATCGAAAAATGCCATGAATATAGAAAGCCACTAATAATCACCTTCATCGACTATGAAAAAGCCTTCGACTCGGTTGAAAACTGGGCAGTTGAAAAAGCCCTTGTAGACTGCCGAATAGACGAAAGATACATACAGCTAATTAAGCACCTATAGCTACATAACGCGTCTTCGGTTAGTCTCCATAAACTAACAGAGCCGTTCAAACTTGAGAGAGGAGTGCGGCAGGGAGATACAATATCGCCTAAACTATTTAATCTGCCCTCGAGAATATCTTCAAGAGACTGGAATGGAACAATAAGGGTATAGTGATCAACGGAGAGAGACTCAACAACTTAAGATTCGCGGATGACATCGCATTGGTCGCTGATAACGTCGATGATATGCTTTCCATGATAGAAGACCTACGGAGAGAATCAACAAAGATTGGTCTGAAAATGAACGAGTGAAAAACCAAAATCCTCACAAATATCCCTGAGGCAGATAGGCGCCATCTGCCAGTTGAAAGAGTCGACTACTACATCTATCTTGGCCATTAGATAGCTTTGGATCTGGAAGACCAGGTGGCCGAAGTGGAAAGAAGGATCACACAAGCTTGGTCAGCTTTCGGAGCGAATAGCCAAATTTTTCGCTCTAAGAGAATCGCGCAATACCTGAAAACCAGGGTATTTAACCAATGTGTCCTGCCTGTGTTCACATATGGCATGGAAACTACGACTTTAACCGAAAAGTCTGCTGAGAAACAACGAGTAGCGCAGAGAGCAATGGAGAGGTCGATGCTGGGCATAACTCTGATGCACAGAAAGAGAAACGAGTGGATTAGAGAAAAGACTAAAGTCGTAGATGTCGTACAAGAAATAGAACGCCGGAAATGGAGATGGGCAGGACACATTGCTAGACTGGAGTACAGCCGGTGGGCTCGAAGAGTGCTTGAGTGGAGACCCCGAGCAAACACTCGAGGCAGAGGGAGACCGCCAAAAAGATGGGTCGACGATGTACGGGAACGAGCGGGAGTGAACTGGATGGCGATGGCACGGGATCGCGAAGAATGGAAATTGGGAGAGGAGGCCTACGTCCGAAGACGGACATGCAAGAGGCTGTGATGATGATGATGAATAATATTACAAAGCTGAAGAGTTTGTTTGTTTGTTTGAATGCGCTAATCTCAGAAACCGCTGGTCCGACTTGAAAAAATATTTTAGTATTAGATAGTCCATTTATCGAGGAAGGCTATAGGCTATATATCATCACACTAATACTAATAGGAGCGGAGCACCGATGAAGAATGTTTGAAAAATGGGAGACAATTTTCAGGCTACGGGCAATAGAAGACGCAAACGAGGTTGCGTGGGTCTGCTAGTAGAAATATAAAATGTCTGAGCAGCTTTGCATCTAAACTGAGTGTTCTTCATAAACATACAAACAAGGTCAAAGATGTAAATTTTGTAGGAATTTACGGAATAACAATTAAAAAAGTTTTACTCAGCAGATAACTGGCAACTCTTAGAAAGGAGATAAACTTAGACAAGTCTGAAACAAATTTTAAAGAGTATTGTTCTGAAGTGGACTCTTGCACTTGCACAAACACAGACACAAAGGACTAGAACTCCTAGACTCAGAACAACAATATAATCAAATGAAGTCATCAAAATATTGATCCTGTTATTCGATTACGGCATAATAAGAGGCTCTTATAATCTTCGTAATTAAAATTTTAGTAAGTATTGCTCTGGGATCCGACAACATTCTATCTAGAGAACTCCGACACCTAGTATCTACATGTTTAGTTAAAACAATTTTCTATTGCTTTCTATTAGTAAAAATATCTGCAAAATCAGTTCAGTAGATCTAAAGATTACAACAACCTACAACCTTCCTACAATCTCACAAACTATACCTTTTTATAAAATTAGTAGGTATGCGCCGTATACGAAACGTAAGACGAAAGTCTTCAACCAACGAGTGCTCTCTGTAACGACGTACGCTGCCGAGACGTGGATAATAACTGTAGGGTTCGAAGTCTCTCTCAAGGACAACATTAGAAATGAAGTAATCCGTCAGAAAAACAAGATTACCGACATAGCTCTGAAAGTTAGTAGGTTGAAGTGGTAATGGGCTGGTCATATACGAGTATGTCGCTAAACCGATAAACGCTGGGATGTAGGGCGCCCTCTGCTCATACAGCGGGCGAACTTGCGTAAGAGAGCCTGAATCTGAAAGAAAGGACTGGATTCGATAAGCAGCAAACCGGGCTCTATGGTATAACTTCGGAGAAGCCTATGTCCAGCAGTGGACTGCAATGGGCAATAATGATGAATATTATTGTAGATACCACAGGTATAGGTATAGGAACCAAACAAGCCGGTGGGTTCCTCAATGGTAAGTGACCACTACCATCTATGGACGTTTGCATCATTAATCGCTATCTTCCTGAAAGTGGGTAAAGAAGGCGGTCGCTTTGCTAGATCAAGATCGATCAAATGCTTAACATAGGTATTATCTGAGGTGATATCACTCCACTAAAGTTGTCTAACATTTTACTTTAATTACTTATAAGTAGTGTGTCAGAATATGAAAGCATCCACCAAGGCAATACTAGTAACGCCATCTAAACGCCGACATGATGATCTATGACCACTAAAATATATAATATTGTAAATCAAATACAGAGGGCGCTACTAACGATATGTTAGAATGTTTCAAGTAGTTTCTGTATTAACGTATAGGTGGTGACACTATAGTCTTTTAGTTGATAGGTTTTTTTAATGTATAGGGGATAAACAAGCATACGTATCACCTGATGCTAAGCGATTACCACCGCCCATGGACACCCGCAACACCAGAGGGGTCACAAGTGCGTTGCCGGCCTTTTAAGAAGGAGTACGCTCTTTTGTAGAAGGGTTGAAGGTCGTATTGGTCCGGGAATACCGCAGGTGATAGCGCATTCCACTGTTTGATTGTTCGAGTCAGAAAGTTTCGGGAAAAGCGCACAGTTGTGGACTGCCAACCATCTAGATGATGGTGATGAAACTTCTGTCGCGTAGGACGATGGCGGAAAGATGTGGCAGGGATCAGTCCAAACAATTCCTCGAAGTACTTACTCCCCATAGTAAATGCGGTAGAAGAGTACGTCTGCACGTAAGTACGTAGAAATAAAATCGGCTAGTCGTAACAAATAGAATTTATTAACTAGAAAGGTAGTGGTAGTGTTAGTGGGTTCGATTCCCAAACTTGACATATTCTAAGATAGCACCGACAAGGGATCGTAATCGTACGCTCCTGTAGGACTCGCAGCAGTAGGACGTCTGTTGGCGACCAGCTCGTATGCAGTGCGGTTTCCGCGTCTCCAGCAGAGTGAAGGTTAACCCAAACTTCACCGAGGTCTGTAGGCAACACGCTGAGTAGGCAGCGCGGTGACCAGAGGGTAAGCTTAAAGGTGAACCGTTTTCGAGGTAGCAACGCCAATCTTCACCGAGCTCTGTAGGCGACACGCTGAGTAGGCAGCGCGGCGACCAGAGAGTAAACAAGGTGAACTTAAAACCGTTCCGTTCCTGTAGGCCCCGCAGCAGTAGAACGTCTGTCGGTGACCAGCTTGTAGGCAGTGCGGGTTCCGCGTCTCCAGCAGAGTGAGGGTCAATCCAAAACTTCACCGAGTTCTGTAGGCGACGCGCTGAGTAGGCAGCGCGGCGACCAGAGGGTGTGCTTAAAGATGAACCTAAAACCCCGTTCACGGGGTTACAATTCACTTAGGGTTTTATTAGATGCTAATACGGCACCAGAACAACCCCTCCACAACCGAAGCTAATTGTGATGTTTAAATAAGCTTTAATATACCTAAAATAAAATATTCGTAAAAGTACAACGAACTATCTTAAAACCGCGTACGTGTGGCAGACACGAGCTCACGGTAAAAGTGTCAATCTCCGAAGGGAGCGGTGACGCGCCGTTCGGACCGTTAGTCGTCGCGACGGTTTAAGTTAATTTATATCGATATTTTTGTATCGATATCGAAGAGTACGAATTCAGCATTACAGCAATGTAACATTGCTCTCCGCTGAATGTGGTCCAGAGGGATGAGCTAGTATTGGAGTGCCCCCGCCTAAAGATGAGGACAGCATTCCATGTGAGGCCGAACCTGTGCCTTATAAAGCAGAAACCGGTGGGTTGGAGTGATATACTGTCTACATCTGTTGAGCACACCAAGCTTCTTCGAGGCCAATTTGGCCTTAACCTCTAAATGGCCACGAAACTGGACTTCGCTCTATATGACGACACCAAGTAAGTATACCAATATTGACTTTTTGTTGATAATTTGTACTAAATTAAATATACCCCAATCCGAGACCTTTTCCAAAGAGGTCTCAACTTCGGACACAAGTTTTTTTCGACTCTCAATGACGTTTTCCCAAGAAACATTAGCGCAGCTGGTGTAGAGACCATCGCCCGTGCTGTCAACCGCATAAAAATGAACAAAATAGACGATAGCACACAGCCTTGACGTACACGCACACTCCGGATTTAGACATATAGGAATGTTCTAGTCCGTACCTAGGGTGTCTGAGGTAGAATTTGTCCGCCGGAGACGATATCTACGTCTCGGTCAAAAAGAACAAGGCTGGTTTTTCGTTCTCGAGGTGGTGATGAACAGCATCAAGATTAGGTACTTATGTAATCCCCTGATGTTGCAAAAGTCCACGACTAGCTTGGTAGGGGGTACCGTGATGTTACTACTCTTACCCCGAGCGTGATTGAGCGCAATTTTGTCCTCTCCAGAATACGAGGGGTAGCCTGAACATACACGCTCAGGGTCGTTATGTCCTAAACGCGGACGCCCAGAGAGGGATTCTTAAACGCCAGAGCAGTTGATACCCTCCTGGGGTGACAAAGTAATCTTAAAGGTGATCCAAGTTATCTTAAATGCTAGTCTTAACTATTCGTACATAAATACCAAGCAGTATATTATTTTGCTTTTTAGAACAAATTCAAAGTAGTTATGATCAAATAACTTGGGCTCTCAGTTCAGATGCAAAAAAATTACATAGCCTAGAGATGAATTCTGATGATTCAATGAATTGCGCATACATAGGTATTAATTCATACGTTCACGAACTACGATTAATTTGCTAATTATATTATCAATTATTAAAAATATGAATGTGATGCCGAAGTAATCCAATGCTAGTTCTTATCATGTTAATATCAATATATGATATGTAAATATCTTTATTCTCATGAATAAAGACAAATTATTTAATCAAATACATATTCTCCCACTAATTTGGGAAAAAAAAGATGTGTGAATGGCAACACTGTAATTAAATTGCAATTATTATTCTTTTTTGGGTTAAGGCTTTATTTGCCTTAATTTTTATACATATAGACAACATATACATGTGAAAAGTATTTCTGCTTGATTTGTTACATTTTTTTGACCTTCTATCGCATTCTTTCACTACGCATTTGCCAATAACTGTTGTTGTGACGTGTCGCGTCACTACGTCACTTCGTATGTTGACGTTTGCCTCGAGATTATGAAAAAACTCTTAATTACAGCCTGTGCATTTTTGTTTCTTAATATGTATTACTAATCTAGTGTATAACACATCAATGTCCAACACAGACTGTATTCGTCTCTGAGAAAACTACCTAAGTTGAAAAAAAACGTTGGCACATAATGCGTTACATTGGAGACTAGCTAAACTCCGCAGTGTTACCGTGTCACGCCGCGGGGCGAAGCTAGTCTAAAAAAAGAAGCCTCAGTTACTTCTTGGATCATTAGGTACCTACCAGTGAAAGCCCCGTCAAAATCGATCTAGCTGTTTCAGAGATTAGTCGGAACAGACAGACAATTTAAAAAAGAAAGCTATTTTGGTATATGTACCTACCGTGTATAAATACGTATGCCTTTAGTAAAAAGCGGTTATTTATTTGTATAGATGTTATAAGTAAGAGGAGGTGCAACTATGTGATACTTTTAAACCTCCTCCGCCAGATGTGTTATTTTTGCCATCCGACTATATAAGCGCAAGATGAAGACTAATAACTAAGTACCTACCTATCTTTTATTTTATTCCATTTTGAGTTGATTCCACGAAGAGGATATAGACTACTGGCCCGTGTAGAAAAATGATGGGTCATGTGAACCACCAGGTGACCTATCTAGAACGATAGAAAAGCATAAAATAATAAGATTCAGCACTATGCCGTCACTTGTAAGCTGTCCAACTGAGTGCAGGTGAGAATTCAAAAGTACCGGTATGCGGCGTTCCCACGAGGCGTTAATCACGACAGTGAACCACCGTTTCGTGAAATACACTTCTGTGTGAACGCATAGTCGTTAAACTTGCTTTCGTGAGGAACGGCGCACGACTCAAGCGTGGATAGATCAAACCTGTTTGATTTTCAGTCGTAATATACCGTTCGTGAAGCCAAGATGTCGTCAAAGCAACGTGGCATTATTAAGAAAATCTTCTGAAAAATTGCTTTTTAGTTCCATACTAACCAAGTTTGACGCTCCCAACATATTTCTTCGCTGTATCCATTCTCTAACCCAAAAACGTCTTTTTTTTCGTTTTCATGTAATTGTGTCCTGTAAGCACTCCATCTTTTTTGCTAAGATAGTAGCAAAAAACGAACTTAGAACAGCACAACTTTCAACTAGATCATTCATGATCGATGTTTCGATGGTGACTAGTCGAAATGCGAGGCGTGAACGGCACGAACCCCCCAACCGTGTGAACGTTTTATAAATTCACACTTTCGTGAGTGTCACGAACGAAAGTTGACTAGCGTGGTTAACTGTCGTGATTAACGCCTCGTGGGAACGCCGCTGTAGAGTGGGTACATTTTGGTCATATATTTTTGTACGGCATTCTTACCATCGATAGATCCATGAAAAATAATAAGAAAACGCGCAGTGCCGTAAAAAAATGGTGCGCCATAAAGTCGGGTTTTTATTTTTATTTTCCGACAATTTCGAGGGTAAATTTGGTCATTTGATGAATATGAGTAAGATCAGGATATGCAATAAACACTTTTTTATTTACTTACACATTTCTTTTAATATTATGGCAGCAAATAAAATATTAAATAAAATAGGTATATAAATCAACGATAAGTAATTTAGAACAAAGTGGACGTACAACATTACTTCAATTTATATTTATCATAAAAACAATTGAATACAACTAAATTAGTTCACAACAAGACATAAAATTTCGAATATTTTTATTTTACTAATTCAAAAACCTACTCTTAATATTCAAATTTTAATTAAATCCATAAATATATGACTAGAAATATATTCAGGAATTCAAACGTGTTTTGAGAGAATAACTAATTATAATATAATAAAGTTACTGTAATCACTTGGCATTAAAATAAAACGTTCAAGGGGTTGTAAAAGAACAGGACGTTTAAAATTAAAAACTATAAAACGTATCTAGAAGCAAATAACACAGGAACAGTAATACTGACAAATGAGTAAGTAGACAATTAGCAATATATATAACATAACTTACAGTAGGTAAATATGGAGCAAAACTAGATGTTGCGTACCTGCTCTACATAAGTAATATATACCTACGTGAAATTTCTCTACTGATTACCTGTTATAAAGATACAACATTCATTGGTTACCATGTCACGAACAACATCAACGGCTACATATACCTACCAAATAGATAATCACCTTCAAAATAATAGTTTCAGTTTAGTAGAAAGTAGGTAAACCATAAAAAAACAAAAGACAACTCGCTTCGCTCTTTAAAGTATGTATTTTGGAAGCAGGCTGTATTCTATGAGTAAGGATAGTTTTGCATACCTAACACTTAATGTTTATATAGGTTACAACAGCTACTCAAATATTATGATTAATAAGTGGGTATAACATACCTACCTATTTCAAATGAACAATACCTATCTAATTAATTAAAAAAAACATAGTAATCAGTCCATTCGTGTTACAAAAAAATTATAAAAAGGTATTCTAACCTGAATTTCAATAAAAATAATACAATAATAATTGACTTCTAAAAATGTATAGACGACTTTAATAAACAACATATTTTAATATAAAAATTCTTAATTTCACCCCTAGTAGTAACTCTTCTTAAAATTAAATAGGAACAAACGGTAACTTAACCATTTCATATGAAAAAAATCTAAAATCTTAACAGATTCGTAAATTAAAGCGTTCTCAGTTACAAACATTAAAAACCAAATTGAAACCGAAAATTGAAGACATTTAGAAAACCGTATAAAAAAATTGAATGTTAATCTTATAAATCTAAATATCTTATATTAGTTCCCTGTTTTTAGGTGCAAACAAAACTAGATATGTACTTTGAAAGCACAGTTTCAGATGCATCACACTTTTACCAATCTAGCTTATCACAATTAAAAAAAGTCAGTTTCTCATTGCAAGGTTCGTAAAAAACAATATTAATACTTATATTTAGTGACTAGCTTTGTAAACTCAAGGTAATTAAAGCATATTAATTATTGTTCAATGAAATGGTTAATGTAAAAGTAATCGTAGGAGAATATGAACGTATAAACTTTCGGATATAATGCAGATAAACTTTTCGGAGTTTACACGTTAAATACCTATCTAACTGTCTCAGTTTTCATTCAAAATAAGTTTTTCCTAATTTTATGTCACAACTCCTCAGGAGTCGAGTCTTAACTATCATTTTCCTTTCCCAAAGCAAATAAATAATTGTATAATAAAATTCGAGAAAAATTAATTACCAATTGTTAAATAATTAATTTTAGCTTTTAAAAAAGAAAGGACGTCAAAAGTAACAAAATAAATCAACGAGTATTTAGCGAGTGCGCAGAATGAGATGAATTCCAGACTTGGTTTCGACTGGTTTGCTCAATTGTCCAACCTTCAGCTTGAATGCTACCATTTCAAATGCCCTTTGCATCTCGCCCCTTTGAAATCGCCCCAAGTCGCCATGGCGCTTAGCCGACGAGCAATCAGAAAAAACTCTAGCGAGGTCTTCGAATCTAGTCTCTTTGATCATTATCTGTTCACGGAAGTCTGTAAAAAATGTTTGCTATATATTTAATTTACAATTAAAAAACATAACTAACTTCATTGCGCCTATGTCATTATAATAAACAGTTTTCTTTATTCCTTGATTTTCCCCCATAGAGAGGTGGATTATTTCTTTAAATTTAAACGGGATCAAATGCGAAGTACAACCCTTTCAATTAAAATATTATTCTAAGCCGGTTCATTAAAAGACGGAGTTTTGAGGCTACAAACATAAAAATACAAAGATACTATTCATATTGACGAAGTCAGCCTGCATAACCGTGTGAAGATGATTATGAACATGTATAATGGCGATATGTTCATATCTTACCCTTAGCAATCACTAGGGCTTCTTCTTTAGTACGTCTGATATTATCATTACGCCAAGAGGCAGGACGGCGGCTTTCATTATGCTTGATCAATATATGGCTGCACCTGATCTCCTCGGGAAGGTTGCTAGAATGCCCACGGGAGCCGGAAGGACGATGCATTAAAGCATTGGATGCTGAGTCGGAAAAGTTAGGTGCAGATGATGAAGGAACTGCATAAGTAGTATCAGGCGAGTGCGAAGGTAGAACACGAGCCGTAGGACTGCGGGCGGTAAGAGTCCATCCACCCGGACACTTCGGTTTCGGAATTGGCCAGCTCTTCGACAGCGTATTGATGTAAAGGACGACGTCTGTAAAAACAAACAATTTTTATTTGAGAGAGTACTCGTTTATTATAAAAAATATCATAAATATGAATTAAGGCGTAAATCCAACTAAGTCTAGCCAACTTAGTCAAGATGGAAGTATCGTGTCGATTCTCTTTCTACAATCGCTAAAGCCTCTTTTCTCTTCTAATATTGGATAATATTTTGTTTCAAACAGTTGACTTGGCGTTAAGAGATGACGTTCCTATAGGTACATTTGTGAGTTTTCTATTAACGTTTACGTTTGTAGAATGTTAACTTGGCTTTAGTGGTTGGAGGACTGGTCGATTGAGCTCAATTCCCACCTAAGACAAAATACTCATGTGATGTGTATGGTCATCTGTTATGTGTATGGGTGTAATTGATTTATAATAAATATGCATGTTTTTAATGTTAATGTTTTTTACAAACCGGAAAAAAACATTGAGCTTAAATATTTTCTTTAAGAATATATCCTAGGTGAGGTCTATTTATTTTTAAAATTTATATTTTAGTAATCATCAGACATGAGGAAGCACTCGCGACAAGCCACGCCTCGCTAAGCCAGTGGCGATTTTATTGTGTCCTTTGTGTGTTTGTTAGAGGTACAACAACAACCGCGCAGGAACTTCGCGGGTCGAAGATAGTTGATTCATTATTATTTTGATACACTTGCAATGGAATGAGGTAGGGCTTTAGCAGATGATATATATGTAAAACAGGTTCAAACTATGAATTACATCTGAAAAAGTGGTGTGATGTAATCAAAAATACTAAAAAAAACTATCGGCACGGTTTTTTGGCTCACCTACATTTTTTTAGTGCCAAACCAAAAATATTAACCCGACTGTGAGTGTGGTTGATTAGTGAGGGTTCTTAGATTAATATTACGGTAATAATCCATTGGGAAACGCTTTAGTAATATGTTTAATGTTAGCTTCTAAATAGTAAAAAAAACTCGATGGAATTCGATAGGTAAGTATTTTATTCTCTCGCTGATATATACACTCTAAAAATTGTTGTCCAAGGATAAAGCATGAAATATGTAGGTAGTAGGTATGTGGGAGAAAAGACGAGGGCCACTTCTCCAGTTAAGGTACCTACAAAAAAGTGCCGGGCCTAACTTAGTTGTAAATTTACCTATGGTATTAAATAAATTAAAAGTAAAAAAATTTAAACATGAAACAGCAAATTTTTTTTTTTTTTAAATGCCATAAGATTAAAGCGTAAATGTAAAAACGATAAAATAAATTAAAACCCGGATTGAAATTATGCCACGAGAGAGTCAACATACGTCAGTCCGTCGACAATTTAACAGTCGTCAACAGTGGACGTCTTTCGGCTGGGATGATGATCTACATGATCCGAAGTAGGTACCTAACACATTTTTGTACTTACTATTTTTTAAAATATGTTTAGCAGCACTTTACAGTGCACACCGAATCGCCTGAGCCTTTAATATTCCCAAGAGTATTTGGGGTCGGCTACTAGTTCAGCCGGCTTTACTTACTATCAGTCATACTTTGAATATCAGTTTTTTACATAAAGCGACTGGCATCTGATCTCCACAACTCTGAGGGCGAACTGAATCCAAAAATTGAACTAGTGGTCAGTACTATTGAGGACATTGACTTCCCAATAACGATTGCCATAGATGTTCATGACATCCCGTACCGACGGCTTAACGTGCTAGCTATCTTCCATACTCCGGGCTGCTATTAAGAATTTTTTGTAAGAAAACTCCAACAGCAGTCCGACGCGGGCATCGAACCCGAGACCTCTTGTTCTGTAGTCGCTTACGCTAACCACTAGACCAGCGAATAAAGGTATAATAATATTACAAACTAGAGCGATGTCTAGAGTCATGTGCCGCTCCACTTTAGACAAAATGACCAGTTTTCTTTCAAAGTACTTTAAGCTCAAATGGGCCTACGCGTTATACTGTTATGTCATAGAATAGGTTTATGTGTGAAATAGTGAATATTTTGTTTTAATTGTTGTATAAGATCGTAGTAACAGGCGATTGTTTTAAGTAGTATTTGAGTCAAAATGAGTACGGGTGATGATTTCCCCCCAGAAAAAAATACAGGCTGTTTTGTATCGGGTAAAGACGCTATAGCTACTCCCCTCCGGTCCTCCGGCCTGTGTAGCTCTATGGTGATAACACGTGTAATTATAATATGCTCATAAAAAAAATTACATATACATATTTCAATTATATCTACTATGTAACAAACAATACAGTTTTAACTTAATTATACTAATTCGTTTTCTTAATTCGCACACGCCAAAAGTTAAATACAAAAGAACCTAAAAAAATCATTCAGGATGCAAACCCAGAGGCGTATTTTGTGTGCAATCGTTCCTCTAGCCGTCTAGCGCCATTCAATAAGTGCGCATATTCATTAAAAGTAACGGCGCCCCTAACACTACTGCACCCGTGTGCACCGCTCACCCTACATTTTAGGTAAAAACGCTCCTGTCCGAACCCGTGAGACTGATATTATTATTACTGTGTATGTGTGTATACGGTATACCTCCCATACCATCTCACATAGGTATTTACTTCGTAGTTGCGACTTGCCGTATTATCCGCGGCTTCTGTTGTTTTTAATCGGATATTTTTTTCTAAAGTAAAAGTAGCCTAAGTTAAGCCTTATAACATTAACCATCCAAGACACTAACAGAAAAAAAAATCTCTTACCACATCCAGCAGCAGTGTGCATCTCCCATCCGTCGGGTAGGTCTTCTTGAGCTGATTTAGACATTACTGATTTCTTGCCTGCCTGGAAAACACCAAAATATAAACCAAGGCATACCTGCTAATCAACAAAAAATATACATACAGACTTATATTAAAGAATATAACATAAAGAAGATTAAAACTCACCTTTTAGAAAAATAAATCGAAATTTTAATTAATTTATACAGTATTTAAACACTTTTTATAACTCTAAATTCAATTTCAGCGGAAGGTGTAGATGTTCTGAAATTGATTTTTACTTACGAGCAGTGAATTGCATCGAACATGGAGTATTTACAATTTTATATCATAAATCTACCTACACTATATCTCTATGTAAAATATACCAGTAGTATTGATCGAACTTATTGCAACCGAGGGTGACCATACTCGTTCCATAATGTTCTTCTAAAGCTACAAAAATTATTTCTATGTTTCACGTTATTTTCAGCATTCCGTTTACAGTATATATTATTTTAATGATATTTTGATCATAAAAGGTCAAAAATAGTATTCATTCGTACAATTCATTAAAACTTATGAACTAATGTGAGTGCAACACTGTTTTGTGATTGTAACTTAGTATTATGTTGGTTAGGCATAGGAAAGCTGAAAATATGCCCAGCTACAGAGAATAAAGCTATAAGGCCGACCAGAGTGGTGATGATGTAGTCAAAGTAAATGAAATGAATATAGCTAAAGTCAAAGACGGAGCGAGTTAAAAAAAATAAATGATAATTTATTAGATAACTCATTTTAAAGTACACTTTTTACGAGTATAGCTACACAAATTTATTACTTTTTATCTTTACAATCCACAATGTAGTACATAAATAAAATCAAATTATTTATTGTCCTTAAAAATAAAAAAATGGAATCTGTTTCTTCCTTACACAGTTACAATACAAATTTTACTACTACATTTTGTTTTGTCTTCATTATCTTAATAATCCAGTTGCGATTTAAAATTACGCTTTTCCTATATAATTGACAAATACCTCAACTAAAATAATTTATTTACACTGTACCTGAAACTCAGAAAAATCTAAAAAAAAACTTCTAAAATTGCAATGGTAACATTGTTCTTTTGATGGCTACGCTGCGCTGTCATCATCACTTTAATACGGTTCAATTAAAAAATATTTAAAATCAATGGCAATAAATGTAAAAAATTCATGGTGATTGCCGTGAGTACTTGTTAGTATAAATGTGAATCAAAGTGGACAAATGGATTTTGTGTAAATACTTTTATTTGTGTTTTTAGGTACGCGTCAAATTATCTGCCTCCATAGGCGTTCATGTTTTAGTGTAAAAAAATGATTGAGTTTATAATTAAGACTTTAGATTCGAGCAACCATCGCTTCCAAGTAGAGGATGATGTAAGTTGTCTTTTATCTTATTTTTAGGTTTTCTATTAACACATCTATCTCTTCCAATAATGTATTATCTACCCTACAAAAAATCGATTCCTGTTTGTTTCAACTTTCGTTTAGTTTATAAGAAATGAAGGGTATTCGAGAATGCGTACTTGGAAAAGCATTTGTAGGCAAGGCAGTCAATACAATAGCGTTTATTAAATTGTTACGTGGTTTCAATTCAATATGTATGCACATGTCATATAAAATTTTCTTCGTCGACATGCGTGGATCGATAAAGCGCATCAATGCTCGGTGCCTGCTGCTTTTATAAGAATATTTTTCTTGTGATTTATTAAAAAGCCTTGTTTTTGTAAAGTCACTTGTGTGTAGATACAAAAAATATATATAAACAAATTCAAAGTAATTAACTAATAACAAATTACCAGTCTCTATGAGTGTTCTTGATTTCGTGTGAAAAATGATTCACTTTAAAATTAGGACTGTGGATGCAAAGGATTATCATTTTTCGGTGGAGGATGATGTAAGTTCTTATTGTTTTCACTTTAACATTTATATTAACACCACTATCTCTATAAATAATATAGTCTGCTGAAATGCAAGAAAAATCGATACTTGAACTTTTTTCTTATGTCCGAATTTTCATCTAGGTTTGGAGCATTCATGGTGTATTTCACATTGCCCATTGCCTTGGTAAATCGAGTTTCGCCAGTATGTAAAAGTCATGCAAAATTTTCTTTGTCACCAAATGTGAATGGAAGAATCTGAAACTACCTACTTTGTGTAGGTATATAAATACTTATGTCTAACAAACAGGACACTATTACTAAGACTGCTCACTGTCAGTCTGTCTGTCTGTCCGTCGCTAGTCTCATGAATCATGATAATAAGACAGTTGTAATTTTCACACATGAAATATTTATGTTACCAATATAACAATATTTTAATTTTTATTTAAATTTGTTCGAAAGTGATAATGACAGCAGGTAGATACTTGAAATATATAGAAAACGGTACAGACCCCTTCTTGTACAAGTCTGATTCATACTTGCCTAAGGTTTTCATCTACAAATTATTAATTTTAAAATTAAGGTTTTGTGTCTGAGGAACCATTGCTTCCTGGTGGAAGATAATGTATGTTCTTATTGTTTTTACTTTCAGTGTCTTGCTAACAGAACTATTTCTACGCATAATATACTCTAGTGTAGTGTTTGCTGGGCCACAAGAAAAATCGATTTTAAAACTATTTACTAATGACAAAATTTTTAAACATTCCACATAGTAATACTGCAGGTTACACCTGTGCAAAGATAAGGAAGACCCAGAAATTTTACACACAAATGCATTGTGTCGTAATGCTGTAATGTATAGTTCCAATTGGAATTATACTTTGACAGAGGGGAATGCACGCATATTGCTTTATGCACTGTAGGGTTACACCAGTGTGATGATGAAGAAGGCTCCATTCCCGTGAATGACTGCATTATTGACTTCAGGTTGTCAATAAAACAATCTTTTCTTCAATTCAATTTCAATAAACAAAGGTTTGAAGGTCGTATTGGTCTAGGAACAACGCAGGCGATAGCTCATTCCTCAGTTTTGCTGTGCGCGGCAGAAACTTTACTATATTTACATGAACAGTACAATGAGGACTTCGCTGATGTTCTATTTTTATATTCACTGTTGCTTTGTTCAACAAGCTCTAGTTGGTCATACAGTCATCCACAGGAATGGAGCCTTCTTCATTGTCACACTGGTGTAACCCTGCAGTGCATAGAGCAATATACATGCATTCCCCTCTGTCAAAGTATAATCCCAATTGGAACTATACATTACTGCATTACGACACAATACATTTCTGTGTGTTAAATTTTGAATGTAGATTTCCCCCGCAAAAAATTGCAGACTGTTTTGTATAGGAAGAAGATGCATGTGCATATATGTCAAACCAAATTTTCTGTCCCCAGATGTATAAAAAACATATATTTAAACAAATTTTAACTGATACCCTCCATGAGTGTCTCATTTCATTTTTTTATCTAAAATATCTATACAAATACTAAAATAAAATTGAAGTGACTGTTTGCAATCCTACTAATATTATAAATGCGAAAATGGATTTTGATGAAACTTTACAATAAAATAGTTTATACATGAGAATAACACATAGTCGGTTATTTTCGTACCGCGGGTAGCACCGCGGGGTTCAGCTAGTATCAAATAAACAAGTTATCACAAAATGCACATGAAAGTATATTCCTTACAGTCCTTACATCAAAGTATCAATTTAAAAAAAATGTTTGACTGTCAGTCTATTCTCTAATGTTTGTTCCGACTAATCTCTGGAACAGCTGGACCGATTTTGACGAGGCTTTCACCAACAGAAAACTGATGATATAAAAAGTAGATAGGGCTAGTACTTTTTTTAGATTAGCTTTGTCCCTCGGCTTAACCGTAAAGGTACAACAACTACCGCGGATAACACCGCAGGGCTCAGCCAGTGATTCTATTATTGGAGTAATTATCGTTTCTCGGTTGATGATGATTAAGTTCTTAATGTTTCAATTTTTGGGAAACACAACATCTCTATGAACAATGTATTTGCTGGACTGAAGAAAGATGATTGATTTTATAATTAAGGTGGGTTTGTAAGCATTTTTAGGCTAGGCAATTAATATAATAGGGTTGATTTAAAATTAATACAAAGTTCATGTAAAATTTTCTTTGTCGAGATGCGTGCGTGGATCGATGAAGCGCAGCGTCGCTGCGCGATATGCGCCGATATACAGTCGTATAAATACAACTATCAATTAGTTCGATGTGCTGCTGTCTCATACGAACATCTTGCTTGTGATTCATCAAAAGCCATGTTATTTTATAACTGATTGTGGGTAGATACAAACAAATATTTAAATTAATTCAAAGTGATACAGATTATCTGCCTCCATGAGTGTTATTGTTTTCGTGTGAAAAATGATTGACTTTACAATAATTACGTCATTGTATGCAAAGCATTATCGTATTTCAGTGCAGGACGATGTAAGTTCTTATTGTTTTTAATTAGGTTTTTATATCAATTATCTATGATATGATATTACACGGTTTGCTGGGCTGCAAGAAAATAGATTCTTGAACTTTTTTCTCATGTCTGAATTTTCATGTAGTTTTAAACCAATGAAGTGTGCCTATTTGAGAATGCGCATTTGTTCAGGGTAAGCATTTCTAGGTTAGACATTCAATAGCTGCGATTTTAAATTATTACGTAGTGTTAATTGCACATACATGTCAGATAATTTTTTCTTTGACGGCATGTGTGGATCGATAATGTATTTTAGGTTTTTATTAACATAACTATAAGAGCACCACTTTCGCTCATATGGCAAAACTTGATATTTTGCTGATTGAATCTCAAAACACATTTTATTTTATTAGTACACTAGTGGTGTGCTCGTCTTATGCTCATAAACCCTATGGAGCTCATTTCACATCTCATCGCTGTTTGACATGACAGAATGTGTTCCATGGCACTCTCGCACAATTTCATTACAATCTGGTTTTGCGCTTTAGCATCTTCTTTCACTCTTCATCATTGGTTACCGGCTTCTTTACTGAGCCTTGTACTACGGTGAAAACTTCTAGCGTTTTAGTAAAGTCAAAACTCTTAATATTCTTGATATTTACTTATTTACTGACTTAATATTCTTGATATTTACTTATTTACTGATTCACTCCTCGACCTAGACTACTTGATTTGCTAGCAGCCATTATGAGGTGAATATATCCGCTCCATAACGGCAGCCAGACATTAAGTTAGTCTTTTACATTTCTTATTTATTAATTATGACATTTAATATATTTTAATAATTTAATTAATTATATCTTTGACTTTCGGAATTATCTGCATTATTATTAGAGCTCGATTACTCACACCTAATATTCAATTTACAGACATTCCGGTAGTCAATTACACAATCACAACTGTATTTTAATAATTAGGATGACGGCTAACGACGGGGTAGACATCTAAGCTCCTCATCAGCACTGACACTTAGAACTTCCATAAATTTAAATTTTGTGGTCCTTGAAGTTTGATGGAGCTCCAAGAGCTCCTGTTCCCAACAGATCCATGATACCCGTTGATATTTTCTATTGTTCTGCCTCCACCCGACAGCACAATCCTTTAGCCATGCAGCACATTTTCAACCTGTTACTTTAATTTCCTCTACTAAAGTAAAAAAAAGAGTTATGAAATGCTCCGATATACATAACCTATTAATATTGTATGATGAAATATAAAGTAAATTTGATATTTGCTACTTGAATTTTTTTATTTAGCCACAATTACAAAAACATAAGTAAGGACTTTTTAAAATCTAGATAAAATGACACATTACCTGATAACAGTTGTTCAAGGTATAACATTGACTTTGTTTGCTAATGTTGGCATTTGATTCTTTACAATGGAGTCATAAGGTGCATTGTCGACCACAGTAAGAAAGAGGGGCACATTGTCAATCCTACTATCATTACAAATGCAAAAGTTTGTATGGATGTATGATGTTTTTTTACTATTTCACTACTTACCAGATTTATATGAAACTTTATAGTAATATAGCTCGCACATCAGAATAATACATAATAATTTGCTACTTTTGGGTTACCAATTTCTTTCATTATCAGTTTATTGCAGTCCACTGTTCACCATAGACATTTCTTTGCAGTTTAAATTATTCTTCTTTTTTGATGAATGGCAACTAGCCGGATCACTAGGATCAGCTATTTCTGCCAATGTCAAGTATTTATCGTCTTCAATTATCAAGTATTTATAATCTTCGAGTCTTCAAGTCGTGATGAAATTAATGATAAAAAATATATAAAATGTGGGTGAAATGAGGACCGTTTTCCAAAAAAAAAAAAAATATATAGGACAATATAGGACTAAAACAATATATATACAAAGGAATATATTTAAAAACCACCCATGCAACCTCATTTGTGTCTTCTATTACCCGTAGCATGAACATTTTCCCCCGTTTTTGGAACATTCTTCATTAGTGCTCTGCTCCTATTAGTATTAGCGTGATGATATATAGCTTAACTCGATAAATGGACTATCCAACACAGAAAGAATTTTTCTAATCGGACCAGCGGTTCCTGAGATTAGCGAATTCAAACAAACAAACTTCAGCCTTATAATATTATTTTAGATTAAAGTTACACTTTGGTTACTTAATTCTAGATTAATTGCTCTATAACTACAATGCTTTTTTGTTGATCTTACTAAAAATATTGAAACTAACTAATCAAACTATGAATTCATGTTACAGTTACTAACGTCTTGCCATAAATATTGTTACAAAGAAAAACATAACTTTTTTTATTGTATGTAACATTTATTACTATTACAGTGTTTTAGTTGAATACATTAATGTAAAACCATTAAAAATATATAAAGTTTATTAGAAGTGGTCTCTATTGGCTGCAATACAGTCCTTTAAATATTAAGGCCAGTTATCACTAGCATCACACACTCTTTTTATGGATATGGATTGTTTCAGGGACTCCAAATTATCATGGCGTTTAGAGCAAGCCTTACTCTCTTAAACTCACCTATGATTTATGGTCAGTTCCAATCCAGTAAGATTAGGACTAGAAGCTTAATTTATTAGCTGATGGTAGTTGGGTTCCTCTAAAAATATTTTAACAATCTGTTACTCTTTAAGCCTTTTTGTTAGAATGTCCTTTCTGGAATTAAACAATCAATACTAGTTAAATAATCTATTATTGAATTATAAGTCCAAAACCTGTGTAATGAACAATCTGAGATCAATATTTAGTTGTCTTTAAAGTTGAAAACTTTTATGTGGGTATTTAAAAGTACACAAGATGAATAATGAAAACATTGAATTTGTGGCGAATCGCGCCATACATCTGGATATCGCCTATGTGAAATTCTTTCAAGGTGAATTTAGGCAACCGAAAATCTGCTTTATTCACCCATATAATACAGCTGGTCCAACTGACACTAATAAAAAGTGCCTGTTAAAGTTGCCACACTAACAATTTTAACGAAAAGTCATACTTGATAAAGTAAATAATCTACTAAACAGTAAGTAGTTAGTTATTGATGAATTGAACGGTTTTATCTTAACATTAAAGTGATCTAATGATTAAATCATCAGCTTGATTTTAAACTATCAATCAATGTAGGTAACCCACTGAGTGCTCTCTGATCATTTAAGTAGTCTGTTAGATTTATTTAAAAATAATACATATATAATATCAGTTTTGTTTTAAAATTTATCAGTATTAAGAATAATCCACATAGGGTTAGTAAAGGGGTCAGTCACAGACATCATTTTTGGTGCTGAATACTCTTACACAATAATTTTGCTGTGCTATACGCAGTTCTTTATTTTTATGAATATGGAATCGGACATTTCAAGCCCATGTATGCCAAAGCATGACTCGCCTGACATAGTATTGCATACAAAATATTATCAAATTAGTATTAGTTAGTATTTTATATGTGTCCGGAAACAATGCAACTGTTTAGTTGCTTTATGACTGCCTCGGTGGCATAGTGGTAGCGTATGCGACTGCTAAGCTTGAGGTCTCGGGTTCAAATCCTGGGTTGGACCAAATGTTTGTGGAATCTACAAATATTTGTTTCAGAGTTTGTGTGTTTTCTATGTATAATATGTATGTATTTACAAAAAAAAAAGTATATATGTATTCATATCAGTTGTCTAGTACCCATAACACAAGCTCTGCTTAGCTTGGGACTAGGTGGCGTTGTGTGTTAGATGTCCGAAATATTTATTTATTTATTTATATATTACATTGTACTTTTTTACTTTACTAGCGTAGACACATATAAATTCCGTGTTAATTAGGTACTGCCAGCGGTTTTGCTTGCGTGATTATTTCTAATTCGTGTTGATTGCTTTAAAAATATGGTACATCCATACAAAAAGAAAATCCCTTATTAAACCACTTTTCCAATAATTCTTTCATAGTAAGTGCTTACAACGAAAAATGCATCTGTCAAAATGTCACGTTTGTAACCAGAATGATTTAAGCTCTGCCATGATGAATTATTCAGTCAATAAATTTTATATGTAGTATACATCAGCTGAACCTCGCAGTGTTACCTGCAGTTATTAGTTTACACATTTTTTTTTCTTACAATTAAAATAGCCAGTATTAATCAGTGATAATGTAGCATTCAAATGGTGAAAGAATTTTTAAAATCCGTCTAGTACTTTTTGAGCCAATTCGTTACAAACATTTGTATGTAAGTAACATACAAACCTTTCCTCTTTATAATATTAGTATAGATTCAGTCAATAAATTTTATATGTATACTTGAAAATCTCAGTGGAATAAACAAGTTAATTAAAAGGTAGTTCATGATTTTAGATTTTTATTTCTTTAACTGACTGGTCACAGATAAAATAGAGAAAACTGTTAATTTGTACTTTGTTCCTAAGGGCAACTTGTGTTTTTAATTCTACTTTGTTTTATAATATTATATAAAGAATCACAATCCATTTAAACCATAGATTGTGATTTTTTATAAGCTAAGTACTAGAACTTTTTGAATATTACTGTTTACATAAAGATAAACTTCCCGCGATCAACTCGTCACGGCTTCTTAGTGGTTTAGAAAGCGTTTAGATTTTGCTGCGCGTGCACTGCTAATAATTATTATTCATTTCGAATTGGCAAAAAAATAAAATATAACATATATGAATGTCCGTTATTTTGTTCAATATTTCTGTATATTTAATAAGATTGCACATTGGCTTTTAATGTCATAGTCACTACATATATGTATATTATTGTTTTCTTGCACTAGCGCTTGCGCCTATCCACGCGATCACAGTTGCTGTGCGGGCAACAGCTAACTAATGGTAGATATCGCTGGCGTTATGTCTTGTTTTATTTAAATGTCTAGAATGACTTGATCGTTCAATGTTTAGACAGTTTCGCTAAGACTCATGTGGTATATTAACCTCTCGGGTGCGGCAACACGGATCCATGTTTGTCCCGTCGGTGCGGCACACACGGATCCATGTTTTTCGCAGTTAACTTGCATTTTAATTAATTTTGGGTATTAAAGTTATTATAACGAAGTCTAGAAAGGTTTGTTATGCATTTGCTTTATACGAACAACATTTTAAAACATTCGTTTGTCAAGTGCGCTTCAAGAGCCGTAAAAAAAACGAGTTCCAATTTCAAAGTTGACGATGACGCAACGCGATCTGTCAAGTGCCTCTTAAAACTGATTTTTTGCCGATAAGGTGATTTTGAAGGTAGTTTGTTGTTATATTTTACTTATTATACTTATTTTAGGAACCACTATCAATACGAATTGAGGCATAAATCATGCGTAATTTTGAATAGTGTTACTCAAAAAGTTACCGAGTCTATTACCTATTGAAAAGGGCTTACTCATTTGAAGGTTTTTACGCATTTATTCTTATGTTTTTATTGATAAAATGATATAATTGCGATGAGAATCTTATATAGAATATAGAATAGCAACAAAAATGTGTTAGAAAAGCTAAATATTTAAATAAACACTAATTTTTTGCCTGATGAGCGAAATTAGACGCACACATACAAAGGGCTCCCACGCCATTACTGTTCTACATCATCATCAGCGTATCGTAGTCCACTGCTGGACATAGGCCTCTCCAATAGCACGCCACTTAAAATTGTATATCGCCGTTGATTCGTGTTTGCACGCAGCCTAGCGGGAAGTCCCGGAACTATTAACACCCACACATACACAGTAGTGACGGACAATGAACAAGACGTAAACTGATCTTTGTTTATGTTTTACTAAATTATTTTGTATTGACCATAGACTTTGTGTGTCACATAATGGAACGATCAGTTTGTTCTCTTTAGCATTCAGTCATTTTCATAGAGTTTAGAGAATTCTCAGAACTTAAAAATAATAAATGAAAACTGGTCTAGCAAACGAGTCCTTTTTTTAAATAACTTGATAAATAGGTTGTTTTTTTTATGTATTGTTCCTGTCTTTTGCACTAGTTAACTAAAAAAATAAATTATTTAACTAAAAAACACTATTTCTTCATATAAATACTACGTAATTTGGTGTTCGGCGCAAATAATAGTTTGATTGTAAAGTACCAAAATGGCGAATATCTCGACAGCGAAATGTGATTTTTACAAATATGTTTCTCAATGAATTTTTACTGCAGTTATAGTGTTTTTTATATCAGTAGATAGCTTAGTTATCGAACTTTATGAGGATAATAAGTAAAATGAATAATAAACCACATAAAATATTAAAATCATGTTTATTAACACAATAGGTGCGTAAATTAATACTTGGCTCAATTGTGAGTAAATAATAAAGCGATAACATTAGTTTAGTAATAAAATATGGCATAACCATGTACGCTTGTTATCCATCTTTTGAAAAATAATCACTTTTATAACCACCGAGCATTGTTTTTGAAAAGATTTGATCATTTTCGTACACCATGCACCGTGCTGCAAAATTTTGCAATTTCGCCGCACGGTGCATGTAACCGGAAGTACCCGTTCGCGCATCCGAGGGATTAAGGGGCATTTTATTAGAGGCTTTATAGAACATTGATTGTCAATTTTGCTTAATTATTGGATTAACCTTACGAATTTGTAGATTAAATAGTAATGCTATATTATATAGGAAATGACAATAAATCGAATCCTCACAGTTATATGTAAACATTCTAACTAATGAAATTAATGGTTTATATGAGATTGTGACAAGTAAGCACTTAACTGTTCATAGTGTTATATTTTATGATATAGGGGGCCAGCGAACAGTCTACTCACCTGGTATATGATTCAGTCTCATTCTATTCCTCTATAAATTAGCAGAAGAGGAATATGGGCTCTAGTAATCTGGCTCACTCGGTGAAAACGCCGTTTCAGCTCGTCCGTTTGTGTGGAACCATTTGTGGTCATTTAGTTGAGGCCATTCATTTTAGCCGAGAGCTATTGGAATGTTATCGTTAGATATAAATAGCTACTGATATGTAAATGTACAATTATAATGTTTAATATTCTATCTTTACAGATAACCGTACAACAACTGAAAGAGCAGGTTCGCGAGAAATTGGGAATAGAAACACATTTGCAGAGACTCATATTTTGCGGCAGAGTATTACAAGATGAAAAACATTTATCCGAATATGGTATGCTTTATGTACTAAAGTACATTTCAATCCCAATTCAATTCTAATCCCACTAAATACGTAACATAAACTTGTTTGCCGATACTTGTTGAACTTTAGACCGGTTATGAAGATTTAAGGTTTCTCTCAAAGATATGTAACGGAGTATTTGGACGCGAATTTCCCTTATTTCAAATCGTTATATCGAATTCAAACTGCACAAACTTCAAGAACTGATGAATATGCAGTAATTTAATGAGTTATTTTATTATCCTCATCAGGATCTTCAGAATTGTAAATTTTTTCCATATCTGAAAACACAGTATAATCTTGTACACGCACTAAGGCGTATATATGACTTTTTATAGTATTTACAGAAGTAATGTCAATCATCATTGAAGACTAATACACTAATAAAAACTTTTTTATTCTGTACAGACGTTAACGGCAAGGTGGTGCACCTTGTTCAGCGCGCCCCGCCGTCTTCTGAAAGTCGGCCAAGTGATAGACCATCTACTTCGGCTGCTAGCACTGCTACCTCGAATACAGAGCCCAACTTAAATACATTGCCACAGCAGATTAGGCGGCTGATGGTAATATTGTTTTTACCAATTACGATTTTTATTGTTTTCATTGCGTGGTTTTATCTCAAAGATAAGTGATTTGATAAATGGTACATATTTAAATCAAAATGAAACCTGTGCTGGCTGATGTATATCCCCATTAAAAAAAAAACTATTAATAAGCCGTGATATCCGGTTAGATTCAATTACACCGTGCTGCGGGAGACATCATTGACAAGGGTAACCGTAGAAATCCAAAGTGACGAGCTTGGCGGAGAAGGTTGTAGCGACGCTGAAGAGATGCGCGTTTACGTTACATTTGTATCACAACTCGTTTGTTATTTTGACACTATCAGTTTCCGTCAATTACACATTGAATGTAAATATATTTAATCCTTAAAGTTTTAGAGTAATACAAACTAAATTAAAATATTTCATTGTAGGAGGTACTGGCTGCCCCGCCTGACTTTCTTGCTGCGCAGGCTGGTTACCCGGCGCCTATAGATCGCATCGATTTCATCGCTCGAATGATTAATGAAATCAAAACAGCATTACGAAATCTAAGAGCTCATATTGAAGACAGGGTACGTGGATAATAAATAATACTTTAGATTATTTTTTGGTATGATAAATTACCATGGTGATAATGTTGTTTCTCTTCTCTACCACTCATTCTGCCTATGTCGCCGTGTATAAGTCATTCACATTGCTATCACAGAATATATCGTAAGTTAAGCATGTTATTTAAGTTATTGGTAAGCATTTTGTAGACCGTGTGTGTGTTATCTCTAAATAGAATGAATCAGTTGTAGGGAATAGGATGGTTGATGAATTTTCACATTATATTACATATAAATCACAATAGTAATACTAAATTAAAACGCTTAAATAATTGTTTTCATCACTAACCAGTTACACTGTACTAGTATAAACCGTCGACTTGTTTATTTAGATAGGTTTTTCTTTCTTTTCTTGTCATTTGGACAGAAAATTTCCAAATGTTTACACATGATAATGGTTACTGTTTCAAGTCTTTTAAATCTACACACAAACAGAAATAGATTATCACGTTTGAAAATCAGCGATTGTATCAGTGTCTCTGTATCTTACATGGACTTTGACATTTAAAAGCGACCTAGATGTACTTAGTACCTAGCTAAATTTTAAAAGAACACTGTTGTATCTTTGAAGATTATTTTCTGATTTTTAACTTTTCTGTACGGCAAAGGGAGTTAAATGAAATCCGTCTCTTGTGTTTTCTTCTGCCTGTATCGGGCAGCATTTCTAGTATTATATTAATTTCAATACAGTTAATATAATTTCTGAAATTAGAAAATATGGTTTGAAGTTTTTTTACATCGCATTTTGTAACATTTGTTAGACCGTAAAATAATTTTGATCAGTTGTCAACAATATTAAAATTTTTGGACAATTTCGTTTTAAATAAAGTATCTATGTACTTGTTTCCTAATATATTTTTTACAAGAATTATGACCCGTTATTTTTATATGCTTTACGACAAAGACAGATAAATTCTATTATGGAGAACTTCTCGGCTCATTAAAAGCCTAATCGTTTTATTTTAATTATTATTTAAAATGCATGCACAGTTAGTTATTGAATGTATTTGTATGCACATGTATTTGTTGAATATCATTACGTATTCCTTAAAGTAAAAAAGTAACTGCTTGCTCATTAATATTGGATGTTATTATTCTAATGATATGCATGTTAAGTTTTCTGTTGCATAATGCTTAAATACAAAATACTTGGTGCATTATTTTTTTCTGCCTTAGTAAGTAGAGATGTATTTCAGTGTTGTTTTATATAAATACTGTAGCAGAGATGATAATGCAATGCCGTTCTGATGATCAATGATTTTTTATATAAAGACAGCCTTACTCCATGACTACTTGACCACCGAATTGTATTGTCTCCAAAGCGGGTGGAGAACAATTTTACAAGATATTCCATGCATACCCATAAAAATGTCTCCTTTTTACCCTATGATATCAAAATAATTTATTTTCACAAGCGCAGGTGCACTATCAACATACAAATAAAAATAAAATTGTCTCTGTAACATCAAACATTACGAACATAACGAGTTAGTTCAATGTTAATATTTATCTCTGCTATAGTATGTACCAATGCTACTGGTTGATTATAATTATATTTTGTTACTAGTAGTTTTTTTTTTTATGTTGTCAATGTGCTTACTGTAGGAAAATAGAAGTACAGCAGCTAGCAGTGAAGTTCCCGTAGACCCTCTGGAAAGCGAACCTACAGCTGATGAGTCACAAGAGGAGGTAATGTAGTAGTAACCTTCTAGAAGTTCTTGAAAATACGACGATAGTAGACGTAGCAGATGGGACCACATAATAATCTAAAGTGCGTTGGAGATTACATCCGAAATGCTCATAGAATTCTTAGCTTAAAGCTAGTTTTATTTTCTATGCATATTGGAAAAAAAAGTGTAACAACGCCGAAAGTCAGGCGACTATTGACAAGCTCTCAAATGTCTTGTTTATAACAAAATGTAATTTATCTAGTTCGAAGATTCACGTTGCGGTCCTTCTTGGTAGGTAAGATAAACATAAAGGTGTGGTCTGTTAGGTTTACCTGGTGTGGGATAGGTGCATGAAGCTTCTCTTCTGTGTTTGTGTCTATACCAAACATAGTTATGTAAGTGCATTACCTAAACTTTAAAATAAGAAAGTGAACACTACATATATATATATATATATATATATATATATATAGTCGTTAACGTTCTGTGTTATTTTCGTGTGATTTGTGAGTTTTTGTTGATATGCGTAACATTTGATTTTAAAATTTTGTACTGGAGTGTATATGTGGTGTTTTTTTATATACAGCCGCCGGATACTCGTGATGATAGCGACGATGCTCCTGAGCCTTCACGTCCATCTCGTGAAAGGTGCGTGTGGCGTAAAATTTCTGCTTCTGCATTAAGTTACACTGACTTTAACCGATTTTATACCGATACCGAGCATAACCAATAATTGCTATATGTAAACTTTAAACTACATTCATAGTAACTTATTTTTATGGTAAACACACGGTTTTCATGCTCGATTTTATTCGACTCTTCCCAGTTAAACACGCGTTATTCAGGGCATTATTGTTCGCTCGACCCAAGTATGCGATCCTGGCCTACTAGAGTTATTGTATATCTTACTAAGTTTTCCTTTCTTATTGAATTTTCATATCCAGTTGCTTAGTGTCTGGTTGACGTCTAATAGGGTTGTTTTCTATTAAAATTGATTAGAGTGAAGTCATAAGAAGATAATAATTTTTACTTAGCCCTTTGGGGATATAGGTGTGAATGTATGTATGGAAATATTATTATCGTCCGCACCGATTGACTTGTTCGCTTTAGGACAGATTCACGTTACGACAGATTCGCTTTACGTCAGAAATGCAGTGATTTCTACATATCTACAGTCTTGCCAAAAATATTGTTAGAAAGAAAATCATTTTTTTTATCGTACGTAACATTACTACTATCGCAGTGTGTTAGTTTTAACATTAATATAAAACCATCAAGGCCAGTTATCAATAGCAGCACGCACTCTTTCTATGGGAAAATGCTTCACTGCTAAACGTATGGATTAATTATTGGACTTCAAATTACCACGGCGTGTACAGCAAGCCATATTCTCTAAAACTGACCATAAATCATTATCCAGTGGATTAAGATCAGGACTAGATGACGGCTAGGCAAGATTGGGTGGATCGAGCTTTATGACCTGGCGCCGAGTTTTGCTGAAAGGAACATTTTTGGTTATTTAACATGGTGTTAAAGGGCTTCACTACCTTCCCAAGAATGGTATCTTGATACCCTTGTGCCGATGTTTTGAAACCCTTTTCGCAAAAATATGGCTCAGTCACTCACACAGTCACAGGATAATGCTCACGTTGTACTCTGTTGACTAATTGGGAAACTTCTTTAGAACTTTCAGCATAAATACGGGCATTTCATTTGTTAAAACATTGCTCAATATGTTTTAAAACCTACCTACCTACCTACCTACCTACCTACCTACCTACCTACCTACCTACCTACCTACCTACCTACCTACCTACCTACCTACCTACCTACCTACCTACCTACCTACCTACCTACCTACTTACCTACCTACCTACCTACCTACCTACCCACCCGTACCCACCTACCTACCTACCTACCTACCTACCTACCTACCTACCTACCCACCTACCTACCCACCCGTACCTACCTACCTACCTACCCACCCGTACCTACCTACCTACCTACCTACCTACCTAAATTAACCTAGAATTAAATCGGTTTCTTTCAAATTGCAGCTTTGACTACTTGAATTACGGCTATCCTACATAATCAATCACATTTTTACTCGACATGTACAGTTTCTGTCGTAAAGATCACAATTCAATCACTCCTAAAGCGAACAAGCCCACTTATTAATGTGTTAATGAAGTAAACTTTGAATGTTCATTTTCGTAATTGCAGGCCTTTTATAAGGGCAACTCGGTCCCGGCCTCAAGACCTCGCCAATCTGATTTCGGAACTAGATCAACTTATGAAGCAATTTAGTCCCTTTCGAAATCTTTACATCAGAATGCTGCGAGACAATAGTCTTCAATTGGTTAGTAATACCTAATATCGTATAAAAATCAATTATCTGGCTATTTTTAAATATATTATCTGATAATAAAATATTCAATAGTATCTACAGACTAGTAATTTTAAAATTGTGCATATGTATGCACACTTATCACCGACAAAGTTGTAATTAAATATAATCTTAAAAAAATATTTGTAGACTAAGTACACTTGGTGAAGATGTTTTAATCCCGTGTATACCATAATGTAGGAGTATCATTGAATAGGTTATTATAGTTATATTTTATAGAAAATATTTTTTCGATTAGGACTAATGAGAATGACAAAAGTCCTAATTCTGTTGTTGATATCACTAAACTAAAATAACTTATTTTTTGTTGGATCATATACTTTAATCTAATCTGCTTACAGTCCATTTTTCGATATATGACATCTTAGCTTTCACTATATTTAGTTCAGTACCAACAAAAATCTGAGATATACGCTTGTTTATTAGTAAAAAAACAAACAATTTTTTCTTTAAGTAAGTAATTTAGTGAAAGAAAGATTATGGCCTTAGTTGAGTATTATTTAACTTAGTTTGGTTATGCTAAAGTATTTTTTTCTTGTTTAAGTAATAAACAAGCGTGTCTCTAATTAACGTTTATTTAGTACTGAACTAAACACAATGATACCTAAGATTTGAGATATCAAAAGATGGACTATAATTATTTAATAATAAAGTATATAATCCAACAACAAATTTTGGTGAATTATAAATTGGTGAGGTCAACAATAGAATTAGCACCAATAACTTATAAATTGTAGCTTCTTGGGAAAAGATAAATGTAGGTATGTTTGGGACGTACCATTTTGCCTATCGCATGGTAGGGATTATTTTTGTATTTATTTGGCTTGCATTAAAAAGTAATGTAATACACAGACTGTAAAACTCGACAGTAACGGCAACTATCACAAATGAGTTCTCATTGTTGTCCCCAAGATGTTGCAGTAACACCCTTTTTTAAATCAATATCATTCATACACGATTTTATTGATTCGTCCGTCCTTAATCCAGTTATATTGTGATATTGTTTAAGGAGCAACATTCTGAGAATACAAACTGACTGTTGGAAGCTTGTATTTAGAAAAAGGAAATAGTGGCAGCAATGTTATCATATACATATTTGTAACTCATTTTTGTTGTATTGTGTACGATGAAGATTATTATTAATTAAAAAAATGTAGGCATATTCATTTTCTTCACTTTAATTATCGTCAGTTGGAGCACGGGGTCCTATATAGTCCTCGTGCTTCACCCAGGTGGAGATATTGGGTGAAGCACGAATATGTTCCACTACATCTGTGTTTCATTGATAATGTTATTCTTCAACTTCAATTCGCATTATTTTTATCCCGGATCTTTTTTTTCTCAATAACCTCGTCTTTGTAATGCTTATGTATTTTCTGACAGCAAGATGCACACGCCGAAGAAGAGCGTCGAAGGAACCAACGAACGGTGGACCTGATAGCCTCTACAATGCACTCTTTCGCGCACGCCTATCATGCTATCAGCGACTTGAATTTTTCAGTCGGTCACCGGCGTCTTGTGGCGGAGTCCGGTCTATTGCGCACTGGGTTTCCTATGCAAGTAAGTTATTAATAACGGTTTTGATGTATAAAACTCATTATGTGTAGTTATGATATTCTTCTAGCCGATAACGGCAACGGCGGCCAGTCTCAATGGAGACCAGCCAACTACGCAGGAGATATTATAGTTCACAAGTATGTGCGCAAATCAGGTATAATCTCTGTGTAGTACATTACATATATGATGAAAAACTTTTAAAATGTTTGGTATTTGTGCCAATTCTGTTGTTGACATCACTAAATTAAAATTTACAAAAATTTGTTGTTGAACTAAATACTTTAATTTCATTTGCATACAGTCCTTTTTTCGATGTCTCACATCCTAGCTTTTACTATATTTAGTTCAGTACTATTTTTTTTATTGAAGAGATAACTAATTATCTTTAATGAATTGAAAATGTCGTATCTGATTGCATCATACCAATTTAAATGACAGCCCAGTTTAAATATTGGAATATTTACTCATGATTTAGGTTTATATTCCGAAAATGTCGTTTTAATTGTGAACAAGCTCCACGTGCTATTGATTAATGCAAGTTCAAACTAAAAAAAATAACTTAACTTGTTCATTTAGTGTTATCATAACGAAAAATGAGATTTTAATCTATCTTTTTAAAAATGCGACTACATTAAAATTTTGTAAAACAAGCTATAAAGATATTTCAATCTCAATATGTCAGTAGATTTACTTTTATTGGACGCCTTTTGTATTGATTGTAGACACATATTGAGCGTTAGTCTATTGGTGCCGCCAATTTTGACTTTTTATGAAGACGAGCTGTTCAATATTAGATATAAAAATCAATTATTCCGTAATAAACATAGTGCTTAAAAATAAATTGCTTTGATTATATTGCAACACAATAAAACTGTACACAAGTGACATATAGCTAATGTGTCCATAACAGGCCCACATTAATCTGGTTCAGTCCAACCGTCGCCCACCGCAGCAGCAGCAACCACCTGCCAGAAATGCCGCTCTAGAGAGCACAGGTGGCACCGCAGCCTCTTCAGCTACACAAACTGCCTCGACGACACAGACGGCTCCAAGCAACGTGCCGTCGACCAACAATCACGAGGGACAGTCTGCAGGCCTGAGCTTTCCTGGTAGGAATCCTGCTCAACTGACTTTCGATATAAGTTTTCAAATCGAACCCATATTAATATATGAAATACAAATGGCCCCTACATAATAATAATAAATAATAATAATAAATATTCCGGACATCTAACTCACAACGCCATCTAGTCCCAAGCTAAGCAGAGCTTGTGTTATGGGTACTAGACAACTGATATAAATACTTATATACTTTTTTTTTGTAAATACATACATATTATACATAGGAAACAGCCAAACTCCGTAACAAATATTTGCAGATCATACAAACATTTGGTCCGACCCGGGAATCGAACCCGAGACCTCTTGCTTAGCAGTCGCATACGCTACCACTACGCCACCGAGGCAGTCGTTTCCCTTAGACAATTATTTGTTCAACGAGCTAAACGCAACGATGGTGAACAGCCAAGTCCCACAAACTCAGGTCAGGCAACAAACTGATCAAACTATCTCAGTTGGTCAGACAAGTCACGGTAGTCAACCAGGTCTAACTCACCAGTCTGGTCAATTAGGCCGAACAAGGCAGGTATTTCGAGTTGGTCGGACAAGTCAAGCTAACCAAGCCAACAGACAAGTAATTGGTGAGATTATTTGATATAAATAAGTTGGGATTTAAGGTTCATGATTATTGTCACTTAAGGGAGTTTGACCGTTATATTATACACTCTTTTGCAAAAAAAACGGGCACTTAAGCAAAGAACTATTTTATAGTTACTATTATTTTGTTTGACAATTTTAGGTATTGTTATCCTCAGAATTTCATAAATTAATTAGGAAGGAATAAGTATCATCAGTTTTATCATAACATTTTGATTAAATTATTGAGAAATAATGTTTAAGCTCAAAACACTATTATTGTACCAGCTCGCTAAATAAAAATGAAACGCGTTAATTTCTTTGTTTTTCTTGAATACATTAAAAGCAGATAAAAGTTTAGTTTTGAGTGTGACCCCCTCTTGCTGAAATCACGGCTTGCATTCGTCTGGGCATGCTGGGGAGTATATCTTTTATGGTTTCTTGGGGAATACGTTCCCACTCCGCGGTAATCACATTCTTTAGCTCTCTGATGGTCTGCGGAGCCGGCTGAACTGATCTCACTCGTCGCTTCAGAACGTCCCAGACATGCTCTATGGGATTGAGGTCCGGACTTCTAGCTGGCCAGTCCAAACGACGAATTCCGACTTCTAGCATATACGCTTCCACATCGCCAGACCGGTGGGCGCGAGCGTTGTCGTCCATAAAAAAATAGTTTTCGCCAAGAGCGGTTAAAGCGGGTTGTGCATAAGGAATTAGAACTTCCGTTATGTATCGGTGTCCAGTCAGTGTACCGTTTTCGATGAAGACTAACTCCGTACGATCCATGGAATTTATTCCTGCCCAAAACATAACAGAGCCCCCTCCATAAGGTGTGATTTCTTCAAAACATGCCTCTGCAAAGCGTTCTCCTCGTCTACGTAGCACTCGCCGACGTCGGTCTTCACCATGCAGAGATATCCTGGCTTCATCGGAGAACAATATCCTATCCCAGTCTTGAGTCCATGACACACAATTTCGAGCGAAGCTAAGCCTGGCTACTCGATGTCCACGGAGTAATTTAGGGCCGCGTGCCGGGCGATGACTGTGTATATTAGCAGCGAGAAGCCTCCTCCTGACCGTCCATAGACTAATTTGCACATTTCTTACTTCTTCGAGGCTGTTCTTGAGGTCCACATAAGAAGATTTGCGATTTCTCAACGCTTGACTAACTAGAAAACGATCATCCCGTGGTTCAGTACATGTCTTTCTGCCAGAACCAGGCCTTCTCTTGACCGGTCCGGAACCGGTCTCTTGATAGCGCTGCCAGGTCCTTTGAACTGTCACGCCACCAAGAGCCACGAAGCATTGGCTGCAACCTTCTTCAAGCAGCGCAAAAATTTTGCTCGCTTTTATCACTTTATCTACCATTTTCAAGCTTCCTAAACAGCAATAACTTTTAAATGTCAAGGACATCAGATAATTTAATAAAAATTGACAAAAAGTTAATTAGAGTCGATATTTACTATAGGGAATTCGCGCCACAAAATGTAGTAAGTTGTTTTCTTTGAAAACCAGGCTCAGTCAAAAATTTGAATTTGGAATGTACTCTTATAAACATTATGGCACTTTTATAACTGGCCAGTAACATTCAAATGATTAAAACCTTTTTGGTATTTTATTTTTTTCAGCCAGGAAGAAAATCGAAACCGCCCGTTTTTTTGCAAATGAGTGTAGTACAAGATTCCAGAACGATCGGACTTAACTTATTTTCACAAAGATGAAACCATAGGTGCTTAGTACTCATATGTTTTTTGAATAAATGCGTGCTTTTGCGACCCCCTCTAGTTACGAAAGGTAACAAAATATGAGAGTTACTTAACTTAAATTTACACTTCTAATTTTGATATAGATGTTTTGTACAATTATTATTATTCTAAAATAGTATCATAAGTGTCGGACACTTTCGATGGACCAAAACTTTTTTAAGACGCTTTAAATCTCCACTGTTCAAGCGCCTGCCAAATTATTATTAGCAGTGTTTGATAGGAGTAATTATTGCTGTGCTAAAAGTTTTGGTCCATTGGAAGTGTCTGACACTTGTGTTACTACGAGTATTTTAGAATAGACGCCACTGAGAACTTAAGGTTTCATCTATGTGACAGTGTTGGGCAAATTTTAATTGCAATTAAAATTAATGACTAACAATTGATTAATCGTGAAAGGACACTATTAAAACTAACAATTATAAATAATAAATAAATATTTCGGACATCTATTTAACACACAACGCCATCTAGTCCCAAGCTAAGCAGTGCTTGTGTTATGGGTAGACAACTGATATAAATACTTATATATACTTTTTTTTTTGTAAATACATACATACTATACATAGAAAACACCCAAACTCCGAAACAAATATTTGTAGATTCCACAAACATTTGGTCCGACCCAGGATTTGAACCCGAGACCTCAAGCTTAGCAGTCGCATACGCGTACCACTACGCCACCGAGGCAGTCAATTGTGATTGTGAAAAAGTACAACTAACAATTAATTAGTTGTTAATCGTTCTAAAACAGTTAACAATTGATCAATTTTACGAAAAAAATTAAAATTAACAATTATTTTTTTACTAAGTGTTACTTTTATTATTGTGCACGTGCATGTGCGGATTTCACCAATTTAAATATATTTACTGTACTAAATATATTTTATAAAAACTTTAATGAAAGAAATTATAAATTGTCTTATTTTCGTTTTCGTATTCGTACACCTTATTGCATTATTATGTTACTTATATTTACTTTTGTAGTAAGTGAATATGACGTATGAGGAGATAAAGGAGTAATAGTGTTTAGAGTATGACAATATACTCGTATACAAAACAAAATTAAATATATTATCGCGGCGAAATTTATAAGTATAGGACAGGAAAGGTACTGCCCGTCCTCATATGAACGAGACGTCACGCGGCGCATGTGCGCGAGCGCATCACTAAAATATTGCCGTCTCGCTCACACTCACAGGGCTCATCTTATAGTCGTTCCAATAGTTTATTTAACTTTTGACAGCTCTAATACTTAATCAAATAGTGATACCCTGACCCGTTACCTATTCGATTTCTTTCATCGATCGATTTTATGCATTAAGAAGTTTTAATCGATTTAACAAACTCATTATTTTATAGATAATTTCGTACTTCATATTTCTATGTGCGACCTCCTTTGTCAAAATAAAGAAGAAATGGATTAAAAGAATGTTGTTCAAATATGACGGTTCTATGTCATGAAAAAATATATAAAAGGAACTGAATTTTCAAAATGTATTATTGTATTGTGTTGTAATTCAGTGGTTAATATTGTATTTGTTAAACTATTGATGATCTTTATTAAATCTCTCTGTCTATTTTAAAATAATCTACAGTATTTCAATGAGTAACCTTCAATATAGTTGAGTATTTATATTCCTCCGTATTGATTTATTTGTGAATTCTCACGTTTGGTTGAGTTGAGCGTATCGTTCCTGCCTTCGTTACTGTCAAAATGCCAAAAAAGAAAGTACTCAAAGGACAAACAAGAGAGTTTGTCTTGCGACTTCGTGAATACTTTGAAAAGGAAAGCCGTAATGGTGGGCCTCTTATACCAGTGACTCAAGTTAGAGACCGTGTTGCAGCAGCATTAGGTGTTAGTGCTCCAACAGTGGCAAAAATAACAAAAGAAGGCTACGGCAGCAGTGGCATGGAACAGAATAAGCTATCTACACCTAAGAAAAAACGTCCGCCTAGTAAAGTTACAGCCGTTGACAATTTTGACGCTGATGCTATTCGTCGTCATATATACGACTATTACCAAAGAAAAGAGATTCCAACATTAAAAAAACTAACACAATCTCTTCGAAATAGTGGTTTGTTCCGTGGTCAAAAATCTTCTCTGACAAAGGTATTGAAAGACATTGGAATGTTATTCCAAAAATGTGACAAACGAAAAATTTTAATGGAACGCAATGATATTGCTTTGTATAGATGAGATTTTTTAAGACAAGCAAAAAAAATAGAAGATTGGTCGAATGTTGTTTTCACAGATGAAACTTGGCTCAATGCGAATCATACGCTGTCAAAAACTTGGACTGACAACACCGTTGGCTCCACTTCTACAGTACCAATGGGAAAAGGCGAACGACTGATTATTTGTCATGCAGAAACAGTAAAAGGATTTGTGCCAGGCGCTCTATTAGCTTTTAAATCCCAGAAAACAGGAGATTATCATGAGGAGATGAATTCGAACGTGTATGAAAAGTGGTTCAGAGAAATGCTTACATCACTCGAAGAGCCATCAATAATATTTATTGATAATGCACCTTATCACTCTCGTCAAATTAATAAAATACCAACACAGGCCAACAAAAAACATGAAATTATAAACTGGCTCCGTGACAATGGCGAAGAGGTGAATGAGTCCCTACTAAAAGTAGAGTTAGTAAAGATATTAAAAACAAAGAAGCTGCCAAAACGATACGTCATAGATGAAATGGCAGCAGAGCATGGGCATACCGTCCTCAGAATTCCCCCATATCACTGCCAATATAATGCAATTGAAATGATCTGGGCACAAGTTAAAGGATATGCTGCGAGGAACAATACAACTCCTCCTTTCACCGCAAGAAAAATGCTGAATTTACTGAAAAATGCGTGTGAAAAAGTAACTCCAGAAAACTGGGCGAATGTTGTAGAAAAAACAAAGAAGGTGATAATGTCGGATTGGGATCGGGATGTTGCATTCGACAATTTATCTATCCAAGAAATGATAATCAATATTACTGAGAACTCAAGTGATGATGATTCCTGGTCATACGAAGAAGACGATTCTTTATAATTAAAATTAGTATTACAGTACCTCTTTTGGTTGTTTTATTTTTAATCCGTAAATTACTACGAATTTCAACATTTTGTACCTGTTCATTACAAGTAGGTACCGCAGGTAGTTTTTATTTGAACCAACTATAGTAAGTCTAAACAATTATTTTAGATTCATTAATTTGCGGCGAATACATTCGATCCCATTACTAGGTACGAGTACGATGGAACTGTTTTCATTACGCAAATTATTTATGCATTGAAACAGAGACATTTAGGGCATTTTAATGCAAAATAATAAAGCTTTTTACGTGATTTGATATAAAATATAATCACAATAATTTTATTGTATGTTTTATTAATATAATCGATAATCGATTTATTTCAAAACCGTTTTTATAGTCTGTGGTCATTAATTACGAATGACACATCCCTAAGTAGGCGGAGCCCGCCCATAAAGTACAGTATTATCTGTAGTACATTGTATCAAAAATTATTACAAAACTTTATGTGCGTGATCTGTCAAAAGTTAAATAAAGTATTGGAACGACTATAGGTACGACGGCGCCGATAACATACGAGTATTTAAGCGCAAATACATAATTAAAACAAACAAAATCTGTGTATAACATTGAAAATATTTATACATATAATATTTCTCATTAGTTATTGGAACGAAGTCTTCGTCTTCGTCACATCGTGACGTGAAGTATAATTAGGAGAGGGGTGGGGGGTAAGTCGAATATTAAGGGTACTGATTCCTGACAAGTATAGGTGATGCAAGGGGGGACTAAAAAATGTCTCCGAGCGATAGTTTCGGAGATAAAGGGGGTGTCTTCCTTAAAGGATAACGGTGATACTTTTTAGTTTTTCCATCTATCGATAAATACCAGAACTTATTATTTTTGTTTTTAAAAACAAAAACAAAAACAGAAATAAAAATAAAAACAAACAAAAATAATCAGTTCTGGTATTTATCGATAGATGGAAAAACTAAAAAGTATCACCGTTGTGCCGGTCGGAATCGGGGGTTTTTTTCGTTACGCAATTTTCATGATTCGGTCTCCACGCTCAAGGCCCGCGATAGAAGCTATGCAATAGCTTAAAATTTACCAAAAAGTTAATTGTTAGTTTTAATCGCTTCAATCAAATCAATTAAAAAGTTAATTGCAATTATATTAATTGTTTTTTACGATTGATGCCCATTAGTTTAAATAATTTAATTTAAAAACACGATTAAACGTTTAATTGCGATTAATTCAATTTCAATTAAATTTTTAATCAACTAATTAGTCAATTGAAACATTAATTGATTAATGCCCAACACTGCTATGTGAAAATAAGTTATGTCTGATCACTCTGGGATCTTACTCTATTAGATTAAATATTTGAGTGTTGGCTTAGCAAGTATATCATTATAATTTTCGTTAAGGTTATAGGTATATTATTGAAATTATTGAAAGAATATGTATGTATTTTATATTCACTGCTATGGTATTGTGTATCATTGTACATTGTGATTGCCTTTGATTTTTTTTTCAAGTGTGTCTGTCCTCTCACTCGTTACATTAATATTATACGCATATACGTTACTCGGTTTAGTGAATATATAGGGTGTTTTTTTAAGCTAGATAGAACTTTAAATTGTAAAAAGTAACACAAAAAATTAAATTTTGATGAAACTTTTTTTTTTATTTGTTTCAGTATACTCTGACAAATCATCATGAATAGACTCACGCTTGAACAACGCTACGAAATTATCCAAATTTACTTTGAAAATCAGCTCATTTTTGAAGAAATAAGGTCCGATGATGCCACCAGCGTGAAAACCGCACCATACGGTGCATTTTTCTGGATGTAATGGAGTCTGTAGGGTCTGTTGTGGATTGGTCTCACTCCATATGCGGCAATTTTGCTTATTAACAAACCCGTTAAGCCAAAAATGCGCCTCATCGCTGAACACAATTTTGCGATAAAACAGTCGTCTATAAGTTGCGCGAATCGACGACTGATTTTCAAAGTAAATTTGGATAATTTCGTAGCGTTGTTCAAGCGTGAGTCTATTCATGATGATTTGTCAGAGTATACTGAAACAAATAAAAAAAAAAGTTTCATCAAAATTTAATTTTTTGTGTTACTTTTTACAATTTAAAGTTCTATCTAGCTTAAAAAAACACCCGTTACAAAATAATAACACGTTTAGATAATTTTTCATGTTGAACACATTTCCACACGAAACCAGGATGTGATTGAACCGATTTTACTCTTAAAAGTTCCCATTCTATAGAGTTTTGTTAGTGTAACTTCGTGTATCCAAGAACGGTGGACTAGCATCCATGTATTTAAAAATTGCGAGTAGTATGCTTCTTTGTTTTACTTCGCAAGTTCCACTGCCACTACCCAGACCTAAGGAATGGAGATTTAATTAAAATTAATTTTGGCCACGAAACATTTCCCTCTTATAGAGTAGCCTTTCAGTGCCTAACTTTAAGTGTAATATCTCCAGATATTAGTTACCGTTAGTTAGGTTGCCTTCACGAGTATATATCGATTATTACCTATCTCGCGAGATTATGCATTGTCTCCATTTTACTTTTTGACGGTTTCACTTCGATAGATCTACCGATAAATAATGCGTCAAAATGTATACATTCATATCTGTACTCTAATAAATGAATGTGTAAGATACACATTTATTTAGTAGAGTGCACATGCACAGAAACTTAATATATTTATTTTATGGCTTTAAATATACCTGCTACACAAAGCTCCACGTTACTTCACTTTACGCAGTTATGTTTTTATAAAATATGTTTGCTTGTATTTACATTGAAACACACTGTTATTTTGTCGTAGATTTTGCGAATTTGGTTAGAGGATTGACTCAAACTGGTAGTCTCAGTGGTGTAGAAGTCGTGATGAGTATGGAAGATGAGCATGGGGGTACAGTAGGTGTCGGTACAATATACACTGGAAATAATAATACTAATGCAGCCGGCACTGGAACGCGAACGGGAACGGATACAGCAACAGACAGTGTTGCCGGGACTGGCCTTGGCACAGGATCTGCCAACGCCACGGTTACTACTGCCACAACGGGATCAGCCACAGGCTCAGGTGCAGATAGTTTCGGAGAACGCAGTGCCTCTGAAGGAGGAGGTAGGATCTCTTAAACATAGTTTGCTTCACATTTTTTAATTTTTAGTAAATCTATTATTGTTTGTTTTTGAAAACTAGTATTGGCCAAAACTTAATTGTAAAAAAAGCTAACCATTAAATTACCAGATTTAGTTGCAACTAACAATTACAATAATTTATTTATTGTAATTGCAAGATATTACAACTGACAATTTATACATTATGTGCTAGTAAAACTTTGCAATTGCAATAAATTAATTATTAGCATGTTTACAATTACCAGTTAACAATTAGTTAGACAAGATAACGATGATACGATAATGCGTGTTGTTATTGTGTTTTGTATATTGATAAATGTATGCATCCTTTGCCAAATGGTGCTATGTGAGAAATCTTCAATAAGTTTATGTTAAACCCGTAAGTTAATACAAATAAATGGTTGCAGTAGGTACATGTATTTGAGACGCATCCATGTAGTGCGGTGTCCCATAAGGGTCTGTTTTTGGAGCATCTGACTATGACCATTGAGGTCGTCTCCCTCTCGGGCTGCGCGTAATTTGTTAAGCCGATGACACTAGTCACAGCCCGAGGGTGAACTTGTCCACCAGGGATGTCTCTTTGGTGGTTGGGCGCATTGAGGCGCGGGTGGGTGGCCCTAAATAAGACGGAGGCCCTGTTATTCCAAGGGCCCCGTTATGGTCCGACAACTTGCTCCGAAGCTGGTCGACGCTGTCTCTGTTCTTGGGCGACTTTTACCCAATTTGGATGGAGCCAGCGTCGCAACAAGACAGCTTTACACGGGGGTTGTCCGGTCGATAGCGCTGTATGGCGTCCCCAGAGGATATTTGACTTAGCGTGGCGTGCGGATTTGGATTTTGATTGGATTTGGATTGGATGTACTTCTTAGCCCTACAGTCAATGTCCACATCTCGGCAACGTACGTCATGTCAGGGGGGACTGCACTTTAATACTACCATCTTTTAACAAACATTTAGTATGTTCTCTACAATCGTTATTGCCATCACTGACCACTGACAATATACTTCACGCAAAACACACTTTGCATTCGTGTTGTAAATCATCCGCAATTATAGTCGTTGAGCAAACACAAGTAATAACAGCAACAGATTAACAATTAGAAAATATAACCTTTACTGATCGAGCGATGCACACAAAACGAGGGAGGAGTGCAGTTTGCGGCCAGTAGTGTGCATTATGGTCTCATCGCGTGTCCGTTATAATTTATTTCCTTCATCATACTTCATCAAATACTTTAATTATAAATAATAAAAATACATACAGTGGAACAAAGAATCAATTGAAAAAATCAAAGAATCGAATTCAAAAAAGGAGGAGCCTCCTTTTTTGAATTTGATTAAAAAAATTGTTTTAATAGCAACTGAATTAATTCTAACCCACTTTAATTGTGAAATAAACTATTACCGATTAAAATACAAAGTGTAAATATAAAATTAAATTTGAAAAACATCGAATTAATTGTAACACAATTGACGGATTTCATTGCAATTAATGTAATTTAATGATATATTAAAATTTGGTTGCAATTATACCCACCATTTTTTGGTTCTGCAAAAATTATCAAATTTTGCCTAACATATCTAACGTAGTCTCATTACACACAAATTAACTTGAATATTTAGTTATAATAATTTTATTTATTATTATCAAAGAATTTATTTAAAAAAAAATTTTCAACACACACAAAGAGCAGTAGTTATTAGCATAGTTATTGAAAAACTTTGTTAAACATTAAAATACATTTTTCTCAGTGTACGTACCAATGCCATGGGGTCCACCTACTGCCGAGGTTCTGCAAAACCTTGTTCAGGCAGTGGTACGTCAAACTATGCCCGAGGGTATGACTATGCATTTTGCTGATGGCACAGATCCCATACGCCAAGCAAACGGGGATCCAGTGAGTCTCACACCTATAATGCAGTATATCCAAGCGAATCAACATGCCCAACTTCAACAAATCCTTCAGGCTCAATTTACAGGGGTTCAGGCTTTTCAACCCCAACAGCAGAATCCCCAGGCCTTTCAGGCCCAACAACAGAATCCCCAGGCCTTTCAGGCTCAACAACAGAATCCTCAGGCAAACCCTTCGCGGCCGCAACAGTCTGGCCAAGCTTCAGAGGGGGCTCAAGAGGTACCAAGTACGAATAACCGTAATGCACAGGGTAAGAAACACATTTTTTTTGTACTGTGCATGGTTTAGATGATAATGCATCTTATATAAGTAAGAATTATTATATACTAAACTCAATTTCTGTTTCAGCACACTTGCATCTCCGACGTGCGGCTCCAGGGCGCCCTACAACGGTTGCTGTTGGTGTCTACGATAGATACTTGCAATGTGACAGCCCACACAGTCGCCATCAATACCCGCAACCCAGGTAATTTTGTCGATAAAGTAAATTTTATAATTACATTATCTATTAAAGCTTAGTCATATTTAAAATTTTGTATGTCTTGGCTAAATAAGTAAGGGTAAACGGTCTGATTTTATTTCTAGAAAACCAGAACCATAGCAGACCACAATTAATTTTATATTCTCTGCAATGTATACCATATTTGTCGATTAGACCGAGACTATGCCACGTATCTTCTAATTTCTAGTGATTTTGTTCGCCATTATAGATGACTACGGAACCCTATTCTATGCGTGGCTTGACACGCACTTGGCGTTTTTCAATTTCCTCGTAAAGATGGCGGAGAAGGCGATTTTAGAAAGTTTCAGAATCAAGTTTAATTATAGTTATCAATTTAATTGTTTCGTTGAAGCTTTTAATAATAACATATAGTAAGGGCGATAAGGCCGCTAATTGTACCTCTTAGCTTTAAGTTACCTTTGTACTAACTATCTGGTGTACAATAAAGCGATTATTTTTATTATTATAGTAATACTCCTTAGTATATTCATGGATATTTAATATGCAGGGAACGCCAAGAGGTGTTAAGTAGAGCTGAGGAGCGATTAAGGCGTGAAACTGATGCAGCTCATGACAGAGAAATCCGGAGGTTATTCAGAACGAACCTTACTGAAGTAAGTCTTTCTGTATTGTAAACCCAATCACTCCAATTCCCACACTAGAGCTACTTAAAGACTTCTTGTGATATAGATATTATAAATTAAATTGAAACTAGTGACATTTCTTTTGAAATTTTTTTTTTGGTAAACAAATCAAATATTAGTTTTCAAGTAATTGTGTGTTCTTTCCAGGGCCATATCCAGGTTCTACGACTGTTGCTCCGTGGTAATCCAGGTGAAGAAGGTGTTTATGTCAGTGCATTGATGGTGACAATCGTAAGTACACTACTAAAACTAATAGTGTCACAAAAGTAATAGTAAGGAAAGTAAGAAGAATGGCAAATCCTGTATCACTAGCAATATGTAATGGTATAATAATTTTTTTAAATAAAAATATGTTTAGAACTTTGCCAAAATAATTTTAAATGTTCTTAAAAAGTAATTAACTACAACTGCAATTACAAAACGCATTCTCTGATGGCCGAAAATATTTTAATAATATAAATAAACATAAAACACTATGAAACATAAACATCAATATTTATAAATGAGTTAACAAGTGTATTTACGAGTAGCTTCAGAACAAAATTTTATTGACGGATCAAGAAAATCATAAACGAATTATTTTGATTTCTAAAATATGATACTTCAGGCAAATTTTAAAGGGCAATAACTTTTTATTCTTATAAATATCTGAGAATTGGAAAATATTATGGTCGATGAAATAATCAGTCAAATAAATACAAAAAAATACCTATCATGAGATACGCAAGTCGGTACGAAAATCGCACACATTCCGGCCATTTTCCTTTGAAGTATTTGTAGATATGATTCTGTATAACTGATATCTACTAAACGTGAATCATTATGCAGCGTTTTGTATAAGTTCATTTATATTTAGATGATCCATAAAACATGACTCTTATATTAATACCTGTTGTATTTGTTTCAGGCACGTCACTTCTCTTTGAACCAGGAAGCAATGCCAACGTTTCCCAGGACTCGGCTGATACCAAATGAGTTCTTAGTGTTGCACAAGCTGATGCGTAGTTACATTTACAATCTGCTCCAACGATCTGCTTCCGCAGAATTTAGGCCTGCATCTGAAATCTTTCTCGAATCATTTGCAGATTTCATTCACAATGTAGTAAGTTTTATTTTGTGTTTCTTTTCACATTTCAAGTATAATGGGATTTTCAATACGCGGTGTAACATGTAAAAAAACATTATTATTTTTCAGAACAATATTACACCGATGAGTAATGGTATTGATTTCTTAGCAACGATTCATGGATTTGCTCGTGCACGACTTCCGGCTATTGTATCTTGCATACTGTATGACGAGACCGACAATATAGCCTCCACGAGGTTCTACTCTGCATTCGGGAGATTATTTACAGATTTATGTGCATTACTTGTCTCTTGTTTCGCAAATGGGGTTGGAGCATTACGTGACACGTTTCGCGTATTTATGGTAAGATTTGTTCATGTACGTAGTTTCACATACTAATTACTAAATGTGAAACATGTCTAACATGTTTGATAAGGATTAATAGTATATTGGTCAGAATTACTTTGATAGTTTAACCAAAAGATAATTAAAACAAATTATGTACATTAATAACCTAATCATCATCATCATCAGCAGCCTTTAATAGTCCATTGCTGGAGGTCTCTTTTGGAAGCAGGTTTTTGTCTTCTACTAACTTGAAATAAACCCTATACCAATCTCCAGACGGGTTGGTATAGGGTTTATTTCATTTTTTCCTTCTTTTTGTAGTGATGTTATCCTTAGTTTGTTCCCTTACGACACCCATGGGATGAATGGGGTGGTGATACTTTGTATCCTTAATTCGCCGTGTATGAGCACACGGACGGACGGACGTTACCATCAATTTGGTCATAACCTAAGTGATGGTGAAAACCGCATTCAAACTCGTTGTGTAGTTAAAAAGATCTTAATGTACAATAACAAAAAGTGACTTCATTTTATATTATGTAGAGAAGAATAAACTTAAGCATATTTCCTAATGTAAACTAAACTGTTTATTTATATTACTTATTAGCTTTCGCCCGCGTCTCCACCCGCCCGTTTGTCGGTTATTGCAGTAATATAGGTAGCCTATGTCCTTTTTCAAGAATCAAAGTATCTTCATGTTTAATTTAATTGAAATGGGTGGAGCGGTTCAGCCATGGAAGCGTGATAGACAGACATCGTTACTTTTGCATTTATAATATAAGTAAGGATTCATAATGTAAAAAGGAGTTGTTGTTTCACAGGACGCGTTGTTAACCGATTTCAGCTCAACAGTGCGACGGCCGCTACTCAGACTTTCTAATTTGAATTACTTCGCCGCTATTAACAATATGGCCAACTCTGAAATTCAACATTATGTTGTGTTTAGTGTTTCCGTAAGTGTTCTGATATTTTTCCATTTTCTGCTTGATAAGAACATTTGAACAAAGGTCGATTTCGAGAGGGTTTTGAAATCAAAGACTAGTACTATATAAATTAAAGGCGTATAATAAATATAGACAGTACAATGAAGCTTGCTGCTCTCAGATACAAAAACAAAAATAATACTATATATTTCAAGGTAACGAAACAATAGCGCGATATTTTTTTTTTAATTGAATAGTGGGCAAACGAGCAGACGTATCACCTGATGGTAAGCGATTACCGCCGCCCATGGACACCCGCAACACCAAAGGCGTCACAAGTGCGTTGCCGACCTTTGGGGAATGGGAAAGGGTATGGGAGGAGGGGTTGGGGTATGGGCCTCCGGTATCCTCACTCACTAGGTGAAACACAGCGCAAACGCTATTTCACACCGGTTTTCTGTAAGGCCATGGTATATCACCCCGGTCGAGCCGACCCATTCATGCCGAAGCATAGCTCTCCCACGGTTAGATATTTCGATCTTGACGCCATCTATCGAGAACCAATGTAACTTGTTGTATTAACTAAATTTATATAATGATGATCGCGCTACGGTTTCGTGGCCTTACAAATACGTGAACAATATTCATTTAAGTAGAATTCTGAACTACAATATTTTCAACGTTCAGTAATAAAATAAACATAAAAATCATTAATCATAATTATTGTTGTACTTTACATCCTTGACAAACCTTATTTCGTATAGAAAATTTCATTATAATCGGCTTCGATTAGTTGCTTAACTATTACATTATTTTTAAGTTATGGTTGAGAATATGCTTCTAAATATCACGTGAAATTGCAGTCGCGACGACGAGACCTGTTACGTGACGTGATACTTCGCCGTGAAGAACCCGTGCAGCGTGAAGAACCCGTGCAGCGTGAAGAACCTGTACAGCGTGAAGAACCTGTACAGCGTGAAGAACCTGTACAGCGTGAAGAACCCGTGCAGCATGAAGAACCCGTGCAATGTGAAGAACCCGCGCAGCGTGAAGAACCCGTGCAGCGTGAAGAACCCGTGCAGGCTAACGCACCTGCAACCACTGTGGCGAACGCATCGCAGGCACAGGCTACCGCTCCAGCCTCGCAAAATGATAAACCTGAGTCAGTGGTGAACTCACAGGCCGCAACTTTGAGGCCACGAGAGGTCGATGCCTCGGCTGGCGAACCCGCGGCTATGAGTGTCGAAGTTACGTCATCATCAACATCTGAACAAACGGCATCGAATGCGGAGCACACAGCTTCAAAGGCCGAGCTCCCAACGCGCACCAAGCGCTCAGCTCCGACCCGCGGCGGCAAGGCTTCGGAAACCGAGTGCACGTCCACGAGCGTCGAGCCCACGGCGTCCAGTTCCGGACACACGACTACATGTCTCCAACCCATGGTTACACGGGCACGCGCCGCTGCAATTGCTGCAGCAAGTCGAGCGGCTGCTGCAGTTTCTGCACCCCAAAAATCAATTCATAGTCGATCAAGTACCAAGTACGTATTTTAAATCAATTCAATTATGTTTGACATTCTTTTTTTTATAGTTTTTCATGGTACCATTTGCTTGTTTATTTGTAAACATCAGATAATCCGGTCAACGGATATTCTAGTAAAGGTTGAAATAATTTTGTAATTAAACCATAACATTTGTGAAAAGTCACTTGAAAACATTAAGATTTATGAATAATTTAGTCAAGGATTTGACTATCCATATATTTATATAGGAAACTATCAAGAGACGGATTCGACCAAGTGTATTAAAAATATATATATACAGGGTGTAAAAAGACTGCTACCGAAAACTTGGGGGTTGCAATCAGACCATGATACTGAATAGGTTTAGCGAAAAAAAAAACGCAAAAAAAATGTTAATTTATCTAAGTCCTTTTATGTTTTTTTCTGCTTACATACACATAGTAAAACATAATAGGACCCAAACTACCTAATTATCTCATGTAGAAAACAAGAAAACAAATAAAATCAATAAAACAGTAATGTATTCTAATATCAAAACAGCTGGGTGAGTGCAATGACCGCAACAGAGCGCGCGGGCGCTTTAACCTCTCGGGTGCGGCAACACGGATCCATGTTTGTCCCGTCGGTGCGGCACACACGGATCCATGTTTTCCGCAGTTAACTTGCATTTTAATTAATTTTGGGTATTAAAGTTATTATAATGAAGTCTAGAAAGGTTTGTTATGCATTTGCTTTATACGAACAACATTTTAAAACATTCGTTTGTCAAGTGCGCTTCAAGAGCCGTAAAAAAAACGAGTTCCAATTTCAAAGTTGACGATGACGCAACGCGATCTGTCAAGTGCCTCTTAACACTGATTTTTTGCCGATAAGGTGGTTTTGAAGGTAGTTTGTTATTATATTTTACTTATTATACTTATTTTAAGAACCACTATCAATACGAATTGAGGCATAAATCATGCGTAATTTTGAATAGTGTTACTTAAAAAGTTACCGAGTCTATTACCTATTGAAAAGGGCTTACTCATTTGAAGGTTTTTACGCATTTATTCTTATGTTTTTATTGATAAAATGATATAATTGCGATGAGAATCTTATATAGAATATAGAATAGCAACAAAAATGTGTTAGAAAAGCTAAATATTTAAATAAACACTCATTTTTTGCCTGACGAGCGAAATTAGACGCACACATACACAGGGCTCCCCAGCCATTACTGTTCTACATCATCATCAGCCTATCGCAGTCCACTGCTGGACATAGGCCTCTCCAATAGTACGCCACTTAAAATTGTATATCGCCGTTGATTCGTGTTTGCACGCAGCCTAGCGGGAAGTCCCGGAACTATTAACACCCACACATACACAGTAGTGACGAACAATGAACAAGACGTAAACTGATCTTTGTTTATGTTTTACTAAATTATTTTGTATTGACCATAGACTTTGTGTGTCACATAATGGAACGATCAGTTTGTTCTCTTTAGCATTCAGTCATTTTCATAGAGTTTAGAGAATTCTCGGAACTTAAAAATAATAAATGAAAACTGGTCTAGCAAACGAGTCCTTTTTTTAAATAACTTGATAAATAGGTTGTTTTTTTTATGTATTGTTCCTGTCTTTTGCACTAGTTAACTAAAAAAATAAATTATTTAACTAAAAAACACTATTTCTTCGTATAAATACTACGTAATTTGGTGTTCGGCGCAAATAATAGTTTGATTGTAAAGTGACAAAATGGCGAATATCTCGACAGCGAAATGTGATTTTTACAAATATGTTTCTCAATGAATTTTTACTGCAGTTATAGTGTTTTTTATATCAGTAGATAGCTTAGTTATCGAACTTTATGAGGATAATAAGTAAAATGAATAATAAACCACATAAAATATTAAAATCATGTTTATTAACACAATAGGTGCGTAAATTAATACTTGGCTCAATTGTGAGTAAATAATAAAGCGATAACATTAGTTTAGTAATAAAATATGGCATAACCATGTACGCTTGTTATCCATCTTTTGAAAAATAATCACTTTTATAACCACCGAGCATTGTTTTTGAAAAGATTTGATCATTTTCGTACACCATGCACCATGTTGCAAAATTTTGCAATTTCGCCGCACGGTGCATGTAACCGGAAGTACCCGTTCGCGCATCCGAAAGATTAAGTTAAGGCATTCAAATAGCTACGCGGTGCGCGCAATAATACATTGCTGGCTTCTGAAATTAATAAAAATCTTGACACATTGTTTTTTCGGGCTACAATTTTTTTTAAGGACGACTGTTTTTTTTTTTAATAAGTTTTGTGGTGCTGGATCAGCCCCTTTCGTTTTCGGGAGTCGTCTTTTTACACCCTGTATATATATTATCACTCTCACCAGTAAGTTATAAAGTGGTGACGATGAGCACAAAAAATCTTACTTATTTACTTATCGCAATGAGATTGTTTTACAGCTTTTTACTTATTTTAATATTGTTTTGCCTTTTTCTCCCTTTCCAAATATAATTTAATTAAATTCTGCACTACATCTAATCTATTTGTAGAAGTAGTTAGTTTAGACGTGGATTAGATTCGCAGTAGTATACGCGTAGATTGTTACAACTAAGGAGTTATTACTCTTTGCAGCTAAAGTACTTTTTAGACGTAAAACTTGCTTAAATGATTAATGAATATATTAACATGTATATAAATTAATTTGCATATATCTTTAGGATTAGTAGGCAGAGGAATGAGCTTCCATCTTCATCAAACAATGGTAACAAGGACGAACGTGCACAATCCGTGAGTATTATTTAAAAATGTAACTCTTAGTAACAGTTTCATGTACTTTCTTCATTCATGATGTGTAACATTTTCTTCTCGCTTGCCTTTACTGAAGTGATTTTTCATAATTACATGCAAAAAGAATGCAGAAAATGTATTGAATTTGTATGTGCCTATTTAACGTAACATAATGTTATCAATCGATCGCGGTTCAGCTATTATACTCGAATGATACAGATTTATTATTTAAAGCTTGTTCACATGAAATAAACCTAACAAGTGTTGTATTTTTTAAATTTATAATGTATAATAGTGAAAATACTTCTCGGTTGAAGGATATATTTGTAGTTCAATAAAAAAATATTATGTATTAAAAAACTTTATCGCTATAAAATATCATTTCAAATAATACCCGAATCATTATATCAGGAAATTATATTAATGTTGGCTATCACCAAGGTGAGATGGCAGATGTTTACACATCATATGCGACTACTTTAAGCGCTGCTTGTTTTCATAAAACACAATTTGTTGTTAATTATTTCACAATTTGTGTGTTTCAATTTATGTGATGTGGTATCTACTAACCAAACTATCCAGCCTATGCTATGTTATTCCATATGGCTTTTAACAAAATATAGTATACTAGCGACCCGCCCCGGCTTCGCACGGGTGCAATGCTGATACTAAATTAAATACACTACAGAAAAACTATGAACGTTGTATATAAAAACATAGCGGCCCGCTCCGACTTTGCACGGGCATAAAATAGAAACCTCTAAAATTAGCAATGTTGCCTTAGTGTATGATGCATGTATTATACATATAAGCCTTCCTCTTGAATCACTCTATCTATTGGAAAAAACCGCATCAAAATCCGTTGCGTAGTTTTAAAGATTTAAGCGCACATAGGGATATAGGGACAGAAAAGGCGACTTTGTTTTATACTATGTAGTGATAGTGATATATAACTGCTTTTTAAAATGGCTAGATCTTCACATGAAACAAATCCAAGCATTTGTTTGGTGTGACGAAGTTGCACTGCCCATGGTCACAGACCACTGGCAAAAGCTAGGATGTCTATTTATTACTCATGAATTTTATATGCACATATAGGGTGTTTTTTTAAGCTAGATAGAACTTTAAATTGTAAAAAGTAACACAAAAAATTAAATTTTGATGAAACTTTTTTTTTTATTTGTTTCAGTATACTCTGACAAATCATCATGAATAGACTCACGCTTGAACAACGCTACGAAATTATCCAAATTTACTTTGAAAATCAGCTCATTTTTGAAGAAATAAGGTCCGATGATGCCACCAGCGTGAAAACCGCACCATACGGTGCATTTTTCTGAATGTAATGGAGTCTGTAGGGTCTGTTGTGGATTGGTCTCACTCCATATGCGGCAATTTTGCTTATTAACAAACCCGTTAAGCCAAAAATGCGCCTCATCGCTGAACACAATTTTGCGATAAAACAGTCGTCTATAAGTTGCGCGAATCGACGACTGATTTTCAAAGTAAATTTGGATAATTTCGTAGCGTTGTTCAAGCGTGAGTCTATTCATGATGATTTGTCAGAGTATACTGAAACAAATAAAAAAAAAAGTTTCATCAAAATTTAATTTTTTGTGTTACTTTTTACAATTTAAAGTTCTATCTAGCTTAAAAAAACACCCGTTATTTTTTACATGCTAACCCATTATCTTTATTCTGGATGTTCCTTCTTATAAATGATGAAAATCTCGATACGCTCTATAGCCTATCGAGGTTTTCGGGAAGCAGGCTTGGTAAAAAGATTTAATTATTTTACAGATGAAGGTACAGATTTTTACTCTTATGGTGCTGAACGAGCTTATATAATTACAAATAAAAGTAAACATGTCTCTTAAATTCGTTAAAATGCCAAATTAATTACTGAATCCTTCATGGTAGTACATGTGTCTACTTAAAAATGGGGGAATAGCATTGAAAAGTGATTGTATTTAAATTATACAGAATATTTAATTTCAACTGGTACTTGCATATGTAACCTTTAGTCTTGCCAAAGTTGCTCAATTATTAAGTGTTGTATAGATGATTAAAAATACTTACCTATTTAAATAAGCTGGTGCCCGTGCTGCTTGCTTTTTAGTGTTTCGTAATTAGTAGATTGGCTACGTGTTTTGATCATAATGCAGGTGCCACCATTAATGATAATACAACACTGGGGTGAGGAATGGGTACCAGTATTTACTCGGGACCAACAGGCCCAGCGTGGCGAGCCGCAGGAGCCGCTCAGCGACGCTTACCTGTCTGGGTTGCCGACGCGGAAGAGAAGATGTGTTCGCGAGTCCCGTCCTCCTCCTACACTCTCCGGAATGATAACTGGTACGTGTTTCCAATATCAATATCAGATTTATAAGTACTAGCGAGGCTTCGCACGGAAGTCTTTCAAATTCTCGAATACATTTTATAATTTTGAAACACACATTATTTAAATCGATTAGCTTTCAGTACTTTGAGAGCCCCACAGAAAAAGATATTCCCAAATTAGCATACTGATAAACGTGATAATACATTACAAATGAATGAGTAGAATCTTAAATCATTATTTACAATGGAAAAATTCATCTGACTTCAATTAGTCAACATTTTATTGTATTACTTTGACTACAATGTATATGACTATTCACAGAGAGTGCCCGCGATTATGGGAAGCGTGATAAAACCAGCCAACCCCAAGACTCCACAATACATGTGGCGTTCCGCGAACATATGCGCCATAGAACACGTTCGTTGGCTTCATCCTCTGTGAACTACGATTCAGAGAGATTCTCAGCAGCCACCAGATTCCTCAACTCAGGGTATGTAATGAACTGCACCAAATCTCTTTGATTAAGATTTTATTTTGAAGTAATAGTTTCCAAAATGATAGAACTCTACTCTGTCTGATGGAAAGCATAAGGTGAATCCAAGAGTGGTAGTCGTTAACGGGTATAGTTTTATCATAGAGTAATAAATACAACGAATACGAAAATAGTACACTGACAATCAATGCACACATTTAGCCAGTCAATCTAATATGGGTTTTCGTACTATTTGTCATCATGAGTGAGGCGCTTCTTTTTATCTGTGAGATGTACTAAATAAGTAATATTTTGCTTTCAGACCTGAGACACCACAAGAGCCAAATTCACAGCAACAACAGAATGAGCAACAAAAACCGAAACAAAAAAAGAAACAAACAAAGAAACAAGATAAAGGCAACGCGAAAAAGGACAATGAGTAAATACGGTTTCGGCCTTTTTTCGGCTGGCACAATAGGATCGTTTGCATAATTAATATTAACATTATAAATATTATTACTTACATTATCATGTTCTTATTACATACATATTATTCGCAACTTGATATTATAGTTTCCACGTATATCTATATCAAATAGTCGATGTTTGTCGGTCAGTTGCATGGTGCATGCTTTTGAAATTGTTTTTAATGGTATCAACAATCTAGGTAATTTATTCTAAATTTAATATTGTTAGCAAAACTAACTAACACCGACACACAAATGTGTAAAAACTGGAATGTTATTAAAATAATTATTATTATTGTAAAATAATCACTATAGTCAAGGGAGTTATAACACTTATATAAAAAATTAAATTATTCCATCAATGTTTAGCAATACTGACACTTAATATCGGATTGTACGTTGTTAACGAACGCTTATGTAGATTCTAGTTTTCTGTGGCTATTTATCAATAAGATGATAACTCGTGGACCGTTGATAGTCTGGAAGGTGGTATTTGCACATTAGGTTAGTCTACGCTGCTACACATATATTATTCTATAGACAGTAAAACTTAAAATCGCTATTGGTATAAACATATTTACATGGGTGTTCTTTCTAATTGTTGCTCTTGACGTGTGATCAACGAGTAGTATATCAACTTACATGAGTCTGCTAAGTTTTGTACTCACGTTATTTGTTTGTGGATTAATTTTTAGGTTTTACGTTCTAATATACGTTTGCTAATACTATTATTAATATCATTATTGTTAATACAATGTTTACCGTAATAACAAAATATCTTTGAATGAGCAAAGATTTGTTGTTACAATGATTTATTGATTTTGTTTATGTTAATTGTTGAATGAATGATTAGCCCTCCCGTTAAATTAATTATGAGGCGGTTTTTAATAAAGAATTCTCTATTTTAATTTAATTCTTATATATAAATTCTTATTTCTTTATTTATTCACTTTGAATTTTACCCCGTTGCATTTAATGTTAAGTTTCTAATTATAATCCGCGTCTAATATCTGAACGATAGGACCTACGATTTATAAACATAATTTATTAAAGAAATGTTTAAAAACAACTAAGTAACCAAGATAATTCATTTCTTACAGTCCGTAAATTGACAACATACGATTCATAACATCTTTAGTAATCTAATAAATAATCTGAAATTGTTCGGACGCTAGCCAGCCAATCCGCTTTATATTACCATCAAGACTCTGAAATGATTTTCCATTGTATAGAATGTTTAAGCATTATATGAAATACCAACACTATTTTCTCATAGTTATCTTATCAGATAAACTGAGTTAATTATGACCTATTTTATACGTCATCAAATGCTAAGTGGCCTTTACAAAGATGCCGAGACACCGTGACCTAACTGGAACGATAAATTAACAAAAACTATTATATATTGTATAGTGTATTGCACTTTGTTATTTCGTAGGTTACCTAACCCAATTATAAAATGTATGTCCCATACATTCTCTATACGATCTCATAGTTGTGGCCTAACCTGTGTGAACACTTGAGGTATAATATACAATGCTGGTTATTTTATAGATTTTTGATAAGAACCCTTTCAAATATTAGTTATGTGGACTGGACTAGCTCATGTATTCTGATCTTTTTATTCATTTTATCACGAAGTAATTAATATCACTTTTACATTATAATATATATTACATAATAAATAAGTGTACCCTTGTGTGAACTCTAGGTACTGTAGATGTTTTGGAATGATTAAATAATATTATGTATAAATGGAGTTTCATTTAATGAAGGTTACTATACTATAATTCCTATACTTTGAATGTCACCTATGCCTTAGGGATCAGTGGACAAAAGTAACTGATAACGGTAATCACTAAACAGTCATACACCATTAGACATTAACTGAGAGTAATTGCGTTTTTCAAAAATATAATGATGGGGCGTCTAGTGGTTTATGAACCTAACTATACGGTTGTGGGTTCGATTATAGGGACACTGGCTTGGCGAGTATCATGAATTTAAATTTTGATAATAAAATAGTCGTCAACAGACCAGAAATTTTTGATCACAACTTTAACAATAGTATTTTCACATTTAGAAGAACTGATGATTGAATAAATATGAAGTCCAAATAACCCCTTGGCTGTGGATCGCGCTCCTAGAGCGCGACGTCAAAATACACGCATCTGTGTACCCCGCTCCTAGAGATCGCATTCCATCGAAGCTTATTTCGATAATTATATGACGTGTACTATGTTTTTTCTACTCTAAGTTGCACAAATTATGGAAGAGGAAGAACGAAGAAAGGAATTTAGTCACATTCCAAGTGTTTAAAACATATTGGCGCCAAATAATTAACGTTTAAAAAAAATTGTCATTGCGTGCCCAAGCTCTCGTTTGTGTTGTAATTTTTTTTATATTTTGTGTGTGATATTGACTCTAATTGGTATCTTCAACTGCATTGAAACATGAGTGGGTAAGTAATAAACACTTTTTGATATATAGATTATATATTTGATAAAGATTGTTTGTTGAAATAATTATTTCAACAAACATTCATCGCCATTTAGCGCGCCATGGCGGCGGAAAGCTTGTACGTTTCTACATATTACGAATAATAAAAACCCTTATCATGACTAACTGTTGTTATTTTGTATATTGTTATTTATTTTTTTAATGTTACGGAGTATTAAATATAAAAAATATTGCAAAGTTTTTGTGTAACATATATATGAAAAAACACAGACAGTAAACCGCCATTTTTTTTGACGTTTTGGGGCAGTGATCGAATTAGTATGGATGAGACTAGTCACTTTTCTGTTTTGGTGGTAGTTTTTTTTTTCATTTTTTTTATTTAAATTATTTATTGTTTATTTTGTATTTATTTGCGTATTTATTACTATTTTCTAAAATTTGCGTATTTTATCTGCATTTTATTTTTGTGCTTTTTAAGTAAGATCAGACACCCTGGCATGCGCGATATGCGACGCGGAAGGGTTTCAGGTGTGTGGTAGTAGTTACCACTCGTGGTGGTCCTGCCAGCAGGCGTGGCAGAGGTCGTGAAGGCCGCGGAAATGCCCCAAGAGTCTGAAAGACCAGAACCTTCCACTATTGACGAGTTAGTCTTTTTGTTTACCGCTTTCTACTTTTCAATTGCCTTATTTGTTTTTTTACTATTTAAATTAGTTTTGTATTTTAGACTAGTAATATGCGATCTCCACGAGATGCCCGTCGGCCGGGGTCTCTAGACCGCTCTGCGTCCTTAGTGGAAGCGCATATGGCAACCGTAAGAAGGTCTGCTGGAGTGTGTCCTTTGTAAAGATTCTGTAACTTTTATTTCAAAATGTCTATCTATATCAAATCCCGCACCAGCATTGACGTCAGAAGCACTGCCTTCACTACCTTCGCCACCATTACTCATAACAGCGGGTGTACCACCACCATCACCGGCATCATCATGTTCGGTATCTTCACCAGGAATGTAAATCGCTTACGGATTTTTCTATTTATCGGTAAAGATATAGGTAAGATACTACAACACTGCCTTCGTCTCCAGGTTTGTGGCATATCAGGAATCTTCACTGCAGTTTCCACCTCCACCTAGTCGTTCTGACCCGCTGATTTTATTTGGGTCCTAGGACCATAGCCAAATTTCTGGTTCCTACTACATTCGAAAGCAATTTATCATTTGTTAGCATGATGGAAACACCCTCGTACCAAGATATTGTTGATGAGGATGCTGAAAGAGACTACACTGATACAGCTCCTGCCGGTGAACTTGAGCCCGTCGAAGTCCCCCTGATGATGACGGAGCAGCTCTCTTTGAATTTAGACTTTGATTGGAGAATGTTTCCAAACCTTCCGATTCCGCCTGAAGCGAGGCGATACAAATATTTGGTACGACTCAGGATACAAAGCCGAGACCTCAAACACAGCAGTCGCGTACGCCGCCACTGCGCTAACGAGGCAGTCAAGAATGATTTTTAAATGGTACATACTTGTTTGCCACCTTATTAGTATATTTTTTTTTTTATCATGGAATAAGGGGCAATCGACCAGATGTATCGCCTGATGGTAACCGATTACCGCCGCCCATGGTCACTCGCTACACCAGAGGCGTCACGAGTGCGTTGCCGGGCTTTGAGGAAAGGGGAGGGGGGAAGGGGTTGGGATATGGGCCTCCGGTGTCCTCACTCACTGAGTGAAACACAGTGCAAGCGCTATTTTACACCGGTATTCTGTGAGGCCGTAGTAACACTCCGGTCGAACCAGCCCATTCATGCCGAAGCGTGGCTCTCACGGTAAAATTTCTTCTTTTTTTTATTACAGTAAGATTTATTTCATTACGAAATTTCTAATTCCATTTGTTCAGGTGTAACAGTACTGGTCGTATCCATACTATGTTATACGTTTACTCTTGTGCCTATCGTATTTTTTCCTAGAAATTGGTGACATTCTTCGTTGATTTATAAAATATTTTTGTACGGCTACGTGCCTTTTTTTGTATTTATCGATTTATGGAATTCGTCTAATTTTATAATAATAATTTATATTTAAAATAAATGCAATTGAATTTACCCGGTGACTCAAAGTTTGAGAGTACCTTTTTTAAGCCTATTTTCAAGTGCTTAGTTTATTGTCAATTTTTTTATCAACTAAACAATTGTAGCAGCTGAAACTCTGTATACGATAAGTATATAGACCATACTTAAGTATGAAATAATAGTCCAAGCCATTTCATTTGCAGTAATTTTGGAATTCAAGTATGAACATAACCTATTTATTTTCACTAAGCGTTCGGATCACGTCAAAGGGGCTGTTTTGTAATACCTACATGTGGTGTAAAAAAATGTATGACGAGATGTGTTTTTTCAATTAATAAATGGAAAATAAGATATATTTTAGTAGATAAAATAAAAACTTTTTGAAATATCGATATATTTTTTTTATTTTAACAACTTTTGTACAAAAAACAGGATAGTAATCTCAAATCCTGATTTCAAATAAGAATTAATAATATATGACTAGGCAATACTGGCCTAATTCATAATTTATAAATTAGCTTGTTTCATAACGATTCCAGAGACATAAGTATCATATAAAGCTACTATACAAAACTTTAGAGATATCGTCATTTTAATCACATGAAATAAAATTTCGCGAGACCACCCAGAAGTGATGACACAGACGTGTCAATTAGACACTGGAAGGGCGCCACACACCAGTGGTTATGAAAACGACGTGCCAAATAACAAACTTGAGAGACGTACTTTAATTAATTGTGTTAGTGTGTAGATTATTTTTAATAATAGTCTTGTACAGCTAGCTCAGCAGTGTTACCGGCGGTTGTAACAACGCGCCGGTACCACCGCGGGGGTTACCAAAGGGAAGCGAAGCTAGTCTAATAAAAGAAGCCCTGTTACGCCTTAAATCAGCTATATGGTCCATGAAAGATTTATCTAGATCGGTCCAGATGCTCGGACGAAACTCGGGTCTCCACGAGGAAAAGGCAGACCAAATTTAAAAAAATGATTTTTGATGTAAGTATATGCTTTATTATGCAATTATTATAATCTGTTAGTAGGAAATTATAAACAGACACTTCATTTTATATAGTACACAAATAAAGTACAATTTTTAACGACATCTAGCGGGCAGTAGACTAAGCTTTAGGTCAACTGCTTCCTACTAGGTGCCGCCTCATTTCGTCAAATGAATGGTGGGATGAAGCTGCTTGCTGGATATGTTTAGATTTATAGTCTAGTTTAGTTAGTTTTTGTACAAGAGAATTACCACCAATCGTAAACCATCCTTAGTTAGTATTATTATTTTCGGTTGGTAAATAAAGAATATTATTATGTTGTAGTGGTTAGGGTCTGGCAACCAAAACCACTAACTAATGTTGAACACAAAAACAAAACCGGTATTTATACTAATATTAAGGAGAGAGTGAGTCAGGTAGCACGCATAAATATAGGCGTATGACATCTCTCTCTGTTGCACATTTTAGATGGTGTAGCGTGACGACGCAATGTAAAAATATATAATATAATAATATTATTATAGATATAATGTTATCGAATCCGTGACCGCTACAATGTAAAATTTCGAGATTTTTTATTTGAATAAATAAATATATTCCGACATCTAACACATAACGCTCTCTAGTCCCAAACTAAACAGAGCATACTCCTTCTTAAAAGGTGGCAACACACTTGTGACGCTTCTGGTGCTGCAGGTGTCCATGTGTGGCTATAATCGCTTACTATCAGGCGATACATCTGCTCGTTTGCCCACTTTCCATAAAAAAGCTTGAATTTACTAGACAACTTACATAAATACATAGGTACCTACATACTTTTTTTACAAATACATAGGTACATATAATGCATACATAGAAAACACCCAAACATATATTAGCAGATCAACATATGGTTCCTTACTGCCCATAACATGCTCCATGTAGCAGAGTTCGAGAGGAAGCTCGACTCTGTAAAAGGATAAGGTCAGTGCTAGGTAAATTTGAACTAAGTAGGATGTTAAATAAAGATACATTAAGAATGATTTATTTCGCCCTTGCCAACTCGCTAATCAGTTATGGATTGATTGTGTACGGACGTACCTTCACAACATATATAAAAAATATCAAAGATCTCCAAATAAGACTGATAAAATATCTAGTTAGTAAAGACTATAAAACTATGTGCAGTAACGATTATAATAAAATTCCTTCCTAAATGTAAGATACTACCGGTAGAAAGTAAGGTTGAATATTTGATAGGCTTACAACATTATTATGGTGAGTAATAAAAATGTATCATAGAAAATAAATATAATACCAAGAGAGCAAGAGAACAACTACTAATTAAACTAAAAGTTAGAAATTATTATGGCCAAAGGACTAAAAAATATATAAAACAGATATTTTTAACAGTTTAGATATATTATGAATAAATCCCAAAATAAGTGTACCTAAGAATAATAAAAAAATGCTTTAAAAATGTGTTGTTGGATAGGATTGATGCAAATATGTTTTTTTTTTTATTTATTTATTTAAAATCATATACACATTCTACATGTTCAAGTCTGCCAAACTGTAAACTGTATATCTTATGTAGTTAGTTACCTTCTTTTAGATTTTTTAAAGGATATTTTAAAAGTTGTTTCTTAAATTTAAGACGTGTTTTTTTGTTGTTTGAAAGAATAATAATACCTATTAAGTTTTGTTTCTTGTATTATAATGTATCATCATCATCATCATCCTCCTAGCCTTTATTATTCCAAAGAGTATTCGGGGTCGGCTACCAAATTGTACCTAATTAATTTCTAATTATTTGTATTATAATCTATAGAAATGGTAAATGTTAAATATGTTATAATAAGAGCTCATCTCGCCACATAACATTTTCCTTTTGCGAGTTTTATGCTTTGTAATAGATTTAAGACTCTCTTTTGTAAAATAAAGGAAAAAAAAACAATCGATAGCCCCGACCAAGGTCTCCGTCATTTTCTATCCTGGTCACATCTAGCGGATGATTCTCTGCGAGCAATAGCGACGTTGACGCGTTTCTTCAACGGCATCCTCCACACTCGACACTGGCAGAGTCATCATGCTGCCCCATGCGCAACAAGCGCGAACGCAGTCTTCCTCGATATGGAGAAGGCGTTCGATCGCGTGTGGCCCGCTACTCCCCGTCAAGTAGTGGAGATCGTGACCACCTTTCTGCAAGACAAACGCTTTCAAGTGGCGGTTGAAAACGCCGTGTCTACAGAGCGACTCATCTGTTCCGGTGTGCCACAGAGAAGTTGCCTTTCTCCAGTGTGCTATTCTTGGTACACAGATGACATTCCCGTACCCGTGAATCTTGCGTTGTACGCCGATGACGCGGCTAACATTATCACGCCAAAGCTGTTACCAAGATGTAGCATAATTACTCTAAACTGGAGGCATGACAGTTCATGTTCCCCAGGTTCGTGTCGCGCGTTCCCTTCTGCAATATAGTAACGACTGCCAGTCCGCGTGAAGCTCGGTGTGTACAAGGCGTACATACGCAACCGACTAACTTATGGTGCCCTAGAATAGCCTGCCACGAGATCTAATCTCCTTGGCAACCCCTCTCGGATTATCCCCAATACTCACCGGACCAGCCCAAACACCCGACCTAGTGCCAGCTGACCGGTACTCAGGGTCTACACCCTTAGGCTAGGTTAGCTAGGTACTGAATAATTTAATTTCATCTAATAGAATCTTTTTTGCTAAGATTTAATAACATTGAAATTTAAAACATCTTATCTTTTGATATGAATCTCTTTTCTAGATCATACGAATTTTATCAAGTAGTTTAAAAATTACTATACTTCGATTCTACTATTAGTCGATTAAAGGCTATTGTAGAAGCGGATTCATCGCAAACCACTTCACAGTGCAGTTGGCTGTAGTTGCAACAAGTTGAATGTAGACAATGCAACAATGCAGCTTGGTTTTCCACACTATGACGACCTACTTGAACTTGAAACTCGCGGGCCTCCGGGTGGGTCTCCGCAACTCGACGACTACAGTACGCCTATTGTGCGTGGATATTGAGAAACAGAATAATTAGTCGTATACTCGATCTCTCAGAAAACCATGATAAGTAATTCTTTCATTGTTTTTCACCGAGAGAGAGTGACGTGAACAGTCTTGGCATCGCACTTGTGATTCTGGAGTTGCAGGTCACCATGATTTATTATGGCATTAGTCACTTACCATCAAGTGATCTGTCTGCTTGTTTGCCCTTTGAACCGTTTGAATTTATCATTTCAATCATTTGAAAATCATTTTTTTTCAAGTATTCCTTTTCGGCCACTTTCGAAAATTTTATTTTAGCCATAAAAACTACGTACTCGCTTCCCGTTGATCGCTAACTCGTTTAGTTCTACTCGTTTCTCGTTCATCGTCTGCGGTCAAACCTCAACCTATAATGTGAATAGGTATGTAGACATATTAATTAAAATAATATGCTAATTTTTCTCCACAAACCAAGATCATTTATTCTGACAGATTAATATAAAGGTATTAATAAATATAGCTATGAAATAAAACAACATTTTTCAAATCATTTTTATATTTACTACAGCCACGTATACTTGATAAGAACATAATGTGTGCTTCTTACACAACATGAAACGATATACAATTTAATATTAGAGGTAATTATAATAAGACGAAGAACACCACGTAAGCGACTCGGACCATGCGTAACAATATTTAGTTATAAAAAAAATAGGTTTAAAAACAACACAAGACACGAATGAAACGTTATACTTATTAAGTACTTATGGTAACATATTACAATAAAGAGACAAAACATTCTAAAGTATTGATAATGCGGCTCCACCTAATATATTTTTTAAACATATTGACTTAACTATCGAAATATTTTAACATTTCTATTCTTTGGGATAACTCGGGGTGGGTGTATTTTGAATCTACTGACATTGTAACGCGATTAAGTTTTAATATATTTTTTATTCATTAATAATATATATAATAATCTGGATTTAAGTTTCAACGAACGATAATACCATTATATTAATAGGAAAGTTAAATATGTTTTTCTTATTATGTATTTGTTATATAAATGGATCTTTGTCCAACACTAATTAAAATGTAATTATATTAAAATGGAAGGAATCCTAGGAATTCTGCTAAGTGCAGAATAGTGTGAATGAAGTGAGAACTGTGGGGCTTGCAGTTGCAGTATATTGCTGCAACTTCAATGAAAGTAGAAAACGGTGTTAAGGCAACACGTTTCACACAAAAAATGTAACAACATTAGAATAAGTCGACAAGATCCATGGTTACTATTTAATAATAAAATTAATTTATTATTATTAGTCAGATAAGCTCAAACACGAGTATATTTATATCCATCCTAAAGTTAGTGAAGATAATTCGCGTTGGGGCGAAAAGTATTAAAGATTTTATAAAAGTATTGTCGAATATTATCTTTGCCTTAGAAAGAGACAGTCGAGATTTAAAGAAGTTCAAGATCACAAGGTAGCACAATATTTGATTAAAACGCTAATTAATAAATATATAAGATCAATTTATCTACTCTTAGAATCACATCGAGTTATTCAAAATATGAACGTAGAAATTTAATCAGGGCACAAGTAACAATTATCACATACTCTAACACTGAGCAAACACCACAACCCTTACAAGAAATAATCAATGCTGATCTGTCAGGATACTACTTGGCACGTAGCCAGGTTCTCGATATTATTTATTTATAAAAATATTCTTGAAAAGTGTCTACTTTAAGGGTTATTATATTACGAGTATCAAAAGACAAGTAATAATATCTTAATTTGTATTATGTATTTAATGACAATGTTGTAATGAGTAAATATATCTCGAACGTTTTATTAAAATGCCAAATTTAACATCTCTACTCTGTCCTCTACTTACCCCCCTTTTTACGGATCATATCACAAAAGGATCGGTTTTTTATTAATTTTTATTAAAAACAAAATATAAAAAGAAATTGATTTCACCAGATCTTGTTGCCAAAATCTTGTTCGGGTTGTTAAATTTCAATAACGTCTGTGTTGAGTATTGAATAATCGTAAAAAAATCGTCGTTGTGACAATTAATAAGATACATCTAAGATTAATTTGATATAAATATATTTACTGTTGAATTACCGAGTCAAAGGATGATGATTCAATTGGTAAAGTGGAATGTCAACATTTTTTTCGGAACAATTCACAATAGATATTATAAACTTGTCTTCATACACATCGTCTTATATTCAAATATAATATATTCATAACCAATTTAGTAATATATATATATATATTATTCTCGGTATACTTACTTAATAAATATGAAATATTTTCCATAAAATATCAATAAGATGAAGGTAAAATTCTTTTAGAATAGAAATTTATGTTTACAACATCAGTATATATATTTGGATTAACTTTACATAGTTTAGCTATGTAGCTTAAATCTACATCTCACTTTCTGGACATCCCTAAAGTAACCTAATTTTACTTTTTTCCAACTTTCAACTAACATTATACACAGACGTCAGTTATATGCTGGTTTTACATACGTATATATGTATTTAATGAGAAACAAATGTTTCAGAATAATTTTAATTTTAATTATATATTTTTATGTAATTATTAAACATGTTACTGGTTCGTGGAGTGAAATAATTTTTTTTAATCATCAAGCGTTGCGATGTATGCAATGCATGTAGCGAAATGCTGTGAGATTAAACAAATATTGTTTTTTAACTAATTTTATTCCTTAATGAGGACCTTCCTTGTATAGTTTTTTTAATTTTCATATATAATGAGTTACTATGGATATAAACACTCCATAATGATAAATTAAATCCGGGTTATTGTACATAAATTATTTTCTTTTTAAAGTTTTCAATGAAAATTAAATAAAGTTTTGTATCTATGTAACGAAGGAAACTTTACCATAATTTTCATCGCCTGTGCAAACACTTAAATGATAAAACATAATCTTATACAATCTTTTAATCATTCTTTTCTAATTCAAATACTGAAAAAAAAATCTCTTCTCTTTTCGGTTTATAGTCTTCTCTTTTACTTTGTCCCCTGTATTTCCTAAAATATCTTGCGATAATGCTCATAATACCCTCACACACAGACAATTTGTTACTATTGAGACTTTTACGAGTATATTTTGATTAGGTTTATATTTTGTTTATTCCACCTAAATTTAAATTTCTTTCTTGAGAGGCATTTCTGATACAAGATGATCCGTGCACCACCGACATTATCATCTTATCTCCAATGTCCCATATTAAATTAGTTTATAACATACTTGATAAGTTTTCAATAGATATAATGCCAATTATGTAACAGAAAGTTGTTAATTGTAATGACTAATACAATTAATTTCGATTGCAAAAGTCATTAGTCGGTATTTAAATTTTTTATTTTTATTTAAATTTCTAATTTCCTTAATTTCACGCATCATAGATTAATAATATTATTAATATATTATATAAAACCCTTCTTGGTATTCACCGTGTTCCAATTGATTCATTAGGAAAGGTGTTTAAAGCTACATTTTACCAAAGGTAACTTACTTTATTCAAAATGAACCCGGTGAGTTCATTTTGAGCCGCAATTGTAACATCAATATCACTTCCCTTCAACGGATCATCTTGTAGGTATACTTTGCAAGAAATGTAACGCAACCTTGCAAATACAATTAACTCAGTAATTTAAATCATCTTTAAAATATAGCTTTGATATTTCAAAATTCGTTTCATTTATATTTGCGGTCGATAAAACCGACAATAGATAAAAATAACATAATATGAAACAAGACATCCTTGGTATCAATTTATTAAAGTAATTTGGCACCCTTCTACCGGAATCGATCCTTCATTGCATGTCAGACAACATTTTCAAAAGTGTCACAGCACTAATTTTATAAATAGGTCATAATACTACACACTTCCCTATTCTTTTCTTCCTCATACTTAATGAGAAATCTAATATCGCTGCCAAAATTAAAATTAAGCTTAAATTTTAAATAAAAAATGGAAATATTTTGAAAAATAAGTTTAATCTCGCTGACTATTTCTTTTTATAGGTATATTTTACAGAATTTAATATTTAATAATCGTTTTATAACAAGTTTATCCATAGAGAGTATTGAAACTACAAGCGGTGCACGCTTATTCAAATGATATTCATTGATGTGTGACAAATTAGTGTGACGTGCAATATTTGTGAATGTGTTTCGCACTTTAGTGAATGAAACAGTAAAGTTATATATAGACAGCAAGTGGGCAACTGTATCTGGTAAATCTGCGAATTTGTTCCATCTGGTGTATGCGGGCAACTAAATCAATGTGCTCTTAAGTGCTGCTTATCTATTCCTACAAACAAACGAAGTTGAAGTATCTGTTTGTAATATTAAAATAACCGCTTTTTACTAAATGCATATTTATTTTTACTAATACCATACCAAAATATAATTTTTATAAATTTTTATCTGTCACTTTGCCCAGCTACGTACGTCTGTAACGTACGTAACGTAATCTCTGGAACGGCTGGACTGATTTTGAGTGTACTTTCACTGCCAGATAGATAACGATATAAGGAGTAACTAAAGCTACTTTTTTAAGCTAGCTTTGCACCGCGGTGTTACCATCGGCTCTTATTGTACCGTGGGTAATACCGCGAAGCTCAGCTATTCATTTCATCTGAAGAAGAAAATGTTCGAAGATTTATGATTAATAAGAAAATCTGTCTCATTTATGCCTAGGTAATTCTAGTAACTGACAATCAGCATGAATTTTAATTATTTTAATAATATTTTTTTTAGAAGCACGTATAGTAATTCCAAACGTAATGAAATGTTAGGCAGATATATAAAACTGATATAGAAGTATCTCTAATTGAATAGACGTTGTATTGCAGCTGAGTGAGATTTGATTGGAACGTAATTTGGAACTAAGTGTTAGAAGCTCATGGATTAGTTCAGATCAGCGCGTGCAGCGACGAGGCGCGGACGGGCGCGGGCGGCGCGCGATGTTCGGCGAGCGGCGCGCGGCGCAGGCGACGGCGTCTGCGCTTGCGCTTGTGCTCGAGATAAGTGCGGCGCGCCGCTTGTGCCAACCCGCTCTCGGTTTACGCTACGCGGCTCTAATGATAATGAAACTCTTTATGTACGTCCGGAAAACAGCTGGTACTGGAAGCAACCATAATAAAAAACTGATTAAAACGAAGCGCGTGCCAGGTCGCATGTTGCGGTCGGAATTACTAGTTGCCACCGCTACCGGCTGCGCGGTCCCCGCCCGTCCGCTACTTTATAACTACTGCTACGACTACGCTACTCAGGTACAAGCTGCTTTGCCATAGTTAAGACTACTACATAAGTACATGTACCGATAAGCTAGAAAAGCAAACTAAACATACCAAAGTAAGCTGGGAGAGGATTGATTGAGCTTTACATATTTAGATCCTGATAAACACATAGACAACTGCTGCCGCCGCGACAGAAGATTCTGTTTAGGCTTGTTTTATTTTGCATGAATTTTGTTAACTGTTTAATATCTAACAATTAATGAAGGTTTAATTATTGGTTTTGTTTATGGTACTCACACATGGTACACTTTGTTTTTTTGTACTTTGACACGTTGGACTGAGCAAAAAGTTACGTAAATCAATAATGTACGAGGTGGACATTACTAGGCAATTGGTAATACTTGTATATCACATACAATAGAATATCACTCCACATTGACACAGGGCCAGCAACAGGTAATGTTTTAACATGTTCATTGTTATAGTAGGTACTTACTTTATAAACCGCATTTATCTTTTGTCAGTTACGTTGCATATAACATAAATAATAGGCAGCAAAATAGTACAGCTTATGAATAATTTAAAGAAGGTGTAGATTAACTGCCAAAGCAGTCATAAAATAATTGTTGCGTGTACGACGCAGGACCACATTCCAGTTTTTATTCCTTCTTGTTTATGTCAAATTTAAATTCAAAAGTTCAATAAAAAAGATATCACTGTTCCAAGTGTTCCGTTCACTAAATTTAGTAATAAAATATATTTTGGCACATAACCGTTTACCTTCAAAAGACAACGATTGATCTAATGCCATTATAATATGATATAATAATTTTAATTTCAGTAACAGAAATAGTCATTTCTACTTTAAGTTATATAATAAATATAAATATAACAGTACCATATCACAGCACCAACACACAACATTTTGCAGTGTACCATCAGTTTTGTGACATTTTAGCGTTATCTATTATTCATTTCCTAAATTTTATGCCCATTGGACTTCTTAACACTTCCTTGCATTATACTACTTAAGGTTCACATAGATTCGTCCTAAGCGTACCTCAGTTGACATTCTTTTTAGGTTATTTTTAATTATGTATTCAATCCGTGTAATATGTCAGTCTCACTCGACCAAAGAACTTGAAACGCAATTAGGAAATAATCTGTTTCAATTTCTTAGGTCTTCATAATCTCAATCTTGACAGACAGCATAGAAAACAAACAAGTTCATATTTCTAAAATAGTAATTGCAAAAAAATTTAACATGGTAATAATTAAACAACATCGATATAATGGTTATAAAACTACTAAACATCGAGGGGACCGGACGGGGATTGCCTTTAACGACAGATCCTAAAACGGCGACCCAATTTGGGAGGCGCACCGGTCACAGGTAACATCACGAGCCGAACACCGAGCCAGGCTTAGAAATTGAACAAAACGTAGTACAATTACAGAGTGCGCCACTATTTGCGTAAAACATTCTTTAGGGTAAATAATCGCAGGCCCAGCGTGTGGTCTAAGCGTCGCAGGTGTTTAACGCGTTAAATTAATACTGAGCGAGGGGCATTTCCTGACAGCCATGGCAGTATGTTGCAGCGCATTGTAGCCGGCGGCGGTGGCGCCCTGCAGAGCACTCCAGTGCGTTGTCAGCTGCGGGTGGTGTGCATTGCTAGTACCTGCCGGTAGGTGCCTTACCATTCCACTGCTCAACTGTTGCATCAGGCCCGAGCCTTGTGAGCCGCACGCCGAAGGGCGCCGTGAGCGAATTGATTGCATCGATGACGTCAACAGGAACGGAACGCTGGATGACGTGTTAGGCATAGAGCCCCCCTACACACGAAAGCTATGTTAATATTATTTCATAATATGAATTAAAGAAAATATGGAATGTTTCTTGTAACCATAAATTATATGTATATTATAACATTTCAACAACAAACAAAAAAACTTAGTTTATCGCTTACTTATGTGAAAGTGTAACACACGAGTATATAAACCTTTAAGAAAATCGAAAAAAAGTCGAAAAAATCCTCATATCAAAAATATAAGCAAATGGCAAAACATATTAACAAATAACATAATTAAAAAAGAAGGCCCCGATAACTTTAAAAACACACTGTGTCACACTGCAACTAAACTGCTTAATTTTTATTACTTAATAGAAAGACGCGCGATGGTATATTTAAAACTGCAAGAAAATACAATCATGTACTCGTTGACGTTCGAAATAAAAGTCAGCACAATGCACGTTTACGCAACATACTGTGTTGTCAGTCATCTGTGTTTTATAATTATTGTACACTACATACTGTGTTGTCAGTCATCTGTGTTTTATAATTGTACACTACATAATTCCAATTCAGCGACAGTGCCCAGTTTTTTGACATGAGGATAATTTATGTGACAAAATGGTTTGTTTAAATTTAATGTATTCATCAATGGTCAGAAAAAATTAATTAGAGATGAATTGATGTATTTAGTCAGTCACATTGCATGTCACTTGTTCTTATTTATATTTCATTCTTATAGATAAATAGTAAATGACGATGCAATAATTATAGTTAAATACTTAACAATACCATGCCTTACAATAATGTTGTATTTATTTCTAGTTTTAGCGTTTTAAAGCGTGTTGGGCTAGTGAAGTTTCTTGTGATTCAGTGTTATTGATTATGATCTATTCTACTTGTGAAAGACTATGTTATTACTGAGACATTGCTACGAATTTACAAAAAAATATTGAAATGATATTGACTAGACACTTGACATATGTAAAGTAATTACAAAATCTAACTCTAAATTAATTCACGTTGTTAAGATTAAATTTAAGAAATACGCTCGATACTCGCGTTTGTCAACGGTGGACAGTAGAAAGAACCATACTCACGATCATGCTCCGTGCAAGCTGCGTAGAAGAACAAATAGCAACAGTAAATGAGACAGCGTATACGTTATACACGTTCGGCTCTGAGCCTTAATGCGAATGAAGAAATGATCAACTGCTTTGCGTAGCTTTCTCTCACACTTAATCACACATTTAACATTAACATCTACATTATGTGACCTGCCGAACTGTGTCCTCTGCGTTGTTATAAAATTAGCCGAGAATTCTTATAGCCAATTAGATATCCTTAGAAAAATTATACATTCATCTTAATGTTCATTACCTAATTAGTGTTATTAAAATAATTTGGAATAGGGTTGGGGGCATAGACTTGACGTATCTGCAGATACACAATAGTGCATTAAGATATGGACATGAACAGTGAGGACATTTACCTTAGGTAAGAGGAGCTTTCCAGCAGAGCATACGTCACATTCGACGGGTGAGGCGTTCATGCATCGCGACTATCACAAAACAAATACCTTCAACAGACATGCACTGTTCAATTTTCTTGAAGTTTGTGTGGACGGTGTCTTGCAGGAGTATAAGTAATAGCGTTGATGCGATGCGATGAAGGACTAATGATAGACAGTTTTACAAGGTATTGTAGACGCCAATCAGGTTCGTGCAAAATATGATGGTGATACGTGAACAATCAGATACTATCTTTCCCAGTTTATGTGGGGAGAAGACACAGCTGCAGAAAATAACAGACCACATCAATTTTATAAGCTGTTAAAACTCGACATTCAACAGAGGGATCGGGTTTCACGCAGCCACAAACGTGCGTGTTAGACGCATCACTTACGACGCATTGCGACGTCGACGGCACAGACAGGCTCGAGCCTGATCCTCCTGTGCGGCCTCTGTACTGGTAGCCCTGTCAAAATAACCACTATCACTACCGTCGTTACTGACACACCGTCTGCATTCCATCGACTAATGTACCTCTGCCAATCCTGTTCCAAGCCGCTAATATTTTAGTAATAGGGATATAAAAATACAAGTTTAAATATATATATATAACATTCTATAAGATTATTTGTATCAAAGTTAACGTGCAAAAATGTAGGTTGATTTTGTTTAACTTACAGTCGGGGGCGATAAGTTTACAGCTGAACCTCGGCGCTCTTGTGGACCAATACTGGAGTGGCGACGCGTTGGTAGTCCTGATGTGCCACCAGGAGTTCCTCCAGGGGAGGAAGCACAGGATGGGGCGATACGAATCTTGGGCGTCATCAAAGTATTATCCGACAAACGTCGGCCCGGGAACGAAGATACCACGCGAAGGAAGTTGCTATCCGTGTTAGTCGAATTATTTGATCCGAAAAACCATTGTCCCAAGCCGGTGCCTGTATATATATAATATAATTTATGTTTTTTTCTATTGGCATACTGAAATTATTCAACACTACTAAAACTTACTCTTGAAACCACCAACACTACCGGTAGGAGGCGGTCCACTTATTGAGTTCTTACGAGCCATGTCTTCGGCACTTGAAGTTTTACGTTTCTCCACACGCAGGTTAGGAATATTAAATGGAGGAGCATTCATATTGTCTGTACTCATCTGATGACGTAAAGCTCGATGACGCTCCGGGCTCGACATACTGGCGTTTTCCAACTTAATTTTGTGGCGCTGGCTTTGATCAATGTTGTCCAGCATATCATATAAAATCTGGGGACCGTATTAAATTTAATATTTACATACGCTTAAACAACCTTTTTGGATGGTTATTAATGTAATTTGTGTTTGGAAGAGTATTTAATGAATTATACCTCCATTAAATTAGAAAACTGGTCGATGTTCAATGCTGGATTAACAGTTTGCGGAGCGAGTGAAGGAATCATCTTTGTTGCCATTACGTTACTCGTCAAGCCGAATTTTTTCTCCATGAGCATCGATCTGTAAAGTTCTGTAACAGATACTTTCAGTTAACCCTAATTAAAAAGGTTTAACAACCTAATTTTGCTTATCATGATTTCAATTCGCTTCTGTAACATCTTATTAATATATAATTCGCAGAAACAGCCCAGCTTTGCAAGGGAAATAAATCTGCAATGCGTGCTTAAGCCGCCAAATTAAAGAAAACCAAAGAACACAAATCATTGAAATCAAGCATTATTTGGTTTTGTTATAAATATTAGTGATTCAAATATAATGAATCTACTCACTAACGATCCGGTTGATTACATCTGGATCACTGAGACGCATCGATAGCAACGTAGGAATAACCATATCCAAAATATGCCCTCTCTCTAGCCTCAGAAGTATCTTCTCGTAAAATCCAAGAATCAGACAAATGACCTTCACGTCACTCTGGTTTTTCTCCAGTAAACCTTTCACTTTAGGCAGTATTTTGGTTTGAAGGGTCTTGTCATCTATATCTTCATAAATGTTTTGTAATGCAATTAGAGATGATGTTTGCAAATCAAACTGTCGAATGTAAAAAAATATTGTAGTATACAAATAAAGAATATATAAAAACAACAATACCAACTATAATACAAGCATACTAAGAGTAATTTCCCGTTAAGTCCCTTTCGAAAAGTATTGTAATATTTACATAAACGGGTGATGTTATTAAATTGTTATAAATACGAGTATGTTTAAGTTTGTTAAACTAATATTTGCGTAAACTAATACAATACAAGTTTAACAGAAGCGATAAACGTTCGGAAATGATATGTGAAGCATTTAATATGTATCACGTATTTACTTTTCTGAACCTGTATCTATTGAGTGTACTGATTTGGCCATTTTGTGATTCAGTAGGGACCTAATAGTTTAGCAGTGGCAGCCTGTCCGTCCGCGACTTAGGTAGTATTTTAGTACTAGAAAACTATAATTGTGTATGAGTAATTTATGTACATATTAGTACTATTAAAATAGATAACTATCTATTTAACTATCTATAGCAACTGCATAGGAATACCTCTCATACATTTATTTTGAGAGAGATTTTATTTGCCGTAATAACGTTTATCCCACAGTACAGTATAATTTAACTGTAGTTTAGAAAAGTCTTAAGTGATTAATAATGGTAATATTTTCGTAACGGATTTGGATGGAAAACCAGCTGATTTTTTATTACGTTTGGGCAGAACTTCTAGTTTAACTAATACTGAGCAACACTACTACTCGATCTTAAAGAATTAATGTATTCCATTTAATCACATTCATTTCAGTTGCAAGATCATTCGCAAACCTTACACGGGGCAAAGTCATTTCACTTTGTACTGTGTTTATGTGTTTATTTTATGGAGAAGAAGACGGTGTTGTAGGTATACACTCTTGATATACTGGTATTGTAGTGGCATTTAAAAAGAATTGACTGTACTTGAGCCAATTTGCTTTCCAAAGCATCGAAAAGCATTTCCATCAGCTCATAAGTCAATTCTGATTTTTGACTTTTCTTCAGGAATTTGTGCATATTTTCCAAAATTATTACCGCAGGCTGGAGATTCTTCGGTTTGTTCATCATTGATCTGGAAAATATAACCACATCCCTATTTAAAGCTTAGATATCTGTCCCAGGCCAAAGCATTTTCAGGCTGAAATAGTTGATCCTAAAGACAACAATCAGAAGCATCGAAAAAGGCCATGATTAAAGAACTAAAATAATGACATTGTCCCTAATTCTAAGTAGGCACCTAATTCTATAGAAATTTGTCAATAATTTAATAAAATGATTAAATGAAATTAAAATCTATCTATGGTATGTACGGTGTGTGTAATAGTGTGAGTGAGTTTAAGTAAATTCTACAAATGTGAGATTAAATGGAGTGGAACGACTATAATTATTGGGGTCGCGTTGTGTGATGAATGGATGGTGCAAGTTGTCAATGTGTCTAGTGAGAACCTATGAAAGTAGAGTAGTAATTGTGGCTAAGCTCCGTAAATAAAGACTTAAAAAAACCTATGAGAGCATTTATAAAAGACTCCGTCTCGTCATAGGTCCAACTAATAAGCCAATTTGTAGTATCTTTTTGCATTCATAGATTATCAGTGGATATTAGTTGATATGATACGAAGTAGTAGAATCTTCGAACTAGGCCAGTGTGAACTAATTTGGTAGGGAGAATAGAATATTTACGACTATCAGTTTCAATAGGATCCGGATTGTAATGTGTCTGTGAGTGTGTGGTTAAAACGGTAGTACGAATGAATCAGGCTTGGACCGAGAGAACACCACATGTCCTAAACAGGTAGGCCGTTGGAAACCTGAAAGGAAGTCTGATGTCGCCAACCCACCTTTAAGAGTGCTCTTTTAGGCTAAGATCCTAATAGAAACGACCTTTACCCATCTGTTTATTTGATGAAAAGTATTTTATATCAAATTTAATAAATTCAATAATATATCGCTGGTGGGTTGGCTTAAAAATTCCTGGCCATATATTATGAATTAAAAATTTGAATATGACTATATTAAACAGTGTACTCGTGAGTTTCACGAATAAATTTAATACCAACTGAAAGTATAGAGCCTATAGAATATACAAACCTTGGGTCGTCTATTTGTTGCCTGGTATAGCTACTGGCACGTTTTAGTTTAGGAATGTTCCACTGAGCGCTCGTTCGTTCCCACTCGGTGCTCTGCTCATACGCTAGCCGCGTCACGCGTATATAAGTTGAATATTACGTGTACTTACTGCGAGAAATGACTTGGAAACGAACTAAATATTATATTGGTAATTACTTATGTTTGTAGTTACTTAGAAATAAAATTAATCCGACTAATCGAACGACGCGGACTTTATTTCCTGATGGTTCGATTGATCAGTATACGCGGACTTTTTTTTTGTTGCTTGAATTGATCGGCAGACGCGGACTTTTTTTTTGTTGCTTGAATTGATCGGCAGACGCGGACTTTTTTTCTCTGTTGGTTCGAATGATCGGTAGACGCGGACTTTTTGGAACGAAGTTCCTTATCGCGCGTTGCGGAAGGGGGCTAGACGGAATTGTAACGACACTTTCGACATATGTCAACGACACATTTTGTCAAGACGAATTTATTATACCATATTGTGTGTTTACCCAAGAAATTTAGTGATACCACAGGGAGGATAAAAATTTCCCCACATATTCCTGGATCGCCTACTTAGTCACATCGTGAAGTCGAGTTCTTGGATACCGCCATACTTCTCAGTCGAGGTGCCCCCCCCTAATACTTTCACCCCCCCACCCATTACCTATATTTTCAACCCCTTCTTTGGGGCTTATTTATCTAGCGTAGCACCCCCAATCCATTCACCCACTACCCTGATCACCCCCACCCCCTAATATCATCCCTTAAGGAAGACACCCCCTCTATCTCCGAAACTATCGCTCGGAGACATTTTTAGTCCCCCTTTGCACACCCTGAATTTGTCAGGAATCAGCACCCCTCAATATTTGCCTTACCCCCCCCTATTTTTTTTTCAAAAATACTTAACCCCCCCTCAACCTAACTTTTGAACCAATTACCCCAGCACCTTAGTGCTTGGATTCATTTTAACAAACACAGCACCCCCAACCCTTACGCCCCACCAGACTGGTCATTTTCTGACCTCTACTCCCCACTGATAGTAACTTCATCCCCCCACCCACACTAGGACCGCATATATTTTTTAAACCCGTTAGGTGGATATCACGTTTAACTAGCAAGTTACTCATTTCCACCCCCACCCCCTAAAATCATCCCTTATGGAAGATACCCCCTCTATCTCCGAAACTATCGCTTGGAGACATTTTTTAGTCCCCCCTTGCACACCCTGAAATTGTCAGGAATCATTACCTTTTCTCTGTTCGTCTCTCTCTGTCTCTTATAGAAAGCAAGCCAGATATTTTCGTTTCGTCTTTCTATTTCGAACTTCGTTCCATCCGGGTGTCCCTTGACACCTCTCAATTTTTTTTCCTATTGGTTTTATTGATTGGTAGACGTCGACTTTTTTTCCTGTTGGTTCGATTGATCAGACGACGCGGCTATATGCCTTTGCTTCCGATTCCGGATTCCGGACAAAGCAGATTTATCTTATTCGTTTCATTCATCGAATTACCCGGAATATCCAAGTTTCACGGTCCAGAGATCTTTTCATGGATGGAAATATTACTCGTATATATTCCTACCATTCAATACTAAGAATTTAATAACTAAAAGATATGTTATTATGTTAAGTTTTATCATTAATACATAAAAGTTCATTTTCTAAAATCATCATACAAAAAGTAAGAAGTCAATAAGATCAAGATATATTTGGTCTGAGCAAGAGGTCATTTATTTATTTTATCGGTTGGACGAAGTGATCGAACCACGCGTTCATAGCCTTTTTGGCAGGCAAATTATATTATTATTATATTTATTCTAACATACCCTACAATATTCACTTCTATCATGAACCTTTTACGCAAGTTCACATATCAATTGTATTACTAGAGTCTAAGTATAGCCTATACTTAAATTAGTGTTACTACTTACTTCATAACTGGTATAATATGAGTTACAAACTCTTCCTGTGTTGCATCATTTGCGAGCCAAATTGCGGGTATTAGGGCAGCGGGAAGCATTTCAATTATAGCCATTTCGAGTTGTAGGATTGGCCATACGAGTTGCCAACGTAATTTCTGAAATATATTGTTCATTTAGTAAACGAAGTTTTAGGGTACTGTGAATGTTTTATTTTGAGGGATACTATAGGTACTAGTGGTCTAAGAGAATGTGAAAGTCGAATTATACCCATCTGACAACCAGATGACAAATATATTTTTATAATTCATTAATTAAAGAACACACTTGTGATAGCTTGCTTATCGTAAAACTGTTACGGCTATTTTTTTGATTAGTTTTGTGGGGGAACGGGTATAATGTTCCACCCAACACAACGGGAGGATCCTCCGACCAGGCGAGGTGATCATGCCTGGCGGGCTACTGCCCAACAGTTGATGTTGGGATGTTGTATATATGATAATCGGCGCGGGAACTTTATTTGCGCGATTCAGGATTGGTAGTTACTGCGTGTAGTGTAGTTTGTAGGTACAGTGCGTTACTTCGTAGTTCAGTGTATCTTCGGTAGATGGCGCTGTATGTGGAGGTCGCCACATCACTCCCCTCCAAGACTGGAGGTCGATATATGTTGAGTCAGCTGTCTGTGCTCTGATGCGGAGCTTGCCAGTGCCAGGAGTGAGTAGTTCCAGTGAGTCGGAACTGAATGCCGCAAGTTCCAGTGAGTCGGAACTGAATGCCGCTAGTCCCAGTGAGTCGAGGCTGAAGTCCGCTGATCCCAGTGAGTCGGGATCGCATGCGGTGCGCGGTGTTGCGGTGAGGTCCCCAGTGAGTCGGGGCGATTGCTGCGTAGTGGCTGGCTGCTGCGTAGACGGGAGAGATGTGCTCTGCTTACATGGACCGTAGGTGCAGTGTGCTGTGCCTAGACGCTGTAGAGGCCGTAGGGGTTACCAGGCTGGAGCGGTCGCGTCCTGCGTGTGGTATATCCCAGTTGAGGCCGAAGTTGCTGGCTGGCTTGAGACTTGCTGTGGGAGTGAACATGATGGTGGCGCTTCCTTGAAGGCTGCTTCTAATCCCGTCGGGGTCACCACTGTGGGGGAACGGGTATAATGTTCCACCCAACACAACGGGAGGATCCTCCGACCAGGCGAGGTGATCATGCCTGGCGGGCTACTGCCCAACAGTTGATGTTGGGATGTTGTATATATGATAATCGGCGCGGGAACTTTATTTGCGCGATTCAGGATTGGTAGTTACTGCGTGTAGTGTAGTTTGTAGGTACAGTGCGTTACTTCGTAGTTCAGTGTATCTTCGGTAGATGGCGCTGTATGTGGAGGTCGCCACAGTTTTAATTATATTATTTTTCGTAGCAAATCTATACCACAATGTTTTTAATAAACATTTTTTATTTGAATACTAATTTCGATTAGTTATCAGCTCGCTGTAGTTACCTATATTGATTTGGTCAGATGATCTGATTATAAATGTAGATGTTCTACTAGCCGATTACAGCCACGGAGATTAGTTTCAACGGAGACCAACCAACTACGAAACAGATGTTATAGTGCACAAGTGTGTACCATAACATCTCCTGATGATGGGACGGTTAACCAACACGATCGATGAGATATCAAGCGCGGGACCGACAGCTTTAGCAACAGGGTTCAGACCCCAACTTTGAAACTTCGAGCTATTATTAAATATTTCTATAATTAGAAAAACTTAATAACACTTTTGGACCGATCCGGGATTCGAACCCGAGACCTCTTGATCGGCAGTCGCATACGTCAACCGCTAGACCAACGAGGCAGTTACACTCTGATGTTAGAATAAATCTGATTATAGAAATAAGTAAGGAAAGCTACTAAATAAGGGACTAAATTTGATTGGTTATCGTTAGAGTAAAGGGAATGAAAAAAAAAGATCTAATTTCAAAATAGTCGTGTCAGTTTTTCTAAAGGCAAGCCAGCGTAAGTGTGTTGAATAATAATATAATTAGTGATTTTCAAAGAAAAATAATGTTACCTAGCTAGGTAGCAGGTGTAAGTCGATCTTTACAGGTTTTGTTTTACTATAAGCAATATAATATTTCTGCAGAAATACAATAATAACATGAAAAAAAATGTCTGGGTTTTAGTTTCGCGCCAAACAGCAAATATTATGTAATTGATACGCGTCCAATAACATGATTTATATAAAACAATGTGTTATTCCTTTTTCATGTACCTAATAGTCAGGGAGAGTTATTATATTGTCAATTAATTTCTTGTTGTTGATTTACGATAGCAACAAGGGTAAACAGTCTTTTAGAGATATTCATTTGTACAATATTTATACATAGTAATCATATGTAATTCGCAGCAATTAAGTAGAATTTAAAAGTATTTAACAGACGGTATACCAGTACCACTTTAAAACATTTACAATAAAACCTAAATATGTTAGTATTTCGTTTAATTCCTATGTGAACTGCCTCTTTGGTCAAGCGGTTAGCGTAAGCAACTGGCGATCAAGAGGTCTCGGGTTCGTTTCCCGAGTTAGACTAGTGTTGGGTTTTTCTTCTAAGAAATTCGTAATAGCTGCCCGGAGTCCGAAAGATTGCGGTGTTTCCTGCCCGTGCTTCGGAGAGCACGTTAAGCTGTCGGTCGCTCACTACCACAGGGGAATAACTCACACTTCGTCGAATTCACCTCCATACCCAGCGCCTTGAGGCATGGGATTAAAACCTAAAGATCCGGTGCCATCATCTCAGGCTTTCCGCCAATGGTACCGTCATCTAGGTACCACTAATTCAGCGGTGACTTCAGCTCGGAAAAGATCTAATGGGTGGCAAGACTAAAAACTAATGACCTAAGTGGATCCCCCTGCTGGGCTTCCACCTATGAACGAACTAGATCTTTATTGAAAAAGAGGTTTAATGGAGATTAATAGACTTAGTTAAGGAAAGGATAAACGGAAGGAATCCTTGCCCTGGCTGCACTCAACAGAACGTCTCTTTCTAAAGTATTAAAAACGTTGCGGACATCGAGTGTCAAGACGACGCACTCAAAGATTTCTGGGTTCATTACATATGCCCGCGTGTTATGAATAGCCGCTTCCCCGACGCGTACCAAAACCCAACTGGTGCGGTTGTAGGTACTCGGCCATTTCTCTCTCACCGAGCAACAGGCCCGCTTAGCAATCAAATGGCGGAAAGTGTCTCCACCATCCCTCTTATTCAAAGCACATAGTGACGCCCCGTACATAATAGAGCACACTTCAGGGTTTAACTGACCGCTAAGTAAGAAGCTACACAGCTTGGTCAGGCCACCCAATAAAGATTGCCCATTATCGCCCGCCGCCAGAGGGGTAAGTTATTTTAGGTGCCCTGGACGAATACTATCTAGACTCGCCGCGGATCCACTATAAAACGAGTTCAATGCATGGGCTACCTCCGCTGGTGTTAGGAGTGCACTAGGCGCGTCCGGCACCGGCGGGCAATATAGCGAGCGCGACGGGCCAGGGTCCTTAAGCTTTAAGGCTGCCAGGATCTTAGAAGTCCCTTGAGCAAATGTGTCGCTTGACATCAATAGGCGGACTGCTTTCCGCAGGTCTCCTTGTAATACCTTATTTTCTTTAAGCCCTCATTAAACAAATAAAGAAAAAAAAAAAACCTTATTTTCAATTGTTTTTCGTATTGAAAACGTCCCGCGATTAGCCGGCGAGCGGTCATCTTCATCCTCAAAGTCACAGAAACCAGAAGAATCGATATTCGCCTTTAACTTAGCCGTCATATTACATGGCATAAATCTAGTTGGCATCCTCAATGCGCTAAAGGCGAAATAAAGAAGCGCAAACCAGTCCTCCACACTGTTACTCGCCACGCATCCCTCTATTATACTGCACAATTTGCCTGCGGCTTGGTTTCGTGCGACTTTAAGAATGGGGCGCATCACCGGAATTATCCCCTTTAAAGTAGCCAGCTTATCCAGAGGGCACCGGAGGGGTGGGACTCCTCCCGAGAGCGTCTGTGGGCTGATGTCAACAGGAGACGCTTGCTTGGCGTATGTGGGGCTCAAGCGTGATATATACGAGTATATGATTATAAAGCGTTGTTGATTCCAAAAATTGCTTTATTTAAGAGCTATTTGTAATATAAACCATATATCGAATTTAAAAGCAATTTTAGAAACATGTTACTTACGTATGGCTGGAACTGTTTCTGGACAGACTAGTTACTAGAATAAGGGATTTTATACTTTACAGTAAATATATTTTTCTTTAAAGACATTACTGTAATAGTAAGAATTATTGTAAGTACAATTCATGATTATTTTTACTTACAACAGGTTGCTAAAAAGTATATAATACACAAACATATGGATAAATTTGTTTAAACATACACGTAGTTTATGTACGTTCAAACAAAGAAACTTTAATCCTATAGTACAATGTTTATTACTTCTATAAACAAAACAAACTGAATTACGCAGAGCAGAGCAGAGCTTCTGGAAGTTCAAGTTCAAACTGAAAGTAAAAGGTACAGTTAAACATATACCATTTTTCACTATTTTTATTTACTACTGCAACTTAGTACAGTCTTCCCCAAGAAATACCCTATACTGCACAACTTTAGTGTACTTATTTACCGCTCAGCAGCATTTATGTTCATGTAGGAAAATTTATCTATACTTAAAAAATAACATGTCCTGACTGACTGCCTGATTCATTATCGCCGAGCGTAAACTATTATAATTGGGGCTATGAAATTTGGTGAGTAGGATCGTTTTATTGAGTAGACACCCACTAAGGAAGGAATTTCGGAATTTCTACTCCTAAGTGGGGTGAAATTGGGTTTGAAAGTTTGTATGGAAGTTCGTAATTTTTTAAGTCACTAACATGAAATTTCATTTTTAGGCTATTGGTTAAAAATAAGTAGACACGTATTTAAGCCTTTCTTGATAACTCTACTCCTAAGGAGTGAAATAGGCGTTGGCATTTCGTATATAGGTTAGTCTGAAAGTTCGTTTTTTAAGTTAGTGGCTTGAACTTTGTCTTCAGGCTTTTGATTACAAATAAATGATAACTGATATTAGCATTTATGTGAATTCTACTTCCAAAGGGGTTAAAATAAATACGTTTAAAAACATGAATACATTATTCATATATACTGACACATATAACCAACTGCCATGCGAGCAAAACCGCGGTCAACAGCTAGTCTAATATATATCTATAACTCTTTAGTAGGATTACCTTCGGAATATAAGGCAGTGCATCCATAAGTTGTCCACGGTAGAAATTGGCTTTCACTGTAGTCTCTTTTGCGATGACTATGTCCAAAAATTGCATAGTGGCAATAAGTGGTTCGCAAGGACCTCTGTACAGATAAATTAAAAACTTTAAGATTAAATCTGAAATTAAGTTATAATTAGTAGTAAGGTTGGATTTATCTCCTATAAATTAATTGCCTGCTAAAATTAACTTCTAAAACGAAGTCACGTTGGTTTTTTTTTGTATAAAATTATGTCTGACATGAAAAATAACAGACTTGGCTAAACGATGATGGGGTCTTTGTCTTCTGAATGCCGATAATAAAGTACACAGTTGTTCATTAACGTATAGACATTTTACATTTTTATTTTCGAGCCCTTTCAGGATACTGTTTATTGTTGTAATCAGCACATAAGCACTTTCCACGAAGGTATTAAGCGCAAATAATGAGCAAGCTAGCTTAGTGGGCTAATGCGATGTTACGTACACAGGTAGATCAGGTTAACCCGTCTTGTTTTGTGTGAAGAATTGTAGAACCGACATCACATTTGCAAACAACAATACACTACATGAATGCGTTTTTAGTAATTAAGAGGTAACAGTTTAAAAAATCTATTACTTTTGACATCGAGAGTTATTACCCTCGCTATTGACACAATTTTCCTTAATCAAACTATTAATTAGCGCTAAAACAAAATAATTATTTTGTTTTTCGAACTAGTATTGTTGAATAGAATGGCTTTGGATATGAGTTACTTTAGTTGTCACTATATGCGCTACTGTTTCAAAGTTAAGAAAAAATCTTTCATTTATATTAATTGTTTAAAAGGCAAACAAACCCTTTATTATTTATTCATATCATAATGTTCTTCAACAGATTTCATTATTATTGGTCCGTAAATGTAGCCACGATATTATAACACTTTTTTTTTATCAATTTTACAAACATTAAGTTTAAGATAATTTAAATTAAGTGACACACAAATAACAACAAAAAGATAAATTAGTAATTATACAAAGTCTTACTTGAAGTATTTGATGAGTGGTAAGAGCTGCGCAGTAGGTCGAGGAAAGGGGTCCTTTATCAGAAGTCTCTGTACCGCTTCTTGTAAAGCAGATGGTATACGCTCCTTCAAGAGGCTGAATTGATGATCCAACTGTAATGGGGACTATTTTTAGTACAATTTTTTTTGACTATGTCATTACTTAAACAATTACAAAGTAAATATTTTATTGTAAATATGTATTTGTCTATCCCAGTTACCAAATGGATAGCAAAAAATGCTATTAACAATTTGATCATTAACAATATAATTAATTCCTTTATTTAAGTAAATCCGCCTGCTTAATTCTTTCCTGCATCGCCCGATGGTCGGCTGGCAGAGAAATCCATAGGTGTTATGACCGCCGATGTATATCAAGTCATAAATAAAGAAATATTGCTAGCGAAAGATTGCAATAAGTGTCTCTAGGTATAAAGATTAGTGTAATTTATTAAAGGAACCGATTGTTAGCTTATTGATATAGAGTAATGTCTTTTCTAAAAATGAAAAGAAAAACAGTATATACTAGAGACAGGTATAAGTTAATCAACATCGATGTCATAAACCTAACTTCAAATTGATTGTTCTAATCAATTGACTATTTGATGTATTGGTTTCTCTATGCGAAAGTACTAGTCTCAAAAAAAGATGACGGAATTAGGTACGTTTTTACTACGTTGATACACAATTTGTTATTGATATAATTTAAATGTAAAATGAAAAAAAGCTCTTATTTATAATTATTTATTTATTATTATATCGCACCTAACTAGCATAATAGCCGTATATACTGCACCAATTTGATTTTGGTAATGCAATATGTGGATAAAATATTTAACTAATATAAAAAAATGAAACACATTTAAAAGTAATGTTGATAACCACAATTTGTCATGGATCAAAGTATATTCAATGAGATGATCGACGTTTAAATTCTTCCAGCCTACGTTAGTCAACTGCAACTTAAGAATTCGGCTTATTACTTTTAATCCCTATCTTTGTTAGAAAATTCCAGTAGAATTTTCTCAAAAACAGCTATAAGTAATTAGGTATGCAGATCTTGTTTTCTAAAGCGAACTAAAAAGTTTTGTGAGCTGTGTTTGAGCTTTAATATTAAACTAATTATACTATTAAAATATTGAAAGTTCTTGTACTCAGAGTAGTTGATGCTGAAACTTTTTTCACCACATAATATTATGTAATAAAGAAAGTTACACCACGAATAAAAAAGATTCAGTACATATATACATATGTTAATTTTAAACTACACGTGTGACTTTCTAGCATACAATGAGAAAGAAGAAAAGACTCATAATATGTTTATTAAACACAAATTTCACGAAAAAATTAAACAGATACAGTATATTTGTAAGACAACCTTGATTGTTTTAAACACATAAGTGTTAAATTTATAATTTTTTGAAATCCATAACGGCTAAGCTACTGCACCGATTCCAATGAAATTTGGCAAGGATATGCGAGAACTGATATAGAAGCACATGCGGGCGGAGCTGGAAGTAATTGTTCAACTTCCAATTATAAAGAAATAGTCCGGAGAACAGTGTTAAATATACGTAGCACATCAATTTAAATAGAAAATATATGTGTTAAATTATCTTATAATACATTTCTACATATTATATTGATTGATGGTATAGAAAATAAAAATATATAATCAGGCCAGAGTTTCTAGACTAAAGAATATTAATAAAAATTACAATTATCGGGTTACCTAACGTATAATTGGGGAGTGTATTATTTAGACATAAATTACATTGTTCAACAAATACGAGTACTAAATTAATCACTTAATTATTTTTTTAAAGAACGGGGGAATATATTTAGGATTACAGATCCTATTTATTACGTAATTATTTAGAATATACACTGGATTTACAGTGGTATATTCCAACGAGTGTACCATTGATTAAAGAAATGCGTGAAAATCTGCTCATACTAATTTTATTACTTTTAATCCGCTTTGCATCTAGTTCCTGTGCAACATCTCACGTAATATTTAAAAATGATATTAAACAGAATAAACATCCATTTGTAAGTTTTGACAACGTCTTGTTGCTAGAGATTTTGTGTGATGAAGCCTGTATTATTCGATTAATTTACTTAGATATTTATTTATTCTTAATCAGAAGGGCATCAGGTCACTTGCGTTAAGTAAAATAAAATATTAATACAGATTATACTACAATTCACAACAACTAGTATCCAGAAAATAAATACTGCTTATAAAAGTGAGTGTATAAATTGTAACTAAAAATAACTTTCCTACATGGAATAACGAGCTGGCTCCCTCCTGCAACAGTGCGGCAGGTGCCGTCATAAGTTGGTGTGAAAGGTAATTGCCATTTTTATAGTTGAGTATATCAAATAATTAACTCTACTTTGTGTTAAAATTTTAAAGTAGTTCGATCGATTATGTTATAAATAAGATGTATTTATGGTAAACACGAGTAGTAGTTTTTACGTTTTGAAGAATAATTTATTTTAATTAATTAAGCATATATGAATATACTTACAAACTCAAGCTGTTTTAGGTATAATCCAGGATTGTTGTTGGCTTGAATCAGAGATTTGCCGTTGTTGAATATAGCACAGATAACCAGGCCCAGAGAGAACATATCCGACAGAATGCAGCAATGTCCATTCATTTGCGACTCAGGTGCTACAACAGAAAACATAATTAGTAAAACTATACGTGCTAAGACTTATGCTATTAGTTATTCAGATTATAGAAATGTTTGCCCGGAGTTTAGAAGTCGGGGTCTTAACTGTCGGTTCTGCGCCTGATATCTGCTCGCTCGGTCGTGTCGGATAGCCATCCCACTGGATTGTGTGAGTGAAGAAACAGAGAGTGCACCTGTATTTGCGCTCTCACTTGTGCACTATAACATCTCCTGCGAAGTTAGGTTGACGGTAACTCAGTTGAGACTGGCCATCATTGTAATATCGATTAAGAGAACATCATCATCATCCCATAGGGGTCGTGTCTTATGAGGTGCAAACGATTCCACAAGCTACTTGATATTAAGTGACTACCACCGCCCATTGACACTTACCACTCAAGAGACACAATTATTAGGTCTCCCTTTGTATACAAGGGTATACAAAGGCCCAATCACCGATGATTGGGGTTACTTAACGTCATTGTCTTGGTGCAAAGCGTCGAAAGAATTGTTATTTTATAAAGAATTGTTGTTTAGTAAATTTCAGTAAGTCCTTGGTATTAGTCTGTTTTGTATGCTTGATGCACAGGGTCTCCTAAAAAGTAACTTCATTTTAATCTTTATCTTCTTATTGTTGCAATCGTATCAGGGAGTTGGACAGCATCAGGGTAATTTTAAGTTCAGACGCTGCTGCTCCAAAGAGCGAGGTTGTCCAGCAGCTGAACTACTTCCGAAGGTTCTTAAGCCAAGCGTGTCGGCTCCGACCAACGTTTCTCTTTCCCACAATCTTCTCCAGAGTGACGCATTCTGTATTTGTCAATTCTCATGACGTGATCGAAGTATGACAATTTCCATAGCCACAGATTGAACCTCAGTTCTCTATCACGCAGAATTCTATTCACCTTGAAGAAAGTCAAACTTGTCACTTCGATGCGGACTTATATTTCTTGGCTATGGTCTCCGTTTTCGTTCATTCAACTTCCCAAAAACTTGCACCTGCTAACTTTTTCCACCAGTAATGGATTGGATTTTCAAAATCAATAGGTATTTTGTCGTATCGTAAGTTTATATTTACCATAAAGCCATATCTTTACAAGCTTCTAACACCCTGTCCAGCAAGTCCTGTAGTGATTCAGTTTCGCAAATAATGCAGTTTCGTCAGCGTGCCTGATATTGTTAAAGGGGTACCTTTCACAACAATACCAGTATCGCCATTGGATATATTCTTAAAGAAATACTCTGCGTGGATATTAATAAAAAGTGGAGACAGGATACAGCCTTGACGTACCCCTCTAGGAATTGTTATCAGTTCTTTTTCCACTTTCACTGCAGTTTTTTTGTCTCAATACAAGTTCTTGATGATTCGGATATCCCTAACTCTAAGCCCTTTGACAAAAGTACCTCAAATACTCGTAGTTTAGTGCTAAACCCTGCCGAAACCTTGCTCGTAGTCTTTGAAGCAGATGTGTAAGTCTCGGTTCATATTTAAGCATCACTCACCGAGCACGTGAACACAAGAGAGAGCATTTCTTTTGCCAAAACCATTTGTAATTTTTTTGATTGTTTTATTGATTTTATTCTACCATGGATAGTTTTAAGAAAGATCCCTGTGGTGTTGGCGGTGTAGGATGTGAGAATGGTATCCCTTATATGCGTGCAAATTTTCAGCTTGTTGGGAAATAATGCAAGGGTACCCCTAGTATTTGAGCTAATTTGACCGGGCTAAATTGCTTTGCGATAATTCTCCATGCGGTGACGGATTAAGAATACAGAACACCCTTATTATATAAATATAGTTGCCAAAAACTTCACATGTGACAATACTTTGTGTGATTCACAAGTTATTGTCCATTTCATGTATGTTTGTAAAATTCCCGCACAGCATTAGAGCTTTATGTTTTATTATCTTTTTACCATTGCTGATAAATGCTTCAGAATAATCAGGTACCGATTTTAATTACTCTGTTTAACCATATTATAGTCCTTGGAGTTAAATATCAACCAGCTATTATAAACTTGTGACCAAAATGTGTACTAAATTTGTTAAAGACTCGGATGAATTTTAACAACGGTATTCAATACCGCAATATGAGAAGTATTTATGATTAAAGGTTAAATAAAAATAGGTAAAAAAACTTTTTAAGTTAAACGGTTTTATGTTAAACATACATTGCAATGTTTAAGATAAATGTACTAAAAACCAAAAAATAATAAAATAGATACAGTCGTGGGAATTATAAACATATGCATAGACTAGACTAAAATAAAACCGTGGGGTTAACATGGAGTGTATAACTATTGGAATTTCCATGAGCAAGAAAATAGTAAGCAATTTCCTCACCGTCTGCGGGCCAACTGCCTAACGACGAATTAAACGATTTCTTTCTTCTATCTCACATTAAGTCGATAATTTGTAGACAATTGACGTGCCCCACGGTTTTATTTTAGTCTAGTCTATGCATATGTGTATAATTCCCACGACTGTATCTATTTTATTATTTTTTGGTTTTTAGTACATTTATCTTAAACATTGCAATGTATGTTTAACATAAAACCGTTTAACTTAAAAAGTTTTTTTACCTATTTTTATTTTCTAGTTTTTAGTTTTTATTTCGCATTCTGTTTAATTCATTTAGTGCTTCATTATTTCAATTTTTTATAGTATATTGTATTCTGCTTGTTGAGCCCTTTCATTTGATACCCATATTGATGGGATTGATAAAACCTACGTTATCCGCCATTTTGTAGCGGCCGCCATCTTGGATTTCAATTTTTTATAGTATATTGTATTCTGCTTGTTGAGCCCTTTCATTTGATACCCATACTGATGGGATTGATAAAACCTACGTTATCCGCCATTTTGTAGCGGCCGCCATCTTGGATTTAATTTTTTTATAGTATATTGTATTCTGCTTGTTGAGCCCTTTCATTTGATACCCATATTGATGGGATTGATAAAACCTACGTTATCCGCCATTTTGTTGCGGCGGCCATCTTGAATTTATAATGATAATGAATAAACATAATTGTATTGTCACCAAAATCCAAAGTGTATACAAAATTTCAGATTAATCGGTTGACAGGAAGAGGGTGAAATTTGAATTACTAAATTTCACCCAAGAATAAAACAAACGGGGTGAGCTAAATAAAACCGTTTAATAATATGTAAGAGAGTTTCTTCCACACATAGGCAGGTCAGAATGATTAGTGTAATGCTTGAAAATTCTTAACAAAGTAGTATTGTATAGCATGTATAGGACCGTTTCATTGATTAGGCCAGACTGTCAAAGCTTGTCCTGAGTGTGGCCGTGGATGGACGGGACGGGTTTTCGCCGTGCGTTGCCTAAATTGAGATAGTTATCAGCAGACCGTGCCCGCTTCAGTGCGGGAAGGCGCTAGGAGAGGTCAGGTCGTGTTAATAGCAGCAGTTCCCGGACTCCTCCCTTCTCAGGCGCAGAGTGGTACACCGTGTGGTTTTAGTCGGTTCGATTCCGACACACCGCCCTGCCGCAAACCCCGGTTAGGTTAGGACAGCCCGAGTGGGTTTCCACAGGTAAAAAAAAGACTGTCATAGCTCAAGAGGGATAATTCCCTTTCTATCCTCATATTTGATGCATTATTCGATTATATTAAAGAAATATACCTATTTTGTTGATATCATGTTATTGATTTGTAGCGAAAGTCGTGGCATAATAGTTTTTTTTTGATTTTACTTAAAATTTTATGATTTTAGTGCAAACAGGAAATTATTTTATCAGTACTCACCCAAAAAGTCTAAGTTTGGTTGAGCCAATTTTGCAAGTTTCATAGACCACGGTGTAACGGGCACCATCTCGATGACATCATTTTGAGAATCATCTGCAATAATAGAACTTATTAGATGTAAAGAAAGCAAACCCATCTGAGATAATTTTTAGTTAAATAATTGTAGATTAATTATATTTATACATATAATAAAAAAATAAGTGTCCTTTTGTAATTTCAAATTAAGAACTTTTTACTAAATGATTATGAAAGTATATTCGGTACTATAACCTGTATGTATTTGTCGCTTTTCCCATTAAATAATTAAACTCCAGGCAGCAGTCCTAGTTCTTTTTCTTAAGTAAAGTTTGTGAGGTTGCACCCTACAATCTCTCAATTTTTACCTTTACATCCTTTGGATGAACTCAATTGATTTAGAAAATTATTTTACCAATAGAAAGCTACATTATTTGTATTTGAGGCGTTAATCGCAAATAATTTGTGGTGACAACAGGTGACCTCATTTATTTTTGCTACATATTCTTAACACCGTTAAATAAATATCCTTTATGCTTTAACCTAAAAAGGCCCACAGTACACACAAACTAATCTGATAAACTTCTAAACATTTCATGCGGGTGAATCTGTTTGAGATGTTTACCTGTGGAAGCGGAAAATCTATACTATATATATAATTTATAATAGTATAGATTTTCCGCTATAAATTATATAGATATATATATATATATATATATATATATATATATATATATATATATATATATATATATATACTAAATATATAACAAATTGTAAAAAAAAATTTAACTATGTAATTCTAAAATTTGTACAACGAATTACCCACCTTAGTGCACGTTTTGATGGACATTATTTTTTTGTGATTAAATTATGTTATGTATTAGTTTAGTATTGAGTTTTATCAGGTTCATCATGTTCACTGATTAAACTGTATTTGAACGTTAGCACTTTGTGGTATTAGATAGTATCGGTAATCTTTTCAGATTGTTTTACTTTTTTTATTTTCTTAACCTTTTCACCTGGAGCATCCAAAAAAAAAACAATTTACCCTTGTTATTTAATCACATTGTCAATTATTTCATCATACGCGTTACAGGTTCTGGTAAAACCAATTTATACTATTAAAATACTATTTATTATCTTTCTATATATTATTTCTCTACTTAATTTTATATAAAGTAGTACGAACATATTCAACATGAATTTGTTCGTGAAAAAGACATCTCAACTTAACATAAAATTTGCTTTCTTTTATTTTCAAAAAACCTTTGTAGTGATTCAAATATAAAAGCTAGTTATACGATACCATACCACGCATTGTTTTGTATGTTTCGCTGATACGAAAACTTTAGTCAGCATACGTAAAGCATCTTTGAATTGATTAACAAATACTATTACAATTGTACTTGCCGTTTTAACTATGGTGTAGAGCAAATGACTAAATTTATAACTAATTCTTAAAATTAATTAATAAATGAATGAATAGACGTATAATTAAAATAATAAATAATTTAAGGCACAGTTAAGGTTTCTGAAAGTCTTATACAATAGGTATGTTTCTATTAAGGGAAATATCATGTTCAACAGGGCTTAAATCAATTCAATTCACTGAAACTGGAAGCTGGAAATCAAAAAGCTAACAAAATTGGATCATCGACATTTGATTTTGACCTTTTTGTAATAAAACTTGATATCATAAAGGATTATAATAGCATGACAAGTAAATAAAACTACAAAATGTGGTATGTGGTCATAAACACATGTTTTATATCGTGTATTAAATTTCATTTTTGGCAAAAAGGTATACATAATCGTAGGTCAATATACGAGTAACTCTTAGCTTTTTGGGTTTAGTGGTAAAATTGGCTACTATGTTAAATCCTTTACAAGTAAAATAATTACTATTGAACTATTTACTGCCTACTGATATTAAAATATTTTTTTAGTCATCCTTACTAATATTACAAATTCTCTCAGAAAGTAACTCAGCCTTCACGGCTAAACTGCAGTTCATATTTTTCATAAAATTAGGCATGAAGAGACTTTCATTCTGGAGGAAATAAATTATTTTTATTTATTTATTAAGCTCGTTACAATGGATGAGAATAATCTTTATGACTAATTCGTTTTTTTTGTTTAATTCGTTTGGCTATAGAATGTCTTTCAAGTCAGTCTGCCTTTTGGCAAAGGGCTCCTCCAGTAGTTTCCATTACTTCCTGTCGTGAGCAACTCTTGGTTCCTAAGGTTCTTGTGTTTAATATTGCGATATTGTTTTTTTTTTAGTTTTCCATTATATTTAAAAGGAGGTTGGAGGACCATAACGGTCTGAACTTCCCTCGGTGACCAACAGTGGTGGGAAGGTTTTTTGTAGATGTTGTTTTAGATTATGTTTATTTTTGTATTTGTTTTTCAGGTGCTAGTTGTTAGGCCAGCACTATCGCGCTATTGAGGAGACCCCAACGGGGGCTGGCCATCAGGATCATAAGGGGGTAACGCACGATCTCTATTGAGTCAAGTCTCTTGGCCAGAACTCCAACATGGGACCTGGAGGAGAGAGCCTTTACGGCTCTTTATCAGTTTCGCAAGGTGACACAAGGGAGTTGGGTGAGTCCTGAGACTCGAGAAATTGAAGATCAGAAATCCTAACTCCGCCAGGTCTTCGTGGAGGAATGGAAGGAATGACTTGGGAAGCGCTGGACAAGCCGTTATTGCGGCGGTAAGACCCGTTATGGAGGATTGGCTTGAGAGGCATCACGAAAGCCCCTCATACCGCCTGCCACCGTTTGAGTGCCCCCACTGCGATGGGCAGACCGTGGACATTGTGCTCCATATGCTGACAGAATGTCCGGCGTGGGACGAGCCGATGCGTGATCTCGTGGCAGCCATCGGAGAGGGGGTTCTCTCGCTCGGTAACATGATTGCGGCCATGTTGCGGAGCGAGAGCGCGTGGAACTCTGGTGTCTCTTACTGCGAGCAAGTTATGCTTGAGACGAAGATGCCGGAGCGAGACCGGGAGAGGTTTAGAATCGATTTCGGATTAATTTTTATTTAATGTATCGATTTTTTGTGATTTGATTACAAAATAGAGAATATTGTATTTCAGTTTTCTGTCACTGTCTCTTCTTTATTTGTCATTCTAAGTCACGTTAAATTATATTCAGTGAACTGTTTTGCTCTTCCCATGTTGTGTTAGTACTGGAGCTTTAAAGAATTACTTTGTATGCTACATTCACGCAGTAAGCTAAACAAATATAAAATTTCTTTTGAGACACCCTGTATTTTTATCAGAAACCGGAAGGTTATTACTTTTGCTTGAAATAATTAGATGAATGTGTATTTTAAGTGAATTGAATATCAATTAGTGTTAATTAAAGTTTATTTAAATGTGTATAATAAGCAATTCTTTCGTAAATAAAGTTAGGTAAAATAAATCTTTCGTTATTATTCAGAAAAATTATCATAAAATACGTTAATTTCCCTTATAAGGCGTTAGAAATTACCACTTGAGACTAGATTGAGCTTGTCTCAGTTGAACAGAGATGAAATCTGTCAAAATCTGTTCTTGAGAGGAGATTTTGACATAAGCATCGTTCTAAAATAAGTTATTAATTGATATTTACTCACTTGATCAACGATCAGTGAATCTTGTCTCAAGAAGCGTTCTATAATAAACTACTGTCGTGAAACTAGTTTTAAAACAAGATTCACGACAGAGACGCCTTCTATAATACGGGCCTACGTGTTTGCAAGTTGCCTCGATTGGTTTCTCTTTACTACGATATTTTTAACCGATTTAAAAAAAGCAAGAGCCTATCATTTTTAATGCATGTTTGTTTTGTAAGTTTGTTACTCGATAGATCTGACGTGTGTGGACTGGTTTTTTAAAATCTTGTGTAAAAAGGGTATTCTCTCGAGATGGTCCCATTATCAGTATGTCAAGATTTAATGATAGGATCTCAGAGAAATTGAGGGAAAGCCTCCAAATTTACAGCTCTGGTGACGTGTTTTAACTTCTCTAGCTATATAGGTATATTTGTTTAGTGATCAGTATCTCATATTGCTCAGCTGATGACAGGAGAGTCTTTGATATATAATAGTAAGAGAAAACCTCTCTCCATAATACGACCATATATTATGAATTATTTTTACAAATTATTTTTATATTCGCAAAGTGGTCCCATTACCATCAGTCCTTGTCGGGATCTGATGATTAGATCCCACAGAAATCAGATCAATGATTATTTTTCCCTGTACAAACTTCGACCCCCCCTTTCACCCCCATAAATTGTAATATCTAGGATAAAACTATCCTATGTTCTTTCCTGACACTCAAACTATCTCTGTAAAAATATTTAAAATTTATTTTCATCGGGTCATCGGTTATACGTGGAGAGGTCACTACGCATTTATAATAGTAGAGCAGCCCTAAAAGGAATTAGACTAAAGCAACAAGGCTATACCTTGTACCCGGTTAAGTACCTCAACCTAATATGGGCCGCTCGTCAAAGATAATTGATCAGATTTGTAAAAAAAATCATCATTAGAACTTCTCGAGCGCCACAGATTAAGGTGGGTGAGTTAATTACATGCTAAAAAGTGTATATTCCATTAATCTGACAATTTGACAGTTGCGTAAAGAAAGGAAAGGGCTACAAAGTTGTAAAAAAACAATAGTCATCTGGACATTCTCGAGCGTAACAATTTTTTTTTTTAATAAATAATTCAAGGTTACCGAAAAATATAGAATCTGACGATTTCCACTAGCCGAAGTAACAAAAATTTATCGATGAAGTTTATTGCGTGATGTACTATCAGAACTAATTCATTAATTAGATAAATAATGCGAAGATACTAAGCAACCACCATCACAAATTGACCTGGTAATTGTAGAGGGCTTCTTTTACTTCTTCTTTACTACACCAGAGGCATCACAATCACATCATAAGTGCGTTATCGGATTTTTAAAAGACTTGCACTCTTTTATTTTCTTGTTGCACGCATTGGTCCGAAAATACGGTAGTAAGGTTCATAATTCATGATTTGTGTTATGAGTATTCTGTTACTGATAATCACTACATAGAATAAAACAAAGTCTGTCTGTCTGTGCCTATAAATGCTTATTGAATGCGGTTTTCTTTAATAGATAAAGTGATTCAATAGAAAGGTTTGTATGTATAATATAGTAGAGAAACACTGATAATTTTAGAGGTTTCAAATGTGATGTCCTAAATAAACAAATTTTTTACGCTTACATTGGAACCGCTTGCTGAAACCTACGATATGAAACAAAATAATGTACTACAGTATTGTCAAGTCCACGAGGGTATTTCACTATCTTTTAGGGTTAACCCACGTAACCATTTTTATTCCTTTCTTTTTACGAGAAATAATGGCTTATTACCGAAGCGATAATAATAGACTAAAATAAAATTAAATTGTGTGTCTTCAAATATTTATTTATTTATTTATTTATTTATGTATTATAACATCACCTTCACTATCATTACAAGTTTCCCTAATGCGATAGAGAGGCTAATTTACATTTATATTATTACATACACAGACATACACAAAAAAAAAAACACATACATTAACGAAACATAAACTCAATAAAAATAACAATCTGCCTTAATATTAAAAATATCAAACAAAATATTGCAACTCTTTTAGGTTTTATAACAAATTAAATTTAAAAGACATTTTGCGAGTACACTCAATTGACACGAAAAAATATCTAAATCTTTGTGAACTTCGTTAATTAGATGGATAATTCGCGTTAGGGATGCTTTCTCAAGTAGGTTAGTTTTGGCTACTGGTAAAGCCAATAGAGGCGGGCGTCGACGCCTCCACACGTACCGATCAGACACGCACTGGTTCAGGTGGCCCAGTACCCCAGGAGTACCCTAAATATTATCAAAAGAGACCATGTACAGTATATATATATATTTTATTTTGTAGAAGGTCTTCCATTTCTTTCACAAGAAATGTTAAAGGAAATTAATTAATACAATGTTTTGGAACTAACATCCATTAGATTCCAAAAGTCGTACCTATTCCTACAATATTTCTAGAGCTATTTATCACATGAAACAATATTTTAAATAGGATATGTTAATGGCATAGAGGTACGGCATTTTCATGGATGGGATGTCTTTAAGTTCTTCTTTTTCTTCTCTACTGGTTAGCTTCTATTAAATTCAAATACCTTTTCTATATTCAAATACTTTTTCTTGGTAATATTAGATTATAAACCCTCGCTGAAGAAGCCTTTTGACCTGTCTAATTCTTTGTATGCTTTTTTATCGGATCGCGTGTTTTCTATATATACGTCCTTCTTTTTCGTTAGCTGAATTGCTTTTTCAAGTAGAATTGTTATTTTACTTGATCGCTTTTTGTTTCTCAAGCTTGTTAATATTGAGTTTTCGCATACAATTTGGGAAGAATTTACCAAACGAAATGTAAACGTAACATATATAAATATTGTCAAATATATAATTATACTAATTGCACTAGTAGGTAGATAGATTGGGCACCGGGATAAGCATTAACCGAGGAGTCAGACAAGGCAACCCCATCTCGCCAAATTTATTAATATTTCGCCGCAACTTCTTAAGTGTAGTTTACTGCCTCAAAATTACGGGGAATTGCGTTGGCTTTCAAATGGGAATAGATAATGGGTAGCAAGTTAAGAATATAATTTTTTAGCTGGCAGTCCTATGCATACACGTTGACTTCACGCATAGCCTAGAGATTTGACTGCCTTGGTGGTGCAGTGGTAGCGTATGCGACTGCTGTACTTGAGGTCTCGGGTTTGATTTCCGGGTCCGAGCAAATGTTTGTAGGATTTGTAAATATTTGTTTCTTACTTTGGGTATTTTCTATGTATAAAATGTAGATATTTACAAAAATGTATATGTTTATAGCACCCATAACATAAGCTTTGCTTAGCTTGGGACTAGATGGGGTTGTGTGTTAGATGTCCGAAATATTTATTTATTGAAGTGAAACTTCTTTACCGGGGTTGTCAAAAAATTTGGTGTAACATTTTTTCGTTACGCGTCACATTTATCCGTTACGCGCCATCTTTTTTTTATCCCTACCACGCGTGATTCGAAGTATACTTTCTCCAGCGGAGTAGGGATTGGTAAATGTCTCCAATGTATTTTGCGGCCCGTTTAGAGTAGTTACGTTTGAGTTTTTTTCCTGTTATTTATAAACTGAAACAATTGTTCATTTATAGTCTCTACTTTATTCAGATACAATCGTTTAAATTCTGCTTGTAAATCGATGGTGTGCGTTGACGTTTTTCGGCCATGATAAAATGTTTTATCATTATTGAGAGTAGTTATATACAATCCTTCAAAAAAAATTTTATAAAATAAAACAAAAAACATTTTCAAACACAAACAGGACCAAATTAATACTACAATGAAATATCACATTACAAACAATATTGTTTTATTTAGTCCACAATGTAAATAACTACACACATCACATTCCACAAACTTACTTCATTCACACCACAGATCGCGAAATATAAGTCTGCTAGTTTATAAGTCTTTTGTCGTTATACCTTACGTCGACATATGATATTTATTTTTTGAAAAATAACGTCATAAAGAAGTTTCACTTCTTACGAGTGTACGCTAGTACACGCAACTTTTTATTTAAGCGGTCGCCACACCGCTTTCTACTTCGTTAAGTGTTGTAGGTTCAAATCCCACATTGAAAACAATTTATGTGATCGCTTTAAAGTTCCTGAATTACCCATTCTATTAGTAACTGACCTGTTCCAGCGACTTTATCTGCTTGATGCTGGTTGGCGCCTCGTTGTACATTCTGGCTGCTTAACGGAGACTGCGTCTTCATACGAGGGGGTGGTGAACGCGGCTTAATGGGTTCTAAGAAACAAAAAATGAATAGTCAGTCAAAGTCAGAGTTTATACATAATAAATGAGAACTTTGTACTTCAATAAATAAAGGTATTGTGAGTTTAAGATTACTATTTCAGATAACTTACGAAATGAGTATTTGTATGGTTTTTATATATAAGCCTTGTAAGAGGTCACATTGAATGTGCTTAAATGATTATAGTCTGTAGAAAGCATGTTGCTTAAATAATGTAACCGTTACTACCTACCAATGTATACCGACAGTATTAACACCTTCTATTTTTTTTCAACATTCTTTACATAACCATACAAGTTGCGTTATTCTTATTGAATTTAATGAACAGCTGTTTTTAAAGTTTGTCTTTAGATGACAGGTAAACTTTAATGAAGATATTTTCTTACCAGAATATTCAAGCCCGAAAAGCTTCCAGGTTCCTTTCTTGGTGACGATGATCGTTTGCGGGCAAATGTTGCGGTGTATCAGATTAGCTGAGTAGTGCAGGTATTGAAGTCCCTCGATGACCTAAACAAACATTGTAGAAGTTAAATTTAAATATGGTTATATTGATGTGGTAAGGTATTAAGAAATATGGACGGTCAACACCCATATTCATTCATTTCTTAAGCGTCCTAAAAACCGACTGAGGTCATCATCGCTGCACAGAGAAGGAAAATTTGATAAAAAGCCTGTTCCAAGCCATGTGACTAGGGTGGTTTAATAGGCTATAGGAGCTATAGGTGGTACAGAACCTCTTTTATAATGAGGGGAGACTACTAAACACCACTGACGCTGATTGATGATGTGTGTGCATGAGGCACGACATATTGCGGCTGTCAATGTATTTTTATTTATTTATTTTATTTAAGACTTTATGCATAATTGGTGCACAGGCGGACTTAATGCCGTAGGCATTTTCTACCAGTCGACCTTAGGGTGATGCAGAGCCAAGAATGGTAGATGCACAATGACAGGAAATGTATTTTAAATTACATAATAATTTCATACGGATAAAAAAACGTTTCATAAGGATATTAGTACACATAATAATTAAGTATTTACATACACACACACGTATACATACATATAGACATATATACATACATATACACACATACACATACATACATACACTAAATATTATATATTTTGTTGTGGAGAGGATAAAATTAGGATTCAGGTGTTAATATTGTTGTGAAATGTTTCCGCAACATGTGCTTAAAAGTTTGACGAGTTTTTGCCATTCTGATCTCGAGAGGGAGCGCATTCCATAACAGGACAGATTGAACCAGGAAAGAAGAATGTATAAAATCCGAGCGGTGAGTGGGACAGTGAAGAAGTAAGTTGTTTGACGATCTAAGGTTTTTTGCGTGGTTAGCACCTAGATATTGAATTTGGGAAGTTAAGTAAGATGGAGAGCTTGGTGAGTAGAGTAAAGTATATAGGGTCGTTAATGCTCGTATCTCTCTGCGTTGGCGAATTGGAAGCTACTTCAATAGGGAGCGATACTGAGACACATGATCATATTTACGTAAATTGAAGATGAATCGAATGCAATTATTGAGAAGCCGGTCTAGTTTATTGAGCAGATCTGCATTCAGGTCAAAGTAGCACACATCACCATAGTCAATTATAGGGAATATTAGGGTCTGAACAAGCATTACCTTAGTTTTAAGTGGCAGAAAGTTTTTAAGCCTATAGAGGGCGCGCAATGAGCCTGTGACTTTCTGGCACACAGTTGCAATTTGTTTACGCCAGCAAAGGGTTGTGTCCATGTATAGTCCGAGGTTTTTTACACTATCACAGTACGGAATAACCATACCGTCGTAGGTAAGTTGCGGAAATAAAGCAGGGTCAAGTTGGTTCATACTACGGTTACTACCAATGATGATGGCCTGACATTTATTCGGATTCACCGAAACACCAAACATGTCAGACCATTGTTTAATAGCTGTTAGATCGCTATTTACAACTGAAACCGCGGATGATACATTGCTCAGCTCAGTTTGATAGTATAATTGCAAGTCATCAGCATAGAGATGATAGGAACACTGAAGTCTTAGAGTGATAAGATTAATAAAGATGGAAAATAGGAGAGGAGACAGAATACCACCTTGAGGGACCCCAGCAGTGAGGACACACCAGTTGGAAGAAGAATCGTCCACAGTGACTAATTGCTGACGGTCTCGAAGTTAGGAGGAGAACCAGTCCAGTGTTTCACGAGATACCGAGAAGTGGGATAGGACAGCAAGGAGGAGGTTATGACTGACGGTATTAAAGGCATTGGAAAAATCAACCAGTACTACGGTTGTAATCTTAGAATCCTCCATCCCCATTTTAATATCGCCAGTCACTTTAAGAAGAGCAGAAATCGTGCTATGGCCCGGTCGAAAACCAGATTGAAAAGGACTAAGTAAGTTGTTACTGTAAATGAAGTGGGAAAACTGCTTGTGGACGCAGACTTCTAGCACTTTAGAGAGGAAAGGAAGGATAGAAATAGGACGAAAATTATTTGGAAGCGACGGATTAGGAGTTTTAGGTAACGGGCGTACATACGCTTTTCGCCAAATAGAAGGAAATGTGCCGGAAGTGAGGGAGAAGTTGATAATATGGGAGATGAAGGGGAGGAGGTAGTTTAACAATATGGTAATCATTCTTCCACTAATGCCATCACTACCAGTCGCTTGAGATTTGATGGACAGAATAATTTTCTTGACTTCCTCCTCTGTGACTGGACTGAAGTGGAAAAGGTTTACTTGAAGGCGCGGTAGACTATTGATGTTGATTTAAGGTATCAAGACTTATGGATTGCGGCATATCTACATGTCGCGATTTGCCAACTCCAATAGTTCCGAGGAACTTCCAAATATCGGCAGAGGAAATGTTATCTAGAACATGGCGGCGTTTAGCGTTCCTTATCAACTGGTTACACCGATTCCTTGCAATCCTATACCGTTCCTGATTGACTTCGATGCGGTCCCTCTTATAAGTCTTAAAGGCACGATTTCGAGATTTCATGGCCAACTGTATATCCTTAGTCATCCAAGGCGCTGGCGGTCGCTTGAGCCTTATCCTCCTAACTGGGGCATGAATATCATACAGTTTGGTTACTACTGCATTAAATACGTGCACCTTGTCATCGATCGAAGTGGAATCGATCAAGGGTGCCCAGTCAATCCGTGAAGCATCATCATTTAATTTCTTCATATCCAATCGCCTAAAGCTACGCCTGTACAGTATCCTAGGTTTGGGTTTAGGGGGCCTGAGGACATAGGAGAGGAAAATCAGGTCATGATGTGAGAATCCGGGAGCGTCAAGTTGACCATGAGAGGAAACAAGGGAGGGATTAGAGGTGATGATTAAGTCGAGCCAAGTGTCCTCGCCAGTGTTATTGTGGTGAGTGGCATGTAGTGGCAGAACACGAAAACTGACCGACTCAAGAAGGAACTGGAGCTTGAGGGAACGAGAGGAGTTTTGAGCTAAAAGGTTAGTATTGAAATCACCCATGAGGACGTAATGAGCATACTCTGTACCCAAAGATTCAAGAACTGATTCGAATTCAGTGAAATAGTCAATGGAAGGGGGACAATAGACAACACCAAGCACAGTTTTGGCACCCTTGACACAAACCTCCAGGAAAAGAAATTCAGCAGAGGCAACATAATTAGAATTAGAAGGGGAAGATGATATAATTTGATACGGAAAGTCACTGCGTAAGTAAATAGCTACGCCACCTCCCCCCTTCCCCAGCCGGTCATTCCGAATAAGGATGAAGCCAGGCAGTAGATAAGAGTTGGAAAGAAGATGCGGTTTGAGCCAAGTCTCGGAGATCAGAACGGCATGAACATTGGTATCACTGAAAGCCTCGTACAGATCAGCGAAGTGGCTGGGAACACTTTGTGCATTTAAATGACACACATTGAAGAGCTGATTGTTATCGTTACCATTAAATTTGTTGCGTAGAACACCACCGAGAGTATCCGTTACTGAAGAAAAACTTTCGTCACTCAAAGAGGCTTCCAACTCATGAGCTGAAACATAGCTTTCGCTGTCAGAAGACATCAAAATAAATAAACTATAAATAATACGTAAATACGTAAATATAATAAGTAAATACTATGAATAAATATAAAAAAAAAACAAGAAATATTAATAAATCACGTGCGGATGTTCCGGTACACCTTTTTTAACTGTGCACCACCCGCCAGCTTACATCACTAAAAGAACAAAAAGGGAACAGAAAAATAAAAATAAAGTTACAGCTTAACAGATGCAAAAAACTAAAACGGAACAAAAAAATACATATTAGTACAGTATTATCGCGCAGTGTATCCGAACGTTAGTGACCGAAAGGATTGAATGACTTAACATATTTAATCTATGTTACACTCAAATATCACTTCAAAACAAAGGAGGGTATGGTAATAAATTGTAATTTTGTAAATAAGTAAACAAAATTAACACAGTACAAATAAAGGCAATAACAAAGGATTTTTATATTAAACGAACTATCTATACCCTATATCTATAATATTAATGGCAACAGGTAAATATAACCACTAAAGTAAGTTTGTGTACTTATTTACGAGACCTGATTTCCCCCGCAGACCGGTCACCAGACCCTGATGGAGCATTATGGGCCTTAGGATATCTCTTCAGCAGCGGGTCCAGCTCCTCGCCGGTCGATATCTTATGCCGGATACCACCAGGGACCTTGACGACTATATTGCTTCTTGAGTCCAGCACGCAGAGACGCCGAAGTGTAACCTGGCCCTTACGAAGATGGATTGCCTATTTTTAGTCAGGAACTCCTTAATGGTGATGGAAGAACCCTTTAGTCCTGATTTAGCCCTCCATACTAATGATCGGTCATCCACAGTGGAAAATTTGACAAGTATAGGCCGCTTCCGATCTTTGCTCGACACTCCAAGACGATGGCACACTCTGATAGAGGAAGTAGAAATATTCCTGAGGCCTAAGGTGTTGTTGATGACTTGAATTATGACATCTTTGCAAGCCTCCTTCTCAGTCTCCTCAATACCCAAGAAGATCACTGACTTTCGCCGCTGTCTAGTTTCCATGGCATCAAACTGTTTGGAGCATTCATTAATTTGCTTTCGTAGTAAGCCTAGCATTGAGAAAACTAATTCTCTAAAAGTTCTGAACTCCTCAGCTACCTTGGCTACGGTGTCTTTTGCGGGGCCTGCACTTTGTATTTGAGCTTCCAGATCAGTCATCTTTCTTGTGAAGGTCTCCTCCAGTGACCTTTGCGCTGATAATATTTCATTTATTTGTGACATTCTATAGTTATATACAGTGATATAAGTGAAATAGGTATGTCAAACACTGTAACGCGATGCGCCGGCAGGTGGTGTTGATTAGGTGGCTTATTATCACATTAAATACGCTCTAAGTGTGATTACAATACACTAACTGTGTTTTATTGTCCAAAAATACTTAACTAAGCAAAATGTATACTAATTAAAATATTACTTAAATTCCGAAACTCACGACACGTCTATACTTTTTCACATCTACCTACTAGATTGGATAAAGAAATGATTCCATCATATTTTTTATCACATTTATAAAAGGGGTTATCTAATACTATTAAAGTTGTGTCATGTGATTTAGGACAGGAAAACGCTGGGATTTTTATAAATTATAATATAAAAAGAATAATATATATTGCCATCTGTACGCAATTTGGTACATATTTTGTATATTATATGATCTACTAAAAGATTTCTAAGGTTTGCTTGTGTCCATTTCGATTTAAAGAATTTCAATATATTTAACTTTACAGTTTGAGTTATTAATTAAATTTCTTAACTGGAGGAAATGAAATGTTAATTTATATTTAGTATCATTCTAATTTAAGGCAAGCTACTTAAAATAGGTTATCTTCGCCCTATATACTCTCCAGTCTATTAGAGTAGGTACCAGATAAAAATAAATCTCTTTAAGATTACTTTGTTGTTCGCCCTTGTATTCATCTCCGCAAGACCTTTTTCCATAAATAGGAATATAAAGTCGAAATTACGTTTAGGGATGTAGATATAAGATATAATATTCTAAATAGAGGTTATTAGAAGATTTGAATGTTAGATGTTACTATGTTTACAGCACAACGTCGATAGTAATAAATTAACGCATGACATGTCATTCGCACTCCAAGTTATGTGCAGGTTTGTCTGATGCTACCGTCTTAGTGATGACCCGGACCTTGGCATAGAAAAATTTACTTTTACTTCTTCATTAGCAATTTTATTAAAAGAGGTACTAAGTTTTTACTTCACGTATTGATATATATTAGTGGCCACGCATTGGTCGAAAATCGAGCTTAGTTCGTATTCTTTTTGGATTTTTTCAGTTTTTTGCACTTATTCCCAAATTTGTACCAAATTTCATACTCCTCTGTTCGCACAAGCTACGTTAAAAGGGGTAAAAAGTTGTTGCTTCACGTATTAATATATAGATTTCAGGTCACCAATACGGTTTTGTTGCTTATACGGATACGGAGTTATAATAATAGTGCTTAAGTACAATAAACAATAATACTAATAAACTTTAAATCTCTAACAAGGATGGTACAATTTAGCTACAGGATATCTAGTTCAAATCTAAAAAGATTCTAAAAAAATATTTTGTGAGAGCTGGAGTCCATACTAGACTCGTATGATGGCCTAAGTTGATAAAAAAACGAGATACTTTCAATCCAGAATAACTGAAATTCTTTAGAGGAACATCAGAGCTCTCATGATTGTATTAGCTACGAATCTTAATGAGTTTTTAAGTTCATGAATAAGTAAATTTTCGCTCTTTCAACAAACAGTCTATAGAATGATAAATAGATGATTGATGTATATAGCCAATAGTTATATCTGAAGATCTTTCTACAAAACTTTATAGATTTCGATGTTGAGTAAGATTATTACAGGAACCCTTTCTCTTATTCAGAGGAAAACATTCAAAGGCGCAAAAAAAATAGGGACCGTTCATTTACAAGTTTTACATGTTAAGACTATTTAACATTATGTTTCTGTTTAGCTCCTTCATAAAAACACACATAAAATAAAATAGCATCGAATTAGTGTTAATATACACCTGTATTTAATCTCTTAGATGTATAGATTCTGTGAAGGAAAGCTTTGTATGTAGGAATATGCAAACAAATTTTATAGAACCAATACATACAATACAAATGTCATTGTTACACAGGCATATTTATATACAGTACAGAGATTACTGGGGATTGGCGACAAATTGTTATAACGAACCTTTTGAACTCACTCGGTAATGAATACACTCGGGTTTGCAGCAAACGTTATCATGCACAGCCAGTAATACTTTTGACGTTATGACATTTCAATGGCGAGCTTTGCTTTAACGGGAGGTCTTTTCTATTGCCTGTATAAATTGGACTAATGTTTGTGAAGTTTAACTGTTTAAAAATTGTGAAATTGAAATCTAACCTACAGATTAAGTGTTCTCGCAAAAGACTCCAACGCAAAACATTATACTTATTTTGAAATGGATTTATAAGAATAATAGCATATTATTTTGCAATAAAAATTTCTTTGTAAGCATTTCAGGAGAGGATACACAAAATACAGTTTTAGATTGATGAACGTCATTTTGTGGATAACTCCACAACATTTCCCTGGATTTGGGATTCAAAAATTTTATATTTCAAATAAACAAAGTGTACAAACTGTGGCTTAATATAATAATAAACTGTATTTATAGTTCATTAATACATTATGTCGATTAAATATAATTCTCGTGTCACGTTGCTGCTCACGATGAACTCCGAACCTATCTAACAGCCCGGTCAAATTAGACCAAAAAAAGGAGCGAGGTTACAATAATTCGCACCCATCTGAATCGCAGCTTTTTGAATCGTAATATCTGAAAAAGGTGGCTCTTAGGAAAAACCTTTTTTTAGATAATTATTTGAACTACAATTTTTGTCTGGTCTAATTTTATGAGAAAACTTACCGTTTTGCTGAAAATCGGTTTTTGTGACATTTGACCCCAAATTTCTTTTTACAGATATCGGATCGATGAGGAATTTTTACATTTCATTTATGATGGTGTTTTAAAAATGTAAATTTTCCGCTGTGTGTAAAATATTATAATATTAGATGTCTAAATTGACCAGACTATAACCGATTTTCACGGTGTTATAACTTACTAGCTGACCCACGCAATCTCGTTTACGTCGCCCATTGTCCGTAGCGTAATAATAACTTGCCCCCGTTTTTGTAACATTCTTCACTGATGCTCCGATCGAAAAACATATTTTTTTTCGTGAATTATTTTGATTTCTTTATATTTATTCACCTTTAACCCTTCCCTGGACTACGACAAATATTTTAAAACCAAAATCAGCTAAATCGGCAGAGCCGTTGTCAAGAGACTAACGAACAGCAATTCATTTATATATATATATATAAATGTTGCTGGCGTGCCTACGATGTGATAGTCAACATCACGTTAAGGCCAATAGGAGCTGAACCCTATTATTATTATCTCTATTCTTCAATCTGTCACAACTGTCATACGGTATCTTTTTTTACATTAAATAAACTATAGTTAGCAAATCTGCTTTCTTTTCAATTCTCACAAAAGCCTTTTAATAACAAAACTCAATGTTTAACAAGATCAGACATTGCGTTTGCGAACATTAATTCGAAGAAATATTCATGACGAAATAATACCTCAAACTCGGATTTAATCTAATGAATACGTCAGTATTATATCTCACAAATCTGATAATCACTCAGTTCTATTAACATTAGAATTGGTATCAGATTAATCAGGGATTAGAGAATCAGATATTACGTTAGCTGAAGCTAAGGCTCTTATTGTTACTGATTAAAATAATAGATATGGATTACATATTGGAGTTATTTGGACATCAATAGTTCTAATTAAACGCTTGTATGGCATGTTATAAATTAGTTAGGAAGACTTTATGATTATAGGTAAAGATTTAGCTAAACAAATAAATAATATTATAGTGTCTGTTTGTAATTTCAAATAGAAAGCTTTTTACTCAATGCTTTTTTTTTAATTTATTTAGTCTAGAAAATCAGTATACAATAACCAACATAAAATACCCATTAAACCTATAGTTATTGGCTTATAATTGGTAAATAATCTGTATGCACGATATAAACAAGAAATCAGGTACATATATTAAATGAATTATTAAAAAATGTTGGTAGCACTAAAAGATTTAATAGGTAAGTGGGCGTACAAATATTTTTAGCGTTTGACCGGTACAGTTGCTTACGTTCGATGAGGCAATAATGTTTTTACCTAATGTTACTCGTATGAGGCTCAAAGTCTATACAAGTGATTGGTAACTATCACAAGTATATATATGTATATATATATTTTCATAGCAATAGGAATATTTGTTTGATTATGGATATTAGATGATTAATATATTGGATTATTGACTATTCGTTTTAAGTTAGATGAATTTATTTTATTTCTTGTTTCCACTGGTATTTCTTTTATAAGTCTTGGTAAGATGTAGTCAGTAGTTCGCTTGCCGTAGTAGTTGTTGACTATTTTGGTAGTTAGCAATTAGATTACAATTGAATTTAAAATAGTTTTCTATGGTGAGTACCATTTTTACTCTCTCATGCACTGATATTACTTTACAAAATTTAAATACTTTTTCATCATCATAGTTAAATTGTTTTGGAACTTTTTTAGGCCCAATAGACTTTTACAAATGAAGTTGTAAGGATTATATTTAATGCAAAATTTACTGAAACGTACGTCAATGACTACTGAGTCTATATTTTATAATACTTTTTGACTATTCGGTTTATTTATTCAGTCCCTAGTAAAAGGACCTTCTGTCTTAAGTTATTACGTAATTAGCCAACCTTATAACGTTTTATAGTGACTATTTCAATATTACCCTTGACTTGGCCCAACAAGAAATATTGTTCAACAAGAATTCGCTAAACTGAAATGAAATGAAAAAATTAATTTGAAGCCAATACAACTTTGTGATTTACTGACAAATAGTACAGAACACCGTATTGGCTTTTATTGATATTGAAAAGAATCATACATCGCCACTAGCCATTCACAATAAATGCATTGAGCATAATGGATTGTGCAAACTATAAAGCTATTTGCATTGTTATCGTGACAGTGACACATCAAGTCATGATATTGTTATTGACCTTATATTAATCATTTAAGTTTCTTTTTTAATGAAATAATGAATTGGTTTTAAATCTCGTTTACTGTGGAGTACTGTAGCTTTTTGAAATAAGTAAGAGGAAAAAAAAGTAGCTTGATATATGAGCTGTAATTATACCTAATAAAAATATTTCGAACTTTAATTGAGACTAAACAAATATTGCCCACCCGACAGACTTCGTGAGCCTGTCTGTTTTGAAATTAAAAGCAGACGAGTTTAAAGAAAACTTGGGAGAATACATTTAAGCCTAGGGAACGGCTCTTAAATTTTTTATCCTGTGATCGGTTCTTTCCAGGTAAATTTTACAGTACAGGATTTTCCATTTTTACCTTTTGCACTTATAAAATCCTCGTAGTGTGAGACCTAACATTACGCATTTATTCTTTAGATTATAAATAAATGTAGCGATGATGCCTTTGTTCTTCAAAAAGGGTGACAAGACCAGGTTTAAGAACTTTCGACTCATTTCCCTTTTAAGCCACGTTTACAAGCTTTCAAGAGTCATCATAAATCGTCTTACGCGAATACGACATTTTCCAACCACCGGAACAAGCTTGATGTCGGGGCGAATATGGCATAAACCACATCTACACAGTGCGGCAGATTATACAAAAGACAGAAGAGTATAATCAGCCCTTGTGTCTAGCATTCGTGGACTATGAGAAAGCTTTTGACTCGACCGAGATCTAGTCAGTTCTGGAGTCTCTGCAGCGTTGCCAAGTGAAATGGCGAACAAAGGTGTAGAGCATTGGTACAATGGTAAATAAGTCTAGTTTGCTCTTAAAGTTACCTTGGTCTGTAAGAAATTTGAGCAATACAGTGATCCACCTCAATCCTCGACGACCATTTGCGAACATAAAGAAAGAACTGATAAGGCTGACACCTCTTAAATGTCTCATCGTTGTTGCCACTCGTCTACGAAGTCGTCATAGACGTACGAATGCTGTTGAAACCATCTCATGATTTCATCGCGGTCTCACACGCCCAAAAAATGTCCTACTTGTCTACTATCATGTTTTCTAATTTGGAATAGTTGTAGTTCCACGTCTTTGCACCTCGAGATTTATTGAAAGAACACCCGCCCTAACACCGGTAAAGCCTCAGTGCTACCGTTCTATCGTCGTTAAGTCGTTAGCCTTCTAACAGTTTGCTACGGACAGACAGACAGACAGTCGCCTTATCGGCCCATACAAGTGCACAATAGTAAATAAAACCCAAATAAGGAGCTTCATAGGTATATTATCTTTAGTATTTTAAATGATAGACGACATGGAGTCACAGTTGATATCCTTGTGTATGTATAGAAATTATTTTTAGATTTTTCATTAAATGCCGATGTATGTTCGTTAAATGACAAGATCCTTTCGAAAACTAATCATAAATAACAAACTGAGGTTTTATTTTTAATAGTAACATTGATTAGTTTAATACACGGCGGTGATTTGAAATTATCTATCAGAAGCAGCTGAAAGGTTTTGTTTAGTGCAGAAGTTAAGCGATTACGTCTACCCCAAAGAGATATTAAGTTCAAACATCTATTGGTTAGTTTCTCGATTCCCGCTCTAGTATCAGATTCTACCAATAATAAACCGTCCGAGAACTCCTGAGAACACCCTATTGAGTGAGAGTGATTTTGTTGCGTCCTCGCATGAGCTAGACGTGGTCTTATAAATAATATATAAATATGCATGTTTTATTAACAGCTTAGTAAACACTGTTATAAAGATAATTGATTAATGATGGTTGAGCATTTAAACTAAAATTACAGTGACTAATGATAAACTTGTCATGTAAATCAGGGTTGGCATGGTAATATCACTATATACAGAGTACATTAATGATCAAGAGTAATGAATACAGGACAATAAGACATTCTTGTCAAATCTATGTCTAGTTGGACTAGAATGACTTTTAAAGTAGAACGCTACTTAGGTAAGTAACAAAACAGTTTTATAATTTTGTTTCATGTTACAAATCGTAAATTTTAGAATTTTCGTCCCTAATATACTCTTCAAAATACCCTGTTTTTAATACTATGAAAAAGTATTTAAATTCGTTAATTCGTCGTTCTCTTTAAATATTAATTAAAATAATTTATAATACAATGTAGTGCACACACAGCAGCCATAGCAAAGGAAAGTACCAGGTTTTAGTGGCACTTTCCTTTCCATCAACTTTATATGTAAGGTAGTAAAATAGTGCACAAACATTTCTTACATTTTAGCAAAATTAATTACAAGTCTCAACAGAAGATCAGCTGCTCAACGCTGCCATGTTTTAATATAAAAATTCTGTGAAACGAATTTTTTAGGGGAACCAGTCAACAAACGACTCCGCGTCCGCCATAAGCGCAAGGTTGGGGGTGACAGGTGAGACCATTCGTCACCCAAGCAGAAACAGGCTGAGGAGGCCCGAGGTACGTCGGGGTTACAGGGAGGCTGCAACTGGTTCCCGACTTTTATTCGGTTTGAGTCCGACGTTGCCACCAGTCAGTTGTATCCTGGGGGATAATCGCACTAAAAACAAAAAGGGGGAAACAATCAAACCATCAACCAGATTTTGGGGGACAAACATTGTAATTCTGTATGTTTTCTCTGTGACAAATAAATAAATATTTAAGAATAATAACTAAAAATAATAATAATTACTATATTTCTCGGGCCAAAGTTTATATTTGTCATTGACAGTATAAAATAATGAATATATCTGTGCTACGTTATATATCTATAATAGATATACAGATTACTAGATGATGAAAGGGTACTTGACCTTATGGAATTAAGATGTTGGTCCGGGTTGCCATACGAATAAATCATTCAACCATTCCCAGTAGTATTAAAGCCGACTACTATTTACTTTCGAAACAGTATTATTTCCCCTTTTGTTCTTTTGAAATATGAAAAAAGCGATACTATTAAACCTAGACTAGACCGAATGGTGAAACTCTAAGTAATTTCTTAAGCAGTCTATACTCTAAAACAGTCCATTCTCTTAGTCACAAGTCTAAAGCAGTCTGCATTCCGACACAAATTGTAATATATAAAGTAGAGCTAATGCGATGAGATAATTATATTATTTTCTGATGAGAAGGTTAGAACTAATAATATCTTAACTATTATCAGGATTATGATTATTAGTTCTGTAGTACGAACAAATATATATTTATATAAATATATGTAATAAAACTTTCTTTTGATTACTTCAACTAGGAACTTGCTAAAGAAATAATACTATTGAATTGCGTGTAAACTTTAGTCGGATTCGTTATCCGGCAGCGACACGAAAATAAGATATTTCAGGAAGTAGTTGAGCGCCTCGCTTCACCCAAGACAAAGAAAAGTTTTTCTCAATAGTGAATGGATAATGGAGTTAAGCGTTGAGATATTTAATTACGTGGAGAGGCGAAAGATTCAGCTAACACTAATTGCTGATAAAAACCGTTCAAAGTAAAATCAACTAGTTGCAATAAGCTTAAAATAACAGCTACAATTACATTTAAAGAATGCAAAATCAAAAATGAAAGGAATAAAATCCATATGCAGTTGATTGAGTTGACTGACACAATTGTTAGACGCGTCAGAAGTTTATTGTAAATTACATTAGAGGTGCATGCAAAATTAAAAAAGGATGTAAAATATGGATATCTACGAGTTAAGAGAGACAAGTGAGGAGTGAGAATGTAGAGCTTGCAGGAACCTTATTTAGTACTAGCTGAACCCCGCGGGCGGTGTTACTCACGGTTGTCGTTCTAGTACTTTAACAACAACAGCAAATAACGCCGCGTTGAGAAGTAAGGCTAAAAAAGTAGCCCAAGATACCTACTTCTTATATCATCAGCTATCTGTCCGTGAAAATTTTTATAAAATCGGTCCAGTCGTCCTATCTAAATATAACAATTTAACATCGGTTTTCTAGGATGTTGTGGTATTATTCCGATCGAGCGCACATACACTCGTATATGTATATACATGCTGTAACTTAACTCCCCTACGGTTTTATGTTTGAAGTTGCTAATTAGATGTGTTTCTATATTGATTTTGTTTTATGTTAAGACAACAAGTTAGAAATGCATGCAACATACCTTCATGTTTAACTTGGATTAGCAATTAATGTTAAACTGTTGTCATATTGGGCTTTTGACTTTCGAATCCAATTCTTAGTAGTCATATTTGACTTCTAGGAATTGGATTCAAACTTATTTATTATATATTATACGGAATAAATTCAAACCTGAATTTATTCTGTACAATCAGCATAAGTGGCATTGCAACAGTGTTTCGGTGTATTCCTTAAAGGAGCTTTATGTAGCAAAATGAGGGTACTTTTGTAGCAAATGGGTTACGTTACTAACTACCCCCGATTATTCAAGTGCTAGCGCAATGGCAATCTTGCACCAAAGGATGTCGCAGTCACGTAATGAAGAAATAACATTTGTTATTCTAAATATATTGCTTCAATTATGTGAAGTCGAGGTTTGAACCAAGTGGTGTACAATTAGAAAGGCGTATGTCCAGCAGTGGACTGTAAAAAGCCCATGAGGATGATAATGAATTGTGTAACTATAGGTGATGTGCTATTATTAAAATATATTGTTAAGGCTTATAAAGTCTTTTAACTAAATCTATCTGGGTGTGGTCTTCTTTGGACACATATAAAGAGGAAAAATAACCGGCAGGCAGACACCAGGTTGACCAAGAGGGAAGTAGATAAGTGACATCAGGGCCTGGACTGAACTAGAAAAATATTACCAATTGAAAGAGGCCGTTTATGATTGCGAGGGATATCGTCTGCTGACCTTCAAACTTCCTTCTAAAGATGGCACCTCATTACGATGATGAACATTTTTCTGTACCTAGATATTTCATTTTGAAAGCATTCTGAAATTAGTCTAATTTTAGATTAGGCCATAAGCCACATAGTACTATTGTTTTACTAAACATAACATTTTTAGTGTGTCAGCTAGATATTTAACTTTAAATTTAAGTAAGAGAAACAATTTCTAGCTGAAATCATTTTTAATATTCTCTAACTTCGCTCAACACAATAGCACAAATATTTGAAATCTATCAGTTTACGTATGTCCAAAATATACAAAGCAGTCTAATTAAAATGGTTACTATTTATGCATGTGACAGGCAAAAGGATTTCCTTAACTCGACGAGGCTGTGACCTAACTTCTAAGTCAAAAGTCATGCAATTGATTGTGTTTGGAATATAAGGAGATCTTTGAAATAAAAGGCAGCGGGTACTTGAATATGTTACTTTACCCGGGTGAATGATTTTATAAGAACTAATCTTTGTACATAATTAAAATAATCGTTCTCATCCGCATGAACACAAATTATAACTAACATTAATTGCGCAGCCGCTTGAACAAATTGATTTCCAAATGTATTAATTTTGTCCTGTCCTACATGTCAAAGATTGACTAAAATTAAAACACCTACACGCAAAATTACGCAATAATAAAATTAAGAAGAAATTATAATATTTAGAGAAATTTAAGGTTACTGAAACAACAATAGAGTAGCACCATTGTTTAACTTCAATAACAACGCGGTAAACTAACCTTTAAAAGTCTTATAAATAGCCTCTAAAGCCTCTTGCAGAATGTGTTAAAATTTACTTTTTAAATTAAATTTGTTTCATTCTACGTATGAAACAACTGTCCCCAGTTAATTTCTACATTTTGAAGCCAGTGTGGCTTATATTAGAGTGTGACCGAACAAATTTAGTTCTAACGGTACGGTAAATTCCCCTATCTTTTAACTTTTTATTTTAGAAATTGCGGAAATTTTACAGGTAGTCTACTACCTCGCTGATTTCAGCACGAACGGGCCGACTCGATCGGGGCGGTACTACCCTCACACAGGAGATCATTGTTGAATGATAACGTTCATGCTGTTGTGTTTCATTGGTAAGTATGAGACCGGAGGCCTAATGATGCAACAGCATCACTAGGCTGCTATGGTGTGGGTCACCATACTGCATTGTTACATTGTCTGCATGAGCAATGAGCATGGTGACTACCACTCTTTGATTCTGTTTATGCTTTCCATCAGGCAGAGGAGAGTCATTTTAGCAGGGTCTTGCATAAAAAAAAGGAAATTGCTTTAATATAAGCGAATATTTTATATTTATTAGAATCAATCTGTTGCTAAGATTTACAATAGAAAATATAAGGTCTATTTAATTGAATCAAATAAGAAATTAGTACATCAAGGGTTTTATTACGTTTCAATTAAGCTTAGAGTAGAAGGTAAATATTATTAAGAGATCATCCATGTCCGCCGATTTGGTTTCAGTAGGAGTTATGATGGGTCATTAGTTACCAAAAACTGTTAAATAACAAGATTCCCGGAACCTTCACGGAAGTGCTAGAAGTAGAAATCTAACAATTTTTTATTGGTTATATGCTTTCTCTCTTTAATGAGATAAGTGATTCCATGGCTAGCTTCAAGATATAAGACAATTTTGATAATCTCGTTACTAGTTTATACTGACCAAATGAATGATAAAACCGTGAGACAGTTTGAAAATATCAAATATCCATATTAATAGGTACAACAAAACAAAAGGAAGGCAAAGGTATTGGTAGTGATATCTCTAAATAACTTTAGTTTCAAATTAAATAAGTTGTAGTAAGTGCACATAACATATATTTAATGCAGATTTTTCTATTATTTAAATAATTCAATATCTTTGCACCCGCATCATATTTCTACATCACCTGAAGGTCGACTGTGAGAGAAGGCCTCATGCCATTAAGTCCGCCTTAGTACAAAATGTAGAATAAGTTCTAAATAAGGAAATAAGAGTGTATATATATCCATCTGTTTTCGATCTAACGTAATATAAGCGAATACATAAAGATTGGTGTGTGTTAATGCAGATTTCATACGCTGCCGTATCTTCTATCCGATTATCTTGCATGTACGTAATATAAATCAAATAATCTTCTTCAGAAATCAAATATGTATGTTACGTGGAATTGAAAAACAGAAAATAATTGTGATGTTCCAAATACTATTTCCTCAAACAATATAAAGTAAATTTATTTACGTCAAACCTATGTTTTGAAAGCATAAATTACTTATTACAATCAATCTATCAGTTCAACCTCACTATAAGTGTTATTTTCTATATAAAAACATCAAAAAAGTGTACATTTATTAATCATGGGGAGCCTGATTATTTGTTTTATTTATAAACGAAATTTTATGAATTGAGAAATATTTAATAGGTGGCAATGAATTGGGTTATCTAAAACTTTTATTCTTGGTCATCTTAGAAAGATTCCAACAGTTTAAGGTGCCTTCTTTATCGAAGAGAATTTACCTGTTGATTCAGGGGCTGTAACATCCAGCCCCCGTATTGTCCAGATCTCGGCGTTTCTAATTTCATTGTGTTTTTTTATAAACAGTTTGATGTTTTTGTAAAAACCTTTTGCATTATTTGTCCACATTATTTTATCTCGCAAAAGTGATTTATAAGTCAGCTATTTCCAAATCAAGATACTAAAGCGTTAGATATAAATAAATATTTAATTATGACCTTTAAGACAACAAAATATACAGAGTTGGAAACTTTAAGAAAGTTAAATAAAAGTCGAGAGGGTACAGACAGCCTTAAAAAGTGTTTTTATTAAAATTGACGGGTGTTTATTACAGCGGCACAAGTACGTTTTCGTTGAAAGGGAAAAACTTTTAAAAATTTTAAAGGCACTGTGCCTTGTTGTACTGTTATCAACTGTTCGGAATATTTAGTTCTTATGAATCTGTTTTATGTATGTTCATTTTATATTGTACTGAATACACTAACCTGAAGTAGTCCGTATCGGAGTTCAATATCCAAGAAATAGTATTCCTTCGCAAATGGTGGGCGAGTGACAGTCATTTGTTGTTGTTGTGCCTGAGCGCTTGGAGGTCCCGTCGAAATGGGATATGGTATTATAGGTGCAGGCGCTCCCGGCACTACGTTCGATTCCTGTAATGAGACTGAACATTAGTACTTCAAATATTTGCAATGTGAATATTATACCTTAAATCTTACACTAACTACGACTTCGTCCGCGTAGTCCTTTCTATAAGCAGCTGCCAAAAGACTGTTCTCAGTCTGATGACAAGACTGGTGGTTATCATTCTTATTGTGAATACGTATAATGTAGCATTATGGCGACCTAGTATGAGGCTTTTTCAAGCTCTACTCGAGAGACCCGGAGTCATAGAGGGAGAGAAACACATGTACTAGTGGTGAGTTCCAGGTTTTAACTGCTGAGCTCAGGAAGAAGGAGCCATACCATTGGGTTCGAGAGCGTATCAAGTCAAGTATTTCTAAGCTTTCAGTACGCGCGCGTTACATTTATAATGCTTAAAATTCATATTTTAATTTATTGAATAAATATATGCAATTTAAATATAAAAACTACTAATACATAAATACTATGACAATTAGACTAGCAATTGGTGTGAGCATATGTATAAGACTAACTTTTAACGCGGTTTCACTCACGTTAAATTTGATTTTAAGTGAAGTTCTGAATGTCAAACACAGTAAATAAACAAAAAAAATACAAAACGTCTTTATATACAATATTCTTCGCTAATCCCAGTGCCAAAACCCCTAAACGATTGGGCTTACTCGTGAGCAAGTTACGTAGCAACTGGTCATGAGAGGAGCAGTTTTCTCTCAAATCTATCCCAGCAAATTTAAGTAATTATTCTGGAGATCGACAGACATCGGGAAGTAGACTTTGAGGGGAAACTGCAATCGTTTAAATTGAAACGGAAGATTGTTTGGAATCAAAGGAATTCGTAGTATACATACAGTTTCTCTCTCTTCAGTTAAAATTGTGGATTCCACCATATTTCTATGTAAAGCTTTAACTTTTAGCCTGATTCCTATTCATAATTTAGGGGGTTTTAAATTTCGCAAAACCGTAACAGGGGTGTTCACGCGTAGAATAATCATATGCCTACTTAAGGTGGAATAGGGTGTATGTAAATCGAGATAGTTCATTTTTAATAATATCATTGTGCGTCTTCCAATTAATATATGTGTATATTGTTATACCTAGTAATTTGGATGTATCTACGTTTTTATTTGTGTGTTATTGTATGATGTTTCAATGTTTAATATGTTATGGGGGTGTTTTAATATGTCCTAAATTGAACAGTTTTTGTTGAAGTGAAAATTTCTTTAGGCGCATTAAGCACTTTTAGGGTGAACAAATATTCTGAAACCCGCGTCATCGCCACAGACCGCTTTCCATAAGCTATATGTATAGTGTGTACCTACATATGTGTACTTTATGGGGGAACGCAAAGCATGAAACTCGCGTCATCGTCACCGCACGCTTCCTCGACGATACAATTCACAAGTTACTTAGTTTTCATTTCTATCGGCAGTCCCAGAAACTGCTCCGCATTATTTTATTGTAGTTTCATCACTCACCAACAATTTCAGCGAACATATGGTGTACTGAAGAAGGTTGATGTCATTTTCGTTACCAGCGGTCAAAAATATTAAAAAGGAAACCCATATTGCTTTCAAAACTTTGTTACACCATATTACGTCTTAGAAACTATTATAGCAACCGAATACCCCCTAATTAGTCAATTACAGTAAAATTTTTGTGTTTGCAATTACGACTAACCAAGATTTTTCTAAGGTTATAAATAAGGCTTGGGTTGTTCGATATTAGAAAACTATATTTAAAATACTTATTTATGATGCTACTAGCTTTTATTCGCGGCTCCGCCCACGTTTATGTCAGTTATCGCGATAAAAGTAGCATATGTCATGTTGCTTCATTTGGCCTCATATCGATTTAAATCGTATGATTTCTTGTCATGAAGTTGTGGTTCTTACTGATATCTCAAAATAGAAAATATCTAGAAAACTCTCAATTTCTTTACTGGCTGTTTAGATTATTTGTATTCGTTTTCATTTTAAATGTGTTTTAAAATTAAACAAAATACGTCTTTTAGATTTTCTTTATAAAATCTTTATCATAAATACCTAACCAAAAAAACATTTCAACAAGATTAGTGACTTAACCTCCTTTCTCATGTGGTCGTAACTACTACTGCTCAAGTGCTACGCCTACATCATTTTTTATACGACCCGCCCTAAACTATACGAACGAGGGGTTGTTCCCAATAAAAGAATTGCCTAATATTTATATTCCATTGAGCCATTCAATCCACAGCAGAACTTAAGAAAAACGTAGGATTTTATGTTCAATATATAAAGCAAATACGATAAAGAGGGGATATATGAACTTTGAACACTAATTTTATTTAAACTAGAATATATTTTAGTTTTTGGTTGCTGTACTATAAAATACCCTTTGTCATCCTTTACTATTTTTCTACATCGCAAACTTAGCTAGGTCTTTGATGTGAATGGATTCCACCTTCATGTGGGTGGAATAACTTAGAGATATTGACTTATAGTCGGTGGATAACACATTTTTATTTGAAGAAAAGGAATTCGTATTTCACTTCGATCATATCTCTAGTAATCTCATTTATAGAAAATATTTTAATAGAATTTACATTACAGGAACTGTTATTGACGACCAGTAACGATTATCCCAAGGCACTATTTCGTTAAAAGAGATTTTTTTTTATACAGGACAAGCAGACAAATTGTGATCAAAATTGTAATCTAGATGAGCTTAAAAACGCTCTTAGAACGGAGAAGAATTTGTCACTCACATGAAAACTTTCGGTTCGATTACAATGTAGACTTTATGTAAGTGCTGGAGTACGAGAGTAGATTGCCCACAAACACATGTCATCTACAACTCCGTCAGGACCAACTCTGATAATAGACAAGGGGCGTAAAAAAGCATCTCACTAGGCCGCCATAGTGCTGGTCGCCATGCTGCACTGTCCTTGTTTGCATTGAGGATGGTGACCACCACTCTTGGATTCTGCTGGTGCTTTCCATCAGGCAGGGCAGAGTCATTTTGGTAGCTCATGTATAAAAAAAATAAAAATAAAAAATAAATATCCCTGATTTAATTCAACAGGTAGGTCACTTAGATGGTCGTTAATTACTGGGTATTGTAAAATATTTGTTAAAAAACACATATAACTTATTTAAATAGGAATTGTTGCCCAAATTTAGAGATTTGAAGGTCTTAGTTTAATTGTAAAGTACGTTTCAGTCCCTATTTTATAATTCACCATTTAAATTACTTCATTTGGCTGCGACGCCCACGCGCTTCTGAATAAGCTATGTCCGCGTGGGACAGTCACTTATTTCGACTGAACGAGTGATGTGGACTTTCTTGCTTTTGGTACGACAATGTGGCTACGTAATATTTCTTTATATACGATAAAAACAACTTCTACCAGATCTGATACAACTGACCGTGCGAAAAGCATTGCGTGCTTAAGTCTGCTCTAGCAACTTGCAATGTTTGGGCCTGCGCTTTATGAAATGTCATTTTTATGCAATGTGATTATCACATTGGCAATACAGCAGCATTCCACTCCGGTATCCTCACTCACTCGGTTTATTTAGCATCGCTGTCGAATGTGTTATTATTCCTTCTTGAAAACTTTATCGCAGAATAGAGATATTCGTTAAGCTCCGCATACATGAATTACAAAAACAGATAACGGAAGATAAGAGGAGCTACCCTGGTCCTACACAAATTTGGAGTCCAGGGTCTGCGTTAGTGTTGGAACCTATGGTCTGAGCTTGCCTAGTATAAGTTTGTACGGGCGCCCCCATGGATCCCTGTCCAGTCCCTCTAGCGTTAGCGACTGCAGATCAAGAGGTCCCGATTTCGATTGCCGGGTTGGGTTGGCCGACTGATGTTGATTTTTCTTACGAGAAAATCTTAATAGCAGCCTGGAGTATGGGGAAGCTGGCGTTGTTTCCCGCCCGTGCATCGGAGAGCACGTTAAGCCGTCGGTCCCGATTTTCATGAACATCTATGGCAATCGTTATTGGCAAGTCAGTGCCCTCAAATATACCGACAACTAGTTCAACCAGATCTAGAAGGTCAGATGCCAGCCGCTCTGCATAAAACTGGTATTCAGATAAATCCGGTTGATCTAGTAGTCGACCTCAAATACTCTTGGGAATAATAAAGGCTAGGAAGATGATGAAGATGAGTGATAATTAAATAAAGCGGCGTATTTCGGTCATATATATAGAAATAATAAATAAGGTTTCATACGACTAATAATTGAAGGGAAGCGCAGTAGAGGTAGAAGGCAATAATCATGGACAAAAAAGAGACTGTGTATAGCACAGATAGACTAATTCGCATGACTGAAGACAGGGAGACGTTTAGACATGTGGTCGCCGACCTCCGTGGTGGAGATGGTACTTTAAGAAGAAGAAGAACATTGTGTTGCCCTAGTGACTGGGAGACTGAGACTCTCATTTGCCGTTGCCGTTGACCTCTTCACTGGGCTTCCTCGGATTAGGGTTATTTTTTTAGGGGAGGGGCACGTCGAGATATACGTGTCGTGAGATATATGTGATATAGGCGACTCTGCCCCTGTGAATTTTTATAGAGGTTTTCTCCTCTTGACCAGTCTCCTAACTAGGAGAAGGAAACCTTTGATTAGTCGGCGTCAGTAACATAAGGTCGAGTGCGAGTCGACCTTCCGCGTGCAACTGTTGGTCATTGCATTGGACGCCGTTTCGTCATTGGAAGGCAAGTTCATATTTCATCTAAATTTTTTTTTTTGTTTTGTAAGTACTTAAATCCTTAAAAACAATTAGTCACACCACACATTTCTCATTGAATCACACCAGACTTAGCATGTTTTAAGAAGGGCTTAGGAAACTTATTCAATCGGAACACTTTCAAATGGACCTCCATTTGCAAGTTTAGTGTGGGAATGTTTGCTTAGCTCAAAGTTTGAAGATAGATGATCTTTAAACTTCTCTCAGAATACCCACATCGCTTGACGGCTACTTTGCAGTGTAATGCAGTATTTGATATGAATTCCAAAGTCTTTTCAAACTTTATGCGTGCAATAATTATATGCGATACTTTTTAAAATTTGGCCCGTACGTAACGTAAATCTACCTTACCTAAACAAATAAGTCATAGTGTTTGATACTTCACATAAAATAACATTTTGAACTTTATATATAAACTTTAAATAGAAATGTTAAAATAACTACAACCTTAAGGAGTTGTCTAATTTTTGCGCAACAGACAGTCTCCAAGCTGCAAGAGCTGGGGTTGGAAGCTCTCCCTCGTCCGCTATACTCACCAGACCTTGCACCTACCGACTATTACTTTTTCCAAAATTTAGACAACTTTTTAGTGGGTAAAAAATTCAATTCCCGAGAGGCAGTACAAAATGCCTTTGAAGAGTTTGTTGCCTCCCGTCCAGCTGATTTTTACAAGAAGGGCATCAATAAACTGCCAATGCGTTGGCAAAGATGCGTCGATTGCATGGGTGATTACTTCGAATAACAGAAATAAAAAAGTTTGAAAAAATAAGTACATACTTTCACTTATTGCATACAAAACGGCAATTTCATAGGTAAAAACCTAATATATAAACACTTAGGTGAAAGTGATAGAAATTAATATTGTATTAATTCTATTGGTAATTATGTTATTGAATAAGGATCCCCACCCAATTTTTTAAAACCTATATAAATATGTGAATTATTATTCATAGATTTTTAACGGATGAGAGCAGTTAACCTCTTTTGCTTGTTAAATGAGAGCTAACAGAGCAATTTTCGGACAATATTTCGGACAATTCGGACAATTTAACACACAACGCCGTCTAGTCCCAAGCTAAGCAGAGCTTGTGTTATGGGTACTAGACAACTGATATAAATACATATATACTTTTTTTTTTTTTGTAAATACATACATATTATACATAGAAAACACCCAAACTTCGAAACAAATATTTGCAGATCATACAAACATTTGGACCGACCCGGGAATCGAAGCCGAGACCTCAAGCACAGCAGTCGCTTACGCTACCACTCGCGCCACCGAGGCAGTCTAGTCTAGAGCAATAACATCAACAAATCTTATATATAAAAATCAATTGCTGTTCGTTAGTCTCGCTAAAACTCGAGAACGGCTGGACCGATTTGGCTGATTTTGGTTTTAAAATATTTATCGTAGTCCAGGGAAGGTTTAAAAGGTGAATAAATAAAAAAAAAAAGTTTATCGAGTGCAGCATCTGTGAAGAATGTTACAAAACCGGTGGAAAGTTTACGCTACGGGCAATAGGAGACGTAAACGAGGTTGCGTGGGTCAGCTAGTATATTATAAAAATAGGAGTTCTTGATGTAAAAGAAAATTAATGTGATCAAGATATCAGAAATACATTGTTCCATCAACGGCATTTCTAAAGAGTATTCTGACAATTATAAAATAATGAATATAAATAATGTACTTTGTTTTATTTTTATTAATAAAACTGTAAACGTAACTAACTACAGCTACTAATGATGTACATATTTTTTGTGTGGAGATAGTTAAAACGTTGAAGAATGACATAAGCTACTTTTCAAGAACTTCCCAGATGAGTGGAGCCGTCGTAATAAGCTAGTGGTATATATTTTTGAACTTTATAATACACTAGCTGTTGCCCGCGGCTCCGCCTACGTTTATGTCGGTTTTTTCGTGTTTTTTCGCGGTCGCGTATATGTGACTGATGCAAAAATGAGATAAAAACAATCCTTGATGCGGATTATATATCATTCTAAAATTTCAGATCGATCGGTGCAGAACTTTTTGAGTTTTTGAAGCGTACACAAACCAACATAACATTTATATATATATATATATATAGATTATGAAAAAATTATGTTGTCGGAGTAATATTAGTTATTTTTTAAACCTTCATAACTTTTTTCACGATCTGCTTGACATCATGAACCTTCTTAATTCTTTAATTGGAAAATTTAAGCCTACAACTACACTTATTTGATCTCTGCACATTCTAAGGCACAAGCCCATACATTTTTTGGCCTTCTTTACTATTTGACGAATTAGGATCAACCTGCATTTTAATAAAATTAAGTTTAATACTTAAGTTTTTTATATCTATCATGGAAATATCTGTTTAATAGCGATTTGATAATCTGTTTTATTTAGCCAGCGTTAAAAGACGAAATTTGTCCAAGAAATGTTTCTTCAATCAACTTATTAGATTGACAAGGGAAGCCCGTTATTTAGCTTTGATTTATTAATCTTATTGGCTTCAAGATAATAATGGACATAATTTATTAAGAATCTACTGCCATGTATATTGAAATATTTTGTAACAATCTCCATCCAAGGTTGAACTAAAAATGTCACTCAAAAAAAAAACTAAAAACTAGAAATGTCACTCAAAAGAGAAATAATCCTGATTTTAGAATAACGGCAATACCTCCATCATTGAGGTTTGAATTGGAACATTTTATTTCAATTGAAAGAATTAGGCGAGTAAACAATGTCTTCAATTGAATTCTCTCTTAGATTATTGCTTTAGCTTTTGTAACATCAATATTTATAAAAAGCGTAAACGATTTTAATACGCCTGCCTAAATATTTATGTTTAATTATACAAGGTCTTGTTATTTTCATTACTATTTTGTTATTTTAGACTTGGTATATTTTAATTTACTTTAATATATCTTCTGATTGAACAATACAAACCTTGAGCATGTCAATTCTATTAAGGAGGGAACATAACATACACACAAAAAAGGGCCATTAAGCAGGTATATTAAAACAAATATTGTAGCAATTGAAAATACATAGAAACAAAAAATTTAAAGAATAACAAAATTTTGGTGACTTTACCGGTTTTATTTGTTATTTCGAATATATTAATTCTTTTCATATGACCTTTTTTCTGAAATTTTGAAAAAAATGGTTGCTGCACATACATAGACTATATTTATGATGTAAACTGTGAATTCTAGATACTAGAAACTATAGACACAACAACAACTGCTATATTAGGTTATGCTAACAGAGCAAGTATATTAAATGTTAAGTATTAAAATCTCTACCTTTCCTCGATTTAAAATTGTTCATACCGTTGTATTTTTATTTGTGAAGTAGAATATTCATCAGCTGAAGATCTCTTGAGTGCAATCGTTTAGAAAGATGCTTTGAAATACAGTCGGCATCGCAAGATAGGCAACCATTTCGATGTTCAAGTTTTTTCTTTACTGTCTTAAATTGTATTCTAAAATGTTAATGTTTACTTAACAGTTTTTACTACTTGTTTTGCTTTCCCTTGAGAATAATTTCTAGCTATTTAAAGAATGGAGCTTGGACTTAGGAAATGAAAGAAATTATTTTAGAAATTGTTATGTATTGATGGAAAGCAAGGGTTCTGAGTAGTGCTCACTTAATACGATTATGTGAAGAATCTCCTACAGCTTTTCTCTACTAGACTTGACTGACGAGATGGTACGCTGACAGAAATAAACCATTTGAAAATATATAGAGCTTGGTTATAAAATATGGTTATATTACGTTGGTACAAGGTATGATCCTACTTATACTATAAACGCGAAAGTTTGTAAGTATGTTAGTGAGTTTGTTTGTTACTCTTTCACATCTGAAAATTTTAACTGTCTATTTTAACTATCACAGTTCATGAGATACAACCTAGTGACGCACTGACGGACAGACAGACGGACAGCGAAGTCTTAGTAATAGGGTCTCGTTTTACCCTTTGGGTATGGAACTCTAAAAAACTACGGTTTGTCTGTAATAGGTGACCAACAGTGGTTATTATTATTTCAAGGTTTGGTTTATTAGTAGTTATCCTTTCAGAATAATTTTGAACAATATAATTTTGATTCTTATCCAATTAAATACCTTGTGTAGTTAATGTATAACAAAACTGCCTTTCACAACATACCAATGAAATTAATATATTAGATTTTTTTTTTTTTTTTATTGAATAGTTGGCAAACGAGCAGACGTATCACCTGATGGTAAGCGATTACCGCCGCCCATGGACACTCGCAACACCAAAGGCGTCACAAGTGCGTTGCCGACCTTTGGGGGATGGGAAAGGGGATGGGGGGAGGGGTTGGGGTATGGGCCTCCGGTATCCTCACTCACTCGGTGAAACACAGCGCAAACGCTATTTCACACCGGTTTTCTGTGAGGCCGTGGTATCACTCCGGTCGAGCCGACCCATTCATGCCGAAGCATAGCTCTCCCACGGATAGATGATATCAGAGGCTTCAATAGTATGAGCGCAGTGGCCAATTCCACCGATTGCACCCGTGTGAAGCCGGAACGTCGAAGTCGCTAGTATTTATGTAAAGAAAATACGCTGAATGGTAGTAGGTACTTCTGAAACAACGCCTGCATTTTAGACCCTGGCCTAGAGGTTTTGCTAAGAAAGTTATAGACGAGAGTAAATTACATATTCTGTTTCTTGAGTAGTATTTTATCGCTAGAATGCATTTAAGCGTGTTTACTGTGATTGTGTAAGTATATAATGCAAGAAATTAAGGGATTTTTAATTTTAATTAATGTATTTTTACTATGATTATGTGTTTGTAACAGTGTTATTTATTCTCGAACATAAAGTGTTTATCTGTTTGTAAGTCCTAACTAACTGAGTGTGTTATCTCTAATATCAGATTTATTCTTTGGAACGGAGTTGGTGACATGAAAGTGTGGGTATTTTTTTATTTTCTTTAAAAAGGCATTTCCCGCTTTACTTATATATAATAGGACACAAAGAACAACTAGACTCAGAACAGCAATTCGTGCATCACACAAAGTGTTGTCCCATAGGATTTGAAACCACAACACTTGGCGCAGAAGGAAACGGTGTTACGACCACTTAAACCACTAAGCCAACCGTGCAGTCAAACTGGGTTTGTACTGGTACTTCCCTATTAACAAGTTTAAGCACGTATTACTATACCTATACTAATAAAAGTGAAGTGCTCACTACTATATTAATCATTTTATAAATGTTCTCAAACAGTAAAATTTATGTTAATATCTTTTGAGTGAATAAAGTTCTTAAACCACAAATTTTGATAATTGACCATCACAAATATTGTAATTCATCTTCCTAGCCTTTACTATTCCCAATATTCGGGGTCGGCTACCAGTTCAACCGGTTTTACCTGAATATCAGTTTTTACACAGAGCGACTGGCATCTGACCTCCGCAACCCTGAGGGCGAACTGAATTCGAAGGTTGAACTAGTTGTCAGTATATTTGAGGGCACTGACTTCCCAATAACGATTGCCATAGATGTTCATGACAACCGGGACCGACGGCTTAACGTGCTCTCCGAAGCACGGGCAGGAAACACCGCCATCTTCTATACTCCGGGCTGCTATTAGGAATTTCTTGTAGGAAAAACCCAACAGCAGTCCGACCCGGGAATTGAACCCGAGACCTCTTGATCTGCAGTCGCTTACGCAAACCACTAGACCAACGAGGCAGTCTCGTAAAGTAAATTAATGAGAAAGATGAATACACAAATATTGTAATTATGGGCCTGATATTAATTATCACGTTTAAAAGTGTACCTTTTTAATCAATATTACCATGCAATGCAAATTAAAATGCATTTTGTATTATAGGATTCAACCGATAATAAGTCATTGATTTCCTAAGTAAGGTATGTACGATTAATAAATAATGTATAACAAAACACAATCAGAGAGTATACACACTGAAGTGTAATTACATAAGCCAATTTACATTGTGAGATTTTATTGTATTCAACAAACTAAGCGCACTAGGTAAGTGACTATCCCCTGTGAAGAGACATACTTGTTGCACCTGGAGTGCAAAATCCAATTCGTATGTAGAGGGATGAAAACTCATTCAATTATCTCAGCTCTATACACAGCACGTAGTACTCACGTTTCTAGTTTGAAATGCATTCATCTTTCTCATTAATTTACTTTATGTTTAATAAAGTTTGATATAGAGGTTATTGTAAATTATCAATCGAGAGAAGATACTGTTTATAAAATAGACATCTATAGATAATCACACAAATGTGATTATAGTTTAGTTGGTTAATTTACAAAGTTTTATGTAGTAATAAAGTCTATTACTGAAAGGTTTATGATAAATAATATTTGTTATCCAAGATATTGTTTAACCGCGTGCTTAATTTTGATGACCGATTAAGCGAAGGATTCTTAAATTAGAATCCTGAGCGTTAGCAAGGAAATCAAAAGAGCACGAGGTAAATAATCTTTGCACTCGAGTGCAACACGTAACTTTTCATATCAAATAATACTTGGGTATAATTAAGAAAAATTGAAAGTGACGTTGCTACAGTTACTTAAGTTGAGTGTCATATTTTTGTTAGGTACTCTAGCGGATAAAACGGGTTTACACTCAGATATCGAAGGTGGGAGGCAACGCTGCTCGCGTCCATAGGATTTACCAACTTTCCACAGGCTCTCCCTACACGAGTCCCCTGGGTGGTGCTGACAACTGAGACAACAAAACTGTATCGAGGTACTTGCAATCCTCGGGAGGACTAAATCCCTTCTCCAAGTGCAATCGCATTACCTTGGGAAGTGATGTGCGATGAACGTGAAAGATATTGTAAACAACAAGTTCAGAATTTTTATCTGTGTGTTTGTGCGCGCTAATCTCAGAAGTGGCTAACTGATTTGCTCGCAATTTTTTTTACGTCTTGTTCTTAACTTCACTTAATATTTAGTGTTTGTTCTATTTCAATCGGTAGCCAAATAAAAAGTTATATCAGTTTAGAAATCACCATGGTGACCGATAAATGTATGTATCACGGGCGGAGCTGCGGGCGCGTTCGTATTTTTTTCATCTCATAAATCTCATAAGTTTTCTACTTTCCCAATTCCCAAAAATATAAAAGAATCTATCTTAAAATTGACAAAATTGAAATCATTTTTTCTTATTAAATAAATTAAAAAAAAATTAAAAAAATCTTTAGTACACATGCAGTTATATCGACTTAAACCATCTGACACAAGAGATAGATTTTGAGAAAGTGGATTTTTCGATTTGTAAAACCTTTCTCATTAATCCTGATAAAACCTGATATTTTTCAAATAAATATTGAAAGACATTTCAAAAAGAAGATCATACACAGCGTTGCAAAAGGTGCTCAATGCGGTACCTACTACTTGATATATATAAGGACGAAGTCAACAAGGTCTTGCCCACTTCAATTAATGGTATTCATTGAAATTGACATGATAATTAGCCATTTCCCGGTTAAAGATTTATTTAATTCTCTTCATGCTAAATTATCAATTTATCGTATAGACATAAAGTTTCTACAATTTCATCTCGTTTTTCTGTAACAATCTGAACCAATTTTAAAATAATACTTACATGCCACGACAAAATATTCTGCAAACATCCGATGATCGGCTCAGTGGCAAATGCCAGAGTGTGATTTGCTTCTTCTAGCGCGTGTATTATCTGCAGCATTTTCGGGCAACGGATTTTCGTCAGGAAATTAACACTGTACTTGATTCTCTCCACCATACTGTCCTTCCGTTTAGGTCTGTATAACTTTTCAGCTATACGCTTATCGAAGTAAAAGATGGAGCATTCCTGTGAACAAATAGGAGACTATATTTGTAGAGGACAAATGTACACAAACACGTTACTTACACACATATACATATTGAAATGATTTTAATTTTATTATATCGCATATCAAACCTAAAATCTATTTTCTTTTAACAAAGAATTGAAGGCAGAAATTTTGACTTGATAAAATCTCTACTATTATTAATACCGATAGAGTATTCTTTCGTTATTATTTTAATTTCTAACTGCCATATAGCGTCAAATAATAGCTACTAGCATTAAAACTCGCTTATAACATACAACTTTTAGAACAATAGACTGAATAGCAGCTAAATTCGTATATATATACAACAATATATACAACTTTATAGATGAGTTTCTATTCCAATCCTCTAAAATAATCTGTACTTTTGAAAAGTAAGGAGGTGAGTTAATGTTTAGAAAGATTTCACGACGCTCCTTTGCGGTAACGATCGTAATAATTTGTTGTCTTAGTAAACTAAAATGTAGCTTATGGATTAATCTAGTAAGTTAACGCACAATATTGTCAAACTGTTAAATTATTACCATTCCACATTTAATTATGAAGAAGCAGTGACAGCGTTAAAGTGAATAAATTGCTATACGTTAATTATACAATGACACTTGCAATTTCGGCAGTTATTTTGATTCTTCTGCTGTTAATTTATACCTATTATATGTACACTCATGTCTATATCTCGTAAGGAAGAAACAGAAGAGTTATAAAATTACACAGTTTGTAGACTTTAAAAACTTAAATTGCCGGCTTTAATTTTAAGTAATAAACTCTAGGAATCAGAAAATGTATTGAAAATAAGATGGCAATGGTACGCAAGAGTAGAAAGGCTTGTGTGGGCCGCATAGCTATACCTTGAACTGAATATTACCGTATCGATAAAGTAATGTAGTATATAATTTTCCTATATATCGAAATAGGTCATTAGTATAGGACGTTAATAGACAACAAAACGCAAGTGCAAAGTTACTGCACTTCGACAGAGTCTGACCTGACGTTGGTGCGGGGTGACGGGAGAACTGAGCGAGTGTTCTAGCTACATAATTACGTTACGTACATGGTACATAATTAAGCATCTGTTAAGAGATTTGTGATGAAATTAAACAGTACTTAATATTCTCGTTACTCGACTGTACATGTATAATGAATAATTCTTAGAAGATTACTCTTGAAGAGATAAAAATATATATAGAGAAGAAAATTAAAAAGGACAATTTGTAATTAATTCTTATTTCGTGGTTAGATCATGTATTGATCGTGAAACGTTAATGTGGTGACGGTTCAAAAATACGTAGTGCTGTCACTTCTAATGGAACCGTCTAAAGAAGTAAACTACACCGGCAGCAACACTCCAAAGATAAGAAAAACTTGGCACGCTTATGTCCAGCGATATATGAAAAGATAAAAAAAATAACTCCTGATCAGTCTTATCTAGAGTTATTCATTGCAAAATGTATCATATGTATAACACCTCCTTAGTTTCAATAACACGACATTTGTTTGGTTACTGCCCAGCTTGATTCAATATTTTATTTAATTACTAGCTGACCCACGCAACCTCGTTTGCGTCTTATATTGCCCGTGGCGTTAAAATTTTCCCCCGTTTTTGAAACATTCTTCATTGGTGCTCCGTTCCTATTAGTAGTAGCTTTCTCGATAAATGAAAGAATTTTTCAAATCGGACTCGTGGTTCCTGAGATTAGCCGGAACAAACAGACAGACAGACAGATAAAAAATTTAAAAATATATATTTTGGTATGTGTACCGTAAATAAATTCACATGCATGTAGTAGAAAGCGGTTATTTTAATATTACAAACAGACACTCCAATTTTATTTTTTTGTATAGATTCCTTCTTATTAAATTAAAAGCGTCCGTGACGTTAAGTCGTCTAGTTTTGGCGATAAGTTCAACTATCTGTAGTGTAGGAATATGAAATATTGCAACTATCATAAACAAACAATACCTACTCAAGAAATAAATAACATACGCTCGATCAGGATACTTAAATAAAAGTTATTGCTTAAGTAAACACAAATAGGTCACTGTTTATAAATAAAAGTACTAGAATGTTAGAAAGTAGGTCATGGTTGAAACTTTCTATTGAAATAAAGTAACTTTGGTGTCTCTTACCACTAATTAAGTAGATACATTGCGAGTATACTTAGTCTTGCCATAAATATTGTTACTAAGAAAAATAACTATTTTTATTGTACGTGGCATTTATTACTATTACAGTGTATTACTTAGTTTCATATTAATAAATATTTATTTCTCACCAAAACCATGCAAAAGTGCATATGTACAATTTTGTCTTATAGTACACTAAACCTGATTAGTGGGCTGATATCTGAACTAGGTAAAACCTGTATCTCAAGTTACCAACCCTAAATCTCTATTTTTTTTAAACTACTAATGAAGTCAAGTCAAATATTTACATAAATATATTATTATAAACATACAAAAATATGCCTATTGATACATATTAAGATTAAACAAACAAAACTTGTAACATAGAACAAAACCAATACTAATAAATACAATAAGACATAATACTGGTACTAGCGCTGCTATAATGACATACGAGTCTTCAGACTTTTACGATACAAAAAGTCAAAAAGAATCAATTTTACAAATGTTAAAAAGATACGTGACATTATAAACAGTGAAGAGCCTACTCCTAAGTCGTACGTAGATGTAAATAAAATATTTGGTAATCCAGATCTTCGTACTTGTTAGTTTATTCTTATGCGGAATAACGTGGAAAAGAAACAATGACAACCGAAATCATTCCAATAATTTGACCTTATCGTTTTTGTAGTAGATACGACTATACATTTCCAACATATTATCAAAAAAGACCCATGTGAATTTCTACAAATAGATTGGCATCAATATTTACTATAGAAGATCACGATAATATTTATGATATTTCAGATGTCAGATAGAAGACGGAGCGTGGGTAGGCCCCCTTCAAGATGGTCCCACGACCTGGTTAAGGTCGCAGGAGACTGTTGGATGCGAGCAGCACAGGTCCGGTTGTTATGGGCAGCCTTGGGGGAGGCCTATGTCCAGCAGTGGACGTCTTTGGGCTGACATGATGATGATGATGAGATATCAGAACTCATGATGGTTAAGGTTATCCATTAGAAATTACACGAGCCAGAACAAATCAGATCCACTTTGTTTGATACAAACAACATTTGAAATTTCTAATGCACATTACATTGTACAGTTCTATAAAATGAATAATGAACAAAGGAAATTGTTGCAATTTCCAACGATCAATTAATTACGTGACAAATAGAATACAAGTTGAACAATGTCGAAATGGCGTTCAACTTCGTAATTAGTTGTTCCGTGTTATGGCACGTCACAGTCGAGTAAGGAAATTGTTAGAGGAGCAGACGGTTTTAGATTAGCCTACATACAGTGTATGCGGAGGGAAATTATAGCTAGCCACTAATAGATCGATTGTAGAAATACGCTAGACTGAGACCCTTTATTGTTTGTGAAATACGGAACATTAAGCACCATGTTAGAATATTTATTCTATATATATAACACACTAAATATACACTACACACAAACTAGGCAGAGGTTGTACTATGGATACTAGACAAGTGATATAGTATGTGTTTATAGACTTTTTTTTTGTAAATTCATGCATGTTTTTAAATGGAATATCAGGCAAATGAGGAGACGCATCGCCTGATGGGAAGCTACTACCGCCGCCCATATTATATATTGAAAACCTCCGAACTCCGAAACAAATATTTGCAGATTATGCAAACATTTGATCCGACCTGGGAATTGAACCCGAGACCTTGAGGTCTCGGGTTCAGTTGCTTATGCTACTACTGCGCCTGTCTGTATGGTTACTACCAGACAAAAAGGTGCAGCAGTAGCGTAGTAGTAGTAGGTGCGTAGTAGCCTGGGAACCGGCCAGGTACGGCAGACGACTCGGGCGTCGGAAATCACTAAACGATCTCTGTCCTCCATAAGCGCAAACCTGGGGGTGACAGGTAAGTCCACCTAGTCCACCCTAGCAGAAGCAGGCTGAGGTGGCGGCGCAAGTTCTATAAAGTGCTTGCGCCCCTTTTCTAAATAGAAAAGAAGCAACAGGGTTCCCACACAGGAGGGGTCACCTACAAAACGGAGATGGCCCGAGTGACGTCGGGGTTCCAGGGATTTCTTTTCGAGGGTGCTGGTTCCCCAGCTTCTAGTAACAGAGACGGTATGCGGTTTTTAGTCAATTCGAGTTTGACATAGCCACCAGGCATGTGAGGGGATTTCCGCACAAAAAAAGGGTGTCAAGTAATTTTTTTCATTTTATTAGTATGAAATTAATAGATTTCTACCGCATGCATCCTGCTATCAAACTGCTAGAAGCTGAAATATCAGTCAGGAAAAGATTATTTTAGAACTAGCAGACCCGGCGAACTTCGTATCGCCATTTTTTTTTAAATTATTTATTTATTCAGGATAACAACAGTTATTTTTGAATATTTTCTAAATTATTTACAAATATCTTTTAATAAACCCATTGTTAACTTCCCGTAGCGCTGCAGTGTATAGAATTAAGTGGACTAAGAAAATGTAACACTTTTTTATTATTTACAAACCTGACACTAACAAATACATAAAAATAATTATTCAATTTGGTGCAGTCGATCAGAACCTATGGGCGTACATACATTTTGGTGAGGCATTTTTATTTATGTAGATAGAAGATAGATCAGATTAACGACATTAGCAAAAAATATCACTTCTAAGTTAGGCTCGAGAATATTTTATAAAAATAGTCAGTGTCAGTAAAGTAGTACAGTAAAATTAGAAGACTATTAGCAAATTAAACTGTCTAAAGAAACTATAATTTGTAGACTATATTATAAACTGTTATGGTACATAAATAAAGTTAACAGCATTTCCGCCGCGCACCTTAGACAAAACTTAATATATGTCTGAATGTTCAATTAAATTTCCAATGTGATTTCCTATTAAAAATAACAGAAAGTGACTAATTAAATAATCATTTTTGAAGTGAAAACTTCTTTAGCGGCGCTGTGTACTTTTTTGGAATGGGTAAAAATGTATAAACTCGCGTCAGGGCGTCAGGTCACGTGACCACAAACTCGCGTCAGGTCACGTTTCCTGATCGAAAAAATTCGTAAGACGGATGTTTATTGTTAACAGCGCCATCTACCGATATACTTTGGTAGCATTAGTTTTTCTAGATAGTGGTCCTTTCTCAATATTATTTTATATACTTAAAGTTAATATTTCAGCATCTTAAAGTGATTTACAATAAATTAAAATATCGATTTTCTACTTACACAAAACCTTTTGTAAATCAAAAAGATTGTTTACAATTTTTTTGAAAACAGCGACATCTATTGGAGTATCAAAGCTTTACTTCCATTTACTACTTACAATCATAATAATTTTTAATTCTTTTTATTGCACACTATTAAAAAAAGCATAGGTGTTCATTTCAGGTAAGTTAAAACAACCGTTTGTTTATAGTTATGAGTTTTCACTACTGTCGGCAGTGCTTATGACTGCTTTATGTTTTTTTTTAGTTCACAATTATTTTAGTACTCAAATAAATTTTATGTAAATCTGTTGCATTACTTTTAATCTCTTTATTAGTGCAGGAAAGTTTTAAATGAAATTAATGTTTTATTCACGGTCTAAGACTATAATTAAGTCAATAAATAAATCTTGGAAATAAACTTTTTACATTTTCCGTTAGACGTAAAATGTCCTTTTAACAAAGAAACCTTTTACTAATGTGCATGTACGTCTAATTACTAACCTTTGAAAAAGTCAAAGATTCAAATTAATCGTTCTTATTTACTTTTTGCTGAGAGCTCAACTCTCTGTGAAAAGCTGGATATGATTGATTTTGAGAAGCATACTTTTGGTTCGCTTTTCGATTCACCTGAATCTGAATTGAGTACCGGCAATAAGCGGAAACTACGCGTTAGTTACGTACACGTTACTCTATAATTTGAGTAATCGAATCGGAGATCGTAACTATCGGGACAGAAGCGTAAATCGCGTGTAGATCCACTTTAATTTTCATTACTGCATGAAGGACTGAACATCGATTTAGATCAGCGTTATACTCGAAGCAGTGAAACTCATAAAAATATTTTAAATTGAGTTGTATTGGCGTTCACTTAAATTGATTAGTTTTCTGTTATCAACGCTATTTGTAAGAGTAAGAAACACTAAAGGTTCTGTATATTTAAATTGATAAAAAGCAGTTTATATATATTTAGATGCTGTTCATGTATAATTTTTACAAATAATTTTACAAAATCTTCTATCACCTCCTCTCTTCAGATAACTATTCTACACCAATATTACAAAGAGGAAAGATTTGTATTTTTGTATGTAACGAATAAACTCAAAAAGTACTGGACCGATTTTAAAAATTCTTTCACCATTTGAAAGCTACATAATCCACGAGTAACATAGGCTATATTTCATTTTGGAAAAAAATAGGGTTCCGTAAGATATTTGCGTTTTTTCAAGAATCAAGGTGTAAAAAATCAACCAGAAAAGTTACTTACGAGTATTTTACGATTTACAATAATATAGCTTATACATCAGAATAACACGTAGACTATAATTTATAAAGATACTAGCTTCGCCTCGCGACGTTGCCTGTGATTATTGCCGCACCGCGGGTAGCACTGCGGGGTTCAGCTAGTATTAAAATAATATCACAGCATTTTCATTTAATCTCAATGATAAAGTGGCTACTTGCGATGGAGTGGTTAAGTGGTATTGGTGGTGGTGGAGGGGCACCCTCAACCACTCCACCCCAAGTCACATAGTCAGACTGTGTTATTCACGTAAAAATATTTCCAAAATTCATGTTACTGGTGTTTTTAATTGAGAATTTTAAGAAACATATATTCCTTAAATTTCACTTTCGATTCCTTATATAGTTGTTAATTAGAGATGAAACCAAATAATATGAACAGAAAACTATTATGAGAAATACTGTCTAAACAGATTGTTTACATTGCTCACAATTTCCACTGAAGCAGTGGAGGTATTTTGTCTTAAATGTCAAACAATAGGTATAGGAATATAAAAGAGAATTGGATAAATGGCATATTGTCTTTCAATTCCCTTTGTCTATAATAATTGTATCTTACTAACTACCTACTTAATTAGTAAAGTGAAGTCATCCGTTAAGACTCCATTTAGCATTTTAGTGGAAAACAAATGGTGGATGAATCATATTTTTCCTTTTCTCTAAAAATAAGTTTAACCAACATTTATACTTCGGTTAGGAGATTAAAACCTTGTGTTTATTATGCCGACGAGTTATACAGAATAACGATTACCCTGTTCTGAAGGAAGTTCCCTCTTAACAGTCTTATGTCAATATTGTATTTTTATTGGGTACTAGCTGTTCCCTGTTATGCTTTGCTTGCTTAATGACAACGTGACACTCATTGTGATTGCATTGAAAAGAAATGAATATCAAAATGTATTGTTTTAACATTCAAGACTTATCACAAAACTTTTCAATAAAACATTCTTGTTTGCCGATTAGAATTTTCGTTTTGAAAATAATAATAGTATTCGGAATACTTATATTCTAAGTAAATATAAATATTCTGTGCCTGAAACTGAATGAGAGTACAATTATTCTGCATTTATACTTAACTAGCTTTCGCCCGCGTATTCCCTCGCGTATAATAAAAAGCATTATATATTACTTCTAATACCTTCAAGAATATGTGTACAAAGTTTATGATGATCGGTTAAGTAGGTTTCACATGAAAGCGTAACAAAAACTTATATGCATAATTATAATATTGAGGAAGTGTGATATCTTTATAGTTGAATTATAAAAATGCCTATAAGGGCATATAATAATAACTATATTAGAATAAATGTAGAATATATTTTCAATGTAATTTTAACTAAAAAATATACGCGTATATGACCACGTTACTTTCGAAAATAGTTTACGCTTACAAACATTAACCGCACTTAGCCCTTCACGATCCTGAAACGTGACTATACATATTTACATAGTATAAACTAAAGCCTATTCCACTTTCTGTTTGTTTGGATCTCTTAAACTATTCAACGGATATTAATGCAGTTTTCAGCAATAGATAGAGTGATTCAAGAAGTAGCTTTATATTTGTCATACGTACATATTTAGTAGGTATAGTAGAAAAAAATCCATTGTTTTAAATACTTTTATGCGAAACCGTGCTGGTCGCTAGTTATAAAACATTACGAGAGATACAATAAGAGGCAAAACTATTAAAAAGGTACTATTTCCGCAGTTCACAGTATTCTTAACACCAATGCTTTGGATGTGAGCTCTTTGATTATTAAAGGTAATTACATTGGCGGGCCGTCCTGCACATTGTTCCCAAGTACAGTGGGATTTACAATGCTTTGCTTTTACAGCAAATTAATTTTTCTTCTAGGTCTTTGTGTACATTATAAAATATAAAACGTAAAAAAGGTATTTTTTCAAATTACAATAACAGCGGTCTAAACTTAATAATTATTTAATTTGATGGAGTTTTTGTATACAAAACATCATAATATACCCGTTGAATGCCTTGTTAATACAAAGATACTTTGAACTAGGAGTCCTAATACTTTCAAAGTATTCATTAATTTAATTTGTATAGCTAGTATCGCATCACAAATAAGTGAAAAGTTTCGGAAATCAACAAATTAATCATTCAAAATCCTAACTTAATGAAAAATACTAATAAAATAATTTGCTTGTAATACTCCGTATCCGTTCGTCACTCATTTCTTAAACATTAATGTGTGACGGACTCATAAGAACTATCATGGTTCGGTAAATATATGCCGTCTTGAATACAGTGAGTAGCTTACGAGAAAACCGGTGTTATCCAATTATTTAATTGCTTTTCACCGTGAAAGTGAGGTTATCGGAGCCTTTTTTTTTAACCTGTGGAAGCCTCCTCGGGCCGTCATTTCGCCAGGGATTGCGGCGGGGCGGTGTGTCGGAAACGAACCGACTAAAACCACACGGTGTGCCACTCTGCGCCTGGGAGGGAGGGGTCCGGCAATTGCAGATAATAACACGACCCGACCCCAGGTTATCGGAGCCTAAATCAACCATTTAAAATTTTTGCTACCTTCCTTAATGCATATTGTTTGTTGAGTAGTATTTTGTCACTAGAATGTATTTGAGCAAGTTTACTGTGATAATTAGTTTATAATAATATTATTTATTTTCTAATGTAAAGTGTTGATCTGTTTCTAAGTCCTAACTGAGTGGGATTACTCTTAGTATCTGGTTAATATTATTTTTTGGGACGGAGTTGGTGAAGATGTACGACATTATAATGTGGGTATGTACTAGTGCTTCCCTATTAACAAGTTAAAAGCACCTATTATTAAAGGTATATATATATATATGTATTTATAAAAATACCATTTAGTTCGCTACTGTGTAAATCTTGTTTTTTTGTTAAATGATCTCATGAAGTGAAATTTGTTATTAATTTCTTTTGAGAAAAAATAAAGTTCTATAATCACAAAACACACACAGCAGGAGCAAGATAAATTGTCTATTTTATTCTATGCCTGGTTGTATTTTATCTTTATTGTGTTTATTAAGGCCCGTATTTTAAAAGGCGTCTCAGTCGTGAATCTAGTTTTAAAACTAGCTTTAAGAAGAGATTTTATTATTGAACGTCCCTTGAAACAAGGTTCACTGATCGCTTATTCAAGTTAGTAAAGATCAATGAATCTGTGTTTGGCTTATTTTAGAACGATGTTTCTGTCAAAATTTCCTCTAAACAATAGGTTTTGATAGATGTGATCTCTGTTCACCTGAGATAAGCTCAATCTAGTCTTAAGTGAAAATTTATAATGCCTAATAATTTTAGGGGAAATGAATGCATTATATAAAACGAAACGAAAAAACGAAAGATTTACTTTACTTTATTTAAGAAAGAATTACTTATCATACACATTTCAATTCACTTTAATTAACACTAATTGATATTCAATTTACTTAAAATACACATTCAACCATTTGTTTAAATGATTATCTCCCACAATCTTTTGGTTTCTGACAAAAATATAACATTATAGCGACTTTTGAGATTGATGTAAACTTAAAACTAGTTTCAGCTGATCAGAGTTCAAACGATACTTGGGACTCCGTTTATACTCGTAATATGGGCATAAAAGTCCTTAAAAGTGAAATGTGTCGAGTTATTATTGTTGAATAGGGATTCCGATTTTAAAAGAAGATGCTGTATTTTATGTGTCTGAGATTTGATGTCAGGCATACAACAACTATTAGCTAGGTATAGCAGAGCTTTAGTTTAACATGTGTATTTATGTATATTGTAAATGGATATGCTAATTCTGTTAGCTAAAGGCTTACATTAGACGTTTAATTTGAATAATAGATAGCCAATCTGAATCACAAAGACAATCGGAAAGTAATTATCGGTCAGCGGTATTAACGACTGTATGGCTTAAAATAACATGCAAAATTTAGCAAATGAATAACAACTTCAAAAACCGGATCAATTGAAATGAGACACGGAAAGCCTAGTGCTTTTCCAAATAAAAATAGACATCAAAATCGGTTCACCCAGTCGAATGTTCCGAGGTAGCAAATCTAAAAAAAAACAGTCGGATCAAGAAGCTCCTCCTTTTTTTGAGGTTAATGAAACAAAACATTCTTGGAAGCTGTACATTTTGTTACAAATATTTAGACTAAAAGGCTCGGACCTCCCGGCACAGTCAGTTCGAGTTACTTGAATAAGTCAGGGGTGGGAATAAGGAATAGAATAAGTGATGGCTTATATACCCACACAAATATAGATTTTTCTGATAGATTTTCCCAATTTATAATCACAATCCCATTAGTTTCAAATAAATTTTCTATAAAAGATATTTTAGTATCATATAAATATTTTTCAAAATATAATTACATATTACATAGTTAGGATTGTCTATGCCCTATCTTTGGTCAAAGTCCCTGGGCGATAAGACGACAGATACATATGTCGGTAAGCTATGAAAAAAGCTTTCCCGAAACTGTCACAATCTTAACAGCAAAAAACATGTCTACCAGTAAAAGCTACGATTAGAAAAGACCTAATATCAAATTTATTGGAACGAAGTTCGTTATCGCGCGTTGCGAAAGGGGGCTAGACGGAAAAAATTAAAACGAAAAGTTGTAACGACACTTTTTGCTATAGTAAGCTATTGTAAGCCGTGCGGCGTGCGCATGTTTCTCTGCCTGTCTCTCTCTCTCTCTCTTACAGAAAGCAAGCCAGATATTTTAATTTCGTCTTTCTATTTCGCATTGAACAGTGTGGTGTCGTGACGATTATTTTTGTTGAGTGTATATTTATGGAGTTAGGTAAGTAGAGATTTTACACAGACAATAATAAATGCTTTTGTATTTTTAGCAAGTACGTATTATAACCTCTCTTTACTATTGTGCTAACCAAATCATACGCGTTATAATCTCTTCATTATTGTGTGTTTAGCAAGTGTACGCGTCATAACTTTAATAAATTCAAAGGCAAATTTTATTTTAATATTACAATATCAGAACGTATATATTTAGCAAGCCGTGCGTGTTGTAACCTATACGCTGTTGTGTTTACGAAGTCGAGAGAGTATGTATATATATATACAAGGAATTTCGTTCCATCCGGGTGTCCCTTGAAACCTCTCAATTTTTTTTATTTTTATTATATTCAATAACTAGCGACCCGCCCCGACTTCGCACGGGTGCAATACTGATACTAAATACACGTTGTATATAAAACATAGCTGACCCACGCAACCTCGTTTGCGTCTTATATAGCCCGTAGCATGAAAAATTTCGCAAAATAAGTAACTTTTCTGGTTGATTTTTACACCTTGTGTCCGAAAAACCCAAATATCTTACGGAACCCTATTTTTTTCCAAAATAAAATATAGCCTATGTTACTCGTGTAGTGGATAATGTAGCTTTCGAATGGTGAAAGAACTTTTAAAATCGGTCCAGTAGTTTTTGAGCCTATTCATTACAAACATACAAACGTACAAAAATAGGTACAAATCTTTCCTCTTTATAATATTAGTATAGATAGCTGACCCACGCAACCTCGTTTGCGTCTTATGTTGCCCGTAGCGTGATAATTTTCCCCCGTTTTTTAAACATTCTTCATTGGTGCTCCGCTCCTATTAGTAATATTTTAATTTTGCCATAACTTCAAAACCAAACGTCCAATTTTTATAATTCAAAGACCAAATATTATCTACATAAACTGTAGTTAGTGATGAAATAATTTATTTTGATAAGGATTGATAGCATGAGTAAAATAAACGCGTTTAAATGTAGTCCAAACAAAATTCAACATTTTTAAATATAAAAATGGTTGTTGTGCCTCACTCGACATAGATAGGTATAGTATGTCGCGGACTTTTTTGTAGATATTTATAAGATCTACGATTAATTAGAACATTTTATGGTTCTATCTTTTACTGTTTAGGCAGCGTACGCAAAATAAGTAACTTATCTGGTTGATTTTTTACACTTTGGGTCCGAAAATCCCAAATATCTTACGGAACCCTATTCTTTCCAAAATAAAATATAGTCTATGTTACTCGTGGGTAATGTAACTTTCGAATGGTGAAAGAATTTTTAAAATCAGTCCAGTACTTTTTGAGCCTATTCATTACATACATACAAACAAACATACAAAGTTTTCCTCTTTATAATATTAGTGTAGATATATCGCGGATGTATTCGCTAAAAACTACTGGCCAAACTATTCTTAAATAAAATTAAAAAAAAACCTGTTTATAAAACAGTGTGCATAAGTTTATCGAAAATTTAATACCAATCGAAAGTATAAAGCCTTTAGAATATATAAGCCTTGGGTTGTCTTGCCTATTTGATTTTCGAGGCATTTTTGAGTGCTTTCAGAGTCCCAAGCTTCGCTAACCATAGAACACTACTGGCCATACATAGTGTTTAGGTACAAATTTCTTGACCACAATCCAATTCTTCAGTGACGGACAGTGGCGGACGGACAGTGGTGGAGAGCTCTGTCGGGGGTTTTATGTGACACAAGAATGCCTATTAAAACCAAAGGCAAGATCTACAAAACCGCAGTCAGACCAGCCATGACATACGGTGCCGAGTGCTGGGCTATAAAGAAGGTCCACGAACAGAAAATGCACGTAAACGAGATGAAGATGCTAATATGGGCAGCAGGTGTAACTCGACTCGATAAAGTGCGAAACGAGCACATCAGAGGAAGTTTTAAGATCGCGCCCATAGCAGAAAAACTCATCGAAAGCCGCCTACGATGGTTCGGTCATGTCATGAGACGCCCTGAAGACCATGTTGTGAAACAAGCCCTAGTGCTGCCAAATGTTAGACAAGGTAGAGGACGCCCACTAGCCACCTGGTGGTCCACGGTGGCCAAGGACTTAGAGCTTGCCCAAACGAAAGTTTCGACAACCCAGGATAGATTGTCCTGGCGCCGCAGAACGAGGAGAGCCGACCCCAAATAATGGGAAGTGGCTAGGACAAAGAAGAAGAATCCAATTCTTCAGTGACCCAATCACCAAGGTACTTGTATGTAATTTACTTATATTCCAAGACACGTTCTAGATGCGAGCCCGACAGTATGATTCTGGGGTATCAAATAACGGAGACCTTATTTGACACGACTAAAAATTTGGATTTTGAAGCATTTATTTTCAGCCCGGCCTTTTGACTACATTCCTTTACTCTGTCGAGTAAAAGTTGTAGGACTCGTTCATTAGATGCTATCAGTACGATGTCATCTGCTTTGCTTAATATTAACAGCTTTATCGTTTATCTTGATACCAATATCCAGGCCTTCTAAGGCTTCTCTTATAATAGCTTTTAAATAGATATTGAAAAGTAACGGTGGTAGACGGCAGCCCTAACGAACCCCCAGGCAAAAATCGACTTGATCGGTCTCTTTGAACCTTAATTTTGGCCTTTTTATTCCAGTAAAGGTTTTTTATTATGCGCAGGTCTTTATCATCTAGGTTGGCATCCTTACAATGCTCCAAAAAAAGGATGTCGTGTTTAACGCGATCACATCTGTTTGCATATCTTTGCATTTTTGTGTAAAAAAATTGAGACCAAAAAGTGCCTTACCAGTTCCCATTCCTAAGCGAAATCCAAACTCGCTCTTACATAGTTGTTTATCACATTTAATTGCAATAGCATATATGATAGTTGAAAGGGTTTGGTGAAGGCATCCACTTAGTCTTTTTCAAAAAGTTTCAGAACCTCCACAGGCACTGTTTAACCCAAAGTGGCCTATCACCTGGTTCTTTTTTTGTTTAAAGCGGAAGCGTGTTATTCTCGATTTTCAATCGTCTTTGAACATAATCGACCGCGATTTACGGTGCTAAAATTTTAGGTTAAATAAAGCTAACTTACCTTGCAGATACAGCTGAAAAGTAATCATAGGTAAGGTACAAGATACTAAAAGAACTATTTCTAGTGCGCAGTGATTAGCCTTAAAGTAAACCTGTCAACCTTCAGTAATCAGTCTCCTTTGCAATCCACGAGGTGTCAGTGAAATCGACAAATTAGTTTTTACCGCAAAGGGTTTATTTCCCAATAAATTTTACAAAATCCCGTGCGTTAACAGCTTGCACGATCAATAAGGGTTGATGTTCACAGAATCCAATCAATTTAATAGTTTTTTGCATTAAAACGCAGTTTCACTTGGAAATTCTATGAGGCTATACGGTTCATAATTTTAACTCAACGTCGTAGCCTTAATAAGCTTACAAATCGAAAACAAACCGAGTTATTTCAAAAAATTTATGTGATGAGATCACGAAAAAGTCTCAAACACAAATTTCAACAATCAAAACCAATTAACCACGCGTCCGATCGTGACGTTTCAAAAAGACAGCATTTTACATCAAAAACCACACGTGCCGATCGCGACGTTTTACCAAGAGTGCCATATGGTTTTGCCTAGTTTGATAGGAAGTGAAATGATAGTTAATTTTTTTGCCATAGGCAATAAAAGCAGTTACTCGTTTATCGACTAGGGACGAAACAGACACCATATATATACAATCACAATTAGGCAGAATAAGGCAAAGATGACCCTCAATTTTAAATGCTTTAATTGGGGAAACCATGCAATTATTAAACTTAGTTTATTTAAATTTTCATTCAATTTAGGGCTCTTTATTTAATCCCAGTATTAAGTTCATAAATATTGATACGTGTTTGAGTTGCTAATGGGAAATAAATCATAAAGTGATTTCAGCATTACAAAACCGGTGTTCAGCAATTTTTTGTTATTTATCACTAATTGGATAGGGAATCAGATACTCAAACTTATGAAGGTAGGCTATTTAGAGGTTGTTAAAACATTTGTTAGTTTAGAATAAGTAGCTAAGTACTTATGGAGGCAGTCATCAATTGACCTGTCCATAAATTTATCGCCTACACCGCAAACACATGATTACAAATAAAAGGGATTGTACGTATAAACCAGAAGGATCTTCTTTTCTAATAATAAAGTTAGTTTGAAAAGTGTCACTAATCCTTTTCGAAAATTTTAATTCTGTCCCAACTCGTTATACTCGTAGCAGTCGGGTTGGCTGGCAACGGATGGATGCGGGCTGCCCGGGACAGGGATAGTTGGCGCTCTTTGGGCCTTCGTTTAGCAGTGGACGGCAATAGGCTGAGATGAGTCGGGTGAGGTCGGCCACAAGTTCTAAATGTCATAGTGGTTAAAATATTGGAAAGTTGTTGAGCTATCGAAGTTAAATCTGTTTTTAGAATTCATGTTTCATATTCCCTCTAACCTTAGTTAGATTACAAACACGTGCAGCTCTCAGTCAACTGTATAATAGTTTACCGAGAATGACCTTAGTATTTAATTTTCCCATCCCACTGCCAACTTTATTTATAGCGGTCTTTTGCATATAACATTTCCACTTGGTTAATTTGTAACACATGTATCGACCGCATGTAAGGCGTTTTATTTAATAAAATAGATTTTTTAATCACGACATACTTCTTGTGAAACTGGGAAAAATGGGGGTTCACAAATAATTGCTGCATTTGTGTGAGTCTTATCTTAGGAATAGATCATAACTGGTACACTCAAAGGATTTTAATTCTAAGAAATGTTTTTCTTTCTTTTCTTTTAAAAAGAAAACTCCCACATTAGGAATAAACATCCTGTGTCGTGGGGGACTTTACAAACATACATGAAACGGACACAAAGAACATCCAGACTCGGGACAACAATTCGTGGATCACACAAAGTGTTGTACCGCGTGGGATTTGAACCCACGACACTTGGCGCAGTAGCAAGCGGCATGGCGACCGCTGAAACCACTCGGCCAACCGTGCAGTCAAATATGTTTTATAACAATGGAAGTCTTAGAGGTCACACCTAGGTCTTTTATTCTTTCTAATATTTATAAATGATTATGGCAGTAAAATTGATTCAAAATATTAATAATTGCGGATGACTTAAATATCTATAGGACAATAAACAACGATTCTGATATTGCTGAATTTCAACGGGATTTAAAAATACACACGAATGGTGTATTTTTAAATCCTGTTGAAGGCAGGCATAAGTCTGCACCATTCGTGTGTGTTCGGTATGATTTTTAATTAGGGCAAGTGCTACTTCCTCCACTTTAGCAGAAAAAGGAATCAATACACAATTCATATTAATAACTGCTTATTGCAAGAGGTTAAAATCAGGGATCTAGGTACTACAATAGACACAAGTTTAAACTTCAAAAATCATTATGACCATATGGTAATTATATAATTAAAAGAGCATCTATATTAGCAGGTTTCATAGGAGAAATTAAATTTTTTTGTGAACCGAATCTTACAATTGTCATATATAATAGTTACATTAGGAGTATTTTAGAATACTGCTGTAAACCCTGGAATCCGTTTTATCAAGTATATTGTGATAGAATGGAACGAATCTACAAAATACTTACTTGTGTACGATTTGTGTTACTTAGAAAACTAATGTCATCACTACAAGTTCTATGAATTTAGGCTGTAGCACTATAACATGATGAAATTAAGTGTACGTAGAAAGGTCTTGGATATTTTGTTCTAGTTCAAGTTGATCCATGGTCAAATTGACTCTCCCGAGCTGTTAGAAATACACTATATTTGCATTCCTCGCGTTGGTAGTCGATTGGTCAACCCGGCCGGTCCGGCCTTGTTTCGCTCTCTCCCCGTTAAGAGTCAGATATTTTTACGGACGCTTTGGCTTCAGTTAGGTCCAAACAAGAGAGTTGATAGAATAAAACGAGTATTATTTTTATATAAATTTAGACTTTGCGTAAATCTTTTAACTTAAAGACATGTAGTAACACATCACACGTCTAGTTGATGTGTGATGTCTTATGTTCATTATACGTATTTAAATTGAGATGAGTCAGCAAAGAAAAAATCTCAAAATATATTGCCGAAATGGACTGTTAATCATCCACAATGAATCTATTAATCACTACATCAACAACAAACATAGGCAGCAGAATGTTCAACCCTCTCAAACCCTAAATTTTGGCACAGGTCGATTGAATGAATGCGGGAAGCGGGGAGCCCGGGCCTACTCTTTCACCTAATATGAGATACAAACTCACTGTTCGAAAACTTCATGTTGTATTTGTGCAAAACCTAATATTATCCTAAAGTCGTTCTGTCGTTATTCCAAGTGAACATAATGTATGCAACAAAACAAATAAGGTGTGCAGAATTAAAAATGTATCTCCCTAATTGCTATTGTGAGCGCTACAAAAGTTATTCATAAATTAGTTTAATTATGTAATTTTGAGATCCTTTTTATATTTTTATTCCATTGTTACTATTTAAGCAATTTTGTTTGTGGTACTAAATGTGTAGGCACTTAATTATTTCTTTAAAAGCATTGAAAGCGATTGATATTAAAATCAAGTTTTCCTTTGCTTCTTAGTAAAACTTCAACAAATATTTATTTAAGCTTGGTGGGTGTTTCCTTTCTAATAAAAAGTTAAGGAAGAATGTATGCGAAAGTTTATAAGCAACAAAGAAAAATTATTGAATCGTAGAAGATTTCTTTGGAGCTGGTATTGAATTTGTATCGAAGTATTTAGTTTTATTTTGGACGAGAACAAAGAGATTGTGCTCTGATAATGTCGTCGGACGGAGGGGTGTGCCCACGGGAACCAGTGGCGGCGGGCGTACTTCTACGCGGTTCAGACCCTCGTAGGGCCCATAAACTTCGTATCGGCGCGGTATAGAGGGATCTCAATCACGAATTTGCAAAAGAAAATTTCCTCATAATTTTAAAGAAGCAGGATGTGTTAAAGGCGTACCAATTATTCTTATCTAATCTAAGAACACAAATAATATTATTATATTTTTTGAAGTAAACAGTTTTATTGAAAATAAAGAATAAAATAATGTAGGCAATGTATTATTAAAGCTAAAAGCTAAAAAGTAATTTGGTAGACAGGTAGGTAAGGTCACAGGTTTTATTCACCATAACGCGACACAGTTTTCGAAACGGTGCAAAATCTGAAATTGGGTGAGACAAAGATCCATGCTTAAATTGAGATTCTAAGTTGACGAAGTTTTTTATACTGATTAGTGGCCTAAAAGAGAATGGCAGATCCTGTACCGCAGAAAATATATAATAGATGATTATGAGATTTACACCGTTTATTGAATGAATAACAATTCATTTGTGATCCATGTGTATTTTCATTGATGAGGATGATCTCTTTACGGAAAACATAATATAACCTATGTTACTCTGAAAAGATGTGGGGCTTAATTTTTTCAACGTTGAAGACAAATGTCGTTCTATTTTAGCAAACACACTAAAAAAATTAACAAATTATATACGAAAACTTTCCTCAAGAATCACTTTATCTATTGGTAAACCACATTAAAATCCGTGCAATAGCTTTTGAGATTATCGCGAACAGACAGACAAATGCAGCGGAGCGGTATGCTCCACTACGAACGCTCCCAAATACGATACTTTAAAATCGCTGCTTTCGCGTGAATCGGGAGCGCATGATCCATGCGAAAGCTACGACCAAGAGTGAACGTCAAATCAACGCCGATTGCCGTTGCGCAACGTATTGTCGTCAGTTTATTAGTGTGGGAAGGCGTTAAAAACACAGTTTTTTTTTTCGTTTACGTAATCAGTTCGGTAATGTGTTCCTAAGTAGGACTAAGTGTGTTCAAATGCGCCAAAGTATTCAAGGATAGCCGCAAAACCGTCAAGAATGAGCCACATGATACGGTCGGATCGGAGGTCAAAGATTCAACACCGACGACGAGGTAGAGGAGTTTGTGCGCACATGGCTGTCGTTGCACAAGGAATTTTTAGATACCATCAGAAGCTTCCAGAAAGGTGAACAAAATGCGTAACTAGTGAGGGGTAGTACCTGAAAAAACTTTAAGATTTTGTAAAAATTTTCGGTAGTAAATAAACGTGTCAGAGCATTTGTTTCGATCGTATTTGAACTCCCTTCGTACATATGTTTTGGAAGTATACTGACATTATCGTTAGTGTTAGCTACGAGTTTTAAGTTTTACATGTATCAACAGGTGTTTAACTTCCCGTACAAGTTATAAATATAACAAAAAGTTTAAATTTGTAGGCTATGTTTAGTATAATAGAAAATAAATAATGTAGTAGCCAGTCTTAAACTGTATAAATATTTTAAACCGCTTAAGTAACTAAATCGGTACTACGAATGGGCTCTTTGAGCTCTGGTAACTTAACTTAGGTTTCTAATATGATTTTTTATTTTTTAAATCTGGCATTACGTATCCATACTAACATTTTATAGAAGTGAAGTTTGTGAGGTTGTAGAGGGTTATTTCTAGCTAAACTCAAAATGTTTTTAAAAACAGTTTAGCAATGCAAAAGATAGTTTAAAATATATTGACTTGTTAAGTAGCGGAGGCGTAAAGGCCAATTAACAAGTAAATAACGAAACTTACTTTAACAGTACCTACCAATGTTACAAAATAAACGTAACAAGAGACGATTATTTTTAGACTCGGCAAACGAACGAAATTAACTCTTTAAAATTAGTCATGATTGGAAAGCTTTTAACTGTGGAAGAGTCGAATTTCAACACATGTGAACCAGGCTCAATCGTATTGATACCTGACAGAAAACTGTTGTAAAACAATTTTTTCGTTGTGTTTTACCGCGTCAGTGACGTTTTAAATCTATCTATCGTCGTCCATTGCTGAATGACGATCTCTCCCAAGTATCCCGAGCGCTAAGTATCCAGGTCCTGGGCAGTCCGCATTCGTTCGATGTCAGCCAACTTATTTAGGTTACCGGAGGTAGAACTTTGAGCATGATCTCTTACTTATTCTGGTAGCATAGTGGTGAAGAGGGTGCGAGTGGAACACTACGCACACATCACATCAATATTCTATAAAAATCTATTTCTGGACATAGGTCTCTACGTAGAAAGGTACCCAGTCATTTAGGGCAGTTAAATGAAAGCCAGTTTTTTGTGTTTCTAGACAGGGCGTTTTCGTTTGATGATTTTTCGGAGCCTGTTTAATTTTTGCTTAAGAATATTTTAACACTATTAGCAACAAGCACAATAACATGAAAATTGTTTTTTTCTATTGATAAAACTAGTAAAGCATCACTCCGTGTGCTTGTTCAATATAATCCGATTTAAACTGTGCGCTTTGATTGACCTTAAAAAATACTTGAAAGAATTATGGACTGTTGTAGCTCAGGCAAATATTATAAACTTTTCTAAAATAATGGTAGTTTGGGCAAGCATCAGTATTGAAAGATAATGCTTGTTGTCTGATATTCTTCCAATATATTATGTTCTTTAACCTGTATTGGACACGTGAATGTTGTTTACAAATTGATTACCTTTAAACATTTTGTAACGGCTCTCATAAATGTTTTGAGTACTTATAAACTCTGCCGTAGTACCAATGACTATAAATTGTTATAATTGTTAGAGTAGGTTTTCAAACTTTTAAGATTTAAATGTAATGATAAAGTGGGTTAAGAATAACTTCATGAATGAATACTGTTTAGTTTTTGTATTATGTAATGTATCTACTTCAAGTTTGTTAATAATATTATAAATAACTATATTTTGCTCGCGGTTCTGTTTACTTATTTACCGGATATCGCGGTAATAAGTTTTCGGTTTAATACATATGTAGCCTATGTCACTCAAACATAATTTGGCTACAACCTCACAAACTTTACTTCTTAATACGTTTATTAAGCACAGATAGATAGTATAGATCAAAATATCATATTTTATTAAATTTTATGGCAATATTGATACTCTAACTGTAAAAGCAATAATACATAATGGATACTGGGAACTATATAGTCGTTCCAATCGTTTATTTAACTTTTGACAGATCACGCACATAAAGTTTTGTAATAATTTTTGATACAATGTACTACAGGAAATACTGTACTTCATGGACGGGCTCCGCCCACTTAGAGATGTGTCATTCGTAATTAATGACCACAGACTATAAAATGGTTTTGAAATAAATCGATTTTCCATTTTATTTATAAAACATACAATAAAATTATTCTTGTATGTCCTTTGAGTACTTTATTTGTTGGTATTTTGACAGTAACGTAGGAAGGAACGATACGCTCAACTCAACCAAACGTGAGAATTCACAAATAAATCAATACGAAGGAATATAAATACTCAACACGACGTATGAAAATGTGGATTAACACTAACAACCAATTGGCAACGCGCGTCGGATCCGTGCCCGGTGTTGCTGTTTAATAATCGATAAAAGTACGAAATTATCGATTATTTTATGCATGAAGAAGTTTTAATCGATTTAACACACTCGTTATTTTAGAGATAATTTTGTACTTTTATCGATTACTAAACGGCAACACCGAACGCGGAGCCGACGCGCGACGCCATTTTGATGTCAGTGTTAATCCACATTTTCAAACGTCTAGTTGAGTATTTATATTCCTCCATTTTGATTTATTTGTTTGGTTGAGTTGAGCGTATTGTTCCTCCGTTAAATAAAGTATAATAATATATTAATAATATATAATATATTTTATTAATATAATCGATAATCAATTTATTTCAAAACTGTTTTTATAGTCTGTGGTCAAAAATTACGAATGACACATCTCTAAGTGGGCGGAGCCCGTCCATGAAGTACAGTATTACCTGTAGTACATTGTATCAAAAATTATTACAAAACTTTATGTGCGTGATTTATCAAACGTTAAATAAACGATTGGAAAGACTATAGTACACAAGCTCTGAACACTTTTGTAATACGCAAATATTATATTATGTACGTACTCGTATAATAAAATCTCTGTACGCAAGGGACTACTGAGATGGGATTTTGTCTTTAACAATATACGAGATACAATCAGAATTTCTCATCTTTCTCTCGTGAACCTGTGTAACCTTGACAATAAATGGTAAGCACAATAATTTGTCTGCCCTCAACAGGCACTCGAAAGTTCTTAAATTCTAAACTTTTCCCGTTATAATATATATTGTGTGCAAACTTTGAGTTTTTAGCAAAAGCTAAACGTTTGAAGAAGGCACAAAAAAAAGACTTCATTTTAACCACCTAATTTATGTGTTAACAGTTTAACAGATTAAATTTAAGTTTAGAATTATTTAGTAACTCAAACACATAGATTAATATGAGGTGTATGTTTGAGCCTTAGTAGATAAATGAAATAGTAACATTTTGCTGAAATCGAAGCGTAATTGATCTATAGAAACTTGAAAAGAATGCGTGATTTTGTATAATGAAACTAAATGTATGCTTGAAAAAGTCATGATCCAAATTTTGATATTGGAGGGTCCGACATAATCAGGATTGCCTACCAAATGTAAAATATCTACAAAATCATTACATAGTTAAACTCTTCGTTTGCGAGTTGAATTAATATACGTATAATACACATATGAAGGAAAATATGTAGGAAAAGGTTACGTATCTTTTATTACAAAGTATAGACAAAAGAGTTACTTACGGTACGTGAGCTTATCAAAAATTAAAAGGAACAGAAATACAATATTGTATCTGATATTTTTAGGTGTTCTTCAGACCCAATATCGTTAATGTTATTGTACATTGATACCAGGTAAAATAAAGGAAAATAATTAAAAGGAACAGATATACACGAAACTGATACACAAAGTCGAATAAACTAAAAAAACATACAAACCACCATTTCAAATGAAATTAAAATCTCAGTTAAAATTTACTTTACTTTATTTTCTTGACATATTTTTAAGATTCCCTGTATATTGAAACTCATTTGACTGCCCACTGCGCCACTGACACATGACTGCCTCGGTGGCGCGAGCGGTAGCGTAAGCGACTGCTGTGCTTGAGGTCTCGGGTTCGATTCCCGGGTCGGTCCAAATGTTTGTATGATCTGCAAATATTTGTCTCGAAGTTTGGGTGTTTTCTATGTATAATATGTATGTATTTACAAAAAAAAGTATATATGTATTTATATCAGTTGTCTAGTACCCATAACACAAGCTCTGCTTAGCTTGGGACTAGATGGCGTTGTGTGTTAAATTGTCCGAAATATTTATTATTATTATTATTTATTTATTCCACAGTCGCACACTGTCGCAAAACGAATGAGTGTTTCTATTGTTTTCGACATGTTTACGTTTCGTGCCTTTCTTTTTCAATATCATTAAAATTTGTTTCACTTCTCATTTATAGAGAACTAGTGTTTGCCAGCGGCTCTACCCGCATGTTTCTCGTAGTAAGAAGTAACCTATGTCCTTTTTCAAGAATTAAATTATCTCCATGCCAAATTTTATTGAAATCGGTGCAGCGTTTGACCGTAAAAGCTTGACAGACAGAGAGACAGAGTAGTTTTCGCATTTATAATATAAATATGGATATATATATTATTATATTTATAATAATATATGATTTATTTGCCCACCAAAACCTAAATACAATAATATAAGATTACATAACTGCATCAAAGTTTGACAATTTTGTGGATCGCTGGTGCCTAAAGTAGGTATAACAACCTGTGTTACAGATCACCAGGTCCCCACTCTGATCACGATTAGTTATTTCAAAATAATACGAGTATATTGATAAAATGGTTGCAATGTTGTTGCAAAAGAAAATACAATAACCTATAGAAAAAATAAGCAAGAAAAGGCGACTGCAGTAATTGGAAAATGGGTGTACGGCGCGCGCGCCCGTGCAAGTGTATGTTTGTGTGTGTCTCATTGTTTCGATCTAGGACCATAAGGAAATCTCCAAGAGCCATTCTGATTGGTTTTGCATTGGTGCATATTCAGACTATAAAGATATAAGATTTCGTACAGTTTTTTATACATGTAGGATCCCAGGAAGATAAAGAATCTATAACTAAATGAAGTTTTAATATAAAATAATACGATCACAAGATGATCGCGTCGAGTAACTTCAGTGTGTAATAGGTTTTAGAGTGTTGTTTGAGCACGGTAGCATTCAGTTGTCTCAGAGTCAGGTCTTGGCAAAATTCATAAAGGCCTTAATAGGGTACAGCCGAGGCCAGAAGCAGCAAATCTTTAGCATAGCTCTTTAAGCACGCTTAATCTGTATGGTGTGAGATTTAGCTGCACGACCCATGTAGTAATGCAATAATTTAGGATAGATTGGCATAGACCCGTATAGACTATTTTTAATACGTGAGCATAGGTCTGCCTATGCTCACGTATTAAAACACACACACCCCAATAATAAGTTTATAAAACTTATTATTGGGGTGTGTCTGGGTAAACTCCTTTACGTCACTCAATATCTTGTTTTTAATCAGAACCGAGGTCAGGTCAGTAACATCTACAAAGGTGCGTAACTTAGTAGCAATTCTATATATGTTCATTATCTCGAATGCCTGTATAGGAGTATTAATTGAACTGTAAGTTTTTTGTACAAGTTCACAGAGATTTTGTTGTGTCTGTATAATAATATATGTAAATAAATAATTGTGGTCTTGAGCTTTTTATGTATATCCTCTATTGTGTTTTCAAGTGTTATGATGTAGGATACATTTGCCTGACATTCACGTTCCATGTCGAGAAGTATGTCTAAGGTCTTGTTATCGTGAGTACATGAATTTAATGCACTTTTCTAGTTCATTACCAGCAGTCTGAATATTACAATTTCGTTGTTTAAATTCAACCATGTCTGCGCACAATTTTCTGAAGGGGAGTCTGAGTCCCTGATCCTTCTTCCATTTTGTCAGCAACGCAAGTAACTAATTCTTTAAGGTAGAATCCTGACACTTCTCTTCATCTTCCTTCCTAGGTCTTTTTGGTATTCGTCCAACAAAGATCAGGGCAGGTAAAGGATCAAGATTTGCGATATCATTTTCTGATGATACATGTTGTAAAATCATTTGTTTACCTGGATGTGTTCTCAACGCTGCGATATTTTTCTTTTGTTAAAATAAATAAATTTAAATAGGTTCACAGTTACAGCGGATCCGGCAAAGTTAAACTACACGCAGGACGAAAGCAAGTCAAATTTATCACCGCCGTTCTTTTCTACCTCTTATATACACAATCGAGTAAATACTGCGATAAAAATATAAGTAGGTATATTATTGATCGTATGACTGATCGCTTCCGCGGTTCGGCGATACCCTCTCGAAGTTTGATAAATTATATTATTATTGTTGTGGGTTAATTGAAACTTGGAGAGTTGCTAGTCAATTGAGGATTGCAAGTACGAGTATATTCCAATCTATGATGAATTTGTTGGGAGAATATCAAATTCAAAGTTTCTGTTTTAAAGCTAAAATTGTAAGGGAAAGTTCCTTCAACTATTTTAAAGAACCGTGTTGCCTCTAACTAGCCGCTGCCAATTTCTTAACACTGTAATACACTAATTCCTAGTTTATGCAGCTAAATTATGACCTTAAATTGAAATGGAATTTGAATATTAGAAGATAGGTAGATAAATTGTTGTTGTTTATTTATTTAAATGTGACTTAGTAACCGTGTCACTATATTTGACGGGTGGTTGACATTCATCAATCAACATGATGATAAGCTATAATTACTTTTATTGATTTATCAAAAATAATTCAAAATTTTAAAGAATCATTGTTCAAGTTTTAGATATTGACAAAATATAATAATAACAGTTTATTGGCATTACCTAACCATTTATAGAACTGATAAAATTGTCGCTTTTCATAATTTTATGAAAATATGGCCCCTTTCAGCTACGTTATCAAACCCTGAATACTATTTAGAGACAAAGTGTACGTCAAGATGAATCAAACGATACCAAACTTGATAGGGTTATGTTATTCTATAACAGAGTTCTTATGACCTTTTACTTTTATTATTATCACACCCTATATATCATCAAAAGGCAAAGTATGTCTTTTCAAGATTTTTTATTCATCAACAACCCATAATGACCTACTGCTGGGCTAGGGTCTCCTCTCAGGAGAGAGTTAAGGCCGTACGTCCCCAAGCTGCCGCTGGCCGAGTCTGGGTTGGGGCGAAACAAAATAAATAAAACAAATCGTAACTCGATGGGGTTTCGTCGTTTCATTACAGAGTCCCTACGACCACATTCCAGCTCATAGTCGGGTCATGTTAAAATAAAATTGCATTGTCACGCGAAATGCATGTGCGTACAAAATTTCAGCTCAATAAGTTGAAGATTACTGTTTTTCATTCTGCAAAATTCTATCCAAACACACACACACACACACACACACAGAGATTACTAGATACAGTTTTCAAAAATAATTCTGCATTAATTTATTGTAATCATGCTGATCAAAGCAGTAAAAGTGACTGCGTAACACCTCTTAATTCGATTTTCGAACCTTATTTAACAAGATGTTTGTGTTGACGCAAGTTATTAAAATGTTCTGTGTTCATTTACATGTCACACAAAGATAAAACAATATTGGAAGATCAAATTAATTGATACATGTATTCGAGAAATATGTGTAAAACCTATAGTATTTAAATTTAAACAGTAAGGATAGAAGAGCCACAACCTAAAGCCTACACTTTTTTAAATAGCCTGGCACGCAATTACAACTCATCTTGGTAAGGGTCAGGTGCCTTCATTTCAACGGGGTCCTCCGTCCGCAAGATTTAAATTAAGTGTAATTTATATCACTGATTGAATAAGATGTACCACTGGGATAGCAAATTATCTGGATATATCTTAAATCCTTAATAAAATATGGTCAGGGGACGATTTTAATTTTTAACAATTAGCAAATCTATTGGAATAATTAAAAGAGAAGTGTATGTTTATAATTGCAAGTTAACATACATAAAGTGTGTACTATGACAATTTCTATCATTTATTACATCAATTATTCAGCTTGTTTGTTTCAGCCAATCTCTTCGCACTGCGCTTTTAAAGGCGGTTGTTGTTGTATCTATACACTTCAATAACTATAACTTCCATTAAAATCTTTGAAAATTAAAAATATATTTCGTATTACGTTTCTAATACGTAAGTAGGCGCTTATGTACCTAATTAATTTATAAGAAATATATTTTTTATATTCAAAGATTTTAATAAAAGTTAATCTAAGAGTCTTCGTTTTTAACAATCTTTGTGTACCAATAATTCTACCCAATAGGTAAACAATATATTAAACATTAATAAAACCAAGATAATTCTAAACGTAAAACCGTAACAAAATCATTAGGTATGAATGACTTTTATAACTCCACAGCCGTTCAAAACTCGTTAACGACGTGCAAAAGAAACGAAGAGACTTGAAACTGCCTCAATCGATATACAATTGTTCAGTATTCAACGTTTACCAATTGTATAAGGCTTTCGTAATAAAGAGAACCGAGAGAGAATTCCACGGAATCATTTCATTTCTTTGTGTCTATGATACTTTTAAACACGACTTACTTTGTACTAAATGGGTACTGGACGATCTTCTTTTCATTAATTAGTAAATTAGGGGATAAAGTATGAAATTACCGAATCGTACTAAAAAATAAAATGTCGTTTTCTAAAATGTGACATATTTAATTTTACTAAATCAAATAATTACCCATACAAAAAAAATATGTAAAATTTATAAAATTTATTGTTGAAATAATAATTAAATCTTATTTTAAAACATAGGTTCACAAAACTGTTTTAAACAGTGTCTCTGTGGACTCAGTTGATCCTCTTCATGCAATATGCATGAGCAATACCTACCCATGTATATACACATTACATGAACGAGTATGTGCAGTCCTATGCATAATGTGCAATCACAATTACATATCTATGTAATCTATGAAATGTGTTGCTATCTTCGTTTCTAGATTTGCGATAGAATTCTAGGGATCTAGAATCGACAAACTGTGTGAAAGCATTTTAAATCACAAAAAAACGGAAGTACGTTGGAACAAGGTCTGGCAAGTCCGAAGAATAACGTATGGTTTCTAATTGCAGCTCCTGTAGGGTTACAACGGTTTGTCGTGCAGTGTAGTCTTGTGTTATCCATAAGTCGAGACCGTTTTACTGCTAGTTGCGTCATCATTTCATCATAGGCACTGATGCGGCGTTTGGTTGACAAAGACTGAGGTCAACCAAAATTTACTAATAATACCCCAACTCCATTTTGTATGATAATCTAATAAATATAATTATAGTCAAAACTACTAACTAAAACGAATAACAACAAGAATGTTTTATTTTAATTTAATTAATTGTCGTTTTAAAGGATACTTCTATTTTACCTTCATTCAAAGTTTATTCTTATCTATGTTAACAAAACAGAATTGTTAAGTTTGTCCTATACTTGTAAAAGTAAGTTCACGTTGACTGATGACTCTTTAGTGAATGGCGAATCAACGACCGTCGGGTTCCAACTCTTATCGAGCCCAATTTATCAAACTCTTGAATTACTTAAGAAACTTATTAAAATATTTAATTATAACTCTAAGTTCGCTTCGAAACATTAACAAAGTTGAGATTTCTTTAATTATTTTTATCAACATATTTTGTGTATCGTAGTAAGGAAGAATATTAACTGTGGAACTAAAATATTAGTACAATCTAAAGCATCGCTAATTAGGGCGACCAGTCAACCCAAGCGGCACCCGAGTATGACGCATGGACCACCCATCATCTCATTCGCCATATTAGATAAAGTAAACTACTCGCCCTACGATGACACCGCAAGCAATGACATTTTAGTAAGCATGACAAACCATAGTCGAGATACTGATAAAAATCACTACTAATCAAATTACCAAAATACTCGTCTCGCATTACTTTCAACTAACAATGGTTTGTCAATAATTTAGCTTATTTATAAAACCAAGAAAATTTGTGTAATAACTCCTTAAGCACATGACTGTTTGTCGTTTAGACAATCGTTGATCGTATAGTAGGCTTTCGTAATAAGGTAATTTTTACATTTAGCTTCAATTTATCTACAGGAAAGATAACATCTATAATAATTTTATTATAAGAACATATACCAAGACCTCCGAATGATTTGTGTAGGTACCTTATGTAAGCCATAATAGGTGATAACGAGTTTAGACTTCTTTCTAGTATTATTATTGTGTATATCACTGTTTTTTTATAGTCATTAATGTTGTATCTAACAAACATAATATTTGCTAATAAATACTATGATGTTACTGTTAAAATATCTATATCCGCAAACAACTCTCGAAGAGAGTCTCTAGCACCTAAATTGTATATTGAGCGGTTATACAATTTAATTTTCAAACAGCAATACAACTTGCAAGGGCAAGGAACAATGGCATACTCTCATCGTTATAAGTTTTCATTCTCTCAAGTACTAGTTAATTTACGTGCACTTTCCACTCGTGTAGTGTCACGCGTTAACCTTGATTAGGAATGAGACTAGATGTTTAGATGTTAAGATAAAAGTGAGTAACAATTCACTCAAAAGTTAATTAAATAGAAAAAGAGTTTATTTACGCTATACCTATTTTCTTTTATTGTATGCAAACGGACAGACGTATCGCCTGATGGTAAGCGATTACCGCCGCCCATGGACACCCGCAACACGAGAGGCGCCACAAGTGCGTTGGCGGCCTTTTAAGAAGGAGTACGCTCTTTTCTTCCTTCTTCTGTTATTACACTTACACTTTGTGACTTTAAGAAAAATATCTAGTATCTTCAAAATATTTAATATCATTATGTATAAAAATAAATTGCTGTTCGTTTGTCTTGCTAAAACTTGATAACAACTGGGCCTATTTAGCTGATTTTGATTTTAAAATGTTTGTCGTAGTCCAGGGATTTTAGACGTTGAAAAATTAAAAATAATTAAGAAATACAAATGTGTACGAAGTAGCGGGCACAACTAGTACTTTATAAAAGTATAAATAATACCTCTAACAAAAGAACAAAGAATGAAGTGATCTTGGCATTGTCAGTGACGTGTTTGAAGTAACTGTAGGTGTATGTCAGTTGAGACAATAGTTTAGTGTCGTCATAAAGTCTGAAATATAAAACCTGTATCACAATAATTTACAGTAGAATATGAGAAAATGGCTCTTTATTGTATAATGTACATATTGTTGAAATAAGATTGAATATAAACTCAATCTGTACGTAATAGATTACTCCAATACGTGTATATTATATAGGTAGGTTACAATAAAAATACTCATATTTATTTTACTTTCTTCTGTAAAGACTGAAACATTTTTTTTTTAATTGTTACCTACATTAGAGTAGCTGAAAGTTGTACACTACAAAAGTTTAGTTTTAACATTAAAAGGATATAAATTTAATATGCTTTAAATAATAACCACATAATGGCTAGTTGGCGTGCAGTTATGTAAATTAAAGCTGTCGTAGAATGACAGGCTCTATTTGCACTCTTCGGCTTGCTATATGCTTAGGAACAGTTAGTTTACAAACTGAACGAAAACCACAACAACTATTATTTACAGAGTTACTTCTCGAAGTTGTTATATTTTGGCCGACCGTTTATCTGAGTCCTCGCCTGCGCGGTAACAGGGGCACATATCACATATCTGTCACATATCTTAGGAACTATGTTGGCGCATTTCATCTCGTGTGTATCTTACTAAGCGCCCCCGCCGCCCGCACCTGTCTCAGTCCCTTTTGTCGTCATACCCCCGCGCCCCTGTTACCGCGCAGGCGAGGACTCAGATAAACGGTCGGCCTATAGCTTCTAAGAGTGTCTATCATTATAACCGGAAAATGTGTAAATTTACTTAATTGAATTTTGAATATCAATTGGAACGATGTGAGTTATGAAACAAAACAATTCTATTTAGTAAACAATAAATAAGAGAATCTAATGAATATCGTAATAGAAATATTTAATTATATTTGACTAACTTATTTAACTTGCGGTCGCTGTAAGTCGTAAATAAATATATACAATAATATACCATTGGGTAATTACATTGAAGTGATTAAAATAACATTCCCACACACCATCATACGTATGACACACATACACAAAAATGTATGTTCAAAGTCAAATTCAAACTAAAGAGATGATTTACATAAACTATGTACGCAAAGAGCGTGACCGGCAAAAATAATAAAAGCCTTGGAAATGTCAAACGATAAATTGTATTCAATTAAATATTTTATTGCTGGTTGATGCTTTATATTAATAGCGCTTACAAACTCCATTATTGTTGAAAATCGGTTGGCATCTTCTCCACATAATTTCCGCCAATTTTTCAGCCTACGTCACGTGGACTTCAGTTAAGTAAGTCCGACGGTTACTACATTTTTTGCCCTCAGATTAAGCTTCATCCACGATCAAACATTTTTAATTGGATTGGCATCAGGAAACTGTGAGGGTAAAAATTAGAATAACTGTAGGGAATCTTATGTTTTTACAATGCATTATAGGCAAAGGATTGGTATTTTCAACCTAATATTTATTTTATAAATTGCATTCCAAAATTAAAATATATGCCGGTCACGTTTACGTCAAATACACACACACCCCCAATTTTATACTTTAACCTCTATCAAAAATACATATAAATGAAATATGCTACGTAAATAATTTGCTCCGATATACAATAAAATATTTACTTAACATGTATATAATAATACGAGTATATACGTAGGTTTTATAAATTAATAGACACAAACTTTTACAGTGTAATTAATAGTAGTCAAATTATTAACTAAAGCTTTTTTGTATCGATGTTTTCGTAGGTGTTTCCTCATAATCTGTATAAAAACCATGATATACTCATGTTTAATTGTCTGGCAACAAGCTAGTTAAAGAACTAATTAATTGTTACTCGGGAGAGTAACGAGTTTAGGTGTTGTTGGAAATTGGCGAGAGGCGGCAAGCGTTTGCTTCGTACCGATTGCAACACTTCATTATCTTTGGTCTAGTTAACTCTTCGTAATACCTCTTGACTGTGTGCTTGAATTACATCGCCTCTAATGGTAGATGGATTATGCTCGTAATGATTGTCTCAAATCAACGCCGATATCAGTATTTGTTTTATTTATATCTTTCTCTCAACTGATTCGTAACTACACATGACCGTGCCCTTCGTTTCTCTTCTATTCTACATTCACTCAAGGTTTACTCAAAGAAAATTTAGTTTTATGTTATACTCATTTATGTACACGGTATTTGCTTGTAATTTTAATATGTTTGAGTATTAACATATACAAGAAATTATTAAGAAAATGAGCTCAGTTGCAAGTTTGAGATGAAAAATTATTCTCAAACATTTCACTTAGTTTCGAAGTACATTAAATGTATTTTCGTTGAAAAGACTGCGTTCTCTTCGTCATTTAAAGGGCAAAACATATGCATGGTTATCTTTTAGTTTTCATTAAGTTTATAAGGTAATTATGAGGAAATAAACAGGAAAATAACCAAAATGGAAAGGGAGCACCGCAAACATCTGGCCTAAATACAGATATACACAGTGGAGTGATACCACGGCCTCACAGAAAACCGGTGTGAAACAGCGTTTGCGCTGTGTTTCACCGAGTGAGTGAGGATACCGGAGGCCCATACCCTAACCCCTCCCCTCATCCCCTTTCCCATCCCCTAAAGGTCGGCAACGCACTTGTGACGCCTTTGGTGTTGCGGGTGTCCATGGGCGGCGGTAATCGCTTACCATCAGGTGATACGTCTGCTCGTTTGCCCACTGTTCTATAAAAAAAAAAAAAATACAGTTAGAAATTAAGGTGGAGAACCTAAAGAGATCACAAAAGCAGACTTGTATCGAGATACGTAACTTTCCTGTTCCAAAAACAGAATCCAAGAAAGACTTATTAAAATTAGTGCAAAATTTAGCAATGTAACTGATTTAAGTATTGAAGAACGTCATATAGTTTCCTTAGAAGTGATATGTTTTGTATAAACTCTGATAAAGGTGGAAATAAACCTATAAACCGTGATTATCGATTTCTCCTCCATACTCTTGAAGAAAAGGCTTCTAACATCGACAAAGACCTTTAATGGGGTGAATAAGGATAACAGATTGAGTACATCACACCTTAAATGTGACGGACAGGCTGTACCGATCTTTATCATATAACAAAAAAGTATGAGTTCTTCTAGATGGCCTATGGAAGAGTGTATCTCTGTAAGAGAGTTCATCGTATGGATTCCGAGGGAGACAGACAGTCTGAATGTTCACGCTGAACTATGACTGAAAAGTATTTTTTACTTTTTCAATTTATTTATTCAATTAATAAAACTGTTTGACAATTTATTAGATTGCGAGGACAACAGTAGAAATTGATCCCCATAAATTTTAAGTCAAATCGAAACAACTTCAACAGTGTAAAATGTCGCTATTAATATAATACAGTGACATTCACAAAGTATAAGGCCAGAACTTTCTGAACTTGAAGCGCAGTTGATAAAAGACCAGGTTCACATAGCAATTATCTCCGAAACGTAGCTAACAACTGACATGATTAATACGATGGAGTGGCCATCTTGGTACATAACTCAATGAAATCTGAACTCAAATTAACAAGTTGCTACAAGACAACACCCTTGTGTTGAAACAATACATAATTCTTTAAAATCAGAACTGTAAATACCTAAAAAATGTACAGCAATTTTATCTCCACTATTAATAGGTCTGCTGACACAAACATCCCACTAATGAAATTATGTATTAGTCTTCAAAAGAATTTTAAGCCCAAATCCTAGTGGAGCTAGTAATAAATAGTTTGAGTAGTTTAGACGCACCATGAATTTAGCGACACTAGAAAACTAAACTTTAATGGCACGAAATGAAATAGGTCAAGCTTTTCCACATCGATTGATAATAAAATAATATCCTCGGATATTTGGCGATAGATTGAAGATAGATCGATAAGTTAACACCTGATTCAGTTCAGAACTGAAAGCATGTATTAAGAAAAAAATGGTCTTGAATGTGACAATGTTACATACTCGTATTTCATGAATTTTTAACTCTCTGTTACGGCTACGGCGGTTGTATGCCACATTGATTTGTTTTGATTTCTTAATGAAAAAATATCTTATTATTTAATTTCTAATATATTAATTTACGTTCTGTCTGTAACATGTTTACCAAAAATATGTTATTTAATTAAATACATCAACTTCAATAGACTTCATTCTGATAGAATTACAATGCGTAATTGCTTTTCCAATCAATAGTACTCCAGAGCATGTTGTATTCAATCCGTTGAGTAACGAGAAACTTGATATCATTAAGTAGACAGCCATGGCACCTTTCAAAAATTGTTCAAAAATTACCTTTATAAGTGTTAAGTGAAAATTACAAAAAAAAATTAAATTAGTGCAACTAAGTTCTTCTGTTCAATAATACTAACTTTTGTACATTAGCATACTTTAAATGTAACTCTCCCTTTTTTGGAATCTGGTGACCGACCGAAGTGTGAAACTGGTATAATTATTTCCATTTTGATAAATTGTATGGAAAAGTACATGTATTTATTAAAAAGTATACAAACTCAATATTGGGCAATAAACATAATCGAAAAGCAGCAGCTATACTAGAACCACAATAACTTTAGGGGTACAAATATATAGATAGAAAACACCAAATATCCGAGTCAAATACTTGCAGAATGTTTAAATCGGAGTCCGACCTGTGAATCGACCTCATATACAGCACCGGCGTACGCTACCACTACTCCAACGAGGCAGTTAAACTTACCAAAACTACGAGTTTTATTCATTAGTTCATTGAAAATACGCTCTGTTTTCTGTGTGAACATTATGATTTTTCTTTTGTGATTTATGACGATGCCTATTAATATTTACTATCAGAGTATTAGAAAGCTTCATATGAAAACATGTGTTGTATTATAGAAATGTGTGTTGTAACAATTGCTCTGATATAATGTGATATCTAGTATAGAGACAGTCAACCTATCAGTCTAGTGGTTAGAGATCCTGACAGCCAAAAAGGTCGGGGTTTCGATTCCCACTCATGACAAATAAAATGTGTGATAAATTTTATTTGTTCCGTGTCTGGGTGTGTTTTTTTTCTTTATTGCATTCATAGAAAACATAAAATGTTATCGAATATGCCAATGTAACAATCGGTGGTCTTATCGTTCACGGCAAATATTCCAGACAACGGATATTAGGTAATTTAAATTTTTACGATAGTTTACGTATAAGTGACAAATTATTATGTAAGTATTTAACAAGTAACGATAGTAAAAAATCCCGACTGTGTCAATATGTGTCATCATTATTAAATTACTACTAAACTGAAAAGAACATCTAAAAATATCTTTTTTTCTGTTTTTTTTTAAATTTTGATGTGACCCAGGGTCACTCTCACGACTAAGACGAATCTATTGACCCCACACACATAAAAATACGACTATCCATTTAGGGTCTAGGGCATGCCTAATAAATATAAATACATACATACTCGTACATTCGAAAAACATAACCCTCCTTCTTTCGTAGTCGGGTAAAAAGATTAATCGTGACCAAGGGCAGCCATTACACAAAATGTTGCGATAAGTGATATTGATCAATATAAAATAACCTGGCAAATATCTGGTAAAGGTTGTTCCTTGTATTACCAATTGCGATCTATGCCGATGTAATGATACCGCAAACTGTAATATAGTCATGTTTAGTGATGAGATTGCAGTTGTAGTCCGGTCATTTTAGACAATTGAAATAAAGAAAATTTCGACAGAGCCAAATCTTCGTAGAGACCTTTGGTTTACCACAAGGAATAAAGTGTCAAAAGTCCCCATCAGTCCCATGTGTGCTTGGGGACTTATTCGGGGCCCAAGATCAAAATTTTAGGTTTTTTGGATTTTTCTCGAAAACGGTAATTTTATCGAAACCTAAAATTTTGATCTTGGGCCCCGAATAAGTCCCTAAGCACACATGGGACTGATGAGGTCTCTACGAAGATTTGGCTCTGTCGGAATTTTCTTTATTTGATCACTATTTTTATGTCTAAAATGACCGGACTATTGATCGTCGTACAAGTTCGTTGTGACCAGATTTAGTTATAAAGCTATAATTTATCACCGTACTATATTTACATCACTAATCTTACATATATCATACTAGTTACTTCATACTTTCAACATTGATGGCAGTATTAAATTACATTAAAGACATGATGTCTTTTGTACAATTAAGTTAACTAGTGGTCGCCCAACAGTCGAAATTCGACCATAATTCTTTTGATTTTTAAAGTGTAAACTTCTTAAGCCGCATTAAACACCATTTGGTAGGAAAAAAATTATAGGAAAATCTCATGCTAATGTTTTATGTTGATAGTTTTAATTTAAACTTTATGAAATTTCTAATTTTATACATTACTTTTAAAAGTAACATTCTAAGTTATAAATTTTCACTTCTACCGGCAGTCCTTACGACTGCCAATATTTTTAAGTTTAAAAAAAAACTGGCTTACTGAAAAATATAGCTGTACATTTTTCAACAAAACTATACCATGAGAGACCATAAAAATAAATAAAAAATTTAAATTAAATGGAACTTTTCCACCAGTAACAAAAAAAATTCAAAGAAAATTAACTCAATCAATTATTAATCATGTAATAAAAAATGTCTCTCAGTGATTTAGTTTTCTCTTTACAACATTATTGATTCTTCAAAGACAAAAAACCATTTCTTTTATAGTCTATACTAATATTATAAAGAGGAAAGATTGGTATGTAAGTATGTTTGTAACGAATTGGCTCAAAAAGTACTAACGGATTTTAAAAATTCTTTCAACATTTGAATGCTACATTATCACTGATTACGAGTAATATAGGCTATTTTAATTGTAAAAAGAAAAAAAACAATAACAATATGTAAACTAAACTTATAACTGCAGGTAACACCGCGAGGTTCAGCTAGTAGTAAATAAAGTACATCTATGTATATTTGAATATTGTCGTATATAGTACTTATAAATGTTAAAGGAACAATGTTTTCTAAAATAATAAAGAAAATAACCCACAGGCAAGTTTACTCTGCTCTGAAATCGAGTTTAAGTGAACATCTATACGGCTCCTATGAGAATGGACTACCAAGTCAAATCTTATTTCAATTTTACAACTACCGTTTCTTTGTGTACACAGTGCGATTTGAATGATTTGTGTGATTTTTATAGATAAACAACATTTTATTTCCTATTTAAGTCAAGTTTTAAATGTTAATATTTTTCTTTATTATATACTAGCAACCCACCCCAACTTCGCACGGGTATATTACTAAAAATATATTATAGCCTATGTTTCTCTGAGGTGCGCGGCTTAATTTTGTTCGACGTCCTCAACAAATATCATTATATGTTAGCCAAGGTACTCAAAAATTAAACAAATTATTAACAACAGTTGACTCAAGAATTTCTCTTTCTATAAGTAAAAAGCGCACATAAGTCCGTGCTGTAGATTTTGAGTTTATCTCGTGCAGACAGACAGATAGACGTAGCGGAGGTCTTTGTTTTATAATATGTAGTGATTTTGTACCATAAATATTATATGTTCCTATATTATAATCATTATATTAGAACTGAACTTGTGACGGATTACACGTCGCTTCAAGGAGAGGCCTATGACCAGAAGTGAACTACTAAAGGCTGTATGTAAACGTGGATATTATCGATTGTCAAAATTTTGTGGAATGAAACGAAATTATAATGGATTAATTTTGAATGAAATGATTGCTGGATAAAATTGTATACCTTTATATATTATTTCTTATATTATTTCTATGGTAGCTTTACTTATGAAATACAGTATGTCACAATACTCTAAATTTTCTTATAAAATAAGAGATGATCGAGATTCTTCAAACTACCAAGATTCTGATATTAATTATAATTCCCTAAAATCAAAATACAAACCATCCACTTTATGATGAGATGAGTTTCATGTTAAATGTAATATTATATTGTTAAGAAATTGTCCCTAATTGCGTATTGTTCTATTAATTAAGAGAATTTAAAATAATATTCTCAAAAAATTGTAAAATTTGAGATATTACTGTTTTTTTTGTATAAACTTAGATATTTTTTCAGAAATAAAAAAAATGGCTAATGAGATCTATTTAGCAGTATTGATCTACCATATTTTTGGAAACAATCTATAAAAATGAGTAGATATATAAAAACAAGTAAATGAGGGAATGATTAACAGAGTGAGAGAATGATTTATTATTATATTATAATAAAAAATATGTACAAATAAAGAAAATTATGTATATTTTATTATCTTAAACAATATTCATCAGCCTACTACAGTCCACTGCTGGACATAGGCCTCTCAAATTGCACGCCACTTGCATCGATCCTTGGGTTTTTGCATCCAGCTCCTACTGACAGTTTTGCGCTAATCATCACGCCACCTGGCTTGTGGACGTCCTACACTATATCTGAATTAATGCGATCACCACTCAAGAACCCGTTTATCACAACTGTTATTGATTCTACGGAAAATATGGCCAGCTCACTGACACTTCAACTTGCTAATCTTTCTCTCTTTTTCTGACGGATCACCTTGTATCTGGTACGAACCCTTGTGGAAACTTTGAGAATACTACTTGACTCTAACTTGTGGACCGTGTATCTACGTTTTGGCTTCAAACATCATTAAGGGTAGTATACACTCTTTAAAGACTTTCGTCTTTAGGCATTGTAGGATCGACGAGGAGAAGACCCGATGAAGCTTTTCAAACGCTGCCCAACCAATCTGGATTCACATGTTCACATCGTCCTCAAATTTGTGTCCACCTAATTGCAAAGTCTGCCCGAGATAAAAGTTATTTTAGAACAACTATGACAACGTCGCCGTGTACCATAACCGGTACCGGTAGTGGTACTTGGTCTTGTCTAAGTTAATTTGTAGGCGATCGTACAGAAGAGTCAGCCAGGTCGTGCAAGCGATTCTCGGGCGCTTTTTCTTATTTTCATTTTAGTTTTCTTGTTGGGTTTTCGGTTGACTTCACTGCGTTTTGCATTCTTTATTCCAAATTTAATATCTTTAAAATAGCTCTTCGCCTTCGCATCTGTGTCATCAAGTATTCTTTGTAATATTTTTTTTACTCTTATAATCTTATACAACTTAGAAATAGTAAACTGTCTTTCTATTGTTTTCGCTTTCTTCTTAGCTCTCCAGCATTCACATGAATAACTGATTGTATTTAACCCTTCTCTATTTTCTTCAAATATTTTAATCTTTCTTTATCCAGCAATTTTTCATAACATTCAGTATTAATTTTAATTTATTTCACGCTTTTTCGATCTTTTTTGATCAGTCTATTTATCTTCCATGTACGTGTTTTAAATTAAATACCATGAAATACAAGTTGCAAGAAATAAGTATAAAAATCTAAAAGAACCGTGGAATACTATAATATATCATTCACTCCTAAATGCAGTGAGTGAATGACGAATTTCAATTAAAACTTCTAAAACACTGGCACATTACCTTAATTTGCTTGTTACAATTAGAACATGCATTTTACGCCCTAAATTATTTACACATACACTAAAATACTTAAAAGATACATATAACGTGAGAGAATGATTGACATAAATGTAACTCTTAACTATTTTTTTACATAAATTTTCTTCGCACAAACTCAACTAGGGTTATGAAGGAATTGATACCTTGGAACATTTGAGAGTGTTGCCAGATATTGAAAATTTAAGATTGCGTTCCTAAATATCATTCGATATATTCAGAAAAGGAATATTCGTAATACGGTGAGGGAATGTATTTATTTGACGTGACATATTTAAAATTGAATTATCGTTTTCATAAATTCGTCATTACAAGATAAAAGTTTTTATAGACAATAACACATCTCTTTAATATAATACAATACAATATGTCATTATTAAAAATATTGAATCATTTGGGACGAATTAGGCATCCTAGTAATGTTTTTGAACTAAGGGACAAGGTGAGGGAATGAGTTTCACGACAAGAAAGTACCCATATCTTTTTTTTCTTTTGTGGTCATACATTTTTTTTAACGATAGTAGTATAGATAGCGCGGGCATTGAAATAAAAAAAAATTGAATAGTTAATGCATGTGATTCGGTACCTATAGCTCGAGAATAAACTTTCAATTTAATGAGAAATACCCAAATACGTAACCTGCACAAGTGAGATGATTGTAATAAAACGAGAAAATAACATTAATTAATTATTTCGTTGAAGCAGATCTTGCACGGTCGTGTGTTGTTGTTGTTTCTAACTTAATTAGGACATAAAATCCCTTTGTTTGCTCACTAATGCTACTAAATCTACGGCCGGATTACCTTAAATAATACACGAAACCAGAATAATGAATTATGTTTACGTAATGCACAATAACTATGAACTTGAGCGACTTGTTGAAATTAAGTTCATAATTAATTTAATTAATTAATTAACTTACTGATCAAATAAGATCGCAAAATTTCCTTTTAAAGTCACTTTTTCATTTGAAGTAGGTATAAGTCCACGCGGAAACTTTGAACCTATGTTAGATTGACTGATAGAATATTTATGTACAGTCAGCTTTGAAAGTAGCTGCCTAGGTCCAATGTTTCAAAACCGTTATACAACTTAGTGCACATAAATCGCTTACGAAGTCTAGCGCCAGAATTGGATGATCATCATTAAAAGGCAAAATTAGTTGAACGACTTAATGCCATAAGTAACTGAACAACACACTGCCAAAAGTAGCTGAAAATGTCAAAAATGTTTTAACCATACAGAAAAATCAATGTCAATACTCGTAGATAGAGTATACTTTGGTGTTTAATAGTTATATTTAAATGTTTTCTTTCCTCTTTTTCCTTGAATAACCATCTCGTGCATTTCTTGCATGATGTAACTGACATATCTTTTATTTCGAATACTTTTTGTAGAAAATACATAAAGTGTTGTGTTCAGTTGAATACAGGTAATTCAATGAGATCAAATCCCAAAACAAAACCAGTTTTGGGAAAATCACCGTAATGTTCGATTTTTGTTTGGACATTAATTTGCCGGTTTTCGTAAGTTCATCATCAACGGTACATTTAACATACTCTTAATGCGTCAATACACGGACAAGTGAATATATGCTAGCATTTAATATGAAATTAATCAAATGGGTTGCATTTTCATTACTTAGAAATTTCTTCCATTTTATACCTTAAACGAAAACATGCTTATATTGCTTATATAAGTACACTATTCAATGATTTTAACAATGTGTAATTTACTACATTATTATTATTAACATATTTGCAAAGTATTCAAAACAAACACAAAATTTATCTACCGATTTTTAAATTAAATTGATCGTAATTGTAGAAAAAATTATATATTGCAAAAAAATATATTATGTACATCAATTGCAGTGGCGTAGAGCGCAATGAATTTGGTTGTCATAAAATGAATAATATTGTTTAATTACTTTTAAAATTTTAGCTTTCAGCCAATTTTGAACTTTTAAGGTGATCATTCAATTCCGGCGCTAAACTTAGTAAGCTGTCTATCTATGCCACAGTAGATGAATTTTTTGAACATTAAAATGGTCAGCTACTTTCGAGGTTGACTGTACTCAGGTACAAAAACCAGAACAGGATAGAAAAAACCAGAACTCCGAAATAAATATTTGCAGATTATATAAATATTTGGTCCAACACGCAAAATTTACCCGAGGCCTCAATCACAACAGTCGCATCCGCTACCACTGCGCATCAGTCAAGCTAAAATAAGGTAAACTATTCTCTAAGACTTTTGAAAGCTCTAGCAACAAATAATTTAAAGGTAATCATAAAGTTAAAAAGTTTAAATGTCTAATCGGCTCAAAGCTCACTGGCATGTAGGCGTTTATATGTCAGTACGTTTCCATGTTGATTATTTCTTTTTTTTTTTATCTGAATTGCTTGTTGGTCCTTAAGTATAGGTAGTTCTATTACAACAGGTCTCATTTGTCAATTTGTTAATTGCATATTTTTAAGTTTGTAAAGGTGATGATGGAGGTGTCAATGGGGGGATAACAATACCATTATGTACCCTATTTACACTTTTATTACATTTAAAATTTATTGTATTCCTATTTTTTATATTTGTGTGAACTTACTTGTGCATGATGTGGTCTCCTATAAGTGAGGAAGCACATAACTTGTTATTCTACTAATTACATTTATTTTGTTTTTGTGTATTCCTCGTTGTGAGATCCTTAAATAAATAAATAAATAAAGAATTTTAATACAGCCTGTTAACAACTTTTACCTACACTGAAGGCCAACTAAAACGTGAATAGTTTTCCTTGAGGAAAGTCGAAAATACTCAATATCCATTATTTTTTATCTCCGATATACGACCATATTTTCGTCTATTATTTGTGTTTTATGTTGTTGGATTGATTTATTCTCTTAAAAAAAATACGTGTAAGTGCTCACCAATGACATCAGGATAACAGGGGAGTAAATAAATTTGAAATAGAGTGCCCTTATTTTTTTTGTGCGGAAATCCCCTTCATGCCACTGACTAGTGGCTATGTCAGACTCGAACCAACTAAAAACCGTACACTGTCTCAGGTACTACAAGTTGGGGAACTACGAAACTGGTGCACCGTCGAAAGAAAATCCATGGAACCCCGACGTACCTCAGGCCATCTACGGTTTCTAGATGACCCCCTCCTTTGTAGGAACCCTGTTGCTTCTTTTCTATTTAGAAAAGGGGCCCAAACACTTTATAGAGCTTACGACCCCACCCCTAAACTTCTCCCGGTTTCGCTCCGCCATCTCCTTCGCAAGTATAAATTGCTCGTAGAAAGAGACAGTAGAGTTCCACGCGCTCTCGCTCCGCAATCATGTTACCGAGCGAGAGAACCTTCACTCCGATGGCCGTCACGAAATCACGCCTCGGTTCGCCCATCACTAGCAAAGCCGGTACGAGAGTGCAGAAACAGAGTTTTGTCTATGTGTACATGTGCGCATAGAGCAACACGGTGAGATTGTTTAATATATAGGCGGGCTACGCCTATATATTTGTCAAAAAAGCCCAAATACGCGTTACACTGTTATGACACAGAATATAACGTTTATGTGAATGTGAAATTGTCAATGTTTTGTTTTAATTATTACGCATGTGCTTATAAGCTAGCTTATTAAGTTTTGCATAAATAAAGAAGCTTAAAAAATGATTGTATACATCATTTTCGTGATGATATGCATCTTTCTTAATCATCAATCACCTGTGACTTTATCCTAACATATACGTTGTACGTCTTCAACGTACTTGAAAAATGATAGTTCCCAAAGGTACTTTTATTTGATTGTCTTTGGTAGATAGTAACCAAAAACTGTGGGGGCTACTATTCCTTATCATTTTTTTTATGTATGGACCTGTCAAAACGACTCTAGTTTGCCTGAGTGAAAGCATAAGCAGAATCCAAGAGAGTGAGAGTGAATGCAGACAATGCAACAATGCAGCATGGTGACCCACACCATGGCAGCCTAGTGATGGTTCTACATCATTGAGCCTCTGCTTTCATACGATTTCAATACCAGTTGTTTTAATACGATCATGTGACTCGATTTTTATGCTGTCACATCGTTTAACTGTTTTAAATCCAAACCGAACTGTTCAGAAAACTTCTGATAGAAAGTTAAAAGCATGTGCATGTCAAGGACAAGTGACCAATGTATTAAAATTCAATATTTCTATTTTTATAAATAAGGTTATATTATTTTATTAAATTTCTGCTTGTATATAGGTTATTATAGTAAAAAGTAGCCTATATCCTTCCTCGAGAATCAAACTACGAGTATATCCATGCCAAATTTTATTGAAACCGTAAGACACAGACAGACCGGGGTACTTTCGAATTTATAATATTAGTATGGATTTGTTTGGTTTAATGTCTTAAAAATTATTAAGCTTTTATATTATTCGTTTGAGTCATTTATTGCTTGAGTAATTAAATAAACTTGTGCATACTGCTATCGGTCATTTACGGGTTGATATTTTCATGTAGTGAAATCAAATTTTATCGCAATTTCCTGTGGCTTTAAAGAGATTTTGCTAACAAATACTATAATAGCCTCTTGGCCTTGGTTAATACCCACGCGGTTTGCCTCGATCTCATCTCAATTATGTAACTTAGTAAGCAGATAAACCAAACAATTCAAATTGATTATGAAAATAGGTTCTATATTTACATTAAAAAACAATTAAATTTTACAACTATTATAGTTTTTGCGTTTAGATATGCGATGTGGTCACTTAATAATGACAATCACACATCATTATGTGGTCCCTTTACTGTTAATTTAATTATATGTAGAAGGTTTCACTACTTTTTATAAGTTGTTGATATTCACTGGGAGCACGATTACAGCGCCAATTATTGGCTACAATTACGGTGGTCTTAGAAATGAGAAATGGCTGATTGTCTATAAGAAAAGTTTGTAAAAAAACAAATAATTTCAATGAAATATCGTACTTTACATAAATTCTATTCGATCATGTAAATCTATAGTGTCGATAGTAAGGTTGACTTTTTTATTTCCAGACAAAATTAGCAAAATCAGGAAATTTTAGACAGTACACACGAACGTTCTCATTGCTGACTTTAGGAGAAGTAAGAAAACAACAAACATAAAAACAAATGTAATTGAACAACGCATTGCACATATATTGTAGACTATCTTATGACTGTAGTGTTATTATGAATTTTTGTGTATTTTTAGTTAACATGACTAAATTAATTATGAAACTGGATTCGGAGCAATTACACACGATATCGCTTTTCAACAACAATCATCAATAAAAGGTAAACAAAGGTTTGGCTCAACATAATATGCAAGATGTAAAATAAATTAAACGTGAATATTATATAATAAATAATGTAAAAGAATCTAAGGATAAGCTATACGGAATATATCTATAACCGGTAAAACAGTGTCTAAGAATTGTGAAACGAAAATCTGCAGTTATTCGACAGATAAATTCATGATCGTCTTATCATCATTATTACTAGCCCATTGCAGAGGTGAAATAGGTCCTAAATATTATTTTTGACAAATTTACTTAACATTTAGTTTTTATATAAGTGGGTAATCAGTCGCAGTTCGCACTTTTATAAACGACGCGATTAAGTATCGTATATAGTTTTAGTAATCGGTATTTCTTTTGTATATAATTGGATATATTGGCATTAAAATCTTCTCGTAATTTAAAAAGAATAAATGAGGCTATGGTCTGAAAAAGAGGATATATCATCTAAATCATCATCATCATTAACTGCCTCGGTGACTTAGTGGTAGCGTATGCGACTGCTGTGTTTGAGGTCTCGGGTTCGATTCCCAAGTCGGACCAAATGTTTGTGTGATCTACAAATATTTGGAGTTCGGGTGATTTCTATGTATCATATGTATGTATTTACAAAAAAAGTATATATGTATTAATATCAGTTGTCTATTACCCATAGTATAAGCTCTGTTTAGTTTGTACGCCATGTAGTACACATGGCGTTGTGTGTTAAATGTCCGAAAATATTTATTTTATATCTACGTCATCAAAATAACTCATAATTATAATATATTATAGATTAACAAATAATATAGTTGTAGTTTTATACATTTCTATGACTAGTGACCGCAGCAACTGAATTTGTCGTAAACTTTTAGTGAGCTGTCAAACAAAAATACGTTCATTAAATGACTGCTCATACACAAACAAAACTATGCCCGGGTCACACAAGACACTTTCAAACGTAAAGCTTTTGCATTTATGTTTGTAAATATTCGATGTTTTCTAAAACAAATTGCAATATTTAGTCCTTTTTATTTGTTTGTAGTTTAGAATACATATTAATATATATCTCCTTAAAATTATTGTGGAAATCCGTCTCTTAAATTATAATTGTATTCAAAGGTGCTCCATTAGATACAATTGTAATCACCGAAGCAAACCACGTAAATAATAGGCTGTGAAATATCTCCCTTCCGCCTTTTTGTCTTTTAAATTTTGCGGCTATGTACAAAGCGCTACAGAGCTTGTATCTGGCAATACTATACATCATTATATATACAAAACGACGCTATGCATGGTTAGTTTGGATATTGCGTTCAACAGTTATAGACGTGTAAAAATGGAGTTCACTAACGCCGAAGTTCGCGCTATTTTAAAGTTTTCCTTCGTTAAAGGCAAATCCGCTAGAGAAATGTTCCGTGAGATTAATGGTGTTTTGGGAGATGGTACTCTATCACTTCGAACTGCGGAGGAATGGTTTCGATGATTCAGAGCCGGTGAAAACGACAAACGATATAAGCCAGCCGGCAGAAGACAAATACCGATCAAATCATGGTAAACATGGAGTTAGACCGGCATGTGGCATCTCGTGACATCGCCCAGAAGATGGGAGTTAGTCACCAAACCATTTTAAACCATCTGCAGAAGGCTGGATACAAAAAAAAGCTTGATATTTGGGTGCCGCATAATTTGACGCAGAAAAACCTTCTGGACCGAATCAACGCCTGCGATATGCTGCTGAAACGAACCTTTTGAAGCAGGCGATCGACTAGAAGCGTCCAGAATTGGCCAACAGGAAGGGTGTAGTGTTCCACCAGGACAACGCCAGACCACACACTTCGTTGATGACTCGTCAGAAGCTACGGGAGCTCGGATTGTTCGTAATGTTGTTCGTTCGGATGTTTTATCGCATCCACCATATAGCCCGGACATAGCGCCAAGTGATTACCACCTGTTCCTGTCCATGGCGAACGCCTTTGGTGGTGTAAAGTTGAACTCAAAAGAGGCTTGTGAAAAGTGGCTGTCCGAGTTCTTCGCAAATAAGGAGGGGGGCTTCTACGAGGGGGGTATTATGAAGTTGCCATCTAGATGGAAACAGATTATCGAACAAAACGGCGCATATTTGAACTAAAGCCGATCACTGTAACACTTTTTATAAAGCATTGAATAAAGAGCAAAAAAGCGGAAGGGAAATATTTGATACCCTATTATCAAACCTGTAATTACTTACCGAAGTTTTATTTGTAAGTTAAGATATAAACAAGAAAAATAGATATTGCTTTGTGATAGTAGCATAATAAAAAATATGTAAAATACAATTACAGAGTTATTTACGCTTTTGATAGATACTCTAATGCCTTTTGTTGTACCTAACTTTTCTTACTTTGTTTTTAGGATGTGATGATAATGATTTTCCTAAAAGTTAAATATAACCATATCCTGACATAAACTTAAATAATACTCACAAAAAAAATCATGATTTTAAATATGAAAGTAAATATATACTATTTGTTCTACAGGTGTTCATAAATAACTTGTTGAATATACATCACTATCTCTATATATATATAAATAGTGAGAAATCAGTATATTATGGCGAATTTTCAAATCGTATCGTTAAGTGGGATGGATACATAAACATAGTAGTTTAAATCCCTATTTGTCCTTTGCAAGTCATAGTGTTCGGGACGGTTCACTTTGAAGTGTTTCATACAATATCTTATAAGATACTTATAAAGGTGACTAGCTTTACGATCATGGCTACCTTCAAACTTCAATAAATATTAAATGGATGGATGTTATAAGTTTGGACGAAAAATGTCTGGCAAGTACTTTTCTTATTTCAAACTTTTTATGTATTCGAGTTTCGTATTCGCTTTGATATCGATCACTACTTAGAGATCGGTTACTAAGGCCACGTAAAAGAGATTATTAAATGTTCTTAGTATTATACGTAATATCAGATCTGCCTTGTATCCTGGTTAAGCTTTTATGATTAAAAAACAGTGCGTGCGTACAAAGTACACAAATCTAAAACTTTAGATTTCCGAGACTTAGAGGGAGAGAAAAGGCAGATAGAAATGTTAGGAATTTAATGATAATTGTCATTAAAATATTAAAAGTGTCGAAAATTCATACAAATTATGAATTTGATTTTTTTTATTTATAAATGAAAATAATGAAAGAGAATTATTAAAATACATTAATTTTATATTGTTTAAAAAATAATACAGTAAAATCTCAGATGATGTATATTAAATGAAAATTCGCCCTTTTTCACTTTCCCTCAATCGGTCTCAATCACCCCTCTCTCCCTCTTCTTCGACAAAAACGCTGCACATCTTCGTGACGCTAATATTATTATTATGGCGTTTCATCCGTAGAAATTTTACTCTCATGCGCCTAAAGAAGTTTAACTTCGAAAAAACAAAATTATTTTCGGCTCAAAAGTTAAATATGTAGGAGCTTCCGACATCTGTTTATAAAATCGGTTTAATGTGAGTAACGATGCCCGTTTAAGTTAGTTCAAAATTCAAGCACTTAAGTAAAGGTATAAAAAGTGCCAAGAGCTAAAGTGCTGAACATTCTACGTGAAGTTGACAATTAATCTTTAGGAGGCTATCATGGTGTCAAGAAGACACTGTTAAAAGTACTCGAGGGATTCTATTGGCTTTGTTGTCGGCAAGATGTACTAGATTGGTGTCATAAATGTACTACTTGTACTGCCATAAAAGGTCTATAGCTGCGAAGCCACGGAAACCAGAAACACCATAGAAACGAATTTCAGTTGACGTAGCGGTCGAGAACATAAAAACCAGATACGATTAGCATTCAAATTCAAACGGTTTTGAAGAAGATGCACTAGTTTGACTACATAATCTAACCCATAACAAAGAGGTGCCCTAAATTACAGACTAAGTGAGAGGCACGTACAAAGTGATTACAAAGATGATCGAAGTGACCTGGGTAATCCCGCCGATGTCAGTCGTCGGCAGCGTGAAATTCGTTGTAAAATCTCTTCTACCCTCATTTTTATTAATGTTTGGTTATTACTACTTTTAATATTGTTTTGTAAGTTTTAAGTCCTACAAATCACATTGCCACCTTTGCATTCTTCAGTATCGCCATTGAGAGACCTTTCAAGTACTTCGAATGCTTGCCTTTACATGAAAACACCTCTTTACGCAGTTCACTTATTTTACTCTTTAAAAAGCTGTGGGATGGACTTCTTCAATGTATCACATAAGTTGATTTAATATCTTTTAACTCACACTGCAGCAGAACAATATCCTTGAAAAGTTTAACAACATCAAGGTGGTCAAAAGTTAAAGGGGGTAGCTTATCAAAATCTCATCATCACATCGTCATCTACAATCTTAAACAGACTAATGATATCTGTTAGATCACGGTTTTCTTTCCTATGTCCTTTTCGTATTTTTTTTGATAATTAGATATTTACACATTTTACCGTATTTGTCATTTTGGACTCCGTAAAGCTTAGCAATCCCCGAAACCGTTTCTTGCCAAACCGAGTGGTGCGTATGTGGAACTATTTGCCGATAACTGTGGTTAATACTCCGAATATAAACATATTTAAAATCAGGCTTGATAAACATTTAAACACACAAGTTTTAAGCTGCTGGTGTATTAATATAATATTAATACACAGCAGACAGACAAGGATTTATTTATTTATTTTATTTATTTATTTAATACATCATACACTTTAGGTGCATTGGCGGACTTAATGCCTAAGGCATTCTCTACCAGTCATCCATCAGGTGACGCAAAGAAGACAAGAAATAGGTGCATTTTGCAAAAAAAAATGTATTAGAATAAACATATCTGGCAATATATCAAATACAAATAATATATAAAAGCTAATCATACATACAAGAACTAATACATACTATACATATAACTAAATGCAAATAAACTTACATAGATACATACATACATACGTAAATAGGTGTACCAGTAATAATAGATGACAATTATGTAGATGTTGATTCTGCATGTTGTTTAATAAGGAAATGCTTTTATCTTAAAAGAAAAGATGTTGGTGACCATCCAGATTTCGAGAGGGAGCTCATTCCAAATTAGAACGGACCGAACAACAAAAGATGAGCCAACAAACTCAGACGTATGGAAGGGACAAAGGAGTCCACCAATAACCTCCTTCTTGAAGATTATTAGTGGACCGAAGGTTTTTGTTGTGGTTGCTGCATAGAAATTGGAAGCAGGCAGTTAAATATTTTGGTGAAGATGGGTTATTTAAAATTGAGTGCAAGAAAGTGAGAGCTCGTTGTTCTCGTCGTAAGCGAATAGGTAGCCAGTTGAGTTGCGTGCGGCAAAGGGAAACATGATCATACTTACGGAGATTAAACCACTAAATAAGAATGTTGTGTCATTTGTGAGTGATAGTGCTTTTCCATGTTTCAGTTCTAGTTGACACAGGTCATTAATATTTACAAGGAAAACGCTGAGACCGAGCACAATGCCTTGTAGTACGCCGTAATGTATAAAGAGTAGATTACCACCCCAATCACCAATCCTTACGCATTGCCTTCCATCGTTCAAATAGTCCCCGAGCAGCTTCCAAGGCAGACCCCTGACACTAATGGTTTCCAACTTATTTAAAAGCAACAGAATATAGACCGTGTCAAAGGTCACAGCCAAATTGAGAAAAACAGTGATGCACTTCCTCTTGTTATCTATTTTTGAAACAGGGTATAGTTTGTGAGTTGATGCACTGCGTCATCAATTGATTTACTAGAGTGTAAACCACTTTAAGCAGGCAAAAGAAGTGCATTTGCCTCCAAACTTCAATCAAACTTTCTAAGACTTAAGACAGCATTGGTAAAATGGAGATTGATCTGTAATTATTGGTTTGACGAGCGTAAATCGTCTTAAATGCCTGAGGAAAGGCACCAGTAGCAAAAGATAGATTGCAAAAATGGGGGACAGTACGACAAAGGACTCCAACATGACAATTCAGTTTTTTAGTAGCAATCTAATATATAGGCACTGCAATCCATTATGAGATGTTTCATCATTTGGGAGAAAGACAAGCGAGGCAGTACCACCAGGAATGTGATTTTGGTTTATTAGGTTGACAAGTGTTACCGGCATGGTTCTTAGGCAATCTTTGGTCAACGCTAGTAAAATATTTGTTAACCCCGTCGACACTGTTTCTTGGATTGTCATATTTTATAAGAGCTTTAGCTCTTTAGAACTGTCCGATTTATTTTCTGTCGAAGCTGCATATCATATTTAAAACATCCCACAACTTTTTGCTTTTATTGTGTGCCCTTGCAAACTCCTGTCTGTCGCAAACTTTCCTTTGTTTTCATGGTAAAACGTTGCAGAAGTTCCTATATATTTTGTAGGTTATTTTAAGAGTTTAGTCATTAAGATTAATTTTTCATTTTTTGTGCAGGCTATCTCTATTACGAATGTAACGTAATAGACCTGTACTGATCCACGGATTATATATTATCTTCTTATTACATTTTTAACTGTACTAGATTTTTTTCTATAGCCTTGATGAGTAAAGAGATGAGTTCATCAGCAGCTGAGATGGAATAACAGGAATCGAGTATTACTTGAAAATAAATTTTACTAAATGCTATATCTAAGTTCGTACAATTAATTCGTTTTAGTATCCTAGAACGATGGGATGGTTTTAATAGCTGGTTGATTATTATGTCAACACTTTCATGATTATTTACTGTAGTAGAGAGTAGGTATGGTATGCACAGGTGACCAGCCAAGATGTCTCAACATTCTAATGAACCGTTACCATTAAATGTAATTTCAATATTAATGACAGCCTATTATATATATATATATATATATATATATATATATATATATATATATATACTTCTGCATCATCGGGCCGCCGGGCTCGCATTTAAAAACGAAACACGACAGCGTGTCTCTACTATCTTAAATTTAATAGATTTAAATGTGATTTCAGTTATGTTTCAAGCATGTTTATAATTACATTATGTTATATGAAAAGAACATGTAAATAGTTATCATTTATTTTATTTGTGAGATATACTTTCAAAGTCATTTTTATAATATAATATTAATACTTATCTAATTAAATACCAAAGATTTGTTGTGCATTTCATGTAGACTAAAATAACCCTGTGAAGCATATAATTAAAATGCATATCTTAGAAGATTCTAGAGGACTAAAACACATGCATTATTTTTATCTAATAATGAATCTTTAATCTTATTGAATTTTAATTTAGGTTCGGACAACACAAGAAACACGTTCCTGTGTTTTAATTGTGTACTACAATTCATTGTCCTTAAAACAAATATATACCAATACTACGAAGTCTGCCGTGTTGGTCTAGCGGTTAGCGTATACGACTGCCAATCAAGAGGTCCTCAGAAGTATGGATGTTCGGCCTCGTTTCACGCCCGTGCTTCGGAGAGCACTTTCTGCCGCTGCCGTCGGGCCCGGTTGCCATGAACATCTATGGCAATCGTTACTGAGAAGTTAGTGCCTTCAAATATACTGACAACAAGTTCAACCATCGATTCAATTTCGCCCTCAGTATTACATAACATAACATTGACACAGTTACGATGTCAGTCTCTCTATCGACCGCAAATAATCTTGAGAATAATAAAGGATGAAAAGATGATGAATTATATTCTTAATATAATCTATAAATTTATTAAATTGGTTTTTTAATGTTGGCAGATAAATTATTGGGTTCAAGTAATGTAATTTTTATATGAACTGTGTTATTTAGAATTTATTAATTGTGTTGTGTTGTATGTAAATGTTATAATAAATTTCATACTTAGGTACAATTATAGAAATGTCTTTGGCAAAAAGTAAAGATTGATACCGTGTTATTTACGGTAGGTCTTTACGTTGTTACATATATATTCTTATTATATATATATTCGTATTAGAACAAAAAATATATGACACTGATTAGAAATGTGTACAAAACAGCTTGACTTGCATGCAACTAGAAAAAAGATGATTTGTTTATGATACATAAAGGGATATAACAAGGAAGATCTTCTTCCTTCAAAACTGTTTTCTGCTGTTTTGGAAACAGTTCTAGAAACTTTGAATGGAAAAACTCATGAGACTTAAACAGAATGTGAAGCGAACTTGCATCATAAAGACTAAATATAAATCCTAAAAAAACAACGTAATGAAGAATGGATATATAAGCTGCGCTTTCCTCGTTATTAAAACGACATTAATTCTAAATGAATTCTTGACTTTAACACAAGTAATTTCCGTTATATTTTCCAAGTCAAATGATTTAGCCGCTCTTGAGTCCTAATATATTTTTTGCCCGTTACAAATACTCATTTTTTAATGATTATTTTTATATAAAGCAATGTTCGGTTTCCATTATCACCTTATATTGTGTACTTACTCTAATCTGAGTTAATTTTCCCAACTCTACTAACTGTATTTTCCCTATAATGGTGAAAAACTCACTCATATTGTATAACAATCGATATTTAACCGGCCGTGATTTACTGACAGCGCAAAAATGCTAGCGGGAGAAAAGAAATACCGACAGCTGCACAATTATTAGCTCTCCGTTAACACGTAATCGCTCAACGAAAGAATGGTTGCTCATGAATCGTTTTCTTTTCGTTAGAAAAAACGGTTGAATTGGTAGGAATGTTTATCAAGTAATAGCATGTAATGTCGGAATCACTTACCTATAAAATGTTTAGTTTCGAAACTGAAAGGAAACGAATCTTATTCTTTAGTCTTGAAGTTACAATATTTATTGTCTGAAGACTCTCAAGTAATACAAGTCTCGTACTTATTGAAATATCTGCAAACAATATATAGGTACATCAATTTTCTAAGGTAAACGGCTACAATTGTGGTAATTGGACCCTCGGCAGTTGATACGTAGGCACTTTCTTACCTCTATAGGCAGAATTTCAATTACGACGGCAGCATTTGTAATTAAGTTGTGCGATAACCTAAAACTGAATTAACTCTGGCATTGTTGAATTCATGTGAGAATTTTTTCACATATATGCAAGTTTCCAAGTTTTACAAGATTGAGTATATTATTTTAAAACAACGACTGGCATGAATCTAGTGGTACACAAAGCTCTTATGCATTTTTTCTGATAAATAGAAACTTTATCTATATCTGTTAACTGCGCCCATAACAATAATCCATTCCGTAACGATTCCACGTATTCATAACTTGAGCGAATTTGAGCTGCAGGTTTGCCAGCAATATGTTGTAGATTTTTGAGCTCATATACCAATTTATTTAATTTAGAACCAACGTTTTGGACATGTTTTTTTCCATTTGCAGTGTTGATCTGTGTATAGAGACCTAAAAATGTTGTATTAGCTACTCTAGATAATTTTTACCTCAGCCTGTAATATTTTATTCTGTAATATTTAATTCTTCGAGTGGTGTCTTATAATTAGAAAATTTATTAAATTTTTAACCAACTTCAAAAAAGGAGGAAGCTCACAATTCGTCTGTATTTTTTTATGTTTCGTCATAACTTTCGACTGGGTGATTTTGATGATTCTTTTTTATGATTCTTTATATGTGGTCCCATTTTAGTTTGGTCCAGTTCTTGAAGTCTTTTTTTTTTTGTTGTTAAAATTTGTAATTATGTTTCTAAATGTTGGCACATAAATTATTGGATTCAAACAGTTTATTTTTTGTTTGAACTGTGTTATTTACAATTATATCAAAGTTACAATAAATATCATTCTTAGGTACAATTACAGAAATGTCATTGGCAAAAAGTAAAGATTGATATGGTGTAATTAACGAAAGTTCGTTTACGTTGTTGCATATTGTAAAATATTTTTGTGTTATATATTTATTTTGCTTTTAGGTTCAAATTCAAACTATTTACATAGGTACATTTACTGTAAGTTAATGAATATGTTATAAAATTGGATAAGCTGTTGTTGTGGTATGTGCGATATGTGTAGTCTGGTTTATTAATATAATCTACAAATTTAATTTCGTGGAGAGAACAAGGAAAATCTTGCTTGATTTCTAGAGTGTGCTGGTTCCAAACTAGTCTCATAACATTAGAGAAATAATCCTAAATTTAGAAATTGAAATAGGCATTCGACAAATTGAGGAGGAGGGAATGGGGTGATGGGATGAAGTTGCATAGGTAAACTATAGTCGTTCCAATCGTTTATTTAACTTTTGACAGATCACGCACATAAAGTTTTGTAATAATTTTTGATACAATGTACTACAGGAAATACTGTACTTCATGGACGGGCTCCGCCCACTTAGAGATGTGTCATTCGTAATTAATGACCACAGACTATAAAAACGGTTTTGAAATAAATCGATTTTCCATTTTATTTATAAAACATACAATAAAATTATTCTTGTATGTCCTTTGAGTACTTTATTTTTTGGTATTTTGACAGTAACGTAGGAAGGAACGATACGCTCAACTCAACCAAACGTGAGAATTCACAAATAAATCAATACGAAGGAATATAAATACTCAACACGACGTATGAAAATGTGGATTAACACTAACAACCAATTGGCGACGCGCGTCGGCTCCGTGTCCGGTGTTGCTGTTTAATAATCGATAAAAGTACGAAATTATCGATAAAATAATGAGTATGTTAAATCGATTAAAACTTCTTCATGCATAAAATCGATCTATAAAAGAAATCGAATCGGTAACGGGTCAGGGTATCACTATTTGATTAAGTATTAGAGTTGTCAAAAGTTAAATAAACGATTGGAACGACTATAAAGCTAGTATCTATATAAATCTATCTATATATCAAAGTCAATGAGTGAAATAAGTATTTTTGCCAACAAGACTTAGAAGTTTGACTTGTTTGTATGTTCCAAACTCCACATCGTACCAGGTGACTTGTTTGTGTATTTGTCAGCATATCATAAAAACCTGTGTATGAAATAATGAAAGCAATACGGATTTCATCTTAAATGTATTTTGCTACGTCGTAGGAGAAAAAATGGAAAGTCGAATATCTTGTCATGTCATAATGAACGGTTTGAAAAGATGATCACTGAAAATACCCACAATCCTTTGATGCCTTTTTTATCATTGTTATTGACTTTCTTTTTATTAAATGTTTGACCGATCAAATAATAAAATCCTTCTGAAATATCTCAACCGTCTGACAATCTGTCACTTGTCACATGTTGTTTTCTTTGTACATAAAGTATTTTAGGTACTGCATAAAAAAGCTTAGAATTACACTAATATATGAAATAGTTGAAATACTTATGAAATATGTTCTAGGTCATGTGATTTGGAAGTCATTAGTATCCTATGGTGATAATTGGATACAGTCTCAAGTTTGTAGATGAATCACTTGTTTGAATACTTATATTTCCATCTCTTGATAATGAATACGAATTAACGATATTGTGATTTCTTTTTTAAATCTTTTTAATTATATTGTGCGTTGCGTAACATAATAGAAGAAGAAGTTACAAATAGTTGCAGTAGTATGATTAGTAAGTAAGTTTCCACTATTGTCCATTGCGATATTTGTTCTTCTTCTTTTGATGAAATGGCAACCAGCCGGATCACTCGGATCAGCTATTTCTGCCAATGTCAAGTATTTATAGTCTTCATTTACAAGTCTTCGAGTCTTTGAGTCGTTGTCGTGATGAAATTAATGATAAAAATATATAAAATGTGGATGACATGAAATGGGGACCGTCTTCCGAAAAAACAAAAACTATCTCCAACGATATTTCTTCTACACAAAGCTATATTGACTTAACATTTAACTTGACTCACTAGAAAAATACCAACGACGAAATTTGGTAAGACCATAATCGCAAACAGTTGGTTCCAACTAAAGAGTCTCATTTAAATAGCTGGTTTTTGGATTGCGCTCCAATAATTGTTTAACACATGTTTTCTGCATACCGCGGTATCACTCAAGCCGCATCAGCCTATCTGAACCGAAGCAAGGCTTTTCTATTGTGGAATAAAGTTAGTGAGTGATGATAAGACGCAAACTATAAATCGCAGTCATAAAACATATAACATGTAACAGTACTTTTCAGTGACCAGACCATTTTGTGGTGGAACAATAGTCAGTTCACTATAGAGGACGAGTTCCATTTCTTGGAACCATTGAAACGATACGCGTTGTTAAGTCTCCGTCCCAGTAACGTTTAGATTAGTCATTTGTTTAGCAATCCATCTAACAGTAACAACACAGCTATTATATTTAAAAGATATGTCTGGAGGGCAATAAATAAATGCAAATAACATATTTGTGTGTAATGTAGTAGAAAATAATATTATAGTATGAATAAAAGTGTTGTATTAATAAATATATATAAGTGTTCAGAAATAAATACGGATGTTTCGATGAATTCCCGTGTTTGCTTGTTTGACACTTTAAAATGGAATTTATAGTCACGTTACTATTTCTTACAGATTGATGCACCTCAAGACATGTCCTCGACAACCGTTCGCGTACAGATTGAAATAACTGATAAAAGTGGCGCCCCTTAGATTTGTCTCGTTATTGTTGCCATTCATCTATAAGAAATAAAAAGGCCAAAACTAACTTAGGTAATATTTTTGATGTTACCCTTTCTATCAACTGAAAATCTATTCAAAGACAAACAGTTTCTATCCAACGTATGTTGATATAACTGACTAGTTATAATTTGCAGATCAAATAGCTGAGAGTGAATTTGACTTATATAAGAAAAGAGCTTTATAGTTTTAAAATAATTTATTAACATACATACATTACGTCTGAATCATTCCGGGATAAGTTGTCGGAAAGTACTACAACTTTTTTAAATCTAATGAGACACGTTACTAATTCAAGAGAGCCTTGGTGTAGCCAATAAAACCGCCCTGATGCGACAGCCTTTATTTCACATAAGACTTAACGATTTGCAGCAAACTAATGAGTCTTGTATTGAAATTACCCATGGTTGACGGTAGGGCAGGACATGTGACCCGCATATTCATTTACATCCACAAAATCACATTGTAAAAATTTTGAAACTTTCTATCAAAGTGTTTTCTAAAATTTACTCATTAAATTGGTATCAGTTTTACGTCGAGCATTATTGTACTGTATAGGTTACACAAACATTGTCAGCAAAAAATCGTTAGTTTGCCAACACAGGTAAAGGGTGAAGGTTAGGGGTTAGTTTAGTCGAAAGTAATCAAAAAATTTCGAGCCAGGAAACCTCAACGCTGCCTGACAAATATAACTCAATGGTGGTTCTCGTGCACTTATAGTCGTATGGTCGTATCCCGTTAATGAATTAGAAAGGTTACAAGGCAAGCATTATTTACGATGTACAAATACAAAGTAATAATACGAGGGCGGTTCAAATATGATCGAGACAAATGCTCTGACACGTTTATTTACTATCGAAACGATTTTCTAAGTACTTCCCCTCAATAGTTGCGCATTTTTTCTACCTTTCCGGAAGCTTTTTGATTCCAGTATCGGAGAATTCCTAGCAACTTGGCCAGCCATGTGCGTACAAACTCCTGTCTCTCTCCTCTCCCTTCCTCTCCTCTCCTCTCATCGTCGTTGTTGAATCTTTGGCCTCCGGGGGCTTCTTTCAGTGGTGGACCACTGAAGTGGCTTCCAGTGGTGATAAATATGTACTGAAAAAAGGGAAATCCCACCACATTTTCGATATTGTATTGAGCATGAAACACGCGGTACGAGAGCACGCGTTGTTTTGAAGAAGAATCGCACTTCATGCTGGAATGATCCTCCATTTCGAGTGATAAGTGAGTTTCCGATGCATTTTGAGAAGGTTAGAGTAGCATGCAGCATTGATGGAACGTTGGGTTCTCAGGAAATCGACGTACAGCACGCTTTGCCGTACCCAGAACACGGTACAGATAACCTTACCCGTGGACCTGGTTGTCTTCGCTTTGAGTGACATCCCTTCCTACTTCTGTCTCCACTCTTTAGAGTTGGAGTGTAATGGTGTACCCATGACTTGTCTGTGGTGAAGATTCACGTTAAGAAACCATTACCCTTCGCCTCATATCGCGTCAGCAAGAGAAGTTAACGAAATTCGAGCATAAACATGTAAACATCAACCTAGTTCAGAACGTCATATTATGTAGTTTTAAATCATTGGTGAGCGATGCAAATCGGCTTTATTCATTGATTGTTTCGGATTTAATTCTTTCTTAAAATTTCATTCTTCATTTTCTCTTTCATAAACTTTGTTTTCGAACTCGGAAGTTTCATTTCGTCTTTTGGTTTTGTTCATTTTTAATGTACGATAACCCAGATAATTATGATGATACTCTCAAAAACTATTGAAATTTTATTCAATGATTGGCTAAAGTTTTCAGTTATGTCTTACGATAGAAATAGTGATTATAACTCAAAAGCATATGAATATTTTTCTGATATGTTTGGCTTTGTGAATGCTGACTGATATTTCCTGAAGGGGTATAAACTGCTCATGTAACCTTTCAATTATTACTTAATCTAATAGCTATTAAGACTACTATAAGTTATAATATCGAAATGTTCAAAATAACGGTTTCACTGGCTGGCGAACGAACCAGAGCAGATGAAGTTAAATTATGCTTAAAGAAATCTATTTTGTACCCACAAGTTAACATTCTTAATCATTAAAAAATATGAAGGTTTCCTTGAGAGTTGAAAATACTACTGGTTATGCAGATTTCTTTCTTAAAATCGATTACGGTTATTATTCGAACATTAGCGGAAAGATAACCGTCCCAAGCAATTTGTAAACGGTGCTTTCTACGGTTCAGGAGTTAATATAAAAATATCCGGATATTCCTCAAATTCGCGAAAAACCTATGAAATGGTTACATGAACGTGTTATATTTACATAGAAAACTATCAAGCGTCAGCTATTAATAATATGCCGTTAGTCTTTCGAGGAGGAAGAAATGGTTTACAATTCTATAGACGCGGTGGTCAACATAGACGGCTCAACGAATTACCCCGTAGAATTTATGGATTCTCTGAAACTACCGATTCTACAGTACTATAGGTCTTTTCTACGCGTGGAAATCTCTGTTATGTTGTTCCGAAGTTTCGAACTTCCTAAATTATGCAATGTCTAAAAGACAAAATTTTATATGGAAATATTGTGAAAGCGACAATTTTAACAATGTTTACACCTGGGGAAACTGTATGTATACCACGAATTCTTTTGATTCCAAACGATCTTCCGTTTCAATTTTAATGACTGCAGTTGCCCTCAAAGATTGTTCCGTGATGACACTGATGAAACAAGTCTCAAGAAAAAACACTCAAATTCGCTGCGATAGATTTAAGAGAAAACTGCTTCCCTCATAGTAAGCTCACCCAATAGTTATGTGGTTTTGGCATCTGGATAAGTGAACAATATTGTCTATAAAGACATTCAATCATTCGCTCAAAATCAAATCTATAGCGAGCAAAGCCGCGGTCAATAGCTGATCTTAAAAAGAATTATAAAACCCGCGCAGGAACTTATGTCGAGTATTACTGACATTTACTGATTAAATAAATTTGTACGGTATAACTATTTATGATATTATTATTTAACTTTCTCTTTTAGCAAGAAATATTCCCATATTGAATATTAACTTATCCAATAAGCGGCTACAGCAATAGGGTAATTTGATAGTTTATAATAATAGTAGCGGGATTGTTGGCAACGAGTTCTTTCAAGTACCTAAATAAACGGGTTATTAAGCGCTGAAAAGCACTTCAAGTATTTATATTAGCGTACAGCTTCTAATTTTAATAAAATCATATTAAACCTACGTCAAGTTATTGTTTCGCTTTCCATCTGGCTATGATTATATCGATATTCTTATAATCCATTTTTATTAACATCGCCTCTTCTTATTGCATATGGCATAAAATTTTGTTTTTTCTATGGCTGTTAATTTTTTTTCCGTCAAACTATGTAAAACCTATATCGTGCCTCTTGTTGAAACATTGCGATCGGCGCGCGTTGTTAATTGATTTTTTGGTAGTTGAAAATGGTGTTTGAGGCAATTGCGGCAAATAAATTTGGAATAACTCGGTTTGTTGTCGGTTTTTAAGCTTAGTAAGGCTACGACGTTGAATTAAAGTTGTAAACCGCATGGCCTCATTGAATTGCCAACTATTTAAAACAACTGAATGCATTGAATTCTGTCAACATTAACCCCTACTGGTGGCGCCAGCTGTTGCCGCACGGGATTTTATGAAATATATTGTGAAATGGAACCCTTTCTGATAAAACTGATTTGTGAACTTTGCTGACAACTTGTGGATTGCAGGGAAGACTGGTTTCAAAGATTTTGCAAAATATAGTTGAGCTTAGGAAACCGTGCAGTAGAACTAGTTCTTGATTGTATCTTGTACTTAACCGTGATTAATTTTCAGCTATAGCCGCCGGGTAACTCAGCTTTATTTAACTTTATTCAGCTACGTGTTTCGCTTCCACTTTAAACACGGTGATGGGCCACCTTGGGTTGAAAATAATTTGCTGTGTAAAATAATGTTAATTTTCCTTGTTTGTTTAAATACAATAATATTATGTTTCCATGAGTCATGCGTAAATGGGTTCAAATCCTAGGTTGGACCAAGTGTTTGTGTAAACTACAAATGTTTGATTCGGAGTTTGGGTGTTTTCTATGTATAATATGTATGTATTTACAAAAAAGTATAAATGTATTAATATCAGTTGCCTAGTACCCATAACACAAGCTCTGCTTAGCTTGCGAGTAGATAGCGTTGTGTTAGATGTACAAAATAAAAAAAAAACCCTATAGGTAATTTAGATGATTAAGAATTAATATTATAGACTATGGAAGTACTTCTAGGGGACGATTTTTAGCTGAGGAAATGATGATAATGATGACATTATAAACGCTTGGGTACAACACACGTAGAGTAAAGTAAAGTCTCTGCTATATTAATTATGATACTGACTGGTCTTTGTTGAGCACATTGATCGATCAGATCAGATGATCGGCTAGGCGTTCATCGTCACAATCGATAATTTACAATGCATGTTTAGATATACTAGCTGATCCACGCAACCTTCTTTGCGTTTCCTATTGCCCATAGCGTGATAATTTTCCCCATTTTTTAAACGTTATTCATTGGTGCTCCACTCTTATTGTTCTTGCCGTGATGATGTACAGCTTATAGCCGTCCTCAATAAATGGACTATCTAACACTGAAAGATTTTATTCAAATTGGACTAGTAGTTCCTGAGATTAGCGCGTTTAAGCAAAAAAACTATTTAACTATATAGTATATAGTTTAAAATAATAACCAGTTATGAGTATATTGATCCCACCAGCTGTTATCCTATAATTATGATATTTTAATTATACGGACATATATATTTCCGTATAATTAAAGACGTTCAATAATAATAAAAAAGGATAAAAATGAAACAACATAATTACTTACAATTTTCAGAAAGTAATTAATTAACTGAATGTTCCAATCAACGAAAAAAAGAATAGTTATTATTTAAGTATGACAAAGTAATTTAAAAGAATATAACATTGTATGCCGGTCTGAACACGGTCGCTAAATGAAGTCTGTGCATAAAGACTTAAACGAAGGCCAAGCGCACCGTTCCTGCTGTCTGACTATTCATTTACAGCTGTTATTAATCTGACGCCTACTTCGAGAACAATTGCAATACCAACCCGTTAGGATTACCGCGCTTTTAACGTTTTAAAATGCTGTCAGTTTTTTTGTTCATCGGAAAAATTTATAGATTCGGTTTTATAAAGTACTTACATCTAGAATTAAGATTAAAATTTTCTGTATAAAAAGATGGTGACTAGTAATTATTGATTTTAACAGAACTCCGTATGAATAGTTTTAATAAATACATCCCATAATTTGTTCGAGTCGTTAAAATGAAATTGAAATTAACCATATGATCAATAAGACATGTCACGTAATATCAGAGCGAACAATAAGATAAAATGCGATCCCACCAAAAATGATGCCAAGGCGACTGCATATGGCTTACCCTGTGAAAAAGATATTAGATCTCATGTAGAGCCAAGCTTCTGAATCTACATGCTCTAACTCTATCAACACTTACTTCACAAACTCTACATCATTGACTCTATATCCCAAGAATTTGAACTATCTGATATATCAGAAACCAAAGTTATAAGGGTTCAAAAAAACGACGAAGCACCGCGAGAAAGGTCATTGCTAATGCTCATTCCTTTTTTTTGCAATAATATTCTGATTTATTTTATAACATTTTTTTTTCTGCTGTAAATAATTAATTGTATAAGGTACTTAATAAAAGTAGTTAGTACTCGTAGTACTCATTACAGTAAGTAATGAAATATTAAAGTGGTATTTACTACTTAAAGGCAATTCAGCACTAAACTTCGAAGTAAAAGCAAATAGGGACCATCGTATATCTAATAGATAGATTACCATCATCGTCTATCGCAGTCCACTGCTGGACAATTAGGCCTCTCCAAAACGTCCCTTGGTCTCTCGTCTCTCTACCAAGATAACTAATATAGCATATCATATACATAATTACATACACTAACATTGTACTAAGATTTGGTTTTACTAACATAATTGGCAAATTGCAACCAATTGGGCAGTTTATGATAAAAGAATTGGAATATTTAATGCATATTGAAAAGGAAAGAAAGCAAGTCTCTCGACTTAAAATGAACTGAAAGGGTTACCCATTTTTTCTACGGACAGATTTTTGAAATCTAAACTACAGAAGATAATAATATAGTCTTTCCCCTTTTTTTAATATTTTTATCAGATTTACCTCCTTTCATTTCTTTATTGAAAAGGTTATCAAAATGATGATAGTCATTTTTCAATAAGAATGGTAAAAGACGTAAAGAAACAAATAAACTCAAGCTAACCAAATGATAAAGATAATAATGTTCTCAGTGTTATAATGCATTTTATTTGTTTAAGAATTGAAATTGTGGAAGAATCCTTGAGAGTGATTTAATTATCATACACCAAGTATACTCACAAAATAATTTTCTATGAAATATGCATCAAAGTGTCGATTAAAACACAAAGTAATTTCATACTCTGCCTTGATATTCACTTCGTTAAAAGATTGCTTTGAAGCTGTAAAATCAATTACTTCATATACCTAATATTTTAAATAACTAGACTGATTTCAGTTTGTTCCGTATTTCATTTTTGCGGCAGGAGTGCGATCCAAATGTGCAGGCGGTGTGGACGTGCCGCGCGTGTTCACTACGAGCATATTGGAGTCTCGGTTGCGAGGCACGCGCGGTTTGGACGGTGTGTGTGGTTCGCGCGATCCACCACATCATGGACATCTCGCAAAGTCACCGTCTGATATCGCTTCATAGGAAATTTTAATATTTATGGGACCAAAAATGTTAATTGCACCAATAGAGGTGTAAGAGATGATACTTGGTGTCAGATTTCTCGCGAAATGTGACACTAACTCTGCGTAAAGCTGAATCCCAGATTCCAAGCGATTATTATGTATATTGCTTTTACCCATAGCTTTTTTATATTTTGCGCAAATACTTAAGCAAAATAAAGGTTGCTGCTGCTACGGCAATTACGCTGCCGCTGTACATGAGACTCCATCTTCAGTAAGAGTTCGACTGAATTACGGATCGCCTATGGATTCTATTGTTTTATTTTATTGATGAATGTCGATTTTTTTTGTCAAGTTTATGTTCTAAGTGGATTTGTTTTTAAATAATCCATTCTAGTTTTATGCATAACTAGCTTTCGCCCGCGGCTTGTGCGAAGCATTTAAATTCTGATTTCTAAGTTCGATATTACAATTGAGAATTCCATTTCTACAGTCAAACAACCAAATAAAAAGTTGTTTATTTGAAACACCCTGGAGTGTTTTTTACGAACTTGTATTTTTATGAATAAAAAATGTTTTATGAATAATTTTAAGTAGTCTGGTAAATTGGTTAAACGGCATACAGACTTATACACATATATAGCTGGACTTATTCGCTTTAAAATTATATTATTTAAATGGCCATCTATTTCCCTGACCTCTCGATATTTTCCCGACGAGTTATACCGCTCGTGGTAAAGGGTACACTGTTTTTTTTTGTTATATAGTGGGCAAACCAGCAGACGTATCGCCTGATGGTAAGCGATTACCGCTGTCCATGGACACCCGCAACACCAGAGGCGTCACAAGTGCGTTGCCGGCCTTTAAGGAAGGAGTTTTTTTCAATTACAGTTATTTCTGTGCATCTACCATGGCTAGCTCTGCATCACCCTAAGGTCGACTGGCAGAAAATGCCTTTGGCATTAAGTCCGCCTTTGCCAGTTTTGTGCATAAAGATTTAAATAAATAAATAAATACACACCTTTAGTCTACCCGTAACCACGAGTAGTATTACCTAAACAACAAAACCTAAAAATAACACAGAAAAAGTTTAGGCGCTTAGAAATCTTTATCTTGACATGTGTGTATTGATTTTATTTATTAAAACTAATTTTAGTTGCATTATCTATATTCACAATGAGTATGCACTCTTGGATTCAGCTTATGCTTTTCATCATACATAAAAAAGTTACACTAGTTATATTTATTTTTTAAAGGCCATTTCGCATTAGACAGACAGAAGAATAATTTATGAATAACACAAAGTGTTATCCCATGTGGGGATCTAACTCACACTACTTAGTATAGTGGACAGGGGCGTGGCAACCACTACGCTATAGGTGCAGTCAAAATATATAAATCAAACTAGCTGAACCACGCAACTTCGTCTGCTTTTCTTTTCAATCATGCTCGGCTCCTATCGGTTTAACCGTGGTGTTAACACCAGGTACGCCAGCAAAACACAAATTTATAAATAAGTAAAAATCGGTTAAATAGTTTCGGAGGTCATTGTGAGCGTGACACGAGAATTATATATAATAGATTATAGACTTCAAAAGTGGCTTTCCGACTTTGGCGATGTGGAGGGACGGGTGTCATGTCCCTCCAATACAAAGTGAGGATCCTCCAACCAGGCGAGGTGATCATGCCCGGCATAAATTCTATTATAGTTTGTAAAACGGTGTACAAATAAAGAGTTCTAATCTATTCTATAATATGCCAAAAAACGTATAAGCCCATCATAAAAAACCCCTAGACATGTTTTATTCCTTAAATTTGTTTTTTCGTCTTGCTCCTTTTTAATAAGAAACTAGTACCTAAATATTTATTTATTAAAAATGTTAACCTTCAATATGTACATATACATAATTTGAAAGTTACAGCGATCACGTTATAGTTTTTCATTATGGACTAACAGTTAGGTTGTGGTCATGGCCAGTACTTGAAACTTGAGGCAATTCAAATATATGTAATGCGTGAGTACGTGAATTCCCTAGCGCATACATAACTAAATAATAATAGGCTCCCAAAGTGACTACAAGGCCGAATTGCGTGGAGAAAAACTTGTCATAGTATCGCTTTATATCTTTAAAAGTTGTAATTTTAGAAAAAATGTTTGAATAGGATTTATATAAGAATTATGTTGAGAATGATACCCGATTTGCTGCACAAATTTTTCATTTAATAAGATATTGGTGGTAATTCTGTTGTTATCATCACTACAATTTGTTGTTCGATTATATACTTTTATCTCATCTGCTTACAGTCCATTTTTCGATATCTTACATCTCAGCTGCTAGTGTGTTTAGTACAATACTAAATAAACGTTAATCAGAGACGCAAACTTGTTTATAACCTGAATAAGTAAATTTAACTTTGGGTTAATCAAAATTAGTAAAATTACTCAACTTAGATCATTATTTTTCTTTTGCTGCTGTTCTAGTGTTGAACGTTTTAAACATGTAACATGTGATATAAAACTTGCCAATTCGCACTAAACTTCGATGTCTTCTTGATACATGTCTCTAAATAAATTACTTACGTAATTATTTCTTAGAATTTTTACATTTAGAGTTTATTTTAGTTTTTTTACTAATAAACAAACGTGTACTAGTTATATTCTGAACAAGTTTTAGTTGGTTCTGAACTAAATTTAGTAAAAACTGAGATGCGAGATATTAAAAAATGGATTGTAAGCAGATGAGATTTATGTGTATAATCCAACAACAAACACTAGTGAATTTTAGTTTAGTGATGATAACAACAGAATTACCACCATTGAGTGAAATATGAGTTCACCTTTTGAGATCTTTTGAGATTAGTTTGCGCCTTGTTATAGAGTAATATAACAAAACGCAAAATAATATACAAAATGTGAATTGTCATCTGGAATTGTGTCTTTGATCTCCGTTTATGTCATTTATAAGCTCCAATACTTTATTCGTCGTACAAAAATCTCGAATTACCATATCCACCTGTTTTGTCGATATTTCAAATGGACATATTTTCTTTGACACAAAGAATCTGTTGAAATCTAAAGTTTTTGTATTCGTCTATGCACCATATTGACTGCCTCGGTGGCATAGTGGTAGCGTATGCGACTGGTAAGCTTGAGGTCTCGGGTTCGATTCCCGGGTCGGACCAAATGTTTGTATGATCTGCAAATATTTGTTCTGAAGTTTGGGTGTTTTCTATGTATAATATGTATGTATTTACAAAAAAGAAGTATATAAGTATTCATATCAGTTGTTTAGTACCCATAACACAAGCTCTGCTTAGCTTGGGACTAGATGGCGTTATGTGTTAGATGTCCGGAAAATTTATTTATTTATATTGATGAAAAGCTCTTTAAAGATACTTTTTGTATATTTTACATTTCATTTTGTTCCACAATTCCTAGTTATGCAACCAAAATGTGTTACAGCGAAATGTGGCAAGGAACATCTAGTGTATTAATATAAATTAACGTGAAAGATAGGGAATATTCATCACGTGGATGTCGTCAGAGCCAACTAAGAATGTTGGCTAAGGGGGATAACAACACTGCAAAATGGAAGGAATAATTAGAACAACGGGGTATATTAGGCTAAAATGTACTTTCTCAGGCGATACCTATTTTCTAGCAGTGCTCTACTAAAAGCTTATTATAATGACAATATTTTTTAATGTACGTACTAATAAACGTAGGTTTAGTAAAGCCCAGTTGCTTTGTAACAGTGAATTTAAAACAGATTACTGTAACCGCTGTTGCTGTTGTTAATTAATTTTATAGTTTGTAATTAGGTTAGGGCAAAGAAAATATTCTTTCTAATAGTCTTAACTAGTTTGTACAGTAAAAAAATTCAATCAGATGCAAAAGAATGAGCCTAATTCAGCTACCGAACTCACTAGTAAACTTACTAATATTTAAAGATTCAAAAGGAACAACAAGTTACAATATCTGTATAATATATAAATCTAAATCTATTCTTTTGAAATGAACCCTCTTGTCGCTGAAGATGATAACACATCTTGCGTCCCAACTTAAGTAAAATTTACGACGTCGTATCGACTAAAAAATTAAAAATAGAGACATTATCACACAAGGGAGATATAATATATCGAGGTAGTCTTTCAAAATAACATACTTAAAAATTCATTTGTCTAAGTGAAGAGTAACGATATTTTAAATTAAGATTCATTTGGATTTACTACCTACGTAATATTTGAGTTAAGCTGATTACCTACATTCGTTACTCGTGCGAAAACATCTATACAATTTGCATTTATATATTTACGTAATACTCATTGTGTATAATTGTAATTATTATATTTAGTATTCCTTATATTATTACCGAAAGAGAAATGTAAATATCATTATGAATGTAATCATACAACAATATTTTGCAAAATAATCTCCTTTTATATGTGTTTGGTATTTCCATTGAATTGTTACGTCTAAAATACCTATTCATCAATTCTCAGAATATTTGAATCAGCTTGTTTCGATATTTATAAACAAGTATTTCTTAAATTACTGCCTCGGTGGCGTAGTGGTAGCGTATGCGACTGCTAAGCTTGAGGTCTCGAGTTCGATTCCCGGGTCGAACCAAACGTTTGTATGATCTGCAAATATTTGTTTCGGAGTTGGGGTGTTTTCTATGTATAATATGTATGTATTTACAAAAAAAAAGTATATAAGTATTTATATCAGTTGTCTAGTACCCATAACACAAGCTCTGCTTAGCTTGGGACTAGATGGCGTTGTGTTTTAGATATCCGGAATATTTATTATTATTATTATTACACTCTTCGTAGGTCGACGTTTATAAGCTATATATCCCCTTGGCTGTGGATCGCGCTCCTAGAGCGCGACGTCAAAACACACGCATCTGTGTACCCCGCTCCTAGAGATCGCATTCCATCGAAGCTTATTTCGATAGTTATATGACGTGTACTATGTTTTTCCTACTCTAAGTTGCACAAATTATGGAAGAGGAAGAACGAAGAAAGGAATTTAGTCACATGCCAAGTGTTTAAAACATATTGGCGCCAAATAATTAACGTTCAAAAATATTCGTCATTCCGTGCCCAAGCTCTCGTTTGTGTTGTAATTTTTTTTATATTTTGTGTGTGATATTGACTCTAATTGGTATCTTCAACTGCATTGAAACATGAGTGGGTAAGTAATAAACAGTTTTTTATACATAGATTATATATTTAATAAAGATTGTTTGTTGAAATAATTAATTTAACAAACATTCATCGCCATTTAGCGCGCCATGGCGGCGGAAAGCTCGTACGTTTCTACATATTATTACGAATAATAAAAACACTTATCATGACTAACTGTTGTTATTTTGTATATTGTTATTTATTTTTTTAAATGTTACTGAGTATTAAATATAAAAAATAGTGCAAAGTTTTTATGTAACATATATATGAAAAAATACAGACAGTAAACCGCCATTTTTTTTGACGTTTTGGGGCTGTGATCGAATTAGTATGGATGAGACTAGTCACTTTTCTGTTTTGGTAGTAGTTTTTTTTTTCATTTTTTTATTTAAATTATTTATTGCTTATTTTGTATTTATTTGCGTGTTTATTACTATTTTCTAAAATTTGCGTATTTAATCTGCATTTTATTTTTGTGCTTTTTAAGTAAGATCAGACACCCTGGGATGCGCGGTATGCGACGCGGAAGGGTTTCTGGTGTCCGGTAGTAGTTACCACTCGTGGTGGTCCTGCCAGCAGGCGTGGCAGAGGGCGTGAAGGCCGCGGAAATGCCCCAAGGGTCTGAAAGACCAGAACCTTCCACTATTGACGAGTTAGTCTTTTTGTTAACCGCTTTCTACTTTTCAATTGACTTATTTGTTTTTTTAATATTTAAATTCGTTTTGTATTTTAGACTAGTAATATACGATCTCCACGAGATGCCCATAGGCCGGGGTCTCTAGACCGCTCTGCGTCCTAAGTGGAAGCGCATATGGCAACTTATATTTCAAAATGTCTATCTAGATCAAATCCCGCACCAGCATTGATATCAGAAGCACCGCCTTCACCACCTTCGTTCACTATCACTCATAACAGTGGGTGTACCACTACTATCACCGGCATCATCATGTTCGGTATCTTCACCAGCAATGTAAATCGCTTACGGATTTTTCTTTTTATCGGTAAAGATATGGGTAAGATACTACAACACTGCCTTCGTCTCCAGGTTTGTAGCATATCAGGAATCTCCACTGCAGTTTCCACCTCCACCTCGTCGTTCTCTCGACGATGGTGATATACAGTTTATCCTCAATTATGGTAATTACCCGCTGATTTTATTTGGGTCCTAGGACAATAGACAAACTTCTGGTTCCTACTACATTCGAAAGCAATTTATCATTTGTTACAGGCAGCGAGCCTGAATCGGATGAGAGCAACGACGAGGAGGATGTTGAAAACATATCCTTTGATACCAAGAGTGTTTCGGAGTATGATGGAAACACTCTCGGACCAAGATATTGTTGATGAGGATGCTGAAGGAGACTACACTGATACAGCTCCTGCCGGTGAACTTGAGCCCGTCGAAGTTCCCCTGATGATGACGGAGCAGCTCTCTTCGAATTTTGTTTTTGACTGGAGAACGTTTCCAAACCCTCCGATTCCGCTTGAAGCGAGGCGATCATACAAATATTTGGTACGACTCAGGATTCAAAGCCGAGACCTGAAACACAGCAGTCGTACGCCGCCACTGCGCTAACGAGGCAGTCAAGAATGATTTTTAAATAGTACATACTTGTTTGTTACCTTATTGGTATATATTTTTTTTAATTTTTTAATAAGGGGCAATCGACCAGATGTATCGCCTGATGGTAAGCGATTACCGCCGTCCATGGACACTCGCAGTACCAGAGGCGTTACGAGTGCGTTGCCGGCCTTTGGGGGATGGGGAGGGGAGACGGGGTTGGGATATGGGCCTCCGGTATCCTCCCTCACTGAGTGAAACACATTGCAAGCCCTATTTCACACCGGTATTCTGTGAGGCCGTGGTATCACTCCGGCCCATTCATGCCGAAGCGTGGCTGTCCCAAAGTAAAAAATCTTCTTTTTTTTATTAAAGTAAGATTTATTTCATTACGAAATTTCTAATTCCACTTGTTCAGGTGTAACAGTATTGGTCGTATCCATACTATGTTATACGTTTACTCTTGTGCCTATCGTATTTTTTCCTAGAAATTGGTGACATTCTTCGTTGATTTATAAAATATTTTTGTACGGGTACGTGACTTTTTTTGTATTTATCGATTTATGGAATTCGTCTAATTTTATAATAATAATTTGTATTTGAAATAAATGCAATTTATTTTACCCGGTGACTCAAAGTTTGAGAGTACCTTTTTTAAGCCTATTTTCAAGTGCTTAGTTTATTGTCCATTTTTTTATCAACTAAACCCTTGTAGCAGCTGAAACTCTGTATACGATAAGTATATAGACCATACTTAAGTATGAAATAATAGTCCAAGCCATTTCATTTGCAGTATTTATGGGATTCAAGTATGAACATAACCTATTTATTTTCATTAAGCGTTCGGGTCGCGTCAAAGGGGCTGTTTTGTGATACATGTGGTGTAAAAAAAATGTATGACGAGATGTGTTTTTTCAATTAATAAATGGAAAATAAGATATATTTTAGTAGATAAGATAAAAACTTTTTGAAATATCGATTTATTTTTTTATTTTAACAACTTTTGTACAAAAAACAGGATAATAATCTCAAATCCTGATTTCAAATAAGAATTAATAATATATGACTAAACAATACTGGCCTAATTCATAATTTATAAATTAGCTTATTTCATAACGATTCCAGAGACATAAGTATCATATAAAGCTGCTATACAAAACTTTAGAGATATCGTCATTTTAATCACATGAAATTAAATTTCGCGAGACCACCCAGAAGTGATGATACAGATGTGTCAATTAGACACTGGAAGGGCGCCACACACCAGTGGTTAAACACAATATAAAATTAGACGTGTTAATGTTTTCATGAGACTTAAATAAAAATGTGTCCGGATAAACACACCAACTACATAGTACAGCAAATATTGAATCACGGAAAAAAAGCTAGTCGATGAATAAAGCTAACTTTAAATTTAGTTCAGAAATCGGTATCACATTTAAAGTTTATCTTTAATAAGTACCCTATATCTACTTGTTACCTACATAAGATTAATAATAATTCATGTCATACAAGTAGAATTTATCGGATTAAATCAGAGATTTTTTACAAATTTAATGGTTTGATTATCTCCATGTCCTTTAATAGGGACTCTCACGTAATCGAACTGTCCAAATGAAATAAGGAATAATTTCTTGAATATATATAAATTCACACATTACAAAAACATTCACTAAATGAAATGTGATCGCCACCACATAAAAAAGTTATTCGAAATCGTTTTCGTTGACTTGAAAGTCATCAATCAACACACAACAGCAACAAAATGTTGTGTCAAATATTAAGCATAACAAATACAATCTTCAAAGTTATACGCCGACCTACAATCGCCCGTTTCTAAGGGATTGAACCTTATGAGAAGAAAGGACAAACAAACTCATGAATACTCTTTTTAATTACAGATGAATTCAGTCGCACCATTAAATATACTACAACATTGTTTTGATGTGTGCTTTCATATGAGTTATTATGAACGAAAAGCTAAAATGAAATGAACAAAAACAAATTTAAGAAAAGAAAAGTGATATTAAAGTTGTCAGAACCTGTAGAGCTGTTTTTTTTATGTTTATTTTATTCCATAATTATTTCGCAATCGCATCGTGATGAGATGGTAAATCGTTATTTGCCAAGGTTTCGACATGAATTGGCTTAAGTTTAAAACATCTGACAAGCGGAAAATAAAGTTGAAATAACAATTTCAGATGTTACCTATTTTTAAAGAAAGAAACATATTTATGACAGGTTACGAACAAGAGAGTGTCGTGTATTACGTGTTTTAATATACCAAATTTGATAATGCAGCTATATTCACTGTATTTTAATATCAATTTAGGTTGAAAATCCCCATCGAAGGGCGAAGTCCTGTTTTAAATAACAATACTGTTAAATCAGATTTACTAAGAAAACTGTAGGCAGATCCCTTCAAAGATTACGTAAGGATCTGATGTTGATATACAGATATACTGAGATCTTCTTAGTGAACGGCTATAAATTATCGGTAGCTACTTTTGAAAGCACAAGCACGATATATTCTCAATTCTAAAAGAATTTGGTGATTCAGTATTGTGGAATATTCGAATCTTATGTTTGATAAATAAAACTAACTTTTAAAAACATAGCTTTTGTGTATGTGTATCATATTTGTTTCAACAGGAGTAGCAAGAGTTATCACCTCTATATGATATAATATATTCTGTTAAATTAAGTTTTAGAATCAATAATTTTATAACGTCTTTATTAACTTTCCCAATGATAATGTTAATTACATTGTCAAGTCTAGTTTTCATGTAAGGAGCCGGTATTTGTGACATACATGTAATACGCGTGTTGCGAATCACCAGAAAGTGTTTGAATGTTTTCCTAATAGAATATACCTATTGTTTGAATTAAATCCAAATGTCTTATAAAGTTTTAAATATGTTGTTATAACAATTAGACTCGTAATATAAATCTGTATACAATCCTCCAAGTTTTCCTTCGAAGAAACGGCAAAACAAAGCAATTAGTGCCAAGTTTTATTCTGTTATTGATATTTATTAAACAACCTTTATGTTTCAAACGGACAGGTATAATGCTGGTGCAAGTTCTTGGAATAAAAGTATAACTGTAAACATAAAGGGAAAATGTTTAAATGAATTTCATTCAACATTTACTAGCTATTGCTTTTCGATTATAGAAGGTACGAATTGATTGATTGATTGTGTGATCGAACCGGTGACATTTTATGATACGTTTATTAATCAAAATTTGACTTTCAATATATCCATATTTGGCACATTTGAAAAATTATCTTTTAACGTACTAATTTTAAACGACTAGGAATACATTCAGCCATTGATCAGTTAAGGCATATCTTTTGCAAATTGGTTAAAATATTAAAACAATGGTAATTTTATAACATTTTTGGTGATTTTATACCGTGATTTTCTTTAAACATTAGGTAGACAGGGCAAAAAGACTGATAATGAACGCGATTGTATATTTTATACATAAAGTGACTTAATAATAAAAATAGGTGAGTGTCATCATCATCTTGTTTGGTCATATTTCCAAGTGAAAACTTCTTTAGGCGCGTTCAGATTCTGCGTTTTTGGATGAAAAATCATGGAACTCACGTCATCGTCACCGCACACATCCCACAAGCTATATTATTATGTATGCTGTGCCTATGTATGTACATAGATATACCTAAGTAACGAGAATGCAACTGAGCTTGACTTGAGATGTAACGCACACCTCTCTAGATATATAACCATAAGTGTACTTAGCTTGCACTTCTATCGGCAGCCCCCCATAGACGGTCCCGCATTTTTATTTTTGATAGGCACGATTTCGAAAGTAAGTAAGTAAGTAAGTAAGTAAGAAAGTAGTATTTTATCGCATGCCAAGCGTATTGCCGAATATTCATCGCTTCGGCAAAAAGACTCTCCAAATAATCGTTCTTCGGTCATCTCTACTTAATTAAATCCCAACTCATGGCATCTCTAATACATGTTTACTAATGGGATTTTTAACAAAGGATGACGGGGATCATGTACAGATAATATATTAAACTTAATCAGAGTTTAACAAATGCTAAGAAAGTTTTATTCATATACGTGTGTAGTATAGCAGTATTGAGCTACTAAATTTCTTAAATGAAATATTTTTTGTATTTTAAGTAGGTATGTATAAAATTTATCAGTTTTTTTTTATTTTATGTGTTTTATGACCAGCAATATTTATTTATTTTTTATTTTTAGGCTCATAGCAATTTAACAGACGTAAATAACTACTGGTATGTTATTGTAAACTATAAAAATAATTACAAAAATGTAAAGAGTGGATTGAATAAATAAAATAATTTATTGAGGGATGTCAAGAAGGCTTTGAATAATTTTAGTCTTTAGTAATTTTGTTGAACAAATTTCTCTCTTTACCTAATGTTCAATTTAAGCATAAATTATACATTTGAGCTCAGTGCTTTGGAAGCGACTTTAATCGAAAGTGACATAACCGAAGATCAAAGTGTATAGCTATTAATCGCCGACCTTATCCTTTAAGTTTTAATTAGTTTCTTGATATATTATATATGCCTACTGATGCGTTGTGGCATTGTTATATCTACTGGATGTTATTATGTATTCAGCGAAGTTAGTATTGAACTATAAAGCTCGTTCTTTTACATGATACAATTAATATTTAAGGTTTAATGTTTTTGAAACTCTATTTGTGATTGTATCGTACGAGAGAAAAAAGTTTGTTTAAGAAAATATTAGAATAAGAAATTAATTTTCAAATAGAAATAACTTCCAAAGAGGTTATTAAATGTAAACCGGTAGCAGGTCTGATGTACGTTATATAAACTCGTTTTATACACTTACAAAGAGAATACACGATACCTATCTTATTGTCGTTTTTCTGCCTCGACTCCTTTTATACGATTTGACGCTCGTAATGTCACGCCCAGTATTTCACTTGAATATACATAAATCAATAAAATGAGCTATGCTATAAAATGTGTTTTTTAGGAGGTATAAAATTATTATGAAAACGAATGTGTTGACCATACAAAATTTTAATTTTTTAAAAGTGTAAGATCAGACCGCTCAAAGTAAGTTACCAAAGTATAGGCCCTGGCTAGTTTGAAATTAGACTTACATGTGTGAGAGATATGTAAAATTAATATTAATAATTTTTATACATTTCCAAAATGTTATTAGGTGAACAAATAAACTGTTTCTTGTAACTCCTGATAAGATGGTTCTAAACCAATTTATTATCATGACACGAGCAGTCGCTTAAGTCGAATATGTAGACACGTGCCAGTGTATCTCTTATAACAGACATGACGACTGTCACAGGGTAGATCATTACCTTGTTTTTGGCTTTTTGGAACTAGTTTTAACCAAACACGTATTGTTGGTCGAACACTCGACAGTCAAGTCGACGATAATTGTTACTGAAGGCTTGCAAAATGACAGCCAAAAGGAATCACGGAAAATCCTTGAACATAAATCATAACCACCACGCAAGAGAGCGCAAATCTGTCAGACGTAAGATGCAAAATTCAAATAATGATAAAATATTTTTCTACTTGGTTTACTGTCCGAGCCCTCTGTAGGAATGGGACCCGAGCAGTTGTACTGCGCGTCACACCCAAAGCCGCCCCATCACAGTTCATCATCATCATCTTCCTAGCCTTTATTATTCCCAAGTTTAATTGGGGCTGGCTACTAGTTCAACCGGTTTTACCTGAATATCAGTTTTTCGCAGCGAGTTGCATAAGGTAGAACTAGTTGTCAGTATATTTGAGAGCACTGACTTCCCAATAACGATTGTTATAGGTGTTCATGACAACCGGGACCGACGGCTTAACGTGCTCTCCGAGGCACGGGCGGTAAACACCGCCATATTCTATACTCTGGGATGCCATTAACAATTTCTTTTAGAAAAAACCCAACAGCAGTACGACCCAGGAATCGAACCCGGGATCTCTTCTCTCGGGCAGTCGCTTGTGCTAAACGCTAGACCAACGAGGCAGTTCCATCACAGTTGATTTTCATTTTTTATCAGTAATTTATATGGAAATAATTTAAAAAAGAAAAAAATGCAAATATCTCTCAAAATATATCTAAGATGCACTTAAAATTTATCCGGTTATATTTAATGGTGGGAACAATATATACTTTAAAACTTTTATAGGTTTAATTTAACTCTATTTTTTTGTAGATTGAATCGATCGGAGAATTGGGTTGCTTTCTTTCTTTCGTTTACTGAACAACGAGTTTAGGGAGTCGAAAATATGTATTTATTTATATTTATTATTTATACATTTACATAATTATCACTGTTTCAATTTTTTCCACTTACTCGGAGAAAAACAACGAAACATTTGCCTAAAACCGGGTATCGCGCTGGTCGATACGGCTCACAGGTGCCGAAGCATGACACTCCCACGGCTTCCTATTATCTTAAATGGTTGATTGACGGAAACATTGTCGGAGATAATTAATTGCTATATCCATTAGTTTGAGCATCAATGATGCTCAACAGGTAAGATTTCCTTCATTTGATGTTAATAAACATAATAAATACCAGTAACAATAGTTTCGGATGAAATTGCCAGATATTTACATAAGATTTAATATTAAATAAAGAGTCTGTTTTATTAACCGTAAACGGGTTTTCGCTACCGATTTAGATGATCGTCGATATAGTTTGAGTTGCGGGAAAAGATATAGAGTTATATTCATTCTAAATGAACTAAGTAATAAATAATATGTAATATCACTACATAGCACAAAACAAAGTCGCTTTCGCTGTCTGTCCGTCCCTATGTATGCTTAAATCTTTAAAACTACGCAACGGATTTTAAAGCGGTTATTTTTAATAGATATAATAATTCAAGAGAAAGGTCTGTATGTATAATACATGCATAATATTACAGAGAAACACTGATAAATTTAGAGGTTTCTAATGTGATGTCGTAAATAAACACTTTTTTTGCGCTTACATTGCAAACGCTGGCTGCACCCTACGGGATAGACCTAAATAATGTACAAAAGTTCGCGATGTCTATCCATAATATCCATCTCACAATAACTATTTTTATTCCTTTCTTTTTACGAGAAATAATGGATTATTTATGAAGTGATTTTAAGGAATACAGCATTAATCCTTATCCAATTACGTACCTCAAATACATTGGGCATTTAATATAGATCAATATGGCCCCGTACAGTATCTAATTTAAATGAATATATTTGAAGATATTACAGATTTAAAATGTACGTGTCGTGTCGTCGCTGGGTGCATCTGACATCCGCCCGTGCGTAGCCGGGGCGGGTCGCTAGTATATAATAATAAGTTAAGTTATACCAAACACTCAAACAAATCAGTACGTTTTCTAGGTTAAACTGCGGCACCCATTTTAATGAAATTTTGCATGGAGATACTTTGATTCTTGTAGGAGGACATACCATACATTATTTGATTAAGTATATTCGTTACGGATCATTCTTGAAATAATAATTATTCGATTCAGCTTTCAGGTGCATTTATTTTTTAATGCTTTTATTTAATTGTGATTTTGTTTGCTTCACATGCAACACAAGGTTCAATAACAGTAGATATATGCAATAGTTTAAATTGAACGCAGAACCGTTTATATAACTTAAGTGTACAAACTCTAACAGACTAAACTAAGTTACTATATTAGAGATAGAATTAAGTCGGCGGATGAGGTGGTGCGAATCTGACGTGTTGCTCTTTACACTACCCTCAGACGCCGAGATGCTGTAGAAATCAGATTAATATCTAACTAAATAGATGCAGACCACGTTAAAGACTGAAGTTTGTTTATAATGTGTTATAGAAATAAAAATCTCTATATTATATCTCACATTAAGTACTAGATGGTTACTGAAAATAGATAATTGACTAAAAACAGGATTGAAATATAGCAAAAGTGTGGAAAGGAAAAATCCAAAAGTCTTCAATAGGTTAAGATAAATATTTTTAGTGAATTAAACGATTACTAGCTATGCAATTTTTACTTAAATGTTGCTTTGGGACTATCGTGCCTTAATCTAGTTAGTAAGGAAAATATTTATATTTATTAAACTGTTAAGTAATACCTCGTGTAATCGGACGCTATTTATGTTATATGTCAGTAATATGGACCCAAAACATGTCGAGACCTTCATCACAGGAATTCGTTAATAAGGTACAATCCCGTAACCTTAGAAGTTTATTGATTGCTTTGAAAATAATTTTGAATGATCTCTCTTAGCTGTTTGTATCTTAACTCGCGTGATACGCCGTAGTTTAGTTTTATTTCAAATAAGCAACGTCAAAAGGCTCTTTGAAGAGAAAAAACAAAAGGTAGTCTCAATGTGTATTTAAATTCATTCTGTTTGATCTTTTATTACGCTGGTAAACAGATTTGATTTTATTTTTTTAACTGTTACGTTGTAAGACTTTTAGGAATCAACCAAGAGTTATTTACATAAAAACAGAAACGAAGGGTGGTTTTATACTACTTATATTACGGAAATAATATGATAAACAAGATTTTAGCAAATATTCGGCGATGAGCTTGTGGGTTTATCTAGAAAACAGTTACCTGCGAAGTAATTCGAAAAGTTTAAAGACAAAATCAAAATACCTCAAACACATATATACATACAAGTAAATCTGCATATGTCATATTCAATTAGTTTACCAATAACGTGTTTGTTAGACAAATTGCGTTCTACCTCATTAATTTACCTACAAAGTTCCGATGTTTTAAGTAGTTTTCTACTTTATGTACGAGCGGTACATAAACTGTTTCTAAAATCTTCTACCTTATATATATGTTATAGTTACTATTTTCTTTAACTCTAAATAAACCAGATTTTTTAATTCTAAAATCATAATGGTGCAGTAGTATCTTATTTACCAGTAAGTAAACCATTTGTAAACAAACCTTTTCCTTAAGAAACTTATAATTTCTCTATAAACACCCGTTGATCTGCTCGTACTGCTCCGAGTCTAAAACTGACCGTTATATATATACTTGCAACATGATATCAGAATCTTATCCACGGAACAAAATTATGTCTCGTAGATAAAACTTTCCTTACTACCAGATTTCTTACAAAAACAGAATAGAATATAAATACAAAAAACGCTTATCACTTCTAGTAGAAAAATATCTAAATTTTTCCGCAGTGAAACAGGATCTCTATGGCATTTGGATAAGATATCTGACAAGAATAATGACAAAGGTGAACTAGGTGAAATACTAACAAGTATAACGTCTACTTGTACTATACAACTATCTACTGGCACTTTCGTAGGTCTTTATATAATATTTGATCATTAAATTTTACTGCTTGTCAGTTTTGATGCAATATGATAAAATTTATATATCACAAAAAAAACCTTTTTGTCGGGCGGTACCAATCATGTGTCCTCTCTTAATAACTCATGTCATGCGGATGACCTATATTTATAACGTAGGTGCACCAATTACTGTTACTTGTGATTGACGAAAGCTTGTATTTAATTCATAAAATCATTAATGAACAATGGAACTGAATGGATTAATTAATGGAACATGAAAAAATGGTTGTTTTACTGGTTATAGAATAGTGAAGGGGTAAAATGACTAGGCAAACATGGAACATTTTTTTTATGGCATAGTGGGCAAACTAGCAGATGTATCGCCTGATGGTAAGCGATTACCGCGCCCATGGACAACCGCAACACCAGAGGCGTAGTAATAATGTAAATTCGAATGTAACTCTGTCTACGCTTTGAAATTATTAGGCTATTTTTTATAGCGATTACCGACATTCACATGGGTGGAACCACGCGCAAACGCTAGTTATAATAACTCCAATCAATACTCATCTGAGTGCGAATCGTGTTGCGACCGACATACATAGGTATGTTATTTATATATTTTCGTGAATTAATTGTTTTAGGCCAGGGGGATTAAAAATCAATTACCACATGTGGGTCGAAGCATCTCTTGTAAAAGGATAGATGTACTTAAACACAAAAATATTCGCTTGGCGGAAATGAACAGATTGATTTCGATGATTTTTTTAATGCATGAGCATTGTTGTCATCAGTGATGAATGATCATGAATCTCTTCATGTGTGATTGCTTTGAAAATACTAATAATAATAATAATAATTCTATCAAAATGGAATTTGGTGTAGACAAGTGTGCAGTCATGTATGTAAAGAAGGGTTTGATTGTGGAATCTGAAGGAGTAGAACTTTCAGATTCTACAAAACTTCGGTCTCTATCTGCCACCGAAAGCTACAAGTATCTAGGTTTTTCACAGTCCTTGGGAATGCCAGAATCTGACATGAAACAGGCGTTGCGGGAACGCTTCTTTGGCCGCCTGAAAAAAGTACTTAAAAGTCTTTTATCAGGCGGTAACAAGGTGCGAGCCTACAACGGTTGGGTCATGCCGGTTCTGATGTATTCCTTTGGTATACTTAGATGGACTCAGACCGAATTAGATGCTCTAGATAGGAGAGTCCGTACATTGCTGACTGCATTTCGAATGCATCACCCACGTTCATCGGTTATGAGGTTGTATATCCCGCGAAAATTGGGGGGTCGTGGACTTTTAAATATCAAGACCCTACACAATCGCGAGATATACAATCTCAGAGAATATTTTCTTCATACTGATGTGGGAATGCATCGCAGTGTAGTTGCAGTGGACACCGGACTCACTCCGCTTGCTCTGGCTAAAGAGAATTGGCGCAAACCTGTGGTACTTAGTACTGATGATCGCAGGGAGGTATGGAAGGGCAAGGAACTCCATGGTCGGTTTTATCGGGCCCTTCATGGACCCGATATAGATTTTAAAACATCTACGTCCTGGCTACGGTATGGTGATCTCTTCGGAGAAACCGAAGGTTTTGTTTGTGCGATTATGGACGAAGTTATCATGACGAATAACTATCGGAAGTATATCCTGAAAGATGGTACGGTCGACATCTGTCGGGCAAGTCACCGTCCTGGAGAATCTATCAGGCCATATTATTTCTGGTTGTTCTCGTCTTGCTAACGGCGAGTATTTGCACAGGCACAACCAAGTAGCTAGGATCGTACATCAGCAACTTGCCCTTAAATACCATCTTGTGAACTCAGAGGTGCCATACTACAGGTATGTGCCCGACCCAGTTCTCGAGAATGGTCGTGCTACATTATATTGGGATCGATCTATTATTACAGACAGGACTATTGTTGCCAATAAGCCTGATATTGTGGTGATAGATCGATTAGAGCGCCGCGCAATTATTATCGATATCGCCGTTCCTCATGACGAGAATCTCGTGAAAGTCGAAAAAGAAAAACAAATAAAATATTTGGATCTATCTCACGAGATTGTCGATATGTGGAATGTGGATTCGGTAATAATTGTTCCGATAGTCGTATCTGCTCACGGATTGATAGCCAAGAGCCTCGACCAACACCTTAAGAGGCTCACGTTAGAAGGCTGGATCAAGGGTCTGATACAGAAGGCAGTCCTTCTTGACACGGCACGCATAGTGAGGAGGTTCCTGTCTTTGGAGCCCTAACCACCGGTTTCTTGGTCCCTGTACCCGAAGTCGGTGGTCTACTATTTTTTATATTTTTAAATATATATTATGTTATTGTTTATCTTTTTTATGTATTTAAAAATGTAATTAACATGTATATATAATTAAATAAAGAGAATAATAATAATAATAAATAAATAATAAATATTCCGGACATCTAACACACAACGCCATCTAGTCCCAAGCTAAGCAGAGCTTGTGTTATGGGTACTAGACAACTGATATAAATACTTATATACTTTTTTTTTGTACATACATACATATTATACATAGAAAACACCCAAACTTCGAAACAAATATTTGCAGATCATACAAACATTTGGTCTGACCCGGGAATCGAACCCGAGACCTCAAGCACAGCAGTCGCTTACGCTACCACTCGCGCCACCGAGGCAGTCAAATAAAGAAATAAATAATAAATAAATAAAATAAAGTTGAATATGTTTTCTGCGTAGGTATCACTGTTTTTATACGAGTAGGTATGCGTTTATTTCAGATTGTTTTATTTTTTACTTATTTAAAGATCGAATTCGATCCAGTGCGTGAAGTTCAAAGAACAACACGATGGGGAGTAGAAATACACAGGCCTTTACTTCTGTCAAAGAATAATCCCAAACGGACTTATGCAATGCACATATATATACAATTTTGCGATACAGTGTGTATATGTCAGTGCGTGATTTTTGAAGTGAAACTTCTTTATCGGGGTTGTCAAAAAATTTAGTGTAACATTTTTTCGTTACGCGTAACATTTATCCGTTACGCTATCTTTTTGAAGTGAAACTTCTTTATCGGGGTTAAAATTAAATGTTTTATCATTATTGAGAGTAGTTATATACAATCCTTCAAAAAAAATTTATAAAATAAAACAAAAAACATTTTCAAACAGAAACAGGACCAAATTAATACTACAATGAAATATCATATGACAAACAATATTATTTTGGAACGAAGTTCCTTATCGCGCGATATGAACGAAAAAACGAAGGGGGCTAGACGGAAATTGTCGCGACATAATTTGTTGTCACGACACTTTTTGCTATTTTAAATTTTATTTGTTATTAGTTTATTTTTCATTGCTTGAAGCAACCCAGATACTATATATATATCTATATATACATATATATATAATATATATATATATATATATATATATAATATATATATATATATATATATATACTATATTATATATACTATATATATATATATATAATAGATAGATAAGATTTCGAACTTTTATATATACATATCATCATTATCATCATTATCATCACTATTATCATAATCATCATTACATCATTTTCATCAATTCATCATTTTCATCACTTACATCATTTTCATCATCTTCATCGTTTTCATCATTTTCATCATTTTCATCACTTTCATCATTTTCATAATTTTCATCATCTTCATCATTTTCATCATTTTCATCATTTTCATCAATTCATCATCTTCATCACTTTCATCATTTTCATCATTTTCATCATCTTCATCATTTTCATCATTTTCATCATTTTCATCATTTTCATCATTTTCATCATTTTCATCACTTTCATCATTTTCACCATTTTCATCATCTTCATCATTTTCATCATTTTCATCATTTCCATCATTTTCATCATTTTCATCATTTTCATCACTTTCATCATTTTCATCATTTTCATCATCTTCATCACTTTCATCATTTTCATCATTTTCATCATTTTCATCATTTTCATCATTTTCATCATTTTCATCAATTCATCATCTTCATCACTTTCATCATTATCATCATTTTCATCATCTTCATCATTTTCACCATTATCATTATTATTCTCTTTATTCCATTTGTATATACATATAAATTACATTTTTAAATATACATATAAAACAAATACATTTAAAAATATAAAAAATAGTAGACCACCGACTTCGGGTACAGGGACCAAGAAACCGGTGGTTAGGGCTCCAAAGACAGGAACCTCCTCACTATACGTGCCGTGTCAAGAAGGACTGCCTTCTGTATCAGACCCTTGATCCAGCCCCCTAACGTGAGCCTCTTAAGGTGTTGGTCGAGGCTCTTGGCTATCAATCCGTGAGCTGATACGACTATCGGAACAATGATCACCGAATCCACATTCGACATATCGACAATCTCGTGAGATAAATCCAAATATTTTATTTGTTTTTCTTTTTCGACTTTCACGAGATTCTCGTCATGAGGAACGGCGATATCGACAATCATTGCGCGGCGCTCTAATCGATCTATCACCACAATATCAGGCTTATTGGCTACAATAGTCCTGTCTGTAATAATAGATCGATCCCAATATAACGTAGCACGACCATTCTCGAGAACTGGATCGGGCACATACCTGTAGTATGGTACCTCTGAAATCACAAGATTGTATTTAAGGGCAAGTTGCTGATGTACGATCCTGGCTACTTGGTTGTGCCTATGCAAATACTCGCCGTTAGCAAGACGAGAACAACCAGAAATAATATGCCTGATAGATTCTCCAGGACGGTGACATGCCCGACAAATGTCGACCGTACCATCCTTCAGGATATACTTCCGATAGTTATTCGTCATGATAACTCCGTCCATAATCGCACAGACAAAACCTTCGGTTTCTCCGAAGAGATCACTATACCGTAGATGCTTTGAAATCTATATCAGGCCCATTTAAGGCCCGATAGAATCGACCATGGAGTACTTTGCCCTTCCATACTTCCCTGCGATCATTAGTACTAAGTACTACAGGCTTGCGCCAATTCTAATATTATTAATATTATTGTGTACACATATATCATAAAACTAGAAATTACGTAAAATATTGAAGTAAATATAATATTTGTATCGTCTTTCTATTTCGAACTTCGTTCCATCCGGGTGTCCCTTGACACCTCTCAAGTTTTTTTCTTATTTTTTTTTTTGATCGTTGATGATTCATTACAAAATAGGATAGCATGACCGGATTGATACCACGACCTTACTGAAAATATATTATTTAGTCCACAATGTAAATAACTACACACATCACATTCCACAAACTTACTTCATTCACACCACAAATCGCGAAATATTTACTCAGGTCTCGCTCCTTAACTTTTATTGCACTTGAAATAAGAATTGTCACGAATATTGCTGGTTTATAAGTCTTTTGTCGTTATACCTTACGTCGACATATGATATTTATTTTTTGAAAAATAACGTCATAAAGAAGTTTCACTTCTTACGAGTGTACGCTAGTACACGCAACTTTTTTTTTTGTTTTATTAATGTTTTGTTTTAATTATTATGTGGAAGACCGAAGTGACAAACGATTATTTTGTGAAACTGTATTAAGGCTTTTTACCGTAACGTCGTTTATTTTAAAAGTTAATATTGGTATATTTGTTTTATTATCATCTGTTTCAAAACATTTTTTACTATGAACCATTAGTTCTTAATTGTTTTACAAATTATTTTATTATCACCGTAGTTTATGATAGTTCTGATATATAATTACTCGTTTTTGCGCGCGGCTCCGCCCCCATGTTTGTCGGTTATTGTAGAAAATAGTAGCCTATGTTCTTTCTCAAGAATCAAAGTATCTCCATGCCAAATTTTATTGAAATGGGTGCAGCGGTTGGGCTGTGAAAGCAGGACAGACAGAGTTACTTTCGCATTGATAATATAAGTTTGGATTTTGTTTCATCTTCATGAGCCAGGTGTAAGTATGTTTACTGTTTACTGTTCCGGTCTGTTAACGATAATAGGCATGATGTCTAGTTTTGAAAAACTATTTTATGATGTTCGGAAGTATCTCAAACAGTCAAAGTCAAAAACAATTTCTACAAAATAAAGCTTTAGTAGGAAATAAAATTAACTTGTAAGTTTAACATTCACGCCGAAACGCTCGGTGCTGTCATGGCGTCTGCTAGTGACGTCAGTCGCAGACGTGACGTCTTCATTTGTCAACCACTGTCAATTATAGCACTTAAAAACAGTAAAGTGATCATCGATTATATCCAAAGAAAATGATGTTTACAAAAACGTGATGTAACTTGCTCTGATTGCTGGTCAACATAACATGGCGGATTGCTATATTTTTTATGTTAATATATATGAAAATAAATACGAATTTTATACTTTATGAACCCCATTTTATCAGATAAGTGTATAATTTTAATATTACTGTCATAATGTCTATTACGAAATAACGCCCACGGCAACTGTGGTTCAACGGCTAGGAAGCGGACTAAAGTTATACTCGTAATTAGTATTGACAAAAATAGTAATATTTAAAAAAAAATGTGAAATAACATATTTTAATGTCACAGAAATCAATACATAAATCAGTTCAATCTATTATTGAGACAATACCAAAAGAACTATTAATGAAATTTCATCAGATTTTATTGATTGGTGCAACGAAACTGAATTCGTATTCTGGAATTACTGCTATTTTTTCAGTTTAGCAAGCATTCCGATCAATGAACAACGATTCCCTTGAGTGAACTGCATTAGGCTATAATTTTCTGGCCCCTATATAAAAAAGTAAGTATATGATAAGTAGAGATAAGTAGAATGTAATTAATAAAATTTTAAGCAGAGAAGTAGATGGATATACGCCTATCGAGGACCAAAGAATCAATGTTTTATACTTTTCATTGAGACGGTGTCTGTCTAGGGAAAGTACAAAAAATTTATATGTTTTATGTAAAAAATCCAGATATAAATACCAGAATTGTTTTCTTTATTAGTATTATTTTAATTTGCTGAAACAATTTATTTACACGTGCGCTTTTAACCATTTCCAGCCTTTTGTAGCCACTTTTTTATTTACTCCATGCAAACTGAACTGAATTTAAATTCAATATGTTTTACGGAAATGTAAAATTGAAATGGAAACAAAATAAATACTTTCTATCGTATTGTTAAAATGAAATTAATATTTACACCATTAAACTTAAAACCACAACATCATGTTAAAATAAATATTTTATTTCAATACGTATTATTCTGGTTCCGAACAAAAAGATTTCACAGATATACTTGAATAGATGCTTTACAATTTTTATGAGCTTCGTCACAATCCCTATCCATACTTTATATTATAATTGTGAAAGTAACTTTGTCTGTCTGTCTGTTAATTTTCCGATTTCAGTTTCGGTACAATTTTCTGTCCGATTTAAATGAAATTTGGCATGGAGATACTTTGACTTTTGAGGAAGTACATAAACTACTCTTTACTACGATAACAGACAAATACGCGGGCAGAACTGCTGACAAAAGCTAGTGTGCAATATATCAAAAACTATATAAAACTAACTCTACATTTAACTCAAAAATTCTGGATAAAGAGAGAAAGTAAATAAGGGTTAGAAAAAAGTACCGCAACTGCTTATTTTATCGTTTGAGGTTGAAGAACGGGACTGTGCAAACAGTAGTTCGAAGAGGCCTGAATTACGTACCAGTATGTCAATTCTGTGATAATAAAAGTCACCACGTACCAGAGCAGGTATACAAAGTAGACGGCTTTTTCTTGTCGTGTAACAGATTTATGATTCCGTCCTCCGTATTATGTGATATATTATACATCATCTAAAATTAAGTAAATCTCCATTAAAGTATTGTGAAAATTACTTTCTATCCTTCAATAGTTACAACAAATCGATAACACCGAGGAACAAAATCGTAAAGTAAAAGTACTATTGTTTTGATGTTTTTGCATTTTTGGCTTCTACGATTCTTTGACTTTCTGATATTTCCCTTATTATTTTTTATTATTTCACAAAGCTATCCTATCCTATGGCGCCGAATCAAAATTATATAGGAATATTTATATTAGTTTAAGAACTAAGTTATTAAAGGTAAATCAAAATGTTTATTATTTTTTGCCTTTCAGCTTTTCGCCAGTTTATTTTTTTTTGTTTAAAAGTTTTTTATTTAATTTATAAAAATATAGGAACAATAGAAACTTAAAGTGGAAGTAGTTTTTAAATTCCTTCAAAAAAAACTGCAAAGACATATTTATTGTTCTAGATGCGAATTTCGCGTGAGTGTTTGCTAAACAAATAAATAATGCGAATTTCATAATAATATATAAATAGTACACATATCCAAACAAGGTTTAAACAATGCAGAATCAAATAGTAAAGTCAACATTTCAAAATAATTGACGGCGCATTGCAACCGTACTGAATAATTCACTGTTGAATAATTCTGTTAATATAAATTATTTTAGACTCATCAACATGCACTGTGCATGTAACTTTCGTATTGCTCACGAACTCGAGTAATTCAATTTATTTCAATACAGTTGAAGTTATAACAGAAAAGGGGTGTGTGTGTAAATAAATAATTAAAGTTATTAAATCTCGTAGAAACTGAGATTTATAATGTTATAAAGATAAACAGAACAAGAGAAAATTAAGTTGCCTCGATGACCTTACGATGATTTGCTCAACTACGGAAGCATTTCTATTTTAAGAAACACATTTTTGTAGAATATTGAAAATAAATAGGATAGTGTCAGTAACAGTCGATCAGCTTGGTCATACGGTATTATTAACTATTTAATCCGTTTATGTATGTAGCGCGAACACTAAACACATAAATATAACCTTGAACTTATTTTGCTTCACTTTTAACTTGCGAGTGTGAGCGCTAAAAGTTCTGAGAGTTATCCTAATAAGTAGTGACAATTATAAACTTTCTATTCAGAGGTTAGCCACAATAAATTATAGTAAAGTAGGTGGGGACGTAGTTACAGTCAACCTTGATATAATATATACAATGCAAAATTTTCTTTTTATTCATCTCCTACTTGTAACACACACATTAGTTATGAAGTCAATACGACGACTTTTTTTAAATTGTTGATAACGTAAAGAAGGATAGTATATAAGTTTAAAACACTTTTATAGAGTGGCTACAATAAATGAAATTGACTAAGTATACGTAAAATAATTGATACTAGCTACCTACTACTGGTAAAACAATTAATATTTACCTTGCCGTCGCTCTTTCTGCACGCATCGTAGACCCGCCAAGTAAGACAGGTGCCAACGTTAGAGCTTTCTTTTCCCACCTCGAAATATTTCTCGATAGGATTAATATCGTTTGCTGATGCGCTGTTGGTAACGCCACTTTTAAGCTTCGACATTATTCCAGCCATTCCGGATGTTATTTTATCCCCGATGTCACTGGAATCTGATCGGGGATAATCCGAGCCGGAAACAGATGCACCTGTAAAAGATAAATGTTGTCACTCTTATTTTCGCTTTTATTTTATTGAAATTAGAAAAGTTATCCAGTAGCTTATATATACTATATACGTTTATATAAATATACGTTGAAAACTATATTTCGTTAAAACTATATTACTTAACAATTTTTTGAACTTTAGCCTTAATACTTAACCACTATCCCACAATCTGAGCATTTATACGGTACAGTTTACTGAAAAGCTATCACGCCTATAGATTTAAGCTTTACCATAGTAATCAGCTAAGCCCACCGAGCCGTTATCGAGTTTAGCGAGACTAACGAACAGCAATTAATTTTTATATATGTAGAAGATTAACTATTTTGTATTCATTGGATAGGATGTCATTGTACTACGTCATCTTTTAGAAAACCAAGAAGAAGGAAAAAGAAGAAGGAGTGTTCAAGAGAAGGGGTCCCGTTTCTCCAGTAGCGCTACCAGTACCTTCTGCAAGGTACCGATGACCCTGATAAGTCTGGGGTCCGAGTTCACCGTGGTCAGCTTGGGAGCCGACTTAGGTTGGACAGTCCGTTTCGCCTTCGTCACCTCGCAACGAAGTCCAGTTCTGCTTTGTGCGGCAGTGGACATCGTTGCGAGGCACGATTGTCTGATCCGGCTGCGCCTTTTCCTTCCTCTTGCCTCACCACTGCGGGTTCCTTTTAAACGCACTAATGCTTCTTTTTACGCATCGGAATACTACAGTGTTAGTGTGTGTGTGTGAAAAACTGCCGAGTGCAATCATATTTCGACGGTTTCACGAAAAATCGTACCCTATTGTCTTGTCCGAAAAAAAACAAAGCCGCTACGATGATATCATATATTACCAAATAGATTCCCGAAATAATATAATTTTATAACTAATCGTAAAGAAGTGTCAATTGCTTGGATGAAAACTATGCCAAATACAGCTGTGCAAGGGGGTATAGATGATGGTCACTCTTATTCTATAGGATTCTGGATATTGCTGCTATCAATTCTTTCGATATATATAATTTTAATTCTGCGAATCGTCTAACATTCATGGAAAACATTGGAAAAAAGTTTAGTAACCCCGCACTTAGAATGAAGGTATACCACGCCGCAACTTACACATGAGCTCTCATCTCTCATTGGCCGTATTTTAGTCAAGATCAAGGATAATGAAATCTATCAACCAAGCACCGAATTTATCAGATTTCACACCATGAAGAATTGTTATAAATATTTTAAACTGAAACGTCACAAAACCCGGTACATTTAAAGCTTGCAGTGCTCTAAGTCGACCTAAAATAATTGATGTTAAAAAGTGCTTTAGATTGTGATTTATGACAATTGTGATTTTTTCCTAAATACAACCGCACTTAGTAATTAATAAAACGCCTAAACGAAGTACCTATTGTTATAGAATATTATTGGGTTAATTAAAAAAAAAATGTCTTTGTAATTTATATTACCTGTATGGTTATTGGTTAATAAATATTTTTCTATGATTATAATTATTACTATTTATTTATTAGTCCTATTTCATTTGAATGTCTCTAAATAAATAAATTGCACTAATAATCAAAGTTACACTTTACTGATGCATCAGGTCTTCAAAGTAACGTACGTATACTTTACGTATGTCGTAAGTAACGTACGTAGTGTGACAAAATGACACGTCAGTGATTAAGGGTTAATACAACACTAGATGACACCACTAGAATCGAGTTGTAAAATAACGTCGTATCGACATCTGTTATCCGTCATAATAATAACAAAATCATTGACAAGTTCAATTTATTTCGTGTTTATTTCGGCCGTGAAGTAGAAATAATATTTAATTGGAGTAAATGACTCTGACTCATGACTCAGTTTACAAGCTTTAACATGTTTTGAAATGAATATTAAGTGAGTACTTGGTCTTGGGAACTTAGTCAAAACCAGTCCAAAATTTTAACTAAGTATATTAATGTTATTGTTACAGCGAAACATAGAATATAATTACTACAGTAAAATGCCGCAAAAATGCACACGAACTGGCCGTAGAGAACGTGAACAAAACCGTTTGTTGACTAATCAGGTGATAAAACGTCAGAAAAGAGCACAAGGGGCAGAGTCATTAATTTTGAAACTGCCCAGAAAAAATTTAAACGAAAACAGTGAAATTTATGTATCGTCGTTAGTTTAGGTGGAAAAGAAATTGATTTGCAATACAAAAGACATTGCATTTCAAGTGGAGAATAATTCAATTTATTTAAACAATCTATTCAAAATTAAATGATTACAAAAAGTCAGAGAAATTCTATCATTAGTAATTAAAATTGTTTGCCAAATTTAGGTTTTGCTGATCAACAGATACAAGTGATTAATTTATTTGCACAACTTCGTTACGTTAGGAACCGTATGTTCCATACAATTTCAATACGTCTTCTAATCTATTATTCTGCAACGCCGTACAAACCCGTGCCGTGCCGTGCCGTGTGACAAGGGAGAAAAATGAGGGCTTGCTACCCATTCATCAGTACTCAATTGGACAGCTTACAAGTGACGGCATAGTACTGAATGTTGTTGTTTTATGCCCCTGTATCTTTCTAAACAGGTTTCCTGGTGGTTTGCATGACCTATCAGCCTTCGACAGGGGTCCGTAGTCTAATAGTAATGGTATCTAGTATATATATAGTTGAAGATTATGAAAAATTAATGACACGGAGTATACAAACATTACCATTGAACGAACGATTTTTTTTGATGACGCCGTTAGACTGTTCGCAGAGAATAAAGACGTTAAATAATTTAAAAATAAAACGTTAAAAGAATTACGTCAACCAGTTGCTTGTATTTCAGCATATTATGACTTTTTTAAGGCAAAGTTAGCAAGTGCTCAACTATTAGCCTTGAACCATTTATTATTTTATCGATTGGATCAAAAGATATTTTACGTTCGAACGAGTAATAATGGTTCGATTTGTAAATTATTCTCATTGAACTTATACTACAGCGGCTGTTTTCCAATATCACTTATAACAAAATTTTGGATGCTAATGCTAATATCATTTTTTCCAAAACAATTTCCATTACAATTAGCTTTCGCTATTGCAATTCATTAGTTACACGACTTAACATTAGATAAAGCTCTTGTAGATATTGGGGAAAAAGAAACATCTATTGACCTTACATATGTAGTATTTTCGAGAGTGAAAATACTTGAAAGATTAGCATTATAATTTAGTAATATTTAAAAATCATACATCATTAAAATGTAAAAAGCAGGAAGTAATCCTTATGAAAAACTTAATGTCACAGGATTAATGTAATTACTAACCAATGTCTGATAAATACAAAGATATCTGTAAATGATTGGTCGTCATGTTAACAACCCTATATCAAAAATAATGATTAAAAGTCTTAAAAAGTATTACTAATTAGGAAAACTACGCGAACTCCAATAAAGCTCAGCTTTTTCTAGTTTATTTTTAGATGATAGTAAAAATTGCAATGTTTGAAAATTTTATGTAGTACTTCAGTTACACTTCTAAAAAGTCAGACTTTCATACGTTGAAATCAACAACAATGGCTTAAGAAAGCATCAAGGGACAACATAGGACTAAGGTGCCTCATAATATTTAATTATGTCCTGGAAACCGCATGGATTTTATTAGACCTAACAGTTTATCCAAAAGAGGTAACCTATTTATGTTAACCTGTAATAGAATATTATGTCTATTAATACTCTTCTCTTAGCCTAGTGCATGTCAAAGATAAAAATATTATTGGCTTTTTAAATTACGGTACAAAAGCAGAATTAAAAAAGCCAATAGATTATTATTTCTTGAAAAGACAGTGTTTCTCAGTTTTTAATGTACAAGTATACAAATTTGAGAATTAATTCGAAAGTAACTATTTGTCTATTACGTTTTCACGCCTAAACCGTTAGAATTTGGCATAGAGATACTTTGATTCTTAAAAATGAAGGGAATGGTTACTAAAACATACATGCAGGCGGCGCCGCGGTTAAAAGCAAGATCTTATCAATGTATATGAAGCATGAATGTAATAGATATCTTTGCAGTTATTTCAATAGGGCCTCACTGAAAACTCAAATTATTCTTCAAGAAATTTTAACTGTAACTAATTAATAAAGTAATCTTCAGTCGATTCTCCTAATTAAAATATAACAAAATAGTATTTTGTACGTGTATAACTAATACAAAATAAGTACATACCTTATATACCTTTTAACTAATATGAAATATAATCTTCAGTCAATTTATTATTTATTAGTTTTACTAAATCTTATACAGAAATTTGAAGAAATTAGCTATATTATATAAATATAATTACTTATAAATTAAATGTGATGCTATTCATGGCACCAGAACGTATATACAAGTAGTTTCTACATGATAAAATACAACATTTCAACTGTAACTTTTTTATAACAAGAAAATGTAAAGATTTGCGATTGTTCGATACAGTTCTAGAAGATTAACACACAGTTGACAGTCTGCGTCTGCAATCATGAGCCGCGTCAATAGCGATGACGTCAGGGCCTGTATTTTGTCACGGGGCCTATCCGCTTATGCCCTCTCCTCTTTGTATTTGCTCCGTGGATATACTTGAAACTTATTCCATGACACTAATGGATTGGACGTTTATTGTACAAATTTAACCAAATAATTCCGTATTTGTTTTGGTACAATTGGTTAAAAAAAAAATTTGAACTTTTTAAGGTTTCTTTTATCTTAGGCTATCACACAATCTGAGATATCATCATGACTACTTTGATATTCAATATGACAGTATAGATTAAAAATAATCAACTTTTTACCTGACTTTTACATGTAAGTACATTTGTGTATGTGTGTCATACGCATGATAGTGTGTGGCATGCTATTATCATTAGTTTAATGCCTTTTTTGTGCTTATTTAGTTTAAAAATAACATTCTGCACTGTTTCTCTTTGAAATACTACCTGAATCCCACGGGGCTACCCGCGGTACAACAATAACCGCGGGCAACGCCGCGAGGCGAAGCTAATTTCTTTATAAATTTTAGCCTATGTGTTATTCTGATGCTATATTATTGTAAAGTGTCATTAAAATCCATTTAGTAGTCTTTGCGTGAAAGAGCAACAAATATACTCACTTACATACTCACAAACTGTCGCGTTTATAATATTAGTAGTAATAATATTCCTCGTGCGTTAAAAGGGGTACAAAGTTTTTGCTTAACGTAGTATATAAATAAATTTACGATTCAAGAAATTTAATAAAATGATCATTGTCAAGTTTTGTAGTAAGAGCACGTTTTCTATATGTGTCATCATTTTCCTAGACTTTATTATTCTTAAGCTTTTTTTATAGAATAGGGGCAAACGAGCATCACCTGATGATAAGTGATTACCACCGCCCATAAAGAAGCACCAGATGTGTCAGAAGTGCGTTTCCGACCCTTGGGAGATTAGGAAACAAACACCAGATGTGTCAGAAGTGCGTTTCCGACCCTTGGGAGATTAGGGAAGGGGTTGGGGTATGGGCCAATTAAATCATTTAGTCTAAACTTGCTAATTAGAATCAACATCTTTGAGTGAATTGTTAATCAACTGATAAAATTTGGTAGTTCGTACATATTTTTAATAAGTTATAGTCAGATCTATCATGTGCCAAATTGTCTTGATACTAATAATTAAAAATGCTGACAAGAGACAAGTACAACAAAATAAAATCAGTAGAAACATGGATTATTCTATCTCTGAAATATCCTAAGCATATGTTTTATGGCTTCAGAACACGAGATCTCGTTTCCCAGTAAAATAATTTAACAAAATTGAGGCTGCTCTCAGCGGAGAATACCTTTTAGCTGACATTTTCCCAGAAAATTCTGAACACACGTGTCATTTTTCTACATTACACTTCATTGTAGTTTTAAACTATTTATTACTACGCTATCATTACGTTGTTTAGTAAAGCTCTTTAAAAATTATCATCATCTTAATAAATTGTTGATGCTTTAATTTGAACAGAAACTGTGTAATATTACATTTTGTATTTTGTTAACTATGCTAATATTATGAATAGACCAGAGTGAGTCTTACGAATTGCCAGCCTCTTCTAGCTGTAAAGTCCGACTTGTAAAAATATTTGTAAAGATTTGCTTTTACCAATTTATGCTCACACACACACACACACACACACACACACACACACACACACACACACACACACACACACACAACACACATACACACACACACAACACACACACATAAAATCTCTAAAATATATATTGTTTCTTCCTACAATTATGGTTTTGTTTTGTAATAGCTTGCTGCGATGTGTTAGTGAAGCATTATATATGTGTGGGCGGCTTCAATCCTGGGGGGGGCCTGGTAATCTGTGTGACAGGGACACCTAGTACGGATACCAGTCTCCCACAAGGGAATTAACAAACACATATTATTGTAACTACTAGTGTTAAGGAACCTTTGTGGAAGAAAAATAAACGCTTATTATTATTATATTATTATTTACTTACAAAATAAATATTATTTATCAATATTCAACTTGCTATTCAAGTTTAAAGTAGATGAGAATATGAAATACGACTACCTTAATTTATTCAAGTCTAGTGGAAAATTCAAAGTAAGATCGCATATTCTCGGTAGCATGACGGTCTTTATATTCATTTTACCTTATAAATTTGTTGAGTAAATCCAGTAAAAGCGGCTGCACGTTGATGTACATGCATAATCTATTGAGGACATGCACGTAGAACTATATTAACTTTGTTATTGTTATGTTTTGCTCTGGCAATTTTTTTACAACGGCTTCAATACCTCAAAAGTGCAAATTAATCATTATCTAGGTTATAAAAGATTACAGGTTATAATTATTACAACGTAATTATAAAAATTGCTGGGCCAGCTAGCTTGAATTGAAAAAATCGTATGTAAATACATATGAAATTACAAGTTGGCAAATTAACATGTATTGACATATAATTTTTATGGGTGAAAACTAGCCAAGTCAAACTTTAGGCTTCAATATACTATACGAAGTTTTAAGAAGAAATAATATTGAAGTTGTTATAAAATATGTTATGTTGTTATAAATAAATTTCAGGACTGACCATTAAACTTGGCATCCATTTAGATCTCACTACTTTTGTCGTTGAAGTGAACAACCAAGGCATTATTCGTACTATTATCCTTGGCTCTCATTTCACATAAGTATATGTTTTAGATGGGATATAATTTATTTTTGTGCAGAAATTATTAGTAGGTACTTATTCGTAATAAAATTAATACTATTAAAAATTCGTAATAATCCTAATTCAAAATTATAATAATATTGAAATAATTATTAATAATAAATACCATTTAATAAACTTACAAATATGAAAGTCGTCTATAATCTAAGTTATAAGTACTAAAACTTATAAATTAAGGGAGGTATTCTGCTAGTTATATACTCGTATTTACGTGAAGACCTTAAAATCCACATAGAAACAGGCTGTAATCAAATTTGATTGCTGATTCTTACATTACAGGTACTATTACAGGCACTATAAATAAGTCTTCCTTATAAAATCAATACTCGTAATTTAAAATTGTAATAAAAATTTTAAAAATTTACTAGTTTCACATTTACCTCAGATCACCCAACAAAAAACTTGGACTTAAAATTTGGACTTATTTTGATTTATAGGTGTGTCTTTAAAAAAATTGCTAACCAAAAGAGACAAACTTCTTAGCATTCCATGGATTAACCGTGCGGGTGCCGGGTCCATCGTGTGGCAGAGAGAGAAACTCAAAGCAGTTCCCAGGACTTACGACCTAGGTGTAGGTTTAAGGAGGCCCCCTTTAAGATGCGCATCAACGCTCACCTTGACGGCTCGAGTTTCCCGCCCTACCTAGCCAAATTTGGTAGGAACCTGTTAGTGCAGCCTTGGATACTCGTTCTAAAATAGAACTTACTGCAGATCTCGACAGGTCAAGGTCTTTCAGTAGGTTATAGAGAGATTTAGCTGGTATACCTCTCGCTCCTACTTCTACCGTGTATAAATTAACCACACAACAAAAGTATTCCTATATAAATTACGAATACACCTCAAAATTTACCAGTAATCATTTTCATAATATTAACTAGCTTACGAATATCTGTGTACTAAAACAGAACCTAGGAAGGTGTCTTTTAAACAATGCAAAGCTTATGACGAAATCTATAAAAATAATGATAATGTAAGAATGTGACGTATGTCGATGATGATGCGATGACGTTCAAGTGAAAATAAATTATTTATTCACACACTTAAACCCTTCGTTATAATATAAATTAAGCAAGAGTGGTAGAAATAAGTGTTTGTATTTGCATAATGAGTTTGTACCAAATATAGAATTCAAAGCTCTTTGTATATTTAATCAACGAAGTACTCAGCGGAAGGTTTGGATAACTTTTCAATTCAGATAACATATAGATAGGTTTTAATATTTGACTAATCTCGTTTAAGTAGATTTAGTATAAGACTCGTCCGTTTTGACGTTGTTTTTGCTTTGATGCCGTGTATACTTTCTTAATAAGCTATTTGAATATACAGTTACAAAGCGAGTCATCTTTAAACCATTTCATTTAATGAGAACATATTTATTTTGTTTATTATGGCAAAATACTTTATTAGACTTATAATAAAATTATTTTTAATATATATTACGTTGTGATAGGCATCAATAAACGTTAAATATTTACTTGACTAGTTTATTGTTTTAAGTGTAGGCATGTTACTGAATTTCCTTAAAGTAGGTTAGTATTTATGTTATTATTTTTTAATTCTAATGTACATTTATTTTAATGACTAAAACAATTTATCTTATTGTATTTGTAAAAACATAAGGCACTAATCTTTTTCACATTTTTCATTGCATAATCTAATTCTTCCAAATTTCACCTTACTAATTTGTGATAAGATTTGGATATACAGGGAAGGGAGTGGTCAATATAATAACTCTGTTTCTATAATATCATTTTCGCAAACTATTCCTCTATTTGCTTTCGCCGTGACCTTATTATCGTGCCGAGCAGATAGTTATAATTGTCATTCCAACTCCTCAAGGTAATTAATAATATTACCGTTGACCATTGGGAAAGTCCTCGGTGACGACAGGTGTAATGTAAGTAGACACAGCTTTGAGCTGAAAAACGTTGTACACGGTGGTCATTATATTTGTTTAATCATTACTAGTGAAATAGAAAAAAAACAGTAACTCTGGTCTTAAAATAAAAATCCTTAGCATATTTATTGATTTTGTTTGTAATAATATAAAGACGGCAAACTGGAGATTGTAACTGTGTGCTAGAAGATGGATTTCGGATTGTATGTATCTACCGCCTCCTATGGCCGTTTATAACTCAAGAGGCATTAATGCGTTGTCATACTTCAAGTGCCACTGTACGGAGAATTAGAGAAAGGGGTTGGGACAACGGTATTGTCGCTAACTCGGTATAAAGCAACGAAAGAAATGGTTAAACTCTGTATCACTTCGGTTGAGATTTGTCTTAAATTGCCAAAGCATGACTATTTATGCACACAATTTCTTTCGAGTTTTTCCTAAAATTCAACTTATAATCTTACCTATAAGTTTATGATAGGGATGCATGAATATTTGTAAATAAATAGTATATTTATTTGTCTAATATTTTTATTGGAAATCTAAAAAAACCTAAATGCAGTGGCTTGACTGTACCATATATTCTAATTAATATCGAAGAACGATGTCGTATAGCGTATAATTATACAGTAGCGCTATGACTATAGTCTATAGACTGATATATTTATCATGTCATTTTGTCATGCGATATATCAAACATAAAATAATTTATGTGGTAATATGTAAAACTGTGTTGTGATAGTATTAAAATATTTTAATAAATTCTGAAAGTTTTTACCGTGTCTTACGATAATATATCGTATAGTCAAACGTTTTTATAAAAGTGAAAATTTGGATGAATAGTTTTTTAATACTCAATCAGGCTAGAATTAGGATTAATGCCATGCTAAATCACGTGATAAATCGCGAACAAAAAGTAGGTGCTGACTCCCTTTATTTTCCAGTTTTTGACATAGTGGATAATACCTAAAGATGTTCGGCTCTTTAGGCATATCGTAGAGGTCAATGGTATGTGGAGCGCACATGAGTTGGCGTATATCGATTTTTCGTAATTCTCACTAAGTTTTTAAATTGAAATTTTAATTCCGAAAATTTTGCTTTTATGGATCAGCTAGAATCAATTCACCCCTATATTTCTATCCTTTATTCAACGAATCATTCTAATCATTCGATTGCCTTTTCACCCTTGCAGAACTAAAATGTATACTGAGTACCACAAAGGACAGTACTCTTGGTGAAGATGGATTGCATTACATTTTTTTTTGTTAATAGAAATGAAATAGCTCTTCCATATTATTTGGATTATGTTAACAAAATCATTGCTACGGCAGAGTTGCCCTTGTCGTGGCAGTCAAAATTTATAGTTCCTATTCTAAAACCGGGAAAACTTTCCTCGAACCCTTTATCATATCGTTTAATAGCGCTTAGTTGTATTCTTGCTAAGTTAGCCGAACATATGTCAAAGAACCGTTTAAAATGGTTTATTCAAATTAATAATCGATTGTCAAAGAGACAGTTTGGATCCAGGAAAGCTTAAAGCGCAATAGACAGTATTAATCAAGTAATGAGACTGTGTTAGCGGCATTCTTAGATATTCATGCTGCCTATGATAATAATTCTTCATTTGATCGGTAATCAAAATTGAGCACTCTAGCACGATAATACTGCTAAAACTCCTCCTCAGTCTCCTTATATCCTAAATTTTCACAATCAGTAAACTTGCATTCTGTTTTATTATAAGAGTCAATAAGAATAATACAATTTACCTTATCATAAGCAAATGGACCCAGTTTACAAAAAAAACTTTTGTATGTAAGAAGTGCGTGGGATCTTTATGATTTCACAAACCCTGTTTCTCCGGATAGTGGCTTTAGTGGATTCCTAAGATAACTTATTGTGTTGTTTTAAAATTATACTTAGTAAGAACAACTGCCTTACTATAAGCACCCTCCACGGTTCATAAAGTAAAGCAGTTGGAAATAGAAAAAAGCCGAAAAAACTGACCTTAAGCACAGCCCTTTGAGTGATCTCCAATCGTATGACGGTTTTTGCTAGAAATGCACCCCACATACTAATGCAATATGGAGTTAATGACTGGCAGAACGCCAAATAAATTCGCTTAACCAGATGAAAGGCCGCAACGTCTCTTATATTTTTAAAAGCTACGATCAGTTTGCGAATTCTTCTAGTCTGCAACTCAATATGTTTAGAAAGGTTCAAGTGGGAGTCAACAGTAATGCCTAAATATTTAATATACTATGTAGGTTCTAGTTTAGAACAGGAACAAGAACTGAAATTAGATCGTTAATAGTAGTGAACTTTTAAGTAATGACCATCCAGCACATCAAATGTTTTTCTGATGGAGAAGGTCATGAATTTCGATTTATCCGTATTGTGTGTTAAAACATAACAGCATAACGTAATAACTTGTCTTTAATTATTTATTCCAATCTTTATTTATATACATTATTCATAATAGTATTCATAAAATATTACGTTCAAAAATTAGTAAATCATTTTTGTTAACCAACAACATTTAGTTTTAAATTTCAAAAAAACTTTTTCAATGTTGGTCTTTATATTTGAAATTTATGCATTCTTCTATAAAATTAATTACAAACCCTTATTAGGTCTTGAAATTTGACAGTTAAGCTACCGAAAAACTGGTATTCAGACTAATCATTTACCTACCTGTTTACATTTTCAAAATAATACTGTGATCGATAACAGCCTGACGCACATTTAGATGTCCTTTTGTTACTTTTTGCATAACCAGATTAGTCAACAATTGGAAAGTACCTGTATCCAGATATAGTTCGTCGATTTACGCACATGGACCGGGTACCAGGTTATCTTTTACACAAAAGTATCAAAAGTTCGATGTCAACAACAGCGCTCAAATTTTATACGTGATGTGTTGTAAGCCTTTGAAAGTTCCAAAGTGATTGACCACTGAAACGTTGTGGACCAAAAGTCTGTTAAGGACAGGAAATTAGAAGAGGTTATTTAAAAGTAAGGTTACTATGAAATTCGGGCAAAGATATTATTTAATTATCGATGGAGAAGTTTAATAATTTATGATAAATTATATGATTACACACATATATAATATACATAAACATAACATAGGTATGACAGAACCAAAACAAGAGATCTTAGGTAAGGGATATTCCGGCAAGACAATCAAAAAATTTTTTTTTTGATATTATTAAAACGAATTTAAGCTATTATTATCATGCACTCTATTCTTAAATAGACCCTGTGTTTTATAAGTAAAACATTCCTTATATTACTTAGCGTCCGTCCAATATAACCAACCAAACCCGAGTTTTGAACCAACCAATGAGGAACCAACCCGAAAATGTGCAAAAAGAAGTCGCTTTTCATAATAACTTGCGAAGAGTAAAAGTTAGTTGGATAAAGCAGCTAAGGAACTCGAAATAAATTTGATTTTTTTTTCATTATTTTAATTGTTTGTTTTTCAGACCTAGTTATTTAGCTAATTTTTATTAGATTAAATCACAGTAATAGTAGCATTGCTATTTTCGATAGTTTTTTTTTTACCTTGTGTATGATCTGGAAATATTTGTTTCGGAGATTTAGTGTTTTCTATGTAAATATAAAATGTAAATATTTTCAAAAAAGTATATATATGTATTTATATCAGTTGTCCCATACTACAAGCTTAACTTGGAACCAGATGGCATTGTGTGTTAGATGTACGAAATATTTATTTATCTACACTAATATTATAAAGAGGAAAGATTTGTATTTTTGTACGTAACGAATAAACTCAAAAAGTACTGGACCGATTCTGAAATTCTTTCACCATTCGAAAGCTACATTATCCACGAGTAACATAGGCTATATTTTATTTTGGAAAAAAATAGGGTTCCGTAAAATATTTGCGTTTTCAAGAAACAAGGTGTAAAAAATCAACCAGAAATGTTACTTATTTTACGATTTACAATAATATAGCTTATACATCAGAATAACACGTAGGCTATAATTTATAAAGATACTAGCTTCGCCTCGCGACGTTGCCTGTGATTATTGTCGTACCGCGGGTAGCACCGCGGGGTTCAGCTAGTTCAATATAAACATATACTGTCACGTGTAAAATGAAATGGGAATTTGAGAGAATATCGTCATCATCTCTCTTTGTTGTAGTTCATTACTGGACATAGGCTACTCCCATTTCACGCCACTCTAATTGATTTTGTACTTGATTCTCTGGGGGATCACCTCATCCCTGATACGATCATTTAGAAAAACGCCGAGCATAGCTTTTGATTTTGAGTTGTGGACCAAAGATTTAAAGATTTTTGTTTGTGGGGTCGATGGTAAAATCTTGACATGGTTAAACAAATGTTGCCCAACCCAACTAAATCTCTCAACATAGTATTAACGTGTTGGATTGGACCTCACAGTCCCCCGATGAAAATGTTGTGGTGTAGATGAGGCTTAAACTAAGGGCAAAAAATGTAGTGACCGTCACTAACCTTAATCGTGAACTGAAATCCGAGTATAAGTCTGCACCTCGCTGTGCTGAAAAATAGGCGGAAAGTATGCCGCGAAGATGCCACGTGATTATGGACAATAATAGAGATTGGATGCCGTAATAATATAAAGCATTAAAGAGCAATAAAAGTCTTAATTGATGTCAATTTATCGCTTGGTATTTCTAAGGTCTTCATAAAATTTTGCCGGCCACGCTCTTTTCGTACATCGTACAAAGCCATGTGACAAAAGACTTGGATGAAACATTTTTTTAGTTAGATCATTTGTTATGGACACCCAACTCTGTCTTACTCTGTCAAATTGTTTTACTGAAATAACTAGACCCGTTGGAAGCAAAGGACTCCCTTTTGTAATGAGCTATAACAGTAATTGCGTTACGAAGTTTTGTGAAGATCGTTTGCCTTCATAAATAACAACTGCGTTTGTGAGGGAACCCAACATCGTTAACATAAGTTCAAACTACGAGTACTTTACTTCAGCGAATTTTAGAGATAAATAATAGCTTAAACAAAACAAAATAAAGTAAAATAAGATCTTACTTATGAATAAGACAATTAAATACAAATGACAGGTTTTTTTCCTTTTTGAAAGATTCTAATCGAACTTATATATAGAGATTTGCTTTAGAAGTAGATATGAGTACAATACTTTTTAAATAGAATACATATTACATAGTATAACTATTACATAGTCTGCCAGTAAACATGATTCATTATGATCATAGGCTATAGCAGTTCCCAATAATCCCACATGATATTTTTTCATGTAACGCAAGAAACGACTTAATTATTAAAACCTTAGTAATGTGAGTCAATCGAAATAAAGAACACACTCGATACTACGTTTGGTTTTTAACATAACTGACTGCAGTTAAATGTACGTTAAACTGACTTATAGATGTTAGAGTTCCATTAAAACTTTAATCGATTTAAGAAATTAAATTATTTACTTAGTCTTTAAATAATAACAAAACTTTATTTAAACACTTTAGAAAGTCAAACATACGTAATTTTCATGATTGACTCCACGAAGTTAAATGCCTATAGGGGAGAATTTACACCGTTAAGGAACCCTTATATACGATTACACTTGAGTTTTTATAAATTAGGTTCTAGTATTTGAATATCAGTCTTTAAACCACATTTCAAAGAAAATGAAAGAAGTATTTAAAAAACTCAAATCTAAGTGTACGATAAATTACAGAATAGCTTACTATATCTTTATTATTCCAGTCACTTAAGGTACCTGATAAATAAAATCCATGTAACGTTCGACCGTAGTGATGCTATAGTTTTACAGATTATCTGTCGATCTTAAGTAATACTTTGGTTGCAGAACACTAAGTGAATGAGTTACTAGAGCCAAACCTAAGCTAAAACTGAGAGAACAAGGTACTCAAAGGACGTAGTTTATCACCATCAGATGATCACACCGCTGTTTCTCGCTGAGTGCAAAGTAGGTGACGGGATAACACAAATCAATTGCAGCGCGCATCGTAGGCAAAAATCGAACTTTTGGCAGACCAAATGTCATTTCTTATTATCGAAATTTACTTATTCTTGCATTTAAGTAGAAATAACAAAAATAAACACGTGTCACGAAAGCTGCTGTGTAGTTAAGTTTAAGAACAATGGCAGAAATAGTGTTCACAAATTCTATACATTTCCACAAGCAAGTTGGAAACAAAACAAAATTTTCTTCAAAGTACGAGTATTTCTCTTTTGACTACTTTTCTTTGGCGACATGTTTGTCACCAGGTCTACCCCTTTGTTGCTCTTCATTGGTTTTCGAAAAGCTTTCTTTGAAGTTGAGGTAGAAAATTACACACATAACAATCATATTATTTCTCTCGGAACATAATGACTAGAACCAATCTGTGAAAATGAATTATTTCTTTACTTTATATTACATTGAAATTGATCAGAGAATGTATGTATTACGTTAAAATTGCAAAGATGCCACTGAAGTTTAACGAAGTACATGAGCTTTGATAGTGTTGCTCATATTTTTGTTTATTTAATCATGAACAAAACATTACAATTCACATCTAATAAATTTTCACATTTGGGTTATTTTACATCTTGCACATATAGAACCAAAACTATTTTTTATAAATTTATTGCTGTTTGTTGTTAGAAAGCGATTTCGTGTATGATTGCTCGGAATCCTCGAAAGTCTTGACTGGATAAAATGATCTGAAACAATTTTATTGGATTGTTCCTACTTTCCAAATTAGTTTGGAGTCGACCTTAAGTATACAGGTTTTTTAGAAGATTAGCGGAGCACTTGCCATCAGACCTCCACATCCCAAATACTAGTAAATGTGCAAAATATGCACTAAATTTAAATAAATAAACTAAAGTACAGATAATTTCGGAATCAAGAGAACATCTCGTTTGACTTTACATGTTCTTAGAAATATAAGAACGTTATAATTTAATTGTATAATTATATATTTGTACTACCGACAGCATAAACGCTGTAAATGTAAGTAAACATTAACACATCATTACCATAAAATCGACAACAACTCTCAACAGTCTCCCTTCCTCATAAACAGGTTTTAAATTTGCTGGAGAAAAAGTATTCAGTAAAATCTCAATGTAATTTATTTACATGAAATGGCAAATAAAAGTTACGGATAACAAATGTGGTCTTGAGTAATAAAGCGATATGTACAACGAGTCTGTAGATACCTTTATACTACGAGTAATTTCCGCCGTAGCGCCCGTATTTTATAAAATTGGGTCACAAAGATGACGCATTCTTGGCCTATTGTATGCTTATAGGTACTTAGGATATAGGTACGTAGGATAGGGCTTATAGGTTATAATTTTCAGCATATGCGCTGATGCTTAGGGGTGCATTAAAGTACATAATACTCGTACACCAATGCGATGTCTATATTTTTGAACAACAATGTATACTCTTCTTAGAATAAACACCTTGGTTATTGTTTGTGAGAAGCCTTTTTAAACATCTTCATTAGACGTATTTACTCTAACGGAATAAAAAGGGGAATTGTTTGCCATGAAAAATGTTTTCATTGATGTTATTTTGTTTCAAATTTTGTAGGACGACAGACCTATACAAATTTATTTGAAGAAATAACAATATACACTGTAATTTTGCACCTTCGTATTCTAATAATTAAATGGACTCCGTATTTTTAATAATATTTATTCCTTTTACAATAAGCTTTCACAGACATTACTTTAAATGAAAACAAAAAACAATCAATACCTGAGATTTATGGAAACCTTCAATATGCAAAAACCTTTATTGACCATATTTTAAAATAACCTAATATTTATATATTCAATATTCTACAAATAGTTTTAGACTATGGTACGCCAACGAAACAACACAATCGCCAGCCTTTTAAGAAGAAGTACGCTCTTTTCTTGAAGGTTTGAAGGATCAGGAGTTTTGTTGTTGTTGGTTGCCAGCCATCTAAGTGATGGGGATGGAACTACTGTCGCGTAAAATGATGGTGGCAAGGAAAGAAAAAGGAAATTAATCCGAAAAAAGAGTATACATAGCGATGCTACATCTCTACGCAGCGCCAAAAAGATGATTCGAGTCGCTCTCCGTTGAATGTGGTCCAGAGGGAGAAGCTGGTACTAGGGTGCCCTCTCCCATTGTGGACAGTGTTTCCATATGAGGCCGAAACTGCGCCTTATGAAACAAAAGGCGGTGTGCCGGAGTGAAATACTGTCTCGGTCTGTTGAGCACGCCAAGTTGGTTCGAGGCCAATTTGGCCATATCCTCAAATCGCCACGGTACTGGACTTCACTCGATATCTCGACACCAATTATTCCAACACTGGCTGAGGCAGAAATCAGAGTGTCTTCAAAACGAAGACATATGACCATCAGCAATTTATTAGCGGTGAACGCGCAAATTTGTGTCTTAGTGGGGTTAAATTTGGACTTAATTAAGTCTACCCCAATCTGAAAGCTTTTCTAAAGGTCTCAATTTCAGACACAAGTTTATTTCGATTCTCAATGACGTTTTCATCATCATAACAAATTGTATATTAACCAAAAGACGTGTAAAGATTTTATAATTGTTAATTTTCTGCTGATAAGATATAGATATAAGATAAAGTGGTTTATTACTGGAATAATACGTAAACAGATAAAAGAGAATTACCTACTTGTAGCATTTTAAATGATTGGTAAAACATATGAGCAGAGTTTGCTACTCAGAAAAACAGCGTTATTTTTTTTCAACTGTAAATGTGTAAACTGATAATTGCTTATTTAACTGCCGCCACCGAGGCAATTGAATATGCAGTGGTAACATACGCGACTGCTGTGCTTGAGGTCTCAGATTCATTCCCACGTCGGACCAAATGTTTATATGATCTACAAATATTTGGTTCGGTGTTTGGGTATTTTTTATGTATAGTATGTATGTAGCTACAAAAAAATATATAATATGTATTTATGTACGTTGTCTAGTACATATAACAAAGAGCTATATTTATTGTTGTCCTATATTTATTTATTTACATATAAGAACTAAGAAGAAATAATACCAACCATTCTAAGAAACAAAAAAACTTGAGAGGTGTCAAGGGACACCCGGATGGAACGAAGTTCGAAATAGAAAGACGAAACGAAAATATCTGTGTGTGTCGTCGTCGTGTCGTGACAACAAATTGTGTCGTGACAACAAATTGTGTCGTGTCAACAAATTGTGTCGTGACAATTTTTCCGTCTAGCCCCCTTACACAACGCGCCATAAGGAACTTCGTTCCAAAATATTATTTTACTAAAAGTATTTGGCAACGGAATCGATAAAATACTGCGGCATAGTTAATCGAATAACAGGTATTCCTAGTTAAATGGTCGTTGAATTTGAAGCTTTTATATTTTTTTAAGTAACTAGAGCGAAAAAAATCCAATTCCACGTGAACTAAAGTAACATAGAAATATCACTGTCCACATCAGGGTCGCCTGAGCAATAAAAGTAAAGTTTTCATTATATTTATGGAACTAATGAAATCGATACTCGAACGTATAGTGAAAGCTAATATTAAATTGCTCTGTAATATGGTTTTAGCGATTTTATACTTTTATTGAAGTAGTTATTTATATATCTATTACAATATGATGCGCATATTTTAGTAAAGTCGTATCGTTTTGGGTCGATAGGTCGGAGCGCCCATCGTATCTTAACTTATGTTCCCTGCTTATTGAACTGGCAAATTTTAGAGAAATATGTTGGTGGGAACATTGTTAAGTTGCGTGATAACGAATAAAAGTTAAGAAACAGGTTTGAATATAAAACGTAGTTACACTTAAGAATTAATAAAAGGAGCTACTTCTTCTTTTTTCTTTTTTGATGAAATAGCAACCAGCTGGATGACTCGGAACAGCTATTTCTGCCAATGTCAAGTATTTATAGTCTTCAACTATCAAGTCTTCGTGTCTTCAAGTCGTCGTCGTGATGAAATTAATGATAAAAAATATATAAAATGTGAATGACATGAAATGATTTTTTTTTTGTTTTTTTAGTTACTCGTAGCTTAAAAAAACTTAATAGTTAAAAATCATCGTGGTTCCTCTCGCCTTAGTTGTTAGAAACTATCTGAATAGGTATCATAAAAACTTGTTGAGAATGGAGAATTTAATGACTTACATATTTCGAAAGTCCATAACCTTATGTTTATTTATCATATAATTGCCACACGTGAATCACTGGAATTCAGGCATCATGAGGATGTGGTTTAAAAGTAAAACATTTCTTTTAAACCACTTATTTTAACACACAGCCTGTTGCGTGTCGAGAAACAGGAACGAGAGCCGGAATGACACTTGTGGAGCTCGAATTTACGGAAGCGACAATTCAGAATGGAGGAAATTATACGCACTACACGTTCTTTTTTCATTTTCATGATGAGAGAAATTCATAACTGCACTTGATAAGGAATTAAGATAAAGTAAAAGAATTTTTTTAACTTAAGATTTCAGGATAATGAGACTTTTAAGTGTAATAAACAGTTTTTATGAACGTATAATAATAATATTTGTAAGGATATATCGTTACTTGAAAAAATAAAAAATGTGTGCGTGTACTAGCGTACACTCGTAAGAAGTGAAACTTCTTTATGACGTTATTTTTCAAAAAATAAATATCATATATCGACGTAAGGTATAACGACAAAAGACTTATAAACCAGCAATATTCGTGACAATTCTTATTTCAAGTGCAATAAAAGTTAAGGAGCGAGACCTGAGTAAATATTTCGCGATCTGTGGTGTGAATGAAGTAAGTTTGTGGAATGTGATGTGTGTAGTTATTTACATTGTGGACTAAATAAAATAATATTGTTTGTAATGTGATATTTCATTGTAGTATTAATTTGGTCCTGTTTGTGTTTGAAAATGTGTTTTGTTTTATTTTATAAATTTGACGCGTAACGTAACGGATAAATGTTACGCGTAACGAAAAAATGTTACACTAAATTTTTTGACAACCCCGATAAAGAAGTTTCACTTCAAAATTATATTTATATAGATGAAATAATTTTATATATTCTGATTTAATATAATTATGTACATTGTAAACAGTTCCTTTTTTTTAGAGTTAGATTACAATAATAAGCGTTTATATATATCAAGTTTTTAACGTAGTCTGTAACACCAATCAAAATTGGAATATTGATAGTTTTGATGAAATAAAATGTATTTCCTGTTTGAATGATTAAACAAAACGCCTTTGTTAAATCACCTAAAATACCACGACTCAGATCTTATATTTTTCCTAACCTAAATGAAATTGGCCAACATTGTAATGTACGGCCCAAAAATTTTGTAGGTTTTCTAATCAAATCATTTTTATTTCAATCTGCGTCTTTGTAAAGTATCCATTTGGTAATAAAATGTTTGTATTTCTGCTTTTGGATATAAAACTTCACCAAAAATTCAATCTGTGAAAACTGTGAACCTTATTAAGTCGAAGTATTAAGAAATTCTTAGAAACTGTATCGGCTATAATAAATAAGTAATTGAAAACAGTATCGGTAATTTTGTCATTCTTTAGCAATATTTAATTACTTTTATCCTGCCTACCTGCCTTTCATTTTTCGTCTTTATTGTGCTCAGCCGTCCAATCAAAATTAATCACTTCCTATAATGTTATTTTTTGACCTATTAACATAATATTATTTAAGTCTATTTAAGAAGACATGTCACTAAGGCGGTAATTAAAAAAAAAACGATAAGGATACAATACATTGTGTATAATTTTCTGTCCTCTTTTCATACGAGTATTATTATATTCTTAGACCTAAAATATATTTTATAGAAATAACAAAAATATGAGCATTTACTTCTAAAAAAAGCAATACGCTGTGAAATTTTATGTAGAACAATAATTGAAGGGTTAAAGGGTTTATGTGGTTTTCACACTTTTATTAGCAAAAATAGTAATAACAATGTTTACGGTTCGACATGACATGTGCGACGCGACATAGACCAAATCAAAACAAACTAGTGAGAATAGTTATCGCCAGATGGCACTGCTTACAATCTTCGTTATACTATAACACCTCCCCTCGAAGTTGGGAGCATATCCTTTGAAATTTATAAACATTCATCCATCATACCTAAATTACGCAGACACTCGTGATGCCTTGTCCCACTCAAACCTTTGGTCAAGACATCAGCAGGCATCCGTTCCGTACACAAATATTTAAGATGAATTACGCCTTCTTCGCACTTATCGCGAATAAAGTGGTGCCGTATATCAATATGCTTTGTACGAGAATGATAGTTTTTACTTTGAGCAAGTTTAATGGCACTCTGGTTGTCGTTAAACAACATCACACACTCACAATTCACACTCATGCTAATTAAGATATCCCGTAAATACATGGCTTCCTTAGTAGCTTCGGAAATAGCCATATACTCGCCTTCGGTGCTCGATAAGGCAATCGTTCGTTGCTTTCTCGCCTCCCAGCTGATGGGAGCACCTGCTAAAATAAATGCAAAACCAAATTGAGTACCCGCCCCAATCTGCATCAACTACACCAAAGAGGGGCATGCCTGTCATTTCATATACTAGTCCGTAATCTGATGTACCTTTCAAATACCTTAGCACGTTTAGCAGCCTTCCAATGTTCAATATTGTAATTAGTATTGAATTGACTCAAATATTGACGGCATAACTGATGTCTGGTCTAGTTGATACGGCCAAATGCATCAACGCACCAATCAAACTCTGAAACGGATACTGTTCCATTATATCAGACCTAATACAGTCAGGTTCCTCTAACTTTACATTCACATCTATAGGTGTCACAACAGGTTTACACTCACTCATACCGAAACGTTCTAATACTTTATCTACATACAATTTTTGACTTAAGTACACTCTATTTTCACAATCGCGACTAAATTCGATTCCTAAACATGTAGAAAGTTTTTCCCATATCTTTCATTTCAAATTTACTCCCTAATTGTTTCTTTATATCCTCCATCCACACTGTATCATTCGTCGCTAGTATCATATCATCAACATATATACCTATCAACATCGTTCGCTCACCCTTTTGTGCAATAAACACACAAGGATCCTGCGGTAATGGTTTAAAACCAATATCATTTAACATGCTCACTAACCTTTTATACCACTGCAGTCCTGATTGACGTAAGCCATACAAAGATTTTCTCAATAAACACACACTATCCACACATTCGTCAAGAGCTTTATTTCAGCATTTAGCTGTCTCAAGTATATTTTTCTCTGTTATTGTCTTCTTCTTCGATCCAACTTTATCTTTTGAGAGTACTCTCTCTAGGACATCGCTTAGCTGGTCTGGAATCTCCATATATACCTCTTCATCGAGTGAACCATTTAAATAGGCAGTTACTACGTCCATTTGATGGATTTCTAACCCTAACTCCGCTGACAATGCAGCTATTAGCCTTATGGATGATGATCTTACAACAGGGAATGAGGTTTCATGAAAGTCCTCCCCGGGACGTTGTGAACATCCTTTTGCGACGAGACGTACCTTCTTGCCACTGCTTTTGGTACTAAACACGAATCTACTGCCAATAACTTTTCGTTGTATTGGTCTTGGCACAATCTCCCAACTTTTATTCTTTATCTGTGACAGATACTCATCTTCTAAGGCAGCTGTCCATAAACTTTCATCGTTTCTTTTCTCTATATCTTTCCATGTCATTTGTTCTATTATTGTTATTCCTGCACTCATGTGTTCGATTGGTTCATTATCTGGTTCATATTCATTATCCGTAGTATTGTCTTTTATTGGTATATGTTATTCTTTTCGCGGTCTACCCGCCTGACCAGTACGAATTAGACGAGGTCTTCCTTTCCCTCTCTTAGAAGGTTCTATTAAATTTTTCCATGTTGATCTACCGCCTTCTCTCTGGGTTCTTAGTATTCTACGATTATCTTCTTTTCTTTCATTCGATACATTTAATTCTAATCTAATTTGTTCTCCATCAGTATCTCTGTCTTCATCATTATCCTTTTCTTCATCAAGTATCTCTTTATATTCATGTCTAAATGCAGTTTCATTCATGAACTTCACATCGCGACTCACGATAATCTTTCTTATCGTAGGATCATGTATTCTGTATGCTTTTGATTGAGTATTCATACGAATATTCCTAACTGCGAACGAGACTCAATTTTTCCTTTCGGTTTTCCCTTGTCTTTATAATAGGCTTTAGAGCCGAACACATTCCTATATACCACTGTAGGTTTCTTTCCTTTCCATAGAGTGAAAGGTATTTGACCACTCAAAGCTGTAGTTGGGCAACGGTTTCTTATATAATTAGCAGTATTAACTGCTTCTGCCCAAAGTGTAGGAGGACTACCCGTTTTGACGCATCATACATCGTGCCATTTCAACCAATGTCCTATTCTTTCTTTCAGCAATTCCGTTCTGTTGAGGCGTATACGGTGCTGTCAATCTTCTTCGGATTCCTGCTTTGTTTAAGAAGTCATCAAACTCATTGTTCACGTATTCTCGTCCGTTATCAGACTGAAGATTCTTTATGTTCTTACCAGTTAAGTTCTCAGCATAGGCTTTATAGGTTTTAAATACACTTAGGACGTCGCTTTTACTCGCTATGAAGTAGACTTCACACCATCTAGATTTATCATCGATGAATGTAACAAAATATTTTTTACCGCCACAGGACTGATGATTCATGGGGCCACAAACATCACTATGCACTATCTCTAATAGTTTGTTGGTACGATCTTCCATTTTCCTTGGAAAAGGCGTGCAAGTCTGCTTCTCACTTATACAGATTTGACATTCAGATAATTTTTCATCATCTTTGAATGTTAGCCCGTGTACTAAACGACTCTTCGCCATATGTTTTAGGTCACGTTCATTAAGATGTCCGAGTCGTTGATGCCATATATCTAGTGAATTCTTCGTGGCTTCGACACTATTGACAGAATTCTGACTCATTCTAACATGGTATAGGTTACCAACTCTATCTGCTCGTATATTAATTTTGTCACTGTTATCAATCACAATCGCATCTTTGTTCCTGAAGCGAACCTCGAACCCACGATCTGTCATTTTGGCCACTGATAATAAGTTTGTTCGTAAGTCGGATACGTAAAACACCTTTTCCATATCAATCTGGCGTTCTTCACTGCCTGTGTCAATCGAAATCCTTACTTTACCAGTGCCTGATATTTTCGTTATATCACTATTAGCTAAATTCAGTTTGGAGTTCAATACACCAAATAGGATTTACTTTCTCACCTAACATAACCTCTTCGGCTGTACTCAACAACATTGTTGTCTTTTGTTTGCTGTAATTACCATTTTCTACCTTCTGTGCGCTTTGTTTAAATTTATTAATATATTTAGACCTGTACTCCTTCGCAAGATGCCCACGACGACCACAACGATAACATTCGATGTTATTTTTATAATAACCATGGTTGTCATTATTCTTCTTCAGATTGGCATTCTTATTTTTATTGATACGTTTGACGAACCCCTTGATCAGTCGTCTTAGACTTACGTGCTTCGAAATCTTCGATAATCTTGACCTTTAGGTTTCCGTTGATGGTAAATCATCACGCGATTCCATTGCCGTTCTAAACATGGCGAAGGAATCCGGTAAACTATACAACAATAATATAGCAAGTAATTCATCGATAACTATCAAACCGATTTCTTTCAACTTCTTAACCGCATCAAAGAAATCCGCGATGTGCTTCTTCAAGTCGTCATCTTCTTGCATACGAGTCAATACAAGCCTTTTCAATAACGACGCTTTTCTTGCAGGGCCGCTCGACTGATACATAGATTTTAGCTTATCCCAAATAGCCTTGGATCTTTCCAAACCATCCAATGCAGCTAACTCACTCGGACTCACCGCTAACAGTATATCTGACTCGGCTTTCCTGTCGTTGTTTACCCAATCGGCATATTTCGAATCACTTAACTGTGGTTTTGGTAAGGATCCCGATACATATTCCCATAGATCATTTTTAATCAATATTGCTCGCATATGTATCTTCCATGTATCGTAATTATCGCCAGTAAGTCGATCTATCTTAATACTTGTAGCCATATCGAAGTTTCTTCAACTCCAAAACAATAGCAATGAATAAAAATCTTCGTTTCAAAGTTGTAAACAAAAGGCTAAACGTAACTTGCAAGTCCGCGTTACACTATTCACCTTCAATAAACCATAACGTGCTTAGACGCGTTTATAACTTTAATTACGACGAACTGTTTTAGTTCAAATCACTGCAATTGTTCACTAATCAGTTTACATTTCACTAGCAGTCACTGGGCCCATAACCTGAAGGGTTAAAGGGTTATAAAACACATTTATGTGGTTTTCACACTTTTATTAGCAAAAATATTAATTACAATGTTTACGGTTCAGCGACGCGACATAGACCAAATCAAAATAAACTAGTGAGAATAGTTATCGCCGGATGGCACTGCTTACAATCTTCGTTAAACTATAACAATAATCACAAAAATAGTATAACATCAACATTGGCGAAGGACTTAAAATATTTGTTAGTGACAAAAATAATATATACCTACTCGTATTATACGTTCAATGTCTTTTGAAAGACTAGTTTTATTATATTATATTATATATACTTAAATAATAAATATGTTCTTATGAGTTAAAATATTTGACTATAACTTAACAAAGAAGTAATACCTATTTTAGAAAGGCCTCCACGGCAATTTGAGAGAAGTGTCTGAATAACATTTGAAGGCTTTAAATACTTGCAGGTGGCAGACAAGGCTTTATTTTTTCTGTCTTTTTTGTGTTCAAGAGAATGGAAAATTAAGTTATAACTACAATAATCCATGCCGAATTATGCTCTGTCTTTTCTGTCCTATAATTGTCCTGTCCCTCATAAACTGATACAAGACTGTTATAGTTTTCAACTATCAACAAAACAATTTATTCTACGCTAACGAGAATACGGTCAATATCATTCACACTTAGTCGCGGTTACTGAATTTATTTATGAATCATAAGTAAGCCACGTTAACTAAGAATTGTGTACGTTTCCATAAACAACGTCTGTCACTTGTGCAAAGCAGTTCATTCAGAGAAAAATCAGTGACTGAATAATTTAAAAGATACCCGACGTGCGTTAGCATGTTTATTCACTGAGTGATATAAAATGTTGCAGCCGAGTCGTTGCGCAAATAATCTTTGAACGATAGTAAATAAATGTTGTTCATCGTTGTATTAAGTATATTTTAAATCATTCTGTTTATCCATATCCATAAATGTTTATTATATACTAGATGTATCCTGACATGCTTTGTTAAGGAACATTATAGTCGATAATGATTGAAAATTGATTGAAATGAGAAATAAAACTAATCGAAGAATAGATCAAAATCAATTTTGAAGAAAGGAGCTCAATAGGAGCAGAACTTTCTGAGTTTTTGAAGCTTTTGCAAATCATGTGTGATGTAATGACTTAATATATTATATTTTAAAATATTTTCAGCATTCATTTATATAGATGAATAAAAATAAATATACCTACGTAAAGATTATGTTTTGAATATTGTATGATCTATATATGTTTTTAGATTGTAGGATAAAGCTAGCAATAGGATTTTGTAAAATTTAGGAGTATAGAGCTTTGCTGAGCTATGATGAACGAAGCTACGAATAACCTAACCACAAACAACCGTTTCGATAGTCTTCGTCAAAAATATTGATGCTTAAGTATTTCATATTTTACCCTTATTGAATTTAAATTATAGGAATATATTGGATTCATAACCTTATATTAAAGCATTGCTAATTAAGTTAAAAAAAATCTGAATGAACTTAATAGTTATCCAAAGACAACTCAAAAGATACATGAAGAGAAGAAATGAAATAAAAAATATTGGCAAAATTGCAAGTTCAACAAAAGTATATGAAACTGCAAGTTGCATAGCCACAAAAATGGCGTGTGTTAAGAAGTGAAAAAAAAGAAGGAGGAAAGACACATCAAGAGCGACACGAAATTTATTCGAAGTTTGTCTGTGTGTATTGATAGAAGCAAAGGTTAAAAATAAATAACTTATCCCTGACTACGCTTTTTTTCCAACAGTTTTCTATGATAAATGTAATATGTTAACATCGGACATTAGAAATATTGGGCTCAAAAAAATTAACTTCTGCGTGACTTGTCCTTGTAGCTGTGTCACGAATAGAGAATAAATGCTGAGCTATCAATATCAGTTTCAATAATTTTAACATTTACAATAGTAATATTTACCCCTTTGATCTGAAACTGTTTTTGAATAGAGTAAAACCTATCACAAAGAATATCTCATAAGATTTATAAGTAAGAGTACTTATACTTGATTCTTTTTTATCGTATGTAAGCTCCTAAAGGCAGTCTTGAATTATTTTTTTACATGAATGATTACTTTGGTCGTGACAGTGTAAACAATTTTCCAATTTGTTGTACAGGCCGAGTATCTGTCGAGGAAATAATACTCGTAAAATTTGCATTCAAAAGAGGTGTAGCAAAGCGAGGCTCTTTCAAAAATATTTTTGCGTTTAGTATGTAGTTGGATCTGTAAGTAGTGTTAAGAGGGGGCAGCCTTTAATTCCTTGTGTTTTTTTAGAACGGTTTCATTCAAGTATAAAAGTAGTGTCCAAATGTCATTAACGAATATGTTTATTGTTTTATAAAGTTTTTATTATTGCAATCGTACTGTAGTATACTTACATCATATATTATTATTTTCTGAACTACTAATCAATAGATATAAAGTACTTGTTACTTTGCAAATGGCTAGAATCTATTAAGTCCTATACTATTTAGACTCAGTCACTAAGCGATTCTTGCCCTTTAGGATTGAATGGTAGGTAAATTAACTAACAAAATAAATGGTTTCATGAAAACTTACTGCTCTACAGTGTTGGATTTGGTTGTTTTTTTTCAATGATACAATTCTGTTAGTTTAACATTCTTCTTATGTTATCATATGATCTCCTAAAAGTATAAAAACAGCTTATAACCAATTTGAATGTGTCACTAGTAATATCCAAGGCTTCTACACTATTTATCTCCTCGTCGTTTTTAATATTTATTAATCTTATGAACCAACGTCTTCAGAATCCCTATCATCTTTTTGCTATATCTACATACATACACACAGGTTAAATATATTTCGTAAGTCAAATAAAGTAAACAAAAATCTGAAATTTATTAAGTGCTGGTGTATGAGCTTCCTCATATCGATAAATCATATTCAATGTCAAGCGATTACGTTAGTCAAGGTCATTTGCAAATACGAAAAGTGCAAGTGTCAAAGTTTGTATTTACTTAATATGTATTTGCAAAATAATACAATACTCACGTAATTGTTAGTCGCTCTAACTAATGTGACCTTATACATAAGCATTCGGTTTACTTTGAATTTTCGCAAGACTGATCATGTGTTTACATCTCCAATTAAACTGTTAATTAATTCGACAGTGCACAAACTACGACTTGTGACTTCTCTTTACGTGCTGAAATTATGAGCTCTCTTCTGCTACGGCATTCTTACATTTTAAGTACGTATGTTGTAATTACGTTTTAATATGTGTGTGCTTATACTTTGAAATTATTAAAATAATTTACAACAAGGACTTTATTTATTTATTTTTTTTTTTTTAAAAAAAAAAACGCTTTCTCTAAAATGTTTAATCGCATATCGAAATAAAATTATTCAATCCATATCCATTTCCATTTCATATCCATTTCATAGAGTCATATTCTATGAAATGTCTACTAGAACCTCATAATTTTTTTCTTAAAATTTTAATTTTACTATACAAGTAGTATAAGTCCTCGAATTTTAATAGTAGTAGCCTAAATAAATTAATGTTTGCAACTATAAAAAATAGATTTAACATAATCCATTGGCAATGAGAGTAAACGAGAAAAGAGCGTACTCCTTCCTAAAAGGCCGGCAACGCACTTGTGACGCCTCTGGTGTTGCGGGTGTCCATGGGCGGCGGTAATCGCTTACCATCAGGCGATACGTCTGCTCGTTTGCCCCTTATATAATAAAAAAAAAAAAAACATCTCAAATTCTCACACTGGAAGTTTTTTTCCGATAATATTCCGATACACATTGATTTCATTATTAGTAAGTTTGTGTTAGTAAAATTGTGTACATTTCTGTGAGGTAGATAAATGAAGTCGATTGTTCACATAGCAGAGTGTTATTGTTTAATTAATTAGAAACTGTATGCCTTCTTTCTTACAGAAAACCGGCGCGAAATAGCGCTTGCGCTGTGTTTCACCGAATCAGTGAGGATACCGGAGGCCCATACCCCAACCCCTCCCCCCATTCCCTGTCCCCATCCCCCAAAGGTCGGCAACGCACATGTAACGCTTTTGGTGTTGCGGGTGTCCATGGGCGGAGGTAATCGCTTACCATCAGGTGATGCGTCTGCCCGTTTGCCACCTATTCAATAAAAAAAAATCTCCGCAGGCTTGAATATTTATTTTACGTTTTAATTATTATTGGAACTACCACATAACAAAATAGAGTATAAATACTATAGTAGCGTGTAATATCAGTTTCATTATAATGGCATCACAATTGGGATAATTAAATACTGAACAATAGCTTATCAAGTATTAAAATTAGCCATTAAAATATAGCATGTCTCCGTCCTACGTTGACAACGTCATGAAAGCCTTTGTAGACAGAATTAATTTGTCTACTCTGCTATAACAAATATAATAATTATACTCCACCACTTTAGGTGTGTTTGCTTAGAAATTGAGTTAATGCATATGAGGTTAAAATCTGTTTAATGCTTTAATAAATTTTCAATGTAGGTTCCAATCAGGATTTAGTCTGTCTATCAAATCGCTAAGTCCATCTAATAGTTCCTTTTACCGTAGATACGTTAAAGCGAATATCATATCAGTAATACCGAAACTAATGTACACTCTTTAAAGTGGTTTAGTTGAATTTAACATCGAGAGCCACTCATTTTAGTTCAGTTTTGTATTTGTTAAAATTCATTAAAGTAAGTATAATATTATATTTTTCTCGTCATTTTATATAATCAGTGTACTGAAATTATATTTGTTTATTAAGCTTTCTAGTTCAAATACACTGTCTTTATCAAACAATATGATATTGTTTATGTATGAATATTCCAGAAATATTTAGTTAATCACCATGTTCTTTAAACTGTCTACATGAATCAACACCTTTAATACGCAACTGTAACGAAACAACAAAAATATGTTGACTAAAATGAAACGCTTGAAAGGGTTTGGTGTAAATTGAACATGACGTCAGATCCTTACTATTGAACTGAACTGTGTAAATTGTATCAAAAACATCAGTTAGTCTTAAAAGTACGTAAATAATAAATATATTTGTGAAATATTGTTATAACTCCTCTCAACGTGACATCAAAATTTGTATATGCAGCTATAATAAAATGTCGCCCGAAAACGTAGTCTGACTCTGCGTCAGAGCTACACTTATTTATTTTTTTACCTATATTTTAGTTTATTCGGCAAACAAGCAGATACAAATAGAGAACAATAACATACACTTGCTATACTATAATAACATATACTGAACTACTTAATGACAACTAGCTAAAAATAATTAGTATTGTTATTACTACTGTTCAAAAAAGTAGCTTAATATTATCAGGATTCATACCTATATGTACAGTCAACCTCAAAAGTACCTGACTAGTTTAATGTTCCAATAAATTATATACAACCATAGCATACATGAAAGCACTACGCTTGGCACCAGAATTGAATGATCGTCTTAAAGTTTCAAAATTAGCTGAACAACACAATACCAAATAAAGTAGCTGAACCCTTAAATGACAAAAGTAACTAAACAATATGATACATATTATGACATTCAAATTCATTGCACCCTACGCCGCTCTAATATATACAGCAAAGATTGACATATTAAATGTTAAGTTTTAGCAATATATGAATTTTCCTACAACTATGATCAATTGAATTTCAAAATCAGATGTTAAAAATAAAAACCTACTAAAGCATACATTCTCAACATCATTTACTATTATAATAATTTAACTATTAACAAATTAATAATTTAACGTTTTCGTTTTGGCTGTAAAATGCTATTAATATACTAAGTAATCCAAAACAGACCACATGATTAATTTCTTAATAAAGGCTAGCATATATTCACTCGTCCGCGATGCGGTGACGCATTAACAAATATTGAATGTGCTGTTGATGATGATAGTGGTGTTTTAATTATTTTGAAATGTCACAGATCAGGTTATTATAATTAGCTACATACAATTAAAACTAATTTTGAAATTACGTACTCAAGTTGTGAAATACGTTTTTGTTAAATTTAATTAAGGTTTTATGGTAAATTCGGCACCATGGATATAGAAAGTAAATATGTTTAATGATGTATTGATCCTCGAGCGAATATAACGGCTTTTACACTCAGATATCGAAGGGCAAAAATATTCTTTCCGAGACTGGGGGATGAAAATAACTATCAAGCTTTTGCAAGAAATTTACACATACGAATAAATTGTAGGATTTTTTAACTCTATGAAGAAGATGGTCCGATTCAAATACGCTTAATAAATCTTTTCAATGCAATAAAAGAAATAATCTGAAAAAAGAAAGAGAGTTTTAAAAAAACGCAAATAACTGTTTGGTTTTCTGTTAAAATCATTCGTTTACATTATTATGTAATGCAGTAACAATGAATATCAGTTAAATAACAATGATATTTTTTATGTAAAACTGCCATAAAGGTATGTAATCTTGAATACAGCACATATATCGCTAAAGGAAGTGATGGTTGAATGCCGTTGTCAATTGATGTGTGTGGCGTACACAATACATGCTGTTAAACTATTAGCCCCTAATCCGTTTCGCCAGTGTCACGCCCACATTGTAAAATTACAGGCGAAATGCTTTTGACTTTTGACTGCCTCGGTGGCGTAGTGGTAACGTATGCGACTGCTAAGCTGGAGGTCTCGGGTTCGATTCCCGGGTCGGACCAAATGTTTGTATGATCTGCAAATATTTGTTTCGGAGTTTGGGTGTTTTCTATGTATAATATGTATGTATTTACAAGAAAAAAAAAAGTATATAAGTATTTATATCAGTTGACTAGTACCCATAACACAAGCTCTGCTTAGCTTGGGACTAGATGGCGTTGTATGTAAGATGTCCGGAATATTTATTTATTATTTATTTATTTATTTATTTTTAGAGCTTTTTGACAATATTCAGATTTTATTCAGATTTTAATAGCTTTGTAGGTGTTAATGCTGGTTAACCATAGCCAGTAACGTATGTTGTATTCGTAGGAGTATATTGAATAAGACAGCAGGATGATGATAGAATTATTGTATTCAAAAGATGACTAACTATATACAAAAACAATACTTGTATTTATACAAATTTAAGGAGAGAGTGAGTCAGGTAGCAAGCGTATGACCTCTCTCTGTCATTTTTAAATGGTGTAGTTTGATGTACGATGTTACATAATATGTCAAACAGAGAGTGAGTCAGATAGCACGTAAAAATGTAGGCGATTTGACATCTGACTGTCTCTGTCATTTTTGAATGGTGTAGCGGGACGACGCAAAGGTAAATATATAATAATATTTATTTTGTATGGGAAAAATTAAATTGAATCCATGACTGCTACACTACTCCCCCGCTGAAGCCGGAGCTAGCTTCGGTTGATAGTAGTCTGGAAATCTGACTGTTCTCCCGCTTCTTGTGTTCTTGGTTGCTAGCTGGTCTTCAGTCCTTGAGGGGTGCGGTGCTGAATTTGATGTGTCTCTGGTGATGTAGGCTGGTTTTAAACGATCGACCGATATACGTTGAGGTCTGTCTTGTATTTCTACTTCGAATGTCTTCTGATCGCGTTGCAGTACTTTGTACGGACCAAGGTATGGTGGTTGGAGTGGTCTACGTACAGGACCCTGGCGGATGAATACATGAGTGGCAGTTTTAAGGTCACTAGGCATGTAGAAGGTACGGCTAGAGGTGCCGTGCCAGGATGTTGGTTGTGGGGTTAATTTTCCGATATGAGCACGAAGTCTGTTGATGATGTTGGTCATGTCCATCTCGTCGTTAGGAGCAGAAGAAAAGAACTGTCCAGGTAGACGGAGTGGTTCACCGTAGACTAGTTCTGCAGTGGACGTTTGGATATCTGCTTTCCATGCACTGCGAATGCCGAGTAGGACCCAAGGTAGAGTCTCAACCCAGTTCGGAGACGCGTGGCATGTGATGGCGGATTTGAGCTGTCGGTGAAGTCTCTCTACGAGACCGTTGGCTGCTGGATGATAGGAGGTGGTTGTGTGATGCACTGCGCTGATCAGGGTGGTGAATTCCTTAAAGGTGTGCGATATGAATTGTCGACCTCGGTCAGTGGTGATGTGCTCTGGACATCCAAAACGTGAGATCCATCCATCTACGAGGGCAGCAACGCAGGTCTCGGCGGTTATGTCTGGAAGTGGATACGCCTCAGGCCAACGTGTGAAGCGGTCGACGATCGTGAGACAGTATCTGTAGCCAGAACATAATGTTAGTGGACCTATCAAGTCTATATGAATGTGACGGAAGCGTGCTGATGGTGTTGCTGTTGTTGTTGTTGAACTTGCTGTTGGACCTGTTGTTGTACTTGCTGCGCTTGTTGAGCGGCCTGTTGCGCTGCTTGTTGCTGAGCCTGTTGTTGTGCTTGCTGCTGTGCTTGTTGCTGTGCTTGTTGTTGAGCTTGTTGTTGCGCTTATTGTGATACAGGTTGTACTTGTTGGGGTACAGTTCTGGGCGGCAGGTCCATGTGTTGTCTCTGATGCAGCATGAGGTGGTTCTTCTGAAAGAAGGCCTTCCCGCACTGGTCGCACACGTGCGTGCGGAGAGTACAGCTGCCATCGGGATGTCTTCTTTGATGTGCTAATAGATCATGTTTAGCAGCTGATACTCCCGTGCTGGTCATCTTCTTGGGATTACTTTTGCTGTATCCCGACGTCGCTGGGTCACCAGTGTAGGTGTTAATGCTGGTTAACCATAGCCAGTAACGTATGTTGTATTCGTAGGAGTATATTGAATAAGACAGCAGGATGATGATAGAATTATTGTATTCAAAAGATGACTAACTATATACAAAAACAATACTTGTATTTATACAAATTTAAGGAGAGAGTGAGTCAGGTAGCAATCGTATGACCTCTCTCTGTCATTTTTAAATGGTGTAGTTTGATGTACGATGTTACATAATATGTCAAACAGAGAGTGAGTCAGATAGCACGTAAAAATGTAGGCGATTTGACATCTGACTGTCTCCGTCATTTTTGAATGGTGTAGCGGGACGACGCAAAGGTAAATATATAATAATATTTATTTTGTATGGGAAAAATTAAATTGAATCCATGACTGCTACAGCTTTATTTAAAATAAGATGTGTTTCTATAGTTAAATGACCCCAAAGTCTTTGAATTAATCTGCTGAAATGGGTTCATCCGTCTTCAATAGGACGTGTAACCGACGATGTGGATACGAAAACTTCTGTTAAGATATCACATTGATTTTTTTTTAATATGTTAATCATTTGTATAGAACATAAAATTTAGTTGAACAATAAATATATTTAAATAAACTGATGCAATTTTTGAAGAGAAAATTCTTAAGACGCGTTGAGCACTTTTTGGGTGAATTAAAATCAGGGCACTCACGTCATTGTCACGAACGCTTTCCATGATACATGATTTTTACTTTTTTATCGCACATCTCTTTTAAAGATCAACGACGCTGATTTCAAATAAGTTTAAACAACTGTTTATTTATGGTTTTGAGTTTTCATTTCAGTTGTGAGTCCTCATGATTACTTAGTGATTTTTTTATACTAAATTGTGACACTACTGTCGACTGTTCTTCGGTTGGGTTAATGAGTAAAACAGATAGTTCTAAGCTCCGTGAAATATAAAATATTTTTGATATATAAAAATATTTCCCGTCCGCCGTGGAATATAAAATGGTGCTAGACGCGTAACGTTTTCATCCTATTAAGATACACATTTATCTAAATTAATATTATAAAGAACTACAATTTGTGAGTTTGTTAAGTATAATCTCTTACAATCTAATTAAAAAAACTAGTAGAAAGGCATCTAGTCTATTTTACTTTGATGAATTCATATTTTTAACCGACTTCGAAGAAGGATGAGCTTGTCTATTTGTCGCGTATATATACTTTTTATGTATGTACGTTTAGCGATTAATCCGTCAATTAAGGATCGATTTTTTTTAAATATACTAATAGCAATCGTGCGAAGCAGTGACTCACGGCTAGTAAAATTATAATTATATATTAAAATTTTGTGGGACACTGGCCACTACGCAGGTGTTATCAAATAATTTGTAAATATGTACTTGTAAAGGTTGACGAACGATTTATAAAACACAAGTCACATCAAAATTCAATCTCATAACGTTTAACTTTCTTTATTTTTTATTTTTGAAATTTTGTACTTCGGTTATTGTAATCTAATAAATTTGTGAATAGTTTATTGGTAATAATCAACCAATGTGTTCCGCAATAATATACAGATTGATACAATGTCCAATATCAGTACAATAATTGAAAGAATAAGCTTTTCTGGTAAAAACCGTAGTAATAAACTTTGTTTTGGCTCTTTATCTAACTGTAACAAAGCATACTATTTGATTTGATAAAACTGCTCACATCAGCCAAAAGTGCGAACCTAAAAGGGTCAAATAAATAAAGAACATAGGTATCCCTGCTATTTTAAATCAGGTTCATCACTATTAAAAAATATAAAACACATTTTAAATTTTGAAGTTTTAATACCTTATACCAAAATATTTTTAGAACTGAATTTTCTTACATTCTAAACAAACTATTAGCTGAGGATTCGAACTAACCAAGTAGTTGCATATTTATATATGCATGCATACATAATAAAGCACCAGTGTCTGCTCGAACACACCGAAAATGACGGGATCGTCTATTTTTAGTTCAATGCTAAATTCTAATAATAACTTACGTTACAAATGAACGCCAAAATGTTTAAAATTTTATAAAACTCTAGTCAAAGATATAAAAAAACTTAATGTGCTTTAAGTTAACTCCATCATGAAACAATATTCTAACAAGATTTAAAAAATGATTAATTTTAATAAAAAAAAAATAAAAAAAATGCAATAATTAAAAAAAATGCTGAAATAGAGATTTAAAAAAAAAACACTTTAAATTATGTTTTTAAGATGGTGCAGCGATAGTGATGCGTGAAAGGGGTTTGCATCGCGGGTATGAGAATCCTGTGGGGTAGAGAGACTGGCTCTCAAATAAAATGGCGTGTATAGAACAGACCCGGGATTAGGAGGGCTTAAACGGAAAGTAAAAGTGAGCGTATCTCTCGCTCGATATCGCCCAACCTGTTGCGGCGCCGCGCCCGCCTTACATAGCGAGCCGCTTTCAAACTTTTACGCGCCCTACGTTTACGCGCCGACGACTAGTAGCTCCTAGTTCCAAATATTCAAAATACTCACCCGAACTCTCTGGTTGCGGGTTATCTGTTCCGACACCGGAGTATTTTTTAACAACTTTTGTGATAGTTGAAAACAGTTTGAAGCTTGTTCTTTAACTGTTGGGTGAAACTACATAGCGCGGCGAGCGCGCTGGATCGCGAGCACAAGTGGGGCTTGGAGCGTGTACACTCAAAGCCTTACTGTGCGACAGTGAGCTGAGCCGCTCGCGCTTCTATCGTGCCTCCGTCACCCCCGCGCTCCCTCGCCGACATCGGTACGAGGTGTCTGCTACCACCTTTCTTCTGCCGTTTGCCCAATAACACCTGTAACCGCTAAAATATTAAATCATATAATATAACAAAACTCTTATTTGTCGTTTCAATGAAGTGACGAATAATTTACAGGTTTTGATAAAAAAAATATTCTCATTACAATACTATCAGATTTTGTAATGTTAATTATAAAACTAAACAGCTTCTGCCTTTTTATTTTTCATCAATAAATATTTAATTTGAAAAATTTGGTAGTTAATAGAAAATTATTGGAAAATGTATTTGAAATTCCAACTTTCAAATTGCTTACATTTAATGGAACAACATATGACATAATTATTTAATTAAACTTCATATTTGGTATGAAAACACATTAACAAGCAATCCCAGCGAGTTTAGGCTTCAGTAATATACTAGAATTCACTTCTTTCAAGTAATTAATACTTTATCCGTAACTGCAATTTATTTTATGTAAATTAAAAAAAGTTAATATTAAAACTAAGAAATTAAAATATTTGTTAATTTTTTGTTTGGAACAAGCAATCAAATATTATATTCTGGCAAATAATGCACTGAAAACTGAAATGAAATAAATATGAGAAATTGTTATTACAATATTTAATATAAAATATGACTATTAAGTGTTGTTAATTAAAAGTAAATAGACAGAACATATATTATTAAAGTAGAACTAAGTGATAGGTTTAAATTGACGATAATGGGGATTTCTATATCTTGTTAATTCTACTTGTTTTGAGTTGTTATCAAGAAGTCAAAGCATTCTTGATTACTTTTTAATTAATTTTGTATTATATGGCCACTTCTCTTCAGATTGGCGGTAATCACTTACCATCGGGTGATACGTCTGCTCGGTTGCCATTAGAGAATTATAAGAGAGAAAAGAAAATATCATTAATAGGATTAACAGCTTGAAGGCAGCGGTAAATAGCGTTTCTCTCAAAGATCGTTCGTAGCCTTTCGTAGCAAAGTGCTACAAACATTCAACGATACGTTTAGCCAGTTCTCACATTTAAAAGCCTAGTAAAGTTTTAAAACTAAATTAACTAACAAGAAAGCATATTGTATATAGTGTAAGTAAAATAACTCAGCTTTCAAAAAGTTCACATTAAGTAACAAAAATATTATTGGGTAATCTTATCATGCTAAATACGAAAAAACATATTTAGCATTAACACTATATTCTATATTGTGTTGTAGCTAGATTGGATGCGAGATGACAGGCGTTCATGTGCATCTATATATGAAATGGAATCTAGGATCAAAGCTTTAATATGATGCAAGGGCTGAAAATAGGGAATTGTTTTGACTTGTCCGACTGAATAATGCATTATTTGTTTCAAACATAAACACTTCGGTTTATGCAATTGTATAGATGGCGATCTTATTTTAATTTGGTATGTTAGTGAAAATTTTAACCTATTACTTTTTTTTAAATGGTTAAAATATTAATATATTAACCATTTAAAAAAATTAAGATACTACGACACGTTTAAACACAAGTTTCTTTTATCTTTCAATAACGTTTATCAATTGATTTATTGTCAAAATTTGAAGGATTGACTTTTACTTGACACTTAATATTGTACCCTTTTATGGTTGCTCAGGCCAAACAAACATAATTTGCGTAACTAATTTATAATGACTCATTTGAATCTATTTGTTTTTATTTTTATCTAATCATATCGATATCATAGCAAGCATCCTGTAAACTTCATACATCTACGAGTCTACGAGTAATGAATTAAGTCAGTACGGACACTTTCATGTATTTATATCAATTTATTTAGATAAGCGAGAGTGGTGGTCGGGCAAATTATATAAAAAAATATTACATTTCGCTCGTTATTTTTGTTTTCTAATTAAGGTACCGGTGTTGGTGGGATATCTAATTAAAAGGTGTAAGCCAAAATCACTCGAGACGAAAATAACATACATACATAGTTATAGTAGAACACTCGTACGGAACAAGTGTCTCTCCCGAAACTAGACTAACTTATAATTGGATTCATCAACCAATATACGTAAATGTATAACAATAAGTGAATACGTGAAAACCGAGAAGGTTACCACATTGTAAAGTTAAGCAACGTAGCAAGGTCAATCTATGGATGAGTGACTATTCCTAACACATTGACACACCTCGTTGCCACAGAGAGGACATTAAGTCGATCCCAGTTTCCATGCGAACATCTGTGTCAATAATCACGGGTAGTTGGAACTCTAAATAGACCGATAACAGTCTGTCTACAGAATTTCATTATCATCTAGTACTTGAATTGTTGAGGTCTGGCAGCAGCCGTTCCACGTAAAAAATCGATGTTCAACCATATGAGCTAGATAAAAAGCCTACTCGAATATAGTTCGGGATGAAGGCTGATGAGAGCGTATGATCAACTAACTTACTACAACTAACTCAAGATATTAATCATTTACGGCTTTCAATAAAATGTTGGTCTCAGAAATATTTTTAATAATACATTTATTTTCTGCTTCGTCAAGATGATAATATTAATATTGTGTATTCTTCTATTTCTATTACTTAAGCTACCTTTTTATGACTCAGCGTGGCACTTGTGAGAAATCTAGAGCATCAGGTTTTCCACACGTCGTCCGAACTGCCACCAATAGCAGCAGTAATTGATGTTAGATCGGACGCTAATTTCGTTGAACGCAAGACCTGCTTAAAGTTGTCACATCCACTTTTCTTATTCGTAGTTGATCGTAATTGTGTTCTCGGTAATCAAAACGTTATAAAAAGGTTGAAATCTAAGACCGATCGATTAAAACAGGAACTACTACAGTAATATACGTCCTAATTGAGATAGTTTTGGTTTTGCGCAAATAGATACAGAAATTAAAATAGTAGATCTATCTAATGATACCCTACACTATGGGATAGACGCGAGAATAAAAAACATACATTAGGCGTAGGGGAGGTACCCCAAAAAGAAAAAAAAAATTTGTACTTCGTCGAAAAATGGTAATTTACATATCCATACAAAGTTTCATCGTTCTAGCACTAACCGTTTGGAAGATAAGTCGAGGACGGATGGACGGATGGACGGATGGACAGACAAACGGACATAACGAAACTATAAGGGTTCCGAGACGTGAACTGCGGCACCATAAAAGTATACGAAAAGAATATAAAATATATTTTTGCCGAGGTACGCCTATTATTGTTAAGTATATCTAGTACTAACGGTTTCTTTTAACTCCACTGTTTTATCAACTATGCAGCTCTATATTAACAGATAATTTGGGGTAATTCACTCTAAATGAATTTTTTTATTAATTGTCTACATTAATTACCTATTCTGATTATAATACAGGAAGTTGTCTATTTTGAAGAAACACATCTCTGGAAGGAGCAAATTTCAAGGCGAGGAATTCATTTGAAGCAACTATTGAGAAACATGACATTGAAACTTTTAGATAAAATAATTTTGAGTTATTAAATATTTAGTAGATTTTTATATTCTTCAAAAGAAAACAAACGATATCGTAATTCCACCCATGAATAAAGATAAAGACGCGACTTAACAATATTTTTATCTACACTTTCAGCAACAGTACCTCGAGTTAGAATTATTCAATTGAAATGAATAAAATACGAATACGTAAGAGCATAATGCTGCAATATTTAAGATTTTAGACGTTTGGATTACAATAACTTTGCAAACTTATTTATAATTCATAATATTCATACGTAAGTTGACGTGTGAAAATTTCAGACTTGGGTAAATGTTTTATCTCCTCTAACTACACCGTGGAACAAATGGAGGCCTGCAATATTTCAATTTTGCATTGCATTATCTACATTCGCAATGAGTATGCTGAGCACAACTCTTTGATCACGCAGTGTAGAGATATTTTGACCGGCTCATCTTTGAAAAAACACAATTCTGCCATAGGTGTATATCGTACAAAAAATGAGCTTTTAATAATAATCACTGACTTCAATAAATGTGTAAAAATCGCATTTGTCATTACACTACCTAATTTTTCTAGAATGGTGACAAATGGCAAACAAAAATGAATTGAAAATTATTTTATTTATTTTTGTTTGTATTTCTTCTTAAAATTTTAATGAAACCAAACAGAAGGTCAAATGAGAAGAGAATTTTCAAATATGTTCATAAATGATGGAGTATTGATGTAACGCACATGAAAAATAAAATACAACCCAACTGAGATCTTCTTTTATTGAAGTAATCTAAAAATAATACCTCTCAAACACTCAATTCCATTAAGGTCTTTACGTTTCAGCGTCAGGTGGTCAAGATTTATTTAGAATTTAGAAATGGAAGAGGAACCGATCACGATATTATTTGTGGAAATAATATTTAAGTGATGACAATGATGATGTTCATAACACTCAAATGTGCACATACTTTAAAAACACGTAGCGTTTAATTATACGGTTTACTTTATTAAAACCAAATATTAATTCGGGAACATGAATATTTCTGACTTGCAAATGAATGTCAGGCATTCACGGTACCCACATGAAATAATTTATACAGTAAAATGATTATTTGCAGTGCTATTCAACACACAATTTAAATCAAAGAGATAAATAGATTTTCAGTGTTAACGGCCTTTTCTGTATAGGATTAAATTGAATTAACTCATAAACAATAAATATATGAAATAATATTAACTAAAAAAGGAAAACACACATACACTACAATAGTACACCACTACCTTCGAGGAGAGAGACCAATACCTAGTGGTTAGGGCTCCAAAGACAAAAACCTCCACACTATATGGGCCGTGTTGAGAAAGAGTGCCTTATGCATCAGATTCTTAATTATTATTATTATAACTTAAATAATAAAAACACTTAGGGTACATACAATAACAAGATTAGTGAATAAGTTCTGAAAATGCTTAGTAGTTGTATTTCTTGTAAGTATTTTTGACACCTAACTGTAACAATATCTTAAGTAAGTTTTTTTTTTTTTTTTTATTATATAGGGGGCAAACGAGCAGACGTATCAGCTGGTATTGGGGTGCCCCTGCCCAAAGATGAGGACAGTATTCCATGTGAGGCCGAACCTGCGCTTTGTAAAGCCGAAGGCGGTGGGCCGGAGTGAAATACTGCCTCGATCTGTTGAGCACATCTAGCTTTTTTGAGGCCAATTTGGCCTTACCCTCCAAATGGCCACGAAACTGGACTTCGCTCGATACGTCGTAAGTTTATTAATTTAGTTCTGAATGGCAGCTCATTTAGTTTGTGGCTAATATGATTTTGTAAGCAATTGGGATGACGTGACTAACCTAGGATCTGTGGAAAAAAGCAGAGCTTCTACATTGCCCTAAGCAATTGCACAAATATTTAATTTTTAAATTTATTTAGCTCCCTAATTTACCTAAAATATGCTTCGTTACTAAAGTATCTTTTTTTTATTATTATATAGAGACAAACGAGCAGACGGATACGTCAGCAGACAGAAATTTCATCCCCATCATCTAGTTCTAGATGGTTGGCAGTCCACAACTGTGCGATTTTCCTGAAACTTTCTACCGCGCACAACAAAACTGTGGAATGAGCTGTCGCCTGCGGTATTCCCGGACCAATACGACCTTCAAACCTTCAAGAAAGGAGCGTACTCCTTCCTAAAAGGCCGGCAACGCACTTGTAACGCCTCTGGTGTTGCGGGTGTCCATGGGCGGCGGTAATCGCTTACCATCAGGTGATACGTCTGCTCGTTTGCCCACTATTCAATAAAAAAAAAACAATCATTTGATTCGTCCCAGATAACACAATCGACACGAGAGTGCAAACCTGATCAATATACAATTCGACTGTGGAAATATCCTAGCGATATAAGTAGTTTTAGAGTACGATGCCTGCACTGTTGGCCTAGTGGCTTAAGTGGGTTCTAATCCACAACATGTTGTCGCGAGTCTGGGTGTTCTTTGTATCCGTTACATGTATGTTTATTCCTAAAGCGGGAGTAGTCTTTTAAAAAAGAAAAGAGAGTATACATTAATTCTTAGTCACTTGTAAGATACTCGTAACAAAACTATTGCTTGTTAGAAACGTAACATATTTTTAAGCATGAGTATCGTCACAGAGGGAGTATCATACCAATATACGCCTTCAATTTCACAAGTTAAATGAAGAATGTCACTTAACCTTATTTGATGGTTCATTTAAGAGACTAAAGAACTTATAATGTATAATATCGTGTTCTTTAATCTTCTTCTTCTTCCTAGCCTTTATTATTCCCAATATTTGGGGTCGGCTACCAGTTCAACCGGTTTTACCTGAATATCAGTTTTTACACAGAGCGACTGGCATCTGACCTCCGCAACCCTGAGGGCGAACTGAATTCGAAGGTTGAACTAGTTGTCAGTATATTTGAGGCACTGACTTCCCAATAACGATTGCCATAGATGTTCATGACAACCGGGACCGACGGCTTAACGTGCTCTCCGAAGCACGGGCAGGAAACACCGCCATCTTCCATACTCCGGGCTGCTATTAGGAATTTCTTGTAGGAAAAACCCAACAGCAGTCCGACCCGGGAATTGAACCCGAGACCTCTTGATTTGCAGTCGCTTACGCTAACCACTAGACCAACGAGGCAGTCTCATGTTCTTTAATAAAATATTAAAATAAATATTTTATTTTAGATTTCCTCAGGGATGAAACTTGTATTGCACGTCGGTGTTGAGAGAAACCTATTACCATAACTTAGTTCCAATCAGTATCAGCAGAGGTTCAATCTGTAATTTATGGTGACCACAATCCCACACTCAGTTTTGTGGTGTTTGTGGGTTTGGTGTATCATCTGCAATACCCTTTGTTAAGCACTATAGTCCTGAACATATTGCTTGGTTACTGGAACATGAGCAGATATAATATTTAAAAGCTTTTATGTAAAGAAAAACTAAATAATAACATAAACACTCAGAGATTTAATGTTTTAATAAAAATTAATCAAACTATTTAAAAAATATAAACGTGGTAACTCTTTTATCCATTACCTTTCTATGAGAAGGTTGAAAAACTAATTAATGTAAGAGCAAAAAGGACCTTAACCTGATCATTAATGTAATTGTTAAGCATGAAAGTGCAATTGGTCTACTTCAGCTTTTACATAGATATATTTTCAAAAGTAACTTCATCTTTTCACTTTATTTTAATTACCGTCAAATCTTACCATTACAAATGTTTTCAAGTTTCATCAATGAATGAAGTATGTGGTGTATGCTGACAAAAAGATCAAACAAGTTTACCAAACATGAGACATCAAGTCAAGTGTTTGTGCACTTCTGCATATTTTGTTCTCATAGCGACTAAAATATGTCAGTCCATATATGAATAGTTGGAATGCAATATTAAGCCATAGCTGTAATTCTATAGTTGGTTTTAGAACCGTAGGATGCGGCTCACACATAATGAGCAATATCTGGTATGATATGAGTGGATATCCGTGTTGGTTTAGCTTGACCAGCTCTTTTCTTAAATTACATTATTTTGAGATGTCTAGCGTTGATTATACATAGGTAATTTATACATTTTTCTACAATAAATGAATACTGCAACTAGAGAGATTCATCTTATGCATGAATACTGTAATATTATTTGATATTTATATCTTAAGTATAACAGCATCACAAAAATAATGAAAACTCAAGAAGAGAGGCTTATGTCATAGTTGCGCTTAGTTAGCTACTGGAGGTTTATGATAATCATAAAAGTACAACATAAGTTTACATAACATTATTTATTATTATGCACTAACGACCCGCCCCGGCTTCGCACGGGTGGAATTCAGATTCACCCACCGACAACACGATTCGTGCATTTTAAATTTGTAATATATTCGAATATATTCATTTATACATACATACATATTGTAAAGGGCCATATTGATCTATATTAAATTCACAATGTATTTAAGGTACTTAATTAAATAAGAATTGATGCTGTATTGCTTAAAAGCCATTATTTCTTGTGAAAAAAAAAGGAATAAAAATGATTATTGTGGGTTATTCCTAAGAGATAGACATATACCAACGCGGATTTTTTTGTAGACCTTTTTAAGGTGTACAATACTGATATATATTATTTTCATCTATCTCGTAGGTTTCAGCCAGCGTTTGCAATGTAAGCGCAAAAAAATGTGTTAATTTACGATATCACAATCGAAACCTCTAAAGTTATCACTGTTACTCTACTATATATATAAACATGTATTATAATAAAGGGTGTTTTTTTAAGCCCGATAGAACTTGAAATTGTAAAAAATAACACAAAAAATTAAATTGTAATCAAAATTTTTTTTTATTCGAAAGATCAATACGTGACATTAACATTTGAAAATGATTTCGGGCATATGGGCACCGCGGCTGTTCTTGACGAAGTGCATTCTGGACGTCCAATTTTGGGCCACTTTTTCGAGCACTGCTGGCCGTATGTCACGAATAACACGAACAATGCTGGCCTCCAAGGCGTCAATTGTTGCTGGTTTATCAGCATAAACCAGTGACTTCACGTAGCCCCACAGGAAATAATCGAGAGATGTCAAATCGCACGACCTTGGAGGCCAATTGACAGGTCCATTTCTCGAAATCAACTTATCGCCAAATTTTGATTTCAATAAGTCGATGGTTGCGTTTGCCGTATGGCACGTAGCGCCATCCTGTTGAAATCACATCTCCTCCGGATCAATGTCATCCATATTTTCAAACAAAAAATCATTGATCATGGTGCGGTAACAATCTCCATTGACCGTAACGCGAGCTCCGGCCTCATTTTTGAAGAAATAAGGTCCGATGATGCCACCAGCGTGAAAACCGCACCATACGGTGCATTTTTCTGGATGTAATGGAGTCTGTAGGTTCTGTTGTGGATTGGTCTCACTCCATATGCGGCAATTTTGCTTATTAACAAACCCGTTAAGCCAAAAATGCGCCTCATCGCTGAACACAATTTTGCGATAAAACAACGGGTCAGTTGCCAACTGCTCTAGAGCCCAATCGGCGAAAGAACGACGCATATAATGGTCTCGTGGCTTCAATTCCTGCACCAGCTGGATCTTATACGGGTGTAGGCCGAGATCTTTGCGCAAAATTTTCCACGTAGTGGACGGACAGAGCCCCAATTCCTGCGACCGACGACGAATCGATAAATTTGGATCTTCTTCCACACTTTCGTTTACAGCGGCGATATTGTCTTCAGTACGCACATTCCTTCGACGTGCTGGTGTTATTGCATCCTCTAGAGAGTATGTGGTACGAAATCTATCCACAGTTCGACGAATGGCTTGTTCAGATGGACGATTATGTACGCCATACAAATGACGAAGTCGTCTATAAGTTGCGCGAATCGACGACTGATTTTCAAAGTAAATTTGGATAATTTCGTAGCGTTGTTCAAGCGTGAGTCTATTCATGATGATTTGTCAGAGTATACTGAAACAAATAAAAAAAAAAGTTTCATCAAAATTTAATTTTTTGTGTTACTTTTTACAATTTAAAGTTCTATCTAGCTTAAAAAAACACCCCTTATAATATTTCTCTTGGATCATTCTACATAATGAATAAAAACCGCTTCAAAATCATTAATAGGGATAGACAGACAGCTGAAGCGACTTTATTATACACTATGTATGTACATTTGTCTATAATAAATAAGCACTGAAACTAAAATATGGTTTTATTGGCCTTATATCATAAGAATAACAGTATTGCAAAGATAATGTAATCTTGAAACAGGATTACGTATAAGCGCATGTGGACTGTGTGGTACACAGGTATAGAATGATCAAAATCCTCATCATAAAGAGATTTTATATCCAGTCAGTGGAATACGTTCTAATGACTGTTTATGATGGTCAGAACACAACATAGGTGTTCTATCATAGTGTATTAAAATCGTAATAGGTCGATGTTAGAGTAGGTTTTGTTCGGAGCAATGCTAGATGCGTATCTCTTGCGTACTATATAGTAATATAAGGACAACATAATATACCTTCTCTTTAGAAACGTTGACAATCAAAAGGTTTACTAAAATACTCGTAAAGATACTTTTAAAAGGCCGGAAACGCACTTGTGGCGCCTCTGGTGTTGCGGGTGTTCATGGGCGGCGGTAATCGCTTACCATCAGGCGATACGTATGTTCGTTTGTCTCCTATTCAATAAAAAAAACGAAGGTAAAGTATTCGTTATATAACTAGATTATTTTGTTGACGACTGATTTATGACAACTAGCTGTCGTAGATTGTAACGTCATTACAGATTTTATGAATAGAATGAGTTATGTGAATTTTAAACAGAAAAATCTTTTAAACGCATGCACCTAAAAATCTGGTAATTAAAACTGAAATCGTTGTTGATATAACTAACCTAATAAATATAACAAAAATCCCAATCATAAGAAGTCCTTCGATAAAAACAACACTATTTAAAAAAATACTGTTGTAGTTGTTTTACAAAAGTCTAGCTCAGAATATGGACATTAATACTGTATTGTGAAGTAGCAAAGCTATTTGACTCCTTTTATAAAATTCATACCGAGAGACCCTAAATAATTTAGCTATAATACGACGTAGAAGAGTTTAGGTTCAATATTATAGAATTCTTTGTTGAAAATGCAAAGTAATACTATAATATTCCGTTACATTAGTAGTCAGACCACAATTTGCAAAGGAATTTTATGCATCAAAGTAAGTCCCTGAGGCTGGAAACTGATACTGATGGTCAAACCCAATAAAAAAAACATAAAGTCGTGATTACATCTGAGTTTTTTAATTATCTGTTTGGATTTTTTTGACAAGGTTTATAATTCTAAGGATAGATTAGAGATTATTGATTTATGATTTATTTTTGTATCACATATGACATCTTCATATTACTGATGTGAATTTTAAGGTGAACTTGTATACTATATGAAAGTGAGGACTATTCTACTTTTGTTATTCTCGTTTTGCGAGATAGATGAGAAATATTTGTTGCCGGAAAACGGGAGTGGAAACCAATCATTTCGTGTAATATTCTTAAATTTCCTGTCAATCAATACACAACAACTTAACATTACAACTTCCATTACTTTTTTTCATCTTCCGATTTTTAGGCACTAAAAGGATCGGGCTAAGAGTATTCACTTTAACAAGATTGTATGATCCTCTCTTTTAAAATGTTTTTATTTTGATTACTAACTTTCCTTTTCAAAGAGTGTGGTAATCTATATTATTATGAATTAATTTTTTTTCTAAAATATTACACCTTTTTATTAAATATTTTCTTATTTCTAGTAACGCCTCATACATTATTTGTAAGCTGTCGACATGTTTAAAACGCTTTTAATAAATTATTTTTCTTGGCTCAATATTGCTCATTATAATTTACGAAATAATTTCGAAAATAAAAGAATATCATAACCAATAAAAAAAAGAAGAAGGCATCACAGATTGTAAATTCATCATAAATCATTGATAACACGGCCTACATAGCGACGTCGATAAGTGGTGCTAACCGTGCTAACGGTGCTTTTTAAATACAGCGCACATTAAACGCACTTCCCAGCTGACTGAAGTACTGTAAACTAACCGTCAATATGGATAAGGTCACCTGAGATCTCCATAGGAAGCGTAAGACTGCCGCAAAGTCAAAGTCAAAGTCAAAGTCAAATCATTTATTTCCATAGGCCCCAAAAGGCACTTGAACACGTCAAAAATACAAACATCAAACATTATTAATACAAATATAATAAAAAAACTCAAGTACTGAATTGATCAGTGATAAAAGGATGTAACTCAAGTAATCAATGATTTGAATTACCGGAGCTTAGATTGATTTCGATTCAACTCAAAGGTTTAAATTGAAATCAATCCAAGTACCAGCTCCGATGGGTATTGCATTCATGAGAAGAGCTGGTGAGAAACTCATGTGCACCATCTTTTCAAAAAGCAACTAAAGCTCATGTGACAATATTGAGAAAAATATCTCGATGAGACTATCGACCGCTCCTTTTACATGAAGCTCACGTCAATAACGTTATTTTACAGGTTCGTGCCGTTCCGTTCAGTAGCCCGTACTATCGTCCTGATCACCGCTCCGCGCGGCGTGTACAAGGCACTCGAATTATTTATGGTGCCCCGGCCTAGTTTACACTCATTTGTAAGACGAACCACCGTTGGCTGAGTGCGCAGCAGTTGCTCGCACTACGCACCCTCACAACTGGCCCTCATATTGTCCGATCTCCAGGGATATTTCGTAAATCGAATAAGTTCACCTTCGACGACTGACTTCGACAACGCCTGACAGTCAAGTCCTACCGTGAGACCTCGTCTCCGTGGCAACCCCCATACCTCCAGGTCCCCACCTCATGAAGTTTGGCTTCATTAAGCACAGGAAGTGACACAGGGCAAGACTCGGACGTAACTAGAAAGTTATTCGCCCTGCGGTGTCTTTCGCAAAGGATTGACTTCTTTAGCTACGAACTCCCCACCGAACTGACACGCCGGAACTACCAATAGGTCCATCCGGGCCCAACCCAGCGACCTGCCAGCTGTAGTAGGCGATGTGGAAGATCACCCTGACAGGCCGAAGACCTGGAGAAGTCACCCTAGACTCCTAGCTGAGGTCTACGAGTAGAACCTGAAATAGATATGAGTAAACAACAAACTGCTGGATAGATACTGAATATATTTAGAACTCATCACATAAAAAAGGTACATAACGAATATAGAATACGAAAGAAAAAAAAACGAAAAAAATTTAGGAAATATGCGAAAATAAATTTATTTGTTTCTTAGAAATAACAATTAGATTGTACATATTTAACACTATAAAAGTGCGTGATTAAAAAAAAAGTAAAGCTTATGTCTCACTCTCTACTTCGTTATTTGACCATAAATTTACCTACAAGTTACTTACCCACATTTCTTGACTATTAGGAATACGAACTCCTGGCAACAATCTTTCCAGCCTGTCTTTTGTGTGTAATTTTATGTGTGAAATGTTATTCTTCCCGACTTTTTATTTCACTTTTGTGTAGTTTTTGCACAGTTTAATTGCATCATACGCCATTTTGTTAGTAAACATACTGCACGACATCTTGTACGATACTACTAACGCGTGTGTTTACTTGGAAGTAGCTGAGTTTATTGGCTTCAGTAAGAACAAAGACCGTGCGTTGTCAAATTTTTTTAGTTGATCTCAGATTTAGAAGGTAAACATATTTAATAAAAATCTTTAGGTGTCATACTGTGTCTTTAATACTTATAAGTATACAATGAGGTAAATACAAATTCTGCCTAAAGAATACTATCGAATTTTTTAGAGATCAACTACCCGTAAAGATTGCTAAAGTTGTTTGTATGATAACTAAGACTAACGGTTTGACGTGTCCAAGACATAGAGGGTATATGCTAAGAATGGTCACTCGTCATAGAGTGACCTGACCTAGTTTCGCTTAACTTTGTAATATGTAAAACGTTAATTCCAGTGCATTGAAGTTCTAAAACACAGAAATCGATCGGTAGACATTCAACTGCCGATCAATGAAAAAAGCATGCACTTACAAATTCATTTTTGCATTATTTATGGCCTTTGTGGTTTAGAAATTTCAATCAGGTTGGTTCAGGAATAAATACTAGATTTGTTTTTGATGAAAACGGTGTAATCTCTCACAAATGCTGAAGAAGGACGAGAACAATTCTTTTTTTTCATTGTTTAGCTGAAATACATTAGGTCTACTTGTCTACTACATATTATCTGCGTCTTCATTTTTTGATCAAATTCGAGAGCCACGCTTCGGCATGAATGGGCCGGCTCGACCGCTCCATTCATGCCGAAGCTGCATGCATGGCATGGCATCAGCATTGCATGGTAATAGCAGTGTAAAATAGCGCTTGCACTGTGTTTTACCGAGTGAGTGAGGATACCGGAGGCCCATACTCCAACCACCCATCCCTCTCCTAATCTCCCAAGACTGCACGGTTGGCCGAGTGGTTTCTGCGGTCGCCATGCCGCTTGCTACTGCGCCAAGTGTCTTGGGTTCAAATCCCACGCGGTACAACACTTTGTGAGATCCACGAATTATTGTCCCGAGTCTGGAGTTTATTCCTAATGTGGGAGTTGCATTTTAAAAGAAAAAAAAAAAAACTCCCATAGGTCGGCAACGTAGTTGTGACGCCTCTGGTGTTGCGAGTGTTCACGGGCGGCGGTAATCGCTTACCATCAGGCGATACGTCTGCTCGATTGCCCACATAATCCATAAAAAAAGTTTTATTTTCGGAAAGCAATTGATTGTTTATCTATTAATACATGAATGAAAAAATGCGAAAAGGGGAGTATGAAATTTGGCGCAAGTTCAAGTTTATACGGAAAAGGAGTGGAGGAACCTAATATGATATTTTTTTGTAAGTAAATCTTTTACAGATATTTTACACATCAGACTTTACAGCTAGAAGAGGAATAAAAGGAAGGAGAATAAATAAAAATATATTTATGACATTATGCAAGGAGAAGGAAGTCTTGAACCAAACCCTATACCAACCCATCTGGTTAGCGTGGTACAATAGGCCGAAACCTCCTTGGAAGGCTAGGCCTATATTCGGCACTAGTTTAAAGAAAAGTGCCATGAGTATTAATATTATAAATTCCAGCTATTCAAATAAAAGTTAAACAACTGAAACTAAGACTACGTTTGAAGGTTGTCTGTGACTGTCTACTACATTCACAGTCAGAACTCTGATAAAATGTCTATGAATAGACTAAGTGATTATGTATTGGATGTAAAAATAATAGGTGGGTTACTGTATGATTATTTTAACACACAGAGAGAAATAGTAATGCAGGTACATTAGGTAAATAATTGGAATTCAATGTAACATCTATTTACTAATCTTTGGGGGGAGTCGTTAACATAGCACGTTTTTTGTGCTATGTTAACCGCACTTCCCACCACCTAGCCCCAATTATGGAGAAAGGGGTATTAAACGGTTGTCAACGGACTTGTGACTCTTGACTTGCAGATGTCCATGAGCGGCGGTATGTACTTACCAGCAGGTGACCTTACAGTTTGTTTGTCACCCTAAACTATGGAAGAAGTTATTTACTTACTTACATAGGAAATTTTATTTACTTTGTTTTCTCTCTTCCTATGCATAGATCATGCCTATGTATGATGCCACAAATTGGTTTTCTCTCATTGAAGTTCGTAGTCTAGATTTTATTCTGCGTAAAATACTAAAAGACTTTATTCTTCTACCTTTAACTATATTATTTTGTAAGTAAGGAACATTTCGAGTTAAAAAAATACTTAAGAAGTCGAGTTTGTGATTTTTTAAATATAATTTTGTATGACACTTGTACTTACTTAGGGCTTCTGAAAAGTAAGAAAGGCTACTTACTAGCACTATTGATGGTGGAAAGAGAAAATATTTCGTCTAAAATGAATACGTTGAAGCCGAGTTGCATACAAATTAAACGCGACAACACGTCTGCACGAGTTAGAATTACCTGTGCTCAGATCAAATTAAAAGGTAGATAGCGCACGCCTTTTGTTCTTACTAAAGCCAAAAAACTCATTTACTTCCGAGGAAGCACACCCGTTAACGCACACATATGCAACAAACTACGCCATTTTTCGTTAGTATCGTACAAGTTGTCGTGCAGAAGTTTACCAACAAAGTGCCGTCTTGTGCAATGAAATGGTGTAAAAACTACACAAAAGTGAACAAAAAGTCTGAAATATAAAAATTTCACACGTAAATACACACAAAAGCCGCACTTGGAGAGTGTTGCCAGGAGTTCATATTCCTAATAGCCAAGATATGTTATTTGTAGGTAAATTCATAATCAAATAATGAAGTAGAGCGTGTTATAATGTTGAATATGTTCAATCTAATTGTAATTTATAAGAAACAAACAGTTTTATTTTCGCATATTTCCTGTTTAAATAAAATTTCCAGGTCCTTTTTAAAAAAAAGTTGCAACTATTCACACATATTAAAAAATGGCTTCACTTTCTTATTCTACGTGCGGACCTGTGACAAAATTAAGTGTTACACTCACATTAAAATATTATATACATAGGTAAAATTGTGTACCTACAATAAATACGAAATCTACTCACGTATGTGCGAAGCCAATCGCCATGTTTCTAAATATATAATAACGTATAAGTTTACAAAATAGGTATGTTTGCCATAAAAAGACTGTAAGAGAGTCAATACACCCAAATGTAGTCGAAATTCGCGACCGTATGTACGGTAACGAAACTCTTTGGACGGTGTGAATTTCTAGCATTATTTACTTATCCATCGTTATCTAACATTACGTGTCTAAACCAACAAAGTACCTGTTTAATACTTTTTATGGTTCTGTTCTGTGTGTTCACGTCTCGGAACCCTTATATTTTCGTCATATCCGGCAGACCGTCAGTCTGTCCTCAGGATACCTTCCAGACAGATAGTACTAGAAAGTTAATCAAATAAATAAAAAATATTTTCGGACATCTGTCAGACAACGCCATCTAGTCCCAAGCTAAGTAGAGCTTGTGTTATGGCTACTAGACAACTGATATAAATACATATTTACTTTTTTGTAAATACATACATCTTATACATAGAAACACCCAAACTCCTGAACACATATATTTGCAGATCATACAAACATTTGGTCAGCCCCGGGAATGGAACCCGAGACCTCAAGCACAGTAGTCGCATACGCTTCCACAGAAGCAGTTTTTGAATTTTGAATACAGTTTTCTTAAATCGTCTTGAGATCTTTATTTTTTTTTAATCGTAGTTAAATGTTGTTTTTAATTAAAATAATCGCTTACAGGATTAACATAATCATTTGTAATAATGTCGATTTATGATGTCTTAATTAATGAAATTAATGTGTATAGCCTATCAGGAAACGATGAATAAATCTGAAATCTAAAATTTATAACTGCCAAATGTTTTCACAACTGATCCTATTATAGTATATTGTTTAAAAGTATTAGCCACAAAAGAAACCGAAAGAGGCTTATGCTGGCAACAAATAAATTTGAGTGAAGAATAAACTTAACTTGTGAAGCGGAGAAAAATGTTTTCCTAAGCATCTATTCAAGGCTGCGATCTCAATGTTGAGAGTAGAAGTCTATATTTGCAGTCGGAAATAAGCAATGCTTAAGTTTCAAGTGTATACTGTTACGACTTTATTTAACAACAAAATAAAATTGATTTTATTGTTAATTAATCGGTAAATTAAATACTCAATAAGATTTCATTAAAATTAGACTTTTTTTATACAAAATTCTACTGTTTCTAGCAATTCCTTAAAAAAAGCTTTGAAAGCTTTAAGTAAACTGAACCTAAAATATATTAGCTGTATTTTCCTGTTGAGGAAAAAATGATAAATATTGTTATAACGTTTCAATAAGCTGCGTCTAATATTGTTTTATATAAAATGTGCTGCATTATTTTAAAAGGTTTTACGTTGGAAGAAATGGGTATTGGTGATTTATTGAAATATACCTATTCTGTTATAAATAACAGAAAATTATATACTCGGCGTTCATTTAATTCGTATTTGTATTTTGATAGCATTGCTGCATATAGATAATAATTGGCGGGTATATCGTGTTTATCGATATCATCGGCGACTACCAGTCTCTTGTCTGCTAACCGCATTTTTTACCAGACTACGGCAAAGCCAAAACCAAAGTTGACTGCACGGTTGGCCGAGTGGTGTCAGCGGTCGCCATGCCGCTTGCTACTGCGCCAAGTGTCGTGGGTTCAAATCCCACGCGGTACCTACAACACTTTGTGTGATCCACGAATTGTTGTCCCGAGTCTGGATGTTCTTTGTGTCCGTTTCATGTATGTTTGTAAAGTCCCCCACGACACAGGATGTTAGTCCTAATGTGGAAGTTGTCTTTTTAAAAAAAAAAAAAAAAAGTTAATATTTATGGCAGTCTATGTATGTTGGTATATCCCTCCGTAGCGCCTAAGCTACTGAACCGATTTTAATGCATAATAACGACCCAGGGGATAAGGCACTATAAATTGTTTCAAATGTTTTTACGTAGTCGTACTCTGATTTCATTCTGGTTAAGTCCGTCCATTGGTGCCGGCTACAGGTTTTCCACGTGTTTCACTTAATAAACAAGATGTCTTACCGATTTTTAAAAGGAGAAGGACACCGTGTCATAATTGAGCTAACTAAACTACATGATTTTAGTCAGTTTGATGCTATGCAGGATGCCCCTGCATCAAAATTTCATTTCCGTATCCCCACTTACTCGTCGACTCAATTTACTGCAATACTCATTGGGTGGTCTAAAGGGAAATCTCCTGTTTCTATTGAGATTAGTTTCACAATCTCATCTATCTATGAAGTTGATCTTGAATGCTAAACTTAATGACTTCGGACCCTAAAGGTTTTTATTCAAATTGCTCTGGTAGAACGCAAAACGCACATTCCCATAAAAAAAAAAAAAAGATTTGGGTTCCATGGCACCACCAGATTTATAGAGTAAGTGAGTTATACCCCTTAAGCCAAGAGCTGTGTGCAGTCCGTCTGGACTAGGTGATTTCCAATTTGGCAATGAAGGGACTGCGAAACTTACTTAATGGGTTCCATAGATATTATCGACTCACATGAGCGCTTGTCATCCCGAAACCACTCGCCTTCTGTATGAGTGACAGGCACGAACCAGATGTTACGCCAAAATGTGTTTGTGGCACTTTCAGCTGGAATAGAATGTATACACTGAGATCTTTCGCTTTTCACTAACGCTAAATTTCGTTTATGAATGGGCAACCGGGGTCTGTTACTATAATTAACATACCGGTATTCCTAAATTGCATTCTCCAAGACTCTACTTATTCTATCTTTTTCATTGAGTATTTACGGATATAATTTCCCTCTACACTAGTTCATCATGTGGTAACTGGGGTGTGCTGATTGATACCAAACCAACAGCATGGGACGGAGAAGGAACAGTTAAGATTTTTCGTTTGTCAGAGCCAATCCTCTCAAATACGACATCATACAGCAGCTGGCAACACTGTATAGCACGCACTTGATTCCACAAACGGTGTACCGAAACGTTGACGGTTGATTCGAGCTCCTGAAACAAAGAGAATAGTAGAACACGGTACGCAGTAAGGCTTGTTCCCAACTCTGTATCTCGAAAATATGCCCACATGACATTTTCATTTATGGAATGTGTTCATTTCATGCGCCGCACATCACCACCGGTAGCGGGAACCCTGTTCGAGGTCAGTGGAAAAAATTGTCGCTTGAGGAAGAGCTCGATACCTCTTTACTAGCCTGGCACTTCTATTATTGCTTCCGGAGATGGTCAGCCGGAGCGGAGCACCGGGTCCAGGGATGATCATTGTGCTCTAAGTCTAGATCTTGTTTGCATTAAGAATTTCTTGAATAAATCATTGTTGTGACGTGACGTTTAAATCGACATGTCTTACACAACAGCTGTTTTCTTTTAAAATGATTTGTCCACATAATTTTATTCTGTTTCAATGCCAATAAATGATTTTAAATATATGAAAACTTGTTTTGGTCTAAAATGTTTTAAAATTATAATTATTACTTTCAAATACCAAAGATAAAGAAGACAAGTTTGCACATTCGGTTGTCAAGGAATTATGAATATATCAACACCCTCCGATACAATTTAAATCTAGCATGTAACTCAAAAATGATAATAATGTGGTAACCTCAAGCCATTGTTATCAACTTATCCATTTTATTGTCACACTCATATGAAGGTGATGGTGCTTTTATAAATGCTCTTATTCCATTGTGTTGCACAGATGCTTGTATTGTTAATAGAGAAGCCCTAAGGTTATAGCTTTACTATCCTTTGTATTCATTTCTTTAAAAATAAAAATATCATTTCTCATGCACCGCTATGCTTGACTATGCTATTGTAATCTAAATTTAGTTTAAGTTTAATTGAATATTTAGAACAAAAAAAAATTAGTGTGTGTACTTATGTATTACTTATTTGGCGTATGGAAAAAAAATAACTAAAATGCAGTAGTGATTAACTATAAATATTAAAATTAATCATAAGATTTTATTTAAATAAATAATATTTATTTATTCACACTGTTTAATTGTACTGTTACGAAACGCGTGTTCTAAATATAAAAATACTAGAATATACAACTTGAACATAGTTATCGATTTTCATGCCACCTAGAACTAACTTCACGATGTAGAATTCAGGTGTCAGTGTGCGCGCTCATCGTAAAAATTCACTCTCATCATTTTCTCCATCGCGCCAAAAGAAGTATAACTTCAAAAATTATGATGGAGAGAAACCATTTAGTTTGATTATCTTAATTTCGATATTCAAAATATTATTTAATCCTTGATCCATAAATAGCTAATATTTGAATTATTATTATGAATAAATACTAAGTTTTTCGATTAACACTGATTAAATTGTTAGTTAATCAGTATTAACAGTAAAACAAACATTATAGTTTTAACTATTTTGTATTTGATTTCGCACTTGAACAATTTATCATATGATACATTTCTCTGAATAATAATGACCATACTATTGTTTATGTATACAGCTTATTTATTTGTATTTATTCTTTATTTCACACATAAATACATATAAAATAAATGCAAGGAAGTATGATGTACGAAGGTGTGCATTACCTAAAATTTTGTTTTCTTTCATCAAACCTTGAGTGAATAGAGAATAGCAGAGAAATGTAAGGACATAGTCATGTGTACTTAAGAATCAGAAGATAAACGAATATAATAAAAAATGGAAAAGTAATAATAGTATTTATAGACGTTGCTCGATATAGTACAAAAGTAGAAAGTTTATTGTACATTTATCTTATGACTTCAATTTAATACTTTTTATTTACATTTCCTAGAAAGTAAATAAAGGATTACAGTTTGACAAATGATTATTATAAAAGCTGTTTTGATAACATAACCTTACTGTTCAACCCAATGTGGCCTATCACCGTATTTGTTACTGAGAGTGGAAACGTGTTGTGGTTTTAGACTACCATGAAACATAATCGACCGCGTTACGCGGCGCTTAACCATTAGACTGACTTACCTGGCGGATTTAGCTAAAATTAATCACAGTAAAGGTACACGACACACTAAGTTTTTATCACAAGGGCCTATTTCGCAATATACTTCAAAAATACCATGTGCCAATAGCCTACGCGAGCAATACCCGCAATGGTTCAATAGTCACACAGAATTCAAACAATTTAATAGTTTTTCTCAACAATACGGCGGTTTAACTTGGAAAGTCAATAGGCCATGCGGTCTACAATTTTAACTTAACGTCGTAGCCTTAGTAGGCACATCGCCAACAAACCGAGCTAACTATGCTATGCTATGCTAACTTTCTGTGGTGAGAGGGACGTTTAATCGCCACAAATATCTCGACCACCAATTTTTAACTACAAGCTACACACGCTATGATTGTAGCACTTTAACAAGACAGCGACATACTTTTTTTCATAGTGAGACATAAAGTTTATTGACAGTTCAACTTCCTGCCATAAACAAAACAAGATTTTATGCCATAGACAATAAGAAGAGGGAATCTTACTATACTCGTTGCGCTGTAGGATGGTGCGGGTGACACTTGCCTGCACGACATTGACATCTATCAGTACCACATAACTAAGGGATGTGACGTTATGCAATTCATTTTTATCGCTAACGATACTCGCACCATAAATCTAGTTCTCTTTAATATTGTTATGAAAATGAGTGTATTATTCAGTTGTGCAGTGTAACTGTTATTTGTTTGTTGAGTTCGTTGTTATTACCATGTCTAAGCATACAAAAATAAACTATTTTGCCTGTTTTATGAATTGAGTGACAATTCAGATGTTCCTGACTCTGATATGAGTTGGATGAATAAAATGTATTTTCTCTTAGCAACCTTTTAAGCAACCTTCCCATATAAATGTTCTGTTGTATAATTATAGACCAATTTTAACAATAAAAAATGACCGTTTTTTTATTATGAAAAATATCGACTATCCATCGTAGCAGTACATCCCATCACTAAATACTTCTATGGCGTTACGTCATACACATAACACTGCTTAATTTTTCATTAAATTTGATTTTATTTGTAGATTAGAACATTCTGGTTTGGTTTAATTTAATTTACTACAGTTATTAATGATTTAATATATTGCGAATGTGGTACAGCTGAAATACTCAGTCATAATTTATAAATCGCGGCAACTTTCAAGAGTGAAACGAAGTGTTACTGAAACTGTCACCCGCACCAAGCTAGAGCGCACAGAGTATAATTCGATTATATCGATTTGAGTCGGGACGAAACATTACCGTTCCCGCTACCCATGTTCATCCCAATATGACCAATATGACTATGATCGCTCTGCCAAGAGTGACACTATTCCATTATATATATATGTAACATATTTGCATAAATTCCATCATAGGTTGTGATAAAACTGACTAGTTGAACTAGAAGCACAGCAGCTTATTGGCACATGCACAGGTTTCTCATATGTCTTTAACACTCCACTGCTGGACATAGAGACCTCCTTAGAAAGGAAGTTTAGGCCTACTGTACCATGCTGACAAGTTGGGTTTGTGTAAACTGTGTGTCAAGCTTTCCTTCTCTTAACAGTGCTGTTGTCCTGCATAGTTTGTTTCCTTATGCCCAGTTCCTATATTTCAACAACGATCCGTTCTAGGTACGAATAGTTGTATATTATACGGGGCGTAAGCTAAAAATCGTTCCTATAAAAAAATAATTGAGGAACGGTATTTACGACTCGTAGTCGGTTGTAGAAAAATTTTACACGATGACGATTCGTTAAATATAGGAACCGGGCATTAGTCGGCTCTTACAACACCCACGAGATGAATAGAGGTGGTGACACTCCGAATTCATTATCCGTTCACAAGTGACGAGTCAATTAGTACTACATTATTCTTATTAAACTAAAAGTGTGATTGTTGACAATTACTTGTTATTAAATATCGTTTTATACAAAACATCGTGTAATACCGCCCAGCTTGCTTTAACTAACCGCGCAATAATGTGATGTTTCAATCACTCTCGTTAATTGAATATCAACGCAATGACTGCAATTAGCTGCGGTTATTATATATCATATATAGCGTCAGATACACCAAAATTAATATTTCATTTATTTTATCATATTATTATAGTTATTATATTAATGTTTTTTTTTGAAGTGAAAATTTCTTTAGCCGCGTTAAGAACTTTTTAGTAGGAGAAAATCTCATGAGTTCGTGTTACCAACATGTTGACATGAAATTTTCGAAGTGAAAACTTCTAAAGCCGCGTTGAGAACTTTTTGGTGGGGAAATATCTTATGGGTTCACGTCACCGACCGCGACATGCTAATGTTTGATGTTGATAATTTCAGTTCAAACATTATGAAATTCCTAATTTTACAAATACCATTCCAAGGTATAAGTTTTCACTGCTAGGGGCAGTCCTTATGACTACCCACTTTTTTATGGAATAGGTGCCAAACGAGCAGACGTATCGCCTCGCAACACCAGAGGTGTCACAAGTGCGTTGCCGGCCTTTAAAGAAGGAAGAAGGTCGTATCGGTCCGGGAATATCGCAGGTGTCAGTTCATTCAACAGTTTCGTTGTGCGAGACAGAAAGTTTCTGGAAAAGCGCACAGTTGTGGACTGCCTACCATCTAGATAATGGGGATGAAACTCCTGTCGCTTGTAACAATGGCGGTAAGGGGCGGCAGGGCTCAGTCTGAACAATTACTGTTAGTGTGACTTTGATTTCAAATAGATCTATATTTTGCAGGTGGCGAGGAAAAACTTAACAACTGATAACGTCAAACACCCACTTTAACTTAATGCAACTTAATGCGCTATTTAAATACTATTAAATAGCGCATTAAGTCGCTAGTAACAAATTAAATTAAATACAAAAGTTTAGTTACATTTTAATGTCACTAGACTCCCGAACATAACTGCGATGCGATGCGATACGACGTTTCTGAATACAGACGTTAATGTATTTTGTCGCTGACTTTATTTTCATACTAGAAAATACATGTTATTAAAACAAACATGCCAGTCTTTCCATTGTATATTTCAGTGTGGTTTCAGTCCTTCATAAGAGTATTTGTTTAGTCGCATGATAAACAATTCACACAATAACACATAAGAATGTTAAAATTTACTTGAATTTTGTAAAACAATTGCTTTTTTGGTTGTATAAACTAATGAGTAAATTATGATTTAAGAACGCCATACACGATATTACAGGATGTCCAAGAAGGTTTTTATCATCATCATCGTCATCATTTCAGTCCAAAGACGTCCACTGCTGGACGTAGGCTTCCAGCAAGTATCGGTACAACACCCAACCAACTGTGTTAAACAAAGACGTATTTCGTGCCTATCTAATCCGAAAGGTTTATTAGGTCTTTTTACCATAATAGAAAAAAACTGTTAGGTATATCCTATTCAACTATGGATTTACCAACGTACTACCTTTTGCACGCGACTCCGCCCGCGTGTTTGTCAGTTATCGCGGCAAAGAGTAGCCTATGGCATTCCTCAAAAATAAAAGTATTTGTATGCCAAATTTAATTTAAATCGGTGCAGCAGCTTAGAAGCAAAGCGTGAGCGCGATTAAACTCTCAGACAATCTATGGATTGAAGGTATAAAAATGGGCATGAAAATTTTTTTACTAGACTGCCATAGTGTAGGTTACCATATTGCATTGTACACTTTCGCATTGAAAATGATGTCCACCACTCTTGGGTGCTAATCATGATTTCCATCCGTCAAAGTTGAAAAATTTTAGAAAACTCCCCCTAAATTAAAAAAAATAAAATATCTGCCTCAATAAGAATACTGCACTCCCATTGAAATATTTTCACTAGAAATTCGAAATGATTCGAGAGCGCAAAATAAAGCAATAAAGCTAGTTCTATATTAGCCTGCGTTTTATCAATATTCTTTTTATTTATATTCTCAATAAAGTATTATTAAGCACTGTGAACCGGAAATCACATGGTTTGGGTATTCTATAGAATAGGGTACCTGAAGCTTAACTGCATTGATGCTGTAGTGGTAAAGTGGTAGCCTCTCCGCCTCCTATTGCATTGAAGTATTGTGGGATGACTATATGTATTCCCATGTCGAGAACCATTTCGTGTGATCCACAAATCGTTGTTCTGAGATTAATTATAATGATAATAATGTGACCATTGAAATCGATCTATTATCACAGACAGGACTATAGTTATCAATAAACCTGATATTGTGGTGATAGATCGTCTGGCGCGCCGCACAATGATTGCTGACATTGCTGTTCCTCATGACGAGAATCTCGTAAAAGTCGAAGAACAAAAATAAATGCGATATTTGGATTTATCTTTCGAGATTGTCGGTACATGGAATGTAGATTCGTTGATAATTGTTCCGATAGTTGTATCTGTCTACGGATTGATAGCCAACAGCCTAACAGACTAACACCTTAAAAGGCTCACATTAGACGGCGGGATCAAGGGTCTAATGCAGAAGGCAGTCATCCTAGACACGGCACGTATAGTGAGAAGTTTCTTGTCTTTGAAACCCTAACCAACGGTTTCTTGTTCCCTGTACCCGAAGTCGGTGGTCTACTAATTTTATATATATATATATATTGTTGGTCAAGAAATGATAATTGTAGGAGAGGGTAGTGTGAGACGCGGTGGTAGAGAGCGATTCTATATAACGGGCGGCACGCTCATTCGAGAACACAGTGCACCATAATCAACTTCCAACAAGGAAGCTCTGTTCGTTCGTGAAGCGAATCTGCTTATCTTATTATTGTTACGATTAGGTTACTTAATTGATCGTAATTGTATTCTTGATTTGTATTTGTAAGTACAGAGTGCTGTTTAAAGGTTGTAAATCTTTATTTTTATTACATATTTCCACCTTTGTTTCTCCTAAGATCAAAAGTGGGATAGAAAAACCCGTGTCTGTATCCGTTTCGTTTGCTTTATCCTGATATTAGCTAAGCACATAATTTTAAGTTCAAGATTGTATAAGTAGTGTTCTACTTGCGGGTAAGTTTGATTTTGTTATTAAAATAATTATGGGACTATCTAGTAGATTAAAAAGGTACGATTCTTTGCGTAAATCACGACATACAATGACTATATCCAGTGACAGCAAGTCACATGGACGTCGTGATCACTCTGATAGTGTGTTAATAATGTGGACGTAATGTGTTGCGATGCACCAGAACGCAAAAAGAAGACTTCATGAAACTATCCGCACACCTTCTCGTAGTCCACGTATGTTTTGGGATAGATCTCCGCCCGCAATTGTTTTAATTTTCATTATTTTGGGATACAATCAACTACCCACATTCTGTTGGATATTTTTATTTTATTTGTCTATTTGCGAACTTTATTATGTCGAGATCTAGGAGTGTCTTCCGATAGACAGTTCCAACGAAGGCGCGATAGATTGTACAGTCATGAAGAACGAAAGCGTTCTCGTAAACGCGATCGTTCGGTGAAGTAGGCATTGAACACTATAATTGCTCGTTTGAACGATATCGAAGAAAACAAACCGAATGAATCTCGCACACCTCCAAGACCAACTCATCGCAGCACGCCGCAAAACAGTGAGTCTTATGTTTCACAAACTTTGCTTGATATTTTGAGTGCTACGAACCCGTTTAAATCGCGTAATTATGTTTCGAATTTTGTTATTACACGATATTGAAGTGTAGTGTGAGGAGTTGGAGCACGCTAGATTAGTTAACAATTGCAACGATTCAGAATGTCTTTCGCGAGTGGCTAATTGTTTGAAGGGAGTCGCGAAATACTTGGCTTGACGAGTGGGTTACAAAAGATCGTTCGTGGACTAATTTATATCGGACGTTATGTCCTCGTAAACAATATTATGCTAACATTATTTTTGAAGTAATGGTTACAGCATCCGATAAGTACTTGACATGCCGAGTACGCCCGTCGTTCGCTGCTTCGTTTACGCATTGTAAAAGGTTTGAGTAGCGATTTAATGGTTCAAATCATAGTGCGAGGTATAGATAACCCTCAAGTACAAGCGGTAGCTGCTAACGCTGACCTGACAGTTGATAACATAATTTCATTTTTACCTTCATACACTAAACCTAAAAAGAAATATTAAAATTAATTCTCAGCATGTAAGCACAATAATTCTACACGATCAGATAGCAAATGTTTCGTATGCAATCGAATCGGACATAAAAGCATTGAATGTTCACAAAAATCTTAATTCATACATAATATTTCAAAGCCGTCTTGTATTAACGCTCCAGAGAGACTAATCCGTTCATTTTGCAAAAAAGATGGGTCATAACGAAGTGGATTGTTTTGCCAAACGTCGTTCCGAGTCGCAAGACATTAACCGAAAAGTAATAATAATAATAATAATAAATTTTATTGTAACAAAATGTGATTACAAGACACTGTACAGCCCTGACTCCCAAAGTAGCGCAAGCTGTGTGTAGGGAGTCAGTTCCTATTTACAGGCAAAAAGAACACACAGTAGTTACAATAATAGACAGTTACAGTTAATAAATTTTAAAATGAATGCTTAGATAATAAATGTTTGTGTGTGAATGTATGAGTATGATTTACTGTGTATTTGAGGTTATGTGTTTAGATTTATGTGTAGTGAGATGTGTGTGACATTTTTCAAGTTTTCATTACTTTATTATTTGTAATAGGCTTTCAACATTATCAAAATCCATTTCATTAAGCCACAATTTAATTATTTGCTTTAATTTAAAGTTGCTTAAGTTTCTTGTTTTATGGATTAAATTTAGATGGTTGTAAATTCTTGGTGCAAGATAATCATAGTGCCGCTGTGCAAATTTGCTTGCCACTCTTGGAACTGGACACTTTTCCATTCTTTTACCCGATGGTTTTAAATGTGGAACAGTTACTTTGTGATATCTGCGTACAGTCAGGTAGACAAATAACTTCCGTACTGTAAGCACATCAGCAGTTTTATAGACTAAATGTGTAGGGTGGCGGAATGGTAGATAAAGAAGGACTTTAAGGACGACGCGTTGTGCCCTTTCTAACTCTATTAAATGGGTCTTGGCCGCTGAACCCCATGAGCATATGCAATATGCAATTACACACTCAGCTAATGCTTTGTAAATTTGAACTAGAAGTTGAGTATCTTGTATCAACCTCAAATCCCTAAATATGTATATAAATTTTCTTATTCTACTACTGACCATATTTATTTGCTTCTTCCAATTTAATTTGTTATCTATGTTTACTCCTAGATATTTAATGTCAGTATTTTTTGATAATATGGGACAACAACAATATGAAGGCAGAACACTCGCTCGATTACACGGATAGCAATGTACCCGAATATGACAATTATTAGGCGCTGTAGCCAATGTTTTACTAAAGCAGAGAAACTTTGTTTTGGTGGTATTTAAAGATAGTAAACTATCTTCCAGCCATGCTGTGATAAGTAAAGTGAACTTTTGTTCGAATGTTGTTAGTGCTCTTTTCTGACTAGTGAGATCGAATAACTAGACCAGATAATTGATGACGGTCAGGTGAAGCCGAGCTCTTCGTAAAATTGAGGCACTTGTGAAAACACCAGTTCGAAAATGGTCGTGTTATTGGGATCGATCTATTATTACAGACAGGACTATTGTAGCCAATAAGCCTGATATTGTGGTGATGGATCGATTAGAGCGCCGCGCAATGATTGTCGATATCGCCGTTCCTCATGACGAGAATCTCGTGAAAGTCGAAAAAGAAAAACAAATAAAATATTTGGATTTATCTCACGAGATTGTCGATATGTGGAATGTGGATTCGGTGATCATTGTTCCGATAGTCGTATCTACTCACGGATTGATAGCCAAGAGCCTTGACCAACACCTTAAGAGGCTCACGTTAGGGGGCTGGATCAAGGGTCTGATACAGAAGACAGTCCTTCTTGACACGGCACGTATAGTGAGAAGGTTCCTGTTTTTGGGGCCCTAACCACCGGTTTCTTGGTCCCTGTACCCGAAGTCGATGGTCTACTATTTTTTATATTTTTAAATGTATTTGTTTTATATGTATATTTAAAAATATAATCTATATGTATATACAAAAGGAATAAAGAGAATAATAATAATAAATATTTCGGACGTCTAACACACACCGCCATCCAGTCCTAAGTTAAGTAGAGCTTGTATTATAAAACGCCCAAACTCCGAAACAAAAATTTGCAGATCATACAAACATTTGGTCAAAAGTCGCATACGCTACCACTGCGACACTAAGGCAGTTTGGATGTTATTGTTTAGTTTGGATGTTACTTGTGTCCGCTTCATGTTTGTGAAGTCCATTCAAATCATTTATTTCCATAGGCCCCAAAAGGCACTTGAACACGTCAAAAATACAAACATCAAAATATAAAACAAAACTCAAGTAATCAATTCAGTGATAAAAGGTACTAATACTAAATGCACTGAAATGATTTGAATTACCGGAGCTTAGATTGATTTCGATTCAACTCAAAGGTTTAAATTGAAATCAATCCAAGTACCAGCTCCGATGGGTATTGCATTCATGAGAAGAGCTGGTGAGAAACTCATGTGCACCATCTTTTCAAATAATTCATACATTTTCATCGTTATCAGTCTTTAACAGTCCACTGCAGCACAGGTCTCTCCTTAGGCAGGACATTTTAGTCACGCTGGCCAGACAAGTTAGTACAGAGTTTGTTCCAAGTTTTATTTCTCTTGCAGCGATGTTGTCCTGCGTGGTTTGCCCCTTAGTCGCGCCTTCAACACAGTATGAATAGGGATGGAGACCCTACGTGTTCTTAATCTGTCACAACACGGACTCGAACACGGACAAATTTCCTGGCAACACTGGATTTACATCAAGTGCATAAGTTGTATTACGAGCCAGAGATCTAAAGGGTTATTGACTCCGTTAACAAGAAAACGAATACCTATAGAGACCTATAACAAGAACCTATATCCATTTCAAAGTTAAATGCTTTGATTAGTAATAAATGAGTTAAACCCTTATTATTATTTGATTTATAGAATTCAAAACTATGTGCCCAACTTATACTATTACATTTTTTCCTTTACCCAGTATGAGGAACCATACCTTTTAAGAGATACCTTTCGAAACCATTCGGTAGGTACTTATTTCCGTTTTGAAACTCGTCTGCCGCTACTGTCACAATAATCCATATACTCCGCCTTTTATAAAAATATTTCATTCAGTACGGATATTAGGCCTGGGGCTTATCGATATCATATTTGTATAGTGAACAAATAAATGTTACGAGTGAATTCTGAGAATTCCGAAGATATAGGTCTAGCGCTTTTGCTTCAGTTTTTAGTTAAAATATCTTCAATATTGCTCAATCGGCACAATAATGAAGGGATTTAATAAATCGTGTCTTCACCTGTGATGAAAAGTGGATTCTGTATGATAGTCGAATGCGCTCGTCATATTAACTAAATTCTGCAAACCAGCCAAATTCTGCACCAACGAAAATTAGCTTAAAAAAAGTTACTTGTGAGTGTTTTGTGGACTAGTACCGGTGTCGTTCACTACAGTTTTCTAAAACCTGGTCTAACGATTATGGTAGGTATCTATTGTTAGCAACTGCAAACCATGATGGAAGAACTAGCTGCTAAATAACCGAGCCTGGTCAATCGCTCTACGCCACTGCTGCTTCAGGACACATTGCTCAACAGACGCCCAAAAAAATTTAAGGAGCTCCGGTTAAAATGTCTGCGACGTCCATCTTACTCCCCGGACCTCACTTTTTAGGACCCAAATCGGTCATCACAGTCCGTTTGATCATAGCCTTATGGAGACTATACTCTATTGCGTCTGATAGAGTAGTTTTCATGCATCCAGTGGTTGCTACTGTGGCCAAGCGTTGTAGACTCTGGAGTTTCATTTTGGATGTGGATAATTGCGTTGTGGACCACTATACAACTAATTCATAGATAATTGAGGGTCTGATAACTGCAGTGTAAAACGAAAGTGTGATGTTTGGATTAAGACCCCGTCTATTACCAATTCGTCTTTTTAAAAGCTATACAGGCCTTTTTTCTTAGCTTCGACCTACTTGCCCATTTCAAATTGTTGTCAAGAATAACACCCAGATATTTTACGTGTATTGCTTGTTGTCCACCTGAGTAGTCCACGAATCTGGAAAGGCACTTGCGGTCATTATTTGAAAAAAGGTTTACGCCCCATAGAGCAGGCGATCTTGGCCTGTCTTCATCCATTTCCTGTTACCATGTCCATCCATGTTACCTGAGCAACTGAGTGAAATATATTTTAGAAGATAAATTACGCAGTAATTTAGTTTACTGTATATTATTTTGTTTCTTCATGAAATTATGGTAGCACTTAGTTCTACTAACATGATAGAACCTAAATTATACTAAGAAAGTATTACGAGTCATCAAAATCATCAACGATATTTATATCTCCATTTTCAAATATCATATATTTTACTTTAACCTCTTATCTACCTCAGTCATTATCATAATTCTGAAACTTGTTTTTCCTTTCACACTATATTCTTACGCAAATTTAGACAACAATGTGAATCTGTACGGAGGGTAAACTGGCTTCAAAATCATCTCGCCGATTCCTACCGCGCCGAGTCTGAGTGTTCTTTGTGTGCGTTCAATAGATATCCGTGTGGTCACCCGCGAAACAGGATACCTATGTTCCTAGTGCCAGAGTTGTCAAAAAAAACACAGTTCTCCCCAAGTATTGACCTACCTATATTCGCTTCAAATTCAATAATGCATGACTATTTCAGCTTGCAGTCTTATTCATTGACAAAAAATATTCCACAATAGACTAAGTAACTTTAGAACAAGTGCATTAACTACAAACATTTCAATCTTTCCGTAACCTCATATAACTGTGTACCAGTGCCGCAGCATAATCTCATCTAAAGTCCCATTGGTTATCCAGACGTCATAGAAATGTCAAGGCAAAGCACAACATTCAAGGGCCCATTATGCGGGTACAGTTGCACCGGTGAAAAGTAATAACGTTCAATGAATCTCGCATTTCTATTCCATTTATTCCTTGTATCGATGTGTGTGTGTGTGGGGGTTTTTGAGAGTCTGTATTTTTTTATCTCAGTTATGTGGTTTTAGGAGTTAATTTAATAAAGTTATCGTTTTTAAAATTCTATAAAAGCAAGTCAATTATTCAGGCTATCTGGTTTATGATTTCTTACAAAACCGTTTATTAATAATGACAGATCTGTAAAAATATTTTAGAGTAGGGAAGTTAAAATGTTGTTTCAACCATAAAAAATGATCAAAGGATGTTTAAATTTTCACGTATTTTTATTTTATAGACTAAGTCCAGAAATAAATAAATTATAAAATTAATCGATTGTTTCGGGACAGCTGAGGGGCTTGCTGACCCCTTTTTTTCCCTCGTGGGGAAATCCCCTCGTATACCGCCTCCTGGTGGCATGTCGGACTCGAACCGAATAAAACGGCACGCCGTCTCGAGTACTAGATGCCGGTGTAACAGGTGCACCCTAGAAAGGAAAACCCTGAAACCCCGACGTACCTCGAGCCACCTACGGTTTGTAGATGGCCCCAGGTTTGCGGTAATGGAGGACGGAGATCGTTATGAGATCTCCGGCGCTCGAGTCGCCTTTACCACTTGCAGGGTGTCTGCCACGGATTGTTTGTAGCCCAGCTGCCCCCATCCAGACGTTCCAGCGCTAGGTTCAGGTTTGGTGCATAGTTTATTTCATATTTTGGAAGTAGGTTTCAAATTAATTACGTAAGAAATCTAAAAAGAACAGTGAGTAAAAAAGATAATTAGAACTTATTACAAGTAATATTAGTAACCACGAATAATTAACACCAAAAAATTTTTTTGAATGACTGAGTGAGTCAAAACATCTGTAGTTGGCTGGTAGTTATGGCAAAGTTTGATAGTTTACTTAAAAATGCGGTTACTTAAGTATAGGCCCCTACAAAATGTTTAGGAACTTTTTCAGGCTTATATGATAAATAATTAATTATTATTTATTAAGTCTTAATTTAGTACTCCCTCTTAACGTTTCGACGGCCTACAGTTACGAGTATCGCTATAGTTTTATTCTGGCATCCCATCATGTGCGTCGGTGGTAGTCTTCAGGTCCACGTGCGTGCAGGTTTCCGGGTACGCACGCAGAGAAGGATGCAAGGTGGGATATCGCTTAAATCCACTTTCTCCAACTAGGTACTTATCGTCAATCTAACCATAATTGTAAAGTAGGAACATCGGCTAGGGCTTAGGCTATACGACTATCATAAACTTGAGTCGTTTTAAAATCATTCTGATATTGAATATTTCTTTGCAGATCGGAGAACCACTAAAGTCTTCTCCCAATAAGACACCAACGCGCTTTGTGTAGAAGTCTCTTTTTTTAAATATCAGTTTTGTAAGTCTTCTTTCTAGAGTATTTTTGAGTGAACCGTGTTAACTTAGTAGATGTGACTTATATAGTTGAAGGTGAATTTAGATTTACATAAACTTTATGCATCTAACGGTATATGTTTTTGTTGCGAATTGATATTTTAGTCATCAGTCTTCATGAACTGGCATTGGCGTTGGTATTAATGTTAAGTTATTAATATTCATTAACTGCGTTTGTTTTTAATTGTAGGAATCTTGCATCTCAAAAGGTGCAAATGCATTACCATCCTTTAAGTTTCAAAAGTTAAGCTGGGATCTCAATCTGTCGCCGGAAAACGAACGAAAGTATTGCTTTACTATGTAGCTATGGTATCTTTTATTTTTATTGAATGAATGAAAGAGTAAATGAAATATGGGCATATATTAAAGCTCGGCAAAATAACAAAATTGTAACCTACATAGTTTATATGAAGACTTTAACATAATTTGGGTCTTTTTCCAACAAGCGCATTGATGCTATACAATAAAATTGTATAGTAAAATTATCTTGCTATAGTCGTTCCAATAGTTTATTTAACTTTTGACAGCTCTAATACTTAATCAAATAGTGATACCCTGACCCGTTACCTATTCGATTTCTTTCATCGATCGATTTTATGCATTAAGAAGTTTTAATCGATTTAACAAAATCATTATTTTATAGATAATTTCGTACTTCATATTTCTGTGTTTCAATGTGCGACCTCCTTTGTCAAAATAAAGAAGAAATGGATTAAAAGAATGTTGTTCAAATATGACGGTTCTATGTCATGAAAAAATATATAAAAGGAACTGAATTTTCAAAATGTATTATTGTATTGTGTTGTAATTCAGTGGTTAATATTGTATTTGTTAAACTATTGATGATCTTTATTAAATCTCTCTATGTCTATTTTAAAATAATCTACAGTATTTCAATGAGTAACCTTCAATATAGTTGAGTATTTATATTCCTCCGTATTGATTTATTTGTGAATTCTCACGTTTGGTTGAGTTGAGCGTATCGTTCCTGCCTTCGTTACTGTCAAAATGCCAAAAAAGAAAGTACTCAAAGGACAAACAAGAGAGTTTGTCTTGCGACTTCGTGAATACTTTGAAAAGGAAAGCCGTAATGGTGGGCCTCTTATACCAGTGACTCAAGTTAGAGACCGTGTTGCAGCAGCATTAGGTATTAGTGCTCCAACAGTGGCAAAAATAACAAAAGAAGGCTACGGCAGCAGTGGCATGGAACAGAATAAGCTATCTACACCTAAGAAAAAACGTCCGCCTAGTAAAGTTACAGCCGTTGACAATTTTGACGCTGATGCTATTCGTCGTCATATATACGACTATTACCAAAGAAAAGAGATTCCAACATTAAAAAAACTAACACAATCTCTTCGAAATAGTGGTTTGTTCCGTGGTCAAAAATCTTCTCTGACAAAGGTATTGAAAGACATTGGAATGTTATTCCAAAAATGTGACAAACGAAAAATTTTAATGGAACGCAATGATATTGCTTTGTATAGATGCAATTTTTTAAGACAAGCAAAAAAAAATAGAAGATTGGTCGAATGTTGTTTTCACAGATGAAACTTGGCTCAATGCGAATCATACGCTGTCAAAAACTTGGACTGACAACACCGTTGGCTCCACTTCTACAGTACCAATGGGAAAAGGCGAACGACTGATTATTTGTCATGCAGGAACAGTAAAAGGATTTGTGCCAGGCGCTCTATTAGCTTTTAAATCCCAGAAAACAGGAGATTATCATGAGGAGATGAATTCGAACGTGTATGAAAAGTGGTTCAGAGAAATGCTTACATCACTCGAAGAGCCATCAATAATATTTATTGATAATGCACCTTATCACTCTCGTCAAATTAATAAAATACCAACACAGGCCAACAAAAAACATGAAATTATAAACTGGCTCCGTGACAATGGCGAAGAGGTGAATGAGCCCCTACTAAAAGTAGAGTTAGTAAAGATATTAAAAACAAAGAAGCTGCCAAAACGATACGTCATAGATGAAATGGCAGCAGAGCATGGGCATACCGTCCTCAGAATTCCCCCATATCACTGCCAATATAATGCAATTGAAATGATCTGGGCACAAGTTAAAGGATATGCTGCGAGGAACAATACAACTCCTCCTTTCACCGCAAGAAAAATGCTGAATTTACTGAAAAATGCGTGTGAAAAAGTTAGAGAGGTAGTAGAGTCATGCTGATTTCAGCACGAATGGGCCAGGCTCGACCGGGGCGGTACTACCCTCGCACAGAAGACCAACCCAAAATGACAGGCTTCGTACTGTCGTGTTTCGTTGGTGAGTGCGAGACCGGAGGCCCAATGATGCAGGGGTGACAGTTGTCGTGGTTAGTGTGAGAGCAGTGTAATGCTCGTGGAGTCATGTTGAGGGTGGCTTGGATCGATCCGTCGGCCAGGGAGACCCGTAGAAACGGTGGTGCCGCTGGCCGCCCGCGACATAGAGAGGGGCCCAACCGCGGCTAACCACCCTGGGAGGCTGCCCCGTCAGGTCGCGCATAATCCACGGAGTGGCTCGTCGTGCCGGTTGGTGACCGGACGGTGGGACCAGGCGACCACTTCCGGGAGGGTACGGGGGCCCTTCCGTCCGACGGTTCGGTCACCGTCATGCCTCACTGTTGTATGACGACACAGCACTACGAGTCTCAGTTCTACACAGCCACGACAACTGTCGCGCTTTTTACGCTCCCCTTCCCCTACCCCCTTTTTTTATCATGGCAGCAAAGAAAAAGTTAAAATGTTCAACAGCGGCACTCCATCCACCCACCAACGCGCTTTTTGAGGTGGAGTTCACAAACATCCGTGGACTCCATGCAAACCTCAACGCCGTCCACCAGCATCTTGAGACGGTACGGCCGGCCATGCTTTTTCTAACGGAGACACAAATACGCCGCCCTGCCGACACGACATATCTACACTATCCCGGCTACGTTCTTGAGGAGTGCTTCCTCGCGAAGGCTGGGGTATGTCTTTTCGTTAGGGCGGATGTTTGTTGTCGCCGTTTCCGCTGCCTTGAGGACCCATCCTTCTCCATCCTGTGGTTGCACGTGGATATTGGCTCCGTGAGCCGATTCTATGTGTGCCTATATCGATCCCACTCCGGAGACTCTGAGACAACTCGACTATTTGAATATCTCAGTCAGGCGGTGGACAAAGCGCAGGAGCAGTTTCCCACCGCCGAACTGGTGTTCCTGGGAGACTTTAACGCCCACCATGAGTCCTGGTTGGGATCTTCCAGAACTGACCACGCGGGTCGGACTGTCCACGCATTCGCTCTCACGCATGACCTCACCCAGCTGGTACTCCAGCCCACCAGGATACCAGACATACAGAGTCAAGCGCCTTCCTTGCTGGACCTTCTGCTGACGAGTCACCCAGCGCAGTACAATATATCGGTGCTCGCCCCTTTAGGATCCTCCGATCACTGCCTGGTGTCTACCACGGTGCCTTTAGTTGCCGCCCCACGACCAGTGGCAGCGAAAAGACGACTATGGCACTACTCGTCAGCGGACTGGGATGGAATGCGGGATTATTTTGCATCCATCCCGTGGGTTCAACGCTGCTTTAAAGACAAAGATGTGTCGCAAACTGCGGCCGCCGTGGCTGGCGAAATCACTGTTGGAATGGAATACTATGTTCCCTACAGTGAGGTCGCCAGCGCAACGACCCGTCCTTGGTTTAATCGCGAGTGCGCCCATGCTGTTGCGCAAAAACGATCGGCTTACCGCGCATGGACCAGAGCTCACGCTCGCGGCTGCCCCGACGTAGGTCAACTAAAAGCAGCGTTCAACAAAGTCACAAGGGAATGCAAGAAGGCTTACATTAGAGCGGATGCCCAGCGCATTGCGCGGCTTGGCCAAGAACTCGTCGCACACCCTACGGGTAGCCGAAAGTTCTGGCGATTGGCTAAAGCCGTGCAGTCCAACTTCTGCCAGTCCTCGCTACCACCGCTGAAATGCCCCGACGGATCACTCGCCCATCAGCCGCAGGAGAAAGCAAAACTGCTTGTTGATCTCTTTGCGGCTAACTCCCGAATCGACGACCGTGGCAAGCACCCGCCTACCATTCCGACCTGCGACACTACGATGCGGGATATTCGCATCCGGTTGAATGATGTCCGCGCGGAGCTTCGGTCACTCGACGTCCGGAAAGCCAGTGGACCCGATGGCATCCCAGCGGTGGTTCTTAAGAAATGTGCACCAGAGTTGTCTCCGGTATTGACGCGCCTGTATTGCCTGTCGTATTCATCAGGAACTGTCCCGATGGCCTGGAGAGAGGCGAATGTTCAACCCATCCCCAAAAAGGGCGACCGTTCAAACCCGGCAAACTACCGTCCGATAGCCGTCACCTCAATTCTCTGCAAGGTATTTGAAAGAATAATAAATAAACAACTGATTCACTACCTGGAGGATCACTCCGTACTAAACGATCGTCAATATGGTTTTAGACCGAACCGATCCACGGGTGATCTTCTAGCGTATGTGACACACCTTTGGGGTGAAGCTATTGACAGGCATGGGGAATCCTTGGCAATCAGCCTTGACATGGCCAAAGCCTTTGATAGGGTTTGGCACCGTTCGCTTCTCTCCAAGCTACCGGCATACGGTTTACCCCCCAAACTCTGCAACTGGGTTGCCGCATTTCTGCACCAGCGCCGCATTAGAGTCCTTTGCGACGGTGCGGCCTCCGATTTTCAGCTGATCAACGCTGGAGTACCTCAGGGGTCTGTCCTGTCACCCACGCTGTTTCTTCTGCATATCAATGACATGCTCGCCCTTGCCAACATTCATTGATATGCAGACGACAGCACAGTTCACGGGCGATATTTTGGACATCCCACAGCTGGGCTAGCAGATAATGATAAAAAACGACGGGAACTTGTCGTTCAATTCGACCATGACTTGGACCGCATTTCTCAATGGGGCTCTGAGAATCTGGTCGAGTTCAACGCCAAGAAAACACAGGTGTGCGCGTTCTCTGCCAAAAAGTCTCCATTCCTTCCCCTTCCCACTTTTCAGAGCACTCGACTGCCATTACAAGGTAGGCTCGATATCCTGGGCATGGATATCAGCCGCGATCTCAACCCTCGCGAATACGTTGAGAGTGTCACTAGGGCGGCCTCGCGGAAGCTAGGTATCCTTAATAGGGTGAGACGGTTCTTCTCGCCCGAGCATCGGTGTCTGCTTTACAAGACCCAGGTTCGCTCGTGCGTGGAGTACTGTTCTCATCTTTGCGATGGAGCCGCGCAGTATCTATTCGACGCTCTCGACCGGTTGCAGCGGCGAGCCATCCGCATTGTCGGCAGTCCCCAGACCACCAAGTCCCTTGAGCCTCTGCAGTTGCGTAGAGATATCGCCTCTATGGCAGTCCTCTATCGCCTTTATCATGGAGAGTGTTCTGAAGAGCTGTTCCAACTGGTCCCCCCTTCCCCCTTCCTCTACAGGACAACACGTGCCGGTCTTGGATGTCACCGCTTCAGAGTGGTAGACATACGCTCTCGTACTCGCCGCTTCGGTTCTTCCTTCCTGTGCCGAGCGGTCAAAACCTGGAACTCACTACCTGCGTACGTGTTTCCCTCCCACTATGAACCCGGGTCCTTTAAGTGGAGCGTGAAGAAGCATCTCACTAGGCCGCCATAGTGTGGGTCGCCATGCTGCAATGTCCCTATTAGCATTGAGGATGGTGACCACCACTCCTGGATTCTGGCAGCTAAGACACTCCAGAAAACTGGGCGAATGTTGTAGAAAAAACAAAGAAGGTGATAATGTCGGATTGGGATCGGGATGTTGCATTCGACAATTTATCTATCCAAGAAATGATAATCAATATTACTGAGAACTCAAGTGATGATGATTCCTGGTCATACGAAGAAGACGATTCTTTATAATTAAAATTAGTATTACAGTACCTCTTTTGGTTGTTTTATTTTTAATCCGTAAATTACTACGAATTTCAACATTTTGTACCTGTTCATTACAAGTAGGTACCGCAGGTAGTTTTTATTTGAACCAACTATAGTAAGTCTAAACAATTATTTTAGATTCATTAATTTGCGGCGAATACATTCGATCCCGTTACTAGGTACGAGTACGATGGAACTGTTTTCATTACGCAAATTATTTATGCATTGAAACAGAGACATTTAGGGCATTTTAATGCAAAATAATAAAGCTTTTTACGTGATTTGATATAAAATATAATCACAATAATTTTATTGTATGTTTTATTAATATAATCGATAATCGATTTATTTCAAAACCGTTTTTATAGTCTGTGGTCATTAATTACGAATGACACATCCCTAAGTAGGCGGAGCCCGCCCATAAAGTACAGTATTATCTGTAGTACATTGTATCAAAAATTATTACAAAACTTTATGTGCGTGATCTGTCAAAAGTTAAATAAAGTATTGGAACGACTATAAATACGGCGAAGATAGGAAAAATGAGAAAATAAATTTATTTAATTAAAGTTTCTAAAATAATGTGACACAAAATGTAAAAATTTCGTTTATAAACTTTCAACAGATTTAAATCACATTTTAGCCCACTTAGGGCACCAGGTTCCAATGAACGAATATACCGCTGGTCTCTCTGGAAGGCAGTAGCCTAGGCTCTCTAATAAAGAAGGTGTCTTCATAACCGTGGTCTGAAAGTCTTGAAAGTTAATAACTCCATCAAGATCGGCGTCCATTCTTTTCAGCATAATGTCAACAAGTTCCTGGAATTTACAAAAGCAACTTTTATTCTACGAAAAACGGTCATGACCATAGAAAAAACGTTTAAGGGTAGGTCGGGGATTATATTTTATAACGAACCGACCAATGTATATTGTATATATTTTAATATTAAATTGTACATATTTAAGACATGTAAATATGATTTTTTTTTTTGTTTATAAACATCTACAGTGACATTAAGTTCATTAGATTTTTTTTAAACTTTTCATATGCATTCTCAGATATATTGTAGTGATAGAACTTATTTTTATATAAAAAACATGTTCTAGGTCCGAGGCATTCAACGTTCTTATGAGAATTCATAAAATTGTAAGTAAACTATTGTACGTTAGTAAGATCCAAAATGTAATTGGTACGTTTAATATTATTATTAATACGTTAGTTATATCCAATTGTTAGTATCGACATATCTAGTAAAGTCCAGTTTGTGGCGATTTGGAGGGTAAGGTATAATTGACCTCGAAGAAGCTTGGCGTGCTCAATAGATCAGTTTGCTCCCTCTCCCTTAAAAATAATAATAATAAATAATCTTGAAGATTCAAGGTAAAATATTAAATAAGAAATCAGTCTAGTTCTCAGCATAAATTTAAGTTAAAAAACGCAATCTACAGGGTACTTTGCATGAACTCAGTATCTTGAAATTTGATACGAAGCATCGTCTTGTAGCACAGACCAAAGAAAATTTGTTACAAACATACATTTTTAGTTACATCATATAATATACCTACAGGTTTTAACGGACACCGTGTGCGCGTCCGACTCGCTTTTGGCCGGTGTTTTAAATCAATATAGCTGGCTGGATTTTTTACTAAAATTAAAAGTAAATATATGTATCTATGAATAACAAAAAAGTATAAAATATAGACGATAAGAAATATATTATTCACACATTACAATTCTATCAAGTATTTGATATAGCTTATTAATCTAAAAACAATTTAGGCCCAAGCGTTATTATCCTCCATGTAATCCACCATTGAGCAATAGGCTTTTGGGCGTAACTGTTGTTCAACTGTGGATTTAAATTTGTTCACGCTTAATGTTTGTATATTACTTGGGATTTTATAATAAAATCTTACACATAATTTCCAAAATTTCAAAAGTTGAAAAAGCGTGAATTGTATTTAAAAAAACTGAATGGCTTAGCTTTCTTAAAGTAGTATCTACGACTTATTACTGCTCTTCTAACATTTTGACGTATGGAGTACTGAAGGGTATATATTTATTTTTTCTTCCATTATGAAGTATGTTATCAACATTTAATCAGAGAAACATAATGGTGACAGAGGTCACCATTATGTTATGATATATTATGGTGGATATGGACGATAAAATAATTTATTTGGTCCAAAGTATGAGTGCTTTTATAATCCGAACGTCAAAAATTATAGTGGCAAAAATGCAAAAAATAATGCGTTTTAATAACAATAAAAATATATCGCTTTATTGTATACCAGATAATGATATGCTTATTACTAGGTCAGTAGCAATGGCAGCCTTTTCGCTAAAAGGGCAATCTCTTCCAGGCAACCGTTTAACTACGATAGTCAACTGACAACTGATATCCATCACTATAAATGTAAAAGCGTGCGTCGCGTCGGTGAAATTTCGCTTTATATGTGAACAATTTGACGCATCGATGCGCTTCGACTCTAGTATGAATTGACCCTTAAAGTTGTGACCTAGTGGTGCCCATTATTGAGCAACGCACATAAGAATGTCGGTTGTCAAACATTTAAATTATGTCATCGCAGTCAGGTCTCTGACTCATGTGTCTACATTCATATCTTAGTCTACGAATATGATTATATAATTACACTAGGAGTTAGATTGAATACTAAAATTCTCGGGGGATCATACTCAAAATTTAATATAACTTCAAGTTCTGTAACTATCTTAACGCCATTAAATTGAATATGTCATAGACTTATACTATAAATAATTATATTTACGTATGTTATATAGATATTTATGTTTGTTTTGATTTATTTATCGTTAATTACTTTATAATTTTCTCTTGATAAAACTAGGAAACATATTTATGAACATAAATATCTTGACGAGGATGCTATAACTGAAACTGAATTTTTCAGTATCCTGAGTAATAATGAAGTATTCTCCACCAGGTCTTCACCAGAATTATAAATATAAATATAAAGTGCATTTACATTCAGATAAAGAATTAATAATTACAATCAAACAGTGATTAGATGTATCTCGAGAAATATTCGGCGTTATAAAAAACAAGTGTTCTTTTTAAATTGTTTACCTTGTAATTTCTTTAAAGAGGAGGTTATTTAAGGTTTATCCTGGCAATAGTATGATAGCCGACCTTTTATGTCGTTATATTATATTATATACACAAATGAAGATAGTAAATTAGGCTGCCGTTTTTAGCCAGTGTTTGTACAAACAAGACGTAATATTCCTATGAGACAGACTTCTTCTAATGATGGTATTCTTACACCAGTCAATTCTCGGCATGAATTGAACTACGTATATCCCCTGGATAGCCTTTAAAGAGCTAACTCGCGCCTTATAGAACATACTGGAAGCTGTAGCGTGTAGCTTCCGGTATGTTCGTTAAGGCGCGAGTCCCATGAGTTGCCTAAAGATGTTGTTGTAGGCAATTCGAATGGATGTCAATTGATTTTTTATTATAGTCTGTCCAAAGATGACAAGTGCAAAATGTCGGACCAATGAAGCAAAATAGTGTTACTTTAACATGATCTGTGGAAGACTTACAACATTTCCCACAGATCATATTGGCCACAACACATGAGGCTTTCCGTTGACGTTCAATATCGTTGTCATCTTTCAAGTTTGACGTTACAATATGGCCAAGGTACCTTAAGCTTCCGACTGGTAATATAGGTAAGAAACAGACTGGGACCGGTGTCAGGTCCCTTTCCGGACCAAAAGATTACCATATTTGTGTTTGTATATTTGTTTGTGTGTTTAATTAATTTATTTAAACTTAATGCACATTTTGCACAAAGGCGGACTTAATGCCATGGGGCATTCTCTGCCATACAACCTTAAAGTGATGTGAAAATATAATGTGGTAGGTGCATAAGAGAAAATAGTACCTATAATTCGACATATAATAATATATTTTATATTGGATAAAACTAATTTACACAAATAAATACTGAACTTTTTACAGATGTTTTTAATCGTGTACGTTAAATTATGGTCCCTTGCAAACTTTTACAAATAACAATTAGATATCGTAAACCTCATATCATGGGGCTGAGAAGCACCATACCATCTGCATAGTTAAGATTTTTGACATATCTGCCAACCAGTTTAAGCCCCAGTGCCGCTCAGCTCCACGATAAAATCGTTTACATACGAGTACGTATTAAAAAGGTACGGAGCAGTCAGCCCTCCCTGTCTTACTCCGCACCCCAATTTGTAGCTGTTCAAGAGCTCTTGTCCTTATCTGACACCATTGGTTTGATTACGATACCAGTAAATTCAACCACAACCACATGCGGACCATGTCATGAGGTTTTTGATCTGCTTATATCTGGTAGATGCATGTAGTAGCTTTTGCAACAGTAGGTTATGGTTCAGAGTGTCTAACGCACGACTTCAATCCAAAAACAGGTGTATACGCATATGTATGTAACAAAAATACCGTTTGATACTCGGAGTTGACAGTCTTAAGCGGAGTTTATTTTTATGTGATAATGCGGAAGAGTTTTTTTACGCCTGCTTATAAATACTGTTATTGTTATATTGAAGGGCAAGATTCTGGTATACGATTCTGGCTAATTGGTTGTGCAATTAATTGCCGTTAGCAAGTCGAGAACGACCAAAAATAATTTGCGTGATAGATTCCTCGGGACGGTGACAAGCCGACTGATATGAACTGTACCATCTTTCAGGATATACCTCTGATAGTTATTCATCATGATAACTTCATCGATAATCGCACAAACAAAACCTTCGGATTCTCCAAAGTGATCACCATACCGTAGCCAGGATATTTTGAAGTCTATTTCATGTCCATTAAGGGCCCTATTAAACCGATCATGGAGTTCTTTGCCCTTCCATACTTCCTTGTGATCATGAGTACTAAGTACTACAGGTTTGCGCCAATTCTCTTTAGTAAAAGCGAGTGCAGTGAATTTAGTATCCACTGCAACTACATTGCCATGCACTCCCACATCAGCATGTAGAAAATATTTTCTTACATTGTATATCTCGTAATTTGTTAGATTCTTGATATTCAATGTTCCTGCATCGCTTGTTTCGTGTTAGATTCCTAAGGACTATGAAAAACCTAGATACTTGTAGATTTCGATGGCAGACAGATATCTGAGTTTTGGGGAATCTGTTAAATATAATGTATTGAGGGAAGTAGTTTTAAATCATCCATAAAAATAAGGTGTCATATAACTCGATCATCTTTCTGCAACCTATAACCTAACCCTGAACCCTCTAATAGAGAACTTAGAGGGTTCAAAGCCAGACAAAACCACAAGGGACTCAGACTGTCACTTTGAAATATGTCCCGCTCACACATTGGTATTTATTGGTAAAGGAAAGTGCACAGAGTAGTACCAATTTTATACAACTCCAGCACCCTCAAAAGCCATGTATGTGGATCCGAGTCATAAGCCTTCTTATAATCTATCCAACATGTCGTCCGTCTCTTACGATTACGACGTACTTGTTGGCTAATAGTCATATCTATTATAAAGAGCTCTTTAGTCCCACTTCTACATCCATTCTGAGAGGCAGAAATTAAACTATTATCATGAAAGTCATAATAAGTCAACCTTATATTTCTTTTTCAATTTAAAGTCGATACAACACATTAAAAAGTCAACGTATTGAAATTAGTGACAGAATACATACTACTCATGTAAAGCTATTAAATGGTACGTCGCATATCGAGTGAACTACTCATAGTATAGAACAATTGATAGTTAATTTCGACCGTTCAGAACGTCCGATTGTATTCCATTGAACAGCATAATTAGAGCTGCCAGTGTATATACTAAATATTTAACAATTAGTTATTCCGGATACGATATACCTCTGAAAAGGCTTTCATAGAGGTTTTACTTCTTCTGAGAGGATTTTTTTTTTCTTCACATGAATGTTATTATTGTGAACACCATTTCATGTTTCTCTGACATGTTTTTCTCAACAAAAATTGTGGTCGTAGCCTGTCGACTGGGAAAGAAAACCATCAAAATAAATTAAGAAGAACGTCGTGAAATCCAACTGGTAGTAGCGTATCGCATAAATAATATAGAAATGCGAGAAATATGCCATGCTTTTTATTTTATCATATTCTTATTTGTAGCTATACCAATCTCTACTTGGAGTCTGATGCCAAATATTGGACTTTGAAGGCATTTCAGGTCCAAAAACTTCACTCCGAATAAAAGAACTTATTTTTTTGGATTTGCAATGCTAGCTTTGACAACTTGTCTGTGGTTCTTGAATAACGGAACGAATCGGAACTCGTTAAGTTCCGATTGGTTTTTGTAGTTATTGATATTGGGCATTATTTCATACATTTATAAAATATTATTTAACATTACATTTTAAATACTTGCTATTTATGTCAAAATCCTTATATCCACAATGAAGTTCCTTTGATTCTTGAGAAAGGACATGAGCTACTATTTACCACGATAATAATAAATTATATTTAAACAATTTATTAATAGTTCGATAAGCATTAATTTTAATTAGCAGAATGTAGTTTACTTCTTGCCTTCAGTTTTCGTAATCAATTGAAAATAATAGGTACCATTTTAGTTTATTCTTGTAGCTTGATGTCATAAACTATGTGTAGCAGTTTACATAGTAATTTTATGAAACATTAGATGTCTGCTTGCAAAAAACGCTCCTATTTAAACTCGTATTTTCCCGATCACGTATTAGCAAATATAAACCTTTAATAACAAGATCGCGTTGGCCGATGTTATAAACTGTATTTCCACTGATCAATCTAATGATACTTTAGCAGAATAGAATAAATAACGAATCACTGGCCAGATTTGTATTTATACTATGACCCACGCAACCTCGTTTACGTTTCCTATTGCCCGTAGCGTAATAACTTTTCCCCGTTTTTGTAACATTCGGGACTGATGCTCCACTCGAAAAATTTTTTTTTTATATTTATTCACCTTTATAAACTTCATGGGAATACGATAAATACTTTAAAACCAAAATCAGCTAAATCGGCCAAGCCGCCCTCGAGTTTTAGCGTGACTAACGAACAGCAATTCACTTTTAAAACTATTTATTATAAGGACATGGAAAAATTGCCTGCGATCTGTATGTTTTTTTATTGATGGAATAGACAATTCTTTCAGCTCTCCTACTTTTCGGGCTAGGGGTATGTTACCTAGCTATTCCAATTTTTATAGGAATAATCCCATTCTTGTAATAATTTACCGCCATCAAACACAAATAGTTTCAAAAACTTTTACGTAACAGTTACTACAATGTTTGACATATATCTCTCTACAAAAATTGTGGTCGTAGCCTGTCAACTGGGGAAGAAAACCATCAGAATAAATTAAGGAAAATGTCGTGAAATCTAACTGGTAGTAGCGTATCGCATAAGTGCTGCTAACTTAATTATTTAAATCAAAAGTGGACACTTAGTACAGGGAAATAAATAAAGGAATGTGAGAAATATGGCATGGTTTGCTTTTTATTTTATTATATTCTTATTTGTAGCTATGCCGATCTCTACGTTTAACAATTCCAATTCAATGTGATAAATTAATTGAATAATACAATTTTGTTTTGTGTTCGGTCAAAGTCCAATAGGCATTGGACTTTGAATTAATGTCAGGTCCAAAAACTTCAGTGCGAATCAAAATATTTAAATGGTCTTAAGTTGTGATTAGAAAGCAAGTTGAGGCCAATCTTTACTTACACTGTTTTTAAACGATGATATTTTTTTTATTAACGTAAATATACGATGACTCTTTTTTATTGTATGATATGCATCCGGACAACTGACATAGAGATAGGTGACATAGGGTAGAGATAGGTACAATAATTGGCTTTAATAATTTAAAAATATGGTGATATAAAAGCACTGACCGAACCTGTCATTGGTCTTCCGAACTCCATGGAGAAAGGTATGCTTCGGCCGAGGCCTATATCAGTCCTAACCATGACTTCTCTAAAATCTTGTTGTCCTCTAACTGATTCTGTGATTACAGGTATGTTTAGTCACTTCCACCAATGAATTTAGAGTCATAGGATAAAAAGAGACGTGTATGTACTTAGTGTTAAATGGTTCCGACCATACCTAGTTAACAGAAAATAAACGCAATATTTCTAATCAAAAATTATACAATATAAATTATAATATAGGTGTAAATAACTTAACTACAATGCTTTTAGTGAATAAATTACTTTCGACGAAGTAAACTAGCTGTAAATCCAATTAAATCAGTGGTCCCAACAGAATACGGGTAAACCACAAAAGCTTGTTAATTATCAACTGAACTTGAACGGAATCTGAATTCCAGGAGACGTCATTGAAGAGATACATTAGCTAACCGTGTTAATTAATGCCACGAAATCACTTGTACCTGTCGTACTTACTTTCACGTTGTGTGATGTATACTATTTATATTGGAATTAACGCAATCAATAGGTATTATTACATGCCTTAGAGATGCTCAATAGTATTACAAACTTGGTAAGTCAAAGGCATTTATTAACTTTTAATAACCATTATCATATTTAAGGATTAACCTTTATTTATATTATATATTCATCAAAGGTATTATATTATGTTGTATTTTTATCGTTCAAACCCCTTATTATTTTTTTCCTTCTCTGCGGCAATCCTCTTGGATACCTCCTACTGGTGGCATGTCAGACTCGAACCGACTAAAACCGCACGCCGTCTTGGGTACTAGGAGCCGGAGAACCAGGTGCACCCTAGTAAGGAAAACCCTGGAACTCCGAAGTACCACGGGTCCCCTAGGGCGTGCAAGATCCGCAGCGTGCGCACCGTCACCTGGGCCTACTTCTGCTAGGGTGACAGATGGCCTCATCTGTCACCCTCAGGCTTGCGCTTTCTACAATCTCCGACGCCTGAGTCGCCTGCGGTACCCCAAATCCCTCATAGAGGGCTCGATGCCAATGCAAGTGCCTCCTACTATGAGGATTAGTCGATCAGGTGGCTTGCTCAGAGGCCCGCGAAAAAACAAAGCTTCGGATTTATGCAGAGCCACCTCGAGACCCAAGCGCCGCATTCGTTCGACGACTTGTGGCCTGCCACGATGCGTCCTGCCACTCAACGTCACAAGCGTACCATCTGCGTAACACGTGACACACCGTTAAGCACCCAGTCGTAGCCAATGTTCCACAGGAGCGGCCCTAAGACCGACACCTGCGGGACACCACACGAATTTTAAGTCGATCGTTCAAAACTCTAACAAAAAGCAAAAATAATCCTTGTAATATTTTTAATTTCTAATTTCTTCTTGTAATATTCACTGTATGTCTGTGTCATAAGGCGTGGAGGTATTAAGTTTAAATTAATTGTGTTCTAAAAGTAAATTACATCAACATACAATATTCTCAACCACCACGGTTAAATGAATTATTGAATAGTCATTTAATATGCAGGTATTGAAGTCTACAAAATATTTCCCATTATCCCAGAATAATGAAATTTTCTGAAATCTTAAGACTAATAAATAATACAAGAAGAGCATGAAATAGGAAGGCATCAGTTTTGTTATAATATATTATTTCGTCGCTCTTTAGTCTCTATTCCCTATGTAGAGTTGAGGCTTGGGCGGCTATAATTCCCTCACGTTTATCAAATGTATTTCACCTTAATGAGAATGATGTATGTTTACAAGTTCAATTGATTTTACGTTGGTCTTAAAATCTGCCTTCATTTTTACGTCTAAATTCAACTATACACAAGAAGAAATGACAAAATAGCGTGATTCAGGTGCACATAACATTCTCCTCTATCTGGACCATATTCTTAATTCATATTAAGAAAATGTAGAAAAGGACCACCGCTTGTACTTGTGTCTTGACTTTTGCTCTTCTGATGAAAGGACGACAGCGCTTGTAAATTAGTTTATGAAATACTTACTTTGACTACTAATGTAATTGCGTTATACACGTCAACTTTGTTAAACACTCTTTAGCCTTTATAATATTAGCAAGATATACATATTTTCTTAATATGTTTTCTGAATCGGTTAGCATGTGACGATTAGTTGCTGTTCACTGAGTCGCACTTCATCGATTCAAATTCAGTTATAACGTTTTATTGTGATCTTCTGTGTGACGTAACTTACAGAGATATTGGATTTAACGGCTTTTACACTAAGAAAAGTTGTGAAATATAAATTACTGAAGCGGATTTTCAGATGAAGTTCGTATCCTCTATTCCATATTGATATTTACAGTAATAAAAATAAAAAACGTTAACTTTAATTCTAGAAATAATTTTAATTAGTTGAGTTGAATATTTAACTACTTAATTGAACTATAAATTTTTTATCTCCTCAACATAAGTAAGCTAGTTTTAAATAAAAGCGAGATTTAAATCTTTATTTCAATTAATCAATGTCGTATAACACACTTGTTCCACCATCACATATTATGTGTAAAGTTTGTAGAGATATTTACTTACACTCGGTAAGTCTATAACAGCAAAGCCTGCTTAGGACGATATGGCGCGTAATGAATGATTTCCCAGTGGAAAACATACATGTACGCATTGGAGCTTTTGTCATTTACCAGAATATGGCCAGAGGACATTCAGTAACCTTTTACGATATTCCATAAGCTATTCATAGATTCACAGTAACTATTGAGAGGTGATAATAATTATTCATTAACTGTATTGTTCATGCTTCAAAGCTCTTTCATTTCATGAAAACCGCAATGGTCAAACCGTATTCAGCGCCTCAATCGTGTTAAATTGGATTTTCACATTCACATTAAATATCTGTGCTTAACAATCAACCGCAGGTGGCTCCTAAAGAGCATTTCTAAAGCTATTCGAAAAGTTTAGCACACTTGTTAAGGTAACCATACACTTTAGGGTATATGTGACGGGCATAGTTGAACTTTACAGGTAAACTGAAGCATGTATCGCATAACTGTGCAGGTATGTCCTCTACTCGGCTCAAGACTACCTGACAAGTGTAACTATGCAGGTTCACCTATTAGGTACAACATACCGTGTATGGCTAGCTTTAGATTTATATACTAACCACAATATGGCATACTATATTTTTACATTTATAGTTTTAAGAAATAAGAAGTTTACTTCACTTAAAAGACCATCTCTGAAATCCACAAAGGGGTATAAACATAATCAGAGTAAACAGGATATTGGTTGCACATTCTTTGAAGATGTTAAAACTTCTCGAGGAGAATGTTATTAAGAGGTAAATTTTAAACAACCTTATGTTTCAGACAGTGTAGTCTCTTTAAGATAATATTGTTAATAAATTTTCCTATTTAGCTTTCCATTTTTCAAGAAATGATTAGTAGAGTATTAAAGAAGTTTCTATAGAAATTAACTTTATATGTTTTTGAGGTAGGTAGAATAACGTGGTCACGATTCTCATATCTCTGTCGCCAAACTTCGTATTCATTAATATTTTATAATGTAGTAGTGTAGTACGTTCATTTATGCAACAGTATATACTTGTTTAAAAATGTAACAAAAGACCAAAGACACGAACCAATCTTGGCCTGAAAGTGGACAGCCAATTAGTTAATAATATTATTATGTAATTTTTAAGTTAATTGTAAATATTTTAGGAATTATGGTTGTTAATAGCATCTAATAATTTATATTGAAAACGATTTTTATAATATATTATAGGTATTGTGTTGTCTCGTATACATATAAATAATCAAATAAAGAAGGAATAATTAATGGCAAAAAATTTAACTATGAAAAGGTTTTCATTAAGTACTTTACTTTTCAATACGTCTTATTTTATCGTACCGTACCGAGTAGTAAGGCAGTACCTAAGAAACGTAAAAGAACTAACTGATCCGAAAATAAAATGACTACGAATAAAATATTGAGTATTTTTATAACGAAGTCTTTAATCATGGTTATGAATACTCTAGTTTCAGTAAATAACACCAAAGATGTAGTTGGAGTCTTCACTTTCATTAACAATCATTTTCCTTTAAATATCGTTGACATTAACAAGAGCGGGATTAGGTTTATAAGAGCGGTGTTCTGCCATTCAGCAGATTAAGAGCGTATTTTGCTTAAAATGGTGGTGAATAACTATTTAATTAATGAGTTCAGTACTTTCTTTTTTTTATTATTGAATAGCAGGCCAACGAGCAGACGTATCGCCTGATGGTAAGCGATTGCCGCTGCCCATGGACAACCGCAACACCAGAGACGTCACAAGTGCGTTGCCAGCCTTTGGAGGATGGCGAGGGGGATAGGGAAAGGGGTTGGGTTATGGGCCTCTGGTATCCTCACTCACTCGGTGAAACACAGCACAGGCGCTGTTTCACACCGGTTTTCTGTGAGGCCGTGACATCACTCCGGTCGAGCCGACCCATTCATGGCTCTCCCACGGTAAAATAAATACGATTAGATAGATACGATTAATGTTGTAGGGACACATGTATGTATGTATTATCAAAGTCAGCAATTTATGTAAGCATTGTAAGCCAAGCGGAGCGCGATCTACGCAAGGCAGTCGTTCTCGGTCAACTGTCGTGTCACGTGCATTCTTATGTATTTGTTATTTATTTATCATGTGTGAATATAACAGAGTAAACGGACAATTTTTTTAATTTGTTACCTTGAACAAAAGATACTGCATCGAACAGTGATACCTAATAGTGTCAGAACTCATAACAATACTTTTGACATTAATAATATTTTGAATTAAATAGACATCCTGTTGAGTTTCACTTATTCACTACAAATTGTGAGAAAATAAATAATGTTGCTAGGAACATACCAATACTACGTCAACGAGCGAACTAAGCCATTTATAGTAGCCATTTCATAAGGATCTAACTGTTTTTGTTAATATCAACTTTGACTGTCAATATCCCTATCTTCGATTCAAGAAGGGCATAATGGTATTCTAACTTCTACGAACTTTAATTAACTCTAGCTTCCTTTTCTACTTCAGATTAAGCCACATTTTTCCATCCAATTTTATATTCTCTTAATTAGTTAGCGACCTCAGACCTACCTGCTCCATTTCTTATTTAACCTTTGGCCCGTCTAAAAATGACTATATTGTCAAGGTTAACTTATCAAAATTATAATAAAGTTAAACTAGATCAATAGCCTGTTTTTGGCATATTGTATGTGTACATTGCAATGAATTTAAATATAACTTGAAACATAAAGATTACAAATAATGATTTTGGAATACCAAAAGAAGAAGACGAAAGAACAATAGTTCAACTCCTTTGAGACCTATCACCGCATTACATTGTTTTAAGTGGAAGCGTGCTAGACAATGATTTTAGTCGAGAATAAACACAATTACCCGTGTTAGTGTGCAGCTAATTTCAGGTTAAGTATGCTCACTCACCTTGCAAATGCAGCTGAATTTAATTATGGTTAGGTACCAGATACAATTAAGAACTATTTCAACTGCGCAGTTTAGATCTAGACTCAATTGTACTTATTACATTCTTGAAAACACGTACATTTAGGATTAGACATAGATAGGTCTACCATGGACCAATGTATTAATAAAAATATTTATATTGATAGTTATATATTATATTTATAATGGAAAAAATTATGATGCCCGGAGGGTCTATTGAATATGTCACGGCTGTGATATCGCTACCCCGAGCTACGTAAATCAGCAATTATTACAGTAATTAACACTTACATTTTACTAAATCTATTTAACCATTAGTCATGGCTTAAACGGTGCTCGATGCTCTGAGTATTTCTGGTTCAGTCCTAACATGTAAGACGCTTAATGTGAAACATTTTGCATTGAAAACATATTCTACGTCACGGGGAACTTTACAAATATGACGATTTTTCGATCACACCAAACGGTATTATTCTCCTCAAGAATCAAGCCCCCGAGAAAGCGACGCGACGTGGTATGTTTAACAACTACTATACGAATACTACGAAATTTAATCAAAATGACTAAATAATATCAGGGACTGACAGAATAAATCGTCTGGAAGAACCACAGTGGTGATATGGTTTATATGTGGCCTGTATTCGATTTGATTTATATGCACTCCAGATTTGTAAAATGTGCCGGACCCCATCACACAACAAACTGCCCTAGAAAAGAACGTTCCAACAAAGTGAAATGCATTCTCTGTGAGGGTAACCATTCTGCCAATTATAAGGGCTGCATTGTCTATAAAGAGTTACAAAAAATAAAATACCCAATTACACAATTCAATAACCGAAAGCCTAAAAGCTCAGAAAGTGTAATCAAAGTTAGCCAAAGAAACATTGAGAATAATACAGGAAACACATACGCAGCAGCTGTGAAAAATGACCAAAAACCAGATGCAAACAAAGAAGGAAAAGTAGACACTACCGGACAACAGATGGCGGATATTCTTCGAACCTTTAATGGCTCAATACAAACTCTCATGAAGCAAATACTAACAATGACTCAGATGCTAGCTGAACTCATGTCGAAGTTACCAAAACATTCTCAACCATAAAACTATGCGTATGGAACGCCAATGGCCTGTCAAACCACTCAAATGAGTTAAAAATTTTATTAAAAACAAATAAAGTTGACATTATGCTAATTTTTGAAACTCACTTTACAACTAAGAGCTTCTTTGAAATCCCTCACTACACAATCATACAATGCACCCAGATGGTAAAGTACACGGCGGATCAGCCATTCTTATCAGATCCAATATAAAACATCATCAATCTCAATCATATGGAAAGGATTACATTCAAGCCACGAGTGTAGTTGTGTATGACTGGGTAAGTAACATCATAGTATCGTCTCTTTACTGTCCACCAAGACATACTATTAAGGAAGAACAGTTTAATGATTACTTCGCAACTCTTGGCAATTGCTTCATAGCAGGCGGCGATTATAATGCCAAACATACATTCTGGGGCTCCAGATTAACGCCTCTACGAAGCCGCGAACTTTTTGAGAGCGTGCAGGCAGGAACTATGAACGTAATCTTGAGTAACCCACATATTGGCCCTCGGACAAAGGAAAGATACCAGACATCATTGATTTCTGCATTACCAAAGGCATAGCAAATAACAACATATATTGTCGTAGCTGCTGGGACCTATCATCGGATCACTCTCCTATTTTTGTGGAAATTGGAGTGAAACTCAGAAAAACAACCAAAAAATGTATATTGCACAATAAAAGAACCAACTGGCCCCTGTTTCGTGTTTTGATAGATGAGGCTTTCGGCGCACCAATTGCACTTCAAACAGAAAATGACATTGTAAATGCTATTGAATTTTTCACCACTAGTATCCAGAATGCGGCTTGGAATTCGACTCCAATAGTCCAACATAAACCAGCTGACCAATACGTACCCCCAAATATACATGACAAAATTCGTGAAAAAAGGTATCTTCGCAAACTGTGGCAACAAAACAGATGCCCTAATACAAAAAACTATTAAACCACAAAACGAAAGAACTTAAACACATCCTTGATCGGGATCGAAACGCTGGATTCCAGGCATATCTTGAGGATCTTGATGCTACCTCAGCTACTGACTACTAGATTCTCTTTGGAAAGCAACAAGAAAGATCAAGCGACCTACAACTGTATCCCCACCACTGAGAAAGGTAGATGGTTGTTGGGCACGTAGTGACCAAGAGAAAGTTAATGCATTTGCTGAGCACCTATCAGATGTCTTCCAACCTCATCCTTATGAGGGCCCAGCAGAACACGAGAAGACGGTGGCGGAATATCTGAAAGCCTCAGAGGCAGATGCAATCCAACCAATAAGATTTACAACGAAGGAGGTCAGAAGAGTCATACAAAAAGCCAACTCAAAGAAATCTCCAGGATACGACCTCATTACCAATAAAATCCTGCAAAAACTACCTGACTCTGGGATGACAATGATTACAACAATTTATAACGCCATAGTTAGACTTCAATTCATTCCACCACAGTGGAAAACTGCACAAATTATAATGTTACTAAAACCAGATAAAAAGTCTGAGGATCCAAAGTCATATTGGCCAATACGTCTATTACCCATACCGTCGAAGATACTCGAAACGCTGATCCTGCTACGAATTATGCCTTTAGTAGAACAGCATGGACTGATACCTGACCATCAATTTGGTTTTCGTCAAAAGCATGCCACTATATACCAAGTGCATAGGCTGATTAATGAAATAGACAAGTCTTTTGAAGCTAAAAGGTACTGCGCGGGTGTCTTCTTTGATATATCTCAAGCCTTCGACAGAGTATGGCACGAAGGATTATTATTTAAAATAAAATCTTTGCTCCCCAACTATGCCTATAAATTTCTGAAATCCTTCTTAAAGGATAGATACTTTCTGGTTAACCACGATGAGGCGTTCTCGGGCCTTTGTAATATTAATGCGGGAGTTTTTTTTTTTTTTTTTTACGTGTGGAAACCCCCTCGGGCCGTCACCCCGCCGGGGTTTGCGGCGGGGCGGTGTGTCGGAATCGAACCGACTAAAACCACACGGTGTGCCAACTCTGCGCCTGGGAAGGGAGGGGTCCGGGATCGCTGTTATTAACGCAAACCGGACCCCTCCCAGCGCCTGCCCGCACTGAAGCGGGCACCTTCTTTCAATAAAAATCTCAATTTAGGCGACGCACGGCACACGCGTACGTCGCCCCTTCGCGGCTGGCCATTAAAGCGGATGGAGGGGAAAACCCGTCCCCACCATCCGCGGCCACACTCAGGGCGGCATGAGGCGCAGATGGGCGCGCCTCCGACGCCCGGTTCGCCGGCGGCGGATCGGGTCCGAGTGGATATCGTCCTCTCGGGCCTTCTCCGCCGCCTCCTTCTGCGAGATTACTTCCTCGCAGAAGGTCGCGACCGCGGTAAAACTGCTGTCGCTACCGGCCATGGAGCGTATGATGGCCGGTAGCGACAGATCCCCTCCGATGACTGCAGTGAGGGCCCGGCGCTGCTCCGCCCAGGCGGGGCAGAACTCCAGCGTATGCTGGGCCGAGTCCTCACTGCAGTCGCAGTGGTGGCAGGCGGGACTCAATTCCCTCCTAGCGACCGAGTGCAGGTACTTTCCGAAGCAACCATGCCCGGAAAGCACCTGCGTCAGCCGGAAGGAAAGGGTCCCGTGCTGCCGCCCTGCCCACTCGAGGATGACCGGCTGGAGCGCCTCCACGGTGGCAAAGCCAGCGCGTGGAGCCTCCAGCCGGGAAGACCAACGAGCCATCGTGGCTCGGCGAGCGGCTTCACGCCAATCGCGTACCTCTTCGGGCGGAGGACGATACCCGTTCTCCGCCCGATATTCAGCCGCTCGCCGATAAACTTCGGCGAGCACTTCCGCCTCCAAATCCCACGGGGGTGTTCCGGCCAAGGCGCACGCCGCCTCCGTCGACACGGTGCGGTATCCGCGTATGGCTCTGACCGCCAATACCCTCTGAGGCCGCCAAAGGCGTGCCTTATTCTGGGCGGTCAGAGCCGGGACCCACACCGGTGACCCATATAGGGCCATCGACCGGACCACCCCCGTGAAGAGGTTCCTTGTTGCGACGCTGGCTCCACCCAAGTTGGGCAAAAGACGCCCAAGGGCGGAGGCAGCGTCGACCAGCTTTGGACAAAGCTGTCGGAAGTGCTCGTCGAAGAGCCACCTACCGTCGAGTATCAGGCCCAGATACCTCATCTGGGCCCGAACCGGTACGAGGACCGAGTTGACTTCGATTGAGGCGCCGGGGGGTGGACCACGACGGGGCCCATGGAAAAGCAGGGCCTCCGTCTTGTCAAGGGCCACCCGTAAGCCCAGCGCCTCTATGCGCCCAACCACCAGAGATACACCCCTGGTGGCCAGGCGCGCCGCCTCTTGGAAATTGGCCCCCCGAGCTGTGACCAAAGTGTCATCGGCGTAACAAATTACGCCCAGCCCGGGGGGCAGACGACTTCGAAGGACCCAGTCGTACCCCACGTTCCACAGGAGTGGTCCGAGGACAGACCCCTGTGGAACGCCGCACGACATGGGTCGCCGTCTCAAGACGCCATCTCGATCCTCGTACACGACGGTACGCTCCTCCAAATAGTCTGCCACCAGCCGCCTCAGGTACTCTGGCACCCCATGATACTGGAGTGCTTCCCTGATGCAGCTGAATGGCAGACTATTAAAGGCGTTGGCGATGTCCAAGGACACCGCCAACACCACGCCGCCACAGCCAACCGCCTCTTCGGTCACGGCCCTAAGGCGCATCACGGCATCGACCGTCGAACGCCCTTCTCGGAACCCGAATTGGGCGTCCGACAGGTCGGGCCCCACCTCGCTGAGATGCTGGACGATGCGGGCAGAGAGAATCCTCTCGAACAATTTGCCCGCCTCGTCCAGCAACACGATGGGCCTATAGGCCGTGACCGAATCGGCTGGCCGTCCCGGCTTCGGCAACAGGACCAGCTTCCCACATTTCCAGCACTCAGGGAAGCGTCCGGACGCCAGGCTGGCGTCCAAAACCTCCCTGAGGCGGTCCGACATATGGTCGAGGGCTCGGGCCATCACTCGGGGGGGTACCCCGTCCGGCCCGGGGGCGGTGTTCTTGGAACGAATCCGCAGAACAGCCGCCCCTACCTCCGATTCCCTAACGGGCGGAATATCGTCCTCTATGCCCCCGTCGTCTCTAGCCACTTGATAGGCCATCGACGGGGGCGTGTGCTCCGCCCGCTGCGGGAAAAGGCCCTCGACCACCTGCTGCAGGAAGCTGGGCTGGAGAGTCTCGGTAAGGGGGGGGCCCGCCGTGCGGAGCTTTTGTCGCACCGCACGATATGGGCGACCCCAGGGGTCACGATCGAGACTCTCCAGCATCTCCTTTCTTTTTGCCTCTTTGGCGCGGCAAATGGCCAGCTTCAGAGTTTTCCGCGCTTCGCGGTACTCCTCATGAAGCCGGCCCTCTTCCCCGTCTACGCGGTGGCGTCGCCGCCGGCATCGGGTGTAGGACCTCCGGGCACGAGTACAGGCCGCACGGAGGTCCGCCAACTCCTGGGACCACCAGTAGACCCCGTTCCGTGAAGGTCGACAACCCCGAACGCGGGGCATGGCCGCATCGCAGATCTGCGTAATCGCAGAGCGAAAGCGGCCAGCCCCCATGTCGACCTCCTCGGCCGGGGCCCGCGGAGGCCGGGGCCCGCGGGTAATGCGGGAGTCCCTCAAGGTAGCGTCCTAGGACCGCTACTTTACCTGATCTACACCTCAGACCTGCCAACATCGGACTGCACCACAACTGGGATCTTTGCCGACGATACAACGATTTTGTGCTCTCATGGGGACCCAATAGAGGCATCAAAGATTCTACAGAATGGAATAAACAATATTTCAAACTGGCTCAAGAAGTGGCGGATCAAGGCAAATGAAGCAAAGTCAGTAAATGTTACCTTCACCTTGAAAAAAGGTACATGCCCACCAATAAAGCTCAATAACCTCGAGATTCCCCGAGCAGACCATGTGAGATACTTAGGCTTACACTTGGACAAGCGACTTACATGGCAAAAACATATTTTCACCAAACGCAAACAGTTGGGATTGCAAATACGGAAATGCTATTGGTTAATGGGTCGCCGGTCACAGCTTTCATTGAGTAACAAACTTCTTTTGTACAAGGCTATACTGAAACCAATCTGGACCTATGGTATCCAATTGTGGGGGACAGCCTCTCACTCTAACATTGAAATAGTGCAGAGATTTCAGAACAAAGTGCTACGAATGATAACCAACGCTCCCTGGTACGTGACAAACGAGCAGTTGCATCACGACCTTCAAGTACATACTGTCAAACAAGAAATTTTACGTTACAAAAGAACCTACAAAAGAAGATCACAAACCACCCAAATCATCTGGCGAAAGTCTTGATGGAGGAAACTCACGCAACTCGAAGACTAAAACGGAAAATGCCACAGAACATACTCAAACCACAGTTATCACAGTAAAGTGAAGTAGGTTGTGACTCAGGTCACATGCCGAGCATGCCATGACAACTCCGACCAGCCAACTGCTAAATGTCCCAGTACGTGATAGAGTGTAATGCATAAATAAAACAAAAAAAAAATAAAAAAAATATGCACTCTGAAAAATAAAAAGTTACGATTTAGGAAATGGTCAAAAAGTTGAATGGCTGCGAACTCCGGTGAAAACCTTAGTGACGTAAAATCGTGTACTTGGTGAAAACCACTTAATGTTTATATTTTCTAAAATTTTCTCAGTGCGAGCGAGTAACACATATGCGATAGTGCGACTATCTAGTTCTGAGCATATAAATATTTTTTGTAACCTTTGTCATATTGACCAATTATTTTAAATGAATTCGCTGATGTTTTACAAACTTTAATTTAACTTGCTGTGTATGTTTGTTTGTTCGAGGGCAATCGTGAAACGTGATTACACAATTTACATGATATAGAAGCTTAGCGCTGGGTGTACCTGTTCAGAGAAAGCAAGTTAAGTAACTTGATCGGATTGATTTTTTTTTTTTAAATTTTCAAACGAATTAAATACAAGTACTTAATCCTCGCGACAAGCTTTTGCAATTATGTAATGACGTTAAAAGTTGATAATAATAATAATAAAAAATACTTAAGAGTATTTCTTATTGTTTGGTTCATTTGAATTTCGAGTAACTTTTACAATTTTAATCTAAGTCTTTCTAAGGCATAATTTAATCTATGTAGCTTTTTATTTTAGTTTTCATTTTATTTCACGACAAAACTGCGTTTATTCATATTTAAAACTCATGTTTATTTTAATATAGGTACGCAAAATCTCTCAAACTTCAACCTTCACCAGAATCTCTTGAATTCTAGACTTTTTTGAATAGAAATATTTAAGACAAATTTGTTTAGGAACATATTTTTTAATATAAATTTCAACACAGCACTCAAAACAAAATTACAAAATAATTTTGTTCGAGAGTTCGTCATTGTTCTTTGGCTAGAAGATATCAGTCAATCAATGATATCAAGATCGTGTTTAAGAGAGAGAGATATTTATGCTCAATGAGACTGAGTTTTGGTTTAAGGAGATATTTATACCCATACATGTCGCTTAACGTCGTTTGTAACATTTCCAGGTCACGTTATTCGTTCAAAGTCGGCCTACACGCGTCGACACACAATCTTTCAGGTCTCTTGACAATCTCCAGACAATTTGATTAAGGAGAACATGTGTTTATTCTTCCGCAAAAAAATCAACTATGCGTCCGTTGATATTACAATGGCAAATCGCTATTATTGACAAGGCGAATGTAGGCCATATCGCAGTTATAATACCTGAAAGTTCGAAGAACGATATGTTCCTGTCGGTTAACTCAGTAATCTAATTATTGTTTTTTTTATTACATTCGTGCATCTTCTATGTTAATCATTTTGTTAATTAGCCATCATTAATTCATATTGAGTGATTTTTTTCACAATTGTTTCAAATTATTTTTAAAATCAGTGATTTGAACACAGATCACAATCAAAAAAGATAAGATGCTAACAACTACAGTACTAATACAAAGAGGAGACGGGCATCTCCTCTTATGAGATTTTTGTACGGAGCAATGCGTGACATTTTGCGGGGGTAAGGGGGTGTTACTTTACTCTTTTCCATCTACCAAACAATATCAAAACTACTTATAATAACGATAATAACGATGTCGTTATAATTGATGTTGCTATATAGTTTAGCTATCTAAGACTGAGTGTAGAATGTTATGGACGTACTCAGAATTTTCTTTCTAGGGTGTAGTTTTTTCAAGGTCGATCTTGAAAACCATCTTGACATGATTTACAAAAAGTTTTAATAAAGTAAATTATATTGCAAAAGTGAAAGTTTGGGTTCTTTTTTTCTCATAACCCCCTTTTTTTTCTCGTGCGGAAATCCCCTCGGATACCACCTCCTGTCGGCGGTGGCATGTCGGACACGAGCCGACTAAAACCGCACGCCATCTCGGGTAGGGCCACCTACAGTTTGTAGATGTGTGGAAAAACCCTGATGTTTCCCTTGGTCTCCCCAAAATATGGGGCAGGAGCGCTGTGAAGCCCGCGCGCCCCCCACCCGAGCCTGCTTCTGCTAGGATGACAGATGGCCTCATCTGCCACCCTCAGGCTTGCGCTTATGGAGGACGGAGATCATTTTGTGATCTCCGGCGCCCGGGCCTGGCGGAACGGGACAGTTCTAAACCTCTTCCGGTCCCGCTCCGCCGTCTCCTTAGCAACCATAACTTGCTCGCAGAAAGAAACGGCGGAGTTCCACGCGCTTCCGCTCCGCAACATGGCCGCAATCATGTTACTGAGCGACGAGATCACGCCTCGGCTCCTCCTGCGCTGGACGTTCGGCCAGCGTGTGGAGCGCCATGTCCACCGTCTGGCCATCGCAGTGGTGGCACACAGTCGTTGGCTCCATTCGGATCAGACACAGGTGACCTCCGAAACATCCTTTTCCAGTGATCATCTGCGTCAGCCGGTATGAGAGGGTCCCGTGACGCCTCTCGAGCCACTCCTCCATAACGGGTCTTACCGCCGTAACAACGGCGTGCCCAGCGCTCGGTTGCCCAAGTCGTTCCTTCCATTCCTCCAAGAGGACCTGGTGGAGTTGGGATTTCTGATCATCAATTTCTCGATTTTCATCATCATCATCTCAGGACTCCTACCCAACTCCCGCGCCTCCTTGCGCCATTGATAAAAAGCCGCAAGGGCCCTCGCCTCCAGGTACCATGGTGGAGTTGCGGCCAGGAGACTTGCCGCCTCAAAAGAGATCGTGTGGTACCCCCTTATGATTCTGATGGCCAGCACTTGTTGCGGTCGCCGGAATAACGCGATGTTGCTGGCTCTCAGAACCTCCGCCCATACTGGGGCCCCATAAAGGGCCATGGACCGTACAATACGTACGTATAGTCTCCTGCAGGAGTCATCGGGCCCCCTCATGTTCGGCAACAACCGTGCCAATGCACTCGCTGCGCTAACCAGCTTGGGGACCTTCTCATAACTCTGGTAAAATCATTGGTTAATCTTTTTGGTTTACATGTACATAATTTATATATTGAAAAAGATCAAAAAATAGTGCACATCATTTTATTTAATAAAATAAAGATAAAATGTTTTATTTCACTTAGGAATCCGAATACTTAAATAACGCCAATCTAAGAAAATCAAATTATCTAAAACAGAATGTTAATCTTGTCTAGTTTGGGTTTAGTAAATAAGTTCCTTTCTCAATATTTTTATGAAATGGTAAAGTCACCACCATAACAATGAAAATAACAAGTCTTGGTGTATTTTGTTGGAGTCCAGTCTTGTATATTAATTTTTTTGATCCGCCATTGAATCTTTAGATGTAAATTTATTTCATCGAATTATCGACAAAAGTAAAATTTATTTCATTTCAACATTTAAAGTAACTATTGTAATACAAGATTAATATAGTTGTTAATTTCTTACTGATCTGCCTCGGTGGCGTAGTGGTAGCTTTTGCATTTCTTTGATTTACAGTTGAATTTTCTTTTTGAAAATGACAGCAAATAGACGTACAAACTTAAGTCGCAGAACTCGCAATGCTGCAATACAGCAATACAATCATTTTTTTCAAATGACGTCATTTGGTGCAACAAAAGTTATTTAAGAAAATTTTATGCCAACTTTCAAGATTCAGGGTCAATTATATCATTTAACAGGTTCCTTATTGCCAACGCCGAATAGTGTTTACAAATTTTTGCAAATTTATTTCATGGGCGATTTAGCAAGACAAGTCGATCAGCGTTGTGCACACAATAATTTGGTGAAAAGACCAATTGTGAAACAACTCCAAACGTTTTTTCATCAACACAACGAATTGGTTGCATTATTTACGACCGCTTTGGACCGCTTGCAGTATGATAATCATCATCCTCATCACCTCATCTTTTCTCTGCATCGCCCAATCGGTCGACTGGCAGAGAATGCCTTAGGCATTAAGTCCGCCGATGCATGTATTTGTGCATAAAGTAATAAATAAATAAAAATAAAATAATCACAAAACTGTTATCAAAGCTGATAAGACGCCTGCAGGACAACACGCAAGACATTTAAATGCGCCAACAATTGACAAAGTCGCTATTGTCGTCGTGGGTGAAAAATTAGAAATCCGAGATATTGTTTTACATCGGCGTAGCAATCAACTGCAGCGTGTGTCCGAAACACATCGATCATATGATGCGCTACAATATCGTATCTTATTTTGGAAAGGTGAAGATGGATATCATTTTTCGATGAAGATGATAAATCCAGTTACAGGTGCCGAAACTAACAAAAAAGTTAATTGAATGAATTATTATTCACAAAGACTGATGGTTCGAGAAAATGAGGACAATCATATCTTAAAATGTCGGCATCTCTCCCACCAATATGCTGTGGATATGTACTTGAAAGTTGGAACTGAGCCATTGACATTTACCATGTTGAATCAGGCAAAACTGCATTCTGAAGAATACATTCATTTACGGGATGCCATCAATGCTGATGAAAATACACAGAATATAGGTAGAACAACTATTCTCCCAGCAACATACGTCGGAAGACAGTGACATATGCATGAATACGCTCAAGATGCTATGTCGCATGTACGCCATTATGACACACCAGATTTGTTTATAACGTTCACGTGCAATCTACAGTGGATAAAAATTCGACAAAAATTATTTCTTGGCCAATCACCCATTGATCACCATGACATTACCGCAAGAGTGTTCAAAAGAAAGTTAAAATCACTCACGGACTTCATTGTTAAGCATCGCGTATTCGGCGAGATGCGCTGTTGGATGTATTCAGTGTGGCAAAAACGCCGAACAAATACGAACATTGTTTTCCATAATTTTGTATACATGCTTCCCATCAACACCGATTGATTTATGGAACAAATATAATGATCACATGGCCGAAGATATATTACATCAGAAGCATCTTAGAACATCAAATACAAATTTGCGAATTAACGAAGAAATGTACAATGAAGGATTAATTTTAATTGAAGAAATGTGCTTGATGCTTACCAACAAAGGATTAAAACTATTAGGAATGACAACGCCCAATCGCACAAAGCATTTAATCAAGAGTTGAGACGTGAAACCCAATACGATTCCGAGGCATTAATAGAAACTGTTCTAAGAACCGTTCCCCTTTTAAATGAGGAACAAAAATATGTCTACGAAACGCTAATAAAAGTAGTGAACGATAGAACTGGCGGATTTTTTTTCTTAGATGCTTTTGATGGGACTGGGAAAACATTTTAAATATCATTGATTTTGGCAACGATTCAATCGCAAAATGGTATCGCACTGGCACTTGCTTTATCAGGTATTGCAGCTACGTAGTTGAGTGGCGATCGAACAGCTCATTCCGCACTCAAGTTGCCGTTGAACATGCAAATGAATGAAACACCAACTTGCAACCTTTCGAGAAATTGTGCGATGGCCAAAATGTTGCAGCAGAGCAAAATAATAGTTTGAGATGAGTGCACGATGGCACACAAAAAATCTTTGGAGGCATTAGACCGCACGTTGCAAGATTTACGAAAGAACCAAAACGGGTTTGGTGGTGCAATGATTTTATTGGCAGGTGATTTTCGCCAAACACTTCCAGTAATACCACGATCAACGTCAGCTGACGAACTTAACGCATGTTTAAAGTCATCCATTTTATGGAAAGACGTAAAAACGCTCAAATTAAATATGAACGACCAAATCTGGAGAAGTTTTTTTCAAACAATTGCTCGATATTGGTAATGGCAAAATACCTGTTGACTCATCGTCGGGATACATTATATTTCCTACGAACTTTTGTCACTTTACTGAAACTAAGACCGAACTCATCGAGGTTTTCCCAAACATTGCTCAAAATTACAAAGATCATGTATGGTTGAGTGAAAGAGTTATATTGGCTGCAAAGAACGTTGATGTCAACGAAATGAATTTTCAGATTCAAAACAAAATAGCTGGCTAATTAATAACATACAAATCGATTGATTCCGTTACTAACTGGCTGGCTGGATGGCTAGCAAGAGCAGTATATGAGAAGTCCAAAATTGCTGATAGTGACGAGCCATGCGAGATAATAGTGATGATAATACGTTTATTAGTCGAAAATACTTAAATAAGGGGTAAGTAATACTTAAACATTAAGTGACTAAGACTAACTAAAATAGAGACAAAACATGAAAACCTTAATGACAAACGTAATCTCTTTTAAAGCTCAGATCGAATATTAAGTATTTTTTACATTGTTGTCACTGTCTTAAAATCATGTACGTGCGCTTTACGTACGATTACATTGTATGTCTCAAACATTTATTTTAACTGTTCAAACATCTTACGCGAAGTTGCTTGCTTAATGGGGAAGGTTTAATGTGAAATTAAGTTGTTTCAAAAATGTTTTATCACTTAAAATATTTATTTACGCCTTTTTGTTATGTTACACAATTAAACTAACTAACATTTTCAATTTCCAAATAAAAATTCTTGGTTTTATTTTAGAAATAGAAGCCACAATCAACCATAATAATAGAGAGACACAAGTCACTCACGGCCATCTGGTGCAAAGAGTGTTAATACACTCTTTGCACCAGTGTTACTACTAGTACTATAATCTACTCTTTTACATAGAACTGCAGAACTATACTTGATATCCAATCCCATTATATGAGAGAACTCTATCACTGAAGACCAAAGGGTACAACCAGTGCGTCCTACCCGTAATGACATACGGAACAGTGGACGCTCACCATAAGCACTAGGACTGGTCCATAAGATTGAAGGAGCTCAACGTGCGACGGAACGTGCGATGATGAGTATCTCCCTGTCCTGTAATGTATATGAATATGGTGACCACCACTCTTGGCTTCAGCTTATTAGCCCGGTCAAAATAAACATTAATCATGAGTATTTTTATATGTAATTAATATATATGCAACCAACTGGACTAAATCATATTCCACTAATTCTGGGATATTATTATATATAACTATTTAAATATTTTTTTTTAAAGTAAATAGCCTTTTACTTACACTGTTTATAGTGAGTGACACTGTTTTTAATTATCAAATTAAGTAACATTAAAAAGAAATGATTATTACTCAGAAATCAGTCATTTTATCACATACATAAGGTTTTATTTACATCCTAAAATATGTCGTGGCACGTTCTGCAATAAAACGTTCGAGCACAGTGTGTTTTTTGCTGTTGTGTTTAAAGCTTTTGTACGGACTAAAGTAGATTGATTGTTTTCACACTCATTGTGATAAAAATATACATAATAATTCTGGTCAAGAAAATCCATTTTATAATTAGAAGCGTGAGGTCATGAACTCGAGTCTCAAATTATGTACTTTTAAACGACTTCCCGGAAGTGTAATTAATCTTGAGCCCCAGTATCTGTGTTTTATATTTCAACCCCCTCCACATATAAATTTGTTGCCAAGGGAAGAGAAGTACGTGTCGTCGGCTTCTTAAGTTACCGTGTGTCTGGGTAGGCTAATAAGTTTAATATATATTTACTAAAAAGCTGAAATATTCGAAAGTCGAAGTAACAATTACTACTTTCATAATTTTATTATTATAAACAATTAGTAGATGCATTACAATACATAAATACTAAGACATTATGTTACGGAGAATTAAATTTTCATCATTGGGACACTATCACGGACTGGGACATTTACCCTAGTCAGTTTTGATTTGTTTGTATATTCTTCGGTAAAACTTCAGATTTTCAAGGATACGATACGATTATATGGATATACCAAAAAATAACAAAAATGTTTTTAATTAAATCCGCTAATGAACTACGAAAGAATTTTTTCTTCTCTCTTACCATTTTTTAGACACAGGCTATTTATATTTTGTTAATTTTATTTCTTCGTCAGAACAGTAGATTCTTAAAACTTTACTAAAAATATCTCCATTATTTTATTTTATTTCTAATTTGAACGAGTTTTTAGATGTTTCCGTACTAGAAAAGTTTATTAAATTAATCGAAATACCGTATAATTACATTTGAAAACTTATTTAATTAAATTCCTTTATCTAGAGTAGCTCCTAAATTACTAAGGTAAGGAATGCTGAATATGTAATAAAACAACGTTTGTGATTTTTAATCTGAAGTCCTGTCATTTTCAAGTCATAATTATTTTGAAAGTGACTATACTTTTTTGTCTACCTCGCATACCGTCTTTTGTCTCTTAATTGAGCCAATAAGAAAACGACAGTTTAACGATAAACACTCAACGATTACTATTCTGTCCGGATATCGCTCCACAAAAATAATACAGAACCGGTGGTAGATTTCAAAGGCTGCATTGCAAGCGGCGCATACAAAGTGACAGTTTTCGCCAAATTTTAACAAGTCGCAGAAACTCTGTTTCACCCCTAACTTGAACAGTCATAGATTTTAGTTCATATGGGCATCGCACGTTTCTTCCTACTTGCGTCAAGCATTATAAATCTCATAATGTTGGATATACAACATTTCAAAATATGAATCAAGAATTTCAAAATAAAAGAAGGTTATTATTAAGAAATACCTGAATTTAAGACCAAACCCTTTAATTTTTAAAATATTCATTATATTTAAAAAAAATGTTAAATGTATAGATAACACTTGTTGTGTACACCAGGTTGTTATAAACATAGTACAACATATAGTAATAAATCTAAAGTGAATATGATCTACAAAGAGCAGCTTTATTTCTTAGAACAATTTCTTCCAGCGAACCTCCTACAAGTTATTTATTTATTTTTATTTTTTTATTGAATAGGGGGCAAACGAGCAGACGCATCACTTGATGGTAAGCGATTACCGCCGCCCATGGACACCCGCAACACCAAAAGCGTCACAAGTGCGTTGCCGACCTTTGGGTTGGTGTATGGGCCTCCGGTATCCTCACTCCCTCGTTGAAACACAGCGCAAGCGCTATTTCACACCGGTTTTCTGTGAGGCCGTGGTATCACTCCGGTCGAGCCGCTCCATTCATGCCGAAGCGTGGAAAAATTTAAGTAAAATAAGATGATTAGTATGTTATTTTGCCTCGGTGCGCAGTGGTAGTGGATGCGATTTCTGTGCCTGAGGTCTCGGGTTCAAATCCTGAGTCGAACCAAGTGTTTGTGTGATCTACAAATATTTGTTTCGGAGTTTTGGTGTTTTCTATGTATCATATGTATGTATTTACAAAAAAAAAGTATATATGTATTCATATCAGTTGTCTAGTACCCATAACACAAGCTCTGCTTAGCTTGGGACTAGATGGCGTTGTATGTTAGATGTCCAAAAATATTTTAAAAAATATATATTTATTTTCTATTTATTTCTATTTTGTTTCTATTTAAAATATTTAATGTCCGGTGTGTTTGACAATAATGTGACCGGCATTATTTTTATTTTGGAATGCAATTTATAAAAATAAATATTAAATTGAATAGAACCATCCTTTGCCTATTATGCATTGCTCGCAGCTACAGCGGACGTTCAATGTTTCTGGCAAGATGTAAAAATGATTAAAACAGTCCGGCTATTGAGGTAAAAAAATTTCATAGGTCCCCAAATAAATATATATATAACGAAAGTATAATTAATTATGTAGCAACTGTCATAAGTGTCCGGCAATGAATGACGAGACTTCTAAAGTTATCCCGAAGAAAATATGTAAAAATTGAGCTTTATACTTTAACGAATTATTTTATACACTACTAGAACTAGAACTAATTTATACACCTATAAATAATTACAGAACTATTTTATACACCTTTACTGCCTGTTACCTGCCCAAGTAATTACAACTCAAACTCAAGTCGCTGGTCGTTCTTACCTGTATAGGGGACATGGACATACATGGACTGTACATGCACAGAAAAACTGAAAGCGACCTTGGAGCCTTGGAACCTTGGAGCGTAAATAATTAGTATTTATTATTTTATTACATTTTGAACGTTTTTTTTTCTGGAACCAGTATGTAATGCACACATTGCTTTTACTCCTTGATGTGTAAGTGATTGCAACCTTATATGCTATGGACTAATTTTAATTATTTTATTAGACAAAAAATTTATTTCCCTAATTTTAATATTTCTTTAGACCGTTTTCTAGCCTTTGTGTTTTGGTTGCCTTAACTTGCACATATTAGTATTATTATCAAAAACAAACAAACTTTGTATGAATTATTGGAAAAGATGGTGCACATGAGTTTCTCACCAGCTCTTCTCATGAATGCAATACCCATCGGAGCTGGTACTTGGATTGATTTCAATTTAAACCTTTGAGTTGAATCGAAATCAATCTAAGCTCCGGTAATTCAAATCATTGATTACTTGAGTTACATCCTTTTATCACTGATCAATTCAGTACTTGAGTTTTATTTTATATTTGTATTAATAATGTTTGATGTTTGTATTTTTGACGTGTTCAAGTGCCTTTTGGGGCCTATGGAAATAAATGATTTGACTTTGACTTTGACTTTGAAAGCTTTTATAAAATAACGAAGGTCTCGTCGTGGTCTCTTGCTTTAAAACGAAAACCATTGATGACTTACCAGATCTTGATAAATCGAAAAAATATATCTGCTGCAGAGGATAAACGGATTGTGCAGCTATTTGCCAAGAATCTTTATTATCATTTCGCTCTGTGTAAGAACAGATGAAGAATAAAACCGTTTAAAAAGGGTTTAATTATATCACTTGATCCCATCAAAAGGTGTTTAGTTGTAAATGGTATAAAATATCGGAGCACTTTTAAGAAACCGATCCTTTCTAAGAAGCATATTGAAAAAAAGCTGCATTAGGCGTGAAAGAACGTGATTGGGACAAGATCATTTTTTCTGATGAAGCTGCATTTTGGACAGCCGGTTACTCGACTCGAGCTTGGACTGCGGCTGACAATAAACTGATGGTACGAACCGTGAAACACCCTATAAAGGTGCATGTTTAGGGATGATTCTCAAAAAGAGGGTTTCGGAAATTTGTACTTATTTACCGAAATTCGGGATGCTGAGAAAATGAAAAAAAATTACGAAAGAGTATTATTGCCGTCGGCTAAGATGTTTCCACACCAAAATGATTTCTGGATTCTGTAAAAGAATAATGATCCTATACACTGGAGTCGGCTCTGCACCTTTTGCAAAGTTACTGTTAACTTGTTGGATTGGCCTTCACAGTCCCCTAATGCAAATCCAATTTAAAATGATTAGGCGTGGATGAGGCTTAAACTAAGAGCAAAAAAAATGCAGTGACCGTCGCTAACCTTACTTGTGAAGTTCACATGGAGGTCTTCACCTCGCAGCTATGCTGAAAAGTTAGTGGAATTATGGACAATAATTGAAATTGGAAGCCGTATTAATATTGTTACGAAGAACGATTATTCGCTAACAACGATGGAGAATGTTTTTGATTATTTACGAACAACGATCGAGAAACCTGATTTTCAAGGGACGGAATAACGAACCTTGTATCGATATTCATAGCGTCGAAAATCGATTGGTTGTTGCGCGAATGTTTACAACGAGTTCGCCTGCGGGCGTGTCCTTGGTACGGGGAACGCCCTCGTATGATCTAGACGTTTCTCGAAAGAGCTAGTAAATGTAAAAATCTATATAAACACGAACTTTCGGCGGGCCGCTGTCAGTTCATGTTTAGTAATGTAGTAGTGGAGTACAGTGCGATAAAAATCGAAATGATATCAGCGATCCACCTAGCGGCCTCAGCGACCATTAAAGATTGTTATTTGGAGTGATAATGTGATTGTAATAGTATTGTTAATAAAGTCTCTTTTACACGACAGAAGGTTTATTTTCCAATTCTATCGAACCCTAATACGAAACAATATATAGCATTAAACAGCAATAAAAGACAGTTAATTACAATTTATCGTTTAATACTTCTAAGGTTTTCATTAAATTTTGTCGGTCACGCTCTTTTCGCACATAGTGTATGTTAGTATAAGAGCCCCCGCCGCATGGGGAAGAGTCTTGAAACGAGCAATTTAGGTGGAAAAAAATCTACAGTTACAGAGAGCCATTTTCTCGAAGTACATATTCAAATAAAAAAAAACATTGCCTATGCAATATTCATTAAATGTGTTTTGACATAAGAACCATTTTCAATTGATGGCATGTTTGTCCTAATGAATCTTGTGTTGAATCCTAATGTAGTATATCGTTTATACAGTAGTAGTTCGTTGTCTAATGGCAGCGAGAGCAAATTAGAGACAATAACGCAAATTTAGCGAGTAATAGTGGCATTTGCCAGTTCAATGATTCAATTCATTAACGGGGATTTAGTATACAATCAAAGTAATAATGTTTTGATATTTACTTTCTTTCTAGTTAAACATTGTGTTTCAAAAGCTTAAAGTGCTTGAGAATAAAAACTACTAACTTTAACACAAACGAGTTGTAACTTTATTTATTACGCCAATTTTTTTTGTGAAACCAAGTTACCTAAAATTTCACTCACATTAGTAAGTGTGAATAGTGTTTAGACATTTTATTTGAAAGTACTTCTAAATGTTAACGTATGCATTGTTAAATCTAATCTAATCATGCAAGGATTATGTAGGATATTACGGTAGTCCATGGAATTCCGAACACTTAGAGCTATGTACCTACGTATAGTCAGCATCATGAGTAAAAGTACAATCTTATATGTGTTAATACTTAGCAACATCTAGTGTCCAATTCATAGTAAGAGTCCAAATATCAACTGAAGTTTTAAAATGTAAAGGAACACTTCCAATTTCAAATACTTTAACACAACTTGAAGTTCTAAACTATTGATATGTCCAGAGTTGCGAAAGGTATCTAAGGAACAAGTATGCACGACATTGAATTAGTAGATGCTTACATAGTTTGACTTGTCTTTGCTACATGAATGTTTGTATGTTTCTAAAATTTAGGCAAATAAAAGGATTTGAACTTGCATTAAGGAAATCAATTCGGTTAGTTTGTATGCCTCTCTCTCCGATAAAAAGGTAGAAAACGTACGTAGAGTAAGAAAGTGAAGCCATTTTTTTAAAATATGTGTGACTGACTTAAGTGTTATCACTTTCAAATTAATGTGATATGCGAAAATAAATCTATTTATTTATTATCAATTACATTATACATATTTAAGTAAATGAAGGAAGAATGTATGTGTGAGCATAAGAAATGGGAGGTTATTTGAAGATTGTTTTGATCGATTTTGTCCCGTATGTATGTATATTTGTTTGGAAGTTATGAGAACTTTTATACTATTTATCATAACATAATTTCGTCGTGAATTCAATATTAGTCGCCCTGTAGAGAATTTTAAGTCGTAATTGAAAAATATTTAAAACAGTATCGACATGAGTATAACTAGACTCATAAACCTTCAACGCATTAATGCATAATAAAAATAATAACCACATTGCAACATAAATAAAATTAGAATCTATCTTTTCATCTTGAATTACTTTAATTTTATTAATTATAATTACGTTTTATACTTACTTGTTACATGTATACTTCTTATACTGTCGCATACGGTATAACTAGGTACCCTAATAATCCTTTGTAATACTTAATATAAGGATGGTTTTAATTAGGAAAATGAATTAGTACGGAAAATTATCCGAAAGTGAACGTTTACTTTTAATTGTAAAAAAATAATATTTGTCTTTTTATTCACATAATTTTATTAACACTTTAAAAGTACGTGGTTAAAAAAATAATTCTTATGTCTCACTCCCTACTTTATTATTTGACTATGAATTCTCCTATAAATTATTTACCCACATTTCTTGGCTATTAGGAATACTAGGCTTTAGAAGCACACTCGAGTAGAGTTGCACTCTTTAAGTCACTTCGCATCGCTTTCCATTCCTGCCGCACGCTAGCCGCTTATAACGCTTCAAATACCGCTCAATTATACGTTATTATCGCCGCTACTAGTATTAAGGAATGGTAGTTATATTATAATACCCGCTAAAGATTGAAAGATCACGCGCTGCGTCAAATGGACATCCTATCACGGCTACCTCATTGTTTGCTAAATAGTTATTGCAGACAAGTAAGGACGTGTGTTATAAACTGTGCAGTGCAGTGTTTAGCAAGCCACACCGCGACAGGGGAGACCAGGCTGCCCCACAGGCCGCTGGGTCTGTACTGCAGATCAAGACTTAAAGGTAAGCGGCTTCCTTTCTTTCCCAACCACGCATCAGCCACAGTCTAATAGTTAAAATATATACAAAGAGTTCAGGCAATGCTCAGTCATTGAAGTTATCTCTCGCAACCCGCTGAGTGTATATGGCGCTGGACTGGATTCTGGGCTAGCCAGTTTGGCGCTAACACTTGGTCTTATCCAATGTAGTGACCACTGCTTAGTGAGGTCGAGCTCCTAAGAGTCCAGAAGAACGCCAGCACTAGGTAAGGAGTTGAGGATAGTCCGGTGGGTATTGAGGATGGTTCGGAAATAGTTGACACGGTGACGAGGTCTTGTGGCAGGCCTTATCTGTCCGATAGTCGCCGATGATAGTGCCCGTCAATCTCCAGTCCTTTTGCTGTCATTTTTTATATCTTGCAGCGCTAATTTATAAATTTACCTATATTGTTAAATATTCTGTCATTCTAATAATACTATCACTCTTTCAATATTGTAGTGTAACTTCTGTGTATGTAATTTTTGAATAAACTTTAATTCTACCACTTGTGTACTGTGGTGTGGACCATCATTATTTCATACACCTATATTTTCTCCTTCTACAAAACAAAACATTCAACTATCAGTGAATGCATTAAATTATAGACTTTCCGTCAGTTTTAACTAATTTTGTTTGTGGTAAAACAAAGTCAAAGGTACAATAATGCATGCCATATGTTTAGATTTGAAATTATACCACAATGTTGATTATTTCATTGCATGTTATTATGTTAAATCCATAGGCTTTTTATTATTTTCTAAAAACATATATATTTTTGAAAATCTGTGTAATTTGTAATAAGTAATATGTAATGTAATAAGTATAATACTAGTTGTACTCTGCCATGTTTCGCTTCATTACATTGTATTGCAAAAAGTGGATATAAACCATATTTCACCATGAGTCCATGCACAACTTTAAGAGTTTTTGATTAGATTTATTTAATGTAAAATATATCTTTATTATACTACATTATATTATACTTCAAATTCCTGAAATATTTATTTACTTTAAATATCATCTTTTTGGTTTATAAAATAACTGCTTTCATTTGCTTGCGTCGGAGTAGCGGAAATTCAGGAGTCTTCATATGTACACATATTTTGTAACTACATATGCATGTACTCGTGTATACATATGCTCTTATATTGTTTCCTCTACTCAATGCTCATATTCTTTCCATTCTTTATGGTATTCTCTTTCATCCGTGCACTCCACTTTATTTGAAAGATCGCTTTGTTTTCCTCAGTGACACACATTCAAGATCCTTGAGGTCATCCGAATCTCTGGAACTGACAGTACAGTATCATTGCACCAGTTTTTATGACAAGTCGTTTACTGTACAGGCTGTCCGACTATGGAATGCTTTGCCAGTTGCTATAAAGCGTGCCAAATCTCTGCCTGTATTTAAAAAAATGGTCAAAGAACACTTATGTAATTCTATCTGAACTATAGACTTTAACTACTCATTCCGTATTTGTTTTTAAACACTAAAACTATTACCATGATAAACCACGATTTAGAAACTATCAATGGTTGGTCTGATAGGTTCAGTTTGATAGTGAACCCTACAAAGTGCCAGGCTATCATCTTGGGCAGTCAACGTATGACCAGAAGGCTAGATCCAGATACACTGCCACCTATATTATTTAATGGATTAATCATCCCTCTAAGCTCCTCGGTGAAAGATCTAGGCTTGTTTATAGATAAGAACCTTAGTTGGCAAACCCAGGTTACTAGTGTGAGTCAGAAAGTTACAGGTACCCTTCGGGCGTTATACCGGCTCAAAAACTTTCTACCTCCTGAGACAAAAACGATGTTGGTGCAAACCTTAATTCTACCCATCTTTGATTATGGTGATGTGTGCTACTACGACCTGAATGCAGATCTCCTCAACAAATACGACCGACTTCTGAACAATTGCATTCGATTCATTTTTAATCTTCGTAAATATGATCATATCTCCTCCTTTCTTCTCAAACTAAATTGGCTCCCTATTCGTCAGCGTCGTCATCTGCGCCCTTTAACAACTCTCTACTCTATTCTCAACTCTCCTGACTCGCCTACCTACCTGACTTGCTCCTTCCTGTTCCTTGGTTCCAATCATGACCGAAACCTCCGCTCCACTAATAACCTCCTTTTGTCATGCCCCTCTCACACTTCTGCATGCGTCCATTCTTCCTTCCAAATTCAATCTGTCCTTCTCTGGAATGCTCTTCCCAGGGAAATCAGAATAGCACCCAGTCGTGATTCATTTAAGGCCAAAGTACGAGCTCTCCTCATCCAAAACCTAGCGGAATTATCACAAATTTGATACTATTTTAGTATGTATGTACTTATGTGTGTATGTATGTATATATATATATATATATATATATATATGTGTAGGTATGTATTTTTGTTTTTTATGTATACTTATATATATTAACATTACTTAATTTTTATTTCTTTTTGTCTATTTTAAAATAATTTATTCAAAGTGTAGTGCACCCTTACATGCATGTCCGCACCACCTGAAGGTAGACTGTTAGAGAATGCCTATGGTATTAAGTCCGCCATTGTACATCTTGTGCATAAAACTACCTATAATTTGTGTTTCTACAGTCGATTTGTCCATCCAAAGGTTGCCTGGAAGAAATTGCTTATCAGCGATAAGGCCGCCATTTATACGAGTACATGGTTATTATATTGTTAAGCTCCTATATATAATTGTATAAATTGGAGTACAATAAAGTTTATTCTATTCTATTCTGTTATATATAAACAACATATATATATATAAACACTTACCTGGCAATATACCTCTATAGTATAAATAAACACCCTAAGATATACCCAATTAGTTTTATTGTTCTGGAGTTTGTCAACAATATTTTTCCACGAACATCTATCTTGCCGTTAATCGTTAAATATCAAATATCCCATATGACACCGTAACTATTGTATGCGAATAGAAATAAAATTATATTCTGTAAAAAAGCACTCGAAGGTGTATATTTCTTTGCCTCACTGTATTTCGTAATAGACCATCGTGTCTGTTAGGGATGAGTATAGGTATATAAACATGGCATAAGTAAATATTTCTTTGTCTTTCATTTAAATTATCTTCAAAGTAAGACTCTTTATATTTAATTATATCAGTAGTGAATTCAAAGGGGAATCTACAAATTAAAGTTTGAGTAGAAATATTACACAAAGACCCCAATTTGTACCCAACTTCTGATCAAAGGCTTATATATTTTTAAGGGAAAAAATGTTAGATGTCTAAAATAACCCATAATAAAATGTTAAAAAACACATTAATAATTAGAATGTACTGCTTTACTGCTATCATCAATAAAAAATATTTTTCTGGAGATGTAATTGTAAGCAATCCAAACTTGAATAAATGAAAATGAATTACCGAAATGTAAATTGAATAATTCTTTTTAAAATGTGTTTGTTATTGTCAGGAGAAGGTTAAAATAATTATTTATTTATTTATGGTTTGCTTACAGTCATAACATTATTACTTAGTTTAGGTTACATCTACTACAATTTAGGCTAATGTACAACCACTTTCAAGCAAACACAGCATGCACAAAAAATATAAGAATGAAAACCGGAAAAAATATGTAAAATCTATTGAATTTAAATACATAAGAGCTTATGAATGGAAATCAAATATATTAAAGAGAACTGGTCCTAAATGGGACACCTGCGGAGCGCCAGATGTAACATTAACGTAAAAAACGTAGGTGTAGATTTAATACAACATGAAAGTTCCAATTCGCTAAATATGATTGAATTCACTTAAGGAAAGTGCTCCCAAACCAACAAACAAACGCCAGACAATTTTTTCAAAAGAATATCATGGGAAACTTTTTACTTATTGTATTGAGGCCAAACGAGCATATGTATCGCCTGATGGTAAGCGATTACCGCCGCCCATGGATACCCGCAACACCAGAGGCGTTACAAGTGCGTTGCCGGCTTTTTAAGAAGGAGTACGCTTTTTTCTTGAAGGTTTGAAGGTCGTATTGGAAAAAAACTATTTATATATAAGCCTTACTGAAGCCTATATATATTACATTTACGTGTTTTTGCTTCCGACAAAATCTCCACAAAAATACTAAGATTTATACAAGTACACCTGGCCCTCACGAAAGCTTGGAAAAATGCTGGACATGTTAGTCACTACGGACTTGAAGAGTTTTGAGAGACTGGACAAAATAGAAATTGGTCCATAATTTTGGATTAATTCATTATTGCCTAACTTAAGTATGGGTAATACTCTAACCGCTTTTCAAACATTTGGTAATATACGGGTACTTAGAAACTTATTTAACCCTTGGGGTGCCTGGTGGGTAAAAATCACACGGCATGCCTGGTGGGTCTGACAAACCCGTAAACATAATTGGTTATTTTTATTTATTTAGATCTGTTACAAACTAAAACAACAAGTTTTTATTTATATTTAACATTGTTTCTAAATGAAAAAGGGGGAAAAAACAAGACAAATTATTTTATAAAGTTTTATTGAGCAATTAAAAAAACCTACTGGCGGAACCCACATCTACCACGAAATGCTACCAATTCTTCATCAATGGTTAAATTTTCATGTGGAACATAAGCGGATTGGCTGTTTCTAACAAAATCTTCAAAAATAATGTCTGATAGATGCCAATTTATCAGTTGCTGCTCTTTCTTCACGCGTGTCCAAGTTATCAAATCTCATACAATTTACAACAAACACAAATCGTCTCAAACTCATTGTTATTTGAAATATATCTATGCCGGTTCCGTCACTTGCCCATAAATCTTTCAGATTTTGTCTTCCAGATTTGATCTCCAATAACTGCTTTCACTTTGTTTATTGTGATCTCTGAATAGGCATATTCATTTGATGTATTGCTACCCTACCTCGTATTGGGGATCTTCCTATTAGTATGTTTCATAATTAAATTCAACAAGTCTTCAGATACAAGCAGATGAAAGCAATCAAGTTCTTGCTGCGCATGTCTTGCATGAGGTTTCACTCCAGGTGTTCCAGTAAAAAAGTTTTTTGCTCTAGTACGAACGCGAGCACTTGGAGGATTACGGAATCATATTGTATTATCTTTTCCTTTATATATTGAACTGTGAGCAAAGTTGCTCAAAGGCTGAGACATCTCATCCTCACTGTCACTACTTGGTTCATTATGAACTTGTTCTTCTTCCTCAGTATCACCTGAATCATGTTATGTGAACACTCACGTGATCGGATTAGGCTCCACTTTCATCAAAAACCACTTCATCCTCAATTTCATTGAAATCTTCATATAAAAGTTTGCTTATTTCGGTATCAGTTAATCGCCCAGCCATATTTACCTGCTAAAATATTATTAACATAAATAATTAACCACACAATGCAAAATAAATCATGGAAAACAAAAATAATTACTTACCAGTTAAAAGATACGCCGCGTGCCTGGTCGGGTTTCTCAGACCCGAGCGCAAATAAAACACGTGTTACTCGAACGGGTACGTGTTGCCGACTGCGGGAGGGGCAGTAATCTAGCCGCCAGTCTATATCACGAAGCTACTCAGGTACAAAGTGGTGGGAGTTACGAATTTTCTGAAATATTGTCGATTTCTTGAACCGATGGGTCTGTCAGACCCACCAGGCACCCCAAGGGTTAAGATCAAACAAATAGGGGTAATGAGACTTTTAGCACATGAAACCAAAAATGAGTTAGGGATACCATCCGGTCCAGCCCCTTTTGAAGTGTCTAAGTTCTCAAGTTTAGTTAACAATTCCACATCTTTTGTTTTACATAGATCTTTATCTGAGCTTTGAAACATGACACAAATATGCGTCTTAAATTAAGCAAGATCTCATATTCTTCTCTGTTATAACGATGTAGATACCTTTTGTCAAGTTTATTGCCACTTACTTTGATATTGTTAAATGCTGATCATACTGCCGTTATTAACTTGAGGTATACTGATTAAATTGAAGAGCTCCAAAGAATCTCTACTGATGAAAGGCAATTTCATTTTAAAAGTGAAATATTTTTCAAGCAATGAAATATTTATCATTTGAAGCAATTTGTATTTTTTTTTAATCTGACTATATATTTCCGATAGGAAGCGAAACATCCTTTGGAAGCTGACCAGCTATGGTACTTACCTTATCTTGTAATTGCACTGGAGTCAAAATATGTGGATTAAACTGCCCATGATATATTTCTGTAGTTGTATCGAGTAAAGTACTCTACAAGGCTTTTAAGTTGTGCAACATGTTGCTACTTATAACGGCTCCTATTGATCTTCACAATGTTCTGATTATTGGATACAATCACGTTTAAAGATATTTCTGAAGAGAAAACATGTTTTGAAATTAATTTATTTTGTAGCTTGCTCCGTACGTTTCAGTAAATTACATTCTGCCTCGATAATTGATGTTTGATTCTGCCGTTGATTGTCACGTAGTAATGAGATATCCTTTTGATATTGTTCGGACCATCTGCTATCTAATACACTGAATAGACTGTTGGCGAGATATCCTATGCCGTCTACGGGATCGCGTTGGCTTCGCTGTCTGGTGAGTCATTCGCAAGAATGCTGACCCAGCAACATCTGATTGTCATATTCACGTTTAACAACACCTTGTTTTAATTGTAGTAATATTTTATCGCAGTTAATTGTATGATGTATGGTATTAGGCGTTTGTTGCAGAGGCGTATAATATTTATGAAGAGTTTTTATTCCCTTCCAGTAAGTTTGCATGTCGTAGTAAATAATTATGTGCGCATACTTAACAGTACGCTTATATATACTAAAGATTACTAGATTTTTTAATAAATAATGAAAAATTAAAAAATAATGGATTTATGTAAATTCATTATTTTTTTATGATGGAAATCATAAACAGAATCCAAGAGTTGTGGTCACCATACTCACTGCGAATCCAGACAATGCAACAATGCAGCCTGGTGACCCACACCATGGTGGCCTAGTGAGTATTCAGCATTATTGGACCTCCGGTCTCGCACTCACCAACGAAACACGATAGCACGAATACTATCATTTTAGGTTGATCTTCTATGCGAGGGTAGTACCGCCCAGGTCGAGCCGGCTTGTTCGTGATGAAATCAGCGTAGCCTTACTACCTTGCATATAAAAAAAAACTTTCATATCCAAAAAATAACAATCTATACAGTTTCATAAAAAAGTAAAGACCAATAAGTATTTAATAGTCATTTTGTCTCCACCGTACCTCGAGAAATATAAACCACTGACTGATGTATTTAAAACATCAAATTATTTGATCAAAAGAAATGAAAATGTTCCTATAATAATTTAATGATTCCATTCTCAATCTTTTACGTAAATAAGACATCAAAGGTGTATTATGAGGTAAATTAAATCGTTTATTAGTTTAATCGGGATTCAAGTAGATCTTATAAAGAAATATGAGAACACGAGTATTAAGAAAGAAATTATTTGGAAGTCATTATACAGTTCTGCGAGTTTAGAAGAAATACGATCCATTAACGAAAACCAAACATTAATCTAAAGTTTTCGAACTGTGTTTCAGTATGATTATTCTATCAGTTACACGCGGAGCTAAAGAGGAAATTATTAAAGATAAAATAAAACCCCATGCTCTTTATAAGATACCCGTGATGAAATCTTCAAATACTTACTACATCTGACGATCGTAATAAAACATGAGAGTGTTGGTATTTAATGCAATCTGGCGCAGTTTATTTATAGCTTTTAATCCGTTCTGAAGATGACATCTTCTAAAGTCTCTAAGTTGCAAAAAAATGCTTCAAATAATAGGTATTTTTACTTATTTCTTTTATTACCCTTCTGCAGAACTAGTCACATCAATATTTTTTTTGGTTAAGATTTTATGTGCAGTTGAATCGTTTTCTCTTACATGGATACGTTAATAATTAATCGGAATGATTGTGGATAACGAGTACCTTCGATGGAGCGAGACTGCACAAGAGGTACGAAACATCATCGAAGAACGAACCAACCACCTGTTTTTAGTTATCGCGCTGACGTTTTAGAAATTTTACATTCAATAGTGTAGTCGTCCGAATACTTTGGATTATTATGTTAGACCATTTGCAATAAGTCTCAAGTAATAATTACTTTCGTATTTTCATTTATATTTAAGACTTGTTATGTTATCCTATTTTTAATCGGGGCTGCATTTATTGAAATTTAAACGTGGACAGAAATGTATAAATACTTTCCTATCTCTTTAATAAGTAATGTTAACAGGAATCGATATCATTTATTTACTTTTGTTTCCTATTTTGTAGTAATTATCTGTTACTTTAAAATAAAAAATATTGTTAAATAATATAGTAATAAAAAATCATTTGAAGGCGCTCATAGGCCAGTTGCACTCGGTGATTAGAAACAAGGTGACCGCTTACCATGATGATGAATCCGTGATTCAGAGGTCACGTTTAGCAATGGAGCCTGATTGTTATCATAGAATAACAGTCGTGAAGCTTATTTGGAGGCCTTTGGGCGGCTTATAAACATCCAACGATAAGAGTACGTAGCCACAACGTTATCTTGCCAGCCCCCAACACGCACTTGGCCAGCATGGGGACAAAGGTACGTAGAGCTGAGTATTGGTTAAATTAATCATAAGAAAATACAGAAATGTGTTCTGCATTCTTGCCTACAGAATTTTAACTCATCAAAGTAAAATTTTTGTTTTTTTTGTAATTACCTTGTAAACAGACTGACGTCTATCGTCATCTATACATAACAATAAAAATTTAAGGACTTGTTTAGAATTCAAATATTTTATTGTTTTGAAAGTACTTTAAATCTTCATTATATGTTACATTTACATAATGTTCTAGATTTTCATTCGTAGGTAATATTAAAGAGAAATAAATAAAAAAACAAACAGTCTTTAACAGTCCACTGCTGGACATACGTCTCACCTAAGAAAGGAGGTTTTGTTCTACTACGCCTCGCTGTTCAGACGATTGAAGAACGATCTCCGTCCTCCATAAGCGTAAGCCTGTGGATGACAGATGAGGCCATATGTCACCAAAGCAGAAGCAGGCCCGGATGTCGGCGCGGATGGTGGGGAGCATGCGTGCCCTGGGGGACAACATCACTATGTTGTCCTGTGCAGTTTGCTTCCTTAACCATCTCTTACGACACTAATGCGATGGATAGAGGTGTAAATAAATGAGAAAGAAACTTATTAAGGTTAAAAGTGATTATATGCGAATATTAGTGACAACATGGGTATGACCAAAGTCGTTTTAATTAAGTTTTAAGATAATTCAGTTTTGCAATATTTTATTTACGTTATGAATGATATTTTTGTAATACATGTCAAGACAGTTTATAAAATTGACCTTGAAAAACCTTTCTAGCAGGAAAATTCTGAGTGCGTCCCTTATATCCTACACCAAATGTTGGGTAGTTAACCCAACAAACTTAACATATAACAATGTTATGAGTCGTTTTGATATTGTTTGGTAAATGGAAAAGAGTTAAGTAACACCCCCTCACCCCGCGAATTGTCAGGCATTGTTTCATACAAAAATATCATCAGGGCATCACCTCTTTGTATTTCCTCCGTAGTTATGACACAGAACGTATATATGTGTACGTGGAATTCTGAATGTGAAGATTTGCTAACCGCAAAACATGACAGACTGTTTTGCATCGGAAAAAGAAGCTATACTACTTCTCTCCGTTCGATTGCCCGTATTTGCTCTATGTACAAAATCACATTCACAAAACATTACAACATAAAATTAGAGGTATAATAAAAGTCAAAAACAAGCCAGAGCCTTATTATAAATTCGTCTAGCAGCCTAGCGTCTTGAGCGCCTGTATTAATACTACATTGAGCAGTAGCCTTCGTGAGATTTACTAAATATCACTTTGTTTCAGGTACTTAAAACCATTATTTTGTTAAGCCTGTTCTCAAATAGCACATAAATAACATTTTGTAAAAACTAAAATTTACAATTCAATTATTTTTATTCCCCTTGTGGTATTATCTCTTTGTTAATCAAAATGCGAGAAAAGTTATTGGCATTGTTTTTTTAGTGTGAGAAGGCGTTAATTTTTCATTTTCAGAAAAAGGAAAGCAGACATATTATAAACAAATAATAATAGTATAATAAATAATAGTATAACATAAAATAGTTCAGAATAGAATAGAATAATATAATACAGGCATCCTAGGCATACAAAACCGATTTAAATGAAACTTAAATTTCGGTAGAGAATTTCAAAAACTGACTTCGTTTCCATTTCTACTCCACACATCTTTTAAATGTTTAAACTATTTTACATTAAACATATGAGGGCAGTCCGATAAGTACTTAGTTTACAAAAAAAAAACAAAAATTTTGGAAAAGCGGGTATTCACTTGACCCAGCGATACTTCAACTTTTTTAACCCGTCTGAAAAATACATTTTATCGAGGTCTGCAAAGTAGGACTCCGTGGTGGCGATGACCTTCTTATTCGACTTATTATATATATATTATTCGAGTGACTTTTTTAAGTTTGAAAATAAAAAGAATTCACTTGAGGTGTGACCCGGTGCGTTATCATGGTAAAAGAGCAATGTTTTCTTCGACAAATGGGGTCGTATTTTTTGCAATTTACCATAGAATCGGCCCAATCATTCGGCATAGTAGAGCAATGTTACTGTTTTGCCTTTCTCCAGGTAGTCGATGTAGATCACAGTCTACTGTTTCGACTGTTCCTTGGTGTCTAGTGTATACCAGTGAATCCATGTTTCGTCAACGGATACGGAACGACGAAAACGACGAAACTCCTTCTGATTGCACGTAAACAGTTTCAAACACTGCTTTGAAGTGGTCTTATAGTTGCACTTGCTCTACGGAGTGAGCAAACACGGCACCCATCGCGCCAACAGCTCTTTCCCATGCCCAAAATTGTATGCAGGATATGATTCACTTGAGATGCCTACTGTATCAGCAATCTCGCGCTCCTTCAATCGATGGTCAGCTAATACGATATCGTGGATTTTTGTCACGTCATCCTCCGTGGTTGAACGTTGAACTCTTCGAACCAATTTTTGACAGTCGGCAATCGAAGTAGAAGAGTCACTAAAATAAAGTACGTCTTAAATAAATCTATATTACTTTTCTTAGCACCATCATATTCTATTCATATTTATAGTTTGCTTAACATTTTAACGTACATATTCCAAAGGTTATTCGGTCAAAAAATATTGAAAGTATTTCTTCTAAACCATAATCATAAAACGCAAAACGATGCTCGCAGTTATCTGAACACATTTGCTTAATTGCCTCGACTATCACTTTGTAAAGCAAAACAATTGTTGGAATATTTTTCTTGGAAACGGACGCTATTGCTTCTTTGATATAAGAATCGAGCATTTTCATAAAAGCTTTTATTTCTTTTTAATTTTTTTAAGCAACATTTTCCTGAATTATTTATTTTTGCAGTGATCACCACTATTTCCTTGTCTTATACTTAAGCATAATTTTTACAGCATTCTACACGCCATAAAACCGGTTTATGTTCAAAATAATAGCCTTAAATGATTTTTTGGTTTGGCCGAGTGGTGTCAGCGGTCGCCATGCCGCTTGCTACTGCGCCAAGTGTCGTGGGTTCAAATCCCACGCGGTACCTACAACACTTTGTGTGATCACGAATTGTTGTCCCGAGTCTGGATGTTCTTTGTGTCCGTTTCATGTATGTTTGTAAAGTCCCCCACGACACAGGATGTTTATTCCTAATGTGGGAGTTGCCTTTTCAAAAAAAAAAAAAAAAAATGTATAGAAATGATAAATAGCTAAAAAGTTAGTAGGTATCATTATAATCTATAGCTCGTCCTCATCCTAGATTTATTATTTGTTTACTAGTTTTTATTATTATGGGGAATTAATCAAATATTGCGTCTCGTGGGATTCGTGCTCGGCGATCATACTGCGAAAGGTCGGCCAGTGTCCAAATAGACTCAGTGAAATTTGGTTAATGGATAATCATAATATATTAAGTGTGTTTTGCGCGCAATGATACAGATTTCGTTAATTATACTAGCTCTTTAGAAACACTTTTTTTTTAGTTATTAGGTACTTAAAATTATATACCGTGGCAGATGGATGGTGTGGAGGTGGATTTAACCGTGGGAGAGCTATGCTTCGGCATGAATGGGTCAGCCCGACCGGAGTGATACCACGGCCTCACAGAAAACCGGTGTGAAATAGCGTTTGCGCTGTGTTTCACCGAGTGAGTGTGAGTGACCCCCATCCCCTTTCCCATCCTCCAAAGGTCGGCAACGCACTTGTGACGCCTTTGATGTTGCGAGTGTCCATGGGCGGCGGTAATCACTTACCATCAGGTGATACGTCTGCTCGTTTGCCAAATATTCAATAAAAAAAAATATATATATATATACATATGCGCAACATTGCTTCTCTAAAAAGGAATTATTTTCTCCGTTTTCGCCACATTCTTTATTGAATCTTGATGAATATTTCATTTAATAGAAGTCAGAGCCCTCTATTGATGAAAATATTTATCTATACCGTCAGTAACGTATTTAAAAACGTAAAAATATTAATCTAATTGAGGCTAAAACGAAATTGACCAATGACATAAAAAGATCAAATTGTCATTTCTGAAATAATAAATAGTTTAATAAGCTCGACGGTTTTAGCGTTATTCAAACTAGTTAATTTTAAAGCGAAAAATTATATTGTTTCAGCTAGAAGACAAGGTCTATATTTTCGATTACATAAAAAATAAACTGGATTACTTTTCTAAAATAAGTACATAATTATTTCATGTTTATTAACCAAAAGTTATTCAGTTTTATTTAAGCCCTATGGAGTCACGATATGATCCCACTTAATACTAGTATTGAGCTACTCGATACAAGATGGCGTTAGTGATATTAATAATTTATACTAGGAGCAGTGCCTTACTGTACTGGACCCATAGGATGATCCTAATCGAAATAAATTAGCATCTTTAGAAATATTTGATATTGAACATTTTACAAATTATATACTACCTATTCTTTGTTCACATACGAGTAATATTGGAAGAAAGTTAAGAAATTTGCTACTAATACCTTCACATATAACAGTCTATCGATTGTGATCACAATTTTATGCCCTATAGATTGTTATTTGTTTAATATGATTTTAATATTGAAATGTTGTATTAGCTATTTTAAACTTCTATCAACTGAAGTACGACTACAAAACTTATCAGTGCAAACCAATGTCCTCTATCGCGTTTACAGAAAATGTTTAGTACACTAGCTTTCAAAACGTCCCGATAGATGTACGCCGATGTGCAAGTTGAGAATAAGGATATTTTGATTAGTTTAAGCATTTGAAAGAATTTCATTCACATGCAAGGGTAGGGTAAGATTTTATGGAAAGTTTATGTGTGACACTTTTAAGATGCCGCTATCAGTCACCTACAAATAGAATATAAAATAGTTAATTTATTCAGTGGTTCTCATAATGTAGTATAAGGTACGTGCAGTTAAATATGTCTAAGTTATATATTGAGATATATATATATATATATATATAAATATAAGCATAGAAATAAATAGTAATAAATAGCAAATAAGAAAACAATAGAATAAGAAATTGTAATAAAATAAGTATAGTAATAGAACGAAACAGAGAAAATGTAACTAAATTAGAAACAAATAGTAATAAATAAAATAAATACTATTATTTCCCCTGAAATGTAAAATTAAAGATAGAAGAATTATAGTAGACATCTTAGAATAGGTTCGTTAAGTGGGAGTCCCACCCACCAGAATAAAAGATGAATGTGAGGAATGTAGCGTGTCAGTGCGAGAAGCATACAAGCGAGAACTGGCGTGATAAAGAGAACTAGGATTAACAAGGGCGCCAATTATGCGGGCGGTTAGATTGAAAAAAAAAAAAGGTAGGTGATAACATATAGGTATTTATATCATTAATTACTATAGGTCATACAAAAACCAATCAAATTAATCTATCGTCGTCCACTGCTAAACGAAGAACATCTCTATCCTGGTCTTGGGCAGTCTACATAGATCCGCTACCAGTTACTTCCTTCAAATCGTTGGTCTATCCTGACACCCTACACTAAGTTTGCCTTATCGCAGTCTCTAGCATATTGCGGCTCCACCCAGATCGTCTGAAGACATGACCGGCCTACTCCGACTTCAGTGTGCTGATTCTCCGTGCGAAATTGGTTACTCCAGTTCTTTGTCAAACTTCAATACAATTTTTGTCTGACAGAGAACCATCCAGTAACGCTGAGTTACTTAAATCTTGTGAACCAGTCCAATAGTTAGACTGCCCTTCTGGCACAGTGGTAGCGTATGCAACTGCTGTTCTTGAGGTCTCGGGGTCGATTCCCGGGGTGGACCAAATGTTTGTATAATCTACAAATATTTGTTTCGGAGTTTGGGTGTTCTCTGTGTATAATATGTATTTATGTATTTACAAAAAAAATATATATATATGTGTTTATATCAGTTGTCTAGTATCCATAACACAAGCTCTGCTTAGTTTGGGACTAGATGGCGTTGTGTGTAAGTAGTCCGAAAGATTAAAAAAAAAAAAAATTGTGAGAGCCCACGTCTCGAGTACGTTTTTTAATGCTTGCAGTAGTTATAGTGACTTGAAAATGTTACGTAGCTTATCCCCAGTAATTCCACCAAACACTCGTTTTAAAAATTGACAAGATAGTTAAGCATTTCTTCCAGATAATGTAGATGTTCCGTCGGCAATCGATATTGATTACTCGTCCATTAAAATCGAGCGCCTTAAAGTCGTCTTCCAATGCATTGGTAAATATTTCGGATATATTATGATATTTCTCTGTCTTACCCCTCGATGCATTTGGATCTTGTACTTGGACAATCATCGTTATAGCTTCACAGACACTCGTACATATCGGCAGTTGACCAAGCATCACTTTATGGATTTCAGGGCAACCCAGGTCTCAATGGTTTTCCCGTAGTTCCAATAGTAACCATAGCGTCTTTTCCCGATACAATACCGTCTGTTATTTCTAGCAGAGAAATCTTCATAAATATACTTTTTCGACTCATACAAAAACAATCGCCTGTCATTACGATCTCACACAAAACAATTAAAGCAAAAAATTCTGAATTTCACCCACGTACAAATACACTCTTTGTCATAATAGTTTAATGCGTAGGCGTAGTAGGTAGGAAAGCCTACGTATGTCACTCTACACTTAAAATAGGGAATAAATAGGAAATCCGGCAATATATGAGGAGCTACGACCATCCCCGCAACTATGCGTGCCTCTATAGGTCCCATAGCGGTGATGCCAAAAGTGACCGGCACGTCGAGAACATCCAGAGGGCTACAGACTTCGTGCAGCAGTAGATCCCCTCCGCAGAGATCATCGTACTTAGCGATTTTAACTCCCAACACGCCGACTAGCTCAGTTCCAGTAAAACGGATCATGCGGGGAGATCTGTTCACGATTTCGCCCTGGCATAGGGCCTGGCACAACTGGTTACCACGCCAACGCGAGTCCCAGATGTGGAGGGCCAGAATCCTTTACTTTGTGAGTTGTGAGCTATGAAAAAGATAATCTATAAGCATCTCGCGATTGTTAAGAGAAAACAATGATTTATAAAATTAATTCCATTGTTAAAGTATCTCTTTTTTCTCTTTCCTCTTTTATTAAAAGACAACTCCCACATTAGGAATTCCTAATTGTGATTAGGAACAGACATTTTAATAATTACATTAAATATCGTTTCTTTTTTTACAGGTATGTAAGTTTTTCTAACGTACTAAGTACGAGTAAATACACACTTTTATTTCATGTATTATAAAACAATAAATCTTTTTCTACAGAGAAACTCAATGTTGTTTGACTGACTGTGTCGGCCTAATGTCGAAAATATTTTTAAAAAATATCACAACAACACAACAATATGTAACAACTTATAAAATAAATACCAAAAAGTGAATTCTATATATGGTTTATTTATTATTGAACTATATTACGGGCTGTGCAATGTCATGACAAATTAAAATTACAATTAAATTGAAATAACAATGAATATACAATCATATTTTTATACATAGTTTTACATAAACAATTAACAAATAACATTAGCATATTTGTAACGCAAACCCATAGGATTTTTAACCCTACATTTAGAACAATTTTAGAACCCTACCAAAGGTGTTCAACGCGGCTACAGAAGTTTTCACTTAAAAAATCATTAAATAATACTATAAAGTATAAACTTCTAATGTACCACTGATATTAAAAATAACACTGATCTTTAACCCTTCATAATGAAATTCTTTAGGTATATTGTATACGGTAAAGTGTCATGCGCTGAACACAATATTATGCATATATTGTATATCTGAGCTCAGGAGATAGTTTTATAATTTAGTTTTACGACGTAACATCACTGTCCACGTCCACTGTCTTTTTTAAGAAACAGAATATTTATACACATCAAAACAAGGCGGGAATCTATTTTAGAACTTAATACCATTTTTATGGGTGAGTACTTTTTATAGGCGGCATGGCATGTAAAATTTGTTTCTTTATACAATCAAAATAGGTCACAGCACTGTCAAAGTGTATTGCATGCAATCTATTCAAAATTAGTACCTATCAAAGAAATTAAAATGTTTCAAAACGAAACTTAAAGTGCTGATACGCGACCGTCAAGACAATTCAAATGGGCCTATGACTTATTGGAATATTGGTCAGGTTAAAATAATTCAGCTAAGTCTCGACGCATTTTAACAACTGTTTATGTCACAGCCTGAGTTATTAAATAAAATACTATATATTTTTGCTCTTGTTTTTGGTAAACAAGTAAATCACGTTTGTTACTTATACCCAACGTTTTCCGAGATATAAGGAAAGTTTGTTTTAATTAAATACATTCTGAAACACAGATTAAGATTTAACTACTAACTTTACGGAGAAATAATGAATAAATGCTTCTTACTCGAAAGCATACTAAAACTTGGGTTTGTATGTAGTAATATGGCTCAATTTGTTGTTAACTAAATAATGTATGTATATAGGTCAAAGGCTTTTATGAAATAAATTTATTTATTATTATACAAAAAATATTTCCTGGGATGAATTTGGTTTTGAAGTTTGTTTTCGTAGTTTTATTTTATAAATATTTTTTATGCTTTTCCACATTATTATGCTCATGCATAATAATGTGGAAAAGCATAAAAAATAGTATTACTCATTCCTCCGGGATCTCGAGATAAGCATCTTAAGCTTTGGATGCATTATGGGATCCTTGATATCAAGGTCTGTCTAGTCATCAGTGAGAGTACAGTACACATCTCACAAGATCTTTCTTGTAGCTCTTGCTAGCGTTATTAAAGCTTAGAATATTCTGTGTTTCAAAATTGGCCCATGTCTGTCCCACGTGGAATACTACGTACTATCAACTTTAAACCCGGCAACAACATTTATTATTTACTATTACTAATATTTTAACACCTTAAGTCAACGTTCCTATGTTTTATCGCACTATATATTGCTTTACAATAAGTCGTGAAACGAGCCTATTCATGATGAACTCAATAATGGAGAGAAAATTACAATACCTTGACCGCTTCTTCTACATCGTCGTCTCTGGAAGCCTTTGCTAAACTTTTCTTCATAAGTTGGTACATTGTTTCTCGTCTCAGGTAGCCTTCGCCCAGCAGGTCGTAGCACTAAAAATGAATGTTAAAATATACTATTAATTAGTCCGTGTCTTTTTTTTTTTATTGAATAGTGGGCAGATGAGCAGACGTATCACCTTATGGTAAGCGATTACCGCCGCCCATGGACACCTGCAACACCAAAGGCGTCACAAGTGCGTTGCCGACCTTTGGGGGATAGGAAAGGGGATGGGGGAGGGGTTGGGGTATGGGCCTCCGGTATCCTCACTCACTCGGTGAAACACAGCGCAAACGCTATTTCACACCGGTTTTCTGTGAGGCCGTGGTATCACTCCGGTCGAGCCGACCCATCCCACGGTAAAAATAATCTTAATATAAATTTCTGTTTACAAAAATATCGGTTGGGTTTCTTTGATAATATAATCATTAGCGAGAAAGTATGAGTTTGACAAAATTATCTGCGAATGTATTAGAGGAGACAATTAATGATTTCATTGGAATGGTAGGTAAGCCGTCTGAAATAAATGAAAGAAACCGCAGATGTTAATTTTTCCTAAAATAGAACTGTATACGGTTCATATTGATAAGATAGATTGACAGAGATTATACTGCTAGTTCAGTGAAGATTTATGTTAAAACTTTGTTCAAAGTTACTTAAAGGCGTAAACACTAGGGCATTGCTTCCACTAGAAATGAAAACGTGTATCTTTTTCGACTTTACTTGCTATGTTTGTCAAATAAATATTCATGTTTAGTTAAAGATAAACAGCATGGTGAACAAATTAAACTTATCGGTCTTATATACCGTGGCCTCTCGTCAAGCTGCGCGTACCGCTGTACCGCACCGCCTAAGCCCGCGCGAGCTCCTCGGCGCCCGACGATGAGACAGTTAAGAACGCTGGCGCTCGGTCGCGGAGGGCAGTATGTATGGACTCTCCGACGGCGAATGCACGCGAAAACCGTATCTGATAAAATCGCTCTTATTACGTTTAAAATTTAACTTTGCTGTCGCAACTTCTTCTTTCCAACTAAGTTCTTGTTCTGTCACTAGTTTCCGTAGCTAATTGTATTGTATATATTATTACTTATTAAACGGCGTGCGACTTAAACCAAACAGAAGAAAATTTTATTTCACTGAAACTTTCCGAGCAACTACAATACTATAAGTATTTTAAAATCGAATTTAATCTTTAGTATTCGGCCATCAAAAAAGATGAAAAGTAAAAAGTAGGCTGAAAAATTATTTAATTACTAGCTGACCCATGCAAACTCGTTTGCGTCTTCTATTGCCAGTAGCGTGAAAATTTTCCCCCGTTTTTAAAACATTACTCATTGATTCTCCGCTCTTATTAGTATTAGCGTGATGATATATAGCTTATAGCCTTCCTCGATAAATGGACTATCGAACACTGAAGAATTTTTTCAAATCGGACCAGCGGTTCCTGAGATTAGCGCGTTCAAACAAACAAACAAACTAACAAACTCTTCAGATTTAAATATTAGTATAGATTAAGATGACACGAGATGGACCGATGATGACTTTCACCGGTCAGTTTTCGTTCATTAGTAAAAATTTAAAAATCCAATTTATTTTTATTTTATTACTTCTTTATTAATTTTTTTAATAAAACAGTTTCAAACAATTAAGTATCGGAATTTCATTATTACTTAAATTTCCGGCTAATAAAAGTACATACATGAAAATTAGGAAGGTACAGTGCCCACGGTATGAAGTTTTCCATTCAAAGCATTTGAAAAGAATTGGGGGCGTAATAGGATAAAAGCACAAGTGTGCAAGAGCTTCTCGAAAACGAAACATGATAAACATAATCATATTTTCTTCTAATGTGTTCATAATAGATACTTTAAAATTAAAGACACATAATTTAGGAGATGTATGTAATCATTCTAAATACGTAAGCCCACAGTTACTGGTAACGATATAAATGTTTTATTTTTATATTTATAAAAGACAGTATATAAATACTATTTATTGCACTCCAAATAAGCATTATTCAATGTAGAAATAAAATAAATAAATAAATATTTCGCACATCTAACACACAACGCCGTCTTGTCCCAAGCCAAGCAGTTTTGGTACTAGACAACTGATATAAATACATATAAACTTTTTTGTAAACACATACGTTATACTTAGAAAACACCCAAGCTCCGAAAGCAGATCATACAAACATTTGGTCCGACCCTGGAATCGAACCCGAGACCTTAAGCACAGAAGTCGCATACGCTACCAATACACGAGGCAGTTAGAAATATGTTAAGAAACCGTACAATGAGCTAATCTATAGCTTGCAACCTCCCTGAGTGCTGGCCTAGGCTGGCAGTTAGCAGAAGAAGGCTCGAAGGTAGCGCTATGGATGTAAGGTAAAAACCAGTGAATTCACATAATAAAAGAAGAGTTTAGTAGAACAAAACAAGCAGCAAAAATAATTAATAGTAATAACTAAAAAAGCGATACAGAAAGTCCGAATGAATTGAAACTACAAACAACTGCCCTATAGTACGAAACGAAAATTCCCAGTATCCTCGTAACATGATAAGTATGTTTAAATTTAGATACTCGTAGCAAGCTTAAACTGAACAACGAGAAACGCGAACGTTTATAAAAAGACACATGTAATACATGGGTACAGTTAAAATGATTATTTATTATAAAAAATATTACGTTATTAATTAAAATTATTTTCAACTACAGACGTAATTTCAGATTGGTTGCCCTTAAAATCCCGGTATAGTGCATTTTAGTACATAATTGAGCGTGACTACAGTTTGTTGCACAAAGTCATTTAGGCCTTTAAACTCGTCATTTAGGCCTTTAAACTCTCCTCCATCACGTCATATACCTTATTGTTTGACCTCAGAATACTTTTTTGTTTTCATATCCTATTGGTTTTTCTTACATCAACACTGCTGATTCTATTGTTATCGACTATACTGTGAGTGTTGGAGTTGTACCAAACAATTCATAGAGTGAACCAAGGGATTAACGTTTTGTGAAAACCCTTGAACAATTTATTTACGTTTGACTTCCCAATGGTTATATAAAGTGATTTAGGTATTATAATTCAATTCTAATAATACTAAAATAAATTATATTATTATTAGGTCTTCACCTATACATACAATTCAAGACACCATGGAGATGAAGATGAGTCACCACTTCGCCCATGTAGTACCCTAGTAGCCCTCTTGAACTAATCTTATTTTATTGTTTCATTTCAATAAAAAAAAGTGTTTGTGACCATTTTTATGCATTGTTATTATGAAGTTTATGTTGATTTATCTTTGAAAATAACGGTAACTAATATACAGTTTATTTCTTCACCAAAAGGAATATATACTCACAGTGAATGCGTAAACGATACGTTCGTCAAGAGAACCTCGTAGGTACAGAGACAAAGCCTTAGCGAAGGTTGCCATAGTAACATAGGGCGAAGTACCACGATCTAGGGCGACCATCACACGCTCCATCATATATGCATCTGTCATCCCAAGGCCGTTGTGCAATACGTCTCTGAAGTGACCCCTGTAAAAATACAGATTAATAAAATAATAAATAAATAAATATTTCTGACATCTAACACACAACGCCATCTAGTCCCAAGCTAAGCAGAACTTGTGTTATGGGTACTAGACAACTGATATAAATACATATATTATTATTTTTTTTATTGTAAATACATACATATTATACATAGAAAACACCCAAACTTCGAAACAAATATTTGCAGATCATACAAACATTTGGTCCGACCCGGGAATCGAACCCGAGACCTCGTGTTTAGCAGTCGTATACGGTACCACTACGCCACCGAGGCAGTCAAAATGATACCAATATGAACAATAGGGTCTCTGAGGTTCTATCATGACAGAGCCGATTAGATGATCTCCTTCATTACACTATTATTCATTTCTGTCCGTGTAACGATGTTCGCTGTCTTTGCGCCATCAGCCCCAGGGAACTCGAGGACGGCTGAGCTCCCGTTTGGTTAAGGCGAAATCGGACCCCTGCCATCCTAAAATCACAGACTGTCCCGGGCCTTCTTAAAAACGGCCGCGTAGGAGAGCCCGCCGTTGGTGACCACCACAGCCGCGGTCTCCTGCGGCTGCAGTTTCCGTGGGCCTTCTGGGTGGCCCTAACCACCGATGGCGACAGTATATCAGTAAATACTGTTTTTTTGAGTGTCAGCTATCCACTAGAAGTAGTAATTTATATTTTAATAAATTTATTACACAGAATTCTAAAAACACGTTAATGCTTAGGAGGAACTCATAATCTATATTACTAACTTTCACGTCTTTAAAAATGTGTACCTTGCTGGCGTGCTTGGATAGTTTTATCACGTATTTTCTTTTGAGAGAAGCAGGCAAAGTTCCACGGTTTAGCTAGTATAAGTTGTTTGCTGTTATGAGCTGGTTGATAAATATGAAATAACTGTAAACATACCTCAATTGCATTGAGGAACGACATTGCTATTGTGAAGTATCTAAATTATAACGCCATTACTATCATGCATATTGTGTTCATCTTTATTTAGGTGAAGTAAACTCTGAGAATAATGCATCTTAACAAATAAAATCTCGGAAATATTATAGGTACTTGTTTAAGCTTATTTTATGATGTTTGTATCTTTTGCGTATCTCGCCTATGAACATCAACTATTTTATAGCCCTAGTAAAACCAAACCATTGAAATAACCATTACTATTATTTATCCTTCGGTAGAGCCATTAAATAAATACAGCTAAAGTGAAACTATTAAATCCTTTTAATACATACCTATAGCTTAGATAAACGAAAAGATAAAGGATATTGCTTAGCAAAATCAGTCAAAATCTAACGAAATACTACCATAAATATTTGCGATGTTAAATAATGTAACGGGTGTTTTTTTAAGCTAGATAGAACTTTAAATTGTAAAAAGTAACACAAAAAATTTAATTTTGATGAAACTTTTTTTTTTATTTGTTTCAGTATACTCTGACAAATCATCATGAATAGACTCACGCTTGAACAACGCTACGAAATTATCCAAATTTACTTTGAAAATCAGTCGTCGATTCGCGCAACTTATAGACGACTGTTTTATCGCAAAATTGTGTTCAGCGATGAGGCGCATTTTTGGCTTAACGGGTTTGTTAATAAGCAAAATTGCCGCATATGGAGTGAGACCAATCCACAACAGACCCTACAGACTCCATTACATCCAGAAAAATGCACCGTATGGTGCGGTTTTCACGCTGGTGGCATCATCGGACCTTATTTCTTCAAAAATGAGCTGATTTTCAAAGTAAATTTGGATAATTTCGTAGCGTTGTTCAAGCGTAAGTCTATTCATGATGATTTGTCAGAGTATACTGAAACAAATAAAAAAAAAAGTTTCATCAAAATTTAATTTTTTGTGTTACTTTTTACAATTTAAAGTTCTATCTAGCTTAAAAAAACACCCTATACTTCTCTTCTCTAATATTAAGACTCCTGAGAATTTTATGTCATTTCGTAATCTATTTACATAAAAAAAGTAATTTAACTTGATTGAGCAACAACTTACTTTGAATTACACGATCTATCTGGTATTTAACGAAAATAGTTAAGTTCCTAGTAAAAATTGTATCAGCCTTTATTAATTCCATTAAAAAGTTTAAAAAACTATAACTCGACTACGTTAAAACTTTGACCAGGACTGTCAAAAATACTATCCTTCCTTTTGGGTTTGCCGTTGTCGTGTAAAAACATGTACAATGCTATTATATAGTTATTCGGTGACTGGACTATACTAACTACATTATATCAGACTTTTATCAATTTTATGAAAAAGTTGAAAAAACTATAACTCGACTACGTTAAAACTTTGACCAGGACTGTCAAAAATACTACCTTTCCTTTTGGCTTTGCCGTTGTCGTGTAAAAACATGTACAATGCTATTATATAGTTATTCGGTGACTGGACTATACTAACTAAATTATATCAGACTTTTATCAATTTTATGAAAAAGTTGAAAAAACTATAACTCGACTACGTTAAAACTTTGACCAGGACTGTCAAAAATACTACCTTTCCTTTTGGCTTTGCCGTTGTCGTGTAAAAACATGTACAATGCTATTATATAGTTATTCGGTGACTGGACTATACTAACTAAATTATATCAGACCTTTATCAATTTTATGAAAAAGTTGAAAAAACTATAACTCGACTACGTTAAAACTTTGACCAGGACTGTCAAAAATACTAACTTTCCTTTTGGCTTTGCCGTTGTCGTGTAAAAACATGTACAATGCTATTAAATAGTTATTCGGTGACTGGACTATACTAACTAAATTATATCGGACCTTTATCAATTTTATGAAAAAGTTGAAAAAACTATAACTCGACTACGTTAAAACTTTGACCAGGACTGTCAAAAATACTACCCTTCCTTTTGGTTTTGCCGTTGTCGTCATATTATTATTCTGTGCCAGGACTATACTAACTAAAGTTGGTTGAAAAATTGGTCGCTGTGTAGCAATCGCACATTACAACCCGTTGATTTGATATACGTTATCCAGTAAGAAAACTTACAGGTCTAATTACAAAGTCAAAGTAAAATTGTTTCGGTGATATTTTTAGTTTTGAACCCCCCAAGCAAAAGGAGAGGTGTTATAAGTTTGACGTCGACGTCTGTCTGTCTGTCTGTGTGTGTGTGTGTGTCTGTGGCATCGTAACTCTCAAACGGATGGACCTTTTTCTATGTGTTTTTTTTTCATTTGAAAGCCAGTTTTCTTGCAGTGGTTCTTAGCTAGGTTTGGTTAACATCGGTTTAGCAGTGTAAGAGTATCAGCTATTTTCTAAAATTATGTACGGCATTTTTGGCATATTATTACTCGATTAGGTGCTTGCGTAGATGGCTTTTTTATTTTAGCTTGTAAGTATTATCCATAATGAAAGCTCATCTAAGAAAAAGATAATATTATTGTAGGTAGTATGTTGATATCCTCCATTTGTTGAGAACTCTGTTGCGCATCCAATAAAATTAATTAATAAATGTAAATAGTTACCTTTTACATTTGAAATTTTCGTATATTTTGTTTATTATGCATCCTGCAGAAACATTACGTAAGGTGGAGTTAATGTAATATCCATTTTTTTTTACCCGACTACGGCAAAGCTAAAGGAGGATGAAAAGAAAATGGATATTACATTATGCTATGATTTTGACAGGCTATGTTTGCATGTTCATCTATTCCCTCATAGTTCCTCAACTACTTATTAGAACTGGATAAATGAGGTTTCGTTAGAAGCGTCTTGATTGTCCGATGGTTATAAGATATATGACGCGTCATTGAATCTAATGTGGTGCCCTCTAGCGGTCATAAAATACTGAGTTAAAAAATAAATTTGAGATTTTTAATTTTGAAGATATATATTATTAGTATTTACTCGTGACTTTGTCCATATTTCTTCAATAACTGTGATATTTCTATGGTATTCAAAATATACTTTGTAAAATGAATGTCATAAAGGCACTAAAACATTTTAAATAAAAATTATTATAATTATGATTGTGTTATCGTATGACCATCCAATAATAAGTAATTTAGCGACACTTGATCTACAACTATCAGTGATTTATTAATTTATAAAACATAGGGCAAGCTGTAAATACTAAATGTTAGTTTTCGATTGATAGTGAAAGCGACTTGCGCTATAAAACGTTAAACATCTGAAGGGAAACACAGTTTTTTTTTAATGAAAATGAGAAATTGTTCCACTTGTAGTCGTGACTAAACATTTGAATGCCATTAATGTGTTATCATTCACCGCAAGCAACCTATAACGACTCGAAATGTAGCTCGAGATGGCGTGTTTATATCTTATATAAAAATAAATATGCATTATTATGTTTGGGTCCAGAAATATAAAGTTATGGACACATTTCACAAGATTTTTAGATACGAGTACTTTAACATCTCATATTTTCGAACGTTTTTATAATTTAGATGCGAGGGTCAGCCTCTTAAAATAACGAGTTTTATCTTTCCACTTTAACAAAAGAAGGTTTGCGTTTGAGATTCAACATACTACATGTGCAACAAACCATTGTGAATGTGAAAACTTAACTTAAGAAGAGTTAATATGTAAGTTAATAGAGACAGAATAGTAAAGAAACACAAGAAAATTCAAGGTCATCTTGTCTATACCATCATACCTATTCTAGGCTAGACTTCATATTCTAATTAAAAGTCATAGGTTTCTGTGGGCGTTGATCTCGGTAGAGAAAATTTAAAATGTAGTTTGACGACCCCTTGGATACAGTTGATTAAAATTCAGCCTGACTTCAGTATTCTTATGTTTTTCTTTAGTCCAAATGTAATGTTTTATATTTAATTTTGTGTTCCATGCAGCGTTTCTCCAAAATCTTATATCGTATTCCAAGACCGCATTATTTGATTAAGTTATTGTAGCTGTTTTAGTAAAACAACGTTGTAGTTTTAGATATTAAAATATTTTATAGAAACCTACGTCAGATCAATTGTGAGCTTTTTAGGTATACTTAAAACCGTATCCATACAAACATTTCAAATGTTAAAGTGTATCTGTCCATCCATTATCTATACGCCGAAACCGCTACACCGATTTTATTGAAATTTCGAATAGAGATAGATTAGTTCCTGGGAATACACATAAGATGGTATTTATCACTGAAGTCACCCTTTCGGGTGGTCAATAGCTAGCTACTATACTATACACTAGCTAGGTATCACTGCTGGACTGATTTAGATGGAATTGATATGGAGATAATATTACCTGTGGTGAAGTACTCGTATATAAAATAGTTTCAACCCATTCGGATTATATGATCTAATTTAAGTTCATTTAATAGAAACATAAAGAAGTTTTGAGTACCCTATATAGTCACCATATTGAAATGAATACAGTTCTGTCCCCATGACATACCTGTATTTCCCCTAGTTTCTGTGGTTTAGCCCAAAAAGTAACAGACAGACAGAGTTATTTAATTATAAAAGTATTAAGGATTACTGTACTGATATGTTTTGATTGTTCTTAAGAATGTTTCATGCAAAAATAAGACGTGCAAACGTTTAATTTTCTTATTTAGAAGTGTTAACAAGAATAAACATGGCAATTAGAAATATAAATAATTTAAAGCTGAAAAAGTATTTTGAGGATCTGTTTCGCGGTTCATAACAATATAATTAGTTATACAAGTTTAAAAGTAATATTTACATCTGAACTCTGCAGTTTGTTCAAACAGACTCATTCAAAGTAAATATTCTGTATTACTATTTGTTTTAATATTAAAATACTACCGCGACCAATAAAAAACTAACCAAGGTTGCGTTTTACCCATTTATCTGTTTAGGGGAGTAAATAGAGCGGCGGTAACACCCGTTATGGAGGGTTGGCTCGAAAAGCGTCACGGGAACCTCTCGTACCGGCTGACGTAGGTGGCCACTGAGAAAGATGCTTCGGAGATCACCTGTGTCTGATCCGCAAGGAGCCAACGCCTGAGTGCCACCACTGCGATGGCCAGGACGTGGCCACGGCGCTCCACACGCTGGCAGAATGTCCGGCGTGGGGAGAGCCGAGGCGTGATCTCGTGGCGGCCATCGGGGTGGGGGTTTTCTCGCTCGGTAACATGGTTGCGGTTATGTTGCGGTGCGAGAGCGCGTAGAAGTCCGCCGTTTCTTTCTGCGAGCAAGTAATGCTTGCCAAGGAGACGGCGGAGCGGGACCGGGAGAGGTTTAGAACTCTACCGGCCTGCCTATTGCCTGTATTGCAGGCGACTCGGGTGCCGGAGATCTCAGAATGATCTTCGTCCTCCATAAGCACAAGCCTAGGGCTGATAGATGAGGCCATCCGTTACCCTGGCAGAAGCAGGCTCGGGTGGAGGCGTGGACGCAGCGGAGCGTGCGCGCCCCGGGGGACAATCATAGGAATATCGGGGTTCCCACACAGTAGGAAGCCATCTACAAAGCATAGGTGGCCCGACGTACGTCGGTGTTTCAGGGTTTTCCTTTCTAGGGTGCACCTAGTTCCCCGGCATCTATTTACCGAGACGGCCTGCGGTTTTAGTCGGTTCGAGTCCGACATGCCACCAGTAGGTGGTATCCGAGAAGTTTTGCACGAGGGAAAAAAAATATGGTGAGTAAATAGAAACATTAAAAAAAAACTAGAGATGTGTCAAGGGACACCCGGATGGAACGAAGTTCGAAATAGAAAGACGAAACGAAAATATCTGTGTGTGTCGTCGTCGTGTCGTGACAACAAATTGTGTCGTGACAACAAATTGTGTCGTGTCAACAAATTGTGTCGTGACAATTTTTCCTTACACAACGCGCCATAAGGAACTTCGTTCCAAAACGAAAATATCTGTGTGTGTCGTCGTCGTGTCGTGACAACAAATTGTGTCGTGACAACAAATTGTATCGTGTCAACAAATTGTGTCGTGACAATTTTTCCGTCTAGCCCCCTTACACAACGCGCCATAAGGAACTTCGTTCCAACTGCGTGTCGAGTCATGTCCAATGTACGGCGCGTAGTGATAGCATGATTATCTCTAAATGAATATTTGTTATTTCATGTTCTAAATATTATTTCACATTAACGGTTTTAATAGCCTTCAGTGTCGAACTAGCTGGTCAACTACTACTCGCAATCTAGTAAAGCTTACATAGCTGTAAAATTTAATTAAACTCATAATGACCAAACTACTACCTTAATATTTTCAGATTTCCAAATACCATCGTTTGGCGACTTTATCAAACAGATCATAATGGTTTCAGTTATTAACGGTTTGGTCACCCCGGTTCTGCCTTAAGTCTTGTGTTACATTTAGAGAGACTAATAGCCGACCCCAATAAATCTTGGGAATATTAAAGGCTAGGAGGACGAATGACTGTGAAAAACATATTTTAAAAATGGTATACTATTATCGTTATTGAAAACTCAGTGTCCTCAAATATACTGACAACTAGTTCAATTTTCGGATCCAGTTCACCCCTCAGGGTTGTAGAGATCCGATATTCAGATAAAACCGGTTGAATTAATACAGTGAATCTATCAGATATATCATTTATGGTTTACTTTTTGAAAAAAATTACTGGAATCAAGTAATTTCTTTTCTTAACTCCCCATCAATACCCAAATACCTTGTTCCACGCTTCCGTTTCTTATGTTCCAACCAGTCTTTGGTCAACAAACAACTTGCTTCTTCTATGCCCCTCTCACACTGCCAGTTTTATCAATTCTTCCTTCTATGTACAGTCCGCGCTACTCCGAAATGCACTGCCAGCTGAAATCAGGATGTCCACAAACCGCCTCACATTTAAGAGAAAAGTACGAGGACTCCTTCAGGGAGAATTGGCAGTACAAACACAACGCTTGTACCTGTCTGTGTATTTTTATGTCATATTCAATACATGTATGTGTATCTTTATACAATTATATATGTGTGGGGGAACGGAACGGGCGGTTGCTGCGTAGTGGCTGGCTGCTGCGTAGACGGGAGAGAGATGCTCTGCTTACATGGACCGTAGGTGCAGTGTGCTGTGCCTAGACGCTGTAGAGGCCGTAGGGTTTACCAGGCTGGAGCGGTCGCGTCCTGCGTGTGGTATATCCCAGTTGAGGCCGAAGTTGCTGGCTGGCTTGAGACTTGCTGTGGGAGTTAACATGATGGTGATGCGGCTTGAAGGCTGCTTCCAATCACGTCGGGGTCACCAATGTGGGGGAAAGGGTATCATGTTCCACCCAACACAAAGGGAGGATCCTCCGACCAGGCGAGGCGATCATGCCTGGCGGGCTACTGCCCAACAGTTGATGTTGGGATGTTGTATATATGATAATCGGCGCGGGAACTTTATTTGCGCGATTCAGGATTGGTAGTTACTCCGTGTAGTGTAGTTTGTAGGTACAGTGTGTTACTTCGTAGTTCAGTGTATCTTCGATAGATGGCGCTGTATGTGGAGGTCGCCACATATGTATAAATAAATATAGTTATAGATTTGTATATTATTGGTTGAATTTTATAAAAGAAAATTTTTATTTACGTAACTACTTATTGTGATTTTTGTCGAATTTAGTTCTTTGTCGTTGCACCTACCACACCATACTTCTTCATCACCTGAAGGTTGATTAGGAGAGAATGTCTCATGGCATTAAGTCCGCCTTTGTACGCAATGTGCAGTAAGTTTTTTCTTAATTCTTGAATTCTTTATTTTTCATTCGATTCATAAAATGACATCTTGTCTGTTGCTTAGAATATTACCATACCCGTTTTTGTGCGTCGTTTAGTTGATTCCAATAAGAATCTCGTGCCATTTTAGTTGAATGTCACTCTGGCGCGAAACCCAATTCGGGTGCCGTACCAGCCTATGTATTTTTTTTTTCTATTCTAATCTAGTGTGCTGCCTATTTAGGGCAGCTGTAATACATAGTGGCGGATTTACATATTTATCGCTAGTAGGCTATAACTTTTACCATCTCTACTAACCACATCAATGCAATACCCTTTTTAAGTCCCTAAAAACCGTTATCCCACCATGGTTTACGGCTACGACGATACGGTGTGGGGGAAGGGGTTTCGATTGTGGGTTAGTTCTTATCGGCCTGGCCTAACCGCACATACCGACAAAAGCTGCGTGCGTCAGCCCCTCTTTTGGAGAGTCTTCACTTAAGATCCTGCAGAAAATGGTAAGGAACCTTTACTAACAACAGGTGGAACACACATACCTGTGGATGACCTCTTTGGCTTGGCTTGGCTGATTTTTTTTGGAAAAAACATGAATGATGTTCCACCCGTCACAATTAAGCTGCCCTTTTTTCTGTGTGGAACAAACCCTTTAATACTCCCAACCGGACGGTCAGTTATGTGGTTATGTCGAACGTGGACCGATTAAAACTACACACTGATTGGATACCTTAGTAGTCGGGGAACTAGATATAATATGATCTATAATTCTAGCACCTGATGCCGTTCTAACAGAAATTCCTAATACCCCGACAAATGTCGAGCTATCTAAGATACGATTAACAGATGGTCCCTTCCTGTATAGTGACCACAGTTTCCCCCTCCCGACACTAAAGATCCGCACTAAAGCTAGTCTGCTCTTATCGTTTATCTGAGCTGTAAGCAGGACCTGGCCCGATCCCAGATCTGACGAACCGAGACAGTCCTAAATCTCTTCCAGTCCTACTACTGTGGATCTTACCTCGTAAAACTCCCCTGCCTTCCACTAGAATAGGAGAAGAGACAAGATGGTGATGAGTTGTATTGTACCTTTATTGCATATTAGGTGAACAGAGAGTCGCGAAAAGTACGCTGTATTATACGGTCAATGGCACTATACGGTACACCCGCGTAAAGTGGCTCCCACTACTCAGAGTAGGTCGCGCCTCCGGCACCCTGAGAATTGATTGTAGGTGAGAGCCATACGTGGTGACCATACCGTGTCTGCGGAGGCAAATATCCCAGTGGAACTCAAAGGAAACGGAAGTGTTCGAGATAAGTATTTCATATCAGGGGACGACTAAGCTTTAGTTAGACGATTAGCAGTCACCGCCTCCCACCCGAAGAGGTACGGAGGTGGCGCGAGGTAGCTAGTCGAGCCACGGCGTGCTGCTGTTGGCTTCTTTACTATAGAAATGTTAAAGCCATCATCGAGTATCCGATACATACCCGATGATAACGTCCTAACGTTAGCAGGGTTTTCAAATAGTATTATAGCTTAGGACAGTATTAGGTATACTGTTAAGTACTAAAATATTTTTATTAAATCGCGAGAGTTCTTTTCTCCGTGCATATAATAACGTATTTTTTTATTTCTGTAAGATAAGAAAAATACAAATGTGCTGTCTCTTGGAATGCGTCGCCCTAAGTTCCAGCCTACTCAGCCTAGTGGTAAATTCAACACTGTTAAATGTAGTTCGATGGCAGTAATGCTGTTGCATGACTAGGTTAATTAGTGTGAAAGTACGTTTTAATTGATATATTTATTAAATCGAACAAAAACGTAGAAAATTTAGAGATAACAATTTCGTGACTATTATAAACTTCAATAATATTTTTTTAATAAACGTTGTTACCTACAACGTTTACAGGTAAATAAGTTTTATCTTCTTTTGGTATACGTACTAACTTTGTAAACGTAGTTTAATGTAATCTTTAAACATACCGTGTTATTGTGAGCAAAAAAGATTTCGTTAAATTTGTAATAATTTATTTGGTGTATATTTCAGGTATAGTGAAAAAATAACCTATGGTATGGTTTAGTTTGTAACTATAAATTTTAACGGTGTCCGATACTGTTGATATGTTTATCTCACTAGAACGTAAACTTGTTAATGTTTATAAACGCATAATTATTTAGTTTACGCTTCGAGTTTGTTCTTAGGAAATTTGCAGATTCACCTTAACCACTTAATTTTCATAATACTTGTACTCAATATTCTAACACCAAACAACATTCGTTGTAATTATAGAGTAAAGTTAAAACTGATTATCCTAAAGTTTTTAGGTTTCTTTTAAAAATTATGAATTTCAGAACATTGAGATCTACTGGTAGGTATGTAAGTTATGGAACTCTATAGTTTGGCGAAATCATATTTTGAAACTACACTGTCCAAAGAGTTAAGCAGCTAAGAATTATAGGAAGACTTTCGTTCCCCTTTTTCAACGAAGTTATGGTTACTGATTTGAGAAAGAAAAAACATTGTGTTATGTGCGAACTTCTGTATTGAAAATTTAGAAAAAAAAAACTATAAAGTATAACACCAATGACACTGAATATATTATAATGAACTTACACACACACACACACACACACACACACACACACACACACACACACACACACACACACACACACACACACACACACACACACACACACACACACACACACACACATACACATACACACACACACACACACACACAAACACACAAACACACAAACACACAAACACACAACACACACACACACACACACACACACACACACACACACACACACACACACACACACACACACACACACACACACACACACACACACACACACACACACACACACACACACACACACACACACACACACACACACACACACGCACACACTCAAATGGACATTAATATCTAATCTGTTTGAACGAGGCTTTAAATAAATAAAAGAAATAGTCTGACTTGATACCTTTACTGTCTTAACTTACTAAATAAACTTTTTTTCATTTTACAAAATGACAGTGAAAGCTCAGAAGTTGCGTAGTTTTTTCCTTTCAATATTAACTTACATTTCTCCGGGAACAGGAAAACGTGCGACAACGATTAAAGTGCATATATAATAGCATTTAGTTGTATATTCACATAACACACACATCCAGTGTAGAAATATCATTTGTTAGGTATAGAGTTTTCCTAGGTTAAATCATCGATATCAACTATAGTAAACTTTTTTCATCTGTAGTCTTATCACATCCATGGAAATAACCCAGTTTAATAACATAAACAGATAAACGACACAGAAAATAAAGACAAGATAAGAAAATAAAAAAATACCTTAGCAATGCGGTAGGGTACGGTATAATTCCACACATATATATAACATTATCATAATTTCAATATAAGAAAACTAGCAACTCACCGCGGCTTCGCACGGGCTCTTTACGGAAAATTTAATATGTAAATATGCTTATGTTACGCCGAGAAGATGTGCGACTTAATTTTCTCAGACCTCTTCAACAAATATCGTTATATTTTAGCCAATATACTAAAAAGAATTACAAATTATATACGAAAACCTCCCTTAGGAATTATTCTATCTGTTGCTAAAAACCGCATCAAAGTCCGTGCAGTAGTATTCGAATTTATCGCGAACATAAAGACAGCCAGACGCGGCAGAGGACTTTGTTTAATAGTGATAATAAAGGCGTAAGCGTACGATTTATAAACTTTACGAGCGGCTTGCAAAACATTGTGAATTTGGTACAATTTAATTTGAGTAAACTTTATTTTGACTCACCAGTGTGGGATGTCAGTGCAGAAGGGTTTTGTGGATTCGGGTATCAAGTGTTTATTATTATTAAACCACTGAGGATAAAATATCTCATTTTGTTCATGTTGGTTCAGAACATATAGTTATTGTGTCCGTTTTAAGTACTTCAGTATTTTTTAAATAATTCGAACATCTAAAACATAACGCCATCTAATCCCAAGCTAAGTAGTGCTTGTGTTATGGGTACTAACTACTAAACAACTGTTTTAAACGCTTATATTTTTTGCTAAATACAAACCAAATATTTTCAGATCGTACAAAAATTTTGTACATCCCGGGAATCGTACCCGAGACCTCAAGCTCAACAGTCGCATACGCTAATACTGCGCCACAGAGGTTATTATTAAGCAAAATAATTGTAGTAAACGTAGCATAAAGATTAATTAAATACAGAGAGACGTTGATGTGTGCAAGGATGTGTGCAAGGAAGGATGATGTCATGTAACTTCTAAAATTATTTTAGTAATTTTACTAACAGTTTTTAAGTGTACTACTAATTGATTTCTATTATTATTATAACTTTTTATTTTCGACAAATATTTACATATCATAAACTTTGTTTGTTTACTAATTAAAGGTATATTTATGGTAAGAACGTAATCATTTTGCTTAAAGTAACATAAATCTAACGACATTTCAAAAATAAAGCATTTACCTTGATATCAAATCTGATGCCGCAGGCTTTTCATCACGCTTTTGAATTTTAAAGAATATCACCATAATATCTGTAATTAAAAGTAAATAAAAAATAATTACGTTAGTCTCGAGATTCAGTTTAAGAAACATAAACTTTAGAGCCACACCATTTAGCAAGAGTAAGATTCAGACATAATTTGACTTGATACACACATATGTATAAAATGAAGATATTTTTGCCCGAACATTGAATTTAGAATGCCACATATACACATTGTAGGTCACGTAATCCTCGTAGAATTCCGTTTGAACAGGCGGCGGTAATCATTAGGAACGAGTTCATGATTTTGATTCTAATTTGAGACATTAATGGATGGACACGTAATATAATTTAAATGCTTTGTAATAATCATTACATATAAGAACGTATACAGCTGTAATATTTATATAGATAAAAATATATATTATAATGTAACATACAAAGAGAGTATCACTTCCACAAAACCTACTTTGATTAATTTAGCCATGGTATGTTTTTATTCCAATCTTAGTTAATAGAGTAGTTTTGTAATAATCTCTAAGGAGAGTGGCAGCGGATGCTGAAACACGGGTCTCACCTAGTTCAGAACTGGATGCTGCTCGTAGTTTTTTGGTGCTACAATGTGGTACTGTACCTTTTTTGGAAAGGTTACTCAATTTGATCCCGAAGTCACATGAAAGGTCATACTTTTCTTAAATTATTAGATTTCAATACTATTTAGAACAGTAAGATCGGTGGTAGTAGTAGTGTAAATTTTGTATGCATTTCAAGTTTTGGATAATTTTGTAACATCATCAGGTGAGTGAGCAGTGAAAAGTCAACATTGTTCTTGGGAACGGTTGATTGAAAAGTATTATAATATATTAATAATATTACCTATGAACTAAGATCCGGCGGATCACGTAGTTACTCAAGCTCAAAATTCTATATTAGATTTTGAATAGGACAATACAAACCTGTAATCAATGTATTGTCCTATTTAAGAACGAATGTAGAATTTTGAGTTTGAGCAACTACGTGATGGACGTATAGATTTCGCAGCCGGATCTTAGATCTTAGTCCATTAGAATATGAGATACATGCACAAGAAGAACTATATACATAGATAGAAGTTAGATACATATACCAAAGATAATATTAAATGTAAGGATCAGATTTTTCGCTGGTAATAAAAGATAGTTACGTTCTAGTTCGTCGAACGTAAAGTGTGTGCTCTTTTGTAATTCCATCCACATCATGCCATGTTTTTTCCGGAAGCGGATTTCTTCCATAGGATCTAAAGATGAGTCTAGAGAGGCCGACATTTTTGCTATTTATTATTAAAACATTTAAAAAACAATATTTTTCGGTAATATTTGTTACGTCAATTTGATGATGACATGTTATGACAAACGGCAATATTACTATCGCAAAGTATGTATCAAAAAGATTCTATTCCAAAGTAATATATTTTATCATCAAAACATTTGCTCACGTTGTTAATATTTTTGTATTTCTTTTAATAAAAAAAAGACTTACTTCTAACTATTTTTTAACATTTTTTAAGATTTTTTATGGTTTCTATGTATGATCATAACTTGTGTAATCTTTGTCTCCGAGGCCATAATTAACTTCTATACATGAGCTACAGGGTAGGGTAGATACGTTGGTCTTTGTGTTTGGTTAGCAACCACCCTAATTGCCTGTGATTTCCTCCTAGAACCAAACTATGCCCAGAATTATTAAAAGAGTAAACTACACTGGTCTTGACGCGGATATGGCAAACATGTTTTTTGATTTTATTTACGAGTCAACAGATGCCAACGCGGCGGCTAGTCTATTGATAGCCAACTTAATCTCTAAAACTGAAGCTAACACGCGTATAAGTAAAGTGCCTAATCGTAAAAGTATTAAAAAACCTTGTATGACTGCAGAGCTACTAAGATGTATCAAAAATCGCGATAAATTGCATGTAAAATTTAGGAAAAACCCTCAAGATGAAACACATAAGATTACTTATTTAAGATACAGAAACTATTGCAATGACTTACTTAAAAAATAAAGAAGGACTTTGATAGAGACTTACTCACTAGAGCAAAAACCAACAATAAGGTACTATGGGATACTATAAAAAAAGTTACACACTACAACATAAAAACCAATCCAGGCACGGAGATTTTATTGTCTCAAGACCCGTATGTCTATGTTAATAATATAACAGTTATTTCGTTTCAACTGGTAAAAATTTCGCCAAACACGCTCAGAAATTAACTTCAGGTAGTGCTTTTTGTGTGAGGTCCCACCAATCCTCATTAGTTTTAATTCCCACTGATGAAGGGAAGGTCACCAGCTTCATACTTAACCAAAAAAGGATAACACAATGGCTAGGGACACTATATCTAATACTTTTCTAAAACGTTATCACCCATACCTGGTACCACCTTTAACTTACCTGTTTAACTTGATACTCACTACTGGTGTCTTCCCTAAAGATTTTAAGCTCACTGAGGTAATACCTATCTAATAGAGTGGAGACAGAGGCTGTGCAAACAACTATAGGCCCATCACCCCAAAATCTTAATTTGGTTTTAGAAGTGACATTTCAACAAGTCACGCCGTTCTTGAACTAACACAGACCACATTGTCAATAAATTGGATGAAAAAAAAAAGATGTGGGAACTACTTTTTTCTTTTGACTTAGCTTTTGACACGGTCTCTGTTCCACTCTTACTAAACAAACTAAAAAATGGGTATTTGTGACACTCAGCTTAAACTGCTAAAGAGTTAACTTACCGGCTGGTCACAACGTGTTAGGATTGGTGGAGTCGCTAGTGATGACCTTCGGATTGAGTGGGGCGTCCCCCAGGTTTTTGTGAAAGAGCGTACTCTTTCTCGCATTTATATTAATTATCTGACCAACCTCCAGTTGGAAAGGGGCAAAATTGTTACCTTCGCTGATGATACTGCGATGATTTTCAGTGGAGATTCATGAAGCGATACTTTTCACACAGCCCAGTTGGGTTTCAACCAGGTGTTATCATGGCTTAATGCCAATGGACTTACACTCAATGTCGAGAAGACAAGATACTTACCATTTGCGATGAGAAGTGTGGCTCCTGCAGATCTGAACAACTATTCAATTTTGGCCCATTCGTGCTCTTTTGATCGCTCTCCTTGCTCATGTAAACACATAACTTATGCCCATGATTGGTGTAATCATTGACAATAAGTTGAGTTTTAATCAACATTTAGATCTACTGTCATCAAGGGTCCGAAAATTGATTTTTGTTTTTAAAAATCTGAGACATATTGCCGACAAACATTTTATAAAGTTGGTTTACCAATCACAATGTTAGCCTATCCTATCATACTGTATAACTGTTGAGGTGGTGCATGTAGAACGGCTATGGTGAAGCTGGAGAGAGCTCAGAGGGCTGTCCTAAAGGTTGGTCACTTCCTAACTTTCCTTTTCCATACTAAAGAACTGTATCTTAAAGCTGAAGTCCTTACAGTTCGCCTACTATATATCTTGAGGGTTACTTTTAAGCATCATTCATCACTGAAATACGAACTTTCACATACAAAGAAAAGGTTAAAGCATAGAATTTATCAGCACAACGTCCAGAAATGTTCTATTACCTTTTCTCTGAAGTTCTGTGGGTTTCTGGGTGGATATTTGTACAAAAATACTATAACTAAAACTTAACAAATACAAGTGTCAAAGAGCTATCACTTCATGGCTAAGGTCCCTGAACCACGAGGAAACCGAGAATCTTCACCGAGTGCCCTCATAACTTCCCTCATTCCTTGTTGTATTTCCTGTGGTTGGGTACTTGAACGGTTTCTTTTCATTAGCACACACACTCATACGAACACGAACTCACATACACAGAAACATACACGCGCACACGCGCACACACGCACACACACACACACACACCTACACACATACACGCACGCACACGCACGCACTCATACACATTATCTGTAATTTATAACGTAGGCATTATTCTTGCCCATGCAAACATAAATTTCACTGCTCCTCCCACCATACATTTCGATATCCAGAGTCTGGAGCGGCTGGTAATCAGTAATACAGGACATCCTAGTGCAGATGTCAGTCTCCCACACAGATTTTATTTATTTGAATTGTATTTTCTGTATGAATTTGTTATTAATTGTAAACTATGTGTGAGAGAAACAATACAATTATTATTATTTATTTTTTATTAGATTTGGGAACCTTTCTTGATGTCACGTTGACGAAAGGCCTTTTATTCTTGTCCCTTAATTTTCTATCAAATTTATTAGTTTTATATAACTTATGTTTAATTTCTTATTATTATTTGTAACTTGCCATTGTGATTGATTAAACTCTTTCTTATCTATTAAATAATGTGGAGTGTTTTGCCATACCAAGAGATTAAATAAAGTGCTGGAGCATTTCCCAATTAAATAGATATTCTGAACTCGATGGGACATTTTGTAATGTTGCCCTAAAGTTTTGGTTACCTATCTCCTTTAGGATTCTGTTCCGCCTTTTTTTTTCAAACACGTTATTTGGATCTAACTTACTTGGATTGGCTGAAGCCCAATCAAGTATAGATTGTAAATGTATCTTTAATAATTGTCTTTGTTCTAATATCTTATTAGAAAGCCCCACTAATAAAAGTTCTGTTGAGGCTAGATAATATTTACTCATCTTGAAGTGACATAACTCATCTTTCACTTTCAATGCTGTAAGCCCGGGGGAAGCTAAACTGTCTTGTGTTAAGTGCTATTAAAGTTTGTACCCAGACTTCCTAATGTTAAACTTAATGGTTCGTCTACTTGATCTATTGCCGACTGAGTAGGTTTAACGAGAAACTGTTCGGAACCACTACTGGTACTAGGTCTAACATCATTATTGTTAGTGCACATATTGATATGAATATGTAAATCAGCCAAATAATTGGTAATGTAAGACATTTGCGACACTAAGTTTTTTACGCGCTGGTACGAATAAGTCGTAACCTTACGTTTGCGTGCCATTCTTGGACGCTTATTAGGCAAAGGTGAGGTAAAGCCCTTATCCTCCGAGGCCTCATAATAAGAAAAAATATTACTTACCATGACGAAAAACAGTGCTGTGTGGGGTAAACCATATACACATAATAACATCGCTATAAAAATTAACTTACAAATAACAAAAAAGGCTAGTTATTTTTTTTAATTTATTCGTGCTTATAACAAAAACGCTATGACACTTGACAGCTGAAACCGCGGCAATGAAGACATCGCTAGAACCTATTGACAAAATTGGTAAACTAAATGGAGTAAATGTATGTTTTCGCAGTCATATTTCGGTATTTCGACAAATCATGAAGCTGCTTCTTCATCTCAATGCTGTGTGTTTTTGGAGACACATAATACCGTTCTTTTAGTAAAGTTGTACTTTATTGACAGGTAGAGAAGTGCCCTGTGCATAACAAACAACCACAAACTATAAAACAGTTCATAAAATACGATAATTCGATCACATAATAAAAATAATTTATAGATAAAAATATTATCAGATGATAAATTATTTTTTTTACTTTGACGTCATGTAAGTATTATTTCTGTAAATTTAATAATAAGAAATAGTATCTTATTGATTAATTGATTATTTGCAAGAAATTGAGTCGCAATCTTGGCATTTAAGTTCAAACCAAGAGTAAAGAACAATAACTCCGTTCAGTCATTTATTTCTTTTATAACGGCTCTAAAATGTAACTATGCACGCGTTAATGAAATTTAACTTTAAAACACGTGGTTAATAACGACTTAATTAAGTTTAAATCAAGAATTATGAGCAAATTTACTTGGAAAATCAGTATCACATACCTTACTACTTATTTATTTAACAAACTAGCTACGTAATGAAACAAATGTCTATTATAATAAATAATACTTCAATGCCATCACTTCATCCATTCTCTGTATTTATACTTTTATTTTATTGCATGAACATCCTTAAATTTTCTACATATATTTCCTTTCTAATCTATATTTTAAAGTTTATATGGAAAGGAATGCCAATACCAAAAAAAATGTGGTCAAATTTCGACCACTGAGCCACCACCGGTAAATGTAAAAAATCTCGGCGTGATAAATAAATCAAATGGTAAATTCGATCATTTCTTATTCAAGTGTAACCTTTTATTACTAGCTTACTCAAGCTTCGAATTATAAGTCGAAGAGTTAATAATTTGGGTTAACTTAAGTCAAATAGGTAAAATTTCAGTTTGTGAGCACTATAAAGGTTACGTTTTAATGTTTCATTTACGAGTATCTTTATAGCTTTATGTTGAATTCATGAAACTTTATATTCTTAATCTACAACGACCTACAATTTCACTGGTGTAGAATAGAAAGTCATAAATTTTATCGACAATAGATCGTGGCCAAACGATTTGCCGATTTTAAAGCTTTTTACAATTTAGTTCAAAACTTTTCCTTATTATTTTAATCCACTTATTAACAAATAAACGTTTAATGTGATTTTTAACTAAGCTGCAGCAGCAGCAGCAGCTCAACAACAACCTATTGCTGGAATTGTTGTCCACTTTATATATGGATATATGAGTGTGATAAAAAAATCCATTTTAAATAATCTTTATACATTCGTATGTATGAGTGATTTATACATGCAACTAATTGTGCGAAAGAAAAGTAAAATATTCATGAACGGTAACAGTCACGAGTGACTTCATATGTATTTCAAATTAGTTTTCCTACACTATCATCAACAACTCATAATGTCCCACTGTTGGGCTCAGGTCTCAGGAGAGGTTAAAGGTAATACGTCCCCACGCTGGCAGAGCGTGTGCACGTTAAGGACTAATGGGTTTTCCTACGCTAATACAAACTATTTGCCTAAAAGTGTATTTTTCGGCAAAATAAGTAAAGTTTTAAATTAATGGTTTCTAAGGCAAACTTTCTAAGAGAGTTATGTTATTTTTTATAAAAAATGTATGAAAGGGGTAATGTGGAAAATGTGTGTGGTTGTTACGCTATTATACGTAAGATTAAGTTATATTAGTTCCGAAAATTCGTAAACAAATCTAGTTTTACAACGTATGTGAAATACCCTAGACCAACGAGAATCAAATATTGGAGTAAACGAATAGTTTGACCCTATTGTCCTCTGCGTATCTATGAACAGACGAAGCGACGCCAATTTACCATAAAGTTGAAGTAGTTAGTAAACTATTTTATCCAGTATAACTTCTAGGACATATTGTACTGTGACACATTCATTTTCATTAGCATAGAACTTTGTCTGCAGATTTCTTATAACAAATGAGAAATCTCAAAGTAACGAATTTCTATTGCATTTATATATACCATTCTATCGTTGCATGTTTATTTTTCAAAAATAAATACTGTCTGTTCTACAATTTCAATGTCAAATAAGAAATAAGTAATAATAAGTGAATTTAACTTTTGGACGAAATAAAACTGCTAAGTGTATCTTTAATTATTAACTTAAATGAAACATTTCTCTCTAGGGAAATAAATTGCTTTGGCATTTGAGGTACCGTGAATTAATAAATACATTTTTATAAGCGAAGAGAGAATGTTATAGTTGGTTATCAAAAGAAGATTACAATTGCAAACGGTGAGAATAAATGTAAAAATAATAACTGTAAGAGCTTAAAGGAAAAATTCTGACATAGAGCAGTGTACTTACCTTACCGCATATAGAAGATCAGAATACATCAAAGGGTGAACAAGAATCGAAGTAAATGTAACACACATTCCCTACGTAATATATAACAAAGATGTTAATGCTCTAATAGAATATCGAATTGCGGTAAAGTTAATGTAAAATTTATTTATTTACTTGCAAGCCACGCACCACTGTGCATGTACGGGTTCGCATGTGTACAAAGTTATTTTTTTTTCTTTGTATTCTCCTACCTAATCTAAGAAACATTTGTGTAAAATTTCATGCTTTTGTAGTCATCGGTTTATGCTGTACGCTAGTTTCTTTTCATAGATACCAGTGGTCGCGCAGCGGTCAAGATTTGAATATCTTTTATTTCTGTATTTTTTAAATTTTTGGATTTTTCCTCCATATAAACTTCAAACGTGACAATTTTATACTTCGCATTATTATAGTAAAAAAGCGTACAGAGTGTTTGCTTTTTGTATTAATATATAGATTAACAGATATTAAAAAAAAAAACAAAAAAGACGAACAAATTGTAATGTTTGTTTTTATAGCATAAATAAAGGGTGGCAAGCAAAAAGTAATCCGCACAATAACTCAGACCTTATTTACAAGTCATATCAATGTAATAAATCTTTAGGCCAATTTGATCATATGGACAAATATAAAAAGAAATGTATTATAACTAGGGAGAAAATTGTATTTGCAACAATTCTCTAGAGCTATTGCCAAATCTATATCCACATTGTTAATAGCTTGGGAAACCTATCACGAGAGACCGTGGCTTTGGGCCAAGATCGAAAATGAGAGTGCGTGGAATTCCTTCCTTTTTTTAATGATGAAAGGTAGAGACAGGGCCAGAACTGACGTACAAATAGTGGCACCAGACGCTGAAGAACGATGTTCGACCACCATTAGAGCCTGGTACCCTAGTAGAAGCAAATCCCTCTGCGCTCAATGATTAGGTAGGGGGAAATGGAATTCCGATCTAGAGTATACTCGTGTCCCTTACATTACTGAAAAGTTTTACTTTCCCTTTATTGTAAAATGCTGCCGTGTAATCGCAACCTGTAAATGCATGGAAGGCTGGAAGACTTTGGCATAATTTGATTCCTATATCCTTTTCAGTTTCAATCACAAATAGCATGCGCACTTTCTTTCTTTAGCTTCAAACAGCTGCTATGCTGTGTCCTCTTCTATCGCATGGGATGGTTGGTTGGGACATCTCAGTCGCACACATTCACTCGCAGCGATATTTTACTTTTCAAAATTCGACAACCGGAATTCGGGACTGATTTTTCGCAGGCAACCCTATACCACCGTGTTCATAATAAAATAATCTTTAATTTTATTTAATTTCAATTCAATAATCAGACCGTTGCAAAATGCTAGTATAGATTTACCTGTTTATACCTGGCTACCCGATAGTTGTGACCGGAAAAGAATAGGCAACCTAACGTTTGCATATTCTATGGGCTTCATACTTTCGATTGGTATAAAATTTATCTAATAATCAAACCGGTGGAAAGTTTAAAAAAATTAAATATTTTAATTATTAATTAAAAATACCCTGGACTAAAATTTGTTAGGCAACCCATATGCAATATATTTATTGACATATTAATTTAAATATAAAATACGTTTCATGAAATAAACATCTCGGTGAAGGTCGTTTCATAGCGGGATCTCGTACTAAAACTTTTTAGAAAAATATAGTATGAATTGAATGGACACGAATACTACTATATATTTTCACTGACCATACTGTAAATTTGGTTTCGTAATTTGATTTAATATTGCCTTCAATATAATTAATAATTCATCCCTTTGTTACTACTAAAATTTCACAGAGGGTCTAGAAAACAAAAACTTTGTGGAACATACACTTAATAATACAACGTTGGATTTACAATGTCAGACAATATTCTTGATACAATTTGTTTATAAAAAAATGCATTGTGTACGCATAAGACGCAAAATTAACCAGTCGTCGGGAGAAGTTACGTTTCATCTGAAAATATACATCATTACTTTTAGTTTGAACAAAATATTAATACTAATAGTAGTTTTTATACACATTTTGGTTTACGAAATAGAATTAAAATAATGGATAGTCCTCGCGTAGCGGATACAGTTAGTCTTTAATTTTCAAGCTGCGAAGGTGTATGTAGCAACAGCTTTATTTCTAAAAACATACGTATTATGTTATGATGCGCTATAGTATCTAAAGCAAAAAGGATAGAATGATATAAAATTGTGTAACATGAACCAAAGAGGGTGTAAGAGGGTAGCACTTAGGTAAATTAGCTATTTTCGAGAAATCGTTCAATAAAACATGGCCATACACTTCTGCTTCTAAGGTTATAATAATATTTTTAATCATATAGATATAGTTTAATAATTGTGGTTTAACAAAACTGAAGCTTATACCTACTAAAATATGTGGGATATCTGTATCCGAACTAGATATAATTTTCTGTACATCAGACATCAGCGCTCCTCTTTAAGATTAGACATGACATATAAGCATGTTAAAATAGTTCACTCTGGTTAGTTTAATTTTAGTGTAATTAACAAACTAAATATAGAAAACCATAAAGGAAAATAGTATGAAATCTGTGTGTGTGTGTGTGTGTGTGTATGTTGGTGTGAGTGTATGTCAGTGTGTGTGAGTGTATGTATACGTGTGTGCGTGTGTGTAATATCTTATTTAAGAAAACAGAGTAAGTTTTAGGTTTCTTTGTAGGTTAACTTGTAATAAATAACAGAATTAAGTAGTTTTGCATGTATTTTTATATCGTTTTTTTTATGTTTAAGCTCTTATTAATTTAACTATAGACTATGAAACAGCAATAATTATTGATATAGGCATGTGTAAAAGTTTTTGAAAAAAACTTTTACACATGCCTATGCCTGCCATGCCTTTGTGTTTGAAAAAGCAGTGTGATTTCGTAGTTTGGAAATCGTAGTGGGGTTATCAAAGTTAATAGATGAATGTTGCCTTTGTAGGGTGTTTAAAATAAATAATTGTCGAACAATAAGGACTACACACATAGACTTATACAAATCATACGTGGGGATTAAATGGGACGAAAAGTATATACTTTTAGGACAGCTCACTACGCGATTTATAGTGGTTTTTGAGTATTTCACTAATTTGGGGTCCGCTGCATTTATTAAATAATAATAATGTCTTTATTGTACACCAGGTAAATTATGAAAGATGTTAATTTAAGATAAGTAGGTACAATTGGCGGCCTTATCGCCCGGAGGAAATCTCTTACAGGCAAGCTAAGGATGGAAACAAAACAAAATAGGAAAGTAGAGGGTTGTGTCTGGTGCATTAATATTATATTTGAAGTTAGATAAAATTAGGTTTATTAAATAAAAACTTAGAAGAGTGTGAGTGAAATGAATATAAACTACTATTAACACACTTCTATGGGATAAGGTGATCTTACGACTATGCGAGAGAAATACGTAGGTAATGGGACCTAGATGTCTCCCAGGAAATGCTCTTTTACTACTCTTGAAGGCATTTGTTGTTGGTGTACGTTTTATTATGACTGGTAGGGTGTTCCACAGTCGAACAGCTTGCAAAGAGTGGGCGGAAAATTTGGTAGAATGTGACGGTATTTTTAGTTTTAAGTTCTCAGACGATCTCAGTATTATATATTTGGGGTAAAAGGACTAAATAGAATGTTGTATATAAATAGAATAGAAAGGATATATGTATTCCGGCGAAGGCGGATAGGTAACCACTTAACCTTGTTACGATAGTCGGAGATGTGATCATACATGTATTTACGCAATCCGAATATGAATCTTATACAGAGATTTTGGAGTCTTTCAAGCTCATCAGCATAACCAAGGATGGGGAAAAGAACTAAGTGTATGAGAGTAATCTTGGTAGAAGTAGGTAATAAATTGCGTATCCTACGCAAAGACCCTGCAGCGGCAAACATTTTACGACTCAGCTCCTGCAGCTAGGTTATTTTTTTTTTAAAAACATGAATTATTTTCCTGATTCTGGACGAAACCAACTCAATGTGGTATTTAAAACTTAAAATGTTGTCTATTATTACGCCAAGATATTTTATTGAATTTATTTTGAGCACACGCTTAAGTATTCCATATGAGGAGTAGTGATTTTTCCTTCAAGAATTTTAATATCATCTCCAATAGAAATACTCCTAAAGGATGAAACGAAGTTATCGATACATTTGAAAGAAGGCGATCTATATACTCCTTCAATTACTGTGCGGCTACCAATTTTGATAACTAGACGCGTACAGTCTCTGCAGGGTGGCTCGTAAACTGTAACCTTAAGAGTTTCTTTAACATACACGATAACACCATCATTTTTATAAGCCACATTTTTCGTCACATGGGGATAATATACATGTAGCGATGAAACTAAGGGTAATTTTGATAAAAAAATACTACGATAAAATAAGTACATCACAGTCAAAAGAAAGTCTTTTCAGTATAATAACGAAGCTATCAACGATTTTGCTGTATTCCGTACATTTTGAGTCAAAATTATGAGACTTCAGGGTTTCTTATTGGTTTATTACAATCTTTAATTTCACCCTTCTAGTTGTCTACTTCTAAGTCATTTGTGAAGATGATTGGGAATACATGATTACTTCATAGAAAACTGGGTGAACTTTAAAACCTGATAGAACCTTAAAGTTACGAAATGGTAGTATTTGATTATTGTGTCAAAGAACCGAGACCTTAAAATGTTCTGTGTAATATAAGATTTGTGTGACTAAAATGTTTTTCTGTCTAAAGAACTGTAAAAAAAGACTAAAACCTCCTTAAAACACTTCGAAAAACGTGCAACAATAAACAAAAAACAATATAATTTATACTCAGGTTATTAGATATTTTCAGCTTGATACCTCCACGCGTTTCTGAGAAAAAGAGTATTGACAGACAGACGGACAACAAAGTCGTTTCGTTTTTTCCTTTTGAGGTACGGAACCCCAAGAACATACATCATTAAAATCTGTAACATATTTCATAGTATAGGTATGTTTAAAGAAAATAAATATTTATTTGTTATCTTAAAGTATTGATACGTTAATGAATAGGAAATGTGCATAAAATTTTAATTTGTCTCAAATTTCTTGTTAGTTTCTTTATTGTCTGTATTTTTTTAATTTAGTGATTATTTAAACCCAGAATATATTAAATAGTAAGTGAAAATTAAGGGAGGGAAATTCATACTTACAAAACGCGTCACAGTCCCAACGAAATGTACCATCGATGGTCACTTCATCTAATTATATCGGCGTCGAAATTTACACTGAGTAGTGTTTGTGAGAAAAATTGTAGTTGATCTAGGACGAAGAAACTGGCTTTGATAAAGCACAATCGGATAATCTACCGAAAATAGATTTATGATGTCAGCATATTTTGCATGAAATCTTGACTGTATGGCCGCAGAGATCAAAGTAGTGGTATATTTTAGTCCATAACATAAATGTTTAAACAATAATAAACTTGTAAGAAAGTGTTTAACTAATTACATGATTTGTATAACAGTTAAAGCTGTACATGAATATAATGATCAAATATAAATGAAAAAAAACATGCATATTTTATATTGTAATCAGTTTAATAGTCGAAAAAGCCAACTGAGTTGTGTGGTTACTGACAATATCTGATGGTATTAAGTGGTTAGATAGCCAAAAGATTTAACTACTAGTACTAAAGAAAGTACCCCAAGTATGAACTGAAATACAACTTAAAACTACAGTAAAATAACACATGTTACACATCTACATAACTAATGATATAAATATTTTATTTTTATTTCATATCATTTACTTATGATATGAATTTAAAATAAAATAATAAACCTACAATACAAAGCCGTGCTCTATTGCTGAGAAGTGCATGCACAGGTAGGTACTATAAAAATAAAAAAAATAAAAATAAATTGATACAAACTAAATTTAAGTGAATAAGATTTTTCATCCTCGTTGTCAAATTTACGAAAGAAACCGACAATTGGAACGCTATGATAATGTTTTTTAACAAACATGGTTTGCCATTTTTTTGGGGAAGTGAATATTTATTTGAAATTTTCTATTATTTCTTTGTGATTTAAAAAAACGGTGGAGAGTTATGAAATGAAACAAATAAATAAAACATTATTGATGGTGTTGAAATACAAGCAAAATATTATGATGTAGGAAATGGACATTCCAGAAGCAAAATTAAATCAAAAGCAAAGGTACTGAATGTGAAAATTAATTGATTAGGAAGTTGATAGAAAAAACACAAAAAGTACTTCTATGAATCGTCCGTTTGAAGTTCGTGCTAAATCATATAGTTACTTGATTACTATTACCAAACGATAAACAACGTCTTGGTAAACGTCAAACTATAATTCGAAAACAAATATTCGATTACTTCATAATTCTATCTACCACCCAACTGATAAAAACAAATGTTGGCCTGTTTTCATTTAAACACCTACAATTTCGCTAACGATAATTTGGCCCTTCTCACGTAACAGGGAGTAAGCCAATTGCCAGTAAATGACCATTTTGGGGATTAAAGATGGGAAAATTAAAAGAATAGATAGAGATGAGGGAGAAGATATTCAGAATAAATTACCAATTGTATAGAAAGGGCAGAAATGGAATATCAATAGTATTGTTTATATTAAAAATGGATTGACACAACCACTGTTAAGTAATTTAATCATCGGTTTTACGAAGTGTTACTAGAGGTTTAGCGCTCTTCCTCTCTAGTAATTTTTAGGAGTGAGGACTTCTTATAAATGATACAAATTTAATATATTTTTAACAAACTCACAAAATACGATTACAGACAGACAATAAACGAAAAAATATAAAGGTAAAGATTTTTTTTAGAATTATGAAACACATATAACACACGTAACATAACATCACTAAACGATAGTTTAAGATGCTAATGCTGAATTTTAGTGACTTGTCATGATTTCAATCTTAATAAAGTCCTTATTACGAGTTTTTATGGTGACATTAGGTACACCTTCACTTATTAATTAGAAACTAAATATCTTTAAAAATATCTTTGTTGACGTCCAAGCCACCCACGCGTAAAACATTAGACAAAGCACGCCCTTTGAAAGTATCATAACACGAACATATATCAACTTCTCATAAACAATGATTTATTTTAAAAACAAGCCAATTAACTAACGTTAGTGGTATCTTTAGTAGTAACTTGATCTTGGAAAATTTCAGATGGAACATTTCGAAAAGTCACGATACATGATATTCTCGTAAACAATAACAAAAATGGGATAATGCCATTAATTACAGTTCTAAGAAAATTATTTTAATGCGTGGGTGGAATATTATAAAGTTAAAGCTTGTTTGTTTGGTTAATTGAACGAGCTAATCGCAGTACAAGACCGATTTGAAAAAAATCTGTAATGGAATGTCATTAAAAATGTCAAAAGTCTTCATGTTGACGTTTTATTGTATTTGTAAGCAGAGCGAACCTACAAGTACAAAATCTCATATAACATTTACCGTTATATTAACTTACTATTGCTGTTGAAGAAATAACTTAATATACACTGTTTACTGAGAAGTTCATTTTGAATTCTAATTAATGTCGTCATGTATGAAGGAAGGAAATGGCAAAGGAGTGAAATGTAGTTCCTTAGAGCGGTGAAATGTATGTACTTGAAGCAGTCATAAGTTCAAAAAATGTTTTTTAGAATAAGTTTGGCCTAATCTTATCAATGTTTTTTTTTATAAATAATATTAAACTTTCTTTTGATTACTAGGTTGTGGTGAGTCTCGAAGGAGTAATATATCTAGCAGAGGCCAGGAATGGGCTGATGATGACGATGAAGCTACATCGTCTACCTTTTGTCTAAGATTTGCTTCTTAAAGAAAAAGAGCTATTGGGGTTTTCAAGGATTTTGTATATAATGTGCACCTCACTCCCCCTGGCTTCTAGTATCCAAGAAGGTGTGCGGTTTTTGATCAGTTCGAGTCCGTCATAACTAGCGGTGGAATACGGGGATTTCCATTTAGAAAAAAAAAGTTTTAAACCTGTCATGAACTTTGGATATTATAGTCAACGGCCATTCTGATCGATTTTCGGTTCGGTATATTGCACATAAACACTTTAATAACCTAACTAACTGTAAGTTTTATAAGTCGTTAAATAAAATTAAGTAAATTAGAAAATCATACAAAGTTTGATATATGCTAAAGTTGCCAGTTTCACATTCAACTACTTAGTTGGGTGGTGTGGTGTGGGTCACAATACTGCAATATTACTTTTTTTGTTTCACTTTTTTGGATTCGGATTTGCTTTCCATCAGGCAGCGTAGAGTCAGATCCATATATAAAAGTAAAGATTATAAAAAAAATATTTATAAATAGCATATAAAACTTTGTGTTTGCAATCAATCTACACTAACACCAAAATAATTAGTTGGAATTTGTGTCTTCAAACTCTGTACATGAGGAATATGTTTAAGATGGATAAATATTTGCAGCTGGTAACTCTTCTTATTAAAATAAACCTTATTACAATGTTGTTGTTTTAATATTTAACGTATGTGAAGGCAAAATATACTTCTTAATTCATGGGTAAGCATGAATTGGTTGCCAAAAATACGTCTTTTCGCATTTTCTTCTTTCGCATCATAACTCTATCTTCATGAAATGAATAAGTAAATAGACGAGTGAGTAAACAAATGAAATTTTTTTGTTATAAATTATGGACATTTAGCAGATTGAATAAATTTTTGAATTATTACTTATCTTCGCATTTGTTATTTAATCTAACTTTCATATGAATGACGGCAAGTAAAAATGAGTACATACATTTTTGAGTTTTTATTTCATTAAACGATTATTTTCAAACCAACACGATTAATGCTCTTTTTTCGTCCTCCAAAAAATGCACTAGGTGCTGAAGTGTGTAATACGACCTCGGCTGTCTATAAACGTGACACTTGACGACAATGGATTCAACACCCCATCACCCTGATAAAAAATTTCAGACGAGAAACTAACAGAGGCGAAGCACACTGCATCCTTTCAGTTACCTCTTACCAGACGTCGAAAGCGGGTCTTCTTGTTCTAGTCCTATCATTAAATGTATAAATATACGTTACATGAGTGGTTTACATTACGTATGGAAGTCAATTCTATAATTATTTCTTAAAACTCCAAGGTAACGAAACGTAATTGTGATTACTGGGCATGTTTTACACCAGGATATGTTTGAAATGCGTTACGAAACACATGATCATACATATGAATGTATTAATTATACATTCATATGTATGATCATGTGTTTCACTCAATGAAAACATATGTTATTTATAAAGTTATTACAATTACTCTTCAATTACTTTGCCTAACTGCACTAGAAGGAGGGTTATGTCTTTATATAACGTGTCCCAAGATTTAACGAAAAGCTGACACCGGGGGGTATACCTGCCCAAGACTTCTTCCTAGGAAAAAAAGAAAAAAAAACAGATAACTGAAACTTTTTTGGAGGTTAAATAAAATTCGCTTTAAAAATTTAGATTTTACGATATTTTGGCTTTGGGAGGTGTTGAGAGATTCAGCAGTGTCGGGTATAGTATTACCTGTGAGACGGACACTGAATAAATGAAATATTTAACTGACCCAGCGAATTTCACACCGCCATATGTTTTTTCGTGAATATATACCTGCTTCGGTTTCCCACGGATAATATACAGTCATGAACTCACAAAACATAACAATGCCAATTTTTTTTTATACAAACCTTGTCCTGGCTATAACAAACACATAAGAAAAGTTATTTTTAGTAGTTATTCAATTTGGTGTAGTGAATGGGTAGTTATGCGCGTACATACGAATACATTTCAGTGTTTTACATACATTACATACATTTTACATACATACATTCATGTTTGTTTAAATAGATACAACATCGCATGTTTGTAAATTTTAAATACCTACCTGAACATTTTATACGTACAGTGGTTATGTTTTGTTTAAGGCATGCTTTCATTATTCACTTCTAAGTTTGTTTGTTAGCAACTGACTTTTGTAAACATGTTTTTAGTTTTATTAACTTTATTTATTTGGTTCAGGAATTAGCTTGTTTCTTTAAAAAGTATGTCCCAGTTAAACCTCAGGTTAACTAGGATATCAAACCATTTGAAGTGGTGCGAAAAAAAGCCACGCTATCTGTAAGTACATCTTAACCTATAAAAAATTGACAAAAATTGGTATCACATTTGAGGTTTTGTGTTCCGAAACAACAGTATAATTATCGGGTAAATAATAAATAAATTTCTAGCAACCAAACAATCTGTATTAACTGTGATAAGATATTCCATCTTCTTTTTTTTCTTTTTGGGAACTACTCTTACAATGTTTAATGGCGCTAGACGGCATTTTGAAGATTAAACCTAAAATCACTCGTGACGTGAACACATTATGGCCGTTTATAAAACACTGCCGCGAAATTGTATTATCTTTCTAATTCATATTTATTTCGTGAGATTCATTGACGTGTTCTTGTATATTGTATATAAGTATTTGACTCTGTAAAAGACTGTTGTTATCTAGAATAAATAAAAAATCAAAATTACAGTCTATCTGGATTTTCTTTGTAAACTGAAACATTACTCTTCCTTTTGGCTTCACCGTAGTCGAAAAAATTAATCAATAGCTTATTAAATATAAAACTGATTTATCTGTTTTTTTTTTGTTTGGTGGATATTGCCAATTTAACTGTTTGATTTTATTTAATATTTCGAGAACAATGAGAAACTAATGGGAACAAAAATAAACCAAAATTATTCTGGGATCGACATAAACAAAACCAAATAAAAAATCAGTAAAATCAGAGAGTACAACCCATCTCAAAACAACTTCATCATCTCCAACCTTTCTTATGATTTTCCAAAATAAATCTCAAATTATTATCTTTACAAATTCATTAATAACACCAGCTAATTCGTGCCCTTCGCACGTATTGCATGAGACCCACATATCGCAATTGATTTTTACCCCCGACGGAATAAGGGTATTATATGTTTAAGGTATCGTATCTGTGTCATTTCATCATAGCAGCTCCACATATGGTGGTAATTCTGTTGCTGTTGTAATATGAACCAATTTAGTTTTCATTATTTTTCAATCTAAAAGTGGCTTACCCGAGAGTGTTCTTAGTTAGTATTCAACCAATTATGTACAGGTTTTTGAAATTAACCATTGTTTCAAATCTTCGAAAATATGTTATTGATTTCTAAGCCAATATTGGGAATATTTCTATCTATATAAATAAAATAAATCAGCGAAATGTATGCACGTACATAAGTTCCGATCGGCTGCACCAAATTGGATAATTCATTATTCTATGTGTTTGTTATTGTTAAGACAAGATTTGTATAGTAGAAAATTAAGAGAAAATCTGAAAAGTTTTTTTACACTACCTACGAAACTGAAGCGATCACAGCGACACATTTACTAAAGAAAGTATTTAAAAAATTAAGAAAATATTTACTTAAGAAACAAAATATGGCGGTACGAAGTTTGCCGAGTCAGCTAGTTACAAATAATTATATTTGTTATAAATGAGTGCAAAGTTACTTTTTAACCTCGTGCTCAATTTTGATGACCGAGCCGAGAGACCGAAGGATTCTAAAACTCAATTACGAACGCAGCGAGTGGTTAAAAAAATAGAATCCTGAGTGAAAAATCTTTGCACTCGAGTGGTAACTTTTTATCCCATCTCAGCGAGAAATTGACTAAATGTAAAAAAAACATTTACAACCATAAGATACATTTATTTTAGTTTGGGTATTAGTTTAAATTATTTCAAATAATATTTAGGTGTAAATAAGAAAAATTTAAGGTAACGTTGCTACATTTACTTAAGTTGAGTGTAATATTTTTGTTAGGTACTGTAATGTTGGTATTAGCGACTTCTGTGCTGTTTTTCGGTAAACTATCTGACATACTTAATGGCTGTTCGTAGTTGTTGATTTATCGGATTTCCTTGGCGTAAATGTTGGCGACAGAAAGCGATGCTTAGGTATTTCGTAACGTATCTGACTGAGGCTCTTTCAGTGTAGTGGCTTCTATGATGCCTTTACATATTTTCGGCCTAAAGTTCGTCGAAAACAACGGCCCACAACAGGGGTTCTGGAAGTTCAAAAAATGTTACTATTTCTTGTAGAATACTGCCAAATTTATTAGCACCCATAGACTGTCTGCCTCACTTTCATTTGCGATATTGTAGAATCGATTGATTGGAGTGTTAGGCGGGCGTAAGGCTTGATATTTCTCGACTATTGTTACGTATTCCTTGCGAATGACGAAGTTACGGTCTCTTCTTGTTTTTGTATTAACTAAATTAACTAATAGTAAGTCATCTGAATGTTTCTCAATGTTTTTGGTATTAAGTTGTGTTAGTTCATTGGTTAGACATGCTCCGTTTATACCAATAACAAGAACAATCTGTAACGTAAAGAGTATTGTAGTAGATAAATTAATAAAATTTATATGTATGCATAATTATGCCTATCAACATCTAATAAGTACTTATTAGATTATGTTAAGTAGTTGATTAATGTACTTAAGTAGGTACTGAATGAGCAACTGACTTACTTTTGTCGCCAAATATACGGAATTAGGTGCTTCGTTAAGAAACTTTTCAATTTCAATTTCAGATCCTGTGTGATTTTTATTTTTTTATCAGATGACCAGATGACACTCTTCTAGAAATGCCATTATGTATGTCTTTTTTCATCTTTATTGTTACTTTTAGCATTGAATACGTACTCCATAGCGTGTTTGATTTCTTGGTCTCGAATAATTCAATAAAATATGCCACGTCGCCACGTGTTATACATATAGTACTGTTTCAAATACTTCTCGTGTGATTGTTGAAGGAGAAAGCTCATTTACACATTATTAACGATTTCAGTCCGTTCTGTTGGCGTCAAATAAACTTCCTCGTCGCTCGAATTACTCATTTTAAGTTTTTCCACTTGTTTTTAAGTTTCTTGTTTTTAACCTAAGGGTTGAACAATATGACGTGCAAAGAAACTGACGTGGGTAAAGCCAATTAAAAAAAAGTACACCAAGAAGTTACCGAGTCAGCGTTTCTTAAAGAATGAAAAGGTTGTATTATAAATTTGGCACCATGGAAGTAGAAGTAAATAGGATTAATGATGTTTTGAATTCACAAACTTAGTGCACACGATGTTCTAAATTCAATTTACTTTATTCTCTAGCGGATAAAATCGGCTTTTACTCTCAGATATAGCATCAGGGCAAAAAATACTCTTTCCGAGATGGAGGGATGAAAATAACTATTGTTACCACGCAAACGACGCAAGACAATAGCGCTGCAAAGAAAAGGGAAACTTGATGCGAATACTGTGCCTACCGGTTTGGTCAGCGTGGTATTGTAGGCAATTAACTGCATCTAGTTTTAAGGACCGGTCTATGTTAAGCAGTGGACGATTAAAAGAAAAACAAAAAAAAATTCAGACAATTTATTAACACACAACGCCGTCTAGTCCCACGCTAAGCAGAGCTTGTGTTATGGATACTAAACAAACAACTGATAGAAATACTTAAATACTTTTTTTTGGTAAATACATACATATTATGCATAGAAAACACCCAAACTTCGAAACAAATATTTGCAGATCATACAAACATTTGGCCCGACCCGGAAAGCAGTCGCTTACGCTACCACTCGTGCCACCGAGGCAGTCAAAGATGTTAATGATGAATTGATTTATTTTAGAACAAATATTTTACATGTAGTAATTAAAGCATTTTCTTATAGGCTCTTACGGTACCCACTGGATGAATAATGTTAGTGACATTCCGTATTCTTTTGTAGGTTTTTAAAGGTATAAATGCAATAAATTACTGCGACAGTAGTGGGCGATATTAGAATTAATGGTAGCACTAATGGATTGATTACTTTTTAACTATTGAATGACACTAGTTGTGTCATAAGTATTAATTTAGTTTTAAGCTCTGAAAATCAGAGAGAAATGTAAGGAATTTATTTTTGTACACATTGATGTAATTACACTTGTATCGTTTTATTGTATTTTTACCCAAATACCGCGAAGCTAAAAGGAAGAGATATGGTTCATCACACAATATTTTTTTCTGGGTTAGGATCAATACCAGTCTTTCTTCTAATTAAGAATATGTACACGATAAAAAATGTAAAAAGATGAGAAAGCCAGGAAGGGAAAGAAGTATTACTTAAATCGGACATTTGAATCCGATTCAAGCACGGACATACGAATAAATCGCATTTAGATAAATTGCAAAGATATAAGAAATGCTTAAGAACTTTAGGTACCTAATATAATGTGATCGTTAGGACTCATTGTTAAATCTATACTAATATATAAAGCTGAACAGTTTGTTTGTTTGTTTGAACGCGCTAATCTCAAGATTTGACCGATTTGAAAAATTATTTCAGTGTTGGATAGTCCATTTATCGAGGAAGGCTATATATCACCACGCTTATACTAAAAGAGACGAATAGAAGACGCAAACGAGCTTGCGTGGGTCAGCTTTTTCAATAATTTTTTTTTTCAGCAAAGATTTTTTCAATCTTTTTTATCTTTTTTTTGTAATTGTATGTATTTTACCGTACCGTAATTACTTAATCGTTTCTATTTTCTTATTCGATACTTTCTAAATTTGTGTTTCATTCTTCGTCGTTTCTTGTAATTTTGTTTAGTTGATATTATTAATATTTACTTGCTGTGGTCTCCTGTAAGTGAATACTAGAAATTAGGTCGTGTGCCAGCCGATTGAGCTTCAAGATTGGAGTACGCAAGCACTACGGAGACTTGTTGACGGAGTCATCGAAATGATCTTTTATTTGTTTACAACTGCGTTTGGACGTATGCATATGTATGTATGCTTTATTTTCTATATCTTATATATGTATATATATATGTATGCGTGTGTATATGTATATGAGTATATGTATGTTTATGTATATATCTATGATTATTGTATTTATAATATTAATGTCGCGTAATAATACTTTTATGTATAATTCTCACATATGATTCAATAATACACCTGCTACACACAGCTCTGCACCACCCAAAGGTTGACTGGAAGATAATGCCTATGGCATTATACTCGTTGCGCTGTAGGATGGTGCGGGTGACATTTGCCTGTACGACATTGACATCTATCAGTACCACATAACTAAGGGATGTGACGTTATGCAATTCATTTTTATCGCTAACGATACTCGCACCATAAATCTAGTTCTCTTTAATATTGTTATGAAAATGAGTGTGTTATTCAGTTGTGCAGTGTAACTGTTATTTGTTTGTTGAGTTCGTTGTTATTACCATGTCTAAGCATATAAAAATAAACTATTTTGGGTAGTCAGGCCAGGGAGGTTGTTGTTCGTTAATAATATCCGTCACAGATTCAGATGATGAATTGAGTGACAATTTAGATGTTCCTGACTCTGATATGAGTTGGATGAATAAAATTTATTTTTTCTTAGCAACCTTTTAAGCAACCTTACCATATAAATGTTCTGTTGTATTATATAATTATAGACCAATTTTAACAATAAAAAATGACCGTTTTTTATTATGAAAAATATCGACTATCCATCGTAGCAGTACATCCCATCACTAAATACTTCTATGGCGTTACGTCATACGCATAACACTGCTTAATTTTTCATTAAATTTGATTTTATTTGTAGATTAGAACATTCTGGTTTGGTTTAATTTAATTTACTACAGTTATTAATGATTTAATATATTGCGAATGTGGTACAGCTGAAATACTCAGTCATAATTTATAAATCGCGGCAACTTTCAAGAGTGAAACGAAGTGTTACTGAAACTGTCACCCGCACCAAGCTACAGCGCACAGAGTATAAGTCCGCCTTGCGCAATGTGATTGCAGGAAGCTTAAATAAATAAAATAAATAAAAAAATACTTCTTCAAAGACTTTAACTCTGAAATTGAAAGGAAACTCATCTTAAATTATTAAATTAATATTACAAAATTTATTACAAGCCAAGAAAAAGAAAGAAAGTGCATAATAAATGCGTATACAGTGACCTTTGTTCGGGCAAAACATACTTGTCCTTACTTCCTACAGCGCCGCAGCAATCCACAGTTTATGAAATAGATTTCAAATCTTTGCTCATCCTACGAGTACACTATATTCTTTGCAATAATTACTTTTACAAGTGTTATCAATACTGTTTAATTTTCAAAAGCAGTTTAATATTCAGAGGAGAAGAGTGGTGAAAATAAATAAAAAAGTAATCATATTATCCTTTGTTAACTGTTCCCATTACTTACAGTTTTTTTTTCTATTATTGAAAAGTTTTCCGATAACCGTTTTGAAAAGATACAGTAATTCTTCACAATATTTTTCTATATTTAGGGTGCCGTCCCCAAAGGGTCGAAACGGGACCTTATTACTAAGACTTCGCTGTCCGTCTGTCACCAGGTCGAATGTCATGAGATTCAATGTTCATGAACCATGATAGTTTGACAGTTGAAATTTTCAGAGATGATTGTATTATATTGTCGCTATAATAAAAATACTAAAAAACAGAATAAAATAAATATTTAAGAAGGCGACAAACGTAAATTTATGGCACGTTTTTGCTTGATGTTGATAACGGCAACAGGTAGATACTTTGAACTTTTCTTTCTACTTTACATTTCAAACAATTGTATATAACACGTGAAAATATGTACTGGTTATTATGACATATATAAAAAAAAAAAAATTAGAATCGAAGATCCGAGAAAGAATAAAAAATGCGGGAAAAAGTACGCAATCTGTGGGTTAATATCAGTGGGTGTTATGACCTCGGGCCTCAACAGTGAGGCATATTCAGTATCAGACAGTGGCACTCTCAGTTCTCTTGTAGCCGCCCTCGAGAGCAGCGGTCGCCCGCCCTAACTTTATTCGTTCAGCCACTCGCTACGGCTATAAAAGTTTGTGTTATCAAAGTTAACTACCGCTGGTCATGAACTAAAATATTTTTTATTTGTGAGTGCAGTGATGGTATAAGGCAGTGTAAAGTGTTTTATAAAAAAGATTCAGACGCATTACAAGCAAGGAATTTGGTAATATTTACTTTATTTTCTCATTACATTATACTAGTATTTATCAATTAAGCTTGTAACTCGTTTTTAAACGTATACAATTACACATGAAATCTTAGAACAACTTTATAATATAAGCTACATGTTTCAAGCTATGTATATATATATAAAAGTTTTACAGCTTGAGAACATGCAATAGAAGAATACAATTATAAAGTTCAGTTTCATTAACTAGTTTACATGAATGTGTTGATTTATAATTATCCGTGGTTACGAAGGCTACCAACATGTTGAATTTCGATAACTTTTTTTATTTGGTGAATAGTGAATTACATTACAGCCATAAGATAAATAAATTTGTAAAATTTATTTTTCGAATGACGCCATGCTTTAAGTGTCTCCGTGTCGAGTGTTTTGACTCTGCTTATCGAATGAGCCTACCGAGAGGCACCAAATATTCACCATAATTATTTTTCCAATTTCATTACTGATAACTCATACACATTTTAACAAGTAGACAGTGTATTTAAATGCGTATACAGTGAGATCACTGTATACAAAAGTATGTTCGGCATATAACAAACGTACTAACTGTTTGCTTCAATAAACTTCTACTAATAATAATTTAATTCTAGACTAGACTTCACTTTTTTACTTCAATAGGCCTTAATCAAGACGAATTATTACAAACTCTATTCTCCATAACTGGCTGCTATTTACCAAAAGCGGTTCATAAATGGTGTTAAATAATCTCTTGCAATTTCTTTATCTTTTAAAAATTACAAATAAATAAATTAATATTTCGGACATCTTTCTCTTCTTTCGTTTGTGTTATGTGTACTAGACAACTGATATAAATACATACATACATATTTTTTTGTAAATACACATATATTATACACAGAGAACTCCGAAGTAATATTTGTAGATCATGCAAATATTTGGTCCGACCCGGGAATCGAACCCGAGACCTCAAGAACAACAGTCGTATACGCTACCACTGCGCCACAGAGGCAATCAAAATGCAGCGTAAGGTGCAACAGAATTATATATTTCATTACATATCAAACAGATATTAACCTCAACTATCTATAATAAATAGCGCCGAAAGAACGAGCCTGATTAAGCAGAAAGAAAAGTAATGTATATAGTAGTAAATAAACTACCTATAACAAACCATTTGAATACAAATTTTAAGTCATTAATCAAAAGTTGAAGTAGTTTACTAAAAAGTCATTATACTATCGTAAACTTTTACATTCGCGGGAAAGCATTGCTTTGGCAATCGACTAAAATGATATCGTGATGTCACACATAACCAACCTTATTTTTCTGTTAGTTTTCACTAAGTTTGTGAGGTGACCAGGAGACTAACCAATGTCGCCGTTCTTTAAAGAGGCGCCTTAAGGCCTTCTTATATATAATTGTGTCTCTTAAGTTCCATGTGGATATGGTGGTAATCTCTTACGACGAGGTAACTCCTCTGACGACGAAAAATTTATAATTCGATTGGTTCTTTACCCAAATGATAATTATCTCAATAATCATAAAAATATTGAAAAAAAGTCTATATTTCATACAAAACTGAAAACACATTATTAAAAAAAGCTTTTATAGTCGTGATGTGATAGAAAGTACTGTATTTTGTAGTGTGATACTTATATAGACTTATACAAAGTGGGGTTCAAGTGTGATTGTTATATATTATTATAATAGTGTGCGCACTCTTTTTATAATTCAAGTTTCTGAGATGTCTGCCGAAATACAGATGCCGGTGGGGACAAGAATGAGCAACATCCGTATCATTAGAAATTAGATTTCTATTAAGAAATCAGATAACTTATAGTATACATATATATTATATTTATCTTTATCTTTATCTTTGAGAATCGGTCTAAGTGGCGTGAAATTAGAGAAACCTGTGTCCAGCAGTGTGTTGATGATGATGATATTATACATACTAATTGACCTACGCAACTTCATTGTAGACATCTTCTATTGCACATTTTGCAGTGTAATTTATCCATTCAAAGTTACTCATAGAAAAAAGTTGTAGAGAGTAAACTATAGAAGACACAAAAGACAAAAGTCCGTTGTCTTTGTACTATTTTTTGATACTTTGTAATTGTAATTCTATTATACACTAGCTGACCCACGCAACCTCGTTTGCGTCTTATATTGCCTGTAGCGTGAAAATTTTCCCCCGTTATTGAAACATTCTTCATTGGTGTTCCGCTCCTATTAGTAGTAGCGTGATGATATATAGCCTATAGCCTTCCTCAATAAATGGACTATCCAACACAGAAAAAAATTTTCAAATCGGACCAACGGTTCCTGAGGTTAGCGCGTTGAAACAAACAAACCAACTAACTCTTCAGGTTTATTATTAGTATAGATTATTTTTTCCGAAACTGTAACCGTTTACGCAGCGCACACAATAGAAGCTCTCAAAAGAAATATTTATTTTAGTTTTTGTAATATTTTTATTTAATATTAGGTCTTTACCTATGAAATTGCCGTTTTGTATGCAATAAGTGAAAGTACTTATTTTTTCAAACTTTTTTATTTCTGTTTTTCGAAGTAATCACCCATGCAATCGACGCATCTTTGCCACCACATTGGCAGTTTATTGATGCCCTTCTTGTAAAAATCAGCTTGACGGGAGGCAACAAACTCTTCAAAGGCATTTTGTACTGCTTCTCGGGAATTGAATTTTTTACCCACAAAAAAGTTGTCTAAATTTTGGAAAAAGTAATAGTCGGTAGGTGCAAGGTCTGGTGAGTATGGCGGATGAGGGAGAGCTTCCAACCCCAGCTCTTGCAGCTTGGAGACTGTCTGTTGCGCAGTATGGGGTCGCGCGTTGTCGTGAAGGAGCAGTGGGGACGACCGATTGACCAAAGCTGGTTGCAGATGTGCAAGCTTCTCCATCATTCTCTCCAGTTCTTCACAGTACACATCTGCATTAATGCTCATGCCGTTTTGTAAAAAGTTGTGGTGAATCACACCCGCATTAGGCCACCAAACAGTGACCATCACCTTTTTAGGGGTCATTTTTGGTTTAGGGCATTGCTTTGGTGGTGAACCAGGGTCTAACCAACTTGCTGAGCGCTTTCGATTGTCGAACAGAATCCATTTTTCGTCGCACGTAACTATTCGTTTCAAAATTCCTTCATTTCTTTGCCTGTTGAGCAGCGAAAGGCAGGTCTCGACGCGTACGTTGCGCTGGCGATCGTTAAGGTCGTGGGGCACCCATCTAGCAAGCTTTTTTACCTTGCCAATTTGTCGCAAATGGATCAATATTGTTTTGATGCTTACATTAAAAGCTGCTGCTAGCTCAGCTGTAGATTGAGTTTCGTCAGCTTCTAGAGTTTCGCCTTTAATTCAATATTGTTAACCAAAGTCTCGACGACGACGAAGACGACCACGAGCTTCATTTTTCAAGTCAAAATTTTCAGAACGGAACCGGGAAAACCAATAAAGGGTTGTGCGTTCGTTTGTATAGTTCTCTCCGTAAACGTTTTTGATGTTACGTGCCGTTTGTGTCGCGTTGGTGCCACGACGGAACTCATATTCCATAATTACACGAATTTTTAAAGTATCCATTATGACGAAAAATGTTCAAATTTAATGAAAATACAACGCTAATCAAAAAACAAAAGACTGAGTTTGTAAATAGAATGTCATGGTTTTAAAACAAAATTAATTTGAATTTAGAATACAGAGCCATTACAAACTTTTTTTTATTTGAAATGACCAGTACTGAAGAAACGCAATTTCATAGGTAAAGACCTATTATAAATCATAAAGCACTTATCACTACATAGTATAAAACAAAGTCGCCTTTTCTGTCCCTATATCCCTATGTGCGCTTAAATCTTTAAAACTACGCAACGGATTTTGATGCGGTTTTTTCCAATAGATAGAGTGATTCAAGAGGAAGGTTTATATGTATAATACATGCATCATATACTAAGGCAACATTGCTAATTTTAGAGGTTTCTATTTTATGCCCGTGCAAAGTCGGAGCGGGCCGCTATGTTTTTATATACAACGTTCATAGTTTTTCTGTAGTGTATTTAATTTAGTATCAGCATTGCACCCGTGCGAAGCCGGGGCGGGTCGCTAGTCAATTAATAAAACATTTTAAAGATAACGAAAGTTTTTCTTATTATTCTGTTATACACAAGGCCAGGTCCATGTAATTTTTTATTCCGTCGAATAAGTCTAGACAGTAACAATAATATACGGCTGACTAAAGGATAATTCATGCTTATCAAAATGTCTATGCCTAAGCTACATGAAAGAAAAACTTTTATATCATTATAATAATATGAAAAATTACCTGGATAACAACATTATAGCGTCTCGACATTTCCAATTCATGAATATATCTAATTATAGATAGGTAGTGACTTTTACAGATAAATTTGTTTCGCTTTTAAATTACTTTTTAACTGTCGAGGACAGTACTTTGATCAGGATGAGAGTTTCCTAAATTTCTTGTATCCTTGATAACACGTGTAGAAAATTTAATGATGATTGGCTGAGTAATTGAGGCTTGAAACTACAACAAACAAATAAATTTACTTTCACATTCACGATTTTACTTAAACTTCGGATGTTCTATCTTTCCTCACAGAAGATATCATTTACATCATCATCACATCACATCCACAAATCCACAGCCTTAAACAGCCCAGTTCTGGACATAAACCTCTTCTTTGAAAAGGGCTTTTGGCCAACTTTCCCACCCTAGTCAGTATCGGATTTGATTTAAGTATTCGCTCTCTTTGCATTAATGTTACCGCACGGCCATTTCCAAAGGTTGATGTGGATTTTGCAGGACTGTTTTTGGTGGACAACATTAAGGTTTTGGAATGATCGTCAAGTAAAGGCCTATTTGTGTGTCTTTGTGTGTTTTTTTCTGCAGGGTTGATCATTGGTAGTTCATTTCAGCCTTGTCTACGGATGCTTTTATCACCTATATGTCTCGATTCACCAGTAGACGTGGATCGCCTTACTTGCTTGTTTTCTTGTTGTCTTACGAGTATTTGCCAATAGAATAGGGTTTCCTGGCTTGATATATCTTCATTCAAACTAGGTCTGAGACGAAGGACTGTTCGGTATTTATTGAGGGCAGACCTCAATAAAGTAAAAAAATAATATTTCCAGCTTTTTTGATTCGGCACGCCAGTAGTTGGCAGTTCACCGATGTCAGTGCGTGAATATGTCAAGTGGTACCCCCAAAACTTTTATTGTTCTACCTATATCTATCCGTGTCTCGGTTTTAGGGTCTCAACCGAACCCTTTGCGTTTCTGATAATATTTGAGTATTAATGCCGTGATATTTGCATCCCGTTCTCGTTCCGTTTTTTTTTTAATAAATAGGGGGCAAACGAGCAGACATATCGCCTGATAGTAAGCGATTACCGCCGCCCAAAGACACCCGCCAGGGGCGTTACAAGTGCATTGGCGGCCTTTTAGGAAGGAGTACGCTCTTTTCTTGAAGGTTTGAAGGTCGTATTGGTCCGGGAACACGGCAGGCGACAGCTCATTCCACAGTTTTGCTGTGCGCGGCAGAAAGTTTCGGGAAAATTGCACAGTTGTGGAATTTTCCACACCATCTAGATAATCTAGATAATGGGGATGAAATTTCTGTCCCGTAGGACGATGGCGGAAAGATGCGGTAGGGATCAATCGGAACAACTCCTTGGAGCGCTCCCCATGGTAAATGCGGTAGGAGATGCACAGCGAAGCCACATCTCTACGCAGCTCCTTATAAAGCCGAAGGCAGTGGGCCGGAGTGAAACACCGCCTCGATCTGTTGAGCACACCAAGCTTATTCGAGGCCAATTTGACCTTACCCTCCAAATGGCCACGAAACTGGACTTCGCTCGATACGTCGACACCAAGTATTCCAATATTGGCTGAGGCAGATAGGGGAGTGTCTTTGAAACGAGGACATACGACACATGGTTGTTTTTTAGCGGTGAACGCGCAAATTTTTTGTTGTGACAGTCCGGAATCGAACCTGTTGATCGTAAAAAATGGGCCAGAAATTAACTATATAAACACCCACATTTACCTTCATTTTACATATTCGTCGATCCAAGTTTAGAGTGCTATTTTACGTAAGTAAAATTTCCTAACACCTCGTACCTCTCATAGTGTATTATAGTGTTAATTTTGAAAAAAAAACTTGGATCTTGAATAAGTAGCAGAATATATTTCTTTGCCATATATAATTCAAATCTATTCAAATTTTGAGCAGCAAATCGATATCAAATAACTAAACTCTTACATCCATTCTCACAAACTTTCCCATTTGTAACAGGTACTGATTATTCCTCGCAAAACATTTTATTACACTTGAAAAGAGCATCCATTAAATCTGACGGGTAGTACAATATGGGGTTTAAATAAATTACTAAAGCTTCATCAAAATTCTATTAGTCTAGATAAAGTCACAGAAACTCAACTATGTGAATGGTTCAAAACATAAATTCTAGACCACAAATACCACCGTCTTTATTACATATTTACGCTAATAGTGAAAAAGAATGAACCAAAAATTGATGATTCCGGCAACTACCACACAAGAGTGGTCGTCACTATACAATTAATATGGTGACGACCACTATTGGATTCTACGTATACTTTCCATCAGACAGTTTACAGTCATTTTACAGGGCCATACATAAAAAAATATTGGACAATACATAACACCATTAATGGAAAAGGTTTATCTAAAACATGCAATGTCTTACATTATACGTAAAAACAAGTAAATGTTTTATTAATAGAGAAAGTTACACCGCAAAACTTGACGCAAACTCTATACGAACTCGTCTTTCCAAGAAGAGACTTACGTCGAATAGGTTTTACTAAAGGCTATTGATGTTATAATCATGAACACATAACATGGCATCAAAATATTAGTAATTAATAGCCTCTGTAAATCATTAACGTTGTGTTGAAATAAGAGATGAAAATTCTTTCAGAAATTAAATAATTTTAGTTTCAATAAAAAGCTACTCATAGTCATAGTAGCTAGTCGTATTTCTATGGGCCTCCCGCTGTCAGGCTCTAGTCAGGAGCCTGCAACAATTGATGGCTATACGGATCGTGCAGGGCTACCGCACAGTTTCGTATGAGGCGGCGACGGTCCTGTCGCGATCTCCGCCTTTCGAGATTCTGACATGAACGCAACGGTCTATGACCAAATTTGTTCGGTTGGTCGGAATGGCGAAGAGGCCGCGCCAGACCATGAGCCTGGATTGCAGCGAAACGCTCATAGGAAGAGGAGATAAAATTCCGCTTTGTGGAACGCCAGTGTAGAGGTCACACCACCTTAATGACAAGTCATCAACACGAACACACTGCTGTCGCCCCCGAAGATAAGTGGTGAACCAGTTCAGTATCTCAGGAGAAACTATAAGATATGCGAGAATAGATAACAAAATTTCGTAATTGACGGAATTCGTGATTGAAAAGTCGACAAGAACTTGATGTCTGCTTTTCCTAATATTGACAATCACTTTAACTGTGCTGTGACTGGGTTTGAAACCTGATTGTAGAAGGTTGTAAAGTTGGTTTCTGTATGCAAACTGTGAGACTTGTTTGTATACATAGACTGTATTTTAGATAGGATGGAAAGAATGGAAATAGGTCGAAAGTGTTCAGGAAGTAAAGAGTTACAATTTTTGGAATAATAATTATTTAGTCTTGTGCTACAATGAGGGAAAAATACCAGAGCTGAGGGAGAAATTGACAATGTTAGTGATTCCTGGGAAAATACAGTCTAGGATAGTAACAAACATACGACGGCTGAGTAGAGTACCAAGAAACTTACAGATACTGGACGAAGAAGAAGACTCTACGTTTTGAAGTACGTCGGCGTTTAACTGCGTATCACCTGGTTGCACTTTACTATGAAAAAAAGAGAGTTTGCTACATTTATTACACAAATATATTACTACTAGTCACAAATCATCAACTCTCGACTGCTGAACATAACCCTCTCCTTAGCAGTCACACTTAACTATACTTATCTATTAATATATAGTTTGGGGTTAAGGGAACGAAGTCTAATCAAAATATATTATGAACTCACGTATACAGCACAGTGTACATATTAATAAGATATATGATGAAACTTGTCACCTAAACGGACACGTAGTGACTTGTTAAATGTGGGACGAGGAAAATTGTGGATGTTCTTCAATTTATTATTTCTCATTTCTTTATCTACCCTTTTCTAAACAAATAACTTGCACTTAAGCTGTTCTTTAAATTTTCTTCGATTCGTTTTATTTTTAAACGTTATGATTTTTAGTTTAAAACTTTCTTTTATTTCAACCAAAACAGTAAGTACAATATTCGACATAGAATACATGCAAAATATTAAAGTTTGTTAAAAAATTAAATACTTTTAAATAAAGCTTGAATATTAATCTCATAATAGAATCAACTAAAGCAGCAGCAAAGTGAACCACGGAAAATCTTTTAATTTTACAAAATGTTGCCAAAAAACATATTATGACCACATTCGACTATTCTAAAAAATAGTCGTAGTTTGTTTAAATTAGTATCTAATTTAAAATATTTTATTTTGTTTTGTTTTTAGACATAGGTATCATAAGTTTAGGCGCCAATTGATTACTTAAATTTATATTGAGTTAGCATAAATAATACTTTGTATTGTTATGAAGAAATAATATTCTAGTACAATGCTTGAGACGAAACCAGATGTCCGAAAGTTCTCGTTAATTTCTTGAGGCACAGAATGACTTTACATCAATATTCACAAAAGCAAACACGCATTGACGTAAAAGGTGCTTTGTCGACAACAGTGCAGTGCAATATTGAACTGAAGTGATATCTGTGATTAACCTAGCGACCTCTACGACAGTTAAAGACTGTTGTTTGGAGTGATATTGTGACATGTTAGAAGGTTTATTTCTCAAATCCATCGAACACTAACACGTAACAGTATTAAATATGAAAACATTAAATATCAAGAAGTATGCTAATAAAGACACTTGATTAGAGAAACCCTTAACACTTGTGGACAGCTTGCGCTAGTTTGCGGTATAATCATTCTAGCACGGGACAGGGTGTGGTTGTTCTGTACTTGGTTCATTTATATTCAACGCCATTAGCTGATTTGATTTTCTTTTGATTTAAGAACCATTTTTGTAACTAAGTACTAAACGGTGCTTTACGATCTGAATACTATTACTTGATAGCTCCTTAGGAGTATACCAAGAGTAGTAATTGAAACTCCTCGACCCCTTACCCTTTTTTTTGTAATGTTTATTAATACTGGATCTTTTCTACCTATTTTATTTTCAGTTTGCCTAATTGCTATACTGACTGCTAATCAAAAATTACGTATATTGGGTGCCCACAAAGAAAAAATATTTGTGGTAGAATATTTGTCTTGTTATAATACTCGTAGTAGTAGACTGGATCTCACAACACAGGGGATCCTAGTGTAGGGATCCTAGTGTGGGGATCCAGTGCTTATTATATTAATACTATGCTAAACTTTTTGAAACTCAATAAATTATTATTATTTTATATGTACATAGTATGAATGTTCAATAACATAAAAGGCACAAAATATGTGTTTAGAGCAAGTATACCTAATTTGGAATTAGATAATCGTGCATGAAGTGTTAAATTTTTCCTTCAGTGGTTATGTACCCTAATTGATCTGGTTGAATTTTTAGAAATCAAGTGGGTAACGGTCTGATGTCTTAATGTTATGTAATTAATTTAAAAATACGTTACCGAAAGCAAACTGTTTTAATTTCTAGAAGGTATGGGAAGATTTAATTTATAGAGCAATTGATCCAGAAATAATTTACAATGTTTAACCAAATCCTTATCGTTTTATTTAGATTTGTCATTCGTAATTATTATTACATTTTTAAACTAAGAAATAAGAAAAACTATATACGTAACAATATGTGGGATAATATAAGGTAATTTTTGTGCCCGAGAAATGCAACCGATTTATTCAATGTAAGTATAGCTATATATTGTCCGTAGCTTTGCTCGCAAGTAATGAAAAGTATCCTATGTTACTTCTAATACTTACAAGAATATGTGTATAAAGTTTCATGATGATCGGTTAAGTATTTTTTTGCGTGAAAGCTTAACAAACAAACACATTCACATTTATAATATTAGTAGATATTACTTTAGTCCGATGGCCAATTACTGGTCTTATAAGTTTTATTAAAAAACAAGCACTACTTCAGATTCTTTTTTTAATCTACAAACATTTGAATATTTTTTTTATTCATAACATTCAGTAAGCACTTGATATGTCTACGTAAATAAACACGCACACATGGCTACAAACACGCATATTAAAGACGTAAGCGTAAAAGCTTCCTCTTTTTAAGTCGGGGCTATAAAAGCCATAAATTGGCCATAAGATACGTTTCTCGGGTCTTACGTTTCGTAAATAAATGTTGTATAGATTGCGAAGTTATTCAGTTTTGTTCTTTCTTGTTATACAGACATGCCAGCTTATTATTTATTATAATAACATATGTTGAGAACGGAAAAATTATGAAGATAATAATTAAAAAGCAACGAATTGTAGAGTGAAAAAAGTCATAAATTGCTTCCAATGAAATATTGAGTTAACACAAAATTCCGCTACGCTAGTGCATGTAATAAGGAATTTTTAAGATAAGCTCCCGTAATTAAGAAACAAATTGTTACCTGTATTATAAATGTTTCAATATCACCATGAAATCTTCAAGCAAAAATCGTGCGTCTATTTTAAAAGCCGGTGGCATCACACTTGTAATCTTCAATTGTCGTCGATAGTGGTCTTTAGATGATACGTCTGCTCCCATGTCCATTAAATTACAAAACCTGCTGTTTATCATGAATGATGATGAAATTATTAAAATTCAATAATCATCATCACTTACAACCTGTAATAGTCCCCTGCTGTACATAGGCCACTTGTTAGAAAGAAGAATTTTGCTCATTATACCACGCTGGCCAGACGAGTTGGTCTACGGTATGTTTCAAGTTTTCCTTTCTCTTTGCAGTAACGGTATTTTCTCCCTTAGTCGCCTATTACGATATCCATGGGATGAATAGGAATGGTTGGTGAAACTCTATAGTTTTCTGAGAAACATGTTTAGCTAAAACATAGATTCCCAATGGGGGCGGTACCGCACTCTAGCGGGCGCAGGAGCTTTTCCTTGGAGGTAGCGGGTCCAAAGATAGTCGGTTGAAAAGTGAATTCAGAGTATGAAAGATGGTCCAAAAAAAATAAAACTAATAAATAGGGAGAATTCATATTTAAAATATCATAATCGTTTTTTTTAAGACGAATAAATTCCTATTCGAAATATTTTATGAGTTGCTACAGATGGCGTTTCAGCAATTAGCAGCAATTGCGTAATTAAAACAATCAGTACAAAATATACTCGCTTTACATTGTGTAATTCTCCGACAGCACTTGGTTGCCAAATATTTTAATGAACGCCTGCATGATCGGTCCATTACGTTAGTAAAGTAGTCAACAAGATAAGAAACAATTAATTAAATGACAGATTTATTTGGGCAATTTTGTAGTACTGCACAGAGAAAACCATGCTACTGTATGATGGCTCTCGAAAATCCTTTTTTAAATATTTGATGATGTTAATTTACAATTACAATGAGCATGAGCAATGAGTTAAGTTTGATAAAAACATAAAACGTCGTAGTTGCTTTTGTGAGAAAACTTATTTCATTCAAACGAAACCTAGGAAGAATAAAAGCACTTTCCGACATTATCAGCATTATCAGTATACAGTAACAGGAAGATTTACAGAGCGATTCCAGGATATTTTCAATATAATTTAACCAAACGGCGTGTTTTTTGGCGGAGCGTGGGTTCAGTGCAGTATCTAATTTACTGTCTAAGAAAATGAATATATTACAAATGAAATAAAATGAAATTTATTTGCATAGAACATAGGTTAGTACCAGGTATAACATTGTTGGTTTTTGATCATGCCATATTCTGCCTTGTTTTATATATAAACTAACATAGTGACCTAAAAATAATCTATTACTTTGTTCAGCATCATAGTGTAAAAATTGGTATTGTCTTTCTTAACAATTATCGATTACATGATTATTATATGTTAGTAAGTATTATAATAAATTCTGTTATTGTATAAAACACTTTTTTATCATTTGTGTAACTTAATTTTAAAACATTCGGATGGTAATTTTCGTATATTTTTCGTTATTTTTTATATAACTGAGTGTTAAATCACCGAGTGTGATGATTTACGACTAATATTAACTAAATTGGAACCCGACGGAAATTGTTGAAACTCTACCAACCTCAACCGTCTGAATGATATTTATGTTTTTTTTAATATTGTTTATTAATTATTTTTTCACTAGTTTTCATTACTCGGCTTATATGTCGTGACGTGAGCATAATAGAAATGGCTCATGACTCATTTTTCTGATTAAGAAGTCTAGTGACGTTATTGATTTTAACGCATTTTCCATTCTTGAACAATTTCATGAAATATGCACCCTAACATCAAGCTGATAACTAATATCTACACAGGTTCTACGGCAGCTTCATAATTTGAAGAACTTAATTTTACACAAACAATTGGTATCGTATAGCAACAGTGTATGTCAACAGTCTCTCTATCATAGCTGGTACAGATTTTAAGTTATACTCGTATTTTATCCAACTCGTTAGAACTTATGCATTAGGTGATGTCGACACACACATTTATAAGCAAGCAACGTCCAATGAACTTATTGCTTTTTATGTTTTTTATCAAATGATTTACTTAATGTTTATAACTTTCGGTTCAGTGCCTGATCGATCCCCGATCGTGTCGTATAATTGTTCCATCGTATTTTGAGAGTGAGGGAACAGAGAGGGCACCTGTGTTTGCGAACACACTTGTGCACTATAATATCTCCTGCGTCATTGGTAGGTCTCCGTTGAGACTGGCCGTCGTGGCTATAAAATAAACGTAATTTTCGTTTCAGAATAATATCAGAATGAAATGAAATTGATATAATCGTACCTCGGACCTATTGGCTCAGTTTTTTTAACAATAGTATTATTTTTCCACCATAATCATATCATTTTGTTCAATATGTTCCCTACTAATTTATACTCTCAAAATTTGTTAAGAAATTAATATACTTTTGGAATATATAGTATAAATAACGATAACGGCTTTTCGGGAAGAAGGAATTTAGAATTTGATACGTAAACCAAAGCGAAAAATTACATAAAAATAATGTGCATAATAAACAGAGCGCCAATTACAGGGTCCTACAAAAATAAAGAACGTTGAATGTTGAAACTCAAACGAAATAACGTAACTGCTGAATATTTTTTTATGCTGTTTGTCTGATTTTCATTTTTAGATAAGTAAATGCAAACTATCTATCCAGCTACAGTGTCCAATAACGGATAAGCATAAAATGATCATGGCGAGGACGTGAAAGTTAACACTATGTCCATGTATGTCAACAAAAAAGTCATTAATCAAAAGCTGTCAGGCGACTGTCAAGGGACAGAGTCCGTAACTGTCGTTGACACGTCGGGCGACAAACCGTGCTCCGTCACGCGATACGTTTATTTTGTGGTGGGCGAAAAGATCGTAGAATCTGGTCATTGGTGAAAATTGTGATAAAAGAGTTAATATATCAGAAGTCGTAGCGTGCACTAATATACATTTTAAATAAAGTGAATACTTAAGTAAGTTTTAATATCTTTATCTTCATATCGCCTTAGTCGTGCAGTCTTATTAAGCGTTGTTCTTTTGTAAAAATTATTTGTTGTAAATATGAGGTACCTTACTCAAAACTTTAAGACGAATATCCTTTTAATTTCAACCGAAGTCAAAATGATGGATTTTCGTCTTGATGATATTATCAGAATGAAATTTCAAATGAAAAGAATAAAAACCTTTTATTAACATAACGCGGTTAAAGATTCCAAAGTAAAATGGGTAAAAAATAAACGTAAAAACCTTTTGTTTTGTTATGGGAACCTTCAAAAATACAACAAACGAAAACCCAAGTTACACAAAATGTTTAGATGTTCAATTTGAATACATAAATATTTCTTTCATTTATCGCTTCAGTACTAGTATTCGTATTTCCATCTGCTTTTTTATACAGCTCCAGCCTTAATTAGTCTTAACTTTTATACACTTGTATTAGAAAAGCTTTTCCTTCATAAATTATTCTTTTGTAAATTTTCAAAACACTGTAAGATATTTTGCTTTTCGAAATGGAGCCAAATCTAAAAATCTGTACCGCGGTTTTTCAGTTGTAACTTACTGTTTATATCACTTGCTTAATGTATAATGTATGTTAGTTATATTGTAATACGGTATCTATTCACATTAAGATTGTATTTTATAGAGTTCATAAAGTAGTTCGTATCCCAATGGCATTGATCAAATATTATTAGTGTAACAAAATAAAATATTAAATGTACAATGTCCACTTTTTTCTACACTTAAAAGGAAGTTCAATGTTACTGTTGCTAACACATCACAATTAAATTGTATTGTTACAGTAATTATGATAGTAGTGATATTCTTAACACCTTTTCTAAATGTCTACATACTTAGTTTCATGCATTTTTCGATGGGTTGGTTTTCATGTCGACCTCTGTTCCGACTGTTCTTCTTAGCATGTTTTTATTGGCTTCACCTGTATGTTTGTTTATCTGTGACCGAATTTTCTAAGCATGTTATCAGTTTTTTTCAAACTATATTTAAGCTTATTTAATCGATATCTACTAATATTATACAGCTGAAGAGTTTGTTTGATTGTTTGTCTGTTTGGTTGAAAGCGCTAATCTCAGGAAATACAGGTTTGATTTGAAAATTTCTCTGTTAGATAGCCCAATTATCGAATAAAGCTATAAGCTATATACTAACACGCGAAGACTAGTAGGAGCTGAGTATCAATAATCACATATTGCTAAACGGGGAAAAAATATTCCTCTTGAGGGCTTCCACTACGTACGCTGCACTTATGCACACTGCGTATACGTTTACTGTTTTGCAAAAATAATAAATTGGCTCAATATAATTTGTAGTACTACTACTAGTAACAGCTCCTTATAATACTCAATAAAATAATTTTATAGAGGTATATAATGTATATCAGAGCTTCATAACTACCTACATTTCAAAATTTAGGTAGTTATGAAGCTCTGATTCTGATAATATGATTTATTCATGCACCACGGTCTTATTTTTATTTATGATCAACTCTCTAGCCTATTATATTGCCTCACAGTATTCTATTCGTATAATGTAATCAAAGCAATGCGAGAAAGTGCCGTTGTTTATTTCATCCATATACGAATAAAATTGGTCGCAGTTGCTACATACAGCCAACGATTTATGTATAAAGTGAAAAGTATTTCGTTAAAAAAGGTATTTTGTTTCGTGTATGAATTCAGGCAGAGTACGTCGGTTGCAAATCAAATATTAATTCCTACATTCAAAATTGCCGATTAGGTATTGTGAATTATTAAGCACCAGCTTAAAATTATAGGTAATAAATAGCTTTACTTACCCTTGATGAAATGGTAAACGGGTTAATTTTGTAGTATTGCATGCTTTATTATTTGAATCTGCAAAAAAATTAATATTAAAATGTTTGAAACATTAAAAGGTTTCTTTCTCTCTTTAGAGATAGATAGATAGATAAACTCTTTATTATACACCTTAATATTAATAAAATAATATTACAATAGTAAAAAAAACCAGTAGTACAATGGGCGGCCTTATCGCAGGCTGCGATCTCTTCCAGGCAACCTTAAGATGGACCATAATGAGTAATTTGTAGCTTGTAGTGCACATTTACAAATAACGTATAAAATTAATATTTCCTACATACATATATGTATAATATATACACACTAACATACATGTATAAATATGAATACATACATACACATATATACATGTCCATAAACAATATAGATATTAAATAGATAGATAGTGATCCTTGACGAGTCTCTTAAAGGTATTCACTGACGGTGCCTGCCTTACGGCTTCCGGTAAGGAGTTCCACAGACGTGCAGCTTGCACTGCGAACGATTTATCAGCAAAAGTTGTGGAGTGTGTTGGTATTTCTAAAATTCGATTTTCCGATGACCTTAAGCATCGTATATGTGTGTCATGAACAAAGGTAAATCGTTTCTTTAAGTAAGCTGGTGTAGTAGGGTTAAATAAGATGTTATATAGGAGTGACAGGATATGTATATTCCGGCGAAGTCGAATTGGGAGCCACTTGAGTTTTGTACGAAATTCGGAAACATGATCATATTTGCGTAAACCAAAAATGAATCTGATACGGAAGTTCTGGAGTTTCTCAAGTTTATCAAATTGGTCCTCGTTTAGGTCAAGATAGCTAACATCGGCATAGTCGAGAATGGGTAGAAGAATTGATTGTGCAAGTTCAACTTTAGTGGCAGTTGGAAGAAAATTACGTAATCTTCTTAGAGATATGTAACATAATATATATTTCAATGAAAATCATCGTGCATTATCAGCTTATCGCCGTTCACTGCTACGCGAAGGCCTCTCCTAAAGAGCACCAACTAACTCGGCCTTTCATCTACTGGCAGCTACTTTCTTGAAAACATTAGTCCATCGTTCTCCATGTTCTCAAAAACATGACATTATTTTCTAAATTGTCTGTGCAGTTTCATAAAGATAGGTAACTAGCTATTGTCAGTTTTGAACATGACATATTTCCATTCTTCTTATTTTACGTTTTAAGTTTTAAGCCCGCATATCGAAGAGCACCTTAAGCCGTAAGCTTTCGGATTCAGTTTGCCCTCAGGGTTGCGAAGGTCCGATGCAAGTCGTTCAGTAGAAAAACTGATATTCAGGTTAAACCGGTTGAACTTGTTGCCGACCCCATACAATCTAAGTAATAAAAACTAGAAAGAAGAATAGGGATGAAATTTAAGAAAATAATTTCTTTTGCCTTGCTTATAATATAAATAGCTTTAGCTGTCAAAATTTCTAGTTTGCAGCCTCACTGGTGGCCCAGAGCCTATCTCTGCGTTGATGAAGATCAGTAAGCGCAAGTAATGTTATGTGTATCACTATATTATTATACTTAGTAATATTATAGAAGGGCATCATCGCCTATATAAATGTTTCTTTTTTGAAAATTTTCCTTTTCGCTATCGCATTTTAACCTATGTTATCAGGTAGACAATATGTTTAACTGAAGTACCTCAATAAAATTGATATAGTGCAATAGACTTTTACTTAGAATTATACCTTAAGGAAGTCGTCCCGCAAATCCTCTAGATTCGAAATTTCAAGAACATAGCAGTTTGGTATGTTCGAACGTATAAAATTTTATCCCTGCAACAACGAGGGCTCACGATTGAACCCAGGTGTATATGAAAAATACTCTGTCGAATAAGCAGAAACTGTTCATGCATATCAAATGTTGCATTCAACTATCACCGAACACAACCGTTACAATGGATGGTCTTATCGCAGTTTGGTATCTTTTAGGGAACATTTCAATGAATTGTACCAAAAATTCATAGGCAGATTGAAAGAACGTGGTTGGTTGTTAAAAAGTGCTTATAAATAAAGCTTCAGCATTACAATTATTTTTAACTCTGGAGGTAACACTTTGAAAAACAACAAAAAAAATCAATAACCTTAAAAGAGTAAACAACATAATAGTGTTAATTACTCTTAAAATGTATACGTCTGAATCAACCAATCGCCGTCCACTGCTGAACGAAGGTCTTCCCCAAGAATCGCCAACTATCCCGGTCTTGGGCAACCCGCATCCAATATACATTCCAATAGGCCTAGTAAATAGATATCATCATTCCTGCATATTTCGCGATTATTGGTTCTGTGTCTAGAAGTAATTTATATAGATTTCTTTAAGTGTGTTTACAAGGCTTGGGATTGGACGGATCTCTACAATTTTACGTAAACTGTAAGTGTACTGAGCAGTTGATTTTAACAAATAAATAAGTAAGTTTAATCATTTCAATAAGTAAATCATCATACTTGGAGAAACTAATATAAACCTAATATGAAAGTTTTCATTCCGCTTGAGAATATCACGTTGCTCCTAATGAAGTTGCAAAAGTAGACATTAATATTTGTTTGTTTGATCAAATACTTTGGTAGCAGAAAATGACAATAATATAATACTTCTACGAGTATCTTCAAACACTGAACCCCATAAAAAACAACATGGACACACAAAATCAAACCCCTCACACAGAGACACGGTTCTTACGATAAGTATGTATCATATTGTAAATTTATTAATATACACAAACAAACATATTTATTTTCACATGTACCTGTTTGAATAAGAATAGTTTAACTCATTGCAAACAAATGATTGAAAACAAGTTTCACAATATAATTATTTTTCTTAGTTGGAAAACCGATTTGTAATAAAGATAACTAATACTGTTTCAGAAACTAATTTCCAGTACAGCATGTTGTATTTTCTATTGAAACTCTTCGAAAATATATATAATGTAGATATCCTTGACTCCTTGATTAGAAAAAACATCCTGGCTACTTACTTAATAAATAAATATTCAAAACAGTTTTGTCTAATATTCTATAAGAAACTGTAATGAGTTACGTAATTTCCCTAGGGATCCTTTCATAGGACTACTCAGTTGAATATTATCAAATAGTAATTCTGTAATCTTACATTATCACAAGTAGAGTTATTTTCATTTAATGTGTTTTTTTTCTCCAGCTCATGTGAAGTGCAGCCACGGCCTGCCAAAAGAATCGCTGCAGTAAACATTTATTCGTCATTTTAACGTGTACCGTACCGTACCGTATACCGTAGGTGCTTTCTGACTAAGAAGAGCGTTTTCTATTAATTTAAAGGGCAAAAACGCATGTTCATGGCAACGGTTTCTACCATGTGATTTGTCTATTTCTTGGTTCCCTTACCCATAAAAACGATATCACACATCAAGTTGGCAAACAATGACATGATACAATATTGAGCATCTAATGTCGAAAGAAAGTTAAAAGATATTTAACCTACATTGGAGTGTTTGCTGAATATATTTCTCTGTCAATGCTTGCAACACAATAATAGTAATAAACTCACTTAATATCTTACATTAATCTTTGTCATCGTTTATAGTATACTTGCCAGAGACATAAAACGTACGCCTAATCTGCGAGTTATGAGAACTTGAAGTATGGCGAAACTATGAACTTTATACGATGAACAAAATTACAGTGTTAATACATTTCTAAGCGTGAGTATATTTTCATTAATTATCACTATAAATGTTAATAAGCTGAGATATTCTATATTACAACTTATAGAAAATGTATATATTATATTTTGCATATCTTAGATACCCTATGCCAAGTACAGGAACTCTACGAGAGCGGAGCGGGCAGTGGCACGTTCAAATGTTTAGACTTATATAGAAGTGTTCACGAACACAGCGGAGTTGGGAGCGAATGGCGAGCGGCGTACGAGGATGTGCTGGGCGCAGTCCCGGTCGGACCTGCAGTGGTGGCATTGTGCTTGACTGTTCAGGATGAGGCCTGGGTACTTCATGTACTGGCCTACCTGGACTTCAGTGTCATCCACCCGGAGGCATGCGCTGGGTGGTTCCTGGCGCTTACGTAGACCGTGGAACCATATTGTCTCAGTTTTTTGAGGCGCCTCTCTCAGGCCCAGCTCACGACTCTTATCGACGATGCGAGGTTCCATAGCAATGGGCCCAATGCAGAGCCCTGAGGAACCCCGCAATACACCTCCCTTCGATTTTCCAACCCGTTCTGATCGACAAATTTCACCGTCCTGTCGCACAGATAGGCCTCTATGATGGCACGCAGGTAAGGCACCTCGTGATATTCGAGAGCCGCCCTAATTGTCCGCCAGAGGAGGGTGCCGAAATCGTTAACGATATCAAGGCTAACTGCCAACGCTATCCCCCCTCCCCCGATCGGACTGTCGATTTCGACAGACCTAATATCCAATTTCGAGCGTCCCCGTCGAAATCCAAATTGGCACAATCTCACGATTACCATTCTCAGCTGTGAGATCACTGCATTCCACCAGCACACCGAGCCCTTTCTGGCTGTCATGACTCGGGGCATTGAGGTGTCGCATATGGACACCATAATGTTCCCAAATCAGGCCGCCAGTTCCTCCGGATCGTACGAAATCCTTTCCTCCGACCAATCCGCATCCGGATGCGGCTATGGGCATCTCTCTGTTGAGCTGCTTAAGGAACTGTGGCGACCTCCACATAGAACATAACATAATACAGCGCCATCTACCGAAGTTACACTGAACTACGGAGTAACCTACAATACGAAGAAACTACCAATCCTGAATCGTGCAATAAATAGTTCTCACGCCGATTAGCATATATACAACACCCCAACATCAACTGTTGGGCAGTAGCCCGCCAGGCATGATCACCTCGCCTGGTCGGAGGATCCTCCCTTTGTGTTGGGTGGAACATTATAGTTCCCCCACAGAACCATCGTCGCGGAGGTTCTCTTTCTTGGCGGGGGCAGTCTGGGCGGCAGAGGGACACATCAAATACGATGAGCCGGTGGTCAGAGAGATTAACCAATTCCTCCGCCACCCGCCATCCCGATACCATGCGCGCTGCAGAGGGAGTAGCCCACGATATGTCGACAATCGACTCCCCCTGCCATCGTACACACTGACTGAACCCCAATTTAGAAGTCAAAGGTCCAGTCCAGCCGCCCACTCCAGGATAACTTCTTCCCTCGCGTCGTCTCGGGTGTCACCGCACTCCCTTGAGAGGGCATTGAAATCACCCAGGACGAATACATTGATATGAAGAACGAACAGAGTAGGCGATAGCACACAGCCTTGCGGGACACCAGCATTCACAGGTATGGAGTCAAAGCGTTCACCGTCGAATACGACCTTCATGCTTGTATATACTAGAAAGTAATAAAAGTTATGCGATTCATTGGGTCACTAGACCCAATTGCATAATTTATCGGGAAGCCCATAGGATAGGAGCTTCGAAAGAAGCGCTTTGTGCCAAACCCGATCAAAGGCTTTCGTAATGTACAAACTAACTGCTAAGGCTTCCCCTTTAGCCTCAATTGGCTATGCCCAGCGATGTGTCACAGCTCGGAGTTTAGAAGTTGGGGTCTGAACCCCCGTGCCTCGGAGAGCACGTATATGTCGGTTCTGATCTCTCCCCGGTCGTGTCGGTTAACGGTCCCATCGGATTATGAGAGAGAGGGAACAGAGAGTGCACCTGTGTTTGCGCACACACTTGTGCATAATAATATCTCCTGCGTAGTTGGTTTGTCTCCGTTGAAACTGGCCGCCGTGGCCGTAATCGGCTAGGAGGAGAACATCAAGGGTGATCTAATAATAATGGTTATGATTGTAGTGGTGGTAGTGGTTTGTATTGCTTACCTTTGAGCGTAGGGCCGGGATAACGTACCACGCAATTCAATATCAATACAACGCAATATGACTGTTAAATTATATAAATATGAACTAAGCAACAGTAAAATAATCTGCTAGTTAGTAATCATTTTTGATGAATTCGTTTACATATGAAAAAATCATTGTTAGTATTCAATTTATAAGAATCGTAAAGGCGACATATTTTATCCCTGCTACTATTGTTACCACAATCGAAAAAAAATTCAAGAGTTATATACTTATAACTAGCTGACCCACGTAACCTCGTTTGCGTCTTATATTGACCGTAGCGTGAAAATTTTCCCCCGTTTTTGAAACATTATTCATTGGTGCTCCGCTTCTGTCAGTATTAGCTTGATGATATATAGCCGATAAATGGACTATCTAACACTGAAAGATTTTTTGAAATCGGACCAGCGGTTCCTGAGATTAGAGCGTTCAAACAAATAAACAAACAAACTCTTTAGCTTTATTATTAGTATAGATTATATTATAAGAGTTGGACGTCTCATCAAAAAGAACCTACTTACGAGAAATTTACTTGATAGGAATAAATGGTAAAATTAGACCTGAGATTTTGGACTAGCACTGCTAGTCCAGGATCAGGATTCTGCTAGACAGAATTGTCTGTTCGCTTAGATTTTTTTAAACTACTCAAGGGATATTAATGCAGTTTTTAGCAATAGCTACAGTAACTCAAGAGGAAGGTTAACGTCTTTTTAAAGAAGAGTCTTATGTCCAGAAGCGGACTATTACATTTCTCTTAAATTACTATTTTAGGAAACCCAAAAAAATAATTAAACACCCGCTCGAAGACGGACTAGGTATTTCTGAGTCTTTTTTAATTAAGGTTTTATTATTTTATTTATTTATAAAATTTACTACACACCACTACACTAAACATTTGTACAGAGATACGTATATGAACATCGACATCAGGTATCACAATAGGCGGTCTTATCGCTCACGGCGATCTCTTCCAGACAACCTTTGTACGGATATTATAAAATGATCCTTTGGGTAGTCGGCGGTGTACTTCAATAGATCTAAGTTATAATACACATAAAGTTACCTACTTACACTTATATATACCACACATACCACATACATACATATATAAATCCATACACAAATATTACCAGGTTTTGCTTAATTCTATTAAATACGTATATAGCAGAACTTAATTCACTATGTTGGAGTTAGTTTAATATTCTCTAGAATTTATAATAACACTGCTGTAATAAATATTGCCACTGGTATTACCTTTATATATGACACACAATTTAATACGCGTCTAATTTGTAGGTGCGCTACAACTTACATTTTAAAATGTTATTAATTTATTCAAAATATTAAATTTTACATGTAAAATTTGCTTGTGGTCATTCACTGTATGTCATGTAGTCTAGTGTTGAGTCAACAATGATACACAAACCGAGATGGATGAGGCACTTGATAGATTCATGCCTTAATGTATTAATTAAGCTTGTCGTTCTGAAAGCGATGAAAAAGCGTCAGATGTCCAACAAAGCAATGTCCGATATACAGGGTCTGTCGTAAATAATGGATAAGTCGTAAACTGGAGTTGGTCCGGCTATGAGACTATTAGAAAATCGTATCTTTTTGCCAGGGTTTCTAACCGTATGGAAATGGCGTAGACTTTTATGTTTTTTTATAAATTTCGCTACTCTTTGCATTCATTCCGTTGCCATTTCGTTAAATTTAGGTATTTCTGTGTAATTTTTTTTGTATTATAGTCTTGAAGATGTGTATTATTTAGTTTTAGTACTGTTTTAGGCGTTTTTAACGTTGGTCATTTTCAAAATTGTCATTTTAAGATTTTTTATGTTTTTGTTTTACTTAGGGTCAACTTTTGATCATTTACTGTGTAAAAAAAAAGTACGGCGCTATAGCTGCCCATGATCTTAATAAATTATCTAGTATGTGTAGATTCTAAAAAGGTATAACAATGCATACTTCACAAGTAATATTAAGCTACATGAGCGAGATCAATATCAAGGTGAGAAAATATTTTTTTCATGTAATGTTGTAAATGGTTATAAAACTTCGTCATAATGATTTATTTCTGCCAAGATTCTTTACACAAACACTATGGGGTCACTATTAAGGATATTCAAAAGAAAACTAGGTTGTTTTAGTACGTAAAAATATTTATTCAACAACTTAAACTAAATGTTCGAAGTGTCCTCCGCCGGCAGCTATGCACGCTCTACATCGCCTAATAAACGATCGCTTAATCCGGCGCACATAACCGGCTTCTTCAATTTTTCTCGCTGCTACTTGAATGCGCGCACGCAACTCTTCTACAGAACTTATTGTTTCACTGTATACTTTTTCTTTTATACAGCCCCAGTAAAAGAAGTCCAAGGGGTTCAGGTCTGGCGAACGTGGAGGCCATAAAATTGGCCCCAATCGCCCTATCCATCTATCTGGATAAGTATTATTTAAATGTTCCCTGACACGAACAGCGTAATGTGCTGGACACCCATCATTTTGTAGCCACATCTCATTTCTTATCTCTTGTGGGACGTCTTGCAGTAAACTAGGTAAAGTATTTGCTAAAAAATTCAAATACATATCCGCATTTAATATTGCCGGCAATTCGAATGGACCAATGATTTTGCCATTAATAATGCCAGTCCATAAATTAATTTTAAATTGATATTGCGATCGGTCCTCTCGGATAAGTCTTGGGTTTTCGAGTTGCCAGCTGTGTATGTTGTGAAGATTCAAAAAACCATCTTTTCGACACGTTGACTCGTCACTCCATAAAATTTTATTAAAAAAACTTTGGTCTTCCCTCATCTTTCGCAGCATTATGCGACAAAATGTTATTCTCGCAGCAGCGTCCCTTGGCATTAATGTTTGGACCCTTTGATAATGATAGGGATATAATTCATGCCTTTTTAAAATCCTGTGTACAGATTTTTGAGGTATACCGGTGCGCCTTGAAATTACACTTATGGACGTACCAGGGTCTTCTGCAACTATTTCCAGTACTTCGGCTGCACTGTGGCGTTGTGGTCGTCCTTCACTCGCCCCGCCTACGCCGGTCCCAGGAAATCGTCCTTCCAAAAATGTGTTGTGCACTCTTATGAAGACACGATAGTCAGGATGCCGGGCATTTGGATATTTTTCCCGATAAACTCTAGCAGCTCTATTGGCGTTGCCATCACATAAACCATAAATGTAATGCATGTTTACGTATTCGGCCGGCGTGTATTGTTGAGGCATGATATACAAAATTTTCCAAAATAACACGTGCAATCGATAGCACAACACGATGCCCATAAATGAGAGCTGAGTTGTCAATATCACCAGGTTAACAAGTCCAAATCACAAAGAAAATCTAAGTCCGATATTAGAAAGCAGTAACAAATTGACGACAGTAATGAAAACGAGAGCACATGCGATGGTCAAAATCACACTGAGAGATGTATCAGGAGTGCGCCCTAGCTAAACGCATGCTAACCTTTTCACACATCGTGAGTGTGAAAGGGACGGTGCATCATGCAGTGTGCCTAGTAACAATGTCCTTTTCACGCGGGGAGACCCTTTGTATTGCTGTCTTTGTTCATTTTTTTACCTGATGATCCTTTTTACGAATAAACTTGTAACATGTTTGTCGCATGTAACTATTAGAGCACATCAATTTTAAAATTAAACACCTTTATGAAATGAGGAGGCATGAAATTTTTTTGACAAAAAACTACCTAGTTTTCTTTGAATATCCTTAATAGTGGCCCCATAGTGTTTGTGTAAAGAATCTTGGCAGAAATAAATCATTATGACGAAGTTTTATAACCATTTACAACATTACATGAAAAAAATATTTTCTCACCTTGATATTGATCTCGCTCATGTAGCTTAATATTACTTGTGAAGTATGCATTGTTATACCTTTTTAGAATCTACACATACTAGATAATTTATTAAGATCATGGGCAGCTATAGCGCCGTACTTTTTTTTTACACAGTAAATGATCAAAAGTTGACCCTAAGTAAAACAAAAACATAAAAAATCTTAAAATGACAATTTTGAAAATGACCAACGTTAAAAACGCCTAAAACAGTACTAAAACTAAATAATACACATCTTCAAGACTATAATACAAAAAAAATGACACAGAAATACCTAAATTTAACGAAATGGCAACGGAATGAATGCAAAGAGTAGCGAAATTTATAAAAAAACATAAAAGTCTACGCCATTTCCATACGGTTAGAAACCCTGGCAAAAAGATACGATTTTCTAATAGTCTCATAGCCGGACCAACTCCAGTTTACGACTTATCCATTATTTACGACAGACCCTGTATACATTATTCTCATTAACATCATTACACACTCACCTGCGTGACGACCGACCGATAGCGGTATATCCATTTCGACAAGCGTAACTAAATACACTATACCTAGAGACTAGGTTTTACCTTTTGAATACTGTTGCTCTCAGTAGTTATCACACATTTAACAGTCTAGTTATGGGTAATTTACGTTTATAATATACTTATCGATCGATCGATCGATCGATTGTCGGCACTTGATGGAACTAGTTGCAATAAATTCTAGAATCAACTCACTTATACTTATTCCACTATTTTTTTTTTCACAAATAAGCCTTTATTTCGTACCAGTTTCATAATTTATTCAAAGATGCACTGAGATGTTTACAGTGGGCAAGTTACAATTTTTATTATTCTGGATAGATAATAAGGACAAATTAGTTAAAGTACTCTAACCTCCTAAATGTAATCAGTTTTAAACGCCGTGACATAGTTGACCAACTTCCAAACATAACAATAATGTTGTTAATTTGTGTGTTTTAATTAAGTTAAACTGTAGGTATGTTAGGCACTAGGCACCCACTTACATGAAATTCAAGGAAAGTTTTAAATAAATTAGTAAGAGGTAATCCAATTCCGTATTGAATTTTAACTATAAAGCTGAAAGCAATAGATCTAAAGCCTAACAACTTTGATGGTCAGGATATAAGAGATTAGTATTAGATATTACAGCATGTAGTGTGCAGAAGTATGTCGTAACTAAAATCATTTAACTTTTACTACTACAGGCATTAAATCCTGGATCAACTAACCTCAAGTATGTTAGTTAATTGTCATCTTACTTGCTAACAAGCCAGGATTTTATTTCAAAGGCAAAAGTACTGTAATTTTCTTAAGATATTTTTACTTTAGAAGCCTTCTACGGGAAATGATACGTTCGATGCCTGTAACCGGTAAGTTGACCGAAAATGACAAATAGTATGAAACGTGTTCGTGTAGTTAGAATAAATTTTAACTTTATCTGAATACAACGATTTACATTAAAACTTTTATTTTAACCCTTTTATAATTACACTTTGTCAACAATATTTCAACTTCTTAAAAACGTTTTACCTACGCTATCATACCTGAATAATATATTATATTTGGTTAACTTATATTGTAATTGGTATTTGTCAAAGAAATTCATACTTTTAGATTATTTTATATGAAATATAGAAATTTATTAAATATAAATTAAAAAGGCGATGACTTATACAGTTTATTGTCCAATTAATAGGCTATATGCATACAGTGTCTTAGAAATGGCCAAAATAAATATACCCATATAAATATTTTTTTAAAGAAATTTAATTGTTTGAAAGTATTATTTTTCAAATTTCCTCGCAAATTTCCAAAACGTAGCGCTGTCGTAGAAAAAAAACGTGACGCCACTTTCCACTGTAAACGGCATTCCAACAGGTCGTTTATATGAGTATTGGAGGTTATTCGCATTGTTGGTGAAATTATTAGTGTTCTAAAATTATCCTGACAAAAGTCAAGGCTCAGTCGGATAATCTGCTCAAAACTGATGTGTTTATGATGAGTACATTATCTTAGTCCAATGTATTTAATCCTATTTAATTTAAAACATTCTCTTAATTAATAATATCGTCGTCTATTACAAGGATCAAGTTATGGTCAATGCTTGCATGAGGCATGAACATATGAAACTGTCGTAGTCTAACTATTACACGTTCCACGTGTATTATTAAAGCTGCAATCTGCTTCGATTGCCTTTTCGGTTTCAAAGCAAACTTTCTCTCTGGTGGAAGCCAAAATTTATCTTTTTCTGACATTAGAAATTAATGTGATACTACATTACTTTTTTTTAATAATAGTGTCATTTTGTGTCCATGTTCCAATACCATTATTTTGTACTTCATATAATTTTCGGTATCTTTTTCAATCTAAAAATTAGAATTAATATTATACAATGTAGGTAAAACAAATTTGTGTAGGTCACTCGGGGAAACAGGATTTGTATACCCTATTAAAATCAACACTCATAGTCAGTTGTTGATCAACAGAAATCACAATATTAATATTTTTTTAACTTAAAAACAAAAACAGTGGGAAAAATAGTATGTGGCAAAAACTGTGGCAAATAAGTTTTAAATTCTGTAAATATAATAAAATTGTATTTTTCTTAAGTTCGATCTCCAACACAATAATGAACAAACAAGTTCTTACCGTTTTAAAACCTCCACAGTCTGTAAAGTTTAAATATCGCCACAGTCTTTATAGTTCACTGCTGAATATAAATTCCACCTTTTTCCTCCTCCCACGTTGACTACACAAGTTGATAGGGAGTTTGCGTCAAGATTTATTTTTCTTTACATTCTGTTGTTTTTTTGCTCCTTTAGTCAACTCGTACAATACTCACGGGATGCATAGGTTGAAAGAATTCTGTATTATTAATTTGTCAGCACGTAAACAGTGTAAAACTTACTTGAAAGAAAACTCGATAAAAAGCTTAGAGTGAAAGGTGTTGTTTTTTTAAATAATTGGATTGCAAATTATATTACTTTTTAAATTGTTACATAATTGGGTGGACAGATACTTCAGAATTCTTCGCAATAATAGACCTTATTGGAACACTGAGTATGTGAGTTTGTCAAAACCGTTATAGTGTAATCTATCTCGTGAGATTGTAAACTGTCGAAAGATTGTGAACTATAACATACTGCTTACAATTTAATGTATTATTTTTAGTTAGATTATAATCTATCGAAGTGAAACCGTTAAATTGTGATATACGAGGCGACGGATCGCATCTCGCATATATCCCGCACCGCCATACTTCTTTGTTACTTCGTTTGTTGCCAAATGTAAAGTATTTTTGTGATTTAACTTTAGAATTAGTTACATAAAATTATTATGGCAGTAAAAAGAGTTTTTGATTAATCAAAGAAGTAGAAACCTAACCTAACTTTATGCCAATAAAACGGCCTACTGTAAGACAGGCGGATCAGGGACAGTTGAAAATTTGACGCGTGAAAGATTGTGAAATAACGTTTTTACTTTGATCAATTCATTTTTGTACACAATGTACAATATTGTGTACAAAAATGAATTGATCAAAGTAACTTGACACTTGACTTGTAGTTTTCTAATACTCTGTACAAGGTTCTTACGGAAAAAAATATTAGAAAACTACAAAAAAAAATCAGCCAAATCGGTCAAGCCGTTTTCTAAATTTTTGCTAAGACGGTACGAAGTTCGCCGGGTCAGCTAGTTGTACAATAAAAATACAACTCTTACTAGAACGAACTACAAGTTGTCATTGGAGAACTGTGAAATATCAACATTGCGGTTAGTTAACTGTGTGAGACAACCCATACACAGTAGTACATTTAATCGAATAGTTTTATTACAGCACTAGTTAGACCCGATAGTTAACTTTGTACCGCGTGACATGTACGAATCCTCTACCTATTTCAATAATTTATATAAGAACCATTAAAGTTTGTAGTAAAATTGCAGTTCATATTCTTTATTTAATTTATCATGGTTTTATTTGGCACCTAAATTTACTAACTGCAAATTAGTTTATAATTACATTTTTTGTGATGCATCTAAAAGTTGACGGTTTTCTGTGTTTGCCTTTACACGTGCTGCATAAAATTGCTTCATTTCATGACATTACTTCTTTGTATTTCAAATTTTTAGGTCAGCGGGAAGTATCCTATAGGTTTTGATTGTCCGTCAAGTTTCATTATAAACGACATAAATGGCGCTTAAAAGGGATTGGAGGCCTAAGTACTTGATATTAATTTCAACTTGAAATCTCCACGTTCTTCTTACAAAAGTAGTCTTAGCATACGAACAACTAATTGATTATATAATGGTTCTATTATAATACCAAGTGCGAAACTTTATAAATTAAATATTTTTCCCATTGTTACTCGCACCATAAGATCTGTCAAGTAAATTCAAGTACACACTACTCAAAACACTTCGTACAATGGTGAGCACTTTAGAAATCTGCTGAATATGTTTTCAAGTTGTTGTTGTGATTTTGATATACATTGGCGCTATTTTTATTGCCAATCCCAAACAAGTAGAGTCATAAAAGAGAAACTATTCGACGTGACTGCGATTAAATCGATTTACATTTAAAAAGAAGGTACATCAGCTCATAAGGAAATGGCAGAAATTACTATCCGATTTTGTTTTTATGATTTATATTTTTATTATGTACGAATATAATATAAGTATATGTATGTAGGTACGTATAAATATGTATGTATTTACGACATATGTATTTCATATATGTTTACGTATGTTTAAGATTTTTTTGTGTATTGTTTGTAATTAAAACCTCTGTGCACCACCTACTTTACAAGATTTCCAGACCATCCTAAGGTTTATTGGCAGAGAATGCCTTGGCCATTAAGTTTACCAATGTTGTACTAAACTAAAATAATGTGAATAAATAAATGTATTTATATACTTTGTTATTATGAAATAGTATTTTTGGTACATTTGCATGACCTTTTATTGTATTTGATGGATGAATGGACATATAGGTTATCTGATAGAATCATCATCATCATCATCAGCCTATCGCAGTCCACTGCTGGACATAGGCCTCTCCAATAGCACGCCACTTAGTAGAATATGATAGAATATGACGCACTTATTTTCGTTTTTTTTCATTCATTGCTTGCACACGAAGAAATTTCTATGTGTCACATTTAGACCTTTTACCTAAGACGATGAACTTTCAAAACCTAGTCCATCAAGAATGTAAAAGCGGAGAAGAATGCGTTATATTTTGCAGGCTTAATCCACTTGTAATGACTTGTAATGACAAGTGGATTAAGGAGGATACCACAAAAAAACGCGCCACATACTCATACATCAGAGTGTGGATATAAGTCATTTGGCTATAATGCGTGTTGGAGTAGACTTTACGGATCTTGTACGCTGTAACTATTGATATTACAAAAAAGGTACCTTCATAAATTGTAGGAAATTTTATCTATTTTTATTTATTACAACCTATTTTTATCGCAAGGTGAGTCGATACGGAGTTATTCTCGACATGATGGCGCGACCAATTTTCAAAACTGAATCTTTGTTTCATACCAAAACAAAGCACTATTTATTTTTGATATTGTATATAGAGTTCAATTCTCATCATAAATAACGCTCTTAAATAAACTAGTTTATGAAGTCGGAGGATTTCAATGATTCAAGTATTAAACTTGTTTAAGGGCTCTAACACATAACTGCGATACGATGCGACGCCGCATCGCAGGAACTTGCGATGCAAATTGCTGCGATATGAATTTGTGCGGCCAGGCATTGGTTCAGGTGACCATATTTTCGACGGTAGTCAGCTGTATTAAATGTGTTTTTAGGACACCAAAAAGAATATACATGTATATATAGAAAAAAATTGAGTTCATCTATTTATTGCGATTATGAACGCTGATGAGAACTATTTCACTCAAAAATACTATGCTCTGAAAATAGAAGAAAATAATTATTGATTAATTGAAAATAAGCATATCTTCATTTAAAGAGCTTTTTGAGTTTATTATCACTATCTCTACAAAAATGATCGTACAAGGGAAGAATTCTTGTTATGCCTTTAGAAATGCTGGAACTGATTATTAGGTAAAGTAAAATAAAATTAAACTATTTCTTCACATTTTAATTAGTAAAATAAAACTCTTCTTCCGTTGATATTGCGTTATAGATGGAAAAAAATTATCTTTAGAAGAAGGTGAATAAATTTGATCTTCCCGTGTATTTGATAATTGTACGTCACGTTTTTTGCGTCTTTCTCTTACTCTGTCTCAGAACGGACTAAAGTGGCGTCAAAAAATGTGATTTAATATCGCAGGAATGCGCGATGCGAAAAAAATCGGCACTTCTTGCGATGCATTCGTGCGAGCTCGCAGATATTTGCGATGCGTTGCCAATTCGCAATTATGTGTGGGGGTTCTTACTGTTTTCTAGGTTCAAAAAGAATTAACTCTCTTTCACATTTTAAGAGTATGTTGATTTATTAATGAAACTTATTTTATCTAGAACTTGACATAATAGAGTCTAGCTCCTAGGGCAGTCGATTAAATTAATTATATTAATTTTAAATTATATACGTATATTCGAGTTATAAAGTTATGTAGTATGTTAAGTAGTATTAGTATAATAAGATTAGGTAAGATCAACGATTAGGTAAGTTGCGCCCTAAATAAATATGGATTTTAATAGTTATATGATTTATGTGGAAACGTTACAAAGTTACAAAAAAACACATGACCTTAATATTTTGAAGTGTAGTATTTGTTTTAACGTGAATTGCTCTCCCTACCGATACCCATTATTTCATATTATCTTTCCAAAAAATTAGTTTTATTTTTTATGTATGTCCCTTCCAAAATTACTCTACTCTGTCTGATGGAAACCAGGAGTAGAATCTAAGAGTGCTGGTTACCATACTCATTGCGAATGCAGACAATGCAACAATGCAGCATGGTGACCCACGCCATGGTGGCCTAGCTAGAAGCATTCTGCATCATTGGTCCTCCGGTCTTGCGAAACCAACCAACGAAACACGACTACACGAACGCTATCACTTTACGTTGTACGTACATTTAACGCCTATAAAGGTCGAGCATATCTTCAACATAATGGGTTCTTTTACCAATACCGACAGCAAATATAGCCATTCACCGTCTATCGAAAAAAACAGCCAACGACCTATTCAATGCAATTACTGACATGATGTAAATATACAGACTTACTAAATCTGTTTAATATATCTAAATCCGTAACATAGACAAATCAAACTATTCGTAAACGAAGCAGCGAAATAATATTTTCGTTTTAAATGTTAATCTATAAATACTATCACACATTTATTACATTCTATCTATTTATTAATCTTAATTCGCTCTAGAGCTGGAACTCTGGAACAGATCACTCGTTAGAAGCAATACAACTTACATAAATAACATAATGACTTCCATTTTTGTGTACTGAATAATCGTCAGTCGTTCACCATCTTGAAATTTATGCATTCTTATTTTTTTTAACTGAATGTGATAATTAATTATTATTTTGTTGGATGTAAAACTTTCTGCCCACTCATATGGAATCTAATGCATATAGGACCATAATCTATGGTGTTGTCTGTTTTTAATAACGTTTGGCTCTTATTGTCTAATCGTGATGTTAACTATAATATCTTAGGCACGACAGAAAAAAAACTTTATAAAAAAGACGTGAAAATCGATGAAATAACATCGGAGTTCATTGTGAGCAATAATGTCATGTCAAAATAATTATGAAAATTACGTTTTAATGCGTTAAGAAATCGACACGAATACTAATAGTGACGATAGAGTCTCTATTTTAGTTTCATGAGAAAAAACCATTTCATATTGCTGTAATAAATTAGCTCCATTTGTTATAATTAATTGCATTTCTAATGCATTAGCGTTCTAAACTCCGTTTCTGTTGCTAGCCAAACAAAAATTTAGCCAAATGTAACATTACATCCAAAAAATTAAGAATACTTTTATCAAATAATTTTTTAAACTTTATTTCTTCTAGAAAGGTATACTCGTAAATAGTGGGGCGTTATGTGAGTTACCTTTCATCGATGGCGATGAAACGTCTCTCGAATAGGCAATAAAAATTGCTGACTCGATCAAGATTCCGTTCTTATAGACTGGGTTCTTATACATATGAGAGTTATTGCAATCCACAATATTATAAATAGTTATTGCAGTAAATATGTACTCTTGTATTAAACAAACGAAAATGCCCATCAAAGTTAATTTGTAAATATTGAAACGAAGTTCCTTATGGCGCGTTGTGTAAGGGGGCTAGACGGAAAAATTGTCACGACACAATTTGTTGACACGACACAATTTGTTGTCACGACACAATTTGTTTTCACGACACGACGACGACACACACAGATATTTTCGTTTCGTCTTTCTATTTCGAACTTCGTTCCATCCGGGTGTCCCTTGACACCTCTCAAGTTTTTGTTATTAACCATTGGAACTAATAGATAAAATTCGTTTGATACTTTAACGGTTGATGCAGATACCTTAGGGACTAAAGGAAGGATTTGGCCTTTTTACTATAATAACTGACATACACAAAGGCTGAGACACAAACAAAAGTTAGTATTTTTATAACTGATAGGAAACCGCGTACTAGAAAAAATTTAAACCTGAATTCCGTAACTATTTAAAGATTTGCTGGTTATAAATATTTATAATTTATTTGACTTCTCGTATCTATTACGAGAACCTATATTATTTCGGAGTTTAGGTGTTCCTATGCATGATATGTATGAATTTACAAAAAAAGTATATATGTATTTATATCAGTTGGATAGTGCCCATAACACGAGCTCTGTTTAGCTTGAGACTAGGTGGCGTTGTGTGTTATATGTCTGAAATATTTATATTTATTCATATTTATATATATATTTATAAGTCATAATTTCTTTTATAATTTCCTGTATGCAATCCAGTGAATTCTTTTAGAAACTTTTTTAACTTATTACTTACCTATCTCAATGTTTTTTTGTCGCTATATTAAATGCACTTTTTTCTTTTTCTATATAACAATCAGTGACCAACAAAGAGACGGATTATTTGATGAAAAGTAATTTTGAACGAAGAGTTAGATATCACATCAACAATCTCTAACAGTCCACTGCTGGACATAGGTCTCTTAGAAAAAAGATTTTGGTACCATATCACGCTGGCCAGATGGGTTGGTATATTGTTTTAAATCTTTCTTCTGGTATATGTATAACTGTAAAGTTAAATATACACATAGCAACTCATTCCATTTATTTGCTAGATATTAGTAATAGTTTTTTATATGTAATAGTTGTCATTGATGTGATTGAAACTAACTACTCCAGTTTAACCACCTAAGTTGAGATAGTTGCGTCGATAGAGTTTTTGGGTTATATCCCGTCACAGACGGAGAGTTTTATAGTGGCACCGGTAAAGTAGAAGACAATTCGTTTTCATTATTATTTTCTGACAAATGGATTAAATATTCTACTGTTTTTTCAGTTTGCCTATAAATTTGACCACAGATTTATGAAGCGTAATCTTTACGATGTTAAATTCTTCTAGCCGATTACAGTCTCAACGGAGACCAACCAACTACGCGGGAGATATTATAGTGCACAAGTGTGTGCGCAAACACAGGTGCACTATCTGTTCCCTATCTTTCATAATCCGATGGGATGGTTAACCGTTACGACTGGGGAGAAACCATGCGCAGGACCGACCGCTTTACATGCTCTCTGAGGCACGGGGATTCAGACCAACGAGGCAGTAATCTTTATATTAAATGTTTTATTAGTACATGAAATTGAAATTTATCCGGTGGAACACCAATCACTTGTACAATACTTCAGAATGTGGAAACCTGAGGTACCTTATTTAACAGAGTTATCTAGAATATCCACATTTTTGATAAATGATTATACAAAATGTACAATAGACTTTGTTCCATCTATTTGTAATATAGTTTGGGAACTAAAAAGAAAAATTGAAATTATTTCAAAGAAAGTTATTCCTTAATGCAGAAAATAATAGTTTTCTCATTTTTTTTGTAGTGTTATAATTAATGCACACACCCCGTAGTGTAAGTCAAAAAGTACAAAAATTTGGCACAAGCAAAGACTTCATAGAGGAAATCAATTGGTTTCCATAACCACGTGTACTCTTTGTCTTTATACTCTAGAAATGCTTAAATAAATTCGCACTACTGACTCACAGTGCTGCTATTTATTTACCATCATCATCAACAACCCATAACGTCCCACTGCTGGGCTTGGGTCTCTTCTTAGGAGAGGGTTATTACTAGCTGTTAACCTAAGTAACAAAAATAGTTCTAATAACTAGTTTTTTTAATAGTATGACTAAAATTATATCCAGAAAAATGTTGGGACATGTTTCTTGACTTTATCTATTCCTGCAAAGTAATGACACTTACGAAGCTATAGCTAAATATGTACATATGTTTCCTTGTAACTGAAGCATGATCGATAAAGCTAATTTATTAGGAGTTTGGGCTAGGGCACACCTGCTAACTCAGTATAATTTTGGAACTTTATTAGGTTCTGGTTCTATATCGATTAACACATATATGTTTTCAATATAAACGTACACAGAATTAAAAAAACTCATTAAGGATGATTGAGTCTATTCTTAAATTTAATCGTATTCTGATAATTTGTAATCATTAAATATGCATATAATGCAACAGCAACTAATGATGTACATATTTTTGTGTGGCGATAGCTTAAACGTTGGAAGATGACAATGACATAAGCTACTTTTTAAGACCTTCCACATGAGTGGAATAAGTAAATTTTTTGTTCACGATGAGCGTTGCAATCGATTCGTGGTCAGTGGTGGTCACTGGCGTACCCAAGATAGTTAATATCTTTCTTAGACTAATAGGACCATTATTGAAAAGAGACGTAGATGAAGTTGCGTCGATCAGCTAGTAACGATATATTACGTCTATATGAGCAGTTCTTGTATATTAATAATCTATATCTCGGCAACGGCCCCAACGATTTTTTATAAAATTCAGTAAAGGGGGTTTAGGGTGCGAGAAATCGATCCAGCAAGATTCACTTTTAGAAAATTTACCATGTGTACCGATCATCCTGGCACTTTTATAAAACGAGTGACCTGTTGTTGCTCACGTTGAACTCCGAAACTAGCAAACAAATTTTAATTTTTTTTAAATGAGCATTACTCTTGTATAATTTTTCTGTAATAATGCTTTCGCTCCCCCACACTTCAAAGCTCCAATTATTTATTAAAATGTATTTATTATTTCATGTGTTGTTTTGCTCGTTTCACTTTATGGCTGAAACACTTTAAGTATCTTGGCACTTAAGGTATGGCTATAAGATTTTGTTAAGCTGTTACTGCTACATCTTACATAAGCTTGCAATTTACAGTAAATATGTACTAGTATGTATGTAGTTATTATTCTCATATCAATTGCCGTATTATTTTTTACTGACCATTCGTTCGTCTGGACCATTATTAGATCATATTAATGGGTTCTATTTACAAGCTTACTCCTGATAACCTTTTCTCGTATAAAATATTAGAATATACGAATTTAACAAAAATCTTCGCTCCAAGGACACATCCATTCATATTTATTATTTTTGGAAAATTTCCAACACTGGAAATAAAGTAACACCTTGGCTTGAAATAACTATCCCCAGATTTAGATTTTTTTGTTGAGTGTTGTATTTTAACCCCTATGTGTGGTTATCAATCTGATCATAGCACTTGCCATTCCATACATGCCTATAAACTGCACGTTTGGCCTAGTGGTTAAGCGGTCGCCACGTCGATACCTACTTCGCCAAGTTTTGTGGATTCAAATCCCACATGGAATAACACTTTGTGTGATCCACAAATTGTTGTTCTAAGTCACGGTGTTCTTTGTGTCCGTTTCATGAATGTCTGTAAAGTTTACCCCGCGACACAGCAATTATTCCTAGTGCGGCAAATGTCTTAAAAAAACTGTTCTGTCTTATCATTAGCTATGTATTTAGTGACCACATAACTATTAATGAAAGAAATGAAGTAAATTCAATTTAATAAAACCATTATTATTATATTATATGAGTCGCACGTATCTTGTCGTAACTATAATATGTACCTATCATTCTGGCGACCATGACAAAACAATAATTGTAAAAATAACTAGATTTTGTTATCTTGCATACTCTTATCAAGCACTGCTTAAACGAGAAATTGATGCTACAACACACATACAACTATACAATACAAAAACATTGAGTCTATCTCAAGTATGAAAGGTGATCGAAAAGTTATTCTCTATAAATTATGATATAAAAGATAAATAATGTTATCTTAATCTCTTGTTTCAGATATAGCTGGCGATTTACACATAAAACATGATTAACTCCATCGACTTAGAACGTCTATAAACAATTTAGCATACATGTGACGAAGTGTGCTTGTAAGAAACCGTAAGAAATGCAAAACTCAACACTCAATCGTACGCGTGGTTTTGATTACGAAAATGATCCAAAGTTCAAGTTACTATCGGGACTGAGAAAGAAATGTTTCACGGAAAATGTGACCCACAGCAACGTCGTTAGTGATACGTACAATGGTAAGTCATTTCAATAGTCAATGTTACTTCATATCAAGTATATCATATTTGTGTTACTAATGCGATCGATAGTCGTTGTTATACTGAACATTATGTAGATTTGCTATCGCAACTGATGAGCAATTTGCATGCAAAATGTTCAAGAACAATCAAGTGTTCACGTCACTCACAGTCAGTTTCAATGGAAACCCTTTCTGAGAATGGTTTCTATTAAAGAAATATCTGTATATATTGTAGGGAAGTCGTCTTTGTATGTTTCATTTTACATATTTATTTATTCATAGGGATAACAACAGCTGCAACTTCTAACCTAATTAACTGAACTAATAATAAACTGCAAGTATTAATTGCATAAAAAATATTATTATTATTATATTATACCTAGAAAACACCTAAACTTCGAAACAAATATTTAATTAATATAAAATTATCTATTAAATTAAATAAATTGTAGACTGGCGGTAAATAGCGCTAATATTCAAACCTCCAACTGAAATTAAAATAAACGCAAAATCGATGTTCTCATATAAGATCACCTGTTTCTATATAGTTTCAAATATATCTTCAACAAGAATAATAATAATAAATATATATAAGCCAGCTAGTCCCAAGCTAAGCAAAGCTTGTGCTATGGGTACTAAGCAACTGATATTAACATATATATCCTTTTTTTAACCTATATATACTTTATAACTATATATACATATTATGTATAGAAAAACACCTAAACTCCGAAACCAATATGTGTATATAATAAAAGCATTTGATCCGACCCGGGAATCGAACCCGAGACTAAAAGAAGACTATGTTGGTAAATAAATCACCACTTTTCCAAAACTTTGTTTGTGTTTTAAGGGCTAAGTTCTTATCGGACTGTCGTCGTGCACATATCCATGAAAAATTTAATCTTTCTAGCGCTAACCTTTATAGAAGGTAAGCCAAGGATGGACGGACGGACGGACATGACGAAACTGTAACGGTTCCGAGACGTGAATTACGGAACCCTTAAAACTGTTCTTTATTCTCAAAGGTTAATTTGATACCTAAAATTCGATGAGAATTGGAGAATAGAATTAAATTAAAATTCAATATATAGCTCGGCGTTTTCAATGTTAAAACACAAAAAATTAAGGCTAAAATAATAACGATTAAAAAAATTGTTAGCCTTAATAAACTGAAAGAAATCTCTTTCTATCTTATCTACCTATTCTGAATCCTTAATAATGTATGAGGTGAATGTCGTAAAGCACTGAGGTGTCTCCTTGACTGGTTTATATGGACCTATCATGAGATAGGCAACAGAAACCAGTCAAGAGAATTAATCATAATATTGTGTCTGCCTCAAAAAAAAAAAAAATTGTGCGAGATATCATTCACGTCGTATTTGTCTGGTTTTAACTGAACAAATTCAGACTTTGTGTTTTACATAAAAATAAAAAAAGTTAAATGAGAAAATGCTGTATTTTTTTCTAGAGTTGACGAAAAGGGATAACACTTTTGCCATGATTGATAAAGATAGATTAACAGTGATGGAGTTAAAGAGTTTTCGAAGGACAGCAAGTAATTGCTTCCTCCGTATTTCCAGAAGTTATGACGTCCGAGATAACGGGTTAATTTTGCAACTTAAACAAGTATTGTCGTCAGGCAACAGAGAATATTACTAAAATATTATCTACTATACAAGTAGTAATATTAAAAAATATGATTTCAGTAATAATAGAATATTAAGAAAATATAGAAAATGTCGACGCAAGTTAGTCATTATTTTATAAAAATGTTCATAAGTTACTAACTTTCAGTGACTTTTTATTACTCTGTTACAGCCTCAAACAGTCATTTTTTTTTAAATAAGTGCTCCACGACTCAGACATATTTCGGTCCTTGAAATCTAACTCTAAGACCCTGTTTCACTGGGTATAGAAAAGTTCCGGGAGCTTATTTGACAGTTGGTTTGATACAATTTATATGGAAAATACGTCTAATTATCTGTAATATAAGCTATCCGAATCTTATCTGTAACCGATGAAACCAGGCCTAACCCTTTCTTTGTGTCTAGAAACCGGAAGTCATATGTCTAACTCTTACATGCTGTTACGTAAATGTATACTTCTATTATCTGATATTTACTTATTCTGTAATCAGAGAAAATTTTAGGCTGGATTTTTTCGTTGTAACTTTCGTAAAATAAAATAGAAATACCCAAATATATTAATATAAGAAGCTATACTTCCTAACTACCAGTTTCACCTACTAGCTTAGTTTACTTAGCTATGGAGCAATTGCCCAATAAATATACAAACACTCTGTAATCTGTTTGCATTGACTACTTGGCATCTATGTTGTGTATATTCTAGTCATCGTAAGATATCCTACATAAAATTGTACTCATAAGAATATCGTAAGATTCCCTAAAGTTCCCGGACATATGGGTGTATGACTTGGCAAAAAAGTTTATTTGTGAATATTTTATGATATATCCTTTGGGTTCGATCGATCGACTTGTATGCCACGTTGTAATACTTTAAGGAGTAAATTATTCAATTTAGCCTGTAACTTAAACATTATATATTATTAACATCCTTTGTTATAGTGGGAACCAGTTGATTTCTATAATTTGTACAGGAATCTGTTATGCAGTCACTCAGAAAAACAAAACCTTAAAAATCAATGTTTAAGAATGCTATGTTTTCGCAGAAAATGATGAGTGGTGTCCGAGAGTGTTCGACGGCTTATCGTGTTGGGATGAAACCCCTGCATCCACGTCTGCATTCCAGCCTTGCCCAGAGTTCATCGTCGGATTCGACCCCAGGCGCTTCTCTTACAAAAAGTAAGTTTTTGGCAAAGTGTAGACTATAGACAGAAATACAAAATATTTGATTTCAGCAGCAAATAGCACGCTACAGCTTCTAAAAATACTTTAAAAAATAGATGTACAAGTATTAAAAATACTGATTGAAACTATAATAAATACATGAATGTGTATGTGTATGTGAAAGTCGAGTCGATAAAATCACAATAAGTGTCAAACACTTATATGATTTTTGCAAAAACAAACGTTAAATTTCAGTTGTTTTATAAAAATAAAATACTAGTATGTTTTCCCACCTATATGAATGTTTCTTATCGGCCTTAAGATCAAATTTGTGCCAGCTGAGATGGATAGTTTGGCCAAGATAGATGTATTCTTGAATTACCCCGATACATTCCTCTCCCGAAACATGTATGATCGTCACCTTTTCGATGTTTAATATTATTTATTTATGCGAAAGTAGAGTGCTTCCCTGATGCAACTAAATGCCAGACTGTTGAAAGCGTTGTCGATGTCCAACGACAGCGCCGACTATGTGAATAGGGCACTAAATCATGTATTGAATTGGTTTACAACTAACATTCTCCTACTGACTTCCAATAGAACAAAGTGTGTTTGATTTGCTATGCCAAATGTAAAACAGCTAGCCACTAATCTAACTCTAAATAAAGAAATTGTAAGTATTGTGAGTAAGACTCAACAATATCCTTAGGAATTACATTAGAAAGTAAACTACAATGGGAGTCCAGATAAATAGCCTTGCAGGTAGACTCAATTCGCCAGCTTATAAAGTATAGGAGGTACGTCAGCTCACTGATACGGCTAGGCTAGTTTACTTTAGCTACTTTCAAAGCGTCATGTTCTATGGTATATTACTTTAGGGCAAGGCGGCTGATATTGAAATGCTTTTTATCCTTCAAAACCGAGCCATCCGCTCAATGTACAATTTAGGTGCTAAAGTCTCTCTTCGAGAGTTCTTTGAGGATATAGGTACTTTAACTGTAATACAAGAAACAAGTCTAAACCTGTTGGCACACATCATAGCTTACACAAGGTACACAACTCGTTCGAAGGTCTTGGTGTACGTTTTTATAATAAAATTCCAATGGATATAATTGACCTTCCTGTTAACAAATTTAAGCTTACTGTAAAAATCACCTAATAAGGAAAGCCTACTATACGACCAATGATTACATGAACGACAAACGCTTACGACACAAACTCCTTTGTCTTGTAATTGGGCTGAATTATTGACAAACCATTGTTAGTTGAAACTAATGCGTGAAGATTATTGTGGTAATTTCATTAGTAGTGTTTATTATCAGTATCTCGGCTATAGTTCGTCATGCTCCCTGAAATGTCATTCCTTACGGTGTCGTCGTGGGGCGGGTCATTTCTTTTCCTCTAATATGGTCAAGGAGACGATGGCTGGTCCATGCGTCATACTTGTGAACGGACTTGCTTGGGGTGACTGGTCGGGCTAGTCAGTGATGATTTAGCCTATACTATTATTTTGGTCGGTTCAACTGCAACTGTAGTCTCTTAAACCACTTACGCGACCTTCTGTTACTATGCAATCGGTGGTCGCTCAAGGTATGCCTTCTGCGCCCGAAAGTTGGTGAACTGAGCTGGTCGTTAGCCGCCTGGAGCCGAGCTACGTCCCCATTGATGAAATACTAGCAAGTCAAATTGACCTCTAGGAGCCCCACCGACATGGGAGGCATAAGTAATGCGTCCTTGTCGTTGGATGAGACGTCCTTCACCCTAGAATATTTTTTCTTTGTCAGACTCTTCTTCACCTTATTCTATATTTCACATATTATATATTTTTGTGGTGTCTAGTTTTCAAATCCACAATGAAACCCACGAGTGGGGGAGAACTAAAGGTCAACCAAGGCAAAGATCCCCATTATTTTACGCTTGCTCGTGTATTGACACGAGCAAGCGTAAATTTGTGACTAACCGAGGGCTTATTACAAACTAACTGAAAACTTTTAAATAAAGCTTAAAAATTATTTCTCATGATCGGTTATTCAGTTAGTTTTTTTTTTTATTATTATTATATAGGGGGCAAACGAGCCGACGTATCGCCTGATGGTAAGCGATTACCATTAAGATTACGATTAGTTCAAGTTATATCTTCAATGTTGATCGCACTGCAGCTCAAATTAAACAATCCTCTGTTTTTTGTGAGTAATGTTTGGTTTTTGTCTCTACAACCTTACTCGGACTTTTGGTGAGCGCCGAGTTTAACCCAGAGAAGACAGTGAAAAAGAGGGCAAAAAAGCCTCCACAGAAACATTTCAACGAAAATTCAATTGCATAAATTAATGCTCTTTGAAATGTATAAAATCGTACAACTATTTGTCAGTATTATCGTATCTATACACATACTATTTTTTCTAAAATAGTATGTGCTAAGCGGGGTGTGCAAGTGTCGTGCAATTTTATCGACTAGGACTTCGCGTTAAGGCCACAGGGCCAGCCCTCTGGCGTATCCTGGGATTAGTCCCAGTTGTCTGCGAAACGGTGGCATTGTAGTATCTCTTCGCGTCCGATCTTATTCAGATACTCACTAAAGCAACCGTACCCGATGAGTACCTGCGTCATTCGGTATACGCGAATTTCCCTACCTATACCCAGTATATAACCAATACTGAATTTAATCAAGCACAGCTATCGCTTTTGCTATCATTGCGCTATAGAGACATAAACAAGATTCCTTTTAATTTACTTAAAAAATCTCATTAAGGCAGGTAAAAATAAACAATCTTTATTCTGAACTTCTCTAATGAAACATTCAACATTCATTCATCTCAACTAACTTCATGATTAGGATTTACATATTATTTTTTCTAGTACAAATAACTACAAGTATTTGTTAGACCGTCGTATAGTTAGCGCTCACTATTTAGGGACTGTGGTTGAAGGTAGGAATTTAAAAGGCTCTAGTCGAAAGCCATTTTTGTTAGAAACTTAGTTTTCGTAAACCTCTAAATAAAATTTTATATAAGCAATTACCACAGCTTACAGCAGTAATAATAGCTTCGTCTTCAATAATCATAATACCTTAACCATTTTGCGATGTTCGTTTTTGAATCATGAATCAATGTGATAATCTCTTGTATTAAAATAAGCCCTCTATAAATTACAAAGAAAACAGAATATTATTTATGAATGATAATGAAAGAATGATATGTTCATACTTTGTTCTGATAAGCGGAGTTCGTATAAATAAATACTCCTTGTACGCCCTCAGTGATTTACTGATGACAAGTGTGAATTTAACGTGAATAACATTTCGCCTACCACAACTCTAGTTCTAGGCTTAAACGTGAGTGACGTTAAAGCCTATTGCCAACTGGGCACATATATTTCTACTAGCAGACCCACGCACCTGGTCTCCTTCAGTCCGTAGCGTGATGTCAGAACAGCTTCAATAATTTTGCTTATCATCAAAAAGATTATAGTGAGAAACATTTTAGAACGTTTATATTTAAACAATTCTTCCAAACTTCCCATCCCCTAAAGCTTCGGCATGAATGGGCCGGCTCGACCGGAGTGATACCACGGCCTCACAGAAATAGCGCTTGCACTGTGTTTCACCGAGTGAATGAGGAGACCGGAGGCCCATACCCCAACCCCTCCCCCCATTCCCTCTCCCCATCCCCCCAAAGGTCGGCAACGCACTTGTGACGCCTTTGGTGTTGCGGGTGTCCATGGGCGGCGATAATCGCTTACCATCAGGTGATACGTCTGCTCGTTTGCCCACAATTCAATAAAAAAAAAAAAAAAAACTTTTGTGAAACTTTAACCACTTACGCAGCACAGTAGAAACTGTCAAAACGAATAATCAAATAAATCGAGTTTACTGATTTTCTGCTTTGTTTGGTCTACTCCTGATGATATAGTGTCTTTCGCGATAACAGCTATCTAACATTGAAATAACTTTTCAAATCATACAAGTGCTTCCAGAGATTAATACGGTCAATCAAACAAGCAATCAAACCAACTCCTCAGCTTCATGTTAGTATAGATATGCAAGTTGCATGATTTTATGATAGCTTTTGAAAATTTTATATTATTTATATAATTAATACTAACTTTTGACTGCGGCTCCACACGCGTAAATGTCGGTTGGTCGGTAAATAATGATCATGATCTTCTTCCATAATCAAAGTATCTGTACTAAATATGTATATATGCTACAAACAAATCTAATTAAGTAACAATAACATTAAGTAATTGCAACTAAAAATCAGACAGAATGTTCTTATTTTTCTGAGAGAAAACCACTTTAATTAAGGCGCCTGGCGCCATGTAGTAGTTGCTTTTAGGCAATGAAGCTGTATTTGCTTAATGTATGTGAAGTCTATCACGTGTATTAGTCCTTCTATTTCGTGTAACAGTGTCTGAAAGAGTTTCTAATCTTTCAGGATTTAGTTTTATTTTGTGGAAGCGGTGGTCAGGTCATAGGGCCGACATGACACTCGCAATACAGATAAGACACAGGATCCGCGAGCGTTTTTTCGAAATTTAGCTTAATTAAATGCTAACTCGCCTTGCGAATGCAGCCGAAATTAATTATGGTTAATTTAAGCGAGTAATTTCTACATTTTGATATCGGTCAGTCATATAGAATTTTATAAGACCTAAGACATTTCCTCGTATTTCGTATTGCTCAAGCTTTGCAAGTAGAATTTTATGATCCACATAATCAAAATCTTGTGTCATATATAAGAAAATAGCGCTCACTGTGCACTGGTATCTTATTATCCACTTTGGCCCTTATTATATTAAAAGAATCGTAAATTGCTTTATTAATACTTTTATCCCGTCTCAACATATTTTGCTGAATGGCCAAGTTTTCAAAATAATAAAAAAAATGATTATATATACCTAAACAGAGTGTAAAGTTAAGACGAATACCGAAAACGAAAGGGACTGATTTAGCACCGAAGAACCCATTTAATAAAATATCAGTTGACCATAAGAAAATTATAGCCAGAGAAAATAATGTATCAAGATTCTTATTCCATTTGATAGCAAGCTATGTATAGCGCGCTCCGCGTAGTTATGTGATTTATAACTATTTAAGGAATACCCAAATGCCGATTCATTAGTTGATAGCAAGTATTCGGGGACTCCCGTCTGCTGTATAACGACTAAATTAACGGCGAGTGAAAATGAGCCTTAAAGGGTTGTTAATGCGTAACGCAAGTAAGTAGTGAGTTGATAGTTGGTACTTAACTTAGCTGCTTCTTGTTCATGGCACAGCTGAGCTCGCGGGATTGTAGACTGTTGAACGCGATCCAGGAATATAGGGTTCTCGGCACTTCTTGCATTCAGATCTGAGAATATAGCTCACTTGGCGCTATGTCCAGGCTATATGGCGGATGCTATAAAACCTCCCACCCGAGCTCCCGTAGCTTCTGACGAGTCATCAACGAAGTGTGTGGTGTGGCGTTGTCCTGGTGGAACACTACACCCTTCCTGTTGGCCAATTCTGGATGCTTCTGGTCGATCGCCTGCTTCGAGCGGTCCAGTTGTTCGCAGTAGATGATAGAATTAAGCGTCTGGCCATATGGGAGCAGCTCATAGTGGATGATTCCCTTTCAATCCCACCAAACACACAGCAAAACCTTCCTGGCCGTCAATTCCAGCTTGGCGTTTTCACTTGAAATTGTCTTATGTGATCCATTTTTTGTCGCCAGTCACCATCGGTCCCGAAGGTTTTTTGCGTCAAATCATGCGGCACCCAAACATCAAGCTTTTTTTGTATCCAGCCTTCTGCAGATGGTTAAACATGGTTTGGTGACTAACTCCTATCTCCTGGGCGATGTCACGAGATGCCACATGCCGGTCTAACTCGATGTTTTCCATGATTTGATCGGTATTCATCGTCACAGGTCTTCCGCCGGCTGGCTTATCCATGGTGTCGTTTTCACCGGCTCTGAATCGTCGAAACCATTCCTCCGCAGTTCGAAGTGATAGAGTACCATCTCCCAAAACACCATTAATTACACGGAACGTTTCTCTAGCGGATTTGCCTTTAACGAAGGAAATCTTTAAAATAGCGCGAATTTCGTTGTTAGTGAACTCCATGTTTACATGTCTATAACTGTTGAACGCAATATCCAAACTAATCATGCATAGCGTCGTTTTGTAGGTATATATTTTAGATAACCTAGCCTCTTTAACAATCTGTCCCATATTAAATATACTCGTAACATAAATTGTATTATTTCAATACATATGTATTTTAGATAACCTACGTATATACACTAAAAATTCATGTGCTCATCATACAACTGTTTTTAATGGGTAAAATACGAAAATACGAAGTTTTGACTCAGCAGCCAGAAAATAACAATATTTTAACAACTAGACATAGACTTCTATGAAAATATTAAATACTAGCTGTGACCGCTACTTCGTACACGTAACATATAGATTTTCGGTTATTTTTAAAAATTTTTACCTTCCCTGGACAACGACAAACATTTCAAAACTAAAATAAGTTAAATCGGTCTAGCCGAGTTCAAGAGTTATATTGAGACAAACGAACAGCAATTTATTTTTATATATAGGGGAAAGTGTTTTACCTATGGACATTTGCCGAATTTTGAACGAAAATAAGGTTTAATCACTTAATTTCCATTTATTAGCCATGAAGTATCACAAATGTTGTTACAGGAATAGTTAACGCTTAAGTATTAGCAGTCTCAAGTTTTTTACTAATTATAATTATTACAATAAATCACATTTTTTAAAAATACTAAATTTGTCCACAGGTACATGTTATGATTGTACCTGTGGACAGCTATACTTGTACCTATGGACAGATCACTTTTCCTCAGTAATAATTATATAAAAATCAACAATAAACAGAATTTCTTTTATAAAGCAACTTTAACATCAAATAATCAATTATTAATTATTATTTTTGGCATCGCAATACTTTTCATACAGTTCAAATGCAGAATCATCAGTGGCATCTGAATCACCATTATCTAATATAAAACATTTCTCACATATAAAACCAGATTCATCATCTGATTCAAAATTATCTTTGATATACATTTCTGGTGACATTTTAAATCACATAGGGAACACTTGAGCTTCAAATTTTCTTTTATTTTCCGCCTTTCTTATTGCTTCATTCTTTATTTCATTTTTTTCAGGAGTATCAGTTAAAATTCTACTTCTTCCAGGTTTCCTTCCTCGTCGCGTTGCCTTTCGGGGGTCTGCTTTTAGAAATGGGCGTACTGACTCTGGTGTCACTTGTGAAATAAGGTGTTTTCTCGGAGTGATTGCTGCGTTTACATTACTTTTTCCACATCCACCAATAGTCTTATCAAGAGAGGACATTTCTAGTTGATGAACAGACTTGCTTGCAGTAGGTTCAGCTTCTATGTCTAAATTTAAGAGACAAACTTCTTAGCACTCCATGGATTCACCGTGCGGGTGCCGAGTCCATCGTGTGGCAGAGGGAGAAACTCAAAGCAGTTCCCAGGACTTACGACTTAGGTGTAGGTTTAAGGAGGCCCCCCAACGCTCACCTTCACTGCTCGAGTTTCCCGCCCTACCTAGCCAAATTTGGTAGGAACCTGTTAGTGCAGCCTTGGATACTCGTTCTAAAATAGAACTTACTGCAGATCTCGACAGGCCAAGGTCTTTCAAAAGGTTATAGAGAGATTTAGCTGGTATACCTCTCGCTCCTACTTCTTCCGCGTATAAATTAACCACATAGCCATTTTTGTTTAGTTTAGTTGTTAGATCGTAATATTTATTTAATTTTATTGTATGGTCTTTAGGAATATTAGTTTCCCACGGAACAGTAAGTTCTACTAATATTATGTGTTGAATTTGTCTAGAGAAGAGGAATATATCCGGTCTGGATGACGAAATACCAACATCCTCTGGGATTTTATAGTGCTTATCATACGTATCCATCAAAATAGTCCAGTCAGGTGCAGTACCTAGGATTGAGAAAGGCTTGCTTTTAGATTTGGTAGTTGAGCCATCCTTTATAAAGTTTCTATTATATAAAGTTCTAATCAAACAAGAAATTCTAACTAAAATTTGTACCTGTGGACAGTCCATAGGTACATACATTTCGATGTCCACAGGTACAAATCTGACAGTATAACCTTAAAACATGTTACCACCATGATAGCTACGAGTTGACATTATTATACCGCTTAAAATGGATGTTTAACGATGTACACTACAGTCTGACCAAATTAGCTATCTATATTCTGCATATTATATTGACAAAAATATAGGACGAGAAAGAGATAAATATTTACTTTTTTGAGTGAAAACGTTTAACAGTCTGTCACCGGTTACTCAACAAAAAACACAAGATGAGAGCAAGTCAGTGTTGCCACATATCAAAAATACTTTACGGATGCGTTCAATTCGTTCATTTTATGTGTTTATTTTATAAGATATCAGTGGTGTCCACAGGTAAAACCGTGCATAGGTACAACACTTTCCAGAAGGTATTTTTGTTGTATAATATGATACCCAAGTTACACCCACTGTTTTATCACAGAAAACGGGACCTAAACACCTACTTAAATACAATTTAAAATCAGATAGCATACGAACTTGATATAGCGGTATCGTTATTTTTTTTTTTGTATCTATACTATTATAGGTAGGTATACTGATTTCTCTTTCTGATATGACAGACGATACGATATAACTACGGAAAATAAGAGGCAATAAACTCACGAGTTATTGAGAGTATTGATACTTAATAAAGGTCACAGCCAGAGATGTATTCTGTAAAGAATATTTTTACTTACTTAGTAAAGAAGTGTCTATCGCTGTCACTTTAACTGAACTGTACCTAAATGAGGAGGGGGGGCTAATTTTGATAGAATGGTTTTTAACGAACTCCAGCCTACTAATTCAGTAGTCTTCTTTAAGTATTCGAATAGACAAACAAGCTTAGTTAAATAGAACCGTTTAAAACATGTATCTTTTAGTGGAGATTAGGTCTGCAAAAAAAAATGCTGTCTAGTTGTTTTGCATTGATTTAACTTTTTTAGGTGTCCTGTAAATTAAAAAAATACTTAATAAATTGTAGAATGTCACATTTTCTTACAAAACGCAAAATTAAATTTTAAAAAGGGCTTTTTTGGACCAACTTGAAGTCATAAATAATAGGTTCAGTTTTATTTTGTCTACTGTTTTTAAATGGAGGTATAGAGGCCACAACTATCATTACTTTATAAATAAAGAACATTCTGTGTGAGCTAAATTAACAAACCTAAACGTGTGCGCGGTTTGATGGATGCATTAAAGATCTCATACGACCCAGTACAGTGGCGTATTTTCATAGACTCTTCAAAAAGAAGCCTTAAAGCAATTCGGAATCACTGTTCAACCTTTTCATGACCTTATCACCGTATTTTTTAACATTATTGCACGCGTTAGCGCGGGGATAATTTTAGGTTAATTGTGGTCACTCGCTCTGCGGATGGACGGGATGGGTTTTCCCCTTCATCCGCTTCAGAGGCCAGCCGCGAAGTTGAGAGTCTACCAGCAGACGGTGCCCGCTTCAGTGCGGGCAGGCGCTGGGAGGGGTCCGGTCGTGTTAATAACTGCAGTTCCCGGACCCCTCCCTTCTCAGGCGCAGAGTTGGCACACCGTGTCGTTTTAGTCGGTTCGATTCCGACACACCACCCCGCCGCAAACCCCGGCGGGGTGACGGCCCGAGGGGGATTCCACAGGTATACAAAAAAAAATGGTCACTCACTCTGCGAATGCAGCTAAAGGGTTAAATAATGGGTTAGATACAAAATACAATTTAGAACTATTTTAACTGGGCATTAATGCAATTGTACTTGCCCAACCGTCGAAAGTCTTCAATCCACGTGATGTCATTTATCGTTTGATTTTACAAAGTCGCACATAGCAATTTTAGTTCATAATAATATTATACGCGCCCACGCGTCAACACATATGCGACAATATTCGATGATCAAACCAGAGGGCGATCCGTTGTCGGGTTTCACATGGCCATGCAAAGTCTCAAATTGAAGTGTTAGATCAAGTGTGACATGGAAAGAGTGACAGATCAAACTTCATGCCCTAGACAAACAAGATTAAAGTAATGTGTTACACGAAACCGATTCGGGACGATACAATCACAATGGCTATTTCTATGCTTACATTCCTGGCGATCATTCCTTACACCTCAAGGAAACCTACAAGAACTTGTAATTGGTTTTTTGTAAATTAAAATGTAGAGACCATGGTTGTCAAGTATTTAAAAATCTTGGTATGTTGCTCGGACAACAATCTCGGTTTAATAAATTTCTTTTGTTTCTGTGGGATAGTAGAGGTCGAGTAAATCACTGGATCAAAAAGTTTTGACCCGACGGAGCTTAAGCTTGGCGAAAAGAATGTCCTGCATAAAACTTTGGTGCATCCTCATAAAGTTCTTCTACGACCACTGTAGGTAAAGCTGGGATTGATGAAGCAATTTATAAAGTCACTTCCAAGAGATGAAAATTGCTTCAAATATTTCGATCTATGGTATCGACGAAGTAAAACAAACATAACATGTTAAAGCAATATTCTAAGCCTTTAAGCGTGCTTATGATCGGTTACTCCTAAGAGTTATTTATTTATTACGAAAATAATACGAATTTTGGTTGGATTAAATAAATAATTGTTTTAAGGTATCAAAATAAAATAGGTACAGAAGTTTTTCTTATTTTGAAGCTACTCTCACACAATCTATGCTTGAGCACACTAAATGCCCAATTGTTTAAGCTAACTAAAAGGGGTTATAAAGAAGAGTTCATACTTAACACACATTATTTATTTGTTAAAAGACTAATAAATTTAAATAAATTACTAATTATGTGAAGTTGGACGAATAACAACCTTATTTTCGATATAAAAGGTACCAACATAATAGGTCCTATTACATCGTGGACGGTTAAAGTCATAATTTTATGATAGTAATATAAAAATAAATATGTATTTTGTTTCTTGGCAAAGAAAAAAACAAAGCGCTGTAAATTTCTTCTCTATTGGAGTAGCTCGACTAGGGAACAATATCACCATATTTCAAGCTAAGATTTCTATAAACAAGGGTTGCATCGAAAGTTGATGCCTCAAACCAGACTGGGTATAGTAGTAAATTTATTGCAAGTTTAATTTAATAACCCTCCGTATAAAATTATTTAAATGTTAAAACTTGCAAGTCCATATACAGAACCTTTTTTAGCAAAAGTTTTAGGAATTAAACTCGATGAAGCTAAAATTTCCTTTTACTATATTTACAGAGACGCGTTTTGTGATGATTTTCCGATAGTATGTATATTAAATGTAATAGAAGACGGTTGAAATATAATCGACACTAATGCGACACGTTTATTTACTATCGAATCGATTTACAAAAATTTACAGTTTTTCTAGGAACCTCACCTCACTAGTTACTATTTTGTCCACCTTTCCGGAAGATTTTTGATGCCGGTATCGTAGAATTTCTTGGGCAACTCGTACAGCCATATGCATACGACCTCCTCTACCTCGTTGTCGATGTTGAATCTTTGACCTCCGTGGGCTTTTTTCAGCGATCAAAACATGTGGTAGTCGAAGGGTGATAAATCCGGACTGTAGGAGGGGTGTTCCAGTCCAATTTCTATATTATATCGAGCGTGAGACGTTAACGTGAGAGGTTAATTTTTGCTCAAAGTTCAACAGTTCAGGAACCCATAGTGTTGTTATTTTGCGATATTGAAGGTGTTCGTGGATAATAGACTCTACACTACCAATACTGACTCGAACATTCATCCTACGGTCCTTCAAAATGAGTTGTTCTACGCGGTGAATGTTGTCTGGTGAGATGCTGGTTCGCCGTCGACCCACGGTTTCCCAGCTTTCCTTGAATGTTTTGGTCCATTTAAACACAGCAGCCCTACTCAAGCACTCACTACTGACTGACTGATTTTGAAAACGCATAAAAGTTTCCATGTTTAAGCCTACCCACACTAAAAAACGAATAACAATACTTTGCACAACGGCGGTCGGCACTTGGCACTTCACTCATCAAAATTTGAATTGCCTTAGTACAATTTTCGTCTAAGCAATTTTATCGTAAAAGTAACCGTTTGGCCAAATAATAATAATGAACATTTTTGCGCTCTTTGACCTTGATTAAAAAATTTTCATGGTAAGGATGGGGACTTTTCAATATATTATTATGGGAGAGCTATGCTTCGGCATGAATGGGTCGGCTCGACCGGAGTGATACCACGGCCTCACAGAAAACCGGTGTGAAATAGCGTTTGCGCTGTGTTTCACCGAGTGAGTGAGGATACCGGAGGCCCATACCCCAACCCCTCCCCCCATCTCCTTTCCCATCCCCCAAAAGTCGGCAACGCACTTGTGACGCCTTTGGTGTTGCGGGTGTCTATGGGCGTCGGTAATCGCTTACCATCAGGTGATACGTCTGCTCGTTTGCCCGCTATTCAATAAAAAAAAAAAGAAAAAAAAAATTTATTACAGTGGTATCCCTAACGTGCACGTAAATTTTCAGTTGTAATTTAATGCAATGGTCTTTTTTGAACGGGCTTCTTACGGAGCCTTGTTTTTTTTTGAACGATATTTAACTTAATATACACATAGGTATTGGTTCCTTCTCTAGTCAAAGTCTGCGTGTTGTTAAGGATTAAGAACAGAGTGGGCCGTCTGGCCAGCGTGGTATAGTAGGCCAATACTTAATTTCTAGGGTGAGGCCTATGGCCAGAAGTGGACTATTAAAAGCTGTAGATGATGATGATTAATTCCTTATGCATTCACATACTCATAATCCTATGTTACTTTCAAAACATTTATTTTATTGTGTTTGTTGTTTGATATAGTTTTCGCCATGTTCTATATCTTCATAAGGAATTGAATAGACCTAGCCTTATGAAGTAAGTTTTTAATTACTTAAGTAATTTTATAACGCTTATAAGAGAAAAAAAGTATTTATATGTAAAAAGTACATGACAAATAATATTAAAATATGCTCTTCGTAGCAAAATTTGTAGAATGTTCATAAGGCGATTCCTTTCAAATTAACATTTTAAGTTAACATAATTTTTATCTTGTACAAAATAATGAACTAGTTTATTTTCCATGGCATTGACATCACACAAACGAATATTTAAAAGGTATATTTTATAAAAAAACATATTGAATATCGAAATATAGAAAATTATTTTAGACGATCCGTCGAATGTCGATTTTCGTTACATTAATATCAACATAGCTGCGGGCAAAATCTAGTACAAGATAACAAGGTACAAGCCATTATATAACCATATCTTTCTATCAAATATACCATGCTACATTAATTATAGCTTATATTGAAGATAATAATAAATATTTATTGGATTATCGACTATGCGACTGCTGTACTGAGGTCACGGGCTCAATTTCCGGGACAGACCAATTATATGTATAATTTGCATGTATTTAAAAAAAATGTGCGTCAATCTTGGTAGGTATGTACAATTTCTTCTTGGTTTGAAGCCTAATGACACTACGTACAGACACCCGCATTAGGAATAAATTCTGGGTCGCGGGGCACTTTACGAACATACATCAAACGGACACAAATTAAAGAACACCCAGACTCAGAAAAATAATTTGTGGATCACACAAAGTATGGTCGCCACTTGAGTTAAGAACGATACTTTGAGATGTGATGATACTTACATAACAAATATGAATCCGATGCAGAGGTTTTGAAGTCGGTTAAGTTTATCGTCGGTCGGTAGCGGCCTGCATCCAACGAGTCCCCGCGATCTTAACCAGGTCGACCGTCCACCTCGCGGGAGGTCTTCCTACGCTGCGTTTACCGTCACATGGTCTCCACTCAAGAACCTTTCTGCCCCGTCGGCCATCGGTTCTCCGGGCTATGTGCCCTACCCACCACTTCAGCTTGCTGACTCGCTCTGCTATGTCGGCAACTTATCAAAACATTATCTGATATCAAATAATTACCTACGAAAAATATATAAAGAAAACGACAAAATCCTGAGGTTTATATCGTGTAAAGATTTGATAAAGAAACAAAATGGGCGAATCATCGTTTCATAAAATCATTATAGATTCCCACCTAATGAAGCAAATCGTCTGAAGCTTCTTTATGTTTGTTTAAAAAAAACAGATTTATTGAACACTTACCAGTCGAGTGGTTCAATGTATTTGTTTGCCGCGCCTGGCTTCAATCCGGCTAGAAACCATTACTGCCACACTGAGTACGTAGCATACAAGAACGACGTTGATATTCAAGGTAATTTAAATATACGTGCGTTGGAAAAAGACACCCGCAATTTGAATATTTAAGATATTGCATTGGACATAAAATTGATAATAATAAAATACTTTACGTGCATTCATTAATGCACGTGGTGCATTTTTTTTGTGAAGCATATATTGGTCTAGGAGCTAGAGGCTACAAAAATTTCTGTGACGTTCACGATCATTACTAGTTCTGTTTCTGAGTGTAATTTATATAAAATATATCTATCTATATAATAAAAATGAATCACTGAAATATGAAACGCGCATAACTTCAGACCGACTTTGTACATAAAAATGAAAGAAAAATGTAAGTGTTATATTTTCGAAATTCGCCACTGCACACTACCCGCAGGAATCTAAAGCGGGTTTATATACTAAAAAAAAATGCGGCTTTATACAAAATATTCCCAAAAAAAAGTATGGCGATGCGAATTTCGCCGGGTCGGCTAGTATATATATATATGTGTGTATATGTTTGGAAATTTTATGTTTCTTTGAAATATTTAGGTATGTTTATCAGTAGTCAGGTGTTTAAAGCACACTCTCTGCTTATATTGAAAACAAGCAATCGTGTGCGATGACACAAGGAGTTATTTAGGCCACTTTTTTAGACTAGTTTGAAAGAAAAGAAAGAAAGAAAAATATTCCTTTTGTCAACAAAACAATCGAAAATAAAAATGGTAACAACATCAATTTTGCAAGGCCAAAAGTAGGCCCCATTTAGCATTGTGTCAGACTAAACATCTGACGCTGGTTTGCAATTGGGCCCAGGTGACGCCGTTCATAAAGATATGTTACATATCCGTGCCATAATACCGTTTGCCATTTCGGAACTCAGTGTGAAGCGATGTATGTTGGTATCGGTCCACGCTATATAGTAGATGTGTTTACATTCAGCATATTCAGTCTTCGCTGTGCGTCTATTAGATACTTGATTGTGTCGATTGTTTTTAACGGTCTTATAGGCAGCGGAAAATTATTCCAAATTTGAGAAGTTGCACAGCAGGAACTATCTCTAAAAGCGGCTATTCTACGCGAAAAAATAGAGAGTTGCTTCGAACAATGTCTTATTATTACAATCACGTCTATTTGACATACATTTTTATTTACGAAACAGGTAACATGGTACGCGGCATTTATTAATGGCAAGCATAAGGCATGCTAAGTGAAGTTTACGCCTGAACTTCAGTTTTAGAATAATTTTATCGTTTAGAATTGATGTAACGTGTTCTAGGTAATATCCTGAAGCAAAAACGAGTTCAAGCATTTTGGATCTTTTGGATTAACCGATCCAATAGGTTTAGGAGGCGCGGCCCGTACACTGTATGCCAGTATAGTTCAATTTTGATAGGACCAATGGCATCCGCAAGCTCCCAGACAGAAACTGTCGTATCTTGTACCGAATGCACAACCTATAAAACTAGTTTCGCATCAAGTTAGCAATATATTTTTCGAACCTTAAAGTACAACCAATAAACTGATCAAGATTACGAGCCTCACTCTCACTCTCAAATTTACTGCCATATGTAACACTTATGAGAGTTATATTTAAAATGGGAAGTGAGTTTAGACTAGGTTTCGTGCCGAACGTTATGTATTTTGTTTTATTCAGTTTGAGGACTGATGAATTTATTTCCGCTTAATGTACAATTCTCCACAAATTATCATTTAAGTCAGATATAACTCCAAAGTAATCATTTAACTTAAAAAAAAAATAAAGTTGAATATCATCAGCATAAATATGATGACGTGAATTTTTCAAACATTTTGATATGTTCGCGCGATATATAATAAAAATATTTTTTCCTAAAATGGATTCTCCCCTACCAACAAGAGTGAGTGAGACAAAGGACCACGAAAAGTGCAATAAAACAAGCAATGTACACGTGCCCTAGTCTTGTGCCAACAGGATGTTATCTATCACGTCGAGTAATGCAGTAGATGTACCTCGCCCTGAGCAGAAACTACCTTCTCAACTTTTACCAAACATGCCAGAATATTTATAGGCCTTAAGTCTTTCACATCAGCGGGGCTAGTGTTTTTTGGTATTGTCAAGCCACTAAACACAGCGGGGCTAGTGTTTAGTGGCTTGACAATAGCGATTTTCCAAATATCTGGAAAGGTTGCCGTCGTTATGGAGGCGTTTACTAAATGTGTGATAACGCGTAACGTATACGGAAGAGATAGCATCAGCATCTCTAAATTTCTACTAACTTTTGCTAGCTAACCGCGGTTTTTGTTGTAAAGGTGCGACAACAACCGCAGGTAACGTAGTATGGTCAGCTAATAAGTTGTAAACTGTAACTCGAAAGCTTCTATAGAGCTTTTAGCATGAATATGGCCATTTTGTTTGTTAAAATATTGCTCAATTGTAAACAGTTTCGCATCCGTAAACAACACATTTTTCTGGGACCTCCCTTTGCGTACCGCTTAAGTAATTGTTTTGATTTTACCACCCCATTCATTTCTAAATTATCATTTAAAAAGAAAAACTAGTGCGCCTCTTATAAGCTGCAAGTCTTTAGACAACTTTTTAAAATAAGCGATATGGTGCTTTCTTCATCTCTCGATATCAAAATATTTTGCTTCAGATCAGACAGGATCTCTTCGAATTCTATCCCTTACTACTTGATTGCTTTTTTCGTACTAACAATACGTGGATAGCAGGATTTTTTTCTATCACAAACAGAGAAAGTTTAATTATAGATACCTCTCAATAGCCTGGTACACAAACATTTGAGTAATATCAAGCGTATTGAGGATTTAAAAAATTGTATTTGGCTCCATACCTACTTTATGTAATTCTAAATTAATTAATTTATGTAAAAATTACAGCGATTCGGTTCTCTTTATCACCACACTCTATTTTAGTATTACATAATATTTTACAATATATTTATTAAGTAATTATTAATGGCCAGACTAATTGTGAGTATGTGTCATACAAAAATATATTGTTTGCCAGTGAACAAACATAATTTGAAACACAATAGGCTAGGCCCGGGGCTAATAAAATTGGATCTGTCTGAAATCCGAGATCTTTCCATTACGGACAATTCATGTACCTACCTGATTACCACAGATTCGCTTGCTTACAAAAAAAGTATCAACTCTCGCTAGTAACTAATCATCATCATAAAATAAAGTTATCCTAATACAGTTGACTTATTTATAGTCGCTCACGGGTGTTATTGTTTTAAAAAATATTTTTTTTAAATTTTTGAACGTTCCCTGACACACACATCTATTCATAAAATTACTAAACTCACTATTTGCCGTCAGGGTAGATTGTGGTACAGTAAACCTATTTACCTTGCTTTCTAAAAAGTAGTCTATGTCTATTAATGGACTCCTAGAAACTGATTTATTTAAACTTTTTTCCGACCGATACAAATTATTTTAATAACTTCCTTAATCAGAATTCATACAACCCTCACTTTACGTTTTTTTTATGTTTGGCCCTGCCAAAATGACTCTACCCTACCTGATGAAAAGCATAAGCAAAACCTAAGAGTGGTGGTCACCATACTCACTGCGAATGCAGACATTGCAACAATGCATCACGATGACCCACTCCATGGCGGCCTAGTAATGCATCTGCATCATTGCGCCTGATTTTAAGAAATTTGTTTCGGTACAATCAATGATCGAAACAACCGACATGTTTTGTCCGCTTTCTGTTTAAAGACAAAGATGACACATTTTACATAGCTTGCCTCGAAGTTTCCAGGCAATGACTAACTAAATTTTACAACTGGTAAGTCAGACAGTTCTTTTTTTTATTTAAGTATAATTACGATAATTTAAAATAATCTGTTGCTCGTGACTCAGCATTTAGAGTCAGATATTGAGCATTGACACAATGTTGAATCGACTAATTTAAATGAGTGTAGTTAGCTCTTAAAGTTACCGTGGTCTGTAAGAAATTGAGCGACTCAGTGACCAACCTTAAGCGATGTTCTCAACTACCGTTCGCAAACTTAAGGAAAGATCCACTAAAAGTGACGCCCCTTAGATGATTCGTCACATCTCTGTTGTCATTCGTCTATGAGGTCCTTACAGACATGGGACTACTGAATGTTGAAACTGAATCCTATGATTTTTTCGCGCTCTCGTAAGTCCAAGAAATCAATCATACCTGCGCGTCTTTGAACCTCAAGATAGACCGGAATATCACAAATGTGATCTTTAGTGTATTATATGAAAGACTATAACTGCGACATTTAGACTATGTTTAGATTTCTCATTAACTGTTCTAATATTCTCGATAACTTAAAAGTGTATTTCTAAAACTAATCATAAATAATAATCTTAGGTTTTATTTTTAATAGTAACATTGACAAATTTACTACGCGGTGGTAATATACTCGTAGTGGCCCGTGGGCAATCAGTCTTTAAAAACCATGATAGATTCATACAATGGAACGGTGCACTTTATCTGTGGATTCTGCATTAAAAGCTTCTACCCAACCAAAAAATTTGTGTTTTATCGTTAAGTATACGGATACATATGGCATATATGTGGGGACGTATGGCCTCTCTAAAGAGCAGACTCGAGCTTAGCAGTGGGACATTATGGGTTGTTGATGATACAAATACATTGTGATTTTTTTATATTTTATCTTCTTTTCAATAACACCTTGAATGTAACATAGATGCCGCAAAAATATAATAATAGAATAAACCAAGAAAACCATCCAACCAACGGAAATGATGCTGATATTGATATTAATAGCGTAGATGCTTCAGAACCCATAAATAATCCAGTACAAATGCTTGATCATATTTAGTGGAGCGCCATAAGACAGAAACATTATGAAATCTTGGAACCCAAGGCCAGTCAATGAATCTTTACACACTGTTAGACTGTATTGCTAAAAGCTCAAATGAAAAAGTAAAAAAAAATTATGCGATCTTGATGGCAACAATTTACTGAAAAATGAGAAGACAGGGAAAATAATGTTTAGATAATAAATAATATTTACATAGTAACATCATCATCATCATCATCATCATTTTTCAATTTCTCAGATCAAATAAAAAAGATAGATAACTCACGGCCTTTGTTCTTACTGAACCCAAAAAACTCAGCTGCTTCCAAGTAAACACACGCGTTAACGCACATATATACAACAAACTACACTACTTTTTTCTTAACTTATGTAAATACTGTTGAAAACATATTTCAAAAGTTTATATAAAGATTCATTGACTGAATGGGATTCCGAGGTAGAAATCTTACAGCTTTCTACTAATTGTTATGGATGACTATATGCGTTGAAATGCTAACAGAGATTATAATGGAAGTCTTTGTATGAAAAGTAAACATATTTTCTTTTCTCCAAAAGTTCAAAAATTCTCTTCTCATTGTTAATATTAAAAACACCTATATCACACTTATATTAATGTCGAAATATTTGAATGTGTATTCAGGTGTACGTAGATCGACCAGTTAGTGAATCAGCCATTCAGTTTCTAATTTCATATTTAGAAATTCTATGTGTGTTATAATTATGTTTACCTATATTCTAGTTTCCGTAGTACAGACAACCGTATGTAAAAGGTTATTTTAAATACTTTTAACAAAATATAATTTTCACGCATACATCAGTTGTCAAGTACCTACTTAACAATAATAAGAATTGTTTCTTTTATACATAATATATACAAAAATATACAGGGTTGCATTTGTAGGTAGGCAGACCATTCTTAAATAGGAATTAGTGAAATTAACATATGTAAACCGAACTAGGCAGTGCCTGTATTTCGGCTATCAGCGCCAATTCTCTCGGATATAATAACGTTTTTATTATGTGAGCTATTAACATTATTGTAAAATTTTTCGTTTTATATAAAACACAAACTAATAATTAAAAAATTGAACAAGGTAAAAATGTGAAATGGTCTTTATGCAAATGTTCTCTCTTTGTGTGTATTTATATATATTTATGAATACTTAGGTCATTTCTGTCACTTTTATTTCTTCAGTATAGCAGTAGGCAAATAATGTATATTAATTATATTATATAAAAAAATACAATAATAATAAAATTATTTTTTCGTGAGGATATAGTAAAACATCTAAATGACATTAAATTTTATGCGAATGTAAACGAGTTGAAGTTCAGAATACGGATTACTATATTCACCACAACACGTTATTAAAGGTTACTAGAAATAAATTCGTTAGAAGAATATATTTGTGTATCCAAGAAAATGGAGACGCCTGGGTTTTAACCGAGGTCGCTGTAGGTGTAATTATCAGCGTAATGCAAATAAAGCGGAAAAAACAGTGTCCCGGGGCGAGGTGATTCTGACATTGTCTCCAGACATCGCCACCGCAATTAACTTTAAAATTGATGCATGATTATTTTCACAATCTACTTATTAATATTGCCGTTGTGCATACATATCTATGACCACCTACAATATGGATTATTAGCAATGCTCAAGTAAGTACAAACTTTTAATACGAGTATATATCGAACACCTGATACACAACGCCATCTGGTTTCAAACTCAGCAAAGCTTTTAATATGACAGCTAGATTGACTGACAGAATATTCATATACTCTTTTTAATTAAACAAAATGTATATACGAATACTGATATAATCGATGCGAAGAACAATGGTTGGTATAGTAAGAGAGGCAGAAAACCTACGAATAATTTCCATTTCGAATTTTCATTTAACAGTTAACGTCATAAATAATGACCCAATCAAAGTTATAAAATGCGGACAAACATAGATAATCAAGCAACATTTAATTTCCTTTAACATGACAATGCTTTCGTCGCATTAATAACACAAAATTGGATTTTTTTAATTGAGTTCCATATTTTTTCGAGTTCACAATAAAAGTTTTGTGTTTATTAACCTGAATAAAATTCATAAAATAACTGTTTCTGGAAAGATATTTTACAAAAAATAATAATAATTGACATGAAAAAATCCATTGGTTCTTTGAAAATCATAAGGGTTTGTGAAGATATTTTGATTATGGTATCCGTTTATGAGATGCTAAACCTTGAATCGCAATTTCATTAAAGTCAAGTAACTGTTTACATATTTTTCTAGATAGTGTAAAGCGCCTGACAAAAAGCCAATTATATTATTCAGGTGTTTGTTTATGTTATACATAATATAATAAATTAAGCTTTCTACGTCTGCCCCTTCAGGAGTGAAGATGTTAATTTGTATAAAGCTGTCTTTTTTTTAATTAAGACCCCTATGCTAATTACATTAATAGCAAAAATATTTATTGATTTTCTACATGTAGTTTTCTAGAGTTTTGATTAAACAGGAAAAAAGAAATTTACCCCAAAATCAACATTTTTTAACTTCTTTTACATAAAAACTTTCTTTTACACGATTTTCATAAATGAGATGTAGCAGGACAATTATGTTGAATCCACCAGCAGTAATCAGCCATCATATGCTGATCCCATCGGTCTTGGTACCTCTCTTCCACAGTCTTTAGGCCCTGGTAAAACTATTCCACATGTTCTTCGCTATAGGAATCAAGATTCTCTGGAAACTGGCCAAAGTGACTGTGGAAATAATGCACTTTGAGAGACGTATAACATCAAAAGTTTTAGAAATTCTCTAGCATGATGATAACAATTTCAGAATTACTTGACTTCTGATTTCCCATAATTTTTTTAGTAACTTTAACAAAAGAATTGCACGCAAGTAGTTCCAAACTGGTCATTGCACTTAAATAATCAGTATCTTTTATCAATATTCTTATCTATGGGGCAATAAAAAATCGCGCTTTAATGTTTTCTAGGCTTACTCTTGGGAATTTTCTCGTTGTATAAGGAAAAAATTGATAATTTTGTCTAACGCCTGATGTAAGAAGTTGTTTCATTAAACCTAGTTTAATTTGCAAGGGGGTCAATATAGTTTTATCGTTTGTAACCAAAGGTGCATTTATTATATTCTGCTTGCCCATTTCCAACAACGTACAGGCCTATCTCTTTTGGTCAAAACATGGGTATTTTCGTGTATACACTTTTCTGTCTTGTTCTGTGTTATTAGGACAGCAAAATCAGTCAGTCAGTGAGTCAGCAAAGTCAAAGTGAAGGGTGTTGGCTCTATAGACTCTATTTCTTCGACATCACTATCGCTAGACACTTTACTATAGGTTTCTTCATATGATGGTTCACAGGTAGAACACAATTTTGGAACAGGTACTTCCTCTGAATGTGGTAATGGTATTCTAGCCGACTGTAAATCTGGATAAACCATTTTTTTAACAATAACATCAGGCAATCCGACACAGCTGAAGTAACAGTCATTGAAGTGTTTTTTTTTCCTGTATCACGTGCTTCTATATTCGCCACAAATATTATAATATACATTTGGATCTTTAAGACAACTTCTACGCGATGAATGCATTTTTTTTTTTCTGTAAATGCCGTACTAATACAAGTAGGACATTGCTATTACGATCTAGTCTACTGACTAATGAGTAATTTTACTTTGACCTAAATTATTAAAACAAAGCTATAATAAGATTGTGTCCATTAACACTTTTCTTATTGTATCTAATTAATTGAGGACACTCTGTTCGTGTGTTCTTGTATTACACTGCACTAAAATAGTAGTATTTTGTTCACTTCGCACTTTCACTTAACTAACTCAAAGGGTTTTACCCTTTTGAGTCTCCTTGTAATATCCGTATTGTCAAGAAGCTGGATAGCCTCAACGTTTACATGATGATGAAGCCGGCGTTCATGTGCTTCGGCGAACTTTGATATAATGTCTGTGACGAGTTCTACTTTAAGGTCCCGATGGAGGTCGTTCATTCGAATGTACCAGGGTGCATTTACAATACCCCTGAGTACTTTATTTTGAAAACGTTGTATCATCAGTGTATTGGATTGTTTGGTACATCCCCATAACTGGATACCATAAGTCCATATAGGCATAAGGACTTAAGGATTGTTTATACAATAAAATCTTATTATGTACGGACACTTTTGAGTGTTTACCTAAGAGCCAATACATTTTTTTGTAGCGAAGTTCCAACTCGTCGCGTTTCTTTTTGACATGAGCTTTCCAGCGAAGCTTAGCGTCTAGTGTCATTCCCAAATATTTGGCAGTATTGACATAGGGTATTATATGACTATTTATATATACCGGGTGATAGTTAGGAGCTTTATTAGTAAAGTCAATGTGAACCGATTTAGATTCATTTAATTTAATTCGCCATTTACTCGTCCAGTCACAAATGGTGTTCACTGCTACTTGAAGTTTATCTACTGCTTCCTTGTGTGTAGACCCAATGGCCATAATAGCCGTGTCATCAGCAAAGGTCGCAATGATATTTTCGTCTAATCCTGGCATGTCAGAAGTGTATAACAGGTACAGGACCGGTCCTAAAACACTTCCTTGTGGAACCCCAGCTTTAATAGGTTTCAGATCAGAATATGCATTTCCTTCTCTTACTCTGAACATTCGATCAGATATGTAGGACTTTAATATGTCTACAAAGGGTTTTGGTAATACTTTTCTTAATTTGTGCACAAGTCCCTCGTGCCATACTTTATCGAAAGCTTGTGCTACGTCTAGAAAAACTGTGGCACACACTTTCTTTTCTTCTAAAGTTTTTTCTATGATATTAGTAATTCTGTGAACTTGGTCTACAGTGGAATGTTTTTCTCGAAAGCCAAATTGATAGTCAGGTATTAAATGCTTTGATTCTACTATTGGTTTTAACCTTTTTAATAACAGCTTTTCAAATAATTTTGAAATTATTGGTAATAAAGAAATAGGTCTGTATGAAGTTGCTTCATGAAGTGGTTTGCCAGGTTTCGGTAACATTATTACCTCTGCCACTTTCCACATATCAGGTACGTATTTTAGTCTAAATGATGCATTTATAAGCGAAGTAAGCTTAACTATTGCTTTTCGTGGTAAATTATTTAAAATCTCACCAGTTATTAGATCGTAACCAGGAGACTTTTTACGATTCAGCAATTTAATTTCTTTGCACAGTTCTTTTGGTGTTATGAGTCTTATATCTTCTTCATATTTTTTGTTTCCATCTTGACATGTTTCGATCACAGTATTTGCTACATTCGGACGAAATATTTGTTCCAAATGACCAGCAAATCTCATAGCTTTCTGTTCATTACTTACAGCCCATTGCCCACTTACTTCTCTAATTGGTGGTATTTGCGTAACAGGTCTTTTTAAATTCTTTGTGACCTTCCATAACGAATAATCTGTAGTGCGGTCACTGGTTAGTTGATTTAGGTAAGTACACATACATTCATCTTTGAACTGTTGTATTACTCAAGTGAGTTTTTTTGTGAGATTATTCAACAATGTTTTGTCCGAAGGGTACCTTGTTTGCTGCCACCTTTGTCTCGGTTTTCTTTTTTCGCTGATTAAATTTCTAATTTCGATTGGATAGTTAGTACTTCTAATTGTACGTTTTAACTCTGGCGTATTCTTCCAAGCGCAGCTTTGAATGTTATTTACAAAGGTGAGTATTTCTTTATCCAGATGTTGTGGGAGTTTTAATAGGACCTTTAGATTAGTGATAGACTGTAGGTCATATTTAAAACTTTCCCAATCAGTGAATTTGTTTACTAGCATTGGGCGGATCTCTGTTTGTATTTTTTTTTCGTTTATTGTTAACATGATCGGTGAATGATCCGAATTCATATCGCAACAACTTTCAATACATATTAAATCCGATATGTTCTTATAGATAAAAAAATCTATGAGGTCAGGAACTTTGTGCGGGTCAGTTGGCCAGTATGTTGGTTTTCCCGTAGATATAACGTTACATTGCAAATCTCTAACTGCGCATAACAGTTCTTTCCCTTTTTATGTAGTAAGTCTAGATCCCCAGTGGGTGTTCTTAGCGTTAAAATCACCACCAAGAATAAATCTGCTTCCCATTTTCTTTAGGAGGTTTTGGTAATGGCTGGATTTTAAGGAATATCGTGGTGGGCTGTAGATTGAAGAAATTGTTATGGCATACCTTTCGGTCATAACACATACAGCGACTGCCTGTATCTCAAGCTCTTCGTGCTTGAATTTCTCGTAATGAGAAATGTTATCTTTTATTATAACTGCACTACCACCTCTGGCTTTGTTCTCCGGATGTAAAGCATGATAAATTTTGTATCCTTTCATTTGAATGTAAGATTCATTAGTGAAATGAGTTTCCGATATAAGGCATACATCAATATTTTCTATATTTAGGACAACTAGCAGCTCATTCTGATGGCGGAGGAGTCCATTAGCATTCCAAGTCATGATTTTAAGTTTGTTACTCATGAGTGTTGTGTTCTAATTTCTTTAATCGTTCATCGAACGTTGTTAAAATGTTTAAAATTTTGTTTAGCTTTTCATCCAGAGTTGTTGTGGATTTTGTTTGCATTTGTGGCTGTCTCTGAGCACCCTTTGTGATTTGAGCAAATGTATGTGTTTTATTAACAGCCTTAGACATAAAAGGTTTTTTATCAACGATCGCCTTGAGACCCTGACTTGAGGGGACGGTCTTTATATTTGGTATTTTATTTCTAATTTTTTGTAATTCTTTAGCTACCATACAACCTCGGTAGCTGGCAGGGTGTGGTTCGCCGCAGTGAACACACTTTGGTTTGGCATCTGCTGGCTTTTTGCAGTCCTTTGTTAGGTGTTTACCTGTACACTTCACACAACGGGGTTCCTTAGAACAATATTTTTGTGTGTGTCCATAAGCTTGACACCTTTTACATTGTGCGATTAGTTTGCTAGTTTTCAGTGGCTGAATGTCTACTTTACACCCAAGAATAGTCTTGATGCTGTAAATATTTTTTGTATCTTCATCCTTTTTAAAGGAGAGCATGAACATGTTAAGAGGCGTTTTGTCACGCCAGCTTAACTTGTTAACCACCTCTAGGATTTTGTAACCTTTGGCTGTTAGGTCTTCTATTATTCTAGTTGGTACACAAGAAGAAGGCAAGTTTTTGGCCATCACTCTGATAGGCCTGTCCTGCTTGTTTTCGTAAGTGTGCCAAAGGAAGTTATTTTGAAGCAATAACTTTGTAATGGTTCTGTATGTGTCTTCATTACGGCAGTTTATTTTAACGCTGTTATTATTCAGCATTTTTATTAAAAATGACTCACCAGTGGCATTTTCAGATAAGAAATCATAAAATTTCTGGTAGTCCTTTATATTTTCGGTAATTATGGGTGGCGGTTGTGGAGCCTTCTTAATTTTACTAGTCTTCGTTTCATCGCTGGATCCTACCCCTTGTTGTTTGGCCGGTGGTGTCAACGATACGTTCAGCTTCCTTTTTTTGCGACTCTGCTGACGAATCCACTCGGTTTCATTAGCAAGTTCGTCCTCATCAGTTTCATACTGAACTGATTTAGAAGACTCTTCTTTTAAATTCTGTTGATTTTCACTTTGGAGTTTTTCCAATTGACTTTGGAGGTTCTCTACTTGCACACGCAAATCTTGCACCATGAGTCGAAGACTCTCACTGTTTTTTTTCTCATTCAGATACTGTTCGTATGAGAATTGTTCATTTTTTGTTTTTATTTCGATGGTTTTTGTAGGCGTAACATTCGACATCATTAAAATTATTTAATAATATCGCACAATAGTAATGATACCTAAGTCAATCATATGTCTGTAAGTAGGTCATCGTTCGCGACGGCGGCGGAAGCAGCGCAACGCTGCGTCTGCACTATTAACTAGAACACGGCGCGTGAGCGATTAACACGTCCGCTCTGTATAATACCGATTCGGAAACTGTGAAACTGCGATGAATGCATGACATCAAATTCGATTTATTTATAGAACCGTGCTCCCGAAAGTACTAGTTACAGCAAATTAAAAAAATAGAAGTTCATGTTTTAATCAAGGCGTATTTTATATGGGCATTGGTATTTACTTTTTGTCAGGCGCCTAGATAAAAATTTTAATCAAAATATTTTGTACATCTAACGCATAACGGCAGCATACAAATATTTGGTCCAAGCCGGGCATTGAACCAGAGACCTCAAGCACAACAGTCGCATACGGTGTTGCGGTGAAATAACCAGTATTTTACTGATTATTATAGTATTACTAGCTGTCCCGGCAAACGTTGCTTTGCCATAAAAAGGAATATATATTTTAGGGCGATGGAAAAATAGGGGTTGATCGTAGAGGGTTGAAAATCTAGGGTTGTATGTATTTTCTAATGCTGCATCATAAAAAAATAGAAATTAAAAATTTTGTCAAAAAAAAAAAAAAATTTAGGGGTGGACTACCCCTAACATTTAGGGGGATGAAAAATAGATTACAACCGATTCTCATAGATACCGGATAATCACAAAAAAATTCATCAAAATCGGTCGAGCCGTTTCGGAGGAGTTCGATTACGCACCCCGTGACACGAGAATTTTATATATAAGACTAGCTGTCCCGGCAAACGTTGCTTTGCCATAAAAGGGAATATAAAAAAATAGGGGTTGATCGTAGAGGGTTGAAAATCTAGGGTTGTATGTATTTTCTAATGCTGCATCATAAAAAAATAGAAATTAAAAATTTTGTCAAAAAAATAAAAAAAAAAATTTAGGGGTGGACTACCCCTAACATTTAGGGGGATGAAAAATAGATAAGAACCGATTCTCATAGATACCGGATAATCACAAAAAATTTCATCAAAATCGGTCGAGCCGTTTCGGAGGAGTTCGATTACGCACCAACACGACACGAGAATTTTATATAATAGATGAGACTTAATACATACATACTCTATGCGAACCCGTCTGGTTAGCGTCTACTGTATATTTGTTACCGTAAGATTGTAAAAACGTTAGATTATAATCTACCTAGCGAGATTGTAAACTCTCGGAAGATTCCGACTGTGACATACTGCTTACAATTTAACGTACTATTTTTCATTAGATTATAATGTATTGGAGTAAAATCTTTAAATCACAAACTCTCGCGTCAAATTGTCATCTGTCCCTGATAGGTCGGTCTAACAGTATATTAACCGTTCTATGGCCATAGAGTGAGGATAGGATAACTACTTTAATAATTCTAATGTTGTGAGGTATTTTCAACACGCGTTTTGGTAATTTCATAGCAGTCACAAAACATTCACACTCACAGAAGTGAGTTTTTTACAAGACAAAGACGCCGAGTCGTCTCTCTTTATATCTTGCTTGGCGCCAACAAGAGACTATCGTCACATTGCAAAAGCTACTTCATTTGTGTACTCCGTTATACGGACAACATTCATTAAATAAAAATAAAATAAATAAAATTACTGGGTTATATTAACCGACATCCTATTCAATTCGAGTAAACTACGGCTTTGATCCGTGCACACTATATGGGTAAATCCATGGGTAAATCTGTATGGGTATGGGTAAATCCGTGGCCGCCGACACAGGCCGTAGAGAATTACTTTAGTAATCTATATTATAGGTCTTAGATAAGCATACACTAAGGCAATATAATTACGTAGATTGTGAAAATAATCATGAACAAATTTTAAAGTTAATTGCGATGGCGATGTCTAAAGACAATTTTAGAATCACCTCGCCCCGAGGCTCTGTTTCTTCCGCTTTATTTGCATTACTCTGATGATTACATCCAGAGCGACCTCGGTTTAAACCCGTATTGTTTATCCGCCAGTAGTTAGTAAGTAGCGATCCTTGTTGCCAACATTCAGATCTTCCAATTTATTTAAATGAAATTATAAGTTACAGCAAACGATTATTTCGTGCAATATTAGCAAATGAATGGTGACGTTTTCTTTCATTCATGTTTATTTTGAAAAAAAGCATCAGTTTTGTTAAAACATTAAAAAAAAATATTGCGTGACAGTATCGCAAGAATACACTACATTAAAACAGTAACGGACATTTACGATGGTCAAGTCATTATTTCTTTGTTGCTAATCATGGGGCTATCAGTTAGCCAACTCACATCCTCGTTTTCTGATCACGTTTTAAAGGAAATTCGAGTGTAATTGTGTACGTGCAACCACAAGACCGATTATTACCCACGATGCCGGAATAGATTTACAAGGTTTTATCTATTCCTTACTATATATATCGAAGTTCTTATCATTATGTAACTTTTAATCTTAATTTGGTTGCAGTAATGACTGTATAATGCTGTAATTAATTATAAGCGTGATTAATTAAAATGTGTTAATTAAGTCAAGTGTAAATAACTCGGATGTTTTCATTGGTCTTGGAAATATCTAATACCTTTTAAAAAAAGTTTGACTAACAAAAATGTCTCCAATTGCATGAAAGCTTGTAATGCAAATAGTTAAAATAATCAGTTAGATGCAATAAAATTATAAAATTTAAAAAAATATATATCATATGCACTTTTGTCACCTTGGACGCAGAGTAAAACGGAATCAATGAAATTCAAGTATCAATCGTTACAACCGCTTTCCACAAATTGTGACGTATAATCATTGGGAGGGGGGTGAGGGAAGGGGCCTCCGATATCCTCACTCACTCGGTGAAACACAGCGCAAGCGCTATTTCACTCCGGTCGAGCCGGCCCATTCATTTTTTTTTTTTTTTTTCATTGAATAGGGGGCAGACGAGCAGACGCATCACCTGATGGTAAGCGATTACCGCCGCCCATGGACACCCGCACTACCAAAAGCGTCACAAGTGCGTTGCCGACCGAATGGGGGGAGGGGTTGGGGTATGGGCCTCTGGTCTCCTCATTCACTCGGTGAAACACAGTGCAAGCGCTATTTCTGTAAGGCCGTGGTATCACTCCGGTCGAGCCGGCCCATTCATGCCGAAGCGTGGCTCTCCCAAGGTAAAAGTTAACATAAATACATAGCAACAAACGTAAAATAAAAACAAATATAATATTATGGCATCTATATAATTATGAAAATTTGTACACATATTCTTGGAGACTTTAATAGTAACATAGGATACTTTTTATTAAATGCTAGTGAAGCCGCGGGTGAAAGTTAGTATTATATAAGTTCAACAAAGCAGTTCATAGCAATCTGCCGAAAGTTCCTTCCGCAACGTGGCATTGGTTTAACTACTACTAACTTCGTTGCTTGTTACCGTGGCATGCTCTCTTCGTGCTGTCGTAAAACTTAACCAACCATTATTTCCTTATAGTTATATTATATTTCTAAAATATAGTTGAAAATAATTTCGTAAAACAATGAAATCGATCAAATCTTTAATACCTAAAATCATCGCTCATTACGATAATGTCTAAATGCACACGAATTTACAAAGCGTTTTGTCAAATGATTGAGATAACGCTTTCAGCGATTCGATATTATTAGCATACTCTTGTAGGGCTGTCACACTCATCAACTAAACATCTACTTCAAAGTTAGTAGTTAGAAAGAAGAAAAGTAGTAGTAAGAGTTTTGATTTACAAAAAATATTTGGGACTTATATAAACTCCACCTACAAATCAACTTACTCGAAATATATTGTCTAGAGGATCTTCAAACTGTTAATATATTCTAAAAATACCGTACCGTACTAGTTTATCTGCCTGTTACGCTTTCACGGATAAATCGGTGCACTGATTTCAATGAATGAATTTGACTTTGATTCGTGAGGAAGGACATAGTATACCTGTTACCGGGATTATCGACATACATGCGGGCAAAACCTAGTAAGTTTACTATAAAAAAGTGGTTCAAGTCTAGGTTCAGATTAACATGCAATTCCAAATCAGTGTATGCTATGTTCATATGTATCTAGCCAAACAGTATGACACATTTTTTTCGAAGAACCAGATAATCAGGATACCTAATATTCTTAGTCAATCTTCGCATTTACTTAAAATATTTTTTCAAATGTTTTTTGTAAAAACTTGATTGAGGAAATGCAATAAGTGGCCTTATTACTCTATAATTGACTGCCTCGTTGGCGCAGTGGTAGTGTATGCGACTGCTGTGCTTGAGGTCTCGGGTTCGATTCTCGGGTCGGACCAAATGTTTGTATGATCTGCAAATATTTGTTTCGGAGTTTGGGTGTTTTCTATGTATAATATGTATGTATTTACGAAAAAAAAAGTATATATATGTATTAATATCAGTTGTTTAGTACCCATAGTACAAGCTCTGCTTAGTTTGGGACTAGATGGCGTTGTGTGTTTAATGTCCGAAAATATTTATTATTTATTTATTATTTATTATAATTAGTTTCCAAACAAAGATCTTTAAGGTCTTTGTTTTAATTTATAAGATACTAGCTGAACCTCGCGGTGTTACCTGCAGTTATTAGTTTACAGATTGTAATTTTATTTTTTTTCTTACAATTAAAATAGCCTATAGTAATCAGTGATAATGTAGCATTCAAATGATTTGGTGAAAGAATTTTTAAAATCCGTCCAGTACTTTTTTTGAGCCAATTCGTTACAAACATACTTACATACAAACCTTTCCTCTTTATAATATTAGTACAGAGTACAGATATAGACTAGCAACTCGGCTCGGCTTTCCACGGCAACCTCAATTATTTTCGGATTTTCTCTGCTATAATATGATTTGTATTACATATACAATATACAAACCTTCCAATTTCAAACAAATATGTATGTGTTGTGGACTACCAAAAATCATTAATGAAATCTTAATGTTTTTTTATTTTCTTTTCGATAATTAGTAATTTGATAATATTAGCTATGCGTCTGTCAAAACAATACTATACATATTGTTGTTTATAATATAGAAAAAACAAAATTAAAACATGCCATTTACGCTGTAGAAATGTGCAAAATTCAATTCAATTTTACTTTACTTTTGGCAAGTTTTTTTAAATAAAAAGACAATACGAGCTTGAATAAATACTGTTTAAATCTGGATATCAACATAATATGGTGGAAATATGTTCAAATTGCAAATTATTTTGAACCACTTTACTATATTTAGGGCTGCGTTTCCAAAGTCAGCGGCCAGCGGAGCGGTGGCAGCAGCGTAGCGGGAACACTTGCTCATTTTCGAAACAGGAATCGAGGAATCACAACATTGACAAAATAAAAATCATTAATTGCTATATTATAATATCCCTGTCTGACGTCCCCCGCTTGTCACCCGCGCCCCGCTCCGTTCTGTTCGTGAACATATAAGTCTATACATTTGAACATGCCCCAGCCCGCTCCGCTCCCGCTGAATTCGTATACGCGGTCTAAAAAATCTAAGCGAAGAGACATCGTAAGCGACTTCACTTTATAATACGAGATGTAGAGATAAACAACGTAAAACTCTTCCAAGGATTCTGATAAAAGACAATTGTAAAATTCTTATACTACACACAACACAACCCTGCACCAATTGCAAAATTTAGACATTATAATATTGTTTGAGATTTGCTTTTGTACACCACGAAGAGTTTATATGTTCTAGTTTACTGTTGTATTATTTTAATGTTAAGTTATGTTTATTGTTAGTTTAAAATATGATTATTTTTATTGGTTGTAAGCCTTTTGGTTAAAACTCTATGACAAATTATCACATGAAAAAACAAAGGTTTAACCTAATCCATTATCATCATTGATTACAGGTAAACTATATGTTATTATAAATCTCCATGCTTATTAAATCTTTACAAATAAAAGATCATTAACTGTTAACCTGTTTAAAATCTATTTCAAACAAAAACTTCCACGGTAACATGTGTATTAATTTAACAAATAAATCATTATCATCATCATCATCATCATCATCATCATCATCATCATCATCATCAGCCTATCGCAGTCCACTGCTGGACGTAGGCCTCTCCAATTGCACGTCACTTAGTTCGAGCCTCGGCTTCAAAAATAAATAATTATTATTATTTTAATAAAAAAACGAAAAATATTGATGACGTTTTAAATAGCAATTAGCGTTACTTCAAAGTAACAGAATAGAATTTGATTATTTCTTTTGTAAGAAAGTAAAAAGAAAGTAAAGATAAATTTCATTGTCTGAATTACGGTTATTGCAGCTGTTCGGATAACAGATTATATTTTCCAACTGACTGAACTCTGCCAACAAGTACGCTTTAATGAACAATCTTTGTAACTGTTTGAGATGCTACAATAAGTTAGTAAATATACAAATCAACATTTTAATAGTATGTTTTCATCAGTATTCAATTCAAAATGAAGCGAATAACAGTATGCTATGAAACTGCTTCAATGGTCCTGAATGTCGACACCGATATAATTATAACCAATGTAAATATAAAAAAAAAACTCTTAATTTCGATTTCTACTACGTCTCATGTTCCGGTAAATTCTCCTCCGTAACATCCCTAGTCAGGAGATAAGATAATAAATACATTAAAACGATTCATAATTTTATATTTAAGAAGGATGTCGTTAAGCAGTTTGATTATTTTTATTAATTCTGATTAAAATTGCTGAAACCCAAATTCCTTGTATATTCATTCATATAAAAAGACAATAAAAATGCATGAGATGGTTTAAAGACTTATTTTTTACAGAGAATCTTATCTTCTCTCTTCTCTTCTTTTTTCTTTAACACTAAATTGTAAACGTTTGAGATTTTTTTTTCGATTTTATCATTATCAACACAGTGAGTAATAGAGTAATAGTCCACTACAGAACACAAGTTTCTCACTGTATATTGGCACTCGCTCGTCGTCCAAAGCGTCAAGCGAGTGGGTTTGGGACACTCATCGAGCTACGATAACTCCTTAATTGTTCCGGATGAGCGCTCCACACGCTTCCATAGTGGTAAAGCCAGCACGGCTTTACCACTATGGAAGCGCTACAGCCGGCAATCACCGATCGGACAGGGCGGCAGCACGGTTTCCCTTAGCGCCAATAGGGGTTTGAATGTCTTAGTAACAGATGTTCCTAAATCTGCTATTCCAGGCGCAGAAAGGCATACTGCCTTGTCGCTAAACCCATTCACTTAAAAAAAGTATTATTCCAAGTTTACCTTCCCTTTATAGTGCTGTTATTCGTGTAGATTGCACCATAGTCGGCTCTTACCACATCCATGGTGACGCTCTGTATTCTTAATTCGTCATCAAACAATCCACTTCAATCTAAAAGTAGATATAACTTATAATGTCTTTTCTAAATAATCATTACTACGAAAAACATTATCAACATAAGTTTCGGATCTAAGACTTAATCAAGCTGGCGATATCATAATATTCTTCACTTTTGCGATATTTTTTTTTCAAATAGAATTAAATACCTAGTAATCGTTCAAAGTATTGTTTTGTAATTTTTTAAGATAAGCAAATATAGAAATTTACCATTGTTTGTTTGCGACGTCTACATATGTTTTCATTACAATAACATAATAACGAATTTTCCATAAGTAAATAAAATAGAATAGATAATTATAAAATGTATGTAAAATGTCAACCAAATATGTCGTTACCAAACTCCTCCGAAAAGGCTGGACTGATTTCTATGCTATTTTGTATGCATATCAGATAGGTCTGAGAATCGTCCAACATCGATTTTGAAAAATAGATGTTGGACACCTAACTGATAACGGTGACCCAAACATTTCTTTTTTCTGTGCAGAAATTCCCTCGGATGCCACCTGGATCCTGGTGGCATGTCGTACTCCAACCGATTAAAACTGCACGCCGTCTGGAACCCCTACTTACCTCGGGTTACCTACGGTTTTTAGATGGCCCCTTTCTGTGTGAGAACCCCAATTTTTCCGTTACTGTCATCCTTAGGCCACAAACCGAAAAAATACAGTTGAATTTATAACCTTCTCCTTTTTCGAAGTCGGATAAAAAAATTAAGTCGGTCCACCATTTTCCAAATAATCGCTATACATAAGGTCCTTTAAAATCGCGTCGAATGCTTACCGCCTCCTTTTGTTGGTTCTTCACTTAATTCCATTGGATACAAATAGAATAATAGGTATAGATATCTTCAACTTATTTACCTTTACCTTATCAGCAGAACAATTCAAACTACTTGGATTGTATGTTATAATCTAGACGCCTGGTATTCTATTTATTATCTCTAATCATCAATATGCATTTTTTACTTTACGATTTTTTAAATGTTTCTTATCAAATACCATTTTTTAAATGTTTCTTATCAAATACCACCTTCAATGTAAAATTTGGGCAAAGACAGGTAAAGCAATGAGAAGTCCCTTTTAGAGCTCGTATTGGATCTCAAGGGACAGACTTTGTTTGGTAGAGTGTAACGGGATACTCTTAATTAAATAAATAAAAGCTTTTTAGCACACGTTTCTTTTCATTAAACATGACATCATAATATATGGGGCTTAGGTTTTCTTTCTAATGTTTACGTGAAAACCACACTCCCAAACAACGTGTACGTCATGTATATCCAAACTATATAGCCTACATTACCTATACAGTTTTACATACATACATCATTGTAAAATTGTGGATGTCTTTAAATTGTATTCTCGTCTCTCCCTGTAAAAGACGAAACATTGTGAACGTACCAACTATTTACAATTTAACGCATTATTTTCGGTAGGTTTAAAAATTACAAATTATTCTATTCCTTATTAAAACCATTTTTCGTCGACGCCCGTGTCTCTTTAACCCCTGAAGCAAGAAGAAGAGTTTTATAAGTTTGATGTCGGCGTGTCTCTATCATTGTAACTCTCAAACGAATAGACCGATTTCGATGCGGTTTTATTCATTTGAAACCTAGATTCCTTGCGGTGGTTCCTAGCTATGTTTAGTTAAAATCGGGCCAACAGTCTAAGAGTATGAGCCCAAAAAATTATGTAAGACATTTTTGGGCGTATGATTACTTGATTAAGTTCTTGTTTGGTGGGTTTTTAATTTTTAATCTTAGCTTGTTTAGTTTATATTCTTTTTCGAGATTGATAATTAATCTAAGGGTATTTACAATTAGCTGATGTATCTAAATATTTTTTATTTATGTACTGTTCTCAGAATAATCGAATCAAATAAAGATATAGATATGCTTCTTATGAACATTATCCATAGATGTGCACAAATACCTGTTGCATAAAATGTGATATGGTTTTCAACAGTCGTCTAAACCGAAAAAACACCTTATTTTATTTAATGTATCATCATCCAATACCTTGTCCACAGATGTACGGAAAACGGAACATGGTACGTCAATCCGAATAACAATAAACATTGGACCAATTACACCACTTGTGTCGACGTTGAAGATTTAAATGTAAGTAGTTTACTATACATTTACTTCCCGCTTTTCTAATTTAATATATATACTGCGAGTATTTAAATTCATAAAAAATCATAATATACGAGTATATTTACTTTAGTTGATTGTCCATAAATTATAATATCCTTTTAGCACAGCTTACCAATTCAATAGTTTTATTGGTTCCTCGGTTTTAATTATCCTGGAAATAATCCCAGTCCCATTGTGAAAACTATTTTATTCTTTCTAGTATAAATTCACTCTAATCAGGAAATTTCACAAGAAAAATAGAAATATATTGATTACGTAATTATTTTTCAATACGCAATTATTTTGTATAATTGAAGAGAGTGGAAATATTTGATTTGATATGGCAAGTTTTTGTATGATTAAAGCGATAAATCACGTTTGTGCGTTATGTAAGTATTTAAATGCTAGTCATTATTAGTATCGCTAACATTGTTTACTTCGAAAATGTAGATGCTATCATTCCTCATTTAATTTGCCATCTTTGACACTTAACGATCTTATCAGGAATGTTCAATTGAATAAAATTGATAAAGACATTATTAAATAAGTTGCCTTTAAAATAGCCTAAGTGTAGCTTCGATGTCGACAACGTAACGTATTTGTTGAAATAATATAATAAAGTTACAAATATATTCAAACTGTTTCTTACATTTGGGTTTAATATTCAAGTGTGTATATTGATAAGTCTGTAGTAGTACACCCATCTAATAACCAATAAAAAAATATATTTAAAAGTTTAATATTAATGAACACACCTATGATGGCTCGTCTATCGCAAAACTATCATAAATATGTTTAATTAAATAATTTTAGTCATTCGTTTCTCATAACCTGCTGATAACTATCCAAATTGAGTGCCAAATGTTAAATTTCTATAAGGAGAATATTTCTAGGTAGGCTTAATTACTTTTTATATCTGGCAAGTAAGTATGAATAGGTAAATAAATACAAGCAAGTATACCGAGCTGAATGAATAAAGAAGCCGAAATGAAGCTGATCGAACTAAGTGGCGTGGAGAGGCCTATGTCCAGCAGTGGACTGCGATAGGCTGATGATGATGATACCGAGCTGATAACAAATAGAAATCGGTATCAAAACAAAGATTATTTAAAAGCTTACATGCGAAAAATTGAAATGCATTTCGTTAAAACTAACTGCTCCCTGCGTTGTTAATATACCTTTACAGTAACAAACTCGGAGCAAATCTAGTCTAAAATAAAAGTAGCCTAAGTTACTCCTCCTACCATCAGCTATCTGACAGTCAAAGTCCTGTCGAATTCGGTCCAACCGTTTTAGAGATTAACCGGAACGAATAGACAGAAAAATGTTGTCTTGTAGGTACTACATATACTTTCTCATGCATATAGTGAAAAGCTGTAAATTTTAAGTTACTAACATACACCAATTTTTTTTATCTGTATTGATAGTCATGCAAGCTATCACAGATGTGATTCTGATGAGATATGTTTACTTTAAAATTTATTATTACTATTATAGCTAAAGACCTGAAGATATTATTGACCAATGTAATTATTGAATTGAATTTACTGTTTAATATTGAATCTCTAATTTGACCACATATTTTCACGGGTTTGTATTGAGGATTGTGGAGATATATAAAAATTTAAAATATCAACTTACTTTTATTATTTCAACCTTTTCTCATCAGTCAAATGAATAAATACTTTAGTATCACAAATGTAATTAATCATGTTTATATTTTTGATGTATATTTTTATAAATCGATGAACGCCGGCTGAATGCATGACTAAGCATGAAAAAGCATGACGCATTGTCACGTTCCTTCCGAGCCGAGCGTGCAAGCGAGCGCGCAAGCGAGCGCGCAAGCGAGCGCGCAAGCGAGCGCGCGTAATTTGCGATTGACATGAATGAATGCAATGAGAAGCCGACTTCACAGACAACTTTTTTTTTTATTATTACCGATAGTTTGTATTTTGTTGCAGTTCCGAACTATCATAAACTCCATCTATGTTGTGGGATACGCCATATCCGTAGCCGCCCTAGTACTATCGATAATTATTTTCCTTTATTTCCGGTAAGAATATTTATAAATTTAATAAAACAAAATATATATGTATGAAATCTATATATCGGTAAGTGCTAGTGTCTATCGAAGAGTGTGCCTGAGTTATACCAATTGTATTTTCATGCTCATTTAATCACCCAGTTTCAGTCTGTAGTAGTAATGAAGAAAGTTCTTAGAGTCTCTCTAACTCCAGGACCTTCTAACACCTTACCCTATTAACGATCGAATGATCAACGAACGATCAATCTACATAAAAATTTACTTGTCACAGAAGCCAAATTCAGTCATAGTTGTAGACTATTTTATTACGCCTAACTGGCTGCAGATTTATGGCTCCAACTAAAGTAACGAACTTGCTCGATGATGTGAGGCACTGCAGGTCCTTTCACCCATTTTCTTTCTCCACTTAGCGATTTCCTGCCGCTGAGTGTTCGTGTATGAGTTTCATTGAATAAGTAGTGTGTGTATTGAATATGTTTATGAATACTTTTTTTGTGACGTACGTTATCTAACCCAAGAATAAATTTTAAGAATGTTTTATGTAGTAGGATTACCAATCCCTTTTAAATTGTCTTCTAATGATATAAATCGTTAGAGTGTCTATGTAGAAAAGCTCCAGAAACAGTGTCCAGCCTTTTAAATGTCATGTTCGTTTACGACCTATATTGTCCATCCTAGTCTTTTGTTGAATTCACTATTTTATCAAACTAATTCATTGTCTACAGTTTCATATCCTGAGAAGTTTATTTCAGTAGTAGAACACGATTAATTACGTCTGGTGACATTATCTTGGTCTATTTATAGGCATCCCTGTATCATGGCCATATTTACAGCCCTCGTGACTATTCCTCTGTCTACATTTAAATTTTTCATCTCAATAAGAATGTTTACCCTTGTTCAGATAAAGTCTCCGAACTGAATTATAATGTACTTTGATAAAGGGGCATAATCTTCCATATTTTACTTTAAAACTTTAAATAATGGTTATGAGTGAATTTTTGTATTGTTTGTGAGCGTGTTCATGTTTCGGTTCGTTCGGTTGTTCGTAGAGTTAGTTTTTCCTATAACAGATTAAATTAAAATTCTGTATCTTCTGGAAACAGTGTTAAACATTGTATGTTTATAAATAGGTATTGCCATGTCATATACAATCTTTGTTATTGTAAATTGTTATATATTTACTATATCATTCTCGTGTCGTATAAATGTGATGGCTGGATAGCATTTCTACGCCAAAGATCGCAGGTTTAATTTCTTCTCATTTCATCATGAACACTCAATGTTTGACTTGTTGTATGTTTCTATGTATGCATTTCCAAAAATAAAGTATATAATTTATTATTTATATCAGTTGTCTACGGCGTTGTGTGATGTGGTATTCTTTTGTTTCTTGTTTTAATAATGATAATAATATCCTCACACACCTCACACACGGCCGTCTGATCTCAAACAAGGCCATGGTAACTAGATGAACATGGTGAAAACTATTATTACGAGTATTTTGTTTAAATACAAATCGAGATAAAAAACACCTATCGCAGAAGAAGTTGTTCGTGTTCATCATACAAAGCTTCTCTTCAATAGAACCTACCACCAATATTTTTTGCAGACTTTACTTATAATCTGTGATCTGAACTACTATTATATGCTACTACTATTATGTACTAGATCACTTCAATGCACAAGAATACGGATCCACATACACCTCTTCAGCTCTTTTGCAATAAACAACATTCTTTGGATTGTGTGGTATCGCGCTGTGGTGGACAAAGTTGTGGTGGTACAGAATAATAGGGTAAGTGACAAATAGTAATAAATTGTAGTCCCTTCACATTATACACAGATTTTTTTTCGTTTTTCAGAAGGTACGTACACCATAGTAATGGCTTACTACCGACTCCTAACAGGATCACGTAGCAAAAGTGTTAAAATGAAACAAATGTAATAATAAGACTGAATGGTCAGAATAGTTATAGTTACGAGTATATGGAATATCGTAGCTGCGAAAGGCCAGATTAATCTTGATTGTTTTGCTTGTAGTAAGATATAGATAGTTTATCCAGCAGTTGTTCGTGTTGTTTTGCTTGTAGTAAGATATAGATAGTTTATCCAGCAGTTGTTCGTGAAATAGAAGGCCCTATTAAGGAACGACTGCCTTCCAAAAACGTACACTTCTACTACAAGAAACAGCGAAGAACTTTCATTTGTTTACAAAAGTATTTGAACTTATTCTATATCTCACCAAAATTCTAGCTCAAGTAGTTTTTCACATTTTCCGACTGATAGATTACAATAATTTCTTTTCTATCATATGAGAGCTGTTCACATTCATATCTTACGTACTTATATGTAGACCATAAATCATAGTATGTACGATCAACATATTAAAGATTAAATGGTTTGATAATGTCCCCACAACACAAACGAATGCGTAGTCTCGTAGCGATATGCTTACATATATAATCTCTATTTATGCGATTTTAAATGTAATTAACTTTGAGATTGTTTTATCTTGCACTCTTTGATATCTTATCGTTTCAGATTATTCTGCGGAATCAGTAGAATACTACTTATTCAAAAATGACATTTAAAACTATATTAATTACCTTCGAATACAAACTCTTTGTTAGGTAACTATTTTAAAAACAATATCATGATTCAAGCGAACGAATGAAATATATATTCGCAACATGTCTATAACTGGGTATATTAGCTTGAGGATTAAGCTTGTCAGCGAAAATATCAACACTAAAATTGTCGTGCAACATGAGTTAATCAAAACCCTACACTGAGAACTATTGAGGCTTACTCATTCAAAGAATAATATAATAATTCTCATTTATTTGGTTATTAAATAGAATTCAGTTCCACTATAGGTACCTCAAAATATTCAAATGTATTTAAACTCCTTTTCACAGGAATGGTGTCAATTACTGCATATTGCAACCCATTACTTCATGATTACCAGCTACTTATGGATGTTCTGCGAGGCCCTTCATTTACACATAGCTCTCGTAGTTGTAAGTAGTTGTTGCTTCCACTGTTTATAACAACAAATTTCTTGTTTTTATTCAGCATGTGATTCCCCAATGTAGGCATTACATTCAAATTCATGCGTAGAGTAACTTAATATTCGAAAATTATTTTACGGAGAACATTTAAACTTTATTTTTGGACCCATAACTACTGCTAAAAAGTAGTAACTATTAGTTAATTTTAATTAGAGCGTTCATAAATTTTGAATATACTTTGCAAATATATTAATTGCATATGTGACAAACTCGTGAACCAAATAATTAAAGTTTTCGCGTGAAATAGTCACGTACTAGGGGAACACTCATCGTACTCTACAAACACTATGAATGTTCCCCTCAACGTTTATTTAGGTAGGCGTAACATTATCCTTGTTGTCTCATGGTGAGTTGATTGAGTTGATTTTGAGGATTTTTTGAGAGTTTAGAGAGTGTTACATACATTACTAACTTTCGTTTATGAACACGAAGTACGTCTAAATCTTTTACGCAAAACTTTATCGTTACAAGCCATTTAAAAAAAAACAAAATCATATTTACATATACCTAGTTCTAATAATGATCAGACATGATAGGTATCATCTATGTATATATTTTATTTTAATTTTAAACATAACTAATGAGATCGTTTTTTGTTTTTCGAAAGACGGTTCCCATTTCATGTCATCCACGTTTTATATATTTTTTATCATTAATTTCACCACGACGACGACTTGAAGACTTGATGATTGAAGACGATAAATACTTGACATTGGCAGAAATAGCTGATCCGAGTGATCCGGCTGGTTGCCATTTCATCAAAAAAGAAAAAAAAACATAAATAATTGACTAAACGACTCGTCTAAAGCTATTATTTGGCTTTTTAACAAAACAAGCATACGCATGAATCTGAATGTTATATTGGATAAAACTTTCGTACTTTTGCTGATATATAGATACACATGAGAGTTGTAAATTAGTTATGTAAGGAAAGCTTTGTACAGGTGTTCGTGAAGGACGAGGTAGCCATGCGATGGTTTATAGTTCTCGGCTGGGGCATCTCACTATTCATCACTATGATTTATGCGACCGTCAGATACATCACTCCGGGAGCTATTGAAAGGTAATTCATTAAAAGTATTTTATAGTTTAGTTGTACCACAGATAAATTATAAATAGTATATATAAATACATTCCTATGAATATATTTAATTATGGAAGAATACTTCATGTTAAATGCTATGCTATATATTGTTCAGAATTTTTGTTTTTAATATAGAAAATTGCATAAACTTTAATCAGAATTGACTTTTCTCCAAATATTAAATGTAAGCGAACTCATAGCATCCTTTGTTACAAGAAAGTTAATACTGTGGAGGAACGTGTGTCATGTCCCTCCAACACAAAGGGAGGAATTCTTTGACCGGGCGCGGTGATCATGCCTGGCGGGCCACTGCCCTGGGGGTGTTGGGGTGCTGTATGTCTGTGAGGGGTCCGGTTGTGTTAATAACAGCAGTTCCCGGACCCCTCCCTTCTCAGACGCAGAGTGGCATACCGTGTGGTTTTAGTCGGTTCGATTCCGATACACCACCCCGCCGTAAGCCCCGGTGGGGAGAAGGCCCGTGAGGGTTTCCACACGTAAAACAAAAATGAAAAAAAAATGGGGTGTTGTATATACGATAATCGGCGCGAGAATTCTATTGCACGATTCAGGATTGTTACTTTCTTTGATTTCTTCTTTACACCGTAGTTTGACGTATATTCGGTAGATGGCGCTGTAGTTTGTTTCTGTTTTGCGTTGTATGAGGAAGTCGCAATAATATCATTAAATTCTTTACCTTCGTCTGTCTACTTGGACCCACTGTTTGAATTCGCTATTTAATTTATTTGCATTTTTTGTCGAACCGATCTCCTAAGTTAATATATTTAAATGTATAAATATAAATATATTTAAGCGAACTATAATTCCCTGGTTATATATATATATATGTTAGCTAAACAATATAAGTTTTTTTTCTGATTTGTAATTTAATGATATGAATACCAAAATATTGAATTTTACTAGTAACACAATTTATGATTTACCTTTTTTCGAAATAAATATTGTTTTAGTTGTAGACAAAAAATCCAAATAAGTCCCTCAGGTACTTAAGTTAAGATCCTAGTGGTCGAAGGTATCTCTTTTGGGTTACTCCCCTACTGGTTATAAATTGACATGTATGAATATTTAATTAAACTATCTTTTCCACCGATAAAGTAGCAATCAAAGTATTTATTAATAATATCAACGTTACTCACTGATAAAAATAGGTTAAGTATGTGATTTATTGAAACAATAACATTTACATTTGAATAATACACTAAACATTTAATAATAAACTGAATAGATACCACACCAATTTTTGATTAATTCTCAAACCTGTATGTTCAGATAATAAATGCTTCTGCGAATTTATTCCAAAGTGTTTTGTGACAAAATATATTTGCCGGGGCGAATGAATACATTGCATTAAACTGAGCGTGATCTAACTTCACGTATTTTCTATTTACGTATGTTTTATTTATTCATTCCTAATCAGTGTAGTGCAGACGTTTCGTTAACTATTAATTAACGCTTACTACGTTGTTAATAAAGATAGAACAACGCAGTTTAATGAAAATGGTGTTTTATTTGGGAAGTAGGACCTATTTATTTCTCATGTACTACTATAATAAGGTAGCAACGATATTTTCTTTGCTTTTACAATCGCCGACTTAGGACTTATATGCTTAAACTAGCAAATACAACGCCTAACTTTAACCAACCTACTAAGGTTTCAAACAGAAAAATTCATTTGCGTGACACACTTTTCCTAAAAGAGTACGGTTTACTCTGCTCTTAATAGCAGATTACCAAAAATAGTAAAGCAGTAGTGTACTCATAGGCCAAAGTCAGGCTCAATCTATCTCCAAGCGCAACATACCGAATTAATAATGGTCAGAGTAATGACTGACCTACAAACTACTTTTGCCTTACATTTTAATAACAAAAATATTTTTAAAGAGTAATAAATCAGAATGCTTTGCTTACATTATCTGCTATGGACACTAAGGGTACACCTATAACAGTACACAAAAACATATATCTGTATCTAGAACTTAAATTATCTTAGACTTAGGGGCAGTTGTCAACGCGAGGTGGGCCCCGATCTGTCGGACGCCCAATTCGGTTTCCGAGAGGAGCGTTTGTCGGTTGACGCAGTGTTGTGTCTGAGGGCCGTGACCGAAGAGGCAGAGAGCTGTGGCGGCGTTGTGTTGGCTATGTCGCTGAATATCACCAACGCAATTAATAGTCTGCCATTTAGTCGGATCAGGAAAGCACTCCACTACCACGAGGTGCCAGAGCACCTAGTGAGGCAACTAGTGGCAGACTATTAGAGGAGCGTACCGTCATGTACGAGGACTAAGATGCCATCTTGAGAAGGCGGCCTATGTCGTGCGGTGTTTCGCACGGTGTGTCTTTGAACCACTCCTGTGGAACATGGTATATGACTGGGTAAGGTCGTCTCCCCCTTGGGCTGGGCGTAATTTTGACATGCTGGAGATAGCCCAAGGAGGGAACTTCGAAGTGGCGTCGTGGCTGGTCACCAGGGGTGTCTCTTTGGTTGGACGCATTGAGGCGCTGGGCTTACAGGTGGCCCTGGATAAGAGGAAGCCGAAGGCTCTATTGTTCCATGGGCCCCGTCGTGGTCCGCCCACCAATGCCGTCGTATCTCCGCTGCAGTCATCGTAGGAGATCTCTCGTTACCGGCTGTCAAACGCCGGCTGGCCCATGGCCGGTAGCGACAGTTGTTTTCCGCGATCGCAACCCTCTGCGAAGACGTAATCTTGCAGAATGAGAAGGCGGAGAGGGCTCTGGTGGATGCCATCCATTCGGAACCGGGCGGTGGAAGCGCGCTTGCCAGCGCCTCATGCCGCCCTTAGTGTGGCCGCGGAGGACAGGGGCGGGTGTTTCCCTACATCCGCTTCAGTAGCCAGCCGCGAGGAGGCGACGTACGGAACACGGGTACGTCTCCTAAATTGAGAGTTCACAGTAGACGTTGCCTGCTTTAGTCCGGGCCGGATGTGTTAAAAACAGCAGCTCCTGGATACTTCCTGAATAAAGCGCAGAGTGGCACATCGAGTAGTTTAGTGACACTGGCCGCCTCGGTGGCGCAGTGGTAGCGTATGCAACTGCGAGCTGCGAATATTTGTTTGGGAGTTTCGATGTTTTCTATGTATAACATACATGTATTTACATAAAAAAAAAGTCTATGCGTATTTATATCAGTTGCCTAATACCCATAACACAAGCTCTGCTTAGCTTGGGACTTGCTGGCGTTGTGTGTTAGATGTCTGAAATATTTATTTATTTATTCACTCCGATTCCGATACACAACCCTGCCGCAAACCCTGGAGGGGTGGCGGCCCGTAGCAGTTTCCACACGTTAAAAAAATGGGAGCAGTTCTCAACGATCTTTATATTAAATCCATACTCAGATTCATTTTTTTCTTAAACTTTCACTGAGGTATCTACAAAGTTATTTGTGTTTTCCATCTTTTCGCGTTACTCGTAGTTTATTTCGTATCTTAATTAACATTCCAATGCCATTCTAGGTGTTGGATGGATCACAGCGACACAATTTGGATAATCGTCATTCCAGTCGGAATTTCACTGTTGGTTTCCTTCGGTAAGTCAACTATATTATTGCAACAAAAGGGTCGTCGTAACTGTTAGAGAACGTTTTTTTTTCTTCTTTAATATATTTTTTATTTATATAAAAATATCAAAGTTCCGGTGATGATTTACTAGCAATAAAAGCGTACAGTATCCACCGAAGTGCATGTATATCTTCACATAGCTAGTTATTGTAAATTATTAATTCAATACTACGGATAATAACTATCACAAATTTGAAAAAATATATTATAATAAAAATTGTATAACACGTTACATTAAATTTATAAAGTTTTGACAAATATATATTAATAAAATTCTGCTGCAGGATTTAATCGTAAAAATATTTATTTACTTAACGCTCTCAATGTAAGCCTGTTACAGACCAGAAATGTCCACTTACTGGGCTTGCAAACAGTTAGTGCTGTGTCCGTACAGTGGCAAAAGTACACACATATACTTTACCGATACTCAAAAGTGAACACACTCACGTCATGATGGGCTATAAACTTTGCAATTCATTCCTTAATTCGAATACGAATGGGTAACGAAATGTGAAAATATCCAAATGTGCGCTGAAAGATATTTCGAACAAATCTACGCTGCTCTCTTCTTTCAATGATGAAATTATACAATGATTCAGTAAAATTCTTATTATATAGCCAGTTACAACATCATAATTTCATAACTACGATGTTCATTAATTGCAAAACACGGATAAACTAAATAAAACGGGAATTTGCACTGTGCTTTGCGTTGTTGGTAGTTCAATTTTTATTATCATCCATGAATTGTGAATAGTATTAGGTATGTGACAATTATTCACATAACAAATGTAAACATCCGCTAAATCATGTCTCATTTGAATTTAAAAAAAATGAAATTTACACACAATAGAGTTTAAACAAATGAACTAACTAATTGTTGACCTTTGGTCAAAATTCACACATAATAGACTTTAAACTATTTCACTAATTAATGGTTGACCTTTGGTCGAAATTCAACTAGCGTTCTGCACTCCTCTTCAAAATTCATACTAGCATAATTTTCGTGAAAAGGAGTATAATTTTTTTACGTCACGTTATATATGAAATATTGATAATTATTAAAAAATGGCTACCTTAGTAATGGAAACATTGAACTTGTTGTATTTTAATTATTTAAAGTTTAAATCTGTCTGTATTTGTCTGTTTATTTGTATGACTATTTGTTTGTGTCTGTCTATCTACCAAATCTATTAACTTCCAATACTTGTGTCTGTAGTCTTTGTCACTGTAAAAAAGGAACTTTTAAGTCAACGTTATTAACAGATTGTATTTCCATTTAACCATTCCCTTAAAATTCTAAGGTAGGTAAATCAGGGTTTATAGGACTAACAACTTACATTTAAAGAAATAAAAGAATTACGATTTAATTCGTTTCATACGAATTTCCTTGCTGTGAAGTTACAATCAGCAGAAGAGTACTAAAGGCTGTTAATAATATTGATTTGAGATATTTACTTGAATTAAAATGGGTTTTTACTAAGTAGTTAATCTGCCATTGTACAACAATTTAAATAACGTTTATCTCCAGTATTCCTGATTAATGTGGTGCGGGTACTGCTCACCAAGCTCCATCCGACTCCGAATCAACAAGCATCTATGGCAGCCAAAAAAGCTGCGCGTGCTGCTCTTATACTGGTAAGTATATTGTAGTGCGAGCGTGTGCAGCGATGTCATAGAATTAATATAATATACTTATATCAAAAACACGATAACAGCTACCGCCAATTATGTTGCGATTTTATCACAGATCTTGATCAAATAAATGATAATAATATCTTGTTATTCAATTATTTCACAGGGTATAAAGTTGGTATGTTAATCTAAAAGGCTTTTTGTTTTACGTTTCCATATTTCTCGAGGTGTTTAGGACGTATGTTATAAGGTAAGAAGAAATGGTTTTCCTCAAGAACAATATTGTTTGAATGTACTGACGGTTCCTAATTAGTATAATTTCTAAATAATGATATCCACTGTACTGTACTTTCCGTTGAGTAATAAAGATAATAAAAATATTTCTAATCTGTATACTCCGAGATAGAACTTCCAATGTTGATCTTAGTGAGTACCTTGGGGCAATTTGGGTTTTGCTAAGCTCTCGCTGGGCGCAACAAATATTTTGCAATTAGACTTATTAGATTACTCGTCCTGCTCTGCGAAAGAATGTAATTAGATTAAGTAAGAGTCGGCATTGTTACCCGTTAGCGAATAATACTTAAGGAATGTAATAATAGTTATATCTGTCGGCCAATGATCAGAATCGTTAAATGAATAAGTTTTTTCCTGTGAAACAAAAACCTTCAAATCGAACGAATGAACGAAAACAACTTTTCGTTCATTCGTTCGATTTGAAGGTAAACTAATACTTTTAAAGGGGTTCTAATTATTTAACTTAGTTATTATTATTGGAAACACTTTTGAGTATATTTTACGTGTTTTCATTAGTCAAATTATGTGCTAATCACGATTGTCTCTTACGTAAATTGACTTTTTATTTGCTGCTATATGGTCGACACCGCATTAATTTCAATTAAACGAAAAATAATGCTAATAAATAATACATTTTAAATTTAATGAATATAGTTTATTGATCCACGAACCACAAAACATCATCGTAGAATAAAAGTCCATATTTAATTATGTTACCTAAAATGAAATAATGTGTCCTTTCTGTTGTCCCACAGGTTCCCCTTTTCGGACTACACTTCATTTTGATACCTCTAAGGCCATTACCTGATTCACCGGGAGAAAAACTGTACCAAGTGGCGTCTGCTTTATTGACAAGCTTACAGGTAGCCTCCGTATTTTTTTCTGTAGCTAACTAAGAGCTATAACATTCAACCTTATACACTCGCTTTAGGAGTAGTTTTTGATGTTCTAAATGGTACGTGTTTATGGTAAGGTCCTCGTAACATAACCTCACGAACTGCCAATGCTGCTGTCGTAATGGAAAAAGCTTTTGAGGTAAATTGTTAAACAAAGTTATAGGTATATTTTAATTAACACAATTGTCGTGTGATATGTGTAAAAGAAAGAATACGTTTGTTTAGCAATTATTCGTTTAACAACTTTTTTTTTTCGTTTTGTACTTTTTTTTTTCTTAAAGACATAAAATAACTTGACCCAGAATGAAAATGCTTAACTGAAAATAATCTATAAAAGAAGGTGACTTTATTCTTACACAACTTACTCATAAAATAATAATTACTGTGCTGAAAGATTATATAAAATATACCAAAAACACTAAATCTTTTATATGTAAGCAGTGCACAAATCAATACGATTTTCTAATCAGACTGAAATATTTACCAGCCCGACAGTCTAAATGAGTTTTATATGTCATTGCGATTATCACTTCTATTTATCAAGCAAAGGACAACAGACAAATTTTACTCGTATTTATCCTGACCGGCGTCGTACAATCATTCCCTTGCGGTGATTGGACAAATGAATGCTGTTTTAATAAAACACATAACATTACTATGTAGCACGTAGATAGCCGGCCTTGGCTGTAAGTCTATCGTGCAGCGATTTTTGTATTATATACATGGTGAACGGGTTGAATACACGTTATCGCTCGACTGTTGTACTGGTTAAAATTGATGTAAAACAGAAAATTGCATAAATATGGCACCATAAACCACATCCACACAGTGCGGCATATTATACAGAAGACAGAAAAGTATAATCAGCCCTTGTATCTAACATTCGTGGACTATAAGAAAGCCTTTGACTCGATCGAGACCTGGTCTGTTCTGGAGTCCCTGCAGCGCTGCCAAGTGGACTGGCGATACATTCAAGTGCTGAGATGTCTCTACGACGCCGCCACCATGTCCGCCCAAGTACAGAATCAGCAAACAAGGCCCATACCAATGCATTGAAGAGCGGGACAAGGGGACGTTAATTCCCCGAAATTGTTCACAAATGCAATGGAGGACTTGCGAATTCTTATCTCAAGTATGTATCTTATCTCGCATTGGTTCAAAAAGAAAAAATCTGAGATATGCGTACTCCATATTAGAGCAAGTGAAAAATAACTACTATTTCAATTTGTTTTCAGACCCATCCTTCTGGCTTCTCTTGGAATGTGGATATCTAAATCATTAATATTGTACTTTTTTTCTAAGCTGTCATTGTAATAAACGGAATTTCCCTCTCTGGAGACAAAATGTCTAAATTTTATCTCTCTACCCAGTTTTTAACCTTGATTCATTTTGGGTCTGTTCACTAAAACATCTAACTATTTTTAAACTCTAACTCACTCAGGTTGTCATTTACTTTAGAAGGTGACAGCAGAATTAGTACCTTGTATCTTCTGCATATTTGTTACGTTCTCCAAGTTTCTCTTTTGCAAATTTAAATGCATTTTTCAGAAATTTCTTGGTTTTATTTTCCTATTGATGATTTTTTCACTACATTTACAACAAACAAAAGATGAACTGTTAGGAGACAAAAACTCTTTAAGTCATGTCTCAAATAAAACACAAACACAGATAAGTAAGTATGAGCGCGTAAGTTGTCTACCAACAAAAGTAAAGTTCTACTAAACCAGCTGTCTTCAGTATGATTGGAATATTTTATTTCACAAGTTTTTAGCTCGAAGAACCTTTTCTTTATTTGCACTATTCATATTCGCATGTTATTATATATGGGCATGGATATATTTTATTGTAATATAATTTAATATAATAAGTATTACATTTATTTAATGGGCTCTAAAAGGGGTTTAATTCGCTGTTATCAAAATACAAAAGAACTTGTTTGTAAGAAAATTATTCATTCTCAATTAATGGCAAGTTCAATCACACGATTCAAATAGATAATATCGACAAATCAAAATAGTTCGGTGATATTGATTTTACTATTAGTTTAATTTAAATCTAAATATAAAAATAATCTTAATAAAAATATTTTGTTCTTGTATCAAGATGATTGAGTGATTAATTGTTTAAAATATATAATTATAAATTGTGATTTACACTATCTTGCAACAAAAACATATTTCTCACAAATCCGTAAAATACTACAGAATAAGTCTGACTATAAGTCTGTAATAGTGTAACGTTTTTATTTTTATGACTGAAATTAACCGTCAACCATTCAGATACTAATTTAAATGGTTTTATAAATGTTATTTGTTTAAACAGGGTTTATGTGTGGCAATCCTATTCTGCTTCACCAACCATGATGTGATGACCGCTACAAAGACGCACTTGTCACGATTCCGGAGAGCAAACGAGGCTATGGCTATGACTGGTAACACTTACCCCTTGACTGGGTCGGTTTAATATACTTTATTATTATTCTGTGTTTTCGCATTCTACTCTTCTTACCTTAATATAACTAACCTTTGCGAATCACAAATATTATAATGATAAAGACTGTGTAAGTTGCTAGATAAATTTAGTTCTTTCAGAATTACCAAAACAAACATTCGTCAAAAATAACGGATCAAGAACATCCGTATTTGATACAATTAAAGAAAAGTAAGTACAAGGACATTATCTCAGAACTCTTTTTTTAAGGAAATTGTCGAAATCCGTTCAAGAATATTTATATTTCTGATGAATAAATTAATTAGAACCTTTGGTTGTTCTATCAACATTGACTTCAATAAAGAATAATAATTAAACATTTTAACTTACACACTAGTTTAACAGGACTAGAATCTATTAAAAGCAAACATACTCGTATCTAACTATGAGGATATTATCTCTCTCTAATAATTACTAACTTATAATTATTTTATCTAGTCGAATTGTGATTAAAATATGTAATTTCCTTTTCAGGTGTAACCGCAGGTGAAAGTCTAGTGAACACAAAAGACCCCGTAGTATAAATATTACTTTAGATTAATAATGAACATAATGTACGAGACACTAATTATTATACTCGTATGACAATTTACAATTTGAAATATATACTCAAATTTATTACTGGAGAGTCGTAGTTTTATTATTTTTTTTATCTGAGATATGCATTTCCCAATAACACCTTACCCATTAAGAAAATGAATTTACTAATTTTAATAAGAAAAAATATCATAAGCAATAAGTATTAATATCGAACGATTACATAAAACAATGAAATAAAACAGCATCATCTGATGTTTCATCAGTTTCATAACTAAACAATACAAGAAGTGAACTTTCACAGTATATAACTAGTTTTGCATTTAAAGTACACTTCACTTATTTTCATATTACATTTTCTTAATCTAATAACTAAACTCTGTAAATTATTACTTTTTTTGATGAGTATTTATAAAATGAGTACCTAAATAATAATAAACTGTCACCTCTTTTACTGTTTTTAAATAAATATGTTATGGAACATACAGCTAGATTTTTTTTTCAAAGTGGATAAGATTTCATTAGCAATGTATGCCTGGCGAAGATGATCTCTAGGTAGACGGTAGTTTTAATACTCAACATCACACCCTGGGACTTGAATTATATTATCATTCACAAGACTGGCTTTTATTTTATTTTACCATAAACCAAAAACGGTAAGGCTAATCAGATCCAGATTCATCAACAACTTCCATACGCACTCGCAAGGTAGCAAATACTATAATAAAACTAAGCTCGTCAGCCTTCTTGGCTACAAACAGGGGTTTTTTTTAAATGCGCATGATTCTCTATGTCTACGTCCAGTGGCTAACTGAATATGTGGAATTATAACATATTTCGATCTATTTGATCATCTATCTATTTTCGAGACTTGCTCAATTTTTTATGAGTCAAAGATTTGAGTCTGACAATGATTATCTCAAAATTTAATCCTTTTTAATAAAATTGCATAGTTTCAACAGTCATCCAAACCCCTGTCTAGAATGATACCCATTTCAACGAGAATCGAAAATGTGATGAAAATGCCGTACAGAACCATAAGGACAAAACCAAGTCTTTTCCTAAGAGTAAATTTGCCAAGAAATAGAGTAATCCACAAGCAGCAAACAGCGACTAGCAGAGATCCAACAACAAAGTCAATACCGGCGGAATTGATGAGTACTGCGGTTTGATCCTCGCCCTGGATTTTTAGGCTTACTGTCTTAATGAGCCAAGGTAATCCCAACGCAAACAATATTGCCAAGGAGTTGGCACCAAGTGCGTTTGATACTCCGATACCACCTTCACCTAAAACAAAAATTATTCAGAATAACTACTAGAATTCAAAAATAATTATAAATTATCGATGAGTTGATAAGATAGGTAATTAGTGATTCATATAGCTAATTACTAATAATCACCCACATATAACAGATTATTCAAAGATTCTGAAAAAATAATATACAATCGCTAAAATGTTTAAAACATTCGCTAAAAATTTGATTAGTTAAAACAAAGTATTACGATCAATATTAGGGTTTTTTGTATATATTAGAAAAGTATGCAAAGACTGTGTGTAAAAATGGATACCATTTGATGTTCTATCTTATTCACAATATTATGTGAATGAAATATAAGGACAAGTGCAAAGCGTATTAACAGATTTCTTAGTACTAAAACCTAAAATTTAAAAATAAATAAAAAAACAAAATAAGGTTAAACCTTAAATTCATAAATTATTAGTAATAAAAAACATATTGTTTATGTCTCAATTACAATTCATATAATAGAAATGTAAGTTTAATATTGTAACTTAATGAACAGCTTATAATTATTTATTTTTTACTTTGCTTAATTGCATTATATAAAATAACATTTACTGGGTATGACTATTGTAATCACAATTACACGCTATTTAAACAAATTTGTTTCTTTCGATAAATTTATTAACTTTCGATCTTCCGATCCTTACTACTTTTTTGATAGCAATAAAGAAGTCACGAGCTACAAGACATGTTGCAAATGCATTGTAAAAATAAAAAAAAATCGTACCAAAAATCACTTTAAAAATCATTTCTTAAATAATTGGTAATTCGCATGCAGCTCTATAAAACAACAGTATATTCGATATTATTCGACATAGACTTGAAAGCCAGTAACAACAGTAATATAATACACACCTCGCCTAGACATGATGAAAACAGAGCAGGCCTCAGGAAGACAGCCACCAAACGCCAAAAATGTCATTCCCATAACAGATTCCGGAATGAAGAAAGTGTGTCCTGAAATATAAACTATATTAGAATTTTGAATTACGGCATATAAGTAGACATTTAATTTATTATTAGCGCTTCAAATTTATATATGTATAATATATAAGATACTAGCTGTTGCCCGCGGCTCCGCCCGCGATTATGTCGGTTTTTTCGTTTTTTTTCGCGGTCGCGGATATGTGACTGATGCAAAAATTAGATAAAAACAATCCTTGATGCGGATTATATATCATTCTAAAATTTCAGTTCGATCGTTGCAGAACTTTTTGAGTTTTTGAAGCGTAAACAAACCAACATAACATTTATATATATATAAATTTAAACACAAATCATTTATTTCCATAGGCCCCAAAAGGCACTTGAACACGTCAAAAATACAAACATCAAAGATATATAGATAGTAGTCAAATCCTACTATTTTCAGACTAATCTTGATAGTTTTAAATAGTACAAATACATTCTACCAAATGTGATACATATATGTGTAATAGAAAAATAAGTACCAATGACGGTCATGCTCCATGTAACGCAGTAAGAATTTGCTCCGATCCAAACAATGCACATCACAAAAGCCAAAGGATAGAATCTCCTGCAAGTCACGGTCGAAGGAATAGTTATTCCTAAGATCAGCTTCAAAGGCCAAGTATAAACCCACCATATTCTATAAAATAATGATTTTTCACTAGGATACCTAAATAGACTCTTTTTAGGTTTTTCAGGTGCATCTGAAAATTGAAAATTATTTTCACAGGTTATTTTTGTTTACACTAAACAAATATGTGATTTTTAGACAAACTCGATCAACTCACCATTCGTCACGGGCACAACTTTTTCCGCACTAGAAACCTCTGCCGCGTCGGTGAATCCTTTATTATCGACACCTTCCTCAATTGGTTTTGTCAAATCAACCTCCTTATCATCAGTGACTAAAATTAAATTATTGTGTTACGAGTATATTTAAATAGGATTTTTACATCAATTATACGAGCAATAGTATACTTACTTGCTCCTTTATTCTTCGAGCTAATTCTTTCCAAGCATCTATCAAATACACCAAACAGTCTAACACTATTAAACATTAAAACAAAGTACAAAATGTAAAGGATTCCCAAGATTAGTGCCTCATACCAATCTATTTGACCATCCCATACCATAACTACTAAAACACCGACATTAAACATATAGATGATTACGTCTCTGGTTACAGCACGGCTATCTATTTTTATTGGCTGAAATAAAGTATTATTCATTAATAAAAATCTAAAAGTAACAATATATTATTATTTTTTAATTGAGACAGATAAATTACCACGATGGCAGCTAAACTTCCAATAGCAGCAACTCCAAGAGCATTGAAAATAGCTGAACCGACGATTGTTCCAATACCCATGTCTGATCCTGTTAGAAAAGTTGAAATAACATTGACGAAAAATTCAGGACATGAAGTAGCGACAGACATAAAAGTAGCAGCAGCAACATCCTGCAAAATAAACAGAGTTAAATGAATACTTTACTCTTTAATATTTCTACATAATAAACAACTAGACATTCACAGACAGTTAGTTCCTCGTTCATACTTCTATGACTTTTGAAAATATGAATAATTGTCAAAGAATCTAATTAGATGTTTTTCAGATGTTTTCAGTTAGCCAAAACTCAAACAATCGGCTGTCGGCGGTCTGGATAGTGTATGTAGGATTGGATATTTTATGAAACCATCGCTCCGTAAATATATTTTAAGGAGAATTTCTCAAAATTGTTATAGTTTCTATGCAAAATGATCGATGATACAGTACCCGCTAATTTTGAAGTCTCTTAAAGGGATGATGAAGGTGTGTAATATGTAACTAGAGGTTTACACTGATGTTCACGAGTTGCGGAATTAGACTGTATAGTGATAACAAACACACGTGGCAATCAACGTGTTAAGAGCTTATAGGACAAAATGATGGAAGTAAATAGCTTTCAACGTAATAAGCAAATTAGAAGAATAATGAACAGAATATGTGAGCCACAAGGTTATATATATTGAAAATCTATAAAAACTCTATATTTCTCACAAAATTCATATAGGTTTTATTACATTGCTAATTTTGTATAAAAAGCTCGTAGTTAGTTTTTAATAATAATAAATAATTATTTAACACAATAAGTTTTGTTACTTGAACAAATGAAATTATAATATTATTATTATATTGTTAGGTAGGATAAAAATAAATACCTGAGGTATTTTTAAATCTTCACAAATCAATTCCACGCAAGGAAGAAAATAGTCGTTACATACAATAGTTAGCAGTGTAAATGCGTATATTCCGAATAGAAGATATACCAAAAATGCTCCTTGTCTTAATTGATAATCTGCAAGCATAAATATGTGTTAATGTTTATCAACAGTGAGGAAAGTATTTGCAGACAGACTATACCATAAAACAAACAAGTGACGGATTTGAACAAGAAAAATATAGTCCGTACAATGCGGAACTAAAGCAACAAGAGAATAATGAAAAAAAAATCTTTTGTTCCTATATATTGAAATAACAAAATCTTGTAAATCGCCTGTAAGTTTTTTGCTCTTACCGTCGAACAATCCATCAGGGAAACTCTCTACAGAGTCTCTAACTAGACACTCAAGTTCTTCGAGTACGCCATCTATGATCTCGACTCTTGTTCGCAGCCATGGTGTCCAGTGCCAAGCTTCTTGTTCTTGATCCAGCTTCTTGAGAAGATCATCACGCATTAATACGACTTTGCCATTTCTCATAATAGTATGCAGTTCCAGAGTTTCATCTAAAGCAAAAAGGAATTTAAATTCATACATTTACAAAAAGATTTTGGTTAAATCTCGTAAAATCTATAAAATAAATAAATTCTGAAACTTTGTAATTTCAAATATTTTTCTCTCTCTGTTTGTTCCCTCAATCTCTGAAAGTACAAGACTGATTGTGAAGAAACTCTCACATTCATATAGCTAATGGTATAAAGAGTAACTTAGGCTACTTTAGTTTAGGCTAGCCTTGTCCCTCGGCATTACCCGGGTTTGTAAAGGTACAACCACAATCACGGGTAACATCGTGAGGTTCAGCTAGTAGTTTAATAAATTCTTCCGACTATCCTTATAAGGTTTCTAAAAATTAACAACTTTTTCTTTGTCTTTTGTTACCCGTGGCTATCGTTATAAAAGTTCAACAACAGCTAACAACAGGTATCACAAAATATGACCCACAATTTTACAAATTACAACGGCTTGGTTGCAGTTCTGCGTATGAATCCTAAAATATTCAAAAATATAGATGTACTTAAGTTGCTAATTAATAAATTTAGTTATATTATGGTGCCGTATATATTTTCATTAAATGTGAATACAAAAATTTTACTACTGAATTTCTGTGTACAACTGTACTATGCTATACACGCTTTAAAACGCCCAAAAATATACTTACTATATTCGTCACCCGCCGCCGCCGTATGAGAGCAGCACATTAAAAGTAACACCGTGCCTATAATGGCACATTGTCCCACAGGTGACATGGTTTACCAGCTGAAAACAAATAACACTCTTAGGGTAACTTAATATAAACACAATTTAAAAAAGCATATATACGGTCGAATCAAGAAACCTCCTACTTTTTTGAAGTCGGTTAAAAAAGGAATTACACAATTATATTTTACTTTTAATACCAAATGAATAACAGTCGACGAAATTTCAGACAATAAAAATATCGAAACAGTAAAATGCACAGTAAAATTATATTAGATAACAATCATTATAAATGTATATAATGTACACATATATAGATATGTATCATAATACATATGTAATATTATTATTTTTAAACATAAATACAAACCTGAAACCATAAAGACATCATGCCGTACTACATATATCGTTGAGAATACGTAGTTTACTTCAATAAACACATAATATAGACAATTTATTCAAAATGTATTTCCCCGATGAGTAAAAAATGTATTATCTACTCTTCTCAAATAAAACACATCCACTTATAGCACTTGATTTGTACATTTCTAACACAGCTGTTATATACACGACTTATCGAGTCGATAACCTATTTACTGTACCGTTTTATCTTAGGTGCTAATAAAAAATTGCTACACAATACATAACATAGAATAAACTGACACAAATTACCTTTGATTTGTATTCGCTTTAGTGACTGACTTTAAGACTGCTTGAATTGGCTAAGTGACATTAAAATATACAAATCATAACTACTAATTGTTTTAATATATAAGCGCGATAGCTGCCTCTCTGCAATGTTCAAGGAGCTCACTGAAAGAAAGATATCAATGCCAGGGGTTTTTAAGCAGATAATCTTATTTGATAAGAGACTCCTTCGCACCGATTAGTAGAATTTAATTTTAATTGAGTAGGTACACGTCAGTGACAGACAAGAGTGGTTTGTTAATCTTATATATAAAAAATCAGTTGCTGTTCGTTTGTCTCGGTAAAACTCGAGAACGGCTGGGCCGATTTAGGTGATGTTACTTTTGAAATTTTTGTCGTAGTTCAGGGAAGGTTTGATTTCCAAATGTCACGTGTACAAAGTAGCGGGCACAGCTAGTTACCAATACAAACCTGCGTGTGCATCTGCGGATTTATTCAAACTGAAATGCATTCTCAAAGTAATCTGAACTTTCGCTTTGTTAAACGATCCAAATGTCACAAGTCTAACATTTTCGCTGCACAATTATATATTTAGAATTATATTTCTAAATATCTGATAATAACACAAACAACTTTCCAGAAAACCCCTCCTACTTATCTAAATAGTCTGTCACTTCTACTCATCTCAACTAACCAACGAACATTAACTTGAAGCAAGAATATTTCTATTAGCAGGATTTTTATAGCCTACGATCATTTCCGATAAGCATTTTGTATTAAGATTTTTCATATCACACAAATGACATAAAAAAGAATGTGATTACTTTCCTTAGCATTGTTCGTGAAACGGTAATAGAACTAATGTAAGAAAATTTTAGACACTGAAATTTCTTAAAGTATGAAAAATATATTGTGTGATACTAGTCACATTATGAGATGTTGGTACGTAGTGAAATATGTTTGAACAGGCACGGACATTGAAAACCAAATGGGCTAACGGATTACGGTCTTATTTATTTTACGTCATAATGTAACTGCAGCAATAAAATGTTAAGAATTAAGGAATATACGAAAATGTCACGTAGTTATGTATAAATAACAAACATTTTGAGATATAAGTATAATTATTATTACAATATATTACTTAGTAGATAACTCATTTTGAACAAAGAACCTCACAGTGATACAAGTCATTCGAAGTACATATGTTTGTCTGTATGCACGATAAAGCAATATTCGTGGACTTTGAACGGTTAATTTTGCTGCTTACACCTTATTTTTTTATCATGTACTGCAGGATCATGGTAACTGGTTACCAAAAGCATACATTCCCTTTACAGTTGTAGTCAAACCATCGTAAACTTGACCCGTCTGGTGGTTTGTTCCTAGTTCGGGCGAGGGTACGTTCAACCAATTAGATAGAAGATACGTCGTTGTCCGCTGGAAGCGACTAAAGTAACGTCGTACTATAGCCGGCCGCAGGCGTTATTTTTCTTAAAACTTCTTAACACGGTATTCTTTAACAACATGGATATCGGACGACTCTTCATTACAATAATAATAAAATAGTACATATTTAGAAATGATAATATCGTGTTCTCATCATTATTTTAAAATATGACACTTTTATTCTATGAAATTTGGAGCATATATATATTGATATGTATGTTAATATTATTTTACTTCATTAATATGCTGTATGTGAATCCACACTAATAGCCAACTAACAGCAGTTTAGTATTATGTATATTACACTAGCTTTTTCCCGTGGCTCCGCCCGCTTGTATGTCGGTTGTCGCAGTAATAAGAAGCCAAAATAAGAAGTAATGTCTTTCCTCAAGAATCAAAGTATCGACCACGCTAAGTTTTAATAAAATCGGTGAAGCAGTTTTGCCGTGAAAGTATAACAAACAGACAAACACACAGAGTTACTTTCGAATTAATAAAATTATTAGTATATGAGTATGGATTACGATAAAATGATTTTATTAAAATTATGATATTGATAAGTTTTAAAAAATTGCACCTAATCTTAGAGACTTATAATAAATTTTAATTATAACACATGGAAATGAATTCTATTTTTGAAACTTCGTGTGTAGATTAAATCTCAAACAAATAAATCTAACGATATTAAGTTCGTGTATCGCATGCTTCTTAAATGCGTTGGTATTAGGTTTATTTTATGTTTTCCTTTAGGAGGCACAATAACATCATTGCAAAGATGCAGTGATGTTATCCTGCGTAGAGTGCACCCTTAGTCTCGGGGACCTAATATCTGTTCAGAGCATGCTTAACGACCTAATTTGCCTACCTAACAGTAAATCTAGAAACTATTTATATAAATATCTAACATATCCGCATAAAAATAAAAATATTACTGTCAAATAGACAAGATAGGCCCAAGATCGGGATAGCTAACCACTCCTTGGGGAGACCTTCGTTCAACAGTAGACGGCGATAGGTTAACATTAGGAAAGATAGGGTCTTTGTGCATCGTAACAGTTTATTGGCAAAAACGCGTTAATAAGCTACGTATGAATAAATCATATAGTTAATCACAGCGGACTATGATTTTATTTTATGACTAGTAGATCCAGATGTAAATGGGTAGACTTGGGTGGGCTCAAACCGAGTGAGATCAAATTCTCACATAATACTATGGAAGTATTTTGGTTATTTCACTGGTTCAGACTACACGTATGGCCTGGTGATTTCTACTGCATCATCATGAGCATCATCACTCACACATTGGCCACATATCCAGAGCACGAAAGAGGGGTAACGTTCTTGGTTGACATACTACGTCTTATCACTAATTAATTTACACGAGCGTGATAAAACAAAATTCATAGGTATTGTACAAAGTTATGTAACTAGTGAATATTTACATTAATCAAATCACATGATAAAAGCGCAAATTAGTTATAATAAAAACGTGAATTGTGAATATAAACAAAAACATCAAGCATTGCATAAGAGGCGCCAAACAAATGCTGGAAGTTCTCGTCCGCTTGCCGTAATAGTACAACTAGCTTTCCCTCGTACCCGTAACCAATTTCTTGCAGCTATCGTCAAATCTAATAGATCAAATCCGTATAACACACTAAACTCCACACATCTGGGATACTTGGGCCCTAAATCCTAAATCAATATTGCAGAACATTTATCCACTACTAATAAGGCACTTCACGCTGCAGCTAGAATCAGAGCCAAGGGACTGGGTTATTAGTTTGTCTGGGTGCATAGTGGTCGGATATTCATGCGGAAAAAAACGAACTCGTTGTAATTTTGTTAAACTTTTTCTCTCTAATAGCTTATTTTTTGTTCTTTTTATCAGAGTATCGGTATATAATACTTCAAATCATTCTTCGAATTATAAATATATCAACAAAATACTAGAGGTAAAAGTAATAACGGATGTGTCAGTGGGAAGTAATGGTGAGGATTTGTGGGTAATCATTGACGTAACGATTGCAAAGTCTGTTAAGTAGCTCTGAACGCGGTATATTGGAACGAAGTCCATATCGCGCGTTGCGAAAGGCTGCTAGACGGAATTGTAACGACACTTTCGACATACGTTAACGACACATTTTGTCAATATGAATTATTTTTTTAAAGAATTGGTGAAAAACATTTTTCAATTTATTATAAAGAGCGCCATCTTTTGAATAAAAACTGAACTTACATTTACGTGTTATAGGTGTCGTTGCCAGTAGTTTAATAATAGGTCTTTACCTATGAAATTGCGTTTCTTCAGTACTGGTCATTTCAAATAAAAAAAAGTTTGTAATGGCTCTGTATTCTAAATTCAAATTAATTTTGTTTTAAGACCATGACATTCTATTTACAAACTCAGTCTTTTGTTTTATTATTAGCGTTGTATTTTCATTACATTTGAACATTTTTCTTCATAATGGATACTTTAAAAAATCGTGTAATTATGGGATATGAGTTCCGTCGAGGCACCAACGCGACACAAACGGCACGTAACATCAAAAACGTTTACGGAGAGAACTGTACAAACGCACAACCCTTTATTGGTTTTCCCGGTTCCCGAAATTTTGACTTGAAAAATGAAGCTCGTGGTCTTTGGTTAACAATAATGAATTAAAGGCGATTGTGGAAGCTGACGAAACTCAATCTACAGCTGAGCTAGCAGCAGCTTTTAATGTAAGCATCAAAACAATATTGATCCATTTGCGACAAATTGGCAAGGTAAAAAAGCTTGATAGATGGGTGCCCCACGACCTTAACGATCGCCAGCGCAACGTACGCGTCGAGACCTGCCTTTCGCTGCTCAACAGGCAAAGAAATGAAGGAATTTTGAAACGAATAGTTACGTGCGACGAAAAATGGATTCTGTTCGACAATCGAAAGCGCTCAGCAAGTTGGTTAGACCCTGGTTCAGCACGTAAGCAATGCCCTAAACCAAAAATGACCCCTAAAAAGGTGATGGTCACTGTTTGGTGGTCTAGTGCCGGGGGTGATTCACCACAGCTTTTTACAAAACGGCATGAGCATTAATGCAGATGTGTACTGTGAAGAACTGGAGAGAATGATGGAGAAGCTTGCACATCTGCAACCAGCTTTGGTCAATCGGTCGTCCCCACTGCTCCTTCAAGACAACGCCCGACCCCATACTGCGCAACAGACAGTCTCCAAGCTGCAAGAGCTGGGGTTGGAAGCTCTCCCTCATCCGCCATACTCACCAGACCTTGCACCTACCGACTATTACTTTTTCCAAAATTTAGACAACTTTTTAGTGGGTAAAAAATTCAATTCCCGAGAGGCAGTACAAAATGCCTTTGAAGAGTTTGTTGCCTCCCGTCCAGCTGATTTTTACAAGAAGGGCATCAATAAACTGCCAATGCGTTGGCAAAGATGCGTCGATTGCATGGGTGATTACTTCGGCTAACATAGGAAGACTATTCATGAAGTAGTAATCGTTTTCTAGAGCAAATTCTACAAATCTCAGGGCACGTGGACTTTGCTTCCCGTATGCAAATTTCGACGAGGTGGTCGACGTACACGTCGTGACCACGAAGCAATTATAAGGAGGAGAGGGAATTAGCGGATAGGACCCATGACAAAATACAGGCTCTGACGTCACCACAGATACGCGGCTCATGATTGCAGACTGTCAACCACGGAGGTGGTGACCACTGCCTCCCGGTTCCCATGCGTCGTCGTCGGAACGTCGTCGTATTGCCGTAGCTATTGCGACCTGTATGGTTTGGTTATTCCTATTATTTTGTTACCTAAATTATACCTATTTAAATACTTATAAATAATTTTCTTGACTTTGTTTATTAGGCTTACTATATTTTTAAAAGTCATTTTAATGCCGCTGTGGTCTCTAAGTAGTACTTCATTCCGGTCAAAAGTTGAGAGGCAAACTTCGCCCATATGCGCCCCCATTGACCCAAAGTCTATGTGGCTGAGGAGGTAGTGTGATGCCTTTTCGCGTGTTGCTATACGAGGCGGGAAAATTGTTTGAGAGAGTTTACTCTGTGCCCGCATCGTCCCGCACCTCTTTTGAGGTGGCCCCAACCTGTCGAACACCCAATTCAGATTGTAAGAAGGACGTTCGACGGTCGATGACATGTTGCACCTGAGGGCCGTGACCGAAGAGGCAGTAGGCTGTGATGCCGTTGTGTTAGCGGTGTCCCTGGACATCGCCAATGCATCAATAGTCTATCATTTAGCTGCATCGGGCAAGCACTTTACTACCACTGGTTGCCAGAGTACCTGGCAACCAGTGGTAGTCTGATCGCCTCCTGCAATCAGTCGCTTGTACTATGAGCAGATGTGGTGTAGGCAACTTATATTTTAGGGTGTAAGAACTCCCAGCGAAGCACACCCTTCATTTTATAAAGTCAGCCAGTCATTAGCGACCCTACTGGTCAAATATGTCTCATCGCTTTTTAGACGACTAGTTGTTTCAGGAAGTTTTGGATTTTGGATAAATTAAAAAAAAAACACGTAATAAAACTATTCTTATAATATATTAAGGTACACATTACACACACAATATTAAATTACAATGAATAATGCATTTGGTTCATCAGCGTGTCATTCGGTAACACAGCAATCGTCGTCGAGCGAAAGTTTTTTGAATCTATAGATGTTGTATAGATGTATTGTTTTTCATCATACAAATAAATAAAATAAAAATATATTTCTGTAATTTCTAATTATCAGTTTTGCATTAAAGTACCTATAAATGGTACTCACATCAAAAAAGCATTTTTTTAAACTTCATCTAGTTCTTAGTTCCGGCTAATCTCTGAAACGGCTGGATCGAGTTTGACGGAACTTTCACTGGCAGATATCAGATGTTAAGAGGAGCACCTAGTGTTACCTGTGGTTGTTATTTTGAAGGGACAACAACCACCGCGGGTAACACGGGGGGCTCAGCTAGTTGAATTGTAGACGCAATTTTGAACGATTAGCTCTAAACATCTGATGACAAAAATTTTTACTGTCAACGATATTGCCAGCTAAATAAATAAAACGAATATCCCTACCACGATAACACCATTTTTACGCAAACCACTTTTACTACAAACTCTTTAGCAAACGCGTAAAACCAGACAAAGCAGAGTTGTGTCAAAAAAAGAATGTCTCATATTTATTTTCATTTCAAACGTGTTACATTAAGATTCATTTTTGAGTGCCTAAAAACGTTAAGTAATACTAATACAGCATTTAAGTGCTTTGATTTGGACGCACTTAATATCGCCCGTACTGATTTTTATTTCCATATGTTTGATAGTGTTGCCCCTTGAATATAGGAGATTTCTTGTTGTTCTTATTGAAATATTCTTGAACATTAACTTTATTCTGTTCTATTTTATGATTAAACAAGTAGCTCAAAGGGTGGTATGCTATTCGAACCGTAAAAAACAATATGACATCGAATCCTGATATCAGTGTGAAACCCAGCATTAAACTTAGAAGACCACCAAAAGCAGCTGAAAAGAAAAAGCAAGTAACTCATTATTGTAATATAGGTACTAATATATATTATACATATTCACATTACGGTGTGGCTATATTTCAGTTTACTTTCTCTAAGCTATAGCTATAGGTATCGTATAGTATAGATATCATAAACTATGTAAAAACTATACGTTATAGTTCAGCCAACATAAACCACACAATGCCTCAAGAAACATCTGTTTTATATCGTGTATGTACTACATAGAAAACAACGCGGTATTTACTCCATCGTTCCAAACTTATTATAAACCATTCATAATAAGTTTGCACCTCATAACTAGCCCGCGCTGCCGAGATCAGAAAGAAATAAGTGTACTTTCCTTGACCAGATAATTTATTTAGAAAATCATAATCATGTAGATGATAGCTTATCACAGAAAAAAACACATTGTCTGTTCGATGCTTATCAGAATTACTACTTTGTAATGTGCTATACTGGCTGTATCCCTTACTTGTCTCCTAAATTCAGAATCAGAGAGGCAAAATCTCTCTAAAATTCAAGTAGGTATAGACATTAGTTTCATTTTATTTATTTCTATGACAATCGGGTTTGTTAAATTAGATTAGCAAATAATAAAACTAACACATTCCGCAATGATGTGTGACAAATGTGTTATTTTGATTTATTCGATGAGATTGTTTATAGCAAAAGATAAAAACATAATTATGGCGCAAGCAAATTATACGACGCACAACTCCTACATATGGGCATCAAGACTGATAACCTGTCTATAGACGAACACTGACGAATAATATAAGCGAGACTTACATACATTTTCAAATAAAAAATTTTCATTATTGGTTTGATCTACTACCACCACTAATCATTATTTTACAAGTCTTTAAAATTTTCTTGTAGGATATTATGTAACAGGAATTGGTTTTAACTAAATGCAAAACATTAAGTGTAAACTCACCTAAAATATTTTGCCAATTCAAGTAAACATCGCGTCTGTATCTAGTAGATACCAAATCGTTGAAGAATACATTTAAAATCGAGCGATTTTTTAAACTGACGTTTTCGCTGGAATAAGAAAACACGTTTGAGAACTTATTCATTTAAACTGCTTAGGCTGATTATTACTTATAAATAGCTAGAACTAAAAGAAACTTACAAAAAAGGAAGGCCATTCACGAAGACACTATCAGCTAATTTGCCCAAAGCTACTTCTAAGGGATAGTCATAATGTTCGCATTCCGGCAAACATTTAAAAACATTCGATTTGTTTTCATTCCCGTTATGACCAATGTATTCATGTTTATCTGGAAAATATTAGAATTACAGAACAGTATAAACATTGCTATAAAGTAAAACCAATAAATGTAAAATAGCACGAGTAAGTATTTATGATATTAGTATAGATTGTAAAAATTATATTAGGCCTTTTAAGGCATGTAGAACAATAGCGGAATAGTGAATCTTTCTACTTTGGATTTCCGATACAAAGTTTAATTAGTCCTAATCCTTTTAAATTGTAGTGTAAAATCTATCTATTTAATTTTACGTTATTTGGAATTCTAAGCAATGAAACTTCATTGTCAAACTTATAATTTCAATACTTACTAAAAATATTTCGAATACAATCGATATCTTTAAAATTGCATGTCCGAAAACCACCTGGAAATTTAAATTTTCTGTATGGATTACATTATATGTAAGTAGTGCTCTGAAAAATAGTTCGGAAATATATACCGGTCGTACCTTTCTGTAAATGAACGAGACGACAATTTTTTTTTTTTGCGTGTAAAAGTTTTGACTGGCATTGCCCATTTTGGCTCAAGTTGCAATTAAACATTAGTGTGTTATAATCATAAACTCAATAATAAAATTTGGAGAAAAAAAAAGATGTGTGCACGGCAAGATTGTACTTCAGTTGCAATTATTATTTTCTTATTTCGATTATAGCGTTACTTGCCTTAATTTCAATACATATAGACTATATATAATATATATATATATATATATATATATATATATATATATATATTATTATATATATATATATATATATATATGTGTGTGAAAAGTATTTCTGCATTTGTTACAGTTTGTCACGTGTCATTACGTTACTTCGGTTGGCGCGACATTGAACACTAAATATATATGTGTTATATTTCTTTTTATTTATTTACGAACAAACTTGGTACAAAAATACAAACCTTCTAGAGGAAAAAATATAGGAATACAGCCACAAGCTTGCTCTACTATTTTCATTTTCTGGTGTGCCATACAGTTGTGAAACGAATATTGACGGAAATTTCCGATTTGCACCTGAAAAAGAAAATATGCTACCCATACATATGTTAGGCGATTAAAAGATTGTATCGCAAACACATAGTCACGTTATGTTATAAAATGAATCATGCTGAACATCTTCGTCGATTACTTAATGACGTACATTAGCGCGCGTTGGAGTCAAGTTGTCAAAGCAAACCACTAACGCTTGCTATGCTTGCGTAAACTGCAACCGATGAGCATGATAATGCTGAAATAGGGTGTAGCCACCAAATATATATACAGGAATAGGTGCTAGTTAAAACTATTATCCATATCATTATTACAGATCAAATAAAGGCCTGTTCAGAATTTAAAATCTCAATAACTTGAACATTATAAATATAGATCACAAGTATATAATTAAAAATAAGTTGGGATATTAACAACATAACACAATTGATCTCGACTATCATAAACCAAATTCATTATACAATACAATTCAATCATTCTAAAACACGATATACTAAAATAAATTCCCTTCGCTGCACTGTACGGTGACGTCACGATTTAATAATTTAAATAGTGTTTTTTGTTTGTTCTCGCAACTGTTTCCCAGTTTGTGGGTGGTTTAAGCTTGTGCATAGTGTTTTTGATAAATAATCTGTAAGTTTTACCCTTTTAAATGCAAATATTGTGTTAATTTATTTTATTACGGCTATCGGTAAATGAATTTCTCGTATTCTTAAAGTGGATAGGAGTAATACTTTGTTCGTATTAATTTTCTTTTCGTTTTTTTTTATTTTATGTTAGTTTTTATGGATTTTCTTTGGCTGGTGTGTATTTATTTGACCATGTCGGTTGTTGAGAGTTGCCGGATCCCGGTGGTACAAGTGAATTTCTAACACCACCCGGAAAAGCATTGTTTGGTAGAATGTCGCCAACAAAATTATCGCCAAAGGGCAGTAGAACTGAACGCTAGGGCTTCGGTCTTGGGCCTCCCGCCCAAGACCGAAGCCCTAGCGTTCAGTGTCTCTTAGTGGTCGTGATAGTTATGGGGAGTCTGACTATTTGACAAAAATGACGAATTAGTAATCGATCAGGGGTCGCAAATGAATGTGGGGAACAGGACGGCAATTATGGACATAACCCAGCGGATTACCGGTATCATCTCATCGATGGCAATTAAATATTTTAGCAATGAAACAAAAATACCGAATCTCGAACGCCAGGTGGAGGTGTTGTGGTTTAACATTCAGGTTTCATGTACGCGGACAAGCTTAGGCTCCGCTTACCACCTGAATCCGTGTCCGGTGTCCGCTGAGGCGCGCGTATCTAGGCCATGTGTCATTGCGTATCCTACTACGGAAAGCCATTAAATCTGTAGGCTTACGCTTAGAAAAGCCGAAAGGCCGAAGGTCCCGTATAATTGTTAAAGACGCACCCGGTTCTATGGAGGATCGTACCTTTCTAACAACTTTATATAATCAAATTATCAAGCACGAATTCAAATTAAGCACAAGCTACTTATTAAAATCAATCTAATTTGTCAGGCATTGTAAACTGGAAAACGGACGTCAAAGGATAGTTTTAGAATTACAGACAGAAGTTAAGAAACACTTAGCTGGCACAAAATATAAATTTTATATATAGACTCGTCCACTTGCAAGTTCATAGACGACTTAGAAGTAGTTCGTTGCTTAAACTGTCAACAATTCAGTCATGTTCAAAAGTTCTGCACTATAAAACTATTAACCTATCCTACGTGTGCTAATTGTGAGGCCAGCCACGAGACAAGAGCTTGCCCGGTCACACCAGACTTTAAACTGAAATACGCACAATGCGGCCGGTTCAAAAAATTATGTCACCATCAATGCGTATCACAGGACTGCACCACCTATAAACTTAAATTAGAGCAGCTATTCCTGAACACTAATACGTTTATACTGTAGTAGTAGTAGCACCTACATGGTAATGGATAACATCTCAATAAGCCAGTTAAATCTTCATAATTAGAAAATAGACCATTTATGGAGCTATTTATTTGGGTTCTATTCGCTATGGTGCTCCTTTATGGGCCGATAGGGCGGCTGCAGATGGCGCAAACTGTTACAGGGCCAACGACTTACATTGATTTTCTTGTGCAAGGTATATAGGACGGTGGAGGCTTTACCAATGTTGGCGGGTGTTCTTCCGGTGTCGATCTCGAGGTGCAAAGACTTGGAGCCATGTACTATTCCACACTGCAAAATATGGAATGCGATTGTTTGGGAGTAGTACGAGTTAGTACGAGACCGCGATAAAATCACAAGATGGTTTCAAAAGTAATCAAATGTCTATAACGACCTCATGTATGAATGGCAACAACGATGGGACGAATCATCAAAGGGGCGCCACACGTCTACCAGTTATTCCATCTGTTCGCGAATAGTTGTCGAGAACATGGCTCGAGATAGATCACAGTACCGCTTTATTTTTTACAGGCCGCGATGACTTTACGAGCAAACTACATTCATTTAAATTAGTCGATTCACTATTGTGTCACTGCTCAACACCTGATTCTAGCTGTGAGCAGTCGGCTCATCATGTCCTCTGGGAATGTAGTCTTTGGTACAATGAACGTAACATAATGCTTAATAGCTTACAAATGACATCTGGGGAAATTGTGTCAATTGCGATGAATTTCCATGCGTTTAGACAATTCTGCCATAAATACTATAGAAATCAAAAATAGCTCACTTAGGACCCATAATATTTTATCCGTTGTGCTTTCCGATTTGAAAAAGATGTCAGCCTATTGGGCCTTCATTTTGTCTCCCGCTTTGATGAGGAGGGAAATCGACTTATTATCTTTCTAACTCCTCCAGTTTTTCTTCTGATTAATTGCGTTGCGGGTTTCAAGACAGTATATTTTTTCCTGGGACTTCCCGCGTGTCAAATCTCTGTGTGTTTGTGGGTCACTGCTGGTGATCCTGGTGCACAGGAGTTACAGTTGTGGGCGTGTGGGAGGGATTAGTCCTCATACAAAAATAAAAGATAACTGTGAAATTTAGTTTGTTATTAGTGAAAGAAATATGATGACTGTTTCTAATCTTGATGTTAGGAATTAAATATTTTGAACAAAAATGTGAGAGAAAGAATTATGAAGAGTGATGATTGGTAGTTAAACAAAAAGTTATAATAAGATTTTATTAAATCAATATGGATCGAAAATATTGACTTCAAAATATTGAAAACTAGAGTTTGTCTACGATAAAGATTACGATCCTAACGTGCTTTCCTGTACACATGCGTTTAGATATGAGTAATTTGAGTGAACTCTAGTCTGAATCTTAAGTAGTTTCAAGCATTGAAGTTTCTATAATAAGAAATAACATATTTGTATCACCTATTCACTGCGGCTACAAACATCAAAGCATCTGTTAGATACCATCAAGAAATACTAAATTTGCGTCAATAGTGCTTTAATGAAGATAAACTATCTCCATAATCTGGTGTTGATTGATCGTAGAAATACGATTACTGGAATTATGATATTTCGACTGAAATTATCCTGTTTGTATTAATGTTTGCGAAACATAAAAAAAAGGTTTTCTTTTGATAATTATTTCTCATGTGTGCTCAAGATAGGCCACCCTAACGGAATAAAATCAAAAATGTATTAAAACAAACGCAAATTTAAATAAGTTTTTACTTAATTCTTATGTTCGTAATTAAGCTTAGCAAGCAGGTTTATTCATTATTATATATTATCATCGATCGAAGAAAATTTCAATAACGTAAACAGAATTAAATATAAATAATATTTTCGGACATCTTACACACAACGCCAACTAGTTAAAAGCTAAACAGAGCTTGTGTTATGGGCACTAGACGACTAATATAAATACATATACCCTTTTTTTTGTAAATACATCCATATTATACATAGAAAATATCCAAACTTTGAAAGAAATATTTGTAGATCATACAAACATTTTGTTGCACAACCCGAAAATCGAACCCGAGACCTCAAGAAAAGCAGTCGCATACGCTACCACTGCGCCACAGAGGCAGTTAATTATTAATATACATTTCTATATTATTATAAAAGCAATAAACAAGGCATTCGTTTCAAAGATTTATGATTTTAACATTTCAACGTTTGAAACATTATGCCGTTGGTCTGTAACCAAGAGTAAGAGAATTATTATAAAACAAAAAAAAAATGCTGCAATATGAAATACAAATATGAAAAGGCTACATATGAGCTGCATTAGAAGGCCTTACTTTTAAAGTCCTCCCATATTCTTACGTCTGTTTGAAATAAACAGCGTCAACTTGGCGAGTATACTTGAGTCTAGATCACTGCGCAGTCAAAGTAGTTCTTATTGTATCGTGCACCTAATTGTAATTGTTTTCAGGTGCATTGGCAGGGACGGAATTCATTTTATGATCTACGGCGCCTGAAGCGTATGCGATACCTGGCCCGTTCGTTTTGAGTTCGAAACCTCTACCAGTCCCGCTACGCTCTCTCTCTTTGGCAAGCTTAACTTGCTCGCATAAAGAAACGGCGGAGATCCACGCACTCTCGCTCCCCCGCTCGAGAACCCCGATGGCCACCACGAGATTACGCCTCGGCTTCCCCCATGCCGAACATTCTGCCAGCGTGTGGAGACCTTCTTTCACGAGGACCTGGTGGAGTTGGGATTTGTGATCATCGATTTCTCGAGTCTCAGAACTCCCACCCAATTCCCGCGTCTCCTTTCGCCACTAACAAAGAGCCCCGAGGGCTCCCGCCTTCAGGTCCCATGGTGGTGTTCCGGCCAGAATACTTGCCGCTTCCAAGGAAATCGACCTCCTGGACAAGGTTAGGCGCTAAATGACTAATAAAATCGTTTTAAAATATATTTGTAAGTTCCGAAAAAAATATTTCGCTGTGTATGATATAACTGTCCACGTTTAACAATCCGTAGCCAACCCGAAATTATTATTTAATTTCACAGATGAAAATATACTAAGCTTGAATCTAATAACTAATATTAACTATTATTAAAAAAATTACATATACAAGAACTCGATAAAAACATGTTTTAATCTTTAAAAGATTTGATGTTCAGGAAGATAAGATTATTATATTATCTGTAGGTACATATTATTGATAATGTAATGTAAAAAGTAATAACAAAATAAACAACAGTGATTTTTAAACGGAGTTTTGTAGGAGACGATAGGAGTTATCATGATTCGGTATTTCTAGATCTGGTTAGGATATAAAAAAAGTTACCTAGGTCGAACTTTACTATCACTATATTTAGTTTGATTACAAAGTTATACCAATGTCATCTTTCTTCTGAGATAATTTATTGAAGCTGATTAGTGCAAAATTGCACACATCACGTCCGTTATACAGAAGACACAACAGCCCTTGTGGCGGCACTGGCATGACACTGAACGTGAAAAGGTGTATATTCGGAATGGTACATATACTAAACAAACATTGATACGTCACGTCCATAACAATTATTTTTTTACCCAAAATTTGTCGTCTTTTGCAGTCGAAACTGTGCTTAAGTAAATCTAAGTAAATGAAACAGTAAAATGTGGACTTCGCTAGCTTTATTAATATGAAACTAGCTAATTCAACATTTAACAGTCTTATAGGATGTTTATAGGATCAATATCCTATACAGCATCAGCAATACGATACAAATTCAAAAGATTAGGGACCCTTCTAGTTTTTGTGCTGTGTAACCGTATATTTTCTGTAGGTTTTATAACTGATATGTATTGGAGAATCATCAGACAACCTACCTTAAGAAAAAGAGGATAGTATTAATTAAATTTATTATAATACCGGTGAAGGGAAATTTATGGACCATATGGATGTGGATGGATAATTGAAAACTGTATTTTTCTAAACTAAATCAGAAAATATAGTAAAATATATAAAGAATTCAAGAAAAGTTAAAATAAAAGGTAAATTTAAGAACGCATGTGACGATGTGTGCTTGACAAGTGCTTCGGAATTGTTTATTAAAATCGAATCATAATTTGTCTGGCCATAAATATTATTCCAATTAAAAATAAACAAATAAATTTGGAATCTGTCATTTTTATACGATTTTTCATTGTGTTTTCTTATTTACGCGCCAATATATTGTAACATGTTTTGTTTTATTAAAATGGAATGGGGTGATAAAGAGAACCGGATCGCTGTGATTGCATTACATAAAGTAGGTAAAGGAGACAAATATATTTTTTAAATCTTTCATACGTTTGGTATTAGTAAAATATTTGTTTACCGGGCTATTGATAGGTACAATAAATCCTCCTCTGTTTGTGACAGGAAGAGAACGGGCCGTCCATGTTATGTTCGTACGAAAAAGGCGATCAAAGCAGTAAGGGAAATAATTCATAGAAATCCTGTCCAAAATCAAAAGATTTTATCTCAGGAGATAAAGACAGCACCTAGATCCGTGTCGCGTATTATAAAAGATGACTTAGAAGTTGCAGCCTATAAAATACGTACGCAAATAAGAAATGATTTTTAACTAATAATAGGGTAATATAATAAATAAGAATAATATGAGTTTATAAAAGATAGCATAGTAAAATCAAAACAACTACTTAATCCGTACGGAAAGAGAGGTTACATAAAAAAATTGTTTATGGATGAGATTATTTTTACAGTTTAGCAATATTTTAACAAACAAAATGACCGTATTTATGCTGAAAGCTCTAAAGAAGCTTCCCCGACAGATATCAACCGTACTATCTTTCAGGATAAATTTCCGATAGTTATTCGTTATGATAACCTCGTCCATAATCGCACATACAAAACCTTCGGCATCTCAATTCCAGGCAGAATTGAATTCGGGTTCATTGCCATAATTTTTAACAACTGGTATAGCTCTGTAAATCTGGGGTTGCCCTATTAATTTTAGTTCTATTACTTGTTTACCAATTTTATATACACTCCTAAAATCTATTCTGAGACTCAAAATTCCTAAACACATTAATAACAATTCGATAATTTCGGCCTCTCAGAATGGACGTAGAAGTGGGACCCATGGCACTAAAGAGCTCCTTATCATAGACATGACCATTAGCCAACAGGTACGTCGTGATCGTAAGAGTCTTGCGGCATCTTCGATAGTTTTTTTTCTTTTTTTTTTTATTGAATAGCGGGCAAACGAGCAGACGTATCACCTGATGGTAAGCGATTACCGCCGCCCATGGACACCCGCAACACCAAGAGCGTCACAAGTGCGTTGCCGACCTTTGGGGGATGGGAAAGGGGATGAAGGGAGGGGTTGGGGTATGGGCCTCCGGTATCCTCACTCACTCGGTGAAACACAGCGCAAACGCTATTTCACACCGGTTTTCTGTGAGGCCGTGGTATCACTCCGGTCGAGCCGACCCATTCATGCCGAAGCATAGCTCTCCCACGGTGAGATTATAAGAAGACTTATGATTCGTTGCCACATACATGGCTTTTGAAGGTGCTAGAGTTGTATAAAATTTATACAACTCTGTGCACTTTCTTGAACTCGTGTATGAGCCAATGGAAAACTTCGCTATCCTAGATGTAGGCAGACTGCGGTGAACGGTGTACCAATAAAGATCGTGCGGTACATATTTCAAGGTGACTGTCTGAGTCCCTTGTGGTTTTGTATGGCTTTGAACCCTCTAAGTACTCTATTAGAGGGTTCAGGGTCAGGATGGGGGTTTCCAAACGCAAAAAAAAAAAAAAATAGGCTGCAGAAAGATAATCGAGTTACGAGTATATGTCACCTCTTTAAAATGTAATTAATAAAGAGTAAATGTAATAAAGAGAATTATAAAAGTTGAAAAAGAAAAACAACTAAAATATTTCGATTTATCTCACGGGATTGTCGATATGTGGCATGTGGATCATTGTTCTGATAATCGTATCTGCTCACGGATTGACAACCAAGAGCCTCCACCAACACCTTAAGAGGCTCACCTCAGAAGGCTGGATTAAGGATCTGATACAGAAGGCAGTCCTCCTTGACATGGCTCGTATTGCGGGAAGGTTCCTGTCTTTAAAGCCCTAACCCGAAGTTAGTGGTTTACTTTTTTTTTAAATGTATTTGTGTTTATAATTATATTTTAAAATGTAAATTATATGTTATAATGATTTTAAGAAAGAAAATAATAATAAAATTAACTAATTTCAAGACCACTCTTAACTCCACCGCTCGTAAGCTCGCGCGTCATACTGATGTTTACTAAGCGTATAGATCCATCGCAAACTGTTTGCCAAACAGCCTACAAAAAAAACAAGACTATGGTCACTTTTACTATTTACTAATTGGTTAAAACAATAGTTGTGACATATTGATACAGTGATATTAATTCGAAAATGGTAAAAGGTAAAAAGCAGAAAAAACAAAACAAAATAGAAAAACGACAACTAAATGGAGGTTTGTGTGTGTATGCGCATGTCACACACATATGTATGTGTACACATGTGTACACACACACACATACACACACACACACCACCCACATACACACACATGTGTGTTTTTCGAATTAATATCACCACTGTTTCAATATAACACAACTATTGTTTTATCTAATTAGTGAATTTGTAACTAGTATATATTTAATATACTTATATTATATATGAGTGATGAAAAACAAATACTTACATTTCGAAATATAAAAAATAGTAGACCACCGACCTCAGCTACAAGGATCAAGAAACCGGTGGTTAGGACTCCAAAGACAGAAACCTCCTCACAATACGAGCCGTGTCAAGGTGCCTTCTGTATCAGACCCTTGATTCAGCCATCTAACTTAAGCCTCTTAAGGTGTTGGTCGAGTCTCTTGGCAATCAATCCGTGAGCAGATATGACTATCGGAACAATGATCACCGAACTAATGCCACATATTGACAATCTCTTGAGATAAATCCAAATATTTTATTTGTTTTACTTTTTCAACTTGCACGAGATTCTCGATATGAGGAACAGCTCTGTCGACAATCATTGCGCGGCGCTCTAATCGATCTATCACCACAATATCAGGCTTATTGACAACAATAGTTCTGTCTATAATAATAAATCGATCCCAATATAACGTAGCGACCATTCTCGAGAACTGGGTCGGGGATCATACCAGTAGTATGGCACCTCTGAACTCACAAGTTTGTATTTAAGGGCAAGTTGCAGATGTACGATCCTAGCTACTTGGTTATGCCTGTTCAAATAAAACTCGCCGTTAGTAAGACGAGAACAACCAGAAATAATATGCCTTATAGATTTTCCAGGACGATGACATGCCCGACTGAAGTCGACCATACCATCTTTCAGGATATACTTCCGATAGTTATTCGTCATGATAACTTCGTCCATTATTATTTATTATTGAAACATGGGCTGTGCTCAAGAGGAAGGAAATCAAGAATGATGTGAGGTAAGTTTAAGACATTAATATCGAAAAGTTGTCTCATTTCGTTTTGTTCAGCTGCAACGCGATACTCTATCCATATATCTAAGGTTCAAAGTATATTTTTTAACTACATACATCGAGGGTTCTATTTAATGTGTCATTCGACTTGTTTAATCTCAGTTATTAAAGATAAGTAATACACAAACATATATATTTCTCCTATGAAAACTATAAATAAAACATCAATATGAGTATGACACGAAATAAGCTGCAGTCATTTGCAATGGCATTATCAAGGTGCCTGGGTATAAGATAAATTAAATATGTACAATATATTTGTAACCACTTTAAATTATAATACATTATAATAAATAATAATAAATAAATATTTCGGACATCTAACACACAACGCCATCTAGTCCCAAGCTAAGCAGAGCTTGTGTTATGGGTACTAGACAACTGATATGAATACATATATACTTTTTTTTTGTAAATACATAAATGTGATACATAGTGTGGGGGAACGAGTATCATGTTCCACCCAACACAAAGGGAGGATCCTCCGACCAGGCGAGGTGATCATGCCTGGCGGGCTATTGTACTACGTTCAGATATCTGCAGTTTTCAATACACCTCACACGTATAATCTTACCTCATCACTGTAATAGCACTGTCTCTCCTCAGGAGTGAAGGCCTTGACGCCAGATGTAGCATAGGTTCTCTCAGGTGACAAAGCTATTAACACCTCAGTTGAAGGATTCACCATTCGAACTGGTGAGTCTAGATCAGGAAAGTTATGTGCGTTGTCGATCATAACCTGTAATGACAAAATTGTATATTAATAATTAGGTACGTTTAGTACTTTGAAGAACATAAAATGCTTAATAGGGGAGCTGGATAAAACTGCATCGAAAAGAGCTACGCTCTTAAGTAAATGATGATGAACAATCTATAAAACTACTATAAACTTTAATTAATAAGATAATGATTTCCAGAAAGAAATGAATGTACTAATATTCTAAAATTATCGACGTGCCTAATGGTCTAGTGGTTAATGATCCTAATTGGTAAGCCACAGGTCGTGATTTTGATTCCCACCCAAGACAAATAATTCTACGATGAGCATGCTTATTTTTTCTATGTCTGGGTGAAACCGCAATATATGTACCAAAGACTAAGTAATAATGTCATAACTGTAAGCAAACCATAAATAAATACATATGTCTTTAGAAATAAATAAATATGTTATCCGTTTCGTGAATCTTCTTTCTAAAGAGAGGTTGAAGTTCAGCTCTGGAGTATGAAAAACGATTGATGCAGACGACGATGAAGTGTTTGTTTATCAGCTACTGATGATATGGCATGGTATGGCTGTAGCTGCTATGGTAACTAGAATTGATTCCTAGTAAATAGAATCTGCTTCAGCCCTTCCTCGGTTTGCGATCAGATGGCAGTGTGTAAAAATTGTGAGCTTATTAAAATCAAATTGAGACCAAAATCAACGTTACTATAACTATGAAAAATGTACGATACACCATATATATTTCCGATTACGAACGATTTCGGGCATAGTGACTGTTTATTTCTGAGCATTTTAGTTTCGCGGGTGTGCTCTGATATATAGAAGAAACGTGTGCAATGGTACTTTATCTTTAAATAACCCATAACCATAGATACCCATCCAAATATATATCTAGGGTTAATACTAAAGTAACCTTCATACTATAACTACAAGTGGTACTGTCATGACTTATGATAGATTTTATTATGAAATATCATACCAACCTAACTACACACATACAACTACTTTTGATAGATTTTACTTTTTTAAATTTATATATTTACTAGTTTTGCATTACACAAACTGGGCCAAAACAGTTGATAACATTAATGAATGAACGAATGGATGGAATAATTACCAAAAAAAAAAAATTAAAAATATATATATGGGTAACACAAACCAGGTCCGTGAGAAGAAATTACATGTTCATTATTTAGTTCTACATTTTTGTTATCTAGTGTATAAATGAATAATGTAATTCATTTTGCATTATTTCAGTGAAACATTTTCTTAAATAAATATATATTTTCGTTTTCTTGCGTCGTTATCAAAGAAACAAAGCTCTTATCATACAGCGACTTATTGCAGCTACTTACTACGGATTTTCTGTGACTAAAAGGCTAAACGTGATTAGTTTGTGGTCTATATTTTATATTAATTGCACTTACTCAGTGGCTGATACTAGTCGTGATAAAAGATACGAGACAATAACCCCGTTTGCTGTATTTAAATATTTTAATATCAATTTTGATATATTTTAGTAAATAAATATGACAATAAATGAGTCTCTATTAATATTATGAACGCTATTATAGAGCTGATCTGAACGAACTATGTTACAGAGACTTGTCTAGAATAGCATTATGGGGATTGGGTGTCCCACCCGAGGTCGAGAGGTGATGGTCTCACCGGCTACGGCCCAACGCTTGATGTTGGGATATTGTATGTATGCTAAACGGGGCGAGAATTTCTACTGCACCTATCAGGGTTGGTAGTTTCTTCGTTTCCTTCGTTATTCTGTAGTTCGACGTATCTTCAGTAGATGGCGCTATAGTGTTTCTGTTTACGTTATATGTGGAAGTCGCCACAGCATCATCGTCTTGTTCTTAGTAGCCTTTATTATCCCCAAGATTATTTGGGGTCGGCTTCAACCGGTTTCAACCTTCTATTAAATTATACTATTATTATTACATGCGTTTTTTAAATCAGTCGCCAATAAACAATCTCAAAGTGAATAACTTCGTTTCTTTTGCATAAATTCCTACAAGCGAAAGTGAACCTTGGCACGCACATAATTTAGTCGATAATGAGCTGAATGTTGACGCGACTGCATACGATAGGCTGGATCGACCGGCGAGCCTAGCACAAAGAAAAGAATTTAGAACCTAACCGCAAGAAAGTGACGAGTAATTTTATACGAAGATTGAAATCATAATAATATTGAATTTGCAGTTATAATTAGTAGAAGATGGCTAATACTGTGGAACAACTACTTAGTGTGTTAGAAGATATTTCTAATTCGTTCAGAAAAACACGAGTTAACCTTAAAAAATGCCCGACATTACGTTTAACTAAAGTATACATACAAACACGAATCAAAAGACAACCTTTAAAAATACACATCAAGAACTTGTGAAATGTATTCCAAAAGCAAATCGACAAGAAATTCCATACTTTGTACATAGGTTTAATCGCTGATATCAATGATTTATTATTTACAATAGATAAGCCATTTTCGCAATCAGAATGTACGGGAAATAGTGACCATAACTGCAGTTCCAGTTTACATAAAGAAGCACAAGTCAAGTTAGCAAAGATTCTGCTCCCTAATTTCTTAGGTACTTACGAGGAGTGGCCCATTTATCAAGATCTGCTTACCTCATTGCACAGCAATACAACGTTAAGCAAAGTACAATTGCACTACTAAAAAACTAGTCTTACAGGAGAAGCGTTGTCACTCTTGAAGCACGTGAAGGTCACAGAGGTTAACTGCGATGAAGCGTGGCGTGTACTCAAGGAACTTTTTGGTAACAAGCTGATTATTATTAATTCTATATTAAAAAGGTTGTTTTGGCATCAAGTCATTATTAGATACAACGACAAAGTGTCTGAACGTACTTAAGAACTTGGAATTGTCTACTAGCTCCCGGGATCCACTCTAGTTGTACAGAAATGAGACCCAGAGACGCATCGTGAGTGGGAACAATTTTTATATAAGAAAAATGATGAAGAATTGCCTACCTGGGGTAAGTTCATTAAGTTTTTACAATCTATCTTCCGTTCGCACGAGCTGAAGTTCGCTTTTAACTAAAGAAAAATCTATAAATAAAATCCACTAGGAATACGACGACAACCATAAAATCCAAAAGCTGCCCTATGTGTACTATGAACCATACGTTATGCTATTGTGAGAAATTTAAGCTGAGTCAAACAGAGAGGTCTGAGTAAGTCAACGTCTGCGGTCGACATTCGGCAGCCAATCAAAGCAGCTGTTTAATGTTTGTCATCTGAATGCACAGAGGCTACCCAGTCACTTTCAATTTCCTTTAATGACACTAACGTACATGCTATCCTGATATCATAGAGTTGGCTTAAGCCAAATCTTCTTTCTACTTACGATCCCCTCACAGACTACATCCTTGTTCGAAATGATAATGTTGGTAGGAAGGGTGGTGGAGTTGCCATTTACCTACACTGTTCCCTTTCCTTTAAATTCTAGTTTGTTCTCAGAATTTCTATTTTTGAAGTATCTGTGAGGGTAGTCAAATTGATTTTAGGGACTGTTTATTGTCTTCCTTCGATAGATTACTGCTCCAGTCTGGAAACAGTACTGGAATCTTTAGGGTCTACATACAGTCACCACGCCATCCTGGGAGATTTTAACACAGTTCTATCAGTTAAACCTCACGTTCCTGTAAACTACTTCAGATTGTTGAGCCTGCCGGAATGCAGAACTTACCACTACAACCAACTCACCATAAAAGAACTAATATATACTATACATACAACATGTATAGTATGTATTAGTTCTTGCATGTATGATTAGCTTTTATATATTATTAATATTTCATATATTGGCAGATCTGTTTATTTTAATACATGTTTTACAAAATGCACATACTTCTAGTCCTCGCTACATGACACCCGATGGTTGACTGGTAGAGAATTACGAGCTGTTAGTAGGACCTCAAATACAACAAAAAGTCTAATAATAAGATGGCGCATGAAAAGAGTTTGTTTCATAGCTGACATCCAAAAGATGTATCTACGAATCATAGTTACCAAAATTCCAATTTCCACTCTTTATTAACATATGTAGACTATTGCTCTTTGGTGTGCGGTATGTCAGTGATAAACATCGTTTTTAAAATCAGTTACCAATAAACAAACTTCTTATAAACACCTCGTTTCTGTTGCACAAATTCCTACAAGCGTAAGAGAACCTTAGCTCGCGTTTTCAGGTCATGTAAATCATGACCTGAAAACTAGGGTCGTAGTAGTCACCATACTATACAAATTTGTCATGGAGAATACCTATTTGTTCCTCAGGGATAGGCTATTCTTTATCGCGATAAACGACGTACACGCAGACGGAGCAACGTGAAAAAGCTAGTTATGCTTAATATTATAGCTACGTTACAACATAGTACTTACTACTACAGTAAAAGCTATAAACACAAAGAAAAACATCCTTTGAGATAGTTTATGATGAAATCAGTATTTGTTGAGAGGCGTCGTCTAAAAACAAAAACATAGTATATTACACTCTGAAGAATATACACTGATCTACAGAGTAATTACTAATCCTATACCACGCAATGAAGTTCTTGCACCGATTAGTAAATATAGAACTTCCCAAATTCAATATCAACCGTTGCTCATGTATGATCACTACGCCCGGTCAGAGGATCCTTTCTTTGCATGAAAGCGATGTACTCGTATTATATTTGTCTGTATTTCATGCACAGTCTTATTTTTGTAGAAATTTCATTATTTAATAACGTTTCTGAAATTAATATAAATTTGTATATTATATTTCTCAAGTCGCCGAAATTTAAAACATTCAGTTTAGTAGAATGTAATATGTATTGCGTTGATGTAAGTTTTCCGAGAATAATTTAAATAATTCCCGTTGATCAATAAAATTGCCAGCAGAATCCAATCATTTATTTGCGTGCTGTAATTTTTATAATCATGGATAACAACGTATTGTTATTATCTAGTATCAGTTATCTAAAAAAATCTATAATTACGTTTACAGGTGTGTTAAATTTCACCGTAAAGTATAAAAGAGATTAATTGATGTCGTTTATTATTCAGAATTACAAGATATTTTACAAGCTACAATATTTCTTAGAGATAATTCTATTTTTAGTATTCTGTCACTTAATGACGTTACAGTGTCTGAAATCATTGAAGTATGTCGGTGACGAGACCTGCCCTCCGGCGAACCGGGCGGCGGAGGCGCGCCTATCAGCGCCTCATGCCGCCCTGAGTGTGGCCGCGGATGGTGGGGACGGGTTTTCCTCTCCATTCGCTCTAGTGGCCAGCCGCGAAGGGGCGACGTACGCGTGTGCCGTGCGTCGCCTAAATTGAGAGTAAACATCAGCAGACGGTGCCCGCTTCAGTGCGGGCAGGCGCTGGGAGGGGTCCGGTCGTGTTAATAACTGCAGTTCCCGGACCTCTCCCTTCTCAGGCGCAGAGTTGGCACACTGTGTGGTTTAGTCGGTTCGATTCCGACACACCGCCCCGCCGCAAACCCCGGTGGGGTGACGGTCCACACGTAAAAAAAAAAAGTTGGCTTGGCACCATATCGTAATGCTACATACGCTAGTACATACACCTAAGTATAGTTCGAAAAGTACGTATCTGCCATCGTTGAATATTGATCATAATTTTGTTGCTATTTTTTGGAATAATAAATTGCTCTAGAGACCACGGTATACCAGATTGCCAGTGATGGACATTTAAGTAAAGGAAGTGCGTATTTCAATTGATAACACTTTGAGATTAGTAACGAATTATTCTTTTACAAGTGTATACTTTTATTAAATGATGTAATCACCATCTTTATCAATAACTTCTTGTCATCAAGAGTGCAAATTTTCAATGCCATTCTGGATATTATCCAAATTTTGAACATTTGGCCACAAAGAAAATGTAGGGGATAAAATAATCGGAAATCTCGGCTACTGTTATTAGTGCGGTATTTCTGGTAATTGACTTGAGAAGGGTACGGGGGACAAATGGGACTTAATGCGAAGAGAAGTACCATTTGTCCCCAGTACTGAAACGGCGAAGAACGATTCCATAAAAAGTAGGTAAACCTGCTCTGCTTATTTTCTAAGATACTGCCAATGCTCATGAACTAAATTAAGATTGGTAAAAGGTGTGTGACAGTTCTACGATTTTTTAACATGAATTTGTTGGTAATTTTGATCTCTTTTATCAGACTCGACTACCTCGGCACAGTGGTAGTAAATGCGAGTACTGTGCTTGAGGTCTCGGGTTCAAATCCTGTATCGGACCAAATCTTTACCTGCAAATATTGGTTTCGGAGTTTGGGTGTTTGCTATATAATATAATATTTAAATATAAATATTTATATCAGTTGTCTAGTATCCATAACATAAGCTTTGCTTACCTTGGGACTAGATCGCGTCGTGTGTTAGATGTCCGAAATAATATTTATTTATTTAGTTTAGTTTAAAATTATTAAGTAAGTCCGAGCCCACTTCTTTAGGCGTTCACCAACCGCTTTGCTTCGACTTGATTTACAACTAATTTTCCATTTTTTTTTGTTTAATCATAATAAAATATGACATATATCACTCATTTATCGCTTTCTGTTAGTGAAATATTTTTTACCATATAACCATACAAACAAAGTTAGAAACTTTACCCCTTTATTATATTAGTATGAACAAAATTGGCAAACAATCCTTGGCATCTATGAGCATCTAATGCACTTAGAGAACGGCCTAAAAAAAATTTGTTGTGACTGTCATTTCGTCAATGTATTTTGAATGTATGGTTTTTGTATCTCACTCAGGTTTGGCTCATACTTCTACCGTAACTTACAAAATAAAGTTAATATTTAGTATCTTAGAAGTGAAAAGTCACAATAACCTTTAAATGACTTTTGCACGTCTACGAATTACACAATAAGCTGATTAATTATAATCAAATATCGGCATGCGCAGAAACAGTGACTTGCAATGATACTGCCGTTCAGCGTTGCATCAAAATTGTAATGTCGCGCGGGACAGGATTTAGCCCGCTTTTTGGGGATAACTGGACGGACGCCGAAAGTTAATGAGTTAGCCGTAGAGTTCTATCGTCAATAAAATTGGTTGACAATAAAAAAAAATAAAGGTACTTCTGCCACCATTATACAAATAGGAAATGACACCAGGCACTAGTTCTTTCAAGAATGAGGGATGATGTAGCAAAAAACAGAATATTGCGAAGGACCATTTTTTTGGTCATTCTTACTTATTTGTCGTATGTTCTGATTAGATACGTATTTTTACTTTGTCCCGCTTTCGACGAATGAATTCCTTAAAATAATCTGGCAACGCTGCTATCATTACAATACCACTCGAAAAAATTTTGTAATCCTTAATATCATAAATTCGAATGTAAGTGTAAGTGAGTTTGTTATGCTTTCACGCGAAAACTACTTAACCCGATCATCATGAAACTTTGTACACATATTCTTGGAGGTATTAGAAGTAACATAGATAACTTTTAATTAAAAGCTTGCGAAGCCGCGGGCGAAAGCTAGTACTGTTATAATGTATTTAATTTTGAAATTGAAAAAATTGAGCAAACAGTAACAATTTCTTTACAACTCTTTTTTAAAGGCCGGTAACGCACTTGTGACGCCTATAGCGTTGCGGGTGTCCATGGGCGGCGGTAATCATCAGGCAATACGGCTGTTCGTTTGCCCCTATTCCATAAAAAAACTATTATGAATAGCAAAATATTAAATAAAGTGATTAGAACACATACCAAAACTCCTTGTGACGCTACGTTTGCGCTGTAGTAGTCATCAGGGTTAGTGTATAGGAGAACCGTCAGTGCTGTTTGATAACCACACGACGCTACACGACGAGGTGTCTTGAATTGTGTCATTAATTCATTTTGCCTAAGGAAAATAAGTTTTTAAATTTCTTTTTTTAATTTCAAAGGCTACCTACACTTAATAAGGTAGTCATGTTACTTGCAATCTATATAATCCGGTATTCTATACAATACCTAAGCAAAGTATATAATACCCAAAACGTGTAGGAAATGAGTGTGAGCTTCGGTATGAATGGGCTGGCTCGACCGGAATGGTCCGGAGGAGTGAAATAGCGCTCCCAATGTGTTTCACCGAGTGATTGAGGATACCGGAGTGCCATATCCCAACTCCTCTCCTCATCCCCCTCCCTATCGCCCAAAGGCCAGCAACGCACTTGTGACGCCTCTCGTGTTACGGTAGTCCATGGGCGGCGGTAATCACTTACCAGCAGGCAATACGTCTGCTCGTTGGAAAAGATTCAAAAACAATCCACTGAAACACATCCACTAATTCAAATGATTTTAAACAACAACGGGGATCTGGGATGGTCATTGTTCCTCTATTTTTTCAACAGCTTTAATAGAAACCGATAATTGGTGAGTGTAAAATGATGATTATATTAAAAGAGTGAAAAATAAAGTTACCTATATCGGTACTTTATAAATATGTTCTATAGCTTTGACTAAGATTCTAAAACTTTTAATCTTGAAAACCTTGATAGTTGCAAATTGAAATTATAATATGAGTTCTTTTTTGGCTACGGAACCCTAAATGATAAACCACATTGGTGCAATGGGCCTTATGTGGTTTATCGTTCATTGTCGAAATCTCGGTACTTATTTAATAAATCATTATTAATAATGTGACAAAATAAAAAAACTATAATACATGTCTTAAACTTATGAATATATCCACAAAGAGAATAAAATGACATGAATCAAATACTTTAATAGGTATTTACACATTTTCTCAGGTGGTTTCCTTTGTATTGACCTTCAATTGACCTTGACAAGACCTATAATGATGGGTGGATAGAAAAGGACAGCACTGCTTGATTTCAAATTTTGTCCCGATATACAAGTTTGAAAGGTGGTTTTTATCTGTTTTTTGAAACCGCAAAAGGCGAAGGATGACAGCTATAGCTAGTATAATATACATATATTCACCATATAAATTTATTTAAAAAAGGCTATGAAGCTTCTTAATTTGACAATAGGAAATATCTATTTCGCTTTCATACTTTGTATCGTACTGCAATATTTGTATTACATTCGTTGTTTCCCAACAGACGGACCTGTTGATCTAGTCATCCTCTATTTCCACCGGCTGCTAAGCTTGAGGCCCAATTCCCGCCAAGAATAAATCTTTGTGTGATGAACTGGATCGTTTGTTCTGTGTCTTATATACATGGGCGTGCCAAAGTGACTACTCTGCCGGATGGAAAGCATAAGTAGAATACAATAGTAATGGTTACCATACTCATTGCGAATACAGATAATGTAACAATGCAGCATGGTGACTCACACTTTGTCGGCCTATTTAGATCGTTGGGACCGTAGACTTATTCACTAACGAAACACGACAGCATGAATGCTGCCATTTTAGGTTGGTCTTCTGTGAGAAGGTAGTACTCTCTACTAGTCAGGTCTAGCCGGTTCGTTAGTGCTGAAATCAGCGAGGCTCAATTAGCTTGTCTGGTTGTAATTTATGTATAGCATGTATTAATCATATACTAGTACGTTGGTTAGCAGTCTGGTTACGTTACTTGCCTTTGTTTAGTTTGGAATGAGACAGCCATGTGAAAATAATTACATTCCCAGGAGGGTTTACATCAGGCCCAGCCTGTGATGGTATGGTGAAGAATACCGTATTTTCCTCAACAAAATTTGCAGTACAATAGGAGCAAAAAAAAGGTGATTAAAATATTATATACCTAGTATATTAATCATTTGAAACTGCGTTCTTTTTTATTTTATCGTCCAAAATTCTTCGAATTTATCTTAATTGTAAGATAATTAAAATATCCGATTTCCATTTGTTAATGTTTATGATTATCGTAAGTACAGTTGATAATATTAATCGTTTCGTTCAAGAATATCTTGGTTGTATTGTAAAAAATAATCGCTTCACTACAACTGTAAAGAGATATTGAGCTTGGATATTGGAACTACACAGATAAAGTATTTATTAGATTTAGATTATAAAGTAATAAAAAATATTTTTATACATAAATATTGCCTCATTGACACATCGCCGACTGGCAATTACTGTACTTGCACATTGCATGTTTCAACCCATATTGGTTTTGCGTGGCGCCCGTGTTGGATACGATTTTTATGGAATACGTGGTAAACGAGCGTACGTATCACCTTATGGTAAGCGATTACCACCGCCCATGGACACCCGCAACATCAGAGGCGTCACAAGTGCGTCACAAGTCTTTTTCGGTGGGCAGCAAAAGAAGAAGAGGAGAAAGGTTTAACCTCAACCCACCTTCGTTAAGTCTGGGCAGTCTGTGTCGAGTAACTGTAACCGGCCGGAAGAGGCATTGAAGGCTTAAAATGTCTTTCACACACACAAGGATTCCCCAGGGCAACCCCAATCACATCCGCGCAGCGCAGTATTATTGCTACAGACACTTGCGGAGCAGTCGGTTGCCCTGGCAGTCATCGCAGAGCCTTATACAATGCCGGACCATCTGCGTTGGTTCGGGGCTGTGGTTGGCTCAGCGGCCATATATTTGGCGGGGTGAGGATAACCTCCATTGCTCTCGACTGCCAAAGGATCTGGGCTTCTTGGCAGTGGAGTGGAGTGTTACAGTGGTGATAGGCTGTTACTTCGCTCCCAATCGCGGCCTAGCCGAATATAAAGACTATGGTTGGGTAACTGCATCCGCAGCTTCGCCTCCCGCCCAATATTCGTCCTAGGCGACTTCAACGCTCACTTGAGAGAGTGGGGTAATACCCGGAACGACGCGAGAGCAGAGATTTTTCTGGAGTTGGCGGCTGGACTGGACCTCTGACTCCTGAATAAGGGTTCAGTCAGCACCTGTGTGCACCTGAGTGCTGGAGTCGATTTTCGACGTATTGTGGACGACTACCTCTGCTGTGAGCATGGTGTCGGGATGGAGAGTTGCGAAGGAAGTGGTTGACCTCTCCGACCACCGGCACATCGTATTTGATGTGTCTCTGAACGGCTCAACCAAGATTTGGTCGTGGCCGCTTCCTACGTCGCGGATTGGTCGGAGGAAGGAATTTCGTCTGATCTGGAATACTGGCGGCCTGGTTTGGAAGCATTATGACGTCTATTTGTGATACCTCAATTCCTCGAATCATGCCTGCTAGACAGGGCTCAGCGTAATGGTGGTGTGCGGAGATCTCGGAACTGAGAACCGCAGTCACCAGATTGCGCCGACTATACCTCCGAGCCCGAAAAAGACGGCGAGAGGGGAGGAGGAAGGGGAGACTCTATGGGGCGCTAATCTGGCCCTATGACTTGGCGAGTCAGGCTCTAGTCATGGCGCCGGGAGGGGTTGATGACAATTTCTTCTTATCTCATCTTCATCTTCAAATTCCAGGGCGACGGACCGATTTCCGTCCTTCGATTTCTTTTCCACACGGACGTAACGGTCTACGACCAAATTCGTGCTGTTGGTCAGAATGGCGAAGAGATCATGCCAGCTACGGCGGAACGCACATAAGCAAGCTCTTAAGGCTTGGCGGACACGGTTCGAAATTCAGGGCTGTGCTAACCAACGTGCTGTCGGAACCGTTCTGCCGAACTAAGCTAAGTAATAAGCTTTCTAAGCTTGAGTAGAGAGGGCCCACTGTGTCACGTATCGATTGACTCATACACTCACCGGACACAGTTGCTGCAGTGAGTATCTGAATCAAATAGGACGGGAGGCCACAGCACAATGCCACCACTACGGTTCCGAACGGGACTCCACCCAGTACATAGTGGAGGAATGCTCAGCGTGAGAGTCGGAGGGTTGAGTTCTGGCCTGACAGATCGGACGAAACCTGTCACCGCCAGCATTAACTGCAGCTTCCTAATCGCCGCCTAAGGGTCGCTACGGACACATCTTGGGCGCTTTAACCGGTGCGGTTCGTCCCGGGGGTATCATCTACGGCGGGGGCACTGTGCAATAGTGTCCTGCGCCATAGATGATGTCCCCGCGGTGACCATCGGTCATCCTGAGATGTACCTCAGTTTGTGAGGTGAGGCAGGGAGGACTCCAGAAGCCGCTGATGAGTTTCTTAAGCTTCTCCTGACTGCCGAGGTAGGTCGCCGTGGGATTTAGTGGGTTTCCAGGAGTCCCACACATGTCCTTCGTCTCCCCAAAGGAAGGTATGGTGCGAAAAGAATTCATCGCGAAAAAAAGAAAAAGAAAATAGTATATTTTTTCTATTCTCATATTTACGTTATTTATGTAAAACAGAAGATTTTCTTTTTTTTTATTATAATAAAAAAAAACTGTATAAGGGGGCAAGCGAGCAGACGTATCGCCCGATGGTAAGCGATTACCGCCGCCCATGGACACCCACAACACCAGAGCCACAAGTGCGTTGCCGGCCTTTTAGGAAGGAGTAGAATATATAATATAAATTGTATATGTACTCACTTATTTTCATCAACCGCGAAATAATTGAAAGTGCAACATACATTGAGCAGTGTAAAAATTTGTCGGAAGAGATCATCACATCGATAAATCGTGTTCTTCCACATGCACCTCTCGATCAACTGGTTACATGATGAAGTTGGTGACAACTGCAACATTATATTATACCTCTATGTAATATATAATCGTACCAACTAAGCCATAAAAGGTTATCCTGCCATACAAATTAAGAAATTAAATCGGTGTTAGATAGTAGGAGGGTGAAAAATAGTTTGCATGCAACCTATTCTCATGCCTATAGGTTCAAAAAACATTAAAATCGTTCAAGTCTTTTCCGATGAGTACGACCACAAACATCGTGACAGGGAAATTCAAACAATGGATTATTATATCACAAATATAGAACATGCGTTGAACATGCATGAACGTTAACATGCATTATGTAGACATTTTATTTATTTAAAGCAATACACATGCTACTCAGTGCTGGATTAACCCTTAAGCAAATTAAGCAATTGAATATTTTACATACGAGTCAGATATGCTAAAAACATTGGACTTAAAAACTATCTTTCGCGAATTTAATACCCGAAAAATTTGCAAGTCGTATATCAATTTTTTTTTTAAAATGCTTTGGTTTTTATTGTATGTAATACCTTCTCCACGTATGTCTTTCGACCTTCATACATATTCTAAGGTACGTAATTTATGATACTAGTTTACTTATGGATAGGGGGGCCCCAGAGGCGTGGATTGCTTAGGGCATCAAGTAGTCTTAATCCGGCACTGATGCTACTGCGGTTACGTTGTGTGTAAGGACACACATACATAAAAAGTTGTATGCTATAATATATCCAACATTACACATTTGTATAAATTCATTATTATTAATAAAACAAACATTTAAATAACACGGTTTCAACCGAAAAAGACTTGTATTGTTCACATTTTCTTGATACTTGGCAATTATAAAACTACATAGGGACTATTTAGGAAATCAAAGCTATAACATTTATGTAACACTAGCTGAGTCTCGCGAATGTTGTTACAACAAGAATCGGAGGTAACGCCTAGAGGTGAAAACCAACAAATAGGTAGATCACTATGACTGGAAAATAAAGAACGTTATATAAAATTCATACCAAGTAAAGGCTAGCCATACTTACTCTTGTAAACAACGTTTTTATAGATATATTATTGAAATCTAATATATATTGTAGTTGAAGTAACTGATCCTTTTCTTCATTATCGGGCATAAATGTAGTGTGTAACATAGGAACAAGGCGAAAAGTTTTGAAAACAAAATCCGCTGTCACATTTCCAGGTAGAGTCCTAAAATAATAATAATCGGTAATGAATCTGGAATCCATTTTTTCATGTGCCTGTCCTATATGCCTTGCACAAGAAAATCAATGCAAGTCGTTGAAAAGAATTAGTAAATTTGATCCACACACTCACGCGTGACGTCATGACCAAGGGAAATTAGAATTCATTTATATAGATTAGACTTCCACTTGTAGGTTTCGTATTATATTTGTATTTGTTTGTTTGTTTGTATTTGTAGTAATTATGTACAGCACAGGTCAACGAATTACCAGTATCAGTCATGTGATAAGAACATTAAGAACAGTGGTTCTTGTAGTGTGGTGATGTGTAAGTGCAATTGTGACAGTGCATGGCTCTATCACTAAACTAAAGGTATACATGACTACATCAGACACCAGACACATAGTGTATACATCGAATGTTTGCGTGTGGACACTGCCATGACACTTGCAGGCATATGTAGTGACGGTATCGCTATTTTCGCTCTAGTGTCTGTATCGACGCCGTAGAGACAGGACGTGCGCGATTTCCGACAAAAGTGTCACTAATTTCGAACTGAAAAATTTTAGCCAGATTAATGATGTCACGGGCGTGGTCTGTAGAGAAAATAAAATCTTTGATTTTATTTTACAAAGCGCTGCCAGAACTGTAGCAAATATTTAAAAAAAAAATTAAAAAAATTGAGTGAAGAAATCAGCAGCGGTATAAAGTTTGGCACATACAATTTAATACTTCTCTGTATCAGAAATAAATAGAAAATTACATATTATACGGACGCAGTTTAATAACAAACTGAAAAAACTTTAAAGTCTAAGTGTTACATCCGAATAAAGATTTGTAACTTTTTAAATCTTCTGTCAATTCAGATAACTATTGATTATATGCCCCTAGCTGTGTTCTTCTTTTAATCCAATCTTTAGTCCGTCGTCGTTGGTCACGATGACCTCCGAAAATATTTAAAGGACTATCACGTTTTCTAAATGTGTGTTTTGCTGGTGTGCCTAAGATAGGATAGTTAACATCGCGTTTAGACCTATAGGAACCGAGCGTGACGATATCGAATTTCATATACCGTTTTAAGAATTAGTTTTTTTCGAATGAACCGTGTTTCATGACTTCATTGGTCATTAATACACCAGTGACTTTGAAGATTTTACAAAATATTTTGTTTTGACAAAATGAATGGTGCATTTAGTATTTTAACATTTTTCAACAGAAAAAATGGAAGTAAAGCTTTGATACTCCAATAGATGTCGCTGTTTTCAAAAAAATTGTAAACAATCTTTTTGATTTACAAAAGGTTTTGTGTAAGTAGAAAATCGTTATTTAATTTATTGTAAATCACTTTAAGATACTGAAATATTAACTTTAAGTATATAAAATCATATTGAGAAAGGACCACTATCTAGAAAAACGAATTCTACCAAAGTATATCGGTAGATGGCGCTGTTAACAATAAACATCCGTCTTACGAAATTTTTCGATCAGGACACGTGACCTGACGCGAGTTTATGGTCACGTGACCTGACGCCCTGACGCGAGTTTATGGTCACGTGACCTGACGCGAGTTTATGGTCACGTGACCTGACGCGAGTTTATACATTTTTACCCATTCCAAAAAAGTACACAGCGCCGCTAAATAAGTTTTCACTTCAAAAAACTTATATTGCCTTATTTGGGCAAAATAATATGAGTTTTATGTATAAAATGTATAAGATTGATTTCTATTACGCAAGTCGCACTAAAATGTAGTCAGCAAAATATTGACGTGTATGGCTCTGTTTAGTTTTGTGTATATTTTTACTAAAAATACGCATTTAAAATTAATCACGTGACCGTATTGGGTGGATCAACATTCACCTCATGTAATTATTTAACGTTCTTTTGGAGTTACAATTACAGTTGAGCCCTATCTGGCTCCCTTCCCTCATCAACTATCTCTTTCTAATAGTCCACTTGGATTTAACATTGAAATATATCATTAGATTGTTATATTACTACTTTTTGTAACTCTTATGTTATTATATGTAATTATGTATACAATAAAGATAAATAAATAAATATAATACTCACAAATTATTTGCTAACTCTCGTGCTGCCTTTTTTGATACAACGTTAAGGTCGCAAATCGTCACGGCAGGAAACGGAACATCCCAAATGGCACCTTGAGTACTTTCTATAACCTAAATTCATAGGAATCCAAAATTTCATAAAAGGGATAGAAAATAATTTACTAACTTGAGATAAAAAGTAAATCACAAGTAACATAAATAAATAAATAAATATTCCGGACATCTAACACACAACGCCATCTAGTCCTAAGCTAAGCAGAGCTTGTGTTATGGGTACTAAACAACTGATATAAATACTTATATACTTTTTTTTTTTTGTAAATACATACTTATTATACATAAAAAACACCCAAACTCCGAAACAAATATTTGTAGATTCCACAAACATTTGGTCCGACCCAGGATTTGAACTCGAGACCTCAAGCTTAGCAGTCGCATATGCGTACCACTACGCCACCGAGGCAGTCAAAGTTTTAAATACAAAAATACTTATAAAACCTTCATTAAATAATGTACCACATATTAGCTACCAACAGATGTACACATTTAAAAAGGAATATATCCAAACTTACCGTTACTATTGGATTTCTTGCATACCATTTGTAGGCAGTGACCACAAAATATGTGGCTAATGCGATGCTTACCAACACAGCCAGTGCCCAACAACACCTAGATCAAGAAATAAGTTAAGTAAATACAATAATTATATAATTTACCTTAAAGTCTAACGTGTGTAAAAATAAAAATACCAATTGTTACACAATATTTTTAGGGTAAACTAACAACCCACCCTGGTTTCGCACGGGCGCTTTACGGAAAATTTAATACAGCCAATTTTACCCCGAGAAGATGAGCTGCTTAATTTATTCCGACGTCTTCAACAAATATATTTCAGCCAATGTACTCAAAAATTTAACAAATTATTTTTGAAAACCTTCCTCGAGAATCACCCTACCTATTGGTAAAAACCGCATTAAATTTCGTATAGTAGTAGTACTTTTCAGTTTATCGCAAACAGACAGATAATTGAAGATGTCTTCAAGACACTCGATTGCAATCATAAAAATAAATATTTCAGTCATCTAACACAAGGCGATCTAGTCCCAAGCTAAGCAGAGCTTGTGTTATAGGAAATAGACAACTGAAATAAATACATATCGTTTTTTTTATAAATACATACATATCATACATAGAAAGACCTAAACTCCGAAACAAGTATTTTCAGATCGTCGTAGACACTCACCGTTGAACTGGTCCACAACTGTAAAGTCGCCCAGCGTGCGATGCTGAGTGTTTATCTATTATTAGAATTTGTAATGAGAAAATTAAAAAATAATTGTAGCAACCGATAACACATAGGAGAATCAGCATGTTGAATTGAAAGTGGGTCGGCCATGTCTCTAGGCAGACTGAAAGGTCACTGGAACCGACAAGTGCTAGCACGATAAACCGACGACAAAAAAATAGCTGGCAGTGGATGGATGCGGGCTGCCCAAGACCGGGATGTATGGCGCTCTCTGGGGGAGCCTTTCGTTCAGTATAAGGCAAAATTTAAGCATGTGATATTAAGTTTGGCTAAAATTATTCAAAAATACAGCATACAGGAACAGCTACATAAAACTACAGACGTTCATTACACGCTTTGATCATGATACCAAAGTCCAAAACTATGAAGGTTAACAATTCAAGTAATTAGGGGATCATTAATTGAATACTTATCACACTGTCACAAAGTAAATAAAATAACAGACGTAAAAGAGATATCATTATTAACGACTAGTGCGCAAGCACATACCTACGTAAAGCATTAAGACGGTATCAGTACGGCTTGTCTTACTTTATTTTTTCAATACGTAATTTATTTAATACGTCAGCGATAGTTGCCAAGAACTTCAATACCTTATTAATTTGTTAACTGAGGACTTACCCATAGTATTCAACTGTTTTAACTACTGATTTAACAGTTTTCAAAAGACTTTGTATTCACAGGTCATCATCAGCAACTTTTTTCTATCATTTCTTCAATCCAAGTCCATTGACTTAGAATAAAGCTCAGATACTAAAGTATTATGGTGCGATATGTTAAATATGGTATATAAGCATTCCTAAAGACTTTAGTTCACTGAATGTATGATACATTGAAATTTATTAAATATGCTTGCAATCATTTAAACCCCGTAAATTGGAACATGTACGAAGCTTTGCATGAAGTATCGGATACTTATATTTGTAATTACTATATAAAAAATTGTTTTCTAACCAAATTATCATTGGTAAAACCTACATATATATAATTACTACTATTAAAGTGCAAACAAATACATTTCTTTATTTCATTATCAAACGTGAAGCAAAAACATTGTGTATGAAATTTGGCATAGTTACAAATTATATGGAGGTGGAGTGTGGGCAGGTAAACAAATTATAAGAATTTAATTTTGATCGAACTTGGACTACTAGGTGACATCTATATAGTACAATATAAACAGGCATTTCCATAATTATTCAATAATGGATGTATTAAACTCTTATAACATTAATCATTTTGCTTTGGAGTGTAAGCAGGTTACCTACCCTATCTAAGGTAGCATCATCTCAATTTCATCTGCCTCCCGTGTGCCTTGTGGTGATATAACCAAACCACTGCAATACAGATATTCTATGCATAGAAAGTTACTCCAAGTACATCACTGTTAAGTTCCTGGTAATCGCACTATTCCTCACCATGGTACTGGCTACGAAAATGTTAGGGGATGAGGGGTGTGCGGATCCCTAGGCTATAGTACAGACGGCGCGACGCGACGGCCTTTATGCCCCACATTTTAAACCTTTGAATCTTATGAAATGTTTATTGTAAGTAGGTATCTGCATTTTATGCACGATATATTAAACGTACTTAATCAGGAATAATACTGTATTATTTAAAATAGCTTGGTAAATAGCACATTATTTTCTTTTAAAGTGTAAAAGATATAAATATTTACTACGGTTTATCCTTAGAGTAGAGACATGTGACATGGATGTAAATCACTTACTTTTTGTACATCTTTTAAGATAGACAGTTCTGTAGTACATTTTTTTGATATAATGTCGTAAGGTCTAGCCAGCGTTTTCAATATAAGCACAAGCATTATACGACATTTATCAAAAATCTTTGAAATTATAGGTAATCTCTCTACTAAACTATGCTTAAATACCTTCCTCTTAAATCACTCTTCCTATTGGTGAAACTACCCATGATTTATTTCCTTACGAGAAGCTGTGACAAATCAATCAGCTCTCAGTGCCCAGAAATTCTAAAAATTTACTGTTAGCCTACTGTCAAGTAGCGTCGCAATAATAGATGTGTTTGCTTTAAAAACAAAGTTTTGTAGAGTCGACCATAAAAGTTTAACTTGCGCTAACAAATAATAATATTTTTTGTTGCATAAATGTACATTTGTTATTAAGTTACAATTTTTGATCACATGATTGGCAAATAGCGCTGTAATTGATTTTAAATATATTTAAGAAATAATATCGAATGAGAGATAATAATTTTTTTTTCGTTTTAGTCATATGAATGGCCATAGAATCCGCTAGTCAGTACATTAAAAATTGAAGAGACGAACGACGCATTATAGCAAAGAAACTGTAATAAATGAACAGCTAATTAAGCTAGTTGGTTGCTACTTAAACACGTAGTATTGTTACGACGAAAGAATATTCTAGTACAATGCTTGAGATAAAGCCAAACGTCAGAAAGTTCTCGTTGATTTCTTGAGGCACAGAATGATAAACCTTACAACAATATGGATAAAAGCGAATATGGATTGACGTTTGACATTATTGACATGAGTTTGGCTTGTTTATATTTCGCGAATACGTCATGTTCGACATCTCGAACATGACGTATTCGCGAAATATAAACAAGCGACGTAACACCGGAAGGACCATCGTCCGTCGTTACGTCGTCACGGAATCGACTAGAAGTTTCTAGTTGCTTTGGCGTTGAATATAAAAGGCGCTTCATCGACAGCATTGCAGTCCAGTTTGGGCTACAGTGCGATAAATATTGGAGATCACTCCTTAATTGTCGCCGAGGTCTGAGTTAATCACTGATTTCAATTAGTGATTAACCCAGCGACTTCGACGACAATAGAGGACTGTTATTGCAAGTAATATTGTGATTTTGAGAGTGTTGTAATAAGTATATTTTACACGCCAGAAGGTTTATTTCTCAAATCCATCGAACCCGAACACGTAACAATATTCATACGAACCTCTCCATATTATTAAAATCTTCCATTACGATATATTTGTATCCGTGCAAATCTGTCCTCTTACAAAATTCAATGAACTTATTTGACCAAAATCGTTTCTTTGCTGGATCTTTGTGCCAACTTGTGTCATTTACAGGACCCTTAACTAATGTAATATTCGATTTTTTCTGTGAATTGAAATCTATCATATTTAAAACTTTAATAAGCTAACCGAGTGTGGTTAGCGGCTGTTCACCATAAATGCCGTGAATGTGGTTTATCAGTAAAACACGAGCTAGTAATTATTAAGCCAGATCTATCACAGATAGTGCGGCACATTTATAAATATTTAAGTAACTCCGTCCCTATTTTCTACATACTCATGGAGGCACTGCTTATTATAGACAGCTAAACCTTTCCTATTTAAGGCAACGATATTCGTAGATATATGTCTATGACAAATCTTTACTACATATCCTGTTAACTCCATTTTACTTTTATTATTAGATCACAATTCTAAACTCTGACGTATTATAAAAGTTAAAAAACGTTGCATACGTTTTTAACTGCTTAATTACACTTACGTTTTTGTGGTGTAACGACGAAACGAGCAGACAAATCAGCTGGTGGCAAATTATTAATTACGCTCATCTCACTCTGATGGAATCTATAATAACAATAATAATAGTTGATTTACTAACTGTATATCCTTAATCAGTGTAGTACCGTTAGATTGTAAAAACCATTATATTATAATGTACCTAGCGAGATTGTAAACTGTCAAAAGATTGCATACTGTGACACAATGGTTTAAATTTTACTATTTTTCGTTAGATTATAATGTATCGAAGTAAAACCGTTAAATCACAATTTTTCGCTCGTCAAATTATCAGCTGTCCCTGATTAGTCGATCTTACAGTATACCATGGTTCTGTGGGCATAGAGTTAGGTTAGGTTAGAACTTCTTTAATCATCACAAATTCATTTTATTGCCACAACAATTTTATGTAACTAATTTTAAAGTTAAATGATTATTTGTGCGTATTTTCAACATGAAATCAATTCACAATCAAAAAAATACTTTACATTCGGCAACAAACGAATTGACAAACAAATATGGCGGCGCAGGACATATGCTGTTCAACCAATCAGTGAGATGCGATCCGTCGCATACCATATTACAATTTGACGGTTTCACTTCGATAGATTATAATCTAACTAAAAATAATACGTTAAATTGTAAGCAATATGTTACGGTTCACAATATTTCAACAGTTTACAATCTTGCGAGATATATTACAATAAGACAGTCCGTTAATTTTCGCAATATATATAGGTATATTTCTCATTATTTTTTCTGAGTGGGGCTGTTTATTATTTTTAACTGAAAATTCGCATTTTAGGAAAAACAAAAGAACAATTACTGTTTCTGTAAAATATATGTGTAAAACATGACATAATGTTTTGTTTTAATTATATTTATCACCTACTTACAAACCTACCAACATTAGTAAATATAAACAAATTTGGGATCGTAGCCCCTTATCATCGAGATCGATTAACATCAGTTAATCGAACTTGGCTTAAATGATGTTAACAATAGGACGCCAACTATTTAAATATTAATTGATATCATTGAAAATGACACTGAGTACAACTATGTACCTACTTTTGAAGGTGAATGTTGTTAGTTATATGTACTAAAACACAACGAAAAATACACATTATTTAGCTTCTATGCTGACCCGTGCCCACTTCGTTAGGCATAATGTTAATAATCCTTTTTTAGTACAGAGTGTTATGTTTTAATTTCTAACTGCCAAGAATAAGATAGAAAGTAGTTCTGATAAGAACCTTTTATTTAAACAATGTCGAAAGTGTACTAATTACGTTTCGAAAAAATTCAATTTCGGAGACGTCCACTGCGTAAGGAGCCGACCACGCGACTGAGCCGCGCGGGTACCTATCTCTCAGATGTAAAAGGCCACGCCTCCTTCTCCCGAAGCGAGCACGAACGCGAACCGAATTAAACCCGAAGCCATCGCGCGCCGTCCGCTGCTTTGGCCTTCCGTTGAAATTTCTCCGATTCACTTTGCAAAACCGACTACCACGTAAAAGCCTTTTTATTTTTCGGTTTTTTATATAACCTATGACACTCAGCAATAATGTGGCTTTTTATTGGTGAAAGAATTTTTAAAATCGGTTTAGTAGATCCCGAGATTACCCCTTACAATTTAACAAATATACAAACACACAAACTTTACTTCTTTATAATATTAGTCTAGATTTTAACAACAAGGTATTCCGAATTAGCGAAATTTTACAGTGACTCAACTTCAACAATTACCACGGATTTATAAATCACATTTTGGTGTTCCTAAATCTTGGATCCATCAAGTGAGACCGTGGATAACTATAACTTGAAAATAACTTATACTTTATACATTAGTGAAGTCTGCTTTTTTCTATCTATCTTTGATTTACCCGTTATTGCTATACTTTCCACCCTTAAACTAGGAAAAACGAGAAGCTATTGACCTACTTCTTAGTCTTTCATGGATTTGCGTGTGGGTTTTAGATTTATATATAAATGATGCACCTGGTACAACGTCTGAGATTTGCGACCCAGGACAAAATCTAAGAAATCTTTCTTACAACGCTTTTGTGCTCACCTACACTGTCTACTGCTTTGGATATAATTAACAAACGATGCAGTATTTATTTATTTTGTATGTGTTACATATATAGACTCTAAAGCAAGACAGAAAGACAATATTCTGTACTACGTCTGGATCATAACTAAGATGTCTATGTAGGAATGTATACGAGTATTTATTAAGGATTAGCCGCATCACTTGCTGATGAAGTCACTGACAAATTATTCTGACTGACAATATCAACTGAGATTATAATTGCCTATGAAAGATAAGAAATATTACCGATAGAAAAATACATAAATGTTAGACTACCTACATTATTTGACAAATAAGACAAAACTTAAAATATATATTTACTGGCATTTATAATAGATACTATCAAACATTGATTTAAAAAACAACTATAATCATCGTAAGATCCTAGAATCTTGTGTTGAACAGTTCTCTGAAATCATCTTTAAAAATAACCTGTTAAGGCCGTTACAATCTGGTTTCAGGCCTGGCTATAGCAAGAATTAATCTATTCTCAAAGTGACTGGCGATATTAGGGACTGTTGACATGTATAGTACCGTCAATTACGATATCATTTTATCTATCTTTTCTCATCTCATGGTCTCACCCGAAGCATTGCATTGGTTTTAGCGGGATAGACAGGTCTGGAATTCTGTACCTAAATTTGGAAGATGAATGTTATTTTATTTATTTACTAGCTGACCCACGCAACCTCGTTTGCGTCTTTTTTTTTTTTTAAATACAACTCCTACATTAGGAATAAACATCCTGTGTCGTGGGGGACTTTACAAACATACATGAAACGGACACAAAGAACATCCAGACACGGGACAACAATTCGTGGATCACACAAACTGTTGTAGGTACCGCGTGGAATTTGAACCCACGACGCATGGCGCAGTAGCAAGCGGCATGGCGACCGCTGACACCACTCGGCCAACCGTACAGTCAAATTTGATACTATCAATATTGCCCGTCGCGTGAAAATTTTCCCCGTTTTTGAAACGTTCTTCATTGTTGCTCCGCTCTTATTAGTAGTAGCGTGATGATATATACCCTATAGACTTCCTCGATAAATGGACTATTCAATACCGAAAGAATTTTTCAAATCGGACCAGCGGTTCCTGAGATTAGCGCGTTCAAACAAACAAACAAACTCTTCAGCTTTATTATATTAGTATAGATTTCAATCTTTATGGACTTTTGTACATTGGCGAACATAATATACTCAAGGCATTATCTTCCAGTCAACAAAAAGAGTGGTGTAGAAATCTTGTAAGGTACAGGTACAGGTGTTTTTACAAAAAAAAACATAAATAAATAAATTAAATAAAAAGTTTTGTGTCAAATAATTTAGTTACAACCGTTAGTGTTCGGAATCTTCTTTTAAGCAAATATTGCCTGTAGTCGAAGACTCTGCTCCTCCGCATTTGAACATAAGTTGATAATTAACACAATAATACTTAAGATAGAACACGTGTGTCTTAAATACACATACAAATATATATCAAGCAGTTGATTTTTTTTCAGACAGAGTCGCTTGGTGGCTATTACCTATAGTTTGTTTGCTTGATTGCGCTAATGTCAAGAACTACGGGACCGATTTGAAAAAATATTTCATTGTTAGGTGGCCCATTTATCAAAGTAGGCTATATATCATCCCGATAAAACTAATAGAAACGGAGCACCAATTAAGAATGTTACAAAAACGGAGGGAAATAATTACGCTACGGGTAATAGGAGACATAAAAGAGGTTGCGTGGGTCAGCTAGTATATATTTCACATACCGCGAGTATGTTTATGTGTAATCGAGACATATAGCCAAACAAGTCAACAAACTGCAAGAAAAATCTGCAATACTATTTTTTTAATTTGAGGTAATAGTCCGGGATCCCCGGAACCAATTTTACAAGTTATTACTATCAAGCTAATCGTTTTTGCATTACTGACTTCCTGACTTTTCCTCTTACAAATTTTCGATTGTGGTAACAAGGGTAGAGAGTTTACGAGTATAAATATTATATACTCTCATATGCATTTAGTGCAAAGCTAATAATTTGTAATTAAAAACAGACATTATTACAGACAATCTTAAATTTTATTTATTTTTAGGTTGACATGGTCAGACAAAAATAAATAAATAAAATAGTAAATATAAATATTTTTAGACATCTAACACACAACGCCATCCAGTCCCAAGATAAGCAGGAGCTTGTATTTTGAGTACTAGATAACTGATATAAATACGAGTACATATACCTATACTTTTCTTTTGTAAATACATACCTACATATTACACATAGAAAACATCCAAACTACGAAATAAACATTTGCAGATCATACAAATATTTGCTCTGTCAAGAGTAGAATACTAAAAAGAAGAAAAGTTTAAAAACCCTATCACAGTCCACTACTGAACTTGGTTTGATCCTCGGCTTCTCACATTTTAAAAGTAACTTTCATGAGTCTTCAAAACGGCTTAAGATGATTCCAGTGAAAGAATCGCCCATAACGTTAATAAATTTTTTTATGTACACTGAGCAAAAAAAGTCTATTTATTCCATCGTTTTCTGGTCTGGTGTCACTATAGCAACATTCACAGCGGTACTTTTGAGTCACAAAGATCCAAAGCAAGCCTCAGACTTTCTTCTTGAAGAATGAATCATGGTCCGAGAGCTGGCACCAATTTTTGGGTAGGTATTTGAGGCAAGCTGAAAACTTGTCAGATACCTCTCCTATTATATCCCAACTCCGGACTGCAGACCTGGCTGGTGAGTAGCGGGGCTAAATCAACCCCTACATTTTTAAAAAATTTTTTTTCTTCTCCAAAAATATATTTGAGGCACTACGCAATTTATATATGTTGCAGTGTAATACTTAATGAATACGAAAAAAAATAAGCCAGATAATTTAATCGGGGTTTTAACATTGCCAGACGCGTGCAAAAATATTTTGCAAAAAATTATAAAAAATGTTTTTGAGGCAGCTTGAAATTTTAATGGAGTGTTATTTATAACTAAAAAATAAGATTCCCAAAAAGACAGATCATTTCGGTGGGGCTTTCTACCTGCCAGGTGATCAAACAAATAATGCCAAATAATGCTCTGGTGGTGCCACGTGACTTACAATAACCCATGAGGTTTCTAGTTAATATTTTGGAGTAAAAAATATAACATTTTCTGAATTTGTACTAAAAACATTTTGCATAAAAGGGATTGTATTGATTTATGGACGTTATTATTTGTTTGATCACCTGGCAGGTAGAAAGCCCCACCGAAATGATCTGTCTTTTTGGGAATCTTATTTTTTAGTTATAAATAACACTCCATTAAAATTTCAAGCTGCCTCAAAAACATTTTTTATAATTTTTTGCAAAATATTTTTGCACGCGTCTGGCAATGTTAAAACCCCGATTAAATTATCTGGCTTATTTTTTTTCGTATTCATTAAGTATTACACTGCAACATATATAAATTGCGTAGTGCCTCAAATATATTTTTGGAGAAGAAAAAAAATTTTTTTTTTAAATGTTGGGTCTTATTTAGCCCCGCTACTCACCAGCCAGGTCTGCAGTCCCGAGTTGGGATACAATAGGAGAGGTATCTGACAAGTATTCAGCTTGCCTCAAATACCTACCCAAAAATTGGTGCCAGCTCTCCTACTATCAGCCCAAATAACATTTACTCTTCGTCAGGGTAACTGTCCGCAAGCAGGCCGAGGTGGTAGCAAGCGCTTATTCATGCGCAGAAAAGGAACACCGGTATTTAAGTACAGAAAGGGGCCATCTACAAACCATAGGTGGCCTGAGGTACGTCGGGGTTCCAGGGTTTTCCTTTTGAGGGTGCACCTGGTTCCCCGACTTCAACTACCCGAAACGGCGTGCGATCCAGGATCAGCCAGTGATAATCGGGGGAAATTCCGTACAAAAAAAGTGTAACTGTAGCCAAGTAAAACTCTTAGAAAATATCTTGCCGTAACGTTAGTGTGTGAAGCACCAGGGCTTAGTTATAGACAGGTGGAAAAACCATATGAAAGCAAAACGAGATGATATATATATGCGGCACAAAAATATGTACCTACTGGATGCTACGAAGCTCCAAATTATCACTGGACAACACACTTTTAATATTTCAGACGATAATTAGACCTTAGACCGGATGTACGGCATCTAATTGGGGACTCCGCTAAATACTCCAATATAAATGTCATACAGAGAGCTCAGAACAAGATTCTAAGGTCGATAGCAAATGTATCGTAGTTTGTTTGTTACCAATACGGAACTGCATCAACAGCTCTCAGTGAAATCAGTGAGCATGCCCCGAGAATTTTATGTAGTGACTAAAATACCTGCCAAATGAATTTACATGTCAGCTGACCATAAAAGACTACACAAACCAGCTTAAAAGATTTGATATCTTAGGACTACAGACCCGTAAGTACCTTAAAGCTACCATGCATGAGTAGTTCTTCTTGTTGGAGAGCACGCTCTAATCGTCACTACGCTCGAACATCACATCTGATAGTCCTAGGGCTGATTGCCGATCTTACAACAACACATAAAATAAAACTGTCTTTGTCCATAGTCGATCTTAGTCACGTTTTTACGCATCTGAGTGTGCTTTTATAGACAGAAGAAGATAGTAGGAACGTAAACACTCGGGGGGCCAGCTGCCCTCCTCTGCCCTACCCTGGGTACGCACATAGATACTTGTATTACCCGAAAAATGGTCTGGGCGGAAAATTAGCTATCCGTTTGGAAAATTTGATACAAATCTGTTCAGCAATTTTGAGTGAAAGAATATTGAACATAAGCAAGCATCCTTGCAAACTTTATCTATACAAATATTATAAAGAGGAAAGGTTTGTATGTAAGTATGTTTGTAACGAATTGGCTCAAAAAGTACTGGACGGATTTTAAAAATTCTTTCACCATTTGAATGCTACATTATCACTGATTAATATTGGTTACATTAATTGTAAGAAAAAAAAACAATATGTAAACTAAAAACTGCAGGTAACACCGCGAGGTTCAGTTAGTATCACATAATTTTGTAACGGAGACTGACGTATGGAACCTAATAAATACCTGTTGGGCTTGGCACCGACTTCAAACAGATTTATGGTGCCCCTAGCACACATTATATTACTATTTTATTTACGTAAATAAAACCCGCTTATTTTACGCTTTTTAGAGTTTATATGCAGAGAGTTTACGTGGATGCTTTTATATAGAAAATATATGATAAACAATGCTTTTATGTTCGCTCTTATTAATTAAATAACCATTGTTTTATAGTTCTTAGTTCTTCTACATGCCTTACATGTACCGCCAAAAGAAATTTGAGCGGTCGAATTGATAAGCCTCCTTCTTTATGAAGTCGGTTAAAAAAATATATTTCTTTATAGTATTCATTTTCTTTATTTTGTATTAAATAGTATGAACTTGTCATTCAATATTTGACTAACGCCCCGAAAGTTGCGTATGCGAGATGGCGCTACTGTCGTGCACGTTCCCAATACCGCTATAAATTCTATCCCGATACTCACTTAACACAGGTTTTGTGCCCTCTATCTGGAAATCCGCATATGTAACACCTATCTTAAAAATGGGGTCTGTTATTGAGAACTACAGGTCTATTTCTAAGTTATGTGTGTATCTTGAAGAAAATTGTTTACAGGCAGATATATGGCGCACTTAAACTCAATTGTGGGAGGAGAGGGCGCTGCTGTCCCACTGATAACTTCGACTGTGTATTTATTTTTGAATGTAAAAATATAATAAGAGTTTTAAAAGCGGTATAAACGTTAAAGTTAAGAAATAAAAAAACGATTTTTAATATACAATATGGACGTAGTGAAATATTGCAAGGACAAACTACAAAACGGTAAACTATTGAGTGTGCAAAAGATCGATTTCTCTAGTGCTACCTACCTACTGACAGAACAATTCTGCAGCGAATACACCAAATTGTTAATTAAGAACAAAGTTAAAAAGGAACGATAGTCTACTAAACAGTCTAAAAAACAGTGCTAGCATAATTTATGTACCCAGTGACTTTTCTTGACTAAACGCACTGACGAAATCAATCCTCTGTCAGTGCCAAACGATGAAAATAGGAAAGTTTGAGCAACTTTTCACATTGTAAAACTACTAGTGGCTGTGAAATAATTAATAATTGACTAAAATCTGTACAGTGATTTAGTGAAAATTTTACATAACAAAAACTAAAAACCAATAAGAAAGTATATAAAATCGCCGGAATCATCGTACACGCCACGTATTGGCGAATAGCGGTATCCGTGAAACTGGACCAAATCAACCTATGTATAAAGTTTCGACAACTGGCATTAGAGGTCACTACTAAAATATTTATTAATCGATATTGTCTATCTGCCAAGTTCCGAAAAGCACCATTAGAGTTCACTACCTGTATGGTAAACAAAGTACCAATACTTTTAAGAAATATTTTTAATTACAATGGAGCAAGTAATGGCCTCACTTCTTTCTGTTCAAAAATAACTCGATGAACAGAAAAATATCATACACAAAAAAAAGAAAGAAGTGACAGAAAAGGTAACAGTAACTATTAATAAAATTTTATAGACAAATAAAAATATTAAGAAGAAAAACATGAAAACCTTAAGTGGAGGGTGGAAAATCAAGAGCAAAGATCATAATCTTCTTGGATCTTAAATCTACATGGAGAGACAATCAAGACAACGCAATCTAGTCTTCAATCGAGGAACACGAACAATCCTACTCACATTTAGAAAAAAATATAGTGGACTTGTACACAAATACTTCCCAATGCAATTAGACCATAAACACTTGACTGCCTCGGTAGCGTAGTGGTAGCGTATGCGACTGCTAAGCTTGAGGTCTCGGATTCGATTCCCGGGTCGGTCCAAATGTTTGTATGATCTGCAAATATTTGTTTCGGAGTTTGGGTGTTTTCTATGTATAATATGTATGTATTTACAAAAAAAGGTATATATGTATTTATATCAGTTGTCTAGTACCCATAACACAAGCTCTGCTTAGCTTGGGACTAGATGGCGTTGTGTGTTAGATGTCCGGAATATTTATTTTATTATTTATTTACTTACAAGCGATCAGAAGAATAGAAAAGAAGACGGAAAAGCCACGACCCATAGTTATTATGTTACAGAGGAGCCCTGAAAGAGACACCGTATTAGTTAAATGGAGACTACCCCCAATCAGTCCTACAAAAAAGAAGAGAGCAACAGGAACAACTAAAAGCTGAAATAGAGAAAAGTAATACAGCCATCATTAAATACGACACGACTTATTCTACTAATTAATTCATCCAAAAAACCGAAAAACAATACAAGCCTGCCATTCAAAAATAAAGCAATGCAAACAAAAAGAACAAAGCCTTGGCCGCTCACACTTTTGTACTGTGTGAGCGGCCAAGCTTTTCCGAAGGCGTAGCATAACCGAGCATACGACTCTCAAATACACCAAAGTTGGGTTGCCATATTGAAGAATATTTAGACTATGTTTTCTGCTATATAGGAGCAACAAAGGGATTGTATGGAGTCGGATTTCTAATAAAAAGGCATGAAAAAAATAATATAAATAACTTTACTGATATTTCGGAGCGGGCACACTAAACATTTCTATAATCCAGGCACCCACGGAAAGATCAGACGAAACAGAAATACAAAAATTCTACAGTGATCAGAAAAAATCTCGCACGCTAGCTGAAGTTCTCTTTATAATATTTGGAGACTTCAATGCAAAAATAGGGCAACCCAAAAAAGAAGAAAAACTCGTCATGGGATAATATAGGCTATGGCTTGTTTCCGGCTGACCCATGTCCTTTCCGGGAACGGCTGCTACGAGAAGTACCGGCACTCGGTTGCTAGAAATGAGTTGAATCCCGTCCGTCTGTGTGTGCTAGTGTCAGAGAAGGCCCCGGGAGGCAGATTGAAAGTAACGACCCAATTGACTGCACGGTTGGCAGAGTGGTGTCAGCGGTCGCCATGCCGCTTGCTACTGCGCCAAGTGTCGTGGGTTCAAATCCCACGCGGTACCTACAACACTTTGTGTGATCCACGAATTGTTGTCCCGAGTCTGGATGTTCTTTGTGTCCGTTTCATGTATGTTTGTAAAGTCCCCCACGACACAGGATGTTTATTCCTAATGTGGGAGTTGTCTTTCAAAAAAAAAAAAAAAAAAAAAAAAAAAAAAAAAAAAAAAAAAAAAAAAAAAAAAAAAAAAAAAAAAAAAAAAATCACCGCCAGTGAACCAGGTGGCGGATTGTAGCGTAATGCGTGCCTATATATTTAAGTTGTCATATTAAACTGCTACTAAGATGTTACATTTAAAAAACCCATGTCCATAGGGATATATTGCCTCAAGTGTTTTGTTAGTAAGTTTTCAAATAGTAGTAAGCTCATCTTTTCTTGTTCGGTTCTTTCCACTTCGGAATGAGCTCCCTTTCGAAATCAGGATGGCCAACACTTTTAAGATAAAGGTAAAGCTGTATCTAATAAAACCACTTGCAGAAGTAACATCTACATAATTGTCACCTATTATTCCTTGTGGTGTACAAGGAATAATATTTGCGTATGTATCTAATATACATATAAAGCCGAAGAGTATGTTTGTTTCTTTGTTTGAACGCGCTAATCTCGGGAACCGCTGGTCCGATTTGAAAATATAATTTCAGTGTTGGATAGTTCATTTATCGAGGAAGGCTATTAGGCTGTATATCATCACGCTAATATTAATAGGAGCGGAGCACCAATGAAGAATGTTTCAAAAACGGGGGTAAATTTTCACGCTACGGGCAATAGAAGACGCAAACGAGGTTGCATGGGTCAGCTAGTGTATCTATATAAGTTAGTTGTATGTATTAGTTTTAGTATGTATGATAGGCTTATTTATATTATGTGTGTTTAATATATTACCAGATCTTTTATATTTTATTAATTTAATATTTTATTTCCAAAATGCAGCTACTTACCGTCTTCTCTGCATCGACTCTGCTGACCGGTACAGAATCCCTAAGACATTAAATCCGCTATTGCACGAAAAGTATATAATGTAGGTAATAAATAACTTTCACCTTCAATTTACTAATTTAATTGTACGTAAAATCATAATCAATTATACATCATCTGATAGCTTATTTAATGAAGATTTTAACGATACAAAAATTTTATATATTCCCAATACATTTTTTATTGGTATTTCAACGAGAGTTGGCAATGTAACGGGAGAACTCCCAAAATCGCGTCACAGATGCACCATATTTGAAAAAAGACGTCACAGTTAAGTGGTTAATTAAAGAATAATGTTAAAGTTGAGGACAGTATTCGGTACACTGTTTAGTAATAAAATATTGTTGTTTTTGTTAAACTCTCGAGACTTCGTTTCTTAGTGTACGAGTATACATTTATAATATCTTTTTATATATTTATGTAAGACAAAAAAAAAATTTTATTAAGTAAATAATAAATAGTGTTCCAACACGTATCTACTCTCATAACATCTGTATTGTTTAACAAACGCATATTTTTATTATTTCCAAAAAAATATATGTTTTATTCACATCAACGTATATTCATTTAACATGATAACTTGTACACCAAAATATAAAAAATATGCAGTTTACTTATTTAAAGAATTACTCTATTAGACAGTAGTGATATATACAAACTTATAAATTATAATAAAAGTACAGAATTCCTTATATACTATCATCGAATATTAGCGCCCATGATCATGAACAATACTTTACTATTATATTTTGGACAAGTACAGTAATCTATCAATCGCTGAGGAATGTACACTTTTTCATTGTTTATTGCTTACCAGCTGTGCCCGCAACTTCGTACACGTGAAATTTGAATTTTCAAGTTATTTTAAATTTTTCACCGTTTATACCTTCCCTGGACTACGAAAAACATTTTAAAACCAAATCAGCTAAATCGGCCTAGCCATTCTCGAGTTTTAGCGAGACAAATTAACAGCAATTGATTTTTATATATAAGATAGTATGTATGTAAACTAACTAGCTAAATAATTTTTATTAACATTCGATTAACAGTAAATGGCTGCAAGAAGCAACAAGCGTCCGGTACATATAAGTCATACTACGGATAATCTTTACTATTATCTCCGCGCGTTGATATTGGGATTGACAGCTAAGAGCGGTGACGTCAGTGAACGTTAGCACATGTGAAATTTACAAGAATTATCAACTGAAATCAATCAATCAAACTATCAAATTAAATTTCTTAAAAATAAACTTTTAGATTGCGTTACTAGCGTTACTATTTTGCGATGGATGACGTCACGCGGCTCTTATTATGACAAGGTTCAATCCCAATGTCAACGCGCGGGGGTTATATATCACAAATCAAATATAAACAAAGAAATCTTAATCAACTGTGAACCACGAAGCCAACTGCTTCTGTTTTTTTAAACATAATTAAATCTATGTGCCATTTAATGGCAAAACTTTGTGTGGAAACTCAAAATAAAAAAAAAGCTTATTGCTCAGTATTAGTAAAAATATTTTTAAGATAACTTTTATAGACCATGTTACCGAATCATGTTGTTTCTGAAAGTACGCTCAGCAAAAAAGACTAGCTCAATTAAAGACAATGCTAACTCCAAAAATCTCTCTCTAAAGAAACATAAATTCATTGATTGTTGTAAAAAAAATAAAACATTTTTTTGTAAACATCGATTAGACTAAAAATTTACATATTGATGTTTCTTTTAAATTAAAACGCTAATTTAAAGCTTAGTAACGCTATAGAAAGCTTGTATATAACTACTTACTTATACTGCTCTGACATAAAATAATTTAGTTAGAGTATGTACCAATTTTAATTTAAAATTTTTGAGATTTAACAAAACGTATAGAAATTTCTCCAATATATTTATACTTATATCTAGACTAGGTACATGAGGATTCCAATATATTTCTATACAGGGTGAATATGACAATAGAACATTAAATATTTAAATATGTTTGATTATTTTAGAATTGCTTAATTAAAGCGAAAATTGATATTAAAAATATATAATTTTCGAACTAAATCCTAAAAATTAAAACCGAAAAGGACACTATATGTCATTTACAGACCCGCCCCGACTGTAAAATAGGTACCTAAAGCACCGACGCACGTTATCACTACAAAATATGTACTAAGAACCAAGACAACACTCCACAACACATAGCTCCCGTGCCGCGGCTATTTCAAAGTAAGCGCGCGCGCCTCGACTACGATCTACGTCACAGGGTCGGTCACTGCGACACACTGACCCACTAATGGAATGGCACGTTTGTATTTAGTTTAGAAAAGGACATAAAAAATGTCTTCGGCTAACCCTTTTAATCTTCCATTTCGTAATAATTCGTTGCAGCATTACCACATTATTAGTGTGTGATTCTTATTACTGTGACATAAGGCATATTTTAGAGTGAAAATTATTGGAGTAGGCGTAACATCGGTCGCTAAACCATTGACGATAGTATTTCATTAGATACATCGTGTAGTAAATTTCAAAAACAACAAGTAGTGTCCTATAGCTAAACTACTGAACCGATTTTATTGAAATTTTGTAGGTGGACTTGTAACGTGTGTAGGTAGGTGTACTTCAAAAAAATGTCGTATTGTCATATCCACCCTGTATACTGCTACTAATGCATATTACATTTATTTATATTTCGTTTTTAACCCACCACTTAAATACATTAAATAATTAAACATAAAATATATGCATATTTACACATACAAGTTATTATTTACAAATGCCCTTGTTTTAGCTTCAACAGCCAGAACTGTAAACCTTTTAAAAGTCTATGTAATGGAATTAGCATTGGCAGTTTATCAACTGGACGAAAATAAACAAATTTTTCAAAGGTATTTTTACTGTCTTTTAGGTATTATTGTCACTTGGAACTCTTGTAAATTAAAATAACCGACTGTTTATTTTCATTAGTTTATTTTCAGTTCATTAGTTACGTGTATTGTAATTTATTTTTGTAACATTGTTATTAATAACTCATGACAACATGGATTCCAACATAAAAACATTAGGGATATGATACCAAATAAATAGGTACTCATATGTGCATCAATAGTTCGGCAACAGCTCTTTTATATCTGTAAATTTTTTAACAAAATGCGGCCAGTGCTGGATGATATCATATAAATGATCTCCAGGACTGAGTGTAGAAGCTAATTGTCGGTGACCAAATAATTTATAATTTTTATCAAGTTTTCCGATCGCTACTCCTCTTTTAAGAAGCTTTATGCAAGCATCTAACTGTTTTTTCGGAGGCGGATCATTGTTAAAAGTACCAATGAAACTAATACCAATGCTGTATCTATTGTAACCTAATGTGTGCGCCCCTACGTAATCCCATCCACGTCCAAAATATGCAGAACCATCGCCTGCCACGAGAAAATTGTAGCCGATGTCGCTCCACTTTCTTGATTCTATGTGGAACATTTGTATTAGACGCACGCGAAGTACACATTCACTCTGAAATTGTAAAGACAAAAAAAATGAGTTGCTGAATAGAAAATATAGTAATTTTTTTACCAGCTTAAATATGCACAAATTCAATTGGGTATTAATTTACGAAAAAAATTCATCACACAATAACTACAAATATGATCATACACTAGTATAATGTTTGCTCATTACTCATTATATAGATAGCGGGGCTCTTGGGACCGAATTCACGTGCCCGAATTCCCCTTTTAGATACAATCCATGCTAATTTAAAAAATTCGAAGGTAACTCTGTCCCTCTGTCTGTTACGCTTTCAAATCTAAAGCGTTGCATCGATTTCAATGAACACACACACACACACACACACACACACACGCACGCACGCACGCACGCACGCACGCACGCACGCACGCACGCACGCACGCACGCACGCACGCACGCACGCACGCACGCACACGCACACACACACACACACACACACACACACACACACACACACACACACACACACACACACACACACACACACACACACACACACACACACACACCACACACACCAAAAAGACACACACAAACACACATACCTACACAGCCACATCCACAATCATACATACGTACACAGGCACACACATTGCATACTGCCCCATACACTCTTTATTGTATTTTTATTGTATAGTTGACGTATCATAAAGGGTGAAGACACTGATTTCTGTAACACAGGTTGTAACCTACCACAGGAAGCAGGGTTTCAATGTAATTTAACACTGTCTATACCAATAAAAAATATTATTATTATTATTAATTCATTGTGCAGTGCATTCTGCACAATTTCATTAATACTACTTCGATTCTTGAGCAAGGGCTACTCTTTACTGCGACCGATGCAACCGACTTACAAGGCGGCGTAGCCGAGACCAGAAGATATTAATTAATATTGAAGAGTACATTGGGTCCACTAATAACAAACTCTTTATGGCAGATGAAAATACGACTCAAAATCAAAGTATCTTCATGGCAAATAAGAATAGCAGATTCTGTACCGCTAGTAATATGTAATGGCTGGTCATGAGATTTGTACCGTTGTGTAAAGTGAATCATCCTGAAAGTTTATATGTAATTACTAGCTGACCCACCCAATTTTTCTTTGAGAAGGTTGAAGAGCTAATTTATGTAAGAGCAAAAAGGACCTAAACCTGATCATTACTGTTATTCTGAAGCGTGAAAGTGCAATTGGTAGGCCAATTATATAGAAGTATTTGCAAAAGTAACTTGACCTTTTCACTTGTTTTAATTTCTGTCCCATTTTCATTACAAATGTTTTCAGTTTTCATCAATGAATGAAGTATGGTGGTGTAACTGACAAAAAAATCAAAGTTTACACAACACATGAGACATCAAAGGTCAGTTAAGTCTACCTTAAAGAAGATCAGAAGATTTTTTCGGTCTACTTAATTTTACCATTGTATATTTGTATCGACTGTATCATGACTAAATAAATACAATCGGGCGAGTACTTGAAGTGTGAAAAGTTAACCATCAAACAAATTACGCAGTTACAAAATAATATTACTTAGCATGTACGCATGGCAAACGAAATAGACTATATCATGCTGTTAATGTCATGATTGTTCATAATTTTCTTCCAAATTTAGAGACACCTTTATATTACGTAAGATGACAAGGCCTTGGGTGGCGCCATTACGAGGCCCTTATCTTTATAGAATTTATATTAATCATTATTGTTAGAACAAAATAAAAATGCACAAACATGTTTGAGCAGTATATAGTATTGCTGCTCAAACATGACATCATAAGTCGACGACATTTGACACTGATAGCCAGACAAAATGACAGGCAAATGAAACGGGAAAACCCCGTAAAACATAAACAATGGTAACTACCACTCAAGAAAGAGCGAGTATCGTGTCATAAGTTTTACATTGTTCGAAAACAAATAATAACTATAGTGAAGCGCGAGTGCGGTTGCTCCATCCTTATGGCCGCCTGTGGTTACCGATTTTGTCTTAAGTCAAATCTGCCCTATAGATATCATCTTAAGTGTTTTTTTAGGGCTTATTGGCAGTTGGCAGGAAGATGACAGTATGGTATAATGAGAAATAGTAATAACAACCAAAATAAAACTAGTTTTACTAACCTGAGTAGTACAACTTTCTGTAGCAGTATGTGATATGATCACCCATGGCACTGGTTGTCTGATTTTATCAAGCTCGTTCTCTACGGGCTGGGCAAGCCAATCAGTTCTACTAACAATCCTCAAATGGTCTGGTGCAATCAACAATGGATTTGCTAAAATAATAAAGCTAATTATTAAATATGTATTGTTTAAAACTTTGTGCAATTATATTAGTAAATATTTTTCTGTGGGATATAAAAATTACACAATACTAAAAGTAAGTTTCGGTTCCGAATGTGATTTTAGATCATTGGAGCTTTTCAATGAGTAAATCCAAAAATATCACATTTAAATCGTCACAATAAAATAACTTTATGGAATAATTTTGCAGAACTTTTCTATCATGAACTTGACCATGACACACTTCAAGTTGAACTTTTATTAAAATATTTATACTGATTTGTATATTTTAAAACAAATATAATATAAAGTTTTAACATTTACAAATTTCAATCAAATTCCATATTATACATTGACATTACCTGCCACTATAGGCCTCATGTAAGGTTCATAGTTATCCTCTATACTATCAGCATCTCTCCATTTCTTATTACGACCAGAACCGTCCAAAGTTAGTAATGTATAAAACATCAACAGAAATGTTAATGGAACCAAGAAAATCGTGAATATGATTAAACTTATGCTCTCATAGCTCAATCCCACCACCTTTGTGTAGTCTGAAATGATAACAATTACAACTTACGATGGCAATTGACTTTTTGTAGTTAAATAAATATGTTATAAATAATTGAACTTGGATGGAACATATAATAAATATTAAATGGATGTAGTATTATTATATAAACATAATATATAAAATCATAAATTTTTGACTATGGACATTGTTAGTGAATAACAAAAAATGCTTGGTCACTTATATTTACATTATTAGCAAAGTTATATTAAAAGCAAATTTTTTCCTTAAACATAGAGACCACAAATAAAAATTATAACCTCACAAGGTTTACGGAATGTATAGATTTTTAATATTAAAGGAATGATACACATACATTTTGTATGGAGAACAATATGGACATTTTAGCAAAAAAAGGTCAATTTCCCGGCATTTACATTCCGAGATAAAAACAGTTTTGGAAAGTTGGGTAAAAAAAATTTTTCGTGCATTTCATTTATTGTTAAACAACACTCGATTTCTACAAGTTCATATAGTAAATGACTTTAAATGATTTTCGTAAGTACCAAAAATTTTGAGGAAAAAAATAGTTAAAGGTAATATTTTGGAATCTAATCTCGAATCTATAAACTTATTTTAGAGCAGTTTTTGTGTTTCGGCTGCTGGTTACGTAATTTCATAAATGCTACCAGTAGCTAAAATAATCATTCTTCTGCTCAATCAATAATAAAAAAACTGATCTGGTAAGAATGGGTCGTATGGTGACGGTTAAGCAAAATTCACTTCTATTGTATAATATATTTACGTGTGACCGTGTGGAAAGCCCCTCGGGCCGTCACCCCACCGGGGTTTGCGGCGGGGTGGTGTGTCGGTTTCGAACTGACTAAAACCACACGGTGTGCCAACTCTGCGCCTGAGAAGGGAGGGGTCCGGGAACTGCAGTTATTAACACGACCGGACCCCTCCCAGCGCCTGCCCGCACTGAAGCGGGCACCGTCTGCTGGTAATCTATCTCAAATTAGGCGACGCACGGCACACGCGTACGTCGCCTTCTCGCGATTGGCCTGTAATGCGGATGGAGGGGAAAATCCGTCCCGTCCATCCGCGGCCACACTCAGGGCGGCATGAGGCGCTGGTAAGCGCACCTCCGCCGCCCGGTTCGCCGGCGGCGGATCGGGTCCGAGTGGACGTCGTCCTCCCGCGCCTTCTCCGCCGCCTCCTTCTGCGAAATTATGTCTTCGCAGAAGGTCGCGACCGCGGTAAAACTGTTGGCCGGCCATGGATCTTATGACGGCCGGTAGCGACAGATCTCCTCCGATGACTGCAGTGAGGGCCCGGCGCTGCGCCGCCCAAGCGGGGCAGATCTCCAGCGTGTGCTGGCCCGAGTCCTCACTGCAGTCGCAGTGGTGGCAGACGGGACTCAATTCCCTCCTAGCGACTGAGTGCAGGTACTTCCCAAAAAGCAACCGTGCCCGGAAAGCACCTGCGTCAGTCGGAAGGAAAGGGTCCCGTGCTGCCGCCCTGCCCACTCGAGGATGACCGGCTGGCACCTCCACGGCGGCAAAGCCAGCGCGTGGAGCCTCCAGCCGGGACGACCAACGAGCCATGGTGGCTCGACGAGCGGCTTCACGCCATTCGCGTACCTCTTCGGGCAGAGGACGATACCCGTTCTCCGTCCGGTATTCAGCCGCTCGTCGATAAACTTCGGCGAGCACCTCCGCCTCCAAATCCCACGGGGATGTTCCGGCCAAGGCGCACGCCGCCTCGGTGGATACGGTGCGGTATCCGCGTATGGCTCTGACCGCCAATACCCTCTGAAGGTGCCAGAGGCGCGCCTTATTCTGTCGCCCCCCGGGCTGTGACAAGAGTGTCATCGGCTTAACAAATAACGCCCAGCCCGGGGGGAAGACGACTTCGAAGGACCCAGTCATACCCCACGTTCCACAGGAGTGGTCCGAGGACAGATCCCTCTGGAACGCCGCACGACATGGATCGCCGTCTCAAGACGCCATCTCGGTCCTCGCACACGACGGTACGCTCCTCCAAATAGTCTGCCACTAGCCGCCTCAGGTACTCTGGCACCCCATGATACTAGAGTGCTTCCCTGATGCAGCTAAATGGCAGACTATTAAAGGCATTGGCGATGTCCAGGGACACCGCCAACACCACGCCGCCACAGCTCAGTTGTCTAGTACCCATAACACAAGGTCTACTTAGCTTGGGACTAGATGGTGTTGTATGTTAGATGTCCAAAATATGTATTTATTATAACTTGATTTTATGGAGGATATCTCAATCTACAATAATACTCGTAATCAAAATCTATGTAACCAGCAGTGTTTTTTTAATCGAACTTTGGAAATGCTTTTTCTGGTCAAGGTTTTTCAGAGTTTCAACTTCAAAGGTCTACTAAAAAAACACCAGTTTTCGAATATTATTGTAATGCATTTTATCAATTGACTATTTTAGAAACCAAATCTAATCTCAACTCAGTTTTAGAGATTCTAGATTTTTTAACCCTGCGTTGTTTGAGAGGAATTATTAGTAGGCATACCTATATGACAACCTCCTTTTTGGAAGGCTGTTGATATGATGTGGTGTGATATAATAATAATATTAAATCTGTTTATTGTACCAAATTAGTTACAAGGTTAACTTAAATTTTTAAACTAGGAAAGTACAATTGGCGGCTTTATCGCCCGGAGGCAATCACTTACAGGCAACCATGGGATGGAAAAAAGAGCAGGGATGAGAAGTATAGGGTAAGTGTCACGTGTATTAGAAAAGGGATAGAAAAAGAAAATTATAGTAATAATTAAAATTAAAAAGCAACACGTAGTTTAGAAGATTGAATAAATTCATACAAAAAATTAAGTGAAAGACAAAGTTCCATAAGATAAGTGCTTGAACAGAGAAGGAGTGGCAATTTCAAATTCTCTGACTGAATGTGTGATAAATAGGAAGTTAAACCGAAATTTTAGCTAACGTGGAGTAAGTAGATTGATTAGGATGTTGTATAGAAGAGAAAGAATATATAATGCATTTCGGCGAAGGCGGATAGTTAACCTTTTAAGCTGTTTGCGATAGTCGGAGACATGATCATATTTGCGTAATCCAAATATGAATGTTATACAGAGATTTTGGAGTCTTTCAAGCTTATTCAATTAGTCATCAGTGAGATGATGGGGAAAAGAAGGGATTGTGAAAGAGCAATCTTCGTAGATGAAAAACCCTGCAGCGGCAAACATTTTGCGACTCAGCTCTTGTAGCTGAATACCCCAGGATAAGGTATACCCTTTCACTGTACGATAACGACCCGAGTCTTGCATGGATTAATTTTCAGACCATAGGTGATGTTCCACTTATAAATTTTGTACAGGTCAGCATTAGTGGTGTTAACAGCATCATCTAAATTAATCCATGATCCTGGTAATAAATTTGGAGATCATCCGCGTATAGGTAGTAGGAAGAAGATGGTTCATTAGTGATGGTGTTAATAAACACGGAGAAAAGTAGAGGAGAGAGAACGCCGTCCTGAGGTACGCGAGCTGTAATGCTACACCAAGAAGACACAGTGTTTTCAATGCTAATGCGCTGCCGGCGACCAGACAGGTAGTTGCAAAACCAATCAATCGCCCTTTGAGATTTGTTGAAAGAGCGTAGTATACACAGAAGAACGTCGACGTCAATGGTATTGTATGCATTGCTGAAGTCTAGAAGTGTTAGAACTGTAAGCTGATATTATCCATAGCAGATCTGATGTCCTCCTTGATATGGACTAGGGTAGTAGTGGTGCTGTGACCGGGTCGAAAGCCGGGCTGGAGACGATTTAGTAGCAGTTTTTGAGATAGGAAATACGAGAGTTGAGACCTTGAAGAGAAACGAAAGAATAGAAATCGGGCGGTAATCGGTGAAGGACCCGGGTTTTTTTTTTCTTGGAATGGGCATTATTTCAGCGTCCTTCCAAGCCATTGGGAACACGCTTTAGGAGATCGAATAGTTTAGGAAGTGGCCGTGGCTATTACTCCGAATTCAATGGGCTCTGATTGTCTCAGCCGTGGAATGATCATACTACGACTAAGACAATCAGAGCCCATTGCATTAGAATTAATAGATAATACGCTTTTCCTAACATCACGATCAGAAAATTGAGTAAAGAATAGGGCAAAAGTCAGGAGTTGGGGCAGAAGTAACAAGTTTTATTGTAGTGTCTTTTGTCATTTTATCAAAATTTGACGAAGCAGAAAAATGTTGATTAAGAGAGTATAAGTTTACATTTTAGGAAACGAATCATGAATAGATTTGTCTACTCCCAATGACTAGAAACTTTCAGACTTTAGCTGGATCTTCGTTTTCAACGGAGCTGTGGATGTATCGGCGTTGAGCTTACCTACATACCTTACTGCAATGATTCCTTATGGTTATATATTTATATTTGTCCAGTATATGTAAAAACTAGTTGTTGTAGTAGTAACTAGTAGTAGTAGTTTCTTGTAAAAGAAATCTTTATGTTTACTAAAAATATACTTCTGTCAAGAATAATGTATAGCTAGAGTGACTAACAAAACCAGATGAAATTCACCTGCATTCATGAACTACATTTGTAAGAAAAAGAAAAATAAAATATAGTACTTACTCGGTTTAGAAGAAGAATCATCACCGGATCCATTTGATGATGAAAAGTCTTCGTGGTTGTTGTGACTAAGTATAATAGATAAAATAGCAAATATGCCTCCAATTATAATAATGCAGATTGCTGAAAAAGTTATTTTGTGCCACCTTTGTATATGAAATCGCTTGACTGCTGTGAATAAGAAATGAGGATAAAACAAGATACTTCAATAATTGTAAACAATATTTACACAAATCTGTTACAATAATATTTTCAATGTGAAACAATCAAATCTAATGCAAAACAGTCATACAAAAGGAATCTTAATAACAATAAAGGATAAAAACCTTGAAGATTACTGGTTGACACGTCACCAACCTGTTCACATTTAATTAATTAAAAGTTCATATACTTAACAGCTTGAATTTTTTGTAATTGTTATGTAAGACAAATTTTACTTTTGAACCAATAACAAACCTTCGTTATATTCTAGATAGAGAATGGATCTAACCTCAAAATTTAAAATGTATATAAAGACTGCTTATAGATCAACAATTCGGAATTCACAGATAAATTTGATATTTTTTCATTAACAGTGAGACGTTATCAATATCAACATCTCTACACGTGGATGAGATAGATTGGCGTATAATATGTTTGTAGTGAGATGTAAAGCATCATAACTTCTATGTTCTATGTTATTGGGAATGGTTTCCGCACTTAGTCCTTAGAGTGGACCATTGTACGTGGGCATCATAACTTCATATTAAATATAATCTATACTAGCTTTTGCCCACAGCTCCGCCCACTTGATTGTCAGTTATTGCAGTAAAGAGTAGCATATATCCTTTCCCAAGAATCGAAGTACCTACGTGCCATACTTCTTTGAAATCAATTTGGTCATGAAAGTGTGACACACGGACAGAATTACTTTCATAAAGGGGTAAAATATATTGTGAGTTTGTGTGGTTGTTGGGGGGTATTCTTTGGATAAATATGAAAAGGAAATATCTTATGGTAAATGATATTATTTCAGAAATTCTACACAATTAGTTCTAAGATTAAAAATATTGATACTCCAAAAGAACTTAGTTAAGATGAATCACAAAGCAGGCAAATTGATGTAATAGTTGTTACTTACACTCACAACACATTATAGCAATTGCATATGATAAAACCATATAGCATAAGTGGCTATGATGTTTAAGAGAACACAACATATTGTGGAAATAAAGAGAAGTCGAGATGCAAATCTGAGTATTACTTCTTGTCATACCTATATAATTTTTAAGTATGTCAAATGTGATTTAAACCTATATATTGTTTAAAAAGGAATATTTCTGATCCTATTATTTTAAAGGATTTTTACAATATTACTGTCAAATTATTTTTTATTACTCACAAAATAAAAAAAAAGCCTAAGTTTGGCAACTTACATGTATCTGGTTTAGAATCACAATGAGAATGTGGTGTTGGCACATTTTCATCTTCACTCTTTGTATATGAAGGATTATCAAGTCCTGTAGTACTATGTATAACTTGTTTGATTGTAACAGGTCCATTGAAATAGGTGTTGTTTCCAATAATTACATTTTCAGAATTTTTTATTGAAACTGTACCACAAACCGATGGTGAGTTACTGGGTTTCACTAAACTAGACGGAACTTGAGGTACCACATCCACCGTCCTTGAACTGTTACTAACTGTTCTTTCGTCCTCTTCACTGTCGCTTTTGTCTTCAATAATTTGGAAATTGTCTAGTTCGCCTTCCACCTTTATACCAAGGTTTTTATCAGATAAAGGACTAGCGTTTATTTTTTGAGTCATTTTATGAACAGTACCTCACATCCTTAACAATAATAGTGTAATAACAAATCTTTCAACTTCAACTCATTATGAACGAAACCGTAGGCATCAATATTTCTGATGTTTCGCCAATATTTTCTTTCTTCTAGATTAAATAACGTAAACGTTACTATGTACCATCTATAATTTACCCATTTCAACTAACTTCTATTTTTATTATTTTAGTGGTAAACAAACCCACACCATAGACCAACACGGGCCACCACAGAGTACAAAGTATACGGGCCAGTTTTCACCGTCACAGTTTTGTTATAAACCGCACAGCAAAGATTATAATACACTATGGGTTACCTGTGGTAGTGGTCTCGAATTTGAAACTGAAAACGCGAACGCAACGCAGATTTAACCAATATTGGCTAGTAAATTAAGCAGTAATTTTTATTAATTTTAATTATTGGAAAAATAATAACACTAACATTTTATGTCGTCTGGTAGTGTTCTGATTCTGTTGCATGACTATTGATTGATTGACTGCTGCGCCACGTCTGCGCAACTTCTTTCGTGAGGCGGAATCAGACGAATTGGCGGGGTCTATAAAGATCTGTCTCAGTCTGGTCTTCGATAGATTGTTTTGTTTTACAAAACTGTTCGGGTCCTCCACCTGTATATTTCTTTAAAATTAAAATAAAAAACTAGGCTCGTTAACACGTAAAAAATGTAAACCCAAAGAAATGCCAAACAACCAAATTTAATTTTGCCAATGCATATATTATTATCTACACATAAACAATTAATACTATTGATAGCTTTTAAAATCTTTGTGATATCCTGCCCAAGCCGACGTGTCTCTGTTTAAATTATTCGTGGACATACAACAGTCTATTTTTTAGAACACGTACAATGCATACGATTCACGAGGGTGAAATTGTTTTTAAAGAGAATTATGGGTCTGCAGCTCAAAGTCGCTTGTATGTAAAACCTCCAGGTACATTAAGAATTATGCAGTTGTTATAATATTGTACAAGTACTTCTTTTTATTTCAAATCTTATTATTTATTTTCACAGAACAAGAAACTTTACAAGTACTTGAGGAACACTCAGTTGGAAATATTACTAATATCTTTAAAAAACTATTTCTGCCTCAGGGTTATCCTGATAGTGTTACAAATGATTATATAATCTATCAATTTTGGGATACGGCCCAAGCCTTTTGCAGCACTATTACAGGTAATTATTACAGCATTTGTGTGGTGTATGTGTTATTCTTTAAGACCTTTGAGTGTAAATAAACCTATTTAACTTTCATTTTTGTTATCATATTAAATGTAGTGTATTTAAATTTTATATTTACTATAAAATGTTGACTTCATAATCATTTAAGTTTCGATTTCTGTCAGAAGTTCCTAAAGACCTAAAATTTCCAATTGCACAAATGTTATTTGTTGCCTTAAAGATCATACATGTTATAAAAATTATCTATTAAGTGTGCACAATTAAATATAATTAACAGATGTAACTTTATGAGCAATTTGACATTGTTTAAAGGTACTTTGGCAACACAAGAAGTTCTTCGTGGTGTTGGAGTCGGTGACGAAAATGCTACACCATTGGCAGCTACTGTTACTTGGATTCTTAAAGATACCTGTGGGCATTTAGGAAGAATAGTCTTTGCATATACACATGGGTAAACTTAAGAACTGATCAGCAGTCCATTTATCATAGCTCTGCCTAGATTGGACCCATCACTGTTGAGGGGTCTAGATGCAAAAGTGCTTCTATCCATTTTTTCTCAGAATAATACAATAACCATTCCTTGTTATAATTGTTGCATATGTGCTTACTTTCATGCTGTTTTACTTGCGATTGCTATATGTGCTATTAACGATTACCCTTTGGTACGTGTTATAAGGATATCTTTAGTAAAAACTAGCCAAGCCCAGCGGTGTTACTCAGAGTTGTTTCTGTTCTTTTACAACAACAACTGTGGTTAGCGCCGCAGGGCAAAGCTAGTCTAAAATAAAAGTAGATTTAGTTACTCCTTGGATCATCAGCTGTCTGCCAGAGCAAGTCCCTTCAAAATCGGTACAGTCGTTCTAGAGATTAGCCAGAACAAAACAGACTGCCAAAAAATTACTTCATACATTTACTGAAATTTAATATACCAAACAGACACTTTAATTTATTTGTATAAATACGCTTCTAAGAGCATATTTACATCCTCATAAAATCATATTTCAATAGAATATTAGGGTGTTACCCTTTTTATATATGATATACATTTTAAAACTGGATAAAGTTGATTTTGCATTATACCACCGAATAGAGGTGGTGAGGATAAAGGCGGTTATGCATTTGACTGCTTGTATGAACAGTTTTATGCTATAAGAGATTCGGGATTTTTCTGTAACCTGTGTGTGTTCTTGTAACCTGTTCACAGAATAAACTATTTATTTTATTGCAGAGACTAATCCGAAAAGCAAGGAAGAGAACTATTAGCAAAATTTGAATATAAAACTATTAAAAGGCAGAATATTTGGTTTAATTATTTATTGTACAAGTAGTTGAATTGCCACCGCTATTATATATAAAAAATAAATTAATATTTACAGAAGCTACCTGGATGCGTACAGTAAAAAATGGAGACTCTATGCAGATACACTAAATGATGCCGCTATGTGCATTGAAATGGCTTTACCATGGTTTAAGCACTTTACTACATTGGTGCTATGTATAACAACAGTTATGAAGTCAATAGTTGGAGTTGCAGGTAGTCTCTCTGTACTGTTTTAATTAAACAGCACAGTAATGCTGAATACTGCAGTAATAATTTTCATAAAGACATTACTTATTTTAATGGTAGTCCACGAGTTTCTGTATATTGTAAAAATATGTTATAGGTGGTGCAACTAGAGCAGCAATGACACAACATCATTCTTTAAGAGGAAATATGGCAGATGTGTCAGCAAAAGACTCGGCTCAAGAAACAGCTGTAAATCTTATTGGTTCTATTACAGCACTTTTAATTATTGGACTTTTTGGGTAACCAATTTTTATTTTTAAAAAGACAACTCCCGCATTAGGAATATACATCCTGCGTCGCGGGGGACTTTACAAACATACATGTGACGGACACAAAGAACACCCAGACTCAGGACAACACTTTGTGGATCACACAAAGTGATGTCCTACATGGGATTTGAACCCACGGCACTTGGCGCAGTAGAAAGCGGCGTAGTGACCGTTTAAACCACTAGGCCAACCGTCAGCAGTCAAAGCCAAATTTATATAAATAGATTGATATTTTGATGACCCCCTTTTTAGGCACATACTTTCAAAATTCTAAATGTTGCATTGAATATTTGCACATATATTAAAAGGATCTAAGGAGCACATATTACTAGACAACACTGAAAAATAAAATACAGATAAAGACAACAAAGAATTAAGTAAACAAGCTTAATTCTTTGTTGTCTTTGACTGCACGGTTGGCCGAGTGGTGTCAGCGGTCGCCATGCCGCTTGCTACTGCGCCAAGTGTCGTGGGTTCAAATCCCACGCGGTACCTACAACACTTTGTGTGATCCACGCATTGTTGTCCCGAGTCTGGATGTTCTTTGTGTCCGTATCATGTATGTTTGTAAAGTCCCCCACGACACAGGATGTTTATTCCTAATGTGGGAGTTGTCTTTTTTTTAAAAAAGCTAAAAGCTGGTATAATAAAAATACTTGTAATCTTTCAGGAACTCCATGATAATATTTGGCACAATGGTTGTACTTCATGTTATGTTTAATTACTTAGCTGTGCGAGCAGTCTGCTTGAAAACTTTAAATGAACCAAGATTTTTACAAGTCATTGATGCTTATTTAAAAGAGGAAATGATTTTATCGCCTTGCGAAATCAATAAGAATGAACCAATCGTGTTTTATCAAATGGGGACGAATATTTTAGGTAGGTAAAATATTGGACATTTACCTGATAAAATTTAGATACCTGTTGCAATGTTTTTGTGCATTGATTATTGTGTTTGTTTAATTCAGAATCCTTTGAATAACTGGTAATCACGAACATATTGCTTAAGTAGCCTCATATTAAACTACTAACCCTAAAAACTTTTACTTCATTTGAGCACTGGATTACAACCCGTCGGATATATCTGTGAACCTGGCTTAATGACGTCATGCAAACTAGAGAGTTAATATTTCACTGAACAAACAAACAATAAACAAGAGTGAGATTACGAAAGCAAGAATAAAATACGTGTGTCGGTGCTTGCGTTGGCAACTGTACCAGATAGGCGAAGGCGGACGGAAGGATGCGTGGGGAAGCGAGAGGTGAAGCATTCCAGCCGGGTCCGCAGATATTTCTGACGGTTAATATATTGTCTACATTTTTTTTAAAAAGTACACAATTTTTTTTGGCATGAAGTGAGTGCACATAATTTTAGTTTTAGTAGTAGTCTGGTGATAATTTATCCTCAAGGGGTTAACACAGCTGGAGCTCTCTAGTATTGAAAACATAAGGCAGTTTTGTATTTTAATTTCAGATTTGAAACTATGTGGATTTCAAATTAAAACTGGCATGTCTATGAAAACATTAATGGAACTGAATTTAAAGGCTAAATATGTAAAAAAAGTCAACGAAGTCTATCAACAACGACAATATGTTTTGTTTCCTGATGTTGTTAGAAGGAAAATGTATGTGGTGCTTAGAGAAACAGCGACAATATCTGACACCCTATGTGCTTACTTTCATGCTGTTTTACTTGCGATTGCTATATGTGCTATTAACGATTACCCTTTGGTACGTGTTATAAGGATATCCTTAGTAAAAACTAGCCAAGCCCAGCGGTGTTACTCAGAGTTGTTTCTGTTCTTTTACAACAACAACTGCGGTTAGCGCCGCAGGGCAAAGCTAGTTTAAAACAAAAGTAGATTTAATTACTCCTTGGATCATCAGCTGTCTGCCAGAGCAAGTCCCTTCAAAATCGGTACAGTCGTTCTAGAGATTAGCCAGAACAAAACAGACTGCCAAAAATTACTTCATACATTTACTGAAATTTAATATACCAAACAGACACTTTAATTTATTTGTATAAATACGCTTCTAAGAGCATATTTACATCCTCATAAAATCACGTACCGTCACAGGTCTTGCGACACAATTATCGATTTTGTAATATCAAAATCTAACTAATCACCTATTAAAAATGCATTTGTTTTTCATAAGAAACGTAGCAATTAAAACAAATTGAAATTATGAGTATCTATCTGTCTCCATTGTAAGTTTTCGAATTTTTAATATTAGTATGGAATAGACACACTTCACACTACCAGACTGCATCACTCGACTGAAGCGGCGCAGAACCTTGGAACTTGGCAGTATTGATTGAGCCATTATGTTAACATAGGTGATATTCTACTGGGAATACACCTAACCGAAAATTATTCCCTAAACTCATCTCATAGTCGGAATGACTGACTGCATGACCACAAAAAAAAAAAAAAAATGGAATAAAGGCACTCATGTGAAATAAAATACACTTGTTTTCAAGTTTCACGACAGGCGTTCTAGGTTTTTTAAGAAGTGTAGTTTGTGTAACTATTCCCTGTGCTAGTACCCACACACATCATTATAAAAAAATAATTTCCTATATGTTTTATTTCATGATGTGTGCACTAACTAAACCATTTTAAGGATCAATTTATAATTAAATTAAAATAATAATGACCTGCTTATTGATATATATTATTGTCTTTCCGATACTTACTTGTACATTTTAATGCTCAACTTTCTTCTTTTTAGTATTCAAATTCTAATATTCCTACAGGCAGTTCACAAACCCCAAAACAAAAAATTAAAGCCATTTGGAGAAGTTTGTTTGATTTTAAAGCAAGCTGAGTGGAGTCGAGATGAGATTCGTCATCAGAATGCCATACTAGAGCACGGCCCTTCTGTTGAACTGATGGTATATTTGGATAAAATTGTTAATAAAGAATGGCAGCTAATCAAACGCGGATTATTAAAACTAGGTAATATTAATTTTCATTGATATACATATTTCTAAAAGATTATTTTTTGAAAACTTACTTAAGAACTTTAAGATTCCTCAATACTTTAGTTCGAATCCTTTTGTCCCGGCCTCATTGCCCAACCGTGCAGCCGCAGCTAACTCGCTTGCACGTTCACCACGCAGTAGGTGCCATAAAATAGGGTTACCTATTGACACAGTCATGGGCGTACCCAGGTTCTAGGCCAAGGGGGGGACAAACAGGTTTTTTAAAAGCACCCTGTCAAATAAATAGATATAAAAAAATTATTTTTTCAATAAATTATTTTATTATTGAATAGCTATTTTAAAAACCCATGCCAGCAAAGTACCTACTCCTTCATGCCATCAACATGAGAATGCAGGCTTTTCTGGATCCTGAAATAGCTATTGAGCCTGAAGGATCTTAGTCACTTTTTACGATTCTGAGAGTGCTTTCTTCCATAGAAGAAGATAATAGGAACGTCAACATCCAGGGGGGGGGGCAGCTGCCCTACCCTGGGTACGCCCATGTACACAGTTATTGGATATCTCGTAGACATGGAAATAAAATGAAAAAACCATTGTAGAAAAGTACCTTTGCATACAATTTAGTAGTAGTTACAACCACATACATTTTTTATGTTTTCAGCAAAGCCAAATAATGACACACTGATAAGAGAATATTTATATAGCTTTATCTGGGTGAATTGTAGAGACCGACCCGGTCACTGATGATCATTAGAACCTCTAGTATAATTTTAGAAGTCCTGGAAGACGAAAATTGCTTTTTAGACTGCCTATTAGAACCATAATAACCATATTGGGCTTTTATTAGGCTAGTTTGGCTAAGAGTTCTAATTTCAAATTAATTTTATTTTAATAACATAAAATTATTACTTTAATCATTACCGTTATTATTGATACGTTAAAAAATCGTAAAGTTGTAGAATATGAGTGGTACGAACGGGCACTGACCGGGACGCTACTACCCTCACACAAAAGACAGGAGGCCAATGGTTCCAGGGGTGACAGTTATCGTGGCTCAGGCTCAGGAAAACATTTTGTGGATCACACAGTGATGTCCCACGTGGGATTGAACCCACGCCACTTGGCGCAGTAGCAAGCGGCGTAGTGACCGCTTAAACCACTAGGCCAACCGTGCAATCAATTTCTGGGTTACTGGTACTCACATTACCTTTTTAGTTTAAGAACATGGACTATTATTACATTTTATTCTAAAGTATATTGATTAAAAATTATTTACAGGCTGGGATCTTAGTAAGCATCTTTTAGTAGTTGATGAATGGAGAATATGCAATGCGAGGATTGTAACTAGAGCAATATCCGTGGATGAAACTGCCAATGCTTCGGTATTGCCATCATCCACAGTAATAAGTTTCAGCGATTCAAAGAACGTAAATGTCCATGAAACTGAAGAGAGAGATACTTATACAATTGAACCGGACACAGAAAAACCAGCAAACAATACAGCCTTACCAAACGTAGGAAAATAGGTTAAAAGCAGTAAGCGAAATTCGCTTCAAATACTTAAATATCTTTTTAATATTGTATAGTAGAGAATGTGTTCAACATATTTTTAAATATAAGTTAAGTCGTATTAAATTGTAATTACTCGTAAAATAATGAAATCTCTAATAAATAAAAGAATTATGAAGAGCAACTGAAAGTAAAGTTATTTTTTACCTTGTTATGAGTTATCACGTTACATAATGCGTGTGGTCTAATAGTCCACAGGCCCACGTACAAGGGATTTCAATGATTAATAACAGGCTGAAAGTTTAGAAAAAATAACATAATCTTGACAACGTTCGAGTGTAAGTCTCAAAAAAATTACCATCAAATTTGTATGCCGATGCGTTTTTTATGAAAAATATATATTTTGCAAGCCCCAAAACAAAAATCAGTTTGTAATTAATGAAAATGAATAAAAAATTTCAAGTCACCATTCTGACATGTTAGAGCTGGGGGTCACTCGGGAAGGTACCATTCACTTTGTAAGCCACAAGTTTTTCTCAGTTTTCCATCGTATTTTCTCGAAGTATTGACTTTTAGAAACTGTTATTATTTAATTTGGGACACTCATCAAATCGACGTGTTTCGCTCCCTATCCCGCTTTTTCCTGCCACTATCAGAATTTGGTCCAATGATAAAAGTTGGGTGTCTCGTCAAAACGAAGCTGTGTATAAACTTTCAGCCTGTTATTAATCACTGAAATCCCTTGTACGTGGGCCCGTGGACTATAACAGCTATTAAACAATGTTGGGTGTTTTGGTAAATCCTAATAAATGTCAGGCCATCATTGGTAGTAACCTCGTAGCAAATACAAAAAGGAGAGGGCATAAGCGGGGTAAAAAAGTTCTAGAAAAATCTCTTAGTGTTTTATTGAAATGTAATTCATTTTTTTCACAACTAAATGGCAAAACTTTGGATTTTTTTGGTAATCTACAATCAGCCCATCGGCTTTAAACAGATTGGATGTTGTGCTCTTAGACTTTTTGAGAATGCACACATTCTTCTTCCTTTAAAGGACTATATTGACGGTAATCACATTCTTTTCAGCCGAAATACACAGTTGTTTGCGCTTATGAGCTGTGTAGACAGAAGGTTGTTTTTTGTTATTATATACAGGGTCTGTCGTAAATAATGGATAAGTCGTAAACTGGAGTTGGTCCGGCTATGAGACTATTAGAAAATCGTATCTTTTTGCCAGGGTTTCTAACCGTATGGAAATGGCGTAGACTTTTATGTTTTTTTATATAAATTTCGCTACTCTTTGCATTCATTCCGTTGCCATTTCGTTAAATTTAGGTATTTCTGTGTCATTTTTTTTGTATTATAGTCTTGAAGATGTGTATTATTTAGTTTTAGTACTGTTTTAGGCGTTTTTAACGTTGGTCATTTTCAAAATTGTCATTTTAAGATTTTTTATGTTTTTGTTTTACTTAGGGTCAACTTTTGATCATTTACTGTGTAAAAAAAAAGTACGGCGCTATAGCTGCCCATGATCTTAATAAATTATCTAGTATGTGTAGATTCTAAAAAGGTATAACAATGCATACTTCACAAGTAATATTAAGCTACATGAGCGAGATCAATATCAAGGTGAGAAAATATTTTTTTCATGTAATGTTGTAAATGGTTATAAAACTTCGTCATAATGATTTATTTCTGCCAAGATTCTTTACACAAACACTATGGGGTCACTATTAAGGATATTCAAAAGAAAACTAGGTTGTTTTAGTACGTAAAAATATTTATTCAACAACTTAAACTAAATGTTCGAAGTGTCCTCCGCCGGCAGCTATGCACGCTCTACATCGCCTAATAAACGATCGCTTAATCCGGCGCACATAACCGGCTTCTTCAATTTTTCTCGCTGCTACTTGAATGCGCGCACGCAACTCTTCTACAGAACTTATTGTTTCACTGTATACTTTTTCTTTTATACAGCCCCAGTAAAAGAAGTCCAAGGGGTTCAGGTCTGGCGAACGTGGAGGCCATAAAATTGGCCCCAATCGCCCTATCCATCTATCTGGATAAGTATTATTTAAATGTTCCCTGACACGAACAGCGTAATGTGCTGGACACCCATCATTTTGTAGCCACATCTCATTTCTTATCTCTTGTGGGACGTCTTGCAGTAAACTAGGTAAAGTATTTGCTAAAAAATTCAAATACATATCCGCATTTAATATTGCCGGCAATTCGAATGGACCAATGATTTTGCCATTAATAATGCCAGTCCATAAATTAATTTTAAATTGATATTGCGATCGGTCTTCTCGGATAAGTCTTGGGTTTTCGAGTTGCCAGCTGTGTATGTTGTGAAGATTCAAAAACCATCTTTTCGACACGTTGACTCGTCACTCCATAAAATTTTATTAAAAAAACTTTGGTCTTCCCTCATCTTTCGCAGCATTATGCGACAAAATGTTATTCTCGCAGCAGCGTCCCTTGGCATTAATGTTTGGACCCTTTGATAATGATAGGGATATAATTCATGCCTTTTTAAAATCCTGTGTACAGATTTTTGAGGTATACCGGTGCGCCTTGAAATTACACTTATGGACGTACCAGGGTCTTCTGCAACTATTTCCAGTACTTCGGCTGCACTGTGGCGTTGTGGTCGTCCTTCACTCGCCCCGCCTACGCCGGTCCCAGGAAATCGTCCTTCCAAAAATGTGTTGTGCACTCTTATGAAGACACGATAGTCAGGATGCCGGGCATTTGGATATTTTCCTGATGATCCTTTTTACGAATAAACTTGTAACATGTTTGTCGCATGTAACTATTAGAGCACATCAATTTTAAAATTAAACACCTTTATGAAATGAGGAGGCATGAAATTTTTTTGACAAAAAACTACCTAGTTTTCTTTGAATATCCTTAATAGTGGCCCCATAGTGTTTGTGTAAAGAATCTTGGCAGAAATAAATCATTCTGACGAAGTTTTATAACCATTTACAACATTACATGAAAAAAATATTTTCTCACCTTGATATTGATCTCGCTCATGTAGCTTAATATTACTTGTGAAGTATGCATTGTTATACCTTTTTAGAATCTACACATACTAGATAATTTATTAAGATCATGGGCAGCTATAGCGCCGGCCTTTTTTTTTACACAGTAAATGATCAAAAGTTGACCCTAAGTAAAACAAAAACATAAAAAATCTTAAAATGACAATTTTGAAAATGACCAACGTTAAAAACGCCTAAAACAGTACTAAAACTAAATAATACACATCTTCAAGACTATAATACAAAAAAAATGACACAGAAATACCTAAATTTAACGAAATGGCAACGGAATGAATGCAAAGAGTAGCGAAATTTATAAAAAAACATAAAAGTCTACGCCATTTCCATACGGTTAGAAACCCTGGCAAAAAGATACGATTTTCTAATAGTCTCATAGCCGGACCAACTCCAGTTTACGACTTATCCATTATTTACGACAGACCCTGTATATGGATCAATTGGATTTGGAATTAAGGAATTGCATTCGTTGCCAAATGTTATCAAATGATAGATACGGTTATTATGTATCGTCTCCATGAATAAATCTTTAAATTCGCACCGCTACACATGTAGGAACTAGTTCATTTATTAATAAAACCCAGTATCACAGGAGAAATTAACGGTATAAAGGGGTCCAGCTGAAATTATTTCCTTTCCTCAACATTTAAACTACAACATCAAAAATCTTTTAAAATTCATACATAATCTGCCAGTGGTGAAAAACGTAATTACGCACTTCTTTCGTTTTTCCTGAAGCTCCCTAATTGTAAAGATATATAACACTACACCTAGTTCAGCCCATACGGCCCCTTTATAAGATACTAACATATTTTAAGGGTGCCGTAGTTCACGTCTCTGCAATCATTAGTTTCTTCAGGTCCGTCCGTTCATCCTCGGCTTACCTTCCAAACGGTTAGTGCTAGAAAGATGAAACTTTGTATGGCTGTGTCTGTGTATTTACCACGTCGGCAACCTAAGTATTAATAGAGTGACTATCGGTCTCGAGTTATTTCCAGGATATTATGTGGTTTGTCAAATGAAATAAAACTTTGTAATTATAATATTTTTAATAAAATCTTTGTTCAGCAAAATCACCACTATGAATTATGTTATATTTAATTATTTGTAACTAAAAATAAAACTTAAAGCCTCAGGTATAGATATAGTCTAATTGTTAGGGGAATTTAACAATTTGAAACCTATCTAATCGTAAATTTAAAAACTATTAATGTTTAAAAATAGTTAGATGCTCGTTGATGCGCTATAAAAATGTACATTAAAGATATATTTTACAGAACTATACTTACAAAAACGTGTAGGTAAGGTAGCTAGGAAAATACAATGAATACATACAGTGCCAACTTTTTCACCTTTTAACATAAATATAATTAGTAGGTACATTTCTTACGTAAGCACTGTAAAACGCAATATGTATTGAAGTAACTTCGAATAAATGTGAACACCATTGCCCAAAATTTTAGCTACTTAAGTAGGTATGTGTTTTTAATAAAACTTAAACCTTAAAAACCAGTTGTTTACAATTTTTAAAAATCCGTCTATTCCGGCAGATCATTTTAGGTAGATACCTAAATAAAGCTAAATATAAAAATGATATTATTACACAATTATTGGAAAAGTACTATAAAATAAATGGATTTGTATCTAGATTTCTATTATTTACTTTATTTATGTATAACAACAAGTATTACAACACTGACTGCCTCGTTGGTCTAGTGGTTAGCGTAAGCGACTGCAGATCAAGAGGTCTCGGGTTCAATTCCCGGGTCGGACTGCTGTTGGGTTTTTCCTACAAGAAATTCTTAATAGCAGCCCGGAGTATGGAAGATGGCGGTGTTTCCCGTCCGTGCTTCGGAGGGCACGTTAAGCCGTCGGTCCCGGTTGTCATGAACAGCTATGGCAATCGTTATTGGGAAGTCAGTGCCCTCAAATATACTGACAACTAGTTCAACCTTCGAATTCAGTTCGCCCTCAGGGTTGCGGAGGTCAGATGCCAGTCGCTCTGTGTAAAAACTGATATTCAGGTAAAATCGGTTGAACTGGTAGCCGACCCCAAATAATATTGGGAATAATAAAGGCTAGGAAGATGAAGATGATATGTATTACAACATCACCTTCACTATCATTACAGGTTGCCCTAATGCGATAGAGAAGCCAACTTACATTTCTAATATTACATCTATTGCTTTACAAGTGAACAAAGAAACACATACAGTAACGAAATACAAACTCAATAAAAGTAACAATCTGTCTTAAAATTATAAATATAAAACAAAATATTGCAACTCTTTTAGGTCTTGTAACAAATTAAATTTACAAGACATTTTGCGAGTACACTCAATTGACACGGAATAATATCGATATTTTTGTGAACTTCGTTAATTATTTAAATAAGTTGTGAACTGCGTTAAATAATTGTAAACTGCCTCACTAAAAATATATATAAATAGTTTCATTTATTTCAGCCGGGCCGTCAAACCCCTGCAATACCTACTACAAAAATCGTGGTGTTTTTAACAGTTAGGGACAATTTTAGGTGTGAATATTTAATTTTTAAATTTTCTTACATAAAATAATGACAGTAATGTTACATTAATAATTTTTTATTTTTTTTTTATTTTAAAAAGTCAACTCCCACATTAGGAATAAACATCCTGTGTCGTGGGGGACTTTACAAACATACATGAAACGGACACAAAGAACATCCAGACTCGGGACAACAATTCGTGGATCACACAAAGTGTTGTAGGTACCGCGTGGGATTTGAACCCACGACACTTGGCGCAGTAGCAAGCGGCATGGCGACCGCTGACACCACTCGGCCAACCGTGCAGTTAAAATTAAGCGTAACATAATAAAAACTTTAAATAAATAAGTAACCCGACTTCAAACAGATTTAAGCACACATTTTAATACAAGGGGGAGGCGGAGTACATGGATTAAAAATCGATTAAATGTATTCGAGTGGTGACATCTCTGAAACGGTCATCGATAGAAATGAATGAACGCATCCCATGCGTTCGCACCGACACCCAGTCAGCTCCATAAAAGTGTTCTGTGATTCAGCCGCTGGCGCTCTACAAGTCGTATCGAGTGCCACCAACTAAAAAAAACGTTAAATTTAAAAGTGCTTCCCTAGGTTTTTATAACACATTATAAGGATATACATATACCAAAGGTAAGTTTAAGCATAAATCGGTTTGTTTACTGTAATTTGCATAATGAAAATAAACTTTTGGGACACTTAGATACAGCAGAGTATGAGACACATTGCCTTATCAAAGTGTCCCATTTTGAATTTAAATTATACATTATATATTGTTATCAGAAAATGGTGCGCACATACAAGCCCAAGACTGGAAGACGTAATTTTAGATTATTTTAGACGAAGACAGAAATAAGACCGCCGTATCCTTGACTTCCTCGGTGGCGGAATGGAAGCAACTGCTATGCTTGAGGTCTAGGGTTCGATTCCCGGGTCGGACCAAATGTTTGTATGATTTGCAAATATTTGTTTCGGAGTTTAGGTGTTTTCTATGTATAATATGCATCTATTTACAATAAAAAAGTATATATGTATTTATATCAGTTGTCTAGTACCTATAACACAAGCTCTGCTTAACTTGGAACTAAATGGCGTTGTGTGTTAGATGTCTGAAATATTTATTTATTATTATTTATTTAAAGAGGTTAAATTGGTGAAGCAAAAGCAAAGGAGTTGAAAACAGCAAGAAAATTATTGGGAAACTAAAAATCCTAAAAGAAAAAATCTGTCTTCGTTTGAAGGCAATGTCAGATTCGGATTCCAGTGAGAATCGAGTTATTGTAATTAAGCGACGATGAAAAGCCAGACGAAGGAGGTTTGACATACCTAATCCTGGAACTATAAATATTGGAGATTTCTTTTTAAATAAATTTGAAAATAAGAAATCTGTACCTTATTAAGTAGCTAAAGTTATTTCTAAATATGGTTTGACTGAATACTTAGTGCCTTACAAAAAATTCAATACCTTATTTTTTTATCCTGATGTATAAAACCAAGGAAGCATTAATTTTAGAGATGTTATTTTACACTTGCCTAATTATACCAAATTTTACGAAATACACAGCTCAAACTTCTTCTTAGCATACTTCATCAGTTGATTTATCTGTACACAATGTGTAAAATCCGTAGATGGTTGTGAAAGGAAAGGCAAAATGGACTGTAAATTTTCCATAATATAACATGTACAGTGAGATAAAAGTGTACAATACTTTATTAAAATTAAAGGTTAAATGTCTATAGACGGGAGTTGACAAAGTAATTAAATGCAGTTTATTTAATGTTTTTTAGTACGCAAGGAGTTTTCGTTTGAGGTTATTTTGAAGGGGTTTTAATTACTTTTTGAATTTTCATTTTTAATGCAAATAATTGTAAGTGTACATTACAGTGTGTAAATCTTTTTCGTTAAACTTACATCGCATTGCTATTGTTGCCACGATATTTAGCCATGCGGTCGATATGCACTACTTTGAACCCCTCTTGGTCATCGCCGAATCCTACAGGTCACTTCGTTCATCCGGATAATCACCTTGTACGGACTCTCCCACCGGGTCTGTAAATCAGGGGTTAAGTAGCCAATCCAGTAACCCTGTGACGGCCCGTGGGGGATTCAAAAAAAAAGTAGTCAATCCAGTATACCTTCATCAAAATCGATTTCGATTCTCGCTTGTGACGTCAACTGTGATTCGTTTCCATGATGCGCCGACATTTTATAATTGCCGGTTTCCTTGACTGCGTCTCTGCGCCAATCTTGTACATCTTGTTAAGAATGAAGCCAATAGAATGTCTCGCGTACTGTTAACAGTGTCTTCTTGACACTAAGATGGCCTCTAAAAGCTACATCGTGAACTTCACGGACAACGTCCGGCACTTTAGCTCTTGGCACAATAGGGTAGTTGACTGTATCGTAAATAAATACCGATGTGTACTTCATTAAAACGAATATTACAATCTTCATTGAAATGATAAATTTTAATCAAATAAATATTGAAATATATTGAGTAGTGTAAAACAGGGATGTCACAAGTTTCTATTTATTACATTTTTCATACAAAGATATCGTTTTGCCAGATGATAAAAAGTTACTAATTTGGCTATAATGTCAACTATGTACCCTATTATCTGCAGGTGGAACTGTCTCCCGTTTATTTTCTGGCATTTCGGTAAAGTATCCCGTTCTGTAGAACCAAGCTATCCCATTGTGCCCAATAAGCTTTGGTAATAAGACAAACTACATCTGTTTCTATAAAACAGCGGCTTCTCGACCTAAGAATCCTATCCAAGTTCACTTACACTCCCACACACCATCTACTCTCCTATGCAATTGTGTAGCCCTCGAACGTACCTATTGAATGTTTTAAGTATCTCGGATTTACCTTGGATGAACGCCTAACATTTCAGTCTCACATAAACCACACCGCTACTAAACGAAAACTAATTGGGATCATGAGAGTACTGAGAAACTCGGCCTGCCGGAAAACCTTAACTACAGTTTACTTCGCACTATATCAATCAATTATAAGCTACTGCATCGGAATCTGGGGTTCCGCATCTAGGACTGCAGTAACTAGATTAGAAAGGGCTCAACGAGCATTAATAAAGGTGATGTTTAAGAAACCCTACCTTAGAAAGAAGCGCTTTGTGCCAGACCCGATCGAAGGCCTTAGCCTTAGCAATGTCCAAACTAACTGCCAAGGCTTCCCCCTTAGTCTCAATCTCTTGTGCCCAGCGATGTGTCAGGTATACTAGAAGATCACCAGCTGATCGACCCTTACGAAAGTCGTACTGCTGGTCACTAAGCAAATGATGACCTTCTAGATGCCGCAGGAGTTCACAGTTGATAATGGACTCCATTATTTTCGTGAAGATGAACTTTTGGCTATACGTTATATGGCCTATAGTTGGACGGATTAGAGCGATCGCCTTTTTTTGGGATCGGATGAACCAATAATAAATAATTATTTCGGACATCTAACACACAACGCCATCTAGTCCCAAGCTAAGCAGAGCTTGTGTTAAACTAAACAACTGATATGAATACATATATACTTTTTTTTGTAAATACATACATATTATACATAGAAAACACCCAAACTCCGAAACAAATATTTGTAGATTGCACAAACATTTGGTCCGACCCAGGATTTGAACCCGAGTCCTCAAGCACAGCAGTCGCATTCACTACCACTGCGCCACCGAGGCAGTCATCAAGTTATAGAACACTAGGTGAGAGCTATGCTGCCTTCCATGATGACAGGACTACGCCAGAAGAGTAGGAGAGTCAAAAAGACGCGTTAAGACCGGTGCCAATTCAGGAGCGCAAATCTTCAACATTATAAAAGGGGCTTCTATCAGAGCCACTCGACTTATGGACAAAATCATGGACAAAAGTGCGAAACGCACTGAGCGCTGGTGGAACTGGATGTCCACCATACGGTACTCGCATCGCGGTATGGTGGGCGGCTCCTGTTCCCCGTCATCCAAGGTCGAGTGGGACGCAAAGTGTTTCGTCAGAAGATCGGCTTTCTCCTTTGCGTCATAACTACTGATTATTTCTTAAGTGCAAAGGTGGAAGGGATAGCTTACGGAAATTCCCTTCGATAGCCTTGGCAAGAGACCAGAGTTCTCGGGTTCCCGAAGGAAGATGCTCAATCCTCTCGTCAATCCTAGCAATGTGTTCAGACTTCGCCCTTGTAATGTCTTTTTTGAAGGACCTGGAGGCAAAGTTGTACTCCTTTTTCAAAGCGCTGGTATTTTGGTCCCACACTGCCATCGCATTAGCCCAGGTTGGTAAGCTTACTGCTTCTTATTTATTTACAATTATTTATTTATTTATTTATGTATTAAAACATCACCTTCACAATCATTACAGGTTGCCCTAATGCGATAGAGAGGCTAATTTACATTTCTACTATTTCTATTATTACATCTATTGCTTTAGTTTTAAACACATACAGAAATGAAATATCTCAAAAAGTAACAATCTGTCTTAAAATTTAAATATAAAACAAAACATTTCAACTCTTTTAGGTTTCGTAACAAATTAAATTTACAAGACATTTTGCGAGTCACTCAATTGACACGAAAAAATTTCTAAATCTTTGTAAACTTCGTTTTGTCTAGCAGCAGCAGTCTAATTTCGCGAATTTTATTGTGTTCGCTGACAGCATCAGAGGATGGTGATGGCGCAAGGGTTGGAACACGAACGTGATTGAGCGCAATTTTGCCCTCCTTAGAATACGAGGGGCAGTCTAAACAACCTCGATTTTGTCAGGTTTGTTATAGCCTAAGCACGGACGTCCAGAGGGATTTGCCAACGCAAGGGTAGTTGGTACCCTCCTGGAGTAACAATCTGTGTTTATAGGGGGGGTTGGGGGAGGGGCTTCCGGTATCGTCACTCACTCGGTGAAACACCGCGCAAGCGCTATTTCACACCGGTTTTCACCAGTATCACTCCGGTCGAGCCACCATGCATGATTAGTTCTTGCTGCAGAGCACGCTCTGATCGTCACTACGCTTGAACATCGCATCTGCTCATAGTCCTAGAACTGATTGCCGATCTTACAACAATGCAAAAAATAAAACTGTCTTTGTCCAAAGTCGAGCTTACTCACGTTTTTACGCGTCTGCGTGTACTTTTATTGACAGAAGAAGATAGTAGGAACGTAAACATCCAAGGGGGAGCAGGAGTTGGTTTGTTTTAAAATTTCTTTTTAACTAATTCACAGAGGTATTTAACTACAGTATCTAATAAAGCTATATGATGATGATGGTCTCCCAGCCGATTACGGCCACGACGGCCATTTTCAACGCACTACGCTACACCAACTACGCAGAAGATATTATAGTGCACAAGTGTGCGCAAACATAGGTTTTTTTATTATTATTATATAGCGGGCAAGCGAACCTGATGGTAAGCGATTACCGCCGCCCATGGACACCAGAGGCGTTACAAGTGCGTTGTCGGCCTTTTAGGAAGGAGTACGCTCTGTTCTCTCTTTCTCATAATCCGATGGGACGGTTAACCGACACGACCGGGAAGAGATAAGGCGCAGGACCGACCGCTTTACGAGCTCTCCGAGGCACAGGGTTCAGACCAAACTTCCAAACTCCGAGCTGTCATTAAGTATTTCTATAATCAGAAAAATTAATTAACACTTTTGGCCGGACCCGGGGATTCGAACCCGAGAACTCTTGATTGGCAGTCACATACGTCAACCGATAGACCAATGAGGCAGTTCATAATATAATAATATTAGCTGAACCCCGCAGTGCTACTCGCGGTACGACAATAACCGGGCAACGACGCGAGGCGAAGCCACTATCTTTATAAATTGTAATGTATGCTTTATTATCGTAAAGTTTCATCCAAATCTATTCAGTAGTTTTTGCGTGAAAGAGCAACAAACATACTTACATAAAAACTTTCGCGTTTATAATTTTAGTAGGATTATCTAGCTGACCCTAACAACCAATGTTACGAGTAAAACGTTGTTTTACTATTAAAATTAAAAATATTTAGAGATCACCCTTATCATTTAGGGGTATGAAAAATTTATTATTAAATGTACGAGCTTTTTTTTTTATTTATTTATTTAAAATCTGACAATGCTAAGTCTGTCAAACTGTAACACAGGGTAATATATATATGGACGGGGTTCATAAATAAAAACACATTCTTGTACTACTACACCATACCACTTTATTGTCAAACTTTTGGATTGTTTCATGAAGGCAATGACTTGCAACATCATCACCTTTAAATATCCTGATTTGCCCGATTGTTACAGAATTTCAGGTTTTGCGCTACAGTGTATGGTTAACTACTATATCGCAGTGTCTATATTACTACATCCAGTGTTCTAGATAATTTAAGACATATTTTATGCATCTACATTACACTTGTAAATACTTTGGTAAATTGATATTAAATGTACAAGACTTAAATAAACTTTCATAAAGAAATGAGAAATAAAATGAAGCATCCCAAAACAATAGCATTAGTAGTTTTTTTTGCCAATATCCAGTTCTTTCCCAAGTACCTTAGAAGCCAACCACAAGTTAGGAAACGCAAAGGAACCCGTCCTTCGAAGCTAAGTACAATAGATTTCTAGGTTTAATGCGAATGACTCATAAATATAACGACATAATGAAAATTGCAATGATATAAAGCACAGTATGCACAGCATACTACTTATTTGCTATGAATGTATACATGAACTAATTTAGGTGACCAAAAAAACTGTCTATTTTTTAAGTTCTTATTCAGCATCAATGTAAATTGCTCAGTTGAGTCACACCACCACACAAGTCAATTAGTTAATAACTGAACTAAATTTATTGATCCATTAACCAAATAGTACATCAAATGTTCATCATATTAGAATACTGTACATACATATGTATGTAGATAGTACGAAATTATCTGTTAAATTATATACATATTAAATCATAATAAGTACAAAATCACAATATCATAAATGATTAAAAACATAAATAAAAGAACTTTACGGTTACTAGTATTTCTAGTTCGTTAGATAGTTTTACCTTGTTTAGCTCTGTCTGATTTTGTTTGATTGTGTACAATTCTATGTGATGACATCTCATCTCAAGTTACGATAATGTTGAGTCTATGAAGACTTGTGTTTAAAATGTAAACCAATGTAGGAAAAGCATTGATAACTAAATGTAAGATTTAATATTTGAACAATCACTTACACTACTACAACAATAAATTGAAATAATCCATGATAATAAAATATTACAAATACTAAATATTACTATTCCTACTAGTAAATATTGGTGTTTCATGTGAATCGAACTGTGAGTTAATTCCGTTCAGACGACTTCTAAAATTACTAAGCTACTAAAAGTGTGCATTTTTCACCTGATCTAAACGGTTTTTTCACTCTATAATTAAGCTCCGAACTGCTTTATCAGTGCTGCCGTGCTAAGAGACTTGGGTCGTTCGATCGGGAAACCAAGGGCACGGGACCAAATTTGTTGAGCAAGCACACCGAGCGCACGAGACACGCCAAACATCACCGTGTAGTAATTCATCTCCTTTAGTCCATAATACTGCAAACAAAATATAAAAATTGTATTACAGACTAAGAATCTAATTGTCTTATTTATCCTTAATCGATTTGGATAAACTGCTGAAAACCAGCGCAAGATATCTGGTTAGCAGATATTGCGCCAGATCCTGTTGGTTAAGAAGTGATGTAGACTTCAATAATGTAACACTAAGGAACTTGGTTCTGTCACCCTATAACATGCGCGATAATGTGCGGATATCTGAATGTCCAATGATAAATCATGGTTTCTTTTTTTTGACAACCAGATTAACAAGCTAAAAATTTACGAGTACACATTCTTCTCATAACCAAGAGCAATTCAATGGTACCGGCAAATGTAATACGGCAGGTTATAGAGTCAGGCATAAAATGAAATGTTAAACTATTAATGTACCTGTAAAAGGACACCAGAGTGAGAGTCCACGTTGGGCCAGGGGTTCTTGACCTTGCCGAGCTCAGTCAAGATCGGAGGCACCACCTTGTAGATAGCGGCGACGAGTTTGAACAGTGGATCATTTGGCAAATGCTTAAGGGCAAATTCGCGCTGGCATGTGTATCTAAAAATACAAAAATCATATTTATACCTAATTTTGCTGTATGCGAATGTAAACTAGTTGAGATTTTGAGACTACGATTTACAATATTCACACACAAGTTATTAAAGGTTACTAGAAATGACTTCGTCAGAAGAATACATTTGAGTATCCAAGAAAATAGATCTCATTTCGAGCAACTAATTAGTTTACCATTTTTTGTTAATAATTAAAATAATTAAGATTTCATGGTTTTCCTCTCATTTGATTTATGAAGTTCGTTAGAGAGATTTCATGCTTAAATTTGACCCTATCGATTGATGCAATAAAAGTTTATTTCTTTTCAAAAACAAAGTAATGTTTTCTTTAAGTAAAATTTCTATCTACAATATTAAGAGTACTTTCCATTCAAATGGCATTAGAAAATGCCACCTGTATAATACGAACAAACATACTCGTACACTCTACAGTGAATATATTACAGAATTATTAAGGAGTAGGTAAGTTTACAAGACAACAACATGAATGCGCTTCATCAGAACATGTTTATTGTTGTGAAAAATTGTTGACCATTATCCTTGAAAGTTCAAGTTTATTTCTTCATTGTCCTCTTGTCTTTAAGCCTCACGTACATACTTAGTATGCTTAACGAGCCACTAAATATGACCGTAGCTAGCCACTAAACAAGACTATTTATAACAGAAATCAACTGCTCCATTGTATTTGGCTAGTGCATAAATTTATCTAATTTTCTTTCTTAATAATATTTACGCTGAAATATTAATTGACTTGTAGTCTAAGAGAAGTAATAAAGAAGTAATAAGTAGACTAAGTGGAAATACTATCTTTACAAATTACCAATTGAAGTTTCACTAAATGCTTCAAAAACTATATAAAAAAATAGCAAAATTCTTGTCTGTATGTCTGTCTGTCTGTTTCTTTGTTCTGGCAATTTTTTTAAACGGCTGGACCGATTTTCACCAGACATTCTTATTTAATTGCCAAACACTACGATAATAAGCTATGAGGGAAGAGTGCTTGACTCTAAGACAAATCAGAGCCTTGACGCCTAATTTCGCAGAAATGGACGACTTCAATAAAAACATTGTCTTCACAAACTCTTTTTTTGGCAAGACCTATCAAATTAGACATAACATAACGGGATGAATTTAAAAAATAAAAGCGCCACTTTAAAGGTACTTTTTCTCTATATTATGAATGGAGCTTGTTGGCAATAATTGTTTTATAGAGACATCATAATTTTATCTGATAATGGCAATTACCTTACGTAAAGCCGTTATTTTCACAAGACTGACAATAACCATCTGGTGATCCTTTTAAGTATTATTACACTGCTGCAGTGTAATGTGAATGTATATATGAATATTGTGTATATTTAAGATATAAGTCAGACTTTTGACAACTTTAAAAATGTTTTATATTATAGACTTTACAAGAAAATTGCAACATATTAAAAAAAATCAACTCTTCAGTGTTATTATTAGGGATCTTGAAAATTGACAGTTCACATATAGTTTACCTGGGGTCAGTCTTCCTGAGTACAGCATGGCCGTAACCGGGTACTACTTGACCGGATTTCAGTGTCTTCCAAATAAACTCCTTAAGTCCCTCTTCGGTGAAGTCATCGCCAACTTGTTTTCTAAGTTTCTCCAACCACACGAGCACCTAAAGATTATTAATGATTTATTACCAATAAATGTACAAGAATACTTAAATGAATTACTTGACAGTATAGTAATTCTTTTTGTTACATATATGAGTACTAACCTCTTGGTTAGCAAGACCGTGGAGTGGTCCAGCAAGACCGTTAAGGCCGGCGGCGAAGGATAGATAGGGGTCACTTAAGGCCGATCCCACCAAGTGGGTAGTGTGAGCAGAAACGTTGCCGCCCTCGTGGTCACTGCACAGTAATAGAAAAACAATAATTAAGAAACCAATTTAAAGCATATTGAAGGAAAAATGGGCTGTTGTAATGTTACCACCACTTAATCCAGAGAAAATAATCCACCCATTAATTTCAATTCGCTACGTGGCAACGCATAGACTAACTAAAAACATAACAAAAATTAAATATCAGATATTCATCTTAGACTTGGTTGCTCCAGAAAGTATGTTCGTATAAATATTTAAACAGAGTTGATAACAGTTGATATCGTTAAGCTTAAAGCGATAACGTTCATTTACGATCAAAAGTAGTGAATAATTTAATTATCTTTTGAAGTATTTCGGAACGAAGTAACATTTATTAGGTAATTAAGGCTATAGTAGGTCTTGTGTAGCATACATGACACCAAGTATCAGATACTAATACAGAATACATTACATGTGGATTGAATATGAGCCGGCAAACAATATGATCTGGACATCGATATAATGATGAACAACAACATGCTACCACTAACCCACTACGACGTCTAGGGTTAAAAATAAAAAAGTAACCATACTTAAAATTTACAAACCAATGTCACTTTCAAAACTAAGTCGAATAAGTACCTACATTACATACTGTAATTACAATTTAAACCAAATTTATCAAGACGTTGAGGCTACTGTGCGTGTGAAGTGTATGTACACTCGAAAAACATAAGCCTCCTCTGCTGCAGTCGCTTAAAAAGTACATTTGTACGTTATTCTCGCGCTTTGACTACTGACAGTCAATTACGGGAATGTCATCATCCTCAAAATTTGGCATTTTTGTTTTAATGTCTAAGATCCGGCAGTAGAATCAGTACATTCATCGAGTATTTGCTAAAAACCAAATTTTTACGCATATTTATGATTAGGTGAATATATATCTACCAAGTTGCCTACCAAAATGTGGCCGCTAATACTTTAAATTAAATTATTGCTAATTTATTTTTCCAAAAAAATTTTATTCATTTGCTTTTTAAATAAAATATCGTCCACCTTACGGCAATATACATAAACACTCTGAAAAATCACGGTTCCCGTTGCGCACTTGGCCGCACCTCTTCGCAGCCAGGTGGAAACAGGTATGACTTTGATACATTTATACGTTCATAACGTACATTATTTTATTATTTATATATCAAATTAAAGATATTTTTATTCTGTTTATTATGATATACGGTTGCTTAATTAAATCTGGCCGCAAATGAGGGTTGCTGAGTCGAGTGAAAGAGAGCTAGCGCGTAACATTACTAGTCAGAAATGCTTTTTTGGTTTTTAGCAAATACTCGATGAACGTACTGATTCTGCAGCCGGATCTCGTACTATAAGGAGTTATAAAAAGCAAACTAATGTACCTATGTACTATATCTATGTAAAGTATAATGTAGTGTTTAATGTATCTATGTAAAATATATACCCTGAAATGTACCTGAATTAATTATTAAAATAACAAATCACGTGAGTAAATCCCCGGGTAGTAGCCCGATATAAGTGACACAAAACCCCCTTTCAATTCTTATAATTGTACTCATGTTAGTGGCAGAGTAGAGATAAAATATTCTACTCACACGTATCATAACGAGCAAATGTTAAATTAAATATTTGTCTGAACTATTGCTGTATACTCGTATGTCTAACATGTTATTAATCATCTATTACTAATTGTATTTTAATGTTGTTAGAATTTTATGTATTTAGTAGAACTAGTAATGAGTGTTAAACTAATGTCGAATTTAATTAGGTCTGTGAATAACAAAGGTTCATAATGTATGTTTATATAGTACGTACCTATCTTATCGATGTGACACTAAATAGACGAACAACGTTAAAGAAATACATGTCATATTGTTTCTAGTGGTATTTATATTAATAGAGTTTATGAGGAGTTCATACTTTATGTGCACAAATATTCGCTGTTAGCCACAAATTATTACAAAGCAAAACATTACTCTCGCCAAGCTTGTTAAATATTGACATACATGCTTAATACCACAGTTTTAAGGCAATTGAGAACAAGATGATTATATACACCGCTGATTCTACAAAACCATCGTTTTTATCTACGTACCCAGATCCAACAAATCAACAACAGAGAACAATTGACAATAGTGTATATCCTGAAGGTCCACAGGAGACTGAAACTTTTTTAAATAAATATCTGCGAGTTTACACAGTTAGACCTCTCGAACTCGAGCTCAAGGAAAACAATAGTGCTCACACAATGATATGAAGAGGCACTAGTTTGAGAAAGAACACTCAGTTGTGTAAAATATCACATGTTGCATAAGATGTACCTTGCAAATCCAGACCATGTTATTTATTCGAATAGGATGATACAAGAAGTTTTCGCAACATTCGCACAGCATAAATGAGGACAAGATATTAAATAAGTTAATACAAAAACACGTTATACACAAAAGTCTAAATAAGTCATGTATAAATTGACTAAATTCTGATAGTTTATTATATCTATTCCATTGACGATAGTGCAGTTATTTATAAACTAAATTATACAAACCTGTGTATGGTGAGGTACAGACGCATCAGTTCAGTAAATTCTGGGTTGTCGAAGCCCAGCATGCTGCAGTAATTAGCAGACCAATCCTTATTATCATCAATCGCACCAATGCCTTTGCCATCGCGGTACATGTTGCGATAGATAGTGGCGGCAACCACAGGCAGTTTCGCAATCAAGTTCATCGAATCCTCATAAACGTACTGGAAGGAATTAAAATGTTATTTTGATATCATCTATTTAAATAACTATAAATAGTGTCTCTATGCGTTTCGAATCTGTTTGTGGAATTGTAATGAAACTTTGGAAGGCTGTTCTATGGACGACCGCCGGGTCCAAAAAAGCTCCAAATCCAACCAACCTTTACGCAACGCACGTAACAGAAACTTTCAAAAGGAAGAATGAAAAATATTCCATTTAATTCCAAATAGGAAATGTAGTATCCGAGATAAGCGCATTCAACCAACCAAACAAACACACTTTTCAGTTTTATTTATAACTAGCTGACCCGGCAAACTTCGTACTGCTATATTTTTCTTCAGTAAATATTTCCTAAATTATAAAAAACTTATTTTAGTAATTATGCCCGCTTCAGTTTCGTACAAAGTAGTGTAGTAGTAGTAGGTAGTGGCAGAAAAACACTTTGAACCTTGTCCTTAGAATGACGAACATACAGAAAAAAGAATTATCCAATTTGGTCAGCTAATTGGAAGTAATGCGCATACATACATTTCGGTGATTCACTTTTATAATAGATTAGTGCCCATATCTAGATTGTTTTATTCGCTTATTGTTTATACTCCTCGTAGAAATGATCGATCAGGGATAATAAGATATAAAACCACATCAAACAACGAAACAAACGAGAATAAGTTATAATTAAAAAAAAAAACACGTGATATTTACCTCCCAATATTTGGACTTGTGGACTCCTTCAGTATAGGCCTTCACAAATGAGGACTCGCTGTTAAGGGCTGTGACGGCGGCAGAGAACTGTGACATTGGGTGGAGCTTACTTGGCATGTTGTTCAACATGGAAACGACGTGCGCCGGCAGTTCAGCTCTAAGTGAACAAAAAATAGAGAAATCATATACAAAAAGTTAAATGTTGTAATAATATGGCCTCGGTGGCGTAGTGGTAGCGTATGCGACTGCTAAGCTTGAGGTCTCGGGTTCGATGCCCGGGTCGGACCAAATGTTTGTATAATCTGCAAATATTTGTTTCGGAGTTTGGGTGTTTTCTATGTATAATATGTATGTATTTGCAAAAAAAAGTATATAAGTATTTATATCAGTTGTCTAGTACCCATAACACAAGCTCAGCTTAGCTTGGGACTAGATGGCGTTGTGTGTTAGATGTCCGGAATATTTATTTAAATATAAATATAATGGAAATGAATGACAGACCCGTTTACTTAGCTTCTGTACAAAGGTGCAGCACAGGGACTTTATAGGGTCTCGTAATCCGGGTGATAACATTATTGTACAGTAATGCAGTTAATAGTTTTCTTCTCAGATTTTCCTTAAATGATGCAAAAGATCTGAACCATTTAAAATAAATACTACGGAATTTGTATTGTGAAATGTATTTATCTTCATTTCTGAACCGTACTTATCATCAGTTGGAGCACAGAACCATCTATAGTCCCGTGCTTCACCCAGGTAGAGAACCTACTTGAAGCATGCCTATTTATTTTCAAATTACGAATTCATGATCAAAAACAATTAATTTTAATGTTGTTAATTCCTTATCGACATACCTTGCTGCCCACTCCTTGGACAATGCTGTTGTTTGGCTTTGAGTCGGGATATCTCCTGTGACAAGCAACCAGAAAAGACCTTCAGGAAGGGGCTCTTCTCCACCAGGAGCCTTGGGTAGCTTCTTTTGGCACTCAGGAATGGTCATACCGCGAAAACGGATACCTTCATCAGGGTCCAATACAGATGTTTCCCAAATCAAACCTTTGATTCCACGCATTCCACCGTACATCTAATGGATCAAAACTCATAATTTTAACAAAAAAATAATCTAAAAAATAAGTTATTACATTAAATATATAACTTTATTGTATGAATCTGTCACGCTGCGTGTTCTTTAAAAACTCAAATAGATTTAAGTTAGGTACATAGGATATTTGGTTCTTTGTACTGTCTGAGATTTTCCTTTTCAATACAATACTCCTCTCCTTCCATGCCAATATCAAAGTACAATGAAACATTATTTTATTATGTACTCGTATAAGAAAGACTGCGAATAATTTAAAATGCAGACGTATTTATTGGCGAACAACGGGTCTCGAATTGAGTCAAGACCCTTTACAGTATGGTTTAATGAACTCTGACTGAAGACTCATTTGTCCAATAAAAAATTTGCCAATTAAAGAGAGTTGATGCTTGATTTAAAGGTTGTGTTATATATTTGCACATTATAAAACAACTATCGGCCGATTAAAAAGTTTGTAGTCTGCAGAGGCTCTAATATGCAGGTATTTCACAATAAAACCCTTCCTCTTGAATCACTCTATCAATTGTAAAAACTGTATTAAAATACGCTGAGTAGTTAAAAAGATCTAAGCGAACAGACAGCATAAGTGACTTCTTTTTATACTATGTTATAAAGATACGTGAAGCAATAACTTTGTACCCCTCTTGCGGCTTTCTTGTTTGTTCCGGCTAAAATCTTGGAACGGTTGGACCGATTTTGACGGGACTTTAACCTATGGGTAGGTAGCTGATGATATAAGAGTAACTGAGGCTACTTTTTTAGACTAGCTTTGCCCCGCAGCGTTATCCGCGGGGTTCATCTAGTCGTGTATATTTTTTATATATTTTATAATTCAATCACTACTGCCACTATTATACAAATAGGAAATGGCACCAGGCAGTTCTTTCAAGAATCAAGACGAAGAAGAAAGAGAAACAAACTGCGAACGACTTTTTATGTCTGTTTTTCGTCGTATTTTTTAATTAGATACGGTTTTTTACTTTGTCCCGCTTTTGAACAAAGAATCCCGCTTTTTTTATTCGATTTCACAAAAAAAAACTGGCAACGCTGATGTATTCATTTACATCTCTAACTTTGTATCATATTAGTTTCCACATTCGTTTTAGCTATTTTAGAACAAGAAAGATTATTACCTAAAACAACACATTCACGCCCAGTCAAAGCAGAAAATCAAAGAAAGTTTATACTATGAATTTAGTTTCTCAAGTTAACATTCTTAATAACATTGGTTCCAACCAGAGTAGAGTCGGAAAAGTTATGTGATCATCTTTAAAGTATATCACAAACTAGCTTTTTTTTGCATGTCGGTTACCACGGTAAAGATCCAAATACCATTAAAATCAGTTCAGCGGGTTAGCTTTAAAAACGTAACAGAGAGGGTTGTACAATATTGAATTCCTTTAGGGAAGAAATCGGAAAATAAATGCACAACTCGGAACTATCTCTATACCCAATTTCATCAAAATCGGTTAAGCGGTTATTGATTCTCTAACAAATTGTTACCTTCTTTTTCACCTACTTTAGCGATGATTTCTAGGATAACAACTATTCTCTTTTCAACAGCTGTTTAAGCGTGAAGAGATAACAGACTTACCATATTCACGGAAACTTCTCCAACTTTTTTCTCGCCATTTTTTTGGCGAAAGTCTTTGACCTTCAGTTGTTCTTTAGGGATTTTATCTGAAAGAATCGCTTTCAAGTCGGTCGCCGGCGCATTCAAGCCTCTCACAAGAACAGATGCCGTTGCCGGAGTGCATAGTTTCTGTAGAAAGAAATAAAATATATTCTTTGTCAGAGAAATAATTATGTCAAGTACAAAATGTTATGTATTTTAATTAAATACATAACTCATTCACGAAACAATTAGTCCTAACCTTTTTTTGCATGCGTTGTGAGTCTCAACTTCATATGTGTTGTTTTGATATTACGTGACTATTGTCGCTGTTTACAAACTATATGTAATAACTAGAATAAATTACAAATGAACTACATCTTGGTAATCAAAATTAATTGAAACATTCTAAAACTGCAAAAGTAACAATTCGGTCGTGTCATATTTTGTTGCAAAGCAAGTCACATCATTTTTATAAAGAAAAATATCGGCATGACACTAACTGACTGATGACTAAACAATTCTTTACCATACAAACTCAGGAAGTATTTATAGTTGACAAACAATTTGATCACCGCAATCTAACTATGATATAACAATTCAATATATATTACATCGCTGGGTCAGGACAGGCCAGCGTCTAATCCGATTGACATTATACGTTAGGTACTTACATTAACGAACCCTTCATACAAGGCATAGATGAATGTGTGTATTATTAATTAAAGGCTACTGATGTCAAATAGCATTGTCAACTGAATGTCTTTATTACGATCAGAAGATTTATTGAAGTTTATCCTACTAGTATTATAAAGGCGAAAGTTTGTAAGTATGGATGTATGTATGTATGGATGTTTGTTACTCTTTCACGTAAAAACTACTGAATGGATTTGAATGAAACTTTACCACAATATAGCTTATACATCAGAATAACACATAGGCTACTATTTATAAAGATATAGCATCGCCTCGCGGCGTTGCCCGCAGTTATCATCGCACCGCGGGGTTCAGCTAGTGTTTTATAAAGCTACTACAAAAGAATTTCCGTGTGTTCTATATACCTGGAATATAGATGTGGTATGCAGCAAAATGTTTAACGCCTAGCATTTTAAGTTTATAAAATATGTTTTTAAGCTAGAAATTTGATTAATCATTATGGTCATCTTCACTATAGACATGGGCTTCAAATTAGCTTTTTTTAAATCCCTATCCCAACATCCTATAAAAAAACGAGTATAATGGCTAGGTAGAACGACTTAATAACAAACCTGAAGATTGTGGGTATTGTATTAGTATACTATATGTGCCCTAATTGTAGCGTTCGCTATTACAAAGAAACAGTACTTTGATCGAGGACAAGGCGCATGCGCTCTGAGGTCACTGTAAATAAGGTCATACGTTGAAAAAACCCAAACATTTATTTTTTCCTCAAAGTAAATGACAAATTAAATATAATTTATCTTTAAGAATAAGGAAAATGTAACAATTGAGAAGTTACCAAGGCTCTTTACGTCAGTTAGGTCCTCAGAAAAAATGAGATCTTAAATTGATTCTGTTCATTTTTACAAACTCGGCTAATTATCTCTGCCTCGTAACTATATTTGCCGCGCTAAACAAATACACCTTAGACCACAGCTTTAACTCAAAATATCGTGAAGTGGAGTTGTTAATTAAATACACTTGACCTTTGACTATACTATACTAGTACTACGTTTTATCAAAACATTATTAACTTATATTGCTTTTTAATTAAACAGTATTTGACACGGCCATATTTAAGGGTTATGTAGAAATTACGTTACACACAATGAAACGTAGGTACGTTGGCAAGTAAGTATGTCAGTGTAATATATTGATGAGTAGTTATTGACTTATCATTATATAACAGATGATTGAACAGAAGTTAATAGACAGTACAAGAATTCGTCAAATGTGTGGTTACCAGAGTACAACACATTTATGTATCGATTTACATAAAAATCCTGTTACTGATAATGATGTAATAGACTGACGGAAATCGTATGGTGAAGAAACAACCTTGAAAAGTTTTGTTTATTATGCTGTTATACACACTGTTAATGTTGACAATATATTTTTTATTTTTGAATTTACAATATTATTTTCTATGTTGGCTCTACACAATTTCATTAATTTCTATCGAAAGAACCATATGCCGCATGCTGGACAGATGAATATGAGACTTTTAGCAAGTTTCTAGTGTTAAGTATTTGCCAATCTTTTAGTTAACTAAAACTAACTACCTACTGTAAATTAATACGTATCTACAAGTGCGTATCTACATTGTAACATTCTTATCTCAAGTTTAACGCGAGGACGATCACATACTTAATCCGTATATTATTAAACGAACAAGTCGATAATTAATGGAATAATTCATTCACTTTAACGGACGTCACGAATAATAATTATTTATTTACACATGAGGACATATTTAAAGTGTAAAACAAAATGGTGGAGAATTTACATTTCTACAAAGTATATTTTAAGGAAAACGTTCAATACGTACATTAAACATTCATTGAAGTAAGTCGAACTAACTCGTGGAAGCCATATCTGAACCGACCTTGCACAATGTGTGCGTCATCATCACCAGCCAAACGCTCTTGCAGGCTTTTTTTAGACTCATACACATACATCGATTTTGATTTTACAAGTTTTTCATTTAATACTCGTATCATATACTAGTGACGATTTGCAAACTATAATTTCTGATAAGAACATACCTACAGGTTTAAAATGTAGTATGTACATAAAATAATGACGAGTAATTGGGCGTGTGCCCACTTCGAGAGAAAGGTTGACCTGCATGTGGTTATCTTTAGAGTTAGGGCAAAGCAAAGAACACGCATATCGAATGTGATTGATTTCTGTAGCTGTGTACCTACTGATAACGATATCATTAAATGGCAACAAGTGAAATCTATGTTTCACAGATCATGATTTACGTAATTTTGAAGCCACTTTATAACAGGTGACATGTCACTGACAAGTAATGTGACTGATGATTATGTTGATTACGTAACTGCAGTGAATGGCGTAAAACCGTTGCGGTGCGTTGGTGATAAGTGATAACACATCAATTAAAATGTAATTATTAACTATTTTATAATGAGTGTATAAATGCCGTTTACTAATGTGGTACTTAAAAAATATGCTTGTGGATGTCGTTCCTTAGTCTACAGGACAGTTAACGACATTAGATAACACGCCAATAAGCGCCACCGTGCGTGACACTGACATAGATCAACCAAGGCCATTGCCACTGTTACAAACTTGGTGGCATTCTCACATGACTTTTTATCTAATAGTGGATCAATCATATCATCTTAACAATAATTCATAAAATGCCAAATGATATGATAACATTATGATAATACAATGTTACTTTTTGAAAATGTCACAATGTCAATGCAACAGAGGAAAGACAAAATATAAATGATAATGGAGCAAAAATACAACTATATGTATTATCGCATCTTCAATGATAAATTATTATGCAAAAATTATTTGATGATATCTTACTTTGGAATTATTGGGTAAAATATTTAATAATAACGTTGTTACATATTTTGTAGACAACAATGAAGTCGATTAAAAATAGGTTATTGTTAAGACTAATGTTGCAGCGAGATTGGTCATTGTCATAAGAATACCATCTTGTATTGAAGTGTATCAACACTACGGACATGTTACTGAACAGATTGTTATGAACAAACTTTTAAAAACAAAACCTGCAATTGTAAATACTTTTGCCAATGCATCACTTCATCATTTCAGTATCAGATTTTTAAACCTTAAAACTACAAATGGAAATGTATACCAAACTACAAATGGAAATGTATACCAAACAGCAGACAAACTATACAAATAGAACATAGTGTGATAATTTGGATGAAACAAATTACAAAGTATGGTGTGCGCTGTTATGAATTTTAAGGAGTGTGGACCATATTTAGAGGTGAAACGAAATTTATAATAATAAATAGGTACATGATCAAGTTAGAGCAGAATCTACTAAAATTATTTAAGTTTCAGACTATTTTCGTCTAATTATGATAGTCACCTACATGACAAAGATAAAATTGCTTAATATATAAGTGATTATATTCTTTTTTAAGGTCACAAGAATAATAGCAAGATGTTTGTGAGATAGACAAATAGAATAATTATTGTATTATTAGCAAGCAAAGTTATTATAAAAATATTAAGAGTCATCAAACAACGATGTACTAATAATATGAATATAAGAGACTTTTATTTTGTTATCATTACTAAATAAAATTAAAAGGAATTCTTTAAAGAATTTAGGCGCAAGAACCCAGCGGCATAATACAATGGCTAACGCTGCTATAAATAGGGACGGAACCTAATTCAGAAATGCAAGCAACTCTAATTAAATAAAGGTAATGTTACTCCCGAAAATCTTTTTATTCACATTACATAACTTCGAACTCAAAATGTGAACATGCAAGGTTATAAATCACAAGAAAGCATAGAACAAATATTAATTTCTTAACTTAAAATTAATTTGGGATTAATAAAATACTAATTAATTTACCTGTGTCTCTGCCAAGGTAACCGCTGTAATCCTGAAAAAAGCCATTTTTCAAACCCACCGAGCGCTATCAACCACACAACAACACGCCTTGCTCGCGATCGATCGCATTTGCAAGTGGCGGAGTTCTGGCCGGGTCGTTATTTTTTAGCTTTCTGTATTTTTATTATGGTAACACCAGTCACCCTTTTAAGTTAAAAAGGACAATGATGCTAACTCTGTTGTTGGCATCACTAAAATAATATTCTAAATTTATTTAATGGACTTCTGTTGTTGTGGTCCCACGACCTGGTGGAGGTCGTCGGAAACCATTGGACGCGGGCAGGACAGGACCGTTTGTTAAAGTGAGCCTTATGGGCTTAAACTTAGTCGCTTATGTCTATGTACAGCGGTGGATGTTCAATTAAAAAACGATCGTAGTCAAATTTTACTCTGCCTAAAGTACTTACACTTTTCGATTCTAAGTATATTTTTAAGTTTGGAAATTTTGACCCAAAGAGTGTGGGGAAAAAGGGAACTAACAACCCGTCAAGATTTTTCAAATTTGATTTTGCTATGTCATGTCTTCGACATATTATGAATTTTTCTTGGATTTTCTCAAAAACACTAAAACTTGAAATTATATAAAGTAACAGTATAAAGCCAGAAACGCTGGCAGTAGTAAAAAAAGAGGATTAGAGTATCATTCTTTGCACCGGGATTGAAGTATCACTGATACTGGTTTTGCCATCAGAATTCGTTGGTCCTAAAGTTGTAAGGATTATAGGTGATATATCTAAGGTTACTCTAACCAGCTCAGGTAAGGAGTAAGGAGTGGAATTAGTGAAGATCTGTTTTCTCTTAAACTTAGTCGCTTATTATTCGAAATCTATTGCCAAATTCTTTGGTCACTGATTTATAAGTTATGAGTAATTTCAAGTGTATACAAATTTTCACAAAACTCATATTGTAGTCTAAGAACTATGAAACATCATTGTGTTTTTCAAACCACATCATATCCTACACCAACAACTATTGGTTCATTTCAGGACATTCTAAAAGCTTTGACTGAGGAAAGACTTATTTTTGAAAAAAAAACACAAAGCAGTCATAAGCACTGCCGACAGAAGTGAAAACTCATAACTATAAACAAACGGTTGTTTTAACTTACCTGAAATGAACACCTATGCTTTTTTTAATAGTGTGCAATAAAAAGAACTAAAAATTATTATGATTATAAGTAATAAATGGAAGTAAACCTTTGATACTCCAATAGATGTCACTGTTTTCAAAAAAATTGTAAACAATCTTTTTGATTTACAAAAGGTTTTGTGTAAGTAGAAAATCGTTATTTTAATTTATTGTAAATCACTTTGAGATACTGAAATATTAACTTTAAGTATATAAAATCATATTGAGAAAGGACCACTATCTAGAAAAACGAATGCTACCAAAGTATATCGGTAGATGGCGCTGTTAACAATAAACATCCGTCTTACGATTTTTTTCGATCAGGACACGTGACCTGTCACCTGACGCGAGTTTATGGTCACGTGACCTGACGCGAGTTTATACATTTTTACCCATTCCAAAAAAGTACACAGCGCCGCTAAAGAAGTTTTCACTTCAAAAAAATCAAATAAACAAGGTGCACTCGCTGTTCAGCCACGACGTAATTGAGGCAGTAAGACTCGTTATACAGGATTGGCTCGAGATGCATTACGCGACTCTCTAATACTGGTGAGAACTGGACACATATTATTCCTTAGGAGGTAATCTCACTTAGGACCCATTATGTTTTATCCTTGGTGCTTCCCGGTTTAAAGAAAGTGTCTGCCTATTTAGACTTTATTTTCTCTCCCGCTTTGCTAAGGAGGAAAGTGGACATATTATATTTTCAACTCCTCCAGTGTTCTTTTGAATTATTTCGGTGCGGGTTCCAAGACAGTTAAATGGCTCCTGGGACTTCACGAGTAAACTCAGTGTGTTCGTTCCTGTCGTTCGGAGTTGATGATACTGGTGCACAGGAGTTACAGTGGTGAGCGTGTGGGTGGGGTTAGTCCCAATAATTAACCGCGCTGGGTTAAGCTAGTTAGGCTTATGGCTTATGGAAAAAATATTTTTTCTTTAGTTTTTATTTATAATTAACCGAAAAATTCTAAAATAAACTTAAGGAATATGAATGTTTTTGTACGACGTACGTATGTGATCAAAAATAAATTAATTTTAAATGAGGTGCTACTTAGTTTTCACATCTGTTAACCCGCACAATCAAACTAAATTAATCATGATGGGCAGTCTGTGCCTCTCTGAGAAAATGTGTTCTGTGGTCTGTGGTGTGCAATTCAATCAATTTGATTTGACATTTTAGGAATAATCATAATTTAGCTATATTTTGTAATTTAAATTGTAAAAGTATTAGATAATTCTACTTTGGTAAAATGGGCGTTTGAGGTTTTGCGCTAGCACCTTTCATCTACCTGCCAAGTTGAAGGGGGAAAAACGTTTAAATTAAAATCTGACTTACTGGATTGTATCTGTTTTAGTTTTTAAGCGTTTCAACACGTTAAATTGAGACTTACGATACTATTGTTTTTTTCTTTGAACAATTTAACAGTGTGAGCTTAAAAAGAGCGCAAAATGCCGAAAAAGACGCCGAGAAATGCTTTCTATTACTTTATGCAAGACTTTAAAGAACTGCAACAGAAGAAAGAAATTACTTACGCGAATTTAGCGGAAGTTTCAAAAGCTGCAGATCCCGAATGGAGGAATGCTAGTCCAGGTGTAAGAGCTAAGTATGAACAAATAGCAAAGAAAAAGAAACAACCCATTCATGTCTCGGAGGAAAGGTACACAAGTACTGGTATCCCGTTATCAGCTATTGAACAACAGCAGCAGGAGAAGAAAGCAGAAGCAGAAGCTGAAGAACGGGATATAAGGAATATGATTAAACTGAAGGCTTTTAATAATAAAGTTATCCTCGATGAATACTTCTACGTGATGGACGTAAACTCTTACTGCAAGACGGACAGTGGATTCCTGATCGGCGAGATCACCGTACTGCGGTTCAACCTGAAGAACGGCTTCCGTGATTTTTATCACGTGCTTATTAATCCAGGCCGTATCCCGTTCGGGTATGCCTCCGATGTGAAACTGGGTTGTCAAGAATTCGGGCTAGATATGCCCGACGAATCAACAACCCCTGTCACCAACTTAATCCAAATAATGGCTAATATCGTAGACTACCTCAAGCAAGCTGAGCAAGGGAATGTTTTACCTCCAATATACACAACGATAGAGAAAAGGCCAGCTGTTCAAAGTTTCATTCGGCAATTGTGTAATGAAACTGGCGAAGACGAGACCATCTTCCGTATATACCGCCTGGACACAATGTTCTTTACGCTGATCAACTCCATTAAGTTAGAAAAGAATGAGGGTTTTCCATTCGCTTCGATGGCTTGGACTCGGCTTCAAAAAGATATGTTCAAGTATACTCCTCAACTTGGATGTCTGCATCACGAAATTATAGACAAGTCGGTAGAATGTACCACGTCGCGTACGAAACGTTGGGCTTACACGATCTTAGACAGCTGTTGCCCAATTGTGGGCATTGAGATAAAACCTGGACTCCATGTACCGTTGGATTACAATATTGAAGGCATTCTGGCATACAAAGATAAGAAGAAAGTGAGAGCAGCGCCATCAGTCGCTGGAGTTATGCCTTCGACATCAAGTTGCAACTCCACTCTGAACGAGAGCGATGTCTTAGAAGCCAGTTGCAGCACTCAAGCCAGCACGTCTAGTGAGAAACCCCAGAAGGAGACGCGTGCTTATGCTCCAATGAGATTGCCTCAGACAGATTACTCGAGGGGAATCCGTCCAGCGCCTGAACTGACAGAAGATCAATTCCCAGCTCTATCCGTTGGTGCTGGTAGAGGACGTGGTCTCACAAGCAGTTTCAAAAAAATGAACATCAAAAAGTAAATCTGTCCTACTTTGTATTAAGTTCTATTTTGTATTTTTTAGTTAATAGTTTTGACATTATTATTATTCAAGTTTTTTAAGGCCTGTCTAGTTTTCGTTAAGGTATAATTAAAGTTTGGAGTAACTGTAAAGCTCAGTGTGTGTGATAAGTAACTAAAAGCTAAGTCAAATCTTTGAAAAGCCAGGTTTGATTAATTAAGATTAACTGACTGTCTGACTGACTAGATACGATTAATTAACTGGCAGACTGTGCGTCTTGTAATAAAGACAAGAATAATTGAATTTAATTGAATAATCGCTAAGAAAAGAGTTTTTTTAATGTAATTTGTAATAGTTACAGAACGATTTCAGAAGAAATAGATTTATGTACCTACCTGCATTCTACATTTATGACAGCTTTAAGAATTAATTTTTTATAGGGTTATATAATTTAGGATATATTTTTGAATGTGATTTATTTAAAATAACTGACTCGTTAGTCTAGCGGTTAGCCTATGCGACTTCCCATCCAAACTTCCTGGGTTGGATTCCCAGGTCAAGGCAAAAAGTGTTGATAAGATTTTCAATTTGATTCTTGTTGAGTTTTTTTTTTTTTTTAAGAACAGATCTATTATAGTTGCACAAGTATAGGTTGTCTATTGTTATAATATTCTAATGTATTTAATTTTTTTCTAATGGCAACTTTTTAAAAGAGCCATTAATTCAAAAGGTTACCAGAGCCGGGACTGATTCTCTTGTATCGAATACTGACAATAATGAAAGTACCGTGTTTTGAAATTAATTAATGATATAGTATATATGTATAGTATATATTATTACAGTCCTATCATTTGTTTCTAGAAACATCCATCTTAGATACCTTTTATTTTCTGAGACTTTGATTGACTTGAACGCTCAAATACCCATCTTTTAAACATGCGACTTTAAATAAAAGAAAACTACCACAATACATGAAATTGCAATTGTAATATACTTCATTATCTTAACTGACAGTTATGTCAAAAATCTGCGCTATTAGACACATAAAACTCGATTCTAACTGCAAGTACTGCACAGTCAGTTGACAGTTTTGTAAGAGCGAACAGTACATATGTAGTCAAATAAATAAAGTCATTGAAAACGGCGGGAAATCAAAGTTGTTATATCTGTGTTACAGATAAAAAAGAAAAATCTCCAATCCAAATCCGTCAATAGAGGTTATTATTAGAATTTCTCGTTACGTCAGAATCAATGTACCTATTAAAAAAAAAGTGTCAATTTGAAATGTGATGGCTCTGTGGCTTTAAATGAATATAGTTATATTATTCTTGTCTTTTTATCATTTAAGTACATGTAGCCTTATTGTTTATGACTATTTTGTTATAATTAATAATTTTGTTAAAAACACATACTCACACATAATTGAAAAATACGAATTTAAGAATCCATTGACTACGGTGACCGCTTACTGTAAGATGGATCATCGCTTTATTACCTTAGTAGTTTAAAAAAAAACATTTAAAAAATAAATTATCAGTGATATACGAGGTGTAAGGGGACGAACCACGATCTTTCGCTTCCAGCCAACCTCACCTGCACGCGGTGCACCTGCTGAACGACAAACGAGGCTCTGGCGACCGATCGATGGCGGTATATCCACGCCTCTTGGCGTAACTAAATACAATAGGCCGGAGACGGGCAGCAGCGTCTTCGGTGCAACAAGTTACGCCCTGCGATCACCAACCCGCCTGCCCAGCGTGGTGATTATGGGCGAAAATCCTCCATGAGTAAGCAACAGAAGCCACGGCCCCCAGTTCCCGGCAGTCCCGCTATTCCTGGTCATGGTGGCGACCACGGTAACGGCGTGACAGGGGGTGCTAAGAATCACCGGGTTACGGAAGGCCACCGTAAACGACTGACCCTGGCAACGTTTAACGGCCACACGTTACGGCTGGACTCGCATCTGGCGCAGCTTGAGGTGGAACTTGGGAAGATTAGGTGGCATATCTTAGGGTTATGTGAAGTCCGAAGAGAGGGGGAGGACACCGTAACTCTCGACTCAGGCCACCTAATGTACTTCCGCGAGGGAGACCAACAATCCCAAGGTGGCGTGGGGTTTCTGGTAAACAAGTCACTCTCTGATAACTTGGTAGAATTGTCCAGTGTGTCGAGCAGGGTGGCGTACCTCATTATCAAACTTACCGAGAGGTATAGCCTCAAGGTAGTACAAGTGTACGCACCGACCTCGGCTCACTCGGATGATGAGGTGGAGGATATGTTCGATGACATATCGAGGGCTCTCCACTTCACTACTAAAACACACTATACCGTTGTTATGGGTGACTTCAACGCCAAAGTGGGAGTACAAACTTGCAGCGAATCGGTAATAGGAACCCATGGATTTGGAAGCAGGAATCATAGGGGGCAAATGCTCGTCAATTTTCTCGAGCTTGAGGGGCTGTTCTTGATGAACTCTTTCTTCAAAAAACGGCCCCAAAGGAAGTGGACGTGGCGAAGCCCCGACGCTATCACTAAAAATGAGATTGATTTCATCTTGACGGACAGGAAGCACATATTCAGAGACGTCTCAGTGATCAATAGGTTTAACACCGGTAGTGATCACCGTCTTGTCCGAGGCTCTCTGAATATCGACTTTAAGGCTGAACGTGTCCGTTTGATGAAATCCAGGCTCCGGCATCAGGAAAAATTCCAGTCAAATCTGGAAAACCGATTTGCTGCCATGGAAACCACAAGAGACGTAAACCAGAACCTTGAAAATGTGGTTCGGATTCTCAGGGACGAAGGTACGAGATTTTGTAAAATGCAGCGTAAAAGCGGGGAGTCGAAGCTTTCAGAGAGGACATTAGGGCTAATGAGGGAACGACGTGAGAACCCACCTGCCACTTCGTCGGCAAAGCGGGCTCTAAACCGAGAGATCACCAAACTTGTGCGACACGACCTCCGATGCTCCAATACTCTTTCGATTAAAAGAGCGATCGAGCAGAATCGGGGGTCAAAAGTGTTCGTACAATCTCTTGGAAGAAGCCACCTGACGAAGTTGACCACATCAAGAGGAGAAGTCGTTACTTCCAAGCCGGCCGTCCTTTCGGAAGTCGAAAGCTTCTACGGCAGCTTATACGCTTCGCATACATCTCGACCTGATGCCGAAAATGAGGACCCTAGAGCTACATTAACACGCCACAACACCGAAGATCTGCCAGAAGTCAGCACTGATGAAATCGAGATGGCTCTTGGACAGCTGAAAACTGGAAAAGCCCCTGGAGAGGATGGCGTTACAACAGAGCTGTTAAAGGCTGGAGGTACGCCCGTATTGAGGGAGCTCAAAAAGCTTTTTAACGCTGTCCTGTTCGAAGGGAGAACTCCAGAGGCGTGGAGTAGAAGTGTGGTCATCCTGTTCTTCAAGAAGGGTGACAAGACCATGTTGAGGAACTATCGGCCCATTTCCCTTCTAAGCCACGTCTACAAGCTGTTTTCGAGAGTCATTTCGAACCGTCTTGCGCGAAGACTCGACGAATTCCAACCACCGGAGCAAGCTGGGTTTCGGAGCGGATATGGCACCATAGACCACATTCACACAGTACGGCAGATTATACAGAAGACCGAAGAGTATAATCAGCCCCTGTGTCTAGCATTTGTGGACTATGAGAAGGCCTTTGACTCGATAGAGATCTGGTCTGTTCTGGAGTCCCTGCAGCGTTGCCAAGTAGATTGGCGATACATACAAGTGTTGAGATGTCTCTACAAAGCCGCCACAATGTCCGTCCAAGTACAGAATCAGCATACAAGACCCGTACCATTGCATCGAGGAGTGAGACAAGGGGACGTTATATCCCCGAAATTGTTCACTAATGCAATGGAGGACTTCTTCAAGACGCTGCACTGGAAAGGACGCGGAATCAACATCAATGGCGAATACATCTCTCACTTGCGATTTGCAGACGACATTGTCATCATGGCAGAGACGCTGCACGACCTACAACAGATGCTGAACGACCTTGCTGACTCTTCTGTACGCATCTGCCTACGGATGAACTTGGACAAGACCAAGGTCATGTTCAATGAACATGTACTACCGGAACCGGTTGCGGTACACGGTGCCGTTCTCGAAGTTGTTCAAAAATACGTGTACCTCGGGCAGACTTTGCAGTTAGGGAGAAACAACTTTGAGGACGAGGTGAACAGGAGAATCCGGCTGGGTTGGGCAGCGTTTGGGAAGCTTCGTCGAGTCTTCTCATCATCGATCCCACAGTGCCTAAAGACAAAAGTCTTCAATGAGTGCGTCCTACCCGTAATGACATACGGAGCCGAAACGTGGACACTTACGGTACGGCTGGTCCACAAGTTCAAAGTCGCTCAGCGTGCTATGAAAAGGGCTATGCTCGGCGTTTCTCTAAGGGACCTTATTAGAAACGAGGTGATCCGACAGAGAACCAAGGTCATCGACATAGCCCACAGGATTAGCAAGCTGAAGTGGCAGTGGGCTGGCCATATTTGCCGCAGAACCGATAACCGTTGGGGTAAACGGGTTCTTGAGTGGAGACCGCGTCTCGGCAAACGTAGTGTAGGACGTCCACAGGCCAGGTGGAGTTTTTTTTTTTTTTTTTTTTCTATAAATGCCGTACTAATACAAGTAGGACATTGCTATTACGATCTAGTCTACTGACTAATGAGTAATTTTACTTTGACCTAAATTATTAAAACAAAGCTATAATAAGATTGTGTCCATTAACACTTTTCTTATTGTCTCTAATTAATTGAGGACACTCTGTTCGTGTGTTCTTGTATTACACTGCACTAAAATAGTAGTATTTTGTTCACTTCGCACTTTCACTTAACTAACTCAAAGGGTTTTACCCTTTTGAGTCTCCTTGTAATATCCGTATTGTCAAGAAGCTGGATAGCCTCAACGTTTACATGATGATGAAGCCGGCGTTCATGTGCTTCGGCGAACTTTGATATAATGTCTGTGACGAGTTCTACTTTAAGGTCCCGATGGAGGTCGTTCATTCGAATGTACCAGGGTGCATTTACAATACCCCTGAGTACTTTATTTTGAAAACGTTGTATCATCAGTGTATTGGATTGTTTGGTACATCCCCATAACTGGATACCATAAGTCCATATAGGCATAAGGACTTGTTTATACAATAAAATTTTATTATGTACGGACACTTTTGAGTGTTTACCTAAGAGCCAATACATTTTTTTGTAGCGAAGTTCCAACTCGTCGCGTTTCTTTTTGACATGAGCTTTCCAGCGAAGCTTAGCGTCTAGTGTCATTCCCAAATATTTGGCAGTATTGACATAGGGTATTATATGACTATTTATATATACCGGGTGATAGTTAGGAGCTTTATTAGTAAAGTCAATGTGAACCGATTTAGATTCATTTAATTTAATTCGCCATTTACTCGTCCAGTCACAAATGGTGTTCACTGCTACTTGAAGTTTATCTACTGCTTCCTTGTGTGTAGACCCAATGGCCATAATAGCCGTGTCATCAGCAAAGGTCGCAATGATATTTTCATCTAATCCTGGCATGTCAGAAGTGTACAACAGGTACAGGACCGGTCCTAAAACACTTCCTTGTGGAACCCCAGCTTTAATAGGTTTCAGATCAGAATATGCATTTCCTTCTCTTACTCTGAACATTCGATCAGATATGTAGGACTTTAATATGTCTACAAAGGGTTTTGGTAATACTTTTCTTAATTTGTGCACAAGTCCCTCGTGCCATACTTTATCGAAAGCTTGTGCTACGTCTAGAAAAACTGTGGCACACACTTTCTTTTCTTCTAAAGTTTTTTCTATGATATTAGTAATTCTGTGAACTTGGTCTACAGTGGAATGTTTTTCTCGAAAGCCAAATTGATAGTCAGGTATTAAATGCTTTGATTCTACTATTGGTTTTAACCTTTTTAATAACAGCTTTTCAAATAATTTTGAAATTATTGGTAATAAAGAAATAGGTCTATATGAAGTTGCTTCATGAAGTGGTTTGCCAGGTTTCGGTAACATTATTACCTCTGCCACTTTCCACATATCAGGTACGTATTTTAGTCTAAATGATGCATTTATAAGCGTAGTAAGCTTAACTATTGCTTTTCGTGGTAAATTATTTAAAATCTCACCAGTTATTAGATCGTAACCAGGAGACTTTTTACGATTCAGCAATTTAATTTCTTTGCACAGATCTTTTGGTGTTATGAGTCTTATATCTTCTTCATATTTTTTGTTTCCATCTTGACATGTTTCGATCACAGTATTTGCTACATTCGGACGAAATATTTGTTCCAAATGACCAGCAAATCTCATAGCTTTCTGTTCATTACTTACAGCCCATTGCCCACTTACTTCTCTAATTGGTGGTATTTGCGTAACAGGTCTTTTTAAATTCTTTGTGACCTTCCATAACGAATAATCTGTAGTGCGGTCACTGGTTAGTTGATTTAGGTAAGTACACATACATTCATCTTTGAACTGTTGTATTACTCGAGTGAGTTTTTTTGTGAGATTATTCAACAATGTTTTGTCCGAAGGGTACCTTGTTTGCTGCCACCTTTGTCTCTGTTTTCTTTTTTCGCTGATTAAATTTCTAATTTCGATTGGATAGTTAGTACTTCTAATTGTACGTTTTAACTCTGGCGTATTCTTCCAAGCGCAGCTTTGAATGTTATTTACAAAGGTGAGTATTTCTTTATCCAGATGTTGTGGGAGTTTTAATGGGACCTTTAGATTAGTGATAGACTGTAGGTCATATTTAAAACTTTCCCAATCAGTGAATTTGTTTACTAGCGTTGGGCGGATCTCTGTTTGTATTTTTATTTCGTTTATTGTTAACATGATCGGTGAATGATCCGAATTCATATCGCAACAACTTTCAATACATATTAAATCCGATATGTTCTTATAGATAAAAAAATCTATGAGGTCAGGAACTTTGTGCGGGTCAGTTGGCCAGTATGTTGGTTTTCCCGTTTAGGAGGTTTTGGTAATGGCTGGATTTTAAGGAATATCGTGGTGGGCTGTAGATTGAAGAAATTGTTATGGCATACCTTTCGGTCATAACACATACAGCGACTGCCTGTATCTCAAGCTCTTCGTGCTTGAATTTCTCGTAATGGCCAGGTGGAGTGATGATTTGCGCAAGACGGCTGGCAGGAGCTGGATGCGAGAGGCCGAGGATCGAACTAAGTGGCGTGCTATTGGAGAGGCCTATGTCCAGCACTGGACTGCGATAGGCTGATGATGATGATGAAAATGGGCGAAAGAAAAGAGGGGCCACAGGGTCGGCTGGTTGAGCGCTTCATTTAAAAATTGCGAGGGATGAGACCATTTAGATTAACACCAGTAATGTATTTTCATCACTTAAATTTTGTTCCTTTATGCAATGGGATAGATTAAGATATTAGAGTTTCACGAAGGAATATCGAAAAGCTCAACAGTCTCGGTTGTAATACTGCCGTCAATAGTCTTTGTCCAATCTGCGATTTTTGTCAAATAGATATACAGGCGTGATCACGATCAGATCTACATTTTTCTCATAACCAATTATTTGTGTACCATTCTTTTTTAATTTAATATTCATTTTCAACCATTTGCCGTCCACTGCTGAACATAGGTCTCCCCCAAGGAGTGCCAACTATCCCGGTCTTGGGCAGTCCACATCTATCCAACTTAATATAAATAAGAATTAGCAAAGTCAAGCACTTGCATATCAAAGCATGTTTACAGTGGGTATACTTACTGCATGGTTCTAATTCTCAGTTTCTCAGTCATATGTTGAGTCAATATGATATCTTTATCACTAATATGTTTAATATAATAAAAAAAATTATATGAGTCAAGCATATCAACACTAAGAAGATATACTGTAAAATATAGCTTATAAACCATCATAAATTTATTTATTTATAACCTAAAAAAGGATATATACTGTAGGTATAGTTATGCAAGAGTAAATTAAAAAACCATGAAAGTTGGTCCATCTGTTTAGAAACAATGAAGATGCTACAGGCAGACATACAAATGTACTTTGCATTTAAATTTATAAGTTACTTGCTTTCGCTAGCGGTTTCACATATAATGAAAAGTATCCTATGTAATGTCTAATAAAGAGTAAAAAAAGATACTACAGTAGCCGACGTACTGGACCACATTAGAAGTATGCAAGAAGAATGTCAGTCTGTTGAGTTGTTAGTACAAAACAGGGAAACAAATTTCAACTATTTCAAAATAACAGTAGCCTCATCCCAATTGAATACTTTCTTAAAACAAGTTATTGAAAGTCTTGACACAGAATGTGTAATGATTTTAGGAGATTTTAACGCTCACCTAGGAGCTCTATTTGGTAAAGAGTTAGTTGAATACTGTAGCGAGCAATCATTACAGTGTTATGACACCGACACCTATACTTTTGTTAGCGAGGCATAAGCTCCATGGCCGGTAGTGACAGCATGGCTGGCAGAGGCGCGCATACCAGCGCCTCATGCCGCCCTGAGTGTGGCCGCGGACCGACGGGACGGGTTTTCCCCTCCATCCGCAATACAGGCTAACCGCGAGGAGGTGACGTACGCGAGTGCCGTGCGTCGCCTAAATTGAGAATTTTACCAGCAGACGGTTCCTGGACGGGCAGGCGCTGGGAGGGGTCCGGTTGTGTTAATAACTGCAGTTCCCGGACCCCTTCCTTCTCAGGCGCAAACCCCGGTGGGGTGACGGCCCGAGGGCGTACATGTAAAAAAAAAAGTACAGGAAATCCCCGAATACTAAATTGCTATCAACTAATGAATCAACGTTCTCCGCAAGCGGCCTCACAACCAATAGTACTCGCCGTGTGGCGCCGGCATAGAATAGCTCCACCCCATCTCCTCCCGTGGGTGTCGTAAAAGGTGACTAAGGGAAAGTAGCTGGGCCGCCATCGCCTCGTTCACTTGCTAGGAGTGGCGAGGTCGAGGTGGTGGCGGTCAAGGAGAGGCCTGCGGGACCGGGATTGAGCTGGCCTCGCTCTGCCGCCCTGCGGGCCCCCAGCGAGCGGTCGTCGGCGACAGGGAGTCGCCCGCGGCCCCGAACAAGAGTGGCCATCGCCGGCAGGTCGGGGGATCTGCCGCCCTTGGCGGTGTGGCGGAATGCGCCCCTGTCTTTTCTCGGGGGCGCATACCAACGTGGGAGTAGGGGGCCGGAGCGATCTGGCCCCTCCCCCCGAGGCGGGCCCGAAAGGGCATCCCTAGCCGAGTCGCGGTGAGCATCCTATCCCGTGGCTCGGTACTAGTTGAGGAGGAACACCGTGGGGTTTAGAGGGTAGTCTGGCCCCCTCTCCCGAAGGCCAAGAGTCCCACACGAAGCGGACCCATCGCCCCCGCGGTGGGCGAGCGAAGTGAGTAAAAGCATTCCCCACGGCAAAAAAAAAAAAAACAACCAATAGTAAAATAAATACGGTTGTGTCAAAATTCAAATAACTAAACTTAGTTTTACTGATTTTAGTTTGATGAATTTTCTAATTGCAAATATTTATGTGCATATTTATTTCTTTTAAATTGTGTGGTTGTGTTGTACATAAGCGTAAATACTAGCACTTGTAAGTAACCTCTATACTAAGTAATATTGTAACGATTGTGTGAGTATAAAAAAATAAGTCCTTATTTCACTCGGTCACGACTTCACACATGAACGGCTGGACAATTGCATTCCGTAATTATATCTTTGTTATATCACTCAATTGGCCCCCATTGGAGCCGAGTATCTATGGAAAAATTGCGAAAACGTGTTTTTTTCAAAAACACGAAGAGCTGACAAAGTTCCGTGGATACTAAAACCTAGCTAAGGTTGCAATAATTTACAAATGCACCCGGGAAATCCACAACAAAATGTTGAGTGATGAGTGATTATAAGAGTGCATTTTTGTCTTTTTTTCTGTGTAGTTAAAACTTCTACACAAGTTTTTCAGATTCAATATTGTTGTAAAATCACCCTCAAAATTATATATCGATGCACGTAAAATCTAAGGTTAAATATTTAAAGCTTTAAAAGTTACCCTTGTCCTGCTCCATTTTTGATAGTTGGGAAAACACATTATTTTTTTCTCCCATAACACCCGTAGTGATGGATTCCCTGAAAACAGTAAAAATAAAAACAAATAATAATAATAAATATTTCAGACATCTAACACACAACGCCATCTACGAGTAGTCCCAAGCTAAGTAGAGCTTGTGTTATGGGTAATAGACAACTGATATTCGTTGGTTGTTCACCAATGGGCAGAGACGAAAGTGCCCATCAAGGAGCCATCTCCTTAAGTTAAGGATCAGACTCATAATACTTTATTTGAAGATTGAGGCGTCAGGAGCTGATCACAAAGGTGCGCATGAAATCAAAAAGTGTACATTTTGTAAAATACTACACACAGCATCTCAGTGAGCAATACTTATGGACCTTTCTGCACTCCCAAGTAACTTTCGGATGTCAAGCTATCGTCGAACGTCTCCCTATGTGACGACATGTTATGCAGGATTGGCTCAAGAGGAATGGCTAAAATCTATTGAAATATTCTTCAGAGATCACGCGATGGTTGGATCGTGGTCATGACGCTCAACATGCTGGTAGAATACCTGGAGGAGATCACGGTGTGGGACTGGAAGAGATTTAGAACTGTCTTTGTCTATCAGACCCGGTAATTGTCCAAGTCCTGCATTCGGCTTAGGGAGACTATAAGCGCTGGTCCATGTAGTTTTAGTGCGACACATAGAAGGTCCGGTCCGGTTTGAGGAGGTGCTTCTGCTCGCCGAGCAGGGAGTGGCTTGTGTCGTGGAAAAAATTCGTGAGCTAGGCTTGAGGTTAACGCCTCAGAAAAGTGAGGCAATATGGTTCCATGGCCTACGCAAGCGCCAGAAACCACCTAACTCATGCCTCCGGGTAAATGACATTGAAGTGCCGGTGGGCCAGTACACGAAGTAACTTTTTTTTTATTATATTTCGGGCAAACGAGCAGACGTATCGCCTGATGGTAAGCGATTACCGCCGCCCATGGACACCCTCAACACCAGAGGCGTTACAAGTGCGTTGCCGGCCTTTTAGAAAGGAGTACGCTCTTTTCTTGAAGGTTTAAAGGTCGTATTGGTCCGGGAACACCGCAGGCGATAGCTCATTCCACAGTTTTGCTGTGCGCGGCAGGTAGTTTCGGAAAAACCGCACAGTTGTAGACTGCCAACCATCTAGATGATGGGGATGAAATTTCTGTCGCGTAGGATGATGACGGAAAGATGCGACAGGGATCAATCCGAACAATTCCTCGGAGCACTCCCCATGATAAATGCGGTAGAAGATGCACAGCGAAGCCACATCTCTAAGCAGCGCCAGAGAGTCTAGCCGAATTGGAAGATCCTGGCAGTCAACGATACGAGTCGCCCTCCGCTGAATGTGGTCCAGAGGGAGGTGGTATTAGGGTGTCCCCGCCTAAAGCTGAGGACAGTATTCCACGTGAGGCCGAACCTGAACCTTATAAAGCCGAAGGTCGTAGGCCGGAGTGAAATATCGCCTCGATCTGTTGAGCACACCAAGCTTTTTCGAGGCCAATTTGACCTTACCCTCCAAATGGCCACGAAACTGGACTTCGCTCGATACGTCGACACCAAGTACTCCAATATTAGCTGAGGCAGATAGGAGAGTGTCTTCAAAACGAGGATATACGACCCACGGTAGTTTTTTAGCGGTGAACGCGCAAATTTGGCCTATGCCTCATCCTGGACAGTCGGTGGAGCTTCGAAGAGCATTTCGGGCGACTAGTCCCTCGAATACGAGGGGTAGCAGGGGTGTTACATCGTCTGCTGTGCAATCTCTGTGGGACCACGGGAAGAAGTTCGTTTTCTCCTTTCGAACACCGAACCGCACCGTATGATATATACGAACTTACTGCTTTTAACTTTGCCGCCTTAGAATTGTTCCAGCCTGCCCTTGTTGAGTGGGTAGGGCGCGTCAACACGGGACCTTTCCTGCCAGCTAATGTAAGCTCTTTATAGAACGGCTGGTTCGGGAAATGACTGCACTCGGAAACTCAAGAGTAAATTAAGCCCGCCTTCCTCACTGCGAAATAAGTGAGGACTGTCCAGTTTGAACATCGAAGCATTGGGTCCTCACTGCAGTTATCTGAGAGGATCTTTCTTTCGCCACCGACCACCATGGCCGGTTATATGATAAAAAAAAATGTTATTCAAAATTACTAATTTAAATTTGTAACATTTTACCCGCTACTGAAATATTTTAAAAATCCATATCCATAAGAATACATTCACAAGGATTTTAGTAACTTTACAAATAGTACCTACACAAGTTGAGAGTATTCGGTGTAACTACTAAAACTTTGTTATATTTCTGAAATTGTCGAGTATTCTTTTATTCGTGTTTAAAATACCTAATCCCTCCACATCAATACTTTGAATTTTTTCTCTTACGAATTGTAAGAGAAATTACTATATTATTGGAAGAAGTACCAGTCTATTTTGAAAAATTGTTTCCAATTTTGAGGAAGACTGTGGACTATAAGTATATCATTATGCTACGACCGGTGAAAGCTGAGTATCGCCTCTAGCGTGATGTTATAATACATATACAGGCGATATCAGACGCAGACGAGGTTGCTTTTTATCATTTTAAGTAAGTAATAATTTACACTTACTTATTAATCTACACTAATATTATAAAGAGGAAAACTTTGTTTGTATGTTTGTTTGTTTGTAATGAATAGGCTCAAAAACTACTGGACCGATTTTAAAAATTCTTTCACCATTCGAAAGCTACATTACCCACGAGTAACATAGGCTATATTTTATTTTGGAAAGAATATGGTTCCGTAAGATATTTGGGTTTTTCGGACCCAAAGTGTAAAAAATCAACCAGATAAGTTACTTATTTTGCGTACGCTGCCTAAACGGTAAAAGATAGAACCATAAAATGTTCTAATTAATCGTAGATCTTATAAATATCTACAAAAAAGTCCGCGACACACTATACCTATCTATGTCGAGTGAGGCATAACAACCATTTTTTTATTTAAAAATCTTGAATTTTGTTTGGACTACATTTAAACGCGTTTATTTTACTCATGCTATCAATCCTTATCAAAATAAATTTCATCACTAACTACAGTTTATGTAGATAATATTTGGTCTTTGAATGATAAAAATTGGACGTTTGGTTTTGAAGTTATGGCAAAATTAAAATATTACTAATAGGAGCGGAGCACCAATGAAGAATGTTTAAAAAACGGGGGAAAATTTTCACGCTACGGGCAACATAAGACGCAAACGAGGTTGCGTGGGTCAGCTAGTAAAAAATATAGACAAATCACTTAATGCTTAGAAAATAGAAAACCATCACAAGGTCTATTAGTTACTGCGTCGCAATCGCGAACGTTTGTAAGTGTACCAAGTGTGTACCGAACTCGAAGCACGGAGACACAACTCGAGTTCTAACCGTTTGTATGAATATTACAATACTGTTAATTAATATTACCGTGCCCCAACGGTTGTTGGTTCTGCGGCTAATATGGCCAACCCACTTAAGCTTGCTAATCCTGTGGACTATGTCGATGCCCTGGTTCTATGCGTTCTATGTCGGATCATTTCATTTCTGGTAATGTTTACTTGACGGGTATTTTAAATAGGGACTTACCAACCATAACTGAAGCAATTGTACACCCTTAGAGAATCTTACAGAATTGAATAAGACTTAAACAAATAAATTACCAACTTTGGATAAGCCTGCAACAATGTTTTATGTCGCCATGGAAACAAAAATTAAAAAATCTCAAAGAAATTACGAAAAGTGGTTGAAACCAAAGAAGTCATAAATATCAGACCCTTTACTATAAATTACATACCTACTAAATGTAATAAAATGGTACAATTTAAGGACAGTACAGTGTTTCATCTCCGGTTGAGAAATAATCACATTATACGAGAAATAAATAAAATTGGAGTGTCTGTTTCGGTTATTTTAATATTACAAATATTAAAATAACCGCTTTCTACTACATGCATATGAATGTACTAGCTGACCCGTGCCCACTTCGTTGGGCATAATGTTAATATTCCTTTTTTAGTACAGAGTGTTGTTTTAATTTCTAACTGCCAAGAATAAGATAGAAAGTAGTTCTGTAAAGAACCTTTTATTGAAACAATGTCGAAAGTGTACCACTCGTAATTACGTTTCGAAAAATTCAATTTCGGGGACGTCCGCTACGTAAGGAGCCGACCACGCGACTGAGCCGCGCGGGTACCTACCTCTCAGATGTAAAAAGCCACGCCTCCTTCTCCCGAAGCGAGTACGAACGCGAACCGAATTAAATCCGAAGCCATCGCGCGCCGTCCGCTGCTTTGGCCTTCCGTTGAAATTTCTCCGATTCACTTTGCAAAACCGACTACCACGTAAAAGCCTTTTTATTTTTCGGTTTTTTATATAACCTATGACACTCAGCAATAATGTGGCTTTCTATTGGTGAAAAAATTTTTAAAATCGGTTTAGTAGATCCCGAGATTACCCCTTACAATTTAACAAATATACAAACACACAAACTTTACTTCTTTATAATATTAGTATAGAGTATAGATACACGGTACACATACCAAAATATATATTTTTAAAATTTTTGTCTGTCTGTCTGTTTGTTCCGGCTAATCTCAGGAACCACTGGTCCGATTTGAAAAATTCTTTCGGTGTTGGATAGTGCATTTATCGAGGAAGGCTATAAGCTATATATCATCACGCTACTACTAATAGGAGCGGAGCACTAGTGAAGAATGTTTCAAAAACGGGGGAAAAATTTACGCTACGGGCAATAGAAGACGCAAACGAGGTTGCGTGGGTTAGCTAGTAGATAATATAATTCAACCAGCTAGTAGATAATACTAACAAAATATTATGTACATTATTTACAAGACTATCTACATGCTGCAGTGCACAATACATTGCATAGCATTCTACAGTGAAAATGCTACACACTGTTTAGCTTCTCACTATACTTTTGTACAGCATACTCATAACTTTGGGATCAGATCTCCAGAAACTTCCTGCTAAATGTCTCAAAAGATTAATTCCATTCAGGACTTTGTTACTTATACGTTTAATATGCTCATCAAACTTTACTTTATTATCAATAATGACGCCTAGGAATTTATGTTGTTTATCAACAGAAATTTCTATATCATTGTATGAAATTTTAACATTGCTGTTCTAGCGCCTGAGCGAATAGGTTTAGCTATTCTTTGTGTTCATACGAATTTTTTGAAACATTCTTCATTAGTGCTCCGCTCGTATTAGTATTAGCGTGATGATATATAGCCTTCCTCGATAAATGGACTATCCAACACTGAAATAATTATTCAAATCGGACCGGCGGTTCCTAAGATCAGCGCGTTCAAATAAACAAACAAACTCTTCAGCTTTATAATATTGGTAAAGATCAGGGCTGTCCAGTCAAAACATGTACTCAATACTTGGTATAATTTATTTATCTTTAGTCTTGCAACATTCCATTCGCATGATCACTTAAAAGTGAAGCTACTTTTACTATTATTGGGGGAATTCCCGGAAAGTATTTTGTTTTTGTCGAGTGAGGATTTGTTGTTGACCGTATTAGTTAAGTTTGTGCTTCCACTTAGTTCGTATCGGAAGTTCTTACTTACACCGCTTTGAATTTTACACATTATAATAAGTAATTAGCAGCAGTTTTAAAAAAAAGAAAGAAGCGAAAATTAAGTGATGAACATCGAGTATTAAATGAGAGGTGGGAACTTGACTATTTTATATGCAACAACAATAATAAAATTCAGTGTATGATTTGTATGCAAGTTTTATCTGTGAGTAAAGAATACAATGTTAAACGTCATTATACTACTTTACACGAAGAAAAATATAAAGGACATGTCGGTGAAGCAAGGAAAATTGTTGTGGCTGAGCATAAGAAAAAACTAATGCAACAGACAAGTTTTTTTTCAAAAGTAAATACAGACAATGAACAAAGTTTGGCTGCTTCTTATGAAGTTTGTTTGCAATTAGCCAAAGCTAAAAAACCATGCAGCGATGGAGTTTTTATCGCTCATCGCTTCATGCAGCCGAAATTGGCGCAAAAATTTGAATCTGTAGCGTTATCTCACCAAACAGTTGCGCGACGAATAGATGATATGGGCGAATATGTTTCGAAAAAATTATGTGATTACATTGTACAATGTGAATATTATTCATTATGTTTGGATGAATGTACCGACCAGACAGATATCGGTCAATTAATCATTTTTATTCGCTGCATTTTTTCAATCACGGAGGAAATGTTAAATTTAGTGCCACTACATGGCTCAACTAAAGGCAGTGATATCTTTGAAGCTGTTAATAAAACTGTTATGGAATACGGTGGGTTTCAAAAATGTTCTTGTATTGTGACTGATGGAGCAAAAGCAATGACTGGAAACGTTACAGGACTTGCGGGACTTTTAAAACAAAATGTCATTGACTGCCCATTAATCCATTGCTTCATACATCAAGAAGCCTTATGTGGAAAATCTTTGCACCAAATGAATGATTTCTGAGTGCTATTGCACTCAGAAATCCGATGGTTAAGTGATGGTCAGTGCTTGCAGCGCTTTTTCGCTTTACGGAAAGAAATTCCCATATTTCTTAAAAATGAAATAAAATCTGATACAACTGATATGGAAACTAAAATGCAAGATCCTGCATTTCCTGCTGATCTTGCATTTTTAACTGATATGACAACATTTGAACGAATTAAATTTAAAATTACAAGGCAAAGAACACAATATAGCCAACTTGTATGGATATGTGAATGGGTTCAAAAATAAACTGGGATTATTCAAAACATCACTGGAACAAAATGATTTTTCTTTTTTTACATGTTGCAAAGAACTTTATAGCGAAACAGAAGGATGTAATTTTTCGGACCACCTCCAGTATATCGACGAGGTAATATTTGAATTTGAGCAGCGTTTTGCTGATTTCAAAGGATTAGAGAGCGATTTATCTCTTTTTACGAATCCATTAACAGTTGAAATAACAAGCGTATAGACTGAATACCAGTTAGAATTATGTGATGTTCAGTCAGATCCCTTTTTCAAAGGTAGAAAAGAGACAGGAATGGATTTTTTAAGACCCTTGGCGACCGTTTCCCCAAGCTAAAAAAATTTGGCTTGAAAATGGGATCGATGATGGGCAGCAGATGATTTATGTGAAAGTGCATATTCAACAATGAATTTTATAAAATCCAAGTATAGATCTTCACTGTCAGATAAATCGCTTCTTCATGCAATGCGCCTGGCAACAACGAATGTTGACGTGGATATCGATACTATTGTTAAAGATAAATTAACGAAAAATCAATAAACATAGAAAGACAAAATTACCCTGTATTTTATTTACTTGACAACTGAAAATATATTTTTCTGGCCCTCCAGCTTTTGTATGAAATTTAATTAGCCCGCGAAGGTGTATAGTTTGGACAGCCCTGGTATAGATGATTAATTGGCCACAATCAGAGATAAAGTGTCGTCTTCGTAGTTAAGTCTTTATTTGTGAAACAAAAGTTTATTAACGGGCCGTGCAGCAGAAATCGTAATATTTAAATTTTGCCATAACTTCAAAACCAAACGTCCAATTTTTATCATTCAAAGACCAAATATTATCTACATAAACTGTAGTCAGTGATGATTTTGATAAGGATTGATAGCATGAGTAAAATAAACGCGTTTAAATGTAGTTAAAAAAAAATTCAAGACTTTTAAATGAGAAAATGGTTGTTGTGCCTCACTCGACATAGATAGGTATAGTGTGTCGCGGACTTTTTTGTAGATATTTATAAGATGTACGATTAATTAGAACATTTTATGGTTCTATCTTTTATAACTTAGGCAGCGTACGCAAAATAAGTAACTTTTCTGGTTGATTTTTTACACCTTATGTCCAAAAAACCCAAATATCTTACGGAACCCTATTTTTCCAAAATAAAATATAGCCTATGTTACTCGTGGATAATGTAGCTTTCTTATGGTGAAAGAATTTTTAAAATCGGTCCAGTAGTTTTTGAGACTATTCATTACAAACAAACATACAAACAAAGTTTTCCTCTTTATAATATTAGTGTAGATTAATTTTATTCAGCAAAACTTTGGAATGAGCTGTCGCCTTCGGTGTTCTCGGACCAATACGACCTTCGAACCTTCAAGAAAAGAGCGTACTCCTTCCTAAAAGGCCGGCAACGCACTTGTGGCGCCTCTGGTGTTGCGGGTGTCCACGGGCGGCAATAATCGCTTACCATCAGGCGATACGTCTGCTCGTTTGCCCGCTATATAATAATAATAATAAAAAAATTGACTTTTAATCCAGGAACTACGTGGTAGACATGTTAAAGTAAAATTAGTATGGGTACCTTCATACAGTGGCATTCGTGGAAATGAAGTACTACGGCCAGTTCTGACCATGACGAGGATCAATCTGATTTTTTTAAAGTTTCATAAATGTTCATGTAAAAACAGAATGAATAATAGATTTCTTAATAATAATAAATGTGACTTAACAATAAGTATCTCTAACTATATAGTTTAATATTTTGAGTAAGACCCATCTATGCATTCGACTGAAAGACTTGTATCTAATATCTATGGTCATGAATAAAAATATTAAAAAAAGGTTCGTACAATAGATTAATGCAGTCAACGGTCAAAATCTCTATGAGTAAAAGTGTTCCGTGCCTCCGTGGTTCTGTTGGTCATTGCCTCATCGGCAGGGGGGTGAATGTCCCTTATATGTCACTTTTTACGAATAAGCTGCAGTCGTCTATATTTGTACCACCCTAACTATTACCTCTACTGTTTATTCATCATCACACATAATTCTAAACTTAATAGATAGATGGCGCCAATTCATTTTCCTAACTCACACTATTTTTTAATTAATTTCAGTGTTGCAACTTAACAGTCTACGACCATTTCAGTAATTTGATTGACAAATAAAATATACGGTTCCATCAAAATATAATTTCAATACTCGAGTACGAAAGTTATTTATAATTAAACTAAGAACTTGTATAAAGACTATGTAAACTGAACGGGACTTCTTTATTTATTTAATAACTTTATGCACTAAATTTGTACATCAGCGGACTAAATGCACAGGATACTCTCTTCTAGTTAACCTTCTTGTCCTAATCCTAATTCAAAGGTACGTGTACTTATTATGTACCTACATTTAAATATTTACACCATAACATTTAAATACAGAAATTACATAACTAAATATACACATTGACATTACACAAATATCATAATTTTACACTATGAATAATGGAAACGTAAGGTATGTTATAGATTAGATAGTTCTACCAGTTCATTGAATAGGAAATCATTTTTATATATTTTTAATATAAATCAGGTATTGCACATCCTGATTTCAAGTGAGAGCGCATTTTAGAGTAGTACTGCTTGAAGAGAGAACAAACAGTTTACGAAATCGGAGTTATGAGAGCGACAAGAGAAAAGCAGATTATTAATTGAGAGAGCACAAGTATCAGATATACGGAACAAGGTAGGTTCCGTATATCGTCCTTACGTCCTTACGTACCCACCTTGTAAGGTCGTAGGATAGAATCGAATCTCCCTTTTTATTTCTCATCTTACCACAAGTTGAAATATAAAAAGGGAGATTCGCTGATCAGCCGTAACCATTTTATGCAAGAGTGTGGCTAACATAACAAAAAACAAAATTGATAACTTCTCAGGCAACTCTACTGACGTACGGACCTGAAACAGCAAACTGCAGTAGGTACGTTTACCTAAAATAAGAACTTCGTCTCATTGCATTATTTAAGGTGAGTCGTGAACATACTAGTCAAACCCAACGTCATGTGTGGTTTCGACACCAGATCCAATCGTGCACTTAATGTGAAAAACTATATTTACTATTAGAAGAAGAGGTGAATTATACATCTGACTTTGTTTTTAAAGAAATTTTATATAGGTAAGAGGCTAATAATGATGAATTAAATAATTCTGCAGAGTAATTTCATTTTTATAGGTTTCAAGGAAGCGTTTTACAAATCAACCTCATTCAAAGTGACTTTGGTTTTTGAGGTTTTGTTTTAAATATTTATTTTATGAGTATGTAATTTTTTTCCTCTAAAATATATTAATGGGTATATTTTTATTTTCATAACATGGCAACATTTCATTTAAAATGTTGGCCATTTGTTAATTTCAAATTGGTCTACAAAACTTTTAAAATTTATTTTGGTAATATTGGTGAATTTCCTTGCGTTGAGTACTTTTCCTCCGCCACTATAACAAAGTTGAGTTAGCTCCTTGTGTTAGTGTTTAATTCCACCAGTTATTTGCGAAATTTTGGACGCTTTTTCCATTTACTTGCGATAGTTTGGACGTTTTAGTTTTAAGATTTTCTAGTCGTGTGAACAATTTCACTGTGTATATTACGATATTTTGGACGTTATAGTAGGTATTTGTATAAGTTTTATAATACCAACTACAAGACGTTGTGTTTTTGGATGTAAAACAACAGGTAAGTATGAAATTTCATTATTATCGAAATTTCAAAACCTTTACTAACTAATCATTGCAAATATTGTTTGTTAAAGCTATTACCAGATCAAATTTCTTGAACAAACGATTGAATGTGATATAACTAAAAAGCCGTATTTTTATCTAAAATAAGTTATTTATTTAGTCACTTTTATACTTGATATTATCATGCCACGAAAGTATTCCATGTTAACTCATAATAATTTACAATGGAATAATTATGGTATACTATACCATGTTCTATTTTAAAGGAAATGCATGCAGGAAATAAAGAAAAATTAACAATAAATTAAAATCCTAAAATACAAGGAATTACCATAATTTACAGCTTTTAATAATCTACTGCTGGACATAGACCACTCTGTAGAAAGGAGGCTAAGGCCAACTATAGCTTTTAATCCAGAAAGCCAGGTTTATATAAGTTTTGTGACAAGTTTTGCTTCTGTTTGCTATGTTGTTGTCTTGCATAGTTCACTACTTAGTTATGTCTTACAATACCAAATACAAATGTTTAAAAATCGTTAAAGGCTAATAACAGTTATACCATGTCGCTAAGTACCAGTTTCACCACTTGCTAATAAAAATCCTGATGGACTAATTTAAATTTATTTGCCAGATAACTACTGATTTATTTTTCACATGGAGACATATTACGAATGAATTTCAATATCACTAACAATGTCAAATCATAAATAACTATTTAAAACTTTATCAGATAAATTTGAATTGGACCTAATTAGTGTGTATTTCTTTAGTTAATAAACATTTTTTTTTAAAGTAAAAATTTTTTAGGTGTTACTCTCCATAGCTTTCCTCAACATACAAAAGATCCACAGCGATCCAAAGGTCTGGGTGAATTTGGCCGGAACATTGTTAAGTGGTTTAACTGATGATGAAATTTATCAGAGAAAGAAAGTGTGTGATATACATTTTAGACCACAAGACAGAAACAGGAACAATTGTTTAAATAACCTTGCTATTCCTTCACAACTACTACCAGGTATGTATCATTCTTGTAGTAAATAATTATTTAATTGATAAAAAGATATAAGAGATAAAAGAATTCTTACATAAATCTAAAAAAGGTTTATTTCTATTTACCCAACTGCGTTAGAAATATGACGTAGTTGATGATGTATGATGGACAATGCCAGTTTTTATATAGATGTTGTAATATTTGTTTTTTCCCTATTCAGTTCATTACTTTTGTAATGATAATTTTATTTACCTAAAAGTTTTGTATGCAGTGTAAATCTGTCATTATCAAATACAAAATATATAATTTTTTAAACCTGACTTTAAAGAACCCGAAGGGCTAGAAATATAAATATTGTTTCACACCAGTTTTCTGTGAGGCCGTAGTATCACTCCAGTCGAGCCGACCCATTCATGCCGAAGCATAGCTCTCCCACGGTAAGACTTTACAACACTGAATTAACAGTAAATATTCAAGTTCTTATAACAATTTTTTTCAGGCAGTACTACCGTAGATATTGCATCTCGTCAGTTATACAGTGAATTGCCATCCACATCACAACAGATGTTTAGTGAATTGCCATCCACATCAGACTCCACATCACAACAGATGTTCAGTGCCATGCCGTCCACATCAGCCACATCATATTTTAATAATGATATCCCTTCAACACTAAATGTGATGAGGCCAGGTAAATGTAATATTTATCCTATATCTTTACTTTAGAAATTCTACAAAAGACAAACAAAATTCATTTGTAAGAAAATTATAATCTAAATTGTAATATGAAATTTATTTAGACACAATCTAGTTATGTAATCTGCTTACTGTATATGTTTTGGTTATATATTATACAAATGTATCTATATGATACGAGTATACTCGTATATGCACTGACAAACTAATTATAATATGATAGTAAGATTTATAGACAATACTAAAGTGTTGCATTCATTAATTTTATCTACCTGTATTTGTGCATGTGAAACCATTTTTTATTTATTTTTCTCTTTTGTCATGTTTGAAAATAATGTTTACATGAAAACATTATTTTTTGTAATCACATTATTTGATCTTTTTTTGTGTTATTATAATTAGATTTAAGACATTTTATAACAATATTTGCACACCGCATAATGTGGTAGGACATAGTGTACCTCTGAAATAAGCCTACGATCTGTAACAAACCTATGTTTCCGCTAATAAATGATTGATTGATTGATTAAATAAAAGAAAAAAGCAGATTTTCTGCAAATTGTACTCTCCTTTAACAGAATACTTACATAAACTTAATAGATAATAAATAAAGAAAATTATAGATAATTTGATTTTATTTTCAGGTACACAACCTCACAACCAATATCTTCGAAGGCTGCTTCCAATCACTTCGGGGTCACCACTGTGGGGGAACGCGTATCATGTCCCACCAACACAAAGAGAGGATCCTCTGACCAGGCGAGGTGGTAATGCCTGGCGGGCCATTGCCCAACAGTTCATGTTGGGATGTTTTTTTTTAATATCACCTATAATAGCACCTCCAATATTTATTTGGAGCCTATTTCTAACTAATCCTGTGTCGCGGGGGATATTTGTACAATATTCTATAAATATAGTTCTCTTATTACTACTAGTAATTGTGCTTAAATTTAAGATTGTAATTTTTGTGTTTATTTTCGTTTCCACTTCAAATCTTTGTTTAATGTATGCAGGACATTCCACGATAAGGTGGGGGACTGTTTCTGCGACGTTCGGGTCACAAATGCAGGATGGGTTCTCCTTACACTTGAGCCTCGTCAAGTAATCGGACAACCCACCCTGCCCCGTAAACAACTGTGTTGTTGTGCCGGCTATCTCCAGCCTGTGAACGATACCGTATGCAGCGAGCGCGCAGGGAAAAAAAAGCTTGGTGACGGAGGCGGTCTCGCCCTCTCTGTACCTTCTGTTCCACTCGCCAAGCGAGGCCTGTCGAAGATCTCGCTTCACGAATGACACAGGGCAGGGCAGTCGTATTCTGGCAGTGACGCAGAATGGTAGGTAAAATCAGATCAGTCTTACAAGCCCTACAAAGTCACTCGACAACATCAGGGCTAATTTACGAATGCCACAGGGTCCTGACAGAGGTATGTACCACTAATAGTATAGCTCTCCAGTGAATAAAGGGGCATAGTAACTCACGCGGAAACGATGCAGCCGATGCACTGGCAAGAGGTGGATCGGAAACAAGGGCAGTAGGCCCTGAACCAATACTACCCCTGCCATCTGCTTGGCTGCGAAGGACACTGCAACAAAACACCAAGATAGAACACCAAATATATTTGTCCAACCTATGTACCAGCAGGCAGACCAAGTAGGTCCTCCCGACGATTAATCCCAGATTGTCACGGAAGCTGATGCAACTTAAGAGGCTGCTGCTTCGACTTTTAATTGGAGCAAAAACTGGTCGTGCACTACTAAACAAACATCTTTTCTTTCTAGGTGTAACAGACAGTCCTCGGCGCAGGGCGTGCATGGAGGAAGAGGAAACGGCCGCCCATGTCATCATGACATGTCCTGAGGTGGCAGAATACCGGGCGAGATACCACGGATCACCGAGATCGCTTCCTGAAGTCGTCGGCAACGTGAGGGGTCTACTAGGCTTCTTGGAAGAATTGGGGTGGCACGAATAATGCCATTCCACAACGCAAAATAGGCGCACTGAAGTCGACGAGTTGCGGAGACCCAGCCCGCGAGTTTCAAGTTCAAGGCCCTGAACCAATACTACCCCTGCCATCTGCTTGGCTGCGAAGGACACTGCAACAAAACACCAAGGTAGAACACCAAATATATTTGTCCAACCTTTGTACCAGCAGGCAGACCAAGTAGGCCCTCCCGACGATCAATCCCAGATTGTCACGGAAGCTGATGCAACTTAAGAGGCTGCTGCTTCGACTTTTAATTGGAGCAAAAACTGGTCGTGCACTACTAAACAAACATCTTTTCTGTCTAGGTGTAACAGACAGTCCTCGGTGCAGGGCGTGCATGGAGGAAGAGGAAACGGCCGCCCATGTCATCATGACATGTCCTGAGCTGGCAGAATACCGGGCGAGACACCACGGATCACCGAGATCGCTTCCTGAAGTCGTCGGCAACGTGAGGGGTCTACTAGGCTTCTTGGAAGAATTGGGGTGGCACGAATAATGCCATCCCACCACGCAAAATAGGCGCACTGAAGTCGTCGAGTTGCGGAAACCCAGCCCGTGAGTTTCAAGTTTCAAGTACTCGAAAATTTTATTTTGCATTAAATGCAAAAAACAGTACTGATTTTAAGGAAATGTTTGAGGATTCGGTTATCAAAATTTTAATTTATAGTTGGTGCCGTACAATTAACTGAATTTTATCTGTAAAAGTTGTGTATGAAGGGAATGACGATGTGAAAAATGCCTCTCAAGAATATTTTAACAAACACAAACATAATAAAACAAAAAAATAAAATAATTCGTTTTATTTATCCACCGACTTTTCTTTTTTGTAATCAGCTTCTTAAAAACGCAGCTTTCGTTATCTAATAGTAGTATTTGTTTTTTAAATCACGCAAATGGATTTTTACTAACAAAAACTGTGTTTTAAGAATAAGTTGTAAATAAACATACAATGCGGCTCAAATAAGAATAGGAACGTCAATGACCTCTATCTGTCAAATGTCCCTTGAAAATCATTATTGAACATCTTGTTCCTTGAAATAAATAACTAAACACCTTGAAAAAATATTATTGATACAAAATTATGGTAATGATTTTTCACGGGACATTTGACAGATAAAGGTCATTGACGTTCCTATTCTTATTTCAGTCTCGCTTTACACACAAACATAAAATTACGTATGTGTGAGTAAAACACGTAATGTAGTTTAGGGGTTAAGATTAATAGATGGCGTCAATGTTCGGGGGACAGTTGACAACGACAAGAGAACTCTCTATCTATAATATATACATAGTACTCTGTGCTCATCGGTAACAAACAATGAGACGGTTAACATTGTTGATTTTTTATTTACTAACTATAAGTAATTTGGCGCAGAGTGAAAAATATTTTAGACATGGCCGAAGTAAACATGGAAATTTAGGAGCACCGGGTGGGTACAACGGGGAACCTCTCCCACCGGCACAATGGTTCAAACAGAAGTTGGATCATTCGACCCCTTCTGATTTAAGAACGTGGAAGCAGGTAATAATTTTTCTTTCTACCTTTCTGAAAACCTGCAATAAGTATTCGGCAAAAAAAAAAACCATTTTAAGATAGGTACTTTGTTTAAATGCATCATATGAAAGACAAACAATCAAGTAATGAAAATGTACTCTGCCCAATACCGTGCTTTTACAAAACTCGAAAGTAATATTCTTATTAGATACCAAAATATATGATGTTCATGTATTTAATGCAAAGTGTCAGTAAAAATAGCAGATAGTGTCAGGCTTCATGCGCGTTTTTAATCTGATATGAATAAAATCAAGAACAGTTTTTAAATTAGGATTTTTGGAGCAAGATGAGCACAATCCTTACATTTTTTTATTTTCTTATTTCCTCTACTACACTGCCTGTTAAATGCTAATGATGATGTTGAATCTACTGGCTAAATTGCCCTTTCAATATTTCAAAGAGCCTTTATATTTCTTTTGTTTCTTTAAAAAAACCATTTTGCAATAGTCTGCTTAACATTTAGGCCCAATTAGTTACGCTGGCTTTTTCATTTGTTAAATACCCATCTTCTAAAATAAAAATAATGTATTTTTATTTTATTTGAACAATCAAGCTAAGAGGCACTACAACAGTAAAATACAAGCATTGGGGTTGCTTTAATTGAATGGAAAGCAAAGATATGTAATAACAGATAATTGGGAAACATAAGGTATACCTTAGCTTAAAAAAGTAATTAAAATGTTCTCAACAACAAGTTTATACTAAAACTAAAGTTCCATAAAGTATGTAATACATAAGAAATACATAAAAAAAAACTAAATTCCCTTGTCCTAGCTTAACAAGGACAGTTTATTTTTAAAAGATGGTAGCTTAAATGAAATATATCTAGATATATAGGATATACCTAGGTATATCCTTATTTTTACTGACAGAATTATACTCTGCTTGGAGTCTATTTAAAAGAGACAAATGGCCCAAGTAAGTTTTTGACCTTTAAGGTGTAAACAGGGAGTATCTAGTCAGTCACGGAAGCTTATTAGATGTAATATTACCTTTTTGTAGAAAAAATGAGCGTAGTTTTTGGGCGCTTTTTAATGATGTTAAGTTGAGATGAAAGGTTGGTTTATCTAACTGGAGTTTCTTTAACAGATTCAATTTATATGCCAAATGATACATAATTTTTTTTTGGCACACATTCAATTCTATTGGAGTGAACTTCATTATGCAGATGCCAGACTACACAGCAATAATCTAGATATACCTTATAAATTATTTAATAGAATTTTTTTTCAGCGTTATTTTGTGAATGATAGTTACTACAATTTCAATCAGCAAGGACCTGTTTTTCTAATGATTGGTGGTGAAGGCCCAGCCGATCCACGATGGATGGTCAAGGGTGCTTGGATTGATTATGCTAAGAAGTTTAATGCTCTTTGCATTAACTTAGAACATCGCTATTATGGTGACAGCCATCCTACTGAGTAAATATTATTATATATTTTTTTTTATTATGTATGGGGCCAACATATCGCCCGATGGTAAGCGATTACCGCCGCCCATGGACACCCGCACACAGCCTTACATATCATTACAGCACATATAAATACCAAACATTTTTCTTTTATATTATTTTTATCTATATATCTATCTATATATATAAAAATGTTATGTTGGTTTGTGTACGCTTCAAAAACTCAAAAAGTTCTGCACCGATCGAGCTGAAATTTTAGAATGATACGTAATCTGCATCAAGGATTGTTTTATCTAATTTTTGCCTCAGTCCCATATCCGCGACAGCTAGTATATGTATTTATATGTATACTCATAATAAATCTACACATACATACTGTAGGGTATTGGATATTATTAATGTAGGTATGTACAGACACCCCTCTCCTCATTCCGGAATAAACTGTACCCTCATACATACGTGTATTAATTTCTACATGCTATTGATATTATACATACCGTTAGGTTTACAAACATGTATGCATAACTGTAAAGATTTAACTGTGTCACTTATAAAATCAAAAATGTTCACATTATATCTTAATTCCTGACTGACTTTATGACTGTTAATCAGCTGTGCATGCCGCAAACATAAGTACATACATATAGTCTTAGTTAGAATTAGATTAACCAAAAGTAACTAAACATGGCAAAAATTTTTTGCAGAGATATGAGTGTGAAGAATCTACAGTATTTATCATCATCACAAGCCCTAGCTGACTTGGCAAATTTTATTAATGCTATGCATGATAAATATAAATTGAAAAAGAGCACACGTTGGATAGCTTTTGGAGGATCATACCCTGGTTCACTAGCAGCTTGGCTAAGGCTTAAATATCCACACTTGGTTTATGCAGCTGTTTCTTCTAGTGGACCCCTCTTGGCTAAAGTAAACTTTGTTGGTATGAATATTAACCTTTAAAATGGTTCTTCATTATTAACATGGTAAAGAAGTGTTAAACTTTCTATAGTCTTTTTTGCTCAGCTTGATACCAGTTTTTTGGTTTTTTCAAACAATTGATGTTTAGCCTAAAGTGTTCTATTTCAAAGCATATCATTAAAATTCATATGTAAAGTTATATTTTTGCAACATTTTAGAATACTATGAAGTTGTTGTGAATGCATTACGGGAGAAGACTAATTCAGAAGACTGTGTGACACAACTCAAAGTGGCTCATAAACAGATAGTTTCAATGATGAAGCAGCAACCGGAAATAGTCGAAAAAGAATTCAGGTACCAACTTGCCTTGTAACATATAATAAGATGTTACTGTTAATCTGTTAGTTTTATTGGACCAATTAGACTTTCATATAACAGGTCACCCAACCTTGTTGTTAAGTAATACAAAATTGTTTTGGTTACAGAGTTTGTAAACCGTTTTTAAATGCTTCTACAGATGATATTAGGAATTTCCATAATTCAATTGCTGATGATTTCGCCGATTTAGTTCAGTACAATGAAGATAACAGGATAAGCGCAGATAACAGATATCGGAATCTTACAATTAATACAGTAAGTTTAATTTTATAAGTTTGGACCTAAGACAAAAATATCACATCAATTCAATATGACAATGGAAACTTGTTGTGCCAATTTGTTCTTGAATTAGAGGCAGCTTTCTCTGAACTTCCACAAATATTTTAAGCCCAAAAACAACTTAATTGATTCAGCCATTCTCGAGTCAAGCAAACAGCAAATCAGTTTTCTTTTGTTGCTCGCTGTATATTGTGTTAATATATATATATTAGTATACTAACTGAACCTCGCGGTGTTACCTGCAGTTATTAGTTTACATATTGTTAATTTTTTTTTTTTCCTTACTATTAAAATAGCCTTTATTAATCAGCGATAATGTAGCATTCAAATGGTGAAAGAATTTTTAAAATCTGTCTAGTACTTTTTGAGCCAATTCGTTACAAACATACGTACAAACCTTTCCTCTTTATAATATTACTAGCTGAACCTCGCGGTGTTACCTGCAGTTATTAGTTAACATATTGTTATTTTTTTTTCTTACAATTAAAATAGCCTATATTAATCAGTGATAATAGTATAGATAAGTTTCAGAAAAAATATGCTTGTTAAACCGAAAGTGTCTAATATTATGGAGAGAGTACTTCAAAGATTTTAGTTCCTAAAATATTTAATACAAATAGTTCATTAAGATAAAAAACCTTTAAAAAATATTAGGTTAAGGACTAATACTGTATAATTGTATTCATGTATGTTATGTGTGTTTAAAAATCTTATTACTAAAATAAAAGAAAAACTATTATTAACCAAGATACCTATTCTATAAGAAACTTTGTTTACAGAAAAACTATTATTTAATTTTACTTTTTTCTTGTAGGTGTGCAGCATGTTGACTGATGATGGATCAGTTCCGGCATACAAGAAACTTGCTGCCTTCAACTCAATCACGTTAGATAAAACAAATCAAACATGTTTGGATTACAGCTATGATAATATGATTAAAGAACTGAGAAACATGTCTTGGGGTTCAGGAGGTAAGTGTAAATGAGTTATTATATATTTATATGAACACTATCTTGCCCGCGTCTCCGGTCGTTTTTATATCACTTTTCGCAGTAAGAACTAATCTACGTCCTTCTTGAAAAATCAAAGCATCCCTAAGACTTTCAATAAAATCTGTTAAGCGGTTCAAACGTAAAAGCGTAACAGACAGAGCTACTTTCATATTTATAATGTTATACACTTAAGGGATGATTACGGTTATAACAACTATTCCACATTCTTCCCCACAACTCGCTATATCTTCATTTCGAATTTTTAATTTAAAAAAGTATCTTAGTTACATGTTGTCATGAAACAAAACAACATGTAACCAAAATTCCAATGAAACTGTGGGGTTTACATGTTCTTGATATTATATTCGTATATTTTATTAATTGTATATAAAGTACTATGTAAAACTAATATATGGTTATTCTAAAATATGCAATAGTGCATAGAGAAAAGTGAAATAATAATAATAATAATAAATATTCCGGACATCTAACACAACGCCATCTAGTCCCAAGCTAAGCTGAGCTTGTGTTATGGGTACTAGACAACTGATATAAATACTTATATACTTTTTTTTTTGTAAATACATACATATTATACATAGAAAACACCCAAACTCCGAAACAAATATTTGCAGATCATACAAACATTTGGTCCGACCCGGGAATCGAACCCGAGACCTCAAGCTTAGCAGTCGCATACGCTACCACTACGCCACCGAGGCAGTCAAAATGTTACTAGTTTTAGGAGTAGATTTTCACTATTTATTAAACTTAGTTGTTTGTCTTATATAAAACGGTGAGAGTTAACCGACCAGAAACCAATAGGATAGGAGATTCTGATTAGGAAATGGTGTTGGATTGGTCATGCGTTGCGGAGACCTGACAACCATATCTCCAAACTGAGGTTGAAGTGGCAAGCGGACGGCATTTTTGGAATGATAAAGAGGCTGCACCTATCGGCTACAGCTGGACCGATCTCGAGGTTGCTGCGCAGGACCGGGAGAAACGGAGGTCCCTTTGAAGAGCCCTATGTCCCTGATAAGGGATAAGAGGACATTAAGTAATATGTAGTTTTGTTGCAATTAATGATTTTTGTTTTACAGCTCGGCCATGGATGTACCAAACTTGCACGGAATTCGGCTTCTATCAGACCTCTTCGGGAGAAGTTGAAGTGTTTGGTAATTACTTCACTCTTGACTTTTTCATACAACAATGTGAAGATGTGTTCGGTAAGAAGTAAGTAATTGTCTTAGCATTTCAATGACGAAAGCATTACTAGCATAGCATTACCATGACAAGAAAATCTTCATAAATTAAGGACAAATTAATGTTTACTATTTTTAGATTCAATGAAGGGTTTGTGGAATCAGCCGCTCACTGGACTAATAACTACTATGGCGCTCTAGACATAGCTGTAAGTCGTGTGGTGTTCGTTCACGGCACAGTCGACCCATGGCATGCTTTAGGTATCACCAAAACCCAAGATCACAGTGCACCTGCTATATTGATAAAAGGTAATTTTTTTTACTGTACATTTTTATGCATTACTTTCACCTAGTCAACAACAGGAACATCAACCGATGATCATAATAAAAATTATTAGAGATAAAAATCACTGTCCTGTTTCGTTCTCAAAGCTTTTTCTCAAACTGAGTTTACGACAGGTACGCTTTCAGTCTACGATGACACGATAGAAGTCCTATTTTTTTACGTGACTGAAATCAGACCTCTCAAAAGTCGTTAACTCAAATGTTTAAAAGAGCTGCAAATATACGTTTCGGTATCGGAATAAATACATAATACACTAACATAGTCGTAGGCTATCCTGGTCGTCCGCCGGAATAGACACCATCAAATCCGACAATCGCGGTTCATGTACTTCTCTACCTATAATTTGTAGTGAATTTTGTTTTTGGTGTGGACATTAATTGGCTGTATCTTTTCAGGAACTGCTCATTGCGCTAATATGTATCCTCAAAGTGAGCTGGATTCCAGAGAATTGGTTCGAGCCCGACTTGAAATTCAGCAGTACTTGGCCGACTGGATTGGACAACCTTAGTGTGTATAAGTGATTTCAAAACAGAGTCGCAATGGTTACCTCGATCATCGAGTTTATCATTTTTATTCGAATTTATATTTAAATATAAACCTCCTGAGCAAAAATTTTAAGGTTTTTAAATATTACACAGTATGCTCTAAACGAAGTCAACAATAATCATAAAACAGTTGCTATTTACTGGGTAATATCTATATATTCTATTCTATATCTAAAAATAATCACTGAAATGTATGTACGCGCAGAACTTTCGATCGACTGCACCAAATTGCATAATTTTTATTTTTTCATGTATTTGCTATCGTAAGAATACCGGCCCTATCATTTTTTCACTGTACTGTTATGTCCGCGCCTCAGCTAGATGAGGCGCGGGCATAAATAAATAATAATAAAAACAAACTTTTCGGAAATTTAGAAAATAATTATGAAAAAAAAATGGCGGTATGAGGTTCGCCCGGTTAGTTAGTATATATTTTTTATGTATGTTTGAATAGTTTATAAGTTCGTAAACCCATGTATTATTTAAATGGACGGTGTCTAAAAATAAAAATATATTATTACTATTATATACATATTTTTTCCTAAACGACGCTACCTCTAGAGAGGACACTTCTCCTCTGTATTATTATCGGCACCCTGTGTCGTCTCTGTCGCGGCCGAAAAAGATGGAACAGCTCAACAAGGCTAGCTCACTATAAAAAAATATAGTAATCATTTTTGTTAATAATGTCGCGCCACGATACGATCCAATAACAGACACAGACGTAGTTCTGCTGGTAGAAGAAGTATGAACTTATTTAATATTTTTATATATAAATATAAACGTGTCAAAACGTGGTGTGCTGTATTTACTCAACTACGGCGAAGCCAAAAGATAATAGTCTTGGCAGTGCATGATGTATGTTTGTATGTTGCACCGTAGGCTAAACTACGGAACCGATATTAATAAATGATTTGTCAATAGATTCGTAATAAGGCTATATAAATTTATCAAAAGTTTTTACGTAGTCTGGCTTTTTTTTTAGTTTTTCGTGTAAAATGGTCTTCCTTGTCTGGTTGGACATTATTTTTTAAATATCTTGTTATAAACGTAAAGTAAATGTATCTTTTATACGGGTTATAATTTCCAATTCAAAAATACTCAGACTCCGAACAACAAGTAGTGGATCACACAATTTGTTGTCCCATGTGGAATTTGAACCCACATCACTTGGCGCAGTTTTGTATTTTTTTGTTAGTTTTAAAGACCGTGCAGTTCCGATTTCCATAATTGCATGGTGCTTGGATTGTGGATAGTATTGACATACTCTTCTTGGCATATTGTTTGGATTTCTTTTGATTTTAAAGTAAAAATTAACAGTTTACAAAACAAATATATAAAACAATTTTATGATCAAAAATCTTAAGTAAAATGCTAAAGTACATATGTATATATGTAAAAAAATATATCCAAAAAAGTATTTGAAAAGTGCACACCGGCTAAAATTTTACTATTATCTACAAAATGAAATAAGATCAAAATAAATGGCAAGAGGTTTAATTATTAATTAGAAAATATAAATCAATACTAGAAGATAAGAAACAAACCATCTATAAGATTTTCAGAAATTGAGGCACGTATTTTAAAAGATTTGTCATGTATTGGTTGTATAAAAGTATAAAACTAATTTATATCAAGCTTTTCGCACAAAAGCTCAATTAGGTTCAGATCTTTGCTCTGAGAGGGCCACGCCATCTATTCTGTTTCTTTGTTGGAAAATATCCATGCATATAAATAAACTATGTTTCATAAATTTTCTTGGAATGAATGTAATTTCCAATTCAAATAATACTCGGAGTCAAAACAACAATTAGTCGATCACACAATGTGTTGTCCCATGTGGAATTTGAACCCACATCACTCGTCGCATTTTGGTATTCTTTTTTTAGTTTTAAAGACCGCGCAGTTCCGATTTTGCATGGTCGCATGGTGCTTGGATTGGATAGTATTGACATACTCTTCTTGGCATATTGTTTGGATTTCTTTCGATTTTAAAGCAAAAATTAACAGTTTACATAAAAGTATACAAAACAATTTTATGATTAAGAATATTAAGTATGTGGCGACAGCGCTCCCGCGCCGTCACGTCGCGCCAGCCGCCCCGCCAGTCACAAAGCATGCGCCGTAAATGAACGGATTCTCGGCGCGCGCTCGTATTTACGCTAAAGTTCCTCCGCTCCAATTGGCTGAGGTTTTTGTGTAGTTTTGTAAGCTCGCTTTCACTGTCCTATGTTGTCGGCCAAAATGTAATTATAAGAAAATGCATTTGTGTAAATAAATTAGATAAGTCGTAACCTCCTCGAGTTTCACTACTATTCTAACTACGGTACGAAGGCTAACAGCTGGGCCGGTTAAAATAGTTACCATCACCTTTCCCTGGTATTAAGGCTACGGATCGAAGGCTAATCAGCTGGGCCGGCCAATATACCTATTCCAGTTTCTGCTGTATTTAAGCCAGCTGGCATAGTGTAGGGCCGGGTCAGTACACAAACCAACGGGTCAGCAAGCCTCTCAGCTGTCTCGAAACTGGTGACCCCGGACGAACGCTCCTAAGTATTCACGGCGTCGACTCAACATACCCACGACAGTCCGCGTGAATACCTACAGCCATGACGAACGAAGCAAACACAGAATTTAGCGATGCCCAGGGAATGGAAGTTAAAAGCGACGTAGCCACAATCTCGCTGCCTGCGCGTCTACCACCATTTTGGCGCCAAAACCCACGACTATGGTTCGCACAATTTGAAGCCGCCGTCGCTGCAAGCAAGATCGGAGAAGAACATAAATACAACTTAGTTATCCCACTACTCGGCTGCGATGACCTTGAACAAATCTCCGACATTATATTAAATCCGCCTGCTACAGGGAAATACATAACATTGAAGAACAGACTTATATCCACTTATCAAGAGTCAGATCATTGTCGGTTACAGAAACTACTTAGTGGTCTAGAACTCGGAGATTCAAAACCTAGCCAATTACTTCGTAAAATGCGTGACCTCAGCGGAAAGTTACTAACAGACGAGGCGTTACAAGTATTATGGCTCAATCAATTACCTACACAGATCCGCGGCATCCTAGCCATCAACAAAGAGACACTAGAAAGCCTAGCTGCAATGGCCGACAAAATGTTAGAACACTTCGAGCCCCCAACGGCTGCCGCCATTACAACCACTATGTCGTCGTGCCAAAAGAACAAGAATAATACGGAAATAGGAAACCTCCAAATTAACCTACTAACTAAAGAAATAGAAAAATTGTCACTAGAAGTAGCCGAACTACGATCAAACCAGCAACGCTCGACATACTTCCCGCCTCACCATCGCTCGCGCTTTGAAGGTCACTCAAGAGCGCCGAGCGAACATCGCCCGCGGTCGCATTCCCGCCGGCGAGGGCCCGACGACGCTGATTGGCTATGCTATTATCACTACCGATTCGGTGACGACGCTCGTAAATGCGAATCACCGTGCTCAAAAAGTAAGCGTAATAATATCAATGTCACGAATAAGAACCAGGAAAACTAACAAAAGCACCGACCGTGGCGGGCGTCGGTGTGATCCTTGGAACCCACCGCCTGTGCATTACAGATAGCAAAAACACAGAAAAGTTTCTTGTCGACACAGGAGCCGACATATCCGTGCTGGCCGCAAAGAAAACGAGATTTTTAAGACCTAGAGAAAATAGTTGTAAATTATACGCTGCGAACGGAACAGAGATACGTACCTATGGCGAGCGTACATTAGAGCTCAACTTAGGCTTACGTAGAAGTTTCAAATGGACATTTATAATCGCCGACGTAAAAACTTCAATATTAGGTGCAGACTTCCTCGCAAAATATAAGTTATTAGTCGACTTACACAACAGAAAATTAATAGATAGTGTCACCGAACTCAGCATTAACGCCCTTGCAATATGTAACAATGAAGAATCGGTCTACCTAATTAACCGTAATCACCCTTATCATGAGATACTGAAGCAATATCCTGACCTGTTACGACCAATGTCACTAAAAACTACAGTTAAGCATGACGTCACACATCGCATCGAAACCACGGGACCGCCTATATTCTCAAGGCCGCGTCCGCTCCCACCCGATAAATATAAAGCCGCGAAGATTGAGTTCGAGACGATGATGGAAATGGGTATATGTAAGCCATCAAACAGCCCTTGGGCCAGCCCACTACACGTCGTAAAGAAAAAAGACGGTTCACTACGAGTGTGTGGTGACTATAGAAGACTCAACGCCGTTACAATACCAGATAGATATCCTATACCTAGGATTCACGACTTTACTTACCAGTTACACGGAAAGACAATATTCTCGAAGCTTGATATGAAAAATGCTTTTTACGCTCTTCCTTTGGAAAAAACAGACGCCGCGAAAACTGCAATCATCACACCATTTGGGCTATATGAATTCAACCGCATGCCCTTTGGATTACGTAATGCTGGTCAAACCTTCCAACGTTTTATGCATGAAGTGTTAAGGGGACTCGATGACATCTGTTTTTCGTATTTGGATGATTTAATCATATTCTCGAACCCTAGTGACCATGAAAAATACTTACATAAAGTACTTGAACGCCTTAACCAGTATGGAGTCACGCTTAACATCAATAAATGCGAATTTGGCAAAAACAAGATACAATTCCTAGGCTACGAAGTATCATCAGACGGAATCAAACCCACGGAAGAACGCACGCAAGTAATAAAAAGTTACCCGAAACCCACTACGATACAAGAACTAAGAAGATTTTTAGGCATGATTAACTTTTACCGCAACTGTTTACCTCATCAATCAGAACATCAATGCCTACTCAATAAATACTTACATAACTCTAAGAAGAATGACAAGTCACCAATTCAATGGACGCCTGAAGCTGAAAAATCTTTCGAGCAATGCCGCCAAAGCATACTCGAAGCGACTACACTCACTCACCCAATACCTAACGCGCCACTGTGCTTACTAACCGATGCTTCCGACACGAGCCTCGGCGCCGTACTACAACAAAAAGTTAACGACGTATGGAAACCTCTTGCCTTCTACTCAAAAACAATGAGTGACACACAGCGAAGATACAGCGTGTACGATCGCGAATTATTAGCAATGTACACCGCTGTTAAGAATCTACGCCGGCTGATCGAGGGTAACGACCTCACTATATGCACAGACCACAAACCCCTTACCTACGCACTTACGAGAACGCCGAATAGCAGTGATACACCGAGACGAGAACGTCAACTACACTACATAAGCCAATTTTGTTCAACAATAAAATACATTCACGGAGATAGAAACGAAGCGGCCGACGCGTTATCACGCATATCAGAAATAGAAATACTTAATCACACAATCGACTACAATAAATTAGCAATAGAACAAGAGAACGACACAGAACTACAAGCTTGCATGAAACAAAGTAATCTCAAGTTTTCACACATTACACTACCCGGGGGTCAACGACCGATATGGTGCGAAATATCTACAACAAACATTCGGCCATACCTACCACTGAGTTATCGTTTTGTAGCATTCAAAGCGCAACACGAACTTAGTCACCCTGGCATACGAACAACAAGAAAAATAATGACTACAAAATTCTTCTGGCCGTCTATGAACAAAGATGTAACTACGTGGTCAAGGTCATGCATCGGTTGTCAACGCGCGAAAATACAAAGACACGTAATTAGTCCACTCGGCGAGTTTCAACAATCATCGCGTTTTGAACACCTACACGTCGACATAGTTGGACCGCTACCACCATCAAACGACTTTAGGTATTTAGTTACTATGATCGACCGCTGTACTAAATGGCCCGAAGCAATACCTACTCGTGACATCACCGCCGAGACAGTAGCGAAAGCTGTTTACGAAGGATGGATAACACGATTCGGTTGTCCTTTACGAATCACTACCGACCAAGGCAGACAATTTGAGTCATCACTATTCCACTCACTAATGAAGACACTCGGCGTTTCTCGCATACGTACCACTGCATTCCACCCACAGGCAAACGGACAGATAGAACGATGGCATCGTACTTTAAAAGCAGCACTAATGGCAAGAGCCGCAAGTATCAGATGGATCGAGGAATTACCTACTGTGCTACTAGGACTGCGTACAGCACTTTGTCAAGACTCTTCCGTTAGCCCTGCCTTAATGACCTACGGTTCTACACTACGCATCCCGTCGGACTTTTTCGTGCCTACAAAGCCGAACATAAACGACGCAGAGTTCGTTCGTCAGCTGACCGAAACAATGTCGTCATTAACACCTACAAAAAGATCGCATACATCGAACCTACACACATTCGTACATAAGGACCTACAAACATGTACACATGTGTTTGTGCGGAACGACACCGTTCGCCGTCCACTTACACCGCCATACGAAGGTCCTTACAAAGTATTACAACGCAGCGCAAGTGGCAAACAATTCACTATTCAACTACCATTACGTACGACAGTAATATCAATAGATCGATTGAAACCAGCCTATACATATAGCGACGAGCAACACACATCACAATCATATTCCAATACAACAATGCAGACAACACCGCCAACTTCGAGTACCAACACTACGAGTGCAGCCGCCGCGACATCGAGCAACAGAGATGAGCCAGCCACGAAATGCAACACCTACGTCACTCGAACCGGCAGGATAGTTAAACCTAACGTACGCTTCGCTTGAGGGGGAGTACTGTGGCGACAGCGCTCCCGCGCCGTCACGTCGCGCCAGCCGCCCCGCCAGTCACAAAGCATGCGCCGTAAATGAACGGATTCTCGGCGCGCGCTCGTATTTACGCTAAAGTTCCTCCGCTCCAATTGGCTGAGGTTTTTGTGTAGTTTTGTAAGCTCGCTTTCACTGTCCTATGTTGTCGGCCAAAATGTAATTATAAGAAAATGCATTTGTGTAAATAAATTAGATAAGTCGTAACCTCCTCGAGTTTCACTACTATTCTAACTACGGTACGAAGGCTAACAGCTGGGCCGGTTAAAATAGTTACCATCACCTTTCCCTGGTATTAAGGCTACGGATCGAAGGCTAATCAGCTGGGCCGGCCAATATACCTATTCCAGTTTCTGCTGTATTTAAGCCAGCTGGCATAGTGTAGGGCCGGGTCAGTACACAAACCAACGGGTCAGCAAGCCTCTCAGCTGTCTCGAAAAGTAAAATGCTAAAATACATAATATGTGTATATGTAAAAAAAATATCCAAAAAAGTATTTGAAAAGTGCACACCGACTAAAATTTTACTATTATCTACAAAATGAAATAAGATCAAAATAAATGGCAAGAGGTTTAATTATTAATTAGAAAATATAAATCAATACTAGAAGATAAGAAACAAACCATCTATAAGATTTTCAGAAATTGAGGCACGTATTTTAAAAGATTTGTCATGTATTGGTTGTATAAAAGTATAAAACTAATTTATATCAAGCTTTTCGCACAAAAGCTCAATTAGGTTCAGATCTTTGCTCTGAGAGGGCCACGCCATCTATTCTGTTTCTTTGTTGGAAAATATCCATGCATATAAATAAACTATGTATCATAAATTTTCTTGGAAAGAATGTAATTTCCAATTCAAATAATACTCGGAGTCAGAACAACAATTAGTCGATCACACAATGTGTTGTCCCATGTGGAATTTGAACCCACATCACTTGCGCAGTTTTGTATTCTTTTTTTTTAGTTTTAAAGATCGTGCAGTTCCGATTTTGCATGGTCGCATGGTGCTTGGATTGGATAGTATTGACATACTCTTCTTGGCACATTGTTTGGATTTCTTTCGATTTTAAAGTAAACAAACATTAACAGTTTACATAAAAATATACAAAACAATTTTATGATTCAAAATATTAAGTAAAATGCTAAAGTACATAGGTGTATATGTAAAAAAAAAATCCAAAAAAGTATTTGAAAAGTGCACACCGGCAAAAATTTTACTATTATCTACAAAATGAAATAAGATCAAAATATATCGCAAGAGGTTTAATTATTAATTAGAATATATAAATCAATACTAGAAGATAAGAAACAAACCATCTGTGGCGACCTCCACATACAGCGCCATCTACCGAAGATACACTGAACTACGAAGTAACGCACTGTACCTACAAACTACACTACACGGAGTAACTACCAATCCTGAATCGCGCAAATAAAGTTCCCGCGCCGATTATCATATATACAACATCCCAACATCAACTGTTGGGCTGTAGCCCGCCAGGCATGATCACCTCGCCTGGTCGGAGGATCCTCCCTTTGTGTTGGGTGGAACATGACACCCGTTCCCCCACAGTGGTGACCCCGACGTGATTGGAAGCAGCCTTCAAGCCGCGCCCCCATGATGTTCACTCCCACAGCAAGTCTCAAGCCAGCCAGCAACTTCGGCCTCAACTGTGATATACCACGCGCAGGACGCGACCGCTCCAGCCTGGTAACCCCTACGGCCTCTGCAGCGTCTAGGCATAGCACACTGCACCTACGGTCCATGTAAGCACAGCGCATCTCTCCCGTCTGCGCAGCAGCCAGCCACTACGCAGCAATCGCCCCGACACACTGGGGACCTCACCGCAGCACCGCGCACCGCATGCGATCCCGACTCACTGGGATCAGCGGACTTCAGCCCCGACTCACTGGGACTAGCGGCATTCAGTTCCGACTCACTGGAACTTGCGGCATTCAGTTCCGACTCACTGGAACTACTCACTCCTGGCACTGGCAAGCTCCGCATCAGAGCACAGACAGCTGACTCAACATATATCGACCTCCAGTCTTGGAGGGGAGTGATGTGGCGACCTCCACATACAGCGCCATCTACCGAAGATACACTGAACTACGAAGTAACGCACTGTACCTACAAACTACACTACACGGAGTAACTACCAATCCTGAATCGCGCAAATAAAGTTCCCGCGCCGATTATCATATATACAACATCCCAACATCAACTGTTGGGCTGTAGCCCGCCAGGCATGATCACCTCGCCTGGTCGGAGGATCCTCCCTTTGTGTTGGGTGGAACATGACACCCGTTCCCCCACACATCTATAAGATTTTCAGAAATTGAGGCACGTATTTTAAAAGATTTGTCATGTATTGGTTGTATAAAAGTATAAAACTAATTTATATCAAGCTTTTCGCACAAAAGCTCAATTAGGTTCAGATCTTTGCTCTGAGAGGGCCACGCCATCTATTCTGTTTCTTTGTTGGAAAATATCCATGCATATATATAAACTATGTTCCATAAATTTTCTTGGAAAGAATGTAATTTCCAATTCAAATAATACTCAGAGTCAGAACAACAATTAGTCGATCACACAATGTGTTGTCCCATGTGGAATTTGAACCCACATCACTCGTCGCATTTTGGTATTCTGTTTTTTAGTTATAAAGACCGCGCAGTTCCGATTTTGCATGGTCGCATGGTGCTTGGATTGGATAGTATTGACATACTCTTCTTGGCATATTGTTTGGATTTCTTTCGATTTTAAAGCAAAAATTAACAGTTTACATAAAAGTATACTAAACAATTTTATGATTAAGAATATTAAGTAAAATGCTAAAGTACATATGTGTATATGTATAAAATACATCCAAAAAAGTATGTAAAAAAAGTGCACACCGGCAAAAATTTTACTATTATCTACAAAATAAATGATAATAATAATAAATAAATATTCCGGACATATAACACACAACGCCATCTAGTCCCAAGCTACTACTACTAGGTACTAGACAACTGATATAAATACTTATTTGTAAATACATATGTATTATACATAGAAATAAGATGAAAATATGTGGCAAGAAGTTTTACTATTTAAAAAAATATAAAATAATACTAGAAGATAAGAAACAATGGCAACAAACCATCTATAAGATTTTCACAAGTTTACATAAATATATACAAAACAAGCGGCCCAACATTTGGATAAACTTGTTGATGGACATCGCAAGTGATAAACGCACAGGATATTGTAATCGTTTGAACTCAAATGGCATATTAGTTGGAATCACAGGGATACGCGGTATCAAATAAGTTCTCCTTTTGATTTAGCAGTTAAGATCGTAGCTTCAATTAAATTTGGCAATAATTTTTTTACTGCCAATCTGGTGCCTTTACACAGTTTTAGTGAATTAATATTTCCCAATAATATAATGAAGGAACCAACTTTCAGATTCAAGCAATGCGGTGGCATACCAGCCGGTTCCAATGAATTTAAAAATTCAATTGTATAGTTAATTGGCTCATCTTGATTAATAACACTGTCAATTGATATGTCGTGACTACACCTGGCAGTTTCAGAATTTGAAAATTAATGTCATTGATATGAATGTTCTTCGGTGCTAAAATGGCGCGTTCTCTCAACCAATCATGATTTTTGTTATTCTGAAGAATATTCGGAAAAACATATTCAATCAATGCATCTATCGATTGCGCAATTGTACAAAAATTGTTCGGTACAGCGATCAATTCGTTGGACTGTCGATTTGTATTTTGTCAATTTCACCACCAATTTCTAAGTTTGAAAACTCATGGGCAGCTGGATCGTTTTGTGGTGAATACGCATATTTAAATTCAATGTCAACTTTTGTACGTATCTCCAAAGAACTGATGACTTTAAACAGGCATTTATTTCGTCAGCAGGAATTGATCGAGGAATGACAGGCAATATTTGACGAAAATACCCAGTATAATAGACAGTAATATCAAAGCACCACCAAAAATCTGTTGATTACCACGTAAATCTTGCATTATTCGATTAAATGCTTCTAGTGATTTCTTTATTCACCATTGTACACTCATCTCGTAAAAGACTTGACGTCAATCGCAGAACTTTTGCCATAGCAGAATTTCTCGAAATATTGCAAGTTGGAGTTTCAATCACCTGTACATTCAATAGCAATTTTAATGCATGCATGCATTTATGGAATTTATTAAGGGGGTCGTCAGTGATGGGGTACTTCTAGTATGGGTTGTTCGTTACTGGTATGTACTGTGTCAGTTGAAGAGTTCATGTGTTAGGGTGGTGTTTCTGATGGATTATTAATTATTGAACTAAGTTCCCTAATACTTCCAATTACTGAATTGATTTCGTCTATTTCTTCGTTATGTATTTCTACGCGGGATAAAGCGTCGGCGTTAGTATTGCATTTTCCTTTCTTGTAAATGACGGTGAAGTCGTATTCACCTAACTTAAGTCTCCATCTGGTTAATCGCGAGTTTGGTTCTTTCAAGTTCATGATCCACTGTAACGGTTTGTGGTCTGTAAGAATCTTAAATTTTCTACAGAATACAGGATGCATATTTGTCCGGAAAGCCAAAAAGGCCAAGAAATTTATACATCCCCTCTACATTTGTCTCATGAAAAACTCTGTGTCTTGAGTGCCTAGTGTGCGGCCGGTTTCGGTTTACTAACGAGTTCCCGTATGCATTTGTGCTAAATACTCAACGAGGTCTTGTGTGAACAGTAAATCAAAAACTTCTTTTGCAGTTGCGGCATCATTTATCGGCATACGTAGGCCGGGCATTGTTGTATCGAAACTAAAATCAGGAATATCGGCGATAATATCTACCCATTCTACGTCGTCCGGGGATGCCGTAGTTGGAAAAGTCTCATTGATAGTTTCTAATATTTGATTTGACAATATATCGGTGGGATTTGCATCTATTTGTTCTGTTTGATGGTAATGATAAAAAGAGATTATGCAAAATTACTCCAATTCGTTCTTTGCTAATCTGTAGCTTTTCTGCCACAATTTAATTCTACGATCATCCAGTACTAATTTTTCCACATTTTTCACATTTTCTTCGGTCAAGACCGTCACGGGGCGACCCGGGCGAGGGTCGTCTTCACATGTCTCTCTGCCTTGTTGAAATAGCCGAGCCCATTTTTTGACCATAGTATATAAAGGTGAAGAATCCTGAAGGACTGATGACATCTTTTCGAAAATTTCCTTGGGCGTATTTCCTTTTTTCACAAGGAATTTTATCACGGCGCGGTGTTCCAAATTGCGAGACCTTCCAGTTTCCGTTGAAATGTTGTTGTTGCTTGCTCCAAAGGTAAAGTGTTTATGAACCAAATAAAAAAACTACCTGCTATTTATAGTAACAATGAGTCACGCATAGTGGTATAAGTAGCGAGATGATGTGTCGTTGCTAAGTACCTTAGGCCGCGAATTTATCAACCGCCCCTCGTACCTTGATCTCCAATATCCATAACAGTTTGTCTTGATCCCGAAAGCGTCGCGATAAAACAATGCGCACGAGACGAGTACAGAGTTTCGACTACACAGTTTGAATGAAACTTCAAACAATCAACAAACAATTTAAACACTAGAAAAATATACTTGCAATAACTTTTAAAGTATTCGAATTGTCGATATACGGTTGGAGGTTACAAAACATGCTGTCATGCACTCGCAGGCGCCAAGCTAACTATGCGAATAATATGAGAATGAATAAAGAAGAAGTTTTCACGGAGATGACTAATGAATGAGTGAAGATTTTAGCATTCACTCATTCACCCCTCCCCCATAACGGTTTGTCTTGATCCCGAAAGCGTCGCGATAAAACAATGCGCACGAGACGAGTACAGAGTTTCGACTACACAGTTTGAATGAAACTTCAAACAATCAACCATCAATTCAAACACTAGAAAAAGATATTTGCAATAACTTTTAATGTATTTGAATTGTCGATCTACGGTTGGAGGTTACAAAACATGCAGTCATGCAATCGCAGGCGCCAAGATAACTATGCGAATAATATGAGAATGAATAAAAAGGAAGTCTTCACGGAGATGACTAATGAATGAGTGAAGATTTTAGCATTCACTCATTCAACCCTCCCCCAGAAGGTGTTAAAAGTGTGACCAATTGATGTCAATTTTAAATTTTCGATATCATTTCTAAATAGATTTCACTTTGTAGACATGTAAATAAATTAAGCCAATTCGCCCTCGACAAAAACATGTGCGATTCTTTTCTCAAATATTGATTTCAGGTGAGTACTTACGAGTACCTTGATCTCCAATAGCCATAATGGTTTGTCTTGATCCCGAAAGCGTCGCGATAAAACAATGCGCACGAGACGAGTACAGAGTTTCGACTACACGATTCGAACGGCACGTTTAATGTAATGTTTATATTTATTTCAATTGTACGTTTGATTTTGACTTTAATTGTAATTTTAATTTGGATTTCAATTTTAATTTTGATTTGATTTTGATTCGGATTTTGATTTGATATTAATTTTGATCTGTATTTCAATTTTGATTTGATTTTGACTCTGATTTTGATTTGATATTCATTCTGATTTTAATGTTGATATGATTTTAATTTTCATTCTGATTTGATTTTGATTATGATTCTAATTTTAATTTTGATATGATTTTGATTCTGATTTTAATTTTGATGTGATTTTAATTCTGATTTTGATTCTGATTTTAATTTTGATGTGATTTTAATTGGGAATTTGAAAAAAAAACTAATGATTTTTTTTATGTATTTTAAAACTTTATTATTATTAATTTTACTTTATTATTTTTATTGTTTTACTTTATTTGTATATTAACTTTATTATTATTGATTGATAAATGATGCAAGAAACTTAAAAAAAATTTTTTTTCAATAAATTACAAGCAATTAAAATTTCAATAAAAATCTCGTGACTATAAACGCAGCAGAATTGGTCACCGTCCTTGTGACGTCATAATGTTAAAGCGTTACCGGAAAATAACAAGATCAGTAAGTTCATCTATCTACTAGGAAATTTATAAACTTTCGTAGGATTCTAAACAGGAGATAAATTGTAATATTTTACGTCCACATTTTCGTAAATTGATAAACTTACTGAACTCACTCGTAAAATAATAAATGCTAGAACATTTGTGAGCTACGAAAGTTTTATAGTTAGTTTTATAGTAAACTAAATAACCTTTTTTTTTTTTTAACGTGTTGAACCCTCGGGCTGTCTCCTCGCCGGGGTTTGCGGCGAGGCGGTGTGTCGGAATCGAACCGACTAAAACCACACGGTGTGCCAACTCTGCGCCTGAGAAGGGAGGGGTCCGCGTACTGCAGATATTACACGACCGGACCCCTCCCAGAAACTAATTAAATAAACTAATTTTATAAACTTCCTAGTAGATTGATAAAGTTACGGATCTTGTTATTTTCCGGTGACATAGCGACTGTATTTTAGGACGTCACACGCGCTCGGGTTTATTCGGGAGCTGTCGGCGCGTCTTCGGTACTGGATTCAAAACTTAATTTTTATTTTGAAATAACTTTTGAATTATAGCGAAAAAAAAAAATAAAAAAATAGTTTTGTTATAAAACTTATATATGATCTTTCCATTTATCACAAAAAATTTTTTTATTCAAATACCCAATTCTGATTTTGATTCTTATTTTAATTTTGATTGATTCTGATTTGTGTTTTCATTTTAATTTTTGTTTCGATTATTATTTTCTTTGTTGTTAATGCTGTCGAATACTACTTTGTAAACTATGAACTAAGTGGCGTGGGGACCTGGTAACCTGTAACACAGGTATCTTATAACTATCACAGGCACCAGTCTCTCGCAAAACATGGTTGAAATTAATTGTTTTGAACTCAAATCCCATTGTAAAAACCCTTTTTTGAAGAGAAAATAAACTTAATTATTATTATTATTAATGAAACTTCAAACAATCAACCAACAATTCAAACACTAGAAAAAGATACTTGCAATAACTTTTAATGTATTCGAATTGTCGATCTACGGTTGGAGGTTACAAAACATGCAGTCATGCAATCGCAGGCGCTAAGCTAACTATGCGAATAATATGAAAATGAATAAAAAGGAAGTCTTCACGGAGATGACTAATGAATGAGTGAAGATTTTAGCATTCACTCATTCAAACCTCCCCCAGAAGGTGTTAAAAGTGTGACCAATTGATGTCAATTTTAAATTTTCGATATCATTTCTAAATAGATTTCACTTTGTAGACATGTAAATAAGTAAAGCCAATTAGCCCTCGACAGAAACATATGCGATTCTTTTCTCAAATATTGATTTCAGGAGAGTACTTACGAGTACCTTGATGTCCAATATCCATAACGGTTTGTCTTGATCCCGAAAACGTCGCGATATAACAATGCGCACGAGACGAGTACAGAGTTTCGACTACACAGTTTGAATGAAACTTCAAACAATCAACCAACAATTCAAACACTAGAAAAAGATATTTGCAATAACTTTTAATGTATTCGAATTATTGTAACACTAGTTACTGTTGGTTATCCCTAAAAAATAAATACAAGATTCCTATTCTAGTTAGTTAATTGGTAGAGGTGTAAAAGTAACGAAAAAAAACGTACCCGCATGTTTTCGTTACTTTAACAATTAGTACTCGACTTTGGCATGGGCGTTTTCGCTTTTGAACGCAAACCGCTATAAATCCGATTTCAGTTTTCGAAAACGATTTCAAAATCCGATTTTTACAAACCGATTTCTGTAGTTTGTTTTTTTACGCTTTGTTAAAACGCATGTTAGTTTTCATTGTTGACATCCAAACCGCTAAAAATTCGCGCTATCCTTTTTACACCGCTAAGGTATCGCTTGGATAGGAAGAGAAATAACGAATTTCTCATCGCATCAAAACCGATAAAAATTCGCGCTATCCTTTTTACTCCGTTAAAGTATCACTTGGTTAGGAGGAGAGAAAGTGAATTTTTTATCGGCAGTTAAAATTTATTTAAAACTAACGTTTACAGTTTGTGTTTACTTCTCAATATATTCAAAAACTATTATAGAAAATGATTAGATTTTTTAGCTTAATCAATTTTAAAATTTGTTACATCGATTTTCCTTCAAGCTTTTATTTAGGCTTAGGACTAGCAGAAAATTTTTGTTCACTATAATATTTCACATCTTTAAACGAACACATAGAAATAAACGTTACTTTATTGGATTATAAATTTTAATATAACCATTTTAATATAAATATCATCCAATTGAACATTCAATAATAATGTCAGTACCCACGATATAATCTAATAAAGTAGTTTATTTTTGTTTAATTTGTGTACAAAACTTTTCAGGCGCATTTAAAAATCGACTTATTTACAATGATTTGATAAATTACAATTTAGATTCATTAATAATGTATTTATTTCTGTTTTTATTTTTTAGTATTCTTTTTAAATATTTTTTTTGTTTGGTTTATATATTTCTGCTTTTTATATTTATTCTAGTAATTAATCTGCAACATATATTATTTTTCAAACCTATTTGGGTCTAGATTTGCATTTAAAAATGCCAGCTGCTCAACTTTCGAGGACTTGAGGCGGCACCTTTTTTCGGTAACAATTAGTCCCGTCTTTGAAAAAAGCCGTTCACACGGAACCGACGTTGCTACAATATTACATTTCTTGCGATATATTTGGGACAAATTGGGATAAATTATTTTGTGATCCCGCCACCATTGTGATGGGCTATTCCAATTACCATCGGAGTCTTTTCGCGGTAACATTTCATCATCGAGATACATTTGTAGTTCTCGTATAGCCCTCGCCTGAGAGCTACCTTGCGGCTTGTATTTCTTTAATAAATCATCAACTTTGCCCCACGCAGTGATTTTTCCTCTGGAATGAACTTGTAAATCATCAGAGGATGCTTCTGATAATAAATCAGTATTTATAAGACCTATTACTAAACTATGAACATGTTTTTTTAATTCGAATATCGCGCTTTCATTTTTATAACAAACAAGTTTGAATCGCGGGTCTAACAATGTGCACATGCCAAAGGTCTTGCTTCGCTCTACGCCAGCAAATTTATCTTTCAGTCCATTTTTTTAACTCAGGACCACATCAAGTACAGTTTTATTGAACCCTCTGAATTCTTCTTTGTTTAAAAATTCCTCGCAGATGTCTTTCAAACAGTTGGTCATAACTATTACCATGCTACCTGTGAGATATTGATCCCCACTGATAGAAGAAGTCACCTCCTCAAACGGTTCTAAAATTTGACATAACTCTTCCATAACAATCCAGTCCTCTACACGTATGTTAGGCCAGTCTCTTTCAATAATAGCCATGCAATGTTTTACCGCTTCCTTAAGTAATATGAAACGGCGGAACATGTAAAATGTGGAATTCCACCTTGTAGGTACCTGTTGAACTAACCTTTTTGGTTCTCCTTGTCTGTCATGTTTTTTGATTGGTAGCCCAGAAGCATATCCGTTGCATTTGTGCTCCGTTTAAAGGTAAAAAGGTAGGACCTTTGAATGATTTAATAGAAAATGTAAAAAAAATTGTGGCTCATTTTAAACGGAGCACAAATGCAACGGATATGCTTCTGGGCTACCAATCAAAAAACATGACAACAAGGAGAACCAAAAAGGTTAGTGCTCCCGTGACAATTAGATTTAGAGAATGGGCATAACAGCCATAATGTTTCCATCCTAGCTCTGTTTCTATTGCTTTAACAATGTTTCGAGCATTGTCCGAAATAGCAAAGTTAACTTTGTGAGTCAAATTCCATTCATCAGTCACTTTTTTTAATTCTTTAGCCAAATTGACGCTAGTGTGAGCCTCGTTAAGGCATTTGCATTCTAAAAGAATCTGTTGTGGTTCAAAATCATTATCAATATAATGCACAGTTACGCCAATATAATTTTCAGTTTGTTAAACACACAGAACTAGCGTCTCGAGCAACCCTGCTCTTGACGTCACTTAAAGCAGACTGGTACAACGACGGTATCATAGAAGATGATAGAGTTTTTCTACTAGGCAATGAGTATCCTGGAATGTTTTTAACAAATTTTTTAAAACCTTTGTCTTCGACTATTCTAAAAGGTTGATAATCTGTGATGAATAACTCTAATAATCGTACTAGCCAACGCCATTGAATCATCAGTTGTAATTCGTTGTACAGGCACCGAATCGGGCCTGGTGTCTGTTATTTGTGCAAAATAAACAGATGGATGGCTTCTTTTTAAATGGGCGTATAAATTACCTGTAGTAGATTTATAGGAAATATATTGGTTACAATATTTACACACTGCAACACTAGAATTTTCTTTTTTTTCAAAGTGAGTCCATTTCTCGTTAGCTTTTCGAGACATTTTAAAAAATCAAAACAATGTTCACCTTATGTATCTAAATATGAAAACTCTCAGTTCAAATTAAATCAACTAACTATTATATTTAAACAACTTCTTTATTTAATTTAACTATTATACTAAGGACTAACTATTATATTTAAACAACTTCTTTATTTAATTTAACTATTATACTAAGGACTAACTATTATATTTAAACAACAAAACAAAAAAAAAACTTCTTTATTTTTCACTACAATGCACCTGTTTTTTAAAACTATTCGTCATTTAATCATAAGAGTTCAGCGCGCACTTGTCACCAAGGTTAAATGTGCATTACTATCCATTTTTTTTAGTAAACAACGTAACAGACAAAATTTTAACTAAATCATTACTTACAAAGTACGTCACGCAAATTTAGCCTCTAAAAACAGTAAAATAAAGTAACATATGCACTTACAAAGCGGAAGATTACGTCTCTGTTTTTATGTTTTAGTTCTGGTTTCTAACGAACGAAAGCTGAAAACCAGCAAAACAATAAAAATTCGCGCTATCCTTTTTACTCCGCTAAGGGATCACTAGGTTGGTATGAGAGAAGGCGAATTTCTCAACGCATCGAATCGTATGTAGCTAACGTTGTGAAGTGTTGGTTTTGGATTGTGTACGATTTTAGATTGTCATGGTTTTATGACGGTTTGCGTTTGTGGTTTCGATCTTATAACTAGTTGAATTTTTGAAATCGGATTTATTAGTTTGAGAAAACGATACAACCGATTTCAGTTCAAGATCGGATTTCAGATTTGATTTGATATATCGTACGCATGACTAGTACTCGTTACTATCGTATCGTTACGTTACTCGTTACTTCTTACATCTTATAGCATGCTATGTTACGTTAGAGCAACGATTTGAGTCGTATTGCTTACGCACACATTTCGACATCGCAATACATTACGCATCAATTATAATGAAAGAGCAACAAATAGGTGTCAAAATTATTTATTGGCATTAAAATAATAGAATATTCTCACGATAATCAACATAAAAGTAGTTTTGCTTAGAATTAAATTAAACATAAAAAAACATGTTGTAAACCAAATTGAAACAACAACAAAAATATTTTGTTCTTAGAATTTAATTAAACAATAATAAAATAAAAACATATTTTAAACATGTAACATCTGCAACTTCCTCGTCGCGTAATTTCAGTAAAAAATTAAAATGTATTAAACAAAAACATTTTATGGCAGGAATCTCTGGTTCATGTTTAAAAATAAAATCTTTTCCATTTGCTTTGGTTGAATAGAGCTGCGCCTCTCACTTAATATTTGACCCGATTTGGAAAACGTTCTTTCAGATGCTACCGAGGTAGCCATCACTGATAGATACTTCTCAACCAAGTTTGAGAGTTCGGGATAAAGAATTGCCCGCGCCTGCCACCATTTCAAAGGACACTCATTTCGAGGAATAATGCGTTCTTCTAGATATTGCCTAATGGTAATTATGCTGCTGCTAACTATAGAGTTCGAAGCAGATTCTGATGTTGCCAAAGCGTCAAAATCTTTCCTACTCAAGGTCTTTTCTTCTTGGTGAACCTTGTAGCTGGCATATAATTGTTCTTTTTCTTGTTCTGGTGCATTTTCGTATGCAACGCATTGGTCACAAAGGTCTTTCTTCGGTCTAAAGAAGCCTAAATTGAATTCATGATTAAAAAGATTAAATTCATGATAAAAACTGGCTTATTATTTTGTTTCTGTACTTCCCGATAGTTTCTGTGCAATTCTGCAACAGTCAAGCCACCGTCAATAAAAGCCTACTTGTGTTTGCCCTTAGATAGTGACTTTCTACTTTCGGAATAGATTCAATGTGATCTTTGATAGCTTTTATCATTTCATTGTCCAACTTGCAATGCTTCCCGTGTTTGCCTCGTTGGTCTTCAGGAATAATACCGCCATTGAGTTGTTTAGCATCAATGACAGTTCGTATAATTCGTGGTGAAATACCTAAGGTGTTGTTTAAAAATGTTTTACAAACCCGAACTGACTGACCATCATTGAGTAAAGAAAATGCTGAGTTACCTTGTCTCTGGTACCGACGATTCGTTGTAATACGCCGGCTTGCAATTTCGAGTGCTCTGATGCAAGAATTCAAAAAATCACGCTGTCTCTCTATGCTGCCTAGCTCCCAATATGAATTGAAAATTTGAATTCTTTTTTCTTGGGTAAATTTAGATGAGCAAAGCAACCGACACTTATCTGAACAAGAGGGACCAATTTTTCTAGCCTAAACTGTTTTGCCAGATTTAATTGATCGATATTCATTACCGGAATTCCTTAATTGTTTTGCTATATTCTTTTTCCAGTTATTAGGATTACGAGTACGTTTCCTTCCCCTTTTTTTTGATGATGTGGTTGATGCTTGGTCATCAACAGCCTCATTCTCAGAGCTACTATCACTAGATGAACTACTTGAACTGGAGGAACTATTTGAAGATGACGACGAACTAGACGAGGGCTTGAAATCGTCACCTGAATCAGTACCAGAATAGTCACCGGTTGGAGGTCCAGATTCTTGTTCTTCTGTGTCGTCAATAACAGCGTTGCTAGAAGGGGAATTTAGACTCGCTACAACAGAGTTATTGCCATCTTGATTGATATCTGAAGGTGGAACTGAAGATTCGATGGGTTCATTTTTTTTCAATGGGTGATGTTGGACGTGTCAGCAATACCAGTTTTTTCCCCCGACACAGCATTTTATTTCATTCAAGAATTAACTGGAAATAAAAAAGATCGAAATAAATAAATTGTTCATACAATCACCACAGCTACATAGTCCAAAACTAATTCAAGCTTTAATAAATAAATATCCGACTTCATTGGCTATAATAATACAAAGAAAAATCTTAGTTTGAGACTAGGTGATTAGTATGAATTGTGTGGCACTTTTATTGAAAAACGCAAGGATTGGAGAAATAAAATCACTTATCAACAAAGGTCATTGTAGTACAAAACCTAACTTTCAAATATATTTAATAGCACTCCAAGCCCTATGTTCATATCATACGCCACGGCTATTCGTGCGCTAAATAACCAAAAAGAGCACTGCTTTTTTTGGTTAATTTAGCGTACGAATAGCCGCGGCATACGATCTGAACATAGGTCATTGTAGTGCCATTAAATAGTAAACGATACGCGTGTTGTATAGGAGCAATCTGAACGACGTGAGTTTTAGTGCACTCGCTGCGCTCGTGCGCTAACTTCACGTCGTTCACTAATTGCTCATATAGAGCACTTGTATCTTTATGTACTATAAATATTGGGGAAATAATGTCACAACTGTATCTTAGGTCACTATTGCTCCAGAATAAAAATAATATTATGTCACACACAATTACCTGTAACAGTGTAGCTCCAAACACATTTACACTGGTGGTGTGACCGCGCACAACTGACCAATGAAACGATGTTGCTCTTAGCGCTGCCGTGATTCGCGCCAAAACGACAATGACACTCACGCCCTCATGCGGAAATTATGCGCACTACAAAAATAGCGTTATCGCACCAAGTAAAGGGATGCTCTAGGATAATTATTACATACTTAACTCATTTTTGGATTTTTTTCAAAAGTGACAGTGTCGCACCGGGGGTGCGAATGTGACATGTGACATACCTAAACTACTTTTAAGTCAATGAATTAAAGTATCTTTATCTTCTGCTGACTGTTTGTCAATCGAAGGTTCAGGAAAACGATCTGTTTCATTAGTTGCAGTCGGTAAAGAAGAGTACCAACCATGATATGCCTCGGGAATTATTTTCTAAGTGCATAAACTGAGAAGATCTCTCTTTTTAGTTTCACTGATGGGTAAAGGATTCAGGTAAAGCTGTTCTAAGAAAATATAATTTTCTGAGGCGTAGCGATTTCGATGCGTTTTTTATATCTAGTAGTGAGACGTTAAGGCGGTTCCGTATTTTTTGAGACATCAATGTGTAACAATATAATAGTTGAAATAAATTTTTGAACTTTCTTTCTTAAGATATTGTATTCTCTTTATTCTCAACCACTTTACTTGATTTCCATTACAATCTTTTGAACGATTGAAAACAGTTTTATCAGCTATTTTTTTTAAATCGTAAAATTTGTTTCGTAAAGTTTGTGAGCGTTTCCGTGAAAGAATTACCTTCAACAGTTATTGTTTTTTTCGATCTTGCTCGTTTGAGAATAAATAAATAATCAAGCATGCAGTAAACTTGTAATGAGCCTTGTAATAAGATCGTAGAAACAGTAAAGTATCTAAACTTTTATCACTCAATCTTGATCGCAAATGATTACACAAGTAACCCGAAGAAGAGAAACTCTCTCTGACTCTACACTAGTTGGTGGAATACTTATTAAATTGTTGAAGGCCATACTCAAATATTTTCCTCTAGACCCCACCGTTTTCGTAAAGAGCCATTTCTATTTTGATTAAAGTTTCAAAGTCAGGTTCAGTACTGTCCTGATTTAGCATTTGCTTTTTCACTACCATTTCTAACTGTTGCTTTAGCGGCACTGAAGCTAAAGGGAGATCATCACGTGCAGAAACAGTAACATCATGAGTAGATTCCATATTAAAATTTTCTTTGGGTTTGATAACATCCACAATGTGTTTTCTCATCTCTGTGCAATCTGGCCTTAAAAATACATCACAGTATTCATTTTCTGAATCAAAATAAGTTTTTGGGTTATGTAGATAATTTAAGGTTGAAGCAACCAGCAACCCTCGTTCCTTAACTCTACGTTTCAGAGAAGTTACAAGTTCACGAGCAACTAACTCATGTTGCATGGCGTCTAATTTTGTGAACATAAACTTCAAAGCAGTATCCGCAGTAATTAGGTTAGCAGGTTCTTTTGCACAGTTCTTCGACAGTGGCTTTTAGTATTTCAAATACTCTGCTGAGATCAGCCAGTCGTCGGTATTCACTTTTTGGTAGCTCTTGGTTAACATTTAAATCTATCATTGCCTTCTGGATCGGAACTTTAAGATTCACAAATCTCTCCAACATATCTGCTAAACTGTTCCAACGTGTTCTACAATCTAAAATCAAATTAGTTTCACCAATCATTTCCTCTTTCACATATTTTTGCAACAAATCATTTTTTGTTGGCGACTTTTTAAAAACTTTCACAATTTTACGGACTTTATCTATTAATTCTTTGAAAATAAATTCGTTGTTAGGATCAGTCCTTAAGGTTACATGAAAACCATCATTGTCATCTTCATCATTATCGTCGTCTGTGTCATTATTCTCATCGACTTCTGTTTCGATTACTTGTGTTTGGTAATTTTCTTTATTTTTGTACAATACATCTAGCAAGCTGTATACCGTGAGCAAGGCACTGTTGATGGAAAATCAATGCATCACGTCTAAAGGCCACCATTACAGAAGCACCGTCAGTTGTGGCACAAATTACGTCGTCCTTCAAAGATAATTCGAACGCTAACAATCTTTTCTCCAGCAACTGCAAGCAAATTCTGGCTGGCATACTCCCAATGATTCTTACTAGGCCGAGATTAACAAAATTGTTTTTCACCATTGGACTATGCACATTGACATTCATAAAACGTCTATTACCTATACTAGTCCATTCATCTAGAGTCACCGAGACCTTAACTCCGTCATTTTTTAGTTTTTGAAGCTTGTTTATTATAGACAGCTTTACAGTTTCATTAAGTGCTTCATCACCATATTTTTAATTGAATTTGAAGATGTAGGCAATTTGTAGCCAGATTGCGCCATGATTCGACTTTGGTCATTTGAAGTAATAAAAAAACTAAAAGGTAAGCCATCTACAGACGTCATACGAAAAAGCGTTTCTGGTAAACTATTGGTACTTTTGAAATAATCAGTTAATTTGTTCCTTTTTTTTGGTGTTTCATCTTCCGTAACAGTGGCAAAACATGATGTATTTGCCGTAGAAGTCGTTGCCAGCTGACGTTGGCTAAAAGCATCAATATTATGTTTCAAAACTATTGAATGTGCTGTTTTTAAATGAGTATGAAGCCCTGAAGTTGAGCCGCCCGATATCTTGATTATTTTATTACAGCTTAAACATTAAGCAGTAAGATTATCTGAAGAATTATCTGAAGATTTCTGTATTTGACAATTTTTTATGCTTTTCGTATAGAATTTTGTCTTGATCTGCCGATTCTGCCATGGCTTTCAACTAAAAACAACCTGTAAAGAAAATATCAAATTGCACTTACTAGAAATAAAGCGCTGAACTTGAACCCTGCATAAAACACATTGATTCGAAACATTAAAATAACATGAAATAAATTCATAATTATAATATTATGATACAAAGTCGCGGATACAGCTAGTTTGAAAGTTTATTAATTATACTATGACTGTTTAACAAAAGTAAAACTACATATTATGGTCAATCAATGGGCAAAGCTATAAAAAAATAGTTGAAAACAATTGCGGTAGAAACCACTAATTAAACGTTCGTTTATATCCTGCTTACTATCTTAGCTAATAGGTCTTTACCTATGAAATTGCGTTTCTTCAGTACTGGTCATTTCAAATAAAAAAAAGTTTGTAATGGCTCTGTATTCTAAATTCAAATTAAAACATTCTATTTTCAAACTCAGTCTTTTGTTTTTTGATTAGCGTTGTATTTTCATTACATTTGAAAATTTTTCGTCATAATGGATACTTTAAAACTTCGTGTAATTATGGAATATGAGTTCCGTCGTGGCACCAACGTGACACAAACGGCACGTAACATCAAAAACGTTAACGAGAGAACTGTACAAACGAACGCACAACCCTTTATTGGTTTTCCCGGTTCCGTTCTGGAAATTTTGACTTGAAAAATGAAGCCCGTGGTCGTCCGGAGACTTTGGTTAACAATAATGAATTAAAGGCGATTGTGGAAGCTGACGAAACTCAATCTACAGCTGAGCTAGCAGCAGCTTTTAATGTAAGCATCAAAACAATATTGATCCATTTGCTACAAATTGGCAAGGTATAAAAGCTCGATAGATGGTTGCCCCACGACCTTAACGATCGCCAGCGCAACGTACGCGTCGAGACCTGCCTTTCGCTGCTCAACAGGCAAAGAAATGAAGGAATTTTGAAACGAATAGTTACGTGCGACGAAAAATGGATTCTGTTCGACAGTCGAAAGCGCTCAGCAAGTTGGTTAGACCCTGGTTCAGCACCAAAGCAATGCCCTAAACCAAAAATGACCCCTAAAAAGGTGATGGTCACTGTTTGGTGGTCTAGTGCGGGTGTGATTCACCACAGCTTTTTACAAAACGGCATGAGCATTAATGCAGATGTGTACTGTGATGAACTGGAGAGAATGATGGAGAAGCTTGCACATCTGCAACCTAAATACAAACAGCTTTGGTCAATCGGTCGTCCCCACTGCTCCTTCACGACAACGCGCGTCCCCATACTGCGCAACAGACAGTCTCCAAGCTGCAAGAGCTGGGGTTGGAAGCTCTCCCTCATCCGCCATACTCACCAGACCTTGCACCTACCGACTATTACTTTTTCCAAAATTTAGACAACAAAATTTAGTGGGTAAAAAATTCAATTCCCGAGAGGCAGTACAAAATGCCTTTGAAGAGTTTGTTGCCTCCCGTCCAGCTGATTTTTACAAGAAGGGCATCAATAAACTGCCAATGCGTTGGCAAAGATGCGTCGATTGCGGTGATTACTTCGAACAACATAATCGAAGTACATATGTACGCATACACCTACAAAAATATATGTATGATATAGATTGTTTTGAAAAATACTTACACGAAGTCTTCCGGATCCAGTCCTCTCTACAAGTAACTCATGTTCTCCATGAAGCTGGATAGATCCCTCAGGAGTTCGAGTTACTTGTAGAGCCTGAATTATTGACCCAGCAGCAGTGGGGGAGTTATTACCGCTCGGCATGGGAATCATCTAGAAAGAAATATATTTTTATTTTCAATTTCAAAAACCCCTGGTAGGTTTGCGATACCTATCACTTTTCGTATTTATGATTAATTAGACCCTGGATATCAACTATAGACAAAGAACTCGTCGAGACGAAACTTATATTATTTTCCGGATCAACGGAGAGTAACGAAACCTTCCTTTTTATTGAAGTTTACATTCATTTCAAGACAATTTTTTACTTGGCCTATGTCTTTGGTTTGAAACTGGTTTGACAAAATATTTTTAAAATACTATACTGGTTTATATAATACTAGCTGACCCACGGAACCTCGTTTGCGTCTTATATTGCCCGTAGCGTGAAAATTTCCCCTGTTTTTGAAGCATTCTTCATTGGTGCTCCGCTTTTATGAATAGTAACGTGATGATATATAGCCTATAGCCTTCCTCGATAAATGGACTATCCAACACTGAAAGAATTTTTCAAATTGGACCAGTGGTTCCTGAGACTAGCGCGTTCAAACCAACAAACAAACTCTTCAGCTTTATTATTAGTATAGATCAGGGTTTCCCAAACTTATTTTGCCTACTTTGAGAATAAATTAATTTTTAGCGCCCCCATTTTTTCACCTACTTAAAAACCACTATAACTTCAAATTTAATTAATCAATTATTGTGGGCTATATTAGCGGAGATTAAACATTAATTCTAAACGAGACTTTTACTATAACTCGCAAGAGTTAACTTGAAACCTGAGCGCAGTAGGTAATACACAACGGCTCTCAGGTCTCAAGTTAACTCTTACACCTGCAAATGAGAATGATTATTGAAACGCAACTTTATAGTTTTCAAACATAGTATCTTTTATTTAAAATAAAACAAACATAATCGATTCTTATATAAAAACTAATGTGAAGGATGAACCTGATGCTGTTTAATAAGTTTGTTGATATCAGGTTCCAATTTACTCAAGAACAGTCGCAAGTCGCCACGTTCGGTATATGCAAACGATTTCTCTTAAGCAGTGTTGCCACAGCACTAAATCCACGTTCACACAAATATGACGATGGGAATGCTATCAAGAATCGTTAAACGATTGACCACAATCCAGGGTACAATTACGGGATCGGTTTTTGTAGCCAAAATTCTTGGTAACCATTTTTGAACTTGATTTTTATTTCCTCGTTTGTTGCCAATTCTATAAGTCCTTCTTCCAGCTGAGGTGACATTGCTGTGTTGACATTTGAAAACGGATCCAACACCCAGTCTGGTATTTCCATGTTCAAAATGTCCTGTACAAAAAGAGTAAAAAACAGTAAAATTAGAGACCTTTGTTTATTTCATATTATTAAATTTTAAAAAATGGCATTCACTTCGTAAAGCAAATAAAAAAGAAAACTTCTCAATAGTTAATTTGTGGGTTATAATGGTTCCAATGGTTTGGGTCTGTAGGATTACTGGTTAAACCTAAAACCGTGTGTAAGCGCCATGGTTTTCAATAACGTCTAATAATCGATTACGCATAGACCCGATTAGACGACTGCAAATGCCCCTTCCCCTCATGAAATCCCAGATTTCGTTACAATGCAGCTCGATTGCTTCTATTGTCCTCTCGTTCCTGTTATCCCACATTTAAACCATCAAACCCCATAAATTTTCTATTGGGTTAAGATCTGGTGACCTAGACGGCCATGGAATGAGAGTAAATTCATAAATCGACATAGTTGATAGCGTTATGACGAGGAGAAATAGGAACAAGTTCGCCTATGTTTCCAGCATCCATCCATGCCCACATGTTAGCTGAAATACGGCCAGATGATTGGTTGGGCACTACGTGGTCCTCTGTGTATCGCGTGTTATCGTAACGCCACAAAGTTAAGCGACCATGTTGAGAAGAGCGAAATGATTTTTCGTCTGTAAAGATGGTGTTTGTCCAGTCGAAATCTAAATAATTACATGCAAAATTCAATCTCGCAGTTTTGTGTGTGTAAACTTCAATAACTTTTAAATCAAACAATGCTTTATACATATACATTACATATAATTAGTACCAATCAACAGTATACAATTATTACCTTAAATTCACCACCATCAAACCAAATAAGCTTCCGCGCCCGAAAACCAACCGACGCCAACCTTCTTTTGTTTTCTTCCGTTTTTTCTTTTTTGTGTTCTCCACTCTCCGTGCTGCCAGTTGAAAACCTACTAACTATCCGATTATAATCGATGTTATTTGAAAAACCTTACACTCGACCGTCCTGACGACGTGCATGTCCTCATGCACGCCCTTGGTGGGAACCTTACACTCGGCAGAAGAGACAGTTAACGGAACGTAATTATTTTTTTTATTTTTTTTATACAAATTCAAATTCAATCAATTACAATATGACACATTAAGTTAATTCACATATTTTATATTATTATGGTTTTAATTATTTATTAAACAGATATTATTAACTTAGGTAAACCAACATTTAGAATATCAACGATTAACAACTATATTTAAACTTAAAAATCAAGAAAATAGATGAAATGTATCAATCAAGTAACCGATTCAGCCATATATCCATTTAACCAATAGCATCCGTTTCATCAATATAATCTGTTTAACCAGTTTATCCGACCAAACCATTTAACAAAATGGCGACCATTTATCCAACCAAACCATTTAACAAAATGGCAACCATTTATCCAACCAAACCATTTAACAAAATGGCAACCGTTTATCCAACCAAACCATTTATGAAAATGGCAACCAAACCATTTAACAAAATGGCAACCAAACCTTTTAACAAAATGGCAACCGTTTATCCAACCAAACCATTTAACAAAATGGCAACTGTTTATCCAACTCGTTTCAGGTCAAGCCACATATTTCGCATTTTCTCACGCTTGACCTGAAACAACACAAAATTAATCAGGTAGCAAATAATAAGTATTCATTTATATAGTAAGTCAGTATTAGCCTTAGTTCAACAGTATTTAATATAAATTCAACGTTAGCGCTACTACATCAGTACCCAATAAACAAATAAATAATTCACTATTCAGATGATAATATGTCATCAATATCGTACCTATCATTTCCAACTCTATCGATTTCTAGGGAAGCTATATGAATCCACGGTCGCATTCTATCTGACGCGACCGTGGTCTTCCGTTTATTTTTCATGCCTTCGAATCCTTTGATCGGTGCAACTTTGTACCGGTCGTTGCCTAACACCTTCACTACTCTAAATGGTCCTTCGTATGTAGGCATGAGCTTAGTACTCTTACCATTATTCTGAAAGGCCACCTTCGTAATTTTAACTAGATCGCCGACATTATAGGTAAGAGCAGGCCGTCTGCCCTTATCATGATTCCGTTTTTGAACCTCTTGAGCTTTGTCGATTCTCCGTTTAACTTCATCACGGATAGACGACAGCGGGGAGTCATCGTTAGTTTTCCCGATTATCTCGTTAAGAGACGGATTATACTCGCCTACCATTCCCGTTCCAAACATGACCTCCGCCGGAGACCTGCCTATCATCTTTTGAACTGTATTATTTAGACCCCATTGGATCCTCCCTAACTTATTATCCCAATCCTTTTCATTTTCTCTGAGGTTCTGTGCAGTTAATGAATCAAGAATAGTTCTGTTGTATCTCTCGACTTGACCATTTGACCTTGGACTCGCGACTGCATTTAGGACATGCTTTATTCCTCGTTTAAGACAAAACCTTTTAAATGCGTGGGATGTAAAACAAGAGCCTCGGTCACTCACTAACCGATCTGGAGTTCTAAAAATGACAAAGATGTCTTCTAAAATTCTTAACACATTTTGCGTATTTGTATTTCTAACCGATCTAACGAATAAAAACTTCGTAAACGCGTCTACAACAGTCAGTATGTGAGTATGTCCTCTCTTTGACTTTACAAAGAGTCCAAGGTGGTCGATGTGCAAAGTATGAAAAGGCTTTTCAATCTTTTCTATGGGATGCAATAGCCCTTCGCGTGTGTTACAACCTCGCTTCGCATATGCGCAATCGAGGCATGCTTCTACGTATTTTTTTACGAATCGTTTCATTTTCGCAAACCAATAATTTCTTTTCATCCGCTCCATAGTTTTTTTCAAACCTAACGTGCCCGATATCGTCGTGGTTGAGTATGCACAACTGCCACCTGGCACCCTTGGGAACCACCCATCTTAAACATTCTTTGTCACCCCCTATACACCTAAACAATTTATTGTCTTTCAAGACATAATTGCTCTTGATATACTCGATCCCTTTGGGATCCAAGTCACTTATGACCATGTCCCGGATCCTACGCAGCTCCGAGTCTCCTAACTTTAGCGTAAGTAGCGAATCTTCGTCGCTTATTACAGGAATTAGGTATCTTTCTTTTACAGTTATCGAGTTAAATTGCCTGTAGTCGACACATAGACGAGTACTGCCATCCTTTTTGCGAACAATAATGATTGGGCTATAGGTAAACCGCCGTAAGCGTGGCCTTCCTGATGGTTTGCGGGGCGCGGGGCGGGTGATGCAACCGGCTATACACGATACGACGTAATGACTCGTATCTTGAGATTTAATTGATCTTAAGATTGATATACATATTTACACCTATGATATATTTTTAATGAGTTTTTTTATTTTAAGTATTTTTTAAAGTTTATTTTTACATTTATTAGAACTAATATTAATAAACAATGGTCGTTATATATTTTATTTATTTATCACAGACATAATAATTGAAAGTAGGAAATAGAAAAATATATACATATTATCATTAATCAGAACTTTCTTCATCACATGAACTTTCTTCATTTGAAGATTCCGATGACGTATCTTGCGACAGTTCAATAATAAATGGTCTATACATATCATCGTAGGTCTTGTCTATTAGATTATCTTTTTGCATATAATCATCTTCTATTTTAATCACATGTTCAACACATTTGGCCCATTGAGCTTGAGTATAGGCAGAAAAAATTTGTTCCAATTTTTTCGACTTTTGTGATAAATTGGTAGAAAGATCTAATGAAGCAAGTTGACCTTTGACGTGGCCCCATACCAACTCTATGGGATTCAAATCCGCATGATATGGCGGAAGTCGCAACACTTCATGCCCGTGACTTTTTAAAATTTCGTTAATAACAATTTTTTTTTCGACATTTGTAGTTTGGATCAGATTATACAGTTGTGGTCTATACATGTTTGGACTGCATTCAATATTGTGCTTTTGTAACCAATCAAGCATTGTTTGCTTTAATGCTGATTTGGTAGGCTTTTTGTCAATTTCAACATTGTGATACGAAGCATTGTCCAATACGACAACTGAATTTGCTGGCAAGTTGGGCACTAACTTTTCTTCGGTCCATTTTTTAAAGTTGTGGAAGTTCATATCGTCATGGTAGTCTCCCGATTTACTTTTAGATTTAAATATGAGAAGACTACCATTGACGAATCCTTCCTGTCCCCCTGCATGAACGACTATTAGTCGTGGCCCTGCTCCTATTTCTTTCAAGTGCCCTCTTTCTTTATGTTTTCTAGACTGCCAACATTTGGAAACTGTGTGAGAAGAATTTACATACGTTTCGTCTACGTAAACAATGTTCTTGCCTTCCTCTCTCAGTTTCTTTATTTTCAACAAATACATTTGCCTCTTGTTTAAAATATCCATATTTTCCATTAACAATAATCGTTTTGATTGTAATTTTTTCCATTTAAATCCGATTTTATGAAGGTAAGTTCTTAAATATTCGCGACCACAAGATAAAATTCCCTCATCCTTAAGTTCTTTTATAAGTCTTTTTATAGTAGGTACTTCTTTTTTATACGCATAATATCCATGAATCTTGCGCCTTACAACGCCTGCAAATAAATATTGATTAATTATTTACTAATAAGATAAAATTACAGAAGAAATTGAAATTTAATTTATTATTTTAGTTAATTATTAGATACCTTTGGTAAAACTATCTACTTCTATTTTTGGATTTCGTTTTCTTCTTTTGCTCGGTGACTTAATTATTTCTTCTAAGTTGTGTGAAGATCGACTCAATGATAATACCTTTTTAACGGTTGACAAAGAAACAGTGGTCGCCTCTGATATAGCTTTATTCACATTCATGTCTGTACCTGAACAAAAAAAAATGTTCGTCAAACAATGTCTAGCTTTACTATAATTTTAAAATGATGAGACAATAAATACTATATAATTAATAATTAGTAATTTTACCTTGTAATGCAGCTTGGTCTAATTTCATTTGTTTAATAAATTTGGCAACATTTAATAACATAATTTTTGATTGTCTATTTAATTTTTTATTACGCAGAGTAGGTAGGTTATCCTGATCCATGTTGCAAGATTAATATTATCGTGTGTAGCAGTCGCTACAAAAATTTCACGCGCGGACTGGCGTTCACGTCAGTCACTGCCGGCCGACACCGGCAGACTAGTTGATTGGCTGATCGCGCTCCCGCCCCGCGCCCCGCAGACCATCAGGAAGGCCACGCTTACGGCGGTTTACCTATAGCGTAGTTAGATTCAGACCCTAATTATACCTGCCTGTAACATTTCGTTTACCATACCTTGCACTTTTTCACGTTCATGATGCGAGGCTACGGGACACTGACTATTAACTCAATTTTCATATTGGTAATGTTTGTGCAACAAATTTGACTAAATGATTCGCAAAACACTCCTTGTGATGACAAATAAGCTCTAGAAGTTTGGCCTTGTCTTTACCTGTTATCGCGTTACCTAAATGTATTTGGCTCTCATCGAGCTGAGTTGTTGATAAATCTTCAGTCTCCTTTTCCAAATCTAGAGTATTTTTGTCGTCAACAAGTCAGTAAACGCCCTGAACATTTTAAGCACGCGAAAATATAAAATTTTCCTGTAACATGCATGGTACCGCGCGCAAAATGACTGGTACAAACAGCATTTACAAGTTGTTCGTTCGGTCTCCCCACAATTTTGGTATCCACTGTGTGTGTGCTACTACCTTGATCCTTTCTAAATATTCTCTGAAGACTAGGTAGTTCAGTATCTTAATCTTTAGAGAATAGGTATAGGTAAGAATTGTAGTTTGCTCGCGTCATTACATACAACTACATGGGCCTATTCAGAGTATGATTGACCAACCCGTATAGGCCTCTCTAATAATCGATCGTCTACTATCCTACACACAACACTTGCAGTCACACCATCAATTTCTAAAGTCAAATTCACTGACTCCAAAGAATGTACCAGACTATTGCCAAACCCTCTCATGTAGTTGGTGTGCGATCATATATTAACCCAAGACACGAAAAATATGATTGCCTGATAAGTGACACTTCACTACCTAGAAATCAACGAATGCTTCCTGTTGCACGCCATGAATCCTTACTTCTTTTATAAACTTGTCACTTAAATTTGAACTAGAAATACGCTATAGTCGTTCCAATAGTTTATTTAACTTTTGACAGCTCTAATACTTAATCAAATAGTGATACCCTGACCCGTTACCTATTCGATTTCTTTCATCGATCGATTTTATGCATTAAGAAGTTTTAATCGATTTAACAAACTCATTATTTTATGGATAATTTCGTACTTCATATTTCTATGTGTTTCAATGTGCGACCTCCTTTGTCAAAATAAAGAAGAAATGGATTAAAAGAATGTTGTTCAAATATGACGGTTCTATGTCATGAAAAAATATATAAAAGGAACTGAATTTTCAAAATGTATTATTGTATTGTGTTGTAATTCAGTGGTTAATATTGTATTTGTTAAACTATTGATGATCTTTATTAAATCTCTCTATGTCTATTTTAAAATAATCTACAGTATTTCAATGAGTAACCTTCAATATAGTTGAGTATTTATATTCCTCCGTATTGATTTATTTGTGAATTCTCACGTTTGGTTGAGTTGAGCGTATCGTTCCTGCCTTCGTTACTGTCAAAATGCCAAACAAGAAAGTACTCAAAGGACAAACAAGAGAGTTTGTCTTGCGACTTCGTGAATACTTTGAAAAGGAAAGCCGTAATGGTGGGCCTCTTATACCAGTGACTCAAGTTAGAGACCGTGTTGCAGCAGCATTAGGTATTAGTGCTCCAACAGTGGCAAAAATAACAAAAGAAGGCTACGGCAGCAGTGGCATGGAACAGAATAAGCTATCTACACCTAAGAAAAAACGTCCGCCTAGTAAAGTTACAGCCGTTGACAATTTTGACGCTGATGCTATTCGTCGTCATATATACGACTATTACCAAAGAAAAGAGATTCCAACATTAAAAAAACTAACACAATCTCTTCGAAATAGTGGTTTGTTCCGTGGTCAAAAATCTTCTCTGACAAAGGTATTGAAAGACATTGGAATGTTATTCCAAAAATGTGACAAACGAAAAATTTTAATGGAACGCAATGATATTGCTTTGTATAGATGCGATTTTTTAAGACAAGCAAAAAAAATAGAAGATTGGTCGAATGTTGTTTTCACAGATGAAACTTGGCTCAATGCGAATCATACGCTGTCAAAAACTTGGACTGACAACACCGTTGGCTCCACTTCTACAGTACCAATGGGAAAAGGCGAACGACTGATTATTTGTCATGCAGGAACAGTAAAAGGATTTGTGCCAGGCGCTCTATTAGCTTTTAAATCCCAGAAAACAGGAGATTATCATGAGGAGATGAATTCGAACGTGTATGAAAAGTGGTTCAGAGAAATGCTTACATCACTCGAAGAGCCATCAATAATATTTATTGATAATGCACCTTATCACTCTCGTCAAATTAATAAAATACCAACACAGGCCAACAAAAAACATGAAATTATAAACTGGCTCCGTGACAATGGCGAAGAGGTGAATGAGTCCCTACTAAAAGTAGAGTTAGTAAAGATATTCCGTCCTCAGAATTCCCCCATATCACTGCCAATATAATGCAATTGAAATGATCTGGGCACAAGTTAAAGGATATGCTGCGAGGAACAATACAACTCCTCCTTTCACCGCAAGAAAAATGCTGAATTTACTGAAAAATGCGTGTGAAAAAGTAACTCCAGAAAACTGGGCGAATGTTGTAGAAAAAACAAAGAAGGTGATAATGTCGGATTGGGATCGGGATGTTGCATTCGACAATTTATCTATCCAAGAAATGATAATCAATATTACTGAGAACTCAAGTGATGATGATTCCTGGTCATACGAAGAAGACGATTCTTTATAATTAAAATTAGTATTACAGTACCTCTTTTGGTTGTTTTATTTTTAATCCGTAAATTACTACGAATTTCAACATTTTGTACCTGTTCATTACAAGTAGGTACCGCAGGTAGTTTTTATTTGAACCAACTATAGTAAGTCTAAACAATTATTTTAGATTCATTAATTTGCGGCGAATACATTCGATCCCATTACTAGGTACGAGTACGATGGAACTGTTTTCATTACGCAAATTATTTATGCATTGAAACAGAGACATTTAGGGCATTTTAATGCAAAATAATAAAGCTTTTTACGTGATTTGATATAAAATATAATCACAATAATTTTATTGTATGTTTTATTAATATAATCGATAATCGATTTATTTCAAAACCGTTTTTATAGTCTGTGGTCATTAATTACGAATGACACATCCCTAAGTAGGCGGAGCCCGCCCATAAAGTACAGTATTATCTGTAGTACATTGTATCAAAAATTATTACAAAACTTTATGTGCGTGATCTGTCAAAAGTTAAATAAAGTATTGGAACGACTATAGTAATCTTTTTATGACATGCCTCGACTTTATTGTCCACTTGATTGCAACGACTACATTTTAATAGAGGCCTGGGACATCTGGAGTTCGGGGAGCCTTTAATTTAATAATTAAACAAATGTTAGTGCCACTAACACAATGACTACGTGTACCTAACATGTTCTTACTTTTTTTTTCGAGCATTACTTTGCTCATTCTGGGACGAAGACGTGTCTCTAGCAGTCTCTTTTTCTAACCACTCTAAACAAATATGAAACAACAACAAAAATATAAACAGAGCTTATATCATGGTGACCAGACCATCGGTATAATACATTTAAATATAAAAACATAATCTAAACAATCGCGTACCCTTCAGCTTACTCTCGAACAAGCAGGCACCACATGGTGATTCTGGTAATTTATTTATTTATTTATTTAGGTATACCAACAGCACACATACGATACACTTTTATAAAAAATTATACAATATTATTTTCTAGTATGCATGCCTATTACAGGTACACACAACATTCACCATATGAGATAAAATAAAGTACGCCTAACGAACAGTGTTAGGATTAAGCTCCTTTATTTTGTTTTTACAAAAAACAAAATAAAGGAGCTTAATACTACTTAATTCTAGATTAAAATTACGATGCTACTATTAATATGAAATATGAAAATATTAAAATAGTAACTAAGGTAAGGCAGGAAAATATTAATTTTGGTTAGTTTTGTTAATATTATCAGCTATAGAACGTCTAAATTTATTAAAAGGGGCATGGATGTCTATGTCTCTCTGTGAACACATGCTATTGTATTCTCTACATATACGCGTCAGAGGTGCATTCAGACCTAGATTAGATTTGCGGGTGGGTATATAAAATTTTCTGGTGATGGCATATCTCGGCGGTTTTGTTGGGACCGAATAAAGTATGCGTTCAGTTAGATCACTACTTTTTATTGAGCCGTTTACTATTTTGTGAAGAAATACGAGATCGTGAATACGGCGACGGTTACCAAGAAAATCCATTTTGAAATATTGTAAATTTGAGCCGATTTCTTCACAATGTCGTTTATATGTGGTTTAAAGCTGAGGGCACTGTCTAATATAACGCCTAAATCTCGTATTTCATCCACTTTTGTCAATATCGTATCGCACAGCTTATATGAAGTGGGAATAGATTTTTTCTTTCTAGAAAACTGTATATGATGGCATTTTTGAGCGTTAAGGGTCATGCTATTCGATTTGCACCACAATTCAATATTTTCCAAATCTTTTTGGACAAGGAGACTATCTTCTACACAGGTAATTGTCCTATATATTTTTAGATCGTCAGCAAATAGCAAGCTACGACAATGTTTGATTTGGTTCGTGATATCGTTCACAAATATTGAAAATAGAATAGGGCCTAGATGCGAGCCCTGTGGTACACCTGATCGCGCATAGTAGTTATTTGAAACGTATCCACCGATGGAAACAAACTGAGAGCGATTTAAGTAGGTAGTAGCGAAGTAAGGTAGGATGCATACCACCTTAATAAGGAACCATGAATGCCATTGAGTCGTAGTTTGTCTATCAAGGGCGGATGACTCACTTTATCAAAGGCGCTACTAAAGTCGGTGTATATTGCATCCACTTCATATCTGTCGTCTAGTGCCTCCGAGATGTCGCTTACGTATTTGACTAAAAGTAAAGTTCTAAAACCGTGTTGACTATCTGAAAGCTTGGCTTCTGCGTAATTTGTAAGAATAGGGCATATGAGACGTTCAAATAACTTTGAGAAACAAGATAAAATCGATATTGGTCTGTAATTTGTTATGTTACTGGGATCACCTTTTTTAAATATTGGGACTATACGGGCCTTTTTCCATTCTTCTGGAAATACTCCCAGCACCAGAGACTGGTTAAACAGAATGCTTAATGGACATACGAGAGCTTTACCGGAAGCTTTTATGAACACAGGTGGTATAGAGTCAAGGCCAGCACCTTTCGTTATATCGAGGTTATTTATTTTATTTAAAACTTCTTTCTCTGTAAACAGAAAATTGTGTAGAATGTGAGATGACTCGGGGACGTTCGAATTTGAGATTGTTGAGTTTGTGTAAATCTTTGAGAAATGACTTGCAAATAGGTTAGCTATATCGGCTCCACTATCAACTATCTTACTGTCCAAATGCATTTGAGCTGGTATGCTTGATGTACTATTTCTTTGATTTTGGATCTGTTTCTATTCTTACTTCTATCGTCTGCTTGTATTCGCTAAAGGTTTTGTTAATTAAGTCATGACAGCGAGTTCTAAGCAAATCGTAACTTAATTTATCACGAGGATTTTTGTACTTTCGGAATTTTTTTCGATACTTTTCTTTTTCATTGAGTAGCTTTATAAGTGCATTCGTGAACCAGGATGGATATTTACTTTTTTTTGGGTTATGCTGAGGAGCATGTATACTTATTAGATTGTTAAGTACTTTATAGAATTTGGAAACGCAGTCATTGATATTAGTCTGTTTAGAAAATACTTCAGCCCATTCTATAGCTAACAATTTAGATTTAATTTGCTCGTAATCGCATTTGTAGAAGTTAAAACGGGGACCATCTGTAAGGCGTAAATATTTCTTGTTATCACGAAAGAAGGATATTAGTAAAGATGGGTGCTTTACATTGCGATCAACGAGACTTTCATCAGCAATGTTTACATTAAAATTTTGCATATTACTCATAACAAGATCAAGTATTCTGTCGTCACTATTGCAAACATTATTGAATTGAAATAAATTATTAATAGCCATGAATTCATAAACCTGTAGCCCAAGGAATTGTCATAGTTAGTGGGCACTTTGTAGGTTTGATTGTTCATAACTGACCAATTTATGAAACTGAGATTATAGTCATCGAGGATGACGACATCACCAATACTGTTCATAACATTGCTGAAATTTTCTAAAACACTAGTAAGAACCTCAATTTTTACTGGAGGAGGTAGATATGTAACACAGATAGCTACACTAATAAAAGTGGAGCCGACATTCAATCTTACAGTCACCCACAGGTCTTCATTATTTGTTTCCCAGGTGTACACCCTGGTTGACTTTATTTCCCGCGAGACAGCTAATAGTACGCCTCCTCCGTCTTTTTTACAGCTATTAGTACATGACCTGTCACGGCGATAGACTGTATATCTTGAGTCAAATAACTCATTGCTATGTATATCTGGGTTCAACCATGTTTCTGTGAGGGCAATAATTTTGTAGTCATTTAATAGAATGTTCCTATACAATTCATTTGTTTTAGTTCTCAATCTCCTGACGTTTTGATAGTATATATCAAGCATTTAAAATAATTTGAATCACTAGAAACATTTACTGTGCTGACAAGTCGGTTTAGAATGTTTATAGTTTTTTAAGAAGAGAAAGACTATCCATGTTACGAATTAAAATAGGGGGGTAAAGTACATCCTTTCGTACAAAAATTCGTCCATTACGAATCCATACAAATTTGTAGTCCCGTTCTTTTGCTTACCTCCTGGTAGCCGCATGCAATTGCTTATTAGCCGGACACAGGTGTTCTGATACATACACGGGGTTACGATCTCCTCCTATACCCAGGTGATGCGAGCTTAGCTTATCCTTCGGTTGCTTTCTATTGAAATTAGAGACTGCTGCAAGTAGACTATCGCGTAGTCGTGGTGTACGTAACTTTACGACCATAGACCGTGGTTTTTTATTTTCAGGGTTCAGTTTGGCCACTCTTGTGGCGTTTAATATGTCGTCGTTTACTAAAGGTTATCCCACTGTCTTGGCTAGTTGTAAGACGGTTGTAATAACATTTTCCGCCTTATGCTCTGGTATTCCATTAATTTCTACGTTATTTTCCCGTAGATTTTGCTCCATAGCAGAAAGCCGAACCCCTTGGTCTGTTACTGTTGAAGATAGAATCTTGTTCTCATTTTGCAGTGTTTTAATTATTGTATCCTTTTCTTCTAAAGCAGTTTTAAATGTTTCAAATTGTGTGTTGTAAAAGGTTACAGCGGTCTTAAAGTCTGAAATTTGCTCATTTATGTGTTGTAGTTGGTTTGTAATTAGTAATTTGATTTTCGTTTCAAGGAAGCAGCCTAGTTCTTGTTTCATTATCTCACGCAATTTTTCTTCAGATATAAAGCTATTGCCTTGGTAGTCTTTTGGTGTATTACATGTGTTGGACTTTTTACGCAATGTAATGTTGTCATCCACCGCACTTTCTAAACAAAAAATATCTTCAGTGGATGTGTTTGTGTTACTCTTCGATACAGTATGGTCACATTCCGAACACTTCCAGGAGCATTTGTTGCTAGGTGTCATTGACTGGTAGCGCTTTTCTGTCATTTTCGTGCAAAAGAGATGATACATTGACTTACAATTACAGCATTTAAAAAAATCTTTATTAGGCATACATTTTTTGCATGCTTTGCAATTGCTGGAATTTGGTGCCATTTTGATTTTATTTCGTACGGAATACTATTTCAGATGCGCGCTATTTTAATAATTTTTGATTAATTTTATTATATTCCAATAAGAAATTGTCGCTTGCTTACTCGAAGTTCAATGCGTTACCTTGCATCTGTTGAACATCTGTTGGACAAATTTGACCGTAAAATACCGTTTTATCTATTTTTAAAACATTAAAATTACGGAGCTGATGTTTTCGTTGCCAACAGCGCCTAATTTAAAAAAACTTAAGAATATTTCAAAGAATGCTTCTCATGATTTCGTTATTATCTGTTGGTACCTACCTTTTTTTTTCTAAATTTAATAAAAAGTTTAACATATCATATAACCAATATAAATGATCGTATTTTAAATTTAAAAAAGGCATTTTTTCGATATTCAATTATCTGATGGTACCTTCTTTTATAAATAATCACAAACAAAAATTTTTTATTTTTTTATATCGTCATATAAACTTGTATAATTATTGATCAACAAAAACCAACATGTAATAATTTACTTTTTTTTATTATCTGAATGTGATCAGTTTTATTTTTATTTTATTCGTAATTAGTTTGTTTATATGACAAGTTAATTATAAAAATAATAAATACTCATATTGTTATTAAAAAAATAATTTATATGTTTTGTTTCGCATTTTTCTAATAATTGAAGATTTGAATCGACTGTTTTTCGCGCGCGTTAACCTAACAGCCAATCAAAGAGTAAAGAATTTAAATCATACCAATAAAAATAGAAAATTATAGTTTTCAAACTTTGATACTTTATTAATTTAGTGATACCTATATACATTTTTAACAAAATAATAAATTATAGCCATTAATTTATTATTTCTCAAAAACCATCACTATTTAAGTTTCAGACATTAACATGTGGTAACATTTATTGTCATATTTGTAGAAATGTAATAACTGTCCTCCAATGCCAAATCTGCCTGCTATATCTTCTTTCGTACTTCCTTGCTATATTTTAATAGTTTGTTTTAGGAGCCTGGTTTAAAAAGCCGCTTTGAAGAAATTGATTCGAAATATATCTACTCCAAAATGGATTCCAAGTATGATTGTATGGGTGTTAATAACTCTAAAGCAAATGGATTGAAGAGAAAACAGTCGATGGATAGTATTAAAATTAAAATCAAGAAGACAAAATTAAAAATCGCCAATGCCAGTCCAGCAACAAAAAATGCCAGTAAAGGGGAAGAGAATGGCTGCAATAATAGTTATAAAAATACGGTGGACAAAGAATCTCCACAGGATCTTTTAGAAGCTAGAAGACAATTACCAGTAAAAAATTAATTAATATGTTTTGTTTTCGCATTTTTCTAATAATTGAAGATTTGAATCGACTGTTTTTCGCGCGCGTTAACCTAAATAGCCAATCAAAGAGTAAAGAATTTAAATCATACCAATAAAAATAGAAAATTATAGTTTTCAAACTTTGATACTTTATTAATTTAGTGATACCTATATACATTTTTAACAAAAAAAAATATTATAGCCATTAATCCCTCGGATGCGCGAACGGGTACTTCCGGTTACATGCACCGTGCGGCGAAATTGCAAAATTTTGCAGCACGGTGCATGGTGTACGAAAATGATCAAATCTTTTCAAAAACAATGCTCGGTGGTTATAAAAGTGATTATTTTTCAAAAGATGGATAACAAGCGTACATGGTTATGCCATATTTTATTACTAAACTAATGTTATCGCTTTATTATTTACTCACAATTGAGCCAAGTATTAATTTACGCACCTATTGTGTTAATAAACATGATTTTAATATTTTATGTGGTTTATTATTCATTTTACTTATTATCCTCATAAAGTTCGATAACTAAGCTATCTACTGATATAAAAAACACTATAACTGCAGTAAAAATTCATTGAGAAACATATTTGTAAAAATCACATTTCGCTGTCGAGATATTCGCCATTTTGGTACTTTACAATCAAACTATTATTTGCGCCGAACACCAAATTACGTAGTATTTATATGAAGAAATAGTGTTTTTTAGTTAAATAATTTATTTTTTTAGTTAACTAGTGCAAAAGACAGGAACAATACATAAAAAAAACAACCTATTTATCAAGTTATCTAAAAAAAGGACTCGTTTGCTAGACCAGTTTTCATTTATTATTTTTAAGTTCTGAGAATTCTCTAAACTCTATGAAAATGACTGAATGCTAAAGAGAACAAACTGATCGTTCCATTATGTGACACACAAAGTCTATGGTCAATACAAAATAATTTAGTAAAACATAAACAAAGATCAGTTTACGTCTTGTTCATTGTCCGTCACTACTGTGTATGTGTGGGTGTTAATAGTTCCGGGACTTCCCGCTAGGCTGCGTGCAAACACGAATCAACGGCGATATACAATTTTAAGTGGCGTGCTATTGGAGAGGCCTATGTCCAGCAGTGGACTACGATACGCTGATGATGATGTAGAACAGTAATGGCGTGGGAGCCCTTTGTATGTGTGCGTCTAATTTCGCTCGTCAGGCAAAAAATTAGTGTTTATTTAAATATTTAGCTTTTCTAACACATTTTTGTTGCTATTCTATATTCTATATAAGATTCTCATCGCAATTATATCATTTTATCAATAAAAACATAAGAATAAATGCGTAAAAACCTTCAAATGAGTAAGCCCTTTTCAATAGGTAATAGACTCGGTAACTTTTTGAGTAACACTATTCAAAATTACTCATGATTTATGCCTCAATTCGTATTGATAGTGGTTCCTAAAATAAGTATAATAAGTAAAATATAACAACAAACTACCTTCAAAATCACCTTATCGGCAAAAAATCAGTTTTAAGAGGCACTTGACAGATCGCGTTGCGTCATCGTCAACTTTGAAATTGGAACTCGTTTTTTTTACGGCTCTTGAAGCGCACTTGACAAACGAATGTTTTAAAATGTTGTTCGTATAAAGCAAATGCATAACAAACCTTTCTAGACTTCGTTATAATAACTTTAATACCCAAAATTAATTAAAATGCAAGTTAACTGCGAAAAACATGGATCCGTGTGTGCCGCACCGACGGGACAAACATGGATCCGTGTTGCCGCACCCGAGAGGTTAATTTATTATTTCTCAAAAACCATTTTTAATTAGTTAACAAAAGAAAAAAAATGAAACATTTATTCGAGTTCACTCCAATTTCGGCATAAGTCGCATTTATAAAAATAGTCATTCATTTCTTTGATTGTTTTATTTAAATACTTCAAACATGAAAAATGTGTCGATTTCTTACACATTCCGCATTCAAACCACCGCGTTTTTTTTCTATTGTCGCCCTGTCCACAAGCCGTACATACGTCAAACACTTTGGCAGAATTAATTAAACAATCTTTTTGTAATTTTTTTCTTAATTTATTGGGATCTACTCCGTCAATATTTGCCAAATTGTCCTCCAGAATTTGTTCAATATAATGAATAACAAATATTCCGCAGTTGAAGCTGTCTGTTTGAAGAGGATAGTTTACTTGTTTTATAATCCAAGTTTGTTTTTTTTAGGAAAAGCTTTATTGAAATAAAAACTGAAGTTTTCCAACAGCTCATAAAATTTTTCTTCATCACTGGACTTTAGTGAATCAAAATAGTAAACGTCTTCATTAGCTAAATCGACAAAAAATAAAACCCAATGGGTATTATTTAAATTCAGAGGAAAAAATATTGCAGACTTATTTGCCCATTCATTTTTCAGTCTAGTTATGAATTTGAATCCAGTATCCGCATTACTATTTAAAAGTATGATTGAACTTAGTTCACACGGTGTGTATGAGAATGTTTTATAATATGGGGAACTGTAAATTATGAAACTCGCACAGTAGTCGATGGTAAAATTATAAAGCCATTCACAATCATACAATCTAACATAGTCTTCACCATACAAATATACGTAACTGTTGTCATCATTCGGATTTTTCACCAACCCAACCAAGTATTGCCTAGGAGCGCCCTTGAAGTAATAATAATCATTATTTTGTATTGTACCGTTCTCTTCATTAATTTCTAAATTTTTAATTTTTTCATTTACATCGTAAAATTTCTCTAATCTTTTCCCGTCTTGATATGCTGCCGATGTCTTTTGATATTTAGGTCTGTTCCAACTTTCAACGGAATTCAAATTATCTGGCTCATTAATTTTTTGTGTACGTTTTCTGGTTTGAACTTTAGGCGGTGTCAATTTTAGACGTTTGTAATCAGCAGTGATTGCTGAGTACATCGTGTCAATCGCACGATCAACTTTTGTTTTATCATTTATTAATGATTTGCGTTGCTTAAAAAAAATTTCCACAGAACTATTAGTTGTGTTTTTTTTTCAGGAGTCATTATGACGGACCAAAAACATATAAATGGGAAAATTTTCTGCATAAAATAATCGACCACTTTTGGAGAAAGCAAATCATTCAATATTGCAGATTCACTGCAAAATTCTGCCATTGCTTGAACTCTTTTCAAAACTACTACTGAATCTTGATAAAATGGACTAGACTCGTGATATCTTCGCAATGAACTAGAACAGCGAAAGCTTCTAAAATTATAGAAGCAGTTTGTTTTTTAATTTTTTTTAATTTCAATTTCCTTGAAACCATTTTCATTAAGTGTGGGTAACAAGTGTAGAGAGGAAGCAATTCAAATGTCAAATCCGATGCATGTATATAGTTATGCGATTTTTTAAGGTATTCACTTACACGACAACCATTCCAAGCATCCATAATAGCATTTATTGATGCCCAAGACCAATCGGTAACAACGATATTAAAAACTGGCCATTTTATGTTATTCTCAGAGGAGGAACTTCGAAAGTGAGTTAAACACTCAGCTATCGATCGAGACGTATGGTTGTTGGTAATCATTTCTAAAATAGGATAAATTTTATGATCAATATTGACGATTCCAGAGTAATAATATATTCTTTTTGAATCAGCAAAAGGCTTCCAGTAGCATCGAAACAGAGTATCAGCTTGCATGAATCTTTCAAGAGCTGAATTTGGTCATCTGTACCCAAATAAATTGTAAATTCAGTTTTAAATAGTTTTATATAGGGATGTTTAAAATTGCACTCAATCAGTCTTAACATGAGATCTTGAATATCATCAGTATGTCGATCATCTTTGCATTGAAATTCCGACTTAGCTTTTTGTAATGTCTCCTCAGAATAACAAAATTGATAATTATCATTTTCATTAGCTAATTTGTCATTCATTTCATTGATCAGCTCATTATGTACGGCGCGGGGGACAAATATTTTGCAAACGTTGCTGTAGATTTCTTCTTTGTGTCCCTCGAAGTTCATAAACATAAGATTCGGAATGATTGGGAGTATCATTTGTAGAAAAGACTCTAACGTTGGTTACTACACCATTCACTTGACCATTGAATTTCATTTTGACCTGGCAGTCAGGTTGATGACAAAAAGCATAGTCATAATTTTTTTTTTTTCCATGTTATAGACCATCAAAAATAATAACACATATTAACTTCTTTAGGTAATATTTCTCGTAGATAATGAATTAAATCAGATGACAGATAAGACTTAATATGGTGTAGACTTACACCATATTTCTGTGAAAATCCCTTGGCCACTATTCTGGCACGATAGCGCACAGTATTTTCACTGTCATATTTCTTGCACAGAACCCACTTACACTTAACAATTGTACCATCTTTTGGAATGCCAACTTGTTCCCAAGCATCATTGTCTTCAAAGCACTGTAATTCTTCCCATACAGCTTCCAACCAGTAGGACCTCTCTGATCCTTTTTTTATTTTCTATCTATATTTATTTCTCATTAATTCAATTTAAATCATCTATGCTTCTCGCACTTGCATTCCACACAGGTTGTCCTTCTTTTTCTCATCATCTTTCTTCTTAACATCTAAATGAGTTATTTCTAATCCTAATAACACAGATAAAGCAAACAATAGTCTTAGTGTACTATATCTCACTACTGGTGAAAATGTACATATAATATATCCAATAATAATGTATCCCATTCAATTTTCTATGGGTGGGACTTCCATCTATCCTTTGTAGGAAACCTATCTATTTTACCTTAACTTAACTTTTCTTATGTCTAGCAATACGGGATAATAAATTTGAATAGTGAGTTATCATCTCTATAGTTATGTTTTCTTACATCTACTGTGTACGTACTAATCTTATATAGGGCATTTTATTTACTTTTCGTTTTACAATATTTGTTGTCTTAATGTCTATTGTTTATTCTACATATGGTTTATATTCTATTTTCTTTCAACTATTGCCATTATGTTCTTATATCTTATTTTTTATTTTACTACTAATTAATGTTTCTATCTTATTTACTACAACTTATTCTTCTTTAATTCATTACTATATTTTTTATATGCTTACACATTATATTCCTAAAATATAAGCTAATCATATTTTTCTTAGCTATTTCTATTTTTGACGAGATTAATAATTTTTGTGCAGTACACTAAAAATACTGTCCTTCCTTTACCTAAAATAATTGCATCTCTGATCATTTCAAGGCTTTTTTGAAGGTAAGTTTACTGTTATTGTCTAAGTCACTATCACCAACATGAGCACTCACAAAACCTTACCTATCAGGTGGTTTTCTAGGCCTCGCACCATGCACCATATTGACATTTTTAAATGTCAATGTATCAGTATTAATCTGTGAAGTGTTAGGCGAAGAAGAAGAGGATTCAAGCAGATCATCATCACATGGTAAATATGTATCAATTATCTGTATCCTTAGTACAATCAGTCCCTGATCCCCCCCACTTGAACAAAAGACTCTTCAAATGTCTGATCTAAGACAGAGGTTTCTCTCACTTCTATGGTACTTTTCTGTGTAACATCCTCAATTATTACCACATGTCTTGTTGTGATAATTCCTGTTTCTGAATTATAGATCCTGTATCCTTTTACGTCATCTGTATACCCCACTAGAATGCATTTTATTGATTTCTTATCCCACTTTTGTCTCTTTTGTTTAGTCACATGCATCATAACTGTGTTACTAAATAACCTCACATGACTAACATCTGGTTTCACACCTGTACACATTTCAAATGGGGTTTTTCTATTGAGAGACGAGGCAGCTGTCCTGTTTTGAAGGTAAAAGCTGTGTTGGCTACCTTAGCCCAAACGTTTTCCTTCAATCCAGCATCAAATAGAAGACATTTTGCTTTTTCTACAATAGTTCTGTTGAACCGCTCTGATAACCCATTTTGTTCAGGGGTATACGGCTTGGTTTTCTGATGAACAATTCCGGGTTTGGTCAAAAACCCATCCATCTCTATATTACAGAACTCCTTGCCTTTGTCACTGCGCAAAATCTTAATTCTTTTGTTGAGCTGATTCTCTACTTCAGATTCATATCTTTAAAAATGCATTAAAACTTCACTTTTGTTCTTCAAAAAATAAATGTAGATCATTCGGGTATAATCTTCAACAAATAGAAGAAAACATTTTGACCCACCTACCGAAGTGCTCTCCATTGGGCCACATGGATCAGTATGCACTGTATGTAAAGCTTCAGTACTTCTGTTGCTACCTTTTGGGAATAATAGACACTGTTTACCTTCACAGCATGGTATACAAGATAATTTTGATATATCTGTCTTACTGTAGGGTGTCAAGCCTTCCACTGCGTTCTGCATTCGGTTCAAATAGTTGTTATTTACTTGCTCAAGTCTGCGATGCCGAACTTCAGCTGACACCATTGCTGCAGTTGATGAACACTCTAGCATGTACAACTTGTGTATACCATTCACCAAACATGATGTGGCCACTAGTTCTTCAATCCTATTGCGAATCTGACGTTGCCTTGTGCAATCAATTGGTTCACAGACAGAAGGTTCGTAATCAAACTCGGTACGCACATCACACCTTCTACAACAATATCATACACACACACGATGACAACAACGTAGAAATCTGTACATGTGACTGGCACTGTTTCTTTGTTGGCTATAACAATCTCCTTAGTGTTTTGGACACACGAAACATTCTTCATCCAGTTTCTAGTAGCTGTCAAATAACAACTTGCGCCAGAGTCAACATACCAATCACTTTTATTCAAATTCCCATTTAGAAATACAGCACTGAACGCATTTGACTTTAAACGTTCATTGTTTCTTTTCTTACATCAGACGATTCAGGAAATGTGCACTGATTGCGATAGTGACCAGTTTGTTTACATTTGTAGCACTTCACAACTTTCGAGCTTGACTTGACGTTTGTACATTGTCTCTGCTTCTGCTAGTGTTGCCACTTTTGTGTTCTTGAAACTTGCAAACGCACCGTTTCCTGTGGCGCCAGAATCGCCACTACTTTTTCCTTCCTCCATGTCCAATAGCTTCGTTTTAATAGCGTCCGTTGTTATTGTAACTCCACAATGGTCAATCGTCATGATCATAGGTGCATATTCATTCATTTCAGTTAATCCCGCCGACAAAAGCGATCCAACTTATTCGTCATTGATTTTGAAACCCGTACCACTCAATTTCTGACTTGTTTCTATAATTTACGTCACATAGGAAGTCATTGAAGTACAATTTTCAAGACGAATTGAAATAAGCGCTCGCAGCAACCTAATTCTTCCGGTAAATCCCGAATCATCGAAGAGTTTCTTCAACTTCATCCACAGCTCCCGAGTGGTTTCTACGTCTCGGATATGTACGTACAGCGATGAATCGATCGTCAGAATCAATTTGGCTTTTGTCTTCGCGTCGTCTGCGGCTCCCATTGTTGAGGCTCCAGTCTCCGCCTTGATGCAGTCTGACATGCCTTCCAATACTAAAAAAATTTCCGCGGCGAAAGTCCAGCTATAGTTCTCGCGCCCTTTGAGCTTACAGCTTCAGTACATTCACTACTGCGTGACGTAGAAGCGATGGCTAGTGTGGAGGCTGCTGGTGTGGCAGGCCGACGACATCGTTTATACGATCAGCTAGGTCAGCCAGGTCATCCATCGGGCTCTTCGATTGCGAAGCGATTATAGCTTGCGCAGCACTAGGAAGTAGACTGGTCCTGATGGTGCGCAGAAACTCCTCTGGTACTCCAGCCAGTCCGGCCAGGTTCACCAGGTAGCGGTAAAACTGTGATGGCTTTCTATCACTCAACTCTTCGTGTGTTTCACCTTTCGTTCACGCGACGCTGAAAGCCGTTTTATTAGTTCGCTTTTCAGTTTTTCGTACTTATTTGTCGGTGGAAGGTAGGTAATTATGTCTTCGACTTCACATGCGTACTGGAGATCCAGATTGCCCGTGATGTAGAAATTTTTTATCTCGTCGGTCTTAATATTCGACAGGGCAAACTGCGCCTCCATCTGCGAAAACCACAGTGCTGGTTTCTCTGCATAGAACGGAGGAATCCTCACGCCTACGCGAAATGTTTCCTGCTGTTGGTTGCCAGCTTCACGCTTTAGGGGTGCCTCTCTAGGTTTTTCCTCGGTCGTCTTTACCGTGTTCTTCAACGTCACCACTGTAGATGTGGATGGCTTGGGGTAGTATAAAAATAAGAAGTTCAACTCTTACAGTCGGGTAGTTTTTTACTGCCACTTGATATTCACAGCACAAGCAATTAACAGTTCTAATAAAGGCACACAAGGAGTGTACAGAAAAAAGCAGAGAGAAACAAACAGAAGTTTAGCAAGTATAGTTAGCACGATTCAACAAATAAACGAGTAGCGGGCAGCGCGTCGAAAAGGTTGTGGCCGACTGACGAGACAGCGGGTCTCGAGTGCTGCGGTCGCGCAAGGCTCGGCGAACCGGTTTCGGTCGGAAACAACATCTACTTTAACCGATGCTATCTAATACGACGCGCCCGGTCGGTTGTACATTTGTTCGTGGAAACAAAAAAAATTATAGTATTAATATTAGTTAGAAATGATATTCCCGGGGGAGCCTACAACCCCTATGGCAAATCGTCCTCAAGGTGGCGGATAGGGGAGTGCTCGCCTTGGTCTGCGTAAGTAGAACAAGGAAGGTAGGAGTGAAATAAAATAACTCCCGCGGACCAAAAGGCCGCAGAAGGACACTGTGATATAAAACCCCTGCTGCAGGTTTCTTCGACATCTTCGGAAGCTAACCGGAAGGAAGAATATAAAAATAATCACAGAGACACAAAACAATATGAATCGCTACAAATACTATGTGATATATGAAGATTTGGCGGGCAGTCATCACTTTGCACGATTGGTATAACATAGTTCTGGGATATAGGAATGGTGGCTACTTTTAGAATTGCTCTTTGAGCTCGTTCTAGAGGCAGCATAATAGTTTTTAATGCTCCACCCCATGAAGTTATGCAGTATTGGATGATTGACAAGCGACGACGAAAGTAAACCAAAGTAAGTTGTTGCTTTTTTGGTGTGCCCAATAAGACTTCAGACATTTAGTATTCTAGATATGCCTGATATCTGGCACTTCGCCCAGATCTTATGCATGAAATAACGCAGAGTCCATTTTTTATTTTATAAATGTTCTGTAATAGCTCATAAGTTGATCTTATAAATCAGCGCCACCCATTGCATGATTATAGCGCTTTACGACTCCAGGTGCCTCAACCTCAATATATCGCTTCTCTTTTTTATACCATCTTCTTTACTAAGTCCTTTTTTTGAAAGGGTTAACTGAATAAAAATGTGAGCAACATTATTGAAGCTAGTATAATTCGTAAAACTTAAGTGGTATCTTTGCTGTGGTGGATTTACATTATTTGTTTTAGACTTCGTATTTCTATAGTTTTCAAAGCATTCCATGCAGTTAACTTTATTATTATCATTAGCATTATCCTGTCCATCTCTTCTACTTTTCTTCACGGGCAAACTTTTAGTTTTCTTTCCTTTACTTTTATGTTTAGGTTAACTGTGTGAACTGTACGATCTAACGAATAAGACGTTTGAGGCTGGGTTGTTGACGTTTTATCTTTAACTTGATCAGGTGCACGAAAAGTGCCAGGAATTTCGCTGCTCACTGAACTGGTATCAGGAATATAGTATCTGGTAGGTAGAGCATCGATCTGATCGATCGACTGAGTTAATTTCGACCTACCTACCAGCCACTAGAGTTTTAAAGGAGTTGCAGCGCGAATCAATCATTGCGTAGATATAAATAAGCCTTCTTTTTGTTTGGTGCAAACGCATATATTGCTTATTTTCCTGATTAAAATAATTTTATATGACCCAAATACAGATGTGTCTAAAGGCTGTAAAGCTGAGGTTGTGGTGAGGCGACTTGGTAGACAAAGTAAAATTACGTCATTGTCAGCAACAGCATCAAGCTGGCGTGCGCTCTCCGCTGCACCGCTTAGTTGATACTTATAATAAAAATATATGACATAGATATTTACTGTACCAACTGTACTGTATAGAATTACAGTAAGTAGTGGGCATAATGGCTTTAGATTATTTTTATGAACACTGTTTATTTTTTACTGAATTTTTTCTTTCAACACTTTTATATCATGTATGCATATCAATGTATCAAGATATTATTGATATTTGTAGTACTGTTGTTACTGGTATTTCTCACAGTCTTGAAAAATTCCAGTTCATACGTCGCTAGTGGCAAATTACTACTTACATATCGTTTTATAGACAACGAAAATTTTGCTTTTGATTAATTACGAACTTTGCTTATAGTCTAAGAGCCCGTGAACGCCAGACCTTCGTTATTTTATATAAGCTGAAAATCCATTATGAAGTTTGGGTTACCCTGGCTTTGGCAGATAAACGGTACTTTAGATCCGTTTATCTGCCTAACGGAATTTAGATCAGTATTTTACACACTCAAGGTGTGTAAAATACTGATCTAAATTCATCAAATAATAATGTGTGATTTTTTGGTATTAACTTCAGAATATTATTAAAAATCAAAAACTTCCAAAAGTAAAAAATCGTAAACTTTCATTTTTAGTCTCAGCGAAGTCCCAGGTTCAGACTCAGTTGTAGGGCCATAGGTATTTATAAGAGAACCATTTGCAGCTGTCAACCGTTACTTAGTCTTATAACACGGAGTCTTAACTGCGGATCGAGGAAACACTCATAGGTTCTCGAGTACAAACAGTCGGCTTGTACCATTTGGGCAGTCAGACGCCGCTAATTCCGGCTACCTTTGGAGTTTTCCGCTCGCCATTCACAAGGCTGACACACATACACACATATAGACGAAGTAGAACTAGAGATGCTAAAGCTGTTAACGCAGTACATTAAGTTTAGGATAATGCTTAAATTTAAATAATTGTGGCGGGAAAAAAGAATATTAAAAAGAAATATCGAATGTCGATATCTCCATTTCCATATCGAACTATCGATACATCGTCCAATAAAGTTTTAGTAATAAATATCGATATTTCTCAGTAATAATATCGATAGTTCGATATATCGATATTTTATCAACAGTCATAAAACAAGCACGAATTTAGGTAATTCAATAACACTAACAACACTGCTTGGGTTCTGTGACAGCGCATCGATCTACCAGCTTAAAAGTACCAAGACGCGCCACTAGAGGGTGACATATACAGGTAAATAAACTATTACTGAAAAACCAAAATCTACTTCTTAAAAAAGCAGGCAAGACAAAGAAATATAGTTTTCTTCGGCATTGAAGAATTGGAATCTTCATATGACACTAGAAACTCGCCCAGTAGTAGTATTCTTCTTGAACCTGGGCATAAAGATCAAAACCTTAAAGCAAAAAAAAATGCGAGGCACAAGTTACTAATGAAAGAATATTACCTTAAACACGTTTTAGAAAAGAGAAACCAGTTACAAGAACAGTAAAAAACAGAGAGAGAAAAAGGAAACACGGCTAAGGTATGACAAACTGGTCATATTTAAGCAAACATATAAAAGAAAGATTTCTCCCTCACCAACAAAATATAATGAGGACATGCCAAAAGAAAGAAACACATAAACAAATAAGAAGAATCACAACAGCATGAGCCCCCGGTGAGAAGATCAAACAGAATCTCAGAAGGAGTAATTAAACCGAGCATGCTAACTTTTTAATAAATAAAAACAGTGCACTTAATCAAGAAGCCTACAAAAACAACGCATAGCAATCCCATCTCCGAACAGACTCAACACAAAAAACATTTTTGATTATTATTTTGTTTATTTTTTATAACCTGTGATTGATAGAATAAAGTTAAATTTTTAACAATTTAAGGTAGTTGTAACATCGAATGTCTTTTCTTGAGATGTTTTTGAAATTAACGCAGATTATTAGTTATATAAATCTGTGCCAAAAAGTTTATTTGCATAAGTCATTATAATCATGCCATCTCACTCGCAACCACCCATATATACCGTCTCGCGCTCGCTCCTATAGCTACAGGATTGTAAAGAGTTTAACGTTTTTGGGATCATTTTATATTGACCCTGTGAGCACTCTTGAGCCCTGTGGGAGAAGTTAAACTTGTAAAACAAACAAAAAAAATTTATTTTTGTACTTAGGATTTTTTAATCCTGAAATTTTGGAAATTTTTAGAGGTTTCTGTCGAATTACTCGATAACCCCTCATCCTAAAGTCCCTATTTTTACAGATTTAGACGGCTCTCATCTAGACCCGTCTAATAACACCTTCTTTTTTGAATTCCGGCAAATAATAACATAGATATTTTACATTTAGATTGACATTTTTAAAATTTTTGACTATTTTTAAGGTTATTGACGAATATTTACATAAGTCGGGGAAATAGAAGTTCGAAAATTTTGATATTTAAACTTTAATTTTAGTATTTTTTGAGGTTTTTGTTGAATAACTCGACAACCCTTTGTTTGAAAATTATAATTTTTGCATATTTGGAAAGGTATCACTGAGACCCGTCGAACGACACTTTTGTCCAGATCGGGCGAGTGGAACTTCAAAAAATTGAGCGCCCACCCTCCCGTCTTTAACTGTTTATATAGGCTCTGTCAACCAGGGATCACCAACCGGCGGTTGTGTTATAAAAATTTTGTATTTTATTTTTATTTATTTTATTTTCTGACGACCGTATTAAACGGTATTGAGTGACCACAGCTATCTTAGCACGCTCTGCTGGTCTCATTGGGCCAGTACAGACGCAACGCCCTATTGGCGGTACAACCTTTCATATTAGAGATTAAACTCAACATGTACCTCGCACGCACCCCAGCGAAAAGGAGTAGCGATAGTTACTTACAACAGAGGAACGTCAGTGTAAGATACGCCGGAGAGGAACACCAGAAACCAACCAGCAAGGGCTGTGTACAAGGGTCAATAGAAGGGCCCATTTTATGGAACCTCCTGCTAGACCCGCTCCTTAGAAGCTTAGAGAAAATAGGCGAACACACACAGGCTTTCGCCGTCGACGTCATACTAGTGTTCAGCGGTGAAACCGCGATCGACATCCAAGAACGCGCCAATGCCGCCCTCGAACATGTTCACGAGTGGGGAGTCGCTAATAAATTGAAATTCGCGCCTCACAAAACCAAAGCAATGACGATCACTAGAAGGCTTAAGTACGACACCCCAAGACTGAGCATGGGCGGGGTCGACATCGGCGCGTCCAGGGAGGTCAGAATACTGGGAGTAACTGTCGACGAAAAACTGACATTCAACACCCATGTCACGAACGTCTGCGGGAAGGCTATAGGGATATATAAACAGCTGTCCAGAGCTGCCAGAGTCAGCTGGGGATTACACCCGGAAGTAATCCGGATTATATACACGGCGACCATTGAACCCATAGTTCTCTATGGAGCCAGCGCCTGGTCGTCGGCGGTGAACAAACTCGGTGTTAAAAAACAACTAGACATTGTGCAACGGGGAATAGTACAAAAATGTGCAAAGCGTACCGTACGTTGTCATTGAACTCGGCGCTGGTGCTGGCGGAGATTCTCCCTCTCGACCTCCGAGTCCGTGAGGTGGCCTCATTATATGAGGCAAGGAGGGGCTTTCCCTGCGAAGCGCTGAAGGGCCGAGAAGTAGAGAGAATGGCACACTTTACAGAGTTACCACACCCGGCCGACCATAAAACCATAAAGGTCGATATCATCGAAGACCGGGATCAATACGCACAAAGTACCAGCAGGGCAGTCAAAATTTTTACAGACGGCAGTAAGATCGGAGGTAAGGTCGGTGCCGCTTTGACTATTTGGACCGACGAAACCGAAACCGCTACTGCCAAACTTGCCCTGTCTGGTTACTGCACCGTGTATCAAGCCGAGCTTTTAGCTCTGTGTAGAGCAACAAAGGAAGCAGCCAAACGGAAGGATACCTCAGTAGGAATCTACAGTGATTCGATGGATGCTCTCCAGACGATACAGAACCATCGTTCCCCCCACCCCCTAGCAATTGCAGCGAGAACAAACATAACCCAGGCTTCTCTCCGGAACACAGTTGTATCTCTGTACTGGATCAAAGCACATGTGGGACTGGAAGGGAACGAGAGGGAGGATGAGCTGGCGAAGGAAGCAGCTGTGGGTTTAAAGCGCAAACCCGACTACGACCTGTGCCCGGTATCGCACGTCAAGCGTTGCATACGCAGTGCGACGATTGACGAGTGGAACCAGCGGTACGTAAATGGGACAACGGCATCGATAGCAAAAATCTTCCTGCCAGATGCGAAGATCGCGTACGGCATCATGAGGAAGATTAAAGTCACAAGCCTTAAGACGCAGGTCTTAACAGGACATGGCGGTTTCTCGGAGTACCTAAACCGTTTTGGGTGCAAAGAGAGCCCGGGATGTGCCTGTGACCCACAAATTCACGAAACACTGCAACACATCTTGTTTGAGTGTCCCATCCATTTAAGGGAGCGCTTCGAAATCGAGCAACGGTTGGGCTTCAAAATGGAAGTCACTAATATGGCAACAATTATGTTGAGCAAGGATAGGGACGAGTTGCTTAACTACTGCACTAAAATTGCGAGTATTGTTATAAAGCGAAATAAAACAAGGTAAAATAAATTATGCTAATATAATATTATGTACATATTATAATCTAGTATAGAGTTTAAAAAACTGTACAACCAAAATAGATAGTATAATTAGTATCAGCAGTAGCCTAAGTTAAAATTGTACCTACATTTAAGATTGAGATAAGTAAAATAAATTATGTTAAGTAAGAGCTAGAAGTTAAGCCTAATGTATTAGTATATAAGTTAGACCTAATTTGCCTAATAAACAATGTACAGAACTTCTTGAACTACACCCCAAATAGATTAAAATAAAAAGAAATGGTTAGTTAGTAGAAGATAGTTGTAGGGATTAATAGATGGGAGTCCCACCCATACTGAGTGAAAGAATGCATGGTAGAAAGATATTGGTATGAAGCATAAAAGTGCGAGAGGCATTCAAGCGAGAACTAGTATGTAAGAGTCAACTAGAGGATACAGTCTCCAATTACGTTGGAGGTAGCTAGAAGAGTAGCGCAGATGAGCATGTAACCTCTCCTCACACAGAGGACGTAAGTCCACGAAGGCTGACCTCCAGGGTGAGGCGCAGCATAGAGGAGTGGGACATTAGTAGGCCTGCAAAACCCATCCAAAAGTTTCCAAGTCGACCAGCCATCACCTCAGGATTACTGCCTAAACAACAGCGGACCATTGCGCTCTCCCTCGAGGGCCCAACAACATCTGCCAAGCCCAAACAACTACCTACAAGTAGACACTCATTGGAGGCAAAGGGGCCCTCACCGCCGAAGGAGAAGAGTGCTGGCAGACCTGAGGACGTAAGAGTCTGCATTATCAGGGCTAAGGCAGGACTCGAGCGATCCAGAAACTTGAAGACTGACATCAAGTTAGAAGTCGCGCAGGCCATCGAAAAGCTTTACGCCATCTACAAAGCTACGGAAGCCGAACTGACAAGCATAAAAAGGAAGGAAGCGTCCAAGCCTCCCACCACCTCGGATAGCACACCTGAAGCAATGATAGCACCAACACCAACTGGTGCTATGACAGACACGAGCGCGATCCTTAGCAGGATCGAGGAGAACAGCCGACTCCTGATGGCAAACAGTGAAAAGCTGGAAGCTATTCGGGGGTTGGTTGAGAACCAGGGAGCCCTGCTGAAGGAGGCCACGTACTCCAGTGTCACAACGAATGCTGGACCAAAACGGGTGGAAACAACAGCTCTCCATTCAATCGTGGTCACATCCCACGACGAAATTGCCACAGGAGAAGATGTCCTCGAGGAGGTGAGAAAGGCTACGGACGCGAAGGAGGGATGGGTGAAGGTCGAAAGGGTACGAAAAGCCAAAGACCGGAAAATTATAATGAATTGTAGCAGTAGAGAAGAGCGGGAAAAACTGAAAGGGAGGTTGAAGGAGAAGGGTGGTCACTTCATCGTCGAGGACATAAAGAACAAGGACCCCTTCTGGTTTTGAGGGACGTGCTGTCAGTACACAGCGACGAGGAAATAATCCGCGCCCTTCGAAACCAGAATGAGGAGGTTTTTTGTGGTAAACTAACAAAGTCAATTAAAACTTAATAAAATTACTTACACACTACGTTAGAAATTTAAGAACTTATTATAACAGTAACTAATTTTGAATTGTAATAATAAAAAAGGGTGTTAGGTCCATGTGAAAGATTAAATAAATAAAAGTACTATTATTTATGTAGTGGAATACAATATTCATTTATTGCGCTATCGTACACAAACATGACAATTTATATTACATTAAAAATTTAACACTTCAGAACTATTACAATTATTTTACATTAAAAAGATTATCTCTTAGGGAAATCAACTTCCATCCATAATTCCAACGACTTTTTCATCATCATCATTACCAGAACCATCATCGCTAATCTCTAAAACCGATACGATAGGTTTATGATAGCTGAAATAAGAAACGAACAGTTTTGAGTCCTCTCTCCATCCGTCTTACGAATTTTCGATCAGGTCACGTGTCCTGACGCGAGTTTATACATTTTTACCCATCCCAAAAAAAGTACACAGCGCCGCTAAAGAAGTTTTCACTTCAAAGAAAGAGAAATCCATTTACATAAATAAATTTTACAACTTTTCATAGTCTCATCTAGTAATATTACTATACACACTACGCTTGGTGCAATACTTACGGTTATCACTACTAAGGCGACCCGTTGATGCGGAGTTATGGCGACAGGCAGTTTATCACACACATCTACCGTCATTTATTGATTTTGTTAAGATCAATTTTGTATGTGTTTTTGTAGTTGTTTACCTTTATTAACCGACTTCAGAAAAAGGAGGAGGTTATCAATTCAACTATTCTTGAAGTGAAACTTCTTTAGGCGCATGAGGATATTTTTTTTACGGATAAAGCGCAATAATAATAAAATTAGCGTCACGAAGATGTGCAGCGTTTTTGTCAAAAAGAGGGAGAGAGCGATTGAGACCGATTAAGACAGTGAGAAAGGGCGAATTTTAATTTAACATTTTAAGTAAGTTTTTTTCGTATTAAAATGTAATTATAACACATAATATGCACATCATTGCCATCGTCATGAAATTTACCATTACTTTAAGTACGTAATTTATCAAGAAATACTTACATATTGGAGAAATCATGTGATATATGCAGGGTGTAAAAAGATTGCTACCGAAAACTTGGGGGTTGCAATCAGACTATGATACTGAATAGGTTTAGCGAAACAAAAACGCAAAAAAAAAAGTTAATTTATCTAAGTCCTTTTATGTTTTTTTTATTATATACTTGTAGTGGGCAAACGAGCATACGTATCACCTGATGGTAAGCGATTACCGCTGCCCATGGACACCCGCAACACCAGAGGCGTCACAAGTGCATTGCCGGCCTTTTAGGAAGGAGTACGCTCTTTTCTTGAAGATTTGAAGGTCGTATTGGTCCGGGAACACCGCAGGCGACAGCTCATTCCACAGTTTTGCTGTGCGTGGCAGAAAATTTCGGGAAAATCGCACAGTTATGGACTGCCAACCATCTAGATGATGGAGATGAAATTTCTGTCGCGTAGGACGATGGCGGCAAGATGCGGCAGGGATCAATTCGAACAATTGCTCGGAGCACTCGCCATGGTAAATGCGGTAGAAGATGCACAGCGAAGCCACATCTCTACGCAGCGCCAGAGAGTCTAGCCGAATTGAAAGATCCCGGCAATCGACGATACGAGTCGCCCTCCGCTGAATGCGGTCCAGAGGGAGGAGCTGGTATTGGGGTGCCCCTGCCCAAAGATGAGGACAGTATTCCATGTGAGGCCAAACCTGCGCCTTATAAAGCCAAAGGCGGTGGGCCGGAGTGAAATACCGCCTCGATCTGTTGAGCACACCTAGTTTTTTTTTTCTTTTTTCTTCTTACATTCAAATAAAACTAATAATGCCTAATTAATAATGCTGTCTAGGCACTAGGTAGTAACCTAGTACCTAGACAGCAGAGCCTGCCTTAATTTTACAAATAGAACTTCTAAGAAACCTAAGTTCTAAACAAAATGCAAAATATTAAAGTAGGTAGGTACCTATTAAAACGAATAGAATCTAAGGCGCTACCTTAATGAAGCGTGCGTCTGTGAACAATTGTCTATGTAGATAAATTTGTATTAGATAGGTACAAAACTTTATTTTCCTATATTATTGAATTCTTAGCTAATAAAGTAGGTACCTACTCACTTGGACGTCACGTTGGAAAACTTTAAACGAAATCACTCACTAATCTGGTTTTATAGGTGAATAGGTATCTATCTGGGCACTTGTTATTTTTTTGCGTTCGTATAATGAAATCATTCATCATCATCATTATCAATGAAATTCAATTGAAATATTTATCCTGCGCTGGGAATCGAACCCATAGCACATAGCAGTTGCTGATGTTTTTAACAAAACACCTTATTAGATAGCCTTAACTACGTTTCTCAGACTAGGGCTGTCTTATACGGGATGCGGATGCTATCATCCGTATGTCTTATACGGGAATTTATTTAATTTAATTAAACTAGAGTATGATTTCATTTTTAAAGAGAAAACTTTTACTAAGAATGTGAATACTAGATTCTGTGACTGGGCAACTCCTGGAGTTTACAAAAGTAGAGACAAGATGTATGAACTATATGGCATGAAACAGTATAATTTTGATCCTGTTTTTGTACAATATGTTAGAAATTATTCCAAAATATTTAAAAAGGTTTGTTTGGTAGCTAAATCAATTTTTCTAAGTAACAAAATTAAACAGTCTGATAATAAAATAAAAACAACTTGGACTGTAATAAATACTGAATCAGGGCGGTCCAAACCACAGGATGATAGGTTAGAATTAATGGTTAACAACAATGTTATTAAAGATAATCAGGGTTTGGCTGAAACTTTCAACAATTATTTTGCAAAGATACCAGTTGATACTACCAGTTCCTTGGATTCCTGCTCAGTCACAGCTGAATCTTTGGCCAGGGGCAGCGTGAAAGAGTGTGATGTCATGTTTAAGTTTCAGTTTATAAGCCCTAATGATGTGGTGAAAACTTTCAAGTCGCTCAATTCAAAGAAAACAACCGACTTGTGGGGTATTTCTGTCAAATTATTGCAAAATATAATTATTGATATAGCACTACATTTAGCTGTAATATTTAATAAGTGTGTAGAAAATGGTGTATTTCCGGATTTAATGAAACATAGTAAGTTAATACCATTATTCAAGAGTGGGTCTAAGAGCGATCCAGGTAATTTTAGACCCATCTCAATCTTGCCAGCAGTCAGTAAAGTCTTTGAAAAACTTATTCTTCAGCAATTAGAAACTCATTTTAATATTAATAATTTATTTCATAAAGAGCAGTATGGTTTCACAAAGGATCGCTCAACCATTGATGCTGGTTCAACACTTATAAAACATATATTTAGTGCCTGGGAAAACGCGCAAGATGCTATTGGCGTTTTCTGTGACTTGTCCAAAGCATTTGACTGCGTTGAACATCAAACGCTTTTGCGAAAACTCAGGCACTATGGCATTAGGGATACTGCACTTGATCTGGTTGCCTCGTACCTTGGGGACAGAGTTCAACGAGTGGATATAAATGGAAGTAGGTCCTCCGGATTACCTGTCTCAATGGGCGTGCCACAGGGCTCAATTCTGGGTCCTTTTCTCTTTCTAGTGTATATTAATGATTTACCTTTCTTTGTGCAAAATTTCTGTGATGTAGTACTTTTTGCAGATGACACTTCGCTTATTTTTAAAGTTGATCGTAATCAGAATAGTTTTGATGATATTAACAGGTCACTTACACTAGTCCAAGATTGGTTTACAAGCAGCAACTTACTATTGAACTCGATTAAAACTAAATATATAAAGTTCACTTTGCCTAATGTTAAGAAACTCGACACGAACATTATAATAAATAACGAAATGATTGGTCTCGTAGAGTCAACTATGTTTTTAGGAATAACCTTGGATCATAAGCTTCAGTGGGGCGCCCATACATCGTATCTAGCAGGGAAACTGAGCTCCGCGGCATTCGCTGTTTAGAAAGTTGGCCAGTTAACTAATATTGAAACTGCGCGACTAGTTTATTTTAGCTATTATCACAGTGTCATGTCATATGGTATTTTACTATGGGGCAAGGCAGCTGATATTCAAACCATTTTTGTAATTTAAAAACGGGCAATTCGTGCGATTTATAAACTTAAAGTTCGAGATTCTCTGAAAGAACGATTTAAGGAAATAGGTATTTTAACAGTGGCGTCTCAATATATATTTGCTAATATTATGTTTGTACGGAAAAACATAGATAAATATACTAGCAAAAGTGATCATCATTCACTAAACACAAGGAATAAGCACAAATTAGTAGGGCAATATTATCGCCTGGGAAGGGTCCACAATTCATTTGAAGGACTTGGTGTGCGTTTTTATAACAAAATTCCTGTCCAAATCTTGAACTTACCCCTGCTAAAGTTCAAGAGTTCCGTTAAGAGTCGTCTTATGGAAAGGGGCTATTATACAATAAATGATTTCTTGACCGACGCAGTGCCTTGGATGTGAGTGGGAATTTGGTATGGACTTGTTATGTGCTGATTGGAGTAATTTGTATTTATGGGCAATGTATTTATTTATTTACAATCCTTCATATAATTTATTTGATTGTAATTAATTCTTGACATCTTATACTGCATTTATTACCTGACATTTGAATTTTGTTAAGTTAAGGCGATCTGTGTTTACATTGTTGGTGTAAATAATTATATTAGTATTTATTATTTTATTACATTTTGAACTTTTTTTTTTTTCTCTCTGCGACCACGATATAAATTATTTGAAAAGATGGTGCACATGAGTTTCTCACCAGCTCTTCTCATGAATGCAATACCCATCGGAGCTGGTACTTGGATTGATTTCAATTTAAACCTTTGAGTTGAATCGAAATCAATCTAAGCTCCGGTAATTCAAATCATTGATTACTTGAGTTACATCCTTTTATCACTAATCAATTCAGTACTTGAGTTTTTTTTTAATATTTGTATTAATAATGTTTGATGTTTGTATTTTTGACGTGTTCAAGTGCCTTTTGGGGCCTATGGAAATAAATGATTTGACTTTGACTTTGACTTTGAAAGAGGTACCATCACAGCAGTAGTAAATTTTAACTAGTTTACATGATATGGCTGTCTATAAGCCACGACTAAAGGACCACTTTTTACCTATTGTCACTTTTGAGTGGCTACTTTAAGAAGCTTGAGTCAATATTTTTTTTCTTTTTTAGAATTAAACGCCCGATATGCATTCAAAAGCTAAAAAATTCAATATATAACAATAAGAAGGTTAATAAGGTAGGCACAAAAAACGCAAAATAATAATATTATTATCTTTATTACTATTGTATTTCATTTTTAAATATATAAAAAAGAAAAGGTCTAAGGACTGGCAAAAAATACCTACGGCATTGAGTACAGAATTAACTAATTACTTACGGGGATTTGATGTATTTGCTGCAAAAAATGTTTTTACTTTTAATAATAATAATAATATAGAATAGAATAGAATAGAATAGAATATAATAATCTTTATTGTACATTACATAAATAGTTTGCATAAAAATAATACATCAAATGACTGACCATGTACAATAATATATCACTTTATTGTACACCAGATGCATTACAAGATAAGCTTAAAATTAGGTTAGTACAATTGGCGGCCTTATCGCCCGGAGGCAATCTCTTACAGGCAACCATTGGATGGAGAGAAAACATGAGTAAGAGAAAGTGTTGGGTAGTGTCCGGTGTAAGAGTAGGAAAGACGAAGAATAAATAAAGATAAATATACAGTTAATAACATACTTAAATGCAGTAGTGTGACCCAATTGACTATATAAATAAAAATGAAAAAAAAATTGCATGTTAAGGGACGTTGATGTCTCCCAAGTAATGCTCCTTAACGAGTCTCTTGAAAGCAGTTAATGTTTGTGCTCGTCTAATTGTGACTAGTAGGGCATTCCACAACCGAACTGCTTGGACACAAAAGGAGTGGTCGAGAAATTTAGTAGAATGGCCAGGCATTTTCAGTTTCAGGTTCTCCGACGACCTCAGTAATTTGGGATGTGAGACGTGTAAAAAAGTTTACTGTGATTTCAGGTAGCGTGGGGTAAGAGGATTAAAAAGAATGTTATACAGAAGAGAAAGAACGTGTGCATTCCGGCGAAGGCGGATGGGTAACCACTTAAGCTTTTTACGATAATAGGAGACGTGATCATATTTCCGTAATCCGAATATGAATCTTATACAGAGGCTTTGGAGTCTCTCAAGCTTATTGAATTGGTCTTCAGTAAGATGTAAATAACTGGCATCAGCATAATCAAGGATGGGGGAAAGAAGGGACTTTCCATAGAGATTTGGTTGAATTATAATACTGAAATTATTGCCCTACTCCTTAAATACACAAATGCGCGACAAATCATACAGTGTCGAGAAATCTCTAAAATAAATGAAAAATAACAACATGTTTTTGCAACAAGTAACCTCAAAAACAACTTTAAATAGAATAACAGCAACCAATGAAATCCAAAAAGAATCTATTCTGCCTTTATAAAAAGCATGAGTAGAATCCAAGAATGCTCACCATACTCATTGCGAAAACAGACTTCTCAATGTTCCACTTGCAAATGCTCCCTCAATAATGTATTATTACGTATAAAATTTTAATATCAAAAAATTTTTTTTTTATAAATTTGTAATTATTTAAGTTAAATTCATGCCGCTCAAGTTAATAAAACAATGTCCTATCAACAATTGCTAAGTCCTTCTTTATTCGATTCGAAATTCTCAACTTTTTCCTAAATTTTAATACGATGTTATAACTACCATAATCCACATTACTACATCTTAGTTAAATAATAATAAAAACAGTGTAATTGTTTACTTAGTCATGTATATAAAAATACGTCTCTACACTTAAAATAAATAAAAGTTTACTTAATACTATTTCTTAACGTGTGCATTGCTTATGTTAGACATTATTTATCCCCATAAATCAGTGTTATCCTCCATTCGAGTAAGTTTAGTTGACCGATATGACTTGACTTGCATTAGTACCGTCATATATTAGAAAAGTCTATTTTAATATCCCTCCTTAATTTAAATCTGATGTAACTTGAGTACATTTGTTCAAGGGTATTTTGTGAGACTGTACCACAGAAAAGTTTACCGACAAATAGAAGAATAATAGATTGGCTAATTACATAGTTGAGAATCAGTTCTATAAATCACACTGCTTTAACTATAATCAAGTTGATCTCTGATCCTCTTCCTTTTCGTGATATGGTTCGAACGGTCGGCCTTTCAGCATAATATCCATCGTACTGAAACAGAAATACGTATCTTATCTATTAGCGAGTTCAATTTAATTGAAGTGTTCCCCTGAACCGAAGCCACTCGACCTCCGCGAATTATACTACATTATATATTACATCTCAAATCAATCTATCGCCATCCACTGCTAAAAAACGGTTTCCCCCAAAGGAACGACAATTATTCCGGTGTGAAACAGTCCGAATCCAACCTCTGCCAGCCTCTCTTCAAATCGTTGGTTGCAGGACGTCCTAGACGGCGGTCTCCACTTTTCGGCTAGCATATTTCGGCTCCGGCGACCATCAGTTCGCCTGGAGGCATGATCGGCGTACTGATCCGTGCGATATCAGTTACTCCGATTCTCTTCTCGTACTCACCGCTTCGGTTCTTCCTTCCTGTCACTCCTAGATTCAGCTCATGCTTTTCATTAGGCAGAGCAAAGTCATTTTGGCAGCTAAAATAAATATATACATATACACCAGTCCAATGTTGAGTCTTCACGTCTCGGCTCCGCATGTCATTAAAGGTAGGACGCACTGGTCAAATACCAAGGTCTTTAGTGATTGCGGTATGGGCTGCTCGAAGATGTAACGTTTCAACCCAGACGAATCGTTCTATCGGCCTCCAGCATTTTAGATCATGCAACAAATGTAAGAGGTTGTAAGACAGCCCAGAATTCGACGGTGTGGATTGCTTTCTAGTCCACATACACTAGCAGTCTGGCACACACACACGCAGAGAGGTTAGCTATATTCCACGGTTTTATCAATTATTTGCCTCAAAGTGGTCCACGCATTTCGTAGTGAACTGAGCCCGCAGCCCGTTTAGTCCGCGAACTCCATCAACTACTTCTCACTCTTAGAATAGTAGTTTAAAATAAGAAGCAGTTAGACTTTCCTCTTATTATCAGCATGAACTACACGTATATTATGTAAAAACTCATATTTAATTACTACACTGAATTTCTAGAAACACTCTAGTGCATCTCATCCTTCAATATGATAAGTATTTTATACTCTTTTTTCTGTGCGGATTTTTTTTTAAATTTAAACTGCTTTAGGTTTATTATTACGAATATTTGCATACATCAATAGTTTTACTTTCTTTTGTACAACTTCAAGTACAGGTTCCTACATAGTATAGGATGTCTTTTAAAACAGTAGTCTCCCACCGGCCACCAACATAACTCTTTACCAATATGTTACCTTGACCAACATCAATCAGTTGTTGATTTCCAAATCACGTGGAGGTCCTTCATATTCATGTAGTGTCACAAGAAAATCCTTTTTGAAATAACATATGTACTGAAGTATCACTATACAAAATGCACGAATGATTTCTCCATTCAGAGCTGGTAACACTAAAATTAAAAATATTCTTTTCTGCTGTTCTTTTTTTAGATATACGACATTCTTTCGCAAAATGTCGAAACAACCACACAAACAGTTAAACAGCACACTTGTAACAATGAAAACGCTGTCTTCACTTCTCCGTTTACTTATTTCGTTAACTTTCGAACAACAAACATTTTGGCAACATCCATTCGAAGGTCCATTGTCATACCTTCGTTTAACAGCGGATAGCGAAAGGTTGATACAAACATCTATTCATCGAAGAACATCTTTAGCGTTTGTAAAAAAATATTTGTGCAAAGGTCTTACATTTAGGGCCGACTAATTAGTGTTTTCTTTTCTTTACTTCTTACAAAACTAACTTATAGATAAAAAAGTTCAAAATACCTCAAGAACATTATTTTAATACAAAAATTTCCTTTTAAAACCTGGAGATTTGGTAGAGGGCCGTTACCCTACAGCCAGACCTCGACAATCTTATTTAAAAGATCCTTAAAGCACAACTACAAAATTCTTCGTAGTGCCTCAAGAGCCTACCTCCAATTATGGACTAGTTGTCAGATTAAGGGGGTAGTACTAATAACACCATTAATCTAGAAACAGAAAAAAACGATGACGACCTATGTCTGAACAGTTTACATTCCTCATTAAGGAATTGATTGTATCTATAAAAAAAATTCTAACTGGCGCAGTAGGAGCGTGTAAGTGACTGCTGTTCTTGAGGTCTCGGGTTCAATTGATGGGTCGAACCGAATATTTGTACGATCTGTAAATATTTTTTTCGAAGTTTGGTTATTTTCTATGTATAATATGTATGTTTTATAAAAAAAGAGTAAGTGTATACAACTAGGTAGGTACAACTGATATACAGGGTCTGTCGTAAATAATGGATAAGTCGTAAACTGGAGTTGGTCCGGCTATGAGACTATTAGAAAATCGTATCTTTTTGCCAGGGTTTCTAACCGTATGGAAATGGCGTAGACTTTTATGTTTTTTTATAAATTTCGCTACTCTTTGCATTCATTCCGTTGCCATTTCGTTAAATTTAGGTATTTCTGTGTCATTTTTTTTGTATTATAGTCTTGAAGATGTGTATTATTTAGTTTTAGTACTGTTTTAGGCGTTTTTAACGTTGGTCATTTTCAAAATTGTCATTTTAAGATTTTTTATGTTTTTGTTTTACTTAGGGTCAACTTTTGATCATTTACTGTGTAAAAAAAAAGTACGGCGCTATAGCTGCCCATGATCTTAATAAATTATCTAGTATGTGTAGATTCTAAAAAGGTATAACAATGCATACTTCACAAGTAATATTAAGCTACATGAGCGAGATCAATATCAAGGTGAGAAAATATTTTTTTCATGTAATGTTGTAAATGGTTATAAAACTTCGTCAGAATGATTTATTTCTGCCAAGATTCTTTACACAAACACTATGGGGCCACTATTAAGGATATTCAAAGAAAACTAGGTTGTTTTAGTACGTAAAAATATTTATTCAACAACTTAAACTAAATGTTCGAAGTGTCTTTGAGTGACTTTGACTTTGACTTTGAAAGAGGTACCATCACAGCAGTAGTAAATTTTAACTAGTTTACATGATATGGCTGTCTATAAGCCACGACTAAAGGACCACTTTTTACCTATTGTCACTTTTGAGTGGCTACTTTAAGAAGCTTGAGTCAATATTTTTTTTCTTTTTTAGAATTAAACGCCCGATATGCATTCAAAAGCTAAAAAATTCAATATATAACAATAAGAAGGTTAATAAGGTAGGCACAAAAAACGCAAAATAATAATATTATTATCTTTATTACTATTGTATTTCATTTTTAAATATATAAAAAAGAAAAGGTCTAAGGACTGGCAAAAAATACCTACGGCATTGAGTACAGAATTAACTAATTACTTACGGGGATTTGATGTATTTGCTGCAAAAAATGTTTTTACTTTTAATAATAATAATAATATAGAATAGAATAGAATAGAATAGAATATAATAATCTTTATTGTACATTACATAAATAGTTTGCATAAAAATAATACATCAAATGACTGACCATGTACAATAATATATCACTTTATTGTACACCAGATGCATTACAAGATAAGCTTAAAATTAGGTTAGTACAATTGGCGGCCTTATCGCCCGGAGGCAATCTCTTACAGGCAACCATTGGATGGAGAGAAAACATGAGTAAGAGAAAGTGTTGGGTAGTGTCCGGTGTAAGAGTAGGAAAGACGAAGAATAAATAAAGATAAATATACAGTTAATAACATACTTAAATGCAGTAGTGTGACCCAATTGACTATATAAATAAAAATGAAAAAAAAATTGCATGTTAAGGGACGTTGATGTCTCCCAAGTAATGCTCCTTAACGAGTCTCTTGAAAGCAGTTAATGTTTGTGCTCGTCTAATTGTGACTAGTAGGGCATTCCACAACCGAACTGCTTGGACACAAAAGGAGTGGTCGAGAAATTTAGTAGAATGGCCAGGCATTTTCAGTTTCAGGTTCTCCGACGACCTCAGTAATTTGGGATGTGAGACGTGTAAAAAAGTTTACTGTGATTTCAGGTAGCGTGGGGTAAGAGGATTAAAAAGAATGTTATACAGAAGAGAAAGAACGTGTGCATTCCGGCGAAGGCGGATGGGTAACCACTTAAGCTTTTTACGATAATAGGAGACGTGATCATATTTCCGTAATCCGAATATGAATCTTATACAGAGGCTTTGGAGTCTCTCAAGCTTATTGAATTGGTCTTCAGTAAGATGTAAATAACTGGCATCAGCATAATCAAGGATGGGGGAAAGAAGGGACTTTCCATAGAGATTTGGTTGAATTATAATACTGAAATTATTGCCCTACTCCTTAAATACACAAATGCGCGACAAATCATACAGTGTCGAGAAATCTCTAAAATAAATGAAAAATAACAACATGTTTTTGCAACAAGTAACCTCAAAAACAACTTTAAATAGAATAACAGCAACCAATGAAATCCAAAAAGAATCTATTCTGCCTTTATAAAAAGCATGAGTAGAATCCAAGAATGCTCACCATACTCATTGCGAAAACAGACTTCTCAATGTTCCACTTGCAAATGCTCCCTCAATAATGTATTATTACGTATAAAATTTTAATATCAAAAAATTTTTTTTTTATAAATTTGTAATTATTTAAGTTAAATTCATGCCGCTCAAGTTAATAAAACAATGTCCTATCAACAATTGCTAAGTCCTTCTTTATTCGATTCGAAATTCTCAACTTTTTCCTAAATTTTAATACGATGTTATAACTACCATAATCCACATTACTACATCTTAGTTAAATAATAATAAAAACAGTGTAATTGTTTACTTAGTCATGTATATAAAAATACGTCTCTACACTTAAAATAAATAAAAGTTTACTTAATACTATTTCTTAACGTGTGCATTGCTTATGTTAGACATTATTTATCCCCATAAATCAGTGTTATCCTCCATTCGAGTAAGTTTAGTTGACCGATATGACTTGACTTGCATTAGTACCGTCATATATTAGAAAAGTCTATTTTAATATCCCTCCTTAATTTAAATCTGATGTAACTTGAGTACATTTGTTCAAGGGTATTTTGTGAGACTGTACCACAGAAAAGTTTACCGACAAATAGAAGAATAATAGATTGGCTAATTACATAGTTGAGAATCAGTTCTATAAATCACACTGCTTTAACTATAATCAAGTTGATCTCTGATCCTCTTCCTTTTCGTGATATGGTTCGAACGGTCGGCCTTTCAGCATAATATCCATCGTACTGAAACAGAAATACGTATCTTATCTATTAGCGAGTTCAATTTAATTGAAGTGTTCCCCTGAACCGAAGCCACTCGACCTCCGCGAATTATACTACATTATATATTACATCTCAAATCAATCTATCGCCATCCACTGCTAAAAAACGGTTTCCCCCAAAGGAACGACAATTATTCCGGTGTGAAACAGTCCGAATCCAACCTCTGCCAGCCTCTCTTCAAATCGTTGGTTGCAGGACGTCCTAGACGGCGGTCTCCACTTTTCGGCTAGCATATTTCGGCTCCGGCGACCATCAGTTCGCCTGGAGGCATGATCGGCGTACTGATCCGTGCGATATCAGTTACTCCGATTCTCTTCTCGTACTCACCGCTTCGGTTCTTCCTTCCTGTCACTCCTAGATTCAGCTCATGCTTTTCATTAGGCAGAGCAAAGTCATTTTGGCAGCTAAAATAAATATATACATATACACCAGTCCAATGTTGAGTCTTCACGTCTCGGCTCCGCATGTCATTAAAGGTAGGACGCACTGGTCAAATACCAAGGTCTTTAGTGATTGCGGTATGGGCTGCTCGAAGATGTAACGTTTCAACCCAGACGAATCGTTCTATCGGCCTCCAGCATTTTAGATCATGCAACAAATGTAAGAGGTTGTAAGACAGCCCAAAATTCGACGGTGTGGATTGCTTTCTAGTCCACATACACTAGCAGTCTGGCACACACACACGCAGAGAGGTTAGCTATATTCCACGGTTTTATCAATTATTTGCCTCAAAGTGGTCCACGCATTTCGTAGTGAACTGAGCCCGCAGCCCGTTTAGTCCGCGAACTCCATCAACTACTTCTCACTCTTAGAATAGTAGTTTAAAATAAGAAGCAGTTAGACTTTCCTCTTATTATCAGCATGAACTACACGTATATTATGTAAAAACTCATATTTAATTACTACACTGAATTTCTAGAAACACTCTAGTGCATCTCATCCTTCAATATGATAAGTATTTTATACTCTTTTTTCTGTGCGGATTTTTTTTTAAATTTAAACTGCTTTAGGTTTATTATTACGAATATTTGCATACATCAATAGTTTTACTTTCTTTTGTACAACTTCAAGTACAGGTTCCTACATAGTATAGGATGTCTTTTAAAACAGTAGTCTCCCACCGGCCACCAACATAACTCTTTACCAATATGTTACCTTGACCAACATCAATCAGTTGTTGATTTCCAAATCACGTGGAGGTCCTTCATATTCATGTAGTGTCACAAGAAAATCCTTTTTGAAATAACATATGTACTGAAGTATCACTATACAAAATGCACGAATGATTTCTCCATTCAGAGCTGGTAACACTAAAATTAAAAATATTCTTTTCTGCTGTTCTTTTTTTAGATATACGACATTCTTTCGCAAAATGTCGAAACAACCACACAAACAGTTAAACAGCACACTTGTAACAATGAAAACGCTGTCTTCACTTCTCCGTTTACTTATTTCGTTAACTTTCGAACAACAAACATTTTGGCAACATCCATTCGAAGGTCCATTGTCATACCTTCGTTTAACAGCGGATAGCGAAAGGTTGATACAAACATCTATTCATCGAAGAACATCTTTAGCGTTTGTAAAAAAATATTTGTGCAAAGGTCTTACATTTAGGGCCGACTAATTAGTGTTTTCTTTTCTTTACTTCTTACAAAACTAACTTATAGATAAAAAAGTTCAAAATACCTCAAGAACATTATTTTAATACAAAAATTTCCTTTTAAAACCTGGAGATTTGGTAGAGGGCCGTTACCCTACAGCCAGACCTCGACAATCTTATTTAAAAGATCCTTAAAGCACAACTACAAAATTCTTCGTAGTGCCTCAAGAGCCTACCTCCAATTATGGACTAGTTGTCAGATTAAGGGGGTAGTACTAATAACACCATTAATCTAGAAACAGAAAAAAACGATGACGACCTATGTCTGAACAGTTTACATTCCTCATTAAGGAATTGATTGTATCTATAAAAAAAATTCTAACTGGCGCAGTAGGAGCGTGTAAGTGACTGCTGTTCTTGAGGTCTCGGGTTCAATTGATGGGTCGAACCGAATATTTGTACGATCTGTAAATATTTTTTTCGAAGTTTGGTTATTTTCTATGTATAATATGTATGTTTTATAAAAAAAGAGTAAGTGTATACAACTAGGTAGGTACAACTGATATACAGGGTCTGTCGTAAATAATGGATAAGTCGTAAACTGGAGTTGGTCCGGCTATGAGACTATTAGAAAATCGTATCTTTTTGCCAGGGTTTCTAACCGTATGGAAATGGCGTAGACTTTTATGTTTTTTTATAAATTTCGCTACTCTTTGCATTCATTCCGTTGCCATTTCGTTAAATTTAGGTATTTCTGTGTCATTTTTTTTGTATTATAGTCTTGAAGATGTGTATTATTTAGTTTTAGTACTGTTTTAGGCGTTTTTAACGTTGGTCATTTTCAAAATTGTCATTTTAAGATTTTTTATGTTTTTGTTTTACTTAGGGTCAACTTTTGATCATTTACTGTGTAAAAAAAAAGTACGGCGCTATAGCTGCCCATGATCTTAATAAATTATCTAGTATGTGTAGATTCTAAAAAGGTATAACAATGCATACTTCACAAGTAATATTAAGCTACATGAGCGAGATCAATATCAAGGTGAGAAAATATTTTTTTCATGTAATGTTGTAAATGGTTATAAAACTTCGTCAGAATGATTTATTTCTGCCAAGATTCTTTACACAAACACTATGGGGCCACTATTAAGGATATTCAAAGAAAACTAGGTAGTTTTTTGTCAAAAAAATTTCATGCCTCCTCATTTCATAAAGGTGTTTAATTTTAAAATTGATGTGCTCTAATAGTTACATGCGACAAACATGTTACAAGTTTATTCGTAAAAAGGATCATCAGGTAAAAAAATGAACAAAGACAGCAATACAAAGGGTCTCCCCGCGTGAAAAGGACATTGTTACTAGGCACACTGCATGATGCACCGTCCCTTTCACACTCACGATGTGTGAAAAGGTTAGCATGCGTTTAGCTAGGGCGCACTCCTGATACATCTCTCAGTGTGATTTTGACCATCGCATGTGCTCTCGTTTTCATTACTGTCGTCAATTTGTTACTGCTTTCTAATATCGGACTTAGATTTTCTTTGTGATTTGGACTTGTTAACCTGGTGATATTGACAACTCAGCTCTCATTTATGGGCATCGTGTTGTGCTATCGATTGCACGTGTTATTTTGGAAAATTTTGTATATCATGCCTCAACAATTATGTGCGCCGGATTAAGCGATCGTTTATTAGGCGATGTAGAGCGTGCATAGCTGCCGGCGGAGGACACTTCGAACATTTAGTTTAAGTTGTTGAATAAATATTTTTACGTACTAAAACAACCTAGTTTTCTTTGAATATCCTTAATAGTGGCCCCATAGTGTTTGTGTAAAGAATCTTGGCAGAAATAAATCATTATGACGAAGTTTTATAACCATTTACAACATTACATGAAAAAAATATTTTCTCACCTTGATATTGATCTCGCTCATGTAGCTTAATATTACTTGTGAAGTATGCATTGTTATACCTTTTTAGAATCTACACATACTAGATAATTTATTAAGATCATGGGCAGCTATAGCGCCGTACTTTTTTTTTACACAGTAAATGATCAAAAGTTGACCCTAAGTAAAACAAAAACATAAAAAATCTTAAAATGACAATTTTGAAAATGACCAACGTTAAAAACGCCTAAAACAGTACTAAAACTAAATAATACACATCTTCAAGACTATAATACAAAAAAAATGACACAGAAATACCTAAATTTAACGAAATGGCAACGGAATGAATGCAAAGAGTAGCGAAATTTATAAAAAAACATAAAAGTCTACGCCATTTCCATACGGTTAGAAACCCTGGCAAAAAGATACGATTTTCTAATAGTCTCATAGCCGGACCAACTCCAGTTTACGACTTATCCATTATTTACGACAGACCCTGTATAGTTATGTAGTACCCATAATACAAGCTGTGCTTAGTTTATGATTACGAGTAGCCAGCGTTGTGCGATCTTAATTTCCGAAATATTTACTTTAATTGTTATTTACTAGTACTTACAATGAAGCCAAAAATACCATCACTTGTGTAACAATAGTGAGGTAGAGGAAAGCGTTGATGTAATTTGTATCAATTGTAAGTCTGTACAGCTGCGAATAGATTATGGATGCAAACATCGCTACAGCGTTTTCCATGACAGACAAGAAGGCGTATGCCACACCTGGAAAATTACAATTATATTTATTGAACCTAAATTAGTAAATCATGTCAATGACGACAAATTTCTTGGACGACTAAACATCTAAGATAAAGTATTCATCTAAGAAAAACCATGTCTAATATTATTTTTTTGTCTTTCTTCTCAAGTAGCTTTGGCTGTTTGTGCACCGCCACCGTCACGGGACGTCACCGAGAAAGAGATTATTTCTGGCTTAGATCAAGTTACACCGTAGGAGAGCCACACTTCGGCATGAATGGGCCGGCGGCTCGACCGGAGTGATGCCACGATCTCACAGAAAACCGGTCTGAAATAGCGCTTGCGCTGTGTTCAACCGAGTGAGTGAGGATACCGGAGGCCCATACTAAATCCCCCAATGGCCGGCAACGCACTTGTGACGCCTCTAGTGTAGCGGGTGTCCATGAGGTGAGGTAATCGCTTACCATCAGGCGATACGTATGCTCGTTTGGCCCTATTCCATAAAAAAAAGTTGACGTGACTGCGTTTGTTTGTCCACCGCGACGAACTCGGTGGTTCAGTTAGTTTATCATACTGTCGCTTAGTTTGGATAGTGTTCGAATATATTAATTCATACAACCGCATAAACTGACAAATCATACTTTCTGTTAGGTGTACGCAGCAGGCGAGCCCTTTGATTTTGTGGCGGCTTGCCGCACGTGGACGTTGGCGCGATCAAGGTGACCGTATCTAAGCGAATGGACTATAGTTGTCGTGCGTAGATATAAAACAAACTATGGAATGGTTGCGTTAAATCGACGACAACTTCTACTTCTGGTGTGGACGGACGCATCTTTAGTTTTGTCTTACAAACATTCTTTTCTATATTTATAGAAAGTTAATACTGTTTAATAATGAATAAATGTCAGATTTAAATTTCTTGGCCATTTTTTATTATTTTACCTAATATATTTTCGATATAAATAAAATGAAAAGCTCATCACACACACGGGCGTAGATGGGCACGTTTAAACGTATATTGGACTAGCAACCCGCCTTCGCAACTTCGCACGGGATCTTTACGGAAAAAAAAATAGCCTATTATAACCCCGAAAAAATGGGCGGCTTAATTTTTCCTGACATCTTCAATAAATATCGTTATATTTTAGCCAATACACTACGAAAACTTTCCTCGTGAATCACTCTATTTATTGGTAACAATTGCATCAATATCCGTCCAGTAGCTTTATCGCGAACAGACAGGCAGACGCGGCGGAGAACTTTGTTTTATAAGAGGTAGCGGTAGCGCGGAACTAAGCGATGTTTGACTTTGTTTTATAAGAGGTAGCGGTAGCGCGGAATTAAGCGATGTTTGACTTTGTTTTATAAGAGGTAGCGGTAGCGCGGAACTAAGCGATGTTTGACTTTGTTTTATAAGAGGTAGCGGTAGCGCGGAACTAAGCGATGTTTGACTTTGTTTTATAAGAGGTAGCGGTAGCGCGGAACTAAGCGATGTTTGACTTTGTTTTATAAGAGGTAGCGGTAGCGCGGAACTAAGCGATGTTTGACTTGGTGGCTGACGTTTGGTGGACACATGGCTATAGTTAATGTATGTATCACTAAATCGCCGCCGTCATCTCATTGTCGCTGAAGTCTCGGTGAAGGTGGAGATGGATAAAAACGGCCTTATTGTAATTTACTAATACAAACCTCGTTCATCCGCGGGAAGAATTTTAGAAGTCATAGACCGAATAAGAGGCGCTACAACAGGTCCGAAGGCTGCTGCTGTGGCTCCGACATACAATAAATTCTCACTCGTTGCATGAGCGTATATTAAGTGACCACATATGTGGGCGGTTGCACCTATCATTACAATAATCTGTAAAAATAAAAATCTGATTGCCTTATTTGCTCCATTTCTTCTTACAAAACCAAAGACCTGCGAACTGAGGCCGCTCTATCCTGGATGTACCGAGCTGTTTTATTTGCCCAAACGCTTTTTGACCAAATAACTCATTTTCACACCATCGTGAGGTAGAGGGAGAGGCGCGTTTTTTTGTGATACTTCCTAGTTACCCCTAGTTGGCCTAATCCACTTGTAATGCACTATTGCAAAATTTTGCGCAGTTCCTTACGCTTTTTGATGAACCAGATGTTTAAGTTTAACGTCTTCGGTACTGAACAAAATGCGCGTAAAGTTTCAGGTAGAACTCACTCAATTTTTTTGTCGCAACGGTTGAGCGAATATCCTCTAAAACGATTGGTACTGTTGTTAATATAATACAGACGTTGGTCTGCCGTTTTATCTATTTGTTATTGTACCAGACTTATGTCAATAACACACTACGGTGTATAATATGGTTCCAACGCGGATATGCAAACGCAGAAGCCTAAATGCCTAAAGCCTAAAGCCTAATGCAAAGACCGCACATTGCAACAGCCGTGCACCACACGCCATTTTACCAATAGACACTGCAATAGACCTTACCAAGATATGAATATTGTACGATATACAAGTAACAGTATTCTTGGTACTAACATCTTCCAATTATCACCCCTTAGTCATAGTTAGTTTTGTAATATAGAATATAAAGTTATAATTAAGAGTAACTTGGTTTTCTTCGCAAATGCTGTCTAGGTACTACCTAGTACCTAGACTGCATTAGCACCTAGGTAGTATTGTCTTATTAGACAGTATTAGTCGCGCAATTGAGACGGGTGTGGGCGACCTACCTATTCTGCGTTTTTTGCTTTTCTTAATGTAATATTCATCCTGAATATAGTACAGGTGTACGCGCTCTCAGGTGATAATGATGACCAGGAAGTGGAAGAGTTTTATGAAGGAATAAATAAGCAGTTAAAATCGGTAAATTCACAAGATATTAATATGATAATGGGGAATGGTGAAGAAGGAAAGATACTGGGCAAATTTGATTAAGGAGATCGAAACGTAAGGGGGACAGACTTGTAGAATTCTATATTGAAAACAGTCTGGTTATCGCAAATACATGGTTTCAACATTATGTGGCTTCAAGTAGCTCTAGAATAATGTAATTAGCCTAGAACCATCGATCGAATATTTTCGTACATTCGAGTTATTTCGACAGCCATATAAAAGGGGAACGTGTTAGCCGTAGGGGCAGTATTGTTTCACGATACAGCGAATAAACATCGAAGAGATCTTCTAGTGCGGCTAACGAGTGATTTAGTGATTTGTAATTGTAAAAAGCGTTGTTAATAAATATTGTGTATATTTTTGGTAATCAATCGACTACTTTAATTTATTTAATACCCAGCTCGTAACAATATATAAAATTCTTACGACTATAATTAAAAATATAATATTGGAAGAATTGAAAGAATTGAAGAAAAAGGAAAAATAAACTAGAGTGGATGACCGACGAAAAATTGAAATTTATAGATGAGTGAAGGACATATAAATTACATAACAATTACAAGAGAGATATGGTTGAACGAAAAATGTGAAGAAATTTTAATATTGCAACAGAAACAATAATTTACAAACACTAAAATCATTAGCAAAAAAGTCAAATGCGAAAAGCTGTGGTGAACATAGAATGATCAGCATTATGAGTCATTTCCTAAAGACATTTCTGAAAATCATTCGTACAAGAATTTATAGGAAAATTGAAGAAAACAACACAATTTGGTTTTAGAGCAGGTTTAGGTAATCGAGATGTTTTAGTGGCTATTCAAGTTTCGGTTCAAAGATGTATTGATGTTAACGTAGACGTTGTGTGCTTTATAGAAATATGAAAAAGCGTTATTTTTGATAATGTCAAACATGCTAAATTGATTGAGATATTAAAAACAATTACAGTAGGTAAAAATAACATTAAATTTATTTAAAATTTTTATTACAAACAAGACGCTAAAGTCAAAATTGAAAAAGGAGTTAGACAGATGTGTATTCTCTCGCCTCGTCTATTCAACTCATACTCCGAAATGATTTTTAGAAATACCTTTAATGGAACATGGAATCCCTGTAAATGGTAAACTAATACAGAATATTAGATATGCCGATGATACCGTCTTGTTGACTACCAACTCTAAAGACCTTCAAATAATTGTATAAATATTAAATGCCGAACTTACAGACTATGGACTTAAAATAAATATTAATAAAACAAAATATATGATTGTTATATAGTAAAACCTCAAACTTAGAACCGCAAACACTATTATCCTTAGAAAATATTACAATTGAAAGAGTTAATACTTAGAAATACCTGAGTTCTTGGCTAAATAAAGATTGGGAATCAGAAAAACATACTACTAACAGAAAACTCAACTTGAAATGAAGATGGAGGTTGGTGAAATGTTATGTTCTTCCAATCTTATAGAAAGTATCGTATGGATCAGAAAGTTAGACTCAAAACAAACATTACTTGAGAAACTAAGGGCCTTTGAAAAGTGGATATACCGCAGAATGCTAAAAATCAAGTGGACTGACAAAGTATCAAACGAAAGAGTGCTAGAAATTATGAATAAAGATTTCAACGCGGTAGTAAGAATCAAGAGAAGAAATGCGGCGTATTTCGGGCATATATATAGAAAAAACTAACTGAATCCCGCGGTACGACAATAACCGCGGGCAACGCCGCGAGGCGAAGCTAATATCTTTATAATTGTAGCCTATGTGTTTTGCGTGAAAGAGCAACAAACATACTCACTTACATACTCACAAACTTTCGCGTTTATAATATTAGTAGAATAAATACGACTTCATACGACTAATAATTGAAGGAAAAATTAAAGGAAAGGTGCAGTAGAGATAGATGGCGAACATCATGGACTAAAAATATAAGAAACTGGTTGAATGTGGATAGCACAGATGCACTAATTCGCATGACTGAAGACAGGGAGAGACGTACAGACATGTGGTCATCAAGAAGAATAATCTTCGCAGGTTTCCAGTTACTTTCTGATTAACGCTAGTAACTTGAGCTCGCTAATCGAGGATAGAGTCGATAAGTAAGCTCAGGTCTTTCACTGCAGAGCTGAATGGTATACCTATACCGTTGAAATAAATTGATGGGGGTTGAGGCGGTATTCATCCTATTAATATACGTTTACGGCCTACGATGATTGCCTGGCATTTAGTTGGATTTACATACAGTCTAAATCTCATTGATCAGGATTACATATATAGGATATGTACTCGTATATACAAGACTACAGCTGCCCATGCACATTGTTTTATCGTGAGGCCGTCAACAGCCAAGAACTTAAGATATGAAATTATATTTCAATTGTCAATGTAAATATTTAAATTTGTGTGGTAATATATTAGTAAATTCAGAAAAGATTTACTTGTTATCTTTCACACGTTTTAATACTTTAAGACGTAATTTATTATGGTAAATTTAGATAAGAACCAAGACCCATAAAATACCGACTTTATACACCATTATTTAGCACGGTTTGTGTTAAATGATGTGTAATAAAACCAACTATCTGAGATAGATCGTTGGTTTCCGTTTTCTCTTTCTAACTTTGACATTTATTGTCCCCGTCTGGCCAGTGTGGTATAGGTCAAACCACCTTTCTAAAGAGATGCTTATGTAGTAGGCTTTTAAAGGAATTATTAAAATAGTTATAACTGTTAGACGATGATGAAGGTATTTAATATAATTATTAATTCATGTGTATGATTATTTTAATAATTAATTGATAAAGGATAGTCAGGGGATAGTGCTATTTGCGGACGACACTTCATTTTTTTATAAACTGAAGCGACAACAATTTGTTACTGATAACATTAACTGGTTCAATGTTTTAAATGAGAACATAACTAAATGTATTAGATTTTCTACATCCAATGTCAAGCAAGTAAAAACCAGTATTCAGATAAATGGAATGGAGTTGGGCCTGTGGCGACTTCTACATACAACATAACATACTACAGCGCCATCTATCGAAGTTACACTGAACTACGGAGTAACCTACAATACGAAGAAACTACCAATCCTGAATCGCGCAATTAAAGTTCTCGCACAGATTAGCATATATACAACATCCCAACATCAGCTGTTGGGCAGTAGCCCGCCAGGCATGATCAGCTCGCCTGGTCGGAGGATCCTCCCTTTGTGTTGGGTGGAACATGATACCCGTTCCCCCACAGGCCTTATAGATACCACCAAGTTTTTGGGTAGAACTCTGCACTCTAAATTGTAGCGGGGCCCGCACATTGAGGGATTGTCGAATAGACTCAGTCCTGGAGCATACGCGGTTTATAAAATTCACTTACGGTCGGGACGGGACACAATATTAACTTACAAGACATTTTCAGAGATTTTATTACTATGACATTAACTTTAACGAAACATTTTGTTATTAGTGTGAACAATTAATAATTTACTTACTGTATCTCTCCATTTGAGCACTTTGGACATCAGTGGAATACCAAACAACATAGCCAATACATAAAATGTACTCAAATATGACCTGAAGTTGCTGAACTCCGTGGCCTCCCATTTAAACACTTGCGAAGTATAGAGGTAAAAAAATTGACGTTCATCTGTAATAAAATCCCATTTTAAAACATGAATTTGTTCTTTTGTTTACAATGCTATAATCCTTTAAAGTAATCTTTAATTAACCAGCATATTTTACCAATGTCATGCATAATTTATTGGACTAAAATGTCGCGAAGATATAGCTAGAAACTAACATTCGGCAAGTCGTACCTTGGCCACCGAACCCCCGATTCAACTAGAATATGGTCAAGTAGACTTAGAATGGTTTCTTAAGTTCTGAGTAGTTAACTCGTATGTTTTTATTATTAAACCTTCTCAAGTTACATACCCAGGACCCAAGAGGTCTCCCAACAGTGAACAAGGTTGAATGAAACTGATGTCTTTCTTTCAGAATAAATGGTCTTTTTTTATTCATTAATACTTATTGCACTTGTTGCACAAAGGCGGACTGTAACGAATAAATTTACAAGTATGATACAAGTAAATATCAAGTGTTTCGGGTTACAAATATATAAAATGAAATAAAACTGATTTATTTAACATAAAATACAAATCATCTAGCGATCCCTAAGGATTTGTAAGCTTATCTCCTAGCGGTTCGTTACAAGTCCGTACTTCATAAATATGTTATTTTACATTCTAGAATTAAACTCACTTGTACTTATTCTATTGTTTTAATCCACTTAGTGAGATGTGGAAGTGGGTTGTCGAAAAAGTACGAGTTTTCGAGAATGTACCTTAACAAGTTCCACCAAGAGTCGAGAACAATTAAGTGTTATTATTTTTATTTACTTTATGGAGGACAGATAAACATTATACGGGCTGTCTAGTCTAGCGTTTAACTATCTCGACCGCTCAACTAAAAGTCGTGAATTCGCTTGTTACCTACGCTAAATAATTGAGTGATAAGCACTGTAGTGTGTCAGATTGACATATTTTACCTATGATCGATATAGTATAGAAAAAAAATATAAATCTGTTACAATATTTGGGGCTCTATTTAGCTTGAGGTAAAAGTATATCGATTTTAAAATACAGAAAATCACTAGAAAATCTTTGCTAGTTAAGTGTCTTACATGTTACTTTCTCAATAGGAGAGAATCTCTGTCCAGTAGCTGGAATATGCTCATGATGACATTCTGAGCACTGAGTGCGTGAATGTTGTAATTACAACATGGTAATAAATATACGTATACAATTGAGACTGATAATACGTTTAAATACCGTGTAAGAAGAGATATTACTTAACATGGAAAATTTTCAAATGTCTACAAATAATAACCACAGATATAACCGAGTGCTGTTGTCTGTTATAGGTAACCCGTTCGAAGTGCTAGGAGTCCAGAGTGAGAGATAACTCTGCGGAGTGGTAAACAATCAAGTTTTCTTCATATTGAATTTAACCACATCCTTGTCGAAGTGTAATAATACGAGGTAGCTAGGTCTCTTGTAAATTCTACTTTCACCTATTAACATTATTTTATTAATGTATTAAGAATGAACATACCTCTCTGAAACGTATAAAACGCCATGGATATGAGCAAGAACCATAGAAATAGAGTTCTATTATGTGGCCTCCTTTTTGTTAAAGTTCTTATTGTTTGTACAATATTATTAACGTCAAAGAAATCTTTGACAGGATTCTTCACGCCGGCTTCTTTCAAACTTTTCTGTTCAGGCCGCGTCTGCCACTTAAGAAAGGTCACAGTATAAAGTGTAGCTACCGCCATGAGGCACGTGTTGATGGCAAACATTGTCGTAAATGAGCGGTTCACAACCTTATTCCATAATAAGTTTCCTGCAATATAATGATTTTTTTATAATACATGTAGTACATACACATTCATACGTGTATATGTGCGAGTATGTGTAGGACAAAGATTGTTGTTGCACCTTGGTCAATCCACGGGAACAATCCATTTTTTTCGTCTATGTAGGTAAGTCGTACGAAAGTATTATGTGTGCTATTCCAGACTGTAATCTATCTTTATACCTAATTTCAAACAGATTCGTTCACTCGTTTCGAATAAAAGCGAAACTACACATCCATGCAAATATTCGCTTTTATAATCTCAAGTAAATGATGAGTTTTTAGTTTCTTTACTTATTGTAATTATAAAATATATAATATATGCCCGCGGTTCCGAACACGTGTATGTCGGTTATTGTTATAAGAGCGGGGGCACACGATGCCTTGCGGCGGCGCACCGCAAAGTTTTCGCCGTATCCGCGGGCACACGCGCGGTGCGGCACCGCAACGTTGTTATGGCGCAGTGGCGCCGCCGGCGACCCAGCAGCGTTGGACAGTCGCTTCATAAAAATGGATCGTAAAAGACGTCTGTTGTTGGCCCTACTATTACGCCACCGCCAAAAACGACGTAGAAGCGTACGACAATATTGGATCAGTCCTTTTATTGCACTAAGGAATAGTGATGGACAGTTTTTTCTCCAAGAATATAAAGAGTTGCTGTTAGACGAAAAGAGGTTCTACAATTTCTTTCGAATGAGTGTGTCAAGTTTCGAATGTTTATTGAAATCTTTAGAACCACATATACGGAAACAGTATACCAACATGAGGAATCCAGTGGAACCAATAGAAATGCTGGGCATCACTTTGAGGGAAGTAATGAAAATTATTTTCTTTTAATAATAATACTTTTTAATTTTCTAAACGATCAAAAAAGGAAATCTTAATAATAATAATCAGTGTTATTAATCTCCTTAATATTAATTATGAGAAATCGTAATTACAAATTTGTAAAATCGTACTCTACGCTGTCTTGAGATGTTTCAACTGGAGATGTCAATGAATTATAATCTGAGTTCAAGTCTGTTGCAGTGTATGTACTTCTGTAACTTCTTGTTCGAAAATAATCTGAAGTAAAAAAATTGTAAATGTATACTTTATTCACAACTTTTGGGGTTGATTACTAAGTAGCTTATAATACAAAAACCTCAGTTAAACTTGTCCATTTTGTTTTATATGCTATATACAATTAATTGTTTATATTTAACTGTAAATATATTGGCACTGATTATATTGACTGTAAACGCTTTTAAATTAAAAAATAATTGGGATGATTTACCTGTTTTATCCCATGTTGCAAAATACAATTAGGCATTGTCGATAAACGTTGGCGCAATCGACCTTGTGTGAAATGTGTCACCTCTGCCTTAGATAGAACGCGGACACATGGGTTTCCTGTTTCCATTATTTATTGTGCTTAAACAATATTCAACTTGCCAAGGTCAATCGCAAGAATATTCTAATAGTCTGGTAAACAGGGTCCGGCAAGCAAGAGTCATAGTCGATGAGTCCCAAGCAAGTGAAGATTTTGTTGTCTACGCAGGCCTCATCTCGTTTCATAAATACTCAAGCTGCTTACTTAGGTATTTGTTTTTAGGGTTCCTAACCGATGCGGAGCGAGAGCGCGTGGAAGTCTGCCGTCTCTTCCTGCGAGCAAGTTATGCTTGCGAAGAAGATGGCGGAGCGGGGACCGGGAGAGGTTTAGAACTCTCCCTGCCCGCCAGGCCCGGGAACGGGCCAGGTACCGCAGACGACTCAGGCGGCGGAGATCGCAAAACGATCTCCGTCCTCCATAAGCGCAAGCCTGAGGGTGACAGGTGAGGGCACCAGTCACCTTAGCAGAAGCAGGCCGGGGTGGCGGCGCGAGCTCTGTAAAGTGCTCGCACCCTTTTATATAGAATAGGAATGTTTGGGTTCCTGTACGGGAGGCGGCCGCCTACAAGCAATGGGTGGCCCGAGGTAAGTCGGGGTTCCAGGGATTTCCTTCCGAGGGTGCACCTGGTTCCCCGGCATCTAGTACCCGAGACGGTGTGCGGTTTTTAGTCGGTTCGAGTCCGACATAACCACAAGTGGTATCCGAGGGGATTTCCGCACCAAAAAAAAGGGTTCCTAACCGAAAAGGTAAAACGGGACCCTACTACTAAGACTTCGCTGTCCATCTATCTGTCCATCCGTCTGTCACCAGGCTGTATCTCATGAACAGTGATAGTTAGACAGTTGAAAACTTCAGAGATTATTATTTCTGTTACCGCTATAACAACGAATACTAAAAAAAAGAATAAAATAAGTATTTAAGTAGGCTCCCACACAACAAACATGACTTTTTTGCTCGTTTTGTTCGATATTGATAACGGAAAACGATATACGCTTGAAATATATACATAATAGTACGGAACCTTTCCTGCGCGAATCGTACTTGCTCTTGGCTGATTATTTTTTGCATACAAGGCAAATGTGTGAGTTAAAATTAATATTTCCTTTTGTATAAATCCTAAACCCCATACATTTGAGGTATGTCACCTTAGTAAAAATATATCTATTTCACCAGATGCACCTGCACAGAATGAAATCTGTTTCCAGTCTATTAGTGCGTGCGGACGTCCTTTAAAAATACTTTAAAATTTGAAAAAATATCCAATTCTATTGTTTTCATGGCTCATTATTTATAATTACTGGCTTCAACGTTTTATAAAAGGTAGATATATCCTTTATTTACGATATGATTTAGAACTATTTAAGATTAACTCCAACGACTCAGGCAGCGCGCGTGAAAATAGTTCTCAAACGAAAGGATTTTTTCCGACTTACTTGATACTTTATTACGAATGAACTTAGGTATATTTGTATTTGGTGTATATGTATTTGGTAGTGTAATAGTAACTTACTCGTATTATAATTCTCGGCCAAAAACTTAGTGATATTTAATAGTCAGAAGGTGCTTACCTATAGCTACTCCCGAGGGCATGGTGCTCAAATAAACCACATCTAATATGCCGACCCGGAGAGTTCTGTTCTTCAGGGACGACACATCGGCTATGTACGCGAAGCATCCCGCAAATATTGCCAGGTCGGCTCCAGTCATAGCGCTAGGGAATGATGCAGTATATATCACATATTCTAAAGGCCAAGCTAAAACAAACGAAACGGAATAAGTGTCATTTATAGTTTAGAAGATACATGGAATTAAGATTCAAGCAACAATGAAACCCTTTTAAGAACTTAAAATAACATGTTTTGTACTATGAATTGGTACTAGGATAAAGACATGTGAAGGGACAAATGTCATATCCCTCCAATACAAAGGGAGGATCCTCCGACCAGGCGAGGTGATCATGCTTGTTGGCCCAACAGCTGATGTTGGGATATTGTGTTATATGTTAATCGGAGCGAGAAATTCTATATTGCGATACAATATTAAGTAGTTACTTCGTAATTCGAAGTTTCTTCGGTAGATGGCATCGTTTGTGGAAGTCGCCACAGATGATGACCGGAAGCCCAATGATGCAGAAGCATCTAATAGGCCGTCATAGTTTGGGTCACCATGCCGCATTGTTGCATTATCTGCATTCGCAATGAGTATGGTGGCCACTAATACTCTTGAATTCTGCTTATGCTCTATTTCATGCAGAGTGAAGTCATTTTGGCAGGCCAATACTTAAAAAAATACCAAAACTCATCCAAATCCGTTCAGCGGTTTAGCCGTAAAATCGTAATAGACAGACAGAGATACTTTCGAATCGAATCGAATACATGCATTTACATGTGACCTCGAATTATAGGCAAGTCATAACGTTCACATAATCATAAACATCAATCTAAAGTATTTAGGTATCGTTTCTCTATCATACCATTTATCAACACTTGAATTGAGTCTCTAAATGTCACATAAATATATATTACAAAATTATTACCTATTCAGTTTCTGTATTATATATAATTTTGCGTGAATATTATATATATATACACGCAATAGCTTGAATTAGTTTAATTTCCATAAATAATAAGTCTTCTCTAAAATGCATTACTTAATGTGCATCCTATCATTTTAAGATAACTTTAATTAAAAGGCATCGTCATCGTTCGGCCTATCATCGTCCACTGCTTACGAAGATATACGCTACCAGCCACTTTCAAAACGCATATAGCTCTTAAATTGAAATTAACTTTAAAAACTACTTTTGTCAGTGTTTCAGGTCAACACAATGAAGACCTGTAGGCTACTTCTCATTAACACAGAATTTTTAAATTTAACGAAAAATATAGATCGAGCACCTCGCAGATAATAATCATATATACACACTACATTATTCACTTTTACGTTTAAAGAACATAACTGTTGTACTGTACTTTTCCGGGCAAGTCACCTACGCAGAAACAGAAAATCATATTTTGAACTTTTTTAACAGAATGTTAGATGTCTCGAATACTATTTAATAAATACAGCTCAATACAATAACTTAAAATGGCTTACCTTTCATAGTATTGATAGTGATCATGATTGAAAAAAACAGTTTTCCGAGAAGGCCGCCGAGTAGTATAATTTTGCGACCACGCTTGTCGCTATATGAGCCCAAGAAAAAGGCAAGTAACAAAGGAACAATGTGTGTAGCGATACCGTTCCATTGATGAAATATTGTGACAGTTTTCTGTGAACAAATAATTGAAATACTTTTAAACATATATTGTTTCTTGTGTAGTCTTTTAAAGATTGTATGTAAACGTACACACATATACATATGGAGAGATTTTCATGCAAAATGAAATAATGACCTCACTTAAATTTTCTCCAGATTTGAAGATAAATAGAATATTATATATGTATATAATGTATAAATTGTGAACTCATATCCTGCTGTGCCAAAAAGAAATAAAGATATGAATTTATTATTATGAAATTAATTTGTTATAAAACCTAAAAGAGTTGCAATATTTTGTTTTATATTTTTAATATTAAGGCAGATTGTTACTTTTATTGAGTTTATATTTCGTTAATGTATGTGTTTTTTTTGTGTATGTCTGTGTATGTAATAATATAAATGTAAATTAGCCTCTCTATCGCATTAGGGAAACCTGTAATGATAGTGAAGGTGATGTTATAATATATAAATAAAAATAAATAAATAAATTTATATTATTGTAGGTGGTGTGGGTTGACACAGTGCTTGATCAAAAATATAAATTGCATGTATTAATTTTGCGTGTACTATGTCTACTGTAATGTGCAAACAATTGATAAAGTGCTACATTGCACTTGCACTCACATATCAAAAAGTTTCGAATTGGTCGCGTAATAGATGAGGACTACTCTGCCGCAACACAGTTTTAAACTAGTGCGGAGGGTAGATTTTGCTAGTTTTGTGCCATAAACGTATATTTTGTCAACCTATTGGTTAGTGAACTAAACTGCTAAGCCATAGATCATGCGCTTATATCATTCAGATAAGAAATTGTGGTGTGAACACCTTCAATTTTTGTTCTGTGCCTGGTATTTTTCAAGGAGAAGTTTTGTATAGTTTGAGATAAGACGGCCGTGTAGGATGTGTGAAATTACTGATATTATTGAGTATTTCTAATAGTATCGTTAACATCACGCTTAGACTAATAGTAGTTGAGCATAATTGAAAAGAGACGTAGACCAATTTGCCTGTAGGTGACTTACTTTTACATATAGATATCTACATATATATCACGAAACGAGCCCTTGGACTACCAACTTGTTGAGAAAATAAACTTTAAGATACCATTTCGATCCGTGCGTGTTCCACAACTTTTTAACTTACCTAACTTTAACAATAATGTGTCTCAAAACGGTCCAATCTCAAGAATGTGCATATACCGTATAGATAACTTGATAATTATATATTATGATATATATGAAATATAAATTAAAAGGTGCAGTATTTAAGTTATTTGCGTGACTAAATTGAGCTGATCTGTAACCTATCAGTATATCAGTTTATAAATAGCTATATATAATAGGCAAACTTTTGCCCGCAACTACGCCCGCGTGCTCGTCGATTATTGCGACAAAAGTAGCACTAAATAATCTTCTCCGATGTCCAATCTATATAGTGAAAGCGTAACAGACAGAGTTACTTTCCAAATTATAATATATTATTAGCATTGATAAGTCCCACATGGTTGATTTTACTGTAATTGTACCTACTCATAATAAATAAAATAATAAATAAAATAAAAAGCCTTATATTTCTCTAAAGTTTACATAGTTATAAATTTAAGAATGAAAATATTAAAATTATAATATTAGAGACCCCTTGAGGTGAAGGCCTCCTCCAGTAAATACCCTTGTTCATTTTGAAATCTGTTCATTGAGTTCGTGCCGTTCATTGAGGGTTGTGTAAAATACTCATAATAATGCTTATATAATAGATATATTACTTTAAAGTAAGTAAGCACAGAGACAAGCCATCGCAACGGCTTAGATAAAAAACCGGCTATGTGCGTGTCGGACTCGCGCATGAATTGTTCCGTACCATTATTAGACACTGTATTATAACCATAATTTAGTTTCACCTGTTCCTGTCAAGAAAAAAAATGTACAAGGCCAAAAATTTAGTGTTGTTGTAAACTTTTTAAGGCCGTATCTTTATTTTTCCTCTTTAGAGGATTGAAATTGAAATAAAATGGTGTCCATATCCATGTTTATTTTTAATATTTTACATGTTTACTTATTATTTCATTTTTAAGGCGTATTTTACAAGTTAGACCTCTATAACTTCTGAATTAACAAAGTAATCTAAGCCGTTATAGTTTTCCTTTAATTTCTTCACATGGACTACCATCAAGAAGGAGCGGAGGGCGCCTTTTTCTAACAATAAAATTAGCTTTAAAATTGAATATCTCGCAAACGGATACCCTAATCATAAAATTGTATTTGCAGCCTGTCATTGTTTTTAAAACAACTGCCTAGTAATGAAAAAAACATCCCAACCTTAAGTCAACCCAAAAAAAATATTGTGATTTTATTTAAGCACTTTGTCATTGCGGTAAATAATCTATATATTTCTAGTACTAACCGTTTGGAAGATACGCTGAGGACAAACAGACGGACGGACATAGCGAAACTATAAGGGTTTCGAGACGTGATCTACGGAACCCTAAAAAGATATGAATGATCTTATATCATGATGAGCAATGGCAACATCTTGTGAAATATTGCGACACTAACTAATAATAAATAAAAACAAAATGTGTTGGAACAAGAAACACATACAAAATAACACTTTGAAACGAATAAAAACAGGAGTTGTATACACTGTGTCGTAAATTGTTTAAAAATATCACAGACTACAGGACAACTACATCATAATTGTTTATATGATTTTTTTTATATATGACTGATATTAATATTTTAGTTTTATTCAGCTTATGTTACTTCGAATTCCTCGTAACACAATATATTTATTCTTTCTATATTTTATGGTAAGTATTTTAATTCAGGCCCAAGAGGGTTGCCACAAGTTGAGTAAAAAAGGTATATCCTATTTCAACCTCGTCCAACTTATTTCAATGAATGCTTTGTTTCCCTTAATGACAAACTGCAAGATATTTTATTAAAGGCACCTTGCAGACTAGGAGTACTTACATTTTAAGTCGCGAGGAACAAGATTAAATTGATCTTTTAAAGTGTTATTACATGTGGATGTGGGGATCGGTCTAATTGATATTTATTGTTCATTCAACATAACAGGCCAGTTGGAGTGATGATTTGCACAGGGCGGCTGGCAGCAGCTGGTTGCGAGAAGCCGAGGACGAACCAAGTGGCGTGCAATTGGAAAAGCCTATGTCCACCAGTGGTCTGCGGTAGGCTGATGATGATAATAAATCAACAAGTAGCGTACGTCTTAAAAGGCCGGCAACGCACTTGTGACGCCTCTGGACGCGGCGGCGATCGCTTACCATCAGGCGATACTCCTATATTTTGATACCCTAACAATTAACATTACTAATCCCTGAATTCATTTCATAAACTGTTCATGTGCCATTATCAGGTTAGCTCAGTTAGTAATAAAGATGCAAAGCTGAGAGAAGTGACCAATGTTTGGGAAAAAATATTATCTGATTTCACTGATGACTGATTATATTATTTTTTATGCCCAAGATTATTAGGGTTTGGCTTCCAGTTTTTTTTATAATTAAGATTATTTTCTAGCTATAATAAATACATTTCTAAGAAAACTTGTTTGCATTATTCAGTAAACCTAATACAATTATTTTAAGACTGATATTATTTTGAAGTAATTTTGTAATTAATATTTAATATTTAAGTCACTGTTTAATTGTGGAGTTACTGTGCTACGGGCCAGACCGCAGGCATGGTATGTAGGGTCTGTGAATGTCAGTCTTCACAGACCCTACACACCAAGTCAGCAATAAGCCGCAATATGCTGCTGCTATTCTTAATCCATAACCACTAACAGGTAAAAATATATTAGCCTTAAATCTGAAATTTATTAAATATTCTCACTAGCTAACCTCCGCAACCTCGTTTGCTTCGCATTTTTGCGGTAGCGTAAACCAATTTGTGTACATACCATAATATAGAGGACAAATTGCAATATACATTATGTTTGTGAAACTTTAACCGTTTACACAGCGCTCATAATGGCAGCTATCAAAAGGAATAATTTTCACCCAATATCAGCATGGATTTAGACCACTTAGAAATTCCCTCCATTATATAGTTAAAACATACTTATTTACTATTCAATGATTTTAACAATTTATCTTTTAGTACATTTCTGTCAATAACACAGTTGACATTGTGTTGTTCAGCTCATTTGGAACTTTTATGATGTATGTAAGCGATAGAATTTGTAAGCACTTTATATAATTATGTTATGGATTTATATGAATTTATTGTATTACTATTGAGGCAGACTGTACCTATTTTTATTATATTAACTTTCTAAAACACAAGAACACAATATTTGCTTAGAAAAAAATTAGAAGGTTAAGTTATACTGTACTCGCATAGTTTTATTAACATTGTTCGCAGACTTAAAAAAAACATGTCTGTGGTTTGTTTCAGTGTTTCTGTCAAGAGTGAGTCTTGGGGCATACCAAGTATGCCAAGTAGTCATTTGCAGGCTTATTAACTACTAGTTATTATATAATATATATTTATTAGATATACATATATTATTAAGCAGATTGTATAATCCACCCAGGACAAATAATTATGTGATAGAACACTATATTTTATATGAGTGTATTTAGAACTATAGTGTGTATAAGTATGTTTATTAGCAGTGTGATTACCATAACACAGGAACAGCATAATTTAGAATCAGGTAGCCAAGTGTACAATAGTGTATTATTATTATTATTAGTGTATTATTATTATTATTATGAGATTTATGAGTTATTGTTATTATTTACAATAATTTGTCATTTAATGAATCTCATGAAAATAAGAACAACGGTCACATCATTAGTTACATACCTGTACTTCGCTATTAATTTCCTTATAATTACTAATGTTATAACATATTTCCTCGCTATAGCCATGATTAACTCTGCATGCTTGGAACACATAGAATGTTTGTTCTATCACATTGGTAATCATATATGCCATCATGTAGAAAAACATGGGTGGTTCCACTGTTATATATTTCAACCATGATTGCTTCTTTCCAAACTAAAAAGATAATTAATTAAATTAGAATGCAAATAGTCTATTACACATGTCATGTCTTTATGGACTCATGTTTACATGTGCTTTTATGTATATAAGCATATAAAGATATTGATTATAAAGTAGATACAACGTCAACCTTGATAAAGAATTCTGTATGAAGAATTGAGTGTTCAAGGGGTCAATAGTTAAAGAGATAATTTTCTTCATTCAACTTTGATTGTTACAATATACACATATTTATTTTATTAACCTAAGAGCACATGACTGGTAATTTTTATTGGATTAAATTTTACAATCTAATAGTAACACAGACAATTTGAATTTAACTGTCTAACATTTTACAAGCACTGAAATGTGATTTAAAGTAACTTAAAGTGTAACACATTGATTTTTTTGTTTTATAAAATGAGAGAAACATGCGTGTATACAGACGCGGAGATTAACATAGAGCAGAGCGAAAAAACTGTAAATTTCAACTTTAAATATTCATGTACGCATATAGATATTTAATTAAACGTAGTTTAATTAAAATATATGTAATTAAACATAGTTTTAAGTGGTATACAGTACAGCACAGCAAGAGCAATTAAGCTTAAGAAATTCGCAAATAAGAAATATCTTACCATGCCAATATTATCCTCATTACTTTTAATAGACATAACTGTTTCTCTTAATGTGTGTATTACGATATCCTTTATCAACCCTGTATCATGTAACTATTAACTATAATCTACACGAATAATTCTCATAATAAAGAACTTCACAATCACGAACTCAAATCAATGCCGACTGCCGCCAAATAACCGCGACAGACTCAGCCGAGCAACTGACAGTAGTGACAACACGAATGAAACTTTACTAATGACACTATCAACTGTGAGTTGCCATGACAAGTATTTTAAATTTCCATTTGAGTTTTAGAACTCAGCAAGAAACTCGGTGCCATTGGGACTGTTGATAATGCGGATTGCTCGCCGCTGCAACCGATCGAGAGCATTAAACAAATACTGCGCGGATCCATCACAAAGATGAGGACAGTACTCCAAGCACTAAAAATCTGGTTCTTATATAGAAGCTCAGATCAAATAAAGAAACGTAGATAACGCACGGCTTTTGTTCTTATTTGTAGAATTACGATAGACCAAGAATAAGTTCTACATCGTTATCAGTCTGAACGCCACCAATGGTCACCAAATTTGAGTTTTCAAGTTATTTTTAATTTTTTCACCGATTAAACTTTTCCTGGACTATAAAAAACATTTCAAAACCAAAATCAGAGAAATCTCGTTCTCGAGTTTTAGCGAGACAAACGAACAGCAATTGATTTTTTTAAATATATAAGAAGAAGATAATACCTATATGAAAAAAAACTGTTAAATTGTTAGCTCTATAAAATCCAAAACCACTGGAAACGATAACATTAGTCATTTCATGGTAATCACTATCCTGGAACAACTCTTACCCGCCATAACACACATAATTAATTATTCTTTAGACTCCAATTGTTTCCCATCCCTATGGCGCAAAGCTTATGTACGTCGATTGGCCAAAGTATCTAGCCCCACCCTCCCTAGCCATTTTCGTCCCATATCTGTACTCCCATTCCTATCCAAAGTCCTTGAAGCCTGTGTACATAAGCAACTATCTCAATTTATTTACCAGAACAACTTGCTCAATATATACCAGTCAGGATTCCGACCTGGCCATAGTACAGGGACAGCTTTACTCAAGGTGACACTTGACATTAAGGCGGCTATAGAGGATGGAAAGATAACTGTACTAGTCTTAATTGACTTTTCAAATGCCTTCAATGCAGTGAACCATGAGATTTTGCTTACAATACTTTCCCACTTTATGATTTCCGACGATGCACTGGAATGGTTCTCATCCTATCTTCGAGGACGCCAGCAGGCTGTTCGCACTGATGAGTCGTCATCGCTATGGGCCGAACTTGACTCTGGTGTTCCTCAAGGCGGCATTTTTTCTTCACTTCTTTTTTCGTTATTTATTGACTTTGTAACTCACAAACTTCAGTGTTCGTATCATCTGTATGCAGATGACCAACAGATTTACTCATATGTAAGAGTAGAAAACAGTGGCGACGCGATCAACAGCATCAACCACGACCTAGACACCATTTAAATTGGTCCAGCAAGTTCGGGTTAGACGTGAACCCGACCAAATGTCAGGCGATCTTCATGGGGAGCCCAAGAATGGTACATAGAATTGACTACGACACTATCTCAGACATCATTTTTGATGGCACAGTATTGCCTATTAGTCAGTCGGTCAGGGACCTCGGCCTGCACATAGACACAACTCTGAATTGGCAAACTCAGGTAACCAGTGTTAGTCAAAAGGTTACGAATACTCTGCGTGTCCTCTATCGACTAAAAAAATTTCTCCCAATAAAAACCAAGACCATGCTGGTACATACGTTGATTTTCCCAGTCATTGACTATGGTGATGTATGTTACCTCGACCTGAATGCAGATCTCCTCAATAAACTAGACCGGCTTCTCAACAATTGCATTCGATTCATATTCAACTTACGAAAATACGATCATGTATCGGCTTACCGGACGGAACTGTCATGGTTACCTATCAGACAGCGCCGCAGTATACGGGCGTTGACTACGTTGCACTCTCTTCTACATTCTCCCAACTCACCCAGTTACCTAACATACCACTAACAATATCTCTGCTCTAACCATGACAGAAATCTTCGTTCCTCCGATAATCTCCTCCTTCTTTGTCCTTCACATTGTTCCCGCGTTATTCATTCTTCCTTCACCGTCCAAGCTGTAAATCTCTGGAACGCCCTCCCCTTAGAAATTAGGTCGTGTGCCAGCCGATTGAGCTTCAAGATTGGAGTACGCAAGCACTACGGAGACTTGTTGACGGAGTCATCGGAATGATCTTTTATTTGTTTACAACTGCGTTTGGACGTATGCATATGTATGTATGTTTTATTTTCTATATCTTACATATGTATATATATGTATGTATGCGTGTGTATATGTATATGAGTGTATATATGTATATGTATATATCTATGATTATTGTATTTATAATATTAATGTCGCGTAATGGTACTTTTATGTATAATTCTCACAAATGATTCAATAATACACCTGCTACACACAGCTCTGCACCACCCAAAGGTTGACTGGAAGATAATGCCTATGGCATTAAGTCCGCCTTGCGCAATGTAATTGTAGGAAGCTTAAATAAATAAATAAATAAACGAAGCGTAAGTCCTGGCATTTTGTCACTACATTTAGACATGAATGCACCAGTGCATTTTCATAGTGAAACAACACCTTATTTTGAAGAAATCTGCCTTGTGAGACTGAGGGAAGGGAGGGAAGGGCAGTTACTATCTTTACCCACTTTACGCACTTTCGTTTGGCGATCAGCGAGACTTGTATCATGAGAGAGAGTCAAATTTAGTCGCATATAGTTTGATTTAGTCCCCAAATTAATAATTTAGTCGGATCTTGGTTTAGGAGAAGATCAAAATGTTACATTTAGAAGAAAACAGATCTTCACTAGTTGCACTAGATGTTTAATATAAAGATATAAAGGTCAAGCTATTTAGACTAACCCTTACAATTACAACTTTAGCTAATGTGACCTATAAATTCTGGTGGTCCAGTGTCTGTGACACTTAAATCGCAGTACAACAACTGTTCAATATTAAAATGCATATTTTTTTCCTCTGCATCATTATTTGTTTTAGAAAGAGGGTTTTAGACGCAAAAAATAAATGAAATTTACCTGCCCACCCAAAATTTAGGGGGGGGAGAGGCTGTAATTTGTCAATTATATATCTACTTTTCTTACTTTGCCCCACCCCTGAGTAAATGTTAGGTACGCCCATGGCGTCAACTACATAGCAATATATGTTGCCAAGGACTAACATGTCATAGATATGCAAAAGGAACAGGGACAGGGCGGAATCCTGAGTTACATCAGTTTATACCTGCAGAAAATCAGCGGCTGCGCCGTTGCAAAGGATCCCAACGCAGCACTGATGCAGGAAGGCAGCAATCCAGTTACAGGAAGCAGAATACACGCCGGAAGCTTGGATAGAAGTGATAATGTCGAGGCTGATGACCAAGGACTCCCTGTACCTATCCATAGCTTCACGTCATAGGTGTGTGACGTACTCGTACACTAGATGATCACCCGTGGATCAGTTCGGTCTGAAGCCATATTGACGATCATTTAACAAGGAATGGTCCTCCAGATAGCGGATTAATTGGTTGTTGATAATGCGTTCATCTCTCTCCAGGCCTCCAGAGTAAAAATATTTAAAGTATTTCACATTATTTTCATTGCAATAAATTCACACCACACACATTCGGAATGATTGAAAAGAGTACGGAAATTTCATTAGGTACTTATTCTGTGACGAATTCGGGGAATCACCGTTCGTTGCATGATATTTGTAGCGACTGCTAGCAACACCGTCTATACTGACAGCATATTCAGATTACTATTTACAGTTGTTGCACGAGTGCGGTCGGCTCTTGTTTATGAATACGCTCAAAGATACTCTGCCCATTATTTTAATAATGCTAAGGCTAAATATCTCTAGAGTTAAGCATTGAGATATACCTATAGAGGGGCAAACTTTCTTACCACCAGTCGCAAAAAAATTAACAACTTTGAAGTATGACGATGTAGCTTTGAAACCATTAGACATATAGAAAGTAAATATACGTATGTCTCACTTTTACGCCTTACAAGAACAATAACGTTGATATGATTAGACAAAGATAAAGTATAAACATAACAATGCCAGACCAGAGTCGAGGGAAAAAACTAATTAAAATACTTTAAATTGTGTACTTGTATTTGAATGGAATAGGTGTGATTAATGAAGTAGCTATACATGTTTTGTTGAAATATGTTAAATAAAAATTAAGTATGAATTGTGTAAATTAATTATCTATAAATTAATTGTCTTTTAGATTCTTTTTTGTAAGTTTAAGTGAACAATTTATACAACTAGCTTTCGCCAGCGGCTTCGCTTGCATTTAATAAATAGTATCCTATGTTACTTCTAATACCTCCAAGGATATGTGTACAAAGTTTCATGATGATCGGTTAAGTGGTGTTCCCGTGAAAGCGTAACAAACCAAACTTACTTTCACCTTTATAATATTAGTGCGATATAGGATTTTATTTTTACGTATGTATAAATAATAGCATTAATTGGTATAAATGTATAGCTTCAATGAAAAAATTTAATTTTGCATACGTAGGTAATTTATACTTTCACGAAATTTCACGTCTACAACACTATTATCAATTATTAAAAATATCACTGTGATAACTAAGTAATCCAATGCTAGTTCTTATCGGGTTAATTTCAATATATAATATGTAAATATCGTAATTCTCATGAATAAATACATATTCTCCCACTAGTTTGGGAAAAAATAAGATGTGTGAATGGCAACACTGTATTTAAATTGCTATTATTATTTATTTTTCGATTATAGCCTTATTTGCCTCAATTTCAATAGATGTAGAATATTTATACATGATATAAAAATATGTAATTCTCATTTTTTAATCGATCTTTATTTGCTTTTCTACGATTTTCTTTTGTTTTTGATGGTGTGTATAATATATATATACATATAATAAAATCTATATTCTATATACATATAATAAAACTGTAGAAGAGTTTAATTCTGTACATTTAATAAAAACCAAAAGAATACCCCTAAGGGTCAAAAAAACAATTTAAAAAAAAATGTAATTTTCTGGCTGCTGTTGTAAAAATTACTGGACTAATTTTGATGAAACTTTTTTGTTAAATAGTTGTTAGTCCCCGGTAACATTCAAATTAAACATTATTTTGAACATGGGAATATCAGATTATAATTTTTGTCTGTAGGTCTGTTGTGTGGCTTTCACAAAAAACTACTATACAGGCGCATGCGTAGTATGCCATAGAGTAACTTGAATACCATCATGTCAAGTCTTCCTGAATACGTTTTTTTGTACCTTGCGGTTCGCCAGGCCGTCGCCATGTTGGATGTGAGTAGACAATAAGGTACCAGAGCTACGCAGCCGACTGGGCTGAGGCCCAGCATGCACTGGAAGATCCACATCTGCATAGAGGACCAGGTCTATTAAATCGGATGGCACGCGATGTCTACGTCAACCATTACGAAAGAACTGAAATCAGATAACCATACGAAGATATATTCCATTCTGTCATTGAAACATGGGGACCCTAAGATGTATTAGCCCAGGTCCTCATAAAGTCACGATTCAACACTGATAGGATGAGGTATCGATAAAGAGTCCTTTAAGACGCTATTTTTCCAATTTGCCTAGAGCGGTAGAGATAGGTGGCTGAAAGCCGCAAAGAGCACGTTAAAATTTAAAATCTAAGTATAATAATACCAATGTTCTAAACTTTCGGCAAGCTGTCTAGTTAAAACCACTAGAGGACTGGACTACAAAATAAACTGTCATTTCTTATAAAATATTGAGCTCAGCATATATTTTACTTAACTCTTTTTATTCCGTGTTTGATCTAGAAAACAAATTACCAATTTTATGTAGTCTTTGGCTTTAGCAATTGCCAGACAGAACAATTTTCTGACAGAATCTGTCTTGTGTGAATTGACTTATTCTGTCACAAAGAAGCATAAGCGACAGTTCGAAATATAATATCATATCTACTGGAATTATTTAGATACATTAATATGCGAAAATCTGAATATTAAAATAACCTGAATTCGAAAACTCTTAAGTTTTAAATTATACAAGTACGTAGTCAAATATTCAAAATGGTACAGAGTCTTCTAAACACATACTGCCTGGTGTCCAGGCATTGCTGCTTCTGCTTAACACTGAAAGTTGGTACTCTTCTTGTGGCGCTTGGAGGACTTGTTCCGAGTATTCTTCTTTTATTTCTATATGGATATGGAAAGTCGTTTCTAGAACAACATGGATTGAGCCCAGTAGTTGCAGATGTAGTGCTTCATTTATATGCCATTCTGGGAATATTATTATGTGCAACACACATTATGCTCTTCATTGCTACTATGACATATAATGAAAAGCTAATTTTAATTTATCTTTGGTATGCTGTTGTGTACTTCGTAGTAGACTCTTTTTCTATACTACTAATAAGTTTTTCTGCGTTTCTGAATAATGCAATCATGTTTGGTATGATCGTGTTCATATTTGATACAATGTACTGGGTCTTGTTATATTATTTTGTATTACCCATAGTAAATGGTTTTCGAAGGAACATAGACACTGTAGTTATATATCTTGCGTAAATTAATTGTTTTTGCAAAATAATTAAAATCAGTACTACTGTGTATATAACTTAGAGGTTACAATATTAATAAAATTACTCACAAAAATTTTTTTTTTTTTTTTTGCCAAACCTAAGTTATATTCTACCAAACATTACTCAAAGAACTAGACTAGTCGGATACTGACATTCCTTAATGTCAGCTATTTTTGATTCGGGTTCAGGCCAAATGTTTATTTATGGGTATGGGTGTTTTTTATGTATATTACGTTACAAAAAAAAAATAAGAATTTTTATCAAATGTATCAGTGTAATGTATGTTAGTATCGTTAGTACTTAGTTGTATGGAACGGGGTTGCATAGCGGCGGTGGTTGTTGTTATAGCGGTCGTGGTTGCTTATTTCACTTATACATAACTGAGTATGAACAATGGCTCTCTCAGTTGGCCATTGTCGTCGACACATCAACGCCTAGACTTCCGCCTGTTCAGAGGCTTGGCGTTACCGGCGCTCGAACCCGAGACGAACTCGCACTGGAGAAGGGTGTCGAAATACTCGGCCTAGTTGTCCTAAATCGCGTGGCGAGGAGCAGTTCATCGTGAATGTTTCGTTCGTTTGCCACCCGCTAGCCAGCAGTTTTCAGGACTGGCGTGTCTTGTCGGGGAAGAAACCGGTTCGGATCACCGGTACATTCTGTTTGAAGTTATTTGAGGCGGCGAGTCTCCTGTATGGAACGCCACTGTGAGACCCGGAGGCAAGACTTTTCTTCAGTGGCGTAAGGAGGCGCATGAGTGGGGTCAGAGACCTGAAATTTAGAAAATCGAATGCTCAGAAGAAATCGAAGTTTAGAAATTCACAGTTTTACTAGGCCCTCGTGAAGGAGTAGAAGGAACGACCTGGATAACCGAGCGCTGGGACATCGTTATTGCGGCGGTAAGATTCGTTATAGAGGATTGAATCAAGAGGCATCACGGGGCCCCCTTATATCGACTGACGCAGGTGATAACTGAAAAACCCACGCCACCTCGTTTGCGTCTTATATTGCCCGTAGCGTGAAAATTTCCCCCGTTTTTTAAACATTCTTCATTGGTGCCCCGCTCCTATTAGTAGTAGCGTGATGATATATAGCCTATAGCCTTCCTCGATAAATGGACTATCCAACACTGAAATAATTTTTCAAATCGAACTAGCGGTTTCTGATATTAGCGCGTTAAACAAACAAACAAACTCTTCAGCTTTATTCTTTGTATAGATACCGGTTTCAACTTTATTATTAGAAAAAAAAAACATCAACATACACTGTTACAATGGTTTAATACTCGTTGCCTTATTGTATAGATTCGTAAGTAATAAATATAATTGTAAAATTAGTAGTGAATTCCAAGAAATACGTGTTATACTGGTGCGTCGTTGCAAGCCGTGAATAGCAGGACTACGCATACATAGCCAACTATCAACTATACAAGTCCTCCTCCTCTTCTTCTTCCTCTGTCACACCAGAAAGTACTCACGAAAAGAATCCGCTCCATAAAAATTTGAAAATAATGTCCAGTAAACTTTAACAGGTCGTTATTTTACAAAATAAAAACACAAATGGAGCCACGAAACCATGTCCGACTTCGGATATTAGATCGTGCATAGAAAACTCACCAAAGACGGTAACAATACCATAGTAGACTTGATTATCGTACAGAAAAATAAGAGGCTGATTGGACGCTTTAAAATGGTAAAAACGGGGAAGAACACTCAATTTATGGCTATTCAGGCTACGGAGCGGAAGAGATATCTGCATTTATAGCTCCTATATATCCTGATACAATAATAGAAACAATGACTGAGCATGTTAAGAGTTTTTGTGGCCCAGAAGTAGTAACAAAAAATAGATAAAATTGGTCACAAAGCGGCGGAATAGGAATATTTTTCATTTTGAATTGGAGTATCGGTACCTACAAATAGTTGATAGACTGATGAAAAACTATGCATGGCCACTAAATACATAATTTAAGAAATTAAATATTTTTAGAAATAACGTAGTATCATCTTACGCGGACCTATTCGCAATTACTGAATCAGGGTGCAACAAATCCATTCAAGATGCGTAAATTCTGCCACCGGGATACAAAATATTACTTTGGAATTGAGCAGATCGCAAGCGGGTTGGAGTATTTCTCGAGGCCACATACCGATTTGGAATGCGACAGGTATTCCTCGAGGACGCATTGATAGACTTCTGTATTTTTTATAGTTTGTGCGACGATACACATAATGAACAGATTTTTATTTTGTGTAGTTTATATTTCACCCGGTAGTTCAGAAAATGCGTTTAGGACTTTTTTTAGATTAATAGAAAAATTATGTGATAAGTACGCAGAAGTGATTGTAATTGGTGATTTTATTTTATATTCTTGGCCGGCAAATGTTAGTAACTAGATAGTGTGCGCCACTCCGCCCGCATGTTTGTTGGTTTTTGCAGCAAAGAGTAGCCTAAAGAAACAAAGTATCTCCGTGCCAAATTTCATTGAAATCGGTGCAGGGGTTTGGCCGTGAAAGCAGGAAAGATAGACAAACAGAGTTACTTTTGCATTTATTATATAAGTTTGGCAGATTACTATGAATGTTTTGTAACATTTTGCGAGTTCACTTAAAATAAATGCAGTCCTATGTAGAGGAATTGGGTGACAGCGACAGACAAAGCACTTATGCGCCTCTGGGGGTGAGCGTTGGAAACACTCTCTCCCTTGCGTTTTTGATGAAACTTAACAATAATATAGCTTATACATTAGAGTAACACATAGGATATAATTTATAAAGATACTAGCTTCGCCTCGTTGCCCGCGACTATTGTCGTACCGTGGGTAGAACCGCGGGGTTCAGCTAGTATTCTATAAATTCCAGTTGATAAATTAAACATTTTCTTTGTATTGTGTTTATGAAATGTCTACATTTCATAATTTTATATTTTAAACGTTAATTAATATAAAATACTACGGTTTCTAAATACCAATCATCATATTTATGTGAATACCTAAGGTAAGGCAGTGAGCTGTGGAGCGTGCTGTTGCCGATGTCGTCGGACACCACCAAGGCTTCAATAATCTGCTATTTACGGTACTTAATTAGCAACACCAATAATGTTCATTGTACGAACAAACACGAACATTTGTAGTAGTTCACGAAATTAGCTTACATCAACACATTTGTATAACACTCCTGTTACATTATGTATTAACTTTGAACACATTATTTTGTATATTATTTAGTAGCAATAATACCATCATTCAGGAAAGTTGTCTACTCATTTATCAAACCAACTATCAGTAATGTTAGGGAAACTACCCCTACATGAATGGTCCTTCGAGCTTTTAAAATGACCATACCTTAATGGTCCTTCGAATTTTTAAAGACGACCATACATTCATTAACGTAGTTACTACTAGCATTACTGCAAATGTAAATTATAATCTGTCTTACTTAAGAGTTCTTTTTTTCTTCCGTTTCTTTATCCTTACCTTTTGGTGACTTATTTTTTTTTCTCAAAAGTTTCTTCGTTGCATCCTAGTACAGTTTATTTGAAGGGGCGATATATTTGTGAATGTCGTTAATGTATGTATTCTTTTATTATATTCCAGAGACATAAGTTCCAGTATAGTCACATTCGACCGGTTTCTCCTAATCTTTACGTGTCTGCCAACGCATCGGTGAGTATTACAACACATTGGGTACTGTCTATAGTACGCCATGATATTGTGATGGGTTATATATAGTAGGTAGTAGTAGTGTTAGGAACATTACTATGTATTATCTATGTTACAAGTATACTTTGTTATCTGTGACACATGTGTCTACAGCACGATTAAATTGTCACCGCTTGTCTTTGGTTTACTGAATTACAATGCGTTACGAATACCAAGAGTTGCTATTTATTTCATTCCTATAATAATTAATTCATCCTGATTTGTATACGAAGAAGAGCGACTTAACAAGTAGTATATAGTTAAGGTGTTTTCATAGTGTCCATCAGATCATGTACACCATCTAGGTATTGGAGGTCAGCAAGTAGGGAAGCTGGCCCAAACAATCAGTTGCAATTAGACCCAAACACGGATAAGATAAAATATTTAGTAAAATTTCACAAGTTATGGCAAGATGAATAGAAGCTTTTTATAATAATAAAACAGTCATCGTTGTGCTTTACATTATTTTTTTTTTAATAAAGAAGATAAAATAGTTAAATTTACACGTATTAGTAGCAAGAAGACTAATCAATTTTAAATTGTGAGTAAAATTTAAACTAGATGACGGAATGCAAAAAAAATCGCATCACAAGCCCGACACCATAGCCATAATATTGCCGCCTTTTGTACGATTACTTAAATTAAAATAACGGTTAATACTATGGTAATAGTAAACCTATTGTAAAGCGCGCGAGAGCAATAGAGCAATGCTATTCTCTGTGGAAACGGCCTTACTTACGATGACAACGATGCGCTCGAATTTGCAAACTGAACTCGACGATTCGACGCTTTGCCAGCGCTGATTTGCAGTAATGTGTCGAAAAACAACGGCGATAGATAATCTCCAAGTAAACCTCTTGTTTCTGTTGCACAAATTCCTACAAGCACAAGGGAACCTTAATATACACCATATGTTTTTTCAGGAACTATATTTCTTCTTCAAGTGCCTCTTCAATCTTGAAGGTTGGCTGTCAGCTTCCTGTATTCAGGCCCGCCTCCGAATACCGATTTAATCACCCCGTGTACAATTATGCTGAGCTGGGTATCTGTTAATCACTGGAACGGCTTTGATACTGTTCAATCCGTTGTACTACTTCTGCGATTCTGAGTATTGAATTGAATTCAAGCGATTGTCCGATAAGGGCACGAAAAAATAAAAGAAACACCTTTAAATATAAAATACATTTATAAGTAAGTCATAAAGAATATAAATATTTACAATTATGACGACACGTTTAGGGTTTGAATTAAAATACAACAATAACTTAATTTGAACACATAAAAGTCTACATTATTTAAACATTCATTATATTTTACATAAGATAAAACTACAAACACCTATACTATGTTGAGGATTATGCGATATGTTGTCGTCAGCTCAGCTGATGCAATCTATACAAATAAATAAAAAAAAAGTGTCTGTTTGTAATTGAAAATTAACAACTTTCCACTAAATACATGTAAAATTATATACGGTACATACATCAAAAAACTTTGTCTATTTATTCCTGGTAATCTTTGGAATGGCTGGGTCAATTTTGACGGTACTTTCATTGGAAGATAGCTGATGATATATAGAGTAACTTAGGCTACTAACTCCCTAAATCATCAGCATTTACTCAAATACTGTTTTCTTGACATTACCAACAGACAGTTCAATTTAACTTATTTGTATGGATTAGTCATGTTTTAGTGAGTGCGTACTTTACTGTGTAGTCTATGACCACATGTGCAGTATTTGTAGGCGTTCGGTTTTTGTTTTAGAATCAAAAAATGTAGAACTCGATGTAAGCTATATCTGAAATAAAACAGAATCATTGAGCATTCATTGTTTTATTCAAGTCCTAAAACAGTTATAATATTACAAATACTTATTGTTACATCGTATCTAAATGTGTAAACACGTGAATGGTTATGACATACAATATTGATTGCATCACTTATGACAAAATAAGATCTAGTTTTCAATTACACTCCGAACTAGGAGAAATTCTAAAAGGAACATCAACGCTAAAATGCGTTTCTGTAGAAAGAGTGGATGGGACTGTTTCTGTTTATTTAAATGCTCGCTTATTTGTGCACGCTCATTCATTATGCAGACTAGACAAAAATATCAATAAAGGATTTATTAATACTTAGTACCTGGATGACTTTTTTGGTAAACTTTCAAAACATGATATTTAGAGACATCGGAGGTTTTCAAAAATGTTATTGCATGGTTACTAACGAAGCAAAAGCTATGACGGGAACAGTGACAGGATTCGCGGGATTTATTAAAGAAATAAGCACTGATTGCCCTTTGATTTACTGCATAATAGGCCAGGAACCCTTATGTGGAAAACCTTTTGTATTACCCTTAGTCTGAATAAAGTTTTACATGTGTTAACAATTTTAATCAAAGAAAATTTAAAAATTTTCAACTCAAGAATAAAAACATCCTTAAACTTACAAACTCTTCAAAGGCATTTTGTACTGCCTCTCGGGAATTGAATTTTTTACCCACTAAAAAGTTGTCTAAATTTTGGAAAAAGTAATAGTCGGTAGGTGCAAGGTCTGGTGAGTATGGCGGATGAGGGAGAGCTTCTAACCCCAGCTCTTGCAGCTTGGAGACTGTCTGTTGCGCAGTATGGGGTCGCGCATTGTCGTGAAGGAGCAGTGGGGACGACCGATTGACCAAAGCTGGTTGCAAATGTGCAAGCTTCTCCATCATTCTCTCCAGTTCTTCACAGTACACATCTGCATTAATGCTCATGCCGTTTTGTAAAAAGCTGTGGTGAATCACACCCGCACTAGACCACCAAACAGTGACCATCACCTTTTTAGGGGTCATTTTTGGTTTAGGGCATTGCTTTGGTGCTGAACCAGGGTCTAACCAACTTGCTGAGCGCTTTCGATTGTCGAACAGAATCCATTTTTCGTCGCAAGTAACTATTCGTTTCAAAATTCCTTCATTTCTTTGCCTGTTGAGCAGCGAAAGGCAGGTCTCGACGCGTACGTTGCGCTAGCGATCGTTAAGGTCGTGGGGCACCCATCTATCAAGCTTTTTTACCTTGCCAATTTGTCGCAAATGGATCAATATTGTTTTGATGCTTACATTAAAAGCTGCTGCTAGCTCAGCTGTAGATTGAGTTTCGTCAGCTTCCACAATCGCCTTTAATTCATTATTGTTAACCAAAGTCTCCGGACGACCACGAGCTTCATTTTTCAAGTCAAAATTTCCAGAACGGAACCGGGAAAACCAATAAAGGGTTGTGCGTTCGTTTGTACAGTTCTCTCCGTAAACGTTTTTGATGTTACGTGCCGTTTGTGTCGCGTTGGTGCCACGACGGAACTCATATTCCATAATTACACGAATTTTTAAAGTATCCATTATGACGAAAAATGTTCAAATGTAATGAAAATACAACGCTAATCAAAAAACAAAAGACTGAGTTTGTAAATAGAATGTCATGGTTTTAAAACAAAATTAATTTGAATTTAGAATACAGAGCCATTACAAACTTTTTTTATTTGAAATGACCAGTACTGAAGAAACGCAATTTCATAGGTAAAGACCTATTATTAACTGTCAAACATTTATATCATCTAATTTCTACGCTAAAATTAGACTGTTTGCTAACTTGAAATTTATAATTAAAAAGTTTTAATAGTAGTTTGAGTAGATTGTAAAACAGAATGCGTAAATGATTGCGTAGGCAAACAGGTAGGTATACCATTTCAATAAGCCAAGAAATCAAGACACGATGACGTTACATTTCACATAGATAATATAATGAGTCATAAATACAGCATTATCTTGTACCTCACAGGATGTTATTGTACGGGAAAATCACCGTGCTTGTTTTATATGATGCGGAATGATTCTCAACCGATAGGGTGGACGATATATTTAAGCGACTGTAGGTACTTACAACAGAAATCTAAATAAGGTCACAAAAGTGATATGTACGCGTGAACATAATATCAATCTTAAATGAATATGCATACGGTTTAGTCCAGTTCGGATAATATTCTCTGCGCATATGTACGTATGATCGTGTAGTTAATGAATGCACCGCGCCGGTGACACGCGATTCCTATAGATCCTAGCACTACACACTATTTCTATTACCTTATTTAGCTTTCTATGGTACCTACATATATTTACAAAAATGTCTCGAAAGTCGGAACTGGTCAGAATAAACTATTCAGATGTTCTGTAAACTAGAGCGAGTTTATTTCACTTCTCGGTCAACACGGTGAGCAGATTCGGCGTTGCCTTTGGTTCGTGCTAAAACCTCCACCAATTGCAACGCTATAAATGCAACTTGCATTAGGACCTCTAAAGTCATGACCATCCCTATTGCAGTCCACTGCTGAACATAGGGCTCGCCCGGTAATGTCACTCTGATCGATTTTAAGCCTCTCGTATCTAGCTCCTGCTAGCCATCTTCTAAAGGTCATATTGTGGCAAAGATCAGTGACGTTCAGCTGCATAGTTTTTGCACTTAAATATAAAACGTCCGTTAATAAAATTATTAACTTATATAACATATCGCATGCGTCCTCGATGCTACATGTCGTAGGTATCCTAGATTCACTACAAATGATTACTCTAGAATGTTATTCCATGTGGACCAGGTGGACGAATTTATCTGGTAATATTTAAATAAATTAATTTTATTTTATTATACTTGTTATAACTATTTAGGCATTTGTCTTAATAGCTATTATTATATTGAGACTGGTCACCAGGACTTCTCAGTTCATTATACAATTAAACGATTTTATTGGAGAACAAATATGTTAAAGATTATCTAGACTGCTCCGTTAAATTACAGAACCATTTCGTAAGAAAGAAAAAACTATCAAGAAAAACGTAAATGTACAGAAGAAAATAATACATTTATTAAACTTTAATAGATAGATAGTACTGTTTATTCTTTAGAGAATAATATTATTTGGTAAAAATCTATATAAATATATATAAATCACTGAAATTTATGTACGCGCATAACTTCCAGTCAACTGCACTGAATTGGATAATTATTTCTTTAAATTGTTTGTTATTATTAGGACAAGATGGTTTGTGTAAAAGAAAATTAAAAGAAAACAAAGTGTAATATATTTGAAATCCGCCACTGTACACTACCCGTGGAAAACTGAGGCGGGCATAAATACCTACTAAAAAATTTTTTTTTGGAAATTTAGAATATATTCACGGTAAAAAGTATGGCCATGCGAAGTTCGCCGGCCCAGCTAGTACTAATATAAAGTAATTTAAGAGACACAAATAGGTCAACATACACAAATAGGTCAACATACAAAAATATGTCATAGTAACTTACAAACTTACTAAAAGATTCAGTACGTATTTTATAAAACTAATAACATATATTACATCGAAGTGTACATGAGGATGCGTGATAATATAGAACGAATATCATCTAGGGACGAAGCTGGAAAGAGTAGGTGTTCTAATGTTTCTCGATTAGCAATACAACAAATGCTAGGCAAAAGCATCATAACTTTACCGAATCGCAAAGTGTCTTTTGCACTACAATGTTTTTGTAATAACAGTAAAAATTGTTCTTGTAGTATTTCGATGTGCGGTGAGGATTCACTATCGGTTGAATCTGCAGAAAAGCAAAAATAAAAATATTTAATTTTTATAACAAGAAAAAACTAGACAAGTGACACTTTGTTATTATTGTCTAATTTCGTATATCTTGGGCTCCATACTGGTAAAATTAAATTGATATTTGTTAACAAAGTAAGGCACATAATACTAAACATCATCAACAAATTTCTTAAGTCAATGGAAAGTTACACAGAATTGTGTTAGAACAAGGTAATGTGGTATTATATTCTTTTATTTCTTTGTTTACCATTATATATATATAAATATATATATATATATATATATATCTACGGGAGTTTACGTCTTAGGGGAGTGCGGGATAAAAAAATATAATATTTAGAAACAGTTAAAATATAGGGCGTACAATTGGAGAGGCCTATGTACAGTGATAGGCTGACGATCTGTGTTTACATTGTTGGTGTAAATAATTATATTAGTATTTATTATTTTATTACATTTTGAACTTTTTTTTTTTTTCTCTCTGCGACCACGATATATGCACACATTGCTTTTACTCCTTGATGTGTAAGTGATTGCAACCTTATATGCTATGGACTAATTTTTATTATTTTATTAGACAAGAAATTGATTTCCCTAACTTTAATATTTCTTTAGACCGCTTTCTAGCCTTTGTGTTTTGGTTGCCTTAACTTGCACATATAAGTATTGTTGTCAAAAACAAACAAACTTTGTATAAATTATTTGAAAAGATGGTGCACATGAGTTTCTCACCAGCTCTTCTCATGAATGCAATACCCATCGGAGCTGGTACTTGGATTGATTTCAATTTAAACCTTTGAGTTGAATCGAAATCAATCTAAGCTCCGGTAATTCAAATCATTGATTACTTGAGTTACATCCTTTTATCACTGATCAATTCAGTACTTGAGTTTTTTTTAATATATTTGTATTAATAATGTTTGATGTTTGTATTTTTGACGTGTTCAAGTGCCTTTTGGGGCCTATGGAAATAAATGATTTGACTTTGACTTTGACTTTGACTTTGATGTTAATGATGATGATAAAAAGAATATTACAATTTCTATGATTGAAGTTTATAATGTTAACAATTTGCTTATAATGTGAAAATTTTAAGATTGGAGGTTCAGCTGTGTGGCTTCGATATATATGTGACAGACAATAGGACACATAAATGATCATGTATTAGGACTCTGTTTTGCAAGTCAGATTTCAGGTATGAAACCCCAAAATTTAGAGAATAATGTAATTTTTTTACATAAAATTTTACGTCTAGTAGATAAAAAATAATTCTTTATTAATGGCGTTTTCCTTAAATGGTTATAGAATTATAAAAAAGGTAATTACTTTTAATGGTTCGGCTTTCTTTGTCAGATTTTTTTATTAGACTTACGAGTATATATAGACAATAATCTTACCTAAGCGAAATAAAAGCGCAGACCGTAGCCAATCAAATTCCGATTTATCAAGTTTGGATTGTGACAATCTCCTTAAGAGCCACGATAATTTTTGATACTCCTTTTTGGATTGTGATAACTTTAAAGATATTTTAGAAACTTCTTGATCTGTAATTAGATAAACAGCTTATTAGTGCAATAAGTTAATACTCCAAATAAATATACCTACAATCTTACCTTCGTCAAATCGAAAAGAATATTCTGCAGCAGTTAAAATAAACAATTCCTTCCAATTGCTATGTAATAAGTTTATTTGTTCTGTAGGATTCATATGCACAAATGAACCAACTCCATGTAGCCACTTTATAGATGCCACTAGTACTTTGGCAGCGGGGTCACAATTTTCTTCGTTTAATTTCCAATTATTATGACCATATTTCTTCAATTTAGTTACAAGCTCTGTGATTTCATCAAAGGTATTGCTAGGTCTTTCTAAAATTATTCTTTGCCTTTCAATATGAGAATCAAAATAATGTGCATGATTATGGACAATAGATTTATGTTCCCTTTCTAAATTATTGCCCTTGATTGATCCAATATAAGTTGGAGAATTTTGTCGATCATTTTTTACCTCTGCAAAGCAATATTCCTTTTTGATCTAATATATTTTAATAAAAAATACAATGAATTAATTAAAATAAATCATAATCTTCACCATAAACTTTTTCGCTTAGCTATTTAAAGTAAATACTTAGGATAAACACAAGCACGCAAGCCTTATTCTAAGTAGATTTATAGGAACTAGTTTCATGCGCGTCTGTAAATCTAATATACCTTCTTTATTACTATCATCTGCTTGATTATCAGTTTTGCAAGCTTCTTCAGAACTAGATACTTCATCCTCCTTCAATTTATCTGGCACTTGCGTATTTGTTTTTTCTGTATTTCAAAACAATAGATTAATAAAAAGTATAAGATAAACCTCAATGCATGAAATAAATATCATCAAAGAAATAAAATACTTACTCTCTACGGATGGTGCAGGATCTGTTAAGATAAGGGGAGGATATATAACATTCGTTGGAACATATCCAGGGTGAGGAATGGGGTAATTTAAGGATGTTGAAAACAATGGAATCTTAAAAGGATTTAATGGGCTGAGCGACCCAATGTGAGTGCCGAGGAGAGGGTTTAGTTGCGAAATGTCCGTAGATATCGGTTCCGACATTCTAGGAGAGTGAAACTTTTGAAAGGAAGATCTTTCCATAAACAAATTGTGTGCATTTGATTCGGGAAGTGCAGATACCAACCCATTGTAACTGTGCAGAGAGGGGAAGGCTAAAGATGTTGGAGTGGGAATAAATGGTTGCTGTCGTGTAAAGTTGTACCCGAGTTTTTGTAGTGCTAACTGGTGCTGGACGGCCACTGATGGTCGCGGCGCACGTTCGTGTTGAACAGCTGAAACGGTAATTAACTTGAGTAATAAGCTAAAAGTTTCACAACGTAGAAAAAACATCGATTGAATTTTAAAAAATTGGCTGTGTGAAAGTGATCTTGCTCCAAGCAATAAATAATAATAATAAATAACAAACATATTCGGACATCTAACAGACAACCCCATTTGGTCCCAAACAAAGCAGAGCTTGTATTATGGGTACTAGACAACTGATATAAATATAAATCTCCTTTTTGTACAAATACATGTTATACATAGAAAACACCCAAACTCTGAAACAGATGTTTGCAGATCATAACAAGTCCGTCCGGTAAACAGACCTCAAGCACAGCAGTCGCATACGCTACCACTGCGCCACCGAGGCGATGCACATAGTTCTGTGTTACCAGTATGTGTATATATTTAATTTATCTGATGGTATGGTTACGTCTTTCAAAAAAAAATATTTTGCTTTATTTTTATAATAGCTGTGCATCGGGGTAATTTACCCCACAGTTGTTTATGTACCTTTACATCAACAGCCGCGAGTAACATTACGATGTACAGCTAGTCCAAAATAAACGTAGCTCAAGTTACTCCTTATATCATCAGCTATATGCCGTTGAAAGTCCTGTCAAAATTGATCCAGCTGTTTCAGAGATTTTAGAAACAGGCAAATAAATTTTTGAAATTGTTCATGTAAATACCGCATATACATGTAAGTGAGACGTTTCGAATAGAAGCGCACGTTTTGCATAATAAACTTCTTTATTTTAATTTTTAAACACATCGTGGTACATCGTAACATCGTTTGTCTTCAGCAAGTATGGAGTCGACCAAGAAAAGAACGGAAAAAATAATAAGGAATAATAATGTTCAAATGTGAGTTATATAGAATTAGAGCGAATGACAATTAATACTATTTTAATTTCTACATACATATAGATACTTTGACGTTTTACAAATCATTATTTTTTTTGATAAATTCATAAGTGTATTTATCAAAAACTAACGATTTGTAATTACAAACAGACACTTTAATTTTATTTATTTATATAGATAGAGGTGGCTAAATGTATACAGTGACGGTCTCAACTTTAAATCTACCCTCAACTTATTGTCAAATATATTGTATTCTTTGCCGTTCAATTAGTTACTACTCAAACGCATATAAGCCTTTGATGTGATCCCAAGTGGGCAGAGCTTGTGCTAATGATAACTAAACTATATACTCATGAATGTACTAAGTATCAAATGACACCCAGACATGGAATAAATGATCATGCTTAACTTACAATATTGTTCTTAGCGGGGAATCAAACTCACGACCTCCGGCTATCAATCAGAGTCACTAAGCACTAAAGTAACCGCCATGTATCAAACGTAACCTCATCTACTTGTACTTTGAAGTTAACTCGGTTAAAGTAAACATCTCCAATGTGATGATGAAAAAGTGATAAACAAACAATTACAGTGTGTTGTGCTTAGGGGAGAAGCGCATATTAGACGTGACAGTGGCTTTTGTTGGGTGCGAAGTGGCAAACGAACGATTGTAGGGTGCGATCAATGTTATATGTAAATAAATATCTGTGTGAACTACAACACTTGCTTCTGACGTGAAATTGAAAAGTCGTTTGTTTTTTGTTTTAATGCAAATTTAAGTGCCTTTGATTGTACATTTTAATATAATAACTACATTATTATGTGAGAATTTGCTGCGAATCATATTCGTGTTCACACATGACACACGCGGTCTTTATGTTCTATTACTATCCGTATATTCAATCAATATCACAAGGTCTCATGCTATTGACTTCGTGTGAACGTCAACCTGTTCAAGACATGAAAGGGAAAACCACGGCCGTGAGGGCCCTCATTTTTTCTCGCTCACCACTCACTGACACTTGTGTACCGCAAATACTCGAGACGTTTCCTAATGGAAAAGACATGCTTCGAACGAGCCATCCTGGGTAAATACTTTATTGTGACAAGTGCTTGGTCGTGTTCACTATCGATTCGCAATGAATTATATTTCATTTCACTCAAATACCTACTTAGATCACATTTTTGTACTACTTTTATCCATCGAGTTTCGTGAAGATTTGGTATATTGTAGATTTATTTATGAGAGAACCTCCTTTCTTAGGGAAGGCTTAGGTCCAGAAGTGGACAGTTAAAGGCTGTTGAACTTTGACATATTATGATAAACTCAGTTTTTAATTGGAATGTTTAACGAACACATCGTAATAATATACCTGTTGATCACCACAGAAGGCGATGGGTAATAAATGTATATTATTTCCTAGTATTTAAACCCGCAAAAAGCACCTGAAAATGTTTTTTCTTGATAGTTTAATAATATACGACATTTTATGTCATTGATGTAAGTATTAATATATTAAACAATATAAGATACAATTTTATACAATATTAAATATTGTTAAGTAGTTACAGAATCTGCGTATTTCTTCAGAGACAAATTTTTCGATTTCTATGGGTATATTTCTCTAACCAAGTAGGTAATAAAAACGAACTGTATTTTTTTTGTACAATTTAGCTTTATTAATTATTTATCTGGAATAATATTATAATTATATTAAAATGCCGATATCTTAAAAACAACTTTATAAAATAAGTCCTTCATTGAATTATATGTTCTTTGGTTTACCTATTTTTATATGAACGTGTGTTACAGAAGAGTAAAATTTCGAAGAACTGTTGAATATTTTACTGTTAAAAGGATTCATTGATACTTTGATTTCTTACAGAGACTGCAATCTTTACTACGTACAGCTACTATACATATTTCTACTATTTACCATCGATATACGTGGCCCCAGTTTGATAACAGCAATTATTTTGTTAATAATAAACAATAATAATAATAATAGAAAACGAGTAGATCGGTATAATCAGAATCGCATGTTCCAAAGAAATGAGAAGTGGGTGTACCGGAAATGGGAGAACCTGAGTCCGTGTGTAAGTGATGGGCAAGTTCCAGATGAAAATGCCACAAATTCGTTTTGGCACAATATCTGGTCTGTACCTGTCACTCATACAGAAGGTGATTAGTGTCGGGATGTTGAGCGCTCATGTGAGTCTTTGTTACCTATGGAACCTATTAGCATCGATGAAGAGGATGTAAGTTGTGCGGTCCGTTCATTACCGAATTGGAAAGCACCAGGTCCTGACGGACTGCACAACTTTTGGCTTAAGTGGTTCCGAAGCTCACATGCCTGCTTAGCATCTCAATTCCAAACAGCATTGGATTCGGGTTCATTACCACAATTTTTGACCACTGGCATAACCCACTTACTCTACAAATCTGGTGATGCCATGGATCCCAAAAATTTTAGGCCAATAACATGTTTACCAACTTTGTACAAACTTCTGACATCTATTCTGAGACTCAAAATTACAACACATATTAATCACAATTCGATACTTTCTATTTCTCAGAATGGATGTAGAAGTGGGACCCGTGGCACTAAAGAGCTCCTTATCATAGACATGACCATTAGCCAGCAGGTGCGTCGTAATCGTAAGAGCCTGGCAACATGCTGGATAGATTACAAGAAGGCTTTTGACTCCGTTCCTCATACATGGCTTTTGAAGGTGCTTGAGTTGTATAAAATTGATACAACTCTGTGCACTTTCTTGAAGGTGTGTATGGGGCAATGGAGAACAGCACTTCGCTATCCTGGGTGTCGGCAGTCTGCGATGAATGACGTACTTATAAAGATCGAGCGAGGCATCTTTCAAGGTGACAGTCTGAGCCCCTTGTGGTTTTGTCTAGCTTTGAACCCTCTGAGCACTCTATTAGAGGGTTCAGGGTTAGGCTACAGGTTGCAGAAAGATGATCGAGTTATATCTCACCTCCTTTACATGGATGATTTGAAACTACTTGCCCCCACTAAATTACAATTGACAGCATTACTAAAGGTTACGGAAAACTTTAGTAATTCTATCAAAATGGAATTTGGTGTAGACAAGTGTGCAGTTATGTATGTAAAAAAAGGTGAGATTGTGGAATCTGAAGGTATAGAGCTTTCAGATTCCACAAAACTCAGATCTCTGTCTGCAACCGAAACTTACAAATATCTAGGTTTTTCACAGTCCTTAGGAATACCAGAATCTGACATGAAACAAACGTTGCGGGAACGCTTCTTTAGCCGCCTGAAAAAAGTACTTAAAAGTCTTTTGTCAGGCGGTAACAAGGTACGGGCCTGCAATGGTTGGGTTATGCCGGTTCTGATGTATTCCTTTGGTGTACTTAGATGGACTCAGACTGAATTAGATGCCATTGATAGGAGAGTCCGTACATTGTTGACTGCATTCCGAATGCACCACCCACGTTCATCGGTTATGAGATTGTATATCCCGCGAAGGTTAGGGGGTCGTGGATTACTAAATATCAAGACCCTGCACAATCGCGAGGTATACAATCTTAGAGAATATTTTCTACAAACTGATGTGGGAGTGCATCGTAGTGTAGTCACAGTGGATACCGGACTCACTCCGCTCGCTCTGGCTAAAGAGAATTGGCGCAAGCCTGTAGTACTTAGTACTAATGATCGCAGGGAAGTATGGAAGGGCAAAGTACTCCATGGTCGATTCTATCGGGCCTTAAATGGGCCTGATATAGATTTCAAAGCATCTACGTCCTGGCTACGGTATAGTGATCTCTTCGGAGAAACCGAAGGTTTTGTCTGTGCGATTATGGACGAAGTTATCATGACGAATAACTATCGGAAGTATATCCTGAAGGATGGTACGGTCGACATTTGTCGGGCATGTCACCGTCCTGGAGAATCTATCAGGCATATTATTTCTGGTTGTTCTCGTCTTGCTAACGGCGAGTATTTGCATAGGCACAACCAAGTAGCCAGGATCGTACATCAGCAACTTGCCCTTAAATACAATCTTGTGATTTCAGAGGTACCATACTACAGGTATGTGCCCGATCCAGTTCTCGAAAATGCTCGTGCTACGTTATATTGGGATCGATCTATTATTACAGACAGGACTATTGTAGCCAATAAGCCTGATATTGTGGTGATAGATCGATTAGAGCGCCGCGCAATGATTGTCGATATCGCCGTTCCTCATGACGAGAATCTCGTGAAAGTCGAAAAAGAAAAACAAATAAAATATTTGGATATATCTCACGAGATTGTCGATATGTGGCATGTGGATTCGGTAATAATTGTTCCGATAGTCGTATCAGCTCACGGATTGATAGCCAAGAGCCTCGACCAACACCTTAAGAGGCTCACGTTAGGGGGCTGGATCAAGGGTCTGATACAGAAGGCAGTCCTTCTTGACACGGCACGTATAGTGAGGAGGTTCCTGTCTTTGGAGCCCTAACCACCGGTTTCTTGGTCCCTGTACCCGAAGTCGGTGGTCTACTATTTTTTATATTTTTAAATGTATTTGTTTTATATGTATATTTAAAAATGTAATTTATATGTATATACAAATGGAATAAACAATAATAATAATAATAAATATTTCGGACATCTATTACACAACATCATCTAGTCCCAAGCTAAGCAGAGCTTGTGTTATGGGTACTAGACAACTGATATGAATACATATATACTTTTTTTTTGTAAATACATACATATTATACATAGAAAACACCCAAACTCCAAAACAAAAATTTGTAGATTACACAAACATTTGGTTCGACCCAGGATTTGAACCCGAGACCTCAAGCACAGCAATCGCATTCACTACCACTGCGCCACCGAGGCAGTAATGCAGTTAATGGAACTAGAATGTATCAAAGGTATAGTAACGGTAAAACACATAAAAAAATAAATAAAAATTACAGATTAAATTGATAAAAAATTTATAAAAATGTTTAGGGATATGGTATTTCGTAGTGTAATCAATTAGACACTATGGCTACTTCCAGTACACTTAAAGTAGTAGTCGACTTAACCAGGGACCATATATACGTATGTTTTTAAATATACTTTTTTATTATAGACTGCCTCGGTGGCGCAGTGGTAGTGAATGCGACTGCTGTGCTTGAGGTCTCGGGTTCGAATCCTGGGTCGAACCAAATGTTTGTGTAATTTACAAATATTTGTTTCGGAGTTTGTGTGTTTTCTATGTATAATATGCATGTATTTACAAAAAAAAAAAAGTATATATGTATTCATATCAGTTGTCTAGTCCCATAACACAAGCTCTGCTTAGCTTGGGACTAGATGGCGTTGTGTGTTAGATGTCCGGAATATTTATTATTATTTATTATTATTATATATTATTATAGACTTTATGACAGAGCCGACAAAAGAGCAACGGCGAGAGATGAGAGTATTTGATGGAAAGTGACCGCCACCGCCCATGATTTATCCGACCAGCCAAAAATCTGCTCTAAACTTACGGTACATGCTAATTATCTATACAAATAAATGATATTGAAGTGTCTGCTTGTAGTTTCAAACTAACAACTTTTCACTAAATGCCTAAGAAAGTATATTTAAAAAAGCAATTTTAGAAAATTTATTGTCATTTTGTGACGGCTAATCTCTGTAACAGCAGGACGAATTTTGACGGGACTTTCTCTGACAGATAGTTTATGATATAAGGAGTAACTAAAGTTACTTTTTTTAAGACTAGCTTTGCCCTTATGCATCATCTATTGTTGTTATACCGCGGGGCTCAGCTAGTTACAAATATTATTGGCAAATAAATTGCATGATACTCGTATATTACTCTCCTTCGTTTATAAAATAAAAACACTTTGCACACAAAACTGCATTAAGTCTACCTTTATCACTTTAATGTGTATAAAACATAAATAAAATAAAAAAAAACAAATACTGATAACTTACCATCTTTTTTCATATTGACACGTAGACATTTGGCAAACCGACATGCTTGGCATTGGTTCCTTCTTGTAACATCGACCACGCACCGCCCATTTTCTTTACATACGTAGTCCAAATTACTGTTATAGAAAAGACCAAACATCCAAATAAAGAGTTATTACATATAGTATAAATATATAGTATGTATAGTATATGTATTCCATTCTATTATATTCTTCTATTTTATGCTATACACTTACTTTACTAATAATTCCTTTATTATTGATATGACTCGAGCTATAAAAATATCTGGTGACTATTAAATTCCGTATAGTACGCCGGATATGTAGTACGAAATGGCCGGATATGTAATACTTTATTTCAGTCAAATAACAAAAATTATCAGATTGTTTTCATGCACAATTTAATGATTTCTACGTTTTTTACCGTAAACCCAAATTATAGTAAATTTATGCTAATTTATCGACATTAAGAAGAAACAAATGAGCTTGCTTCTGTATATCTTTAAAAAGGTGCCCATATAATATAATCCTGAGAAACAGAATGAAGTCCAGATACAATGTTACATGAACATTGAGTTACAGAAAAAATCAATGGCATTTTCCGTCCATTTTCTAGTTCATAATTTGTCATTTCATCCCTCCTCCATCACACGTACAAGGTTCCGTAGTAAGGACAACTTGTTATTTTGTATATCAAACATTTTACATTAACGGTCTAGTCGGCTAATACGTCAAATTAGTAAGTCGACTATTATTCCTAAACTAATAAAGTATACTTAGCTATGTTAATTTATCCTTAAAATTCATTATAATTATATGCTATCACCGTGATTATTTTGTCAGATTTTCAAATGTCACCGTTTGCCTAGGTGATAGTAGAATGTATTTCGCAGGCGTCTTGTGAGTACGTAACAGGCTTGTAAGTTTATTGATTTGTTACTTACAGCTTTAAGGGCCGGTTTTTCAATCGTCAGATAAAACTTATCGAAGGAATAAACTATAAGACGGCAAAAATAAGGGCACGTTACTACAGAGACTTACTCTTACAAATAAAGTGATACGTAGTGTACGATTGAAAAACCGGCCCTAAGACCAGTACAAAGCCACGTAATGATATCCAATGAATTGTTTTATCGTCATATTAATTATAAAATGAGTAGAAAAATGTAGGATGTTTAATTAACCCTAGATAGATAATCATACGTTAATTTTAAATAACAGTGATTATACTTTATTAATGATGGAAAGATTTAAATGTCAGTGTAGTTTTTACGGATAGGTTTAAAAATTAGTACCTACTAATAAAAGTTATGTTGAGATTCCTAAATTTTATATATTGTGTCATAAACAAACAAAGGTGTGTCTGACAAATCCAATTTTAAGTAATAATGTCTTATTTCAAAATGGTCTATAGTGATATCATCCTACGCGAAAGCTGAACGATATGGCTCATATTATATATATGTCATTAAGTAGTATGATAATATTTAGGTACCGTCGAATACTTCTCTTGAAGAAACCCCTGCAGCCATCACATGATGATACTCCATAGTGTTTTCCAGAAGCCTTGTCTCCGCATACTCGGCACAAAGTTTCCGGCTTCCCACCGCTCACCTCCATGCTACTACACAATCAATCAATACTTCAACAAATGTCATAATACGTAACGTTACGCACGCACATGGTTATGATCACAAAAGGTCATAGTCGGAATTTCATTGGTGTTTCAACAATATATTTATCTATACCAATCTATTGTTATTTATTTTAGACAATATTTATTTCAAATGAATAATGCATTGTGATTCTAGAATGAAATAAATCTGTAAATAGCATGCAGTTCACATGATGTCATTGAATGTCTGGTGAGTGGATGTCGTCGGAATCCTTAACGGCCTGATACCGCTGACGACATTTAAACGATCCTTCTAACCCATTCGTAGTATTGTAAGTCGAACTCAATCATCAAAGCCAAATATTAATATGAGAACCAAATGAGTAGAAATAGATAATATAAATTTTATTTCATCGATAACTTGTGATCGCTTGGACGGCACCTCCACACCTTTTTTTCCCGTGCGGAAATCCCACCCGCAAATACCACCTCCTGGTAGCATGTCGGACCCGAACCGCACGCCGTCTCAGGTACTAGGAACCAGGAAACCAGGTGCAACCTAGTAAGGAAAACCTTGGAACCCCGATGTACCTCGGACCACCTACAGTTTGTAGGTGGCCCCCTACTGTGTGGGAACCCCGTTGTTCCTGTCCCTCGGGGCGCGCACGCTCCGCAGCGTCCGGGCCACCACCTGAGCCTGCTTCTGCTAGGGTGACAGATGGCCTCATCTGTCACCCCCAGACTTGCGCTTATGGAGGACGAGGATCGTTCAGCGACCTTCGTCGCCTGAGTTGCCTGCGGTATCTAGCCCGTTATCGGACCCGGCGGGCCGGGAGAGTTCTAAACCTCTCCCAGTCCCGCTCCGCCGTCTCTTTGGCAAGCATAACTTGCTCGTAGAAAGAAACGGCGGAGTTCCACGCGCTCTCGCTCCGCAAAATGGCCGCAACAATGTTACCCTTACCCCGATGGCCGCCACTAGATCACGCCTAGGCTCCCCCCACGCTGGGCATTCTGCCAGTGTGTGGAGCGCCGTGTCCACGGTCTCGCCATCGCAGTGGTGGCACTCAGGCGTTGGCTCCTTGCGGATCAATCGCAGTTGATCTCCGAAGCATCCTTTTCCAGAGATCACCTACGTCAGCCGGTATGAGAGGGTCCTATGACGCCTCTCGAGCCAATCCACCATAATGAGTGTTACTGTCGCAATAACGGCGTGCCCTAGGCACCTCCACCCCTGCACCGAGCTCCTTCATAATACACGCAAGTCAATCTTATCGTAATCATTTTTCATTATCTCACCGTGAAACTTTTCGTCCAAATTACTTAGCTTCGAATAAAGTTCATCTACGTTAAATACTGAAATCGACAAAGGACATTGAACATTCTTGTATGGGAGTTGGGCCAAGTACTGCCTAGAATGAATACATACATACATACATACATTATGTACCTTAAGCTAATACTTATCTGAAAATAAAATCTCATCAAAATCTATTCCGGGAGTTACGAAAAAAAAATATTTTTAGTGATTATGTACCTATTAGTGATTGAAAAGATATTCAATGGCACTTTTACACTTTAATGCAGTATTTATTTTAAAGAGTTACTATTATAATAATTAATTTTACATCTTGAGACATTCAACATTGATTGACATTAATAATACTTAAAAATCTTGGTGCCTAAAAACCAAACTAAGCACTTAACGTGGGCAGTGCTCAAGGTTTACGGGTCGCAGAATGATTGGTATTGGCAACCAATCATTCTGCGACCCATAAAACATGAGCAACAATAGTTTCTTATACACTTCCACGATTTGCCTGATAGATCAATATGTAGCAGTGGTAGATTTTATATGATGTATGTTTACTCCTTATGTGTGCTCGTATGAGTTGAACGTCATTGGATGGCATAGTAAATGCTGAAAGATCGTTAAGATCTACGTTATATCGTTGGATCAGAAATAATCCAGTGCTACGTATATTTTACTGTTATTACTCGGTACGAGTTTTTTGGTATATGTGCTTACAGTAAAAAGAGTCAATTCTTCAGCGGTCAAAGTCAACTCAACATTAGTGTTTTCGTAATCCGATTACCAAAAGTCAAAACAAAACAAGTAACGATTTGGTAGCACTCTTATATCTGGGGAGTATGTGGCCCAGAACCAGTCGATGTCCTTTTGAGAAGAATTTGATAGATACTCTAACACGTGCATTGTGAAAAAAGGTATCCGGTTTAACTGTCTTTATGGTTCATTATTCAAAAAAGGAAACTTACTTGAAACAAACCTTACCAACACGTCTGGCCAGCGTGGTACAGAAGGCCATACCTTCCTTCTAAGGAAACAAAAAAAAAACCTTAAACCTTCTTGATAAAACCTGTGTTATGTTGATGTATAAGCTATATTAATGTAAAGTTTCATATAAATCCAATCAGACTTTTTGCGTGGAAAATAATATTAGTAGGAGTAGTAGTAGAATAAAATTACAGTTAGCTACCTAAATCTGTGCATAATATATTAATAAAAAAAAGGACGGGTTGCACTCCGGGAGTGCCGGCAGAAGTGAAAATTTGAATATTAACGTTGTGCATTTTTGATATTTTGGAATGGTTAGAGAATAATTTTGTACGAATTGCTTTCATTATCAGTATAAAAGTACTATTATTTATGTGGTGGAATACAATATTCATTTATTGCGCTATCGTACACAAACATGGCAATTTATATTACATACACACACGAACATTCGCGCTAGCGCCCTGCGCCGCCTGTCCTCTCTCCATCCGTCTTACGAATTTTCGATCAGGTCACGTGACCTGACGCGAGTTTATACATTTTTACCCATTCCAAAAAAGTACACGCCGCTAAAGAAGTTTTCACTTCAAAAATGAAATTCATTTCAATACAGCAAACGGTGTTTCATGATGCTTTGTTATATTATGGCACGAGAATGTTTAATCAATTCATATTACGCCCATTCAATATATTAGTGGCAAATTCCGTTAAAAATTGTACGTATAGATTATGTTTTAACACAATAATGTAATCAAATTTTTCGCAAATTTAAGTATGCACCCTTGTAAGGGTATTATCGAGTTCGAAAGCATATTGCTATGTCATTGGCGTCTGCCATTAATAATCGATTGATTATTCAAATGGGCTTGCCCCGGTGCGACATTATACGGTAAAGTACAAAAGAATAACTCTTCAGATGTCAGAGCGAATAAATGGGATTTTGATATAAGTTTTATCAGATTAGCATGTCATCAAATGACGTTCGCAAGTGGAAGGGAATGCCTAGAAGATTTGACAGTTTATCTCACCCTGATATTGTTTACATGTACTTGTTCTTATATCCACGTTTTATTATTAACTATACAATTTTCTAGCTTATGAAATTTTATTTGCAAAATACACACAAAGAGAGCCCGGCATTGCACTATTTAAAGCTGTTGTAATCTGGTAATATTAATATTTAGATACTAACTCAGTTTATATTGAAAACACAATGCGGCATAAAAAGATATTTCATAATTTGCGTTTTAAGATATATGAACATTGGTAGGTGACAAGGACGTTTTAAATATCTAAATGTTAGCATTATTACTAGTTTTAGTATCTTTATGAAAGCTTACTTTATATAATAATCAAAAATCAAACTACCTTTGAATATTTTTTTTATATTTTACTAATTGTGTATAAATAAATATTAGTAAGACCACCATACCTTGCATAGGTTGGTTTTATACACTAACGTTGAATAGCTCATTTAGCTATGTAATGTAAATATATAATTACCTATTGTGTTGGCTTTATTCATTGTTACATAGAAAATATCTTTATCGTTCAATGGCGTGACGTCAGCTCGCTATAATCTTTTTTATAGTAAATGAATTAATTCGTGTTATGTAATATCACGCTACGGGCAACAGGAGGCACAGACGAGGTTGCGTGGTTCAGCTAGTTAATAGCAAACTCAGAAAACGAGTGGACGGGTCACCTAAAAATAAGTGACAATCACCATCCATCCTGCAACTCAAGATTCACGAGTGCCTTTGCCTTCCTTTGAATGTCTCATCCCAAAATCAGGAGGGGTGGGCTCTGGAGTTCTAATTTATATGGTGAAAAGCAAGGGAATACTGCTTAGAAACGGTTATGTGTGAAACCGTCGTAATAATCAAACGACGAAAAAAAAAAGGCATTTTAGATTTTTCTAGAAAAAAAACATTATCTTCCAAAGGTTAAATTCTAATTACAATTTCAAAGTTAAATTTAAGATACTTTTTGAGCGCGATCAATGTCTATCTTCCTCTAAATCTCTTAAAAACAATAACCTTTTCTCGTTTTTGCAAGTTTTTAATTAATGCTTACTGCTATTCTTATAGTGTTGTTACTTTCACGCCTAATAACCTAATATGCGGTGACCGAGATAAATAAGGATTAATTTTTAATTATAAAAATTTTGGACTGAAGTCTAATTAACTTATTCTGTATGTGTATCTTCCAAAAAACCCTGTTGCAATAGATAAAATATTCACGAAAAATGAGCTAAATGGTTGTCAAATTCAATTGTTTTATCTTTGTTGTAGGTAGAATATATTGAATAGAAACCTGTACGTTAACGTTGTGTGCGAATGCGTGTTTGTGTGTGATATATACTATTACTGATATATACATTTCAAGTGCTTAGTCTAGCCTCGCGTCATTCGTTATTGTCTAAGTTGGAATGATGAAGGGAAACAGTTGTGAGGACAATTTCTTAACTAGGTAAAAACTTGCCTTGGGAAATGACGCCAGTGTATAGATTGTCTAGGAATTATTTACTGTTCAAATTGATGATACTCAAGGCCATAACGTGATGGACTTACTTTAGTTTGTCGTTTCATTTACGACTAGTCTTAGATCACAAAACACTACGTCGTCATCATCATCAACAGTCATAATTAGCCCACAGCTGGACAGACACTTCTAGATAGTATCAATAAAGAAAGCTATGACATGTTTGCAACACAAGACATACACGCAGGCGGAGTCGCGGGGTAGGGTAATAATACACGTTACAAATTTACTGCCTCGGTGGCGCAGTGGTAGTGAATGCGACTGCTGTGCTTGAGGTCTCGGATACAAATCCTGGGTCGGACCAAGTGTTTGTGTGTGTTTTACCGTGGCTTTGCCTGCTTATTTCGGTTATCGCAATAAATATGAGAGTAAGTGTTACTCTGATGTTTCTTCTTAAGTACGAGTGAAACAGTTAGAGTAACAAACACTCATACATCCTCACAAACTTTTACGTTTATAGTACTTATTAGTAGTATTACCAGCGAACGCATACATAATTGAGATTGATTATAAAAGATTTCTTTTTTTAACTTTGTTGAACTCATATATATTATTGGGATCATGGTAAATGTATATAAATTTATGGTTTTGATTGTTTAATAAATCAATTAGTTTCTGTAGAGGAATTCGTTTGATGTAGGTACACAATACGCCTGTTTACATTCTACTAATTCTAAAAAAAATATCATAAACCGCTGTCGTCCAATGTTAAGGCCGAGGGGACTAATGACAGGCACACCTCCTTCCTTCCTTTTAGATCAGCGATTGAACAAACTATCGACAAAACACTGACATATTTTTGTAATTATGGTGTAACGTGGACAATTACAATTAAACCGTATGTGCGGCTAAAACCACCCAGGTTTCGATTCGATAATTATCTATGAATTGTAAATGCTTTATAATTTGACTGCGAACTTCCCCTCACAAATTATTCTTATTCACTTGTTTAACTTTTAGCTTTCGACTTTTATTAAGGTTAGATACTCATCTTTTGTGTGATAATAATCGGACTTAACATTTATCGTTTAACACTTTTGTAATTCATTAATTCGTAACAAGGTAAAGTTGCTAATATAAAGTAGATTTAACGGCGATTGGAAGACGTTACTAGTGGTTATGGCATTATAGTCCTCTCCCCTCTGAGGAAGGACCTCACATTTAAAAAGTTTCTGCATTAATATGGAGGTAAGTAATATAAGTACAGGTATTCTAAAAATCTTTTTCATAATATTATGTATTATATATAATACTAGTCTATGAGACATACCTACCGTGGAGTCTGACGGACGAATGAAGATTTAGATTTTCCAATTTTGGATGCAATACCCTAAAAATCAGATGTACTTATGCCTCTATTTTTTTTGACATTTTAAACAAATAAATAAACAACGTAGAGGTTTAATTAATAATCACGGTTCAATTACAAAAGGGGCTTTGGAGAGATAGTCAATTTGTGGCATACTAGTAAACATATTGCGGGTATTATTAAACGGTATAATTATCGCCACCCCAAGTCAATTGCACCCTACGTGCTATATCAGCGCGTGCGGCGCGTGTACATTTTGTGGCATTTGTACTAAAGACCTATGCCCTGTCATAAACTATCTATTTCCAATCACATGAATATTAAATGAATGGCTTATGTTATCTAAGTATTTTGTACTTAATAATTGTATTACCTGACACAGTCCTAAAAGTTACATCACTTTTTATGGTATGTGACGCAAATGAGCAAATGGGTGGTTAGTAACTACTGGATGTTCTTTGTGTCCGTTTCATGTATGTTTGTAAAGTCCCCCACGACACAGGATGTTTATTCCTAATGTGGGAGTCGTCTTTTAAAAAAAAAAAAAACTACCGCCGTATGAATACCTACTATTGATATGACACATTTGATCGTCCCCCAGAATTAGAAGGTTATTCTTATCGCATCACGAACATGATCTCCGTCAGGCGCGGTCGCAGCCTGAAATTTTGGCGCATGTCAATTAAATAAAGACTTACTTTATTGCACCATATAAAATTTAATCTATACTAATATCATAAATCTGAAAAGTTTGTTTTTTTGAACGCGCTAATCTCAGGAACCGCGGGTCCGATTTGAAAAATTATTTAAGTGTTAGATAGTCCATTTATCGAGGAAGGCTATAGGCTATATATCATCACGCTAATACTAATAGGAGCGAAGCCCTAATGAAAAATGTTTCAAAAACGGTGGAAAATTTTCACGGTACGGGCAATCGAAGACGCAAACGAGGATGCGTGAGTCAGCTAGTTGCATTATAAAACTAGTATAGTGGAAATCTTCTATTTTTATTGACATATCAGGTGATCATATTGAGACGTCTGGTGCTTTCTCTGGGTGAATTTTTAGAAGAGCTAAATCTAGCAGTCTATCTTCTAAAATCAAATTTTTACATGTCTTAGTGTAGAAAATGAACTCTCTGATTTCGTGCCGCTTATAGTAAGTGTTGCTAGAATTTTGAACAAAATAGTAATCAGTTGTAATAAGTGTGAGCTTCCGGTTGTAATAGTTCAGGCATATTAGCGGTTTCACTTCGGGATGAGAGATAGTCGGCTTAAAACTTGCATAAATTTTTATTTTGATAGTCTAAAACTTGTCTCAAAATTCGTCTACGGATATTCAAAGGTCAAAAAATTGTTTTTTTACACATTTATTGCAAATATCTCGTTTCTTATGGGTTCTTATTCTATTTGTTTGTTAATAAATATTGTAGGTAGAGGATTTAATTCTCTTTTTATGATATATTATTCATTTTTCAAATTTCAACGTTCATAAATGCATGAAATTGTATTTTTTTCAATAATAACAATAAATAAAAATGTCACTATATCTTTTTATTTACTTAGGAAACAGTTAGTATAAAAATAATACAATGAAAAAATCAAGTACTTCCCTAAATAACTTTACAATAGGTTATAAAATAAAATTTAAATTTGACTTAATTTTTTTTTTCTAGATTTCTTATGGTGTTTACAATATGCTCAAAAGGTATTTTTTTATTTAGATTATTAAAACCCAGGAAATATTAAATAAAAACTGAAAATTATGGAAGGGAAATTCAAACGTACAAAACGTGTCATTATTGGTCGATACAAAATGTGACGTCGATGATCACATCATTGGATTTATCGGCGTCGAAGTTCATACTGTGCTAGTAGTGTTTGTTGTTTGTTATTGTATACTTATTAGGACGATGACAGAAACTGATTTTGTTAATGCACAATAGAATAGTCTATCCAAAATAGATGCATTTATGATTTCAGTATATTTTTCAGTTACATGGTATATGTCAGTGCATGAAGCATGTCGTAACCAACTATTATCAGATGCAGATTTGCTGTCTCTTTAGGTTAAAATTCTAGTTAGTTCATTACATGATTTGACCGTTTTTCGTTTTGTTTAGGATTTCCACTGATAGATAGCATTGACAGACCTACAGAACCGGTCTGCGAATACGATGAACTTGTACGGATTAGGCATTTTATGCCGAAATCTGAATATACAGAAGAACTCCCTAATAACTGTGCCAATTCCCACATAGTTCAATAAAACCAAGTCAAATTTTCCGCAGAGATCTACGTTATATTAGCGAAAGTCACACCTGTAAGCAGTTCATCGTAATGAAACACATATTCTATCCTTATTTCTGAGTAGCCATCACAAAATAAAACAAAGTCCTCTCGAATAATATTATTTTTAAGATACCGGCGTAATTAATTTATATTATAGGTACATTAGTATATAGTACCTACATACAGTCTCCTGTATCTCTCCTTTACATAATTCAGTTATTTTTCTTTGAATCTTCTTACTAAATAAGTACTTATTTATGTAGTAAGAAGATACAAAGAAAAAACACAACAATACACACACACACACACACTTAGAACAGCATTTAAAAAACTCTCGCATTTCAAGAGTTTTTTAAATCACATCACATCACTGAGATCGAACCGAAACTTTAATAATGCCCCACAATTTCCTTCATTCACAGAACATAGCATAGCTTTCTGAGTCTTTATGGCAAAGCAGTCTGAATCACAATGACTTCGTTGGGCCAATGATTTGTTCCATTTAATATTATAGCTATAGGTGGCAAACGATTTCTATTTTCTTTAAATTCTTTTTACTTTGTGATGATATTTGATTTCTTATCTCAATTATAATTATGGAAACTGAGGAGGAACTTCTAGTAGCAACTGGACCAAAAGATACGGCTAGGATTTTGGGGGGTCATGTCACCTGTGGATCCCCTTCCCGTTTCGGACCGACCTGATCTCTGTGACAGATAGCTACGAAACAAACAAAGTAACTTTGAACAAGTTCAGTTTGTGTCACCTATATTACTTTTTTTACGTCCCATTGCAATTGTACCTACATTGTATTATAAAATAAACAAAACTCATGCCTAAAATGTACCTCGTAAGTTCTAAAATGGCGCTAGTGATAACACAGAGATCAAGCTTTATTTTTAAAAACAGAAAATTAATTATGTTTAACACTGGTTTTCGCCAGTCTGGTCGAGCTAAGCAATATCTGGCAAAGTATGACTTACTCAAAATAATTTGCTACAATCGCTGACAATTATACATAAAATAGGAAGTACTAGTTTGTCCCGCCGTTATAGGCATATAAAATATCATGCAGTAAATTTACATAAATTCATTCATTCATAGTAGACGAAGTTATATTTAGTATTTTTACAAACAAAAATATTATGAAAAAAAAATGAAATGATCAAAATAACTAAACTACATCGGACTTTTTTATATTTTTATCATTGTCATGTTATATGATTGAAAAAATTGTACATAGCATTTATAATTTTTGCAATGACTCATGTAACATAATGAAGACTATCCATGTTGTGGTAATTTATTAAATAACTAGCTGACCTTCTCTACCTCGTCTGCGTGTCCTAACACCCGTGGCGTAATGTTATAACAGCGGAAACAAATTTGTTTGTCAAAGTAATTGTAGTGAGAACCTTAAAAGATGGACATATATTATGCTGTCGCGGATTTTTTAAAGTTTTAAAGGGAAACAATTCTTTCATACAGTGTTTTTGTAAAACTATAAGCGTTTTATCAGACTTCAATGGATTCCAAAGAGGATATAATGTGATTGCACTGTAAAAATTTCCAAGTTAATTAAATGAGATTTTCAGGTGTCTGTTAACTCGTCGCCATCTGCAAATCCATGATAATCAGTCATGACCGCACTATTCGCTATTTTACCCAACGTTTAAAACTTATTACAACAGACTAGTTTTGTACAAAGATTTTCAATTCGTCTGTATACTTAAGACGCCTAAAAATATTTACCTTTGCTAGGAATACCTATATACATTCTTATTTGTAAATAATTTTAATTTGAGGGATCTTACTCAGCTTCACTTTAAAGTTAATTTAAAGGTTGTTGACATTTAACCAATTAATAATCGAGACTAGGTTTGTGTTAGCGTTATCTTCAATCTCAGTAATACCTACTGCCATTGCCGAAGATCGCAACACTATTAGGGAAGTCATTAATAAATCAAACGGAGAGCAGAGGTTCTAAAACAAATCCCTTCAGTACGCCATAAGAGACAATGCCCTTTGTATTTTACGTCCTTTGCGTAACGCTTGCATTTCCGTAAAAGTAATAAAATTGCATAGGCTTATGGTGGTAAAATCATAAGCATTTGTCACATGGAATCAAACATACGAGTATCACAATAGTTACAAAACAAGTGCAAGTGTTGGATTTCATATCAATACTTATTAAAATAAAGAATTTTTAATAGTTAATATTTTATAAATAAGCATGCATGATTGGTTTAACATAATTACTTTAAATAGATTTTGGATTTACCGTTTGCATAGTAAAGTAATAATAAAATTATTGGTATTAGCTGCAAGCTGTGATGTCTAGAAAAAATTTGTTCGTCATGTTATGGGACAACATAAACATTTTGACTATAGGAAGAAGCCCCGTCACAATAGTAATACTTTAAGTGATTTGTTTTTTATTAGTAACTAGTTATATAACTATTTTAATATATTATTAAATCGGAAAATGGAAAAAAAATTACGCCACTGAAATACACAAATTTTCTGCATTTTACTGACTAGCAGTGATTGGCTCCTTTAAGTTAACTACTTTCATAATTTAAACAACTATGTTGAAACCCAGTGATGCACTACACGGCTTTAAAAAATATTATTGAGATTAAAAAAATACTCACAAATATTTGATTTCCAGAGACCAACAGATGAACCACAGTAATCAATCGTTCACAAATGAATCTGACATGTTTTAACATGGGAGCCAGGGGTGGTAGTCACTGAGAGGGAGGACATCGATGTGTAGGCGGAGCAAGCTTTCAACCCCTAATTCTAAACACAATGATTGGACGAAATACGGGAGGCGTGACTTCATTGTGCATTATTCTTTTCTTAATTATTAATGCTTGAACGATAAGGTTACCTGATAATTTTATTAGGGTAGGCAAGCTTCATACTTTATATAAATGCTGCTGAGCTGAAAATTTCAGGTTAACAAATTATGTCATTAGAAAGTTTTGTTTTGTGACTGGACTACCGGGAGTTTAGAAACTTAGCTTAGAAATATTAAAATATTAGGATATATGCAAACACAAGTAGGCATTAGCAACTCTCTAGTTAACTATTTATAAAATGTACCTATTCTCTAACGCACAAAAAGTCATCAAAAATATATTATTGCATTTGTGTTTTTTATTTAAAAATAAATAATTTAAACATATGTCATAAAGAAGATTTCTTTATTACATTTACATATATAAATTAAAACGTTTATAATTTAAAACGAGGTTAAAGATAAATAACCCTCATTCGTGGTTTTACTTGAAAGCATCAGTTAGAATGTTTTAATAAGTTATTCATTTGAAAAATGCAAGATGGAGTGTCAGAAGTCTCGCGACTAAGAATAGTGTTATAGCGTGAAGTATTAAGATATTCTACAAAGGAAATTGAACTCCCATTTTTAAAAACCTGCATAGTTACTATCATGCAGAGGTACTTAAGCTGGGGCAACCTGGCTGATCTTGATTTGACCGTGGGAGAGCCACGCTTCGCCATGAATGGGCCGGCTCGACCGGAGTGATACCACGGCCTCTCTGTGAGGCCGTGGTATCCATCCAAATATAAACCAGTGTGAAATAGCGCTTGCGTTGTGTTTCACCGAGTGAATGAGGATACCGGAGGCCCATACCCCAACCCTTTCCCCCATCCCCTTCCCCATCCCCCTAAGGTCGGCAACGCACTTTTGACGACTCTGGTGCTGCGGGTGTCCATGGGCGGCGGTAATCGCTTACCGTCAGGCGATACGTCTGCTCGTTTGTCTCCTATTCCATGAAAAAAAAAACCTACCTCACAGCGGCAGCCCGGTTGTCCTTAGTAATACGTAGAAGCGCTACATCAGTATTCTTACCACCCGTGATCAAAAATAAACGATTCAAACTGATATTAGCACTTCGAGCTTCTACTAAGTCGACTGGATTTTAACACTTTAGATTACGATCAAGAAAATCTTAAAAATTATTTGAATATAATATATATATTAAATACACTATATATACAGAGTGAAATTTTGTAATGCCACCTGAAGGGAAAGTACTCTTAATATTGTTTATAGAAAATTTTATATAATAACACCGATTACCCACTCATTTTTTTTGAAATTTGACTGCACAGTTGGCCGAGTGGTTTCAGCGGTCGCCATGCCGCTTGCTACTGCGCCAAGTGTCTTGGGTTCAAATCCCACGCGGTATTAGTCCAGTCATTATAGTAAGTTCACCTCGGAATTCGAGATACCCAGCTGTAAGTCTGTAAATACTTTTAGGGTGTCAATATACAAGATATTGACACCCTAAAAGTTGTCTCAAAACCTACATATGGTAGGGTGTAAGCAACTATTAAATTTCAAGGTCAAAGGTCACAAAAATCGGTTGTTTGTGCTTTTTTTGGAAATATCTCATTTCCTATGGGTTTTTTGCTATTTGTATTTATTATCAAAAAAAAACATTTTACATGGGCAGGTAAGTGTTGTTAAATAAATTAATACTGAATAAAAAGTGAATAAGTTAGGAAAAAACTGATAAAATATAATATAATAGTTAATAAAAATTGACAAATATTTATAATCATTGATTTATCGATAGTTCATCAACTATATGTATATGGCGCGTTTTCGACCGGAGGCACCGGTTGACCTGAAGTGATGCTGTTACCGCGCGCTCTCCGCCCTCTATATCGAAAACGGTTCACCGTATAAAAAAAAAAATTAACAAAATTTGTAGAGAATTTTGTATTCTACAATATTGATAATAAATACAAATAGCAAAAAAACCATAGGAAATGAGATATTTCCAAAAAAAGCGCAAAAAAACGATTTTTGTTACCTTTGACCTTGAAATTTAATAGTTGCTTAAAAGTTGTCTCAAAACCTACATATGGTAGGGCCATATGTAGGTTTTGAGACAACTTTTAGGGTGTCAATATACAAGTATTTACAGACTTACAGCTGGGTATCTCGAATTCCGAGATTCTTACCTAATTTAAGCTTAAATGACTGTACTATATAACACTTTGTGTGATCCACGAATTGTTGTCCCGAGTCTGGATGTTCTTTGTGTCCGTTTCATGTATGTTAGTAAAGTCCCCCACGACACAGGATGTTTATTCCTAATGTGGGAGGTGTCTTTTAAAAAAAAAAAAAAACCAAAAGTCGCGTGTGAATTAGATGAGGAATGAGTTGAACGCAAGCGCGGTTCGAAGAAGGGTTACAGGGGACATGGCTCTCTCCCTAAAATCGATGGGAGAAGCTGGCAGTGTTTTAAGGCCTAGGAGAGCACGTTAAGCCGTTGGTCCCGGTTGTCATGAACATCTATGGCAAACGTTATTGGCAAGTCATTGCTTTCAAATAGATTAACTAACTAGTTCAACCTTCGAATTGAGTCCGCCTTGGAACGACTGGCATCGGACCTCCGAGTCCGAGGCAGTCGTTCCAACCAAAAAACGATATTCTTTTTGGTTAAAACGGTTGAACTAGTAGCCGATCCCAAGTAATCGTGGGAATAATAAAGGCTAGGTAAGAAAGATGTTTTTTTCTTTTTTTTTAGGGACTTTTACCCTATTAGGGTATGCCAGCCCCATAAGAAAAAATGATGATTTTCATTATTTTTCACTCAAGATAATAAATCAAATATCAACACAAAAAGCAAAAAAGTGAATAGGAATCGTTCGACACCAATAATTAAATGTAGACTGTTATATGGATGTGCTGGGACAACACAACATTGCCATACAAGGTCTTCGTCTTTCAGGCATGCTTTATCCTAAAGATGCCACTGCTAACCATTTGAATGAAATAAATTTTAGGGTTTCTTTTTTTATGTTTTAGCTGCGCCAAAATAACTGCTCTGCCTGATGGAAAGCATGAGCCGATTCTAAGAGTGGTGGTTACCATCCTCAATGCGAATAAGGACAGTGCATCATGGTGACCTACACTATGGCGGCCTAGTGAGATCCTGTTTTACGCCCCGCTTAGCTTAAAGGACCCGGGATCATAGTGGGAGGAAAACACGTGCGCCGGAATTGAGTTCCAGGTTTCTATCACTCGGCACAGAAATGAGGAACAGAAGCGATGAGTGAGTAGTGACTTCCAAGGCCGGCAAGTGTAGTTCTGCTCAATGCAGATAATATAATGTTAAAACAACATATAAACAGCTCCACAAATGCTATAAACATAATTAATGAAATATGCAAGGAACTAGAAAGATAGTAAATAATGTAAAAGAGGTTAAGTATAACAACCGACATCTCAGCGACACAACAGTTCAGTTTATCACTTCGATGAATATAACAATAATATTAGGTCTTTACCTATGAAATTGCCGTTTTGTATGCAATAAGTGAAAGTACTTATTTTTTCAAACTTTTTTATTTCTGTTATTCGAAGTAATCACCCATGCAATCGACGCATCTTTGCCAACGCATTGGCAGTTTATTGATGCCCTTCTTGTAAAAATCAGCTGGACGGGAGGCAACAAACTCTTCAAAGGCATTTTGTACTGCCTCTCGGGAATTGAATTTTTTACCCACTAAAAAGTTGTCTAAATTTTGGAAAAAGTAATAGTCGGTAGGTGCAAGGTCTGGTGAGTATGGCGGATGAGGGAGAGCTTCCAACCCCAGCTCTTGCAGCTTGGAGACTGTCTGTTGCGCAGTATGGGGTCGCGCGTTGTCGTGAAGGAGCAGTGGGGACGACCGATTGACCAAAGCTGGTTGCAGATGTGCAAGCTTCTCCATCATTCTCTCCAGTTCTTCACAGTACACATCTGCATTAATGCTCATGCCGTTTTGTAAAAAGCTGTGGTGAATCACACCCGCACTAGACCACCAAACAGTGACCATCACCTTTTTAGAGGTCATTTTTGGTTTAGGGCATTGCTTTGGTGCTGAACCAGGGTCTAACCAACTTGCTGAGCGCTTTCGATTGTCGAACAGAATCCATTTTTCGTCACACGTAACTATTCGTTTCAAAATTCCTTCATTTCTTTGCCTGTTGAGCAGCGAAAGGCAAGTCTCGACGCGTACGTTGCGCTGGCGATCGTTAAAGTCGTGGGGCACCCATCTATCAAGCTTTTTTACCTTGCCAATTTGTCGCAAATGGATCAATATTGTTTTGATGCTTACATTAAAAGCTGCTGCTAGCTCAGCTGTAGACTGAGTTTCGTCAGCTTCCACAATCGCCTTTAATTCATTATTGTTAACCAAAGTCTCCGGACGACCACGAGCTTCATTTTTCAAGTCAAAATTTCCAGAACGGAACCGGGAAAACCAATAAAGGGTTGTGCGTTCGTTTGTACAGTTCTCTCCGTAAACGTTTTTGATGTTATGTGCCGTTTGTGTCGCGTTGGTGCCACGACGGAACTCATATTCCATAATTACACGAATTTTTAAAGTATCCATTATGACGAAAAATGTTCAAATGTAATGAAAATACAACGCTAATCAAAAAACAAAAGACTGAGTTTGTAAATAGAATGTCATGGTTTTAAAACAAAATTAATTTGAATTTAGAATACAGAGCCATTACAAACTTTTTTTATTTGAAATGACCAGTACTGAAGAAACGCAATTTCATAGGTAAAGACCTATTATCATTCGTGATTACTTCTTTCCTTTTTTGATAACTACTCTGAAATTAGAAAATAATATGTAAGTACTGTATAACGATAAACTGAAGCGTTGTTGCTTTGACACATATTGTTTTATTTGGCACAGAGTTGCTGCGTTATGCCCTCTGAGGTTAAAGGATCTGACTAAAATGCGTTGTTGAGTGATATGATTGTGAGAGAGTGAGTTGATATTCCTCGACAAATGACAAGAACCTCTTTAAAACTTGCTTCTTTAGGTTGAAGCGTTAGCAAATGCTAAAGAACTTAGCAAAATCGTCAATTGTAAGTAGTATTATATAGTAATGCATCACCAAAAATTTGACATTTGCTAGCGCTTTAACGCAAAGAACCAAGTTTGAAAGACGTTCTTGACGTGGAATATTAATATTTCACTGATAAATATTAAAATGATTGACCTACAGGATGGATTTTCTGCGGATACGGTGATACTCGTTCGAATTTGGCAGTTTTATGCTCATCTGAATTTAAAGAAGGTCTTCTTAATGTGAATGTTCCTACTGCCACTGTAGTTAAAGAGTATCAGCTATACCCATACGTAACAAAGTGAAAACAGGAGCTCAAAGAAATTACGGATACATTTCCTAAGTGTGGTTTTTACAATCAAAGTTTGCGATTATGATCTCGATCCAAATATAGACTTTGCTAAAAATTCTAGCAACTCTGCTTTAAGCGGGACCTTTTAACATCAAGGAGGTAATTTTCTACGATACGACGTGGAAAAACTTAGCCCCAGACTTCTTAAATACTATCACCCGGTTTGTCAAGTAAAATAGAAAATTTCAATTTGTTTTCCTTCGGAGGGTGCACCTGGTTCCCCGGCTTCTAGTACCCGAGACGGTGTGCGGTTTTTAGTCGGTTCGAGTCCGACATAACTACGTATCCGAGGGGATATCCGGACAAAAAAAAAACAAAAAAAGGGACTTTACAAAAATACATGTAACGGTCACAAAGAACAACTAGACTCAAGACAACATTTTGTGAATCACACAAAGTGATGTCCCACGTGAGATTTCACAATGGGGTGATGAGAATCTGGTCGAGTTTAACGCTAAGAAAATATAGCTATACGCGTTTTCTACCAAAAAGTCTCCGTTTCTTCCCATCCACACTTTTCAGAGCACACAAATGTCACTACGGGATAAGCTCGGTGTCCTGGGTATGGATATTTGCCGGGATCTCAACACGCGGGAGTACATCGAGAGCATCACCAAGGTGGTTTCGCGGAAACTTGGTGTACTAAACAGGATGTGACTGTTCTTTAGGCCTGAGCATTTGTTTCTTCTTTATAAGACCCAGGATCGCTCATACGTGGAGTACTGTTCTCATCTTTGTTATGGATACGAGCAGTATTTTCCCGATTAGACCCGAGTTCCTTGAGCCTCTACAGTTAATAAGAGATATCGGCTCTACGGCAGTCCATTACCACCTTTACCATGGATAGTGTTCTGAAGACCTCTTCCAACTAATCCCACCTTATCTCTTCTTCTACAGCCAGACAGCACGTGCTCTTCTTGGAAGTCACCGCCTCATAGCCGTAGAAATATGCTCTCGAACGAAGCGGTACTACCAGCGCACGTGTTTACCTCCCACTATGATCCCGGGTCCTTTAAGCAAGGCGTGAAAAAGCAACTTACTAGACCGACATAGTGCGGGACGCCATACTGCATAGTTCTCCCCCAAACTCCTTCCCTTCTATTTGGCGTAAAGCTTATATTATCCCTCTTCCCAACAAAAATAACCCGACACTTCCTGAACATTTTCGACCTATCTCTATCCTTTCCTTTCTATCTAAAGTGCACGAGGCCTGTGTACACAAGCAGCTTTCAGAATTTGAACTCGGATAGAAGCTGCTCAATCCTCTACAGTCAGGCTTCAAGCCCGGCCACAGCACTACTACTGCCCTTCTTAAAGTAACTGACGATATTCGAAAAGGCATAGGGGACACCAAAGTTACAGTTTTAGTCCTGGTTGATTTCTCCAATGCCTTCAATACAGTCAGTTATGAAATCCTACTATCTATCCTTACGTATTTTAAAATTACCCCAGATGCACTGAAATGGTTCTCCTCATATCTTCAAGGACGTCAGCAGTGTGTTCGTGTTCCAGACCCCACTTTGAGTTGGTGTGACCTCTGCGCTGGCTCCCAAACCAAAAATCTCACTCATGCAAATCTTAATTATTCCTATAATTGACTATGGTGATGTGTGTTATTTCGACCTGAATGCAGACCTCCTAAATAAACTAGACCGTCTTCCCAATAACTGCATTCGATTCATATTTAATCTTCGCAAGTATGATCACGTTTCTGCTTTACGTTCCCAATCAAAATGGTTATCAATTCGTCTACGTCGTAATCAGCGAGTGCTGACTCTCTTTTCATTTCTTAATTCCCCATTGACACCTACTTATTTTGACTCCGATGTACGTTTTCTTTCCTCTAATCACGACATAAACCTACGCTCTACGAATAATCTGCATCTCCTATGTCCTTCCTACACCTCCGATTTCGTTAACGCCTCTTTCTTTGTGCAAGCACTGCTGCTTTGGAATGCGTTCCCACTCGAAATCAGGATGTCCACTAACCGTTAAGTTTGAAAAGAGCATACACAGTCACCTTCTTCAGATCGAGGAATAACATATTTAAAAGTACTTAAAGTCTACTTTCCACAGTGTACGATTATTAAGTAAGTATATGTATTATGCATCTATTATGTATATTTATTTTTGTATGGATGTATGTATTTATTTAAGTATATGAATTTTTGTTTTAGTTAGATTAACTTAGGTTACAACTTTAACCTCGATGCACCTACCTTACCAGATCTCTACACCCCCCAAAGGTTAACTGGTAGAGAATGCCCTTGGCATTAAGTCCGTCGATGTACATGTGCATGAAGTTGTAAATAAATAAATAAATAAAACGCATTATCTCCTTAATAAAACATTTTTTAAATAGGAGGATTCGTAATAAATCTCATCTATATCGAGAAAAAAAATTGTTTTATCATTTGGTTTGAATTTTCTTCTCAAGCATCTCGTCACGATCCCATTTTTTTTAAATACTAAATTATAAGTTGCAATTACTACAACTAGGTACCACAAAAAAACCAGGTGCTTCGAATGCAGGACTTCAAAGATATTCAATTTTGAAATTTTTGATTACGGTTGAAAATAAATTATTATGAGATATGAATCTTTAGAAAACTGGGATGATTGCCACTGAAATAAAACCACGGAATTACCTATGCAAACATGAAGAAACAAAATTCGCAGTTGCAGGTGGCGTTTGTGTGGTGGGCATGAGTCAGCTGTAAACGAAGAGTTACGGCAATGTCCGATACCCTTATTGGCCTGGTCGGCCAAAGTTATAATCGGCACATGTCTAGTATTTTGTTAATGTAAAATTGTTGAATAAAACAACATTAATTAATCGGAACCTATTTATTCCTTGTCCCATTTTTATAAAACAGAATGATCTATGTAAATTATATAGCAGCTGTTACACAATAGGTGCATTACATGCATTACATTAACTGTAACATAATTATATTTCTACTTTTACGTATAACAAATACAAATAAGTAATATAACGTCAGTACATAAATTATTATTATTAATTAACATTAAATAAGTAAAACTAAATGACATGTTGAGATACACTACAGTTTTGTGTTTGTCTTTAATAAGAATAAGCAAGGTTACGTTCTTATCAAAACCGCCAACAAGCTGACAAATAGTAATCTTCTTATGATTTTTTACATTTACTAGTACGATTAAAGGTCTATTCGTTTCCATCCGTATAACGGGTAGACTTGTTGGTGAATGGATAGTGAAACAGACAAGACAGAGAAAGTGTTAAAATTTCAATATGGAGCTACGACTGTTTATCTACCTATTATATACCTGTCTGATCTCGCAGCTCCTGCAATCAAAGAACGTGCACTGCACGTACTTACCTCTTTCCGAATGTTGCCAATATGGAAATACGTAGTGTCTTTGAATGGTAAGAGCTAAATCAGGTGGTGATTATGAGGAATATGTAATGTGTAATGTAGGTTGCTAGTTTCGAAATTATCTAATCAATTTTCATGAAGATTAATAATATTAACTTTAGGGTTTCTAACTTTCATGTATAGTCCATTTGTTTAGATAGTGTCGGTACATCCGCACGCAGTTGTGATTATTGTTGTGAAATACGAATATAATAATACATACAACGGCGTAAACTGACAAATCATACTTGTGGGAGTACGCCGCAGTCGGGCTCTCAATTTCAATGAGCTTTAAATATGATAATACTTTCTTGCATGTGGTTACATATTTAAATGATATATATGTTTTAGCGCAGCATAATTTAAGCGCAAAAAGTCGTCGATACATAAATGATATAATCTTGAACCGAGAACAGCTGCTGAAATTATCAGTAGCAATTATATGTTTGTGTGGACGTATGGGTACAATTTTATATGATTATAATTGGCATCATTATAGTGTAACGCAGCAAAGAGTGTAAAGCAGCTAGAAGATATCTTGATCTGACACAATTGTAACAATGCCCATGAAATAAAATAGGTACTTATTTTTCAATTTAAGTACCTATCCATAAAGTATATTAAAATACTCGTATATGGTGTCTTAGTAGTTCAACAGTAGATTTCCGAAGCCAAATGTGTCACAAGAACACACAAGTGGATGTTCCAAGGATGCATCTCCAATGACCCTCAGGAGGAAGAACGAAAGACTAAGATGTGGCAAAGGATGTACCGGTGTTTAAATATATTTATATTTAAAACATTCGTCTTTTATATTCAATGTACATTTGAGCACCTCTAAATCGAGGAATACATATTTTAGGGAACGTTCAAAAAAACGGAAAAGACACATTTGACCTTGGGTACGTCTTGATCCTCGCTAATCTAATTAATTAAAGATCAACCTCCGAATTACTTGCGTGGGCCCTTAAAACCGTTATTGTGCTTCCAAGCTTTAAAATCTGCTGCTACTAGGTAAACTTTGACATTCTAAACATAAAAGTTATTAATTACGGGATCTTCATTATGCAATGAAATACTATCGACCTATGAGAGTTTACTTAACATAGTCTTGTTATGATGAAAAATTTGTTCGTAATATTGATTTTTTTACTCAAAAACGTTTTCAATTAAAAAGTAAGTATACTGTTTATTCAATTATCACCAGACAAAGTCTAAATAATTCAATAATGATATTTATTTACTGTTAAACTTCTATCAAAAGATACTATTAGCTGCGTATACTATATTATACAATATTCGATAGCCTCAATCAAATTATTCATCAAATACATTTTGTACTTACAGTCTGTGCATAGATATAATAACAACGCTCTTTAACATCAAAAGTTTAGTAAAATAAGGGCAATGCCAGTCTTATTAACATTTTAAATGCAGAGAAGCTTGTATCAAGTGTAGGTAAAACGATCTTTATATTCATTATATATAGCCGAAATACTACACATTACTTTCAGATATAATGGAGAAAAAACTGCATTAATTTAAAAATAACCTTCACAGCCTGATTTAGTATATACATATTCAAAGATGCCGCCTTTCACAGCTTTACAATTTAAACTACCTATATTTACTAAATATTATTACTTTCGACAACGCTTCTACAATAAAACGAGTCGTACTTAGCGGTTACATTAGTCAAATTATTATGCCAATGCTTCAGACGCCTTGAGGTGTGAATTCACCACAGATACAAAATTAAAAGTGTCGCGGTAGATTACAAATATAGGTATATGAGATGGACACAAAGAATACTCAAACTCGGAACAACAAGTTGTGGATCACACAAAGTATTGTCCCATGTGGGGTTTGAACCAACAACACTCAGCGCGATCAGTCACTCAGTACGTCATCCGTGCAGTCATACGTTATGTATTTGTATAATGTGTATAATTTGGCGAAGAGCAATCCCGGTAGGGGATGCTGTCAAGCAAATCATTCACGGCTGTCCTGATGGTTATATAGATTTCTCAATTAACTAAAATGAAATATTGCAAAGGGAAGCACAACTATCAAAATAGCAATAAATTATTTATATGGAAATATGTGGCATTTTTTGTTTCCAAATAAGATCAGGCAGTGTGAAACAATTGTTGAGACTTTTAGTCAGATGAAAGAATAATCATGCTTTATACATATAGCTGAAGTATTACCGCACTATTCAGTCGTAGCGTAGTTCCGCTGATATTAATAACAGTACAATACATCGTAACTCCTAAACATAATACACTGCATCCTAACGGCACACTTAAAACTATTTCTACGTATCTATTAATGCTTGGATATTGTAATGCAATTTGAACGTTTTATGGTTAAGTCTAGTTACAATCATATTATTGTTAAATAGTAGAAGCTATGAATGCAATACATTTTCCTATTCATGCCATTATTAATTTATAAAAACTACAGCACAAATGTTATATGTTTTAGGTAATATATTTCACATACCCAGATATTACTCCTAGAATATTCTGGTTCCTCGAAAAAAATTCTTTCACAAACATTTTTACGCACAATTTCCAATATTAATACTACTTCTAATAATTCGGTACCATTTTTTTTTCTTTTTCTTTATTTTTCCTAATAAATGGCAAACTGTGCCGATGTCGACAATTCTGCCAATGTCAAGTGGGATAAATAATGTTTTAGTTCAGAACATATAATTCAATAACTACCCGCATTCTACCACCAGTTATTTCGTTTTGTGTCAGTTTTAGTTAATTTTGATCACATGACAACCTAAATACGTTATAAATTGAAAACTTGAAAATTATTTTATATTTTTTTAGAAATACGTGTTAACATGGTAGACTTGTATTACCTATTTAAATATTATAGAGTGACACAGTGGCAGATTTAGGGTATATTTACAATCTAAGTACTTATATGGTTTCTGAATAGATATTACGCATAAATATTAAAACCAATTCATAACATACATTTTGACATCTATTATTTTTTTTCCGATACAATTTTTTCTCATTATAATATTTTGATAAATTTGAATCAAGTAAATATAAAGGTATTTAATATCAAACACTTCTAATTCGTATAGGTAGGTACATGATAAATATATTTTATATATATATATAATCAACGTGAACTTCGTAGAACGCAAAGGTCGAAAGAGTTCTGCCTTTATGCTCACACTATATTGCCTATAAGTACTACATATACATATTAACCGTCAGAAATATCTGCGCACCTGGCTGGATTGTGCACCTCACCTTCGCCTATCTAGTACCGTTGCCAACGCAAGCGCCGACACACGTGTATTATTCTTGCTTTCGTAATCTCAGTCTTGTTTATTGTTTCTCTGTTCAGTGAAAGATTAACTCTCAGGTTTGCATGACGTCTTTAATCCAGGTTCGCAGATATTTCCGAAGGGTTGTATTTTTCTATCAACGTCTAAAGGTCCTTTTCTAATACTCTATGTGGTTACATAACATTATATTGCATTTCCTAAGTAGTTCCTAAGTAATCTAAATATGTAATACACTAAAGCCTAAATACTTATCGCATATGTCACTGACACTGCCTTAGCCGCATTTATTCTTTTTACCTGTTGAAACGCGGGTCGTCACATTCTAAAGGGGCAGCTTTCGACTTAATGACTTTGCCTCGGTTGTTTGAATACCTATAACTGTAGCAAGGATAGGTAGACTGAGAAAATCTGATATTTGACTATAAATTTTGATTAGTATCTTAATTAGCAATTTATTTTAAGGGTTATTAAAATCAATGATAGTGGCCAAGCCAATGTCGGGGACACCTACTGCAACTACGAATAATGACAAAATAGCAGTAGGTACCTACCTACTTACTTTAGGTGGGTTTGTACTAGTTGTTATAGCATGTTCGATACATCATGTAATTAAATATCTAAATACATATTACGTTAATTATTAATGAATATGTTAATTTCCGGTAGCAAAATAAATATCCGTGTTAATAATTAAAAAGTATACATTTAGCCACAGCCACTACGTCCATTATATATTATTTAAGAAGGTATTTGTGACCAGAATTCAGTAATATCCTTTAACCATAGCTTAAATATGCACCTCTTGATATTAAATATTAGATAAGAATTCATAACTCACAGTCAGTTTGATCTTCTTATTTTTATGTAGGTCCTATAATACGACTACAAAGATTTATACCTATTCATTAACTAGTTGATTAAAATACATGTTAAAATATAGTCGATCAAATTATTATAAAAAGCCACAGTATGTATTTTGTAACTTGTTTAGAACCATTTTAAATATCAGTATGCTACTCTGGCAAGAATTCTATTTGTACTCACGTGTGTGTTTAAGCTCGTATCTCAATATTGTATGCGAAAAGAAAACAAAATTCTCATTACACCGGCATTATTACATTAAACGGCTAATATGCGGGAATTGTAGTTCGTGATGGTCGGCAACATATCTTTGGGGAAAAAAGCATCAACTTTAAAATATGAGATTCACATCAAACTACGCATACGCTATTGCGACACATGCTCACTAAGCTACATAAGGTTATAAAAATTCACCGATTAGAAGGAAATCCACCAGCTTCAAATTAGTAGATAAAATAAATCAATTCCTTTATAATCAGCTTCGTAATTATATTAATTTATTAATTGGTGTTATAATTGTTTTGATATGCAAAATTATGTTTAGTTATGTATAGGTCTTGTACTATATTACATAGCGTGTTATGTTACATACTATAAAAGTAAAATCGAATATTGAATCTGTACAGTACCAATAACGGAATATTAGAACGACAGCCATGTACTAAACGACGTTGATTTTACACATATGTAATTATATAATACAGCCAAGCGTCAGAGGTCGATACGAAAGATAGGTTTCGTAAATTACTTTAAATTTCGTAATACATACCAGCATGTTAGGTATTGTAAGTATATTTAGCTGTGTTATAATAATTGGGAATCATTTATAATATTTTATCTACACCCATGCTATAAATCCTGTGTCATAGTAACCATATAGCTCAATCAAAATAGACATTGACCCATGCATTAACACCCAACAACCTGAAATTTTACAGGTACGTAAGGGTACCACTGTAATGAAAGCCCGAAAAGACCCCATTGATCCAAATGTGTGCAATTTTTTTTTATTAAAGGTCAAGGGTTGCTTCTATGAGATTTTTTTACTCATCGATTAGTTTCAAGATAAAGGTAGCTTAGATCAATTTGTAGCTCAGGCTTTTTTTATTTAAGATTTACCACATCTAAGAAAAAGTCACTCCAAAGTTAGCCGAAAGTATTATCCATAAAATGCACACGCCACCTATGAGATATTTGTATTGCGTTTTTATACAAAACTGAGTGGTATGCCTTACGTGGCTGTATAATTTCAGCTTGTTATTAATTAGATTTTAATTTCTTTTAATTAATGCAAGGGTACCCCTATTTATGGACTAATTTGACTAGGCTAATAATATCATCCAAAAAAGTGTTATCATGTTGTATTAAATGTCATAATACAATTCCTTTTTCAAAAAAAGAACATTGTCAGGCACGCGCATTTCACTTTCACAGGGCCGTATTTAAAAATAGAACTGTTATTCGAATTCACGTCGTATCCCGCCATTTTTGTTCAATTTAATACTTTGTTGTTTACAAAAATGAGTGATACAAGCTTTGATAACACACCATCAGATCGTTCTAATGCAGCAAAGAACATTTCTAACCAATTATTACCAGAAAAGTCGAGAAAACCATATGAAAAGGCGTATCAAGATTTCATGAATTGGAAATTATCAAAGAGTAGTAGGTACATCAAATTCTGAAGATGTGCATGTGGGTGTGGATAAATTGTTGCATGCAACTGTATCACTATGGCCAACGTCTAATGCCCTTAAAAATAATAATATGGAGCATCTTGAAGTTGTACTTAATACCACATGAAAAAAAATAATTAAAATCGGTTAATTAACAAAAACTAATGTATACGAATTTATTCGTATCTTATATCTTTTTTAATGTCGGTCAAAAAGGCAATTCGATAAGTTAAATCAATCTTACATATTTTAACACAATCTAAAAGCCAATACTTAATGATTACAAATCATTAAGTATTGGCTTTTTGAATACCAGACCAAAATTAAGTCTAGTACGACAGAATTTTTAATCATCACCTTTATAGACTTTAACAGTCCACTGTAAATAATAATAAATAATAAAACAACACGAGACACCTTGTTAGGTTGTACCACATGTTTTCCATACAATATTTTTCTAGTGTATATACACAACACAATTATAACTTATTAAAAAAAAAAATATAACTTATTCCCCATTTTAACAAAAAATCAACTGGTATCATTTATGCAAGCATGCTTAGAAATCAGAATGGCATGCGGCGGGTGTAAGACGTAACTGTCACGCACACAAATATCGAAAAGTTGTATCATTTATTTTTGTTCTATTGTATCGCGATGTTCTATCTAGACATATTAATAATCTAAGATCTTGATCTAAGAGTTGCATATACATATAACTATTATGTCGTGTGGGGCTAAACATCATCCCTTCCAATAGCCCTTAACAGGTCACTGCTGGACATAGGCCTCTCCTAAGAAAGGGGGTTTAGCCTATTATAGCACACAGCACGCCTGACGGGTTGGTATAGGGAGAAAAACATACCATGAAGTATTTACTTCATGTGTATTGTTTACAGAATTATATCATATCATCATCTTTGAATAGTGAAAGGTGACAGGCGAGCTAATGGTCTCACTACCAAGGATGCCGAAGATCGGGCAAAGTGGAGAAGAAAAGGCAGGAGAGCGGACCCCGGGCTCCAGAATGGAAGCAACCAGGATAAACGCTAAGACGATGATGAGACGATGATGATCATCTTTGAATAGTGAAAGGTGACAAGCGTGCTAATGGTCTCACTACCAAGGATGCCGAAGATCGGGCAAAGTGGAGAAGAAAATGCAGGAGAGCGGTCCCCGGGCTCCAGAATGGAAGCAACAGGGATAAACGCTAAGACGATGATGATCATCTTTGAATAGTGAAAGGTGACAGGCGAGCTAATGGTCTCACTACCAAGGATGCCGAAGATCGGGCAAAGTGGAGAAGAAAAGGCAGGAGAGCGGACGCCGGGCTCCAGAATGGAAGCAACCAGGATAAACGCTAAGACGATGATGAGACGATGATGATCATCTTTGAATAGTGAAAGGTGACAGGCGTGCTAATGGTCTCACTACGAAGGATGCCGAAGATCGGGCAAAGTGGAGAAGAAAATGCAGGAGAGCGGTCCCCGGGCTCCAGAATGGAAGCAACAGGGATAAACGCTAAGACGATGATGATTATCTTTGAATAGTGAAAGGTGACAGGCGAGCTAATGGTCTCACTACCAAGGATGCCGAAGATCGGGCAAAGTGGAAAAGAAAAGGCAGGAGAGCGGACCCCGGGCTCCAGAATGGAAGCAACCGGGATAAACGCTAAGATGATGATGAGACGATCATGATCATCTTTGAATAGTGAAAGGTGACAAGCGTGCTAATGGTCTCACTACCAAGGATGCCGAAGATCGGGCAAAGTGGAGAAGAAAATTCAGGAGAGCGGTCCCCGGGCTCCAGAATGGAAGCAACCGGGATAAACGCTAAGACGATGATGATCATCTTTGAATAGTCCACTGGACACAATTACATAGTCACTAATCGGGATTAATATAGTCACTTTAAGTTATTCGATTATTTACAAATATTTTATAACAATTAATCTAATGATAAAATGCAATAACTAGCAAAAAGCTTTTCTATTACTCATCTTAAACTTAGTATACTAAAATAAATTAATTTAATTGCTGCTGATAAGCTCATTATATTATTCAGCTTTAACCATCAGTGTCTCGGATGAAGCGATGATGACGTTCCTATTCAAAGCAACAGAGAGTAATACCAAAGCCTGAAAGAGGGAAGGTTTAGACTCCGGTATCCTCACTCACTCGGTGCAAGAAATCCATTTCTAGTGCAGCGTGGTTCTGCCACATCATCAAAATTATATATGGCATTAACGTGCTATAATTCCTATTACAAATTAAAGTACAGATTTACCACCCAAAGTCAAAATATCGCCGTCAAAATTAATAAAGCTGTTCTAATTAACAAAAGAAAACAAGAAAATGGTAGAAGTTGAGGGTAGATGTCAATTGTAGTATTAATCTGCTTAGACATATAATTCCTACGAAACAATTACAAGGACAATATTTATAAATTGTTGTATTGAATACCTTTATTGTGGATGTGAAATGAATGAGGACTTTGCACATTTCCTTTATTCTGTTATCTATTCGATTCGACCTGTTCCGTTGATCTAATCTAGTGGCACATTTCCTACCAAGTTTCTAAAATATAATAGTAGTTTTAGTGTGGACACGCTAAACTTTTCTGTAATAGTATAGTGCAAGAAGCTGAAGGGAGTGTATGAACATAATCAAATTGCATACTAAATAACTACAACTACATGCAATTTATTAACATAAGCATGTGATTAAAGCTCAAAAAAATAAAATTATAAAATGAAAAATGCTCTAAATAATTATTATTCTATTGTGGTTTTATGGACATCAACATTGCGGGACCTTCGATATTCCAAACTTCCCAACAGATTCCGAGAGAAATCAATGAGATGATTTTTAGACCGTTACGCTAGTATACTAAGTTAATGACGTATACAATATTGAATTATATACTATTACTTTAAGCTTTTTAACAATTACATGGTGATATGTTTACTTTTGTTATACCTTAATTATACTTTACACTAATAAATAGTCACGGTGGTGTTATTTTGTTTGACGCCTATTATTTGATTCAGCGAAGGAAAATCTTTCATGATAAATAAACAGATATACACACAATCAAAAACATAAAATCATTTATAATAACAATTATATTATTTACAGAATAACATTAACATCTTTGGTGAAATAATTATAACAAAATGAATGGATGTAAACAATAATTAATTATATAAACAATTCATAAAATAAATATCCTGAATAAATATACACATAATACAAAATAAATCATATTAAATTTCATGACAATACAATTAATAATTAAAGGATTTACAAATTAGAAAGATGTGGCATTAGTAATTGTACTTTAGAAACTGGTAGATTAAGATTGTGTAAACTTTAGCAGTGTACACCTATTTATATTTTCACATATCTAAGTACAATATAAACACTGACAGTAATAAAATTAAAATAAAGTACTTTGTGCTAAATTCGTAGGCACTCACCGTCTACAGTGGTGAGACTGCACTGGTGGTATGTTAGGTAACCTACGATGTATGAGATTATCGCCCCTAGTATAAACGCTTTTTAACATACAAAATTTGAACATGAAAAGCACAAGGTTTTTTTTCTCATTTTAGTGAAGTTTCGCCTTGTACTTTGGTTTTTTTGGCTAGGTACCTGAGATTCAATTAGACATTAAAGTTTAAGGAAGAAATTATAGTTTTCCGTTAACATCAGCCATATTTCACGTTGGATGCACGACTGTAACAAACACTCTTATGTCATTAAAGCTTGCAATTTTATTACAAGAATTGCAAAAAAATTCAATTATTTAAAGTTTTTATAAACTTTACAATTAGTATTAGTATGGGATAATTTAGGCTCAATTATACGATAAATTATGAATTAACATAGCATTCAACATGAAGTGAATCTATGATGACCGAAGTAACAGTTAAAAATGTTTTCCCGTAAAAAAGATTGCCTCAATATGCGAATCTACGTTATTTAAGAAAATGTTCTAAAATGTTTAGTAATTTCCTGAAAACTTCTAAATTTCGAAAAACGACCTTCGATGCTTTTCATGTCTGTATTAGATATATCAACTTGTCAAACTGACGGGAAGACCAATACCCGTAAACATATATTACATCTCTATACCTTCGGTAGGTACAGTTCGGTACAGAAACAAAAAACTAGGATACTAAGAAATCGCTTGCCCTATAGATTCCAAAGCTATATAGTTATTCAGGTGTGTTGCTCTTTTTTTTTAAACGTACCTTGGTACCAAAACATATTACGACTTCAAAGAATTTATTTTGAGAAATATTTTCAGATGATACATCTATAATTACAGCAGTTATATATCATAGTTCTTGCTTTAGATATTTTGTATCGCAATACTTAAGAGTGTTTTTATCAGTATACATCCGCAAGAAATTCAATGAAATATTTTTTTTCTTAATAAAAGATTTAGACGAAAAGAATCTGCATTAATCGACATCAAGCACACACCCTAATGCACTTGAGATTTGGATTGTACGATTACGATTACGATCAAATCTAGCACACAGTGTAACATAAACGTAATATTGCTTGGTTTCCTAAGATTAATTGGATACTTATTATACAAATGGGGACGTTCTACTGAGCCTGACGGCTGGCAATTACTAATAAAGCCCGTTAGCTGCCGATCAGCTCACTAATAAATCTTAATACATAGAACGAACGTAACTTTAGCACACATACCGTCCGTCCCCAGCTTAAACAACACTGGTAAATATAAAAATATTCAAAATACTTAGGAGTTTATTTCCTTCTCTAAAAACTTTGTACGTTTATCATTGCAGTATCCAGCTTATGCAAGCTTCTTACATTGCGTGGAAACATTAGCTTAAGGGGCCTAGCTTCTTACTGTTATGGCAGTATATTTAACAACTATACACCGAGAAACATTCGGATTTATCGATTTACGGATATTAAGCCAACCTGTCCTGCTGATTAATGCTGAGTAAGCAAATCGAATTGCGAAAATAGTGTATTAATGCTTTGCAGTGGTGGCATAGCAAATGATGAAGTAAAATAAACAAATTTTGATTATGCCGATCGCCGAGAACGAGCATAGTTAGAGAGTAATGTCCGAAGGTTATAGCTATAATAGATGACACGACACTCACCAAGTCACCGAGACGCAGTACTCATAGTCGAATACACAAAGAAACGACTAAAATTCTTCTAATCATAGGCCTTATAATTAGTAAGATCCGATATACAATTTATATTATATTTAATTGGTGTTACCGCTTAATCTTAAATATGACTTAATTTGGAGAGGATATATTATTATCGTAGTATCGATTAAATTATTATGAAGTGTATTCAACCTATCTTATAAAGAATGAAGTATGGAGGAATAAATGTATATTGGCTATTATATGATATTGCATCACGATCTTTTAAATTGTTTATAATTGCTTACATATATATATATACACACGCTGTCTAACCTACTCTGTGAAATCCGACTAAATATCTGCTAGAAGCTCAGAGTAATAATGAGTTGCGCTCAGGTAGTCCACGAGTCTCCGAGGCAGAGGTAGATCACTGATGAGATCTCGTCGCACGTATTTTAATATTACAAATCTGAAAAAAAATCAAAATATATAAGCCAAATTATAGTAAAAAAGTGAAGCTGTCCATCAAATGAAGACTATCTAAGGATATCTAAGCGGGTAGAAACCACAGATTTATCATATGATAAGTCAGACTAATGAAAAATCGATATTCTATTTGCCATTCAACCTAGATGGTAAGTTTGTCCGATTTAAATATTTCTTATCGCATGTCCCTCGCGTTCACGTAGGGAGTTCATGTTGTAACATTTAAGATGTGAGTCGTAGGGACTATGGGGAGATATAGTACTTGTTGCAAATACAAGATGTTTAGTAAAAGCTCTCTGAATAATTTCAATCCTTTGTGAGTGGACCGCGTAATGTGGGTTCCACACCACACTACAAAATGTAGGTTGCTACCGACCAATGAGTTGTACAATATGATTTTAGTTCTTGTTTGTTTGAATCCTTTAGAGCTTAATTTTTTAAATTTCATGAATAATCGCTCTTGGAAGTCCTAGTGAGGCTGCTTTTTTACGTATTGAAAGTTGCGGATATTCGGGAGTGTTAATGTTAGGGCTCGCAGAGTTTAATAATACGCAGTAGTTGAAATAATACAGGATTTATTTTATTCACACAGCTCTTTTACATCACACACCGAGTTCTATATCTACAACCCATAAACAACATAGAGTAGATCATAGACTAAACCACAGAGTAGTGTTGTGTTTATATTGATTCCTCAACACCCTCCCTCAATACAAGCACAACAAAAACAAGCATTTAACAAACATAAATCTTACAAAGTAAATAAAGACATCCTAGAAAGAAACAAATACTCCATTTCTACATTTCTCAAACTTAATGCGAGGCAAGGCCTTTGTACAAAAATCTGCCAACTGATCATCAGTGGGAATATATTCAAGTTATACAATTTTACAGTTTACCATATCTCTCAGAAAGTGGTGTTTTAAATCTATATGTTGCTAACATGAATGACAGACTGATTATCCTCAAGCAGAAGTATGTCATTACATTTGCACCCCAATTTCAATCAATAAACTTCTAATCCACAATGCCTCGGCCACACCCTTAGCCAATGCAACAAATTCAGACTCAGTAGATAAAAGCTACCTAGATAGCTATGTACTGTTGCTTACTACTTGTCCATGACCTGTGTCATGTCATGTACATCCAAAAACATGATAAATCCAGATGTTGACTTTCTGTCACACATGTCCCCACCCCAATCCGCATCACAGTATCCCAGTAATGGTATCTCTTCATTTTTCTTGAAAACAAATTTCAAATCGATACTGCCCTTAATGTATCTCAAGACTCTCTTTAAGGCTTTCCACAAATCCTCATTATCTTTAGACTGAAAACGACTCGGATAACTCAAAGCAAAGCATACATCCGGCCTACTACCTAACATAGCATACATTAGGCCTCCAATCAGACTTCTACACCGGGTAATTAATTCCTTATTCTCAGATGGTATTTCAGATATCTTTAATCCTGGTTCAATTAGAGTTTTCACTGGCTTACACTCCTCCGTATTATATTGGCTTAACAAATCCACTAAATATTCCTTCTGATCTAATTCAATGCAGTCTGTCTTCTTTACTATGTTTATTCCCAAGTATCTAGTTATTCCTTGCATGTCCGTCATTTCAAATTCTTCTTGTAACACCTGTTTTAAACTATTTATTTGTTCAGGTCTCTCAGATACCAAAATTATATTGTCTACATAAATTAGAATGAAGAATTTTACTCCCTCTTTATAGTATAAACACCAATCACTCCGGCTTCTAATAAATCCCTCTTTAATCAAAAAACTGTATTTCTGATTCAATTTTCTGGGGCTCTTCTTAAGCCCATATAATGATTTATTTAGTTTCAGTACTTTTCCATCCTTTTTGACACCTTCTGGTTTTAATAAATAAACTTCTTCATCAATATCTTCATAGAGAAATGCACTCTTCATATCCATCTGATTGATGTATAAATCATATTTGGTTGCTATAGCCATGACTATCCTGAGACTTGGTAACTTTGCCACTGGAGCACAAATATCAGCATGATCAAATTTGTCACTTTGCTGGAAACCTCGGGCAACCAAACTTGCTTCATATAAATATTTACCATTCTCTTTCTTTATCTTAAATATCCATTTCGCTTCAATGGCTTTCTTTCCAATTGGTAGATCGGTTTCAATCCAGGTATTGTTCTTAATTAATGCTTCAAGCTCTCTCTTGATTGCTTCTAACCATAACTCTGAGTCTTCACCACTAGTTGCCTCCTTAAATGAAATCTGCTGATCAGATTGTGCCAAGAGACCTATGTCATAGTCTTCCAACCAAGAGGGTTTCCTAACAGATCTTTTAGGATGTCTTCTTATCATTTCTCTTTTTTCTTCCTGTAAGTCTGTGTTAGATAAGTCATCTTCTATATATTCTTCCAGCACTTCTACTTCCCCCATCTCACTTTCAGTCTCCTGTCTTTCCACTTCTTCAGCAACTTCTATATTTTGTGGCAACTTTTCTCTTATATTATTTCCCAGCAAGTCTGTACATACCATTTCATCTTGTACATTTTCATGACATTCAAGCACTTCAATTTCTTCTGATTGAATACATGTTGAAAGATTTTGTTTATTGTTTTTCTCATCTCCATTTTGAATAAACACCACATCCCTATAAGTATCAATAACGTCTGTATTTGGAAACCAAACCCTAAAACCTTTACTATGCTCTCCATAACCAACAAAAACTCCCTGCTTACTCTTCGGGTCCCATTTTGATCTTCTTTCCTTTGGTACATGAACAAAGACTTCAGTACCAAAAGCTTTCAAAGTATGCAAATTAAAACTTTTCTTATATAAAAGTTCATAAGGGGTCTTTCCTTTAATCTTACTAGCACCTGTTCTATTTAAAGTAAAAACAGCAGTATTAACAGCCTCTGCCCACAGTTCTTTACTCCGTTTTGCTTCTATGACCATTATTCTTGCGGATTCTACTATAGTTCTCATCTCTCGTTCAATTCTTCCGTTTTGCTCTGGCGTATAGCTGACTGTTGTTTCATGTATTATACCTTTTGATTTCAACATTTTCTCAACATCTTGATTTATAATTTCTTTCCCATTATCTGATCGCATCCTCTTGATTCTACAACTGAACTCATTTTCAAATTGTTCTATAAACTCTGCAATTTTATTTTTCACCTCTGATTTAAGCTGTAAGAAATAAACATATCTATAACTGCTATAGTCATCCTTCATTAAAAGGAAATACAAAGCACCACCTAATGAAGCAGGAGTCATTGGCCCACAAAGATCCATATGTATTAACGCACCTGGACAATCCCCATGACTTTCACTAGCACTGAATGGATTTCTATGGTGCTTCCCTTGAATACTTGGTTGACATTGCTCAGTCTGTCCTTCATATTTTACATTATTTGAATCTAAACATTCCTTTACATACCTACAATTTTGATGGGCAATACGGCGATGCCATTCAGATAGTGTAGTTAATGCTAGGTCATACATTTTAAATTTCATAATATACACTTTATCAACACGTTCAGCTACAGCTGCAACCCTCCCATCTTTTAGTAATTTAGACTCCATAGCAGTAGACACCATTGTATAACCTCTATCTAATGCACATGTTAGAGAAAACAAATTAACCCTCAATTCTGGCACAAACAAAACATTATTGAGAGATGTGGGTATGTATTCACTACTATTATAAGCAAAAAGGTTTATATTTCCCACTCCTTTTACTTCCAATTTCTTACCATCTCCAACAGTTACATATCTACCTGACAACACTTGAAAACATGAGAAATACTCTCTACAATAAGTCATGTGCTCGCTTGCACCAGAGTCTAATATAAACTCTGCACCTATACCTCTTATTGGCGACACAACAAAAGCATTTCTATTTTCATTATCAACATCCACATTTTGTTTTTGCTTTAACAACATCTTACAGTCTTTAATCATATGACCTGGCTTACGACAAAAATAACACTTTCTTTCTCTACAATTACTTCTTAAATGGTCTGTTTTACCACATTCAAAACACTTCATTATAATATTTCTGTCCTCTAATTTTCTTCGGGGTTCTCCTTTACGTTGTGATGCCAGGAATGCAGAAGGTTCTGGTTTTCTGTTGCGATACCTCTCCTCTTCAATGAGCAGGCGTGAAACCAATACTTGAAATGATTGATTGGTTTCGGGTACTGATTCCCATGCAGAAATAAAGTGCCCGTACCTTTCAGGTAAAGTCATCAAAACTTTCGTGATAAGCATATTTTCTGACATCCTCTCTCCGAGGCCGTCCAATTGATGTTGCAACTCTTCCAATTTGGACACAAACACAGTCACAGGTTCCTCAAATTCCAAATTAAAAAACCTCTGTTGTACAAGGTGCACACTCACATGAGACCTGGGTTCATAAATAGATATTAATTTCTCCCATATATCATTACTAGTTTTACATGTTAGTAAATGTGAAAGGATCTTGTCTTGCACTCTGGTGACTATTATTTCCTGGGCTTTGGCGTCATCCTCCTCCCATTTAGTAACTTCTAATTGAGACTTGCCGTCGTCCTTTTGGGTTAATCTGGGCTTTTTACGGCTGCCGTCGACAACAGACTGCAACCCTCGGGATCGCAGTATGACTCCAAGTTGGTATTTCCATATTGAATAGTTATTGTCACCCAACTTTAAGCTGTGCACATTTTGCGAACAACCGGCATCCATCTTGTACGCGTGCTCACGACTTTAACTTACAAAGTTTCACAACACACCAATTCCTTTTGCTTGCAATGTTCTGGGCCCATAACCTGTTAATGTTAGGGCTCGCAGAGTTTAATAATACGCAGTAGTTGAAATAATACAGGATTTATTTTATTCACACAGCTCTTTTACATCACACACCGAGTTCTATATCTACAACCCATAAACAACATAGAGTAGATCATAGACTAAACCACAGAGTAGTGTTGTGTTTATATTGATTCCTCAACAGGGAGTCCTTGAAGTTCGACCGGGCCCTGGCCGTGGGACATTCATAACCGAAGCAGTTGCGCGGAATCTCTACACCCACAAACGAATTAAATTTACACTCGGTCCATCACGTATTCGCCGAATACCGAACTTTGAACAAATTTGTCGACGAGCAATTACGTAAGAATCATTGCTCTTAAAAAATGTCTTCACAGCGAAAGCGCGATGCACACTCGACCACTGCGACATCGTGACTGATATTTAAATTTAGTATTAGTACCTTTTATCACTGAATTGATTACTTGAGTTTTATTTTATATTTTGATGTTTGTATTTTAGACGTGTTCAAGTGCCTTTTGGGGCCTATGGAAATAAATGATTTGACTTTGAGAAATCCGCACGATCGATAATTCCAACGACGCCACCCTCTCCCGCACCCTTTATTATTACTTTTTAAATAATCTTATTTAAAAATATAAATTTGCCACCAGACACCCTATATAATCAAAGATTTATACCTGCACATATGTTGGAGACTTTGCACTCTCTTAAACCTTGACACAGGATAGAGCAACTGAACTCGTACAGGGCCTAGTACAGGCCTCAAGTTCAAGAAAAACAAATATCTGCCACTGCGAGATGTTTCTACAGCATTTTCTATGAATTCTACTATAGTCTGTGCCTTGAACATGGTGCAACCCCCGAAGCAGAAATTACCTGAAAGTAAAAAATATTTAAATAAATAAACAATACATACCTTTTTTTTCATTGGGGAAAATATAGTTTTATACTAACTATAACATATTAAAAGTTCGTATTTAGGACAATTTCAAACACAATTATTTTGTTGTGTTTTTTAATTAAATAAATAAAAGTAAAAAATAAAATCTCTAAATATCGTAAATATCATTATAATGACTTCAGGGCATACCACACCTTACGTTTTGGTTTTCCAACATAGTATTGTTGTTAAGAAGTTATTGAACTTTATTATTTTTTATTCCCTACAGGTTGGAATATTTTCAAAAGAAAAGATAAAAACAATTGGAAGAGAAAAATCTTTATTGTGTACTACCTGAGCTCTGCGGTTGTTGTTGTACTTTTACAACAACGCCGTAAGTATCGTTGCGGGGCGAAGCTAGTCATAAAGTAAAAAGTAGCCTAAGTTAATTGTTATATCATCAGTTATTTGCCAGTGAAAGTCCCAACGAAATCGGCCCAGCCGTTCCAGAGCCGGAACAGATAGACAGACCGTGTTTACTTTCATATACAGGGTGGATATGACAATACGACATTAAACGGCGACTGCCACTGTGGCGCAGTGGTAGCGTATGCGATTGTTGTGCTCGAGATCTTGGTTGAAATTCTCGGGTTGGACCAAATGTTTGTATGATCTACAAATATTTATTTCAGAGTTTGGATGAATGCATGGTACTAGACAACGTATAGAAATTTTATATCAGTTGTCTAGTACCCATGTGCAGATTTATAGCTTTCGTTGATAAATTAGGTAAATAATAATAGCGTACAATGCGACTCAAATGAAAATAGAAAAGCCAATGAACTCTATCTGTCAAATGTCGCTTAAAACGTACGGTCTGCAACGAAACCTTATTTGCGTGTTTTTAATTAACGTTTTTCAAGTCACAATAATAATAACAAAAAACAAATTCAATTTTCAACTGGTTTCAACAACAAAGAAGTTACAACTGGAAGAGCATTATCTCTATTGTGAATTAAAGATTGAATTGTATAATAATCTGCCTATTCGTATACGTTCAGGGCATATACATAAAGACAGCGCGGTTTTTCCTCGACATACCGTGGGAGAGCCACGCTTCAGCATGAATGGGCCGGCTCAACCGGAGTGATACCACGGCCTCACAAAAAAGCGGTGTGAAACAGCGCCTGCGCTTTGCTTCACCGATTAAGTGAGGATACCGGAAGCCCATATCCTAACCCCTCCCCCCATCTCCCTTCCCATCCCCCAAAGATCGAGAACGCACTTGTGTTGCCTCTGCTGTTGCGGGTGTCCATGGGCGGCGGTAATCGCTTACCATCAGGTGATACGTCTGCTCGTTTGCCCACTATTCAATAGAAAAAAATTAAAAAAACATTCTCCATAGATTAATATCTTATCCGTGGTAAATTATTCACTAGTAGTGTATAACCACATCGAGGCATTGTTCCATTTCAACTCACACAAAATAATCGTTTCGTAACAACTAACGTACTTAACTAATGTGTTCTATCACTTTAATATAAAAGCAGTTTCGTTCCAGTTCGTGATTCGTTCCAGCAATACCCTTTTTTGAAGTGAAAACTTCTTTAGCGGCGTGTACTTATTTTGGAATGGGTTAAAATGTATAAACTCGCGTCAGGTCACGTGACCTGATCGAAAATTCGTAAGACGGATGGAGAGAGGACGTATAAACTCGCGTCAGGTCACGTGACAGGACAGGCGGCGCAGGGCGCTTGCGCGAATGTTCGTGTGTGTATGTAATATAAATTGTCATGTTTGTGTACGATAGCGCAATAAATGAATATTGTATTCCACCACATAAATAATAGTACTTTTATACTGATAATGAAAGCAATTCGTACAAATTTATTCTCTAACCATTCCAAAATATCAAAAATGCACAACGTTAATATTCAAGTTTTCACTTCTGCCGGCACTCCCGGAGTGCAACCCGTCGACTTTTTTTTGACTATTATGTGATTACGTGTGTGAGTCGTATTGCTCAAAAATGAAAAATAGTGTCCTATGGCTAAACTACTGAACCGAACCGAACCGAACTTTATTGTAATTCTGTAGATCTGCAGGTTGACTTGTAACATGACCACATGTGACAAGTCCACTTACAGAATTACAAAGTCATGTTCAAATAAATTTCGTATTGTCATATCCACTCTGTATACATTTCGTGAAAAGCTGTTAATTTAAAATTACAAACAGACACTTCAATTTAATTTATTTGTTTAGATTCATATTAAATTACGCCTATAATTATCTTTCTGTGACACATATCTATACTAATATTATAAAGAGGAAAACTTTGTTTGTATGTTTGTTTGTTTGTAATGAATAGGCTCTAAAACTACTGGACCGATTTAAAAAATTCTTTCACCATTCGAGGGCTACATTATCCACGAGTAACATAGGCTATATTTTATTTTGGAAAAAAATAGGGTTCCGTAAGATATTGTGGTTTTTCGGACACAAGGTGTAAAAAATCAACCCTATACGGGGGAAAATTTTTCGCTACGGCAATAAAAGACGCAAACGAGGTTGCGTCGGTCAGCTAGTATGTGATAAAGATGGAAGTTCACTATGTGACCACACACATTTGTGACTGGAAAAACCAGTCTAAATCTGGAGAGCATACGGCGATACATACGACATGGCACAAAAAGTGCTTCCAAAGACTACTTATGACTTATATGTACATGTGAAATGATATCAAATATTTACGCACCCTGATCGTGTTCAATCCGTACATGTCTAAGACCATTTAACTTAAAAGTCAAAGTGAATATGTAATGGTCATCGCTGCTATCTCGAACAATAAAAGAACCATCTGGTTCATTGGATAAGATTTTCTCTGCAGCTTCCACAGATATTGGGCCCCAATACCATCCATACTGAAAGACAAAATTCATGATTAGTTGAATTACGATCAATATAAGTAATTTAACAAAAATATTCGAAATTGCCTCACGTCTTTGACTTTTTGTATAGAACTGGCGAAATCCATTATATTCTCGTCATCGATGCCAGTTCTGCGACTAGTTGGGTGTACATGCGGCGATTGTGGTAATGGCGGTAACGCCCGACGTACTGCCGCCGGAGGTGATTCCTCTTTGTTTGAATTAACTCTCTCCACTTCGGACATATTTTCCGAAACAGGCTGGCGTCGCCAACGAAACAAATTACAAAAACTCTGCTTCAAATTTATCGACAATATTCTGACAGGCGACATTTTTGATTTTTGGTTTTGATTCGCAGTGCCCTTCTTAACGACCTTGTCGTTTTTGTCCAATTCCATAATGTCCTTAGGAATATTCTCTTTATGCTTTTTATTTTTGGTATTAATGCCGAATGAGTTTATGTTTGACATTTTATGATTGTTATTTGTTTCTAGAGTTTTACAATTATCATTACTCTCTTTCAAAAATACAGTTGTAGAGGTTGCATCTTTATTTGTATGTTTTGCGTGAATGCCCACACTAGTTACTATGGAATTAGTTTTCTTATTGACTGTAGATCTACATTCTGAGTCACTTGAACTAGAGTAGAGTGTATGTAAATATTTTCTCATTTCGCGTAAGGTTAAATGTAACGAGTCCGTATCCGAATCATTATTACTTTTTTTGAAGGATGAGCTTGGCAAGCCATGTCTTTTAGCTTTAAGTTCTTTAGGTCTAATAGTCTCCTTTAACTTTTGGGTTTTATCTACCTTCTCAATAGGGATGAAATTGTTAGCTGGTGTAGGTTGTGATACACTTTTACTACGTTTCTTGGTGCTCCGAAGTGGTTTCTTTCCTTTGTTTCTACTGTTACTGGGTCGCACCATATCAATGGGTACTGCATAAATATCGCTATCGAATGGAACGTTATACATATCCGTAATATCGGACGTTTTAGTAATTAATGTGTCGTGTGAGATCGCCTGTGTAATAAAGTTCGAATCATCAGCTTGAAATTGAGTGACTAGTGAGTTGTGGCTGCTGGACAATCTTGATGATAATGAGTTCCGCGAAGAAGGTCGATTCACACGACAAGGACTCAAGTGTAGAAGTCGGGGGCTAGCGAATCTATGATTTAGACATTGACGTCGCTCATATAACGAATCCGGTTTTAGTTTTCTAGGGTACTTTGGCGACATATGCTTGACATTAGTCGATATATCTAAATTCAATGAATTAGACTTAACTACCCCATCATTGGTGAAAGTAACAACTGGCGGTGGTACATACAAAGCCATACATTCTACATTCTCAGCAAAAGGATGATCCTGCAAACAATGTCACATAAGAAATTTGTTCTTTTTTATTACTTGTATTTCTTGTTAACTAATCCTTACCTGAAATTCAGGAGGTGGTTCTATTGTTGTAATTATTACTTTTCCTGGACCTTTTCTCACAGTGTTAAAGAAATCACCACACATGCGCTCAGATGCCTCTGTTGATTCACATAGTGACAACGATTTTTCATCAAAGTCACTCTCTTGTAACTGTACAACAAAACATGTCATGAAATAACTTATCAATTATTACAATTAATATAATAGATAGCTGAAATCAATGTTCAATGTGATTCAAGGAAATAGTTAGAAACATAATTAAAAAATTACATAAGTATCAATAAATGTGGTAATTGCTTTAGAAATGCATTGCTAACTAATTATGATACTAAATAGCGCAAAGGCAATACATAATTAAACAAAGCAGGATAATGATTTGCATTTTACAAACATGGCTGCAAATAATTTGCTTTACACTTCAGAAAACACCTTTTGCAGTAAACATAAATTATTTGTCATAGAAAACTTCACACAGCTGAATTAAAAATAACACAATGCTCCATTTATTGTTGCAATAATGGATTAGAATTGCAAAAGCTGTTTTAAGATATTTTATTTTTATTGCAGTTGCTCAAACTAGCTAGCTGAAAATGATTTAAAGTAGAAAGACACACTAAGTTTGATCGGAACCGTCACTAGCAGTCTAGACCGGAGCATGTATTGCAATGGCTTTTGCAGTTTTTGCTTATGTTTTATGCAATGCTTGCTGACTTATACTAATTGTACTACTCACTTATACAGTATAAGTAAATATAATTGATGCACAGATGGGCTATTAATCACATAATACCCTCACAAGAGATGTTACAACTGTTTTTTTTTTTCCACAATAATTTCAAGTTTTATATTATTTTGAAATAAGTTCTTACTTACATTTTAGTATTAGCTAAGGTTGATATGAGAAAACATGGAGTGAATGCATCATTTTAGTGATTTAAAAGGTTATAATACATTGTTATAACATTCAGTAGTAGTAGTAGTAGTAAGTATAAAACAAAAATATAATTAGGAGAGAAAAAACTGAAATATAGATCATAGAGAAGACACATATTAAGAACATAAAATCTTTTTTATTTCCAATTCTAAATATACTTTTGAAAAGGAAATAAAAATAATAAATTAAATTATTTTAAATACTGCTCATTTAAGTACAATTCTTATTATAGTTCAAAACAAACAGACCTATGTAAGAAAAGGTAAAGATCTTGAACCAAAATCACCAATATTTACAAGAAAAAGTTAAATGACTATAACCCAACCACATAAAAACTTTTGATAAAATGTATTATGAATTTATTGGTACCCTATTCATTAAAATTGGTGCAGTAATTTAGGAGCTACGGTGGAACATACAAACACACGTAAACTGGTAACACTTATTACCCTTCCTTAGAGGGCTCTACCTTGTGAAAAGATAACAGGCAAACAAGCCCATAGTGCTTCAAGCAAGCAAATAGTGATATTGGTACTAGCATAGCATATTAATACAAAAATTACAGTACTTTACAGTTACACTCACTGTGTCACTAGGACTAAATATTTTGGGTATATTATATTTAAATTGTGAGACTATAGTTTTTGGAAATAAGTGATGTTTAATTTTTTTCTTTAGGATTTCAGCAAGTAAAAAATGTTTGTCAAACATTGTTGCAAGTGTGGTTTAGTGTAGACGATTAATAGCTAATTCACAATAACAGATGCTTGCTTTGAAACTTAATTCTGTAAATTATATAAAAAGAAATCTATGATAGAAATATAGAGGTGATAGTGTAAGTAGTGTACCTAAGTATGTATTTAAATGAAATGTATAATTTGTTTAGTTGCTGTAAATAGATAATTAGAACAAAAAAACAATTCGCTTTGTCTATAATTAACTGTATAACGATTTGCGTATCTAATGATATGTTAGGTACCTAGATTGAAGTATATTCTAGAGCATCTCTGGCTTTGGTTGCAAAAAGTCTGTTTTTACGCATTACGTGCTATATTAAGCAACAAGAGCTATTATACTTCAAGTTATCTCCACAACACCAGTACATGTATTGTTTATTACAGACTAATGTTTCAACATCTTTGACGACATAAAAATAGATACGAAACAATAAAACCTATTTATTCTTAAATACATTTATATCTCATTTCATATGAACTAACGCAAGCACTAAAAAACATTATATTAATTAGCTTACCTCGGATGCAACGTGATGCCATCCACTAGCAGAATCACTCGAAAAGGAACCACTCGTAATTAGAAGTCCACTGTCTTCGCTTAATGGAGGTGCCTCAGAATGTGTCGAAAAGGGTGGTGACTCCATCACCTAGGTATCAGCTTGAGAAAATAACTTATCTGAACAAATAATGGACGTAAAATTCAGTAATATTCGATAAAAAATTAAGATTAAATAACTAAATAGCTTCAACATGAAACATTTCTACTTTTTTATTACAGCAGTACTGTTGTTTATGGATTTGAGTACCGGGCAATCAGTACCTATTTTTTTTTTTAAACAGTATATCAATTTAAATCGAACTAACTCTAGTTAATTTAAACAGACAAAAACCAATTAAATAGAAGTTATTAAAACTCAATCAAACATTTCAAATGAATATTAGGGTATCTGAGGAAAGTAGTATATTTTTTGTACACGACTCCGACTTCACGCGAAATCATATTAAAATAAATAATAACTTTGATCACGAATCAAAGTAATTTCTCTAAGCCAAATATCATCAAAATCGGTTCTGCGGTTTGCCCCTGAAAGTGTAACAGCTAGACAGAATTACTTTATACTCCATGATTTAAGACTAAGAAAGTTAGTAGAAAGTGAAGAGATAACAGATGGACACATTTTCGTTACTTGTATTCTTAAAATTAGTATAGAATGATGAATGACTCGCTACTTTTGTAGAATAATTAGCGTAATGGATAATGGATTGATTTTGGACTTAAAAGTGACTAAGTTTATATTTAGTATTTACAGTAGTAGGTACATATATAGAAAGAAATAAACTAAAGGGCGCTGGAGTAATAATTAAACTCGGACACGGGTGCTTTACGGCTAGAGACGCTTATGATTCGTACGTACGTGAGCAAATTAGGAATAAAAAGCATAAATTTGTCATTGCTCACGTCTGGCAAATGGCAAAAAAATTTGTATTCACGTAAATGTACATCTAAATCGCAGGAACGTAACGATTCTGTTCGATTTGTTGAAAATGCGCGGCGATTCTGTTACGAATTGTGACGGGAAAATACACTTATGTAAAAATCGTGTGTTCGAGGAGAATACTCGACGATAGAAGTGTGGGTTCGTTCTTATCGACGGCCACTTAAATCTGTTGTATTCTGTCTGAATATATACATATTATTTTTAAATAACATTGTATGAAGAAGTGTGAAAACCTAATTTGGTTATAACTCTTGCCTTTGATATTTTTATGATTAAAAGTAAAAAATAAGTAATCAGTGCACATTTAGTATTTTTCAACAATGAGTTTATAATCAAATTACAATAAAACACCTCCTGGTATTAAATGAAGTATCGATTGAAACGAAATCACGGAAAGGGTCGATGCCGCCTTTCGACTTTTTTTCCGTTCCACATCTCTAGCACTGACTGAGTAAAAGTGTTCTTAGTTCTATGCCTGTGCAGTCTGTAGTCTGTGGTGCTCTAGCATCATCACACTTTGGACGGAGGGTTTCGGACAGTTTCGGATAAGTTTTAAGTTTTCCTTTACTAATAAATGGTTTTTTCTCAATGTGGTCCTTTTGCTTTTTATATTGAAATAAAAATCTCTTAATGTAATGTTTTTTGGGAGTAACTAGATATTGTGAGACTACTAGTTGCTACAGGAACAATATTAATTGAGTATTGACCAATTTTATCTTGAAAGTCGTGAAATAATATCCTATTACCCATAGTTTTAACACCAAAAGTGCCGGGTGTTGTGCAGGAAAACAATAGCATTGTGTTGTAAATTAACATAATATGCAGATTTAATTACTTCGTGGCCCGAAAACATTGTTATTGTGGATCCGATGATATTTTCAGAGATGGCCGACTCTCAAGTCGCAAATATAGTAAATGAAATACTGGTTAGTAATTTTTTTTAGTGACTAATACAGTCATTTTGTTTAAAATATGGTATATGTTGTAGGTACATACTCAATACCTGTAATTTTATCATGGAGCAGGATTGTCATCACATCATGCACTAGTGTTGAGAAAAGTATATTTGTATACTGTGAAGAATTGTAAGTTAACGCAGTAAACTTACAATTCTTCTTGCTTACTGTATATTAATATTTTCTTCCACAAAATAATTATAAAATACAGGAGTAGATAGGCTTAAAATCTCATTTGCGGTGACATGTTTCTGTTTCTGATAAATATATTGGTCCTGTATTTTAGCGAGTTGAAACAGTTGAAGAGGCATTTAGTTGCTTTCTGGTGCATAAACCAGAAGAAGAGAATGAAAGATTATCAATGTATCAAAAGAAACTTTGTGGGATAATGACATCTTTAAGTCCAGATATGCAAGAGTCTGCAATTCGCCAATATTTGACACCAACTGCAGTTTTAACCAATAGACATAAAATGAAGCAATTGCTTACACTTCTAGAAAATTTAGTGAATACCAATGTTCTTCAAGCTAGGTAAGTATTTGCAACTACTTATACAATTCTTATCCAAGTATATAACTAATGCATTAGGAATGTATATTATGAGAGGATTGTTAACATCCTCTAGGAAATACTGAAAAAAGTCAGCTAGCTGTAAGTCAAGGAAAAAGTGATCAGCAAATTCGGTAGGTGATAGATGCTGCTGAGTTACACCCTATAAGGTGCCAGTTGACAAACTTTTCCACTGAGATACAATAAGCTGACAGTAATTTTGATTCATAGTAGCATTGAGAGGCGGCAGGTTAACGTGATATGGACATGTAATGCGTAGAGATGAGCAGAATACTGTTAGGAAAGTTTTGGGTATGGAAGTTGACGGGTATAGGGGTAGAGGACGACCAAGGAAAAAATGGATGGACTGCGTAAAAGAAGATATGGCCAGAAAGGGAGTTAGTAGTGAACTGACGAGTGATAGAGGAGAATGGAAAAAGAAAACTCATTGCACCGACCCCAAATAAATTTGGGAAAAGGGTAGGAAGATGATGAGTAGCATAGAAATGTAAATAAGTACAAAATTATATTTCCGGTCGACCTGGAGATGCAAAGACATGCAGCCATTCCACACTAGAAAACATGGAATATGATATTTTGGTAGTATGAGACCTTGATAAAATCATAAGAATGTTTCAACAGCAGTTCAATACTTATAACAACCTCATAGACAAATGACAATAACAATGGGACAAATTATTTAAGGTTTGCCATCATGACCAATTCTTACCATCTGTTAACTTTTTTAACTGTGGGAGAGCTATGCTTCGGCATGAATGGGTCGGCTCGACCGGAGTGATACCACGGCCTCACAGAAAACCGGTGTGAAATAGCGTTTGCGCTGTGTTTCACCGAGTGAGTGAGGATACCGGAGGCCCATACCCCAACCCCTCCCCCCATCCCCTTTCCCATCCCCCAAAGGTCGGCAACGCACTTGTGACGCCTTTGATGTTGCGGGTGTCCATGGGCGGCGGTAATCGCTTACCATCAGGTGATACGTCTGCTCATTTGCCAACTATTGAATAAAAAAAAAAAAAAAAGAATTAGAGCTTTCCATCTGTAACAGCAAACTACACAATTTGATCACCATTGTGTCAATCCTCAACACCTAACTCTAGCTGTGAATAGTCTACTCTTCATATCCTCTGGGAATTTAGTCTTTGGTACAATGACCGCAATAAATACTGAATAGCATGTAAATTATATTTGGGGCAGTATACTATGGGAATCTTGTGTCAAGTGTGGTGAATTTCCATGTGTTTAGATGACTCTGCCTTACATACTATAATATTCAAATCTAGGTTACTTATGATCCATAATATTTTATCTGTGGTGCTTCTCGCTTTGAGAAGGAGGGAAGTGAATTCCTCAAATTTTCTAATGATTCATTTCCAGTTCCATAACTCGAGAGTGTTAAAACTTATTGTGTTCATGGATCATTGTTGATGATTATTGCTGTTGGGCGGAATTATAAAATAAAAGTAATATCACTACATAGTATAAAACAAAGTCGCCTTTTCTGTCCCTATATCCCTATGTGCGCTTAAATCTTTGAAACTACGCAACGGATTTTGATGCGGTTTTTTCCAATAGATAGAGTGATTCAAGAGGAAGGTTTATATGTATAATACATGCATCATATACTAAGGCAACATTGCTAATTTAAGAGGTTTCTATTTTATGCCCGTGCAAAGTCGGAGCGGGCCGCTATGTTTTTATATACAACGTTCATAGTTTTTCTGTAGTGTATTTAATTTAGTATCAGCATTGCACCCGTGCGAAGCCGGGGCGGGTCGCTAGTATTAAATAAACCTAAGACCTTAACCTAAAGACCTTATTTTCTATGGTGAATGGATCTTATCAGTTCCTGTCAATTAAATTACTTGGTCATAACTTAAGTAATATTACAACATGTATTTATAGAAAATTTATTTATTTGCAGAATGTTATGTGATTGTATTTTGACTAATGAAAAACTAAATTACCAAAATGCTGATTTTTGGATTGAAAGTTTCAATTTGATTCGAAGAGTTATTGGAGGTGTGGATTATAAAGGTGTTAGAGAAATTATGAAGGTAAAACAAAGTTTAAATATTTTTAGTTTTATAATTTTGACAGTGTTTTTGTAATAGTCATATGTTTTCAGGGTTGCAGAGAAAAAGCACACACTGTTCCAGTTAAGTTGAATTCTAGCACAATACCTCAGTTGAAAGCTCTATATGGAGTGATAGAATATATATTTGATCGTAACGCTTCATTGTTACCAGCATATTTCATAGTTACTGAAATACAAAAGGATTATCCCGACAACAACCACTGGCCTCATTGGGTAAGATTATTATGGTAACATCTTAAAATGCTTGTATATTAATTATCTTATATGCAACAACTAATATTTCAATTTGTTGCAGCAATTGGCAAAGCTATTAACTAGTTTTGTAGAAAGTTTTAAGCCTTGTGCTCAAATGGTTTCTATCATTGGACATTCGCAAATGTTGCCTGTTGTTGAATTTTCTGGTTATGCGGATCATCTTGTTAACCCATGGAGATTGGATCCTACTACCCTCAAGTTTTCGCTAAAGGGCAATCTTCCTTATGATGATGAACTTTTAAAACCACAAATATCATTACTTAGACATGTTTTGCAACAACCATATTCAAGAGATATGATGTGTTCTATGCTTGGACTACAAAAACAACATAAGCAGCGCTGTATAGCATTAGAAGATCAGCTAGTAGAACTTATGATACAACCAATGGAAAGAAGTGAACAAGAAAATGATGAAGATGAAATGTCGTCATCAGATTGGTGTTGGCTACACCTATCTTCACAGGTTATCTACTTGATTCTCATTGGATTTGCATCATTTCCTAATATTGTGATGGGTCTACACAATAAGCTGGTTGGCCACGATATGAAAAAAGGTAGAGATCATCTAATGTGGGTGTTATTGCAATTTATATCTGGAAGCATTCAGAGAAACCCTTCGGCTAATTTCTTACCCATAATAAAGTTGCATGAGCTGTTATATCCTGAAAAGGAACCTCTGCCAGTACCTGACTGTACAAAAGCACATTGCACACATCAAATGGCCGTTGTCTGCATTTGGATGCATTTATTAAAAAAAGCTGAAACAGAACATAAGACAATGACTATGCCACAAAATTTAAAAGTACAATATGAGTATGTATTTCTCTTATTATTCTTATTTTTTAAAATGAATAATGAAAATTACAACAGTGTCTATATATTCTAGGTTTTTACAACACTTAATGACATCAAATAACACACCAACCTTGATGGGTTCTGATTACCGCATTGCTTTATTATCTAATGCATATTCGACAAATCAAGAGTATTTTGCTAGACCAATGGGTGTTATCATTGAAACATTATTTGGAAGCCAAAAGGCTTTGCCAAATGGGAATCCAGGAACTCCTTTGCCAACTGTACCATTATCAATGTGCATTTTAGATAGTCTAACATTACATTGCAAGATGTCGTTAATACATTCGATAGTATCACATGTAGCGAAACTGGCACAAAACAAAAGCAATATTCCAGGTAGTAGTATGATGGCTCCAGCTCTGGTAGAAACCTATAGTCGATTGTTGGTTTATACTGAAATAGAATCTATGGGCATCAAAGGATTTATACGTAAGTTTTTTTTTATGATTAATTTTTTCTTCAGATATATTGGTGACAGGAGCATTGTAACTCGTCAGCAGTCAATGCACTTTATAAATTGTTTAAGAAGTATTGCTTTCCTATCCAGTCTAAAAAAAATATTTTATTCAATAATCCATTTATCCACGAATCACAAATTCCCGAAACTCTAAAGAAACTGAATCTGTTAATGAGTCCTGGTAATGACTTTAAAAGTGCATTTAAATATGTAAAATCATAAAAATCATAAAAATCATTATGTATGTAAAAACTTACTAAACTAACTAAACATACTATTTTGTATTCTATATTATAATTTATTATTAGGCAACCATGTAATCAATAAATCAAAAAGATTTTTTTTTTAAATTACAGATCAGTTATTACCGAATGTATTCAAATCCCATGCCTGGGGTATATTACACAATTTACTGGACATGTTTTCTTACCGCATACATCATGTGCAACCCCATTACAGAGTAACATTGCTGTCCAACATACATTCATTAGCTGCCTATCCACAAGCCAATCAAACACAACTGCAACTTTGGTATGTATGTGAAACATTATTCATAATTTAGTTCCTTCCTCATTTTTTGAAGTCAGTTAACAAGAAAAAGTTTAAAAAATATAACCCGATTACATTAAAAACCCAGGCCAGATGGCGGGATGACTTGCATAAGAGGGCTGGCACCGACTGGATGAAAAAAGCAACAGACCAGGCTCTGTGGTGTTCCTTGGGAGAGGCCTATGTCCAGCAGTGGACCATAACGGGCTGATGATGATAATGATGACGTTAAAAAAATTGTACACAAAGAATTACATACCATTGGTATATTATATTCTCAAGGCAATCGAAACTAAAATATAAGACCTTGTTGCAACAAATATATAAAAAACGGTTTCGTTTGAGAATGTGGTTTTCGATCTGTTACAGTATTAAAAGAGAAACACCTTGCCAAGTGACTGTTACCTTAAAATTACAATTTGTTTTAACACCTTTCGTACGTTTTCTCAATATTGAGGCTTTTAAACTACAACGACACGGTTGAACTTCTATTTTTGTTATTCGAGTTCTAAAAAAATCATTAGCATAATAAATCCAACGTTAGATGTCAAAGAGGTATTACGAGTAATGCGTTTTTGTTTCCATTACATTAAATACTTTCATATGCGTTTAGAAAAAGTTGTTAATTTGAAGTTATAAACAGTCACTTGTATTTATAACCAGAATCTTCCAAAATCTATACAGATTTTGGAAGATTCTGGTTTATTTTATACTACGAACTTTAACAGTTGTAGACACTATCGCGAATATAATCGCGTTCATGTATCAAGTCGATAGTATTAGTATAGATTATCATTTGGGACTGCCTCATGATACAAATCCGACCATTTGACTGTACAAAACTGAATAGTAAACTTTTTGCCACAAGCCAAAAGCAGTTGCACTACTTTCCAAGAACAATACGCTGCCTTCTTTACCAATTAGTGTGATCATAGATAAATAAATCAGCATTTTAAAAAAGACAATAAGTTTCAAAATGTATTTTTTTCAGCTTTGAAAGCACTGCGTTACGATTAATAACTAGTTTGGGCAGTTCTGGAGTGCAGTTACAAATGTCCAGAGTAGTGTCTGAGCCAAAGTCTCTAGTCTCTTCTGAGAGCGAAGAGTTAAACCGAGTACTTGTCCTTACCCTGGCGCGTGGAATATACATGACTGGTGCAGGTATTATTAATATTATTTTAACGTCCTATTCCACTGATTTTCCTTATTATTCATCTTATGATTCCCGAGTCGAACCAAATGTTTGTATGATCTGCAAATATTTGTTCGTCAGGTGTTTCATTGAGATTGTAACAAATTTTATTAACCTAATTGAAGACGCCTTCTATATTTGTTAATGTGAATTTTATATGTTCATAGGAAGCGATGGAGCAGCTGTGAAAGAGTTACTTACTACGGTAATGACAAACACGCCTCATATGTGGTCTCAACACACTCTGCAGTGCTTCCCGCCAGTGCTCGTTGAATTTTTCGCACAGGTACAGATGCAGCTTTTCAAAGAGCCTTTATAGTTCATAATGCCAATTGTAATTACCTTCATGTTACATACCACATATGATTGATATATCCATGCAAATACGAGTAGGTAAGATAAATGAGTAAATCATGCTACATTAAATTAAAACGTATTATTGAATAACTTACATAACCATTGAAAAGTTTTAGAAAAGTGATATTTATTTTGTTGTGCCATGTTTTGTTTTCTTCCAAATCAGTATGCGATTGGTAATTAATAAAAAAACTAGCACGCGTGACGTCATTTCTCGCTGTTTTAAAACGTCTCGAGACGCCCGACAGACATGATGACTTATTACTAAATCTTTTTATAATTAATTGTCTGTGTGAAATACGGCTAACGTTGTGGGTCACAGTGACAGAGGAGGAGCCTGCCTAACGCTGCCGTATGCGTGAGTGAAAGGGAAGCCAGACAGGCAGGCGTCGTAACGCGTTACGTAACGAAGCGGCTGCGTGCCATAAGAAGTTATAAACATAAACACCATTTAAATTTAACATTGATTTAAAGATAGATATAAAAAGAAAAGCTTGTGTCCAGCAGTGAACTGTTTAAGGCTGTTAAACATTAAATTGGTAAAGGTAGACAATTCAGGCTTTATGAAAGAGAATGATTCAGTCGAAATAATTTATTTTAACCTAGGAAACCCTATGACTGACCTTTAATCTTTTCAACATAACGGAAAGTAATACGTTGTTTAAGCACAAGTTATGGTAACTTTGTTTTTCATCTTCAGAATCCCGCGCCGAAAGAAAACAAACAAGTCTTGAAAAAATCGGTTGAGGAAGAGTATCGCAAGTGGACGTCAATGGCCAACGACAACGATATCATATCTCACTTCTCAGTGCCTGGCACACCCTTGTTCCTCTGTCTATTGTGGAAGATGATCTTTGAGACTAATAGGATCAACCCAGTTGCTTTCAAGTAAGTGCCTGTTTTTGTGATTCGTTATAAAATAACTAATTGGCTTAGGCTGTACGGATGGCCTAGTGGTTTAAGACTTAGTGTTGTGTGTTCGAACTCCATATTGGTCAACACTTTGTGCGATCCACAATTTTTTTTTAATTTCTATTGCAGTTTGCCAAAGTGACTCTATTCTGCCTGATGGATAGTATGAGTAGAATCCAAGAGTGGAGGCCACTATACTCATTGCAATGGCCTAGACTGAGTCTGTTCTTTATGTACTTTTTTATTAAGACCTGCGACAGAAATATTCCCAATGCAAGAAATATGTGGTGTTCATTATTTGTTTTTTATTGACTGCCTCAGTAGCATAGTGGTAGCGTATGCGACTGCTAAGCTTGAGGTCTCGGGTTCGATGCCCGGGTCGGACCAAATGTTTGTATAATCTGCAAATATTTTAGACTACTGGCCCGTGTAGAAAAATGATGGGTCATGTGAACCACCAGGTGACCTATCTAGAACGATAGAAGAGCATAAAATAATAAGATTCAGCACTATGCCGTCACTTGTAAGCTGTCCAACTGAGTGCAGGTGAGAATTCAAAAGTACCGGTAGAGTGGGTACATTTTGGTCATATATTTTTGTACGGCATTCTTACCATCGATAGATTCATGAAAAATAATAAGAAAACGCGCAGTGCCGTAAAAAAATGGTGCGCCACAAAGTCGGGTTTTTATTTTTATTTTCCGACAATTTCGAGGGTAAATTTGGTCATTTGATTTTGTACGGCATCAGTTTCATACTATTTCAATACTGCTTCTAATCCATTATTCCGCAACGACGTACAAAAATCATGCGACAAGGGGAAAAAATCGAGGGTTGCAACCCCCTTTCTTTCCGTGGTCCAGGGGGTAATTTGAAAAAGTACGGCTTCGGTTCCAAAACATTATCTAGCACTCAAAAGTACTATTAAAAATAATGCCGTCAAAAAATGATTGCTCATTTGAATATATATCAATAATTATCTTAATTTCATCGTATCCTTGATTTATAAAGCTGTAAAGTCATTTGATCCTGTACGGGAACTTTTTTTTTAACATGATATTGTAAAACTCCATTGTTATATATTATTGCCGTTCAAAAGAAACTGTTCTAAAAAAAATATAGAGAAATACAAAAACTGAAATTTTGCTAATTATTGCAAAAGTTTAAATATCATAAATTAATGAAATATAGCAGCATATAGCTACATTTTATAACTTGTTTTAAATAGTATTAACATAAATAAATTAGGAAAAAATGATGCCGTACATTTTAATGCAGACCACATCTTTTAGGCTGATGAAAATGACACTACCATTTTAAGAGTACTTTATGGCCATCTGATACAGTACGGCATTAACATATTTTTGAAGAGAACAATTGATAATATGATAAAATCACTATGACGTCTAACTGAACTGAAACGGTGTGTATATTATATCCAAGAATTGAAACTGTCAATCCCAGTATCAACAGTTTTGTATACTTTTTGGTTTAATATATACTTCGAACATTATTGATACATTTATATAATTGATTTGTTTCATTGTAATGATGTGAATAAATAAAACGATCATTTTTTAAAAAAAATCGATATATTTAATGATGATAATAAAAAATATGGTTTTTCTTTAAATTATTCAGTATCGGAATCAGCCGCTAAGTTGTTATCGGAATCAACGTCTTGATCGACGTCCGAATTATCTTCTCTATCATTTTCTGAAACATAAATATGTTTTTGTCAAAACATAAATATAAATAAAATACTTACAGATTAAAGATTTATTTATTTACCTATGACGTCTTCATCTTCTTCGCCTGATTCCTCACCCGGTTCCGTTATGTCACAGACTTTTTGGGGGCATTCCTCGCCGTGGAACCAGTCGAAATCGTACCGACCGTCATTGACAATCCATTCATAGCTTATTGCTAACAAGGTCGACGTTATTTGTTCGTAGGCATTACACCAAATCTGTGCTATGTAGGTACTTCTCTTCATATGTTGTTTTAACTCCCGGAAACAAGGGGGAAACGACGTTGCTTCCAATTTCATAGTTGTCTTATCGTATATCGTGATGAATTTCACCTTAAATTTCGTTATATGGATTATTTCTTTTTGATTTTTTCTTTATCAGTTTTTTTCCCCTTTGGACCAACGAAAATGTACGGCATATGAAAAAATATTATCTATGCATAAAATACTTACAAAATAAATTAATTTTATGTTGTGTCAAATCACCCCCTGGACCATGGAAAGAGAGGGGGTTGCAACCCTCGATTTTTTCTCCTTGTCGCATGATTTTTGTACGGCGTTGCGGAATAATGGATTAGAAGCAGTATTGAAATAGTATGAAACTGATGCCGTACAAAATCAAATGACCAAATTTACCCTCGAAATTGTCGGAAAATAAAAATAAAAACCCGACTTTGTGGCGCACCATTTTTTTACGGCACTGCGCGTTTTCTTATTATCTTTCATGGATCTATCGATGGTAAGACTGCCGTACAAAAATATATGACCAAAATGTACCCACTCTACCGGTACTTTTGAATTCTCACCTGCACTCAGTTGGACAGCTTACAAGTAACGGCATAGTGCTAAATCTTATTATTTTATGCTCTTCTATCGTTCTAGATAGGTCACCTGGTGGTTCACATGACCCATCATTTTTCTACACGGGCCAGTAGTCTATTTGTTTCGGAGTTTGGGTGTTTTCTATGTATAATTTGTATGTATTTACAAAAAAAATATATAAGTATTTATATCAGTTGTCTAGTACCATAACACAAGCTCTGCTTAGCTAGGGACTAGATGGCGTTGTGTGTTAGATGTCCAAAATATTTATTTATTTATTCGTTATTCTTTCCGTCTAAAAGTTTGGAATTGAGTTTCATTTAGATTAAAATGTGTGACAACAACTTATATAGCAATTTAAGTGACATACTAAGCAGCTGTTATTTCACATGTTAGTATGAAATGAAAGTGATATTCTCTTTAATATGTCACGTTACTAAATCCAATTAAAATCAAATCAAACAGATTTCTATATGATAAAAATCTTCTTCTTTCTTACGTCAATTAAATTAAAATGCATGAGGTTTCTTTAAATGTTATGTTTTTAAATTATGTCAAATATGTGCATGGCGGTTACGTCAGTTGTCTTATACATTTCACTTACAGAATCCTTGAACGTATCGGTGCTCGCGCGTTGTCTGCGCATCTGCGTAAGTTTTGCGATTATCTCGTGTTTGAAGTAACTAATCCAGCCGGTGGGCCACACATAAATAAGTGTGTTGATGCTATCAACGACATCATCTGGAAATACAATATCGTCACCATCGACAGGCTTGTTTTGTGTTTGGTAAGTGTGAATAATTAGTTAATTCTCGTATGACCTAGTGATTTAAAAGGTCGCCACGCCACTTCCAACTTCGCCAGGTGTTGTGGATTCAAATCCTGCATGGGACAACATTTTGTGTGATCCACAAACTGTTGTTCTAAGTCTGGGTGTTCTTTGTTTCCCTTACATGTATGTTTGTAAAAGGCGCCCGTGACACAGGACATGTATTCTTAATGCGGGAGATGTATTAAAAAAAAAAATAAACATGTGTGATTACAGTTTAATAGAAATACATAAATGAAATTAATAGTTATAAAATTTTATGTGCTAGCTTTTGTCCACGGCTCTGCCAGCGTAAATGTTGGTTATCGCGATAAAGAGTAACTCAAGTTATGTCCTTCCTCAAGAATCAAAATAACTCCATACAAAATTAGAATGAAATTGGTGCAGTGGTTTAGTCAGACACTTTAACAGTTACTTTTTAATTCATAATATTAGTATGAATAAATGTATGTTTTAATTTGACTTATGTTTCATTCTTAAAGGTCTAGTTCTGTGTAAAGGCTATACCTGTACTGGCCATAGGTATATTATGATCAAGATCGGTTTACCACATCCTTATTGGAACGAAGTTCCTTATGGCGCGTTGTGTAAGGGGGCTAGACGGAAAAATTGTCACGACACAATTTGTTGACACGACACAATTTGTTGTCACGACACAATTTGTTGTCACGACACAATTTGTTGTCACGACACGACGACGACACACACAGATAGATATTTTCGTTTCGTCTTTCTATTTCGAACTTCGTTCCATCCGGGTGTCCCTTGACACCTCTCAAGTTTATTGTAATATGTACGTTCCAGGTCCTACGCCCCAATCCTGACGGTAATGAAAGCCAAGTGTGCCTATACATTATACAATTACTGCTACTGAAAGGATCTGAACTCAGAAATCGAGCACAAGATTTCGTCAAAGAAAACTCACCTGAACACTGGAAACAAAATAATTGGTAAGTGTATTAGAGTAGTACCGAACTAGGAACTAAATAGTTGTAAAATACCGAAGATCGAAGAAGAATGGCGTAAACTGAAGGAGGTATGTCGTTATGTCGACTTCCATGGTTCAAGCGAGTGCAATTGTCTGCAATTGTATTGATACAAAATTATGTCTATTTCATTTAATACATTAATTAATTAAATACGTTTCTATGCTTCGGCATGAATGGGTCGGCTCGACCGGAGTGATACCACGGCCTCACAGAAAACCGGTGTGAAATAGCGTTTGCGCTATGTTTCACCGAGTGAGTGAGGATACCGAAAGCCCATACCCCAACCCCTCCCCCATCCCCATCCCCAACCCCTTTCTCATCCCCCAAAGGTCGGCAACGCACTTGTGACGCCTTTGGTGTTGCGGGTGTCCATGGGCGGCGGTAATCGCTTACCATCAGGTGATACGTCTGCTCGTTTGCCCACTATTCAATAAAAAAAAAAATAAAAAAAAAATAATCAAAACTGATATATCTTTCGTGTTATAAAAATACTTTAAGTACACATTTATAAGGAGGTAGTTGTATTTCAATTTTTCTTTTTAAATAGTTATCTGTAATTGTTTGGCACCGGGTGCCTCGTGCGATTAGTTACTGACGAATTATAAAAAAAAAACTATGTATTGAAAAATGAAATTACGTTAGGTATTTACAAAATGAATTTAACTTAAAACACCCTAAAAATATTATTACAAGAACTACTAGTATCTAGTCACATAGTTGTCTTCGCGGCAATATTGTCACTTATGCATCAATGACAGCTCGCTACCTGCGCCCTAATAGGTATCAAACATACTTTATACTTTCGTCGTCGCCAATCTATATATACATACAGGGTGTAAAAAGACGACTACCGAAAACGAAAGGGGCTGATTCAGCACCCCAAAACTTATAAAAAAAACCAAACAGTTGTCCTTAAAAAAAATTGTAGCCGTAAAAAACAATGTGTCAATATTTTTAATAATTCCACAAGCCAGTAATGTATTATTGCGTGCACCGCGTAGCTACTTGAATACTTGAATTGTATATACAGGGTGTAAAAAGACTACTACCGAAAACTTGGGGGTTGCAATCAGACCATGATACTGAATGGGTTTAGCAAAAAAAAACGCAAAAAAAATTATAATTTATCTAAGTCCTTTTATGTTTTTATCTGCTAACATACACATAGTACAACATAATAGGACCCAAACTACCTAATTATCTCATTTAGAAAACCAAAAAACAAATAAAATCAATAAAACAGCGATGTATTTTGATAAACAAAACAGCTGGTCGGGAGAGTGCAATGACCTTGGCCGGGCGCATAGGTATTCAAGTAGCTACGCGGTGCACGCAATAATACATTACTGGCTTGTGGAATTATTAAAAATATTGACACATTGTTTTTTACGGCTACAATTTTTTTTAAGAACAACTGTTTGGTTTTTTTTATAAGTTTTGGGGTGCTGAATCAGCCCCTTTCGTTTTCGGTAGTCGTCTTTTTACACTCTGTATATAAAAATGTTATGTTGGTTTGTGTACGTTTCAAAAACTCAAAATTTTCTGCACTGATCGAGTTGAAATTTTAGAATGATATATAACCCGCATCAAGGATTGTTTTTATCTAATTTTTGCATCAGTCACATATCCGCGACCGCGAAAAAACACGAAAAACCCGACATAAACGCGGGCGCAGCCGCGGGCAAGTGTTCGTATTAATTAAGAATAACGTCGTATACTGCAAAGAGAAGGAATATTTGTTCAGCAGTAGACTGGTAGGTGCTATTGAAGATTAGTGATTTCATTACGGGATAAAGAGAAAAATTGTTGATTTATTGGGTAACTTAAAAGGTTAAACAAAAAGTTAAATAAATAAATATTTTCGGACATTTAACACACAACGCCATCTAGTCCCAAACTAAGCAGAGCTTGTACTATGGGTACTAGACAACTGATATTAATACATATATACTTTTTTTTTTGTAAATACATACATATTATACATAGAAAACACCCAAACTCCGAAACAAATATTTGCAGATCATACAAACATTTGGTCCGACCCGGGAATCGAACCCGAGACCTCAAGCTTAGCAGTCGCATACGCTACCACTACGCCACCGAGGCAGTCTGTATAAAGTATAATTTTATTGAGTGGCTACTGATATCATTGGCTTTGTGGTAAATGTGCTGTCGTTGTTCCAGGTATGACAAACATCTGGCGTTCCACAGAAAATACCCAGAGAAGTTTGCACCAGAAGAAGCAAGCAACGCTTACGGGGGTGCTATACCAGTCTATTTGAGCAACGTCTGCCTCCGGTTTATCCCAGTTCTAGACATCGTCGTACACAGGCACTTGGAGATACCACAAGTCAGCAAAAATCTCGAACAACTCTTAGAACACCTTGGCTACTTATACAAATTCCATGGTAAACTTTTTTTTTTTATGAGCCCGTTGTGTCTCACTGCTGGGCAAAGGCCTCCCCTGCAACAAGCCACTTCTCTCTATTTATGGTAAACTATCGTATTTATATTTACTAATATCATCAATTACTTATTTTAAAATTATTATAAAATATGATTTTAATATATATATATATATATATACTAGCTGATCCACGCAACCTCGTTTGCGTCTTATATTGCCCGTAGCGTGAAAATTTTCCCCAGTTTTTAAAACATTCTTAATTGGTGCTCCGCTCCTATTAGTAGTAGCGTGATGATATATAGCCTATAGCCTTCCTCGATAAATGGACTACCCAACGCTGAAAGAATTTTTCAAATCGGACCAGCGGTTCCTGAGATTAGCGCGTTCAAACAAACAAACAAACTCTTCAGCTTTATTATTAGTATAGATTTAATATTTTTTTATTTTTATTTATTTATACAGCTTTATTGAACACCACAAAAAGAAATAACAATTTACAGACATACACAGACACAGACATTATTTAAAAATATTATCAATACAATTCTTACGTAACAGTTTCTTAAATTATAACTATAAATAGTATTTATATATTATGTTTGTCAGGGTTTTGAACAGAAATCAATTCTTATTATTATTATATAACTCGACAGAGTGACAAAATCATGTACACACATAACGAACAAAAAGAAATACCTATTTCATATCTACGTAGTATAGATATATAGAGAATCTAGCAAGGATTGATAAATTTCAAGATTTTGGTTCTGAGCTCTTTTATCTGTAGTTAAGGAACAGGTTACAGGATTATTTACTAATGTTTAATAATAACTTCACATACGACAGTCTGTTTCCAAACTAGAGTCTGACTACACTTTTAACCAGATTGCTCATAAATATAAATATTTGTAAACACATGAATTTAATAAATAAGTCGACTGCACAGTTGGCCGAGTGGTGTCAGCGGTCGCCATGCCGCTTGCTACTGCGCCAAGTGTCGTGGGTTCAAATCCCACGCGGTACCTACAACACTTTGTGTGATCCACGAATTGTTGTCCCGAGTCTGGATGTTCTTTGTGTCCGTTTCATGTATGTTTGTAAAGTCCCCCACGACACAGGATGTTTATTCCTAATGTGGGAGTTGTCATTTAAATAAAAAAAAAAAAAAAAAAACACCAAGCAACAAGTGATAGTGCTGAGCGCACCACATTTGTCGCTGCAGTGGTTTATTAGTAACCAATAACTTGTTAGCCGATTTCAAAAAAGGAGATTCTCAATTCGACTGTATTTTTGTATGTTTTGTTACCTCAGAACTTTCGACTGGGTGAACCAATTTTATGATTATGATGATTTATTTGAAAGCAGGTGCTTCCCGCGAGGTCCCATTCAATTTGGTCCAGTTCTTGAAGTCGGTTTTTTTTTTTGATAAAATTTTGTATCATTTGTAAACTGTAATAAGGATTGACTATGTTTTAGATCGTCCTGTAACATTTTTATACAACACACTGCATTATTATGAATCAAAGCTACGTGATAAACCATTGCTAAAGAGAAAGCTCGTGAATGCGGTATTGGGATCTTTGAAAGACGTTCGCCCAGCTGGTTGGGCGACCACAGAACCTTTTCAGACCTACCTCGCTGATACTGAAGCGGATGCTGGGTGGACACCAGATCTCAATTACTATTTGAGTCTTGTTAACAGAATGGTAGACAGTATCCTTTTTAAACTTCTTATTTATGGTGATCTGAAAGAGGAAGTGAATTGATTTCAAAGTCATTCAAAATCTAGTTGCCTGGCATTCTGTGTATATGCAGGAATTAGTGTGTTATTAACATAAAATAGTTAACAAAACTTGATTTACATAAATCAACTGTAGTAAGGGGCCATCCATAAAGTACGTCACACGTAAAGGGGGGGGGAGGGGGTCGACAAAGTGTGACATAGTGTGACAAGGGGTGGGAGGGGTCCTAAGTTTCGTGACATCACATTTCAATATCTAATATAATACGAATAAATGAGAACGAAGTGACTGTCATGCCAGTTATAAATAATTTAAAGGAGTGGGTTCAAAGTCCATGGACTGAAGATGACTGAGTTTCTTTCTTCTTCTTTTTCTTTATATTCAATAGTTTATTGCTTTGTTATTGTTTCAAATATTTGATGTTAATGTTGATTTCATAAAAAAGTACTTAATTTAAATGGAAATAAAACTAATTTCGGAACTGCTGTTTTAATTTAATAATTTTTCGATATGAAATTACAAAACATGTGACGTCACACTAGGGAGGGGGGTCTCAGAAATGTGACCACCTGTGACAAGGACGGGGGGGGTCTCAAAAAATCATGAAATTCGTGTGACGTACTTTATGGATGGCCCCTAAGAGGAAAAATTATTATAGACATTATTCATTTTACATTGATTAGTTTATATAGTTATATAATTTCCTTAACCATATGACAGCTATGATGGGCAATTCACATTTCCCAAACACAGATTGGCGATTTAACGAGTATCCGAACCCCTCCGCGCATGCGCTTTACGTTACCTGTGTAGAGCTGATGTCTTTGCCGCTAACACCAACCGTTGTCGGCAATAATCTTCTAGACGTTATAACTAAAGGTTTTGTAGTTATACCTCCTACAAAGATACAACTATGGATCAACTCCATTGGCCTCATAATGGCAGCATTACCTGACCCTTATTGGACAGTTCTACATGATCGCATTCTGGAACTAATGACGAACAATGAAATGACGCAGTGGCCGTATTCTCACACTCCATTCCAACTGTTTAATATGACCACCACAAGCGACGCTATGTTGGAAAACAAATACAGTTTGACGTTGGCGCTGGCGCATGCAATATGGTATCACGCTGGTGCAGGCCAGATAATGCAAGTTCCTCAGTAAGTATCTAACGTGTTTTTCTTATGCCCAGTTTAACCAACTTTTCTTAAACCATCTCCTACCTAAGAACCCCCTAACGTAGGTAGCCCTTAAATATGAATCTTATCATTAAGCGACCACTAAATCTTTCATTAATATCATCCCACTTAGTTGTCTACGTGTAATTGTGCCCATACTGACCTGTAATTTAAAAGTGCAACAGTTTTATTTGTAGTTTTGTGATAATAAATGTACTAAAAATATATAAAAAAAACATTAAAATGACTAATGTTTTATATCATACAAACTGTATTTAATATGCTTTTTACAGGTTTGTAAAAGAGAAATTATATGTCGAGATACGTACAGAAATTCAATTGCTGTTCCTATGCCATTTGGTGGGTCCGTTCCTGCAGAGGTTTAATTCCGACGTGTCACGGGTAGTAATGGACATCACTATTACCCTATACGAACTCCTGGCACACATCGACAAGACACAGGCACATCTACAATACATCGACCCAATATGTGACTTGCTGTATCCTTTTAAACAAGATTATTAGATAGCACTGTAATTAATGCATATGAATTGACTTAAGACTGATAATAGCCGTGTATTCTTTGAAAGTAAACCATCATCAATTTATTGGTGATGAATATTATTTAACTAACATTTATAGAAAGGTAGACAATCTACGCAATGATTACACACTTAGTAACTGCACAATCCAGTTTAATACTCGTATAAATTCCTTAATTTACACCTCAGATATCATATAAAATATATGTTTGTCGGTGACACAATGAAGAACGAGGCGGAGAATGTAATCCGGAAACTACGACCCGCTTTGCAGATGCGTTTGCGTTTCATTACCCATTTAAACATGGAGCAAATAAATACCGCCTAGCAGAACGATTACTACAGCTATACACCGTCTAGTTCGAGCTCGAGCTCGGAATAGAGACTAGCTGTAGTACATAAAAAGTTAATCGAAGTATTTCTCGAACTTTCAGTGATATCTCATTACTGCCTAAGAACATTTACACCTATAATATGGTTATTGCTCGTATCAAGACGTTAGCTGACGTCGATTGATTGGGGGCTAATGCTTAATGTAGTTTAAATATTTTTTTATAGACAGCTTATGGACTGGTTGTGACGCTGTTGATTGAAGACTTGTGTGACAAATTTCGTACAATTTCGTCACCGCAAGTCTCAATCAAGTTTTATCTACCTGATTTAGCAATACATTAGTAAAGATTTAAGAGTCATGTATTTTCGTATTAAGCCTTTGTTATTCACGTAGGTTATGATCGAGATATAGTCATAATATACACTCATTTTTATTTACGGTTTTATAGAATCTGTTTTTTGATGTGTAACCAAACAAGCAATTTAGAATAGTATAGTTTCAATAATAAATAGCCCATGTTATTCTATATTTACATAATGGGAATCTTAGTAAATTTTGCGAAACTTGAAAGCGATGCCCCAGAGACCAGAGAGAGCGAGAGAGAGAGAGAGAGAGAGAGAGAGAGAGAGAGAGAGAGAGAGAGAGATATTCATTAATAAACCAATTCGTATTAGCATTTTACAATGTGCCTGAGACACTTTCACTGCAGCATAACCGAACATCGCATGCAATGGAAACTGCAACCTTTAGTTTGGGTAGGTAAAGTCTACTGTCGCCGTGAACTGCCAAAATATTTACTACATACATATTGTATATAAGTTCCACTCATAAACAGACCAAATGATCGTGGTTATCACACAATATTTGTCTTGATTTGGACACAATGACCTAAGGCAAAACGACAGACACTATTGTCTACCTATAATTTATGACAATAGGTACTACATTTTTAATTAATATACAACGAAGTTGTTTTTGTACGCTTTGAACTTTTGAACTAGGGTACGCAACGTATTAAAATGCGGTTTTCACCATCATTTACATTATGTTTCAAGGAAGGTTGATTTATATAATACGAAGTTTACTATATATATATCAAAAAGATTTAAGATGGGTATACGCAATTGTATACCTATCTTAAATTAGTCCTCTTGTTTCGCAAAATTTACTGAGGGGTCTGGTAGGTACATGCAATTAAATACGTATAGACGCAAGTATAGTAAACTGACAATAGTCTACTATTTTTAATTTATTCAACATCTTCGTTCTTGATAGTATTTATCTAAATGTAGTTAGCAATAATTTTCATAATAAGAGATAACGAATAAATTATATTTAGTAGGTACATATGCTTCTGATCTTGGTTAATTGATATAAAAGCCTTACCATAAGTAAGCTTTTTAAATAAGTGAGATATAAAGCAATACATATACTTAGCAAATTATAAAATAAATATATCTTATAATATTCATACTTATTTTGTATCTATATTAAAATGATATTTTAAGCAATAACAAATAACCTCACCCGTGATCGTAAGTATGTAATAATGATGATAAGCTCGAATAGAGTTCTGTACTGAATTTCTTGCAAAGCTATATCTATGAAAAGCACATTTTAATTAATATTAAATATATAATAATAGATTTTTTTTATTATACAGATTTAAAATTGTTGTAAATGTACTGTAAGATCAAACAATGTACGCACTAGACTCGGTATTTAAAGCTGCATAAGAGCCTAGAACAGACATATCTGTTTCTTTAGATAATTACAAAACTGCACATAATTGCAATGGCCTTAACTTAATGTACCTATGTATTTAAGCCTAATATATGGATGGAATATTTTTTTTAATCTTTACATTTTAATATAATTCCTGACAGATAAAGTTCATAGTTCGTGGGAAGTTTTTTTCAATAGAATAGCTTTTTTACCAGTTATCAATGAATCTGTAAATGAAAGTTCTGTTCTGTATTTCTGTCTATACCGTTGGCTTTGTATATTATTTTTGTTACAACGTATTGCAAATTACAAACGCCGAAAGTAAGTAGGTTTTATTAGAATGCAGTGCTTAAACGAGACAAGATTACTAAGAAAAAAATTGTATTCTATTTAAAATAGTTATAACTGCGATCATAGAATACTATGGAACTCAATTAGTTGTCAAATATATGACTTAGTCCTATGTCCCCCCTTTTTTTTGTGCGGAAATCACCTCCTGGTGGCATGTCGGAGTCACTCACTCATGACTTCCTGACGACCCCAGTTGAACTATTCTCGATTCGTTAGTTGCAGTCTTGGTATCCTCAACGTAAATGCAGTCTTATTTTTATATAATTTCAAAACATACATTTTTACTATTTTCGATATTGACGTTTTCGGAAATGACTAGTGGACATAAAATAGACGCTAAAATAAAACATTAAATACAATGCACTTCAGCACTCCGCATTAGACTACGACTTTATATGGTTTATATTGTAATTTATTTAACAAAATTGATGTTCCATAGTGTTCTAGTTCACAAAGCCAAGCCAACCACCACCGCATGAAACGATTAGAAGTCGATAGGTTAACTTTAATATCTTTGTACTTATTTTCTGAAGGACTATTATGTAAGAACCGGAATCTGACTTTCATTTTGATAACCACCAATGTAATTCGAATGTATAGATTAAAACCACAGTTTACCCTCTAGATCTGTGCCTAAAACTAACAAATCTCAGAAACCAATGAAATCGCTGTTGTTTATAGATATTTAAACTAAGCTGAAAGCCTTTAATCTGTTGGTACTAGCGCTAGGGCTTTTACAAGTGTAACTTCAGTTTTCTTATTGTAAAATACATTTTTTTTGTTTCCTTTGTTTATTTAAATAAAGCTATAAAACAAAGTTGAACAATACTAATGTTAAATTTGGAATAATAGCAGAAAAAGTTGCAGTTGTTCAAGTAAGTTGATAGTATACGTATATTTTATTTAAAAGAACCAATTCTAACTATGACGACTAATCAATCGTATAGTATGGTTTATAAGTGAAAAAAGAACTACATTTTATTAACAATAACTGCATTGCGGGAGATTAAAGCTGAGCTTTATATGTCGCATATAAAATTACAGTCTCATTTAGAGCTGCTTAGATGATAGTTTGTAAATTACGACTGTAAACCAAGGCAGCTGCCAATTTAAACAAAAATAATCTTTCAGCACAATAACTAGGGTTGTTTTTTAACTACTATTTAAACTAACTGGCGTCGTTGTCTCAGTTGTCCTTCAGAATGTCGTCGATTAAAGGTGTATATCTGTAAATAAATGTCATCACTCCTTCGCTGATGGATAACACATCTTGTTTTTTTAAACTTTTGCCAGTGCTGATAAAACTCTGGCTGATAAATTTTTTTCTATCTACAACTGTTGACCACCCTACTGTTGTGTTTTGTACAGCAGTAGTAGATAGCAGTAGTAGTACACTAAAAATAAATTTGCGGAGCGAGTTGAAAGTTCTGATGCAAAACGTAAGATGAAGTTGATGTAAAATCGGTATTCAGAATAACTATAGTTACTGTATTCATTATATATTTCTGTAATTAAACAATCTTCTTTATTTTTAAAATTGAAGTTTGCTTTTACATATTCATCAACTGCCTTGTTTTATTAATATAAGTATTTTCTGGTTATATTTAACTAGCTAATAATAATATATCATAATTAAATAACCAAACATTCGACGCACCGTCAATTATTCACAATGTCTACTCCAGTGCTGAAAACCCTTTTTTTTTTAACATGTGGAAAGCCCCTCGGGCCGTCACCCCACCGGGGTTTGCGGCGGGGTGGTGTGTCGGAACCGAACCGACTAAAACCACACGGTGTGCCAACTCTGCGCCTGAGAAGGGTGGGGTCCGGGAACTGCTGATATTAACACGACCGGACCCCAGTGCTGAAAATCCTAGTGTAAGGCTATTTCCTGTACATTATAGGTGTCAATGAACGTGTTACTTGTTTCGAAAAGTCGCCTAGGTACTGGACTGGTCTATTGATTCGAACTATTCGTATAACAATATTTTCTCACAAATGATAAATGAAACTGAGGGAACGGGTATCATGTTCCACCCAACACAAAGGGAGGATCCTCCGACCAGGCGAGGTGATCATGCCTGGTGGGCTACTGCCCAACAGTTGATGTTGGGAGGTTGTATATATGATAATCGGCGCGGGAACTTTATTTGCGCGATTCAGGATTGGTAGTTACTCCGTGTATTGTAGTTTGTAGGTACAGTGCGTTACTTCGTAGTTCAGTGTATCTTCGGTAGATGGCGCTGTATGTGGAGGTTGCCACAAAACCTTTTAAGGTATAGCCAAAATGACTTCAATCCGTCGTCTGCCTAATGGAAAGCAGAAGCAGAATCCAAGAGAGGTGGTGGCCATACTCATTGTGAATGTAGACAATGCAAAAATGCATAATGGCAACCCATACTATAGCGGCCTAGTGATGCTTCTGCATCATTGGGACTCCCTCCGGTCACGCACTCACCAACGAAATACTACATTACATTGCTCTTCTGTTTCATTGATGGTCTAGTGGTTTCAGAGCTACATCGTCATAGTTCAAAGTTGTTACATTTTTCGCGACCTGTGAAAACACAGAGACCGATCTAGTTGATATTTACCGGAGGGGTCGGCAGGGCTGCTTCTATCACTTTGCTTTTCAAAAACTACTCAGAAGCTATTATAAGAGAAGCCTTAGAAGGCCTGAAAATTGGTGTCAAGATAAACGGTAAAGCTGTTAAGGTATCTCAGATACGTAGGTGACGCCGTACTAAGTACATAATGAACGACATCTTTTACTCGACTGAGTACGAAAATGAATGCTTCGAAAACCAAATTTTTGGTCGTTTCAAATAACACAAACCTGTATCCCAGAATCACACTGTCGGGCTCGGATCTAGAACATGTCCGACAACAAAAGTACCTTGGTGTTTGGGTAAATGAAGTTTGGGACTGTGATCTAGAAGTTCGTACCCGAATTGAAATTACCTTTTAAATAGATGGAAAAGGTACTATGCGGTCGTAAACTTAATATCAAGCTCCGGGTCCGGATTCTTCATTGCTATGTGTGGTTAGTAGGTTTCTACGGTAGTGTAGCTTGGACTCTGAAAGCCAACACTAAAAAACGCCTCAAAGCATTTGAGATGTGGTGCTACTGTAGAATGTTCAGCATTAATTGTACCGAGAGAGTGCTCCAACTTGTCGGGAGAAATCGCGAACTTTTGCCTATCGTGAAGCAGAGAAAAGTGGCATACCTGGGCCACGTGCTGCGAAATGGGCGATACCAGCTGCTCCAGCTCATTATGCTGGGAAATGTTGCGGAAAATGACGACCTGGAAGAAGAAGAAGTCTTAACTCCGGCAACATTCGTGAATAAACGAACATTGCAAGTGTTGAGGATTTGTTCCACTTGGCGCAGGATAGACTAGAAGAAGAAGAAGAATTTTGATCGAATTTTTATAACGATAATTGGTGGTCATTTAGAACTTATTTAACGGAAATTTCTTTTTCGAAAAAATAATGTTAACATACCTAAGTTATTCTGAAAATTAATGGCAACAGAATAAATACGATCTTTTTCATGCAACTATTTTAGATTGACGGCTAGTTTCAACACAAACCTACTTTGTGAAAATCACACCTACTTTGTGAAAATCACAAAGTAGGTTTGTGTTGCCTATGTATGGATTTTTTAACATGTTTAAAATAAAGGTTATCTGTCACTCTTCTTTTGTTTGCAACAATGGACGTCTGGCGGGAAGCTTTTGTGCTATGAATTTCTAGGAGTCAGTTCCTGCGTTAGCAACAGTTACATATGGTTGTGGTTATGGTTTCCAGAATTTAGACGTGGTCGAGAGCCAACTGCAGTAACTCATAAAAACGTCATCAGAGTAAAGTGGCTTTTGCGAGAGAATAAACATATTACACGTCGAGAGATACAGGCTGAACTAAACATTGGATCACAGGCAGTTTACCATTTTACCATCCTGCATAAACACCTTAAAATTAGGAAGCTTGCTTCACGATGGACTATTTGACAACTTCGGGGGTACAAATGTAACCACATCCTCCGTACAGCCCAAATTTAGAGCCAAGCGATATTTTTTATTTCCCACAGTAAAAAAATGCTTTGTGGGTGAAAATGTAACACTGCAGACAAGGCCGTCGAAGAATTTCGGTTGTTATTTGTCCACCATCTGTCGCAAGACACATTTTTTAAAGTTTTGAATGCTGGTTCACCCGAATGTATAAGTGCATTGGGATTGTAGGGGGATATTCTGAAAAGCTGTGAATAAACTCTTTTATGTTCTAACTATTTTTCATTTCACTAATTATTTTTGGAACAGCCTACGTATAGTTTTATTTTCATTGTTACTTTATTTTTGCTATTAAGAAATATGTGGATTTGCAAAAAAGAACTATTTTAATTTGTAATATTCTACTATATTTCTAACCACAGAGTAATTTAAGGACATGGCAACACAGACACTCTATTGTGCCGCGCCTTGCCGGCGCCGCAGTCAACTTCGGTTAGTCAGTCAGCCGCTTTGTTGTGCAGTACGAGCGCGTTTTTTGAGATTTTACCGGTGGACATTTTTTAAATATTTGAATATCATCCATTGTGTAAATTAAAGTGTGTGAATAACTGATACCGAGACATACTTTGATCAATTTTAACCGCCATGGCTACCGAGGTAATAAATAACGTACCAGAGAACATGGAAAAAGAAAAGGTAGCAAAGGAGGACGCGCCGGCAGACAATGACCAAACTAAAGAAGAAACGCCGGCAGAAAAAACTGATGAAAAAGTAGAAGAAAAGAAAGTTGAGCCAGCTGCACCTAAGGTCACAGCCCACAAAGCAAATTTTGAAAAAGATATCGTATATTTGTACCAATTCTCGCGAACTCCTTTGTTGCCGTCGACTTCACCATACTGCTTGAAAGTTGAAACATGGCTTCGCCTAGCCGGCATTAAGTACGAGGTAAGTGCTGTACAATTTAGAATTCCCTGATTTTCAATTGATTTTGCTTGCGCGTAATCGATGTTGTTCTAATTTTAACTAACCCTTTTAGTTCGATAATAACTATTCGCTATGCGGTTTTCTTTAAAACTTTCTTAAAATTGCTTTGTGTAAAGATTTACTTTTAAAACAGAAAGGATCATCTATTTTGCGTAAAACTTGCATAGCGAAATGCTTAGGCGAACGTTACATGTATTGTGGTATTTAAACCGACCTTTTTTTATTGCAAGATTTACTAAAATCGATTGATCCTGTACTGGGTAATGCATGCAAGATATTTTTTATTTGTCTGGGTTACTGTCTCCTAAACTTTTATATAGGAAAGTTTTAATTTGTCGTTTTGTATTTTTAAGCATTATATTTAAATCTCATTCAAAGGTAAAAAGTAATAAATCTTTGGGAGACTTATCGTAAATACGTATGATTTAAAAAAAAATTATGCACGAGTATCTACCTGTAATATAAGTAAGCATAAAGAATTTTAATTTTTAGAATTTCTCTCAACAGTTCCGCGCCGTTTCACCACACATGCGTATTGGCTAGCATCGTATTTATTGTTTATTCCAACAACCGGCTACCAGAATACCAAATAATAATTGTATTTGCTGTATAAAGAGTCCATGTTTTAACTAAATTAAGAAATAACGTCGGACCACATCTATTACTGGCAATTAATAACTTTATTTCGTTCGAAACACTACGACAAAGTGACAAAATCGTGCCTCCGTACAATTTCATCTGCGTTTATAATCGCTTCATTTTTATATCACGTAGTCAGAACCTTCTTCAATATTCTAGCAAATACAATTATTTTTTTGTATTGACAGTTAGTTTCAGACATTTCAACTTGGTAAATGAAATACAAAACAAAAAAAGATCTTCAGATATATGATATTAGTACTGTCTTTAGTCATTTTACTATAACCACGCGACGTACAAATGGGCATTAAGCATAATCAGGGTTAATCGAAACACACACGCACTCAAAAGTGATTATTTGTTTCCAATATTTCGAAAGAATATCTAGCAGATTCAATTTAGTTCTTTAACGTGAGGGATTATAAGGTTAAAAATTGCAAAAAAAAACAGTCGGTCGAATTCAGTATCGGTTGTTTTCATCCATAGGGACTAAATCCTGTTCCGTTACAAAATCACTTCGCCCCGTCCCGAATCCCGCTGCCATTGTTGTCCAGATGCGTGACATAGCCAATGTGCACTGTTCGAAGTATTGTTCTCTTTACAAAAAAAAAACACGTAGTCAATGCCTGAGAGCATGAGAAACTTGTGCATCAGATTTATTTCATCATTTAGATATTCATTTGTTAAATGTTTGTAAGACATGTTTCTTAAAAATGTTAGCTGCCACACCTCTTGGTATGATTCTTGAGTAGTTCAAAGTTTACATTCCTCCTTGTGTGAAATTTGCTTGTCAGGAAACCCCATTAAAATGTATGTATATTTTATACAAATACATATTCCAGTAACAAAGCAAGTTTTGTGCAGGAGCATGACTGTGCACTGTAAGATGTTGAATAGAATATTTTAAGTTGGATTTGCTTAATTCTTTCATTCTTGCTTCCGGTAGCTACACCAGAAGCAACCTGCTAGAGATGTTAAAAAGTTAAGTTGATATCTTTTAGCTATATGTATTTTTAAACGGATTACCGCTATTTTAGTGTATAATGTCGATATTACTTAAAAATAGTTTAACAGCGATAGATATTCGCTCAGCCAATGTAGTCTGCAAGGGTTACGAAAATCGGCACCTGATGTACTATCGACAAATATGAATTATGATCGACCATAAGCTTAATTTCTTAATAATAATAATAAAGCCTTTTATTCGGACAACAGTATTACAATTTGTTTCTTAAACTAATTCACAATAATATATGTATTTTTTTTATTTATTTTTTCCATTTTTAGTTATTCACGTATTTGATGCTTCTTTACTTTCTGTAGGTCCGTTTGCCAGTTGGAAATTTAAATTTTAATTTCTTACAGACATTCAAATACCATTAGGTCAACATTCGCGTCAATATGTATTTCCATGGTAACGACCTTATTATCTGTTCTTTGATTACACAGAGAATTATCTGTTACAGTTATATGTAAGATATTTATCGTAATTTGTTCGGCGTTGAGTTAATTCCTTCAAAATATGATTGTAATTGTTTTCCGATATATGCAGTGATGATAAAGGTAAAAACTGCATAGATGTCCGACCAGTATTGACGTAGCTTGCTTAATATTTAAAATGTCCTCAGTGCAGCATGCACATGCACTGTAAAGGAGGGACATCTTTGTTGTTTTGGCGGTTTCTAACGATTTATCGGCAAAGTGGATCAGATTCAAGTTTGTCGATAGTAAGTTCTTGCATTTCATAGTATCTATGTTATCTTATTTGGAACTTTTTAGAGACAAGTTAATGATGAAAAAAGGTCTACTAAAATACCACTATACTTGTTTGTAGGTAAATAAAGGTCGTCAAAAGCCTCATTATGCTTGACGGTGCTGCGTCATCATTTTTCGTAGGGTTTTCCGGTAATTGTTTTTAAGAAAAAGTATACATTGTCTATCTAAAGTTTGAAGTCGCTAAAGGTACAGTTGAAAACTTAATTAAGTATCAAGAATTCCTTTACTACCAACCACACAATTAACATAAGTCGCATAAATCGACTAAGTTTAAGAGTTAAAACCAGTGCCTTGAGGGATTTGTAAAACCCTTTAATATAACTGAGAGCTATTTAAATAAAAATGTCTCACCTCGCTCACGGCCTGCTCAAGATGAAAAAATCTTGCTTGTAAAGTGAAATCTATAGGTACCTACTAATGTTATAAATCTAGAACTACTAATTATCACAAATTAGTTCATGGGTTAGTGGAAGGAAGCATGACAATGTCGACAGCGGTAAACACCGCTGTCGACGTTGTGATGCTTCCTTCCACACAGCCTTTGTATGGCTAATAAGTTATAATCATACACAGTGGGTACTATCATATTACAATAGTAGGTAAGTATTCAATGTCAATTACATTGGTGTCACTCGTATATGTTTTATGAAGTGGAAAGAAATTTACAGTTGGGAAATCGTTTTTTGTTTTTTCGAAAGTCGTTCCCTAATTCATGTTATCGACATTTTTATATTTTTTATCTTCTATATATCCCGACGACGACTTGAAGACTTTAAATACTTGACATTAGCAGAAATAGCTCATCAGGTTGCTTGCCACCTCATCAAAATCAGATTTTTTTAGTAACATTTGCTCAATAAATAACTATTTATAACGTCTACGTTGAATACTTGGTAATTTCTACGTTTTTGTTTCATTTAACATTTTTTTTTGCTTGAAATGACTTTAGAGACATGACTTTTATGCCAGTGATATTTTAGTTGATATCTGCGATAGACTACATTCCATTTTAACATAATAGTAGGTAAATACCGAAAATTTTGAATGTATTAAATTAAAATTAATGTATGTATGTTTTTTTCGCTATTGATAATATCGATATATATTAGGTAACCTAACCTATCGTCCTGAAAAAAAATTGTTCTCGATGATCAAGTATTTCTGTGATAGTAAAACTGGAGGTAACAAAATAATAATCGATTCCACTGCTACTCATTTATAAACAATTGTCACGCTTATCCCTAGTGGGGATCAGTAGACGGCGAGGCGGGCCACCCACCAGGAGGGGCGCGGCCGACTGTACTAAGGTTCAGTTCAGACTGAGCGGCACTTTTGACTCTTTAAATATAAAAATATAAAACGTATCACACTGAAATATAGGTTAAAATCGTGTGTTCGGAATAAATGCGCGTCTATGCAATCATCTACGAATACTCGAGCTCTTCTTCAGCTAATAGCTTAATAACAGTTTAACAATTATTCAAAAACAAACATTCATCTAGTACCTACATGCAAGTGCTTCAAACTGCACCCAAAACACCAAAATGTTCGAGCTTATGCGCGTGAGTATGATCGAGCACTAATCCGCGTAGTCTGACTTGACCCTAAGATAATAGGGAGAAGCAATTGTGTACATATTGGCTATTGGGGTTTCGATTTCATGAATGCGTTTTAATTTTCAATGCAAATATTCGCAGCGAAATTGGTTTAATCAGCTAATCGAGAATACAAAATACGAGGGAATAATGTTAAAACATAGGTACGAAACAAAAAATATTTATAATTCATCATATGGGGAGACACGGTATTACTAATCGACTTTAATAATAGTGTTGCTATATTGTGTTGTGGTCAAACTCATTGGAGCAGGAGAGTGTAGGACTTGCAGTATCCGCTCGTGGCCATTGACCTTTATGTGTTAACTTATACGTGTGTTCGTTCAAAGATTTATTCAATAGAGCACCATAAACAATCGTCTGTAGACTAATAGGGAATCCATTTGATCAAATTTTTAAAGTCATGTATGATGTTGATAATATTATGAAAGAATGACTGCACCGTTGGCCGTAGTAGAAAGCGGTCTTAACGCCGCTTTCTACTGCGCTGAGTGTTGTGGGTTCAAATCCTACATAGGACAACCCTGTGTGATCTATAAATTGTTGTTCTAAGTTTGGATATTCTTTGTGTCTAACTAAGGTTTTTACTAAGTACTAAGGATTTTTCATAATGTGGGTGTTGTCTTAAAAAAAATTGTTAATTAATCAACATATATAAAAAATGTCACTATGTTGCAAATAGTTAAAATAGCTGCGTCTAATGTTGGCCCATTTCTAAGTAAGAAGCCTTCTTAAAAGAAACCGGGCTAAGAAACGCACGAGCTCTCTTGTAAAGCTTTACTGTCCGTACAATGCTAGTTATTGACTAAGTTTTCTTGTACAAAAGTATCTAATCTACATTTTTAACTCCTGACTCTAAAGCCATCACCACATTAAGAACACAATTATAACTTCATCAGACAAAACCCCATACTATAAGTATAATCTTGACACAATACTAGAAAACAGAAATGTAAAATTTATTGGGATAAAACAGATAAAATCATTTACTACAATCGTTCAATAACGTTATTTATATTACAAAAAAAAACACAATATCCATAATGTTCAGTCAACAATTTTCGAAAATGTTTCAAAATAAAATAATAAATAGATTTCTTACATCTTCCTCAATCTCATCCACATACTCTATGTAACATACTCGTATCATGCTTGGATTAGGCAAAAATAAAAATAGACGTTTCTCCAGTTGTTGTGTTACATGCCGGCAAAAGAGGGTTTTAGGTTGTAAATTATTATCTTATAAAAGGTATTTTACGAAATGGGCAAACGAGGAGTCGGAGTTGAAGTTCAATTATATATGTATACTTTGACCGTGTCGTACCGCTGACCCTGATGATGATTTTATGATATATTTGATTGATGAAAACAAATCGAAAAACAAAAAATCATTAAAATTGTCTGTCGTTCTTGAGTTGCAAATGGTGTAACTATCTCAACTTTGTGTATACGAGTACATAATATAGATGCAAGATAATTGTATGAGTGCAAAGTTACCTACTTGAATAAAGCTTAATAGAAATTGAAACTTTATTAATGGGTCGGTTGATTTTACGGTTCCAATTTATTTCCGGGAAACGCGCGAGCTCATTAATTTAATACTTTCACATGACAATTTAAGTACATACGGCGTGGTAATTAAGTCGACTCTCGTTCAAGTGGGTATAAGATACAGTAGATAAGACGAGTCGTAGCTTGTGTACGAGTATGATCACAACAAGCCACGGTCGTCGACCCCAAGCTCCGATGGCCGGCAATTTAATAAATGGAGGCTCCCACAGCAAGATAGTCATTAATTCCTTAGACAGATGATACATATTTTAAACGAGCCGGTTACTGTTTAACTACATATGCCAGTTTTAGACGTTAAAATATACTCGCATAGCTATCGAATTGAAGAGTATTTGTGTTTGCTATCCGAGTGCAATAGAGGGTTATCTTCACACCAAGGACCAATCAACGTAATAGGTATGGTATGTGTCGCTTGCGGCTTGGCTGACGATTGTCTTCAATGAATAAATCATTAATATAGAGAAACTTCATTGTAAACTAGTTGTTGAGTTATGCAGTCACGTTCAAAAATGCCATTGCAACACTACTGAAAATATAAAAATATGTAATATGATGTTTCGAGTGTCCATGGGCGGCGGTAATCTCTTACCATCAGTCGACACATCTGCTCGTTTGCCCCAGATGCAATAAAAACAAAAAAATATTTTAAAGGCACAACTTTAACGAAACGTGATTTTAAAGGTTCAGAGGATGTATATACTCGTATATTAAAATAATATTTTAAATAGTTACTTATTTATAATTCCGTGCACAGCTACAATGAAATAAATTACCGTACCAAGACAAAGGCGACAAAAGTAATCATTAAAATACAGTAATTTTATTGTTATTTGTCGTTATTCTACTTCACTTATAGCGTCGTCCCTCGTAAAAATAATATTTTGCTTTCTATCTAACTAATGAACAAAAGAAAACCTATAGTAAATAGTCTACTATTTGAAGGCAAGGAGCTAAGAAAGCCAGATGGAACGTACTTGTCAAATAACATGAAACCGTTTATTATTTAAGTGTGCGTGACAACCGACAGCGACACTGTAAGGACACGTACATCTGTGTGCGTGTAATGATACCATAAGCAGTAAAACCTTGTAAAAAGTCCCTATTATGTTGAAAAAAAGGTGATTATTCATTTTAACGTAAACATTTTTCATTAAAGGTATAAGGTAAGTAAGTAACCTGGAGATCATGTTTCGTAATATCGATCATTCTCAACCATTCACATATGCTGAGCACAAGATGAAGACATAAAACACATCAAGACACAGAACAGCTATTTGTAGAATCATTCACAAATTGTTCTTATGTAATAATTATTAAAAATAATTGTAAGTATCACCAAAGAATACTTTCAGATGAGGTTTGAAACCAAGTCTCTAAATATAGAAATGAAGTTCACTTAATGTCTGGACTAAAAAATGATTTCCCTAATTGAAGGTAAAAAACTAAATAAAAGTTGGCACCAAAGTCAACAACAACAGTAACTACTACTGAGGTTTTGTGTTCTGATACAACAGTATAATACTGGTAAACAAATAATTATAGCAACCAAATAATCTGTATTTACCTGTGAAAATATATTCCATCTTCTTTCCTTTTTCTTTTTGGGAACTAGTCTTACAATGTTAATAACTCAAGACGGCATTTTAAACATAAAATCAAAAATCACTCATGACGTGAACACAATATGGTGGTTTGATAAACACTGCTGCGAGATTGTATTTGCTTTCTAATTAATCTTTACTTCATTACATTCATTGTCGTGTTCTTAACAGTCCATCTGTTTTTTTTTTGTAATCTGAGGCAAGGAGAGTATTCTCACAATAATTGGAACAATAATGCAGAGAGGCGCTTTCAGAGCAAAAGCGCGTTAGTGATAACATACTTTCAACAGCGTTCTACGTGATGAAAGTTTTTTTAGCGAAAGCACTGTAGAAACTGAGCATTAGCTACTTATGCTAATACGACAGAAAAGTAATACATAGTTAATATTAATAGTTAGAAAAGTAAGACAGTCATAAATCTTAAAAGTGCACATTAAGAGTTACTTAAAGCATAATTAGTCACCAAAAAATAATAAATAAATATTTTCGGTCATCTTACACACAACACCATCCAGTCCCAAGCTAAGCAGAGCTGGTGTTATGGGTACTAGACAACTGATATAAATGCATACATACTTTTTTATAAATACATTCATATTATACATAGAAAACACCCAAAATCCGAAATAAATATTTGTAGATCATACAAACATTTGATCCGAACTGGAAATCGAACCCGAGACCTCAAGAACAGCAGTCGCATACACTACCACTGCGCCACAGAGGCTGTTTTGGGAATTATACGATCTAATTCTGTCATAATGAATTACAACTATTCCTATTAGTTACATGAAGGACAACATACAAACCGGTGAGATACTCTGCAGGATTTGGAAACTTCGCTATCGTAATTTTGTTGTAATTGAACGTAAAAGGCTACAGGGAAAGTTAGAAATAAAACATTTATGTATCGGCCCCTGCATGCTAATGAATCTAATGACACTTATTCCCCAAGGCATTAATTCTAGTCTAGATTTCACCGTTATTTACTACAGATTTTTTCGTATATCTCGGGCGTCGACAAATGAAGTTTTTATCCATCTAAATCCCATCTGTTGTATAGTGAGTGCTACAACAAAAACTAAAACAAAAGCACTAGATTGCTGTAAGTTTCCCTAAGATTAATAAATAAAAAAATAAAGCCATTACATTTAAACGAAATCGAAGAAATTTAAACTTTTTTACGACACTTTATTTATTTCATAATACATAAATAATATTAAGTGAATTTTTCACTGAAGTTATCTTAATGATGTTTTAGCTTTCACTTGTTTATCTACAACTGAATTTAAATTAGTTCTTTCTTACCTAATGTATAATGATTTATGTATTGTAGAGTGACTGGAATTGTGTTTTTTTTTTTCAGTATACTTTAAAGATAATAACGCAATAATGTTTTGATAATTTATGAATTAATATTTTTTTACATCGTCTGACATTGAAGAGTAAGTTACAATATAAAGGCTAGAATTGAACGTATTATGTGTAATCGATTTCGCCTGATTTGAAAGGCATCGGCAACAATGCGTTTATTATTCCAACTGAGAGTCGTGTTTCGTGCGACGTATTTGGTGGTGGAATGCGGGTCGAGTGCGCTCAGCCCTCCGAGCTACATTAATGTACGACGGAAGTGCGCACTGCGTTACTTAATGCTACATCGCAAACTAATAATTCGTATTCTACTCAGATAGGCCTCTGTATTAATAACTAGCACCTACACCGTTACAGCGTGACCTTCATTAAGTATTATCACAACATCGCCCTTATAGGGCCTACCACCTATATTAATTATTTATGTACCTACAAACGATTTCACAGGTTTATTACGATCTCTTTTTAGATTGAATAATGTGTATTATTAACACACGCAGAAAACCCTTATAAGAGGTAGAATTCAAGGAGTTTAAGATGAAAGTAAATATAATTAGTACAAAATACATAATATTTTATAAAAAGTGAGACATTCACTTTTTATAATAAACACGCTATATCTTCTACCAATTAACAAATGCGAGTAATTATAGTAAATCCATGTATGAACCTCAATTTCTTTATATGTGTATTGTGAAGAAATAAGAAATTTAAATTGCCGGTAAAATTTCTTAATTATGCATTAGTATCATCGTCTTATAACATACTCGTATTAATCAAACCATATTAGATCCAGTTCTAAAACCGTACAGGGAGAAGTATGGTTTTAGAAATCACTAAATAATATTTAAAAGGAATCCTTAACCAACAGTAATTAATTTTTGTATGTAATGTGTTTTATCATAATAGAAAATAACATAAGCAATTTGTATAAATACCAACTATGTACAATAATTACTTGTAATTGCATCGAGTCAAATGCGACCCATGAACCGATGCATTAGACCATTGCAATTGTGTAATCCAACTCACCTTGGGGGTTATATATTTTTTCATTATGCCCACTAATGCTGTAAATGCAGGTTCTACATAAGTTTCCGTCAAAGGACAATGGCAGGTTTGTATGGGACTGTACCACCTTGTGTATGTCATGGTAGGGATTGTTTTTGTATTTATTTGACTGCTAATATTACCGACAAAAACATTTTAAATTCCCATATTTTTTAAAGATTGCGCTAAAAATTAATTTTATTTTTTAGATTACAATAAAATACATAGATCACAAATGAGTTGTCATTGTCGGCAACAAGATGGCGAAATAAAATATTTTTGAAATCATTCGTTAACGATTTCCTAGATTCGTCCGTTTAGAAAAGGTGGGAATGCGTTTTGTTAATGAAGTTGTAACAATTTTTGAGAATAAATAAAATTATTTTAGCACTATTCTAAAAATATGATAATTACGTGAAAATAATTAAGATGATTTACTTAATAAACGGTATATAACTAATAATAATTACTTTCATATTGCCAGCGGTACAGGATCTGCATTTATCCTTTGTTTAAACTCGTCGTAGGGACTTGTACCTGAGATGTTACAGGTTACACAAAATTAATAAGTAGTAAGTAGTTCTGAATTGAGCATCTGGATCTGGTTATATACCATTGTGTTCGCTGATTAGAGTATATAGCATAGAGCAAGACTAGCTTCTGCTTACGGCTTCGCCCGCTTAATGTCGGTTGTAGCGGTAATTCCTTTATAGCTTTTTTATTTGCCAGCCGACTGATATCATAAAACTAACACTAAATGTTGGTTTTAAATCAGTCCTGTTTAGTTAATTTTACCACAATACAAAAGAGAAAATCGCATTTAGCACGCACAAACGTAGAGAAACAGACAAAAATACTAAAAAACTGTTTTTTTTTAGTTCTGTTACTTTAAAAAGACCCTCTCATTTGTTTTTCTTTAATATCTTTAATGTACAGACATTGACCTCTTACAATTTTATTACATGTATAGATATTGTGGTGTTTTGTAAGTATTATACATAAAAGTTATCCATAGTTTTGTAGTATGCACATTATACTAATTTACGTAGTTAATGAACATCAGAATAAACAGCTTACGAGTTAGTCACTGACTAGATAATAGCGTATGGTTGCCGTCAACAAGCAATTAGTGAAGAGATATTTTTAGAAATATCTTAAGGATTTTCCTAACCAAAGCTTTAACAAACATTCAAGGAGAATTGTTTCCCTTATGAATAATCATTTTATTTGTTTAGGCAGTAGGAATACTTGAGTTTGTTAACACATGTATGTGTTATAATGTGATCGAGAAACCTCAGCAGCGACTTGGCCACTGAGCTATGAAATCGTGCGGCTACGGTATGTCGGCTGCACTTTCTCAAGTTCCGGCCGACACTACTTGATTGAGACTAGTCAGTAGGTAGCGTCGCGTATCTAACATGCTACTTGAAAACTATTAAACTATAAAACAATCATTTATCTATTATAATCTGTAGCAGCATCTAAAAACTGAATTCGTTTATATTTTTCCCGATTCTCAAGAATTTACAATTTTACGACAGGCTGTTTCTTCATAACTAGGTTGTTTTAAATGTAACCAACCATTTACCATAACACACCGAGTGGGTATTCTTACAATAAATTTCGTAAAATAGTGTTAATAAATAAACATATTTCTAAATGAATACATCACGTGCATATATACTACATTTTAAAGGGAAAATATTATGAAGAATAAAAAAGCCACGTTAAATAGTAAATAGCAGTATTGTGAGTTAACCTCCTGTTAATTGTTGGATGATACATATTTCCAGTTGTTATTTTATAACCGCAGGATTATAGTCACTGGCTTCTTGTAAACTCATCCAATTTCATAACAAGATACATACCTATTTGAAACATTTCCTTGTATGTATTACTTAGAGAATTTTATAAAATATTGACGTTATTGCTTTGACATATTTTATATATGTTACTATTATACAGTAATTTATAGAAAGTCAGCTATTCTTTATTGTATACAAAACTAAAGTTAGCATAATTTAGTACAATCTATTCTGCTAGTTTTTCTACATCTATTTACCAACTAATATGTCTATTATTTATAAATGATTAAATTCATATTATTGATTTAAAAACATAAACGAGGATGTATGTTAATAAAAAATGCTTCTTTGTAACACATCAATACATTGTTGAGCATATTGTATATGTAGTAGTCAGGACCAGTTTACAGGGCGTATAAAAAACTAAATAAGTACAAATTATGACCGTAACGAACTCTACTCACTCGTAAAAATTATGCAGAATACGGTTCGGTTTTGCCTTTATTTTCGCACAGCGACACTGAGCGACACTCGATATATCAAGTGTATTTACTCGAACTACCTATACCCAGGTAGGTAGGTATAAATACAGCTATGGAGGTTCCATTAGGAACATCGATCGATTCTGTCTGGCGTTAAGCGCTCTCTATATAGCTTTGATAATATTCCTGCATCTGACCTAACCTGTGTTTAGGATCATTACTCTTCGCGCTATGTTCGTGGTATGATACATATTACATAACTAATAATTTTCGTCAACGAAAACTTTATACAATTAGGAAATGCCTTGAAATTAAATATGTTTCTCTAGATTATCAAAGTATATTATAAAAATAACATTTCTGTTTAAAAAATTACAAATTAAAATATTGATACAAACTTAAATCTGTTAGACCTTCTACACACTACAGCTTATGGGTCAACTATACCCAGAAGTCTCTGAACACATTAGGTGTTCAGTACAATAATGTCTTCAGGATCCTGTTAAAGTTGCCTCACTATTGTAGTGTTTCCACTGTTTATGGAAGCGAGAGTTATTGGCTTCCATGTTATACGACGTAAGCGAACTGCCTCCTTGTTGAGGAGAGTGCGGGACAGCAGTAATAGCATCCTGAGGATCATAGCCGATAAATGTGATTCAAATATGATGAAAAACTTTCTGAAAACGTTACTCAACTAAATTCAATTAAAACAGTGACATTGTAAAGTACTAACATTCAAGTACTCTCTCTCTCTTTCTGACTGTCTGAATAAGTAAAGATTACTATTATTAGTACATTTTAACAGACTTTTAAACTGTATTGATATATTTCTTTATGGTATTTGAATATTTGTTTAGGATAGGTACAGAAAAGTTCATAAAAGTGAGGTTTTCGAAGGTGAACGTGTTAGGATTGATTTCCTGTTCAGTATGTTCATTGAAAGGTTGTTAAACCCCTTATCTGGTTCTAAACCGTGTGGAACGTATTTACTTTGTCGTATTAGGCCAGTAACTTAGATAACTTAGCTTTAGAACGATCGAAAGTAAACCTTTATCACGCAACACAGGATCTTACAATCATGTTTAGTATGTGTTTCACTGTTTAACATCTATGATACCCCGAAAGGCCGAAATACTAGGAAACAATAGCTTGATCGTTCTTCGAACGCTACTGTTTAAGCAACAGTAACACATTGTGTGATGTTGCCGTGTTTACTCTTATCCGATACTTAACTGTAACAAACACTACACATACACGCACTTCAATGAATGTTATTTGTTTCACCTAACAAGTCTGTTTCTGACATTTAAGTAAGAAATATTTAACAACAGACATACCTAACAAGGATATGGTATGTGTGATGCTAATAGGTACTGCAAGTGAGGTCTTTTGACTGAGTCCCATTTTTCTGGAGATTGTTCGTCGTTTCGTAGGCGTATGAAGTGCATGTTTACAGTGACTCTTTGATTTAGTGAAAAAAATATGTTTGCAGCGAAGGTAATTTCGGGACACTAAAATGGAATTACAATTTGAAATCAAGAGAACATAAAATTCTTACATCTACCGATTACTTCAATGTTCACAGCCTTAAAAATACACCGCAATGGTCTATTTCGGCATTTATCCCCAGAGTTAGTCTTTGAATACGTCTTCTAGCTGTAAAATCCGACGTGTAAAAATGTCTATATAAGATTTAGGGTCAAAAGTTACATTCATCATTTACTTAAATATCTTAGGAATATATATACTTCTACTTTATTTTAAAATAACACCCAAATAATGTAGATGTAGGTAAAAATGACATCAGTATGTGAGCGAGAACCTAGACGCGGGGGTGGGCAACCGCGAGGGCTTTGACCTGAATCGTAGGAGCGCCTGCGCGACCCCGCCCGGTGCTCAGCGAGCCCGGCCGGCCATCGACCAACCCCGAGCCCCGCAACTCCCCTCGGCTGGGGTGCGCCCGGCGGCCCTACCTATTCATTTTGTCTGGGAAACATGTTACTAACCAAAGATTCTCATTTTTAGTTTGCTATTTGGTATTTATATTATTTAGTAACTATAACTAAATTATACCGTACCGTACCGTATAGGTGATTTTTATTTAATTTCAATTACAGGTTATCTATACGAACAGTTCAGTAGCGGCAGTAAGACGAGTATGATTCAATGACAACTTGCCTAAACCTCATAGCAACAAGTTTCATTGAGAGAAAATTTGGGCTATACTTTTGAATTATTATGAATTACAGTACAAACAATTTTGGTGTATTTTTAATTACAACCAGATCTTGTACCTGCATTATGTACGTGAACTGTTACACATATTACAACTTTTATTATTTTAGTTTATGCATCATTCTACATTATAAACGAAAAATACAATACGCCAGTAGCTTGTATTGATACAATGTCTCATTTAATTTTTCATTCGACTTATCTGTTTAAATAAAAAAAGTCGTGTTAGTTATACCACTTATAACTCAAGAACAGGTAAGTGTTTTTGGAAATGTCTTCGTCCGGAATAGGTTAATAAGTATATCATTAAAATACTTAATCTGCGCATTAAATACTCATTTTAGACAGAAGGCAGTTTGCTGAGTCAACTAGTTTTCTATTATAAAAGAAACGAATGCTTCAAATCTTAGTGGTGTCAATAATTCAAAAAGACGCTAACTGTAGTAGTGTATATCTACACGATAATACGACGGATTGTTGCCGGGGCTCACAAGAGCAATGTATGGTGAAGAGGGCGGGCCGGGATGGCCGGCCGCTGAACCTCGCCCGACGAAATCAATACAGCTGCTCTCCCCGCACCCGGCGAGCTTGGAGCCCGTCGCCATGGATACGATACAAGATAAACCCGGCCGGTAGGACCCTGCCGCTCTCACCCCGACCGCCACGCGTCCTCCCCGCGCATCTCGGCGCATACCCCGCACCCCTCCTTTCAACGAGCTCTGTTCTGAATTCCCCGGGCGCGACCCACTCCTGTTTGTACATAATTGACATTTCAAACGCTTCTTTCTTTTTGCTCTGAACTTTTTGTCATTTTTGTCTTACTTTATTAATCTGCATTCGTGTATTATTTAAGTGAAACCATGATTCATTTCTTTTTCATTCGCCACACCAGTTAAAAGAGAATTAGTTAACACACAGAAGTACTGAACAGAATTCTTTACAAATTATATAAACCGATTAATTTTTTTTAAAGTAATTTTAATGTGATGTACAAACAAACTCAAGCGTAATGTACATACATGTAATGGAACTCTTATAAATAGAAGCTGTTGTCAATGTTGCTAGTGACAGGCTCAGGCAACTATACTCGTACATACCAGTGAGTAGCCACTATCAATAACCGACCCTTACTCATTATCTGCGACCGGGGCACATTCTTGCTTTATCGCAGGGGAGTAATCGTTCTTTTGTTTTTTCTTATTTAATTTGCATCCAACTTTCTTTTCATAAAGATGAGATAATAGTGCACGAAATTCCACCATTTACTGGATCGATTCAAACTCGCGTTACCAATGGTTCGACAAATTTACCAGCAATTAGGTACTGGTTTCCATAATGTCGATATTTTGAGCAAAGGAAAAGACATGTATGTCATAGTCTACCATTATGTTATTACGTACAGTCACAACCTTTAAAATGTGAGAGTTACTATATAAATTTGTTGAAACAATAAGTAATTAATATTAAAATAATTTTTCACGTATTCCCGCACAAAATACTACATTTCGATCAATTGAGCCTCTAAACCATGTTGACTAGAGAAATTTTCAATGATAGATCTGTTTGTAACGTCAAACTAGTGAATTTTTTAAAGTTTACTAGTTTTCACGCGTCTTTACTTGCATTTAATAAAAGTATCCTATTTTACTTCTAATACCTCCAAGTATATGTGTACTAAGTTTCATGATGATCGGTAAAGTAGTTTTTATAATAATTAGGATTTCAAATGAATAGAATCTTAGATGAAATATGATGAATCTCTTCAACTCGTTGTCTTACAAAACTCAAAGATTACTATAGCAAGAAATTGCTTGGCAAGATGGGATTTCTATTTGTTTTGCCAACCTTATCAAAGAAGTCATTTAGCGTTGCGGGTAAACGTTTTAGTACCGGTGCAGCGGTGAAATCGTGTGTTAGTAAATACTGCCAACGATTTCTTTAATACCTACGGATTTTATAGTAACTTGAGCGAAATCCATCTTAAAATAAAAAGTAAAAAAAAAATCTTAAAAAAATATAATTGATATGTTTCAACAAGACTATAGTAGTCCAAGATTTAAAAGATATTAATCTGAACAAGTCTTGTTGATGTGCACGTCCAGATGTTGAAACCACAAATGCGTTTTGGCTGTGGCGCAACATCTGTTTGGTGTCTGTTAATCATGTAGCGTTGGGATACGTAATGCTAAATAGAGATTAACAAAATAGGCTTCTGTTTGAATCATATGAATGTTTGTAAAGTTAGATTAAACGTTTAAAAGTTATTGCCATTTTAAGCATTTCAGTTTCCATTATATGTATCTTTTTTTAAATTAATCCTTTTTCAGATACATATGATTTAGGGAATACGTTGGTCAGGTTTATGAATGTTGCCTTAATCTCAGACCATTGATCTGAGGCCTCAATGAGAAGCCAATTGGTTTCGTATTTAGAATGCGTATATTCTTTGCTAAATTTTAATATGATTAGCGTTCATTGGAGCTTTTTCATAAGTGTTGTCATTACTTTGTAAAATAGACTTACGGTTTTTTTTTCAGAACGTGGATCACAAGGCAAAGTTTCGCTCCAAAAAGGGTCAGTTGCCGTTTGTGGAACTGAATGGTGAGGAGATAGCTGACAGCGCGTTTATTATTAAGGAGCTGTCGGAGAAATATAACAAAGACCTCGATGCCGGTAAGCAACTGTTATGCATATCTAAGCAACTACATAACAATCACATTACAACATATTAATACAGTGTAATTCAATATGCTATGAATTACTAAAATTCAGCTTTTTTCAAACTTTGTGTTTACAGGAATTCGCTTTTCGTAATAATTAACATTTCTTCTACATGTTTTGTATATCGAGGTAGACGTTTAATCAAAATAAGTTTTGGTAAGCAGTTGAGTGACATAGTGGCAGGGATATGTTAACTGTTGTATTTACTGGAGTGATATTGATATCTAATTATATTAATCTGCTAATTAATAAAATAGGTGATCTTTGCTCATTCATATTTCATATGCTTATTATTTACAAATAAACTAGTAAACGTGTAATTAGCTTTTCTTAAAAATATGCAAGAGGCACAATTAGCATATCTCTTTTGTATTGATTATATTATCGCCTTTAACGGTTACCTGTTTCTAAATTTAAACCTTTAAACCCGAGCTATGTGGGGTACAGTAGAAAGCCCGGGTGAGTCCTAGAATCCTAGATAATTCTGGGACATTGCGCATGTGCATTCAGGGGCTACAGATAGTATAAGACCCGATTTATATGACCTATTTGTTATATTTAGCTCTGACACCGGAGCAGAAGGTTGTTTCACACGCAATGATTTGCATGATCGAGAACCACCTATCCTGGGTGATCCTGTGGTGGCGCGCCAAGTATCCGGACAGTGTCATCAAGGGTTACCAAGTTAATCTGCAGAATGCCCTGAACACTCGTCTGCCGAATCCGATTCTCAACTTCTGTTACAAGCTTACCGCAGCCCGCAAGGTAAGTGTTTTATTTAGTCTCGGTGATTATTTAGGATTTTATTCAAATTATATACCTACATATATGTATTTCAATTGAGATATAATTATAATATTAATAAAGTCATAAATCGCAACTAAACTTATCAATGTAACGTTTCCAAAATTCCTTAATTTAAATTAAATTTATTAGAACGATTCACATGGATTTATTTAATTATTAACATGGAACCTATAAATTAGTCTAATGTACCTAATGAATTTAACAATAATTACGATATATTTTAATATGTGGTTGTCTTCGGAATTGCTTTTAAAGTTTAGAAAACATTTTTAGGGAATGAAAAAGGCAAAAGCTCATGGCATCGGTGTCCACAGCGAAGAGGAGATTGTAGAACTTGGCAAGAATGATCTCCGAGTACTCTCTGACTTACTCTCCGATAGACCATTCTTTTTCGGAGATGAACCATCTCTTGTGAGTATATTTTTGTGGACTTTGTGGACTTTATTTTTATTTGTATTTTTTTGATATAATTAAGAAATATGTTAGTGTTTAGTTGCATGTAACTAATCACTTAGGTAGTTCTAAAACTATATTAACCATTTATATATATATTATACCATTAAGTATTATTTATCTACAGCTGGATGTTGTTGCATTTGCCAACCTCGCACAAATCCACTTTATTGATAAAGAAGTGGCTCATCCGCTGCGAGACGCTATAAATGAATTATTCCCGAACCTGGTGGGTCTGGTGTCGCGTATCAAGGAGCGAGCGTTCCACGATTGGGAGGACATCTGCTCCACTCTTGATCTCAATGCTCACCTGCCCAAACCAGTTAAAGAGATTAAGGAAACAAAAGAAGGCACTGGACCCGCAGAGAAGCAGCCGCTTCCTGATGAACCGGAAAAGGGAAAGGTTTGTGTCTTTGAACTCTACTCTTTTTTTGCATACAAATTTTTCATATCGAGGTGGATCGGAATCCGGCTTCTCAATGATACCAAAACAAAGAAATAGCTTCGTTATTAGATAGTTTTGTGTTTTAATTAGTACATCAGCAGAGTTTACAGTCCCGTATTGGACATAGGCCTCCTTAGCAAAAAAAGTTTTCTACTTTGGATTTTATGAATCAAGTATTTTCCATAAATGTTTGTTTAAATGACGTTGAATTTATTATTTTCCTCAGGGCGACGAAAAGGAGAAGGAATTGGAAAAGGAAAGCGATGAAAAGGGAAAAGAGAAGGACTCTGAGAAAGAGAAGTAAACGATCATGTATCTACGGCGCCGAAATTCATTTAGTATACAGTAATTTTTAACAAGTTGAATTATACACTTTAAGAGTCAGACTCGTAATAGATTCTGTATATTATAAGCGTGTAAATCCATTTGTCTTTCCCGTTATTTTCAGTTGTGGACGCCAAAGCGTCTTCATATGACATATGCTTTTCCGTATCATCATTGTATTTAATGATAATTAATATATAGAATACGCTCGATGTCGTTTCGTGTTTAATATTGTTTTTTCTTAGAGAATTATTATTTCGTGTTTCGTATTTCTATGTGTAATATTCAATTCTATAATAATAGATGTGTTTATAGGGTTTGATTATTTTGTTAATGAGTTTTGTGAATTTATAAGATAAATATGAAATAAGTAATTCAGTTTATAATCTACTTACAAGCTTAGGCAAACCGTGAATAAGATAGAGTAATTTATTCGTAATAGTCCACTTGCATCGCGTCATCATAATGTTATGTATGGAACTGGGGTCTGCAGGCTGGGTGTCACAAGTACTATGAAGATCTGGCATGTTCTCATTCATATTATGATGGGAGGCAATAGAAGTAGTGCCAACTATCTCTCACTTTTATTGAAGGCTCAAAAAATTTTGTACGATGTGGCTGTACCCTACATTTTTGTTAGTCCCAAACTCTCAGAGCTCTTCATTTAGTACCGAGTTCCTCTTCAGGGCTTTTTGAATTTTCTCTCCTACCGAGACACGCTTTAGCTCTCTTCAAAAGCGTTATACATTTTTTATACGGTATAAGTTTTCATTGATGTTTCTTTTACGTAAATATTTGGGCGTCGAATAACGCTAGGTATTTTGAAATAATTTACGCTACTTTATAAGTCTAGTATATAATTGATACCAAAAATTGGCTGATGTTTATTAGATGAATTTGGAAAGTGTAAAGCATAAGTTGTCAACAACGTGGGTTCTTTACTTCCAATAGAAGAGCCGATAATGTATGCTTAGACTGTTTTGAGATTCTTGTACTTTATTGGTTTTTACAAATGAAATTTTACAATTTACAAATTTTGATAATCGAAACGCCTGGAAGACTGTTTTTCATGTTATTAATAATTCATAGTGCATAAATTTTGATATTGTATTAATTATTAAGGTGTAGAAAGAAATGTATTCTCAAAATTCTAGTTAAATTTCTGTCAATGAGTTGTGTTTGTAACAGGGGTTCGCTCTACAGCATCGCACTTTCTCAAATGTTCATAATCATTCTTTCGCACCTATTTAGTTCATAACCATATCATTTGACCTAAATCTCTACAATCAATGACTACTAATTCATTTCACCATTTAAGTTAGAACTTCAGAATTTCAGAACGTGAACATTCTATTGAAATGGTGGCTAAATTGTTAAAGGAAAGGATAGTTTTACTATAATGTGTTATCCCTAGATGAAGTTATGTCGTTAGTCACTGAAACAGGCTTAAAGTTAAATAAACATTAGATAGTGTTAAGTACTAAGTACATTCCAGTTTCACACATCATTTCGTGATTGAAATTATAGGAGTTTGGTATCGATCGGACTGTCTTGGTTGAGCGCGATGTATTTGAACGGATAATTTTAAATGTGTAATATTATTGAATGGTGTCGCATAGTGGCTTCATAGTAGATTTCGTCGTTTGTGTTTAGATGAGCGTTAGGTAACCGCAGTGTGCAGGTAGTTTTACCCGTGCTTTTAATTCGTATTGACACACCTTTGCTTTCTATATGATTACGTAAATGTTAGAATTAAATAATCGTAAGTCTATGGATTTGGATTTCATGTTATGGTATTTTACATAGAACTTCATGTAATCCTAGGATATAACGTTAATAGGGTAAGATGAGGGGAGGGTGATGCGGTCGGTGTAGACGGTTTGGACCGCGCATAGATGTAATGAATCCAATATAAAGGATAAATAGAATTAGATCAGAAAATTTGGTTCGTTGTAAGATTATGATTTAAATTTTGGGGATAAGGTCGACCTACGGGTCCCATCCCACAACTGCTGACCAGCACTGCCATTAGAATCAGATTAAGGAATTAATGATAAGGAAATAAATAGTTAAGGAAAATGAGTGTATTTCACCGGTCGCGTGCGGTTCTTTGCGAGTGACGAGCCACGTTGTCTCTACTGCCGTACGCGTTCACATTCAATATATTGGTACGTAAATTATTATGGGTCTTAAGATACACCACGTCTCACCATCCCACGAGAGAGCCTGTTTCAGTGTATTGCGATCGATATGTAATTATTTGCTGGCGGCCAGTGCGACTCTGACTAGCACTTAGATGAGGCACGTTTGCTGCCTATCAGAGAGCAACGATTGAGGTCTCGACTCATTTCACAGTAGGTTTAGGTATACATCACATAATATGTCATTCGTTGTCATCATTCCTTCTAGGGTTAGGCCGAGACAATAAAGAAATTGGCAAGCATTTTACAAACGAGTTGCAGACCCGTACAAGGTTACGAGAGACAGGTCATTGACGAATTTATACATCTTTCTTTATTGTCTCTAGGTAGGATGTTAGGCATTTACCTAACTGATATTTGAACATGACATTATTATCCACTCAACTTGTATTGTTGTAAGGTAGTAGCTATTATACAAATTAATCGTAATTACTCGTAAATGTTTAAGTATTTCAAGTATGTATGTTTATACTATTTTAGACACGTAGGACGATTTGAGAATTGGAAAGTGGTTTGTAATATCTGTAGTTACGTTTCATTATATATTCATAACTCTTTGACTTAACATTAGTAATTGTGGTTTTCAATTATTGTGTCAATATTTATACGTAAGTGTATTAACGTAGATAGTAATGGTACGCCATACTCGTATATGTAACGAAACACTGAGCTTTCAGTCGACACAATGTCCTAAGGATTCCAAGTGTAATATTCTGATTAAAATATATATCTACAATAAAACATGTAGTGCTAAGTGATAAGGTGTGACGACACGAGTGTGTCCGCATGTCTTATCACCGAACAGGCGCTTGTTCTTATTTCTAAACCTCTCATTAGCCTTTCCTACTTCTCAACATCCTAATTCTGTCAATATATAAAAGACCATAATCTGAGAATGAAGTTATATTATAGCGTAAATAATATATAACTAGGCTACTTTGCACTAACTACGACATTATAATCCGCTATTAGTGTAAAATACAAGAATACGTAGACTGTACTGACACTCATCTCTTCTAGCTCGTCTGTTGAATGTTACTGAAATAATTATCTGGTCTGGCCCCACGGAATTTGCTCACGAAGTTTGTATCAATCGAATGTACTACAAAAACAACTTCGCAACTGCATCAACGCTGGGCTGCCGCCTCCAGGCTTAATCGCTATATATACACATATTTATTTAACGATATATACTAGCTGAGCCCTCGGTATTAACTGCGGTCGTGATCGTACTTTTACAAAAACAACCGCGGATGTACCTATACATTGCGCGGCGCTGCTAGTCTACACTAATATTATAAAGAGGAAAACTCTGTTTGCTTGTTTGTTTGTAATGAATAGGCTCAAAAACTACTGAGCCGATTTTAAAAATTCTTTCACCATACGAAAGCTACATTATCTACGAGTAACATGGGCTATATTTTATTTTGAAAAAAAATAGGGTTCCGTAAGATATTTGGGATTTTCGGACACAAGGTGTAAAAATTCAACCAGAAAAGTTACTTATTTTTCGTACGCTACCTAAACTGTAAAAAATAGAACCATAAAATGTTCTAATTAATCGCAGATCTTATAAATATCTACAAAATAGTCCGCGACACACTATACCTATCTATGTCGAGTGAGGCACAACAACCATTTTTTTATTTAAAAATCTTGATTTTTTTTTTTGCACTAAATTTAAACGCGTTTATTTTACTCATGCTATCAATCCTTATCAAAATAAATTATTTCATCACTAACTACAGTTTATGTAGATAATATTTGGGGTTTGAATGATAAAAATTGGACGTTTGGTTTTGAAGTTATGGCAAAATTAAAATATGTTTTACGCATGGGCAACTTTACGTTGGCCTATCACGGGTTGGGGCTCCCGACCATCAGTATATTATGTTACCTGAAAATAATTTAACGTCAAATGTTGTTTATAGAGAAGCCCTACAATAATCGCTTTAGTTATCTATCCTAAAACAACGGGTTGCACTCGGGGACTGCCGGCAGAAGTGAAAACTTAGTATTAATTACATTTAAATATTTTCCTCATTAACAACTTTAACTTAGCACTACTAAGTGATAAGGTGTGACGACACGAGTGTGTCCGCATGTCTTGTCACCGAACAGGCGCTTGTTCTTATTTCTAAACCTCTCCTTAGCCTTTCCTACTTCTCAAATGCATACCTACTCACATACTCGTATTATGAATCCTAAGTCCGAATTTCGGCTAATCTAATTTCGACCACTGGACGACCACTAGTACTTAATTATTTATTATTAAAGGAAATCACTACTTTTTTTGCGAAGTTATTCAAGATGGTTTTCTCCCACAATGAGAGTCTAATATAAAGAAAAATGTATCTAATTAGACTGCACTGTTAATATTTTTTTTTATTGAATAGTGGGCAAATGTGCAGACGTATCACCTGATGATAAGCGATTACCGCCGCCCATGGATACCCGCAACACCAAAGGCGTCACAAGTGCGTTGCCGACCTTTGGGGGATGGGAGGAGGGAATGGGGTTAGGGGTTGGGATATGGGCTTCCGGTATCCTCACTCACTCTGTGAAACACAGCGCAAGCGCTATTTCACACCAGTTTTCTGTGAGGCCGTGGTATCACTCGAGTCGAGCCGGCCCATTCATGCCGAAGCGTGGCTCACCCAAGGAAATATATTTGTACCAGATTATTTTTGCTGCAACTACCATGATATTTTTTTAAACCTTATGTAAAGAAATTAGCAAATGTAGATACTATAAAATCACGGTTAGTGCCCTCTGTTGGATAAATTATGAAACAATTTAACAACTAGGTAGCTTTATGACCAATGGTTTCTACGATGAAGTTTTTGCACATCAGCCTGGAGAGATGGCGTTAGTAGTCCTAGAATGAAAATATTGTTAACCATTTTGATTTAGTGAACAAAAAAGAAATGGAACCAAAACCTAGACTTACCTAACTGCCAATAACTTATGTGTTTACAAATACATAATATTATGTATAGTATAGGCATTTTTTTAAAAGTCATAACGTGAACTAATCATGTACTTTGTGTCGCGGGGGAATACATACATCACGCCTTTTTCCCAGACGGGTAGGCAGAGACAATTGATCTCCACTTACTACGGTCCTGACATACACACATGGTTCGTCCACATTCATCAATCATTGCATCATGCTCGTCGGTTCTTGGTGCTCTTCACATTACCTATTTTAAGAACATCACAAATTTGGTCGGTAAATATTCACCGTGGACGACCTCTTCCAACATTTTCACACACATTCGCTCTATATAGTCCTTTCGTGAGTCTTCTATCAACCATACTCTCTAAATGGCCAAACCTTCGAAGCATTTCAATCCTTGTCACTACATATTCGTTCTATCCACAACGTTCTCTTACAACTACATTTCTGACTCTGTCACTAATTTTCACATCACACAAACTTCTTAGCGAACGCATCTCCACAGCAATTGTTCTAATTTCGTGCTTCTTCTGCCATATCCAAGATTCGCTGCCATACATAACAAAAATAAATAATTATTTCGGACATCTAACTCACAACGCCATCTAGTCCCAAGCTAAGCAGAGCTTGTGTTATGGACACTAGAGAACTGATATAAATATTATACATAGAAAACCCCAAACTCCGAATCAAATATTTGTAGATTACACAAACATTTGGTCCGACCCTGGATTTGAACCCGAGACCTCAAGCACAGCAGTCGCATTCACTACCACTGCGCCACCGAGGCAGTGAACAAGAGTTGGGACTATCACACCATTGTGCACAGCTGAACGTGCCGTTTTCGACACGTTTTTGTTAACAACAAAGGAATGCAGGGCACCAGTCACCTTATTTCCTACTTTCACTCTTCTTTTTATATCACCTTCATGTGCTCCATTCCTTGTGAACTTAGATCCTAAATATACAAACTCCCTCACTTGCTCTACTCTCTCATCTCCAATCGTTATATCAAGTCAGTCATACTATTTTCCCTCTCAAAAATCTTTACTTTGGTTTTCGAGGGAACATACTGTTAGCATATTAGTTCGATTAGCTGATTTGTTTATATAATTGTTCAGAATAATTATCATTAAATGTCAAGTAGTTGTCACACGATTCCAAGGACGGAGCTTAAGATTGTGTTTTGGAGATCGTCTTTTGTTTTTTCGAAAGACGGTCCCCATTTCATGTCATCCACATTTTATATATTTTTTATCATTAATTTCATCACGACGACGACTTGAAGACTTGATAATTGAAGACGATAAATACTTGACATTGGCAGAAATAGCTGAACCGAGTGATCCGGCTGGTTGCCATTTCATCAAAAAATAAAGAAAAGAAAGAAGATTGTGTTTAAAAGAGGCTCACGAGCCCGTAGAACGGGCATTCGTTTCTTACTTTTCAGCAGAGTAACAAGTGTAATAAGAATAACTTAATAAAGAAGAGTATTATAGATTGTAAATAATTATTGTGAAACGTGGAAAGTAGGTATATGGTGTGTGATTTTCCAATGGGTTGTAAAAGCAGTTTAAGCAAAAACTTTTGTGACTTTAAAGGACCCTATTTGTATAATAAGATGAATCAAATTCTTAATATTTTTCCACAAATAGCGTCACAGTGCAAGAAAAACTTGACTACTTATTTACAAAAACTTAACTATGAAGAGACTGAAAATCTCATATAGGTACATAATTAAATAATACAATCTAAATAGCTACAAACACACGTACATAAACACGCAAACATACAACACTTACACACCAACACAAACACACTCCACATACAAAACTTACGTTTCTATACAAACACACACACACACACACACACACTAATTATATGTTAATTGAGGATTTCATTTATGTTAAATATTCTATAGTAGCCAAGCTATATGTAATAGATGAGGTATTAGCGCTAATAGTCGAAATACAGGATGCGCATAGTTCAACTACAGTAATTAATTTAAAGTAAATAAAAAAAAAAAGGTTATTGAAAGATGTAACCTGTATATGATAAAATAATTAAAAATAAATATATATTCGTCAGTGGATACATCTACACACCCTCTGACACTCGCTCACTCACTCATTCATTCCACACACCCAGACAATACAAAAAAAAATTTGTATTTGATTTTTTATAATTAGAAGTAATGTAAAGTTGGTGATACCTTTATTGTATAAAATTGTAATGGTCATATAAAGCAAGAGAGGGCACTGGATCTTGTAATACAGGTGTAATACCTAGTACGGGAGACATGGACTTAAAAAAAAATTGTTATCAAAATGTTATTTAATCATTGTTTTACAGTTTTCGCTTATTTCCTATTACAATACAAATTCAGTACGAGCCAAACAATTCTTAGTAAGAAGAGATAGTTGAATGTCGACCATATAACCATATTTGACTGCCTCTGTGGCGCAGTGGTAGCGTATGCGGCTGCTATTCTTGAGGTCTCGTGTTCGATTCATGGGTCGGACCAAATGTTTGTATGATCTACAAATATTTGTTTCGGAGTTTGGGTGTTTTCTATGTATAATAAGTATGTATTTACAAAAAAAGTATATGTGTATTTATATCAGTTGTCTAGTACCCATAACACAAGCTCTGCTTAGCTTGGGACTAGATGTCGTTGTGTGTACGGTGTCTGAAATATTTATTTATTATTATTTTATATCTAATAAACGTTGTGCTACAGTCGTTAATAATAAAATAATGTAATTTGGATTTCAGATCTAAGAATTGAATATTTTATATATGTATATATAACTTAGACACGATGGTAAATTAACACATATTTAGGTGAATGAAATGTTAATCAATAATTCTCATTAACAAAGGGCTATCATAACAACGCTAAGTCCGAAGCAGACGGAAGCTTGCAGAGTTATTTCGATAATATATATTCATTAACGGTTTTATACATTTATGTTCTATTATTACTGACAAAGCTGATAAAGAGCCTATCTGAATTTGAGACAATTGAAGAGAGATCGGAAGTTTGATGTGTACCCCTTATATTATGTTCATTCCAATATATATAATTCTATTGTGATATGGATTGAGAAGTGATAATACTGAAAGAGTTTATACAGGAGCACGAATAAATTATTCTATGAAATGCAGGGTTTCCACATTAGTGAAAAGCAGAAACGATGTTTTGGTGTGTACTTATTATAAAAATATTCCAATGTTTAAAATATTTATTTATATTATTAAACCTAAATAGTAATGCATAAATAGCAGATTTAGCAGCATATATAGCAGACTTTGAATTTAATTCCCACTTTGGTGATTATTGTGGTCCCTATTTGAGCTTGATTGGCAGCATTGCACGCTAACTGACGTCTATTTTGCATACAACTATGGATGGAAAGCAGTGGCAATATTTTTGGTCTGTAATTACAAATCTAGAGTAATATAATTTGTGAGTGGAATTAAATTGATTGAGTTTAACATTGTACATGACAATTGTTTCCTCGTGGATTAAATAATAGAGTTGAAAATAGTATGATTAGCTGCTTAGTCAACAGGCTTGTTGGCGTAACGATTGGGGACCCTGGCTAACAAACCAGAAGTCGTATGTGCGACTTCCACTCAGGACAAATGTTTGTGAGATGAGGGCGATCTTTTAGTCTGTGTCTGGGTATAATTTGTCTGTGAGATAAGTGTGTCTAACGGCATAGTGCGTTTATCAGCAGTACGGACATGGTACGGACTCTCCGGAGTTTGGAACCAGATAGAATTCGAGTGATATGCGTGGAACGTGTGAGGTTGATATTGTTGTTAATTATATCTACGGTGCAGTGTTGGATTTGGAATTTCTCGAGTTCGATTCTTGAGTTGGATAAAAGTTTCGTACGGACTGTAAGTTTTTGTTCCCGTGTTTCTTCTTATGTTTTAAATAAAAAAAAGGAAATATATATTTATAGGTACTCTGGGACTCATTTAGCTTTCATAGTATCAATGCTACTTAGTTTGTGTCTATATTGTGACATGGTGTGCGATGTATAAGATAGAAGGAATTAAAATTGATTGAATTATAATGATGGACTGTTGGAAACTGTTGATGTCGATGATTATAATAAATTTCATTTTGGAACAAGGAACACGTATACAATAGATTTGGGACGATGATAACAACAGTAGTATAGAGCTGTGTCGCGGTGAGAGCAACTAATAAGTCATTGATATCGAATATTACTCGTACTACTGTAGTACTGTACACTTCTAAGAAATTAAATAAATAATCTTTGATTAATATTTATCATACCAATACGAGTATGTTGACAATGAAAATGGTTATCTGTGCACACATAAAGGACAATGGCAGGGATGTACGGGACTTATATATTGCGTATCTTGTGGTATTTGAGAAAAATTAAAACACTTCAACAAAGATTTAAAAATAGATAAATACATAATAATAGTTAGGATAATTTACTTTATATACGGTATAAATCTCATAACCATCCATAGCATGTTGCTAATAAAGTCAAAGTCAAATCATTTATTTCCATAGGCCCCAAAAGGCACTTGAACACGTCAAAATACAAACATCAAACATTATTAATACAAAATATAAAATAAAACTCAAGTACTGAATTGATCAGTGATAAAAGGATGTAACTCAAGTAATCAATGATTTGTATTACCGGAGCTTAGATTGATTTAGATTCAACTCAAAGGTTTAAATTGAAATCAATGCAAGTACCAGCTCCGATGGGTATTGCATACATGAGAAGAGCTGGTGAGAAACTCATGTGCACCATCTTTTCAAATAATTCATGCAAAGTTTGTTTGTTTTTGACAACAATACTTATATGTGCAAGTTAAGGCAACCAAAACACAAAGGTTAGAAAGCGGTCTAAAGAAATATTAAAGTTAGGGAAATCAATTTTTTGTCTAATAAAATAATAAAAATTAGTCCAAAGCATATAAGATTGCAATCACTTACACATCAAGGAGTAAAAGCAATGTGTGCATACATACTGGTCCCAGAAAAAAAAAAGTTCAAAATGTAATAAAATAATAAATACTAATTATTTACGCTCCAACAATGTAAACACAGATCGCCTCAACTTAACAAATAATAGTAGTACAGGATCTATCATTCTCCTTTATTCTATTTAATTACAAAAGTGAACTTTTGGTTATGGAAACATTACACAGAATCACATATTAAATGGACTGTCTATCATCAGTACTGACTATATCTACCTATTACAACAGTTATATTTGTACCACTATGTTTATAGAAACTAGCGTGTGTGTAAGTTCGAGAGCTTACAGATGTCTTTTTAGTTATTTTTAAATGCAAAGGACAAATTACAATTTATCGCAGTCTATGACTATTCATAGGTTCATAAAATAAAGCTTTCATAATTTGATGTCTAAATAACTATCATATGATGATTACAGGTTTTGATATCAAAATGAGTATCATACATTAAGCTTATGATTAATAGTTTCAGATTGCTAGAAGTCCAGAAGTTGCAGACGTTCCAGAACAATGATGCGCTCGAGGTAACTAGCTTGACAGCGAGGGTAAACCGAGGTATGGTGTTGATGAAATGCATCAATGTCGTGGAATCCTCAGGTAAAGGACGTGATGGTGATAAGTCGCGAGAAAATGTGTACACCAGTGTTATGATAGCTCAGCTAGAGGTACAGGCGTTCCGATGACAGATCCCGAGGTAATGGGTACAATGATGCGGTAGCTCGAGATAGCTGGCGTATCGATGGCAAATCTCGACGTAACGGGACAGGAACATATTTTGGATGCGAATGTCGCGTCGTCAGGTATATTGGAGTTCAACAACTGGATGGACAGGTGATAAAGGCGGTTAGTGGAGTCAACATACAAGAGACGGCACTGTTCTACGATTGTTGTATCGGAGTTCGACCCTTCACTTAAAGATCAAACCTCGTAAACATGTATCGCTAAGGTTAAAAATGTGTCGAAATTAATGACTAGGAGAAATAAAATATATTTACTATTATCTCCTTAAATAAACTGCTACAGCAAAAACGTGGTATCAGGTTCCAACTACCGTGGGAGAGCTACGCTTCGGCATGCGTCGGCCGGCTCGACCGGAGTGATACCACGGCCTCACAGAAAACCGGTTAGGTACAGCGCTTGCGCTGTGTTTCACCGAGTGAGTCCCCATCCTTCTCCCCACCCCCAAAGGCCGGCAACGCACTTGTAACGCCTCTGGAGTTGTAGGTGTCCATGGGTGGCAGTAATCGCTTACCATCAGGCGATACGTCTGCTCGTTTGCCACATATTACATAAAAAAAAATTTCGATGACATTGTACTTGAAGAGATTCTATATTGTAAATATGAAATAATAATTTCCTAGCCTTTCTTATCCAATATAAACTAATAAGTCTGCTGAATAAAAAAAAAATCTTCTTGTATTCATGGTCCGATACAAAACATTCTAAGCGATGGGACTCGCTTAAAACTGGATGGCCGAGCTGTTAGCTTATTAGTTCAATTAACTAGTAGGTATTGTATAAATGATTGTTCGGAATAATTATCTTAAATTGTCAAGTTCTATACGTTAATATTACATAAATGATTTATTAGAATAATTCTCATTAAATGTCAAGTAGTTGTCACACGACTCCCAAGGATGGAGCTTAAGATTGTGTTTAAAAGAGGCTCACGAGCCCGTACAACGGGCATTCGTCGTTCCTTATTTTTCAACAGAGGCACAAGTGTAATAAGAATAACTTAGTAAAGAATAGTATTATAGATTGTAAATAATGATTGTACATAATGATTGTATTGAAAAGGTCTGCTAAAGCATTTAATACAAGGCTGTATCTTGACAACGTTTTTCATTGAATTGTTGAATCCTGACTGTACCCAACAATATTATTATGTCCCTATAAATACTTTAAACAAACGCACTTCACTTTAACCGCGCGACGGTATAAAAAAACAATGTAGGGATCGAACGCACAATACTAATACAAAGGAATTTACGCAATACTTTGTATTTGCTCCGTGCCTTGGCTCAGCACAGTAAAGAGCGGCGACGTATAACCGCGCGACGTCGCGTCTCGTCGTCGTATGCTGAATCCTTTACGCCTTCCAGCGAGATGATCTTGATGCTCGGTATAAAATGTTATATCAATCTATCGTCGTCTACCTCCGCCCAGGAGGTAAATAATAAATAAATGTATAAATTTGTAATAACGTAAACTAATTCATCTATACAAATAAACAAAATTAGAGTGTCTGTTTGTAATATTGAAGTAACCGCTTTTTACTAAATGCATATGAATGTTTACACAGTCCACATAGCTACCAATCTAAAATGTTTTCATTTTTTTTGTCTGTTTTTCAGTGAGTCTGTCTGTTTGTTCCAGCTAATCATGATAAAAAATGGATACATTTATATAAATGTAACCAAAATGTAAAGAAAAGGATACAAAAAAAACAAAATAAAACTAACTGATAAAAAAAACAAAGAAAATTCATTCTTTCTGGTTCTATTGTTTGATTAAGGACAATCTCCAGGTTGTTGCGCATCGAGTTAAAACGAGGGCTAACGAGGTGGTGTTAAAAATCTGATTTATCTCATGTCGTCTGCATATGCTACTAGTTTAGTACTTCTTGGTAACATCCGTCTCAGAAGTCCATCATACATGATGTTTCACAATTGAGGGCGTAGAACCCGAACCCTGAGGTACTCCCCCACACTCATTTTATGGGAACATTCTTCACTGCCAATCGTATGGATTATTTTAAGGACTTCAAATTATCATGGCGTTTAGAGCAACCCTTACTCTCTAAAACTGACCATAAATCAGGACTAGATGACGGCCAGTTTCAGCTCTGATGATGTCTGGAACGTTCGTTGCTAATTAAGATTGGGAGGATCGAACTTTATGACTCGGCGTTGAGTTTTGCTGAAAGGACAATTCTTGGTTATTGAAGATGGTGTTATTAAGGCGCTTAACTACCTTGTCTAGAATGGTATCTCGATACACTTGTGCCGATGTTTTGATACCTTAATCACAAAAACATGGCTCAGTCGATCCTTCATAGCTAACGCCCCACCAAACCATCACTGAAGTCACATAATGCCCACGTTAAAAAGTAATATTTTGTTTATTTTTAAGTGTAACAGTATTTATGGTCAGACTAAGTATAACTTTTATGAAAAGTACGTGGTCGGGTTACAGTTTTTTAAACTTTTTCTTGAATAAATAGTCGTCAGATTTGATTTTTTGCTTGTGATTTAACTTTATGATATCCTTTACTTTTCTGGGTCCAATATATTTTTCATCTTTTTTTTGTTCGTTCATAATGCACTTCTTAATACTTTCTTCTGCCAATGTCAATTGCGATGATGGAAATACTTAGGTATTATGCAAACAATGAAAATATATTAAATATGTAGAACTAGCAGTAAACTAAATGTTGGTCTTTTTATTGTGGCTAGTACACTGAAACAAACAGACAAATACTTAAATATAAAAAATTCTCGATCCCACATATATACCTAGCTAAGAATCGCGAGTGTATTTCTTAAATTGAGCTATAATTTTACACCGTTATGGCTACATACCTATTGACTTGTCCGCGGGAATAGAAACGAGACACTTTTTAAAATTTTGTTTTGAACATTGGCTTAAAAATGCACTAGAGCTTAATATGTAAAACTTGGTTTACGTATATGTCCATATAGAAAATGACTAACGTAATAGTTATTTAATTTTGGAAATATTTCAATGGCTCATAATGTTGAAATAGATACGAGTTTGTTTCATTCATTGTTATGCAGACGACAGCACAGTTCATGGATATAGAGGAAAAACGACAGGTGCTTATCGCTTAACTCGGCCATGCTCCGGGCTGCATTTCTCAATGGAGCTGCGAGAATCTGAAACACCAAGAAAACACACGTGTGCGCGTTCTCTGCCAAAAAGTATCCACTCTATTCTTCTCAGAACACTCAACTGCCATTACAAGGCAGGCTCAAAATGAGCATGACTATCTGCCGCGACCTCAACCCACGCGAGTACGTTGAGAGCGTCATTAAGGCGGCCTCGCGGAAGTTAGGTGCTCTAAACAAGGTGAGACAGTTCTTATCGCCTGTACATATATCTTCTTTATAAGACTTAGGTTCGCTCTTGCGTGCAGTGCTGTTCTCACCTTTGCGATGGAGCCGCGCAGTATTTGTTTGACGCTCTCGATCGGTTGTAGCGGCAAGCAATCCGCATTGTCGGCAGTCCTGAAGCCACCCTTTGAGCCTCTGCAGATGCGTGGAGATGTCGACTCTATGGCAGTCCTCTATCGCCTTTATCATTGGGAGTGTTCTAAAGAGCTCTTCTAACTGGTCCCCTCTTCACCCTTCCTCTACAGGACTACACGTGTCGGCCTCAGAAGTCACCGCTTCAGAGTAGTAGACATACACTCTCGCACTCATCGATTCGGTTCTTCCTTCCTGTGCAGAGCGATTAACACCTGGAACACACTACCAGCGCACGTGTTTCCATCCCACTAGGCCGCTATAGTGCTAGTCACCATGCTGCACTGTCCTTGTTCGCATTAAGGATGGTGACCACCACTCTTGGATTCTGCTTGTGCTTTCCATCAGGCAGGGCAGAGTCATTTTGGCAGCTCAATTTTATAAATAAAGAGTGATACGAATTTATAGGATAGTTTAGATAGAATTTATACGGTAGTATTATAGTATAATATATACGATGTTAGGTAACTTTTTAAGAGTATTTATACTTTATAAATTAAAAAACTGAGCATAAAATTAAAGTAAAAAAACGAATGAATATATAACAGCCATTTAATTGTAACGGTAATAATGACTGCTTGGCAAGTCGATAATATACGATTTGTGAATTAAAATGATGAAAATATAACATTGAACTAAATTGAAAAAAAAAATTGAATGTACCTGACTGTTTTCAGGCTTCCTGCAGAAATTAAGAACCACGCTATTATGTAGTTTATTTTAAGAAAATTATTCTAAAATATGTCCCTATAATGTGAATTTAACTCTGCAGTATAAATAACTGAGCATCTAAAAATTGTGTATTATAAATTATATTTAATAGTATAACGTTCTCTAGTCATAGAACGCAAGTTTCACCTGTAAAAATCATCTTCAATTATTTGTTTCGGATTTTCAGTGCTTTCTATGTAAAATATGTATGCATTTACCGTTTCCGGTCACATGGTCCATCGTATCTAATAAACTCGCGTCGGTCGTCGGGATGGTTTTTAGTTTTTAATGAAAGGATTTTGCAATCCGTCTCCAAAAAAGGTAATAGGCAATCGAGTATTCCCAGCTTGTTTAGAGAGAAACTTTTGATTGGTCACAGTAGCATTTTTTTCACGAAGATTTTTTCAAATGATTGGTAAAAAAGCTATTTAAATGAAGAAAAATTAAAAACATTATTAAAATATATTTATATTTTTGAAACTCTTTCTACTTACCTCTATAAACTATTTCTTTTGACTTTCAACACGTTATATTTTAGAAAAAGCTATTACAGCTGACTTAACTATTTTCAATAGGTTTCGTAGCGAAAAGTACTGATTTATAAATAAACATTGCGAGAGAAAAAAAATAAATCGGGATTTATGTACCAGCAGGAGAGATGTGATAACATGCATAGAGTCTGCGTTTGCGGACTAGTAAAAATATTTGAAAAAAAAAAAAATTTTTTTTTTGGTGCGTATAGAACAATATAGTAGGGAATAGCTACACGTTTTGTTCTGTTATAATTGTTATGTAAGAGTTCGTAGTGACAGTCGATTGTTTTGACGATATGAAAACAACCCGCCAGCCCGTTTTTTTAAATTTTATCGAAAGAGTCTACTTTGATCACTAGACATTTAGTTGGTATCTCTGGGTAATAATCTAAATGCACTCGGCATTAACACGTTTATTATATAAAAAATCAAGTAACTTGAAAATATCTGCTATATACTTAGTCTGGCCATAAATATAATTAAAAATAAACAGTTTTGAATTTGGAATCTGTCATTTTTATACGATTTCAGTCAGTTCATTGTGTTTTCTTATTTTCGCGCCAATATTATAGTAAAATATTTTGTGATATTAAAATGAAGTTGGGTGATAAAGAGAATCGAATTTCTGTGATTGCATTACATAAAGTAGGTATGGAGACAAATACAATTTTTAAAAACCACTATACGCTTACTATTAGTTACATGTTTGTGTACCAGGCTATTGATAGGTACAATGAAACCTCCTCTGTTTGTGGCAGAAAAAAGATCTGACCGTCCACATAGTGTTCGTACGAAAAAGATCAAAGCAGTAAGGGAAAGAATTCGGAGAAATCCTGTCTGAAAGCATACAGATTTTATATCGGAAAATGAAGATAGCATCTAGAATCATGTTGCATATTTTTAAAAGATGACTTATGACTTGCGGCCTGAGACGCACTAGTAATTTCTTAACTGATAATTTAGAAAAGAATAGACGGTAAAATCAAAACAACTACTTAAGCGGTATGCAAAGGCAGTACGCAGAAAAAAATTGTTTGTGAATGAGTCTTTTTGCAATTAAGCAATATTTTGAAAAACAAAATGATCGTATTTATGCGGAAAGCTCTAAAGAAGCTTTCTAATAAGTCAACAGACTAATTAGAAAGGGGTTGGTGTGTTGGCTATAAAGGAGTGACTGAGCCATATTTTTATGAAACAGGTATAAAGGCATCGACACAAGTGTTTTAAAATACCATTCTTAAAAAAGTAGTAAACCCCTTAACAACACCATGTTCAATAACCAAGAATGGTCCTTTCAGAATAACTCGGCGCCGGGTCATAATACTCGATCCACCCAATCTTGTCTGATCTTAATCCACTGGATTATGATTTATGGTCAGTTTTAAAGAGTAAGACATGCTCTAAGCGCCATGATGATTTGGAGTTCCTAAAACAATCCATACGATTGGTATTGAAGAATTTTTCAATAGAAAGAGTGCGTACTGCTATTGATAACTGACTTCAAAATTTATAGGACTGAATTGCAGCCAATGGAGACCACTTCGAATAAATTTTATGTATTTTTCATATATCACTGTAATAGTAATAATTGTTACATGCAATAAAAAAATGTTTTGCTTTTCTTTGTAACAATATTTATGGCAAGACTTACTATGTTTTAACCTTTGTCATTTAAATCATTCATTTATTCACAGTATCCGGTAATATCGGCTCCTTCGTTTACAGACTGGGCACCTCTTTTGATTAGCTCTATTATGACTTGCAAAACTGAATTTACTTTTAAAAATTTGATTGCATTTCTCTCAGTAGAGCTTTACGTCCAAGTCCAGGTAAAGTGGGACGAGGTCCTAAGTCTACTTTTATGAAGAATGTTTTAAGCTTCAAAGTTCTTCAAAAATGTTTTGAAATATCTTGAAGGGTAGATATTTCAAGTACATGTTGGGGTAAAAGAGAACATCACACGGATGACAGGTATATTGCGAATCGGCAAACAATTCTATTCGTGTCGAAACATTTTGAGTACAGTGCTGGCGTGAATTTGGAGTAGGTAATATATTATTTTATTTTAATCACATTTCTTACAAAATTTTCAATTTCATCTCAATATATCCATTTGTATTTATATCATTCGTCCACACCGTCTCCGGTGATAACGACTCCTTCGTGTTAGCGCAAGTCTTATAGCTAAGCTAAAAATAAAGGTATTAGTTAATTTATACAACAACGCCTGCTTTGAAATATACAAGCATTGTCGCGGAGGACTTTACAAACATACATGAAACTGACACTCAGAACACTTAGCCTCAGAACAAAAATTTGTGAATCACAAAGTGTTGTCCCATTTGGGATTTGAACCCACAACACTTGGTGCAGTGGAAAGCGGTGTGGCGACCGCTTAAAACACTAGGCCAACCGTGCAGGCCTATTTGTGTAATCGTTTTTATAAAGGTTCTTCTATTGAAGAAAAAAGTATTGCAAACTTTAAAACCGAGAAGCTTTTAATACACTGGAAGGGAAGCTGTATACTTATACATTAATATTATAGCTTTTCCCGCGGTTCCACCAGCATGTCGTTGGTCGTGGTTAAAAATAACGTAAGGTGGGTGACCCAAGTAAGGCCTACCTTAATTTTTTTATTATGTAACTAGCAGGTTTATAATAACAATGCACTGGTAATTTGAAATACTTATATTTATTTATTAAACTTTGTAATAAATGAAACAAAATTGGTTTAAAAACAAAAATCACACTTTTGTGAACACAAATAACTAAAATGTCACTTAGGCGTTATTGGGAACCCTGTGTCTTAATAAAGCCTCCATAAAAACAAGAAAACATTCAACTCCTTAATGAATACAAAACGTTGTCAATACTTATATTAAATCTAATGAGATCACATTAATTACTTAAATCAGATATAACGAGTTTCTATCATGTAAAACTACTATATTATTCAGCCTTTTTAATATTTTTTTTCAAACAATCTCAAAGCAGGTGTGAATCCAACACACACCTCATGATACCAAACGCCACAAGTAAGACATTGTCGCATATCATCAATTCGATCTTCCTCACAAGCTGGACCAAGAAGGTTTATTATCGTGACGTTCTGGTTTAAATTCCGTAAGCCTATCTGCTGTTAAAGAAGCAGTCTTTACTGAGGTTTGCTTTAGCGTTGCAGCTACTGCAGGTTGAGCAGATGTACAGCCAGTAATTGACGCTAATTTTGAAATTTAAAAAATAGGCCTTATTTGGACATAGGCTTTATTTGGGTCACCCACCTTATATCACCTTCTAAAATATTAGTAGATTCCATATGCGTAATAACGTATTAGTATTTTAAAACGTTTCAGAGTTTTAGGTGTGAAAGCATGACAAACAAACAATTATATGCTTACAAATCAAATCATTCACCATAGTCAAAAACTGTGTATTTCAAACTGTTTCCGAGTTCTTTCCCACGGAGGCTTGGCTCCTTAAAATCAACTCCGTATATACGTGCTTTCTTTTGTAATCTAACAGACTGATAGGTTTTTTTTTAAATTGTTTTTCTATGACCCTTTTATCAACACTAGATTTGAGTCTGTTTTGAGTCTAATGAGGATAGGATAGGATTAGATTTACCTACTTATCGGAGCGACTGCCATATGCAACTTGACCTCGACACGGAGGTGTAACGATGTGTTTAAAAAGGGTCCTACCTACTCGGTTTTCATATAGCCACAAGTCCTTACACTACCCTTCTACATAACTTTTAAAATCATAGACACTGAGATAGCAAAAACTGTTCTAAGTTTAAACATATTAGAAATAGGTCATATGTTCTTTTGTTTACTTTAATCGATTATAAACCAACAAAATAACGTTTAACTGTATTAATAGCATAGCTCACGTTATATTATTTAAACTGAACTCATTCTGTTGTTCGATTTCTGAGATTGTATTTAGTTTTTACTGCGTTAGTCATATAAAATCGGCTGTGCAATTTTAAAACCCTGCAAGGGACAAATTAAAAAAAAACGGGATTCATCTGTATACTTCTTCAAAGGTTCTTCATTACGTACGAATTCGCTGTGTTATAATCATCAAAACATGGTTAGAAATGAAAATATAAATTTCATTAAGCCTAACAAGTCTACATCGGGAAGAAAAACCCGAAAACTAATTCAAAACCTAGTAAGGCACAGTGCCAGTTATAATTTTTACTTGCTACGTTTTTAAAACAAACGATACGCGATAATTGATAGCATTCTCTTACCTTCGAGATCGTCAGCAATCAATCAGGGTAGAAGATACTTCTTCTGGCTGGTGTGGTCTTTATACTGGCGTTCCTCAAAGCGATAATATTTCACCTCTTTTACTTCCCATCTTTATTAACCCTTAGACTTCAGTATACTTATCTTCTATACGAAAAGTATACTTATCTTAATATTCAGTATACTTATCTTATCTTCAAAACTCTGTTTGATGATATAGCTCCAAGTCATCGGGACTTGGAGCTATATCATCAAACAGAGTTTTGCAATATATCGTCTGCGGATTCGGCTATTAATAATAATATACTTTATTGTACACCAATTACAAATTATTACTCTTAAAATTCTAGAAGATGTGTACAACGGCGGCCTTATTGCCAAAAGTAATATCAACCTTTGGATGGACATATTGACCAGAGAAAGAAACCAACGGAATAAAGGGTATTGTTGGTGTTTTAAAGCTTTGGTGGTGTTTAAAAATTATATACTACTATATTGATAGTGACCTGGCCACCATTAAATACTGGTCTGATATGTATGGTGTATCGGTGAATCCAGGCAGTAATCGCATTATAAACCAGCTCGTACTAGCTACACTTCCACCACTTACTTACGATGGCATGATTACTCCATACTCTGAAAGCGTAAAATATCTTGAACTGTATATTGACACCACTCTTCTCACTCACTCTCACACTAGCTGGCGAAAACAAGTAGCATCCGTGTGCAGACTCAAGAATTTCCTTACATCGGAAACTAAGGCAACGCTTGTTCAGACTCTAATATTCAGTATAGTCAGTGATATGTGTTTTGACCTGAATGAACGCAGATTTTTCTCAATAAACTTGACCATCTCAACAATTGCATTCGATTCGTTTTCAATTTACGTAAATATAATCACGTGTCCCAGTATCGCATTTGAAATTGCTTCCAAAATGCCAACGAAGACAAATACGAGCATTACTCTATATTGTTTAACTGAGTTTATTATTTATATTTATTATTAATTATATTATTATACTCAATTACAATATTTAGGTGCAAACCGCGTAAGAAACCTCAGATCTTCAAACAGCCTACTTCTTTACTTCTACTCACCGCTCTGACTTTGGACATTCTACTTTCTTGGTACAATCTCTGTTCTGTTATGAAACGCGCTTCCTCTCGAAATCAGGAAGGCAAAAATTCGACAAACATTAACATTTCTGGTGCGAAAATAGCTTATAAACACTTTAAGCACACACACCTTAATTTGATACTCTCCCCTCCTAGAATTTGTAAAATGTGTATTTATGTATGTACAAATATAATTATGTATTATGTAATTTATGTATATTTTTTTCTGTATATATATATATGCATAAAGAATAAATAATTAAATAAAAAAAATGTCGCGTCACTGTTTTAATAAGTCGCATACAGTGGGCGTGGGCGCATCATTGCGTTATTGTATAGTGCAAAACTGTTCCCCCAAAGGTCAGCAACGCACTTGTGACGCTTTTGGTGTTGCGGGTGTCCATGGGCGACGGTAATCGCTTACCATCAGGTGATGCGTCTGCTCGTTTGCCCCCTTTTCAATAAAAAAAAAAATATATGTGGTACATTGTATTCAAAACTTATTTTGATTTTGTTTATCAGACAACTTATTTTTCGTACTATGATATTTGCAGTTCCTACTTTTATACAAATAGTTATCAATAATAACTTTTAATAGACCACAGCTTGAGATCAATATCAACATTACAATTATATGTTATCGAAGTTTGATAACATTGTGTCAATCTAAGGAGTCAAACGTTTTCTATTTCATGGTTTAAAAAGTATTTTCCGTGGCTTCGATATGTCTAGTAGCGAAGTGAAAATAAGATTACAATCGTGTCCGAAGTTGATTTTTAGCCATATTTACACTTTAGTTACTGGGATAACTAATAAGAATTAGATACCTTTATTTAGTATTCTGTAATTATTGTTTACTACATGCGGCTCGAATTTGATTTTGATTTCGCGAAATGTATTTTTTCCTTAACAAAAGTAGATTGAGTTAGTCCTTATAACATCAGCTATCTGCCAGGGAAGGTATCATAAAATCGGTCCAACCATTCCAGAGACTATTAGACACAAAGATACAGACAGACAAAAATAAAAAAAAGTGATTTTTTATGTAAGTACCTATATACTTTGATATGTACTTAGTAAAAAACTTTTTATTTGAACAAACACACACTTCAATAAATAGTATTTATTGAAATTGTATCTATAGGTTAATATAGCAGTGTGCGATAAATATAATAAGAACAATTATTTTCTATTTTTAACGTTTCATTCCTGTGTAATTTAGTTTGTCTTTAGAAACATTAGCATATAATTGCTTTTGGATGTACGGGAGTTTTCGTTGCCTTTATTTTACAGCTCACAGCACCTTATTGGACAATGGAAAACAGAAATAAAAAATAAAGCATTAGTGAGTGCTGCCGACAGCAGTGAAAACCTTTTCTTTTTTTTTATTATTTTTATTATTTAGGGGTTTTTATACTTTCGGATATGACAACCCCACGCTACACAAACTAAGATAGAGAAGTCACGTGCGGGGCGCGGGCTTAGTCGTACTACAGAGTATCTTTGATTTATTAAATGTAGGCGACGATGGAATCGTTTGAAGGATGCCTATGTTACATGAGTTTACCCCCAGTGCCTATGCCCAGCGGTGGACGTCTTTCGGCTGAGATGATGCTGACACTCTCGAGTATTTTGAAATGTAGACATTTTACATTTTCTAAATGTAGCTACGAACTTGTGCTATTTTCAAATCGTCAGACATTTGAATAGGAAAATCTTTAGAGTTTGGCTACCTGTGCTCTAAATATCTGATACGTCCGAAAATATTTCTGTTTTTATTTACTTCCCTTTCATTTTTAAAACCTGTACGCGTTACCTCTTCCATAGCTGAAAGAGGAAATATACAACTTTACCAAATACAAAAAGGTCCTCTTAACGTTCGACTTAATGTACATTTAGCACATTGGTTAAGTTTCTAAGAGATATATTTATATACGTACTAGCAAAAACCCCGCAGTGGTACCCGCGGTACGGCAATAACCGCAGGCAACGCCGCGTGGCGTAGCTAGTATCTTTATAAATTGTAGCCCATGTCTTATTCTGATGTATAAGCTATATTATTGTAAAGTTTCATAAAAATCCATTCAGTAACTTTTGCGTGAAAGGGCAACAAACATGCTCACTTACATATAAACTTTCGCGTTCGTAATATTAATAGGATAGTTGAAGATAAGGTTGCTGATGAAAATTTTGAGAAGTTTATTGTTAATGTGAAAAGTGTAAAACACGTAAGACTGTATGCTGAAATTGTCCCCTATAAGTTGTGACTTAAAGATTTTTTATCTTTATTTTCGTGGGTTAGCAACAATTATTATAACCAGCCCTCCTAACCAAGTTGCAAGCGTTTTTCTTTCTGCAATCGTTAACACCTAAATTCTCGTGTGTCATCTTATCATGGCTTATCTTATACAAAGTATTAGCCAATGACACACGAGAATTAAGGCGATAACGATTGTAAAAAGAAAAGTGCTTGCAACTTGACTAAGGAGGCAGGTCGCTCCAAATGATAATAATTTAAGATTGTCAATAATATTGTGCTATTTTCTTACTTTAAACACTAAGTATGTAAATTTAAGTAAATAAAATTGTTTTGTTTATTTATAAACTAGCGACCCGCCCCGGCTTCGGACGGGTGCAATGCTGATACTAAATTAAATACACTACAGAAAAACTATGAACGTTGTATATAAAAACATAGCGGCCCGCTCCGACTTTGCACGGGCATAAAATAGAAACCTCTAAAATTAGCAATGTTGCCTTAGTATATGATGCATGTATTATACATATAAACCTTCCTCTTGAATCATTCTATCTATTGGAAAAAACCGAATCAAAATCCGTTGCGTAGTTTTAAAGATTTAAGCGCACATAGGGATATAGGGACAGAAAAGGCGACTTTGTTTTATACTATGTAGTGATTAAGAATTTTATTGTAAATTATTGTACCGTTTTAACTAAATGAATCCTAATATTATTTTACAAAGGTCCTTTTGAAATCTGAATAATGAATATTGTTTGTGAAAGGTGACTTAATTAGAAAATGTCTAAAAATATACAACAATAATTTATGACCATGTCCGGGTTTTAAAGACTAAATTCCGGGGAAATTTAACTTTTTGCCCTAGTTTTAAAGATGGCTGCCGTATGCTAATGCATAAAAAAGGGTTTAGGAAGGCCACCTTAAATGATAGATAGACATACGGTGTCGTATTTTAAAATGAATAATTTCACTCCGTTTTTGCAACATTTTTTATTGATACATCGCTCATTGTGGTTCTAGCATGATGGTATATAGCCTTCCTCGATAACTGGGCTATTCAAAATTGAAAGATTTTAAATTCAGACGTCCTGAGATCAGTGTTTTCAACGCAACAAACTCTTCAGTTTCAAAATCTATACTAATATTATAAATTCGAAAGTAACTCTGTCTGTCTGTCACTCTTTCACTGTTAAAGCACTGCATCGATTTATATGAAATTTTGCTGAAAGGACATGTGCTACTTTCTGTCGCGATAACTAACATACACGCGGGCGTGGCCGCGGACAAAAGCTAGTATTAAAATGTTAGTTTAAAAGACACATATACTGAAGTTAGAATACTTACTGTGTTATGCACTTATCGTCATCACCAACTACAGATTTCAATAGCCCACAGCTCTACATAAAACTTTTCTTAGAAGGAGGTATTGGCCCACTTAATCCCGCTGGCCAGACGGATTGCTGGAGTAAGGTTTGTTTGAAGTGTTTTAATTATAGGCTAATAGGCTCTCGACTTGCAGGTGTCCATGGGCGGCAATAGTCCCTTACTAACAGCTTTGCCCCTCAGGCCTGAAAAATAATATGAACGCGAAATTCGCTATGTGTTTATAGCGATTATACACAATCGGTGATGTAAGCACTAGTAATATTTTTTTGCTTACCTATCTGTCCAAACCAACACAAAAATCGCGGATAGTTTACTTTATTTTTTTACATTTGTATATTCTTATCGCAGACAAATATTATACTAGGTATTATTAGTTACAGCGTGTTTAATGTACTCGTAGTACATATGGTTAATAATAATTGGGAAGGTATTAATCATAAGAAAATTATTTTAATTGGTAACTAAATGAAGTATTTTTGAAAACAATTTAAATTAGGATGTTTGTTAAGTCGGTTTATTCGATAAGTAGATTATACCGAAACGTGTGTTGCTTGGAGGGGCTCGCCATAAGGGCCACCGACGAGCAAGAGGTGGCGCGGTGCGGTTCGGGAGGTGCAAGGCGAGGTGCCGTCATCGTATGATCGCATCCCGCGCGGCACACCGCGGGACGCGCCACCTCGCCATCCTATTCCTCACTCGGCCGCCATCCGCCGCCGCCGCGACTTCTACACTCGTTATCGCATTCAGCTGCTGTCACATCAGCGGCTCGCGCGACTTCACAACTTGCATTATAATTTTATTACTTACTATTTAATAAAAAAAAACAATCTCACCATGAGACCTATATACTTTTTTAAGTTTTTATTACTTTTTAACTGTATACATTTCGCTATTTCGAGAGACTGTCCTGTCAAATGTCAATGTTTCCGAAGTAAAGTCGCGTGCTTGCACCAAGACCTGTTGACCGTCCCGAAGACATCGGCCGATACTCACAGCCTGTAAGTAAAGCTTTATAAAGTTTATCAAGTTTTGTTCGTTGCCCAGTTTATTTTTAACAAATTGTTACCATGCCATTATAAATAAGTATGAGATTCATAGCTGTAGCGAGGCGGGCGCGAAATGTTATTGTTGCGAAAGCATCTGTTTTAACGTCGAATTATTTTAAAGCTGAAACATGAAAATACGCTTAGCGATACCTCTTTAAAATACTCCGAAATACACTAGATCGCGCAATTAGGACTTTCAGATTTGTATAGATGGGTTTAATTTGACTCTCAGTTACTTGTTAGAAGTGGTTTGGTTCACAGAACAGAGAAATAAATGGTTTATAGAAATTAATTAATTTGTTACATTTACATTAATATATTGTTATTAAACTAGGACAGTAATAATATGCTTATAAATATGGGTTGACCATGAAACTTTTGAAAGTTGTGAAACTTTACTGTTTTATAATATAGATTCATGAAATATGCTGAGTGTCGTTTATTATGTGTTGGCCAAAAGTAATGAAATGTTTTATGGGTTTTAGGAAGCTCGCGGTCTTGAAAGGAGTAAATAGATAGAATAGAGAAAATAATAGTTTTGTAGTGTGACGCGTAACACGTTTTTACGGTGCTATGTAATTATAAATCCATTCGATTAACTAGATATTAGCTACTATTAAATAAATGAAAATAAATGAACCATTCCCGAATCGCAGTTATATTAATATTTGCTTCCAGAAAAGTTAGATATTTATTTTATAAAGTTTGTAACTAACAAAATTAATTTGAAGCATCCCGTTAGTTTAATTACTTTGAATTTGAATTTATAATATACTAGCTGAACCCCGCGGTGCTACCCGCGGTACGATGATAACTGCGGCAACGCCGCGAGGCGAAGCTATATCTTTATAAATAGTAGCCTATGTGTTATTCTGATGTATAAGCTATATTGTGGTAAAGTTTCATTCAAATCCATTCAGTAGTTTTTACGTGAAAGAGTAACAAACATCCATACATACATACATCCATACTTACAAACTTTCGCCTTTATAATAGTAGTAGGATAGTTTTACAATGATAATGAGACTAAAGGTACCTATCTACTAAGTTTAATAAAAAACTATGAACGTAAAGAATCATTTAGGACAGTAAAAAAGTAGATTTAATTATGTTAATAATGATCCAAAAAGATTTAATTATGGGTAGGTAGGTATTTACTTATTTTTGAAAGAATCAGGATATTCTCTAGCGTTCCAGTTGTAAAATTTATGAAGTAAGTAGGTATAAGTACTTTACATAGAACACATCTCATAAAATTTACTGTTTAAGAGTGAATTAGGTTAGTTGGCACGTATAAGTCATTGTTCTACTTCAAAAATTTTATAATTAGAACTGGATAGGTATTGGTTTAAATATTTGAATAGAGGAGAGAATCCTTTCGTGTGGAATCAGTCAGTAGGTAAGTAAAGCAATTTGTAAAACACGAGGATAACTGTAAGAAATGCCATAAATGGGTAGGAAAAAAACCTATTCATTTATAAGGCAAAATAATATTTTGAGCAAATCTTTATTAAAATTACACTCAAAGTTATTTTGCATTTTCGTGTTCTTCACAACATATGTTTTGCCTTCATATGGTTACAATAGAATTAGCTAGGTACGTAGTAAATTTTGGCTGATCTCTCATAGTACCTATACCTAATTACCTATTTATTATTATTTTACCCAAATGATCAAGCATCAAAGGAGAATACATGACGTGATTGTTTTTTTTTTATTTAGCACACAGTTGCGTCCGTGTTAAAATATATTGTCAGTTTACGTAAGAGCAGACGTTTGTTTCAGCAGGAATTAAATACTAGTAAATATAATGGATGAGACACGACCTTTTGTACTTTATTAATAAGTCTATGACATCATTTTATGCTTACAAATTATAATATATAATAAACATATCACAAGTTGAGAACGTTCTATAATTTAGAGGTGCATCGTACAGTATTATCAACTCCACGAGTGATATTTAAGACCTAAAAGTGCAAACAGAAAACAAAAATCATCCTCTTTAACTGACTTCAAAAAAGGAGGAGGTTATCAATACGACTGTATTTTTTTAATGTTTTTACCTCATGAATTATATAAAAGCTGGTGCTTCCCGTGTCCAGTTCTTGAAGTCGGCATTTTTTTGTGAAAATTTGTAATACTTATAGACTTTTACTAGGCGTCTATATATGTATATTTATACGTGAACCTATTTTTTTTAAGTTCTATTTTAATTATAATCATGCGAAAGGAGGAGGAAGAAAAAGTGCAGTAATCAAAAAATGAATAAGATAAAAGAACTATAGTTGGGCGACACGAAGTTTAAATAAATCTGCAATAAAATAATCCAAATAAAGATTCGGCGCCGTTGATTGCGGCAAAACGATCGGATATTCAAGATTTAATGTTATTTGTCTTGATTGTTTTTTAGAATAGCAATATAACGAACGAATTTGTGTATATGTATTTCAAATCTATACTAATATTATAAAGCTGTAGAGTTTGTTTATTTGTTTGAACGCGCGCTAATCTCAGGAACCGCTGGTCCGATTTGAAAAATTCTTTCAGTGCTGGATAGTCCATTTATCGAGGAAGGCTATATGCTATATATCATCACGCTACTACTAATAGGAGCGGAGCACCAATGAAGAATGTTTCAAAAACGGAGGAAAATTTTCACGCTACGGACAATATAAGTCGCAAACCAGGTTGCGTGGATCAGCTAGTTAATTATAAATGCCGAGATTCACAGAAATACAAAAATTAAACAACACAATTTAAATTCACGTCATACATTTAAACCATAGTCACAGAGTTGTTATAAAGCTTTATGGTAATTATGTTTTGTTTAACTCCATTCTTCATTATCCGCCCGCCAACCCCTATCATCGGAACATAGCCCGAGGCACCGTACTTCGGGCCAGTTTCTATATTGCTCTTTCAAGTTCTTCTAAATCCTATATTAACAGTATTTTTTATCGACTACTGGTATTATTTATTCTGGCATTTTTTGGCATTGTTTTCTCTGCATCGCCCAATCGGTCGACTGGCAGAGAATGCCTTAAGTCATTTAGGCATTAAGTCCGCCGATGCATGTATTTATGCATAAAGTAATAAATAAAAAAATATTTAAATGTCGCTATCATAGTTATAAGATAGCGTTGTGTGTCAGATGTACGGAAAGATGATGAGGTACTTAAAAATAATTTCAATCAAATTGGATAACGGACTACCTAACCTGGTTGTGGAAGAACTTCGATCAGTAGTAGACGGCGATAGGTGAATTACATTGATGATAATAATAATAATAAATATTCCGGACATCTAACACACAACGCCATCTAGCCCCAAGCTAAGCAGAGCTTGTGTTATGAGTACTAGACAACTGATACAAATACATAGATACTGTTTTTTTTTTGTAAATAAATACATATTATACATAGAAAACACCCAAACTCCGAAACAAATATTTGTAGATCACACAAACATTTGGTCCGATTTAGGATTTGAACCCGAGACCTCAAGCAGTCGCATTCACTACCGTTGCGCCACCGAGGCAGTTATGATGAAATGTAATGCACAAAAATATAAAGTATTTGAGAGCAAAAAATTGCTATTTAAAAGCTTTTTAGTAGTACTTCGGTTGCTTCATTAGCGTAAACAAGTGTGCTATTAGATTTGCTGAATATTCCAAAATAGTTCGAGTCTATTGTGATCGCCTGCATTAGGAACGCATACCTATTCCATTTGAGCACTAACGATTATTGACTCATGAGTATACCAGTATAGTAATATATAAAAAAGCTGAAGTATTTTAACATGATAAATTTATCACAAGGACTGAATTTTTGGTAGCGTACGTGTGAAGCAAGAAAATTAATACTATTCATAGTCTATTTTCATTTGACTGTCCTGTCTCTGAGACCATTTGTCGGTCTCAAATGTGTGTATGCGTTTTTTTGGCCCTGTTTCACGGGGTACAGACAAGTTTCGGATAGCTTATCTGACAGATAATTTGACGTCTCTTCCATATAAATTGTGTTAAGCCATTGAATTCGAAGGTTGAACTAATTGTTAGCATATTTGAGAACACTAACTTCCTAATAGCGATTGTCATAAATGTTCATGACAACCGGGACCGACGGTATAACACGTGTAAATATTTGTGTTAACGTGAGTACATGGAAAAATGTTTTAAAATAATATCTGCATAATCAGCGCGACAGTGGTGTAATGGTGAGCATAGTTGCTTTCCAAGCAGTTGATCCGGGTTCGATTTCCGGCCATCGCACACTTTTTTACCGTGGGAGAGCCACGCCTCGGCATGAATGGGTCGGCTCGACCGGAGTGATACCAGGGCCTCACATAAAACCGGGGTGAAACAGCGCCTGCGCTTTGTTTCACCGAGTGAGTGAGGACACCGGAGGACCATACCCCAACCCCCTCCCCTGTCTCCCTCCCCATCCTCTAAAGGCCGGGAATGCCCTTGTGACGCCTTTGGTGTTGCAGGTATCCATGGGTAGCGGTAATCGCTTACCATCAGGCGATAAGTCTACTCGTTTGCCCGCAATTCCACAAAAAAATCTTCAGAAGAATTTAATTTATTTATAATTATTTAATACTTTGTCTTATAAAAATCGGTAGGTACGACGTTTATCCGTTTCTTAATATTTTTTGCTTATTTATATGGAATATGTAAATAGCCATAGCCAAATTAGTAAATTGTCTACTTGGTCCAAACAACAAAGTAGAATAGAATTTTTCTACAAGACGATGAAACTCAGAGTTCAAAGTCTTGTCAATATTTCCTTTTATGAAAGTGCTTTCAAACTGTCTGAAGTAATAACATTTTAATTGTTACTTTTTTGTTCCTAAAGTTTTCTAAATTACTTGTGAAACTTTCAAACACACCTAACATATTTACAATATTTGCTCCTAAAATATAATTGGAAAATGAACGAATATGTTAATAACTACCTATTGCCCGCAGCTTCGCTGACGCCCCTTTTTTATTTCCTGCTAACTGACCCGCACCGCGTAACTTTGACTGCGTCACTCTTAGTTAAGATTTTCGTAACTCTGTCTTTAGCCGAAGTTATTCTTTAGAAAATCAAGTATCTGTTATTGAAGGTACCGATAAAATCGAAGAAGAGAGATTAAAAAAAAATGTATTTGTTGTGTAAGTACCCTGTATACATTTATAGACATTTAATGAAAAACTGTAATTCAAACTTACAAAAAGCTACTTCAATTTTATGTATTTGTGTAGATATGTCGTAGAACGTTTAATCAAGTAGGTATTGTAACTTTTTATATGTATCAAGCTCTAATCTCTTTGTAAATATAGCGTGTTCAAGAACTTCTTAGAATTTTTTAATTAAAATGTTCGAAAAGTTTTCCTGTACATGTCCAGACTGAACGAATAATGTTTACCGTGGGGGGGACTGGAGTGATAACTCGCACTATTGGTAAACAGTTCCTTTTTACCTTTCACCGAGTGCATGAAGTTGCCTGAGCCCCTCCTTACTAATTCTGGGGAGCATGTCACATCATTGAAGTAATGTTATCATCATTCTTTTTTTTTTAATAGACATCTCTATGAATAATGCCTGTGTCGCGGGGAACTTTACAAACATACATGAAACGGACACAAAGAACACCGAAAGTGTTATTCCATGTGGGATTTGAACCCACAACACTTGGCGAAGTAGGGAACGGCGTGGCGATCGCTTAAAAACTAAGCCAAACGTGCAGTTAAATAAACGTGCATTATTTCAAGGCTCTTGACAACAATCACCACCATCATCATCAATAGCTTTTTAGAGTCCACTGCTGGTCACAAGCCTCTTTCGAGAGAAGGTTTATTCTGCTATACTATGTTGAGCGCACGGGTTGGTATAGGGCTTGTCCGGATGTGTTAATAACAGCAGTTCCCGGACGCAGAGTGGCACACCGTGTAGTAATAGTCGGTCCGATTCCGACTCCCCACCCCGCCGCAAACCCCGATGGGTTGGTGGCCCATGGGGATTATTACCACACGCAAAAAAAGGGCTTGTTTCAAGCCTTTCTTCTTTTTGCTGTGATGTTTGTTCCCTTAGCCGTTTATTACAACACCCTTGGGATGAATAGGGGTGGTCACGCGTCCTTATCCGTCACCACTCGGATAAAACTGCCATTACCAGTTTGCAACGCCTCTGGTGTTGCGGGTGTCCATGGGCGGCGGTAATCGCTTACCATCAGGCTATACGTCTGCTCGTCTGCCCACTATTAAATTAAAAAAAAATGTATTGAATCAAGTTGAGAGTGTATTGAAAATAAACACAGAATTAATCTAAAGATTACAATTGGTACGTACATATTTGTGTTAACGTGAGTGCACGGGAATATTGATGTTGTTTTTTTATGATGGATTAAATAAAAACGTTGTTTACTAATTTATTAAACGGTTTACTCGTTTTGTTGGATTATCATTCCATATCGTTTTGTTTAACCGTTAAAGCGATGCAGTAGCTGATTACCAACGTATTTTTATTTATAACTAGCTAAGCAGCGATGTACCATCGCTAATCCGGGTCGAAGCTAATCTTAAAAAGTAGCCAAAGTTACTTCTTATATCATCAACTTTCTGCCAGTGAAAGTTCCGTCAAAATCGGTACAGCCGGTCCAGAGATTACCCGGAAAAAAAGACAGACGGCAGATTTAAAGATTTAATATAATGTTTTTTTGACATAAGTTCCATCACTTCAATTTTGTTTATTTGTATAGATACTACTAATGAAAAAAATATGTTTATAAGACGACTTTGACATTGGTAGGTATCGACGATTCCGGTGCCAACTGTAGTAAATATATGGGTAAAGTACTTCGATTCCAAATTGCACGACAGTTCTATACTATAAGTAAGTTCGTTGTAGAGCAACAGTTGTGACGTTTAAGAGTGCACTTTGTACCTAGTATTTTTTCATTTCAATCTGCACGAGATGATTATCTGATTACGTTTACTATTTGACTGTAAATTTTGAACTGTAGTCTTCCTCAAAGGAATGTTTAACTTGCAAATAAATTTTCAACCACTAGCTTTTGATTGCGGCTCCGCTCGCATTTATGAATGTCGGTTATCGATATAAAGAGTAACCTATGTCCTTCCTCAAGAGTAAAGTATTTTGAAATTCGAATTTCGAATTTGATTAAAATCAATGCAGCGGTTTCGCCGTGAAAGCGAAACAGTTAATTTCGAAATTTTAATATTAAATCCAAATCGATATAGTATTTTGACTTTTTGATTGGCTCTATGTTGTGCCTTGGGAGAGGATTATGTTCAGCAGTGGACTGCATCGGGTTGATGATGTATTTTCAAATTGTATATTATATTATCCGTTTACTGACGGACTAAAGCATACGTCGCCACCAGCCCTACTTTTTTTAATGTGATCTGTAGGTGGGTCGCTTACCGTCAGGCGATACAAGCAGACGTACCGCCTGATGGTAAGCTATTACAGCCGCCCATGTACACCTGCAACACCAGAGGCGTTACAAGTGCGTTGTCGCCCTTAGGGGGATGAGGAAGGGGATGGGGAAGGGGTTGGGATAGGGCCTCCGGTATCCTCACTCACTCGGTGAAACACAGCGCAGGCGCTGTTTTACACCGTTTTTCTGTGAGGCCGTGGTATCAATCCGGTCGAGCCGGCCCATGTATGCCGAAGCGTGGCTCTCCCACGATTAAATGTGGTGGTTAATGGTGGATATCGTAAAAACCGACTAAAAGAGTAGACTTAAAGGACTTCTCCCAAGAGAAGGAAAATTTGAAACAATCTCTATACTAACCCATCTGGCCAGGTTGGTATAATAGGCCAAAACCTCCTTTCTAAAAAGAGGCATAAATCCACATGTGAAATATTAAAGGCAGTTGATTAGTTACTGATTTATGTAGTATCCTGTTATAAAGAAAAATCTATTTACATAGAAATGGTTGGGAAAGTTTCTCTTGGATGTATACAACCTATGTCTACACAATTTTGAGTGCTCAAAGCTTCGTGTCTGGGCCAAGAAGTATCCGCAGAATTATGTCCTTTAAACCTTGCAGCAATTCCAATATCCGCTTTTGTATAAAGAGCTCCAGAAATATAAGAGTGGAATTTAAACGGAAATTGGTTAACATCACTCGTTTGATATGTTTTTAACTGTAACTTTCTTAACTAGAACATATTTATCGAAAATAGACGTTAAAAGTTGTCAATGGTATTGGCGAAAGCATATAGTGAAGTTGGACAAATTATTTAAAAATAGAGAATACAACCAACCAAACTTTGTCAACGACATAGGACCGACTTCAAAAGGATTAAAAGAAACATCCTACTACTATTATAAAGGCGAAAGTTTGTAAGTATGGATGTATGTATGTATGGATGTTTGTTACTCTTTCACGTAAAAACTACTGAATGGATTTGAATGAAACTTTACCACAATATAGCTTATACATCAGAATAACACATGCCTATGTTATACTATTTATAAAGATATAGCTTCGCCTCGCGCCGTTGCCCGCAGTTATCATCGTACCGCGGGTAGCACCGCGGGGTTCAGCTAGTACTCTATAAAACGTCAACAATATACAACTGAACGCCTAGCATAGATGAATGGATAAGTACTCCCTATCCAGAACTGTTTTAATTTACAAAACTCCAAACATCCCAACAGCGAGTTTGTAGAGTTAAACAATGCAAACGAGATTAAATATTACTAAACTATTCGATTGGCAGTGGTAACAAACCACGCGTGCAGCGCGTGGCTTGTTACCATGCTAATTAACTAATAGTCAAACTTTTGATATATTAAATTCATGATAAAATACGATTTTCTCAATGGTACTCTATTTATTTGAAGTACATTCTATTGTTATAGAGGCTGATAGAAGGTCTAAATAAATAATATTGAATATCATACTCGTATTTACGTCTCTTGTACCTACCAGACAATAGGTTTTGAAAAGCTAGGCAGAATATTCTAGGGATAATCGGTAACCTCAAAGACGCTTATACTCGTATCTATTGTAATATTAGGTAATTTAATTGTGTTCTAATAACCAACTTCGTTTCAGCTTAAGCACTTAATGAATTTGTAAAGGTAGATATTACATTCTTTCTTTTATATTCATTTTAACTGTTAAAATATCAGACCTTAGAATTTCGATAGCGTTCGTCCCTACTGAAATATGAACTACAATTTCTATATTAAGAGCTGTTAATTGAATACACAATTTCTTTTCTTAGAATTTATTAGCGTTTGACGACGCTGAACATTCAACAATATCGGTGATGATATATTAGATACGTTTATTTTCGAACTATGTGCCAATTAAATCTCGTTTAAATATAATGGGCGTGTAAATCGTCCTATAGTAGTATTTCTTTATTTATTTTTCCTAACAAAAACAAGACCTTGTGCTACAAGATAATGAGTAGAACTTAATGAAAATACAGTTCATATTGTTCATGAAAACATGCCATTCAGTTCCACCACATCCGAATCCCCAAGAAGTTAGTATCGTGATAAAAAGACCTCGTTTTTGCCGATCGTTCACAAGACGTATAACAAAACGTTTGGAACTTTACTCTTCATATACACTTGAAATCGACGATATATTACGTAAGTATTTCTAAGCGTCTTACAAGAAAGTCTGATGTGCTTATGTGAGACTTCTGATTGTACTCGACCGATCAGATGCAGCCTGCAGCGGTCCTGATTCAAAGACCGTTAACGATATCTTTGACATTGTGAATTCGAAAATCACAGTAGTAAGTTTCATAACATGTACCTATATAATAATTTATGCATTACATAAGTCTTCAGGAGAAGAACGAGTATTTAGGTATTATTAGGTAATTCAAATAAACTATATGTACAAATAAACAATATAGAAGGGTTGGTTTGTAATTGAAAATTAACAGCTTATTACTAAATGCATACGAATATATAGACGGTACTTACATAAAAAATCTATTTAAAATTGTTTTCTGTCTATCTGTTTGTTCTTTACGGGACCTGACTTTTACTGGCAGGTAGCTGATGTTATAAGGAATAAATAAGACTATTTTTATTTTAGAAAAAAATAAAAACACTAGTAAAACCAATGAAATACTGTAACAAATTACAAAACCCAATTCAAAAGCAACAAAAAATTCGTGGGCGCGCAGCTAGGCTACGTACGTATAGCTATAGAGTATAGTACGTAAGAGGAAATACAATCTAGCTGTTAATTGAGTTTTTCGTTCATAGAAGTTTCGGTTGCGAAAATGAATACGAACCCGTGGCCCTGGTTCGGATTCTAACGAATTCCTATAAATAGAACAAATGAAAATGCAGACCGTATAATCCATAAATTTGAACACGATCTCTACTAAACTAGCTGTCATTCACTGTCTACTGCAGCTTCGTTTGAAGTACTCACTGATAAATACCTTACTTTCATGCAAAACGTGTATGGTGTACTGTGTATTTACTAATTTAACGAATCTAAATATACAGTGATATGTGTATGATGAAGCGGCGAAATAACATTTTTAAACAAGTCGTATATTATGTACACATTAAGTCTATGTTCACTGACATTAACATCATAGGGACAAAGGACACGACTACATCATCTTGCGTTGTAACAAAGTGCTTAGAAGAACTCTCTAGTAAGGTGGGTGTATTTTGAAATAGGATACATTGCAACAGAGCTCTTAGCGTTGCAAGGCTCTTAGACAACTGATGTCTAAGTCTATTGTATTAGTTTTGATCAGACGAGGCACTAACAATGGGCTACAAATTTAAAGCATACGTGATATCAAATTTCCATTTTCTTGTAATAATATTCTTGATAGTAATATATGTGCGAAAATCAAAATATAATAGACAAACCTATGATATATGTATGACCAGCGAGCCATCCCATCCCGTCCATCGAGCTCTGGGCCTGAACCGATACGAGGACCGAGTTGACCTCAATGGAGGTGCCGAGGTGTGCGGAATTCTGAGTGGGACCTAGGTAGCAGCATTTATTCATTTTAAATTTAAAGCAACAAAAGCATTTTTCTAGGAAGCAAAGGTTTCGCGTCGATTCTCTACAATTGCTAATGCCTATATTATTTTGCTTTACGTTTGTAGAACACATCTTGACTGAGGGACTGGTTTCGTTCCAGTCTAGTCGTCTTTCAATAAATTATTATCCATAACTCTCCATAATAATCATAACAGTGTACCAGTTTTCAGTTTAATATAAACCATTGTGTGTAGATAATAAACTGTGAAACTAAAATAGCATAAAGTACTTCATTCACTCCCAATAGAAGTGCACATAAATTGTTACTTAAATACAAACACTTTTTATGTTTAGTTTAGGTTAGTTTAGTTTATCGCTCAGTATTATACAAGTATATGTGTTCGCTCAAAAAAGTTAGAAATCCACTGAAATAGAACTGGAGTACTGTCTGACTGCTGATGAGATTTTTCATAACAACTCCTATAATATACATATATACTATTTTGCTCGATTAGGCTAGCAACAGTTTGCAAAAGATTATATTTATTTGAACAGGTCGGTCTGTTTAACACTAAGTTTCAAGGTAGTTGGTAAAATCTAGATGTAAATTAAATACCCAAGTGTAAGCGAAATGTCCGAAGCACGCGTGGCGTGCAATCTGTTTATCGAACTAAATTCTTGTAATAGGCTATTACGTCAACTCTTCTTATAGCCAAGTATACATATTTAATATACATGCATTTGTGATTGTTATGAATTGGCATAAAGTTTAGGCTGATCAATCAATTGATATATGGTAATTAAGGGCCCAAAGCAAAATTTTCGCTTTAGGCTTAAATTATTCAAATGAATGAAATACACATAAAATATTCCGACTGTCTTTTTTAACCCTCGACGCAAAAAGAGGGGGTTATAAGTTTGACGTCGATGTGTGTCTGTCTGTCTCTCTGTGTGTGTGTCTGTCTGTGGCATCGTTGCTCTCAAACGGATGGACCGATTTCGTTTCGTTGCGGTGGTTCTTAGCTATGTTTGGTTAAAATCGGTCCAACAGTGTAAGAGTATCGGCCCTTTTCCAAAATGATGTAAGGCATTTTTGGCGTATGATTACTAGATTAAGTGTCTGCGTAGTCGGTTTTTAAATGTTTCATTTTAGCTTGTTATCATTGGCTTTATAAATTTAGAATGATCTGCAAATTGAACACATACATACACATCACATGTAGATTTGTCAGTTTCAAGTGGTATCCCAGTGTATTATAGTAGTGCAATGCCCTGTCTGTCTGTTAGATTGTGAATATTGGAGTAGCGATTGTAACCAGAGCCCAGAAGCCCAGAAATACTTCCGTTTAACTAGTACTACAGAAACACACTTTCTTACAGGAGGTCAATAACACACGTATGTTATATACTAATAACAACAGACGCGCTCAAATAATTACGAAGTATCAATTTGACATAGAGTTAGGTAATAAGGCAAATGATATACCGACTGTGCACAACAAATTAACGGGAGTACACTAATAAGTAAATTTACCTATTATCGAGTTATTTCCCCATGTTAGGGCAAATAGTCTAGTTTTTAGCACTACGGTAAGGCGTTCAAGGAATATTGCTAAAAATTAGGCAAAGACATCTTATATCTCAAGTTTACATGCAAATTAAGCGATTCGGAGAAACATTTGCTGAGATAATTTATAAATTTGGCATGTCTTAGATATTTATATATATTACAATTTTAATTACATGATGTTTAGGTAAAAAATAGTTTTTCTTTTATAATTTCTTTAGTGATAGAGCTGGAGTCCATACTAGGCTTGAATCCTGTGTGACCGATGTAAAGGCTCACCCTACGGCCGACAAAATATATTTTTATTTAATTAAATACGCTCAACAAAATTATACAAAAACAAAAATTAAAATGCAACTGCACCTCTGAAGAAAAGAAAAATATACAAAATAATCAATATTTAAACAAAATAATTAACAATATGAGATCAAAATCTACTTAAGATGTATGTATGTGGTTGTGTGTAGTAGTGTGGTGTGTGTGTGTGTGTGTGTGAGAGAATTTAAGTAAATTGGGTAAATGTGAGTTTAAATGAAGTGGAACGACTATAATTATTGGCGTCGCGTTGTAGGAGTGTTTGGTGCAAGAGTGCAAGTTGAGAAAGTTAGTGTATGTCCAGTGAGAACCTATGAAAGTATAGAATAAAGTTGTAAATGTTTGATAGTCTAAATTTAGAAACATGCTGCACAGACACTATCTGTTTATATCAAATGGAAGGTGTGTAAGCGTTGGTAGCGTAGTGGTTAAGTGGTCGGACCTCAGCTGCGGCTGCAGTTCGAAACCGGCTCTACACGTAAAGCCAAATAGCAAGCATTAACAATATTACGTTTAAAGTGACTTTATATCTCGGACTGTATATCGGAAACTCAGTGGGTTACAAATATTTTAAAATATAACATATTATTAATCACAGTTAGATTCCTGAACCGCACTTAACGTAATTTCTTTCTTAAGTATATTATGCTTGTACACTTCGTTAGATTGTATTTACGTTGGGTTGATCTAATTAAAATAGAAGTAGATATTATTAATCGATCACGTGTGCTTGCATTATTGTGATCGAAAAAATCGATTGAGCTGAAAAAGGACATCTCTACTTAATATTCCTAGTAAAAAAAAATTGCACATAGATTAATAATATTGCAATTATTTTATTAGTTGTTTTTTATGTATGAGCCTGCCAAATTATTTTGTGTGTGAGTCTACTCTGCCTGAACGAAATCATGTGTAGAATCCGAGAGTGATGGTCACCATACCCATTGCGAATGCCGACAATGCAACAATACGGCATACCCACACTCAAAGTCAAAGTCAAAGTCATTGTTCAAGTTGTATTTGTTAGTTGTCTCGTATACCCATAATACAAGCTCTGCTTAGTTTGGGACTAGATGGCATTTAAAAAAAAAGTACTTTTTTTTTCATACGCTTTGATTTATTATAGTCATTTGTTTAACATAGTCTACTACTTAGTGCTTTCAGGCGCTTTAGGTAAATTAGGTTATTACTTATTAATTCACATCTATTTCAAAAATGTATATTGCAGTTGTTTGCCTTCTACCTAACTAGTGCAGCGTGATTTTATGAACCTTGTCAACATGCGGCGATGTAATTTTAAAGATGTCATCTACAGGCTTCCCGTCACATTGCCGAACAATATAAAGAGTCGTTGCCGCGACGTTGCAAAGCGACATTCCTTAATACAACCCGTCATTTTCTTATTATCGTACGTCGATGCACTTGCTTCATGTTTGTGTGAAATTTACTACTTGGTGTTCAAGTTATTTTAACAGCTCCCACAGATTGACACACTATACTTACAACCACTTGCAGTTACTCGATGTTTTACATATTACCTAACCTATTGCCTACAGAAAAATAATTTGCAATGATTTAATGTCTTAAAATTTTCTACTTTTTCTAACCTTTGGAAGGTTATTTGAGTCATGGTTATTATAATTTATAGTTATGAATACGATTTTAAATGATACAGTCCTGTCCTAAATTCTTTCATTTTGTTTACTCGTCAACGTAAAATTCAGCGCATGTCTGGAGTTAAAATCAACAGTTACTTCATGACTCATCCATATTTATAAATAGATATTTAGATTGTTTATCAATTTAGTGCAATCTAATATTTATTTTTGAATGTTTTATTATCATTTATTTTTATGTGAGTTAATCTCACTAAGCGTGAGCGTCGAAAAGTATATCGTTCTTTAAATAAAAGTTTTAAGCACATAGTGATTACATGATATATGGCAGGCCTGTCACATGGATTTTCCACTGAATATTAAAGCACTATTATATTTTTTAGTTAAAATATTATAAGCTTGCCTAAACTAAGCTGGTTTTGATTCTATTTAAAATCAAAAAGGTATATAGAAGGTTTTTGTAGAACATAAAGGTGTTTCAAATGTAACCTGAATTTCATAAAATAACGTTAGGTGCATTATAAAACTTTTTTCCTTCATTATCATTAAACTTCATCAGTTAAAGAATAAACGAGAGATATGATGTAATGTGTGCGATAAAATCTCAACGAAACGTGTTTTGTTTTTCTCATTCAAATGTTTAGTTAAACGCCATACATCACACATACATATACTGCATACAGTCAGTAACCGCTTATCATTAGTCGACCCGTGTCTGTGCCTTTTACTAATGTACCTAATTGAATTAAAAGTCTTGATTATCTTGTTACTGGGTACCTATACTATTTCTCTAGTTAGTATCATACAAGTAATGATTAAATACGTTTAAACGAAACAATGCAGTCAAAGATGAGACTCGTGCACACAATGAATGAAATTTTAGTATTAACTGTACCAATCAATGTTTGTTGGCAAGGTAAAGATAGAATTTATATGGTTGTATAGATATCAGTTCTATGGAGCATAACCTAGGAGCGCCCGTCGCGCCCAGGCTTTGTCACAACCACCACAATGAACTCAAAAATAGCGTTGCCATTGACATGAATTATTTGTTTGGTTTAAATCAGTTTATTACATCACCGTGTGGTGAGGCCACCGTTTTGCAGAGCGCGCTCAGCGGTGTCGGAAGTTTGTCGGCAACTTTATGGGATTATCGCTCAAACTTAACAGGTCTTGCGGTCTTTGGTTGTAAAAACAATTTTAGCCAACAATTTTTGTAACCTATTTAATTTCGTTGTATTTAGTATTCTTGAGAAAATATTTTCTAACTTTTATAGGTGACAATAATAACAGTCAGATGGACTATTAAAAAATAGATTAGGTATATTAAATGTAATACTATTAAATATATATTTAATGGACGAGAAGATTAGATAAAGTAAGCATTTTTAAATTGTGTTATTTTTTCTAAATTATAAAACAATCTTGCTTACATAGCACTAAAATTAATCTGTAAATAGGCATGTGCAGTCTTACTTAACTCATTCAATACATGTTTAATTTACTTTTTTCGGTGGATATTGAAAAGATATATTGGTACTAAACATTGCTATAACCGAAAAATTATGATACAGTTTTGTCGAGTCGAGTAGACAACAACAACAGTCATGTACTAAGGTATTTTTGCTTGGGCGACTCAGATTTAAACAGAAGACCACCACGTGCGAAGATGCCCCGCTTTTAAACAAAGCATCACTCAATGTACAGGAAGAACGTAATCATGGGATAAATTACTCTCCTTCGTAAACAATAGGGCCTTATTTGCGTTGCACACCTTGAATCACGTGAATACCAGTTCAATCAGAAAGGGAGTCTACAGGCTTACAACAGAAATTATTTTGTAAATGGGTTTACCACACTTCGGCAATCTATAGTTAAACCATTTTCTCAACCGATGAGATAGAGAGGCGTTAATTAGAAACACAATTCTTCAAGAAACATCGAAGTACTTTAACACCAAAAAGGTAACAGTGTACCCACTATAGTTCGAGCATATTATCACTGTGCTGCAAGGTGAATGAAAAGGTACTTATAGTGTATCTGACACTTTTAGTAGAACAACAGGAATGGATGTGAAAATAATAAAAACACTTTATTTTCATCATATGGCTCAACAGTTTCTCTTAATCTATGTACATTTTGTTTTGTTATAAGCTTTTAATTATGATAAAAGAATTCGTTGACGACTTTGTTAGTTAACTGTGCTACAGTCGCTAGTACCTTCCTCCCTACATCCAGGAAATAGAGACAACAATTATAAACACTTGAGAACAATTCGTTTTGACAGTGATAGTACATTTATTAATAATAATAATTTAAAAGAAGTTGTTTGAGAACTGTTACCACTTGAATAATAGTAAGTAGACATAATTAAGGTTGTAAGTTAGTGTGAGGTGTGAATGTATGTGTGTTTGGTATGTGATGTGCGAATGTATGAGGAGGATGATTGAAATACAGTAGACCTTTCATATAACAAATAAAATACCCCTTTGGCCTCTGCGTAAGGCCCGATTGAAACGCGCAGTTGTTTTACTGTTCTTAATATTTATATCTATGGTAATTGAAGATGTAAGATCAATGGTTAGATTCACAAATGTACGACATGTTTAGAAGACGCTATCTAGAATTAGAGTTAGAAGGAGGGTTGACTTCGGTCACATCGCCCATTAGAAGAAAAGTAAACGAAAGTACTGAAGATATATAGGTGGTCACTACAGTCGAACCTGACTTTTGTCTCATCTTTCTCTAACGATAATCTACGATATTTATAAAACTGATAAATATTAAAAGTAATAAAGTAATAAAAAAACGATACAAACAGAACAGTTAAATCAACAACAGTTGTGCTCAAGTGTGCGGAGTGGAGTGCTTTCACGTAATTGTGCACCCTCCGGATGTATTTAACAAATAATACTAGTCCTGCAGACTTATTACTTATATCGATGATTTCCTTCTTATACAGCTTATTGAGTTCAAGAGTATTCACTTGTGGAGCTTGATTATATCATTTGTTCTCGGTCATTGAACACTGCTACTGCACACGACACTGTGTGCAATTGTACATGTATTTTATAAATTACTGTATTGCAATTCAGTAAGATATAAATGACCGGAAGCTAAGTTTTGAATTGTACTGTAATTGTAAGTGTTATGTATTTAAGGTTTGTGTTTAATGTTACAGTTCTTGCGGTTTAGTAACATGATAAATCTTAAATCAAAGTGTGAGCCCTTGTGTTAGTTAGTTAATGTCGCAATCAGAAATCAACAAATAGTTAAAAGCTGATATTGTACACAATATTTAGTATTGAATGTACGTAGCAATGTCAATATTCGATTACAATGGACTATATATTCGGTCCCAATACGGTCGTTCAAATAGAAACTGCATAACTGCAGTTTCTTTATTCGATCTCCAAATACCTTAACCGAATTTGGACATCCGAAGGCTTCCATTGTCGATAAACATTACAAACTCAATATTTGAACTTATAAGACTCTGTTTCACAGGTTGCAGATAAATTTTTAATGGCATATCTGACAAATAATTTAAGGCGTCTTCCATATAAAGTGCGTCAAATCATCTGTCAGATATTGCTACCCGGAACCTACATGTAATCGGAGACACAGGGCTATAATAATCATTTACTGAAGTTTTGTGTTTGATAAAGAAGTAATTAAAAAAATTAAATAAGTAACATAAATTATTAACGGAATAATGACTATTTTTTTTATTATCATTGAATGTATAAGTATCATATTACATGTACGTACGTTGTGTGTAAAATATGATATGTATTACATATCGCATTTTATACGTATCATGCACTATAAACAATTCGAAATCTACCTTTAACCCTTTTCAACATCATGCCACAATAATTGTAAGCAAAAGCATTCCATGACGTATTTTCTCTTCATGTTCAGTTTTATTCATAGTTTTTTTTTTTTTTTTATTGTATAGGGGGCAAACGAGCAGACGTATCACCTGATGGTAAGCGATTACCGCCGCCCATGGACACCCGCAACACCAGAGGCGTCACAAGTGCGTTGCCGGCCTTTTAGGAAGGAGTACGCTCTTTTCTTGAAGGTTTGAAGGTCGTATCGGTCCGGGAACACCGCAGGCGACAGCTCATTCCACAGTTTTGCTGTGCGTGGCAGAAAATTTCGGGAAAATCGCACAGTTGTGGACTGCCAACCCTCTAGATGATGGGGATGAAATTTCTGTCGCGTAGGACGATGGCGGAAAGATGCGGCAGGGATCAATCCGAACAATTCCTCGGAGCACTCCCCATGGTACATGCGGTAGAAGATGCACAGTGAAGCCACATCTCTACGCAGCGCCAGAGAATCTAGCTGAATTGAAAGATCCCGGCAATCGACGATACGAGTCGCCCTCCGCTGAATGCGGTCCAGAGGGAGGAGCTGGTATTGGGGTGCCCCTGCCCAAAGATGAGGACAGTATTCCATGTGAGGCCGAACCTGCGCTTTGTAAAGCCGAAGGCGGTGGGCCGGAGTGAAATACCGCCTCGATCTGTTGAGCACACCTAGCTTTTTTGAGGCCAATTTGGCCTTACCCTTACCTTATAGTTTTGTTTAACTTAATTTAATTATAATTTCGGAATATATTTATGAATAATTTTATACTCAAACTGAGTATTTCCCTAACTAAATTATATGTGCGACAGATATTTCGCTTCTTTGTCGAGGAACTGTAGGAGTTGCGAGAATATGATTTACTTATAAATAAAATAATTAAAACTTCGGTTGAGGTTTTTAAGACCAAGTTGTCAGGTCCTTTTGTTCTTACCGTAGAACTATTAGTTCTATAGCACTTTATGTACTTTTGAGGTTTCAGGTACAATTTACAATAATGCCATAGGAAAATATAGAGTTTAGTATTTGAATTTTTTAATTTTAACATTTTCTTATGTGTACCTTTTGGGTCGAAAAAGAACAATTACATAGGATCATTCACTCGTGCAGTTTTCTTTTTAAAGGCAAACACAGAAGATAAATATACTTAATAATTATTATTAAGTAATAATTTCAGTCTTCGTCCAGCAGTGGACTGTTAAGGCTATTGATGATGGTAATGATGATGATGATGATAATGTTTTTTTTTAGTTTTTCTTGAGAAATCTTGGCGCTTGCAGGGGAAAAATAGGGATAAAGCGGCATTTTCCATCGATCTTTTAAATGTTTAAGATCTTTAACTACAGCTGCTTCTGTAAGCATGTTGTTCTTAGTGTTGTACGTTCATTTAGTTATGTTGCGCTCTTTGATAATAGTTATTTATTATACAAGAGCGCAAAGTTGCTTTTTAATCGCGTTTCATTTTGATGACTGAGCAAGCGAAGAAAGAGCACGAGGTGAAAAATCTTCTGCTTTAAAAAAGCATTTACAATCACAAGATATTTTTATTTCAGTTTAGGTATAATTATGTATAAGGTACTACAATATGATAGGTAAGTATAATCGTTAAATTATTTCAAATAATACTTAGGTATAATTAAGAAAAAAATAGGTAAAAAACTTTTTAAGTTAAACGGTTTTATGTTAAAAACATACATTGCAATGTTTAAGATAAATGTACTAAAAACCAAAAAAATAATAAAATAGATACAGTCGTGGGAATTACAAACATATGCATAGACTAGACTAAAATAAAACCGTGGGGTTAACGTGGAGTGTATAACTATTGGAATTTCCATGAGCAAGAAAATAGTAAGTAATTTCCTCACCGTCTGCGGGCCAACTGCCTAACGACGAATTAAACGATTCTTCTATCGCACATTAAGTCGATAATTTGTAGACAATTGACGTGCCCCACGGTTTTATTTTAGTCTAGTCTATGCATATGTTTATAATTCCCACTACTGTATCTATTTTATTATTTTTTTGGTTTTTAATACATTTATCTTAAACATTGCAATGTATGTTTTTGACATAAAACCGTTTAACTTAAAAAGTTTTTTACCTATTTTTATTTTCTAGTTTTTAGCTTTTATTTCGCATTCTGTTTAATTCATTTAGTGCTTCATTATTGCAAGGTTTCTTGCCCGTTAGTTTATTGCAGTCCAACTCCTCTATACGTAGTCCCTGCAAAGATCTTTCATTTGATACCCATATTGATGGGATTGATAAAACCTACGTTATCCGCCATTTTGTAGCGGCCGCCATCTTGGATTTCAATTTTTTATAGTATATTGTATTCTGCTTGTTGAGCCCTTTCATTTGATACCCATATTGATGGGATTGATAAAACCTACGTTATCCGCCATTTTGTAGCGGCCGCCATCTTGGATTTCAATTTTTTATAGTTTATTGTATTCTGCTTGTTGAGCCCTTTCATTTGATACCCATATTGATGGGATTAATAAAACATAAATTATCCGCCATTTTGTAGCGGCGGCCATCTTGAATTTATAATGATAATGAATAAACATAATTGTATTGTCACCAAAATCCAAAGTGTATACAAAATTTCAGATTAATCGGTTGACAGGAAGAGGGTGAAATTTGAATTACTAAATTTGACCCAAGAATAAATAATAAATAAAACAAACGGGGTGAGCTAAATAAAACCGTTTAATAATAATAAATAAAACAAACGGGGTGAGCTAAATAAAACCGTTTAAAAATGAAACTAACGTTGCTACAGTTACTTAAATTGAGTGTAATACTACTACTAAGTAACTACTACTAACTACGAGTATAATATTGGTGTTAGTGACTTTTGTACTGTTTTTCGAAAAAGTATCTGATATACTTAATAGTTGTACCCTTTCTCTGATTCCCTTGGTAAAATTTTGGCGAGAGAGGGCGATGGTTAGGTGTTTCGTAACGACTCATTTTGTATGCACAAGGGCTTGACTTTTTTTTATTATTATATAGGGGCAAACGAGCAGACGTATCGCCTGATGGTAAGCGATTACCGCCGCCCATGGACACCCGCAACACCAGAGGCGTCACAAGTGCGTTGCCGGCCTTTTAGGAAGGAGTACGCTCTTTTCTTGAAGGTTTGAAGGTCGTATTGGTCCGGGAACAACGCAGGCGACAGCTCATTCCACAGTTTTGCTGTGCGTGGCAGAAAATTTCGGGAAAATCGCACCGACTGAGGCTCTTTCAGGGTAATGGATCCTATGATGCCTTTACATATTTTGGACTTATTTTGTATTGAATTCTCTATATATCCCTCTACAACCACGTACAGCCTCCATGGCGCTTAAGGGACAAGAGATCACCTCCTGAATCGGCCAAAAGTGTGGCTGAAAATCGTCGGCAACAATGACTCGTGTACTGGGTTCTGGAAGTTCTAGAAATGTTGATATTTCTCGCACTAGATACTAAATGTGCAACTGACTTGCCAATTATACGGAATCAGGTGCTTCGTTAAGAAACTTTTCAACTTCAGATGCTGTGAATACCTTCGATTTTTTTGTTTGATAACCAGATAAGGCTCTTTTCAAAAATGCCACTAATTTAGCATAGGTGTTGATATGTATATCGAATTTTCATCTTTATTGTTGCTTTTAGCATCGAATACATACTCCAGAGAGTGCTTGATATGTTAGTCTCGGATCATTCAATAAGATATGCCAACAAAACGTTTTCTGAGAAACTTTAGCTAGTCGCCACGTTTCAAATACTTCTCGTGTGATTGTTGAGGGAAAAAGTTCATTTGCGCATTATTAACAATTTTAGTTAGTAGATCTCGCCAATTCCGAGATCTCGCGAGCTTGGCAGTTTGTTGTGTTTATTCTTGCAAATAATCACAATATTTGAAAAAAATAGAAAAAAGAACATTGAGAATTATAGGATATATATAATATATTTACGATTTTTTTCAATAAACTTTTATGTATTTAACATTGTTTGACATATCTATTATTTTTTTTATAAACTTTTAAGTAGTATACTTTGATGTATCTAATCAAATAACAAATGAGAGAAAACAACTTCTTTTCTTCTAATATCAAACAAAAGACTTTTAATAATAAGACAGTTCTTTTATAACGAAACCACAAGAAGTCTAAAATGAAACTCATTAACTAAGTTGAGTTGACTATTAAACTGAGATATTATTATCTATCATCATCATCATCTTCCTAGCCTTTATTATTCCCAATATTTGGGGTCGGCTACCAGTTCAACCGGTTTTACCTGAATATCAGTTTTTACACAGAGCGACTGGCATCTGACCTCCGCAACCCTGAGGGCGAACTGAATTCGAAGGTTGAACTAGTTGTCAGTATATTTGAGGGCACTGACTTCCCAATAACGATTGCCATAGATGTTCATGACAACCGGGACCGACGGCTTAACGTGCTCTCCGAAGCACGGGCGGGAAACACCGCCATCTTCCATACTCCGGGCTGCTATTAGTAATTTCTTGTAGGAAAAACCCAACAGCAGTCCGACCCGGGAATTGAACCCGAGACCTCTTGATTTGCAGTCGCTTACGCTAACCACTAAACCAACGAGGCAGTCATCACGTCAGATATTATTATCTATATATATAAAAAAGAATTGCTGTTCGTTAGTCTCGCTAAAACTCGAGAACGGCACGGCCGATTTAGCCGATTTGGTTTTAAAAGATTTGTCGTAGTCCGGGGAAGGTTTAAAAGGTTTAAAAATGCCCGGAACTAAAAAAAAGTCGAGCGGAACATTAGTGAAGAATGTTACAAAAACGGGCTACGGGCAATATGAGACGTAAACGAGGTTGCGTGGGTCAGCTAGTCAATAATAGAAAACTATACCTACTCAGAGTTCTATTAGAAATTAAAAATTAATTACCAAAATATACCAATCAAATAAAATACTTGTTCAGTTCACATCCCACGCTATTATTACGAATTATTTTGAAAGTCTCGAAAGAGTCGTCAGTTAAACAGCTTCTTATTGTGCTGTTCAGATAACCAGCCGCTGAGAAGCCCCTTTAAAATTCAATCCTAGTCGGGACAACTGATCTCAGGCAGTCGTCCGCGAACTGTAAAAGTTCGCCTCTTGACGCCCGGACTCGTATAAATTCGTTTCCTTTTTGATTATTGACTCCAACAAATTGGTAGTTAGTTTTCTGTCTCTAGGTTCTTTGAACGCAGTCAATGCTTCCTGAAGTTCTGCTTGCAATAAAATATTATAGGCAAGAGTGCAATCTCGTTAAATTCGCGAGATCTCGCCGATTTTTCAGCCGAGATAAATCTCGTTAAAAAGGCCGAGATCTCGCGAAAACGAGATTCCGCGAGAACGAGATTGCATTCCGTAGTCAGAATAGTATTGATTGAAACGCACGGAGTATCCGTACTTTGGGAACTGAGAACAGATTTTATAAAGAGATTCCGACCGGAATCTTACTGGTCTAAGTCATGTCTTGTTTAAGCAACAAATACTTGATAAATCGCAAATACACTTCAAAAATAGCTGTTTCGAATGTTGTGTTCAATAAATTATGTACAGTTGTAGTCCATCTGAATATGAGCGGTAACATAAGTCATTTCAAGCCGTGAAACACTGTTTAGCTACATATCTAAAGATCAACTTGGAGATATTAATAATAAATAAATAAATAAATATTCCGGACATCTAACACTCAATGCCATCTAGTCCCAAGCTAAGCAGAGCTTGTGTTATGGGTACTAGACAACCGATATAAATACTTATATACTTTTTTTTGTGAAAACACCCAAACTCCGAAACAAATATTTGCAGATCATACAAACATTTGGTCCGACCCGGGAATCGAACCTGAGACCTCAAGCTTAGCTGTCGCATACGCTAACACTACGCCACCGAGGCAGTCAAATTGGGACTGGGAATATTGGGACACAAATATCATCTTTATGTGTTTTCAGTAAAACTTATTAAGAAATGCCGAGATTAATTCTAAAGAAATCCTAATACCTGATTTTTACTAATTATTACAAGTGGACCAGTAGTTGCCCAGTGGTCGAAATTATTATAATTTTTTTATTTGTTTTAGCTTGCTGCATTCCCTCTCTATTTAAACTTTAATTATGCCAAATTTCACACTCTACGTTAGCATAATTGCGTGTCAAGAGGTGCACAAAGTTTAACTTATGGTTTACGTATATATATGCATATATATTTAATTTGAATTTCTACATCAATAGCTCTGATTAGATTTATAATTTTAGTAGAAATATGGAATGAAGCTGTCATTTTCAGAAACAGTAATAATCACATGAAAAACTAAACCACTAGTATGTACCTGTTCTGTATTAGACAAGCGGAAATGAAACAGACATAGATCTAAGTCTAGTTATATTGAAACATCTAAGTATTGAAGAGACTAGGAAATTTAGGTACAGCGACATGGTAAAGAAATGTATTGCAATCTATTGAGAAGTAACTATTTTTAGAATAGAAAATTTCTTTGAAAGCTTTCAATTAGGGAATAAATCTACGACTAAAAGTTACTTTTGATTAAACATTAATAATTTATATTAAAGAAAAAATATCTATTCATTAAGGAAATCACAAGCTTTCGTCGTCCTATTGAAATGTTTAGGACATTGAAAATTTATCAAAGAATTTCTTGTTTGTATGTTGAAATCAATATCTTAACTCTCGTCTTCATATATGTTAATCTTAATCTATACTAATATATTAAGTTTGTTTGTTTCCTTGAACGCGATAATTTAAGAAACTACTGTAGAATTTGAAAAATTCTTTCAGTGTTAGATAGCCCATTTATCGAGGAAGGCTATAGGCTTATATCATCACGCTAAGACATTATAAAAACTGCGGAAAAATATTATGCTACGGGCAATAGGAGACGTAATCGAGGTTGCATGGGTCAGCTAGTATTACGAGTATTATAAATGTTAAAATGCATGTGCCTATTTCTTACTTGGCAGCGCACAAATATTACATACTCGTACACTTAAATATCATTGCAGCTAAAAACTATCATAGTAATTTAATTCATAAATTAAAAAGCTTTTGAACATCTTCTTCTATTTTCTTAACCACATAGTAAAACTCAAACCCTCATTGTATACATTGTATGGACTTTATTTTGCACCAAAATTCGTTGAAAAATGATACATAGTCTTCACGTCTTAATGTAGGCACAGACATTTTGACAGGGGCGCAATCAGATTCGTTTAAACTTGGTCATCATTTGTTTTGAACCACATAAACAAACTCGGAAATAATGCACATACTACAAAAGATTAGATTATTCTAAAACATACGTCGAATCTAATCTGAAAAAATAAATCTACGAGCTTGAAAGCTTTGTGCGAGAGTTTTAATGATTTAGGAACCAGGAATGGAAATAGTAATGTTACTTTAGTAGTGTGTATCTGCACAGATGGTTCATTTGACGGTAAGCAACAACCGCTGCCCATGAAATCCTTCACATCAAAAACACCAGTTTATTTCCGTCCTTTGAGCATTCGGCCTCTGGTAAATTCATCCATTCGGTTCAAAGCAATTAAACAGGTGATTAACATCAGTTTCTATGAGGCCCGCATTCGCCCGCGTATATGTCGAGTCTCGTGGTAAAGAGTATCCTATGGTCTTCCTCAAGAATCAAAGTATCTCCATGCCAAATTTAAAAGAAATCGGTGTAGCGGTTTAGACGTGAAAGCTTAACAGACAGATAGTCAGAGTTACTTTTGAAACCATAGTATTGGCAAGGAAGTACGTACTACTAAGTAGGGCAAAAAGGAAAAACTAGGGGAAGTATAAAATACTTATTTTGCCCTTAACGAGAAATAGCTCAAAGGTTTTTTAAAAATTTAAACGTGCATTACATATTTATTAAAATATTTTTATTTCCATGTTACTGGATGCGAACCTGCCTATTAAACGAATTGTCCGAACGCAATTACTTATCTTATTGGGTTAAGGGTCTGTTTCACAATGTCCAAGTAAAGTCCTGAATAAGCTACTTGCCACTTAACTGACAAATAAAATCATCGTTGGCGTTTCACAATCTTCAAATAAGCATAACTGATAGATAAAGTGCTAAGTAAATTATAGGTTAGATCATCTGTCAAATAAGGAAATTATTTGATGGGTAAGTTACTTGACAGATCATTTTTGTGTCTTTTGAAATCGAAACATATTAAAAATGGATCTATTTAATGCCCTGGACGACGAATTAGATGACTTTTTTGATCGTTTATCGGAACCACGAAGAGATCCAGTGTTTCGACAACGCTCTAATCACATGGAGATATTTAATAAAAATAAAATATCTACCTCCTCCCGCGTAAAATTAATGCTTCTCTCACGTTTTTGAGACATTGTTTGAGGCAAAAATAACGTTAAAAGGGACAAACTACAACCAATTGAAGTCAAACAAGCCAAAGAAATATGCAAGAACTTCAAGATCATTCAAGTCAAGTGTTGTTTTTTTTCTGTGACATTTGCCTCACGTTTCGTTTCATATAAAAATAACCGATTTCTAAAACTGCTCATTTGTATTAATAAAATTGTTGTAGACTGCATATAAAGTATATATAATACTTACGTATCACAAAATAATGCATAAAAAATGCATTCAACATATTTTTGAGATGGATTTAATCAAAAAAAAATTATGTTCTTTTAAGTTTCGTAAACTGAAACGTCAAAATGCGACGTTGCCAGTTCTATCTCACAAGTAACAAACTGACACCTAAACTTAACGGTTAGACGATTGTGAAACGCAAACTGTTTTAACAGGGACTTTTATGTGTCAGATAATTTATTTGTTAATTAGTTAACCAACACTTTACTCAGACTTTGTGAAACAGACCCTAAATATTATATTGTATTTCTAGGTTATCTTGTTTGATTGTACGGTTGAATGTTGTATTTATATTTTGTTTTGTTGATAAATTTTTCATTCAATTCTTTTGAATTTCCATATTTTAAATAAACAAAATATGATTTAAACAAATTTGTTAATAATTTAGGCTCACACTGTATAAATATTGTAAATGATTTTATCCTGAATTTGAAATGAAGAATGAATGAAAATGAATAAAAATTTTCAAGTCACCATTCTGACATGTTAGAGCTGGGGGTCACTCGGGAAGGTACCATTCACTTTGTATGGCACACGTTTTTCTCAGTTTTTCATCGTATTTTCTCGAAGTATTGATTTTTAGAAACTGTTATTTATTAATTTGGGACACTTATCAAATCGACGTGTTTCGCTCCCTATCCCGCTTTTTCCTGCCACTATCAGAATTTGGTCCAATGATAAAAGTTGGGTGTCTCGTCAAAACGAAGCTGTGTATAAACTTTCAGCCTGTTATTAATCACTGAAATCCCTTGTACGTGGGCCCGTGGACTATTGGGACTAAATGGAGTTAGGTTTTATATGTCGGAAAATATTTATTATTATTATTTAAATTCCATCGAGCTTAATAGCTTTTAAAGAAAATGAAAAAGCCACTAACTACGTTTCCTATTTTCGCAATACGGATTTTGATTTACGATGAAAATAAGTGAATTTTCTGTTATCTATTTAGGTTTCAGACCGGTCTCCGACGAGGCTTCGAGTAAAATTATCGGTAAAGGTTGGAAAATTGAAAATCTTCTACTACCTTTGCTATTTATAAACTACCCCTAGACATCTTCTACAGTGTCGTTATTTAATTTGTTGAGCGTTTACAGTGAAGTTATTTTGAGCTACGGTAGCAATTTAAACAAGCTCTTTGAAACAATCCGATTACAATTTATGTTTTCTTTGGGTGTAATAACTGAGTTCTCAGTATAATATTTGCAAACAGCAAAGCAATTATAGAATTTCACTATGAATAGAGCTTAGCCGGTCTAGCTTCCAATCAGATAGCTTTTGTGGTTTGTTGAGAATTGAGTTGTTGAGATCACTTCAAGAATTACTAAGAGCGAGCAAAACCGACCAAGTTTTGAGCAGCTACGATCTGTGTGGCTCTTACGAAACCTTACTCCTTTCATTTAGGTATTCTAACAGAACAAAACTAAATATATTGCTAGACCCGTCTATCTTTCAGCAACTTTTACTGTATTCTAAACCAATGTTTTTTGGTGATTTCGATATACAGTGTGTGTATAAGTGTGTGCGTGTGGGTTATACGGACTATTTGGAATAATCTGTGAATATAAAAAACAAAAGCTATTAAAAGTAATAAAAAATATCTGGAAGTTTAGTAAAATTATATAACCGGCCGGTGTTTGCACACTAAAGACAATTAGGAAACAAATAGTACTGGCACTTTTACACTAATCGAAGACTTCATTTTAGTATATTTATATAAAGCCAGTTGGAACATTCGCATTGCTGTTTTCATTTTGTATTGCTAGACGTTTAACTTAATATTGTGTGGATGTTTCAAATATAGACGCCCGCACTGCCACCAAGAAGCCGACATTATTAAAAAAAAAAAAGTTGCGTGTACTAGCGTACACTCGTAAGAAGTGAAACTTCTTTATGACGTTATTTTTCAAAAAATAAATATCATATGTCGACGTAAGGTATAACGACAAAAGACTTATAAACCAGCAATATTCGTGACAATTCTTATTTCAAGTGTAATAAAAGTTAAGATGCGCGATCTGTGGTGTGAATGAAGTAAGTTTGTGGAATGTGATGTGTGTAGTTATTTACATTGTGGACTAAATAAAATAATATTGTTGTAATGTGATATTTCATTGTAGTATTAATTTGGTCCTGTTTGTGTTTAAAAATGTTTTTTGTTTTGTTTTATAAATTTTTTTTGAAGGATTGTATATAACTACTCTCAATAATGATAAAACATTTTATTTTAACCCCGATTAAGAAGTTTCACTTCAAAAAGATAGCGTAACGTAACGAAAAAATGTTACACTAAATTTTTTGACAACCCCGATAAAGAAGTTTCACTTCAATATTATTTTTATGGCATTTGTATGAGTCTTATTTAGTAATAAACTTTAAATTCTCACAAAAATGACTTATAATATGTGAAAGTTTAATAATTAAAATTAGCAGAACCAGTTCTACCACGAACTCTACGTATAATTGAAGTAAAAGCTTTTTTTAATCTGGAAGGGTAAACTTTGGTGTATCTTTAATATCGTCCTGAGAATAAAGAGCAACTTGGCTGTCGGAACTTGGTCAAAACAGTCTAAAGTTATGCAGCGGATCTTACAGGTTTATAATAGATAACTTTAAGAACTGATCTTCATGATAGTTTAAATTCAGTAATTCTTCTTGCGCAGTGGGGTCGGGTCTAGCAGGTAAAAAAAAATTAGACGATGATATTTTATATTATGTACATACAGGGTGTAAAAAGACGACTACCGAAAACGAAAGGGGCTGATCCAGCACCCCAAAACTTATCAAAAAAAACAAACAGTTGTCTTTAAAAAAAATTGTAGCTTGAAAAAACAATCGCGGTCATTGCACTCACCCGGCCAGCTGTTTTAATATTAAAATACATTACTGTTTTATTGATTTTCTTTGTTTATTGGTTTTCTAAATGAGATAATTAGGTAGTTTGGGGCCTGTTATGTTTTACTATGTGTATGTAAGCAGAAAAAAACATAAAACGACTTAGATAAATTAACATATTTTTTGAGTTTGTTTTTCGCTAAACCTATTCAGTATCATGGTCTGATTGCAACCCCCAAGTTTTCGGTAGTAGTCTTTTTACACCCTGTATATTTGACTAGCTGCAGCGAGTATTTATGTTAGACTAGGAGTGCATAAAAAGCATTGATATTTACTTTCGGCGCAAGTTGTCGAGGTTGAATTTATGTATATACCGAAGGGTATAAGAAGCTTCACCTGCGTTACATGTATTAAGTCTCATGGGTTGTTTAAGCAGCTGTCACTTTAGTCCTGTTAATCATTTCTATCCCGTCTATATATATAATATATTTCAATACATATAGTAAAAATAAGACACGGCTGCCTGCTCCTACCGAATACCTATGCAAAATATATCGTTTTTCACTACAATTCTGAAAACCATATTTCCTTGTCCATACTAGATCACCCTCATAAAAATTATGCCTAGTGTGAATAGGATCTTCGTAAATGCAATACGATACTAAACTCATCGAGACTCAACATTCTACTCTGTAATAGCGTACCCGTGTGCCCCGTGCTAATGTGCAAATGTTCAGTATTGCGGGAAGCTAATAAAAACGTTAGCGAACTCGTATATGCGTCTACCTGACGACCTCTGTCTAGGTGTATTTAATAGTCGTTTAATTATTCCTGATAGGACGGTGAGATTTTAAAAACCATTCTCTCTAGAGTTATATTTCAATGTGCAAGAATTGAATGAATTGTTAAATCTGATTTTAGTTGAAGTCAATTCTGTCGCAAGACGGAACTTCGGAAGTCGGTGTCTCAATTCATATCGCGAGGCTTTCAAAACTCTTCGACGTTGAAACAATTATGAATGAAGAAAGTTAAATTAGAAATCGGTGTGGTACTTGCTCCTGGGGCGTTCATGATAAGCACAAGGTGGGGCCACTACGGCATGGCTACACACAAAACTACTAAAGTCTTAGCCGCGCTTGTAATATATTAGTCCACCAGACTTAACTACGCACTGTACTCACTATCTCCGAGCTATAAAGTAGTTTTACCACTTTCTCCTGGAGTAAAAGGTATAGTATGTTCACCCCTCATGAATTCCCGTCAGATGATAGCTATGATCGGTGTGATAGAAACTAACCGACATAATAGAATTCTAGAACATTTTAATTTAAATTTAAAGTACTGGGAGCTGTTCTCGATTTTTACAAAATCATCAGATATTCGATATCTGATAAACGTGTAGAAATACTGTAAAGTCTTATCAGTCCGCCTACTTTTTTTAAATCACATTTATGATTACATATAGAACTGTCAAAATCCAGCTACAGAAGCTCACAACAATAAGTCACTATTCGATATCATCTTTTGTAGGACTATATTTAGCCGAGCATTGCTTTATATTCTAGGAAAGTTGCTCCACAAGAAAGCAAATAAAATATTATCTAAAACCAAAAATAATAAATTCGAGAGTAAAGCAAGTGATTGGTTCTTAAATCAATTAGAATATAATATTTTACATCATCTCATAACGTATCAAGCAATTACATCCCATATAATGATACACCTACGCCTACTTGTGCATTGACAGACATTCACACAACTACATGCATATAAGACATCCATTTACTTACTAACTCATTTACTTAAAAAATGATTATTGAGATTTGTGATTAAAATGTTATTATTTTTGTAGTCACAACAATTTTAGTACTATTTGCCTAATAAGATGTGACAAAAAATATTTTAATCATTTTGTCATGGATACAAATAATTCCTCGTGAATTAATTGATAGTACTTGAAAATAGAGATAAAGGAAACATTTCAAGAGTAGTTCCTATATTTTTCTTGTAAATAATACAGAGGAACAGGACAACAAATAATCGTGACTACATTCCTAAAGGAATTTGAGTGCAACTGGCACATAATTGCAAGTCCGAGCACACTTCAGCTGAGATAGATCTTCGTTTACCAGTTGCTTTTGTAAGGCGAGATTTAATAAAAGAATATATTTAATATACCTAGTAGTTTCAATATACTAGGAAAACTGAACTAGTCGCTTTGTGCTAGGTCAAAGAAAGCTGTTCAATTCATGTAGAGGACATTAAAAATGTTCTTTCTTTCCAATATATTTTTAATAGCTTTGGCGTATTCAAAAATAATGGCGTATTTATTTATTTATCTTGATTTAAATGACACAAAACAAAAGATGGGTTATAAAGTTATGGTAGTCGTATTTAGTGCAAAGATGTTTGTTTTGTACTTTGTTATCATTAGAAGCTGCGATTTCAAAGTTTTAACCACAGACACTTTAGTGGGTCATATTAATAAGTAATAAATAGCTTTAGAGAAAATACTTCAACTATATCTATTAAAAATATTAGAAAGTACAACAGGTGGATAAAGTGTATCTAGTGATAATTATGATCAAATGAGTCAAATGCCTACAGTAAATATTTTTGGTAGTGTGACCCTAGAATGGATTTCAGAATTTACTCGAACGCGTAAGATTAATTTAATAGGTAGTACCTCAAACTATATACAAAAACCCTACATATAAGGTACAAGCAGCCCATCAAATCAGAAAACAAAAAATTGATGGGCCGAAATATTCGATTATAAAATTAAGGTAAGTTAGGTTAATTACAGGTTGAAAAGTGTTTATTTCAATAATATAATCTGACTATTAGATACTGACTAAAGGTAGTCTTATTTAGCATTTTTTAAAAGTCGTTACAACCTTATGCTAATTTGAAATAGTCAGATATTTGAATGGAGACATTTTTAGCGTTTATTTAAAGTATACATGCTTGAAATATCTGATGCGCCACTACCACCACTTGATGCGACAATTGTCTTTTGTCGCTTTTCTCTCTTTACATATTGAAAATCCAGGACGCTTTTACCACCGTTAGAAGCGGAAACAATATATACGAGGGTGGTATGATCGAGATAAATGCTCTGACACGTTTATTTACTATCGGAAAAAAATTCAATTTTTCTAGGTCATTCACTAGTTACGCATTTTGTCCACCTTTCCGGAAGCTTTTTGATGTCGGTATCGAAAAATTCTTTGGGCAGCTCAGACAGCCATGTGCGCACGAACTCCTCTACCTCGTTACATTTAAATTAAAATACTAGGCAGTAATAAATAAATAAATAAATATTTTTCGGACATTTGACACACAATGCCATCTAGTCCCAAACTAAGTAGAGTTTGTACTGTGGGTACTAGACAACTGATATAAATACATATTTACTTTTTTTTTGTAAATACATACATATGTAAAGAAAACACCCAAACTCCGAAACAAATATTTGCAGATCATACAAACATTTGGTCCGAGCCAGGAATCGAACTCGAGACCTCAAGCACAGCAGTCGCATACGCTACCACTGCGCCACCGAAGCAGTTACTACATTGAAGTACACAATTTCTCTTCTACATTTTGTGCATGTGATACAAGCAAAACATAGTGCATTACCTATATCCCTTAAAACTTGCGACTGAGCTTTTTCAGCGTTGTTATCGTACTCGCAAATCATCCATTCCACGTATAACAATATTTTAACCCGTACGTTTGTTATAAATATATTTACGAGTACAAAAATATAAAAATTGTTGTAAAACGTATTTACAAAATTCACTGCTTATAAAACATATTCACATGCGTAATCCTTTGTGCATTGTTTAAACAATTAAGTACATAATACTTAATTTTGTTTTTCTCACGGACTATGTTGCCATGTTCAATGTAAGACATAAAGTATAAAGTTTACATCTTATAATCACGTTGGAACTGTAAAAGGCTAACTACATTTTAGCATTTATGTAATAATATGTGCAGTTTGATAATTATTATTATTTCATACTGTATATTGTTATCATACCATACATTTGTTCACACGAACTTATGTATAAATACAATAATACCTGACACACACGCTGCAAGTTCTGTTTGCTAGTTTGTTATTTAGTACTAAAAGTTTGTACTTAGTAAGTGGGTAGAGCGACCAAACACTGACGACTCATCACACAGGTTTATATCTAGTTTCAGGGTCAGAGGCGATTCGCTGTTTGCCTCATGTTGCCACTAATATTGTAAATTACCTAAATAAATAAAGATTAAGATTAATTAAATGAGCTTTAGGATATTGTAAATCTTATCCTATCCTATCATCTTAACTAAAAAATTTTTGAAGCGAAAACTTCCTTAGCGGCGCTGTGTACTTTTTTGGAATGGGTAAAAATGTATAAACTCGCGTCAGGTCACGTGACCTGATCGAAAATTCGTAAGACGGATGGAGAGAGTACGTATAAACTCGCGTCAGGTCACGTGACAGGACAGGCGGCGCAGGGCGCTTGCGCGAATGTTCGTGTGTGTATGTAATATAAATTGTCATGTTTGTGTACGATAGCGCAATAAATGAATATTGTATTCCACCACATTAATAATAGTACTTTTATACTGATAATGAAAGCAATTCGTACAAAATTATTCTCTAACCATTCCAAAATATCAAAAATGCACAACGTTAATATTCAAGTTTTCACTTCTGCCGGCACTCCCGGAGTGCAACCCGTCGATTTTTTTTATACAATATCAAATAGTTCTTGTACACTTTTATGTACAGTTTACATTTCAGAACCTGGATGACAGAGCTAAACTCGGTATTTTTGTTTTCGTAAACTTTCTAAAAATTAATCCTATCTAGATTGATTTATTGTCCCCGAAATCCCCCTTTCTTTTGTTCGGAAATCTTTTCGGATACCACCCACTGGTGGTTATGTCGGACTCGAACTGACTAAAAACCGCTCACCGTTTTGGGTACTAGAAGCCATAATGTAGAGCCGCCATTTCTGAAATTCAGATTACATTTTATATTGTTCATTTAAAGATATTAGATAAGTAGTAATTTTGTTTTTTAATCCTTACTTCTTCGTTAATGAGAGGCGTATGTACAGAAATAGACTGATAAAGACTAATACAAATATCTCTTGTTATAGAAATGAACTTGCAATACTTTATGTTGTCCCGTAAACCATTGTGCAGAAACACTCTCCAGCAATATTGTTCTCCATCCCTTGTTCACTTGTACCATTATTAATTCCAGCTGATTATCATTTCTTCAATTGTGAGTTATTGTTTTATTTGCAGTTGTAGATTCCTTTAAACAGAGTTGATAATTATCTTCTATTATATAAAATTCTCGTGTCGTGTTGGTGCGTAATCGAACTTCTCCGAAACGGCTCGACCGATTTTGATGAAATTTTTTGTGATTATCCGGTATCTATGAGAATCGGTTCTTATCTATTTTTCATCCCCCTAAATGTTAGGGGTAGTCCAGCCCTAAATTTTTTTTTTTTTTTTTTGTCAAAATTTTTAATTTCTATTTTTTTATGATGCAGCATTAGAAAATACATACAACCCTAGAGTTTCAACCCTCTACGATCAACCCCTATTTTTTTATATTCCATTTTATGGCAAAGCAACGTTTGCCGGGACAGCTAGTATTTTATAAAAGGCAGCGTAATAGATGTAGAGTTGTCTCAGGTTCAATAGTTTCTTAGGAGTGAGATGATGGTAGTGAAATAAGACTATTTATTTCTATTCAGTTCTGAGTAGGTGAATCCGGTGGACTTATTAGTTGTTAGAAAGGTAACCTTATAATCTAATAAAATAAGATATCCTACAAGTGCTAGCGTATTTAAGTTACCAATAAAGCTATGTTTATAAAAAAGTAAAGAAAATAAAATCTAATCTAGTGTAAAGCTCCACGTTACGGCTTCAACAACCTACCTTAAAAACTTTCCGCTCGTTTTGTAAGAACAAATGAAAATTTTTGTAAGTTTTCCTAGGGTTTCTTATGTTTAACAATTGCTGTAAGGCCTTTTTGTTACTCATTGTATAAAAAGCTTTTTCTAAAACAATAAAGATCAAAAGTATTTCATTGTTCAAGTATGTTTGGCACAGAAACTATACTGTTCATCATTTAAACACGTTTCTCCATGAATTTAAGCGGTTATACAAAACTCGGTCTAACCAATTTGCATATAAGGGGTAGGGCTAACAGTGGTCTATAATTACACGATTTAGTCCCATTTCTAGATATGTGAACAATACTAAATTGAAAATTGATGTCTCCTTTTTAATACATACCAGCTGAGCCGGTGTTACCCGCGTGGTATAACACTAACCGCAGGCAACGTTGCGAGGCGAAGCTAGTCCAAACAAATTGCAAGTTGCTTCTTATATCATCAACTATCTGCAAGTGAAGCCATTTTGGCGGAGTATGGTAACTAACATTGTGACACGAGAATTTTATATCTATACTAATATTATAAAGAGGAAAGGTTTGTATGTAAGTATGTTTGTAACGAATTGGCTCAAAAAGTACTGGACGAATTTCAAAAATTCTTTCACCGTTTGAATGCTACATTATCGCTGATTAATATAGGCTATTTTAATTGTAAGAAAAAAGAGAAAAGAAAGAAAACAATATGCAAACTAACAATATGCCTAGAATAATAAAGTTGCAGCTATCTCAAAATAGTTCCCAAGCGAGATTAGCGAAAATACGTCGTATCAGAGAATCTTCTTCTGAAAATTCAGATTGTCTCGCAAGTCAGAAAGAGTACATATCGCAGTCGAGAGCCAGAGAATCTAGCGCCGAACGTTCGCAGCGGTAACTTTAAAAAAAATAAAAAATAGTATAGTTAATGTCACGCTTAGACTTATAGGAGCCGAACATGCTTAAAAAGAGATGCAAATGAAGTTGTATGGATCAGCTAGTATAAGATACACTGTACGAGTATATGTTTTCCAACGAACGAACGACTAATGTCGTCAATATTAGTGTTTGTTTTACCCGAGGCTCCGTCCGCCTGTATCGGTTGCAGGACATGGGCCTCTCTAATTGCACGCCACTTCGATCCTAGGCTTCAAAGTACCTCCATACCAAATTTAATTAAAATCGGTGCAGCTGTTTGACTGTGCCAGCTGATTAACACTGTCTATGTACATGAATTACCAATTCATGTACATAGACAGTGTTTTATCGAATTTATAATATTGATACGGATTTATATTAATCTTATATTAAATCTACTTGTTTATATTTCTATAGTGAACGTATGAATGTATTTTCATCAAATAATTTACAGAATAATTAATTTCAATGTTTTGCTTGCGGCCGAAACAAATGACATGGAAATTGTGCCATACAATTTCCAATTATAAAATAAATGATTGAATATTAATGTATTCAATGTATAAAAGAGTTCGTATTCCCAAACAATGGCGAAATGAACCATATTATTTTTCATATACGTAGGCCTGTTCATCTAGTGGGTAGTGATCCTTCTACTAAGACGGAGTTTGTGGGTTCGATTGCCACCAAGTGCAAACATTGTGTGATGAGAATATATGTTCTGTGTCTGGGTGTAATTTATCTATAACTAGCCGACCCGTGTCCACTTAGTTGCACGTTAACCGCCCGCTTTTCATGGACTTGATTTACAAAACTATGATTTTTAATTGAATTTATTGTTCAATCATAATGAAATCTAGCCTATGTCACTCCTGAATAGTGTCGCTTTCTGTTACTGAAAGAATTTTCAGGATCGGATCAGTATTTCCGAAGATTACCCCCTACAACCATAGAAAGTTTGAAACTTTACCTCTTTATAATATAACTAGCTGACCCACGCAACCTTGTTTGCGTCTTCAATTGTCCGTAGCGTGAAAATTTTCCCCGTTTTTGAAACATTCTTCATTGGTGCTCCGCTCCTATTAGTATTACCGTGATGATATATAGCCTATAGCCTTCCTCGATAAATGGACTATCCAACACTGAAAGAATTTTTAAAATCGGTTTAGTAGATCCCGAGATTACCCCCTACAATTTAACAAACACACAAACTTTACTTCTTTATAATATTAGTATAGACTAGCTGACCCGTGCCCACTTCGTTGGGCATAATGTTAATAATCCTTTTTTAGTACAGAGTGTTATGTTTTAATTTCTAACTGCCAAGAATAAGATAGAAAGTAGTTCTGATAAGAAACTTTTATTTAAACAATGTCGAAAGTATACTAATTACGTTTCGAAAAATTCAATTTCGGAGACGTCCGCTGCGTAAGGAGCCGCACGGGTACCTACCTCTCAGATGTAAAAGGCCACGCCTTCTTCTCCCGAAGCGAGCACGAACGCGAACCGAATTAAACCCGAAGCCATCGCGCGCCGTCCGCTGCTTTGGCCTTCCGTTGAAATTTCTCCGATTTACTTTGCAAAACCGACTACCACGTAAAAGCCTTTTTATTTTTCGGTTTTTTATATAACCTATGACACTCAGCAATAATGTGGCTTTCTATTGGTGAAAGAATTTTTAAAATCGGTTTAGTAGATCCCGTGATTACCCCTTACAATTTAAGAAATATACAAACACACAAACTTTACTTCTTTATAATATTAGTATAGATTAAATTATTATAGTATATAAATATTTATATTCAGAAATACATAAGTATGTTTGTCAGCAGATCGCTTACCATATTATCAGGCACTGCCTATAATACGACCAGCCTGCTTTTTTTTTTTTTTTTTAAAAAGACAACTCCCGCATTAGGAATATACATCCTGTGTCGCGGGGGACTTTACAAACATACATGTAACGGACACAAATAACACCCAGACTCAGGACAACACTTTGTGGATCACACAAAGTGATGTCCCACGTGGGATTTGAACCCCCGGCACTTGGCGCAGTAGTGAACGTTTTTTAAACCACCAGGCCAACCGTGCAGTCAGTCATCTTTGTATGAGATATGTGAAAAATAATAATAATTTCCATATATTTTTAAAAAAAATATAATGAGTTCCCCGATCTCTGAGCTAGATTCAATGACCTGTTGTTGTTATAGAGATTAGTGACATCTCTCGTATTTAAATTACATACATATTTATATATATATAAATATATTTATTTTAATTTATTATATATTTATATATTAGTAAATGGTTTAATTGATAGAAAACCTAAAATTATATAAACGATGAAAATATTTTTACTAACTAATTTCCTTTATTTGTCTCTGGCTAAAATGTGATTTTTATCCATGAGTTACGTGGTTCGAAACATGAGTCAGAAAATGTGTCGTAATCGTAAAGATTTACGGACGATTAACCAACCGATTCTTCTGTTTTTAGATTTGAATTTGGTGCAAACCTGTTCTACAAAGAATTCTGAATTATTTCCTAAATATAGAAATGTAAAAATTTCTATACATATTCTGTACTAATTTAACATTTACAGTAAATTGTCTTATAATATTAGTGCAACATAGCAGTAAAGATATGTTTTTCGAATGACGACGTCACACGTAGTCACAGTTCAAGTCGTTAACTAGCGGATTGCAAAATTCAGACAAACTTGTGATGTCATGAACTGACAATGTAGTCATGACGAGTTGGCTCCTTGCGACCCAAACGGCTTTAACGTATTCTTTTTGCTTTAACCTTAGCGTATTCTTATTGTTAGGATTACATCTCGATAATTAAATTTGAAGTTAAAAAGATGAAAACGCCTTACCAACCGTATGGCAAAGCATGCAAGGTCACATCAAAACTCAAATATTATGTTAGAAAAATATGTATAAGAATATTTTTTTAAAGGTAGGGAAGTACACTTTGCTGCTCGTTAATCCTGGCTGTACAAAACTGTCCTGGATCTTTGATTTGCAGTTGATGGTCGCTTTAATGTCCCTGTACGGAATGCGTAGTGTTCGTACCGCTATTGGACCCGTAAGTGTCGTAAGGGACAACGAAAGTACCGAACTCTACAGGATAACAGCACCACAACGAGAAAGAAAACTTGAAATAAACTCTGTACCAATCCATATAGCATAGCAGAGTAGGTCCAAATCTCTTTTCTAAGAATAGGTCTGTATTTATCATGGGAGAGCCACGCTTCGGCATGAATGGGCCGGCTCGATTGGAGTAATACCACAGCCTCATAGAAAATCGGTGTGATATAGCGCTTGCGCTGTGTTTCACCGAGTGAATAAGGATACCCATCCCATCCCCCAAGGCCGGCAACGCATTTGTGTCGCCTCTGGTGTTGCGAATATCCAGGGGCGGTGGTAATCGCGTACCATCAGGCGATACATCCGCTCGTTAGCCCCTTATTCAATAAAAAAAACGAATTAGCTGTAGACGTAGACCTAGATGGGACATAAGAGTTGATGTTCATTAGTTCCTTTAAAAATTCATCACCAATAGAAAGAGCACACCGTCCTCCCATTAACTAAATGAAAAAAAATCGTACCTGTAAGCTTGCAAAAGTTTTAAAGACAGTACAGGTACAACTTTGTGACGAATGGTTTGAGAGTTGAGACCTTTTCGAATGATGAGGAAAGAAGAGTAAAACATATACGAAATGAAATTGTTACTTAGTTTAAATATAAAGAAACACTACCTACCACTACAATAACAGCTAACAACTAGACAAGGGTCACGACTATCGCAGAACCATTTCATTTTAATTCACCCGACCCGATTCCATTTGAAAACGACATTCTAATATCGTTATCATCATGGACATAGGTCTCTTCTCAGTAAGAAAGACAGGTGATAAAGGAATTGTTCCAAATCTTACTCCTTCTTGCTTGCTTGCCTTGTTAAAAATATGTAGGTATGTTTATTTTACTCTTAATATCATCATCAGCAGTCCAGGCCTCTCCCATTGCACGCCACTCTGATCGATTTTGGGCGTCTAATATCTATTAAAGTAACCGTTACTGACCGA